>OX459124.1:8117500-10617500 GCA_949775105.1 Oldenlandia corymbosa var. corymbosa
CTATGTAACAGCACCGGAAAAATACCGCATCGCCTGGAATTATCGAGAGACCAAGGGATATGAGGCGATAAAAGACGAATGGACGGATGAAGATGACGAAAAGATCCAGGAATTCGATGAGGACTTGAAGAAGCTCGAAAAGTATTCCAAGGTTGTGAGATGGGATATGTTACAACATTTTACTCTTGCCATTCCTGTCGAGGAAAAGGAGAAATTGAACCTTGTCGAGATTCCACTCAAGGCACCTGTCGAAACCCTTGTTGAAGAAAAGAAAGGTACTAATCATTTTTACTTCCTTGCTTGTTTTTAGTCATGTCTTCGAGCAATGATGGCTCTTGATTATTTGGTGATGAAGATCCCTTTCCCATTGTAAATTCAGAGGAAGATGTCTCGGTCACTGCAGTTGCTAGCCAGAAGAAGAAAAAGAGGCGAATCGTCAAAGCCTCCGAGAAAGAGAAAAACAAGAAGGAAAAATCCGACGTGCCCCCGACTGAGAATCCGGCACAGCCCGAGAAAACTGTCCTCCCTACTGTTGAAGAATCTCAAATTCCACCCTTAGAGCTTAGAACAAATGTTTCCACCACTGCCAACAAGGGCGCAAACCCTTTCGATGGAGAGGTACTAATATTGCCTCAGCAACTGTTTGAGGGAGAATCTACAGTGGCAGTCCACACGTTTAGTGAGCCACCGACAATCAAGTGTCCCCTGCTGGAGGAATTCACCTCGAAGCTGAATGAAACCGATAGCATAAGACTGGTAAGATTTTCATTGTAATTGATTAATCATGCTTGTAATCGTGGATTAGAGAAACCCTTCTTAACACCTCGATTTCATACAGATGAGTGCGTGCTCGATGGCGAATCTAATGCACATAAGGAAGTTGAAAGAAGAGCTGGTCCTAGCACGGGCTGAACGAGATCAGGCCTTGAACGAGAAGATCGTTTTGGAAGAAAAGTCGAGGCAAGTATTGGCCAAGGAGCAGGAATTGGCTTCCGTGCAGGCTAAGTACAACGAGCTCGAGGAGCAACTTAAGGGTTATGCCAACCTACACATCTCGAAGGAGGACCTGCACAAGTGGTGTGCTACCTTCATGTACAGGATGATGGCAACAGGTGGGATGGCAGTAGCCATCAGGTGAACCTGGTTGCTACTAAATGTGGCGCACACCGAGTTGCTGTGGTGAGCCTTAAGAGGCTTAGGGATGACAGACCCATCAAGGCCAAATGGTTCAAACAACTCCTGATCCTGGAGCCAAGAAAACCATGCACGAGGTAATGGTGAAGGTCCTAACTAAGCTCAGCATCGAGCAACTGCCCCTATGGGAAGCCCTGACGGGAGCCATGGCTAAAATGAACTCTCCCTCTGACATTGCGTCGTTTCCTGGAGATGTCCCAACAATTTTTGCCAAGGGCCCAAGCGAAGAGGAGCCCATTCCTGATGTGCCAGATGAATATATGGGGATCGAGCGTGAAGATGCTGATGATGAAGCTACTGATGAGAATGTAGCTGACACTGGCCATTTTGGGGTGCAGAAAAAGGCTGGGGAGACGTCTCAATCCAAGGATACGTCGCTTGTTCGAGATGCTGTATAAACCTTCACTTCTTGTAATAGTAGTTAGGATTTTCAAACTTAAGAATTTTATGTCGAATTATTATTTCCCCTTTTTCGTCAACATGGATATTGCTCCCTTTTCCTTCTTTCAACTTAATGCAAATGTTTCCTACTCCTCTATTGGAACAGGATGGTTGGTCCGTTCATCATGTCCATGTCATGGTATTGTCAGAAGAACAAGCAAAAGAATTCCCCCTATATTCCATGATTAGTGGTATTATGAGGGGTCGTGCAAACATTCACAGTGTCGAGACAGTAGAAAAGGTGGAGGTTGACCTTCTCGACGTGACGTGGGCACACAACGTGAGAGTCAACCAACATCTGATTCACGAGATCAAAGAGTTTCGTGCGGAGATGCAACGACGAGATTTCCAGAAAGACAAAGATTTTGGGGATTCCTTGACATTCGAGGACGATATTCACGACGAACTTGTTGCCCTACAAAGGGAAAATACACAGCTAAGACAAGGTCAAAAGGTCACTGTATCGCCATGGTTTCTCGAGAAACACCACGTGTTGGCTCGAGTACAGCACATGATTTCCATAAGAACTCTTAGATTCATAGCGATGGATATGTTGAAGGAGAGAGTTTCAGGAGGTCGAGCTTCTCATGGGATATATCAACGACCTGCAGAACTTACTATTAGACCACCAGATTGACTTCCCGATCTTCGAGAAGCCTGAAGTAGTTGCTGATCCTCGAACCCAGAGTTCTCGAGAAGAACTGCTCATGAGGGTAAATGCCCAAGATGAAGAGATTGTGGATCTCAAGGATAAACTGAACCAATGTGTAAATCTCCTTAGTCAGCATGGGTTTAAGGGGATTATTCGTCCTTCTCCTGATAATCCTATCAGGGAAGTTCTTATAATAGTGTAGAAGAATATGTATATTTTCTACGTCCTCGCACAGTTGTGTGAAGGAAATTTATATAGTATGGTTTCATGAAACTTGAGTTTTTAATTTGTATAGCGCTTGTTGGCCGGATGTAAAGTACACGGCTCAATCGAGGGAATTATGTACGAATTCCTCGATTCAATACTGCGATCTGCAGTGGGTACGACGAGGATTCCTCGGTTTGTGTCCGAATGTTGAATACACGGCTCTTTAACGAGGATGGCCCTAAGGAGAGAGTCCATCTCGATGACTAGTCATGAATAAGATGTCGACAATGAAAAAGAATAAGTAATGTCTTTTATTGAATAATTACCCGAGGACCCGGTTTAGCATTACATATGGGGAAAAAAACTGACAAAGTAAATAAAGCAAATAAAACACACAACCGGATAAGCAAATAGCAAGCAAAGATACAAACATAGAACCTGCAAAGGTTCTGAATGTTCCACCATCGAGGGAGAATAGTTCCACTATCGTCCAAGGTTTGTAAGCGGTAGCTGCCTGCTGGAGAAGCCTGGAGGACTTTGTAGGGCCCTTCCCAATTTGCTGTGAGTTTTCCAAGAGTTTCTGCTCGACTGGCTTCATTCTTTCTTAACACGATATTGCCTACCACGAGATATGTGGCCTTCACTCTCTTATTATAATGCTTTAGCAGAATCTCCTTATACTTTGCCTCTTGAATTCTGACTACATCTCGCCGTTCCTCGAGCAAGTCGAGGTTCAGCTTGATATCATCATCATTAGTGCTCTCGACAAAGTTTATTGTTCGAGGACTCGACAAACCTATTTCGACAGGGAGAACTGCATCTATACCGTAGACTAAGCTATACGGAGTTTCGTCTGTCGAGGAATGAGCGGTAGTACGGTATGACCATAGGACATGAGAAAGCTCGTTAGCCCATGCTCCTTTAGCTTCATACAACCTGGTCTTGATCCCATGTATGATGGTTCTGTTGACGGATTCTGCCTGACCGTTAGCTTGAGGATGAGCTACGATGGAGAAACGACGCTCGATTTGCATTTTCTTGCACTACGACTTGAAGGGATTACTCTGGAATTGGGTCCCATTGTCAGAGACGACAACCCTTGGGACTCCAAAGCGGCATATGATATTTTGCCAGAAAAAATCCAACACCTTCCTTCTTGTTATTGAGGCCAACGGTTTAGCTTCTACCCATTTAGTAAAATAATCTACTGCTACGATTACCCATCTTACTCCTCCTGCCCTTTTTGGATGAAAAGGGTCGATAATGTCAGTGCCTCATTGGTAAAAGGGCCAAGGGCTTTGAATGGTGACCATCTCGTGCTGCGGCTGTCGAGTGATGGGAGAAAAACGTTGACATTTATCGCACCTTTGTACAAATTGGTATGCGTCCTTGAAGATTGTCGGCCAGAAATACCCTGAACGCAGGACCTTCTTAGCAAGTGCTCTCACCCCATATGTGCTCCACATGACCCCTCGTGTGTTTCTTCGAGGACGTAAGCTGCTTGCTTTGGGCCAATGCATCTCAGCAAGGGTAGCAGGTACCCGTGCTTATACAAGATACCATCTTTTAGCATGTATTTAACCGCCTTCAACTGGAGGGGTCTAGTTTCTACTTTTCTGCTTGGTAATGTACCATCTGTAAGATATCGGACGAACGGGGTCATCCATGTGTCTCCATCCTCGGCGATAGTCATTATGTCTGGATACTAGGCTCGGGGAGAATCTCGACCCACACTTTGTGACTGAGGTGTGCAAAGTTCAAGGAGGCCAACTTACTAAGGGCGTCTGCCCTTTTATTTTTCAGTCGGATGTGGGATATAGTGCATTCTTCGAACTTGTCCTTGATCTCGAGAACTTTCTCGAGATATCGCTTGAGTTGCTCATCATTTGCTGTATACTCGCCCAAGATTTGCTTCACCACTACCTGAGAGTCTCTAAAAACTTGAATTCAGTGAACCCCGAGCTTTAGTGCCATATTCAGTCCTACTATCAATGCTTCATACTCGGCCACGTTGTTAGTAACCGAGAATCCGAACCTTAAAGCATATTTATACTCCGCATCATACTCCTTCATGCTCTCGATGTCGGGACCAGCTGATGGTTTGGCCAATATAATACCGGCTCCTCCCCCCTTCATCACAACGATAGCTGTCAACGTATAGTATCCAGGCTCGAGGGTTGATGTTGACGCGAGTAGCAGGAACATCCTTGGGTTTCACAGGTTCTGGGACGTTGACAGCTCGAGGCGTTTCTACCAAGAAATCTGCAAAGGCTTGTCCTTTGATTGTTGCTTGTGGTTTGTACTCGATGTGATGTTCCCCTAGTTCGGCTGCCCACTTCATCATTCTACCAGAAGCCTCTGGCTTGAGTAGGACTTGTTGGATGGGTTGCTCCATCAAAACCATGATGGGGTGCGCCTGGGAGTATGGATGCAGGCGTCGAGTGGCTAAGACCAGGCTGAGGATGAGTCTTTCCATGGGTGTATAGCGGGTTTCTACCCCTTGTAAAACTTTACTGACAAAGTAGACCGGGATTTCTTTGCCCTCTTTGCGTTGCATGAGCACAGCCGAGATGGCTTTCTCTCGAGCTGCCAGATAGACATATAAAGCTTTCCCCGGTTCTGGTTTAGCTAACACGGGCAACAGCTTAAGGTGTTCCTTCAAGTCCTGGAAGGCTTTCTGGCACTCCTCGTTCCATTCGAAATTTCTACCTTTACGGAGTGTATGGAAGAATGGAAGGCTTCTTTCAGCAGCTCGAGAAAGAAATCTGTTTAGAGCGGCCAAGGAGCCTGTGAGTTTCTGAACTTCTTTGACAGTTTTTGGCACTTACATGGCTAAAATTGCCTCAATTTTTGCTGGGTCGACGCTAATTCCATCCTTGGAATCCTGGTATCTTAGGAATTTCCCTGACCCGACACAGAAAATACATTTCTTAAGGTTCAACTTCATGTTAATTTTGCGTAGGATCGTGAAGATCTCTCGCATATCAGCGGCAACTTGCTCATCTTTGTTAGTCTTTACCACCATATCATCCACGAAAATCTCGATGTTTCGGCCAATCTGATCATGAAAAGTTCTATTCACGAGAAGCTGATAAGTTGCTCCTGCATTTTCAGTCCAAAGGGCATCTTGTCATAGCAATAAACCCTGATCTTGGTAATATAAGCTGTCTTTTCTGCATCCTCTCGTCCCATGAGGATCTGATGGTATCCCTTGTAAGCGTCAAGGAAACTGAGAGTTCTATATCCAGCAATACCTTCGACCATCTGATCTATGACTGGTAAGGGGTAACAATCTTAGGGACAATGCTTGTTGAGGTCAGTGTAATCTTGGCACATGCGCCAAGAATTATTAGGCTTCCGCACTAAGACTGGGTTGGCCAACCAAGTAGGCCAAAGGACTTCTCGGCCTATGTTGGCACGGACTAACTTGTTTGTTTCCTCGTTGATGACGTCATTGCATTCACGAGCAAATATCCTCTTCTTCTGCTGCACAGGTTTGACGTTTAGGTCGACATTTAACTTGTGCTCCATAACCTCTCGAGGAACTCCCATCATGTCCGTGGGAGACCAAGCGACTCTATCGCAAAATTCGCATAGCAAGGGAATAACCTCGGCTAGCAATGTGTCATGAAGAGAAACGCCGATTTGAATGGTCTTAGTGGGATCCGCCTCATTTAGGACCAGCTCCCGTGTCTTGCTGCTGAGTGGTGAGAGACTGGATGTTCCGTGATCCTCCACCCGTGATGGTACAGCTGTTTGTTGGATTGAGTAACACTCCGACATAGCAGTACCTGGGTTAAATTGCACAGCCTTTTTTCCGATTCTAACTGATGTGAGCAAGCATTCTCGAGAGCTATGCTGGCATCCTTGTACTACTCCAACTCCATACTGTGTTGGGAACTTCATTACTAGGTGATAGGGAGACCAGACTACACATGCCTGGCACATCCAGGGTCGTCCCAGAATCACGTTGAACGGCGAGGGTGCATCTATCAGAGCGAAGTCCATTGTTAGTGTAACCGTCCTAGGATGCGACCCTACCGAGATGGGAAGGCTAATTATTCCTGTTGGAATAATGGTGTGGCCTGAGAATCACATCAAGGGCATTGTTGCTGGGCGGATGTTACGATTCTGGATATTCATCTTCTTGAAGCAATCGCTATATATGATGTCGACTGCGCTGCCATTATCCACATAAACTCTACCGAACTTTACATTTGCAATTATTGCCTCGATAACCATGGCATCGCTATGAGGGCAGATATCCAGGACTACATCGCTATCCGTGAATATGATGGCCTCCGTTCCCTTGAACCTCTTGTGTCTAGGCTCCTGTCGAGGGGTCTTTGTGACGGTTCGCAACGAGTTCTTCATAGCCGTGGTAGACAAGACCTCGAGGGGCGCTCCGTAAATAGCCCCTACCTGATGAGTGATCTGCTTCGTAGGATCTGCCGAGGGAAGTTGCTAGAGTGGTTGCGGTGTTCCTTCAGCGATTTGTTGAGGCTGTTGTCAGGTGTTGGCTCTCGGTTGCCAATTGTTTCCCCGACTATCCCCTCGAGGGGGGCCTCTGAAGTTCCTTTTGGGGTAACTTCGTGATAGGCCGGGCTTGTTGCTCTTTTGTCGAGAAGATCCTTGTACGTACTGCTGAAATTTGCCAGACTTAACCCCATTCTCGATTTCCCTCTTGAGTTCTCGACAATCCTCCGTGTCATGGCCGTGATCCTTGTGATATTCACAATACTGTTCCGTTGACCTATTTGGATTAGGCGCCAAAGGTTTCGGGACTGGTAATTCGTCTTTGTGGATCTGGAAGATTTCTCACCGCGGCTTGGTTAGGGGTGTTAATTGGCTATCCATCTTGGGCAACGTGGGTTTGTTCTCCATGGTAACCTTCTATCTGTCTCTTGGTCCTACCGACGCAAAAGATTCCTGGGATTTCTTGAGTGTATGCTCTTGTTGTATATGATTCTCGACAATGGCCCACATCTCCTGAGCATTCTTAGGGGGCTTAGTCGAGAGCTTGACCTGCAACATTGAGGATTTTCCAAAAGGATTAAGACCTGGAATAAACCCGTTGCGAACATCTCGATCATCAATGTTGTCGACTTGCAAGGTTTCTTGTATGAACTGCCTATGAAAGTCGGTGAGACTCTCATGTTGCCCTTGCCTGATTGAAGAGAGGTCAATGGACATTCGCGATATTCGTTTACTCTGAAAGAATCGAGTAGCTTATTTGACGGATAAATCCTCAAAACTAATTACACTCGCTTCTGGCAATTGCCCAAACCATCTGTGTTGACTCAGCCAAGTAAGAAGGTAAGGCTTTGGCCATGAAATTTATAGTTGCGTTCCGAATTCTCATGACCTGGACATACCCTTGCAACCATTGAGAGACATCTGAATCTCCTAAGTATGGTTTAAATTCCTTAGGAAAGTCAAAGTCTTGGGGCTTAGGTTCATCTCGAATGTCAGGGATAAAGGGACTCCGATCTACCCCTTTCCTAATGATCTTCCTCATCTCTTCTCGAATCAAGACATTCTGATCTCTTATTCCCTGTTGATCTCCATGGAGGTATGGCGGATTTTCTCGATGTTTGTTATATTGCTGATGTCTGGGAGGCGAGTACTGAGGACGGTGATGGTGTCCTCAGTCATAATAGCGCTCGACGTTGTTGTTACTTTGGTATTGTTCATAGCCAGGTCTATACTCTTCCCTTCGAGGACTTCTTCGGTTCCAATTAGGTCCCAGCCAGTCGTGCACGTTAGTTTGCCTTGGAGGATTCCATTCTCCTTCTTCAATGACCTCGATACTCGGGGAACCATGATTTTCTCGAGCACTTTTACGCTGTATGTTGCGTCAACTTTTTCAAGGGCCGTATCGAATGCCGGGTATCTTTCCCTGAAAGCATTCCAGAATACGGTGTCTCGAGTGGCAGTTGAGCAATCTTCATGGAGGCCTTCATAACCCTCAACTTCTTGGTAATCCTCGTTCTCTCGGACCTTCCGCTTCCCCCGCTTCTTCTCGAGAAGGGCTAGGGTTCGGCGAGCTTCTTTCTCTTCGATCAAATCACTCAGCTCCTGTTCCGTAGGATCAGGTTTTCCAAGGAGACAGCACCGCCTGGTTTCCTCGAGGACGTATTTTCGCGTCCTCTGTTGTTGATCGCTGTCATCCCTTAGCTTCTTGAGTTCTGCCTCGATCTTGGCCAGCTTTTGATCCTCCAAGCGTTTCTTGGCAGTAGGGGTGTTTCGAGGAGAAGGCTCATCCTCCTTTTTGGGTGGATGATTGACCTTATCCTGTTCCTTCGGATCTGGCCAGGAAGAACCAAGGACCAAGCGTTCTTTTGTTGGTTCTTTTTCAGGTCCTCCGTCATTGCTCCTCCCCGCCTTTTTCCTTTCTTGTCTACGTTGGAATTCTGCTACGGTGGTGTTGTCTCCCGGACTATGTCGTCTGCTGGAAGATGCCGTGCTGCTGGTGTTTTCTTCAACTCTGACCATCGTGCTGATTGTTCCTGCAACCCTATATTTCACGGAAGATGTTACGGAAACCTGAGAAGGTTTTCGTGACACAAACCCTAGTTTTCGGGTCCCAGTGGGCGTGCCACTTGACGAGGCTTGGTTTTACACCGCGGATCTAACAGTGGAACTCCGCCTAGAGTTTCCTGCAAAATAAAGCCTCGGGGGTTTCCCGAGGGTAGACACTCCGATGCTTAAATCAATAAAGGGTTTTAAGAACGTCTGAATGTGTAGTATGTTAAGCTAGAGATTGTGTACCCGTATTGTGGTGTAATCAACCCTATTTATAGGCATAAAAGTACCTGGGAGATATTTACTAGGTTTCGTGTTACCTAAACTGCCTTATCAGAGTCGGTTGGACTTCCTACTTGGTTAATGGGCCGGTCCAATGTTGGTAATGGATATGGACTCGTCAGTCTCTCCTGAGGGAAAAGTTACTTCCTCAAAGGGAAGAACCGATATTCATCGAGTAAAAAAAAAAAAAGTCATGTGAAATAATTTCTAGAGTCAAAATTCTATTTTAGGATGTCCAATCAATTCTGAGTCAAAGCGGGTTTCAATTTTCAACCGGACGTTGGAATCTTGGGGTTCAATCAACAGTGGTGTTTTCTGGTCGTAAGATTAAATTGTACTCCTTCTGTCCAAAAGTTATTGTGCAGTTTGTGATTTCACTAATAGTATAATTTAAACCACAAATAAAATTCAAACTGGATAATAATTATGGGACGAATGGAGTATATTTTGATCGATTACATTTTTTTCAAAACACATTTCAAACCATGTATACATAAAATCTTAAAACACACAAAAAAACAATTTAAAGCTGTATATAACAACAAACAATGACCCATTGAGTATACGAAGAGCCGGATTATTATTTTTGTTTTATTTTCTTCAATTTTATTTACTTGTTATATAAGAACCACTATTGTGGCTGAGCTAGAAATGCGAGTTGCTATCTACATTTACATTTTCCCCAACCAAAAAAATCATAACAATAATGATAGCAAAGAAAAAGAAAATCAGCATCCTCGTTAAAAAATTTTTACCTAAATCTTTTTCTTCATTTCGTTCATTTGTTTACTTTTTCTTTGAGAAAGGGCAACATTTTGATTTTTGACAAAAAAAATTAATGAGTGACTGATGATGCTCTGGGCGAAATATAATGAACTTTTTTTTTCCTTATCCTCGCATTAATCAATTTTATCTCTTATGCTTTTGTTGTATTTTCTTTTTGAATATCCCCTTTAATGATTGGATCGTCCTCTTATTTTCTTATTTCTTCTTTCATTTTTCTCAAGACTGGACTAATCCTGAGCGTTGCTCGGCTTAAATATATATTATAAAAATTAACATTAAATTGTCCCAAAAAAAAGGTTCTATTTAAAATAAAAGTTAAATATTATCTAAGTTGTCAACGTAGTTGATTTTTTATTTTTTCGCAAAGAAAAAAGATTTGTTTTTTCTTTTGGGAAGGCGTTTGAAGGAATCCTTTAAGTAGTACTCTCTCTGTCCCAAAATTATTGTTCAGTTTGAGATTTCACTTTTAGTACAATTAGAACTAAAAATTAAAACTCAAACTAGATAATAATTATGGGATGGAGGGAGTATAATTATTACAGGGCAATTAAATGTATGTATATTTAGATGTTTTCAAATTTTAAATACAAAAATAAAAGTTTCAAAAAAAATCATCTAAAATTCCAAACAATTTCATTATGTCTTTACTTTTTCATAAAAAGAAAAAATTAATGACATATCCTTAGATACTCGAACAGAACTAAACCAATATATATACACACATGTATGCTGTACAAGTATACATGAGATTTGACCTCTACAGTTTTTTTTGTTCTTCCACAATTCTTGTTAAGAAATAAAAATAAATAAATTGATTTCTCTTCTCAAATTTTATTAAGAACAAAATAGTAAGCAATGTAGAGTAATGCAAAAAACTTTATGAGAAAATTTTTTATCATAAATGAAGTAAAACAGAAAATAGAACGAAAAGAAAATGATGGAGGTTATAAAAACAAGTTGTAGAAAATATTACATAGAGTTAAACCGATGCAAGTCCCTAAAGTTTGTGAATTTATTACATTTGATTAGTGGTCACATGAGTTGAGAAATCAAGATTTAATTTTAAACAATCAACTTATTTTAACCAAGATCATGGATTAATCTCTCAAGGTGAAAGTTCTAACAAGAACCATTTGTTCATGCATAGATTTGAACAAAAGTTAATGAAAAGATAATCTCGTTGTAACTTTAACTCAAATATATTAGTAACAACGATAGTTACATTCGTTCAAAAAAAATAGTCTACATTGAATTTTCAAATTTATATTAAAAATAATTAAAACTCAAAACTCAATATGGACTATTTTTTGGGGGACGGAAAAAGTATTATCTACGACATGGCTTTTTTTCTTTCCAGAAATGTCAACTAAATGCGTCACTTTCATCAAATATCATGGATTAAATATAAATATATCCAGTTCAAATCACAAGTTACCTTTAATATATCTGCAGTATATGTACTTTCGGTATAATCCAAAAATTCTTCTTTTTTTTTTTTTTGTTATTTCTCCAATTCTCCGGTATAACCAATTAATTAATAAATTTTTGCCGAAGGACCTCATAGTATAACTTATCACGCTCACCATTCAAATATCATTAAAATCATTTGGCCCCAAAAAAACACAACACTTCCAGAGAGACAGGGGCCCCGATGGATGCCCACCACCACAACCGCCGCTGCCGCCTCAGCGACGTCGCCGGCAACAAATGGATGGCGGCAATAGCAAGCATATGGATCCAGTGCAGCTGCGGCGCATCGTACGCCTTCGGAATATACTCGCCAATCCTAAAATCAAGCCAAGGCTACGACCAAGCCACATTAGACACCGTCTCCGTCTTCAAGGACATCGGAGCCAACGCCGGGATCATTTCCGGCATGCTTTACTCCGCCGTCGTATCCAAAACGACGACGACGGCCCGCAGCCACTACCGGTGGTTCCGGCAGCCGTGGGTGGTTCATTTGGTCGGAACAATCCAATGCTTCGTGGGGTATTTCATGATGTGGGTTTCGGTGACCGGAATTATTGACCGGCCGCCGGTCGGAATGATGTGCTTGTTTATGTTCTTGGGCGCTCATGCCCAGACTTTCTTCAACACCGCCAACGTTGTAACGGCGGTGCATAATTTCCGGGATTATAGCGGCACAATTGTTGGCATCATGAAGGTACGTCATTTTCTCTGCTCCTGTCTGATTTTAGTTTTTTTTTAAAATTTTTTTTTTACCCATTTGCATGGTTAAAAAGAGATGTGAAGTAAAATATTTACTTTCTTTTTTATGAAAGATTAATACTTTAAGACGGAAAAAATATCTTGACTGCTCGTCTATTTTAGGAGTTTAAACTTTGCTGACTGTTAAAACGTAGCATTTCTATATTTGACAGTAGTAGGTAAGTAATTACTAGGAAAAATAGAGTAAATTTTGGTGTTTCATTAAATTTCAATGTATATTATATGTCATCATAATTATGAATTTTCTCATGATTCAATAACAAAAACATGGAAGAAAGAAAATATTATATCCGTCTCGAAATTATTGTTCGGCTCAAATTTTTAGTTTTAGTAGAAATTGAACTACAAAATAAAAATTAAAACTGAATAATAATTTTAGGACGGAGGGCATATTAATTGGGCGCAGCAGCTGTGTGTGTTTCTTTAGTGCATCAAATAGGTGACTTCCCCCATTTTATTATCAATTTTCTGAAAAATGCTCTCAAAAATGATTTTTTTTTTTAAACAAATATACATTAAACTTATTGGAAATCAACCAACTGAATGATACAAAGAACTTGGTATCATTGATATCAAGTGATTATATAGTGATAGTGGATGAAACCACAATTCATGTGCTACACATATTATCACGACGAATTTAACAGAGGATAAAACAAGGAATAAATGCCAATACACAACAAGTTTTAACATTTTCCACTTAATAATTTTGCAACATCCTTCGTTGGTCATAATGATCCAATTCCACTTGATAATTTTGTAACAGCCTTCATTGATCATCGTGATCCAAAACATATCAAAAAGCAACAGGCTAATGTAATGACATAAAGGAACATTTCAACAGTGAAAGTGCAAAACAATTTACCTGAAACTCGAACTACACATAATCTTTCTTCACAAAATAAGTATTTTGGAGTAGCATCATATAGAAAATTATATTTAGGAGCCCAAACAAGCTTACTCAAATATGGCTTTTTAAGAGTCGTCACATCAGCTACCTCTATGACACCCTTGAGATTATGAGAAATTTTCCAGAAAGATTCAATTTGCACTTGGCAGTTCTTTGAAAACATCATCGCCTTTTGAAGTATGTTAGAGGAAATCCAAATCCTAGTGATATCTTCATGCATAATAACCCGTTTCTCAACCATATTGAAAACAAAAGAGTATGAATATTCACCTGTCGACTTCTCAATCATGAAAGGAGGAAGCATAAAGTGTAATCTTATAAGGTTTTCTTCCATAGAAATTTTTAGATGACAAATGGAAATTTTACGGTTATGAAAAGAATAAGATAAAGAAATAACCGTCAGAAGAAAAACAAAGCCACCATCAAATGAAGGAAAGTAACTGCATCGACAGAGAAAATATGACAGAGGATGGGATGGCAGTAAGAAGTTAAAAAAGAACTATAAACATAATACAACTACAGATGGTAACAATTCTAAGAAGAGAATAACAAACAATACTTGTTTTTTTTTTTCGTTTTTTTTTGAAGATAAAGTTAACAACACAATTAAGATTCTTAAGAAACCTAAAACAAATAGCAAACCGAGTGAACAAATTACTAATTAAGGAGGAGAAAATCCTATAAACATTGAAAAAATCCCATCGAAGAAAAACCTAAAAAAGAAAAACACAAAGATGGAAAGAGAAAACATTGTTTTTATAAAAAAAGATGAAACTTGAAAAGAGATGTACAAAGAAATAAAAAATTTAAACGAGAATAAGAAGATCACAATAAAAAAATACTAGATAATTACACTTAAAAACTAAGAGATTTCCTCAAATTAGTTACTCTAAGAAAACTCTCAAAGAAAGAGAGACTTTTTGAACTCTAACTGCTCTAGAGAAAAAACACACACTCGCGTTTGTTTTTTCAAAAAAATGATTTCTTTATTTAACTTTTCACTACACGTACAATATGTATTGATATTAGAAATTCAAGTCAAACAACCATTCCTAAATTTAAATTTTTATCTAAATTCTGTGTCCGAATCCAGAATCCTATGTGCACAAGTGAAAAATGATAAAAGTGAAATATCCACTTTGTAATAGGATAAGTCTTTGATTTGTTAATCCTCAATCATGATAATGACATTTTGAGATTAGTGATATGATTTTGTAAGCATGATTAATGGTATAATGATACAAAAAAAAGATAACATGAGGGCGCCGAAAACACATTAAAAAAAAAAATATTTCTTAATTCTTCGCGGGTGGTCAGACTCCTACAACTACCAGCAATATAGTAGAAGAACTTTCCAAATTTGTCGGATTAGGCGAACTTGTGGATTCTCATCCATTTTGTTGTTCTTATCAACATTTGTTGTTGAAGTATTTCAAAAGAGGAAAGAAGAAGAAGAACAAAACAAAAGAAAGAACCCAAAAGAATAAATAAATAAATAAAACAAACATTGATTATGGTACGTACTTGCTTGTATGATTATCCAAAACCTTCAAATCAGCTTGAGAAATTTAGTCGATTTCCTAAAAGAAAAATACTCCTCCAGTCCTTTCGAGTTACGCTTATTGTGTTGTTTTAATTCATCAAAATAGATTTTTTTTTGAAAATTTTTGGTTTACTTATGAAATCCAAGAAAATGTATTTGCACCAATTACAATTTCTAGCTTATAACTAGAACCCGAACTATGCAGTTTAGAACGTTGTGTATGTAACCAAAATTAAGCCATAATAGAGAATTTATAAGATTGATGTAGCCCTTAAAATGACATGAGATAGAAAACAAAAAAAAAAAAAATAGTAGTTCCTCTGTTCCAAAATTATCGTCCAATTTAGACTTTCACATATAATACAATTTTAAACTAAAAATAAAAAATGAAAATTTTAATGAACAATTATTTTAGAAAAGAGTATTATTTTTGGGGGAAGAAAAATATTACTCCCTCCGTCCCATAATTATTGTCCAGTTTGGATTTTCATTTTTAGTTCAAATTGTATTAAAAGTGAAATCTTAAACTGGACAATAATTTTGGGACAGAGGGAGTAGCATTTGTTTGAGAGGTAGTCTTGTAGATGATATGTGGAAACATTACGTACACGATTGGTTTGCCATCATTTTCTTAGTTTAGTTAGGATATACTCACTTTCGTTGTAAGATAAAGCATTTGTATATTCTAATATGCCCATTGACGTCAAAATTAGAGTCTTCTTTATCAATCGGAATTATACGCAATGAATAAGATCTCTTTTTTTTTTTTTTTGAGAAAAAGATTTATGATACCATTATTGTGGTTGTTGTTCTTTCCAATAATTTATAATTACGGTCGAATCACATTTTCAGTTTTTACTCTTAGTCATCTTTAGTCACTTCGGGATCAGTTGGAAAGATATTTGTCAGTCTTTTCACTTGTGTGTTTAAGGAGTTTCCATCATACTTTTTGCGAAATGCATTACATTTTAGAATAATTTTCTTGAAATTTTCTCTGAAATGTTAACTCCCAAAGTATTGTTTACATCACTTTCTGAAATAATTGCCTGAACCCACATTTTTTTCCCACTCTATTGCAAATCATAACTTTTTTTTTCCTTTGTTTCTTAACAAATTCAAAAGAAAAATCTTCAAGATCTCTTTTTTTTTTTTTCAATAAAGGAAACATAAGTTTTGTATTGTCTCTGAAATAGTAATTATTTTAAATTTTAGACAAGAATTTATAGCAAATGTGATTAAACAATTTCACGAAAAATATTTAAAGAAAAGGCTGCTTATGTAAT
This sequence comes from Oldenlandia corymbosa var. corymbosa, assembly GCA_949775105.1. Classification (NCBI taxonomy): domain Eukaryota; kingdom Viridiplantae; phylum Streptophyta; class Magnoliopsida; order Gentianales; family Rubiaceae; genus Oldenlandia; species Oldenlandia corymbosa. Next base: position 8,133,553 of record OX459124.1, read on the forward strand.
GTTAGCAAGACGACAACATGAATTCTATGGAATACAAATGAATCATTTTACTTTATTTTGTTTTCATGAATAAATATGTAATAATTACAAGGAAGAATTTCTCGAATAAAATGTAGTACTAAAGAAAGCATATTGACAGGTATTAATTTCATTTATTTTTTTAGTCATACCCATAAACCTATAACTTCGGGTAGAAACGATTTTCGACCTTACAGAATAGGTGGCATTTGGTTTGGCACGAATTTTCCTTTAGATATAGGTGTATCAATTTATAGTAGTATATATAAACGTTGAAGACATTACTTTCTTAATTTGGTCAATGGTCTTTTTATGTTTAGCCAGCCCTTATCCGAATTTATTTCTTACAGGCTGCTTTCAACAATGATGAGCATCATTTCAAAAAATTATAATTTCATAAGCTAATCTAAAATTTTAAAAAATGATACTCTCTCTGTCCCATAATTATTGTCCAGTTTGAGTTTTCATTTCTAGTTCAAATTATACTAAAAATAAAATCTCAAACTGGACAATAATTTTGGGACAGAGGGAGTACTCCATTTTGTGAAATAAAATAGTATAACAAAGTGAATTATTTTTAAGACAAGAATTACCACTTTCCCTTCGATAAGTTCTTGATTCCTCCAAACAATAAAAATTACTCCTTCCGTTCACAAATAGATTGCTGGAGAAATTTCACAAAGTTTAAGGAGACAGTAATTATCTTGTTAAAATACTATAATACCTTATTTACTTTTAATACAACTGTAGTCCTAATAACATTTAAGTTCTAATACAATTCTACATTAAACATCATAACAATTACCAATCTAAGGGTATTATTGAAAGAAATTGACAAAACATGCCTCGATTTGTGAGAACGACATCTATTTTAGAATATTTAGTTTTTCCTCCAACGACATCTATTTGTGAATGGATGGAGTAATTGGCATATGTATTAGCTTTCATCCTCCAAACAATAAAAATTGATTGCTATATCATATATTAGCTTGCATCCACCTACAAGCTAATGCATCCCTGCCGTTATCTTGCCCCATATGACAAGTAAATGACTCATTGAGCCTATCATCTGAATTGAAAAGGAGAAATGTTAATTCAATGAAATATTATTAGTGGTCCATACAAAGATAACAAACCTGTAAATAAAATTCTCAACCAATAATGAATGAAATAATAAAATATCAGTAGCTACAAAAATTTAATGTGATTGATTTTGTGTCCGTTTCTATCACTAGTACAAAACACATTTACCACTAGAACATGTTCCCTCCGTCCATCCCTAAAAGTGTAATCTTGACTGTCTGAACTTTCCAATCCACTAGGTAGGATCTTTGTAATGAAGCAGCTCTAAGCTTTTAGAATAAAGTATTTTTCAGATGTTTCGCATGTTATAGATTGTACTTCCTCTATCACAATCATTTTGGAACGGAAGGAAGTAATCGGTTTTTTGATCTACATTAGGCATCTCTAATATTTGGTGATTTGCCAGGGATTTCTGGGTTTGAGTGGTGCTGTACTGATACAATTTTACAACAGTTCATTTCAAGGTCATCCCAGCACTTTCTTATTGATACTTGCATTGCTGCCAACTCTGGTTACCCTGACAGTAATGTGGTTAGTCAGATTTGATACAGCATACACCAAAGATGAGGAAAAACACTTGAACAGTTTCTCCATAGTTTCTCTCTTAATTGCTGGTTATCTCATGATCCTAATTATCTTGGAGAACACAGTCAGTTTGCCACTGTGGTCAAGAATCATCGCGTTTTCTGTTCTTCTTGTTCTGCTTTCTTCACCCCTTCAAGTTGCTATTAGAGCTAAAGATGAGCAGTTAACTAATCTAGAAGAATGCTCGTCCTCTCGAGCGCCTTTAATGGACGAAAATGAGGTAACAAAGCAGGAAAGAGTGACATCTCATGATGACATTAATGAAGAACAAGTTAAATCCAGCTCGGATGACTTGATTGATGATGAAGCCAGAGAAGATGCAGAGCAGTTGAATTTGCTTCAGGCAATGGGTACATTGAACTTCTGGTTGCTGTCTCTTGCAATGTTATGTGGAATGGGATCAGGACTCGCCACGATAAATAACATCAGCCAAATTGGACAATCCTTGGGTTACACATCAATTGAACGAAGTACATTGGTTTCCCTATGGAGTATCTGGAATTTCCTAGGCCGGTTCGGGGCTGGATACGTATCAGACCTTTTCCTACATAGAAAAGCTTGGGGAAGACCTTTGCTTATGGCACTTACTCTCGCAGCCATGACTGCTGGACACGTTATCATAGCCTCTGGTTTTTCAGGTAATTTATACATCGGCTCTGTGATTGTCGGAGTGTGTTATGGTTCACAGTGGTCCTTGATGCCTACAATAACTTCAGAGATATTTGGTTTGAGGCATATGGGCACGATATTCAACACCATCGCCGTGGCTAGTCCTATTGGATCCTACATTCTTTCTGTAAGAGTTATCGGCTATATTTATGATAAACACGCATCTTCGGGTGGCGATGGTAATTTGTGCTACGGCAAGTACTGCTTCATGTTGTCATTCTTCATCTTGGCATCTGTCAGTTTGCTAGGATTTCTAGTTGCTCTGGCACTTTTCTTCAGGACAAGAAGGTTTTATTCTCAGCTTCTTTTGAGATGGTTAAGGCACACTGCATCCCCATGAAAACCGATACTTCTTTTCAGTCTTCTCATCATGGTTTGTTACAAGTACTTTCAGCTGATCAGCTCTAAGCAGCTAATGGTACTGCAAGCTTCAATCTGGCCACTGAATCGGCTGTCCTCGGCTTTTTTCAGAGTAGCTGAGTTTCAATCATTCTGCACAGTTATAAATTTTTAATCATTCTGCACAGTTTTTCTTTCCAATTTATTCAACTTTGTTGTATGATAATCTTTGTTTTTCCTTTTTTGAGGTATTACGTATATAATTGTGAAGATTTTGGAAGTTACAATCATAGACTTAAAGTTGATACGCATATTATATGATGATCAAGCTCCAAATTGGGTTTGAAATCTCTATGAGTTTGATGAATGCATATGATTCAGCAATCTTCCACGTTTTTGCAGTTGTTACCCTTAGCTTACAAGTCAATATTTTGGTCCCAATTTATGGACTTGTTGTTGGATCAGTTCATTGGCATACACAATAAAATCGCTGTCTCTATCATTAGCTCCTGTCTATGAATTGGCATTTCCCGCAGATAATAAACCATAGCACATATGCCAAATCTAAATGATGTGCTGCAAGAATAGAATGAAGGAGCCTTTACATAGGCGACTTTGGACTATCGGTTTTTATCTTTTACTTAGTAGTACGTTTTAGTTTTTTAAATGTGCTTGTGCAAAGTCACTAGTCTGTCACTCTCAATGCTTTCTGGGATGAAAATGAGCGCATATCTTGCTCGAATGTCCTCCAATCGCATGAAAAAACTGATCCAAGTTCTAACTTTTGGACTAAATTTTTGGCATTTTCTCATTGTACATTATTAAGCTTTTTTCTTATTCTTGGCAGAGTCTCACTTCTGTTCCACTCATCAATTAGTGTTTCTCAGGGTTTTTGGACAAAATATGAAATCACTGGAACTACCATAAGTCACCACTCATTCTATCAAATATCTATTTCTAAAAAAAAAAAAATTAATAACCCTAGAAATCCATCAAACCAAATTGCCATAAATAGTTCTCAACTGAAAATTTTATAAATACTCATAAATAATTGATTTTTTTTTTCACATCATCATGCAAAAAAAAAAAAGGAAAAAAAAAGAAGAGAGAAATGTCTTCCTTGAACATAAATTCTTTTTCCAAGTTTTTCCAATAAAAAGTCTAATTCAAATATTTTTCCTCTCTCAATTTGTTTTTTCTTGAGTATAACACTCAAGAAAATGTATACTACTCTGTACACGTGGAGGCATGAGCCAGTTGCATCGAGATGACAACGATGTCAGCTTTGATAGATACACTCTGACACGTACTCAGACTCCAATGCTGAATCATTAACAATGCCAACTGCACGAAAATTCATTTGATTTGATGATGATTTGGATCAGTCTTATTTGTAATTTTTATCCTCAATTTAATTCATGAACAGAGGAAAAACGAAATTCAAATGATCCCAGTGCAAAAAAATTGGACGGTAATTTAGTCCCATAAAGTCTAGCATTAATTAAAATCCCCAGAAATGGACCCAGATTACAACCCGAGTTACAGATCCTTGATAAACAACAAATGGGTTTCAACAGTATGCAGTATCTGGATTCAATCCACCAGTGGCTCTGCCTACACTTTTGGTATTTACTCTCAAGCCCTCAAAACCAGCCAGGGATATGACCAATCGACGCTTGACACGATTTCGGTCTTCAAAGACTTGGGTGCAAACGTCGGCGTCCTCGCCGGCCTGCTTTACTCCGCCGTCACTTCTAATCGGGGTCGGCCCACCACCAGATTCGGCGGCGGGCCATGGGTGGTTTTGCTTGGAGGGGCGGTGGTTGTCTTTTTGGGATACTTCTTCATGTGGTTAAGTGTTGCCGGGATCCTACCGAGGCCGCCGGTGTTGCTTATGGGATTTTATATGCTTTTGGCTTCAAATGCGACGACGTTTTTCAACACGGCGAATGTGGTGACTGCTGTTCATAACTTCCCCAAGTATAGTGGCACAGTTGTTGGCATCATGAAGGTCAATTCCTTCTCTCTCTCTCTCTGTTTAGTTTGTTTCAACATTTTAATATGAATGAATTCATCGAACATACTGGAAGGGATAATGTTGTTAATGATGATATTGTAAAGAAAGGTAGTTGGAATGGAACTTTTTTTTTTTTGGTAAAGTTTTAGGTTTTGAATTAGGATAGTGAGTCCTAGGTTTTTGAAGTACTTCAAATCCTTGTGGAATCCAGAGTCAGCTTAATAAATCGCGGTGGATTATTTAACTCGAGCTTTGTCAGTATATATTCTTGGATATGACTAAGAACCGATCCACTGAATCAAGGAAAGAAAGAGTTATAACGAGGCTTATTCTTTAGATGTGAAACTGAGGCTAGAAAGGAGATATTCGTGAGTGTAACTAGTATCAGCATTATCATTGCTCTCGCCACTTAATTTCATGAATTTTTGTAGTCCGGTATCGGTATAAATGAAAGACAAGTATAGTACTGTTCATGACAATATGATTTTGTAGACTTCGCACGTGGGACCTGAAATTCCCTTTTGTCAGTAGCTACTAGATGCTCTGGCATACCATCTGCTGTATTATTCGATTTTGATTTTGATATGCTTAAAAGAAAGGTTTCCTAGTTTCCCAGACCTAGAATTTTTGGTTAAGCTTGGAGAGATGTTGGATACATGAGGGGATGGGAGAATTTGGAATTTATTTGGAATATATTCCTAATGCACAAGGAAGATACTTGACCAGTCGTTGAGACTTTTTATTGTACTGAAACTGTTTCAGAAAGAAATTAAAATACTGCTCTTGATAGATATTTTATTAAACCTTGGAGTGCATGGCTTATTAGCAGCAGTTCCCTGACTTTTGTGGCAGTACTTTGTCAAGAACTTCGAGTGCATATGACATTCTTCTTTATATCGTGTAATGAAATCTGGCTTTATTATTCTAACGAATGCGTATACTTTACTGCCGTAGTATGGACGTAAATATTAATGCTTACTTGCTGAGTAGTGCTTATACTACTGAGGCTTTAGAACTAACCTGTTCTGCCCAGTCATAATGGTATTTTTACAGGAAGGTCTCTGTTTGTTACTCTTTAAGTAATTGATGTTCTTAAGAATGAGAAGGGAAGCAACCTATAATTAGCTTATTTGGAACTAATAGAAGATCTATTGTCTCAACAAATCTTTCTTTTTTTAGTCAGTTGTGCAAACAATTTGGAGGACAGTCATTTATTTGTTAATTTTAATTCAGCAATAGGCTGATTGTAAATTTAGTTTGCTGATCGAAGGTATTTGAGTCCTTTCCCTTCTTCATGTAGAACCCTTTTCTTTCTTTTCTTTTCTTGATCATTTAAAATAAGCTGTACTGCACCGACTTCCTAGTCTTTTTGGCTTTTTTCTAACATATTTTGAGGGATAAACAGTATAGCTCTTTTAATTCCAAGCTGATGAAACATTTTGTTTAGATGAGATCATGCTCGAACTGTTCTCTTATTGTTTATTATTTTCTGCTTGTAACTGTAATATTTAACTTTGATCTATGATTCTTGCAGGGTTTTCTGGGGTTGAGTGGGGCAATCCTGATTCTGGTATATCAGACAGTTCTTAACAAGAAGCCTACTGCGTTTATCCTTTTGTTGGCACTTTTGCCATCTGTAAATTCTCTTGTGTTTATGTGGTTTGTCAGAATTATGCCAACTACCGAAGCAGATGAAAATAAATACCTTGGGGTTTTGTCATCTGTTGCGGTACTTCTAGCTGCATACCTCATGGTAGTAATTATCCTTCGGAATGTGATCACATTTCCATCTTCAGCACGTGTTTCGACATTTGTTATACTGATTCTACTGCTGTTGTCATTTCTGCACGTTGCAATTAGAGCCCAAAAGCAGAAGTCCAACAGGATCTTAAGATCCTTGCTTGAGGAGAACCAAATTTTTGGTATGGTTCAGTCCAGACCAGATCCTGAAGCTTATCAACAACTTCCTGGCAACGCTGATGAAGAGATGAATGCAATAAATGGGAGCATGATTGCCGAGCAAGGAGATAACCTGAATCTCTTGCAATCACTGTGCAATATTAATTTCTGGTTATTATTTCTTACATCAGCATGTGGTATGGGATCAGGACTAGCTACTGTGAATAACATCAGCCAGATAGGACTGTCTCTTGGCTACTCAAGTGTACAAACAAGTACTTTGGTTTCGCTTTGGAGCATCTGGAACTTTGGCGGTCGTTTTGGGTCAGGTTATGTGTCGGATTACTTCTTACATGCAAAAAGTTGGCCTAGACCATTATTTATGGTCATTAATCTAGTAGCTATGACCATTGGTCATATTATGATTGCTTCTGGTTTTCCCGGAGCTTTATACGCTGGTTCTGTTTTGGTGGGCATTGGTTATGGATCGCAATGGTCACTGATGCCTACCATTGTTGCAGAGATTTTTGGTTCAGAGCATATGGGGGCGATATTTAATACTATAACAATTGCTAATCCTGTGGGGACTTACATCTTGTCAGTTAGAGTAGTTGGTTATCTCTATGACAGAGAAGAAACAGGAACTGACAATACTTGCTTTGGGACCCGTTGTTTCGGGTTATCATTTCTTATTATGGCAGGCACGACTCTCTTCGGATCTCTTGTTGCCTTAGGATTGTACTTCCGGACAAGAAACTTCTATAAGGAAGTGATATTGAGAAGACTTAACCATCTAATCATTGACCGTGAGTAAGCATGGATGTCATGAGCTTTTGTTTGGGTTTATTCATGTTCCAAGCAATGATTGTTCTTGCTGATGGAACGAACCAAGTCCGGGTTTGCTTGATTTGGTAGGTGCAAGACAAGTCTTTAAAACTGCGGATCCTGACATTTGTTCCAATCATCAATTCTGTGGTATGCAACAGTTGAAGCACAGATTTGAGCACTTTTCTCTCTAGTGCCACAGAGCTACCGGAACGGGCAATACGTGCTAGTTTATCCATCCTATCCAGGGTCACTGATTTGTCAATCTGCCCTTCCATTCAAGCCAAGTTATGAAGCTGTTTTTTTGGGATATTGTATCGACCCGAACTAGCTTTATTTTCCACCACTCTGTCCTTGCCCCTGAAGCCATTCGTAGCAGGACATCACAGGATAGTTTCCGTGATCGTACCGGTACCTTTGCACTTGCTCTGACTAAACCCGTCTGAAATTATTTTTAGTTTTAAGAGTTCCAAACAGAATTTCAATTTGTTGTTTTGAGCATTACTATTATGAGATTCCTGATCTGAATATTTGAAGTAATTCTGGATTCATTGTTTTATCATTTTTATTTTATGTGGTTTAGGTTACTTTTCTATAGAAAATAATAGCTTATACAATGCGTTGCACGCCTAGCCCTTTTTTTTTTTTCTTTTTTCTTTCGGTTAGTTTTTCTCTTCTTTTTTCTTTTTTTTTCATTATCAATGTTTTTCTATTTAATTGAATGGCCGAGAATCAAATAAAAACAATCTCAAGCCTTAATTCTCTAACCAACTTTTCCACCCTTGTTTATTATGAATCTTTTGCCCAATTCTCATGTATGTCTGTATAATTCGTGAATGGCTATGAAGCCAATGTCTTGCATTATCAATTGATTCAATTTCAACAATTACCTTTCTAATTTTCAAAGTCTTGAGCTCTTTGAAATAAGACTCATAACTGAACTCAAGGCAATTTATCCAGTCTGGAAGCACTATATTCTCCCTCCTATTTTATGCATTTATAGTTCTTATTATACTTTTTCTCAATATTTTTATATTTTACAAGTTTAGTCCCTGACACTTTTTTCTCTCTCTTCTAAAAAATATCTCTAATCTTTAAATAAGCATATCTCTCAGTCCGTGAAGAATTAAAAAATATTTTACATACAAAATTTATTGTTCTCATTGAGATCTAAACAACAAGATCTATATCGAATATTTTTTCTGAACTTAAAAATGACTAAATTTCGATGGGCAGAAATAGGGTGGATGGATATCCAGTTTAAAATGATAGATAACCAACTTACTTTAAATTGGTTATCCATTGTGTTTATGCTGATTATCCAACCAGTGTGAACTGGTTATCCATTTTGTTTGTACTATTTATTCATTTGGCTTTTATGCCTATCAAACTTATGTATACTGGTTATCCAACGGATTTATATGATTATCCATTTGGCTTGTTTGTACTAGATATCCAATTAACTTGTTTGTACTGGATATCCATCCGTTTGGTTTGTGTGTCTATCCAACTTATGCGTACTGGTTATCCAACGGATTTATATGCTTATCCAAATTATTTGTACTGGTTATCCAATCATTTTTTTTTTGTTTGGAAAAAATCATTGTTCAATATGCTAATACTGGTTATCCATTTTGTTTATGCTGCTTATCCAATCATTTATTTTCTTTGAAACATGGTTATCCAATGTGTCTGTAGTGATTATCAATCGCTTTCTATTGGTTATCCAATTATTTTTACTGCTTGTCCAAATAAGTTTGTAATACTTGTCCAGTCATTTTTTTTTCTTTTGGAAAAAATACTCGTCCGATTAATGTGTTCGTATTGATTATCTAACCCCATACTATTGTTTCTCCAGCTTTTTTTTTTCAATTTTTATGAAAATACTTGTCCGATGTGTTTGTACTCGTTATCCAACTAACTGGTACTACTTATCCAACCTAACTTTTTTCTTAAAATGGTTATCTGTTGTGTTCATACTGATTATCCGACCGGTTTGATCTGATTGTCCATTTCGTTTGTACTGGTTATCCAATCTTTTTTTTTTCTTTTAGAAAATCGTTGCCTAATATGTTAATATTGATTATCTAATTATTAGTCCTGCTTATCCAACCTAGTTTTCCATTTTTTTTTTTTGAAAAGAAATGGTTGTTCAACGCGTTCGTATTGATTATCCAACTACTTGGTATAGCTTATCCAACCATTTTTTTTATCCACTCTTTGCGAAAATTCTTGTCCAATTTTTTGTACTGACTATCCAACCGTTTTGCATTGGTTATCCGATCATTTTCATTGATTATCCAAACATAATGTCTTTTTTTTTTCTTTTGAGTAAATATCTGTCCAATATGTTCATAATGGTTATCCAACTTCTCGGTGATGGTTACCCGACCTTTTTTTTCTTTGCTATTTTATGAAAATGATTATTCAATTTGTTTGTACTAATTAACCAATCAGTTTGTACTGCTTATCCAATTATTTTCACTGCTTATCCAAATTGTTTGTAATGTTTATCCAAATATTTTTATTCTTTTTCTTTTTGAAGAGGAGGGAATGTAAAAAATATGATTGGATAAATAGTACAAACAAAATGGATAATCAGTTCAAATCGGTTGGATAATCAGTATGAATACAACGGATAACCATTTTTCAGGAAAAAAATATTTATTTTTTCATTTCTGCCTGTAAAATTTAAATGCATTTAAAGTTCAAAAAAATACTCAACATTGATCATATCGGATAGATCTCATCGATTACTATAAATTGCATATGTAATTTATTCGTTAATTATTCACGAATCGAGAGATATAAGTAAAAACAACATTAATCTAAAATAAATTGGTTATCCATTTTCTTAAACTAAATATCCACTTTATTTCTGCATACCGAAATTTAATCATTTTTAAGTTGGGAAAAAATATTCAATATGGATCTTGATGGATATATCTCGTCGAGTACTATAAAATTCATATATAATTCGTTCTCAAATTCTTCACAGATCATGAAATATGGTCATTTAAAGATTAGAGATGTTTTTGTAGAGGAGAGAGAAAAAAATAACAGGGACTAAATTTACAAAATATAGGAAGAGTTGATAATAAAGTACAATAAGGACTAGTAGTGCAAAAAATAGGAGGGGGTGTACATCCTCCCGAGTATACTGGATACAGACTCGAACTCAAGTTATCGTATAAATCCAATACTAATTATAAAATCACGTTTCCATCTCCCATAATGATCTGGAATGGTTACTTCCAAAACATTCATTGACGAAGTATGGATTTGCACGGTGTCTTAGGACGGGCAACGATGATGATCTAGGCGGCGGCAGACGACCTAAAACCTGCTAGATAGAGCCTCGGGTGTCTCCCGAGGGTAGACTCTCCGATACTTAAGTCAATAAAAGAACAAAGAGAGTAGAGAGAGAAGTATGTGTATCGTATGTAGAAGTTATAGAAGATATGTAGAAGCTGTCAATTATGAGAAAGGCACCACCTCTTTATATAGAGGTTGTATTACCTGTTTCCTGAAACCCTAGCGGAATAGGTTTAGGTGGTGGCTTAATCTCCAAGTAACCTAATCCTATGCCTATTTAATTTATGACTCGTCAAGTGCCCCTAGCAAGCTATATTCTCGAGACTTGATGAGAAGAATATGGGTTGCTACGAGTGTTGATGTCTCATCGAGTTTTGTGGTGTTGCCCCAGTTCTCGAACTCTTTCATTCTCGGGTGTTACCTATAGAAGATAAAGAAATATAAACTGCCTCAAGGAGGTCTTTGTATTAGTGAGTTCCTGATTAGAAGGGGGAAGGATGTGTATGCCGAATTAGGAGGATGGCGCCTAAATTCTCTTATTTGAAGGTGAGAAGCATGTACTCTCTTATTTGAAGGTGAGAAGTCTATATTTGTCTATCGTGCAGGTCTTGTGGTTGTGTCCATGCAGTAGGTCTTATTTGGCCATTGCCCGTCTAGCGGGTCTTTGTGAGTCGTGCCCATCAAGCAGGTCTTATTTAAACCCAGTGACCGTCTAGCAGGTCTTTTGTTGATACGCAATTCTACTCAAAAAGGCAATACAGTATAATTATATGTTTGTGAGGAGAATAATGATATTAGTAGTATATGAATTTAGATTCTAGAAGCATATAATGAAAAGGTTTGAGAAATACCTCAGTCTCGAGATAAATTAATTATTCTAGAAGGTGTTACCTCGATACCGAGAAGGTAATAATTGAGTAGATGAAAGTCGAGATACATCTTCTCGAAAACTTCGAGTAGTAGTATGGTGCTCGAGGGAGCTTACCCCTTCGAGGAGATGTATCTCTCAAAACTTTAATCCTCGAAATTGCTCCTTGCTTCGAAGGACTTGAGAGTTTATCTCTTGTCGGCTTGTTCGTCGGTTTGTTTAGGTCAGCATGGAAGTCAGCAACGTCTTTGTCAGCTTCTTCGTCGGCTGGAGCAACTCGACAAAAACGTTGACAGAACTGTCGTTGATCGAATCCTCGATCGAAGGACGTCAACGCGGAAGTCGACGGTTGTCAGTATGGAAATTTTTAAATTCTTGATTTTGGCTTTCGCGTACATGGATTTGCACATCAAATCAACTCGATGATGTAAAGCACCAATAAATATCAGTTTCGTTTCAAGAAATTTATTTGGTTGTAAGGACCAAACAAATCGGTTCCACTGGGCGTAGTCACTTGACGAAGCATGGATCTGCACGGTGCCTTTGGACGGGCGACGATGATGATCTGGGTGGCGGTGGACGGCCTAAAACCTGCAAGACAGAGTCTCGAGTATCTCCCGATGGCAGACTCTCCGATGCTTAACTCAATAAAGGAATATAGAGAGTAGAAAGAGAAGTATGTGTATCGTGTGTAGAAGTTGTAGAAGATGTCAATTATGAGAGAGGCACAACCTCTTTATATAGAGGTGGTGTTACCTGTTTCCTGAAACCCTAGCGGAATAGGTTTAGGTGGTGGCTTAATCTCCAAGTAACCTACTCCTAGGCCTATTTAGGCCTAGGGTTAATTTATGACTCGTCATTCATAATAAAATGAAGTACGAATGTTTTTGCCCAATTCACATACATGTCTGTAGTAATCGTATAGATTCATAATGGTTCACTTCTCTGAGCGACTATCAAAGATTACATTTCATTGAATTTTTATTTTTTTTAAATAAAATCCACCCAACGTACATCACTATTTGAGTAGGACTGTCGAGTAGTTGGGTCAACCCGACCACTTGCCCGGACCGAATGGAAAATGGGGCGTTCGGTTCGCTGATCGGGTCAAGTCGGGGGAATTCGGCCTTAATCGAACAACCGATAAGTTAATCGGTGCGGGGTCAGGTGAACAAAAAATTGTTCGGGCCCCACTCAAAAAATTGATTTTTTATTAATTTTTTATACCCATATATATATGATTGAGATTAGGGTTTCTACCTCATTTCCTCTCCCAATTTTCTCTCTCTTCCTCCTTTCTCTTTCTCTCTCTTCCTCTCTTCACTCTCCAGTTCCAACTTCCAATCTCGACGGCGACGGTCAACAGTTGCCGCCGACTGCCATTCCAGACTTAAATCCCACCTTTCCACCTCTGTAATCCGTCGATCCCTCTATCAATCATTCTCAATCTGTCATTTTCTCCAAAAAAAAAAGGTTTCCACTTAGGGTTTTTCATATCTGGACCATCGATTAGGGTTAATGGGGTTTTGAAATTAGTGCTTGAGATTGGGGACTTGGGGTTTAGTTGAGGCATCGAATTTTACAACTTTAGAACCAAACCAAAGGAGAAATTTGAGATTTGAGATTAGGGTTAGCTGCTTCGTCTCGTTTTGTTGATGTTCGTCTCAGATTGCTGCTATTCGTCCAAGAGCTGATTCTGTTAAGTTTCGGGCTTCATTAGCAGACCTTCATCAGTCCACAGAGCATAAGGTATATCTTTTTTTTTTTTTCTTTATTTAGTTAATAATAGTTCTGTTGACAGTGTAGTTGTGTGAGCCTGTATGTTGATGTTGTGTTGAATGAATGAATGGAGATCTTCTGTGGTGTTGTATTGAATGATCGTGTTGAATGTTGATGTTGGTTCTCCTAGAAGTAGTTCTGTAAGATTTCAAATGTTTTATTATTGACGTTTTGTTTAGTTTCCTGTCTTGTTGAATTAAAATGGTGTAGAAAGTTCGTTGCTTGTGTGGTTACTTGTTAATAAACTTCAAGATATGGACTGATGATGATGATGTGTAATGTTGAATTAAGAAGCAATGTAATTTGCTCTTGTAATTACAACCATATTTTCGGATTATGCTGAATCTTGTGACTGGATTTTGTGGTCCATTTTTAATACATAAACAGAGATCTTTGTAGTTGTTTGCAGGGTTCTAAGTTGCTATCCAGTTTTGAGTTTTCTACTGCAACTGCATGTTTGCTTTACTTGTGAAATTTTTGTAGATTGTAGTTGTTTGCAGGACTATTACAGACTTACATCAACTGTAAACTGATTTTCTTTTTTTGGTTTAGATGTCTCTGGTTGATGATAATCTTGAGGAGTTTGAGGTTGAGGTTGATAAAGGTTCAGTGCCTCCCCCTCTGCTGGAATCACTGAATGATGATGCACTGATGATCGATGTGCAGATTGAAATGGGGGAAAGGGAAGTAGGTGAATGTCAAGCAGCTGATGTTCCAAAACCTCCACTTCCAAAGCAACGCAGTGTCACTCGTAAAAGGTCTATGGTATGGCCCCATTTTTTCTACTTTTACTGATGTGAAAGGTGATCTGTGGGCTGCTTGTAAATACTGTGGCAATAAGTTTAGGGCTGAAAGTAGAAAACACGGAACAAGTAGTCTTCATGGCCACTTAGCAAACTGTAAGAAATACTTGGCTCTTAGTCATGATCCTGGTCAAAGTAAATTGATCGTTGAGGGTAGCGAATGAAAACCAGCAATTGTAAGTACTTGGAAGTATAATGAAGAGGAAATTACTAAGGCACTTCTCTGTATGATCATAATTGATGAGCTTCCTTTTATTGTTGTTCAGAAAAAAGGGTTTAGGTATTTTCTGCAAAAATTGCAACTATTGTATGTGCCAAAGAGTAGAGAGACTGTAGCTGATGATTGTTATAAGTTGTATTTTGCTGAGAAGAAAAAACTGAAGTTTGAGATTAAAGAGACTGTTAGTAGAATTTGTTTGACAACGGATAGTTGGACTTCTTTGCAGCAAGTAAATTACATGTGTCTTAGTGGTCATTATGTGGATAGTAATTGGAATATGAAAAAGAGAATCTTAAGTTTTTGTTATATTTCAAGTCATAAGGGTATTGATATTGGAACTGCAATTGAAGATTGTTTGTTAGATTGGGAAATTGAATATGAGTTAACAATTACTGTTGACAATACTAGTTCTAATAACTCTGTGATGGATTATTTGAAAGAACAGTTTGCTCATCAAGAATAATGTCTTTTGGGTGCTAAATGGTTGCATGTGCGTTGTGTGGCTCATGTTATGAATCTGGTAGTTAAAGATGGTTTGGACTATATAGGAAAGTCTGTAGAAAGGATCAGGGCAGCAGTTAAATATGTTAGGCAGTCTCCTAAAAGACTTGCAAGTTTTAGAAAATGTGCTGAAATGGAGAAGTGTGATAGCTCTAAGAATTTAGTCTTAGATGTTTGTACACGATGGAATAGCACATATTTGATGTTGGAAACTGCTCAAGTCTATGAAAGAGCCTTTAGGAGATATGAGTCTACTAATCAGCACTTTAGAGACACTCGTAGATACGATCCTGAGGTGCCAAATTCAGGACCCGGGCTGCCTATTTCATTGGATTGGATTGAATCAAGAAGGGTGGCTAGTCTGCTTCAGCATTTTTACGAGATAAACTTGAAGGTATCTCGTACAAAATCTATGTCTTCTAATTCTTGTTTTACTGATATAACTTGCATTGATGTGTTGCTAAAAAAAATCATTAATGAAAGTCAAGATTTTGAACAAAAAGCTATGGCTGAAATGATGAAACTGAAGTTTCATAAGTACTATGGTGATATTGAGAAGATGAACCTAATTCTTTGTATGGCATGTGTTTTCGATCCAAGATATAAATTGACTTATTTGGAAGTTGTACTTTCTGATGTGTATGGAAAAGTCGATGGATAACAAAAATATGAATTGATTCAAAGTGCCATGTATGAGTTATTTGCAGATTATGTGAGAATCCATGCTCCCCTCCTAGTTTGCCTTCCTCCAATCCCGATTCTACTTATTCTCAAACCACTTCATCGGGGAAAAGGCCTTCCCTGATTGATATCGAGCCTTCGAAGATCCTTAGAGATAGATTTAGAATGGAGTTATTAAAAAAGAAAAATGAAACAGTAGGTGGCAGAAATGATAAAAAATCAGAGTTGGACAAATATTTGGAGGATGATGAACCATGTAACTCAACATTTGACCTCCTGAACTGGTGGAAGGTAAACAACCCCCGATTTCCATTCCTTTCTCTGATGGTTCGTGACATTTTTGCCATACATATATCTACTATTACTTCTAAATCTGTTTTAGTACCAGTGGGAGGGTTTTGGATGCATTTCGAAGTTCTTTAACTCCGAAGACTGTTCAGTGCCTGATCTGCGCACAAGATTAGCTTCGGGTGCTGGTTGAAGATGAAGAGCAAGACGTTGAAGAAAATTGGGAAGATCTCGTACGAATAGGAGAAGGTTGATTTTAAATTTATTTGTGATTTTTATTGTTGACATTTTCAGTTCTTTATTGATCGTTGACTATTTCTTTCTTCTTGTTTTTTTTTCAGCTGCTGAAAAGGGAAAGAAAAAATTGGGATGAGCTAGAGTTTTTCTTGACTGAATTACCATTCTTGTAAGTTTTACTTGGTTTTTCATGACTGTTATAACCTGAAAATTTTCAGTCAAGATGTTGAAAATGTCTTGTATTTCTGAATTTGCATCCTTGGTGGTTCAGTTGTTCCAGATTGCTGCTAGTTGAACACTTGAACTCTTGATCACTTGAAGAATGAAGACTGAAGTTGAAGACTGAAGTTGCATATTGAAGTTGCCTATTTCATTATGTTCTCATTTCTGTTTCTGAAATGAAACTTTAATTTGTTTGAAATTTCTGTTCTGAATCTTATGATTTTAGACTTTAAATTTGTAGTTTGGATTTTAGACTTTAAAGCTTGAAATTTCAAGTTTGAACCTTGAATGTCATTTGTGATTTTGTGTTGTTGAAGTGTTGAACACACGAACTTGAACTTAAATGTAAAATGTTTCACAGATTCAGTATTTTGATATTTTCAGCAAGTTGTTGAATTGAAGTATTGAAATGGTAAAATGGCCTTGTATAGTTGTGTTATTTATTCTGGAATTTTTTTTCATTTTTTCTTTTTTTTTTTGGTTTAAATAGTACTTATTTTGAAATCGGTTCAACCGGGCACCGAACTGAAAAACCGATTACTTATTTGGCTCGACTCGGTTCGGTAGAACTAATTTCGCGGTTCGGTTTCGAGCGGTTGCTGTGATGGGAAAAAATCGAACTGAATATCGGTCAAACCGCCCAAACCGACCGAACTGACAGCCCTAAATTTGAGAGAATTCAAGTCAAGATGGAAATTGTTTATGCCTTGAATTTTTGTTGAAAATTGTCTTAGACAAGTTTCCTAAATCTATTTAGATATAAGAATTCTCCAACTCTAATTTTTATTTTTTTTTTAATTTTTTGGAAAGGTCTCCAATTCTAGTAGGCATTAGGTTTGGTTTCTATTACATCTGGGATTAACCTAACATTAATCTATAAATACAAGGGGTAGGCATAAAGGAGCAATGATACACATAGTGAGAAAAAATAGTGAAAATAGTGAGAAAAAATAGTGAAAATACATAGAGACTGATGTGTCAATAGTAATTAAGGATAAAAATGTAATTTTGGAAGAAAGAAAAAATTTCAACGGCAAAGTAACAACAAAATAGGGATACACATCAATCACTATATTTTCTCACTATATTATTTCACTAAGAGTATCATTTTCCGGGATAAAGCTATGTACTGAATCAATTTTGCAAGTTATTTCTTTTCTTACCTTACGTAAGTCAAAACTTAGTAAACCGTATAATTCTTGTGTCTGATTCATTTTTATTTTTCCATTGTTGCTGCTAGTTTTCTTCATCGATAATTTAAATTAAAATTAAGGTCAATTCAAGCGGGGTTTATACACAATTTGCAAATTGCAGTAGGCCATAGCCATAGTGCCCATACCATCAAATTCGTTAAAGTCTTCACAGTAAATCTTTTTATCCTTTTTGCCTGTTTATTAAATGATCAAATCTTCTCTGCCACAATAACTGTCCCCAGGTAGAGACTACCAACTCCTTTTTAGGCAAGAATGGCCCTTTTACATCACTGCAATCTGTCTTGTGCCTCGCCAAATTTATCAACATGTTCCCAGAATCATTCGGCAAAATCCCAATGTCAAAATTTCATCTTTTCCCAAAACCCATGTCTGAAACTAAGTCAAAGGAGACCCAGGATTGCCGCCTCTGCTTTGGCCAATTCAAATGGGAATTCATCAGGGTCGTCATTTGGTCAGGTAAATTTTTATTTTTATTTTTTGCTGTTCTGGGGTGAAAACCTGTTTTAGACTCCTAACACTACCTAATCATGGATAAAAATTTGGGTTTAATTTCATTCTTGTTCTGTTTTGGTATTGGTCAATGCAGTTGATTGAGACTTTGATTAGTGGGAAGGACTTGACAGCGGCTGAAGCTGAAGAATCTCTAGACTTCTTATTGGGTGGCGCTGATGAGTCTTTGATCAGTGCATTTCTTGTTTTACTGAGAGCCAAGGGCGAAAGTTATGAAGAAGTAAGTCATAGGTGTTCATTTGGTAATGCTAATGCTTATAGATTGCGAATATTTCTGAGAATATTTTTCCTAGACTTCAAGTGACGTAAACTCATACTCTACCAATTATTGTAGCATTATTTTGTTAGCCACCACCGTATTGTAAACAAGGGAAGCTATGTTTCAAGTCCATTTGCCTCATGGGACAATGTTGATGCCTGAAGTTGTTGCCACTATATCATAAAGCAATCAGGGAAAAGAACTTTTAGCTTCAATGTGAGAGAAAAGATATAGAATGTGGGATAAATTTTTGAACCGGTATCCCTTGTTTGGGTACCTCAACGATCTTATGTTCGTAAAGTAACTGTTTGGAAAGTAATGTGGTTGAAAAGTAACTGTTTATGACCGAAAATATGATTTAAGAGGAACCTGTAGAATTTTGAAAACATAATTGCGATTACCCTTTTGTTATTTGTAGGGGAAAGTCTGACAAAGATCTTGAACTTAGATAGTCAGAAGACATGTAGTATTTCCTGAGCGGAAGAACTTAAAATCAGTTTCATTGAATGCAAGTCATGATAAGGGTTGTTTGTCTCAAATATTTGAATTATGCTCATTAAAGGATTAGCTGTCCATGCAAAAAAAATGCCATTATAACAAGTGTCACAGGCTACAGTTCTTATTCCTTTATTGATTGCTATAATCCGGCTTAAAGATGTTTAGAACTTTCGAATGTGAAGATAGTTCAATAACATTTTTGTTCTTAATGTAGTTTTCATCTTTTTATGTTAATTGAACAAATGACAGCTAGTTTTTTGCAGTCCTTTAAACTTTAAACTGGAGCTTTAAATTCTCTTCCTTCGTTCTGGTCTTTTTCAGCTATGATACCAGTTTCCCTCTCCCGTGGCCTTTTTGGCTGTTATATGTAATGCTTATTTGTGCTTAAATAGTTGTGCTCAATGTTCATTTACATTCATGTCTATGGACTATAAAGCTTTGAAAGCTTGAACTTCTATTTAATTGCTTACATTTTATTGTTTGATAGACTTCAATAAATATTTGAAGACAGTAATACTGTCTTGTTGCAACTCTTAGGATATCAATCCTCACATTTCATGTTTCTTCTTCTCAGTTTAGAGCTAATATGAAATGCTATTCTGATGTGATCAAAGACACTAGCTATTTGTTCCAATTTCTAGCTCAGTGTTGTCTTCACATGTATCATGACGCTTTGTAGACTGTACGTACACTGTTTGATTTGTTTAAAGTTTGAATTGCAGTTGTTTGAACAGTGGTGTTTTATCCATTTACATTCTAGTTGTGATGCCTTCTATCGGAAAGTAGGCAACTGATTGCATTTAATCATGCCACCAGAGTCATCTCTGCCTTTCGTAACTCATAGTTTACCATACCAATACAATTGTGCTGTCTCAACTTTGTTGTTATCGTATTTAATACATAAATTGGATCTCTGTACTTGGGATGAACTGTTTTTTACTTAAAAATTGTGCTGATTGAAAAGGAGAATTCTGGTGTTCGATGCTAATTTGATTCTTGTCTTTGTTCTGAGACTAATTATATCTATGTTTTGGAAAATATTAATATGAAAAGATTCTGAAATAATATGCATGAATTTTATTGTTTCTTATTCCGGATGACTGATCTCACTGTGCTTAAACATATGTCCAGGCCATACATAGTTTGAAGCTCTTGTGCTGCTCCTAAACAACCATTAAGTGCTAATAATATTACTCTTTTTGTTTTTAAGTGATCTTCTGTTTGGTTTATGAGAACTTCCTAGCAATCCTTGAATTTTTGCTTGTATCGAAGGGAATGTCAGAATCTTCTGCTGGTGTTAAATTTGTTCCCCTCTTCTTTGGTTGAAGTATATTTTAATTGTTCAATGGTTTTATGGTTAAGTAGATTGTAGGATTGGCTAAGGCAATGTTAAAACATTGCAAGAAAGTGGAAGGATTAGATGATGCAGTTGATATAGTGGGGACTGGTGGTGATGGTGCAAACACTGTGAATATCTCAACTGGGGCTTCTATTCTTGCTGCGGCTTGTGGTGTGAAGGTTGCAAAGGTGAGATCATTTCTTTTAAACTCCTTTACCCCTTTAAGTACATTCTGATAAATGTAGATTTGAATTGGTGATTAGATCATTGAAATTGATATTGCAGCAAGGAAATAGGTCAAGCTCTTCTGCTTGTGGAAGTGCAGATGTCCTTGAAGAATTGGGCATTGCAATTGAATTGAATCCTGAGGTATGTATTGTAGCACGTGTTTGATAAATATCTATTGTATTGCTTTACATTAACTTCTAGACGTAACATTGATCCATCATATTATCAATAATGTCCATGGTTTGAGGTTGACTTGCTTCTGTATTGGTTTGAGAAACTGTATTTGCTTCTGTATCTATTACGTCCAAGGTTGCTCCTTTATTTTTCATCCTTGCAAGATGTATTCTCAATCAAATAAAAATGTGCAACTGATTGTTATTTACTGCATTTTGGGGGAAAATACATTAAGGAGACTTGTTATCTGTTGCCCTGCAACTCTCAAGTTTCTTCAGGACAGAAAACAACCAATTGCAGCTCCACTAGAAATTGTTTTACAGCCGACGAAATCACTTTTAAAGTGTGTTTTCCCATGTGTTGTTTGCTCCTTTCATGTTTTCCCCTATGTTGACAAAGATGTCTAAAATAAATATTTTCAGTGTACCTTGTATAATAAAATTTCTGGATCATATTGAAGATGTTCACGACTAATGAGTGCCTAATCTTAAATACATGTTAGTGTTTAAGGCTAATTCTGAATAACGTATGTACCATTGACATTATAATCATGCTGTTTGATTGGCTGGTTTCTTTTGTCTATTGTATCAACTGAGACTTAAACTTTGGGTTAGGGAGTAAGAAGGTGCGTAGCAGAAGCTGGGATTGGTTTCATGATGTCCCCAATCTACCATCCTGCAATGAAGATCGTAAGGCCAGTTAGGAAGAAACTAGGGGTTAAGACGGTGTTTAACATATTAGGCCCCATGCTTAATCCAGCAAGAGTACCTTTTGCTGTTGTAGGTGTGTACAAAGAAGAGCTGGTAAGTACTTCGACTCTGTCATTGCAAATGAAATAAGTAGTATTTTTCTGAACTTAAAGAGCTATTTCGGCTGTATAAAGAAAAATGGGAACACGTAATTATCTCTTTATAGGTACCTACAATGGCAAAAGCACTTCAAGGGCTAGGAATGAAAAGATCATTAGTTGTTCACTCCAAAGGCCTGGACGAGATGAGTCCCCTGGGTACAGCTACCTTCATTGATTTTAACAATTTTCCTGATGACTTTAGATCTATTAAATTTTAGAACATATCACTGATACTAGGTGTGCTTCCTCACTGATGTAACAGGGCCTGGGTTTGTTCTAGATGTTACTGCCGATAAGATTGAAGAGTTCTCTTTCGATCCTTGTGCGTGTTCCTCTACTATAGCTTCTTGTCATTTTCTTGGATGATGTTACAGATTCCTTCATTTCTAAATTCTCTCACCTGAATCTTCAAGTACTATATTGAGATAAAGATAGCAAAATCTAACAAAATCAATTGTTTGTCAGTGGACTTTGGTATTCCCAGGTGCTCTTTGGCTGACCTGCGAGGTGGAGGACCAGAATACAATGCTGAAGTGCTGAGGCGTGTATTATCAGGAGAGAAAGGGGCCATTGCCGATGCACTTGTAAGTACTTTCATCTCTTTTAAATGATATAGTAATATAATCTCATCCTGAACTTTAACAACTATTCTGGTAGTGTCCAGGAAAGACATTGTCGATAAACTTTAGCAAGTTTCAGTTCTCATCGTTTATGTAGTTGTTCTCGTGGAATTGAAGGTGTTAAATGCGGCAGCGGCTATCTTGGTTAACGGGCATGTGAAAAATCTGGCCGAGGGTGTAGCTTTGGCTCGAGAAACATTGTATTCTGGGAGAGCATTACAGACACTCGACTTATGGAAACAAATCTCCAATGTAAGACACAACAGAACCTTGTATGCGTACTTAGATCCCAAATAGCCATCAGCTGAACATAGTTTTTGTTTTACCTCTTTTTCAGAAGGTGAAAGAAGAATCATTAACAATTGCTTAATCATCAAGGGATGCCCAGTAGTGATTAGCATACTCAAAGAAGGTGGCACTTGAAGATGCAATTTGTTGAAGGCTTAAGAGTATGACAAGTACTGTCCTCTTTCTGCTGTGTTTTTTGGATGCAGGAGGAATTACAATCTGTCGTTTCCGGACAATTTAAAAGCTCTGCTTAGTTGTTTCTTGATGCGAGAATTTGAAAGTGTTTCTCGACTGATTATCCATCAGTTGAGTTCAACTGGTGCGAGTTGTATTATTGTCATTTGCTTTTCATTGCTAAATGTTGATTGAATAATTTGGGATGCAATCACATGAAGGCTAGATTCTGGTGTCCTAATAATTTGAAGTAACGAATAAAAGTAAAAAAAGAATTATCTACACATTAGTTTTTAGCAGATAAATACCTCAAGTTCTTTGCAGTAAGAGTAAGACGTGGACATGCCTAGTCAGAAAGCAAAGGAAAAAAAGAATTATTTACACATACCTAGGTTTTAGCAGATAAATCCCTCAAGTTCTTTGCAAATGACGTGGACATGTCTAGTCAGAAAGCAGGCTGTCTTGCTTCTTGGGATACAAATACGCAGCAACTTGGGTGATCGTCTGAAAATTCAATGATGGTCTGAAAATTCACAATAACACGGACTACTGGCATGGTTCCTACTCAAGATGGGACAAAGAGATCAAAAGCAGATCCCTCCAGTTTACCATTCAGTAAGAACCTGTGCTCCCTTCTTCAGTTTTGCCATTTCGCAGGAATGAGAATACGGCGAAGAGAGAAAGTGTACTGGAAAAGACAGGTACGAAAATGAGAGAAAAGAAGAAGTAAATATCAAATGGCATCAGATTCAGAATGCTTATTTGGAAGTGATGTGCAAAAGGCCAGGTCTTGCCTAATGCCATTCTGAGTAGGCCAATCACCTTTCCTTTAAGTTATGATCAATACCAGACGTGGGAACTGTGAGGGAGGCGGAGCCATCAAGTTATAAATGCAAAGACTTTTAATGGCCCTATATGGTTCAAACATCTGTCCTTTTGAATGTTACTATAAAATTTTCACATGAAACTTTTGAATCTCTCATACAATACAAATGATAATCGTGCAAGAATTATTCAGGTTGTATCAATGAATCGAGTTTTCTTAATAGAAATGCATGTCCCATCTCCTGAAGGCCTTTTTTTTTTTTCAAATGAATCAAGTACTGTTGTTTAGGATTCTATTTCGTCATCATCAGTATAATGAATGAATGGTGTCTTGGTCCAGCAGGAGTAAAAATACTCTATTATGTTTTCATATTGTGCTTTTCTTTTCTTTTTTTTTTTTTTCCCTCTTTTGACCATAAAGCAAAACAGAAAAAATCATTATCCCTCAACAGTTTAACCCCTCAAAAAGCAAACTAAAGCAATCAATCAATACTTAAAGCTCAAAAGTCAAGCCCAAATCTCTTAAAAAGCAAAGAGACTCATCAGACTGTTCTCCTCAAAAAGCAAGTGGAAAATCTGTAAACTATTGAACCAGATTCTTCAGCACCACATGTGAAGCTGAATAAAGCGCTTATTTCCCGAAATCATGCCATCCCAAATTGAAATTATTATAAACATTTCACTGAAATTCCTCTTCACATAAGCAAAGAATAAGTTCTTCCTACACACATCTTTCCCCTTTTAAAAATGCATTAAAAAGAAAAGAAACTTGTACTATACAATCTGCTCTGATTTTGCTCTTCAAGAATTAACCCTGTCATACTCAAACATGACTAATCCCTTTGTCTTGTTCATCTTCTTCCTCTGTTTTCAGACCTTTTTTCCACTAAGTTATGGTACTGAGCATCCTCCAACATGCAGATCCTATTGTGGAAACTTAACAATCGACTACCCTTTTGCAATCCAATCAGGTTGTGGACATCCAGGCTTCCGGGACCTCTTATTTTGCATAAACAATGTCCTGATGTTCCACATCAGCTCGGGTTCATACCGCGTTTTGGACATCGACTACGCCTACCAATCACTCACATTACATGATCCGCACATGTCAACCTGCGACTCAATCGTGTTGGGAGGCCGAGGAAACGGGTTTGTGATCGAGGAATGGCGCGCCCCGTTCCTGAACCCGACCACAGACAATGTGTTCATGCTGATACAGTGCTCCCCTGAATCTCCCCTGTTTCAAGGTTTTCCAGGGAAGCATTTGCCCTGTGGGAATGTTT
Organism: Oldenlandia corymbosa var. corymbosa; assembly: GCA_949775105.1. Classification (NCBI taxonomy): domain Eukaryota; kingdom Viridiplantae; phylum Streptophyta; class Magnoliopsida; order Gentianales; family Rubiaceae; genus Oldenlandia; species Oldenlandia corymbosa. Next base: position 8,158,164 of record OX459124.1, read on the forward strand.
CAGGGATGGGATGTGATGAGTATTATGGTTGCCCTGCTTGGAGCTTTGTCGGGTCTTCGACCGGGAGGGGATCCGGGTATGGATCGGGTCGTCCCGAGTGTTGTTCAGTGGCATTTGAGACATTGAAGGCTGTGAATCTGAGTAAACTTGGTTGCCAGGGTTATAGCAGTGCTTATAGTCTTGCTCCTTTGAGGGTTTCAGGGCCTGATGAATGGTCTTATGGTATAAGAGTTAAGTATTCATTACAAGGGAATGAATCTTTCTGTAAATCATGTGAGGCCACTGGTGGAAGTTGTGGATTCAATACTGATTCTGATAGTGATTTGTGCATGTGTGGGAATTGGAATTCCACAACAAATTGCGATTCAGGTAACAATTTCTATTCTCTTCTTGTTACGATTCTAGATATTTGCAGTAAATTTGTCTAGTAATTGATATGACGATCATTTATTCGTTAGTTTCATTTCAAGTTATTTTCTTTTGGTAATACTTATCTTGTGATGAATACCAACTGTTGTTTGGATTTTCATTTGAAATTCAATATCTTCTTACCGATACTCTTATTAAACGTTTTTTTTTCCCATCTAATATCTTACTTATTGATAAACTCTCATAGTAATAGTATACCTCATTTCTCTTCACATTAGTTTCAACCCCTAACTACATTCAGACGTTAAGTCTCTTTTAAAAAATTTCATCTTGGGACTCAGAACATCAATGTCTCAACAGTAATGTTTTCTAATATTGTTATCCCCAAAACTTCAAATTCATAAGTTAGAATCAATTCATTCATATTGCCTTCTTCATCATTTAATCATCAAATAATATTCAATTAATTAATTGGTTCATTGTGTTCTTATTGCAGTTCCTTCTACATCCAACAAAATGAGGTGGTCTTCAATGAGTGCATTAACAGGTAGGTTCGGGAAACCGAAATCCTACTTATTAAGTTAACTGCTTTATTTTGTTGCCTTGCTGTTATATATATTCCATGCGATCAAGAAAGTACTCCCTCCGTCCCATAATTATTGTCCAGTTTTACTAAAATGAAAGATTTTATTTTTGGTCAAACTTAACTATATTTTACCTTAAACAACCGGATATACTCATACATAAGTAATTGTTTAACCACTAAGATTTTATGTATAATGTTTTTTTACTAAGGACAAATGTGTAACTTGATCCATAAAAAGTCAAATTTGACAATAATTTTGGGACAAAATTTTTTGGGTAAAGTGGACAATAATTATGGGACGAAGGGAGTAATATTTTTCGTTTTAACCATCATTAATTTTGTTTTTTAAAAAAAGCCGTACAGCTTTGTGATTTTTTTTCTAATTTATCGTCTTTAAAAACATGTTCATTCAATTTCAATTATTTTTCTCTGCCTGACTCAAAAAAAAATTAACGGTCCGAATTTCGACTTCTAAATAAGATTTTCCTAAATTGGACAATTATAATGAAGTTTAACAAATAATTTGATCTTTATTTTTTCAAGAGGGACTGTAAAAGTTTAGGAAACCTATTACCAAGTTTAGTTACTACCTGCGTGATTTATTTATCCTCTAAATGTCATCAGAAAGGGAAGTGGAAGAATGAATTTTAATGTCGATTTCTCGTCATTCTCTATCTAATTTTCGCAAGTATCAACTTAAAATGTTGTTACCTATTTTTGATAGAGTTATCAACATTGGCATTATAAAAAAAAAATATTTGTGTATACCTTTTTCCCCCCTCAACAATTGTGTACCCTTTGATTTTATTAAACTTCACTAAATTTAGCTGTGATTTTGCAGGTTTCGTGATCAGTTTTATTGTTTGGACAAGGCTTCTCATACTTCATCAGTCCTAAGAGGCCATCCCTTGATTTATTTGGTAGCATATCATCAATTTGGTACTCCTTCCGTCCCGTAATTATTGTCCAGTTTGAGTTTTCATTTTTAGTTTAAATTGTACTAAAAGTGAATTCTCAGACTGGACAATAATTTTGGGACAGAAGGAGTATTTTTTAACCGTTGTATTGTCACCGCTATTTGAGGAAAATGTAGCCTTATTAATATTCTGAGTTAGTTAGCGATGATTAGCCGCGGGTAGCTAAAAGATTTTGTAATTCACAATATTGAGTTTTTGCGCTCCTACCCCCAAAGAAAAAAAAACCCACTTCATTGCAATCTGATTTTCTCAACATGATGGCATTAAGATAGTGGAATTGAGAGAATGTTAAACATATTCATAATTATAGGGAAAGTATAATGGTGCGGCAAAGGGAAAAAGAAATCGTTTGATTCGTTTCGCATTTTAAATTTTTAAAGAACACAGTTTAGTAAATTTATCTTTCCGTCCATAAAACCGTTCTTTTCACAACATATATTTGCAAATGTCGTTGATTTTAGCTCAGTGATAAAGAAGAAGAACTATTGTTTTTGGTATTTACGGGTCATCTTGTAGAACCAACCAACTATAAAACAAGAATTACATGTATTTTTTTTTTCCAAAAGAATCCATTTTTTATTTTGAAACACCATTTACAGTATGTTGATAACTAAATTGAAGTACAACTGATTTTTACCGGCTAATGATCTCTTTTAAATTTGGGTTTGCTAATCTATTAGGATCTTCAATTAAATTGAAGTGCTGGATCTGGTTATCCCAGATTGCTTTATTGCGGGCCATATGTACCAACAGAAGGAAACATGAACGTTGAACAACTTGTTCATTTGGAGCTGAAAGTAACCAATTTTGTTAACCAAAAAAAAAAGAAAAAAGTAACCAATTTTAATAAAGCCATTGCAAAGTGAAGCTCGTTGCAAGCTTTTAAAGTTAAAATCCCATAATTGAACTGCACCTGACAGTTTTAGAATGAATAAAGTTAAGAAAACTATGTTGTATATCTTCCGGCAAGTCTCCACATCTATATAATGGTCCAATATTCAATCCCAGAAGTAACTCTCCTATTAGGCAAAATAGGCCATTGTCTGGAGCCCTTGATATATATATATATATATATATATATATATATATATATATATTAACAAAACTTAATGCTAATAAATATTGATGAAAAAACGTAAAAATTCATAGAAATCAGCAAAATGAAAATGTGGTGAATGAAACTATTAAAATCCTTTAAGAGTTTTAAAAATTGATTATTTTCTTTACATAGTTGATAGAGATACTCATCTCTACAAAGTAGGTTTGAAAATTTTAAAATGTACGAAAATGTTTTTGCTTTTTCTATTTAGTTTGAAAAAAGTAAAATTACATGATGATGACAATTTAGAAAACAAGTTGTTTTAACCTTCAAAATTCCTTAAATACAATGATAGTTTAGATATTGTCGATTTAGATTTTTTGAACGAAGTAAAAATTTTAACAGAAAATGTAAACTTAAAAAAAAAAGAAAGAAAAGAGAAAATGTAAATGTTGAGAATAATTATCCAATTGAACCACTTAAATATTTTAAAAGAATTAATTCTTTTCTAAATTCTTGTATTGCCTGTAAGATAATGTTAACTATTCCCATAACAGTTGATTCACTAGATTTTTTTTTTTTGCAAAATTTAATTTAGTAAAAAATTATTTAAGATCGACAATTTCACAAGAGATGAAATGGAGTGGCTATTATATCAATAAATAAAAAAAGAAATTTTGTGAAAGAGATAGATCATGAAAATATTATAAAAATTTACCACCAAAAAACAAGAAAATAAATTTAATATAAACAATACTCTAAAAATGTTAGAAAGATAAACTTAATATGAATAATATATGAAATTTTTTTTTAACTCCGCTTGCTATAGACTCATGAGTTTATAATTGTTAGTCCTATGTCCAAAACAATGAGGGGAGGGAGGGGGAGGGTTAATTTTTAACCTTTTTTTTGTTTCGTTATCAAAAGGCTTCAATTTTAAAACTCGCCTTTGGTCCCAAAAAATGTTGAGCCGCTCTTGCTCAATCCCGTCGCATTAAAGCTTCAATCACTTGCAACGCGTTGTTTAACAGGTCTAAGTATCCAATCTTCTGGAATTCTTATCTTTTTTTATTGGTAACTTTCCACTTGAGTACCCCTTTTTTAATAATTCGCATCCCCAAAGAATACTCTGCATCCCCATGAAGGAGGTTTGTCCATTGGACAATCCAAAAATTATTTTCCTTTTTGAGTATTTAGCTATGAAAACCCTTGCAAAGAGAGAGTCTCTTTTCATATGAAGTCTTCAAACCAATTTTGCAAGGAGAGCTTAATTCATCTCTTTAGGTTAGATTTGGACTTGCAAACATGATCTCACGCCTTCCAATATGTTCCACGACTCTCGTTATCTGAGTTCCAAATAAAACTCGCTACCAGTCTGTCACAGGGTCAATCTGCTTAGTTATTCTCTGAGGTAGTTTGAAAGCTCTCATCATGTAAACTGAAAGTGTAGCAAGGGAGTGCTTTGTTAGCGCCACTCTTTCCATCATTGAGAGTGATTTTGTCTTCCATGAGCTCAGCTTCTACTTTATTCTCTCAGCAATTGCTTCAAAGAAGACTGATTTCTTTTCCATGAAATGTAATGATAGACCTAGATAATTACTTGGCAATCTCTAATGTGAATATTCATCCTTTTCTATCATGTTCAGACTTACCGGGATAAAAGTTTAAAATCTTTATACATTAAGAGAGAACAATTTCAGGTCAAAAATTGAGCATTCTGACTCAATTGAAAAAATCTTTCCAGACACGTATAATATTGGTAGGAAGTCACCAAAAAAAAAAAAACTTAAAGTAGTAGTTTCCTAAATCTCAAGAATGAATCATTTGAATTTGAAGATAAGATAGAGAATATATATATATATATATATATATATATATATATATATATATCCCCGAATCGCCGGCTTGCACTAATTTCTACAAACTTGGTATCGGTCAGGCAATTTCTCTTCAGCATTGTCCTCAATCATCCTCATTCTCCCATCTTTCATTTGCTGGGAACTCTGAAAGGCGAGAAATAAATTCTTACATGACGGACATTACTTTCATTTCCACACAACGCAACGCCTCATAAAAGACCATATTTCCAATGTTCTTCAGGTGCACATGCTAAAATTCAACACAACCAGCAAACAAGAAGATTTACAGCATCTTTTCCAAGTAAAGGTGGCGGCTCCTAAAAGCATTAAAGTTAAGGTGGTAAAATGGATTGCTCCGCCGAATGGTGTCTATGCACTCAACATTGATGGATCGGCCCTAGGATTCCCGGGAGAAGCTGGACTTGGTTATGTCATTAGAAATCATGACAGTTCACTCATTGCTTCTGGATGTAAATATTTAGGCATAAAGTCAATTTTCGAAGCCGAAACAAAGGCAACGGCTCTTGGACTACAGAAATGCGAGGAACTTCAACTCCAACATGTCCATGTGAGATCCGACAACAAATGTTTGATCAATATCTTACACACCTCATCCCCGATTCCATGGAGATTAAAGTCAACGATGCTTGGAATAAAGGGAATTTTGGCCCGAAATGCATACTCTACTTCGTATGTCTATCGGGAAGTAAATGCAATTGCAGACTCTCTTGCGAAAATGGCATCATCAGGAGACTCCCATGAATACACTCAACTCACTAGGCTTCCGACTTAAACTCGAGGTTTATTACTCTTGGATCAACAATCTACTCCCTACATGCACGTAAAGCGACCAAAATAGCACTTAGGGACACTAATAGCTAGGCATTTATTTATCATCTTGTAATGTTAGAAGTCACATGGCTTGATATAATAGTGGTTAGACTATACACTGCCACTTATTTTTTTTTATGAAAATAATAAAAAGGGAAGGGGTCAAACTAGGGAACTTGGTGGTATATATGTCCATCCCTTGGGTGCATTGTACTGTCTAGCACTGACTATCTCAAAACATATCTCTTGGGTATATTCATTGAGTATTTTTGTGACAGTTGGAACCTGAATGTTGCCCTAATGATTGTGGTTAATTTGGTACACAAAAGCATTACCATTTACTCTGAATTTAGTGAAAAATTAGGGTCGATTCTTAGAATAAGTCCATGTTACTTAACTAGTTTTATGTTTTTGCATAGGAAGGGATCTGAGTGAAGAAATGCTGAAAAAGGAGGGCTGTTGGGACAAAAATGGGTTGATGGATTCATATTCTGCTGAGCTGGTCAAAGACATCTTCAAGACACACTTAATGAGTGTGTCTCACCTTAAGAACCCAAGGGCCTGCTTGTCTCCTTGGCCGAGAAACCAACCTCCCAAGCTGATCAATGCCATGGCTAATAGCACTTCTGGAAGGAGAGCAAAAGACCAGTCAATTCTAAGTTCAAGACACAAGGCATTGGGTGAATAAAGAATACATAAGCATGGAGAGGCTCTCTTGAAAGAGGAACCGGCATCAAGCAATATAAAAGGGGAGATGCATTCACATCATTACACATCTCTGGCTGCACCTTTCAGTTGCCAAGAACATATAGAAAAACTCCAGACAGAAGGCAAGAAGAAAGGAGAACAACAACAACTTAATAGGAAGCAAAGTTGAAGAACAGCCATCTCATTCATTGCCTCATTCTCCTGAGTGAACTCTGTCACTCCCAGGAGTGACCTTGAACTGTATAAGCTGTCTTCTCCTCTTAACTGTTAGCTTGTATTTCATTTCATTGATGCATACTTCTATGATGTCTGTTGTAGTAGTAGTAGTAGCATCAACCAGTATGAGTAGCTATATAGCTTCCAGGGGTTAATCTCCTCAACCTATGTTGTAGTCATTTGTAAGACACTGGTTCTGTTCTATGTTTTGAAGTTGAGAGTGTTTCTACATTCAGTTACTTGATCTCTAATTGAATGCATGCTAGAGCTAGGGGAAATCTGGAAGGATAAACTTGGTTTGGACTGTTTCAACTTCAACTTGTGACATAGAGGTAACAATCTATGGTTTTAACTAAGATAGGAATATACTTAGTTAACATGAGTATTCATATAAGCCATAGCTCTTAATGACTTTATAACTGGACTCAATCATTGGAAAATAGATTGTTAAAGTTACAAAGATGACTCTAGGAAAAATGGGAACTGACTTAGAGTTAAATCTGAGTTGAATAAACAAGAACTTGACCATTAAAGTGCAAATTACAACTGCTGCAACAGGAAGAGGAGATGAACACCCCTGGTCTGTACTCCCCTGAGTGAACGTTTTCATTCCCCTGAGTGACACTTGTCTGAACTGGTGGTTCGTCAACAACAAATTAGGTGATTAGCTGTCCCCGTGGGAACGACCTAACTTCCATTATCTACAAAACCATAATCCAGCTAGTATTTATTTTTGGTGAACTCGACACCCACCACCTAACCTCCCTATTTATTTATTTTTTTTAAAAAAGATAATATATATATATATCGAATCAACTAAATCATTTATTTGAATTTGAAACCATTCTTCTCTAATAAATTAATCATATTTTCAAATATAAAGAAGATAAATAGAGCTTTCATTTTTGAGTTTGATTATTTCTAATTCAAAACTTACACATCGCACACAACATGTATGAGACTTCAGCTTTGCAAATTCGATCTTGATGGCGATGAATTGATATACCGCGTTTTGATTTTTCCCCCCTATTATCTTCAATTTTCAACAAAGGTTAAGTTTCTAGTTTTAGTAATTGAACCCACTCATAATCTCTCCATAATTTGTCATGATTTTGCAAACAAATCTCCATATTTTGTCATTCTTTGCAGACTTTTGAGTTTTACTATAGGCCATTGATAAATTGAGAGTATTTTTTTCATTATGAGAACAATTTTATTTTTCAACTACCCACATTTCCCTCCTTTATGATTTTAATGCATCAGATGTATTTATCTCACGTACTAATTAGTATTTTAACACAAAAAATGAGAAGTTAGGATTAATATAGATTAGTCTTTACAATTTTTTGGAGGAGATTCTTATTACCCTTTTTATATAAATTACTTGATGATAATATAAATATGGAATAATTTTTTCAGTAGATGGGAACTTTTTTTTTTTTTGGTGAGGTATGAGACTGTTTTTCTTATATATGAAAAAATAGAATGAAAAGCAAATTTAAAACGATTTTTATTATATTACATGTACAATTTCACAGGGCAGATTTTTGTGCTAAAGTATACTCTCTCTGTCCTAAAATTATTGTCCAGTTTGAATTTTTATTTTTAGTTCAATTTATACATAAAAATCTAAACTGGACAATAATTTCGAAATAGAGAAAGTAATAATTATTTTTCTTAAGTAAATTTTTAATACCATGATTTAATTTTTTTTTTTACCAGAATCGAACATATCTTTTCCTTTTCTAAACATGACTGGTAAGTTTTAGGGGAAAAAGAAAAATTGAATGGGAATATTGGCAAATCACCACAAAGAAAAACGAAACGTAATTTCTTAAAATCAATTTTTGATATATAAATGCCGATGGAACAAGCAAATCTTAATTAGTGTGGTGAGAAAAACTTTTATCTCAAATATAGAGAAAGAGAAAGGGAGAATTCTCCCTTTGTCCCACAAAAATAGTCCAGTTTACTAAAAAATAAGTCCCAAAAAAGTAGTACAGTTTCACAAAAGTCAAGATTATTTCAATTGAAATGATCCAAATATCCTCATTACAAATTGAAGCTTAGGTTATCCCTTCCAATTGTACGTCAATCTTGCCGGCGGATTCTCCCGACTTCTCTCTGTATGTTGAAGATTGACGATCCAAACAAGTTAGCCTCAGTCGATCTGTCCATTCAACATTTACAGCAGAACGGAGAGGAAAAACGAGTGAGAAATAAGAGGCAGATCTATTGTCCGAAGTTGATGCTATCCCTCACCTATTTCGTGATGAAACTTAATGATGAAGGAGTTGGCAAAACAATTAGTTCAAAAAGCTGAAATTTATTGGAAATTGATACCAAAACTGGATCAAGGTAGACTCAGCAGTCATATTTGAAATAAAAATCACGATTGAGAACAAAATCCTGACCAATCAGCCGGAATCGAACAAAATCCTGACAAGAAGGAGGCAACAGCTTTGTATTTCGGGCTGAAGAAAGGCTGAAGGAAGAAAAAAGGTGAGGTTCTTAGCGGCGGCTGCGCCGGGGAGGGGGGGGGGTTGCTTTATTAGTTTGTGTTTTCCGGTTGAAGGAAAAGAAATAAGAGGAATATCCAATAGTTTCTCGTTTCTGGTATAGAGTTGGGCAAGATGAAGGATAGAGATGATAAATAGGGGCATTATAGAAATTTATAGGATTAAATGAGTTGTACCTTGTTGGGGTTTACGGAGGGGTTAAAATTTCCGTCAATTAGAATAAAAAACTTGTTAAAAGACGAAAATCGGACAAAAGAAAAAGTATGAGAGGACTAAAATCGGTTGTGAAAACTTTTTGGTGACTGGGTTGGGCTACCCCAATAAATTAGGGACCAAAACGTGCATTCGTCTTTTTCAAACTGGACTATTTTTGTAGGACGGAGGGAGTATGATAAATATATGGAATAAAACCTTAAGAGAGAGTAACGTAGGTATTTGCTTAAAATTTGCTCTCTATTTAATAAAGTTATTCTCAATTTATTAATTTATTTAATAAAGGACCAATATCATATTTTTCCCCACCTGTTTTGGAAAGTGGAGTGGAAAGAAGCTTGAAAAAAATATAAAGCAGCTCTATTATTAGTTAGAACTATGTGTATTATCATATTAAATTGTGACATTCTTAAACTATTATAAATATAAACTGAAGAACAAAGCTATGAAGTTGATAGAAAGAACAAGCAGGGAGAGAGAGCAATAGAGAGGAAGAAGAAGAGAATGACCTGTGTATTATTTCTGCAAAGACTGATCTCCTTTTATAGGCATAGCAGATACAGAGATAAGAGCAAACATGGATAACATGTAACTGGTGATAAGATCTAATAAATATTATCTCTATGCAAAGACTTCTTGTATAACTCTACTAGTTTGTGGACATCCACATTATCAGATAATTATAACACTCCCCCTTGGATTTCCATTTCTTGGAATACTGTCTCGTTAAAACCTTTACTAGAAAAAAAACCCAGTGGGACAAAAATCTAATAAAGAAAAAAGAGTACATTTTCGAATATGACGCTGCCTCGTTAAAAACCTTGTCAAAAAAACCCATTGGGACAAAACCTCAATCAAGGGAAAAAGAGTACAGCGTAAGGACAACTCCCCTGTTGAGCACATTACTTGACATCTTTCAACCGCCGCATTCCAATCTTATGAACTAACTTCTCAAAAATTGATGGTGGTAATGTTTTCATGAATATGTCAGCTAAATTATCACTAGAACGAATTTATTGAACATTGATTTCACCATTCTTCTGAAGATCACGAGTAAAGAAAAATTTTGGTGAAATATGCTTCATTCTATCACTTTTAATGTATCTTTCCTTCAATTGGTCAATGCATGCAGTATTATCTTCAAACAAAATAGTAGGGACATTTTTCTCCAAATGCAATCCATACAATCCTCGAATATGAGAAAGAATAGATCTCAACCAAACACACTCTCGACTTGCTTAATGAATTGCCATAAGTTCAGAATGATTAGTCGAAGTTGCAGCTAAAGCCTGTTTCATAGACCGCAATGAAACACATGTTCCCCCACATTTAGAAACATAACCAGTTTGGGATTGACCATTATAAGGATCGGATATATACCTAGCATCTGCATAACCTACTAAATCAGGTTTAGATGTTCTTAAATAATAAAGACCCATGTCTATCATACCTTGAAGATGGAGAAATATATGTTTAACACCATTCCAATATCTTCTTGTAGGTGAGGAACTATTTCTAACAAATAAATTCATAGCAAAGATATATCAGGCCGTGTATGACTAGCAAAATACATTAATGTTCCAATAGCACAAAGATAAGGTACTTTTGGACCAAGTTCCTCACAAGGCCTAAAAGGATATTTATGTTTATCAAGTGTCCTTACAATCATAGGTATGGTTAAAGGATGTGCCTTTTTCATGTAAAACCGTTCAAGCACTTAAGCGGTATAAGCAAACTAGTGTAAAAAGATGCCACTTCCGATGTGATCAATTTGTAAACCAAAATAAAATTTTTTCTTTCGAAGGTCTTTCATTTTAAATTCTTGCTTCAGATAATTTGCAGCTTTAGTGAGTTCTTCAGGAGTCTCAATCATGTGTAAATTGTTAAAATAAGCTACAATAATTACAAACGCAAATCCACATTTTTTGATGAAAACATATGGGCATATTCGCTCATTTAAATAACCTTCCTTTATCAGATATTCACCAAGGCGGTTATACCACATTTGTCCGGCTTGTTTTAAGCCATACAATGATTTACAAAATTTAATTAAATAAAGCTCTCGAGAACCAAATCCTTCAGGGATCTGAAAACCTTCAGGAATTTTCATGTAAATTTTGTTATCAAGTGACCTATATAAATTGGCAGTCACAACTTCCATGAAACGCACTTCTAATCTTTCACTTGCTGCCAAATTTAACAAATAGCGTAACATTGTCGCATCCACCACTGGAGAACATGTCTCCTCATAATCAATACCTGGTCGCTAGAAAAAAAAATCTTGTGCGACGAGATTTGCTTTATAATACTTGATTTCATTTTTTTCATTTCTTTTTTGCATAAATACCCATTTGAATTCTACCGATTGCACATCTTCAGGTGTGCACATTATTGGTCCAAAGACTTTAAGTTTTGCCAATGACTTTAATTCTGATTGAATAGCGTCTTTTCATTTTGGCCAATTATTTCTTGGTCTGCACTCATCTATAGACCTTGGTTCTTGATCCTCATTTTTATTTATAATATTAATTGCTGCCGCATAGGCAAATTTATCGTTGACTTCTGTTGTACATCGGTTCCACTTTTGTCCCGTCATAACATAATTAATTGAGATCTCAAAACTTTTAGGTACCTCAACTTCTTCAGGAACTAGGTTTTTGTTATGTCGGGATCTTTTATTTGCAAAGGTTTTTCAGGAAACTTAATAACCTCGAATTCGCTATCTTGAGTATTTGCTCCTCTTCGTTTATGAGGGTTTTTATCTTTAGAACCGATAGGTCTACCACATTTTTGTTGTGCCCTTAATTCATGATTTGTGGTAAAGGTCCTTCAGGGACATCAATTCAGGCAAGAGCATTAACAGCCGGTATATGTGATCTAGTCACACGTTTCAAGTCAGTAAAAGTGTCTGGCAATTGATTTGCTAATTGTTGCAAATGAATTATCTTTTGAACTTTCAATTCACATTGCCTTGTACGAGGATCAAGATAAGATAATGACAATTCATTCCAATTGATATTTTTAACCAATTTTTTATTTTTTACCCCTAATGTTGGAAAAACTGACTCATCAAAATGACAATTAACAAAATGAGTCGTAAATAAATCTCCAGTTTTTTGCTCAAGAAATTTTATGATAGATGAAGATTCATATCTAACATATATTCCCAACCTCCTTTGAGGTCCCATGTTTGTGCGTTGTGGTGGAGCAATAGGAACAAATACCGCACAATAAAAAATTCTAAGATGAGAAATGTTTGGTTCCTGACCAAAAATCAATTGTTGGGGAGAGTACTCATGATAATTTTTTTAGCCTGGTACGAATTAGTGTTGCGACAAAGCATGCTCCCAAGCACATATTGGGAATTTAGTTCTCATAAGTAAAGGTCTCGCTATCAATTGGATGTGCTTTTATAAACGATTCTGCCATACCATTTTGATTGTGATTTGTGAACATGAGCTACAGGATGTTCAACTTTAATCTCAATTGACAAACAATAATCATTAAAAGACTAGTATGTGAATTCACCATCTTTATCTAAACGTATTGTCTTAGTAGAATTTTTTGGAAAATGTGTGCGTGAAAGAATCAACTCTCCAAGCAATTTCAAAAATACTAGGTTGCGAGTTGATAATAAAGATACATGGGACCATCTCGTTGATGCATCAATCAAAACCATAAAATAGCTAAATGCCCACAAGATGGGTGAATAGGCCCACAAATATTACTATTATGCGTTCTAAGAATTGAGGAGATTCAGTATGAATTTTCATTGGTGATGGTCTTATAATTAATTTGCCTTAAGAACAAGCAGCACAAGAGAATTCATTAGCTTAAAGAATCTTCTGGCTCTTTAAAGAATGACCATAAGAATCTTTTAAAATTCTTCGTATCATAATAGAACCGGGATGGCCTAACTGGTCATGCCAAATAACAAAATCATCATGATTAGTAAACTTTCGGTTTACCGTTGTATAACTTTCAATTGTAGTAATATATGTGTAATATAATCCGGAGAAATTATGAAGGCAATTTTTTAAAAATATTTTTAATCCAACAACATTACTTGTAATATAGAAGTACTCAATGTTACCTTCACCACAAGTCTCTATATGATATCCATTTCGGCGAATATGTTTAAAGCTTGACAAATTTTGTTGAGACTTTGGGAAATATAATGCATTATTAATGCAAAATTTAGTGCGTCCAGGTAGTATTATATTTTCTCTTCCGGAGCCTTCAATTAATTTTGTACTCCCAGATATCGTACTAATGTGGGATTTTTTCACCAGTATATGAGAAAAGTATTTTCTATCTTTGAGTATTGACAAGCCGTCGTCACACTAGTCAAATATTAATTACCTACTTAATACAATTACTAGTAGTAAAGCAGAAAGCAGGGTCGATCCCACAGAGAAGGAATACTAATTACCAGGTATAAATTACTCCTATTATTATCTAGATAAATGATAATCTCATATTTATAAAATTTTAAACCTAAAATAAATAAATAAAATAAAAGCAAATAATATTAATTCAAATAATCAGACAAAGAAAACCTAGGACATTGGGTTCACCTACCGAATATTTGGTTTGATTCAATTCATAATTATCTGACTTTTAACTTCCATTAATCTCACAATGACTCACCTAATTAAGAACTATACACTCTCGTGCTATAATTCTCTTACTTAGATTAACCCTATGACTACTCTCGTGACTATAGGGATTAAGAAAAGCACATTAAGACCATTAAGAATCAAATATTGCAAAGGTTATAATCTTACTCTCGTAGTTTATAACCTAAGCTTATTATTCCTACAAACTAATATTAATCTTCCACTCTCGCTACTTCGATTAACATCTTCAGACATGCAAATAGTGGCCAATTACTTACACGAATTAAAACAAGAATAACAAATATTAATTAATGGAAAAATCAAATAATAATGAACTAAATAAACTAAATAAATTCGGTGGCTACACCCAAGCCCTAGATTAAAAGAATTTAGCAACTAAACATTATTAGAAATAATTCAACAATATTTGGAGACATAATCCAAAATAATTTGAATTAAATAATTAAAACAAAACACCCGGATGAAGAACAATGGCGCCGAAAAACTCCCCGGTGGTTGTTTGCTTCGGATTTGGATGCCTCTGTTTCTCTCGGCTGCAAGAAGCTCAAAGAGGCTGCTGCCGGTTTGGTTTTGTTGATGTTGCTGCGTGATGGTGATGATGGCTTCGTGGTTGAGTTCGGTGATGATGATGAAGAAGAAAGGTGAAGAGGTGGAGGGAGATGGTGGTTTGCTTCGGTGGTGAGTCTGCTGCGTAAAGGAGAAGACTCGGTGGGAGAAAGTTGCAGCGGCGGAGATGGTGTGTGAGCAAGGGAGCAAGGTGCTGGTGGGAGTGGAGGTTCGGTGAAGGTGGAAGAGGGGGAAGGTGGCTGCCGTCAGTGCAAAGTGGAGAAAGAAGCAAGGTGGCGGCTTCCGTGGTGGTGCTGCGCGGCGGTGATGAAGCAGAGAAGATGGTGAATGGCGGGGGAGTGGTTTGCAGCCGTAAGGTTTTCGGCCAGTTTTCGGTTCAGTTCTGTTGTAAAAATAAATCCCTAATCCTCCTTTTATAGGCTTCCGGCTAAACCCTACTTCTTGAAGAGCAAGAAAACTTATTTCCCAAATAATATTGGGATTAAAATTCTTATCCAATTCCAATCCCAAATCAGCCGCACCATCATCGTTTGTTCGGCCAATTTCCAAAAACTAAAATAAAATTCCAAAATTGCATCATCGGCCCTCCAATTCTCTAAACTCATTAATTTCTTCCCCATTAATTGCTCCAATCTTCAATTCTTTCCCATTGAGTTGCTTTTAATTCGATTTTAGCTCTAAACTTCAACAATTCTTCATTTGAGTACAAATCCTACAATTAAAGATAAAATCACATAAATAGCATATTTGTACTCAAAATATATTGCAAAAATCACAAATTAGGGATATAATAAATAGGTAAAATATAAGCATATCAAATACCCCCAAACTTGAATTATTGCTTGTCCTCAAGCAATCCCAAATATTAAACAAGCAAAAACATTTAATTCTTTAATTTGGCGGCCTCAAAGATTCAATCACATCATATAACACAAAGATTTCGACTACCTCTAGTATGGACTACCTAACAATGCAAACCATAGCTACTTTTAGTCCCCACGCTTGTGTGTGTGTGCTTCGTTTCTTAGGGACATCAATTTACATTTAACATAGAAAACAAAAGCTCTACTGCAAATATGCCATCTTACTTTAACAACAGACTCACATTTCATACCATATTTCAGTGCAATGGACCGCCAATCATACTATGAAATAGAAGGACTTATCTCACAGACAACCTATTCCCCCTCGTAACCCATTCTTCGGTCCATACGGCTTTTCTTCAGGACTCTTTCCAACTCAGGCCACTACCCAGAGCATTTTTCCACTCCTATACATAGTGGCTCAGCAACTTAGGGCAGTCTACATATCTATTTTCCTCACCAGGCCTGAGAACTCTCCGCTCAGGTTGCCAATTCCTCACCTGTCAAAGGGCTAGCATCAACATTGAATGCTCTTCCTTTCTCCCTCGTTAAAAATAACCTAACCTCAGAAGCATCCGCCAACACCCCTCCCCCAAACTTACTTAACACAAAGTGTCAAAGCAATAAGGTTTTTTAAGGCTGATATTGGGTTAATGCCTTGCTTTTCCTTCACAACATGATGGGTTCCACATACAAATCATATAAGTATGAGTGAATCAAACACAACTTTTCATGGCATATCCACATCAAACTTATGCAACTATATCTCACTTTAGGCTTATCCTACAGTCACGACTAAGTGGAAAAGAAACAGGGTATTCAAAGCAACATAGAAATACATAAGTTAAGCAATACAATTCAAAATAGTCTAAGTCTTACATGTTATAGATAATCAACCCATCTTCATCCTAGGCCTTTTTGGATTTTTCAATTTTTTTTCAATTTTTATGGATTTTTTATTTAAAAAAGATAAACACAAAACGCATTCCTCTCCCCCACACTTAAAGTATACATTGCCCTCAATGAATAAAACACAAAAGACAAGACATAAACAAAAAAGACAACTAAGTGAAAAGAAAAGAAAAGACATAAACAAAAAGAATGAAAAGAAACGACACAACCTTGGGAATGTGAAGTAGAGGACCGGAATTGTTGAAAAAATTGTTGCAACTGCCATTTAAACACACGACCAACTTCTTCAGAATTTTGGATGTTTCATTTTCAGCACCATTGGACACCAGAGTTTTGCCCTTCCAACAAACGTAATTGCAAAACTAAAGTAAATTAGAAAAACAAACCTAAAAAAAACAGATGATTAAGAAAAATCACGAAAATCCAGAAATCAAAGATCTCCAGATAATCAGGAACAAAAAACTTAACCATCAGCTTATTAATGAAAGAAAAAGAAAAATACAGCAAAATAAAGAATTGGGTTGCCTCCCAATAAGCGCTTCTTTAAAGTCATGAGCCGGACTATGTGGCTGATCAATCAGGTGGACACTTAATCAAAGAGTGGGAAACTCTTTCATACATCATTCTTCTTCTATTTCTATCTGTGCCTATATCACTGATACACTTGTCAGGAGGGTCATTAAAATTAGCAATAAACACATCATTTTTATCTGGCTCCTTAACAGAATCTAATCTAAACACATGATGAGTAAATGTAGGGCATTTGTAATTTTCAGAAAAAGTAAACTCCACAGATTCTTCTCCAATATGAAATTTTAAACTCCCCTTTTTAACATCTATAACAGCACCAGCTGTGGCTAGAAATGGTCGACCTAAAATAATTGGCACATTAGCATCTTCTTCCATATCTAACACAACAAAATCAACAGGGATATAAAATTTCTTCACTTTTACCAGCACATTTTTCAAAATTCCTTTCGGATGAGTTATGGACCTATCAGCTAACTGCAAAGTGATGTTAGTTGGTTTCAAATGTTTCAACCCAAGCTTTCTACAAACAGATAAAGGCATCAATAAAACACTAGCACCTAAATCACATAAAGCTTTATCAAAACAAACATCACCCATAGAGATAGGAATAGAGAAACTCCCTGGATCACTCAATTTTGGAGGCAACTTTCTCTGAATGACAGCACTACACTCCTCAGATAGTGCAATTGTCTCAAAGTCTTCCACTTTTCTTCGGTTGGAGATGATCTCCTTCAAGAACTTCCCATAAGCCAGAATCTGAGCTAAAGTATCTGCAAAAGGAATGTTAATATGCAATTGCCTAAAAATTTTCAGAAATTTCTCAAACAACCTATCTTGCTTGATCATATGGAGTCTCTGTGGAAAAGGCACTGGTGGAACATAAGGTTTAAACGGTGGTGGCACATATATCTTTTCTTCTTCTTGTTCCACTTTCTCCACTTTTTCTTCATTAATCTGCTTACTCTCTACTTTCTTCTCATCAGTGGTCACATTCACTTCAGTGGTCTTTGGTTCCTCCTTGTCACCCAACTGCTTCTCACTTCTCAACATGATAGCACTACAATTTTCACGAGGGTTGATTTCAGACTTGCTTGGCAGTTGACCTTGCCCACGAGTATTCATGGCGGAGGCCATTTGACTCACTTGCATCTCCAAGGTTCTATGAGCAGTAGTCAATTGATCTAACCTTGCTTCTATTCTGTTAGACCGTTCAGTGTTTTCACTCAACAATTTCTCCATTCTCTCCAAACTTGCCTCCGTTGCTGACTTAGGTGAAGATTGGTATGACTTTGCTTGGAAACCCAGAGGGTTTTGAGGTCTTGCATTAAAGTCTTGAGCCCCTTGATTATTCCAAGAAAAGTTTGGATGATTTCGCCAACCAGGATTGTAAGTATTGGAGTAAGGATTGTTCTGTTGCTGAGGCTTGCTGAAATTAGAGACATATTGTGCGCTTGCCAGTTGCATACATTCAGAACTCAAATGAGGACCTCCATAGAACTCACAGACAGTGGCATGGAAGACTGCATTAGCATTTACAAGATTACCCATCGCCTTGGTCAGTGCATCTATCTTTGCGTTCATGGGACTTAGTTCATTGACTTCATACATTCCAGCAGGCTTCTTGGAAACACTTCTCGAGTTCGACCATTGATTCCTATTCTTGGCCATAGTTTGAAACAATTCATAGGCATCATCAATTGACTTATCCATTAATGAACCTCCAATTGCAAAGATCCACATTGTTTCTTGCAAAGTCTGTCAATCCTTGATAGAAAGTCTGAACTAGAGTACTTTTCTCAATACCATGGTGAGGATATCTTCTTTGCAATTCCTTGAATCTTGTCCATGCAGCATGAAATGTCTCATCATCTTCTTGAATAAACCCAGTAATTTGATTTCTCAATTTCGCTGCCTTATGTGGTGGGAAGAAATTAATTAGGAATTCCTTGTACAACTCATCCCAAGTTCTGATGGAACCAGGATCGCAAGTATTGAACCAATTCTTCGCTTCTCCCCTCAATGAAAAAGGGAAAAGTATCAGCCAGATTGCATCTGACGTCACACCATTTATCTTAACAGTATCACAGATCTCCAAAAAGTTATCAATATGCGCATTTGGATCCTCATTGTTAAAACCGAGAATTGATTCTGCTGCACCATCCGGATCAATGCGGCTTGAGCTCAAAGGTATTCGCAGCAATGGTAGGCCTAGTAATACTTGACCTAGCAACATTCTCCGTAGGTGTAAAGTAATCCCTCAGTGTCCGAGTGTTTACTCTGTCGCCCATGGTTTCACTCTGATTCTTCTCTTTTCTTAGTTTTGCTTCCTTTCTGTTCGCACGAGCTGTTCTTTCTATCTCTGGATCAAATTGCAAAGTCTCAGAATTAGCACTTCGCATATAAAAACAAGACAAAAATATTTAAAAGAAATCAATAAAATAGTAAGACAATAAAATAAATAAAAATAAAAATAAACAAATCTAAACTAATAAAAGAAAGTAATCTAAATTCGATATTAGCTGCCTTCCCCGGCAACGGCGCCAAATTTGACAAGCCGTCGTCACACTAGTCAAATATTAATTACCTACTTAATACAATTACTAGTAGTAAAGCAGAAAGCAGGGTTGATCCCACAGAGAAGGAATATTAATTACCAGGTATAAATTACTCCTATTATTATCTAGATAAATGATAATCTCAGATTTATAAAATTTTAAACCTAAAATAAATAAATAAAATAAAAGCAAATAATATTAATTCAAATAATCAGACAAAGAAAACCTAGGACATTGGGTTCACCTACCGAATATTTGGTTTGATTCAATTCATAATTATCTGACTTTTAACTTCCATTAATCTCACAACGACTCACCTAATTAAGAACTATACACTCTCGTGCTATAATTCTCTTACTTAGATTAACCCTATGACTACTCCCGTGACTATAGGGATTAACAAAAGCACATTAAGACCATTAAGAATCAAATATTGCAAAGGTTATAATCTTACTCTCGTAGTTTATAACCTAAGTTTATTATTCCTACGAACTAATATTAATCTTCCACTCTCGCTACTTCGATTAACATCTTCAGACATGCAAATAGTGGCCAATTACTTACACGAATTAAAACAAGAATAACAAATATTAATTAATAGAAAAATCAAATAATAATGAACTAAATAAACTAAATAAATTCGGTGGCTACACCCAAGCCCTAGATTAAAAGAATTTAGCGACTAAACATTATTAGAAATAATTCAACAATATTTAGAGGCATAATCCAAAACAATTTGAATTAAATAATTAAAACAAAACACCCGGATGAAGAACAATGGCGCCGAAAAACTCCCCGGCGGTTGTTTGCTTCGGATTTGGATGCCTCTGTTTCTCTCAGCTGCAAGAAGCTCAAAGAGGCTGCTGCCGGTTTGGTTTTGTTGATGCTGCTGCGTGATGGTGATGATGGCTTCGTGGGTGAGTTCGGTGATGATGATGAAGAAGAAAGGTGAAGAGGTGGAGGGAGATGGTGGTTTGCTTCGGTGGTGAGTCTGCTGCGTGAAGGAGAAGACTCGGTGGGAGAAAGTTGCAGCGGCGGAGATGGTGTGTGAGCAAGGGAGCAAGGTGCTGGTGGGAGTGGAGGTTCAGTGAAGGTGGAAGAGGGGGAAGGTGGCTGCCGTCGGTGCGAAGTGGAGAAAGACGCAAGGTGGCGGCTTCCGTGGTGGTGCTGCGCGGCGGTGATGAAGCAGAGAAGATGGTGAATGGCGGGGGAAGTGGTTTGCAGCCGTAAGGTTTTCGGCCAGTTTTCGGTTCAGTTCTGTTGTAAAAATAAATCCCTAATCCTCCTTTTATAGGCTTTCGGCTAAACCCTACTTCTTGAAGAGCAAGAAAACTTGTTTCCCAAATAATATCGGGATTAAAATTCTTATCCAATTCCAATCCCAAATCAGCCGCACCATCATCGTTTGTTCGGCCAATTTCCAAAAACTAAAATAAAATTCCAAAATTTCATCATCGGCCCTCCAATTTTCTAAACTCATTAATTTCTTCCCCATCAATTGCTCCAATCTTCAATTCTTTCCCATTGAGTTACTTTTAATTCGATTTTAGCTCAAAACTTCAACAATTCTTCATTTGAGTACAAATCCTACAATTAAAGATAAAGTCACATAAATAGCATATTTGTACTCAAAATATATTGCAAAAATCACAAATTAGGGATATAATAAATAGGTAAAATATAAGCATATCAAGTATTGAATGTGTTGTTGCACTGTCTGCTAGACATATTTCTTTGAAAGTGCTGATTACGACATCTATTATCTTCAAAAGTAAAAGGTTCTAAATAAGAATATTTTTCTTTGTTTAATACAAAAGTAAAGTAATGGACAATAAAATAAAAATAAATAGTAAAGGTTTTATTGAAATTCCCCAAATGAAAAATAAAATTCATTGCATAAAATTCAAAATAGAAAAACCTATCTCTAAGGGTAATATCCTATCCTTGAAAGACATTTTCAGCATTGACTTCACCTTCAGGGTGATTGACAAAGAAATCAGCTACATTTAAACTAGCAAACCCAGTAAAACCATTGTCAGCGAAACCATTGTTAACATCAACAACATCATTCTGGATGAAATTTATCTCTATCTTCTTTTCTACTTTCTGCAATGATTCCTGATAGAGATCTCCTAGATGTTTTGGAGTACGACAGGTACGTGGCCAATAGTTCGTCATACCACATCGTAAGCATTTATCACCATCTTTCTTTTCTTTCCATTCTTATCATCATTGACTCCCAGCTTCTGGTGGGTAGTATTTTCGTTATGACCATCACTGCCATTATAACGACTTTGGCTACGACCACGGCCCCGACCGTGACCACAGTCTCGAGCTTTTCCATTATTAGGATGTCCTGCTATCGCATTTGCTTCAAGAAATGGAGTAGCACTCGTTGGACAGGACTCATGATTTTTCAGCAAGAGCTCATTGTTTTGTTCAGCAAGAAGAATGATAGGAATCAATTCTAAATACTTTTTGTATTCTTTTTCACGATATTGCTACTGCAGGAGCACATTAGATGCGTGAAACGTGGTTATTGTTTTCTCTAACATCTCCACATCAGAGATCTTGTCACCACATAATTTCAACAGGGAAGTTATTCTAAACATAGCTGAATTATATTCGCTAACATATTTAAAATCTTACAAATGCAAATGCGTCCACTCATAACGAGCTCTTGGGAGAATAACAGTTTTTTTGATAGTCATACCTCTCATTCAAACTCATCCATAAAGTATATGTATCTTTCACTGTCAAGTAATCCGCTTTCAGATCTTCATGAAGGTAGTGACGGAGAAAAATCATGGCTTTGGCTTTCTCCTGATTTGTGGCATTGTTTCCAGCTTTGATTGCTTCTTCTAAACCATTTCAAGTGAGATGGTCTCAGCATAAAGAACCTAGGACAAGTAGTTCTTCCCAGATATGTCAAGAGGGACAAATTCAAGTTTTGCAAGGTTAGACATCTTGATAAAGAAACAA
Source organism: Oldenlandia corymbosa var. corymbosa (assembly GCA_949775105.1). Taxonomy (NCBI): domain Eukaryota; kingdom Viridiplantae; phylum Streptophyta; class Magnoliopsida; order Gentianales; family Rubiaceae; genus Oldenlandia; species Oldenlandia corymbosa. The sequence continues at coordinate 8,180,531 of OX459124.1, forward strand.
AAGTAATTGACAATCCTTACCCCACCGAATCTAGCAAGAGGCAGAGACTCGGGTTGATGACGTGTTATAAATATAAACTGAAGAACAAAGCTATAAAACTGAGAGAAAGAACTAGCATGGAGAGAGAACAATAGAGAGGAAAAAAGAGAGAATGATCTGTGTATTATTTCTGCAGAGACTGATATCTTTTTATAGGCATAGAAGATAAAGAGATAAGAGCAAATAGAGATAACATAAACTGGTGATAAGATCTATAAATATTATCTCTATACAAAGACTTCCTGTATAACTATACTAGTTTGTGTACATCCAAATTATTAGATAATTATAACATAAACAACGTATTTCCAACATAATTATTCTAATATCATTAACTAATTGGGAGACCTCAAATGTGAATCTTGTTGATGGCTTTGTATAAAATCTAACATTTAGACTAGAAGACCAAATTATCACCGCCAAAAGTCAAAGACTTATTGGTCATAAGAATCTCAAAACTGTACATCCAAACATTCTTTTTCCTTTTCCTTTTGTTTTAGTGAGAATGCATATTATATAAATATATATATATATATATATACTCCCTCTGATAAAAAAAAAAAGTCCACGTTGAGTTCTGCAATTTGTAATTTTATTTTTATTTTTATTTTTTGGAATAGAGGGGATAATATACAGTTTCACAAAATCATCAATTTATTCACCATTGTTTGTTTCATATCTACTGCCATTCTCATGACCTAAGTTTTATGTTTTGTTTGTATCAATTTGAATAAAAAAAAGTTTGACAGAAAATAGTATAAGCCATAAAGCTCAATGTTAATATTCTTTTTAGGACACATAGAGTACAATTTAGATAGCTCTATTACTTGTGTCGATTTTTTCGTCTACTTAGCAAAGTTGACTTCAAAATCGATGATAACAAATAGATTGTTTATATAATTTTCACAATATTTTTATATCTGTTATAAATATCTAATAATGTAAGTGCCCACAAGACAGAAGAATTATATTAGGAATCAAATATATAGAGATAATATTTAGTTAGATATTATCTCTGTATCTTTTTTGCCTACAAAAGGAGATCAGTCTCTGCAGAAATAATGGACAGATCATTCAATCTTATGTCACTCAAGGTTTCTCCATTCCTCTTCATCTCATCTAAAACTTTCAAGACACCAGAACAATAATCTGAAATAGATTCGAACTCTTCCATTTGCAAAACTTCAAGTTCTCCTCTAAAAGTTTGAAGATGTACGTTTTTCACCTTCTCAATGTCTCTATTAGTATTCTCTAGAATCTTCCAAGCCTCCTTTAAAGTAGAAGCATTTGCTACTTTCTCGAACATATAATCATTTAGACATTGATGGATGAGTGAGAGAGCTTGTTGATCCTTCCTCCTTGTTTTGTTGAGTTCCCTTACCCCCTTGGGCAAGAGTCAAAGAAGCCTCATCTAGAGGTTTGTCATATCATTTCTCAACAATACACTTAATGAGAGCCCAAAATTGCCTTCTTTCGAACGTACCACTTACTATAGTTTTATTTGGTAAGTTGAGGGAATTGAAAAGAGATCATTCCACTTATCATCATACTTCAAAGCTGGATCAAAACTAGCTCTGACACCAGATTGTTAGCAAAAGAACCTTTTGAGTACTAAGGAAATGAGTTTTAAGGTAGTGAGTTAGGAAAGTGGAAATGAAAAGAAGGTAATTTAGGGAAAGTGAGCTTTCATACTTTGTAGTAAAAGGAATAAAATGGAGTGTATTAAACTTTTAGCTTATGAATTCCTACAACTTCTCTACACCCTTTACATTAAGGGCCTAACCCTATTTATAGTTGTACACGGAACCTTCTACAATATTTCATGATTTTTTTACAATACCTAAACATTTAGATATTTTATTCTAATCTCTAAATTTTTTCTCAAGATATTTTCATACATATTTCTACACATTCTAGATATTTTTCTAGAATTTTCCTACTACTTTCTAATATCATCTTTTCTAGACTTCTCTTTTTAATAGGCTAGGACTTGTAACTAATTGTTACTTGTGATACAACTTAATAACCTTGGATAGCCTAATATTAATTGGAACAATCAAGTTTATCTACTAACAGTCAGGGCATACCTTTATATGTCTTTTCAATTTAGTTACATCTCATTTTTACTAGAATTATATACCCTGCACCTATGACATTGTAAGGGTTCACTCTTCAAAAGCTCATCTACCAATTAGATATGTTTGCTAACCAATTTGGAGCCTAAATTATTAGGCCTTAAGAATTTCATTTCTTGACCATTAGGAACCTCAAAGAAAAAGATCTCTTCTACATTTCTCATGATTTGTTCCTTTTTTAAGGAGACCAAAAGGAGCACAATACTGAACATTTAGCAACAGAACATGTAACCAACTTGCTCGAACTAAAGTTTTGTATTTAATGAGTGCTTTTGCTCCAATATGTTTAGTATGAGAAGTGATTGGTTGTTTTATTGGTATGTTTGGAGTTTGGGTAAATAGGACGTATGAATGGTTTGTGGTTTTCATGGATTGGAATCCTCTTGCTAATTATATGGTAGAATTCAATCAAAACATGATAGACAAGAGGGCACATAACCTCAGCACCACCATTTTTATCTTCAATGTGGGTGCTCGTGCTCTCTGTCTTGGAACATTGAGGCCATCAATGTTTTAATTGATCCTATTGCTTTGTTCTAGATGTTCATGTTGATTCATTTCGATGTCAAAGTGAAAAATTTTAACATAGCAACTGAATTTGGGTAAAATTAGAAACAACAACACCATTAGAAAAATTATGAAAACATTTTAAAAAAATTCAATTTTTGCCTACTTTCTTGTTAGTTTTTTTTTCTAAATAGACGAGTAAGTCTGCGTCTACAACTTTCACACAAAAAAAGACACGCGTTGAAATTCATGTTGATTATAATGAATCAACAAATGAGAAAATGCCACGAATTTTGAATTAGAGAATCGAAAAATAAATGGTTGAATTTATCAATAAATTTTTAAATCATACTGAAATTTTAATCAAATTGTGAGTGTCAATGACCAAATTAAAAAAAAAAAAGAGTCTGCTATTTGAATCTTTGACCACGTCAATGTTTGTTACATAATTCGATGCAATACTTAACTTTAGTTTGTGTTATATTTGGACATATAGACCATTTTTTGGCCTCCTTAATGCGAACGAATAGGTGGTTAGTAATATTTCCTGTTATAAATAAATAAACATAAAACTTTTAATATATGAAAATAGTCGATAATATTTGAACACTTTAACAGAAAAATTGAAGTTTATAAATTTAATCACACAATAACACATTGATGATATTGGGAAATATGATATAAAACAATAATTTTTTGACTATTTTTAACTTTTTTCACTAAAAAATGGACCAGATTAGTTAGTAAAACCGGAGACCTCTCCTAGTTAGTGTATAAAGAGATGAATGGTTGAGAATTACTCTTTCATCCCAAAATAATCATTCAAACTTAAAATCCAAATACAATAATCATTTTAGGACGGAAAAGAGGAGTAATCATAGTTTGGTGAATAGTGATTCATGGACTAAGTATGAAGAAACAGAGGTCATGGTAATCTCTACCAAGAAGGACAAACAGGAAAAAACAATATTTTCAAATTAAGAACGAGCGGATTCCCAATATTCAGTGGCAATCTTCAGTGTATAGCATTCAGGAAGCTGAATACTGTCAATCATCAGTGGTAAGCATTGTCTTGGGAGCCAACCCTCCTCCATATGCAGTTATGCCCACCTATTGACGAAAGTTATGGGGTTATCTTGGAGTCGATAAGGTAATTCTATCACCCTATGGTCTGTTTGTTATTTAGATTTTCAACTATGAACGCCAGGGATGAGGCGTTAATGCTAGATGTTTATCACTTTGGTAACGGCTATCCGGTGATTGTCAAACCCTGGAATGTGGAAAAGGGTATAAACTATAAAGAAGTGGATGAAGTGTCTATTTTGGATTCAATTGCTAAAACTAGAGTTAAAGTATTGGAATCTTAACTCACTTAACAGTATAGCAAGCACATTAGGCACCCCTATCATGACTGATGAGCTTACTAATAGCAAGAAAATGATAAATTATGATAGGTTTCTTATAGAAATGGAGATCAAATTAGAGGTTCCAGAGCAAATTCTCTTTGAAAATGAAGATGGTATAGTTCAGGAGCAAGAAGCGAAATATGAATAAAAACCTGTGAAATGTGCTTGTTGTTTAGGATTTGGACATGGAACCAAAGAGTGTAGAAAACAGAAAGCCCTAATGAAAGCTGTTCAAACTATCCAACATGTTAAAAAACCCAAGAGGAGAAGGAATGGAGACAAGTAAAAAGGCAAAAAAGCCCAAGTGGTAAGACAAAGACAAGAGTGGTAGGCGCATCCTAGGGCAAAGGGAAGGAGAAAAAAGTAATTTGTAACAGCTCTTTGAGCTCTACAATTCTAAATAGATCATCAACAGAAGATATATTGGATATTGTCCATGAAAAATAGGGTGAAGAGAGAGAAATGATGGAGGGAATGGTGCCTATCAATCCACTAGATCCTGGAATCAATGTGTAATCTAATCTCATAGAATATAAGGGGCTTGAATGCCCCTCTAAAGCAAAAAGAACTCACTAGAGTTGTTTTTGCAAATAAGGTTAATGTATCTTGTATTGTTGAAACCAAGATGAACCAGGAGAAAAGAAAGGAATTTATGAGGAAAATGTTGCCAAGATGGCAATATCACATAAGTTGTGATCAAAATCAGAAGGGTAGAATTTTGTTAATGTGGGATGAAGTAATGAGAGTACATGTGATTAGTAGCACAAAACAGTACCTGTATTACTTAGTGTATGACTAAAGATGTGCTTGTGAGTTTATCTTACTGGAATATATGCAGGTAATAGAGAATAGAAAAGACTAGTGCTATGGGATGAGCTTAAGCAACTTAGTCCTAATGTGGATAAAGCGCAGTTAGTACATGGAGACTTTAACAACAAACTCAAGCTAGAAGAGAAGTCAGGAGGAAATGTTTTTACACTGTCTAATATAGAACCTTTCTATCTTTATCTTGATGAATGTCAACTTCATGATATGAGGCACTAGGGAGCAAAATTTACATGGAGCACCAAGCAGATGGGAGATACAAGGATATATACTAAATTAGACAGAATACTAGTGAATGGAAAATGGGTTGAGCAGCACAATCAGGCATTAACCATTGTGATGAATGAAGGAATATCAGGCCACTCTCCTTTATTGATGCAAATGTAGGTGGAGTTATATAGTAAACCCAAACCTCTCAAATATTTCAATATGTGGAATTTAGACCCTAGTTTCAAGGAAATATTTGAAAGGACTGAAGGAAAAAGGCACCAGAATTTTTCAAGTAGTCCGGTAGATGAAGATACTTAGGAGGGAACTAAAGGCCTTGAATAGAAGGTGTTTTCCTAATGTTCAGCAGAAGCAGGAAAAAGCCAAGGCACATATGTATAACCTCTCATAGTAGCTCATCAGCAACCCAAATGATGGGGCAATACAAGAAGCAGAAAGGGAGGCCTACCAGAGATACCTTCTAGAAAACAAAGCTTTTGAAAGTTTCATGAGACAAAAACTCAAGAAGGGCTAGATCCGAGAAGGGATACAAATAGTATGTTTTTTCCACTCAAAACTAAAATAGAAAATAATGAGGAGTAAAATCTAGTCAGTCACCGATGAAACAGGGAGCATTATCAGGCACTAGAGAGAGATTGAGAACCACTTCATCAACTTCTTTCAGACACAACTTGGCCAGCAGACTCCTAGGAAAACTGCAAGGCAAGAGGTGTTAATGAAGGGTCCTAGATTAAACCTAGAAATGCAAATGCAACTTAGAGCACCAATTACTAAGAAGGAGATCAAAAAGGCACTGTGAAGCATCAACATCAACAAAAGCCCAGGTCCCGATGGATATGGGAAGGATTTCTTGAAAAGTCACATGGAGTATCATTGGAGACGACATCATAGTTGCCATCTTGGAATTTTCGGAAACTGGTTTGTTACTAACACATGTAATGCTAGTCATTATAGGCCTATAACATGTTGTAATATGTTTTGGAAAATCATATCGAAGGTGCTATGCAATAAGCTTAAATTGGTATTACATGTGTTAGTTGATGGGAACCAAGGGGTATTTGTAAAGGGTAGATGCATCTTGCATAACATTCTTATCACTCAAGAACTTATAAAAATGTACAATAGAAAAGGAATTCATAGTAGATGCATGATAAAGGTAGACCTACAAAAGGCGTATGATTCAGTTGAATGGGACTTCATTGAGGAGTATTTAAAAGGATTTGGATTCCATGGCAAGTTTACTAGATGGGTCATAGCATACGTGAGAATAACATCCTTCACTATATGTTTAAATAGGGCCACTATAGGGTTCTTTTATGGTAGTAGGGGTTTGAGACAGGGTGACCCAGCATCTCTGATAGCAATCCGTGACAAAACCAATCTTTAATAGAAGATCAACTTTGCTAATTCGGAAAGACAGAGATTTGTAGGCAGCGAAATTTGGAGAATTCGGATTTAAAGACTCAAAAACACACGAAAAAAAAAGAAAAGAAAAGATATTTGATCTCACGTGGATCAATTCACGAGTTCAATTGTAGAACAACCCAAATCAAGAATGAAGAGAGCTATTTCTAACCAAGCAGAGACCCCTTAGAAAATTGTGTAGGAAAACCCAATAGATATGAGATCTATGAGCTCAAATACCAAGATTCGAAAGATCCAATGCTAAAGACACCACTATCAAGTGAACTAAACAAGATAGATAAGTCTAATAATTGTCACAACACATATGCAACAACTAAACAAAGAAGTCCTCACAAGAACTCCACGAAAGGAATAAAATCCTAACCAATTTCACTCAGGAAAATATCAATGACACAAGGTATGTTGGACAAGAGAATTTCGGTCCCTATTTATAGAGGGGGTGGCCGAAATTTCTTCCCAAGAAGTAGAGGAAGAACACAACTCTTCACCTCTATTCCTATCTCTAAGGAAATGAAATCAAACTCTAAAGACTCCTAGTTATCTTAAGTGATAAGATAACATACCTAGACACTTTTACTAGTCTTAAAATATTTAAGACTTGTAGGAATTAATTAAATCTCAAAATACAAAGAGATGATCTCTTAGAAAGATTCCAATGGATAGAAGCTCCCTTGAGTTAAAACTCTATCATCATCTTCTTTGTAGAGTGATCTTAGCCATTCATCTTGATGTAGTCTTCATCCAACGGTTGAGTAGACATCAAAAGTTGACTCTTTATTGTAGGACACTCGAAAATAAGATAAAAGGAATCATCCCAAATATTATCCTTTAAAGAGATAAAAGTCTTATCTTTCAAAGAGATAAAATTTGAATGATCTCACCTCTAAACTTTAGGGATTAATTTGACCAACATGAGGGTGTGGCCGGCGGCTCTTACTTGGATTGAGGGCCAAAAATCTTCTCTCCAAATGGGCAAAGTCTATTTGGTGTCACTTGCAACAAATTAATAGTCTTGGGCTTGTAATCTTCAAGCTTAATTTCCTCCTTAGCCCATGTAGTAACAATTAGACTATTAAGTAATTCATCCATCATCTTGCGTCTAGCACGAGTCATTGGTCCAACAATATTTGAGAGTGGATCATGGATGTAAGGATTATTCTTTAAAGCAGCATCTTTACATCCTCCATTAGCTTTCACGACCTCAACTTGCTCGTCCTCTCCCTTCTTGGCAGCAACATGTTCCTCTCCATTAGTGTTAGCTAGATGGTCTCCATCATACTCCCCTCCTTTAAGTGAATTCGTCCTCGAATTCAAACCTTCATCAAAATCAAAAGGAGATAGGTCAGAAACATTAAATGTAGCACTAACACCATACTCACCTGGTAGTGCGAGTTTATAAGCATTGTCGTTGACTCTTGACACTACTTGAAAAGGTCCACCTCCGTGAGGATGTAACTTCGATTTCCTAGAGTTTGGAAACCTCTCTTTTCTCATATGTACCCAAACCCAATCACCTGGTTCAAATACAACTTGTTTACGACCACGATTCGCCGACTTTACATATTGTTGAGTCCTACGCTCAATATTGAGGCAAACTTTCTCATGAAGTCTCTTGATTGTCTTAGCTTTCTTAACTCCATCCAAACTAACGTGATCCTTTAAAGGTAAAGGAGATAAATCTAAAGGAGTAAATGGATTAAAACCATAGACAATTTCAAAAGGTGAAAACTGAGTAGAAGAGTGAACAGTTCTATTATAAGCAAATTCAGCTATAGGTAAGCACTCTTCCCATTTCTTCAAATTACTCTTGATGATCGCTCTTAGGATAGTTCCTAAAGTACGATTCGTCACTTCAGTTTGACCATCAGTTTGTGGATGACTAGATGTGCTAAATAACAACTTAGTACCCAACTTTCCCCACAACGATTTCCAAAAGTAGCTAAGGAACTTAATATCCCTATCACTAACAATTGTTCTTGGAACACCATGAAGTTTTACTATTTCTTTCAGAAACAAATCCGCAACATGACGTGCATCATCTGTTTTTCTGCAAGCAATGAAATGCGACATTTTAGAAAATCTATCCACAACTACAAAGATAGAATCCATACCTCTTTGAGTTCTAGGTAAACCCAATATAAAGTCCATAGATATGTCCATCCAAGGTTGTGTAGGGATAGGCAATGGCGTGTAAAGTCCATGAGGAAGCGATTTGGACTTCGCTTGTTTACACTCAACACATTGATTGATGATAGTCTGAACGTCAGACTTCATTTTGGGCCAAAAGAAATGCTCTTGGAGCACATCCAAAGTCTTAGGCACACCAAAATGTCCCATTAAACCTCCACTATGCGCCTCGCGTATCAAAAGTTCTCTAAGTGAACACTTAGGCACACAAAGTCGATTTTCTCGAAATAGATAACCTTCATGTCTATAAAACTTTTCAAAAGCACTTTGCTCACAAGCAGTAAAAATATTAGCAAAATCACGGTGACGATATTGATTTTTAAATATAGGCCAATCTTTAATAGATTGTATTTTAAATTCCTCAACATGAATTCCTTTTGCACTAACAATGAAACCAAGAAACACCACTTCATTTACACAAAATGAACATTTAGGCATGTTAGCATAAAGTTTCTCTTCTCTCAATGTTTGCAAAACAATTCTCACATGTTCAACATGTTCTTGTAAGTTTTTCGAATACACTAAGATATCGTCAAAGTACACAACAACAAACTTACCAATATAATGCCTAAAAACATGATTCATTAATCGCATGAAAGTACTAGGAGCATTAGTTAACCTAAAAGGCATCACTAACCACTCATACAAACCAAATTTGTTTTGAAAGCAGTTTTCCATTCATCTCCTTGTCTAACTCTTATTTGATGGTAGCCAGATTTTAAATCCACTTTAGAAAAGATAGTAGCACCATAAAGATCTTCAAGCATATCATCTAATCTAGGGATTGGATGTCTATACTTAATAGTTATCTTATTAACAGCATGACAATCTATACACATAAGCCACGTACCATCTTTCTTAGGCATAAGTAAAACAGGAACAGCACAAGGGCTGAGAGATTCTCAAATTTGACCTTTAGAAAGGAGTTCTTCAACTTGCTTTTGTAGTTCCTTTGTTTCCTCAGGATTTGCTCTATAGGCAGGTCTATTCAGGATGACTGTGCCAGGAATTAGATCAATTTGATGTTCTATTCCTCGTATAGGAGGAAGTTCATTAGGCAACTCCTCAGGGAATATATCCTCGTACTCTTGAAGTAGCCTTTTAAACACCTTAGGCAAATTGCTAGGAACTTCGGTTAGTAAAACAGAATTATCACGAAAAAGCATTAAAATCATACCTGTTCCTTTTGCAAAACACTTCTCCACCGATTTGGGACTAGCGAAGAAATTTTTGCCCATTGGCTCTCGAATGTGTAGATCATTTGAAGATCTCTTTGGAACGTCCAAAGTAGATTCATCTTTAGGACTCTGCTCTTTCATTCATCTCTCTCTCTCTTGAATCATTCTCAGATTACATTCTTGAACTTGAGGAGGTGAAAGAGGTGTCAGGGTATAGTTACGACCATTCATCACAAACGAATACTTGTTTGTGTATCCATCATGCTTTACTCTTCGATCATACCCCCATGGTCGTCCTAAAAGTAGGTGGCTTGCCTCCATAGGTACCACATCACAAAGTACTTCATCCTCATATTTTCCAATAGAGAATGGCACATTCACTTGCCTAGTGACTCTAAGATTGCCACAATCATTCAACCATTGCAACCGATAGGGTGTCAGATGCTTAATAGTAGGTAACTTCAGATTATCTACAAGATATGAACTAGCAACATTAGTACATGATCCTGGATCTATAATAGTTAAACATACCTTGTCCATAACTCGACACTTAGTATGGAAAATATTGTGTCTTTGCTGATCATCTTCAGCTACTTGAGTTTGTAATGCTCAAAGATTGACAAACACTTGTCCAGCCTTAGCATCAATCTCTACAACTTCTTTTTTGACTTCTTCAACAAGTCTTGTCATCTGGTTATCTTCTTCATCTGTTTCACTTTCAAAACTTTCATCCTCTTTAAGGATCATAGTCTTTAAAGTTGGACAAGCAGAAGCTATATGTCCTCGTCCCTGACATTTGAAACAAGTAACATCTCTAGTTCTGACTTTGTTAGTATTACTAGATGAAATAGAATTCTTAATATTAGAAGATGGTTTAGGAATATTAGAAGTATTAGAAGCATTAGAACTACTTCCCTTTTCAAACTTTGAAGAATTACCATACTTCTTTGAATCACCTTTCTTCTATGGTGTAGAAGACTTATGTGAATCTGACTTCTTCTTTGCCAATTGTCTCTCCACAATCCTAGCTTTGTGTAACATCTCGGTTGGATCTAGGTAGTGTGAAAGCTCCACAACATCGGCAATATTTTTGTTAAGTCCTCCTAGAAACCTTGCCATCATAGCTTCAGGCTCCTCTTTAATATTTGCGCGAATCAATGCCAACTCTAACTCTTGATAGTACTCATCAACAGACTTGGTTCCCTGTGAAAGACTTTGAATTTGTTTACACAGATCTCGATAATAATAAGAGGGAACAAACCTTTTGAGCATGAGTCTCTTCATTTCATCCCATGTGGATACGGGATCCTCATCATAGAGCTTCCTATCCTTGACAATTTGGTCCCACCATTCTGAAGCATAGTTATTGATTTGGTAAACAGCCATTCTAATCTTCTTAGAATAATCATAATCCTGCAATGAAAAAGCACGCTCTACCTTCTTTTCCCATGTAAGATAGGTTTCAGGGTCATTAGTACCACTAAATTCAGGAATTTTAACTTTGAAATTACCAAGTTCATAAGGATCATTCCTATTGCCAACACGATGAGCTCTATTACGATTTTCATTACCTTCATTACCTTGAGCGCGACCATTGCGAACCTCTAGTTCTAGATCTTGTATTCTACTACATAATTGAGGGAATGGTGCCTATCAATCCACTAGATCCTGGAATCAATGTGTAATCTAATCTCATAGAATATAAGGGGCTTGAATGCCCCTCTAAAGCAAAAAGAACTCACTAGAGTTGTTTTTGCAAATAAGGTTAATGTATCTTGTATTGTTGAAACCAAGATGAACCAGGAGAAAAGAAAGGAATTTATGAGGAAAATGTTGCCAAGATGGCAATATCACATAAGTTGTGATCAAAATCAGAAGGGTAGAATTTTGTTAATGCGGGATGAAGTAATGAGAGTACATGTAATTAGTAGCACAAACAGTACCTGTATTACTTAGTGTATGACTAAAGATGTGCTTGTGAGTTTATCTTACTGGAATATATACAGGTAATAGAGAACAGAAAAGACTAGTGCTATGGGATGAGCTTAAGCAACTTAGTCCTAATGTGGATAAAGCGCAGTTAGTACATGGAGACTTTAACAACAAACTCAAGCTAGAAGAGAATTCAGGAGGAAATGTTTTTACACTGTCTAATATAGAACCTTTCTATCTTTATCTTGATGAATGTCAACTTCATGATATGAGGCACTAGGGAGCAAAATTTACATGGAGCACCAAGCAGATGGGAGATACAAGGATATATACTAAATTAGACAGAATACTAGTGAATGGAAAATGGGTTGAGCAGCACAATCAGGCATTAACCATTGTGATGAATGAAGGAATATCAGGCCACTCTCCTTTATTGATGCAAATGTAGGTGGAGTTATATAGTAAACCCAAACCTCTCAAATATTTCAATATGTGGAATTTAGACCCTAGTTTCAAGGAAATATTTGAAAGGACTGAAGGAAAAAGGCACCAGGATTTTCAAGTAGTCCGGTAGATGAAGATACTTAGGAGGGAACTAAAGGCCTTGAATAGAAGGTGTTTTCCTAATGTTCAGCAAAAGCAGGAAAAAGCCAAGGCACATATGTATAACCTCTCATAGTAGCTCATCAGCAACCCAAATGATAGGGCAACACAAGAAGCAGAAAGGGAGGCCCACCAGAGATACCTTCTAGAAAACAAAGCTTTTGAAAGTTTCATGAGACAAAAACTCAAGAAGGGCTAGATCCGAGAAGGGATACAAATAGTATGTTTTTTCCACTCAAAACTAAAATAGAAAATAATGAGGAGTAAAATCTAGTCAGTCACCGATGAAACAGGGAGCATTATCAGGCACTAGAGAGAGATTGAGAACCACTTCATCAACTTCTTTCAGACACAACTTGGCCAGCAGACTCCTAGGAAAACTGCAAGGCAAGAGGTGTTTATGAAGGGTCCTAGATTAAACCTAGAAATGCAAACGCAACTTAAAGCACCAATTACTAAGAAGGAGATCAAAAAGGCACTGTGAAGCATCAACATCAACAAAAGCCCAGGTCCCGATGGATATGGGAAGGATTTCTTGAAAAGTCACATGGAGTATCATTGGAGACGACATCATAGTTGCCATCTTGGAATTTTCGGAAACTGGTATGTTACTAACACATGTAATGCTAGTCATTATAGGCCTATAACTTGTTGTAATATGTTTTGGAAAATCATATCGAAGGTGCTATGCAATAAGCTTAAATTGGTATTACATGTGTTAGTTGATGGGAACCAAGGGGTATTTGTAAAGGGTAGATGCATCTTGCATAACATTCTTATCACTCAAGAACTTATAAAAATGTACAATAGAAAAGGAATTCATAGTAGATGCATGATAAAGGTAGACCTACAAAAGGCGTATGATTCAGTTGAATGGGACTTCATTGAGGAGTATTTAAAAGGATTTGGATTCCATGGCAAGTTTACTAGATGGGTCATAGCATACGTGAGAATAACATCCTTCACTATATGTTTAAATAGGGCCACTATAGGGTTCTTTTATGGTAGTAGGGGTTTGAGACAGGGTGACCCAGCATCTCTGATAGCAATCCGTGACAAAACTAATCTTTAATAGAAGATCAACTTTGCTAAGTCGGAAAGACAGAGATTTGTAGGCAGCGAAATTTGGAGAATTCAGATTTAAAGACTCAAAAACACACGAAAAACAAAGAAAAGAAAAGATATTTGATCTCACGTGGATCAATTCACAAGTTCAATTGTAGAACAACCCAAATCAAGAATGAAGAGAGCTATTTCTAACCAAGCAGAGACCCCTTAGAAAATTGTGTAGGAAAACCCAATAGATATGAGATCTATGAGCTCAAATACCAAGATTCGAAAGATCCAATGCTAAAGACACCACTATCAAGTGAACTAAACAAGATAGATAAGTCTAATAATTGTCACAACACATATGCAACAACTAAACAAAGAAGTCCTCACAAGAACTCCACGAAAGGAATAAAATCCTAACCAATTTCACTCAGGAAAATATCAATAACACAAGGTGTGTTGGACAAGAGAATTTCGGTCCCTATTTATAGAGGGGGTGGCCGAAATTTCTTCCCAAGAAGTAGAGGAAGAACACAACTCTTCACCTCTATTCCTATCTCTAAGGAAATGAAATCAAACTCTAAAGACTCCTAGTTATCTTAAGTGATAAGATAACGTACCTAGACACTTTTACTAGTCTTAAAACATTTAAGACTTGTAGGAATTAATTAAAACTCAAAATACAAAGAGATAATCTCTTAGAAATATTCCAATGGATAGAATCTCCCTTGAGTTAAAACTCTATCATCATCTTCTTTGTAGAGTGATCTTAGCCATTCATCTTGATGTAGTCTTCATCCAACGGTTGAGTAGACATCAAAAGTTGACTCTTTATTGTAGGACACTCGAAAAAAAGATAAAAGGAATCATCCCAAATATTATCTTTTAAAGAGATAAAAGTCTTATCTTTCAAAGAGATAAAATTTGAATGATTTCACCCATAAACTTTAGGGATTAATTTGACCAACATGAGGGTGTGGCCGGCGGCTCTTCCTTGGATTGAGGGCCAAAAATCTTCTCTTCAAATGGGCCAAGTCCATTTGGTGTCACTTGCAGTAAATTAATAGTCTTGGACTTGTAATCTTCAAGCTTAATTTCCTCCTTAGCCCATATAGTAACAATTAGACTATTAAGTGATTCATCCATCCTCTTGCGTCTAGCACGAGTCATTGGTCCAACAATGTTTGAGAGTGGATCACGGATGTAAGGATTATTCTTTAAAGCAGCATCTTTAGATCCTCCATTAGCATTCACGACCTCAACTTGCTCGTCCTCTCCATTATTGGCAGCAACATGTCCCTCTCCATTAGTGTTAGCTAGATGGTCTCCATCAATCTCCCCCCTAGTGTTTGTTCTGGTGATGGAATATTTCACTAGGCAGATGAAAGAGGTAGCTGATCAACTAGGTTTTAAATTTCAATCCCCTCTGTAAAAACCTGAAACTCACCAATATCTGCTTTTAAGATGATCTAATGATCTTCTGCAAAGCAAACATGTTTTCTATATTATGTGTAAGAGAAGTCTTTAAGGAATTCTTGCTCACGTCTGGACTGAAAGCAAGAGCTACAAAATCAAAGGTTTTTGTAGGTGGGACAGACTCAGTAACGAAAAGTCAAATCTGCAACTTGACTGGATATGAGGAAGGAGCCTGCCCTATGAGGTATCTTGGAGTACTAGTTTCACCTAGATAATGGAATCAGCTAGAATGCCAATTGCTAGTGGATAGAATTACAAGTAGGTTCAAATGTTGGAGTACGAGACATCTGTCATACGCTAGAAGATTACAGTTAATTACTCAGTGTTGTTGTATATGTATGTATATTGGGTTTTGGCTTTTATCTTACCACAAAGTGTCACTGCTACTATTAATAAAAAATGTAGAGTTCTTATGGGGGGTTAGAGAATCTTGTATATACTCAGCTCTAGTAGGTTGGGAGTATACATGTAGAAGTAAGTCAAAGGGAGGATTGAACATTTATGATGCTAGAGTGTGGAATGAGGCTGCCATTCTCAACCAGATATGGTGGCTCGCAAATAAGAAGAGTAACATATGAGTTAAATAGACTCATGAAGTCTATTTAGGCCAAGATAGTATTTGGAAAGTCCAGAGTAAGCAGAACCATAGCTGGCGTTAGAAACAAATCCTCAAAATCAGAGATAAAGCAAAAGACGGATTTGTAGATAGAAAATGGATTGGGGATAAGAAGGAGAAGTACACAATTGTAGATGGTATAGAAGGCTGTATGGAATAGCTAGCAAGCAATCTGGGCCTTCTCTAAATTGGTCTAGGATTAACCTCCTTAAACATGCATTCATATCATGGCTGATGTGGAAGGGCAGGATTTGGACCAAAGATAGAATGCAGCATCTGAATATTCCAGTTCAGGATTTGAGATGTTGTCTGTGTGGCATGTAGGATGAGACAGTTGATCATTTATTCTTTGTTTGTCAGTATTCACAGGAATTAGTAGAGAGAAGATTTTCAGTACGAATAATGATACACAACTCACCTTATTTATCTCACTATTGTATCTCACCTTACATGACATTTAATTATTGAATCAAATTTACTGAGTTAATTTAATTTGTTTTGTTAGATTTATAGACTTTTTGATATTTTATATTCACAAGTTTTAAAATAAATAGACTCTAACTCCAAAAAAATAAACTCCTTTGGGAAAAGTGTAAGAATGCAAATGATTCATCGATCAATTGAACAAAAATTTATAAGAAATATAACATTTACATTGAGTTATTTAGATGTAGATTAGTAAACGGTCAACAAATTTATTATCCAATAAATGATTAACATGTAAGGTGATGCAAGGGTGAGATGAATTTGGTGAGATAAATATTATTTTCCTTTCAGTGCAACAAAGAAAGTTAAAGAGGGAGTTGCAGAATACATAGAAGGGAACCATACTCACGAAGCAGAATTCATATGCATCTACCATGGCATGCATTTATAATTTGTGAGAAGAAAGGAATAGCAGAAATTTCAAAGGATAGAGGACCGAAAACGGTGAAGATCAGAGTTCAACAGTGGAGGAAGAAAAAGATGACAGAAAAAGAGACGGGTATTTGCCAACAACTTTTTGCAAGAATGTGAAAAAAGAAGATTTTGTAAAGCCGAAATGTGAGTAGATTTTGGTAGGAAATCTGTATTTCAATATTATATTTAGTAAATAAAATTTACTGTTGTTTCAAAAAAAAAAAAAACACTAATCAAATTATATATAAATTCAATGATTTCCTACACATGAACTATTTGTCATAACTTCTTGACATTGGCCCTTTTGTGTTTTGGCAAGTCTGGTCTTTCCCAACAATAATGTTATTTCTTTATTTTTCTTTCTGGCGGCCATATCGATTATTTTATCATCATACCAAATAAGACAATGTGATAAATCACTTCACAGTGTTATTAATAAAATCAGTTTATTCCATAAATGCATAATCTAGTTAAAGCGAAACAATCGTTAACAACGTTTTTTCTTCGGTTAAACCACATGCATGTCAGATATTGGAACCTTATAGCGACTTGAGTGAGAAAAGAAAAGAAAAAATAAATATACTAAAAATTTCAATCATAGCCCCTCCGGTCCTTAATATAAAGCATTTTAATTTGTCATAAGTTAAACCTAATACGTATTTTTAATAGACTAAAAAACCTTAAAAATATTTCATAACAACCAAGAGAATACACCGAATGTGAAAATTTATTTTTAAGATTTTTTGGTCAATTAAAAATGTGTACTAAATGAATCATAGGACAAAATCAAAATGCCTTATATCTAAAAGGTAAAGTAAATGTCTCTTAGGCCTAGAATTTGAGGTCTAATTGAGCAATTCTACTGGTTGAGTGGTTTTAATCCAACGGTCTGATTTTGTTTGATGATCACAATATTAATGAGGGTTAAATTTGTCATTGCATAATATATTTTTCCCCCTTTTCTCTTTTGGCAAAAAAGTTGGCGCAGAAAATGACGCCGTCTGGTTCTGTTGAGTGCCGTTTTGTGCTGCTGCTGGAAAAATCCATATTCCTCCTTTCCCCTAATTTTGAACGTCAAAACCCCCAATTCTTCCTTTCCCCTTTTGGCTAATTTTTCTTCCTCCTCCACCTCCGTCAAATCTCCTCCCTCCTCCTCCGCGCCGGCGAACGCCTCTCTCCTCTCTCCTTTATTGATTTGCTGGTTTCATTTTGTACTTTCCCACCTATTAAAACAGAAATTATGGGGGTTTGTGTATTGAAATCCTATCAGCGCGTTGGGGTTGGAAATGGTCCTGGTGGCGGTGCTCGATTGATTTTAGGGAAAAGGGTTGAATTCGGAGGTGTAAGAAGAGGGTCAGGGCTCAATCTCATTCCAACAAGCTCAGCAAGGTTGAATCTTCGATGTTTCTTTCTTACTCCAATCCCCGTTTGAAGGTGCCTCAATTTTCCTATCTTGTCTATGGTACTCAGTTTAGTTGGGTTGCATGTGTGTTATATTGGCTCTGTAGATTAGTGCAGCTTAATCATTCTTTTTAATTTTGTGTTTATAATTATTCAATCAATACTCTGATTTGAGTTGCTTAATAATTTCTGATTAATTATTGATTTTAGTTTTTGATATTTTCTGATTTTGTGGTTAATTTTGCTTGAAAGGATTAAGCAACTTGGCGGCTATGGGGTTCAAAATGATGACCGCAAAGAAGCTACTTGGGTCGACCCGGCGTTGTTGTTCTGAGGTTACACACCCCACCCACCCCGCGAATGTGGTTAAACTACTTGGCCGCAATAAATCGGGTAAATCACTCTTCACTGTTATTCCCCTTTACCTTACCTTTTAGAAAATATAGATACGATAATAGAGAATCTGGAAGTTCAACCCCAATGGAATTGGTTTTCATTTTGATTCATTCCTTTTTACGTAGATGAACTTACATGCCAATCTAAATTAAGTATTCAACTCCAGCACAAACTTTGAATTCCTATTTATAAATATACCACCAGAACATCACTTATTTTTCACTCCATTTCCAAATCTTTAAAGGTTTTACACTTCTCAGTTTCTACCAAAGAGAGGTGCTTTTTAATCTAGATATGTTTTACACTTCTCAAGTTTTGCTCTTTTCCAACTGAATTATTATGATCTTTATTGTTTGAATATGATATAATGTTTTCCAATTATTTTTGTCATGATTTGTATTATAATCCTCCACCCCCAAAAAGAAAATCTGAACTTTTTGAAACTTTTTTTATTGAATAGGATGGATGCTATTGTTCCAAAAACAGAATTGAACCACACCAACGTGCCAATTGATGAGTTGAAGGATGTCCACCGACCATGGGAAGCTGTTATTATGGTAGAGCAAAAAACCAGACCCTACCAAAAGCCTGGTAGCTCCACTAGAATGCAGAAGATGATCTTCAGTGATGATAAGGTTAGAAAATTTAGTATGATACAGAAGAAACCTTCACTTTTGAATATGCTTGCTGCTAGAACTTTTTATTTTGCTCTTCAAAATTCAGAAACTGGTTTTGTTTATTGAGGCTATTTGTAATCTGTTTAGTTGGATCATAAGTATGGTAGCTTTCATCATACATATATAATTTTAGTCCCTTTTTTTCTGCAATTGCTTATTCCATGACATGTCTATTGTGCCTTGATTCTTAATTGATAAATAGTGAAGTATGCTTATAGATATAACTACAGTTAGTGCCTGTGAAGAGAAATTTAGCTCTACCTGTAATAGACAAATTTAGTGTCAATGTGGAGTTTTGATTTAAAGTATGATTTAATCTGCATTGCCATGTGTAACATAGATGTCATATTGTACTTTTTCTGTCATTGTTGCATTAGGCATGACTGGTAAGACTGTTATGGTCCTCCTGGTTCTTAATATCTGTGTTTTACTTCAATTATTATTCTATGTACGAGATTAGGAAATATTGATCATATTGCATTTGGTTAAATACAAAGCTTTTCTATTTCATTTTTCCTGCTGATAAAATGAAAAAATATTAAATTTCTCCAAAGTTGGTGCTTGCTGGATTGCTCTCGAATGTTTATTGATTAGAAAGTACCACTCAGATTTTTCTTGGCCAGTCATTCAAAAGTTTGTGTGTCCTGTTCAAAAGTATATAGTATGTATCATTCCTCAGGTATATTGTCCTTTTTAAAATTTTTAAAACTATTTAGAAGGTGAAAAAAGTATTTATTTTTATTATTTTTTTTGCATCTTTTTTTTTTTACATGAGTATGACTTCGAATCATGAAATTGTACTGCTGTATTGTGTTGTGATGTGCTTTGTTAACTTTATAATCATTGAAACTTTTATTCTTACCAGGGTGCTAGAGTGGAAGGCATCATGTTCAACAATGCAATTGATCTGGTCGGACATAAATTTGAACCTTGTAAGAAGTACCGAATCTGCAATGCTACAACTGTCAGGAACCACGAATTGCCACCCCAAGGTATGTCAACGATTTCGATCTAACACATATTGTGTAGCACGTAGCCGTGTGACCGTTAACTTAATCGAGCAGAGCGGATCAATTCAGGCTACTGCCTTTGGAGAAATAGGAGAAAGACTGCTGGGGATGAGTTCTATAGAATTGTATGAACATCCACATCAGGTATTTTATTAGATTATGCACCTCAGACATAAATTTCAACAATGCCAAATTACTTGATCCCTTGAAAAATATAATCTGCAGGTTGATCTTCATGCAAGAAATGCTGTCCTCGAACACCAAACATACACATTCAAGCTTAGTGGGAAAGGATACTATAAAGGCCTTCGAAATTTTTCCGACGTCAACCTCATTGACGACAACCAACATTCTGAGGCCCCTCTATTGTTACCAGCACCACCAACAGCTCCAACTGACAAGACTGATGCAACTGCACTTCCCAATGTTGATCCTCCAATTGAAAAGACTGATGTGTGTCCAATTGACAAGACTGATTCAACTACACTTCCCAATGTTGATCCTCCAATTGACAAGACCGATATGTGTGATCACAGTGATGCCAGCAATGACAGTGATGGCCCACTCTTAAAGAAGAAGAAACCAGCAAAGAGTCCCAAAAAGACATCCAATTGAGCCACTTTTTTTATTCTCAATATGCATTTAGTTAGTTGAATAAAAATCTCCAGACTGATGAGATTATGTTGGTTCTTTCTTTTATTCAGCAGACCCTTGTTTTTTTATTACTACATTGGTGTTAGTTAAATCTTAGATTTTGGAAACTATTGAATGTTTTTCTCCTAAATTATCTATGAAAGCTTTTGCGATCTTTTCTTGAGAACAAAATGGCTGGCCATCAGCCATTCAGGCTCCTTATTTAGCACACACAACTTGACTCCCAAACGCATTGCAGGTCTTAGAGGATGTAGGTGATGATCTTCGACAATGCTAAGGTCAGAAAACTAAAATCTTTCAGCTATTCAACTTTAATTTGATCTTCATATGCATTTTGAAATATACCAAATACAATTCATGTTTTGAGTCCAATACTATAAAACATCAAACTCTTTTCAAACACAAACAGCTTCCTGCATATCATTACTCTTCAAATTCTGAATATTTCAGTACTGGATCCTTCAGTTGATAATTTTTTTATTGATGCTTCAGTTGTAGAATTTTTTTATTGATGCTTCAGTTGCTTTAGTTGTGGAAAAGGAATCTTTTTTTATAACCAATGTTCTATTTTTTTCCATCCAAATACAATCACAACACAAAATTTGGATCCAACACTGCTTCCTTTCATCCAGTTGATAATCAACATACTGATGAAATAGTAAAAAGTGGAAAAGGAATCTTTTTTTTTTATTCATAATGTTCTATCTTTTTCCCATCCAAATCCAATGACAACACAGAATTTGTATCCAACACTGCTTCCTTTTAATAACGTGTTGTATACTCTCTATATAAATGTTTATCTATACGCACCCATTAACAGATTATTTTTCCCTATGGACCAAAGCAGGTCTGCCAGTACAAGAGATGCAAGATTACTGCATAGACGAGCTAAAAGGCAAGCCAAGAAGCTTGATGTAGATGCTCCTGCATTTCGAAAGCCATACATCACCAAGATTCCTTTTTGCCAGTACAAGAGATGCAAGATTACTGCATAGACGAGCTAAAAGGCAAGCCAAGAAGCTTGATGTAGATGCTCCTGCATTTCGAAAGCCATACATCACCAAGATTCCTTTTGGTCACACAGAAACTGGCGTTTGGCAACCTTCCATGGCAGGTGTTAAGGATTTTGGGGTGAGTTTTCTACCATAAAATAATCTTTAAAGTTAATAAATGCTTACGTTTAGTAATCAAGTTTATGTTTCAATTGCATTTGCTTACACTCTTTTTATAGATCTTTGCAAATAAAATGGACAAAAACGCCAGTGCAAGAGCAAGACATTTTAGATTAATGCAAAGACGAGCTAAACGACAAGCAAAAAACCAACATGCGGATGCTTCTGTATTTGAAAACACATGCATCAGTAACATTCCAACTGTTGTGGATGTGAATCCTACCATTGAAGGTATTTATATACATCTAATTTAAACTCTTAAAATCAGAACTATGTGTGGTTGTAGAAAATTAAATATGATACTAATAATCACATATTGGAGGCTGGCACTTATAACTTAGATTTGGCCCTGTTGGTTTTTGTTGCTCTTTTTTAATCGGCTGCCAATTTTCCTCTTTTTGCTGTGCTACTGTGAGCATACTACTACTTGTTACTTTCAGTCAAATTGGTTGGGTTACAGTTCTTGTATTTATGATTAATGTTTCCAAGTAGCTAGCAGCATATTCTCCATACTAAGGTTGTTTTAAGTTGTTATTTTTTATGATTTGGCCTCAATTTTTATCATGGATTTTTCCTCATTGTGTTTTTCTTGTGTGTTTTCCCTGGCCTTTTTTTTTTAACAAAAACTTATATTTAGAAGGTAGTATAAAAACCACATTATATTGTAATATTGAAGTGATGTAAAATTATGATCTCCCCAGATTGCTTAAGCTTTCAATGTACTTACTGAGATTACATGGTTTTTCTCCCTCCATGAAACTGCATATCATATTACAGAAAACCTTATTAATGTTAAAGTGTCTTCTGAAAATACAACCCAATTTGTACCATCAGCCCACAGAGATAATGGTGAAAAATCAGACCTCTCTCAGCCAGCCGTTACAATCAATTTTAACGGTAACAATAGATAGTAAACTTACCTATGATTTTTCAGCATTTATTTTTTCTCAGCAATATAATATTTCACTTAATGAACTTCTGTGAAGGTGGGTTGATGGACGTCCCAATAAATGACCAGACCAACCTTTCATCTGCACGGGCAGCACAAGACCTCTCCAGTGAAGCACCTGAATCTACTCCAAACAGTAGAAAACCCCGAAGGCCTACCACCAGCCGAAAATGTTAGTCTATAACCCATCACCAGTTTACTTGCGTTTTCCTAATGTTATATTTAATTTAAGAATGAACCCCAAAATAAGTCATCAACGTTTAATATATTTTCACTCTAAGTCATTAATTAAATTTATTTGTAACACAGGTTACCTTACTAAATTTTTAATCCATTTCAGGTTATTCTGTTAATTTTGATCGTTAAATAATGACGGAAATCTATTTTTCACATGTTTTTGGGTTCAGGGGTATTTTTGTCATTTTTTTATTTTTTAATTTTTAAATTTTAATTTTTTTATAATTCTTCTTCTTATACTTCCTAATAATTTGTATATACTGGTAGTATAATTCTAAATTTTAAAAATTTATTTTCCTTTTGTATTTTAACTTCTAGGTTATAAAAGTTTTTTAAAAAAAATTAAGAAATGAAGAAGAAAAATTCGAGTTAAACTAAACATGAAATTAATAAGTTACCATTTTAAACAGAAAGAAAAATTAAAATAATTAGCTAAGACAAGTTGTTTCTTCTAGGTTATTTAATTTTTTTCAAATCGATTGAATTATTTAATTATTAATTTTCACGTTTCTTATTTCTTTTTTTTAATAATCTACAAGTTAAAATACAAATGAAAAATTAATTTTCAAAAATGAATTTATTTGTCATTTGTATCTTAACTTCTAGATTATTAAAAAAAAAAGAATAAGAAATGTGAAAATTAATAATTAAATAATTCAATCGATTTGAAAAAAATTAAATAAACTAGAAAAAACAACTTGTCTTAGATAATTCTTTTAGTTTTTTTTTTAAATGGTAAACTATTAATTTTCATGTTTACTTTAACTCGAATTTTTCTTCATCATTTCTTAAATTTTTTTAAAAAAATTTTATAATCTAGAAGTTAAAATACAAAAAGAAAATAAATATTTAAAATTTAGAATTATACTACCAGTGTATAAAAGTTAGGAAGTATAAGAAGAAGAATTGTAAAAAAAAATAATTTTTTTAAAAAGATTAAAAATTAAAAAAATAATAAAATTAAAAAAATACCCTTGAACCCAAAAGCATGTGAAAAATGGATTTCCGTTACTATTTAACGGCCAAAATTAACAGAATAATCTGAAATGGATTAAAACTTTAGTAAGATAACCTCTGTTACAAATAAATTTAATTGATGACCTAGAGTGAAAATATATTAAAGGTTGATGACTTATTTTGAGGTTCACTCTTAATTTAATTATGTTCCTATCTGTATACAATCCATCAGATTCAACAGTGGCTAGAAAAAACACCTAACCCACGTCGCCGTGGAATCGATGAGATATCTACTGAAACTCTACCATTGCCACCCGCAAAGACCTGTGAACATTACGGAGCACGTAGGTTTTTTGCAGAGCCTCCGAATTTTTGCAATGGTGGTGGGGAGATCTCCATCGTCCAATCTAAAATGCCAGAAAGCCTCATCAATCTTTACAAGTTCAGGGAAAGATTCTCCCCAGTTCAGAAAAAGTATAAGAATTTACAACAACAACCTCGGATTCACAATTTTAGGATCCACATATGATCATGAACTGGCCACTAGAAAAAAGGTGTTTACACATTCCGAGTCATGGGTCAGGTGCACCACTATCTTCACAGACTTCGACCAGGAGAGGGCAAAAATCCAAAAGGAATATAGCTCTATTTCTTTGACTCAGAGGAAGAACTGAGAACGAGACTTTATCTGACAGGAACCAGTATGAAGGAGGACACACTAAGGCACTTGATGGAGATCCTCGCAAACAATCCCTATCGAAAGTTCCTCAAAGACCTCAGGGAGGAGTCAAACCTCGATAATAAGATCATTATTCTCAACGCAGACACCAAACTGGATCACAGAAGGTATAACTTGCCAAATCCAACTGAGACTGCTGCCATATTCACTGACATTTCCAATGAGGATGTGGACTTATCAGCACACATCCAAATATATGACAAGTCAAACCAGAGATACCAAATAAAACACTATCATGGTTGTTACGACCCATTAATGTATCCACTTATCTTCCCTCGGAGAGAGACAGGCTGGTACTGTGGAATCCTCAGAAATAAAAAGAAGCGTAAACGTTCCAGCATGAACCAGCCGCAAGAAGCTCCATACATACTGCCTTCCACTATAACCACCGCTCAGGAATTAGTAGATTTGGAAGAAGCAGGTACCATTGCCATTTCACCATTTTGTATGTTTAATTTATTCATGATGAATCACCAACAAGAGATAATCACACCTATTATTTACAGGTACCGTGGAGACTTGCTCATCCACCCAAACTGTTTCTGAGAGAGAATACTACTGTTACAAACTACAAATCAGAGACGATGATCGATCCATGACACTCCACACTTTCAGACTACTCCAGCAATACGTTGTGGACATGTATATAAAGAGAATACTACTGAGAGAGAATACTACTGCTACAAACTACAAATCAGAGACGATGATCGATCCATGATACTCCACACTTTCAGACTACTCCAGCAATATGTTGTGGATATGTATATAAAGATAGAGACTGTGAGGCTAGAGTTCCACAGGAATCGGAAAGATACAAACAGGACAGAGATTCTACAAGGCGTCATGGACACCCTGAATATTGGTGAAACCCTGGCTTCCAACGTCGGTCGTAGGACATTCTTACCTTCGTCTTTCATAGGAGGCCCCAGGGATATGAGGCAAAGGTATCTTGATGCAATGGCTCTTGTCCAAAAATATGGAAAACCCGATATATTCTTGACTATGACTTGCAATTCGCATTGGCTAGAGATACAGGAAAACCTCAAGTACGGCGAGTTGCTGAACAAAAGGCCAGATTTGCTAACAAGAGTGTTTAAGGCTAAACTTGAGTTTTTGGAGATTGAACTGTTCAAAAAATAGATATTTGGAGATGTAGCCACGTGCATGTACGTCATAGAGTTCCAAAAGAGAGGGTTGCCTCACTGTCATTTATTAATCATTTTGAAGCCTGGATCAAAGCTATTGAGCCCTGCTGCTTACGATAGGATCGTCTCCGCCGAGCTGCCTTTAGAAGAAAAACACCCAATTTCTGGAGGAGGAAAGATGGAAAGAGAGTTAAGGTCCGCAACCACTGGCTGAACAACCAATGGGTAGTTCCTTACAACCCCTACCTCCTAGCACTCTTTGATTGTCACATGAATGTGGAAATCTGTTCAATGGTAAAGCTGGTCAAGTATGTCTACAAGTATATCTATAAGGGTCACGATGTGGTGTCTTACAATGTTCTCGACAGCGCCGTGGACGAAGTAGCTGACTTCCAAAATGCCCGCTGGGTTAGCCCTCCAAAAGCGATGTGGGGATCTTCAAGTTTGATCTCTACTACATGAATCCTTCAGTATACCCGTTACAGATCGACTTGAAAGGCCACCAGATTGTCTATTTCAACAATAACACCAATTTGGCAGATTTAGCATCAAGCGAAAAGGTTCAGAGGACCATGCTAACGAAATTCTTCGCAATGAACAATGCCAGTAAAGAAGCCCAGGAGCTGAATCTCCTCTACAAAGATTTCCCACAACACTTTTGTGTGGGATAAACGAACAAAAAAGTGGTGGAAGAGACAGAGAGGCGAGGTCATAGGGAGGATGGTCACAGTGAGTACTTTATTACTTTTGTACATTCCATGAATGTATTTAATCTGAACTTTCAGTCGTTTTGGATTCCATTTCATTAATACACATTGAATATCTCTTTCTATATAAACAGGTCAGCCCAAGAGACGGTGAACGCTATTACCTCAGCCTGCTTCTCTCACACGTCCGGTGCCCTAAGTCTTTTGTGGATCTGCGAACCGTGAATGGACGTCAGTTTGTTACATACAGAGAGACAACCATAGAACTTGGTCTTCTGAATTCTGACTCATATATAGAAGAAACTCTCGAAGAAGCGTGCACGCATCAACTTCCGATCACCTTACGATCACTGTTTGCTATTTTGCTTGTTTGGGGTTCTCCGGATAACCTGAGGAAGCTATGGGAAGCCTACAAAGACGAGCTGTCATTTGATTTTTGCAGAAAGTACTTGGACACTCGGAAGACCACTTTGTGCATAGAAAAACAAACCCTGAAAAGCATTAATTCTTATCTGAGACAAATGTCCAAGAGACTAACAGATTTTGGCTTCAAAGCTTCAGAGTACGATGTCGAAGACGAGCCTAACTGGACCAGAGAAGATGAGGCAGAGAGGGATTTTAGAGTTTCACCTGAGGAGACATGCCTCCATGAACGGCTGAATGACGACCGGCGAAAAGCATATGACCTGATTGTTGAAGCAATATATTCTAACAATGCACGTTCATTTTTTCTAGACGGACCAGGTGGAACTGGGAAAACTTTCCTCTACCGGGCCCTATTAGCGACTGTGAGATCTAAAGGCCATATTGCAGCATCAGCCCTACCTGGGGGACAAACTGCGCATTCGCGTTTCAAACTCCCTGTGGATGACAAAGAAGGATCCACATGCCAGTTGAGCAAACAGATTAGTGTCGCAAAACTGATAATCGATTCCAAACTAATAGTTTGGGATGAAGCATCAATGGCAAAGAGAGCGCTGTTGGAATCATTTGATATTGTGTTGAAAGACTTGATGAGCTCCCAAAAATCATTTGGCGGCAAAGTAGTGGTCTTCGGTGGAGATTTCCGACAAACACTACCTGTTATTCCTAACTCCTCAAGACAGGACACAGTCGAAGCCTGCATTATAAATTCCTACCTGTGGCCTACAATCCCAACAAACTCACAATAAACATGCGGGCACTGTTGGACCCTCTATTTGCTTCGTTCTTACGCAGTGTTGGAGAAGGTAGAGAAGAAGTAGATGAATCATCACAGATTAATTTGCCCAAGGACATAGTAATCCCTCATGAAGACAAGGAAAAGTCACTCAACCGGTAATTTACTAAAAATCTCTAATTCTAATTATGTTGTGTATGCTTTTTTCAAAATTTTTTGTAGCATATTCATTGAATTGAATCCAGATAATAAATCATGCTTTAAGAGATTTAAGTAAGGGTGTATTTATATTCTATTAAAAAATAATTTATTTTATTAAAAAACTTAAATTATAAAGATGTATGTATAGCAATGAAATGAGTCTGGATACACAAATTTTCATTGCCTTGATTTGCTTCAGTTGGTTCAGCTTGTTTTGGATTTCGTAACTTGGTGAACGGTGTGGATAACTAATTCATATCTTAACTAATTTCTCAAATCCAGGAATTTGAAAAGTGAATACTCTTTTGTTCTTACATTTAAGGTTAAAGTATTGTGATGTTGTAAATTGTTGTACGAATTATGAATACAAATTCCAAATATCAGTATTTGTATCTTAAAACACCACTTTTGCAAGTTGGTTGGATCAGTATTCACTGATTTAGAATATTGTGCTGAAAATCCATACTACATGATAAGACGGTACATTTTGGCGCCAAAAAATAATTCAGTAGCCGACATTAATGCAGAACTGATAGAGCGTTTTCCAGGAAACCCGGAAGTTTATACAAGTGTAGATAGAACTATAGATGAGAAGCTTCAGGTGGATTATGAGGATTTTCTATACAGCTTAAGCCCAAAAGGGTTACCTCCACATAAGTTAATCCTCAAAGTAAATAGTCCAATAATACTTCTACACAACTTGAACCCAACAGAAGGCCTCTGTAACGGAGGACGATTTATATGTAAAGAGCTAGGAAAGCATGCAATCAAGGCAGAGATAGCTTTCGGACCCCATACAGGTAAAATTGTATTTTTGCCAAGAATTCCTCTCACCTCCAAAGATGCAGGGTTGCAGGACATTCAATTCAAGAGATTTCAGTTTCCTGTCAAACTTTGTTTTGCAATGACCATTAATAAGTCCCAAGGACAGACTCTCGACTATGTTAGACTATATTTGAGTGAGCCTATTTTCTCTTACGGGTAATTATATGTTGCACTATCTCGTGCAAAGACATCCAAGTCACTCAAAGTACTCATTATGCCGCCTACATTAGACGAGCAGGTCCATGATACCAAAACTAGAAATGTAATCTATCATGAGATATTTGACATGGCGGGAAATTAAATTCAATGTACCTTTCATTAGAATTCTTTAGTTCAGACTCAAACTCTATTATGAGTTTATTTTATTTTATTTCTTTCATATTTTCAAATAAATTTCAAAGTAAAGAGAATTCAATAAATTTCACAATAGGTTTGACAGTTGTATTATAATTTTTCATTGTTATGGCCTTACTACATTGTGCTCATTAAGATATATACTTGTTTGTTTTCATTCGACTCTTTCCTTTAATTTGATGGGGGTACAAATGCAAGTGATTGTGGGTACTTTTTTCATTATTATGCCCTTCATTGGACTCTTTCCTTTAATTTGATGGGTTATTAGGTTTACCAAATGTTCAAATGAAAGTGATTGTGGGTATTAACACTTAGAAAATAATTTTTAAAATTAGTCCATACAATGATAGATTACATCAAAAACAATTTATCAACTTACAAATAAAATGCGTCGCGTATTGCGCGACGAATGTCAGAACTAGTTAAGGACCAGAGGGAGTATTTTGTTAGCTGTCTTAAGTTGAAAGTGCTACGTTGCAATTATTCTCAAAGTTTCGATAACTTAAATTACGCCCTTAATCTGGCAACTAATTTATGCCCCACCCCGAATATATCCGGACCCAAAATTTGGATCGAATAAACTGATTTTTAAACAGCGAATCTCTGAGCAGTAGTATCAGAAAGAAGAAACGAAGAAGAGGAAAGATAATATACCAGTTGGAAGGAAGGGAAACGACGCCGTAATCGAGAAAATCCCAAGGGAAGAGAAAGCATAAAAACAGAGAACAGAGGTTAGAATTCCCAGGTCGCCAAGATGAAGACCACTAAAGGTGGTAAAGTTATGAACCCTACCGATGCTTATCGGAAAGAGCTTCGGAAAAAAGAATTGAAACGGGTAATTTTTTATTTTACTTTCTTTTTTTTTTTTTGATTCTCGTTTGAATGCAACTTATCTCTTCGTGTGCTGTGATTTTGAATTTAATTCTCCGCTCCCTTTTTCGTATAGTTCGCTTTTGCAAGTTCTGTAACTTTGTTTCGGATTCTAAGTTTGACTTGTGTGTGTGTGTGTGTGTGTTTTTTGTCCATTTATCTGAATAGAAGTGCTTGATGAAAAAAATGTGCTATTTGGAATGTGTTTCTTGTTGTTTAAAATATTGTTATGCTTATGAAACCTCTTTTTTTTTTTTTTTTGGCATTTGTTTAGAACAAGAAAGAGCGGAAAAAGGTACGGGAAGTGGGAATCTTGAAGAAGGATCCTGAAACACTCATGGACCAAATATCCAAGCTCGAAGCAATGAGTAAGTTTCTCGCAAGTAAATTCTCTTATGGGTTTCAGACTTGAAATTTGTTGTCTTGCGACGTTGCTTCTAATTTGAAATCAGCATTTAACTATATTTGTGAAATATATTTAGTTTTTTGATGTGCTTATTGATATAAAGAATAGTATCTTTAAGAAGATTTCAACAACCAATAGCGAAGGCTTTATCGTGTTTCTGGTGTTAGCTATCCATAAGAACTTTGAGTGGATAATTATTAGCAATTCTGTGAATAGGTCTCAATTGATATTTTTCAGTTCACGCGGCATAGTCTTAAATGTAATTGACCTAGTAAATAGACAATCTTTTATCTCTTCACATAGTATTCGCCAGTTTATTGGGTTTTTTTTTTCCTGTGGTCCATACATTAGTCTTTGCATTTCCTTAGAGGCAGGTCGTTGGACATTTAAAATTAACTGGTATAAGTTCATAGATCAGTTAGGATTCAGATCTATACTCAGTGTACTGACCATGAGGATTGTCAGCAATTGCACTAGTTTAATCCACCCTGCCTGTTTAGCTCTGTAACATACTCAAGCTATAGGCTGGTGAGCTGACAACTTTGCTTGTTCAAAATTGGGCTTTCAGTTCCTCGTTTAAATGTTAGAATTTCGGTTTATATATCTTGATTTCTTACAATTACAGGATAGTCAATGTCACTGACTGTATTAACTTTGATAAACATAAATTTCTTATGAGTTTGCTTTGTGACTAATAGAACTTCATTGTAAGAATTTTGTGTGTTTCTATGGAAACTAGATGTAGGCCGTTCTCAGAGAAGTGACAGGTTTTGTAAGATATTTAGCCCTGATTTCTTGACATAAGAGCTATGTTTTATGGTTTAGTCTCCCCACCAGATCTTGAGTTGTTGATTATCACCCTCGTGTTTCCTTCCGTGGTAGTTGGTTGAAGGAATTGTGGGGCCTAGAGAGGCAGGCTTAGTTATTGTGAAATTTTTGGAATATGTATTTGTTGAAGCATTATGCTCTGGATAACTTAGATTAAAAGGGGACGGAGGGAAGGGAAGACCTTACAAGAATTGAAAAGAAAGCAATATAAACTTGAGCTTAAGTGGAAAGATGTGTTTTTGTTAGATCATGAAGGCAACATATGTTCCTTATATCTGATCTATATGTTGTTGGAATATAGAAAAATTGTACTCCCTCTGTCCCGATTACTCAAAGTGAAATCCAAACCGGCAATCATTTTGTATTAGACGTGAATTCCAAACCGGACAATCATTTCAGAATGGAGGGAGTATTATGCTATGGGAGCATTGTGGAATTTGTCTACAAAATGTTTCAATATAGAATTCCCCTTCCCTTTGCTTTGGTTTTTGTGTAATCCAATGTGAAGTATTTAAGTATGTAATGTTGGTCCTGTTACATTGCTCTTAATCTAATTGCTCTTTGCCCTAATTTAATTTAGTTTTTGTTTTCACTTTGATCTTGTGAAAATATTCAAAATAGTTTCTTCTCTTTACCCTCTGAAGATGCAATTTTTGGTTTCATATGACTTCTTTTGCCATGCCGAGAAATCTGAATGTAGAAAGGAGTTGTAGTAGGTTCTTTTCTTAAAAAAGTTTTTTTGAGAAGAAATCATGGCAGTGTAAGGTTAGCAAGGAGGTGGAGGAACAGAATTTTCAGCCATCCATCCAGATTTTCCGAGGAGTTGTGTACCAAAGTAAGGATGTTGTTGATCCGTAGAACTCAACTGTTCGGCAAATCAAGCTCGAATTAACTTTGTTTAATTGTTGTATCAAAACCTATGCCAAAAAAGAAAAATCATAAGAGGAAGTGTTGGTCTTGATTTGATAATATAATACATATAGATAAGTGCAGATTAAGTTTAGAACAGCTGGAAAGATTGGGCAGCCAATCTTCAAGCCAATCTAGGCTATTTTTCCTGGCAACCTTTTTTTGCTTTTCTTTTTTGTATCCTACATTGCCGGTATCCTGTCTGCAAAGTAGCCATCTTCTGCGCAAGCCAGATTGTGGCAAAACTTTGTCCTTTTCTGTATTTAAGCACTTGTCGTCATCCTCCAAAGAGGAAAAAAGATTGGGCAGCCAATCTTCAAGCCAATCTAGGTTATTTTTTCTGGCAACCTTTTTTTGCTTTTCTTTTTTGTGTCCTACATTGCCGGTATCCTGTCTGCAAAATAGCCATCTTCTGTGCCAGCCAGATTGTGGCAAAACTTTGTCCTTTTCTGTATTTAAGCACTTGTTGTCATCCTCCAAAAAGGAAAAAAGACTCTTGTCGTCCTCACACTTGGTTTAAATCTTCAGTAACTGTATCATATCTTTTAAATTATGGCTGCTTAACATGTGTTTAGTTGATATTTCAGAGTGTTTACAGTGCCTTAAAATGCTTCACCTTACTCAATGCAGAGGCTGAAGGAGCTCTTGATAAAGCAAGAAAGCACAAGAAGCGACAACTTGAAGATACACTGAACTTAGTCATGAAAAAGAGAAAGGTGAAGTTTCCCTTTCTTTTTTTCTTTTGCTCATTTGATTCTATGGCATTTAACATGAAGAAAAGATAGTCCTTTTTCTACCTTTTAAGCAAACGCTCTTTGTAATTTGATACAGAAAGAGAAATTCTAAGAAGGATGAGATTAATAAGTATGAGAATGATACTATCATCATGGAGAAAGTGTGCTAGCTGTCTAAATTTCTCTTAAATGTTGACATTACATTTAGTGATTGGTGGCAATGTTCTGTTACTTGATACAGAAAGAGAAAGGCTAAGAAGGAAAACTAACAATGTTAATGGAGAAGCACATAAATGGAAGAAATTTCCAAGATCAACTTTCTTTGCATGTGGATGAACAAAGTAATCAGCATTTTCTTGAACTTTATTGTTAAACTCATTATGCAAGATAGGAAAGGAAATGAATTAAAAGAAAATGATATGGAAAGGAAGCAAGCATATGAATGAAATGAGGTGACATTATGCATAGTGATGTGTTTGTCATGGAATTTATAAATCTTGATGAAGAGTCTGATTTGCTTTTTGTAAGCAGGAATACGAGGAAAAGAAAAAAGAGAAGGGCGAAACTCCAGTGATGTTCAGGTGAGGATGCTTTTATTGAAATGATTTTAATTTTCGAGTGTATCTATTCAATTTCTTCTTGAATCCTGAATCATGTACATTCTTGTATCGTCTTTGTTGCAGCCATCTGGGACCCGTTCGTAAGAATGCTGCGGTAGAGGATGAAAGAGAGAAGCATCCAAATGCAGAGGCATGGTTTCTTTTTGTGTTTTTTGTTTGTTTTTGTTTCCTTAAATTTTTATATTGCAAAGTCAAATTCAGCTTGCTGTCTTATTTAGCTGTACCTTGATGCAGGACTCCGTTTACTACCATCCTACATTAAATCCTACAGGAGCTCCTCCACTAGGAAAGCCTCCAATGTTTAAATCGTCAATAGGTTTGTATTCTAATCATTCATCTTATGATCATCTATTGGTCTTGTCTGACCTTTTATTTATATTTTTCGCTATTGAAATTTCAGGACCTAGAATTCCATTATCCACAGCTTCATCAAGTGGTGCTGCATCTTCGTCGACACTGGATTCCTACAATGGAATGGATGCTTTGTTATCTTTTCCTCCACCACCACCTCCTCCTCCTCTACCTCTTACTGGTGACGTAAATCCCAGTGATGCATCTGAATTGCCTGCATCCTTGCCTTTGCCACCACCCCCTCCTATGCCGCCAAATCCTCCAGTTACGGACTCGGGGGTGTTGTTATCACCACCACCTTTGCCGCTGCCACCGCCACCACCACCTGGTCCCAAAGACCAGATTTATACTCATCCTCTGCCTCCTCCTCCCCCTCAACCTATTCTTCCATCTGTCCAACATCCATCTCCGCCTCCACCTCCAGGATCTGGTGTGCATG
Source organism: Oldenlandia corymbosa var. corymbosa (assembly GCA_949775105.1). Classification (NCBI taxonomy): domain Eukaryota; kingdom Viridiplantae; phylum Streptophyta; class Magnoliopsida; order Gentianales; family Rubiaceae; genus Oldenlandia; species Oldenlandia corymbosa. Next base: position 8,214,781 of record OX459124.1, read on the forward strand.
AAATGCAGAAGAGTCATCCTACAAAAGCTGAAAACGCCACTTCGGGGGATGTTTTCCAGGTTAGCCCTTTTCCAGTATCTTTCGAGAGGGACAAATGTAGTGTTTCTTTGTTTGATACAATGCCGCTGTCCGAACACCTTCTGTTTTTTATTAGTTAAATGATGGAGATAAATGGAAAGTTACTAAGGGTACAAGAGATGTGGTGAAATGGATTCGACGCCCACACTTCAGTGTGCATATTCAGGGATGGTTGACTGGGGGGAAACTGAATTTAAGACCTTAAATAAATCATTGATGTCTTTAGTCAGTGATTTGCTCCAGGGGTTTTCTTCTTTAAGTAATTTCTGAATGTATCATTATGATGTGTTTCAGTATATCTGCTGCTTCACTGTAATTTTTCATTCTCAGTTTTCCATTTTCTCTTTTTTGCTCTATTTGAAGCCCAAAATTCCAGGTGTGTGGTGGATCTTATTTTGAATTCTGTAAATAATGTTTTTTTCACTCGGAGATGTCGTTGTAATGAATATATTGTTGAACAGTACTCTTCTTTTAGGTTGCATATGCAAATTTATCTTGGGTTTGATTCCTAGTGTTCCCGGGCGATTGACTTTCAATTCAATTTAATTATGGAGCTTTCTTCTTGTTTGTGTTCTCTGCATTCTGAAACTCGAGATAAGTTTCGCAATCTGTTCCTCATTAAAACGTGTTACTGCATTATTTAAATGAATGAACGATTTGTTTCTCTATGCAGGCAACACCAATGCTTCCTCCACCTCCCCCACCTCCACCTACGGGTTTGCCACCAAAGGTGGGTAATAATCAGTTGGAAGGAACATCTGATTCAGATGCTAAACCTCTTGACTATAATAATCTGCACAAAATGATACCACCACCCCCACCACCTATCAGGCCTCAGGTCCCAGTGCCTAGTCCCTTGGTCCCAATGCTTCATTCTGATGTTTTGCCTCCTGGAATTCCGAGATTTGGCCTTCCCCCACCTCCACCGCCTCCAGCACTGGTTGGGCATGCTTCACCTGGTGTTATGGTTCCAATGGTTGCAAGACCTCCGTTTGGGCCTCCACCGATGATGAGACCACTGCTGCCTCCTGGTCCGCCACCTATGCCACAGGATGATCCTAGTGCCAGAGCACCAGTTCCCCAGAAACCATCGTATGTCAAAGCAGCGGCGTCTACTGTTGTTAAGAGGCCCCTAGCTCAGCATACACCAGAGCTGACAGCTATGGTGAGTTTAGTTTCCATTTCTTATTTACTTGTGCATTCGGTTAAACATTGTATGAAGGTTGTTTCGATTGCGATTCATAGACTTTAAGCTGGAAAATTGGTTGAGAATTGGTTATTGGAGTAAGATTGTCAATTGTCTAATATTTGTGCATGTTACCTTAAATAACTTTTGCGGTTTTTTGTGCATATCTCTGATATTATTTTGAGCCAATTTTTTAGTATTCCTTCCTTTTGCTGTTTCCTTTTTTTTTTTTGCCTGGTAAAATCTGAAAGCTTCTTATTCTTGAGCTGCTTGTTATATCCTCCATGACTCCATCCGTTTTAGTTCAGGTTTTGTTTTAAATATGATGAAAGTACCCCGACAATTCTGATCATTTTTCATAACCCTTTGTGAGATCTTTTTTATAATAACCAACTCCTGTAACTGCAATAGTATCTTTTGTTTAAAAATTAAAGTTGAGGCTTTGGTTTATTGTGTTGTTGATTGTTTCTAAATTTTGAACGTGTAGAAATTTGATTTTCTTTCATCCCGAGTGTCATGTGAACTGTATTTGGCTGATGGTTGTGTTAGATAATGCCTTTATTCTGTATTTGAAAGATTCTTATTTTGGATGTTCTGCTTTCAATACTCCACTAATGTAATTATCCGTGTTGTTTGGACGTTGTGGCTGCAGGTTCCTGCATCTGTTCGTGTAAGACGAGAATCTGCAGCACCAAAAGCAAAACCAAAGCCATCAACAATTACAGCAGTCAATCGGCCTGCAGCTGCTACTGTATCTATAACCAAGCAAGAATCAAGTGGCTCGTCTTCCGCATTGAAGCCACAGAGTATTGACGACTCGTATTTGGCATTCATGGAGGATATGAAAAAGATTGGTGCCCTAGATAGTTGAGCTAGCTGAGCTGCTTCATAGATTTGAGAACACTGACTCAGCTATTCTATTTTTCTGAGGACATTAGTAAGATTATTTAAACAGTGTTTGTTATAAACTAAATTTGATCTTTCTACTAATATAAACAGACAAATATTATCGATAACAGATTATTTGGATTAAAAATAAAATAGAAAAATTATTATTAAGGGTGTAAATGATAAATTTTCATTGCCACGTGGTTCAAATATGAAAAGAAGTAAACGGGTGTCATTTTATAAAGATTAGGGTGTCTGTTTTTATAATTTAATGGGGTCATTTTAGAATTTAGTCATTTTAATGTGTCAAAACTTAAAAAGTTAAAAGAAAATGACGCAATCTGATTGAGCCACATGGCTCAATCTAGTCCATCGAGGCCCTTAAGCGGACTCTTGCTTTATGCAAGAAAATCGCATTCCTTCTATGCGGTTTTGACCGATTCAAACGGCGCCACTAGATTGAGCCATAGTCCATGAAAGAAACCACATTCGGGCTATGTAGTTTTGACCGAGAATGCTGTCTTTATCAGCATCGCTTTCACATCCTTTTAAAACAAATAACACCATACAACCAAACCATTACACAAGCACCAACAAATGTTCAACAATATTACATAAATAAGAGAAGGTTCATACCTTTTTAAATAACACAAACAATCAAACCATTACACAAGCACCAACAAATGTTCAACAACTACACAAACAAGAGAAGGTTCATACCTTTTTAAATAACACAAACCACAACAAATGTTCAACATCTACACAATTAATTGATTTTTGATGTACCATCATTAGGCACACCCTTTATTCCAAATGGATCATATTTATGATCAAGAGGAGTCATGTCCCAAGGTGGATGAGAATTAGGGCATTTGTCAGCCTTATGACCTTGTTGTTAACATCGGCTACAAGTTGGTTCTCGACGACTCCCACGATTTGAATAACCTTGGACACCCTTTTTCCGATTCATCTGCTTCCTACCCTTCCCAGAATGATGAACCAATCTTGTGTCATCTGGTATGAGCTTCCATGGTATAGCTGGGCCACGTCCATGAACCAGGGCAAAGTCTCCAGAGAATTGGGCGATCCAACCTTCCCTCGTGTGACAAGGATCTACTAAGGAAATGGGATCACGATCCAACGTGATAGCAACAATAATAGTATGAGAGCATGGAAATCTGTACGTCTGCCACTTCAAATATGTGCATATACCTGCACCAAACTGAACTTCATGGGTCTTGCATCCCTTCCATGGCCTGTTGTCGTGTGGTCCTGTAACAACTTCGTACAACTGCCTCTGTTGACTAAAAACGGTCACTTTGTGCCGCATACCACGCAACCTCCATTTGTTATACTTTGCCATGTAGTGTGGGGTGAGGACAGTCTGACATTTCTCAATTTTTTTCATAATTGTCATTAAACAACTTGACTGTCTTCAACAACGTGGATTTAATTAGAGCTATGATTGGCAAGAGGCATGCACCTTTCAAGGCGTTGTTGTAACTCTCCGAGGTATTTGTGGTCATTACACCCCAACAATTCCACCATCTCTAAGTAGGGTTCATTTATTTGCTCTGATGCTATCAAGCCGCTCTGCAGCTGTTGGATTTTTACTGGCCAACTTCTCCCACGCCTTTACGCACTTTGTCACGTTCAGTGTGGCCAACTCTCTGACAAAGGGGTCTCAACTTCTGCCCAAGAAATTTTCCTGCAATGTTAGCCTTGATGTGCTCTAAGCAGAATCTGTGCACGCCCATATCAGGAAATCATCCGAGCATCATGTCCATAGCAGAAAGGATACCCAAGTACCGATCAGAGATAATGCATGTCTCCCTGTTCTGGATAACAAATTCCGTCAAACATTTCAGGAACCACTTCTAGCTGGGAAAAGTCTCCTCATCTACTAAGGCAAATGCTACAGGAACAATGTTGTTATTCACACTATGGACCTCAAAGGTGGGTTGCGTCGATACTAACAACCGGTATAGAAGTATGAAAACAAATTATAGATGGCCAGAAAGCCCAAAAACATACCTCAATACCCTCTTGTCTAAATCTTTATTGCCTTTTGCAAACTTATACTTCACCTTAGTACCAGGGTTGGTTGCGCACAGTGCAGACATAAAATCGGGCAAATCTTTGATATTATCTTCCTAACTACCATAAATACTATCTAGTGATTTCCTCCTCCCATGCCATGCCTTCTTGTAGCTTACATTCACATGGTACACATCAAAGACATTTTCTTGAACCAGCTTAACTATGTAAGTTGGCTCTAACCGAACACTAGGAGTAACAAGTCGAGCAATCAGTGTCGAAGTCACGTTTTGGCTGTCTTTCTTGTTGTTTTCCCCAGGACAAGTATGGGAATCCGACCATAGCACCACTTTCCATAAGTCTGTATCATCCTGCTTCGCCACCCGTACCCACCAATTGCATGGTATGCCGCTAAGGCGCTCTTGAGGATACTTTGGAGATGATGTCGCGCATTTTACACACCATCTTGACCCATCAGATTTAACAGTGATGAAAGTTCTACCTCGATCAGTGGACCATTTAGCCACAGCATCTTGCGCATCATCCTTGCACAAGAAATATATCCCGGCCTTAATATGATCAATGACACCGTCCCATAGCTTTTCAGCATAAGTATCATTCTCTATAAGAGGATTGTCCCATCCACTTATGTCAGCGTAAGCCTCATAAGCCTTCCATCTGGGATTAACAAATGCACTAGTGTCATTGCCATCTTCTTCATCAGAGGATTCACCCGATGGGACGTGTTTGTCGTCACTACCAGCCTGTTCTGTAAAGCCCCAGCTGCTAGGTCTGGCCCGATAACTATTTGGGTGTTCGTCCTCCCTGCACCCAAAATGGTTAACCAAGTTACCAGTAGAACATGCAGCTTGAGCTTATATATTGATCACTGCCACCAATCGTAGCCAATGTGGGACAAATGACCACATGCTAGCTTAAGTTCGAGGGTATCACACTCGACCCCCCTCTGGATCCTTGCGTCCCCGCAAGGCCCAGTTCACACAGACACACTGTACAACACACAGTACCAGCACGTACAGTTGGCCAAGGCTCCTCTAGAACAGATGCGTTTCACTTGTCTCACACCTCCTATGAGCTCAGAGGTGTCACACAACACTTGTCTCCTACGTGCTTAGAGGTGGGTCCGTACCCTGACTAGGTCGGCTCTAATACCAATTGTAATGCCCTAACTGCTAGGTCTGGCCCGATAACTATTTGGGTGTTCGTCCTCGCTGCACCCAAAATGGTTAACTCAAGATACCAGTACAACATGCAACTTGAGCTTATATATTGATCACTGCCACCACCCGTAGCCGATGTGGGACAAAGGACCACATGCTAGCTTAAGTTTGCGGGTATCACACGTTCCCTGCTTCCTCTTCACCCCTTTCATCTTCACTGTCTTCATTTTAACTATCAGCACTTGTACCTGTACCACTTGTACCTGCACCACTTGTACCTGCACCAGTAGCTTGCCCAGATGAACTTGCATGATTAAACCCACCAATTGGCGCAAAACAAACGTACAATTCAAGCCAATGCTGTGACACTAGGTATATTAACGGTATACCCTCGTCGTCATGAATATGCATATACCCCCTTCTACCAGAACTATCGTTCCACACAAGAACAAAACTTATTTTCACCTTTCCCTTATCAAAACCAGCAGTTCTCCAGACCTTGTCCACGAAATCAATGTAATTCAACTCGCGGTCAATAAATATTGTTTTGTCTGCCACTCTGTTGTTCACAGCAACAATTCAATTTACAATTTCAATACTGCTAGTCCAGCACACATTCAGACCAAACAGACAGGGAAAGACATTTTGGATACCTGTACAAATAATTTAAACCCAAAATTAAAATGTATCCAATAATTAATACAGAAAATATATAGCGACAGTCCGATTTAAATACTTTATTCAACTGTCTAATTTAAATAAATTACTTATCTCATCTTCCCATCTATACATCTATCAGATCTGTATTCTAATCTTTTCATCAAAAAAGAATCTATATTCTAATTTCGTTCCTATACCCAACATAAAGTCTAGAATTAGTTCAACTACATATTCATCTTTAAAATATATACATTCAACCAATTCACCCATTTCATACATCAACATTATATCATTCATCTCGTAATTCTACAATAATATATAAAGACAATAATCTATGCATTTGAGGGTGCAAATCTAAACATTATTCATATGACAAAGAGTAGAAACATACCAAAACGATTCAAACAACAGTCCTTCTTTCAAATTTTTGCATTGCTTTTGCTGGAATTTTGCATTTCTGATTGGAAGCTCTCAAAGCTGAAAATCATTCAAAAAAGGATGGAAGAACTGCCCGTTCGCGTTGTGTTTTGGCAAATATTTTTACCGAATTCCGCATAGGACGAATGCGGTTTTGTAAGCTTTTTTGTTAGCTTCTCCGCCACGTGTCGTTACCGCAAGACTTGTTCAAATTTTCTGGATTAGATTTAAAACCGCATAGGAGGAATGCGATTTTGTTTTCCGCAAACAGACTATGCGGTTTCTTGATTTGAAACATTCAAATTTTGCCGCCTTATGAAATTATTTTTTTAAAATTTAAATTGTCAATTCCGCATTCAAGTTATGCGGATTTAGTTTATTAATTTTTTATTCAACACATCCATGTCTTCTTCCATATCCAAAACCACAAAATCTGCTGGGTAAACAAAATTCTCAACCTTCCTTTGGATAGGTTAATGACCTGTCTGCCAACTGCAATGTCATGTTAGTAGGCACCAAAAAATTATCCAGACCAAGTGATTTAAACACAGATAATGGCATGAGATTTATACTTGCACCAAGATCTAGCAATACTTTTGAAAATTCTCTGATTCCTATAGTGCAAGGAAGAGTGAAACTACCCGGATCTTTTAGTTTAGGTGCCAGTTTTCTTAGAATAGCTGCACTGCATTCTTCATTTAGAGTAATAAAAGCATAATCATGCACTTGTGGTTTAGTAGCTACTAGATCTTTCAAGTACTTGAAATATTTAGGCATTTGTTTAAGTGCATCAACAAGTGGAACATTGATATGTTTGTTTTCCAAATTTTGAATAAACCTATTGAGCCCTTCATCCACCTTGGCCTTCTTATGTCTCACTGGATATGGTGGTATTGCATCATGTGGCTCCTGAATTGGTGCTGGGATTTTGATTTCCTCCATTCCAGATTTTTCCACTGATTGCTCCTGTTCAACCAAATGATCATCATCAGATCTTTTCTCAGAAGATGTTTCCTTATTACTTGCAGGGTCAATCGCGGGAGTGACTTTTTCACTTGGCTGAGTGAGCTGTTTTCCACTTCTGAGAGTGATAGCCTTTGCTTGCTCTTGATCATTTCCCTTGGGATTGACAATTGTATCACTTGGTAGACTTCCAGATGGTCTTTCAGCATTCTGCTTTGCAATCTGAGCCAACTGATTTTCCAGACTCTTGCAAGACACAACCAAATTCTTAATTGTATTCTGCACAGAAATCCATTCATCTTCCCTTGGTATGTATTGCTGATTAGAACGCTGTTGATTCTGATAATTGAAAGGTTGGCCGTCTTGTCTTTGAAATCCTGGGGATTGAGTAGGCCTCTAATTGTTTCCTTGTTGTGGTGCATTATTCCAGTTGGGGTGCTGCCGATTTCTCGAATTGTTGAAGTTGTTGAATCCTCCAGCATTGCCCTGCCTAACAAACTGGACAGCCTCCATTTTGGATGGACAGTTATCCAAATTGTGAGATCCATCACATAATACACACACTTCAGCCTTGTATTTAGACAACTCACTCCTCAGTTTTGTCATCTCATTCATCATCACAGCCATCTGTGCTTACAGGTGTGTACTGGGGTTAAGTTCCATTACTACTGGTTGCTTTGTACTTGCTCTTGGATCAGATTGCCACCTTGAATGATTGGTGGTCATATTACAAGCAATTGCCTTGCTGCATCAACCGGCTTCATCATGAACACACCACGAGCTGTAGCATTTGTGGCTGGTAGCAAACCATTGTAGAAGATGCTCAGTTGGAGGTGCTCTTCCAAACCATGCTGAGGGCATTTTCTGATCATTTCCTTCAATCCTTCCCATGCTTCATAGAGTGTTTCTGTTCCATGCTGCTTGAAATTCATTATTGCAGTTCTGAGTTGTGCAGCTTTTGCAGGTGGAAAAAACTTTGTAAGGAAGCCTTGTCTTAACTCTTCCCAAGTGGAGATAGAATTGTTGGGCAATATGTTGAACCATACTTGAGCTTGATCCTGCAAAGTAAAAGGAAATAACCTCAATCTAATGTCATCATTGGATAAGCCTTGAATCTTAAAAGTACTGCATAAACGCAAGAAACTTCTAATATGATCATTAGGATCTTCATGAGGTAATCCACGGAATGGGCAGGCTGACTGAGTCTATTGGATCATCTGTGGTTTTAACTCAAAATTGGTTGCCTCCACATCAGGGAATACTAATGGGGATTGGACTTCTTCTTGTTGTGGAATAAAGAAATCTCTGAGCAATCTCTGAGGTTGATTCTGTCGATCACCACCAGGGTTCCTATTGTTCTCCGGGTTACCACCTTGGTTAGCCATTTTTTATGAACCTTTTTGGCGGTTCTGTTACAACCAATCTTACTTTCTTTTTGCTGCTCTGGCTCTGCGTATAGTAGCTTCAATTTCCGGATCAAAAACTGGTTCACTTCGTTGGTGACTTCTAGTCATACACCAAAGAAAAGAAATTAGAAGCTCAGTGGAATAACCAGAGAAGGGTTTTTTTTATATATATATTCATAAATGAAAAAAACAACAAATTTCTGGAGGTTTTACGCCGTCCCCGGCGACGGTGTCACTTTCTGGTGTGTGTCGAATTCACCAAAAATATATACTAGCTGAATTATAACTTTTTGTAGATAATAGAAGTTAGGTCGATCCCACGAGAATAGCTAAATCACCTAATTTGTTGTTAACAGACTACCAGTTCAGGCAAGGTGTCACTCAGGGGAATGAAAAAGTTCACTCAGGGGACTACAGTCCAGGGGTGTTCATCTCCTCTTCCTATGCAGCAGTTGTGTAATTTACACTTTAATGGTTAAGTTCTTGTTCATTCGGCTCAGATGTAACTCTAAGTCAGTTTCCGTTTTTCATAGAGTCATCTTTGTAACCTTAACAATCTATTTTCTAATGATTGAGTTCAGTTATAAAGTCATTAAGATCTCAGGCTTCATGAATACTTATGTCAACTAAATATATTCCTACCTTAGTTAAAACCATAGATTGTTGCCTCTATGTCACAAGTTGAAGTTGAAACAATCCGAACCAAGTTTATCTTTCCAGAGATCCCCTAGTTCTAGTATGCATTGAATTGGTGATCAAGTAACTGAATGTAGAAACACTTCCAACTTCAAAACATAGAACAAAACCAGTGCATTACAACAACTACAACGTAGGTTGAGGAGATTAACCCCTGGAAGCTATTTAGCTACTCATACTGGTTGATGCTACTGCTACTACTTCAAAAGACATCATAGAAATATGCATCAGTGAATTGAAATACAAGCTAACAGTTAAGAGAAGAAGACAGCTTATGCAATTCAAGGTCACTCCTGGGAGTGACAGAGTTCACTCAGAGGAGTGAACCAATGACTGGGATGACTGTTCTTCAACTCTGCCTCTTGCTGAGTTGTTGTTGTTCTTCCTTGATCTTGCCTTCCTTCTGGAGTTTTTCTGTGTGTTCCAGTCGACTGAGATAAGCTGAGATAGATGTTCAATGCTGGAAATGCAGCTCCTCTTTATAGAACTTTTTTTTTTTTACCGGTTCCTCTCCCTAGAGAGCCCTTCCATGCTTGTGTATTTTTTTAATTGCCCCAATACTTTGTGTCTTGAACCCCGAATTGACTGATCTTTCCTTCTTCTTCCAGAGGTGGTATCAGTAGCTGTATTGATCACAAGGGTGAGCCAAGGAGAGAAGCATGCTCTTGGGGTTCTAAGGTGGGACACCCTCATTACTCTCAAGGTGCTTTATGTCTTGGAGTTGGTTTTGACCAGATCAGCCAACTTGAATTCATAAGTCCATATTTTTGTTCCAAAAGCCTCTTTTTTCAGCTAATGCTCACTCGGGTCCTTGCCTAATTAAAAACACAAAACCAGTTAAGTAAAATGAATTAATTCTGTAAAACATCCTTAATTTCCTACTAATTAAAGAGTAAATTATCATGCTTTTATGTAACAAATTAATCGTTATCACCCCCCTCCCCCCGAGATGCCATTGTTGCGAGTCTCTCGGCAACGATTGATCCGCTTTTTGCTCGGACGAAATTGTAGGGCTTTCTTCAAGAAGCAAAGAGAAACTGGGTTTCTTTCGATTTTGGTTGTAGAATTTATTTGGTTTTTCTAATTTCCGGAAATTTTATTGAAAAAGAAAAAAAAAAATGTAATATGGAGGAAATTCTCAATTTCCCCCTTTTACGATTTTTCTTTTCCATAGTATCCAATTTTTGGGCAGTCATACATATAGTCTATTTCGTGTTAATTTAAGACTTTAATTTCATCTTATATGTGGATGATTGTCAAATTTTGGGTGATACACATTTACTAGTGGGGTTGTGAAGTTTTTCCAAAATAATTGATGTGAAAAGTAAATTTTTGGAGAATGTATGATTTAATAAATGTTAAAATGGTACATTTAAACGTATATATGTTATCCTACTAAGCAAAAAATTGTAGACCAAAAAAATAACTTTCGAAATCCCTTGCATCTTTCTTCAATTTTTTATGATTTTTTTTGCGTTGCAATTTGAAAATCAGACAAATGATTAGAGTTAGTTTAAGAGAAAAGAAGAGTATAAAAAAAATATATAATCGTGTATGTAATATAAGTAACTGATGCTACACAGAATGAGTTAGAAAATTTCTTCCCCTTATGAAATTTCAATAGAGTGTAAGAAGAAAATAATTGCCAAAGTGTTTACAATATCTTACTCGTCATTTTTTAAGTGAAACTCCATAAATAGCTCCCTTTGATGCCACGGATGTGGATGAATAATGATAAGTGTTTGAATAACTATAGTACCTTCATTCCATCTTCAATGATGAAGAATTTTATTTTTTTTTTCTAATTTTGTGCTATGAAAAGTAAATTTTTGTATGGAAAAATTTTATAAGATAGAATAGTATTTTCATAAACTTTCATCAATCATTTTTTTTTCCCTGAACTAACCTATTTTGATAAATTTTAATTTGCAAATACCTAAATTTGTTTATAAGATAGAATAGTACTCCCTCTGTCCCAAAATTATTGTCCAGTTTGGGATTTCAGTTTTTGTACAATTTGAACTAAAAATGAAAATCCAAACTGGACAATAATTATGGGAGTGAGGGAGTATTAAGACACAATTCTCTGTACTCACAAGTTCCAAATGTTACCTGGGAATGAGTTGCCACAGCATTATCGGATCTTTCTCTTTGTTCTTCCCAATGTGACAATACAATCAAAACATGACCTGAAAAGGTTAATGCAACCATTAGGAGCTTGCTGTTCATTTCATGAGAGCCCAATATTTATAGTAGAAATAAGGGAGCAAGATAATAGAAGAGAGAGGAGATAGCCAGATAGGTAAGATTACAACTAATTATGACCCAATCAAATTTGATACTATAACATAAAATTTTGAATTTGTATAAGAACACATAATTCATTTGTAACTTGTTTGATCATCATTTATAAATAAGTATAACACTGAATAAATATTACCATAATTAAATTATTTGATAAATTAACAAATGAAGACAAATGAATTCCATTAAATAACAAAAGAGGATTTCTTTTTTTTTTTTTGTGTTTTCTAGATTTAGAATGTATTGAAAATTTATTGCACTACACGTTGCAAAAGCTAGCAGATAATTATTGACGACCAAACTAAGAACTAATCAAATCCTCACAGCAATCTAGCGTTTATATTGCGCTTGAATATGATTAATTTTTTATTTTTTAATTTTTATTTTTAGAAAATCCAAGGCGGTACATGCGAGTGATTTTGTTCTTGCAATGATAATCACTATAATTTTTTGTTCACCATTTCGAATGCGTGATTTCAATATTTAGTAGCTAATTGTATTCTATTAATTAGTGAATATTCAAACTCCAAATATATAGCAAACTTATAAGAAAGCACATCTAGAAAAGTTAATCGCAGTGGGAATAAAAAACTATCACTTCATCCAGTAATTTTTGGAATATACATACATTTTAAAATATTTACAATAACTGGATTAAGCAAATGATTAATACATTTCGCTCCAAAAAATATGCAACTAAATCTTCACTAATGAGTAATAACAACAAGAAAAGCTTATTCATAATATGCAAGCCCCTTATCCCTAAAACAGAGGCAAATTTATTATGTATTTATCTGGAAAATTGTTTTATGATAATCATTCATCTAATTTTGGTCATGATTGAAAAAAGTGAATAAATAAAACATAGTCCTTGCTCGCTTCAATGCGAATTTTAATAGAAGAAAATAAAATATGGGATTTAATGTCCTTAAATCACAGACAAAACGGGAAGAACAAAATCATATCTGAACCCTTTTGTGATACTAATCCAAATTATGCATTATTGTTAAGGAAATGCTGTCATAGAGTAACCAAAGTCATGGATCTGGCAAAATATTTCGAGCAACTTTCACATGTCATGTTCTGGTCAGTTAAGATGATGAAAATATATTAAAAAAACCTTTTTTAAAACCCATCAATGAAATATCTTTTGGCTCATTATCTAATGGTATCTTGACGTTCTAGAGTTCATATTTCCACGGAATTATATAAGATGTAAAGCAAACTGAGGAAGATATGGATTGACACAGAAATGAGCCAAAATTTGATAGTCAGCTCTGTTTTTTTGGTCATTTGGTATACGGCAGGCAAAATTATACAGGTAAAATTATGATAGAATAAATTTTTCATTCACTATTCGTTTTTTTTTTGAAAATTAAATATTAAAATATAAAAAAATTATTTTGTTAAATAATTAGTTAAATATTAAACATTAGTTAAATTATTGCCATAATAGAATAAATATTAAAATAATTTTTAGTTCAATTATTCATTCCTTATAATACAACAGCAAATACTCTTATAATACAAACTCTTAGCAACTTTAGGTTTTTGAATTGTAGAAGCAAATACCTTTCTCGCACAATGCTATATTGGGGAAATCTAATGAAATAAATTAAGAAATCTGCGTACAAGGAATGCGATTTTCTTTTTTTAAAAAAAAAAAAACTCCAAAACTAGCAGGAAATTCGGTGTCGAATAAAAAAGTAATAAACTAAATCCGCAAACCTTAAATAAAGTATTGACAATTACAATTTTAAAAAAATAATTTTATAAGGCGGCAAAATTTGAATGTTCAAATCAAAAAACCGCATATTCCATTTGCGGGAGAAAAAACAGCATTCCTCTTATGCGGTTTTAAGTCTTATCCAGAAAACTTAAGCAGATCTTGTGGTAACAACACGTGGCAGATAAGTTGACAAAAAAAGCTTACAAAACCGCATTACTCCTATGTGAAATTTGGTAAAAGTATCTGCCAAAAGACAAAGCGAACGGGCATTTCTTTCATTCTCAATTATAAGATTTTCAGCTTTGAGAGCTTCCAATCGGAAATGCAAAATTCCGGCGAAAGTAATGCAAAAATTTGAAAGAAAGATTGGTGTTTGAATCGTTTTGGTATGTTTCTACTCTCTGCCATCTGAATAATGTTTAGATTTGCATACTCTATTGGATAGATTGTTGTCTTTATATTTTATTGTAGAATTATGAGATGAATGATATAATTTTGATGTATGAGATGGGTGAATTGGTTGAATGTATGTATTTTAAAGATGAATATGTGGTTGAATTAATTCTAGACTTTAAGTTGGGTATAGGAACAACATTAGAATATAGATTTGTTTTTGGTGAAAAGATTAAAATATAGATTTGATAGATGTATAGATATGAAGATGAGATAAGTAATTTATTTAAATTAGACAGTTGAATAAAGCATTTAAATCAAACGGTCGTTATATATTTTATAGTATTGACTGTTGGATACATTTTCATTTGGGGTTTAAATTATTTATTGACCGCGAGTTGAATTACATTGAATTCGTGGACAAGGTCTGTAGAGCTGCTGGTTTTGATAAGAGAATGGTGACAATCAGCTTTGTTTTTGTGTGGACCGATAGTTCTGGTAGAAGGGGGTATATGCATATAAAAAAAATGTTGCGAAAAAAATGTTGAAGGTAAAAGAAGGGAGTAAGTAACTAACCATTTAACCCGACTAGGCACATCTGATAAGTTAAAGTAATTTATTGTATATATAAAAAAATGTTGGGAAGAAACGGTGCCAGAGGGTTTCGAACTTGACACCTTCAAAGCAATTTACTGTATATATACAATAAAAATTTACTGTATATATACAAATTTATTGTATAAAAAATGTTGGAAAGAAATGGTGTCAGAGGATTTCGAACCTGGCACCTTCAAAGCAATTTACTGTATATATACAATAAAAATTTACTGTATATATACAAATTTATTATATATAAAAAAAATGTTGGGAAGAAATGGCGCCAGAGGGTTTCACACCTTCAAAGCAATTTACTGTATATATATAAAAAAAAATGTTGGGAAGAAATGGTGCCAGAGGTAAGAGAAGGGAGTAAATGACTAACCATTTAACCCAGTTGGGCGCATCTGAAAAGTTTAAGTAATTTATTAAATATATACAAATTTATTGTATATATAAAAAAATGTTGGGAAAAAATGGTGCCAGGATTTCGAACTGGCACCTTCAAATTGAAGGTAAAGAAAGGGAGTAAGTAACTAACCATTTAACCCGGTTGGGCACATTTGAGAAGTTAAAGAAATTTATTGTATATTACAAATATGTTCAAATTTGTAATTGTTCAAATTTGTTTTGTTTTCACATGTAATATTTAGTAATACTCAATTATTGAACAAATTTGATATTTTTACTAATGTAATACTTAGTTATACCCAAAACAGAGTATGTTTGGTTTTGTTTTCACATGTAATACTTAGTTATACTTAAACAGTGTATGTTATAAACCAAATTTGATCTTTTTACTAATATAATACTTAGTTATACACAAAAAAGAGTATGTTTGGTTCTATTTTCACATGTAATACTTAGTTACACTTAAACAGTGTATGTTATAAACCAAATTTGATCTTTTTACTAATACAATACTTAGTTATACACAAAACAGAGTATGTTTGGTTCTCTGTTTAGATGTAATACTTAGTTATTTCTTGCCATCTACAAGTTTCCTCAGCTCTTTCAACTGTATACTATAAAACCTCTCTAAATTAATAGCCTTCGGTCCCCTAAAATTTATTAATTTATCGAGTTATTAATTTATCAATAAATTAATAATTATTAAATTAAAGAGTTTTTCAATTCTAATAGGGGATAATCTTTGCCAAGAAGGAAAGAAAAGTCGATTGTAAATATGGACTTCTAACTTTATTAATACGGTACTAGGGTTCTCTTTGTGTGGCTGCAAATTTTGAATCTCCTGAAAAAAAGCACTAACGGCAATAGCAACTCGTCATAATATTTTGTTGCAGTATGACAAAGCGACACCGAAACTTTTGAATGCAATGAGAAAGATTAAAGATGATATCTCTATAGATATAAATTTTAAGAAAAAACAAAGATTAATTGATTCATATTTTACTATAAATTTTATTAGTTTTTCTTTAAGTAATTATTAATTTATGAAAATGTGGGGAGCTATATTTACCTAAGAAATTCTTGAAAATTTATTATCTTATAAATTAATCGAGTTTTTTTACTTTTTGTACTGGTCCCAAGTTGGACCGGTAAAAATAATTATTTAATGGAGGTTATAAATTTATAGAGGATTAATTTAGAGAGGTTTTACTGTAATTGTCTTTTTATTAGTTTAGTTTTGAGAGCTTTTATTATTGGGTTTAGTAATTTCCGGTGTATACAAGCTCTAAAGCATATTCCGGCGGGAAACTACACCAGAAAGTTTGAATTACATGGCAACTCAGCATTTTTTGCTTTTAGTAAGTCATTTGAGTACGTTGGAATGGTCTCTAGTGAATATTCTAAAATTTTCGCTTATGTGCCTTTCGCCGATTGAATCATTTAGTTGCGGTACCATAATTTTTTTTTCCTAATTCAATCTTGAGAGAGCTAGAAGGCTTTCACCTTTTCCTTTAAAAAGGGTTTTTCCTTCAAGTTGAAATATGGATTGTATTGTAGAAAAACATGTAGGTTTGTGAGGTTTTTTTTACTTTTAAGGTTTAGTAGTTATATAAACAATTTGTTACAAGAGCTATATACACGATCGCGTATGTGCATTTTTATTTACTTGTTAAAAGATTAAAGTACTTCGTCATCAACAAATCAGATATTCAATTGAGATGGATAAAACATTTAAAGTAGAATTCCTTATTGATTGCTCTTTGACAACGTTGCAAATTGAAGAAGATAGAAATGGAAATGAAACAAGGGTGGTCCCTTTATCCATTTGCTATGCTAGCAGAACATGAGCAGCAATGATACTGTTAAATCTCCGACCCTGATAGGATTGTCCAGGATTTGAACTTTGAACCTTCAATCTGATTTTTTATTAAGGATTTAAGTTGATTGCCCCAATTATCACCATCATCAATCTCCAATTACATTGCGAAATCACTTTCTCCTTTGCAAAATTCTGTGACATGATCACCCTATAACTCTCTATTCAATGTTACAAAACTAAATATCCAATATTAATGAACTCGAAGCGATTACACATGGCTTACAATGACTGAAACACACATGGTCCCAGGGTATATAAGCCCTAAATTCATTGAAAGGAAAGCCTAAGTAGGAGGAGCAAATGTCTACTTGGACTTCTTCTGCTCAGATACTCGAGCTCCCATAATCTTGCAAACAGCTTCATCCCCGCTTTTTACAAGCTTCAAAGCAGGATGTACTTTAAGGTCTGCCATCACAAGCTTTTGGCCGACGTCTAGCTCACTCAAATCAACATCTATAAAAGGAGGGATGACATCTGGTGGGCAGAGGTATTTGACGGTCCTCTTGATTATGTTCAAGTAAGCCCCTGGCAAAACAAAGAAAATGTTAGACACAACTTTCGTTATGTGCTATTATCCCCACAAATGGACTGGAATCAGCACGTAACATGATACAATACACATTAGAAATAATTCTCAGTTGGAGATTTAACATTGCGAACGTGGACTCAATTCAACAAACAAATCAAGTGCTGCCTTTGCTATCTCAGTATCATGGTTTGCTGATAGTTTTGTTTTTTATTAACAAAAACCACTTGTCCTCTTGACTCTTGAGGAAAATACGAAGAATGCACTGATCTAACAGCACAACAGATCCATAAATTTTTAAGTCGTACAAGAAAGTGAGATTACTCAACACTTGTATGTGAGTGTGTAAAGAGAGATCACATATTTATAACAGAAAATTATGAAAGGATTCTTGATACCTTTTCTTAGACCAGGAGAAACATCCTCGCCTCTGAATACTAGGGGAACATCAACCTTTAAAAGAGCACTCGGTGGAGCTCTTATGAAAGTAACATTAAGCACAGCATCATTCCCAGTCTGCAAATGAAGCTGAAATAAAAGAAACAACAATAAGGGCACGCCTCAGGGGAAAACCTGTGAAGCAACTCACAGGCACTTGAATTATTGAAACAGGATTTATGCATTGGTTCATCCAAACTAAAACACTGGCAAAAATAGAGAGGAATATACGGAGTACAAGACAGTGCAAAGTAGCAAATTAGCATTTTTGAAGTAAATAGTTCAGCTGAAGGTTCTCATTTTGCATCTAAGTTCTAAATTTGCATCAACATAACCCATACTAGAAGATAACTCTGAAATTTCATAGCTTACAATGGGACAACACTATTAGAACTACTTAGAATGAGAAGTAGATATTTAATAGAATCCTATATATTTGAAGATAAACAATAAATAGCAAAATCAGTTATAACTAAACTTTGGCAAAAATTTCTAGTAGAACTCCGTCCATTGTAAGTCCTTCAATATAAATCTTATGTAACCTTGAAATCATTAATACACTAATCTGAGGTCCACCATATCCCAGGTTCAAAAAGGAATCAAACTAGTTTATACGGCCATCTTCAGATAAATTTTAGATATTTTACCACAGAGAAATCCAAAACATTTACTGCAAGCTTGAACAAATATTTCAAACTAAAAAGGAAACGTCCCAAATTGCACATGATCATCGTTACAGTTGCCTCAGCTGGCATTTTATAGCTGCAGCATGCCAGTGTTTTCAACTATTACCATGTTTCAGAAATAGGATGCATAAAACTGCAAGGAGCCTGTCTTTATGATCACATTGTTGCAAGAAAATATCAGCTAATGAATCAAGAAAGTTCACTTAACTATGCAATTCCCATGTAAGTTAATGTATCCTAATGTTAAAAGGAATCGAAAGAAAACAATTTAAATATATTTTCTTCTAGTTTGGTCAAGTATAGCAACAGACAGATCATCTGGAATTAGGGGTGAACACTCATATGCTTACGTAGAGAAAAGATAACTAAAGAAAGATGGTACTAAAAAGCTAGTGCCAGAGGGCAGGAATGATCTGCGTAGAAAGCTTCATAATACACTAATACTAATTCATAACATCAACAAGATTGGCTATGAAATCTACCATTTTGTGACAAATGCTTTTCAAATAGAGGAACACAGCTCTACAAGGAAACTGCTTGACGTATTAGAGAGTATGAAAACTTTGCCAACTACATAACAGTTTGTTCCATCCTTAAATGCATAATGGGGCAAGAAACTTCAGTGTATAAAGTAGTCTAGAAGATGACCAAATGCTTCAGTTCTAGATACTCTCAAGTGAGCTTCACATATTTGGTGACTTTCGAAACTTCAAAGTAAAGGGAAGACAACCAAATGAATAGACCAGGAAATAACCCAATCAGAAACGACATAATAATTGGTAATATAAGCACAGAAATGTTCTACAACTCAATCAACTTGACAGATGAAAAATTTCTTAGTCTTGGAGAAACATTGACACATTTCTCCAACATAAAGGATCTGGTAGAGACAGTATGGCAAGGAAATGTGAAGAATATTTTAAGCAGCATCAGTTTGCAAAAATTTAAATATAGTCCAGTGGTTCCTCAAACATTCTTGAATAAGATTCAAGAATTTCTAGTCCTGAGCACAATCATACGCTAACTTAACTACTTTTCACGACTCAAGGTTGCCACCGAAAATTAATGGTTTGGAGAAAAAGGATACATTCATCCAAGGAGTTGAATAACCCGTAAAATTAAAAAACCTATTTCAAACTCATTTCAGCTAAAATACCCAGAGAATTCACAAATGTTTTGTCAAAGGAGAAACATTTGATTTCACCTATTTCTACAACTGTAATGAAAGAACTACATTCGAATTTCGCCAACAACAAAATCTTAAAATTAATGCAGGAACAATAGAAGTTCCGATGGAGCAGAAACATACCAATCTGGGCAAAACCCGGACTTTCTCAATAATTTCATCCGATTCAAATTCCGGCCGGACCTCAAGATCAAACAACCTGGAGAGGAAGAACGACCGGCCCATATGATTGACAAGCTTCTTTATCTGATTAGTCTGCACGGAAATGAGCCTCTTATTCCCGCCGTGCTGCCCATCCTCCTGCTCGAATACTATGCTCGGAACCCTGCCGGCTTTTCTTTCTTTGGCGCTAGTGATTCTTCCACTCCTGCCCCGTGGGATGGCGTGGATAGTCACTGCATATTTCGGGTCAGGCGTTGGAAACCCGGGTAGGTATTGGAGGGGTGTAGTGGATGGAGCCTCCAAATCCTCTTGGAGAAGCGGAGCTGCGCTGAAGCGGCGGATATGGTGGTGGAGGATCCTGACTGACTGTAACTTCCGGAGCAGCATTTGGGTTTTCCGGGTTTCGGTTTGTTTTTTCCCTCAGAAAAGTCGGAAAATCATGGAAAAGAAGAAAATGGTAAAAGTTGCAGAGAAAATGAGGTAGCGAGGAAGGAGAAGGAAGGAGGGCTTTGGAAGGGTTTTTGGGTGGTGAAAATAAGGCCAGAACGGGCCGGGCTTTTAAATTATCATCTCATTTTGGGCCTATATTGCTGGACGCCAAAGTGAGTGCTGCTAAATTTGTGATAGTAATGGAATATGTAACATGAATTAAAATTAAGGTTTCGACTCTGCATCGTTCCAATTTTATCGGATGTCACTGAGGGATAAGGTCTCGATTCTTGTATAATCCGCAAAGGCTCACATGAAAACACGAAATACAAAATACAACAACAATTATTAAAGAAAACGATACATTTTCACCGTTTGATGAATAAACTAACACTCACTAGTTCCATACTAATAAACCACTTTGTAAAGTGATGAAATAGATGATTAGTATAAAACGATAAAACGGAGAAAGTAGTAAGGAAATATACCCACTCGACACTTCATCGGGTGGTTATATTTTAGATACATGTTACGCTTACTTTTCCGACTACACTTATAGGCTCATGCTCTTCATCCGCTTACCTTGTTTGAGTGCATTTTATGATCACGGCCGTAAGATGGCAAAATTCTACCGTAGTAATAATGGTCAGCTTCTGCCTGGTTTGACGATGATGATCCATTGATACCATTTCCAAGTAGTTCTTGATGTCGATCACCACCAGCTTCTTCCGTTCTTGTAATTAACAATGTTGGTTCATTGCCATTAGTACAGTCCATAACCATGTCTTTTGGTCCATGTTCATCAGCTTCTCCATAAGCCTGTGATCTCGAATCGATGCCATTCGAATCTGGCAGTTCCTCATTTAAATCAAACCCTTTTGCAGAACGTTCAACATCTAATCCGGGTTCGCGATCATTGCCAGTGTTAGTATGACGACTAACCGGGATTAGTCCTTCTGAATTATGCTGATGATGATCAGCTTCAAGGCCGTTGGAAACTTGTTCTTCATCATCATCGGAAAGTTCAGCATCTGCGACCTGTTCATCTTCTGATTCTGATACTTCAACCACTGGATCCAACTCCACCACGACTGCTTCCTGGTGGGGACAAAAGATTTGGAGTTTGTTTTTTTTTTTTTTGAAAACACAAAATTGTATGATCAACAACAAGAAAAAGTTGCTTTTCAAAGATCTAGTGTGTGCTACAACAGAGGGAGACAGAATCAACCTTTTGCAGCATGGAATTGAAACCGCTGCGTTTATGAATTAGAGTTTGAACCTTCTGTAAAGTCTGATTCATTGAAGACAATGGAGAAAAATCAGCATACATGAAGTGAAAGAGATTAATATATATACTGTCCTTTCCTTGATTTTGTCCCAGAAAAATAGTTTGATTTGCGAGACTAATTTCAACAAAGTGGATTAGTATTTACCTTTTGTATGGTAGGTTGCCTGCATATTAGCCCATCATGCTCTTTGTACATCTTGGTCATAACCTGTTCCATAAACAAGCATGTAAATTCAAATCACTTTTCTCTCTCTTTCACACACACACACACACAATAATTTACATGAAATTCAATTATTCATGAATTCTTCAAGAAACAGAGTGATGTATTATAGTGTCGTTTCTGTATTGGAAGTTAAGGGTTTCAATACTGTGTTTTTTTCCTTCTTTAACGTGCTTAACAAGGCATCAAAACAATCCAATATATAACTAAGAACTAACCAAAGATTGCTTATTTACAATCTATTCTGTTCATAAAACCCCTGAAACCATTAACCATTCATACTTATAATTTTTAGTTTTTTTTTTAAATCTAAAAGGAAGAATTAACGCCCCAAATTCAATATCGGGCAGAAAAGAATTGATCTTTCCTTCTTCTTCTTCATTGTAATTGATCAAAATTTAACAAACAAGATTCCAATTGCATGACAACCTTCTCTCCCTCGAAGAATCACTAAATCCATCAACATTGTTAAATTACCCTGAATTCGACAATTTATAACAACGTGGAGAAAAAGATTAACCAACCTAGCTGATCAAGAACAGAGTCGCCGATAATCAAATTATAAACTTAAAAATTAAGGCGCCATTGAGCTAAAATCAATGATAATCAATGTTCAAGATTTCAAATCTTGAGCCCAAAAAATATAAACAAGAAAATCACAAATTAACTTGAAGCTAATTAATTTGGCTGACCTTAGTCTCTGGACTTGGAGGCCGAGCTTTACAATGCCTACTAATTGCTGACCTTGTGCCTTTCCAATCCCATGTTTTCAGATAAAGTTCTTCTTCTTGTTCTTGTTCTTCTTGTTCTTCTTGTTCTTCTTCTTCTTCTTTCTCAGAAACTATAGGAAGAAGATTAGGATTATTAAAAACAGGGGAGCCCAATGAGAGTAGAAGTAACCCGTCTACGGCGTCTCTAACTGCCTCGTCATCTAAGGACGGAGGTGACGGAGACCGCCACCGCCGCCGCGCCGGAGACAGAAGCTCATCGTCGTCATCGAATTCCGGCACCATGGATGGATCTCTTTCTTTGGGTCTTTGGAACAGAGAGTTTAGTTTTTTTTTTACTTGCCTTATAATTTAGTTTTAAATTGGTAGTATAATTAGTAGTAACTAGTACGGAGTAAATATATATAAAGGAGTTTTATTACAAATCAAACACTTTTCCTATTCAATTACTACTAACTAAATATTATGAGAGTGGGTTTGGATCTATGTTTGATTGTTAATGATGATTTATTCTTTTTTTGGGGGGTAATATAAATAGTTCTCTGTATTAGGAGATTACTAATTTTTATCTTTTTTATTTATTTATTATTTTTTTTGGCGGAAAATTTAATTTATGCTAGAGACTGAGAGTATGGAACTTTCTTGTTTATTTATGTTTGTTCTGAATTAAGTATTTTAATAATTTTATTTCTGAATGACTAAATTTTTTTTGGTTTAGGGAGTTGAAAAAGGGGATTGGAAATTTTTAAATGAAAATAGTGAAAGTGGAAATTAAGTCTCACGTATCCTGTTTTAAAAGAAGAAAAAGTACTAGTAAAAATTAACAATATGAAAACCATACCGAATTAGGGTTCTACAAACACAATAATTGAAACATGGGCTTCTTCCAGCACTATTCACTGTGGATGTTGTAATGTAAAGACCATTTTAATTTCTGTCTATATTTTTAGGAAGAGGAAATATATGTTGTTGTTATTCATAGCGTTTGTGTAAATTTACACTTTACATGATATTATGAATAATAACTTCTTACTCACGTAATACGTTGATTGTACTATGCGTTTGTTTCATAATTGAGAAACTTATTTCTAAGTACTTTAGAGAAACCTATTTTGCGCCACCATTATTCGATCGTGTTCAATAGGTGTATCTGCTGCTATAACTTTTTGATTTAGTTTGGTTCTTGATACAAATGATTGTTTTTCCCCCTCCAAAATGAAATCGGAGCAAAAGACCTAATGTGAGAGACCTTGTGGTTTCTTGAGAAAGAAAAATTTCACTTGGATAATCAGGTTGTGAAGACTCTTAGGTTCTATTTAGACAAGAGTTTTAAAAAGAATTTTAAGGTTAAAAAGTGTGTTTAGAGTTTAAAATGTGTTTGGACAAAATAAACAAGGTCTTTTCTATACATTATTTTGAAAAAAAAAAAGGCTTGAAACAGACTTTTCAGAAAATAGATAGAGAGGTATTTTTCAAATTTTTTAAACAGACTTTTTCATTTTCATGGCAGGTCTCAAATTGGGTCAAGGCGGGTTATTAAAAATTCGGGTAATGGATGTAGAGAAAAAAAAAAGGTTCTCTTCTCACTTCTCTCCCATGCCCTAGATCTGCCGCTTGGGTTTCTCTTCCAAATTGCCTGAACCTTGCTGCAATTTTATGGCGATTCACGTTTCTTCTCGTTTTGTCTTTCATCTTCTTATGCATCTGCCGCCATAAGAAAAAAATGAAAGGAAGAACTCAGAAAAATGACTCAGAACTCGAAATTGGTGATGGGATTCTTGTGTTTGCAGTGAATGGGGTGAAGTTTGAGGTGCCCAGTATTGATGGCGGAACCAGCTAAGTGTCAGCTGACCCCTCCATTCCCTCCCTCCCCCGAGTCGCCGCCGGAATGTATAGGCGTTTTATGGTCAGAAGTTTATAGTGACTCTACCAATTATCTTTTGCCCCCAATTTATGAAGAAAAAGATTCTTAAAGGCCTTCCAAAGGCTTCAGAGATTTTTTTATTGAAAGAGGCTCTCGGAGTAGGCAGCAAGAGTTGTCCGACGACATAAGCTTGTAGCGGTGATGGGCTCATGCGAGGAAGAAAAAGAACTTGGAAATAAATATTATTGAATATTATTAGTTAATACATATACTTTCTTAGTTTTCCAAAGAGACCCCTCTTTAATTAAAGCCCATCTTAAGATTTAATCAGCCCCTGATCTATTATTTATAATTTTATATACACTATCTATTCTTTGATCACTTTATAGAACTAAATCCAGAAGTATATACTATACTTTGGTTGTGCTGAAGGTATTTTATTTATTTATTTATTTAATTTATTTATTTACATATCTTCATTCCATTTGCTCATTTAAAAATATCTCGATAACAATATTCCAAACTTATCATGCATTTGATAAGTTAGAATGGCTCTAATATTATGTTTTAATTTAGTCATAATGATTTTAAAATTATATTCTAATTTTGATTTATGTTAGAAGATAAAGTGTGGAAAATAAAATTTTGGAACAAGACAATTGTGAAAAATAAAACAATAATTTAGGAAAGAAAAGTGAAAAAAAAAAATGAAAATAACTATTTGTCTAAGAATGACTTTCTTTAGAAAAAAAAAAAAAAGTTCACAAATCATTTTTAACAAAAAGTAATTTTGAAAAAGACCTAGTCCAAATGACTTTTTAATATTTTTAATTACTAAAAGGGTTTTGAGAAATTCTTGTATAAATACATTATTTTTCAAAAAGTACTTTTTAAAGTTTTGCTCTAAACAGACTTTTCTTAATAAATTTTCAAAAATCTTGTCCAAATGGAGCCTTAAATTGTGTGAAAGGAATTGTAATGGGTGAAAGTCATCAAAAACTAGTAAAACAAATAAAATTTCTATATTGAAACGGAAGAAACAAATATTTTCAAGAAGAAAATATATATATATATTGGTAGAAAGGCAAATTTTCTATTAATGATCACCACCAAAAACAGTACCAACACTCAACTTTACAGACTCCTTTCCTTCTAGCTACACTACACCACAGCTTGACTTTACATCATTTGAAACAAACAAAAAACTACTTCTCTAGTCATCGCACTATACATACCAACTACAAGTCTACCTCTGAACTGAGAAATCATATATACAACACTACAGCTAAGAGAAAAATTGCAGCAGAATCTGTGTTTCCTTTGCCTTCATTTTTTTTTCCCTTTCCATCCAAGTATTCTGTATCTAACCTCCATTTGTATCAATTTCAAGATCATTGCAGGAGTCCTTTCAACATTCTCAAAGTATCTTATTCCGCTCCTCCCATATGTAGTAAATACAAGCAGTAAAAGCTGCTAAAAACACTGACCTTTTCAGTTTCGCACCTTTCCATAACTTCAAGATTTGGATTTTCCACCTGTCAGCCATTTCTGAAATTTTTGCACACCTTAACCACCTTCTTATGCTTTCCAAGAGCTCCTTTGAAAACAAGCACTGGAAGTATAAGTGATCAACAGTTTCTGGTTTCTGCTTGCATAATAAACAGCCTGCATCAGGGACAGCCAACTGCATCTCCATCAACCTATCTCGAGTCAGTAAACGTCTTCTCCAAGCAAGCCATGTAATGAAGGCATGCTTAGGTATATTTCCCTTAGCCCATATACAATCTGCCTCCTGCTTTTTTCTCCCCCGCTGACAAGCCACTGATACCCGGAAGTTAATGAATATTTGCCATATTTATCAGCTTTCCACTTACTGCCCTCAAATCCCTCTTTCGCTAACAACCTGATTTTTAAAATTTGTTTCCACTGCCAGTTTGAATCTGGCTTTGCCTGTACTTCCCAGAAGAAAATATGAGTTAGACTTTTTTTTTTTTTTTTTTTTTGATGCATTGAACATAATTCATCAAGTACGCAGTATGATATTGAGCGCGTTTGATAATTTGCCAATGAAAAATTATAATGGCCGACATTTGCCAGAAGTGTAGGGCAAAAAGTTTATTACTAGTGGGAGAATAACCATAATCTTCAAACATTAGAGAGAGACTACTTGTGCTACGTCGAACACAAGTAAAGATCAAAAAGTGTCAAATGGTCCAAATTTTGGAACCAAATTGTGATTTTTCCATTCAGAAATGTATTACGTACTGACGCAGTTATTTTTGCTTTTCATATACTTAAGGTAGTGAACGACACATAAATTTTCGTATTTCCTCCAATTTGCGTTCGAAATATGTAACCAATTCCGATTTCCAAGTAAGAAGCAACAAACCCTAGCTGGCTCTCTTGTAGTAATCGACCTAGTTTAGATTGTTTTAATGTTACCAATGTAAAATAATAGATTAGAGATGTGAAAATGTGTATTATTAGAGAATATTAATAGAGGGATATAAAAAAACCTAGGAGAAAAGATCCAAACAAATTAAACTGATCCCAGAACGATATTTCTCGCCATCTTCCATCATGGAGGATGAGAGTAAATTTCTTTAGTTTTATTGTTCCCGTTCTCATAATCCAAATGAAATTTACCCCCAAAATTTTAAGTTTCATCCTGCAGCAATATCTACTAAGACGGTAGTGCTGGGATGGCGATGGAGGTGGTTTGTTGTAAGAACAGTGAAATTTGAATACTGCCTCAATCTAATTAAAATGATTGTCCAGTGTAAATGTTTATTTTTAATATAATTTCTACTAAAAGTAAAATTTTAAATTAGACAATTATTTGAAACGAAGGGAATATTTCTTAATTCTTAACCTTACTAATTAAATCAACCTTTTAGTTCCTGTAAAAATATAATTCCATGAAGGAGCACATTTCTTATTCACTGCCGTTCATGCATATGAAAATTAAGAATAAAAAATATTGATGAAAGATGATGGGTATAAATCGAAAATGCTCAAAGAGAGGAATGATTGCTTTTATTTGCATGATTCACTTCTTTGATCATAAATTTTATGATCCTAACGTTGATTTAGTTTTCAATGTATTTGGAATTTTTTTTTTATTTCATGCCAACTTTTATATTCTACTATACTAGTGTTTATTTCGTGTGTTGTACGGAAAATATGCGACCAGTGTAAAATATATTCAGTAGGGAATAAGTGGTATATGCTTGCTAAATACTAAGAAATATTAATATAATTTCAAAAAAAAATATTAATGGAGTTTAACTATTAAGTTTAATTTGATTTTTTTTTTGTAAAGTTTCAAGTTATAAAATGTTCGCTAAATATTATTAAATTATAAAATAGTAAGTAAAAAATTGAGTTATTATTAAAATATGAAAAAAGATTAAAAAAATGAAACAATCACATTGTTTTTTCCGGCTTTATCCCTATTAAATTTTATAAGTTATTTTCTATCTGACATAATTAAATTTTAGAATTATAATAATTTATATAAAAGTTGTGATTCACTTTTACCTTGGACCAATTAATTACAATCTCATCAATTTCTCAAATTTAATCGATCCACAACAACCTATCACAAACTACCAAAACTAAATCACGATTCAAATTCATTACATAACTAATTTTATCTGGAGTTGTAAAAACGGGAATTATATGTGGTAAAAACACACCTTTAGTCTGTGTTTTTTCTTTAGAGCAGTTAGAGTCCAAAAAGTCTTTCTTTCTTTGGGAGTTTTCTTAGAGTAACTAACCGTGCAAGAGATTTTCTCTCTTGAGGAAATCTCTTAGTCTTTAAGTGTAATTATCTAGTGTTATTTTGTTGTGATCTTCATGTTCTCGTTTAAATTTTTTATTTCTTTGTACATCTCCTTTCAAGTTTCATCTTTTCTTTCTAAAAACAATGTTTTCTCTTTCCATCTTTGTGTTTTTCTTTTTCAGTTTTTTCTTCGATGTGATTTTTTCAATGTTTATAGGATTTTCTCCTCCTTAGTTAGTAATTTGTTCACTTAGTTTGTTATTTGTTTTCGATTTCTAAAGAATCTTAATTGTGTTGTTAATCTCATCTCCAAAAAAAAAATGAAAAAAAACAAGTATTATTTGTTATTATCTTCTTAGAATTGTTACCGTCTATAGTTGTGTTATGTTTATATTTCTTTTTTCACTTCTTACTACCATCCCATCCTCTGTCATATTTTCTCCATCGCTGCAGTTACTTTCCTTCATTTGATGGTGGCTTTGTTTTTTTTTTTTTTTGACGATTATTTCTTTATCTTATTCTTTTCATAATCGCAAAATTTCCATTTTTCATCCAAAAATTTTCTATGGAAGAAAACCTTATAAAATTACACTTTATGCTTTCTCCTTCCATGATTGAGAAGTCGACGGGTGAATATTCATACTCTTTTGTTTTTCATATGGTTGGGAAACGGGTTACTATGCATGAAGATATCACTAGGATTTGGATTTCCTCTAACGTACTTCAGAAGGCGATGATGTTTTGGGAGAACTGCCAAGTGCAAATTGAATCTTTCTGAAAAATTCCTCATAATCTCAAGGGTGTCATAGAGGTAACTGATGTGACGACTCTTAAAAAGGCATATTTGAGTAAGCTTGTTTGGGCTCCTAAATATAATTTTCCATATGATGCTACTCCAAAATGCTTATTTTGTGAAGAAAGATTGTGTGGGTTTCGAGTTTCAGGAAAATAGTTGTGCACTTTCACTGTTGAAATGTTCCTTTATGCTAACAAGGGACTATTATGTCATTACATTAGCCTGTTGTTTTTTGATATGTTTCGGATCACGATGATCATTGAAGGATGTTATAAAATTATCAAGTGGAATTGGATCATTATGACCAACGAAAGATGTTGCAAAATTATCAAGTGGAAGATGTTGAAACTTGTTATGTATTGGCATTTATTCCTTGTTTCATCCTCTGTTAGATTCGTCGTGATAATATGTGTAGCACATGAATTGTGGTTTCATCCACTATCACTATGTAATCACTTGGTGTCAATGATACCAAGTTCTTTGTATCATTCAGAACTGGTTGATTTCCAGCAAGTTTAATGTATATTTTCTTTCAAAAAAAAAAAAATTTATCTGGAGTTGTCATATTTGACTAATTAATGTATATGTAACAAAGTTAATAGTTAATTTCTTACTAATATTTTGACTGAATTTATAATTGCGTACCATGCATGTAAAAATCATTTTGTTTAATATTTATAAATTAGAAATGATTCTCTGGCAAATTATCTGGTACACCTGGGGGCACCGTGTACCCCCCTGCGCATGTAATTTACTCTCGTAGAATAGTGTGAGTTCGCTAGATAATTCATCCTTCTTTTTCTTTTTTTTTTTAAAACGCGTGTGGATAACCAGTGTTCACCATGTGGATAACCAGTGTTGGTACTATGGATAACCAGTTATACACAGTTGGATAATCATTATTAACCTGTTGGATAACCAGTATGGACACAGTGGATAACCAGTGTGCATATTATGGATAACCAGTTACACACAGCTGGATAACCAGTTGCCAAATTTCATTTTTTTTTCTTTTATATTTTTCTTGGATATCCTTGTCCGTATTTTTACACTGGTTATCCAGCTGCCCCTCATTTATTTTCTGTTCTCCATCATTTGGCAAACTTCCCCTCATTCAATTAAATACTATTTATGAAATTTTTTATGTTCAGCATGGAGGCGGCACAGCCGCGAAAGGCGACGCAGCCGCGGGCATCGGCGCAGTCGGGTCGTTTAGTTTATCACGGGGGAATTTATACAAGTAATTTGTGTCCCCTCTTAACAAAATAACACACTCTCTTTACACACACACGAAAAAAGGATTACCTTAGCTACATTGGCGTGTTCGGCGGGGCGGCACAGCCGGGGCAGGTTGGTGACCTGCGATTCCGGTAGCCGCGGGAGTCGTTTAGTTTATCTTCGCCCCCCCAATTAACATGTCGTACTGGTTATCCACAAGTTGTAAACTAGTTATCTAGAAGATGTAAACTGATTATCCAATGCTCTATATTGATTATCCAGGACTTTTGTACTGGTTATCCAGCCAATGTGCAGCAATATCCAACCGTTTGTAATGGTTATCCAGGATCTTTGTACTAGTTATCCAACTTGTTACACCTGATTATCCGAATGTTTTATAGTGATTATTCAGTAAAAAAAAATGCAAGTACAGCATTTAATGTAAAGGTGAAAAATGTTAAGCGCGCGTAACGTGGTAGTGGGGGTATTCGGTATACCCGGGTGCACTGGATATGGACTCTGATTCTCTATTTCTGTACAAAATTAAACGCACGTATTATTTACATGAAATAAGACTAGTTTTTAATATTAATTGAATACTATTGTTATTTTTTTCCAAACAAAATTTATGCTGTTAGTTACTTGTTACTGGATGTGAGACAATTTGACTGGTTAGCTACATGATGAGGACCATCATTCATTGGGGGCCATCATCATTCATTGTGTTCATATATACAAGTAATTGTTAATTTTGTTATATAAAGTTCGAGTATGGTCATATTTTTATTTTATTTTTTGTACAAAAATGCAATCTTCATTTTAATAGATAAATTGCGTAGATAATTACCAAATTAATATATACCATATTGTCAATTTATAATAAATAAAAACATATACTTATTAGACAAAAAAAACAAATAAAAAAAATCAAGAAGAAAGAAAAGAAAAACAGCCTTACGATAATGCCCAGCTCTTTAAAAGGGGGAAAAAATGTTTAAAGGGAACAGAAGCGACCCATTTTATTATATTGGAATTGTAATTACTAGTACTTATCCGCACAATAATTTAAATTTATACAAATTCTAATTAGTAAAAAGTAAAATGTTATATCCGTTCTGTGATTTGTGAAATCTTTTTTGTAAAATCTAGTTTTTTTTTTTCCAAATTCATTTCGAAAAAAGAAATTTAAATCAGAAAGTAGGTTGACAACAATTTTAAGTTAATGTTGTTAAAGCATAAATTAAAACTCTCAACTTTTACGAATATTGTAACTAAATAAAATTCAAAACATCTTGTGTTACAAACTACAACTAATGGATAGTAAACTATCTATTAAAAAAATAACACTTAAAATTAACCACAGATCTCAAAACAATAACGCAGGTTGCTCTCTATTAATTAAAAAACCCATCAGAATTGCACTGTCAACTATACAACCCACTCACCATTTATAAACAATCTGATGTGGCTGAAAAGGTATAAATACAACAATCCAGCGAAAATGATTTCCAAGAAAAACTCCTTTCCTACTACGAATAAAATAGGACAACCAACCAAACAAGCAACTAATTTAAGAACTGATAAAGTAAAGTAGATATACAAATTTACGTGGAAACCCAAATCGGGAAAAACCACGGGACTGTAACAACAGTCAAATCTCCACTATCACAATAATAGAAAACAGTCTTCACCAACCGGTGGATACACAGGACTTCACCCAAAGGTGGATTACAACAATACCTTTCCAAAACACCTATCACAGAGTAGGATTGGAAGGATCTAACCAAAAGAGAGTTAAACCGAAAACTAAACCCTGATTATCTTTCTTTTTTTCTAGCGCACAAAGCTAAGCACGGCTGAATTTTTCTCACACAAACCCAACGTGTGGCTGCCCTTTTCTTTGGTTGAACTCCCGACCAAAAGCACAAGCATCCATTGCTTTTATAAGCAATCAAAAAACAAAACCAAAACCCAAAGGGTTTTGTTCACCCCGATCAAGAAAACCAAAGCCTAATTGGCTTAGTTTTTATTTCCTTTTTGCTGGCTTAATTTGAGGGGAACTCGGGCCCAACAATCTCCCCCTTCACCTCAATTGGAGTAAAATCAAACCCACTTCCTGTCTGCAAAACAGGAGCTTGTCTCTACTCACAGTCTTCATCAACATATCGGCACTGTTGTCATCTGTATGAATCTTCTCAAGAAACAACGTCTTGGACTCCAAAACATTCCGGATCCAATGATATCTCACATCAATATATTTTGACCGCGAATGAAATTTGGAATTCTTAGCTAAGTGAATAGTGCTCTGGCTATCACAATACACCACATACCTCTCTTTCTTCATGCCAAGCTCTTGTAGAAACTTCTGCAACCAAAGTACTTCTTTACAAGATTCAGTAGCTGCGATAAACTCTGCCTCTGTAGTAGACAAAGCAACACATTTCTACAACTTACTTTGCCATGAAACTGCTTCCCCTCCATAAGTCATCAAGTAACCAGAAGTAGACTTTCGACCATCCAGGTCACCCGCCATGTCAGCATCTGTATATCCATCTAACATGGTCTTCCCATTGCCAAAGCAAAGACTCAATCTGGAAGTACCCCTAACATACCTGAGAATCCATTTCACAGCATTTCAATGCTCCTTATCAGGATTGGAGAGAAACCGACTAACAACACCAACTGCATGAGCTATGTCTGGCCTTGTGCAAACCATCGCATACATCAGGCTGCCAACTGCCGAAATATAAGGAACCTTTTTCATCTCTTCCTTATCTTTCTCCCTTTTAGGACACTGCGTTTTGCTTAGCTTAAAATGCCCTGCAAGTGGAGTCGAGACTTTCTTAGCACCGCTCATGTTAAATCTATCAAGAACCTTCTCGATATACTTCTCTTGAGATACCCAAAGCTTCACATTCTGTCTGTCACGAGAAATCTTCATCCCAAGGATCTGTCTAGCTGGACCAAATCCTTCATCGCAAAGGATTTATTCAACTCCTTTTTCAACCTGGCAATCTTTGCAATATCATGACCATCAATCAACATGTCATCGACATAAAGTAAAAGAATTATAAAATCACCAACAGAGAATTTTTTCACAAACACACAGTGATCAGCTGTAGTCCTTTGGTATCTCTGCCCTATCATAAAGGCATCAAACTTCTTGTACCATTGCCTCGGAGCTTGCTTCAACCCATACAAGTTTTTGTTAAGACGACATACAAGCTTCTCTTTCCCCTTCTCCTGAAACTCATCTGGTTGCTCCATGTAAATCTCTTCCAAATCACTATGCAGGAAGGCTGTCTTCACATCAAGCTGTTCAATCTCAAGATTCAAGCTGGCCGTTATTCCAAGCACAACTTGGATCAAAGACATCTTTACAACAGGAGAGAATATCTCATCAAAGTCTATGCCCTTTCTCTGATTGAATCCCTTCACAACCAATCTGGATTTGTACCTCGGTTGTGAGCTGTTCTCACTTGTTTTTAGTCTAAACACCCATTTATTCTTGAGTGCTCTCTTGCCCTTAGGCGACTTCACTGTGTCATACGTGTTATTCTCATGCAAGGATTTGATCTCATCTTGCATGGCTGCTAACCACTGATCTTTCTGCTCATGACTAAGAACCTCTTCATACGACTCTGGCTCTCCCCCATTAGTAAGCAACAAATACTCATGAGCACTGTACCTGGTGGAAGGTCTCTTGTCTATGGTGGACCTCCTAGGCTGAATAGGAGGTGATGAAACTGGCGGTGTCTCTGTTTCATTAGGAGGATCATCATCAAACTCACCATCCTACTCTGTCTCAGCTCCCCCTTCAGGAGAATCATTTGATTGTAGAGGAACTGGATCTAGATTAACAGGAATCTCAGGTGAACATTCTGACATCTCGCCCTTTCTCATATCATCAATGGTCTGGTCTTCAAAGAAGATCACATCTCTGCTTCTTTAAACTTTCTTCTCTACAGGATCCCAAAGTCTGTACCCAAAATCATCATTTCCATACCCCAAGAATACACACTACTTGGATTTGCCATCAAGCTTCGACCTTTCGTCTTTGGGAATATGAACAAAGGCACGACAACCAAAAACTCGCAAATGCCTAAATGAGACATCTTTCCCTGTCCAAACTCGCTGTGGTAGATCACCATCCAATGGAACTGAGGGAGATAGGTTGATCAGATCAACTGCTGTCTGCATGGTTTCACCCCAGAAAGATTTTAGGCAGCTTTGCATTCGAGAGCATACACCTAACCTTTTCGGTAATTGTTCTGTTTATTCTTTCTGCCACGCCATTCTACTGCAGAGTCTTCAGAACACTCTTCTGAAGTTTAATGTCATAGTCTCGTCAATACTTCTCAAACGGACCCCTGTACTCACTACCATTATCTGCTTGAACACACTTCAACTTCTTGCCAGTCTCTCTTTCAACTCTAAGGTGAAAGTCTTTGAACACATCAAATACCTGATCTTTAGATTTCAAAGAAAAACCCCAAACCTTTCCAGCATAGTCATCAATGAAAGTAACAAAGTACAATGCTCCACACAATGACCTATCTTTCATGTAACATATATTCGTATGAACTAACTCTAGAGGACTGGATTTTCTAGATGGAGGAAAATTTTGAAAGGAAACCCTATGTTGTTTACCATAGATACAGTCAACATAAGGTTCTAGAGCAGTACCTTTTACCTTTGGGAGAAATTGCTTCTTACCAAGAATCTACAACCCCTTAACACTCATGTGTCCAAGCCTTCTGTGCCAGAGATCAATGGTGGCATTGTGAGTCGCATTCACCTCTCCATTCTTCAACTTTATATTCAACACATACAAAGAGTTCAACTTCTTTCCTCTAGCAATAACAAGATTTCCTCTGGTAATTGTCAAACGGCCACCACCTTCAGTCCTATGATAACCCTCATCATCAAGTTTACCAACGGAAATAAGGTTCAGACGCATATCCGGAACATGTCTGACATTCTTCAAGACAAGAGTACAACCTGTATTCATTACCAATGATACCTCTCCCATGCCGACAACATCGCATGAAGCTTGGTTGCCCATTCTTACACGACCAAAATCTCCAGATGTGTAAGAGGTAAAGAAGTTTCTGTGAGGCGTCACATGATAAGATGCACCTGAATCATAGAACCAATCACTATCGTGACTCGCAACATTAATTTTATCATCATCACAGTACACAAATACATCACTGGTAGTTACTACTCTAGTAGTGTCATCATCACTTGATTCATCCTTCTTGCCTTTACCTTTTCTCACTGCTAGTTCTCTCTTGAGAACCCTGCACTCCCTCTTAAAGTGCCCATTCCCTTGACAATGGTAGCAGACAACATCTTTTTTAGATTTAGACCGTCCCCTAGACTTGTCATTCCGATCACGTGGCCCTTTGCTTTTACTTCTCCCTCTTATGTCTGAGTTTTCTGTCACCAAAGCCTGCGACTCATACTCAATACTCTGCTCTTTTCTTCTGACTTCTTCATTCATCAAAGCCTCTTTGACCTGATCAAAGGTCAAGATACCATCCTGGGTTGAGTTACTGATTGACACTACTAAAGTGTCCCAATTGTCTGGAAGAGAACTAAACAATAACAAAGCCTGCACCTCATCATCCAACTTTAAACCTACATTCACAGCTTGGTTCAACAAACCCTGAAACGAACTCAAGTGCTCATTCATGCTAGCACCATCTTTGTACCTCAACCTGGTAATATATTTCAGCGCAGATGACTTATTGATGCCGGACTTCTTCCAGTACATATTCTGGATTTTCTTCCAAAGTTCATCAGCTTTTGTTTCTCCCGAAAATTGATGAAACACAATTTGATTAATCCACTGTCGAATATTACCAACAGTTTTCCTGTGCATATCAGTCCACTTTTTATCAGTCATATCACTTGCCTACCTTCATCCCCTAGAACAGGATCAAACAAATCTTTGTAATACAATAAGTCTTTTATTCTAGGTTTCCACATATGATAATCGGATGAAGTTAATTTAATCATCGTACCAGCACCCGATGACTCTTCCATTTTATTGGTGTAACACCTCAACTACCGAACCGTAGCTTTGATGCCACTGATGTAGCGGAAAGAGTATAAACACAACAAACCAGCGGAAACGATTCCCAAGAAAAACTCCTTTCCTACTACCAATAAAATAGGACAATCAACCAAACAAGCAACTAATTCAAGAACTGATAAAGTAAAGTAGACACACAAATTTACGTGGAAACCCAAATCGGAAAAAACCACGGGACTGTAACAACAGTCAAATCTCCACTATCACAATAATAGGAAAACAGTCTTCACCAACCGGTGGATACACAGGACTTCACCCAAAGGTGGACTACAACAATACTCTTCTAAAACACCTATCACAGAGTAGGACTAGAAGGATCTAACCAAAAGAGAGTTAAACCGAAACTAAACCCTAGTTTTCTTTCTTTTTTTCTCGCGCACAAAGCTAAGCACGGCTGAATTTTTCTCACACAAACCCAACGTGCGGCTGCCCTTTTCTTTGGTTGAACTCACGACCAAAAGCACAAGCACCCATTGCTTTTATAAGCAATCAAAAAACAAAACTAAAACCCAAAGGGTTTTGTTCATCCCGGTCAAGAAAACCAAAGCCAAATTGGCTTAGTTTTTATTTTCTTTTTGCTGGCCTAATTTGAGGGGACTCGGGCCCAACACAATCCACATAACAACCACCATTATAATCAAAGTGGTCCTGGTGGAGTGGAAGGGACTCCTCTACCCTTAACCATAGGTCGAGGGTTCGAACCTCTTTAAATACTTTGGCCAGCTGTCCCACCCATGGAGGTGCCTACAATTCAGCGAGGGGATTAACCACTGTTGCCGACGGTGGACACACTGCAAATATGCAAAAAAAAAAAAAAAACAACCACCACCATTTTATCTTTTGTTTCACGTGATGAATCTATTTAGTTTATTTATTTTTTAATCTTAAGAAAAATTATAAAATTATAAATACAGAGGGGTAATAGTTAATTCTTACTATTACATTAATTGCACATCATATATGCAAAAATCATTTTGTATTAATATTATATTATAGATTAGCTCCACCTAAAAAATTTAAATCATGAAATTGAGCTCTACTTGAGATTGAAATGTTAAATTTATACCTACAATTTTGTCTAATGGAATAAAAAATTTTCCAATTCCAATTTTATGGTACAATTCATTGCAAAGTCATTATCAGTTTGTCACACTAGAAGAAATTTCCCGCTTTGTACAGTGCGGTCTGCAAATATAGTCATCAAAGTACTCCAAGTGGGCTTTTTCTGAATGTTCTTAATTTCTTATTCCCAAAGCCAAAAGCCAGACTTGTAGCCTTTCGCTTTCGGTTTTCCAACACTCCTATATTAAAATATTCACCAAGAACTCGTGAAGGCTTACTGCTGATTAATTAAACAATGATTTGTACCATCCACATCCAGCCAATTCTTTTCCAGACAGGCTGTATTATCAATTATGAATGAAATGATTGACTTTCTAAACTACCCAATTCGATCCTAAGTTGTTTGTTCGTTTCACTTTATCTTGTTTTTCTCAATGATGCTGTTATTCCTGTTCGTGAGATGAAAAGGGGAAAAAATGGTTATGGAAAATGATTAGAAAAGGTCAACTGTGCAATGTGCATGGATTAATTGGATATGTCAATGTCTCTTTCAGTAGCGTTTGACCTGCAAAAAAATGTCAATCCCCTCTTTTATGGCAAGGAGAAAATGACATCTTGAAGAAATGACCCTTTTCCTTCTGGAAGCTGGAGTACAAAGAAGCTGACAATGACATGAAGCCAATCGCTTGTTTAGTCAAAGAGACAGAGTTCTTCAGCCTGAGAAGCTGAAATACAATTTTAAAATTCTGGGATCTTGTTTTTTTTTTAATGGAAGAATCCCATGTTGTAAAGAACCATTTTTTCCTTTTCTGCTGCTGAAGATTTCAGAGATTCTTCCTTTTTTTTTTGTTTGGAGTGAGAAGATGGGAGGCAGCAGGAAGTTCTGTTTCAGTTTGCTCCTCAGTTTGACTTTGCTAGAAGTTCTTCATCTTTGTTCTGCAATTCCCTCATGTTTGGATTCAAGTTCGTCACTAATCTTCTACTGTTCTATTGCTTTAGAAATTGATGGATTGAGTGATTGTTTTGTAAGACTAATTTTGCTTTCTCTTTTGCTATTTTGTTTGTTTGGAATAGGTACACCACTTCCTTATAACGTTTCTGCTGCTTTTTGCCCTTATAATGGATCATCATGCTGCAATTCCTCTGATGATTTGAATATACGGAATCAGTTTAAAGGGATGAATATTTCAGACCCTAATTGTGCTTCCCTTGTGCAATCTCTGCTCTGTGCGGTAAGAGCATTCTACTTTACCTTTTGCAATGAACTGCCATTAAGTTTCTGTTCGATTATTTGACTGAATGTAGAATGTTACTTTGAGGCCTTTGTTCCTTTGATGAAACTAATCTGTTCTCAACTGAAATCAACTGTTTTTGGTTGCCCTTATGTGTGAGTTTCTGTTAATAACCCAAAGTGCAGTTCATTTCTGATTTCTACTACTTGGTTTTTGTGCAAATTTAGTAGTTATTATTGTTATTACCAAAAGATGTTGCATCAGAGGACTTGAGTATTCTCATACAAATAAAGCACGAATCAGTCGCTTCAATTGAATATTAGAGTAACACATGAAGCAGGAGTTTGTTTTTAAGCTTTTCCAACAAAAATAGTTGTTGGAGAATGTGTTAAGGATCAATCCTTAAAAGAAAGTTAGGTTTTAATCTCCCAACCTCAGCAATGGAGCTCACTCAAATACAAGTCTTAAAAGTTGAAAAATCTTGGATTTTTGATTCTTGAGTTGCATTAATAAACTGAAATTCATTTGGTGATCTATTCAAAAAGCTTTGGATCTCATGGTAGACAGTTAAAATGGCAAATTTGTTGATTCATAATTGGCATTGATGATGCTGAATTGGATGTGAGAATGTTTCGTGTCAAAAATCTAATGCAATATCAAAGAAGAATTCAACTTTCAGAATCCTACATGTAGTGCATTGATCATAAATGCTTCTCCGCACTAAAAAGAATTCTGCTATGCCTATCATTTGCAGAGATGTGATCCATTTGCAGCAGAGTTATTTAGGATTGAGAGTTCACCTTGGCAAGTTCCTGTTATCTGCAACTCCACTGTCTTACCAAATTCAACACAAGCAAGCCAAGCAGAAAACAACTTTTGTGCCAAAGTTTGGACTACCTGTCAGAATGTGTCGATGATGAATTCGCCCTTTTCACCTGGAGGTGGAGCAAAGTCAAACTTATCCAAGTTATCTGATGCTTGGCAGTCACAATCAGATTTCTGCAACGCTTTTGGTGGACTGTCTGAGGATGGAGGAGTATGTTTTGCTGGTGAACCTGTAATTCTAAATAAAACAGATATTCCACCACCCCCCAGTGGCTTGTGCCTGGAGAAAATCGGAAATGGCTCTTATCTAAGTATGGTTCCCCATCCAGACGGTTCCAACCGGGCCTTTTTCTCAAACCAAGAAGGAAAGATTTGGTTGGCAACTATTCCCAAACAGGGCTCAGGAGGCTCATTGGAACTTGATGAAGCCAGTCCATTTCTAGATTTAAGTGATGAAGTTGACTTTGATACGGAATTTGGGATGATGGGTATTGCCGTTCATCCAAACTTTGTGAAAAATGGTAGATTTTTTGCTTCGTTCAATTGTGATAAGACAAAATGGCCTGGTTGCGGAGGAAGATGTTCTTGCAACTCAGATTTGAATTGCGATCCTTCACAACTACCTTCTGATGATGGATCCACTCCTTGTCAATATTCAAGTGTCATAGCAGAATTTACTGTAAATGGTTCAGCATCTCAACCTTCTATGGTATCTATCCCTAGCACTCTTTCTTCTAATACATTAATCCTGTAAAGCCGATCCATGAACTGGCTATTCACAATTTCAGGCCAAAACCGCCCAGCCATCAGAAGTGAGAAGGATATTTACAATGGGTCTTCCTTTTACATCTCATCATGGAGGCCAGATTCTTTTTGGACCAACTGATGGATATTTGTACTTTATGATGGGGGATGGTGGAAATGTTGGAGATCCATATAACTTTGCTCAAAATAAGAAATCCCTGCTTGGGAAAATCATGAGACTCGATGTTGATAGCATACCAAGTAAGTAACTCTGACGCAGTTAGCACATGCGACTTTGTTAGTGAAGCTTGATAATTATGATACCCTGTGTGCTTCCTTCTGTTCGAGATGTGGCAATTTCTTTGTCAAGTCTTTTATGTTT
This sequence comes from Oldenlandia corymbosa var. corymbosa, assembly GCA_949775105.1. Taxonomy (NCBI): domain Eukaryota; kingdom Viridiplantae; phylum Streptophyta; class Magnoliopsida; order Gentianales; family Rubiaceae; genus Oldenlandia; species Oldenlandia corymbosa. The sequence continues at coordinate 8,255,279 of OX459124.1, forward strand.
CTTCATACTTTTGAGACGAGGAAAAGTTTCCTAATGTTAATATCCTGTTCTAAATATGTCACTGAGCAGTTTTTTTTACTTTGTACCCTAGAGCCTATCTTCATACCCAATCAGCAAAATCTATGGTTTGGTTTTCATTAAGTTTGTGATAGATAATTTAGTTTATTGCACAGCTTATAACAAGTTCTCTATATAATTGGTGATGGTTAAAATCTATGGTTTGTTATAGTTGTTACTTGTTGTAAGCTCTGGTTTATTGCACAGCTTATAACAAGTTCTCTATATAATTGATATAATCAGTCATGGAGTTGCTGCCTTATACAGCACTTCCTGAATGATTGAAGTTCCACTGTCTGAGGTACAACCTTTGGTATCCAGTTTTTGCATGTCACTGCTGCCCTGTGATGTTCAATTTTAAAATGAATCAGAAATGAGTATCATCCGTTTTTCCAACCATTTTAGTCACTTTTGATGCCTCGAGTACGGGGAATAAAAATACACTAGTGACCTGCTGTTCTCTTCAACCAAATGTGTTTCAGGTGCCACAGAAATTAGTCAGCTTGAATTGTGGGGGAACTACTCAATACCCAAGGACAATCCTTATACAGAAGACAAGGATTTGAAACCAGAAATCTGGGCATTAGGCTTAAGAAATCCCTGGCGTTGCAGCTTTGATTCTGCTCGGCCATCATACTTTTTGTGTGGTGATGTAGGACAGGTAATCTTTTTAGGTTCCAAAGTGTAAACTTTTCTCTTTATATAACCCTCGACCTTGTGCTAATAACAATCCCCCATCTATACCCATAACCAATGCTCACACTTGTTTAATTTTCTAAATTTGCCTGGAAACGAGAAAGTTTTGTACATCCTGTTTGAAGTATGATTCAAGTATTTGTGACTCATAAGCTGATTGCTTCTGAAGCATCAAATGGAGCTTTTCCAAATACAAACCGTTGAAATCAAAATGTAATTGACTGATTTTTTCCTATAAATAACATAACAGCTATGGGAATTTCAGAAATTCATGTTAGATAAACTGTGGAAAATTCCCCTTCTGAAGATACAAGAATTAGATTATCAATCTATACTAGTGCATCTGGTGATGATTCTGATTCTCCATTTTGTTGAAATCATGTTGAAACATATGTGTGGCATGTCCTTTTAAGATAGCAGAAGTTGATCATCCTTCATAGTCAAAACAGAAAATACCAATCCTCCAAATCTTCTATTCAAAATTTCCTTCATCATTTGTTCTGAAGCTAAATTTTGTTTTACCAAGATTTCTATTGCTCCAATGTCATTAACCAGATGGTGTTTCTGCTTTTATTTCTGTTATTCACCATTAGGATTCTTATGAAGAAGTGAATCTCATCACTAAGAATGGAAACTACGGATGGCGTACTTATGAGGGCCCTAATCTGTACAATCCTCCAAGTTCACCAGGAGGCAACACATCAGCAAATTCTATCAAACCTATCTTCCCGGTAATGGGATATAATCACTCAGCAGTCAATGAAAAAGAAGGATCTGCATCAATCACAGGAGGATATTTTTATCGGTCTGAGACTGACCCCTGCACATTTGGAAAGTGAGTATCGAATTTCTCTTGGAAATATGAATACATTTTTCCTCCAAGGTACTAATGTAAAATGATGTGGTTCTTCTTTCCACAGCCTCAACTCTATTTAGAGTAAACTCCTGTTATGTAAGTTCTTTTTTCGGAATAAACTTCTCATTATGGATGATATCTCTGCAGGTATCTCTTTGCAGATCTTTATGCAGGCGCTCTGTGGGCGGGTATTGAAAGCCCAGAAAACAGTGGAAACTTTACTACTGACCAGATCCCTTTTGCTTGTGCTCCTGATTCTCCTATAAAATGTGACTTGGTACCTGGAAGTACACTTCCGGCTTTGAACCTCATCTTTTCTTTCGGCGAGGATAACAACAAGGACATTTACCTCCTTGCTAGAACTGGCGTATACAGGGTTGTTCGTCCAAGTCGCTGCAAATATGCTTGTTTGAAAGAAACCACCTCACCTGATGCATCTCCTAGTCCTGGTTCATCCCATCCTTCAGAAGCGCGCCAACTATCGTCCCTGTATATGATGAACTTGTTGCCCCTACTTTCTGCTCTTTTGTTGCTTCTAATTAGCTCTGTATAGAATGCCACACTACGTTATCCAGGATACGCGACTTCTTGATCTGAGAAGAAACCAATTTTTGGGTCAGTCATATTGTTTTCTAGATTTCAGTTTCATGATTCAGTTTTGATTGTGTTCAAGTCATTTTGTAGCTGTTCTAGTCTGGTCAGTTTTGAGAGCAAAAGATTACCAAAGATTACCAAAGATTAAACACTAAAAGATGTGATCTATAAAGCACACATCATGGGACAGATTTGATAATTTTCATTGCAGGTCAAAATTGGAAAGATTATGTACCGTCAGTTATGCAAATACTACAATGTTTATCACATGGATAGAAATAGTAATGTTATGTAGTAGCAAACCATTAATGAAACTATTGAGTCAAGTCTTTTTCGATATAATGATAATGTTTTTTTTTATTTGGATCAGTGAACTCTATAGTAAGTCGGTTGAATGTTAATACTCGATGTGGTGCCAACTTTGAAGGAGTACATTGTTAGCATCTTTCCTTGGAGTGGCAATTGAAGTTATCATCCTGAATTGGTGGATGAACTTTGCTTCTGGAATTATGACTATCATAATCATATCAAGGGATACATTATCCCTATGAGTTTTGTCTCTTATAGGACGATGCACTAACTATTGTTTCTGAACCAAGAAATCATAAGACAAAATGTACTAACTACTAATTATAAATTAAGTGCAAATGATTACATGGCGATTGACGAGTTTAAACCCAAATCCGTTATCATTGCAACTGATAAGATGATGTTAGGCTCAATAACGAAAACTCTTAACTTTTACTAGTTGACACTGACCTTGATTTGTGTGTTTTAATCACTTCTTTACACTATTATTTCATGATAAAACATTTAAGAAAAGTTGATAATCACATCATATGAATCACGTTAAAATGTATTAATTATAGTTAGTTTCTGAATTGACTCAGGCCGCTTATAAATGGTGAAATGAAAATGAAAATTTTAACTTAAAAGGTCACAATTCATGTACCCTTTTGTTTTGAATTTGTGAAAGAGATGAAAGAAAATCCGCACCAATCATAGTTTTATCGAGTGGCAGTCGGCTAGGTAAATTTTAAATTATACCCCTAAAATAACACTTCATCACTCTATTTGAAAATGAAATTCAAAGGATATAAACTTTTTCATCCGGTGGATCGACCAATGACAACCACTTTGACACATGATAATTTATCAAATACATATTATAAAATTAAAAATAACACTTAAACCCTTTATTTATGGTAAAGGGAAAATTCTTCTAATTAATTGAATTTCTCCACCAAGTGTACTCATTCATCAGATGTTGAATTTTTTTTGTCAAAATAATAAATAAATTAAAAGTACAGTTTACAAAAAATTTTTTTGGGTATCTTATAAATTTGATGTTTAAAATTATTGTTCTAACTACTCCAGATTCAAACTGATTTTTTTTTATTTAAAAATACATACTGAAACGTTGCAAATAAAATTAAATCGCTTTAGGGTTCTCTCTTCATACGTGACCCTTGTCTTGTGAACCAATAGGAAAAAAAAAAAAACCTTTGTCTCGGTTCCCATCTCGCAAGGCAGTCCTCACTCCTCAACTGTCAAAACATTCAGGCGAATGCCTCTTTCTCATAAAATACTTGAGCTTGACAAAACAACAAAAGTGCCTTCCAAATTTCCAGCACGGTGTCGTTTAAAAGACTTACTTCTCTCTCAAAATGCCATCTCATTCCTCCTCCTCTCTCAGAAGCATATGAAGATGTCCATCAACAAAAGTTCACACAGTAACTTCCTCCATAAACCCTATGACATTAACCCGAATCCTCCGTTTCAAAAAAAGAAACAAAACCCGGATCCTTTATCCCATTACGTGAGATCGGCTATATGAATCATATGTCAGTCTAGCCTGTTCTCGGTTGATAAAATCTATATTTTTAATTATTACAGTTTTTAGTATAACATGTTCTATTGTTTTCAGGTCATATATATATATATATATATATATATATATATATATACTCTTTATGAAACACAAACAAGTAAGAAAAACAATAAAATAAATAATAGCAAAGATTAAAAAAATCCTCAATTTTCCCCTTTTCCCCCTAATTCCTCCTTTTCGTAAAGCGATTTTTTTCTTTGTCTCTACAAACCCACAACCCCCGACGCGAAGCAAGAAGAAGAAGAAGAACATAAAAAAAGCACCAAAGAGAGAGAAAAAAACCCCATTCGTCAATCAAATTCCATCCCTCTTTATATTTCTTTAACCCATTTTCGTCATCATTCTTTTTTCCATCATTATTGTAATACTTCGAGTTTTTTTTAGGGATTTTTTCTTCTGCCTGAAATTTTGTTGGGTTTTTCAAATTAGAGTTTGTTTTGTTTTTTCCTCTTTAAATACATAAATTTTTATTTTTTTTTCTGTAAAAATTAATCTGTGTGAAAACCCCAACTCTTTTCTGTGAGTTTCAATTCAATGCAAGTCCATGATCTCCCATGTAACCCTTCTTCTTCTTCATTAGCTGCTAATCCTCACTCCGATCCCCACTTCGCCATGGCCGACCCACAATCCTCCTCCCCTTCTCCGATCCATTCTCCCAAGAATTCACACAATAACGGCAAGAACTCCCAAGATAACGACAGCCCACCTCGGAAAAAGTCGAGCAAAGCCCAGAATGATGGCAAAGTTAGTGATACCAATAGTAAGAGTAGTGTTATTAGCAATAATAGTTGTCTAGTTAGGCGGGAGAGGCCTTCGAGGGCTTGTACCCAACGGGCCGCGGAGAGGATGCAGGCTGCTGCTGCCGCCGAGGCCGCCGTTCTTGCGGCTGAGAAGAGGCAGAAGAAGGCGGCCTTGAGGAGGGAGAGATTGACGGCGAGGTTGGTTAGGGAGGAATTGGACGAGGATGAGGAGGACGGAGGAAGAGGAGAAGAGGATGGGGAGGATGAAGAGGGTGGAGATGGGGAAGATGGTGCTTCTCCTTTGAATACAGGGAGGAATCAGCAATGTAGCAAAATGGTTACCCCTTTAGTTGGGGAACCAGAGCCCTCTCAGTTGCCTCGGTGGAACATTCGCGGAATGTGGCAGTTGGCCTCCATTTTGAATTTTTTGAATGTATGTGAGCTATTCCTTCATTTCAACTATTCTGTGTTTCGAAAAAAAAGATTGAGGTTGTTTTTATGTCGGAAAGTGGAAGTCTGTTAGGTCTTGGATTGTCTTTGTTGTTTGTAATGTATGTGTTATGTTTCCTTCTTACAGGTGTTTAGGCCGTTGTTGAATATAAAAGTTGAGTTTTCAGTGGAGGAATTTGAAACAGCCCTTATAACACCAAATAATACCCTTGCGGAGATTCACATTCCACTATTGAAGGTTGGTGCATTTCATTTGAAGTAAAAAGATTGCATCTTTTTATGCCTGCTTGAGCCTGTGCTCAAATTCTTAGGTTTTTTTGCTTCTACTTTCTTTTGATTTTCATTTGTTATTCTGCATAAATTTATGTTAGTCTCCGTGGCACACCGGGGTGATGTTTAAATTTGCTGACTCTAAATTGCAGTGTTTCTGAAGTGTTGTGCGATCTGTGAAATTGTTGCCTTTGAATTTTGGGAGGCAGAATGGTTTCTTTAGCCTGGATTAGTGCTTCAGATTCTGGTTAATGTGTAGACTATTGGGGTGATGGAAATCATGAATTTGAATACGCAGTAGGATACATTGGTGTGGGTGAATTTTTGGGCCATGTGCTTGCTTCTTGACCTGAATTGTTAAACATTACATAGCAATTAACTCTGCTTTTAACTGGTTTGTATGTCGCTGACTTGATCAGATAGTTATTTAGCACGGTGCATCTCTGCTAGTTTGTTGAGCTTATTATTAGGGTTTTTAAGACAGAGGCCAGCAGTTAATGAAAACACGTGTAACGTTTTAGCAAGAAGCTTGCAAGCTATTCATCATATATATCATCTTTTCTGCTAAATACCTGTCAATAGCCTTTCAAATGTGCAAGCAGTTTGGTTTACTGGAATACTAAAGTATATGTGCTTTGAGCATGTGTCAGGTTCTCCATGTCTAGCGAATAATCTGTCCAACAGTGTATTCTTTAAGCATCCCTGTCACCCTGTCACTGGGCACTGTTCTTAAGAAATTTCATGAAATTGTTGATCCCTATTTGGTGTTAACCACCACCTTGTCATGGTTAATAACCATTCATTCTCCATGGCACAGCGGTAAGAGTTGTCCCGTGTTAACGGAATTCGTGGGTTGGGGTTACAAAACAGCCTCTGATGGGAATTTGGCTGAAGGCATTTATGCTAGACCATAATGGCTCCTCCTTCCTTAATCGTGGCGCCTGCTGGAGCATCTATCCACCGGGCCGCCCTTTTCACCAATTTTCAAGCTATAGGTGTAAGTCATGGAGATTAAAATCATGTCGTTGGACCATTTTATCCTTGTCTTACCTTTAATAAAACAGGAATATAGTGTCAAGGGATTAATGGAATATGAAAGAAGATGCGGTCTGGTGAATACATAATTAGGTCATTCATCTAGGCCCACTCCCTGAGTTTATATATTCTAGGTTTTCTATTTCAGCTGTTGATCTGTTTCTATTGTCTAGTTGGTATATACTCTCAACATGCCTTGCTCCGGTTTTCTTCAAACAGCATTAGGATTTGTGCAGTCTCTTGACTATTCAACTGGCTGTTAATAATGTTATATTTTCTTCTGGTGGAATTTGTTAAAGTGGTAGTACAAATTGTAATTCATGGAGAATAAAGTTTTTGTAAGATTAAGTTGCTAAGGGCCTTGGAGCATTGTTGCGAATGTTATCATAAGATTATCATTCTTGAACGGATTCAGTGAAAAGTGTTGGATGATTAAGAGAATATTTTGCTGCTTCTTTAACTTAATTTCCAGATTGGGAAATAGAGTTGAATGGAGCTGCAGTATATGAGATTGTGTGTTTTTCCTGTATTTCACAGCACAGAAGCTTTTTTTTTTTTTTTCACAGCGCAGAAGCTTGAATACAAGCTGCATAAGAATTTCATCTCTGTAGAATTAGTCAGTGTGTAAGCGGTGGTGATAATTCATGATTACCTGGGTTCTGAATTTCTCTTTAAAATGTATTTGGGAATTTTTTTCTTTAAAATGTAGTTGAGTGTTTATTCTTACTTTTGCAAAGTCTTTCTTTCAGTCGTATGTTACTTCAGATATTTATATTATTAAATGTTTGGTTATCCGAAAAGTGTGAATAAGCTTGAAGTTGATTCTTTACTCTAGGGTTGATGATTTTTACTTACTGTCTTGTTGTTTTATTGCCTCAGTCTATCCCTCCAGTTACTCGGATGGCCCTTGGACACAATACATGGGTGACAGTTCTTTGCAGAAAGATACGTGATTGGTGGCTCTGGGTACTGTACTTTTAGTTGTTTGAGTACGTTCGCAAGATGAACTGATAGTATCTCTTTTTAAACACACTAAAGTAGATTATTCGTTACAGGTTGCAGAAGGGGAGTTACCTATTGTTGCATCTCACGGGTAAGTACTTTAATATCTTAGAAGTCCCTGGGGTGCAAAGGATCTTTTCATATTTATGGCTGTGGGAAGACCATGGATTAGCTAATGCTTGTATTTTTCTTCATTTTCCCAGGACTGAAATTGAAACGTACAATTCACTTGAACCTTCAGTTCGTGTGATAATATTGAAAGCACTATGTGATATACGTGTGGAGGTATTGTGTTTGCCTGTTCAAATCCAATTAATTCCGTTGAACTGTTTTACTTCCGTGCTTCTGTATGCTTAATAGGAGCTACTTAATTTTTGAGTCTAACTGGTTGAGTGCTTAGGGTGCAATTATCTTTGGCTTGAGGTGTTGCTCCCAAAAGCTTCATGCTAACTGTTTTGGTTCAACTTGTGAAGCTTATCAATATCTGCAATGGATAAGATTGTGTATTTTGAAAATCTATTCCCCCCCCCCCCAAGAGTTCGTTAGGAAGAACTAGTTATATGTTATTAATATAAATGCAACATATATGCATGATGGAATTCCAATTGTCCTCTTCCTTTAAGGTTGATGCTTCAAGAGAGACTTCACTGATTGGATTCCGCCTATCTCTTTGTTTAGTATATTTTCTGTTCTTTGTTGGATTCCATTTGATTGCTTGTATATTTTTCAGCAAGAAGATATTCGTAACCACATAGACAACTCGATAAAGCATGGTATCCATCTTTCATCATTCCGCAAAGAACGTATTGGTGGTGATTCTCATGGAGTCTCTTATTGGTAATTTATTTCATTCTGAGTTATCTGAATATTTTCCCATATTATTGTTGACATACTTCATTATCGTCTCTGGTTCGTAGGTATAATCATTCTGTTTTGAAGTCTTACTCGCTGGACTTTTCCTTTTAACAGGTATGAAGATGATCCTATTGTAGGACATCGACTATATCGAGAGATTAGGAAAGTTGAAGTGAAGAAAGGGAAGGGAAGAAACATACCACCTATTCCTAGTTCATCTTACCAGTGGGAGACAGTCGCGACTAATTTTGATGAATTCCAAGATGTTTCTGTGAGATACTTGTTACAGCCTTTTATTTTGTTTATTAGCATTTTGAAGATATGTTCCTGCACTTTCCATTTTTTGGTAAAGAGCCAGGTGAATGTTTGCTTATATTTCCTTGGCAACTTTGTTATTGGCATGGTTTAATTTCCTTGAAAAGTCAAAACAAAATAGAATAACTTCCCAAGTTATGCTGTTGAAATTTGCTGGTTTCTCCTTCAACCACCTGATTTGGTGCAAACATAAATGAGAATATTGAGTACTCATTAGTTGTCATGGTTTGTATGGCTGTACCATGCTGCTGCCTTGTTATTCCGAGTCGGTGCATCCGTGGTTAAGCTGCTTCTAGTGTGCTTAGATGTTAGCATTTGTCTTTGTGATTACTATTAGTGCTAATATGCTTGCTATTCTTCGATTCGCCACCTCCACTTCATCCCAAGAAATGGTCGGACTGCAACTAATTGAGGTGGAAAATAAAAAATGTGACCCATTGACCCTCGACCTGCTTTGTTTTCAATGATGCTCATAGTTCCGCACCTAGTATTTACCTGACCATTATAGTTTCCCCAATTCAACCACCAATAAAGATTGTGGATACATTGAGATGATGATTTTTCTGCGGCTGGTCTTCTGTTCAGTTCTGGAATTGAGAACTTAGATGGGTAATTTCTTTATTTCATCCTCTGTTCGTGGAAGGTGTTTGGTTGATAGGGATACATCATAATATAATACAGGATAGGTGTTTAGAGTTAGGCTTGAGATTTGTGAGGCACATGTGGCCTGCTGATGTCCAATGAATGATGAGAAGTGAAGGAGACCTATTCAGGTGTTGGTTAGCGTAGAAGTCCCTAATTGTAGATTACATATTTTGCAAAGTAACCAATAATGAGTTGAAAGAGACAAAGACCTCGGAAATCTGTCCTTAATGGGATGGACTGAAAAATAGAAAATAACTGAAAACATTATTCTCCTGTAAGTTGGTTGAAAAAACTCCATCTTAATCCATTTGTAAGGTGCAGTTTTTAGTTGTAGAAACTTCCTGGAAAGCCAAGCTAGGACTCTGTATTTTTCTTTTTTGTTTTGTCCTCTGTAAAATGATCAAGGAAGAAATAAAATTCGAAGATATAAAAGTAGATATGGAAAGTAGCGAATAAAAAGGAAACAAAAGAGAATGCTGATATTTTGTGATTTCAACTTTAACCATCTTAGTGTCCATTTTGATGATGCCTCTGAATTTAAATCTCAGTGAGAAACGGACGATGTTAAAGGTTGACCTAATTCTCAATAATGATGATTCAATATAACTCACGTGGGGATGGACCAAAAGGAAATGTATAAGACATCAATATGCTGGGAAGGGGAGTAAACACTTTCCAAATAAATCTTTTTTTCCCATGTGAAGCTATGTCCTAGCATTCGAGTTAGTTGAGGGATAGAAACGATCCAAAACATAAGAGTATTGTTAATAAATCTGCGTTGGCTTCTGGTTCTTGCTAGAAAGGCTTCACTTTTGGTCTGTCTTCTTATGAGGATTATTCTTCTATTCAAAAGGAAATTTTATAAAGTTGAAGTTTCCTTTTAAGGGGCTTTAGCCTTGATCAAATTGTAGCTTTCGCTATTTATGTTCTTCTTGTATTTGATTTGTGATCCATGTTTGAATAAGTTGTTAATCTAACTAACATCGAAATATTCTGAAGGGCTTGCTTGACTGGTTAGTTTGCTTTCGTTGCATCTTGAGTAGTCAGTTATAGATCATAGTCTTATTGGCACAGTTTAATTTTGAAATATTATGACATTAAACTTCTTCCTTACCCACGACGGATTTGAGGCCGGGTACCGTTTACTCATATGGGTAAATGCACACGTTGGTTAAGCTGCTCTTTCCTGTTGTGAACTTTTTAATTTGGGTAGGTCATCCTTTGTTTACTGGCGGTTGACCCAGGGTTAAAAGACACAGTGGGACGTAAAATCTGATCTGCTCGTCTGTACCTTTTTGATGATTGGGGTAAAGAGCAGAATGCAGAATGTAGCCAGGTCTTTTTATTGAGCAAGAGCGTTAATTTCAGATTTTAAATTTCCTCTTATTTACGACATGTGTGTGATTTGCTCCTGTAACCGAGTGAATATTCAAACTAATCTGATCTTACAAATGAAAGCATCTATGTTTGTTTTCAAACGGATTTCTTTCAAGTTGGTGGTGACCCTTGGTATATACCGTGGAGGAGAATCTATTCAGATATTCATTTCATGGTTCTTTATTGCAGCTGTAACCGAATGTCAATTTTTCGTATATATAGGCATGTTCAGATCTAATGGGCCATACAAAGTCGTAAGTTTTGGTAGTAGTGTTTTATCAGATGCATGGACTAGATATATGTTATGCGAGTTTTCAGAGAAATATCTATTCAAGGATATGGTAACTTGCAGGAGTATTAGAGGGATCAATTCATTGGTGGCATTTAAGAATTATATCATCTGGGATCACAAGTTTTAAAATATTGATAACTACCCACTGTAAAATTCATATGATTGAGCTGGGTAAACCTAGAATATCTAGGGTATTTTCACCCTTAGGGAGTGATAGAATATAAGCCACATAGGTTTACATGATGTTCGGAGATGTACTACTCCAAATTGCATTTTAAATGTGGTGCTGTGGAAGTTGGACATAATTCTGAAAATTGAGCAATATATAACAGATTATTGTGTAATACAAGAATGTTGGGTGACTAGTTTGATGCTTCTTAGAAGCTAACCCAATGTTGTCCATGCATACGACATACATTCTGATGATGTTCTTTTCTAGAGCTCTAGATATTGAGACATTTGGAAAAGATTTTTGTTTTGTAGAATAACTTAGCCTTGAGCATCCGTTTTCTTCTTGTAAAAGTAAACTCTTTTGCATTGAAAAAGTCCAGATAGGTAACCAATATCTCTGGTAGATAGCTTTTAAACATGTCTTAAGAATCCACTCATTCCTAGTTATTATAGTACCATCTTAGGTGTTTACAAGTTAAAAGAGAGTGCTGGAATTTATTGTCAAGCTTGTTACTACCTCTTTTTTCAACATGTGTGAGCCGAAGAAAATTACCGGGATGATTCCTTGAGTAACTCCGCTGAAATTTTGTTGCTGTTTGTTCTAAACACTGTTATAAAGATTGTTCTCTCTTCTGCTTAAGTTTCTTTCTGAGATGCACTTAAAATGAAACACGGATATGCAATAGTATGGAAAAATGCAAACGGGAGGGGGAAGGCTAGGCGTCTTTTTCCTATTTATTCAAGCATATTGTAAATAGTAGATAATTTTGTTGAACTCCATTTCTTTTCTTCTTTTCCCTTAAATTAAACACCTTCTACGTGCAGGAGAAGCTGTTTTCAAGTAAAAATAGAACAGAGTTTTCAGTTGGGAAGAAATTAAAGAATGATATGCTTCCTGAAATTGAGAAGGTCCACAAGGTAGTGCACTGCAGAGATCTGTATCTCTAGTTTTTTATCTTCTGGATTTCTTCCTAAATTTGCTTTTATCCTCGTTGAATATTGCTTATTACTTATGATTTCAACCATGTGGTGTCTCTGCAAATAAAGAATCATAATGCTGTTTGCAAAATAATGTTGTTTGTGGCATAGAATGCCAATGTATCCAGTGTGATTGACCTCAACTCTTGGTTTTACAGAAGAGAGAGAAGTTATTGAAGAAGCAACACAGACAGGCTCTTATGCTTGATAATATGATGAATATGGATGGCCTTGCTGCTGGACGTTCCCTTCGTGATAGAAAACCTGTAACATATACTTTTGGTAAGATAAATAAATTTCTTGGTGAATCTATTATAATCTGAGCTACCGATTTCTACTTGATGTGTGTGGATTGTAACTTCCATATAATTCTTTTCAGAGTCAAAAAGTATTTTCATTTCTCCCTCGTGCGTTCAAAATTTAAGTGCCTGTTATGCTTTGCAGATGATTACGATAGGTCTATAAATGAGGCTATCAAGATAACCAAGTATGTGCTTTGTCTTCTCAAAGCTTCTTTATGCTGGACTTCTATGTATCTTTATTCTTCAGCATCTCATGGTTCGTCTGATTTTCTTGTACATCAGAAAGCAACCCTCACCTCTGGAATTCATGACCACAAGGAGGGAAGGCTTGCGATATGAAGCTCAAATGAATGGGAGATGGGGCAGTGGTCCTTCGGTATCTTTTAATGAGCATTCTCCAAAATCTGATTATGATGGATATTATGATGATAATGGGGCAGATCATCTTGATCGCAGGTAATGCTTCTTTGATTTTTCTACTTTTGTTTGTGATAATACATGTTCATCCACATTGAGATCAAGTCTTAGATGGGATTCTTGCTGTTTGTAGCAACCGACGAAGGCAGAGGCCTCAAAGGTATTCTGAAAAAGAGTTCGTTGAAGCAGTTTCAGATAATGATGCAGATTTTGATAGTGATGATGACATAGTCGGTGAAGTGATATATGATGATGAGTATTTGAGAAAACGAAAACAGAGGCGGAAAATGTCTAGCAGCTCAGAAGGTGATGATGAGTACCATTATGATGATGATAATCCCGAAGAGGAAGAGGAAGAAGAATATGATGATGCTGATTCGCTAAGTGCTAGTGAAGAGAGTGATGGCCGCCAACAGTTTAAGAAATTGCCAGGCCGCACTAGGAGGGAAACTAAGTTGAGATCAGTTGGTGACCTGCAGTTTGGTTTGCGGCGTAGTAACAGGGCGACGCGCAACCAGATTAACTATCGAAAATATGAACTTTCAGAATCTGAAACTGAATCAGCAAAACCTGGGAAGTCAGAGGCCGTAGCTGAGTACTCCAATGAAAGCGAAGATGCAGATAAATTCTCTATGGCGAGTCAAGATTCTGAGGATAACACAGATGACCAGGAGATGAAAGTTGATCAGCCGGTAGACGAACCAGCAGATGCAGATACCGTTAAGCAAGAGGAAAACCATCTGCCGGAGAAAGCAGATAGCCCACGGCAAACTGACGGTGAGGGAGTGCAGAAAAGACGTTTTCTTGATCTGAATGAGCTTGCCCCTGGTTCTGGCTTTGATGATGGCCCCAACTCTATGATGAAAGATGAAGATGGAGATGAGTTCTGAAAAGGGTTCAGGTTTGGTTTCCGCCCGAGAAGTGGTTTTTAGTTCTCTCTTGGAGAAGCTGATTGTATGATATATGTAGCTGTTTAGATCAATGGTGGCAAGTTCACTCCAAAAAAGGAAGTCAGTACTATAGTTCTTCCTCTGGAGATTTTAATCAACTGCCACCCACCCTCCCAACATGCAATTAAAAGAATGTGTACCCTTACTTGATGATGCTGAGAAACTATGTAGATTCTTTAGTCATTTTTTTAGGACATTTTCCATTTGAGAAAGAACACAATGAGATTGGATGAGAAATTTGTACTGTGGGAGCTCTTTACTGTTTCTTATCCGGTCGGTGTAAAATAACCCATCTAACGAATATTTGTAATGGAAAAAAAAAAGAAGAGAAAATCAGGATTTGTGCTTCTGTTATTATTCACACTACTAGGCGGTGATAATACTAGTTGCTTTTCTTGGAGTGTTCTCTATTTTCACTTTGTTTTTACTGTTGAATTCTACACGAAGCCATGTTGACTTTATTCATAGTTTGAATTTATTTTATAATAAACTTTACTAATAATAAAAAATCGATGGACAATCATCTTGAGCATAGGAAATACCAAGACCATCAGGTGACGGAGTGGATGATTCAAAAAGAAAAACAGGGAAAGTCTCAGAGGGAGTCCTTTAAATTTTTAAAGAAAATCAATAAGTCCTAAAGTGGTATTGGTATTATGATGAAATAGTTATACTTGTAATAGCATAACATAGGATTGTACATAAAGCAATTTTGATAGCAATGCAATTTACCAAAAAAAAAAAAATGGTGGGACTTTTGGGCAAAATTATAGCAACTTCCTATAGGTATTGATGTGTTTGTTGGACAAGCAAATGAAATTGATTCAAAGTTTACAAAGAAATTTGACCCTTTCTTTTTCTTAAGAAAATAAGAGTTTGAAAACTTATGGCATCTAATTCATGATCCCTTTCATATATCCAGATTATTCAAAAAGACTTTTAAACGTTTAATGTGAATTGATAAGAAGGGTTATTTATCGCACCAATAATTTTTTTTTTTTTTTCATATTTGCAGGGTGTCTACCGTATTTCACTCGCGAAATTGTAGGCACCTCGATGGGTGGGATAACCGGCTAAAGTATTTAAGGTTGCTCCATGCCCATGACGAGGTTCAAACCCTCGACTTATGGTTAAGGGTGAAAGAGTCCCTTCCACCCCACCACAACCACTTTGGTTACTAATAATAATACTTTTATTAACAGTTCCTAATGCTATTCCATATTTCCATTGACCAACCAATAGAGTAACCAATCACTTTCCACTAGTGTAAAGTTTGCGTCATTTCTAGTTGTCACTGTCTGGTGGTACATTGCCAATTGGCAAATAAATCTCATTCAGAGTACATGAATAAATATAATTACACGTTCAAATTTATTCACTTTATAATGATATCTCATCTTTTAAATGTAGTTAAAGCAACGTACACTTATCCACCAGACCCCAACGTTACACATGTTTCTGTTGTGGTAATATTAACCGTAATTCAGAGAGAATGAATCGTTGACTTAATGATTAGAGCGTCTGGCCACGATCTTTTCACTACTTGAACCCTTTTTTTTTATTTTTTATTTTTAAAAATCCTATGAGCCAGAGAATCTTTATCACAGTTCAAGCGAATCATAATGGTAAAAGGTTCCCATCATTGCCAGACAAGAAATAAGGAGAAGAGAAAAATGAACAGCAAAACGGCCATTTCCCACAAGTGCAAAAGCAATTTGGAATCTCCTCTTTCTGACTTTCTCTTGCCATTCTATGATATTTTATACAGGACAAAAAGGGTGTCTATATATGGTAGCGTAAATTACTTTTTGCATAAGACCCATCAGGCATCAACCTATTACCTCCACTTTTCCCTTCTTCATCAACACGAACGAGGGGCGTAAAATCACCGAATTTTTGAAGGGCCTCTAACACATTATACAACCCCCAGAAAAGTTCTCTTTCTCTATATTGCATTTGCTTCTCAAAAATTTACACAGCTTGATTTGATTCTATACCTGCAAAAACTTCCTTGATCCCTTGTTCATCAAGGTAAATTTCTCAGAACCGTTGTTGTAGTCAATGCCTTATCTTCCTACGATGACCCAGGTATCATCTCATATTGCAGCATTGAGGTTTTCCCTGCTGCTGCAATTTATTCCACATGCAGAGCATCTGCCTAGGAGATTGGTAGTGGGCTGTAAGATAATTTTCTATGCATCCAAACTGGCAAAACTTTAGGCTATGCACATACTCCACTGGCGTAGTGGTATTGAATTGCTCAACCCATGTACCCACACTCACATCTTCCATCTTGAAAAGCTGCATATAATTAAAAAAAACACAGTTCTCATGAACAGGCAGGTAAATACTCATTTGCTTTACCGCAGCTGATGCATAGAATGTAATCAGGAGTCTACTTGAGATTATCAGTTTGATGATGAGTAACTTGAATGCTCGTGTGCGTGCACTCAAAAGCATGAGAATAACTAAAATGATAACAGGGGCAATAACGAACATGACATATTAACCAAATAGAGAAAAGGAAGGATGCATACCCTTAACTCCTGTTTCTCAAACCCAGATACAATGAAATTTGCGATGTCAAACGAAACCATGTAGCCTGCACCATTTGCATACGGTGGATAAACTTCTTCAGGCCACTCCTGGAAATTCAAAGCAGTAGTATAAGCTTTCAACCACATTGAACCAAAGCACCAACCCCTTCTTTTGGTACCAAGCAAAGCACCAGCCTTAACAAATAAGAATCGACCACCAAATTTCCAAGAAGAATATACAATTATCAAATATGGAAACAAGCACCCTCTTTTTTTTTTTTTGTGCGTTTTTATGATATGTTCAAAAAATTCGAATTTCTGCGTTTCTTTTTTCTCATAGGAACTAGCAGATCGGGAGACCCTTCGACAATCTTTCCCCAATACCAGAACCAGCCAACCCAACCCATGCTGCCCCTTGAAAAAAGCACAAACCAACATTCAACTAATCCAGATTATACTAACATTTAAAATTAAAGCTATGTCGGGTACATTGGAGATGGCTTCCCCTCTATTTGTTTCAAAGACTTCGTGAACTCCGACAGCAATAGTCTACGATATACGATAGTCAAACCATCTATGCAATTTCATAAACCTTTTCGGTAGAAGAAGATGCATCAAAGGTGCACAAAAGATATAGCGGAAAAGCTGGAAATAAAAAACTTAAAATTAACCCTAATAAATAAGACACTGCTTAACAGTCACAAGTAGAATCAAAGAGAGTATCAGTGTCCGAAAAGTACCTTATACGTTACAGCCCATTTACCACTCCGCAGGGGCTTATGGTAGAAGTTGATGTTGCCCATATATAAACTCTCATTTTGAGGTATCTTATTTGCTTCCTTAAGAACTGCACCTACCTTCACAAATGTATCATCATCGCACTTCAAAAGATATTTCGCAGCTACCTTGCGAACCTGTAAAATGCAATCCAATGCGATTACTAAAATAGCCATCAATATCCAATTAATATCTTATTCTTCCACAATAAGCTACTTACCCCGTACTCACAAATGGCAACAGTTTTTAGCACCACAAGGTCATAATGATCTATATATGGAATAATGACTATATCACCGAAGAAATCAGCTTCTCTCTTTAACTCCAATATCACTTCCTTTCTCGGGTTCTGTTTGAAATAAAAGAAACATGGAGTAGGTTTTAGCAATTGAGTAATACAATGCAGCACTATAATGTGGACTCAATAGAAACCACGGCTTTGGCTTTACGTACCAGTGCCACCATGAAACGGGCCACAACTTTTGATGATTTGATAAGTCTATCTTGCATCCAGGACTTCCTGATTGCCATGCGCTCAGCAAAATGGTTTCCAGCAGAAAGTATACCAATGAAAAGATCAACGGGTTTATCTTGAAGAGGTGGTGCCTTCCATACAGCTGACATGTTAAGATGTCTTTGTGGAGAGAAGCTAGGATGCGATGTGGGCAATGAAGCTGCAACTATAGAGCTGATATCAATGTCCCCATTCAAAGTCAAACCTGTAGCATCCTCAAGTGCAAATCCCTATCGATCAATTGAAAACCTTTAGACAGATATATTCACCATAAAGATTGTATACACAAAACTAACGATGTGACATACCGTCCGGTAGGGAAATGAAGTTATATGCCTCCCGTCAACATGGACATGATAACCGTCCAAACCAGCACTAAGAGTTAAAACAAAGAGCTTGTCTTCTACAAATGGGAATGGCCAATCTAGAGGCACCTTTTTGGTTCTGCCAATCAACCGGTTCAACCACCAATTTGCTTTTGCTTCCTCAGTCTGATTACCATCATCCCGAATCCACTTTTCACACTTAGGCAGACCGTCAACTAGAAAAGAAGCACTTGCATAAGCTAATTATACAGGAAAAGACCAAGCCAAGTTAACTGGAAAATGCTATGCTGGAAGATTTACTGATAGGTCAATCAATATCCTCATGTTCAGAACATTTGAACATAAATTAAGTACCAGGATTTTAAACCTTTGCCAAGTTGCTGGAGTAGCCATCTAAGGAACAGAATAGTGTTTTCAAAATTCGAACGCCTAAATATTAGTTAAAAAAAAATTTATAATTAAACCACCATTATCCGATCTCACTGAAACATCAAGGTCAACACATAGAAATCCCACATCAAAGAGAAACAAGGAACCATCTTCCAAGTAAAATGACAGCACAAAACTCAGGAATGAATTGCAATCGACAAGCATGAAAAGTAGTTCAAAATTTTAAAATTTACCCACCAGCTTCCTCCTCGGCTTTTGATAGCCAGCCTTCACACCGTTGAGGTGTACCCCATTGCTGCCTATAACAAGTGTTCATCTCAATCACCGACTTTCCACTCCAATCTCCCTTCAATCTGGGATTAAAGTGAAAAATCCTTGGTGGTTCCTCACCATCAACCGCCTTCAATCCTTGCAATTCCATAAAAAACTGCGAAACCATGATATGCTGACCTTCTTTTAACAAAGAAATCTTGGTCTCACGCTCAGCATGAGCCCATTTAGGCTTGGCAACTACGGTTATATGCGAACCTAGTGTCAACCCACATGGCAGAACCATCAACTTCCCCCTCTTACCAGAAAATTCATCCCCTCCCATGGCAATATAATGCGGGCAGGCTTCATCAACTGCCCCATTTGTCGCCGGTTTCACTTTGGAGGCCATCCCATCCGAATCAGCTCCGGCCAATTCCTCCAAATTATCCCAAATTTTCCTCCCAACTGAATAAGCCGCCTTAGCTGTTTTGAACATCTCGGCAAACCCATCGTCCACGGAATTCTCTGCATTCAAATCGAAATTCAAGCTAGCTAATGGGTGTGTAAACTCTTGAACCCTTCTCTCAGGTTTAGAATCATCCGAAATCCGGAAAGGAACATCCAGAGGTCGAACAGGGGCATCTTTTCTCCCTGAATTCTCGTCTATCTCGAGCAAGAAAGACTTCGAATTCAACGACGACGACGACCCTCCTCCAATCCCATTACGAACCTCTTGAGAAACAGTTGTGAAAACAAAAGGGACCTCGTAAAACACCAGAAACATGTAAAAAATCGCGAGGGCAAACAGTATATGCACCGACTTCTGCCGACTGAAAGACACAAACATATCCAACTTTTCTCTCTTCATAGCTCCCAAAACAGCCAAAATCAAAGAAGAAAAAAAAACCCCTTTTAATTCTAAACACCAAACCAATGAAAAATGAGCTCAGAGAGAAATTTTTGAAGAAGAAAGAGGCCCAAGAAATGCTCTTTTTGTGAGCTGAGTGTTTCAGGGTGAAGCAAAAACTTTGTGAAGATTTTGAAGCAAACCCAGAAAAAAAATAAAAAAATAAAATACTAAATAACAACAGAAGAAGATGAAATGAAGTGAAAATAAGCAGGCGAGCAACAGAGCGTTTGCCTGCGGGCTTATAAGAGTTAGGTAATCAGCACAAAAGTACAAACTTGTGTGTTCATGAGTTTGGGGAGAGGACTTTTAGAGAGAGAAACAGAAATTGAAGAGAGAGAGAAAGAAAACGCCACGTTGGAACTCGCGTAGAAGGCTTTCAGCGGTTTGGAGAATATTATTATATAATATTAAAATAATGCCAAACAAAAGTGAAAATTGGTGGACTGATTTTTCTGTCCCTTTCCAGAGAATCGTTTTTTTTTTTTTTTTTTCCTTTGAATAATATTAATAAGATTGAAGTAAAAATGTTTAAAATTCAATATGAGTGCTGAATTTAATCTTCTGGAATTTGGAACGGGTCAAAATCAGAATTAAGATTGAAAAAAATCCAGTTATGTTAATTAAATTTTGAATTAAGAATTCTAGATACAGGAACACACATTTCAATTTTGTTTTCTTTTTCCAGGATAATAAGAGATAAAAGAGAGTTAAACTATTGATTAAGAAGTCATTAATTAGGCTTCTGTTTCTTTCTTTTTTGGCTATCATTTTCTTTTTCAATTCAAATTGAAACAAGTCACCTGGGAAAATTTGCCTTTCACACCCATTTTGAATCGTCTAGTCAGTATGCACTATATGAATTTCAACAGTAAGATACTCAAATTAAATTGGGAAGGAGAGCTAGTTAGTAATTATACGTGATTCACCTAATTTACCTCATCATCAATATATCTCACATTACATGTCATTTAATTATTGTATAAAATTAACAGGTGTTTATTTTCAAAACCACCACCTTTACTACTTGAAGTCACATATTTTAAAATTAGACCATTTTACCCCTATAATTTTTTCAAATCAAATAATTTGACTAGAAAGAAAATAAAAAAATTTTAAAAAAAATGACCGACTGGGCGGTCCACCCGTCCCGGGTTAACCGGGGACGGGCAAAGAACGCGTCTTCTTGTTCATCCGAACGCGTTCATTATGCGTCCTGGTTCGTTCGGGCGAACAAGAGGACGCGTTCTTTGCCCGTTCCGGGTTAACCCGGGACGAGAGGATTGCTCGGCCGGTCCCGGTTCGGTCTGATATGGTGAACCGGACCGGTCATGCCCTTTTTTTTAATTTTTTTTGTAATTAAAAAATAGCAATATTTGTCATTTAAAAAAGTATAAAAATTAAAAAATATCAATCGGATTCATTGCTATTTTTTTTAATTTTTAGATTTTTTGTTGTAATTAGTTAATCTAGTTTTTAGATCATTAAATTTATTAATAATTTATTATTTGAGTTACATTAAGTATCACCAATTTTTGTAGTACAAAAAATAGTTAATCTATTTGCACATATTTGTTACAATCTTTGTAGTACAATTATTATTTTTCATTATAAATGTATAATTATTATTTTAACTAAAAATTATCTTTAAAATAATGATTAAAGCAAAATTTATATTTTAATATCAATTCAAATAAATTAAATTTACAAATAATCTTAATTTTTTTTCTAGTAAAAATTAATTTCTTGTTTATTTTCAAGTAAATATAAAACCGAGAGTTTAAGCACTAAAGTATAAATATTGTTAATAATATTTAAAGTATGAGGTATTCAACATGTAACGATACTGCGAATAAACTAATATTAAAATAAAAATTAATAATTTATCCGTTCTCACGAGAATCGGACCAAATGACTTGTCCGGTTCGGTCCAAGTGGCAGGGGCAAAAGGAGAATTCTTTAAAATAGGTGGCTTCAAGTACTAATTTGGGTGAATGGAAAAATCCAACCCCTTTAATTATTTATATCAGATTTATAAACTTTTTAGATATTTCTATTCAAAACTTTAGAAATATAATATTCACATTAAATTTTAGATATAATAGGATAAACAATACATTGTCCAATAAGTAATTGTCATGTACTGTGAAATGTAAGGGCGATGTAAATGGTGAGATGAATATTATTATTCAAATTAATTTTTTAATCTTAGTTTTTTCGTGATGAAATAATCAAGCATTTAAAATTTATAATAATGTAGGTCTATTTAGTTCGTCGGGTAAAAGTAACAATTATTATATATGATACAACTTTGAAAGGTAGTAATTATGGTAGTGAAGT
Source organism: Oldenlandia corymbosa var. corymbosa (assembly GCA_949775105.1). Classification (NCBI taxonomy): domain Eukaryota; kingdom Viridiplantae; phylum Streptophyta; class Magnoliopsida; order Gentianales; family Rubiaceae; genus Oldenlandia; species Oldenlandia corymbosa. The sequence goes on from OX459124.1 coordinate 8,277,215, forward strand.
TTCGTTTTGTAGCCATATTTGCCAGAAATATAAAGTAAATCGTTTAATTGGACCGTCTCCAGGTCTTCCATTGATCACGTAACCAATTAATTATCCCCATCTTGGTGGAATCTTTTATATATAAGTATCAAATGCAGTTATGCAAACACAATTCTGTCATTGATGTAAAGAGAAACAAATGACGTCACATTATGATAACCAAAAACAATCCTGGTAGAATTCCTTGAAGGTGCCCTTTAATGTTTTTTATGTTTAAAAGAAAAATAGTTCCTTTTCCCAAATTAAAACAATTCAACAAATTTTGTTATGTTCATGTTTCACGGATCAAAATAGTTCGTTTATTTAAATTTTATTTTGAGATAGAAAACATCTCCTAATAATAAATAGAAAAACACGCATTAGTTATTGTTAACCAGGAAAAATAAAAAAAAGTTGAGTGAAATTCTACTAAAATTTAACTCTTCCAGTTGAGTGGTTGAAGGTTAATTCGGACGGGAGCTTTAACAGGGAAAATGGTATGACGAGTGCGGGAAGTGTTGCCAGAGATTGTTTTGGTAGATAGGTGGGTGGATTTACGATGAATATCGGTTTTTATACTATTACAGGAGCTCAATTATGGGGTCCGTTTCAGGTTTTGACCTTGGCATGGGAGACAGGAAGCCGAAAGGTAATTACTGAAGTTGATAACATGAGCATTATCTCGATGGTACAAGGGGACAAGGTGATTGTTGAGATGAATGCAGGAGTAGTGAATAGGATTCGTGATCTGTTAAACCGAGATTGGGTAGTTAAGGTTAAACATATGTTTAGAAGCGAATTTTGTAATTGACTACTTAGCGGCTCTAGCAACACAAGGTCCGGGAAGTGTGAAATGGCTACAAATTCCACCATCGGGTGTTGTACCATATGGTTAGAACATGATTTAATGGAAGTAACATATCTTCGAAATGTATTAATTTGATTCTCGACATTGTTGCCTTTTCTATTGTAACAAAAAAAATAAAAAATAAAAAATAAAAAATTCTACTAAATTTACAAATGAATCAAAACCGGGCAAAATTTCAATGAGCAATATGATCTCTTTTTATGAGAGTTATGGATAATGGACTATTTATCTTATTAGAGTTATGGGCTATTGTGTGTGAGGTTGTAGACGACTCAAGAGATCGCACCAAGTATTTCTTGTTTTTATGGTTCTGTTTGGTTCTTTTCTCCAAAAGATGAGTCTGTGCCCTTTACTTCTGATTGTTTGGCACAAAGAAAATTTAGTATTGTTTAGATGACAGGAGCGTTTCTTTATAAAATTAGTATTGTTTAGATGTAGAAAGGGGCTCATATTTAAAGGATTTACGATCCACCATTCTTCCATTCAAAATTTTTTGTTTTTCTTTCATATCTATTAGGCCGTCAAATGTTTTTCTTTCATATCTATTAGGCCGTCAAAAGTAATAAACCTTCAACTATTACTAGTTGTTAAAAGTGGCTTTTTTTTATGCTTGGATCGATTAAGAAATCTATCCAAATGTTTTTTTTGTGCACTATTTGATTTTAGTTTGTTTTATTAGAAATGAAGGATAACTTAAAAAAGGTCTATTGAAATTTATGCTACTAACTATGCAACTAAACAGAATCAAATTTGGTTACCATGATTCGATCATCCTAATTTTAAAACGTCTTGGCTGTTGATCATCCTAATTCGATCATCCGATGAAGCTGCTGGCGGTTGATGGGAAGAATTAGGAGCAGGCAAGGAAAGGATTTGATACTGTGTTGAGTTTGTGAAGTAAAAAAAAGAAAAGAAAAAAAGGAGAAGAGTCATTAAGTTCCGAAGGATTTTAATTTTTCTTTTTTAATTAAATCTTATCATAAAATTCTAAAGTGATTTGGATAAGCTAATTAGATTGCCATGTAAGTAGATTTGTTAGTAGAGTTAAAAGAAAAGTGGAATATCATTACTCTAATCAGATTCATTTTCATTTAATTGCTCCCTTCTTTTTCTAGGCCATTCTTTTTTTTCCCCTAATTTCCCCTTCTTTTTTCGGCCATTCGCGTTCACCTCCCAGGCGATATTCTTCTCACTTTTTTTTTTTTGGCATAATCATTGTTTAAACAAAAGAGATTTTTTCTTAATTATTTTTTGGCGCTCAAACAAATGAAATTTCAATTTCTTCAAAAATATATTTCCTGAGTTAAATTTACGTTCTTTGATTCGGCATGTACCGATTTTCACGGTCATCATCCTTTGAGTTGAGACTTATGAGGCAAATCTTCTATTAGTTCTCACTTAACAGGTTTAATATTACTTTTGTGTTTAAGTTCATGTACTTATTGTTGTTAAAAAGACCGAGGATCTAAAATTAGAATCAATTGATGATAATTGAATTTTAAAGTTGAATAGTTCATATTAATATTGTTAAAAGTTTGCTGATTTTGAAATTTTTTTGTGTCTACCGATCAATGTAGAGGTCATGGAGATCAATTTTTTTTGCTTAAAGAATAAGGATTAAGGATAGATTGTATGATTTTTCATTTTTGCGTACTAAAAAAAAAAGAGAAAAATTACTAAAGGCAAAACTGAAGTTAACTTGTCTTTTTTATAGAAATGAAATTTTTATTACAAAATAAAGTCAACGTGTCTAAATAAGGAAAAAAAGGAAGAAATTAAGGGGTTATAATAAATATACTAATTTCTTTAATGTTTTAAGTATCGGTAATATTGGTAGTTGATAAAATTTTGCTCTAAACATAAAAAAACTGCTCTCAATTTATCACTTCCTATTAGTTATTGTTATCCAGGAAAAATAAAAAAGTTGAGTAAAATTCTACTAAATTTAACTCCTCCGGTTGAGTGGTTGAAGATTAATTTGGACAGGAGCTTTAACAGGAAAAATGGTCTGGTGAGAGCGGGGGGTGTTGCCAGAGATATTTTGGTAGATAAGTGGGTGGACTTACGATGAAAATTGGCTTTTGTACTATTACATGAGTTGAATTATAGAGTCTCTTTCAGGCTTTGACCTTGGCATGGGAGGCCGAAAGTCTAAAGGTGATCGTTGAAGTTGATAACATAAGCATTCTCTCGATGGTACAAGGGGACAAGATGATTGTTGGGATAAATGCAATAGTGAATGTGTTTTGTGTTCTGTTAAAGCGAGATTGGGTAGTTGAGGTTAAACATGTGTTTAGAGAAGCGAATTTTGTAGCTGGCTACTTGATAGTTTTAGCAACACAAAGTTCGGGAGATGTGCAATGGCTATAAGCTCCACCATCGGGTGTTGTAATATGGTTGGAACATGATTTAATTGGAGTAATATATCCTCGAAATGTATTAATCTGATTCTAGGCATTGTTGCCTCTTCTATTGTAACAAAAAAAATTGGGAGAATTTGGCTAAAGGGCAGTCGAATAGGTTAAATTAATAAAAAGAGTATGATCTCAAAATATTTTGTATGAAAGGAACAATCAATAAAAGGATGACTAGTTAAAACATTAATAGGATTTCCCCCATTGCCTGAATCCCTTCGTATTGTTTTTATTTTCCTTCCATCTGCGGCTGCGGCTTTGAGAGATATTTAGGAGATTGATGTTTGTTTTGTGTATTTTATGAGTTTTTTTGAAGGGTAATAAAATATTAATGACAATTATGTAATTATAAAATTATATTGATTTTATATTTTTTAACAAATAAATTATTATCCTTCATACAAAATATTTTAAAGTCATACCCCTTTTATTAATTTGACATGTTCTACTGCCCTTTTGCTAAATTTTTCCAAAAAAATTCTACTAAATTTACAAATGAATCAAATCCTGGCAAAATTTCAATGAGCAATATGATTACTTTTATGAGAGTTATTATGGATAATGGACTATTTATTTTATTAGAGTAATGGACTATTTACTGAAAATAATGATACTCATCTCACTAAATTATCTCACATTTATATCACTTGACATGAGGTAAAATTAATTGGACGGTACAGAGAAAGATTAGTATGACTTTTGCCCTCCCAAGGAAGTTAGAAATCAAAACCATGATGATAAACCTATTCAATCTCCTACACTCTCAATTTTGAAATGAATAGTCATACTCCCTCATAATAAAAAAATGAAATAAAATCGATTCTTTGTTAATTTATCTAGTAATGAGTTTATGAACTTAGTAAAAAAATCATCTGTCATAAATTATTCAAATGTTGGGAGATAAAATTTACATATCATTATTAGTGTTTTCTAATAATTGAATTAAAAATCAAATTTCTAAGGACTCTCATTCATAGAAATTTGATGTTTTAAATCAGCCAAACTCTACTCAAGAAAATTCTAGTTTGTAATTTTACCTATGCACTTTTGAAATAAACATATTATATACATATATCTATTAAAGGAAAAACTAAATTCAGCCAAAAAAAAAAAGCAAAAAAGGAAAAAATTCAGCCAAAAACTTTGACTTAGTTCCTCATTATGTTTGATTTCGAATTCAACACGCATTAAATCTTAATGATGTAAGTCCTTAACGCGAAAATGACTCCTAAGTGCATCTAAATTGTTTTCTCTTCTACTCCGACTGATTACGGGATTTTGTGCAATTATATCATGTTTCTTTCATTTGTACAATTATACATTTGTTTTGACAAAATTGAGCAATATCTTATCTATTTCTCTAATTCAATCTTTGCATTGGAAAAAATAATTGTGTTTAAGGTGAAATTGTATTGAAAATTCAACAAAATTGGAATGAGTTGCAGGTAAAATATTTAAGAATCATATTGTATTTAATCATTTTTTTTAAATTTATCTTTGATATAGATGAAATTTATAAAATGACATGTATTTTCATATTGAAGCCGTACTATCATATTTGTATTTCTACATGAGTGATGATATATATATGCTGGAAAATTTTGACAAGAAAATTTATAAAAAATGAGGTGATTAAATTTTAAATATTTTCTAACCCTTAAAAATGATAAATTTCTAAATAAAAGTTTTAGATATAGACACGTATCATTCGTTCTCCATTAAAATTTCCCGTAAAACTTCTCCCTACGAATCATTATCCTTTCTACATTCTCCTTCAACTGGAAAACAATAATTTTTAGGAGATTCTTGAGGATATTACAGCAAGCAGAGTCATGAGATCTGCTTATCAAATTTGGCTTGGGGAGTTGTGTGGGGATCTGCGAGTGGAGGTTGAAGTTGATAGTCTCTGACTCTCTGTATTATATTTGCCATGGTGAAGGGTGACGAAAAGTGTTTGGTGTGCATAAGAGTTTTGTTGATGGGATTAACGAACTACTCATTGAATCATGGAATATAGAAATTAGACATATTTATTGTAAGATTAATTTTATATATTTTCAGCGGCATAAGTTTCCTGATGGTCCCCATATGAAGTCAGATTTTGGTTACAGTATAATGTGATTGAATTTCTTTTAATTTCCGGAACATTATATTAGTTTAGTTTGTAGGCATTTCCGCCCTCTATTATTCTATAAAAAAGAAAACAATACATTTCTTTTTATTGCATCTTGGGAGAGGGGGAATGAAGGTACTAGCAGTAGAGACTCCAAATTAATCAGGTCATTACAAATTTAGTAATCGAGATCCATGCGAGATAGGGTTGAGTTACGTGCAATTTTTTTTTTTTTGTTTTTCTAAGTAGTATCATCAGCATCTTCAAAATTATTTCGATTAATCGATGAACAATATTATGTCGTTAATGTAACAATAAATTAATATTGCCTCCGTCCTATAATTATTGTCCAGTTTTACTAAAATGAAAGATTTTATTTTTAGTCAAACTTGACTATATTTTACCTTAAACAACCGGATATACCCCTACATAAGTAATTGTTTAACCACTAAGATTTTATGGATAATGATTTTTACTAAAGACAAATGTGTAACTTGATCCATAAAAAGTCAAATTGGACAATAATTTTGGGACAAAATTTTTTGGACAAAGTGGACAATAATTATGGGACAGAGGGAGTACATGTTTCGTGTTTGGATATAGAATGTGAAACATTTTGTCTCAGTTTGTTAATAGTGGTTTGTAGAGACAAATTTCAAACGTTTTTACGACCTCTATTTTGTTGCAGCGTCCGTATGATTATTGATTAGTAACCACAATACAAACATGATATATATGTGACTAATCCGGTACACAGTTTCTTGGGTTCAATTCGTTGTCTTATTTTCATGTTGTGCTGCACGTTGCAACATCATTATTGTTTTCTAATTAGTATTTTTATCTAATGAATTTTAGCGCGTCCTTTTTTTTTTTAACTTCCTCCGTCCAATAATTATTGTCCAGTTTGGGTTTTCATTTTTAATTCAAATTGTATTAAAAATGAAATCTCAAACTGGACAATAATTTTGGGACAGAGGGAATATATATTTTGCAAGTCTCAAAATCATAATGTTCTTTGGAACTGACTTTGTTCATAAGAAGGGGATGCACTTTGGCGTTTGGGCTACGATCACTGATTAGTTGACTTACAGAACCTTTACAACCATTTTGATGAAACCGATCACATTCGATCTTATGCTAATTAAACTATACAAATCCAGACCAGCAAAACATATGCACCATTCTGAATTTTCATACTAATCTATTCCAGGATTGCATATCTTCCGGGTCAATTTAATTAGAACCATGAATTATAATCAAAATTGGACATCATTTTTTTTTTTCTTTTGTAAGAGTCAAAGACAAATAAGGCATAGCTGGGAGCCACATGTTCATCCCTTATACAGCCGCATATGAAACATATATACATACGATACCTAAAGAATGAACCTTAAAACGGGTCATTGAATTATTAGTTAATTCTAATACAAATCATCAATCAAATTTATTTGTATAACAGGTCACCGTACTAAGCAAAAAATTCACCCGAATCATTCTGTTAATTTTGGCCGTTAAATAGTGACAGAAATCTATTTTTCACATGCTTTTGGGTTTAGGGGTATTTTTGTTATTTTATTATTTTTTAATTTTTAATATTTTAAAAAAATCAATTAATTTTTTTTTTACAATTCTTCTTCTTATACTTCCTAACTTGTACATATTGGTAGTATAATTCCAAATTTCAAAAATTTATTTTACTTTTGTATTTTAACTTCTAGATTATAAAATTTTTTAAAAATTAAGAAATGAAGAAGAAAAATTCGAGTTAAAGTAAACATGAAATTTAATATTTTATCATTTTAAACTAAAAGAAAAACTAAAAGAATTAGCTTAGATAAGTTATTTCTTCTATGTTATTTAATTTTTTTCAACTCGATTAAATTATTTAATTATTAATTTTCACGTTAACTTCAATTTGAATTATATATAATTTTTTTATTTCTTTTTTTTTATAATCTAGAAGTTAAGATACGAATGAAAAATTAATTTTTGAAATTTAATAATGATACTAGTACTAACATATACAAGTTAGGAAGTAAAAAAAGAAGAATTGTAAAAAAAAAAAATTAAAATATTAATTTTTTTAAAAAAATATAAATTGATGAAATTGTCCATGGACCCAAAAGCAGGTGAAAAATAGTTTTCTGTCACGATTTAACACCCAAAATAACCTAGGGTAAATAAATTCTCTTAGCTGGAAGCTATTTTGAACGTTAAATTGTAACGGAAAACTATTTTTCACATGCTTTTGGTCTAGGGGTAGTTTCATAATTCTGTATTTTTCTTTAAATATATTAATAGATTAATTTTTTTTTGAACAATTCTTCTTCTTTATAAAAAAATAAAGAAGAGAAATTCAAATTGAAGTAAACGTGAAAATTAATAATTAAATGATTAAATCGGTTGTAAATAATTAAATAACCTAGAAGAAACAACTTGTCTTAGCTAATTTTTTAGTTTCTTTTATTTTTTTAAAATGATAAATTATTAATTTTTATGTTTATTTCAACTCGAATTTTTCTTCTTCATTTTTCTAATTATTTTTACAATTTATAATCTAGAAGTTAAAATATAAAAGTTAAATTAATTTTTGAAATTTAGAAATTATACTACTAGCATATACAAGTTAGGAAGTATAAGAAGAAAAATTCTAAAAAAATAAAAATAAAAAAATAATTATTTTCAAAAAATATAAAAATTTAAAAATAACAAAATGACAAAAATACCCTGAACCTAAAAGCATTTGAAAAATGAATTTCCGTCACTATTTAATGGCCAAAATTAACAGAATGATCTCGGATGAATTTTTTGCTCAGTGTAGTGACCTGTTATACAAATAAATTTGATTAATGACCTATATTAAAATTACCTAATAGTTCAATGATCCGTTTTGAGGTTGTGTCAAGAAATAAATAAATTTGATTGATAACTTATATTAGAATTAACTAATAGTTTAATGACCCGTTTTGAAGTTCACTCAAAGTTAAATATGAACACCCTGTAATTCTATAAACCTTCAAAACCACATTCATGTACAAGTTGGCAATTGCGTCAAGAAAAAGCCTGTTCAATGCAAATGGAACTTTATATATTGATTTGCCGAATCAGCTATATTCCCCGTTTCCTGTCATTATTCTTTTAGAATGTTTGTGTGATTTTCGGATTTTTTTGTTTTGTTTTTTTTTTTTTTTGTCTTTTGGTGCACTGTAATTTTTCTGATTTTATTATAGTTATATAGATAAGAATGTATGATTGATTTGATCAGGATTTCTAGAGCAATAATTTTATGACTAGAGCAGTAAAAACTGTTGTAACTTTAATTTTAGCAATATCACATTTAACGTTCTAAATACATAAGCTAGCTAGTTACTAATTCATTTGTTGAACTAAATTATGAATACAAAATACATATATTTTTAAAAAAACTGTGATGAAAGTGTATTAAACTAAGTTATTAATGTGGTGGACGAATTAATATAGATTATATGAATTTTAATCTTTTCATTTACTGTAACGTTGTAAGCAAACGAACTGAAGAGAAAATAGAACCTGAGAGTACCAGTTTTTTTTTTTTTTTCCTTTTTTTTCTCTCAAACAAAAGGTAAAGATGACATTCAGATTCCAACTAATTCAAAAAAATTCAAGGGGTATACTTAGGAGGTAAATTTTTGAGTTAGTCAGTAGTATATAGTATAATGCACCTAAGGGGTCTAAGCAAGGGATGGACATATATACTATATAGTTCCGTAGTTCCACCTCTCCCTTCCATATTTTATTAATTATCAATTTGAAAACTTGGCAGTGCACAAGACTTACAAGCATACAACAATAGCTATTTAAATCTTGTACGTACATAGTGAAAGGAAACTTGATCTAAAAGAACAAGCCCCTTTATATGTCTAGGCAAGCTTCGCGTACTACTATGCCTAATTGAAATACCAAGCGATGCTTCCCTTGCTAAAGCATCTACCACAACATTAGCCTCTCGGAATACATGAGCTGGTTCCTTTGCAAGAATGTGATAAATTTCTAAAGTCTGCCAATGATACTTCCAAGGAATAACCTACATGTCAACTAGAATATCCCCTAGAATTTTATTGTCAGTTTGGACCGCCACCTTCATTAAGCCAAGCTGGTCATACTTTCTCACACCAAAAAGTATTCCATACACCTCCGCTCCAAAACTATCTCCCCCGCCTAAATAGCCACTTTCTCCATATTGAAAAATACCATATCGTTGCCGTATAGAAAAGTCATAACCAGAACTTGAACTAACAAGTGAGCCATCCATATTCAACACATATAAACAGTGATTTGGGACCTCCCAATGTACCGCAATACTACTTCTCTTTTTGACCTTTTGCAAATGCACCCCAAACCTATTTTCAAGAAGAGTACGTTCTGTTTCATTCGCTGCATTAATCTCCTGAGAAATCAGAGTATTTTGAAGATCCTTCATGGTTGCAAAGATCGCTTTCTCCGAACTAAAAACTTCCCCATCAAATAAACACTTGTTCCTCAACTTCCAAATCTCCCAAAGGAGAAAGGACGGAGCAAGTTTAATTAATGAGTTCAGCGCTGTACCAAAACTACCCTTGCACCACCAAGCTTGCAAAATTGCCAACAAAGTCAAATTTTCATTCCAATTTATGGAAAATAAATTTGAAAAATACAGCCAAACCTTCTTCACTTCTGAACAGGAAAGAAAACAATGCGCAATTGAGTCTTCATGCGATCTACAAAATAAGCAAATGGACGGCCGCACCTGCAATCCAAACTTACTCAATGTTTCAGGAAAAGGAACAAGTAAGTTGCAGAGTTTCCACATGAAGAAAGAAATTCGCAAAGGAACTAACTTGTGCCAATAATTTTTGGATAAATCATCCTCCAAACCCCTCCACCTCAACTGATTAAAAGCTGATTTGATAGTGAACTAGCCGGATGAAGAACCTCTCCACACTAGAACGTCGCGGTCGCGCGTTAGGGTTTCATAAAAAAACAGCAATGCCCGTGGCATTTCCGACTTTAGAACTCCTTGCAAATCAGCCAAAAAGAAAGTTTTATTATTCAAGAATTCCTTATATTCAACTCAGCATAAGGTGGCTGCTCATTCAGGTTATCCCAAATGACACCTTCCTCCATCCAATTATCGAACCAAAAAGAGCGATCACCCTCGCGCGCCAATACCTTCGACGCCCTAGAAGCTTCTTCATCAACACTCATTACTCGACTCCAAGAGGTCTTATCTTTTTTGTATCAAAGAGAGAAGCTAAGAACTTACTCCACAAGCCAATTTGCTGCTTACATTTCCACCAAAGTTTACAAGAGAATGCCTTGATTACATCGTGAAAACGGCGCAACCCTAACCATTCTCAGTAACCGGAGAGGCTAAACGATCCCAAAAGTGCCAATGCCTTCTTCTCTCCTCACTAGTTCCTTGCCATAAGAACTGTTGATACTTCCTTTCCATTTCCTTTAACACTGACATAGGGGGTGAAATAGTAGCAAGCACATGAAGTGGCATAGCCGATAAAACATGCCTCAAAAGTATTAGCCGTCCACCTGGACTTAACAATTTATTCCACCAGCCAGCAATTCTAGAATCCAAAGGATCCAATAAAAATTGAAATGAAGAAGCCTTACTGCGTCCATGATAAAGATTGCAACCCAAATATATAAATGGAAAAGATCCCTTCGGCATCTCCAAAGTTCGTTTAATCAACTCAACCCGCGAGGCACGACAAGAGTCAGCAACCAAGAAAAACCTCTTATTACGATTCATTTTTTTGACTGGAAGCAATTTCATAATCCTCAAAAAATCTATTAAGCCACTTCAATGATCGTGTCTCACCCCTTGTAAAAATTACCAAAATCATCAGCGATGCTTAAATGAGAAACCCTCAAAGAAACCCGCAAGCGTGCCATAACCCGCTATCTTCCCTTTAAAAACAAGCTTCTTGAGCCTTCTAGACATTGCCTCCGTAGTCAAGATAAACAAATATGGCTAGAGAGGATCACCTTATTTAATTCCCCTAGTTAGCTGAAAGAAACCCATTGGAGAACCATTGACCAACACCGAAAACCAACTACACCGGAGATTATTCATTATCAAAAGTATAAAATGTAGAGGGAATCCTGGCTCTTGAAGAACCTTCTCCAGGAAATTCCAAGAAACTTTATTAAAGGCCTTCATCATATCTATCTTGATCACCACATTGTTCCCCACCACTTTATGATTTATAAATTGACAAAAGTCCTGAGCCAAGACCACATTATGAACAATGTCTCTACCCGGCAAGAAAGCAGATTGCTCCTCAGAAATCATTTTTGGCAGCACCATTTTCAGCCTTTCCGTTAAAATTTTTGTAAAAACCTTATTCAAAAAATTACATAAACTAATAGGTCGAAAATCCAAAAATGTAGTAATCGCAGCTTTCTTAAGTATTAGAGTAATCACTGTTCTAGCAACCCCTCTCGGAATTGGCACCCCTGACATAAACTCATGACAAGTAGCCAGCAAATCCAAGGAAATAATCTCCCAACAACTTCTATAAAAGTAGCCCCCAAAGCCATCCATACCCGCAGCACTATCCTCACCCAGATTGAAAGTTGTAGCCCTTACTTCATCCAAAGTAACCGGACTAAGTAGCATTTCCTTTTCAGCAAAGCTCAACTCGTCTTTCAATCCATTCAAAAAAATTTGCTGCTTCTCTTGTTGTTGAATAATAGGCACCTCCCCGTTAAGAGATTCTAAAAGAAATCAACCGCTTTCTTTTCAATTTCATCAAGATCTGTCAAGACCCTTCCATCTTCTGTTTGGATCTTTTGAAACCCTAGCCTCAAACGCCTTTAAGCTAATGTGGCATGGAAAAAGGCCGTGTTGCCATCACCCTCCTTCAGCCATTTTAATTTCATTTTTTTGGGACCAAAAGTCTTCTTGCTCCTTTAAATTTTGTATTAGTTCATTTTTGTACCTGAGAGTACCAGTTCTTTGCATACTGGACAATGAAAATTCTTCAGTATTCTTTCAACTTTCTTTAGTTAAATTATTCCTAACTACTCTTTCCGTCCCAAAAGATTATTCAAAATTTTCAACATTTAATATAAATTATTATTATTTTTTTGACAGAGAGAGTACAAAAGTATCAGTCGGATTGACCGGCCAAATCGAAAGTGATTGTTACAGCAGTGAATTATGTACGAAGTTCATCGAACAATATACGTTTAAATTAATATGTGTGACTATAATATAAATGATAAATTCACTAAACAAGATGTATTTATTATAGATAGATCAAAAGCTCTAGGTTTAGGCTATTTCTCATTTGAAACGAATAGGTCTGTGAAACAGGCTTTAAAAGCTTGAATCGGGCCTGGTCATTTACATAGTATTTTGCCATGGGACTTAATTATAAGAATTAGATAGTAGGGGACTATTTTGCAAGTATTTGGATTGTAGCTAAACTATATAAATTCGGGTGGGTTTTGTAATATGGTCATTAATCGGATAATTGACAATCCGAACATTCTTCCCCAATTCCTGATTCACTCATTCCTGAACCCTAGTTCCTCTTCTTTCTCAATTTTCTCTTCTTTTATCCTCTAATTCTACCTCGGATCGTGACATTTGGTATCACAGCAATCGATTCTTGGCCGACTCTATTTCATTTTCGCGGATTCCGTTTCTCCTTATTCTTTCGCGTTCTACTTCGAACTCTCTGAACTATGCAATCTCGTTCTCCTCAATTCTGATCTGTATGAGTTCTCTATTCTCTCCTATCGCACCAAACTTTTATTTTTTCCCGTTTATCCTACCCCATTTGGTTGATGGAATTCATAAAATCCGACAATACTCGACACTGGGTTCAAATCCTATTATTTTGTTCACTATCTAAAATCAATCCTCATGATCTGGTACCATTTAATCTCCCCGAGCCTTCACCGTCTGGAATCCCCCTCTTCTCCAACGAAAATTTTAGTGATTGGCTTGACCTAATTGAGCGATTCTTCTTTCATAATCGCGTCCCACCTCATATGAAGATCTTTACTGCTTCATTCCACATGTCCGGCGAACCGTTGCGGTTTCTGTACGGATTGACCTATGTTTTCCAACTATTAACTTAGGAATGAATTCGCGGACCATCTAGAACTTCACTTTGGTAAAGTCATCCGGCCGACGGTGGTTGTGAGTGTTTGGGAAACCGACGATTCCGTCTTGGAAGAAGTCACAATGCTCCATTTAGGGAACAATGAGATTCAAGACCTGACTGAAGAATTTGATGGTAAAATGGTGGGGAAATTCGAGACGACGTCATTAGAGGAGGAGACACGAAAATTGAGGGTGATTTGGTTGCTGACATTTCTATTGAGAACTTTGATAAGAATGGTAATTCTTTGTTTCAAAAGATAAGTTTTGCTGAAGCTGCATTTTTCGTAAATACTTCCTCAAAATTGGATAATGAAATGGTGGATTTTAGTAGATGGAATGCTAATTCCTTGAGTTTAAATAATTCTTTGGATGGCGCTTGTGCAAAATGGAACTGTAATTCATTAAGTTTGGATGGAATATCTATTATTAAGAGTTCATATGATGTTGACAAGTGCTGGAAATATGTTGATAATCCTGTGTTTGATGAATGATCACTTCATGTTGATCCGGGGGATTAGAATGTCCTATTGATGTTGATGATTCGCTTGAGTATTCTAGTGTTACTTATGTGATTCCTTGTATTTGAGACAACACTGGTTTAAGATTGGAAAAATCTGTAATGAATGCAGTTAATACTGTTGTGGTAAAATGTTTAAAAGGGGAACTGAAAATTGTATGGTTTTAGTTGAGAAGGAATTAATTCATTCTAACGATGATTATACTGGAATTTGGAACGATAAAGATATTTTTAGGGAGGGAAAATAAATAATTCTATGTTGTTGCATATGAAATGATTTGTGGAGAATGGATGACAGTCCCGGTGGCATATTAGCCAAAATTAGGGCTTATGTGGAGTTGAAATTCTTTCTGTTTAAACCGGAAATTAACATCCATCACAACTTTGAAAGTATTAGTTCTGAACGCAATGGAGATTATGAAGCTAGAGCTGGCAATAATAGTTGTTTTTGCACTAAAAAAGTCTTGGACATTACTAAAAGATGTTTTTGTATGTTTGGATTGTTGGAAATTTTAGTTTGTAAAATAAAATAACTAATTTAGAATTTTTGGACAATAATTAAGTTGGCAACCCTTCACATGCATGGTGGTTATTTCCTACAAGCCAAGGGTTGCGTATATAATTTGTATCCTTTTATTTTTGCAAGTGTTGCCTATAAATAGGTGAACAAGTGCAAGAATTCAATTCAACTTTTTGCATTCCAAAATCCTGAAGAGTATTCAATAAGTTGCAAATTGCATGTTCTTGTGTTCTTAAGTCCTAGAGGCAAATTACCAATCAACCCTGTTTACAATCTAGTGGGGGCAAATATTGTTTTAAGGGTAGTGTTTGACACGCTTAGAACAATTTTTAATTCTTTGTGAATTCCTTTTAATTGTTAAATTTCAGATTTCATCAATAAAGTATCTGTTCTCCATCTTTTTTCTTTGGTTCATTTTATGTTGTTTCATTTGTTACCACCCCCAATTTCTTTCATTCTTAAGACATATTTATCATGGAATCAACACAAGAGTCTACCATGAAAGTGATGAACCAAGACTTTGTGAAGTTGGATCGTCTTGATGGGTCTGGCACTAATTTTAACCATTGGAAGGACAAGTTAATGTTCTTTCTCACGGCCTTGAAAGTGGCTTATGTTCTAAGCCCCAATTTGGAGGAGATCCCACCGCCTGCGGAAAGAGAGTCTGATGCAATCAAGAAGAAGCGTGAACAACGTGAGGAAGATGAGATCATTTGTCGTGGTCACATCCTCCACAACGTGTCAGATTCGGTTTATGATCTCTTCTCAAATGTGAAAAACTCAAGAGAGATTGGGGCTTCCATTGAAAGAGAGTATGCAAATCAGAAACAAGGGGCAGATAAGTTTCTCATCAAAAAGTACTTTGAATTTAAGTTACTTGCTAATCCTCCTCTTATGGATCAAATTCACAATCTCCAAGTTATAGTGTCAAAACTGAACGATATTGGTGTTGAAATCTCAGAATCTTTGCAAGTTGAGGCAGTTATTGCCAAATTGCCTCATACTTGGAATGATTATCAAAAGAAATTGTTGCACACTTATGAGAATTTGACTGTGTCTAATGTTTTGAAACACTTGAGAATTGAAGAAGGGGCAAGACTTTTTCAAAACTTGGAAACTGGAGAAAACTCTAATAAAATGAATTTTGTGAATGAAAATGAGGCTAGCAAGTATAAGAGGAAGAAACTTGGAAACTCTAATGACAAAAAAAAGAATAAAAAATATTTCAACTGTGGTGTAAAGGGTCATTTTAAGGCCGAGTGCAAGTATAACAAGAAGCAAAAGAGAAATAACATCCCAAGTGCAAATCTTGTTGAAGATAGTGCACCGGTTGTTGAAGTGTATTTGCAATTCACCACGGGTGATAGCAATCCGTGACAAAACCAATCTCAATAAAAGATCAACTTTACTAATTCGGAAAGACAGAGATTTGTAGGCAGCGGAATTTGGAGAATTCAGATATAACGACACAAAAACACACAAAAAACAAACAAAAAAATATATTTGATCTCACGTGGATCAATTCACGAGTTCAATGGTAGAACAACCCAAATCAAGAATGAAGAGAGCTATTTCTAACCAAGTAGAGACCCCTTGGAAAATTGTGTAGGAAAACCCAATAGATATGAGATCTATGAGCTTAAGAACCAAAATTCAAAAGATCCAATGCTAAAGACGCCACTATCAAGTGAACTAAATAAGATAAATAAGTCTAATAATTGTCACAACACATATGCAACAACTAAACAAAGAAGTCCTCACCAGAACTCCACGAAAGGAATAAAATCCTAACCAATTTGATTTCACTCAGGAAAATATCAATGAAACAATGTGTGTTGGACAAGAGAAATTCGGTCCCTATTTATAGAGGGGGTGGCCGAATTTTCTTCCCAAGAAGTAGAGGAAGAACACAACTCTTCATCTCTATTCCTATCTCCAAGAATTTGAAATCAAATCAATCTCTAAAGACTCCTAGTTATCTTAAGTGATAAGATAATGAACCTAGACACTTTTACTAGTCTTAAGACATTTAAGACTATGTAGGATTTAATTAAAACTTAAAATACAAAGATATAATGTCATAAAAAGATTCCTATGGATAGAATCTCCCTTGAGTAAAACTCTATCATCATCTTCTTTGTAGAGTGATCTTAGCCATCCATCTTGATGTAGTCTTCATCCAACCGTTGAGTAGACATCAAAAGTTGCCTCCTTATTGTAGGAAACCTCGAAAAGCAATAAGATAAAAGGAATCATCCCAAATATTATCCTTTAAAGAGATAAAGTCTTATCTTTCAAAGAGATAAAATTTGAATGATCTCACCCCTAAACTTTAGGGATCCATTCGACCTCTATAGGGAGTGTGGCTGGCAGTCTCTCCTTAGATTGAGGGCCGAAAATCCTTCTCTCCAAATGGGCCAAGTCCATTTGGTGTCACTTACAACAAATTAATAGTCTTGGGCTTGTAATCTTCAAGTTTAATTTCTTCCTCACCCCATGTAGTAGTAATTAGACTGTTAAGTGATTCATCCATCCTCTTGCGTCTACCACAAGTCATTGGTCCAACAATGTTTGAGAGTGGATCACGGATGTAAGGATTATTCTTTAAAGCTGCATCTTTAGATCCTCCATTAGCATTCACAACCTCAATTTGCTCGTCCTCTCCATTATTGACAGCAACATGTCCCTCTCCATTAGTGTTAGCTTGATGCTCCATCATCCTCCCCTTCTTTAAGCGAATTCGTCCTCGAATTCTAACCTTCATCAAAATCAAAAGGAGATAGGTCAGAAACATTGAATGTAGTACTAACACCATACTCACGTGGTAACGCGAGTTTATAAGCATTGTCATTGACTCTTGAAACTACTTGAAAAGGTCCATCTCCGCGAGGATGTAACTTCGATTTCCTAGAGTTTGGAAACCTCTCTTTTCTCATATGTACCCAAACCCAACCACCTGATTCAAATACAACTTGTTTACGACCACGATTTGCCGCCTTTACATATTGTTGAGTCCTACGCTCAATATTGAGGCGAACTTTCTCATGAAGTCTCTTGATTGTCTCAGCTTTCTTAACTCCATCCAAACTAACTTGATCCTTCAAAGGTAAAGGTGATAAATCTAAAGGAGTTAATGGATTAAAACCAAAGACGATTTCAAAAGGTGAAAACTTAGTAGAAGAGTGAACAGTTCTATTATAAGCAAATTCAGCAATAGGTAAGCACTCTTCCCATTTCTTCAAATTACTCTTGATGATCGCTCTTAAGACAGCTCCTAAAGTACGATTCGTCACTTCAGTTTGACTCAGTTTGTGGATGACTAGTTGTGCTAAATAACAACTTAGTACCCAACTTTCCCGACAACAATTTTCAAAAGTAGCTAAGGAACTTAACGTCCCTATCACTAAAAATTATTCTTGGAACACCATGAAGTCTTATTATTTCTTTCATAAAGAAATCCGCAACATGACGTGCATCATCTATTTTTCTGCGAGCAATGAAATGCGACATTTTAGAAAATCTATCCATAACTACAAAGATAGAATCCATACCTCTTTGACTTCTAGGTAAACCCAATATAAAGTCCATAGATATGTCCATCCAAGGTTGTGTAGGGATAGGCAATGGCGTGTAAAGTCCATGAGGAAGCGATTTAGACTTCACTTGTTTACACTCCACACATTGATTGATGATAGTCTGAACGTCAAACTTCATTTTGAGCCAAAAGAAATGCTCTTGGAGCACATCCAAAGTCTTAGGTACACCAAAATGTCCCATTAAACCTCCACTATGCGCCTTGCATATCAAAAGTTCTCGAAGTGAACACTTAGGTACACAAAGTCGATTTTCTCGAAATAGATAACCTTCATGTCTATAAAACTTTTCAAAAGCACTTTGCTCACAAGCAGTAAAAATATTAGCAAAATCAATATCTTCACAATATAGATCTTTAATAAACTCAAATCCCATCAATTTTGCATCTAAAGAAGTTAACAAAGTGTAACGTCTAGATAAAGTATCGGCAACAACATAGTCTTTTTCCTTTTTATACTTGATAACATAAGGAAGTGTTTCAATGAATGCAACCCACTTAGCATGTCTTTTACTTAGACGGTATTGCGATTTAAGATGCTTTAGAGATTCATGATCAGTATGAATTATAAACTCCTTAGCCAACAAATAATGTTGCCAAGTCTCTAATGCACGAACCACAACATAGAGTTCCTTGTCGTAAGTAGGATAATTAAGACAAACTCCATTTAACTTTTCACTAAAGAAAGCTATAACACATTTATCTTTCATTAAAACAGCACAAATACCAATACCAGAAGCATCACATTCTAACTCAAATGTTTTGTTAAAATCAGGCAATACTAAAATAGGGGCACTAGAAAGGTCTCGTTTTAAGTCATTAAAAGCTTTCTCTTGGGCTAGTCCAAAAACAAATTTAACTTCCTTTTTAACCAACTTATTTAAATGGGCAGCTTTAGTCGAAAAATCTTTAACAAACCTTCTATAAAAACCAGCCAAACCATGAAAGGATCTCACTTGTGTCACATTGGTTGGTGTAGGCCAATCCTTAATAGCTTGTATTTTAGATTCATCAAGATGAATTCCTTTTGCACTAACAATGAAACCAAGAAACACAACTTCATTTACACAAAATGAGCATTTAGGCATGTTAGCATAAAGTTTATCTTCTCTCAATGTTTGCAAAACAATTTTCACATGTTCAACATGTTCTTGTAAGTTTTTAGAATACACTAAGATATCATCAAAGTATACAACAACAAACTTACCAATATAATGCCTCAAAACATGATTCATTAATCTCATGAAAGTACTAGGAGCATTAGTTAACCCAAAAGACATCACTAACCACTCATACAAACCAAATTTTGTTTTGAAAGCAGTTTCCATTCATCTCCTTTTCTAACTCTTATTTGATGGTATCCAGATTTTAAATCCACTTTAGAAAAGATTGTTGCACCATAAAGATCTTCAAACATATAGTCTAATCTAGGGATTGGATATCTGTACTTTATAGTTATCTTATTAACAGCACGACAATCTATGCACATACGCCATGTACCATCTTTCTTAGGCACAAGTAAAACAGGAACAACACAAGGGCTGAGAGATTCTTGAATTTGACCTTTAGCAAGGAGTTCTTCAACTTGCTTTTGTAGTTCTTTTGTTTCCTCAGGACTTGCTCTATAGGCAGGTCTATTTGGAATGACTGCGCCAGGAATTAGATCAATTTGATGTTCTATTCCTCGTATAGGAGGAAGTTCATTAGGCAACTCCTCGGAGAATATGTCCTCGTACTCTTGAAGTAGCCTTTGAAACACCTTAGGCAAATTGCTAGGAACTTTGGTTAGAAAAACAGAATTATCACGAAAAAGCATTAAAATCATACATGTTCCTTTTTCAAAGCACTTCTCCACCGATTTGGGACTAGCGAAGAAATTTTTGCCCACTGGCTCTCGAATGTGTAGACCATTTGGAGATCTCTTTGAAACATCCAAAGTCGATTCATCTTTAGGACTCTGCTATTTCCTTCGTTTCTCTCTCTCTTGAATCATTCTCAGATTACATTCATGAATTTGAGGAGGTGAAAGAGGTGTCAGGGTATAGTTACGACCATTCATCACAAATGAATACTTGTTTGTGTATCCATCATGCTTTACTCTTCGATCATACCCCCATGGTCGTCCTAAAAGTAGGTGACTTGCCTCCATAAGTACTACATCACAAAGTACTTCATCCTCATATTTTCCAATAGAGAATGGTACATTCACTTGTCTAGTGACTCTAAGATTGCCACAATCATTCAACCATTGCAACCGATAGGGTGTCAGATGCTTGATAGTAGGTAACTTCAGATTATCTATAAGATATGAACTAGCAACATTAGTACACGATCCTGGATCTATAATAGTTAAAGATACCTTGTCCATAACTCGACACTTAGTATGGAAAATATTATTTCTTTGTTGATCATCTTCAGCTGCTTGAGTTTGTAATGCTTGAAGGTTGACAAACACTTGTCCAGCCTCAACATCAATCTCTACAACTTCTTTCTTGACTTCTTCAACAAGTCTTGGCATCTCGTCATCTTCTTTATCTGTTTCACTTTCGAAACTTCCATCCTTTTTAAGGATCATAGTCTTTAAAGTTGGACAATTAGAAGCTATATGTCCTCGTCCCTGACATTTGAAACAAGTAACATCTCTAGTTCTGACTTTGTTAGTATTACTAGATGAAGTAGAATTTTTAACATTAGAAGATGGTTTCGGAATGTTAGAAGTATTAGAAGCATTAGAACTACTTCCCTTTTCAAACTTTGAAGAATTACCATACTTCTTTGAATCATCTTTCTTCCATGATGTAGAAGATTTATGTGAATCTGACTTCTTCTTTGCCAATTGTCTCTCCACAATCCTAGCCTTGTCTAAAATCTCAGTTGGATCTAGGTAGTGTGAAAGCTCCACAACATCAGCAATGTTTTTGTTAAGTCCTCCTAGAAACCTTGCCATCATAGCTTCAGGCTCCTCTCTAATATTTGCGCGTATCAATGCCAACTCTAGCTGTTGATAGTACTCATCAACAAACTTAGTTCCCTATGAAAGACTTTGAATTTGTTTACACAAATCTCGATAATAATAAGAGGGAATAGACCTTTTGCGCATGAGTCTCTTCATTTCATCCCATGTGGATACAGGATCCTCATCATAGAGCTTCCTATCCTTGACAACTTGGTCCCACCATTCTGAAGCATACTTATTGAATTGGTAAACGGCCATTCTAATCTTCTTAGAATCATCATAATCCTGCAATGAAAAAGCACGCTCTACCTTCTTTTCCCATGTAAGATAGGCTTCAGGGTCATTAGTACTACTAAATTCAGGAATTTTAACTTTGAAATTACCAAGTTCATAAGGATCATTCCTATTGACAACACGATGAGCTCTATTACAATTTTCATTACCTTCATTACCTTGAGCGCGACCATTGCGAACCTCTAGTTCTAGATCTTGTATTCTACTACATAATTGAGTAGTAACATTATACAATCTAGCAAGAGTTTCTCGCATAGCATCTTGAGAGCGGTCGTCTCTTTGCTCATTATCATCTCCAGATGACATCCTTTAAGATCAAAGAACAAACAAGTATATAGGATGTTAGTAGAAAACGTTCCTACCTCACTTCCTCTAACCAATGATCTTTTTCTTTTCCCCCCTTTTGGTAGTATCACACACAATTCACCTCTTGTATGCTCTCTTTGGGATTTATTTGGCTTTTCCCCCAATATCAAAGTGGAATAGAAAGAAAAACACTCAAGACTTTTACCACTCAAAGACCTTTGGTAAAGTTCCGGATCGGCTTCAATGTTCAAGTAATAGCAATATGTACCACAATAATTAATTAAACAATCCACTCGAATAAAACACTCAAAAGCAGATAAAATCAATTAGCACGTAGAGTAAATTTAGGGAAATTCCAGAAAGAACGAGGGAGAACACGAATCTCGTTCGAGTGTTTGGAGAAAAATAGGGATCTTGCTTTAGAAGTATAAGCAAACTCAGATTATATCTCAGACTCCAACTTAAACTCAAACTCTTATAGGATAAGGATAAGATTTTATCCTATTTTAAAAATAAGATAAGGATAAGATTTGAAGAGAATCTTATCTTTTACAAGATGAGATAAGGATAAGATTTTATCTTTTACAAGATAAGATAAGGATAAGATTTAAAGAGAATCTTATCTTTTGAGAGAATATAGGCAATTAAATAGCAAAGATAAACTCCCAATCAAACACAACTTTATCTAACTTTCTTAGATAGAGATAGACTTTGGATATATCTCTTCAAGAAGATTCTTTCCAACTTCACTTCCAACTCTTTGAAATCTCCTAATGCAAGGCAACCTTTAATGTACCTTATCAAAGAAGACTCCTTTTCTTCTATGCCGTCTTGATTTTTCTTTTGCACGGCTATTCCTCTTTTTGTTTTTTTTTTTTTTAATATAGGGGCGGCCGAAAAGAACCCTAGACTCAAACAATTCTTTTTTTTTTTTTTATGTACGGCCAAATCAAACGAACACCTTCAACACAAAAGCTCCTCCAACAATGAATGAATGAACATCAATCACCCTCAAGACATAGAGATCTTGGATCGAGATATATATTAATCACAATCACCAAAGTTTGCTATTGGATGATAAACAAAACGAAAGGCATGAAACTAAAAGGAATTGTCCAAGTGGTGAACAACTCAAAAACAAAATATTACGAATACCCTCTTTTGGGAGAGGAAAATTTGAAAAACAAGAAAACAAGAAATCCGAATTTTGAGACCAATTATGATAACCAAAGATGACTCTTGATATACCAATTATGGATCTAATAAACAAATATGCCAACTACGGTAAAACCATAAGAAGGCTTTGATTACCAAAAATATGATAGCAATCTGTGACAAAACCAATCTTAATGAAAGATCAACTTTCCTAATTCGGAAAGACAGAGATTTGTAGGCAGCGGAATTTGGAGAATTCGGATGTAATGACACAAAAACACACGAAAAACAAACAAAAGAAAAGATATTTGATCTCATGTGGATCAATTCACGAGTTCAATGATAGAATAACCCATATCAAGAATGAAGAGAGCTATTTCTAACCAAGCAGAGACCTCTTGGAAAATTGTGTAGGAAAACCCAATAGATATAAGATCTATGAGCTTAAGAACAAAAATTCGAAAGATCCAATGCTAAAGAGGCCACTATCAAGTGAACTAAACAAGATAAATAAGTTTAATAATTGTCACAACACATATGCAACAGCTAAACAAAGAAGTTCTCACAAGAACTCCACGAAAGGAATAAAATCCTAACCAATTTGATTTCACTCAGGAAAATATCAATGAAACAATATGTGTTGGACAAGAGAAATTCGGTCCCTATTTATAGAAGGGGTGGCCGAATTTTCTTCCCAAGAAGTAGAGGAAGAACACAACTCTTCATCTCTATTCCTATCTCTAAGAATTTGAAATCAAATCAAACTCTAAAGACTCCTAGTTATCTTAAGTGATAAGATAATGGACCTAGATACTTTTACTAGTCTTAAGACATTTAAGACTATGTAAGAATTAATTAAAACTCAAAATACAAAGAGATAATCTCATAAAAAGATTCCTATGGATAGAATCTCCCTTGAGTAAAACTCTATCATCATCTTCTTTGTAGAGTGATCTTAGCCATCCATCTCTATGTAGTCTTCATCCAACGGTTGAGTAGACATCAAAAGTTGACTCCTTATTGTAGGAAAACTAGGAAAGCAATAAGATAAAAGGAATCATCCCAAATTTTATCCTTTAAAGAGATAATATTTCATTAATGCAATCTCGTAGATGAAGCAAATTTTGTTAATGCAACCATCAAACAAGAAAGTACGAAGATAAGTTGTCTATCCCGTGAAACTCAAAAGAGTGCGGAAAATTCACAATAAGACGATCGTTTATCTAAGGATTTCTATCTCTTAACTCAAACCAAGCAAAGAACACATTATTCATGAAAGATTCGAATTAAACAACAACCCACACTAAGAATAGTAAGGACACCATTCAATATACTCGATCAGTCATTATTCAAGAGACTCAAGAAAGGTAGGAGCAAACAATGCTCAACTATGAAGGAATACTATTGATTAGTAATCTCCATAACCAACAAAGATATGCAACACATACACTATCTCAAAATGCTTATGCCAAAGCACAACTCATCCAACAAAAGTAGGACAAACCCCATAATGGAACTCATGAACACACTCATCATGAACTCGAAAACCAAGCCAAAAGAAAGGCTCATCAATCGAACTACTAGAAGTAGTATGAAAATAAAAAGTTTAGTTTTGAAACAATTCTATCAAGAAGCATACTTGAAAAAGAACGGTTTCTGCAAGATCAAAAGATCCAAGACAAGATGAAAACCCTCTTGGTTAAATCATACTTGACACGAATTCCTCACAGGAAAACTCTCATTAGAGACAACAAAAATGACCACTCAAGGGTGCTTTAATTTTTGGCCATACCCCTCCTATTTATAGGCTATGAATTTCGGCCATGCACCGAAAAAAGAAGACCAACTAGGAATCTCTCTAATCTTATCTCACGCAGGAGTAGAAGTAGAAAAATATTTGATCTCTTTGACTCTATCTAAAATCTAAGAAACCTTATCTAAATAACTTATCCTCAAATAGGATAATACTTAGAAGGAATCTAAGACTTCTAATCAAAACACTCTAGTTTAATTCAGTCCACATGACTTATTTAACAAGATAAATCCGAAAATTAAACTCCCAGACTAGAAAATACTCTTAAATCCGAAAATCTGCTCCAAAT
Source organism: Oldenlandia corymbosa var. corymbosa (assembly GCA_949775105.1). NCBI lineage: Eukaryota > Viridiplantae > Streptophyta > Magnoliopsida > Gentianales > Rubiaceae > Oldenlandia > Oldenlandia corymbosa. The sequence goes on from OX459124.1 coordinate 8,302,219, forward strand.
ATTGAAGTAAAATGTCTTGAACGTCCTTCCAAAAGTGGAATATTGGTCTTGCGCCCCTCAAGTTGTAGAAAACTCCAATTTACTCCAAAACTTGTAGAATTCTCTTTATTGACTCGAAAAGATTGGAAAAACACTTGAAACAATTGAGATAGTTTGCAACCTATCCAATTGTGTAGCAATGGATTCAATCATGAACCTTTGATCAAATAGGCCATCCATTCAAGAACCTAAATGATTCTTCACTCTAGCTTGATCAATGATCTTCATGGAGCACCTAGAGTCAAAATCCTTTGATACTCTAGAGCACTTATTTCCATGAGTGAATCGTCCCTTTTGGTTTGAACCCCAAAGTTAATGACATTCTCATCACCTAGATCATAGCTCTCTTGAACCAACTCCCTATCACATAGGTAGTCAAGATCCATCCTTTCTTCCTTGATTGGCCTGCAAAGTAAACTTGGCATTCCGAAACTAGAATGAAGGACTAGCTCATTCCCCTCACTAGGATAATCACCATGGAAGGCTACATGATTCTCATCATAAAAGGAATCATCCCAAATATTATCTTTGAAAGAGATAACGTCTTATCTTTCAAAGAGATAAAATTTGAATGATCTCACCCCTAAACTTTAGGGATCCATTCGACCTCCATAGGGAGTGTGGCTGGCGGTCTCTCCTTGGATTGAGGGCAAAAAATCCTTCTCTCTAAATGGGCCAAGTCCATTTGGTGTCACTTATAACAAATCAATAGTCTTGGGCTTGTAATCTTCAAGCTTAATTTCCTCCTTAGCCCATGTAGTAGTAATTAGACTATTAAATGATTCATCCATCCTCTTGCGTCTAGCACGAGTCATTGGTCCAACAATGTTTGAGAGTGGATCACGGATGTAAGGATTATTCTTTAAAGCAGCATCTTTAGATCCTCCATTAGCATTCACAACCTCAATTTGCTCGTCCTCTCCATTATTGGCAGCAACATGTCTCTCTCCATTAGTGTTAGGTCGATGGTCTCCATCATCGGGAAAGAAACTAGTCCTAACTAATGTACTTCATGTTCCTAGTTTTGTTAAGAACCTTGTATCAGCCGACATCCTTAACAAAAAGGGAGTGAAGGCAGTTATAGAATCTGACAATTTAATCTTGTCAAAGAATGGGGTGTTTGTAGGAAAGGTTACTCTTGTAATGGCATGTTCAAGTTAAGTATAAATAAGATGAATGATGTTTCTATTTATTCGATTGAGTCTTCTTATTTTCTTTGGCATGGTAGATTAGGACATGTGAGTCATAAAGTTGTTTCTTTTATGTCTAAAAATGGCCTAATCAATTTAAGTGACTTGGAAAATAAGAAGTGTGAAACTTGTGTACAAGCCAAGATAACAAAATTACCCTTTCCTAAAGTTGAAAGATATACATCTTTGCTTGAATTGGTGCATTCGGATGTATGTGAGCTTAATGGATTTCTAACTAGGGGAGATAACAAATACATTATGACTTTCATAGATGATTGTTCAAGATTTTGCAAGTTTATCTGATGAAAACAAAAGATGAAGTATTTGGTATTACAAGTCCCTAGTTGAAAATCAATTAAGTAAGAAAATAAAAATTTTGTGAAGTGATAGAGAAGGTGAATACTTCTCGAATGAATTCTCAAAATTTTGTGAAGAGAATAGTATTGTGAATCAAAATAGTGCACATTATACACCACAACAAAATGGTTTGGCTGAAAAAAAATAGAACTCTATGTGACATGGTAAATACTATGTTAGTGAGTTCTGGATTGCCAAATAATTTGTGGGGTGAAGCTTTATTGGCTGCATGTCATTTGCACAATAGAATTCCATCCCTTAAGACTAAAGTGTTACCATATGAGATATAGAAGGGAAGAAAACGAAATTTGAATTACGTAAAGGTTTGGGGTTGTGTGGCTTATTATCGTATCCCGGATAACAAAAGAACAGAGTTGGGACCTAAAGCACTCAAAAGTGTGTTTGTGGGCTACGCTGAAAATTCTAAAGCCTATAGGCAACTAGATGTTGATTCTAATGTTGTTATAGAATCAAGAGAAGTGCAATTTTTTTAGAATTTGTTTATCAAAGATTCAAAAGTAAGTAGTGATCCTTTTTATGTGCCTAACTCTACTCAAAATGTGGCAATTCTTAGTAGTTCTTCTAGTGAACTCAAAAGGAAAGAAAATGATTCTCCTATTGAACCAAAGAGAAGTAGAAGGCAAAGGAGAGAAAAGCAATTGCCTTCGGAATTTATATCTTCTCAGGCTATTGTTTTCTTAGTTGAAGGCAATATGGATTCTCTACTTAGCAAAACTCCACTTTTGCTTAGTGTGGAAGAAGATCCAAAAACCTTTAGAGAAGCTATGAATTCAAGAGATGCTGTATTTTGGAAAGAAACAGTCAATGATGAAATGGAATCAATATTATCTAATAATACTTGGGTCCTAGTTACTTGCCTCAACGCTCTAAGCCAATTGGCTGTAAATGGATATTTCGAAAGAAACATGCCACAGATGGAACTATACTTACTTATAAGGCAAGACTAGTAGCGAAAGGATTTAGCCTAAAAGAACAAATTGACTATTTTGATACTTATGCACGAGTGGCAAGGATTACTTCGATTAGAGTAATCCTAGCCTTAGCTTCTATTTACATTTTACCAGTTCATCAAATGGATTTTAAGACAGTGTTCTTAAATGGTGATTTGGATGAAGAGGTGTACATGGAGCAACTAGAAGGCTTTGTGCTAACGGGTCATGAAAACAAGGTGTGTAAGTTAAGTTATTATATGGACTTAAACAAGCCTTGAAACAATGGCATGAGAAATTTGAATCTGTTTTACTTTCACATGGTTTTAGATATAATCATGTTGATAAATGCATTTATACTAAAGTATGTGATGAGTATAAATGATCATTTGTCTATACGTTGATGATATACTCATTGTTGGTACTACATTGAAAGGTGTAGTTGAGACTAAGAAATATCTTTCTTCTAAGTTCCAAATGAAGGATCTTGGTGAAGTAGATACTATCTTAAGAATTAAGGTTAAGAAGCATAGAGGGGGTTTCGTACTCTCTCAATCAGATTATGTGGAAAAGATACTAACAAAGTATCAACACTTGAATGTGAAGGAAGTATCTTCTCCTTATGATCGTAGCATGAAACTTTGTGTAAATAAGGGTAAACCAATTGCGCAACTAGAGTATGCTAGTGTGATTGGGAGCCTTAGGTATGCTATGAGCTGTACAAAGCCAGATATCTCTTATGCAGTATGTTACTTTGCAAGGTTTACTCATTGCCCTGATGTGGAACATTGGAAAGCTATCACTAGAGTCTTGGGATATCTTAAAAGAACCAAAGATTTGGGACTCCATTAAAGCCGATTTCCTAGTGTTCTTGAGGGTTATTCTGATGCCAGTTGGATATCTGGAAGTAATGAGAAAAACTCCACTAGTGGTTGGTTGTTTTTACTAGGTGGTGGTCCTATTTCTTGGGCAATAAAGAAACAAACTCTTATAACTCGTTCCACTATGGAATCCGAGTTTGTAACTCTATCCTCAGCTTGTAAGGAGGCAGAATAGTTGAGAGATCTTTTGTTAGATCTAGAAATTTGGCCAAACCTATGCGGCCGATAACCTTACATTGTGATAGTGAAGCAACAATGTCTAGACCATTGAACAAAGTGTACAATGGTAAATCTAGGCATATCAGTGTAAGGCATGAATATGTCAGAGGAATGCTGAACAATGATGTTGTCTCAATTGTGTTTGTTAGAACACAAAAAAACTTAGCGGATCCATTGACTAAACCTCTTACGAGAGAGTTAGTGGTTTCAACAACATCCAGAATGGGTTTAAAACCTTGTATATAAAATTACTAGCAGTGGAAACCTAACCTTCTTCTAGTAGACCACTAGATTGAAAGGTTTAAAGGGTAATAATAAGTTGTTTAGTAATTGGGAGCACCAAATCTTTGTATATACCATTCCAAAGTATTGGTGCATTATGTTACTCTTAAGTGAGCAGGTTGAGAGCAATTTCTTAATGAAAAATTATTCATGAATATTTAATTACGGTAAAGTAATGAATTTGAATAAGTTTCACCTATTTTACTATAGAAGTGGTGCCACTTCTAGCAAGAGTTTGAGATTATCTCTTGTACATGGTCAAAATTCTAAGATGAGCACATGGCCGGTAATAGTGCTAAATGGTAATGTGGATTACAAAGAATGCTATGAGTGTTTGCATGTGAAATATTAAGTCTATACTAGACTGATTATTGGTTTAAGCAACGAGTCACCAATAACTTAGCTAGTTAGGTGACTTAATTTCACTATGATGTGGTTTAACACGAAACTTACCACCTGTTAAACGCGATTCTCATGATTGTGTTATTATTTTATATTACAAACTAAGTGGGGGAATATTGGAAATTTTAGTTTGTAAAATAATAATTAATTTAGAATTTAAGGATAATAATTAAGTTGACAACCCTTCGCATGCATGGTAGTTATTTCCTACAAGCCAATGGTTGTGTACTTAATTTGTATCCTTTTATTTCTGCAAGTATTGCCTATAAATAGGTGAACAAGTGCAGGAATTCATTTTAACTTTTTGCATTCCAAAATCCTGAAGAACATTCAATAAGTTTCAAATTGCATGTTCTTGTGTTCTTAAGTCCTAGAGGTAAATTGCCAATCAACCCTGTTTGCAATCTAGTGGGGGCAAATATTGTCTTAAAGGCAGTGTTTGACACGCTTAGAACAATTTTCAATACTTTGTGAATTCCTTTTAGTTGTTAAATTTCAGATATCATCAATAAAGTCTCTTTTCTCCATCTTTGTTCTTTGGTGCATTTTGTGTTGTTTCATTTGTTACCACCCCAATTTCTTTCATCAATTGCCCTTGTTACTAAGAAGATATGCTCAGGTTAGGCAATCTGAAATGCAAATTCAAGTTACAAAACTTCATAGGGGGTGGACCATGTTAGTCACATGATTCAAAGGTAGAACCAGTAATATTGATGAGGGAATCATTTTTGTTGTTGAAATTTTTGACCTTCGCAACTCTGAATTTACTGGGAAGACACTAAACTCATTAAGAGATGCTTTTTTATACTAGTAGGAATAATAGTTCTGAAATAGAGATGCTAGAAAAAATGTTTTCTTTATGAATTTTGATGATAAAGTCAGATTGGCATGTTGTTTTTAATGAAAACACCAAAAAGAGTAGTATTGATTATGAAAATCGGCACCTCTGCCATTTCACAAGTTGGAGAGTTCATACAGTACAAGAACTCATTATAGATATTCTTCCTTGTCATAAATGGACTGCTTCTTTTCATGAGTTGATAATGGGTGTTATAACTGTAGAAGACTTGGTGAGAATTTGGAGAATTCTGGTTTTCCATTTCTGCTTTATTCTTGATGATAAGGATGTTCTTAGCGTGGAGGAAATTACCAAACTTCAACTGGAAGTGATCGTTACAAAAACTATGGAAATAACAGTTAAATAAACCAACAGAGTATAAAAGTTGGTCTGTATCAGTAATTGACTTCAAGGGTGGTACTATCTCAAGAACGCTAAATTTTGTGACCCTCTGGTTATCTTGGATTCCAACAAGTTAAGAATGTATTTCATTAGCAGAGTTTACATCTGACACGAGTCTCCATACTCTAGTAACTAAAATAAGTGTGCTATTTGAACCTTTTCTTGACATAAGACTACTAGGGACGATAACTAACGGGGAAAAGGAACTAGCAACTTATCTGTCTCTTTCTTGGCAGTGGAACTCAGATTGTGAGGATATAGAAAGTTCTGTTTATGTGGCATTGAATGGTTCCAGGGACACATTCCCTATCGACCCTATGCTGATAGCTAATGAATAGAATTTTGTCTAGATGATCTCATGGAAATAGTAGCAGTCGAGGTGAGAATTCCAGTGATCTGCTCACATCCAGGAGGAGAAAGCATGAAGAAGATGGCTCGAATGAAAATTGTTTTGTTGTTTTTCATGTGTCCAGTTAATTAATTCCTATCTCTTGGCTTGTGTTTGTAGTATTAGTTTCCTACTGTTATTGTTGAGTTCATTATGGTGTTGTTACAATTAGAGTGACAGTCTTGAGGACAAGAATGTTTTAAGAAGAATGGTTTGTCACACCCCTTGACTTAATTGGAGGTATTAGATAGTATGAGGACTGTTTTGCAATTATTTGGATTGTAGCTGAACTATATAGATTCAGGTGGGTCTTGTAACAGGGTCATTAATCATATAATTGACAACCCGAATGTTCTTATCCAATTCCCGATTCTCTCATTCCCGAACCCTAATTCCCCTTCTTTCTCATATTTCGCTTCTTTAATCCTCTAAAAATATGTTCTATCTTTCTCCTTTTCTCTAATTCTACCCGGATCATGACATATTTTGCTACGAACTCAAAGAAGAGTCTCCTACCGTATGAACTATTATGAAAAAAAATAAAATGTAAGCAAAAAAATATTTTGTGTAGGAAAAGAACTTAGGAAGGCTTACAAACTTTTATGCAAAATGAAAGTTATGGGATGCAGTCCTCATATAGTTCATCATTACAGTACCGTTGTATGCATTTTGTTGGGAGAGCCATGCTTTTGATGCATGTAAGGTTCTTCTTGACATGAGTACTAATGAGTGCTTATCTAACGATGTCTTACCGTATATTCAGTGGCTGTATATCCAGTGGCGAAAATAGGGACCAGTAGAGATGGCTTCCTCTCTTAATTGTTTTACTAAAAGAAGACCTAATTTTATTTCAAAATATAAAAAATAATTAAAATTTTTTCCTGGTTAAATAAAACACATATCACTTCGCCCCTTCATTTATAATATATGGCTCAACCACTTGGTACGCTTATTGGAGATTTCTTTAGCCAGGGATTGTAACGTTGAGGAAATGCATTTTTGTCTGCATTTCTCATTAGTGCATTTACGCGTTTTTGTGATGTTGCAAAACATGAGGAAACTTGTGGAATGCTGGATGTGATATTGAAGCATGGGAAGGACGTTCCGCACATCTATACCTGGATGAAAATTTTACCTAGACTTTCTGAGTTGGATGACTATGACAACATGAGCAGTATTTTGCATGATATTCTGAAACTCATTACCACATCCTTATACACATCAGTTCACTTGACAATGTGTTGTTATGGGCTTAATTTTTTAACTTTTGTAATGCTTTATGCATTGTTGTGATCTATATTGGAGCTCATTTGTCTGGAAACCTGGAGGGGCTGTAATTTCTGCTAGGCCTGTTGAACCGGTTGGTTAACCAATTTTCCGGTTAACCGGTTTCGGTTAATTCTGGTTTGCCTTTTTTTAATTAAAACCATTTAATCAACCGATTAATATTTGGTTCTATCGGTTTTGGCTTGTCGATTTTTAGCAGTTTCGGTCCGGTTTCTGGTTCGAATCGTTTCTTTTTTTTTTAAAAAAAAAATCAGCATTCAAGCCCAACTGTCCAGGTGAAATTTAAAGCCTTCAATTCAGCCCAATTAAATGATCTTTTTGGGCTTGTTATCATTATTGTATCCAAACCAAATTTAAAACAATTCTAATTACATGCCTGAAAGTCCACGACTAAAATAAATTGCATATGCATTATTTTCTAATGATCACAACTAATAATATTATAAGATCCATAATCAAAACACTAAAATGAACTTAAAAATAACATCCAAATTTCATACCCGATTAAAAGTGAAGTTTTGCAAAAATTAAAACACAAAAGTATCCACTCTATCAAGGATCAATAATCAAAACAATGAAAAAAATACCGATGATAAGAGAGTTTCAGTCTTGACTTAGAAGAGTGTGCTGATATTATTGCTAAAACTTAAATGATGTATTGAAGAATCCAGCCACAAACTTAGAGCTTCTCAAAGAAAATGGAATCCTTAGCTGCCTCAGTTTCTACAAAAACAAGATTAAAAACATAAGATGATAATTCATATTAAATGAGAAACAACTGTCATTAAATATATATATGTCCTCGTTACCTTCAAACTTGTGGAGTTCTTCTAAGTTTTGAAGTTTGGACAAATTATCCTCAACTGTCATTGGATCCCCGACAGCCCGAAACCTGTCTTGAGCACAAATCAAAGCTTGCACTGTTTTCAACGAACTCCTAAAAACATCCAAAACTCTACCACCAGTGCTAAAAGCTGATTCTGATGCTACTGTGGAAATTGGAACAGCCAATAAATCTCGTGCCTTCTCAAAAAGAACAGGAAATCTCCCTCTATTGTTTTTCCACCAAGTTAGGACGTCAAAGTTGTCACTCAAATTCTCACGTGGCTCTCCCAAAAACTTATCAATCTCAGAAGTGACTACATTTGTTGCAATGATATCCTCTTGCAGAAATTCTTCCTCCAATTGAGCTCTCACAACTTTAGTGGCCGTACCAAAATCAGTTGTTGATGAACCAACAACATCTCCTTGTGAAAACACTAAAGGACTAGAAGAAGTCAAATTTGGCTCAGAAACTCCACATATTCTTTTGTAATCCTCAAACATTTCCTTTATTTCATTTATGATGCCTGGAACTAATTTTTCCCCTGGCTCACCAAACATTTTTTTCAACAGAAATTTAACATTATCCTCCTTAAGCCGCGGATCAATAATAGCTGTCATGAATATGACTTTGTTCATTTTCTTTATATCCCCCCAGTACTTCAGAAACTTTTCCATCATTTTATTAGCCAAAGACTCTGTGCCCAACTCTTTATTCTCACCCAATTTTTTAATCATCCAATGCACAGTACTAATATGAAGTAGATTTTCATTTGAAGTGATGTACTTAACTGAAGAAACATCATTGGTGATATTATAGAAACACTCCAAATAATGACATAGCATCTTAATGTTTTTCCAATCATCCAAAGAGGGAAGTCTAATTTTATCCTCGGCAAAAGCGGCTTTCATTGCATCATTACGCTCAATATAAGTATCAAAAACCAAGTGATAGTCAAGTTCTATACTTAACATATTATACATTGAGTTCCATCTAGTTGGCACATCCAAAACAAGATGTTTTTTATACTCAATCTCATAATCATCCTTGGCTATTTCCTTAAACTTCTTAATCCTAGAAGGGGTATTCTTCACATATTTAATTGCTGCCCTAACACAATTAACAGATTTTAAAGACAAATCCAAGCCATCTTTAACAATCAAATTCAAAATATGTGCAAGACACCTCATATGTGACCATTTTCCTCCCAAAACAGATTTAGGCCAATTCTGAAAATTCTTTTTCAAATATGCAATGTCCACGTCATTAGAACTAGCATTGTCAACCGTAACTGTGAACACATTATTAATTCCCCACTCATTCAAACACTTATGCACTGCATCTCCGATATCCTCGCCTTTATGTGCACCAATTGGACAAAAATTAAGAATTCGTTTTTGTAAGTTCCAATCATTGTCAATAAAATGCACAGTCAGGCACATATAATTTTCTTTCTGCTTGGATGTCCAAGTATCAATAGTTAAACAAACCCGACCAGATGAACTCTTAATAAAAGACTTCAGTTTCTCTTTTTCTTCCAAACACAAATCATAGCAATCTTTTTCACAGTTGATCTAGCAAGAGCTCTATAAGCAGGACAAATCTTAGACATTAAATACTCAAAGCCCTTTCCTTTGATAAAGCTAAAAGACAATTCATCAACAATAATCATATAAGCAACAGCCTTCCTAACCACATCTTTATCACATTTCCAGGGCACCAAATTAGCACTAACTTTTCCTGTCTTCTCATCAACATGTCTAGTGCCAAAAGGTAATTGAGATTGTACTTGCTTTAAATCCTTCCTATTTTCTGGATTTTTTTTGCACTTACCAATGTGTGCTTTCATAGATGTGGTGCCATTTTTATTAGGATCAGTACAATAAATATTATCACAATGCATGCATCTAGCCATTTGATTATCATCTTCATCATGGAAAGTTTCAAAATGTTTCCATACTATCGACATTTTTTTTCGGCTAACGATACCCCCACCAACCCTTTTGCGTTTAGTCTTACCCGTGTCATTGCCTTCCTCAGTTTGGGCTGCTTGAACGCCATCCAACTGCTCTGTTATTCCCGATTGATGTCCTTGTGTTTGCGTAGATGCGCCTACTTGTGAATTTGTTTGCCCATCCATCTACATGCCCGAGAGATAGCAAAGAAAATGAACAAATAAATTAAATCATATGAAAAATGCATTTGAACAAGTTTAAGAGTAATAATATTTGTATAATAAAATCATTGAATCATCCAGTTCTTTCAACACTTAGCATTCAACACCCATCCATATATGGTACAACTACTGAATCCCAACAAAAAAAAAATTAAAAAAAATACAATACTACAGCTACAACGCTCCACCATGAATTCATTAGCATATGCTGCCAACTATCTAAAAGTGTGCATTCATATTAAGTACAAAAAAAAAAGAAATACAAATCATAAAAGGAAAAAAACGAAGAGGACTTGTATTTGTTCATTAAAAAAATATAAATAAAAAAATACAAATGAAGTTGTTAGCAAATTACCTCTGTAAGTGGATGTGAATCGGGATCTCGTGCAAACCAATGTGAAGCTCAAGGGTCAAGGCTGGTTATGGTGGTCAGTGGAGGCCGACTGGCGGCCAATTTAGGAGATGTAAAATGATTAATTTGAGATTTAGGTTTAGCCTTTAAATATTGAGATAAATTGAGAGTTTTGAACCGATTAAAACTCATGAAATTTTGGAATTTATCATTTGGAAAATTTGGGAGATAAGAAGAAATTGGATTTGATGTTCCGGTGATTCCATGGGATACTACCGTGATTGAGGAGCAGTGGTACGGGCTCCGTACTTTGGGTTCAGTTTGGGATATGGAAATGGACCTAAAAAGTCTAAAGTCAAATACTCAATTTCCTGCACTTTGCAATTTATTATTTTAATTTTTCAAATGGGTAAATAGTTTGAAAATTTTTATTTTGACTCCACTTTAAGTGACTTTTTATTCAATTGTATCCCTATTAATTTTTAATGACAACCAATGGGATCCTTGTCTTTTATAAATTACAATTAAATACTCTTGATTCACATTTCTATACGTAGATATAAACTCTAACCTTCGTTCTAAAAAAAGTACCACTCTACTTTTGTTGAAATAAAATAATATAAGAAAGTGAATATCGATAGAACATATGGAGTATTAGTTTTAATTAGTGAACTATAGGCTATAGCCTATAGCATTGTTCCAATTAATTGATTGAATTATGGACGTTGTTTATATTTGAAAAGTATGTCACTCAATCAATCAATGTATTTAAATTCTTTTTTTTGGAAAGTGTGTATGATATGATGCATGTAACATGTTAAGATCAAACATGATACGTGATACTTAAGTTATAAGACTAAATACATATAAATGATTATTTGAATGTATAGTAAATATGAAATTATATAAAGATGTACTCCCTCCGTCCCAAAATTATTGTCCAGTTTGGGTTTTTATTTTTAATTCAAATTATACTAAACGAGAAATTCCAAACTGGACAATAATTTTGGAACGGAGGGAGTATCAAATATAAGTTAACTACATACACCAGTTACGAGAGTAAAAGAAACATAATAAATACTTGCTATTTCATTATATATTATATGTATCAATGTAAGATTTAGTATTTTATTTCGTAAAAATACATGTAAACAATTCCAACATTTAAAAATACATGAAATATTTGATTTCTAAATGTATGAATTGCTTACATGTAATTTTACAAAATAAAATAAACAGAAATATATGCATAAAATATGGATTTGTTTTTTCACCCTATAAAAAAAATTTGAAATAACTCAAATTGGGGAATGGATTTGGCCTACGTAGAACCTATAGAAAAAATAAAAGTTTAATTAAAAATCAGTAAAGTTTCTTGCATCAAAAGTTGTACTTGTCCTAATGGTTAGGTATCACCCATTTATTGGGGAAGTCTTGAGTTCGAGACTCTTTGCTATTCTTTTCCCTCAAATTGATTTTTCTAATAACATCTTATAGGATAGCATATTTGGTTAAATCCCGGATATATGGTCAATCGGTTAAGCCATTTAACCGATTGATCACCTAACCGATACTACAAAATAGGGCCGGTCATTCAGTTAAACCAGAATATTCACTTACATAACCGAAAACCGAGCCGAATAACCGGAATAAAACCGGTTAACCGGAACCGGTTGACCGAGTAAACCGGCAGTGCGGTTAAATGGTTTCCGGTTCGGTCGGTGCCGGTCCGGTTTACAGTTTTTCGGGTCTTGTCAACAGGCCTAGTTAAGGCAACCCTATGCGTTATGACAACCTCGATTCGAGTGCATAGTGGTTTGTAATAGCATAAGTACCTTGAAAAAAGGGGAAGTTGGCGGGTAATTCTAAAGAAAAGTGTTTTGCTAGTTGAGGGAGTAATGCTAGAGTGCCCAATGTGGCATTTTAAACCCTTATGAGGGGAGGTATGATACCAAAAAGAGGAGAGTCCTCAGGCCTGGTGAGATTGAAAAAGAATAGAGGCTTAGAATACCAAAAATTTGCTGGAAAATGCACATAGTATAGGCCTGAGTTGGAAAGAAAATAGAGTCCAAAAATAGAAAAAGCCAAAGGACTCCCGGATGAAAAGGTATGAGTGTGAAAGATGTAGCCAATGTTGCTTGCAGTTAAGAGAGAAAACCCTTAGTCGAAAAACTTCAGTTAGAACACCCTAGTTTTAGGCATGATGAAAATATATACAGATCCAAGAATGTCCATTTGAACTAAAAATGAACCTAACTTTATAATGAGAAACAACACTTCTGTTTTGTGGACAGTCACACACACACTGGGAAGTAAATTTCTGTTTTGCTCATATATGATGCACATACTCTGTCTCTGATGAGACTTATATCTGAGAAACTTTTTGACAAATTTCTTTGCTGCATTCTTGTGTTTGAATCAGTATAAAAGGGTAGATATATTGTTTGTGATGGATGTCAAACCAACAATTATTAACCTACTCTAAAACACAATATAGCGGAAGTAAGGTCGAATCCCACAGAGAGGTAAGCAAATATCAAGTTTAAGAAACAGAAACTGAAATCAATAAAAATGTTATAAAATGGAAAATAAAATCCTAAAGCTAAAATGATGATGGAGAAAAAAAAATGATGTAAACAAGTTCAATTATTTATTTCCACTTCAATTGCCGAATTAACCCTAAACTAATAATGGTGAATGAATATTGGTCGGATTTCCGAAATATATCCTTAAGCTCTTTCCGAAGTCATAAGAGTATCTTTACAACTAAAAACAGAACAATATTCCTATGGCTGAATTAATTATAAAGTCATTACGATAAAGTATCTCGTTAGGCCACCCATGCCTTATCGGTATATTTCTTTCTGGCAAGAAACCATAAAGTTTTACGTTTATGTCATGATTTATTTTTCCTAGAGCTAAAATATATACTCTATTCCTAGTAATGAATAATTCTCAAACACACACAATTATCAGGCCATTAACAATTGTATATTAAATCAGAAAGAATAATCATTCATTGAATCACCAACAAAAGAAGTTTAAAATATCTTCAAACAATATTCGTATTCTCTAAATATTAAACAAAATAACTACTCAGAAGACATTAAAATAAATCAAACGGTGAACAGGTTGAGACAACAGCAAGGGGCTGCTACCTCTTTTTTGTTGCTCGCAGATCTAAAAAGCTTTGAACTCCTCTTTCCCGCAAGTCTTCCCGCAGCCAAAACTCCAAAAGCTCCCAGCCGAACTCCTCTTTTCTGTTGCCACGGCCAACCTCTTTGTAATGAAAACTAGGGCTGCCTTTCGTTCATCATGTGGGCTTTAATAAATTAATTAATTGAAAATCCAAATCAATCCAAAAGAAAGCTTTCCCGTAGCTTGCAAGTCCAAAGTCAAAGGCCAACTTGACTCATTTATTTTCTTCTCTTCACGAAGAATACAAAACAAGAAGAACCAAAGTGGTTGCGATGGAGTAGAAGGGGCTCCTCCACCCTTAATCATAGATCGAGGGTTCGAACTTCACCATGGGCATGGAGCGACCTTAAATACTTTGGCCAACTGTCTCACCCATTGAGGCGCCTACAATTCAGCGAGGGAGATTAGTCACTATTACCGACGGTGGGCACCCTGCAAATATGCAAAAAAAAAAAAAAAAAATACAAAACAAGAAGGGCTGAATTTGCACTTTTGGCCCTTGGAATCCAAAGCTCCTAGCCTCCTACACTTCCTTTCTCCAAAAGTCTCTCAATCTTCAATTAAACCTTAGCTTTTCTTGTCTTTTTCAATTTAGCCAAATTTTGTCTTATTTAACTCTAATTATCTCTAATCTCCTAAATCCTACATGTAAAGATTTATTAAGTAAAATTATCCTTAAAGCATATAAAAAGAACACAAAATCTTAAGGGAAATTACATAAAAACATATGCAAATATTAGACTCATCAAACTCCCCCAAACTTAAAACTTTGCTTGTCCTCAAGAAAACAAATTCAAAACTCATTTTATTATACAAAAACAGCAAAGAGAATTGCCAAAACTTGTCTCAGATTCAAGTCTCATTAGAGACAGATAATGTACATCACGGTTCACTACCACTTGAGGAAGTCAGAAACTCACTTCCGTGAGTGTGTGAAATAGACCAGAAACAATGTGTTGCTTAACCTACTGTCCATTCTAAGATTAGGCTCATTTTATTTCAAATGGACATTCTTGAGATCAGTATCTATTTCCTTCATGCCTTCAACTAGGGTATTCTTACCGAGCTCCAGAAGTAAGGGCTTTCTCTCATTTCTGCAAGTATCATCGTTTCCACATTGGTCCAATTGGCTTTTCTTCGGATTCTTTCCCACTCAGGCCTTTACCAAGAGCATGTTTCATTAACTATGGTAATATAAGCATTTAATTTCTTTTTAATCTCACCAGGCCTGAGGACACTCCTCTCTTTGGTGCCATACCTCACCTCTCAAGGATTAAATGCCACATTGGACACTACCTATACTCCCTCATTAGATAAAACACTTAATCTCATATTCAACCGTCAACTTTCCTTTTTCCCAAGGTATTTAGGATAATCCAAACCACTATGGGCTCGATTCGAGACTGCCATAATGCGTAGGGTGCCTTAGTCTAAATCTCAGATTCACAGTCCCCTTAGGTTTCAGACAGGTGGACTTCAGTATAGGATCACAACAATGCATTAAGCATTCATGATTTTAAAAGTTTAAGCACAAAGCAACATACTGTCACGTGGACTATTATGCATAAAGATGTGGCCTTGAGTTTCCAACATTGCTTAAGAGTGATCCTAAACAGGTATTTTTACAGTCATATGTAATCCTCAAAATTGAATTTATCATAGATTACTGACAATTCTCAAAACATGCAATTTAACTTGACTTTATTGAAAAGAAAAAAAAAACTTTTTTTCGGTTTTTTTTTTTAAATTTTTTTTTCAAAACGATTTTCTTTTTTTCTTCTTTTTTTTTTGTTTTGAAAACAAGAGTTTGAACCGAATACTTGAGGATACATGCACTACTACCCAAAACATGAACTATTCTCTCCCTAAAACTTAAAATGGACATTGTCCTTAATTGACCAACATAAACACACAGAGAAAGAAAAATAACCAGTAATCACATGGCATAGTACATAAAAGAACCACATAAACTAATGTCATGCAAAGATGATAATCAAATAATATGGCATGACACTATTTTCCCCAAACTTAAATATGATTGTCTTCATAATATCAAGAAAATGCAAAACTCAAAGGAAGCACAAAAATAATAAAGAATTAGAAACACTCCCTATTTGGAAGACATGTCAATCCACACTTGACAAACTTGCTTGTTGTTATTGTAGAACTCAGCACAACTAAACTCGGTACAACACATGATACAAGGGTTCATGATGTCCTTGTTACGGCCAATCAACGTTGTAACCTTAATGAACAGCATTGGATGTCCAAGAGATGAGACATCATGCTTTGGGAGAAAAAGTTTAAGCACTAACTTAGTTCCTGCACACTCCGTGGGGTGATATCTCTACTCTAGAAAGTGTCTAGCGAGTCCAGTTTTTCTTTTTTTGCTCAACTTTGCTTCAGGCCTACTCCGTAGAGTGGGCTTGTCACTCCGAGAACCACTTATAATATGGATAAAATGCGAAAAGGAAACATGACGGAAAATTAAAGGAGAAGAAAAAAAATGCAAGAGTTTCTAATCATGGGGTCTCATGTCATCATGCCACTCGGAATAACCATCCCGATACCATAGAAATGCGCCATCAACTTCCCAATCATGCCTCCGGGAAGCATTTTTTGCAAAAATTTCCATGATCCAACATACAAGGAAATAAACTATTAAAATCAATGAACTCTTCTGTCACTTCCCAAGTGTATTCACCTTCTACTCCAATGTTGTACTCGTCAATGGTAATAATTGACACTTCCATAAACATAAGACGATCTTGAACCACTGAGTCAATATGCTCTAACCATCAACATGGGGAAGAGTTACTTGACAATGAACCAAACTCGAATTGCTCTCAACTAACAAATCTTCAACAATAATCTCTTCAAATTATGGTGTCTCAACAACTTTTTCTTTCACTATGTCATCTACGTCCTCCATAGGCAAGACCATTTCATCATGATTTCCCTCTCCCATAGATCCCATGTAAACAAACATTTTCTAGGGCTCTACACTCATAGTATCATAACATTTCGCCATTTGGTTGACCATTTCTTCGAGCTTCTCTATTTCTTTTCTTTGCTGCCCTTGGAATACTAGTTCATGAAGAGATGGACTGGAATTGTAGTAATCCTGCTGATAAAAATCAAAACAATCATTAGTATAACCAGGAATAAAATCATAAAAAGATGAATTATGTTAGTAACCACCCCAACTATTAAAATTGGGGTCATTATCCCAATAAAAATGATTTCCTTGTTAAGGTGAATAAATTTCCATTTTTAGCTCAAATATGGCACAACTCTCCAAAAAGCTGATATTAGACTATTGCCTCCTCGACAATGGCATCAAAATTGATGGATGTCAAATCAAATTAACCTACTCTAAAATACAATATAGCGGAAATAGGGTCGAATCCCACAGAGAGGTAAGCAAATATTAAGTTTAAGAAGCAGAAAACGAAATCAAGAAAAACGTGATAAAATAGAAAATAAAATCCTAAAGCTAAAATGATGATGGAGAAAACAAAAATGATGCAAACGAGTTCAATTATTTATTTCCACTTCAATTGCCGAATTAACCCTAAACTAATAATGGTAAATGAATGTTGGTTGGATCTCCTAAATATATCCTTAAATTCCTTCTGAAGTCATAAAGGTATCTTTACAACTAAAAACAGACCTATATTCTTATGGCTGAATTCATTATAAAGTCATTACGATAAGGTATCTCATTAGGCCACCCATACCTTATCGGTATATTCTTATCCGGCAAGAAATCATAAAATTTTACGTTATGTCATGATTTATTCCCCCATAGAGCTAAACTATACAATCTATTCCTAGTAATATATAATTCTCAAAAATACACAATTATTAGGCCATTAACAATTTTATGAAATTAAATCTGGAAGAATAATCATTCATTGAATCACCAACAAAAGAAGTTTAAGAAATCATCAAAAAATATTCGTGTTCTCTAAATAATTGAACAAAATAACTACTCGAAAGATATTAAAATAAATCAAACGGCGAACGGGTTGAGACAGCAGCAAGGGGCAGCAGCAGCTGCCCCTTCTTTGTTGCTCGCAGAACTAAAAAGCTTTGAACTACTTTTTCCCACAAGTCTTCCCGCAGCCAAAACTCCAAAAGCTCCCAGCCGGACTCCTCTTTTTTGTTGCCACGGCCAACCTTTTTGTAATGAAAACTAGGGCTGCCTTTCTTTCATCATGTGGGCTTTAATAAATTAATTAATTGAAATCCAAATCAATCCAAAAGAAAGCTTTCCCGTAGCTTGCAAGTCCAAAGTAAAAGGCCCACTTGACTCATTTATTTCCTTCTCTTCACGTCAAATACAAAACAAGAAGGGCTGGATTTGCAGTTTTGGCCCTTAGAATCCAAAGCTCCTACACTTCCTTTCTCTAAAAGTCTCTCAATCTTCAATTCAACCTTACCTTTTCTTTTCTTCTTCAATTTAGCCAAATTTCGTCCCATTTAACTCCAATTATCTCTAATCTCCTAAATCCTACAAACAAAGATTTATTAAATAAAATCATCTTTAAAGCATATAAAAAGAACACAAAATCTTAAGGGAAATTATATAAAAATATATGCAAATATTAGACTCATCAGTTTGCTTGAGGACAAGTAACTCTTCAAGTTTGGGGCAGTTGATGGGAGTCAACTTATACATGCTTTAGCATATTGTCTCTTTCTACTTAGGTTTTAGGCTTATTTAGTAGGAATTTGTATATTTCTAATATAATTTCGTGACTTTTAGTGATCAAGGGACTTAATTGCAAAATCTGGAAAAGATGGGCAAAAAATGGAGCAGAATGGTGAATATTTGGGCAGAATTGAAAAAGGCTCAACTGGACTGGTGGTGCAAATAGGTGGCTGAGTAGAATCCGGGCAAAGACTGAAGAAGAAAAAATATCGACCAAAACCTTCATAGCTAAAGAAGAAGAAGGCATGGGGTGAAGTGATGTTGCTTACATTCAAGGGGATGGTGTGCCTTAATCTAAATTAATCAAGTAAACCACTCCCCAAAAAGATAATTAGAGACAAATGATGAAGGTGGAGAGGAATTGGTCTCCCACATCAAGAGCATCAATTTTGACCAAGTAGAGATCAACCTCACTAATCAAGTTTACCTCCTCTAATCTCTATAAAATCTAGAAGAATCAACAGCAGCGAGGCATTAGAGTGAAGAAGGAAGAAAAGTAGAGTTAGCTTTTAGTCTCGGTTAGGTTACAAACAGAGCATCAGTTAGGAAGTAGACTCATGGGTGTCATTTGGTGAAGTTAGAAGCTGACTTTCCAAGTCAGCAGAACTTAACCACACTCCCTGACTTTGTTCTTCCCCTGTTTTCTTTCCTTTCTAGTTGAAATCATGTTGGAGCTTTTGTACTTTGTTACTTCTGTGTTTAAGCTTTCCAGCATGAGTAGCTAAACTCTTTTATAGGGTCTAATCTCTCTAATCCATATAATTATGTTTCGATTTAGCTCTCGGATGATGTTTGTGTGCCTAGTTTTAGAGTTTTAATTAACCTTTTAGTTGAATTGGCCACTTACCTAATTGTGATTGCATGATAGGGGAATCCCTGACAGATAAACCTAACTTAGAATGTCTAAGATTAGTCGATGACGAGGGGGTAACAGCCAAATGTTTCAAACAACAACGGAAGTTAGTTGTTTGGCACGAGGCGATCAAAATAAGAACTTAATGACTTAGTAATATTCTGGAGTCAACAACGGAATTTATTGGGTTTGTTGCCACTAGGACTCTGTCTAAAAAAATCGGAAATGACCTTACATTGTATAAGTGCATGATTGAACGTAGTTTCATACCACAAATAGAGCAATAAAATCAAAGCATATGCATATAGAGTAGAGAGGAGGACGACCCTAGGTTTCATCCAGTTAGTCAAGTCAACAACTCACTTGCCCAAGCTAAATTCTGTTCATTGTTTGCATTCTTTTGCATTCGAATCCAATTTGCTCTGGTATTCACCGTCTCTGTGAGATCGACCCTTCTATAATTTTCTATAAGTTTTAAGTAGGTTTTATTTTGATGGACTTGACACCCATCAGGTAATAATAGAATAATTATTTATTTTCAACATATATTTAGATTACGCAAAAAATTTGCTTATTATTTAAACTACAAAAATAAAAATAAAAAATTACTTCTTATACCATACAAATTTCATAATTTTATTTATTAGATTCCTAAAATATATACATTTCGTTCTAAAAATGTAACTTACATATACTTAATTTTGTTTTTTTTATACTTAATTTTGTTTAATCTCATTATTAAAGGCTAAAAATTATTTCCACATTTCACTTTCGCTATTCTACTTTTTCTTATTGCATAGAAATAACTCATATTGTATGTCAACATAAATCTACATGGTGCATGCCAACGACTCAAAATCATAAAGGTTAAATCTAATAAAAATGAAGTTTTTTGAAATTTTATTTATATTAATATACATTAAAATATTTAACTATTTCACGCATTGGGGGAGTGTAACATTATTTTAGTATGATTTTATTTTGTTTTGGAACGTAGAAATAGATATTGCAATCATGTGGAAGAGATCCATGAACGTTTATCACTCAACTTTGCAACCACAAACGAGCCGACTTTGTTCAGAAACACATTCCGCTATGAAATTTTTTCCACAAGATTTAACGCAGCTTTGCTTGCATTTCTTTGTAACGTGTCCATTTTTGCAGGGTACGCTTTCAAACAGTTTCGTGCATTCCTCAGCATTGACTTCACGTTGAAAAATTACCAACCTTAACTCAATAAAAAAACACACACAAGTTGTTAGTGTCAAAACGTGAAATTTAATTTTCTTTCATATTTCAGATATTTTATTTTGGGTGTTCTTTGGGCATTAAATCAAAATCATGATATACAATTGCAAGCACTATTAATCATAACGAAAAAAGAAACTAGACCCTTGACAGCACTACTAAATTATGTCTGATTGCAACAACTATTAATGACGTTTTGTTCTCAAAAAGTGAAGGAACGAATATTGAAAGATTCGATTCATGGTATGTGACATGAAATCTATCTCAAATTTAAATAAGACATGCCAAATCATAGAAGCTTGATCATAACAAAAAACATTGAATTAAGCTCCTTTTTTTATAATGTACCTAAAAGAAGTAGAAGCACAAGGAATAAGGCCAGAGAAACACCGGAAGATTTTGTCATTTTAGAGATTCAAAAAGTGTGTACACGAGAGGAGAGGTAGAGTTCTATTGTATGGTGTTATGTTGTGGGAAGAAACAAACTCATTTTATAATCACACCATATTCTCCTTTATATAAAGGGAAATACTTTATCTAGACATAATTATTGGATTTCATTCTATTTCAGGTAAAAGAAATGAATACGACGTTTAATTTCACTTTATTATCAATTAATCATTGGATTTCATTCAATTTCGGGTAAAGGAAATGGATACAACTTTTTTTTTTTGTTTGGAAAGGGTGAATGCAACTTTTAATTTCAGTTTATCATGAGCTAATCACTGGATTTTATTCAATTTCAGGTAAAAGAAATGACTATATTTTATAATTTCATTTAATTTAAAATTAATGTATACATTTATTATGTTCTTGTATATGTTCTCATCACGAGGTTTAAAATAGACATATGAGATAGATATCAATTTTTATGTATTAGGCACGTTTTCCCTCTTCAGCGCTATGTATTCTTTGCAGTACTTATTAATTCGGACTCAAACCGAGATGCTTTAGCACTGCTTCCTAAGAGCAGCGTGTCTACTAATTTCACCATGGTGGCTTCTCTTGAACTTATATGTCTTGAACTTATAATAGTCTATCACTAAAAAATCGTCGAGATTGAATAAAAAAAAATGCAGTATTTTTTTTTCAGACAAGTTTCCATTGATGAATCATAATAAAAATCCAGTCAAAGAACGAGTTGAGGGTTCGTTATTTTAATTGAAAGGCTTGGATTTTTTGTCATAATAAAGATTTTTTTGATGTTTTCTTTAAATAAATATAATTTTAATGAAATAGAATATTTGATTTAGTATACACAAAGTCAAAAAGCAGATAGATTATTTGATTGGCAACTAAAACAAAATAATAATAATAACAATATAATAATAGTAATAACAACAACAACAACAACAACAACAACAACAACAACAACAACAATAATAATAATAATAATAATAATAATAAAATTCTTAAACTAATTTGGATGTATGCTTCCTACTACATTGTTTAAATTTTGGAAGTTGTCTATCTTTGGTTTATTTAATGATAACTTAAGGTATTATATATATATTCTAAAAAGAATTAATTATATTAAAAAAGACATGGGTTAATTTTTAAATAATATATATTGAAAGTGATGTAAGAAATGGTATAAGAGATCTTTAGCCCACAAAAAAATTACCAAAATAGGTCGGTTATTTTGACATACATAATTTGAATCTAAATCAATTCGAAAAACATGTGAAAGATAAAATGCAACATTTGAAATGTAAAGAAGAAAATTTATTTAATCAAAATCTTAAAGACACACTTGCTTAGTTATAAAACCATTCTCACTAGTAAGTGGTTTTGAATTGTGGTTTTGAGTTCTATCCCCGCTCTAACATGAGTGAGGTTGGCTATAGTTTTTTCCAAAAGCATCTCTAGAGAACTTTTTATGACAAAGTCAGACGTAGATTCTACAATTTTGTTTCTAAACTTGTCATCTCGGGTTTGGTTTGCTTCCCACTATGGTTTTTTTTCTTTTTTTTTTTCGAGGGAAATTCAAATATATTGATAAATCATTGAAAAAAATATTTACAACCAAAAGTCTCTATTTCTGAAACACTATTTAGCTACCTTTACCATCAACTATACCTGAAATATTTGTATATATATCTCTTTTCCCCCCAGTCATTCTACCCTTCTTACATAAATCTGTCCTCCATTTTACTTCATTCTTGATGCTCTGGAACACTTGCTCTACTGTCCTTTGTTTATCTGTAACAATCCTCATTCTTTCTTCCCAAACATGATAGATTATGGCAGCCAAAACAACAAACAATATATTCCTTTTCAATCTGGTCCTACACCATATCTTCAACAACCTTTGTCTCCATTCCTGTTGTCTACATGAACCCACAGACAGTTGCAGCCACTGCACACCATTCCTGAGTAGCTCAGCAGAGAAAACACACTCAAAAAATAGATGTTCTGCAAACTCTACTTGGCTTTGTCATAGGGGACAGATAGGGTCAACATTGAGCATATTCATTTTCAGCATCCTATCTTTTGTAAGCAATCTATTCCACCAAAACAGCCAGCATATGAAAGAATGCTTAGGAACCACAAACCTCGACTAGAGGAACTGATCTGCATTGCAATTTTATTATGAAATAGTCTCTGGATTTCATTCAATTTCAGTTAAAAGAAATGAATGCAACTTTTGATTTCACTTTATTATAAATTAATCTCTAGATTTCATTCAATGTCGGGTAAAAGAAACGAATATAACTATTTTCTCTTTTTGGAAATGATGAATACAACTTTTAATTTCTCTTTACCATGAATTAATCAATGAATTTTATTCAATTTCGGGTAAAAGAAATGAATATACTTTATAATTTCATTTAATTTAATTCCTAAATTAATGTGTACATTTTATTATGTTCTTGTATATTCATGTCTCAATATTTTTCTTTGTTAAACAGGAAGAATAAGGAGGTATTCAGGTTCCAACTGACATAAAAAAACTCAAGGGGTCTACCCAGGAGGTAAATTTTTATGCCGGGCAGTGCTAGATGACATGATGCACCCACGGGGTCTACCCAAGGGATGGACATACATGCCATCTAGTTCCTTAGCTTCTCCTTTCCTCAATTTTATTACCATCTTGAATAAAATATCTCAAGGGTAGAGGATGGTCTGACCCCTTACTTTTACAAAGGCTCTCAATAATATAAGGTACTAAGCTATTCTCAAATATTGATTTAGATTCAATAATATAAGGTACTAAGCTATTCTCAATAAATCCATATCCAGCCTTATTCATGGTAGACGAACCATCAGTATTTAGAATATATGAGTTAGGTGCAGGTGGCTGCCATTTAACCTCCAACACCCTAGGTCGTAGTTGGCGGCGAAGATTCACATGGAAAACATTAAAGATAAAACTCTTTTCACCCTCATTATGAACCTTTAAATCATGTATTAATAACAAGTTACGTACCTACTCCATGATGAGCCGAATGGTGGAAGAAATACTCGGCCTTGTCCCTTCATAAATCAACTTATTTCGATGCTTCCAAATGATGATAGATGGTAGAACCTTGTGCAACACTCCAGAAGCTACTCTAAAACCTCCTCCTTGCCACCATCTACCCAGCATGGATGCTAAGGAGTTTACTTCAATAACATTAACATGTAACAAAAGAAAAGTGCTTCCAAATATGTGTCGCCAAAGCGCAACCATGTAAACAATGTGCAATATCATCTCCTCCATCTCCGCAAGCAAGGCACATCGAAGGGAGTACTTGTAAACCCATACGACTTAAGATTTCAGGGAAAGGAAGCATTTTATTGCGCAATTTCCACATGAAAACCGAAATCTTCTGGGGAATTTTTGAATGCCAAACATTGCTTGTCCAACCTTCTACATCTTGTTTTTTTCTAACAGCTTCATAAGAGGATTTAACTGAAAATTCTCCTGTAGAGGTATATTGCCACATTAACAAGTCATCTCCATCAACAAAAGCCTGTTCATGATCCTCAAGAAACCTAGACACCTCATTAACAAGGAAGTGTTGTAATTGAGGGAGAAACTCTTGCTTGTTTTGGAAGAAATCCCGAATACATAAATCCGGAAATGGAGGCTCCTCAGCTTCAAGATGTTTTTCCCTTAGCCGACTTGGACAAAGAATGGATGAACTTACTCCATATACCTCTTTTTTGCTTCAACTTCCACCAAAGCTGATTGACAAAGCATCAATGACCCCCCTGGAAATTCTGTATACCCAAATTATTCTCAGCAACCGGGAAAGTAAGTCTACTCCATGCGCCCCAATGCCTTCTACTTTCTTCACTTGAGCCACACCAAAAAAACCTTTGACACTTGTGCTCAATTGCTTGAAGTAATGATTTTGGAGGTAGAATGGCTGAGAAAACATGTATTGGTATTGAGGACAACACATGCTTTATCAATATTAACTGCCCTCCTTGGCTCAATAATTTATTCGTCCAACTCAAAAGTCGCTTGTCTATGCTACCCAAAATAAATTGGAAAGTAGAAGCTTTGTGTCGACCTTGAAATACTTTGCAGCCAAGATAGCTAAATGTGAGTGAACCTCTATGAACACCTAGCATTCCTTGTAGCATAGACACCATAAAAGAGCTTTTTTCTCTATTTAAAATTTGCCCCGAAGCACAGTCATAATCCGAGAAAAAATCATTCAAATCTTGGAATGATATTTTCAAAGCTCTAGAGAAAATAATCACATCATCCGCAAAAGCAAAATGAGAAACCGGTAGTGAACCCGCAGGAGTGCCATATTTTGCCACCTTCCGATTCTCCACCAAATCATTAAGCTTTCAAGAAAAGGCCTCTGAAACAATAATGAATAGATAAGGAGACAAAGGATCACCTCGTTTAATGCCTCTGGAAGATTGGAAAAAACCAACCGGTCCCCTATTAATCATTACTGAAAACCAGCTTCCACGAAAATTTTGCATTATAGGCCTTATGAAATTTAAGGGGAAGCAAAATTTAATCAATACCTTCTCCAAAACACTTTATCCTATCAAACGCTTTCATCATATCAAGTTTCAAGATAAAGTTCTCCTCCTCAACTTTCCGAGGCAAGAACTGACAAAGGCCTTGAGTGAGCAACACATTATCCATGATATCTCTACCTTCCAAGAACGTGGATTGCTCTTCCGAAATGATCTTTGGCAAGACCCCCTTTAGCCTTTTGGTAAGGATTTTAGTAAAAACCATATTCACAAAATTGCAAAGGCTAATGGTTCTATAATATGCAAAAATAGAGATTGCAACCTTTTTGGGAATGAGAGTAATAAGATTACTTGCAATAGGTCTCGGTATAGGAACTCCAACTATGAACACTTGACAAGCCTTCTATAAATCATTAGCAATTATTTCCCAACAATTCCAGTAAAAATGCCCTCCAAAACCATCAATCCCCGGCACACTATCATCACTTAAATAAAAAAACAGCCCCCTTTACTTCTTCAAGTAGAATAGGACGCAACAATGAGGTTGTATCTTCTCCATCAAGTGGGAATGTGGTCAAGAAGTTCAGCTTGCTTAGCTTCACACCCCGGATCATCCACATCACTAAGGAGATTTTGGAAAAATTCAATTGCCTCTTTCTCAATGTCTTCCATAGCATTCAACATTCTCCCATCCATGGCTTGAATTTTGAAGAGACCTTGCCTAAGACGTCATTCCATCAAGGAAGCATGAAAGAAAGCCATATTTAAATCCCCCTCCTTCATCCACTTAAGTTTCATTTTCTGAGTCCAGAAATTATCATGCTCCTTTAGTCTTTGTAGAACTTCAGCCTTTCCTTCTTGTAATCTCAATCTATCATCATCATTACCCGAGGAATCAAATAGACATTCATGCTCTTGAACTTTATTCTCACTGGCTCGCAAGTTCTCAAACACATCACCAAAAACCTCTTTATTCCATTCCCGCAACTTCATTTTCAAACGTTTGAGCTTTAAGGAAAAACCAAGCATACCGGAAACCTCCATTGGCTGCTCCCAATTCAGTCACACAACATCTTTGAAATCAGCCCTTCTTAACCATATCTTTTGAAACTGGAAGACCCTTGGTTTGGTTGCTACCTCAAGCTTCGCCAAATGTAATAAAGGACAATGGTCCAAGGTAGTTCGATTCAAATTTTCAACTGAGGAGCTAGGGAAAAGAGTATTCCATTCTGGAGTTATTAAGATTCTATCCAACTTCTTGCTCACCCAACCCGTTTGCCTTGTACCTCCCCATGTAAATTCCTCTCCAATCGAAGGAACTTCCAGAAGATCACATTCAAGGATACATTCATTAAACTCACTCATGGCAATCGGATCCTGAACAGAACATCCCGAATATTCCTCCAATTCCTGGATGACATTAAAGTCTCCTCCTACCATCCAAGGAACATCTGAATGTTGTTGTGCTGCCATAATTGATGCCTTTCCAGCCGAGTAGACTTAGCATATATAGCAGACATATAAAATTTTGATGGAAGTAAAGAATGGAAAACCTCAAAGTGTAAAATTTGCACCCTATCCGCTAGCAAATTTAAGAAAAAACCATTCTTACAGAAAACCCAAATTTTGCTATTCCTTGAGCTAAAAGCATTCTCAAACCCAAGCTACCTTTTAAGATCACCAAGATGGTTACTCGCAATCATTGGTTCCAGTATTATAAGTATTGAAACCTTATGCATATGAATCAAAGCTTTCAAACTCCGTTGAGACGCTTGGTTTCCGATTCCTCTAATATTCCCTATTAACTAATTAATCATGGATATATTAAGAAGAAAAAGGATCCGCTACTTACTGAAGACGTGGAGAACGGCGAGAAGGAACACCTTCCCTCAGTAATAACATCTCCGCCTTTGTTTTTGGGCCTCTCTTTCAAGATATTTTGACATTTCCTTTCAAACCATTCTCAGCTTGAACATTCACATCATCCACTTTGCTTTCAGACCAACAACAATGGCCTCCATCTACAACTTCATTCAAGTCAGAGATTTTCCCTAATTCCCTGTCATCGGCAATGCTCCCAAGAAAAAAAGGACTTTCGCCTTCAAGTCGCAACAAGGCTCACTGATCTTCATCCGTTAGAACAACATCAATGCGGCTAGGAATTTCTGAGACAATAATACATTGAAATCATCAGCTGGACCATCATCCTGAGGTTCTTCATCGGCTTCATGGATTGTTTCAAGCAGCGCGAAGTGATTAGCCGAAGTCGCGGGGGCATGGGACTGAGTTTCCTGTGGCTGCTGCGTTGAAGGCGCTTTCGGGGATGTTTTGCTGACTGTAGAATCAGAAACAGCCCCATTATTGCTCTTGGGAGGCGAACTTGAAACATTAACAACAATCTGCTGCTTCTCTTTCTCATTAATCCTGACGAGAAGGGTTTTCCGAAATCGGCAGGGGCAGATTGCGACGAAACCCTAGGCTGCGACTTAGGGTTGGGGTTCTTCTTCTCAGGCAACGACTTGGCCTTTGCGACTTGTGATGGATTTGAGTCAACTGTGGCAACGATTTTCTTCTTCATTGAACCCTTCTTACAGTCATCCTTTTTGTGGCCAATCTTCAAGCAATGCAAGCAATAGAAGGGAACATGTTCATATGTAAAAACTTACTCATGTCTCTTCCCCTTCTTACTGACTTTAACCGATTTAGGGAGATCCTTTGTAATATCAATCTCAACACAGAAACAAGCTACGGATGGCCGAGTCATGTTGAGAGTTGGGGCATCAACCTTCAAGGGTTTTCCGATGGCAATAGCCATTGAAAAAATCACTTCCAGGTTCAAAAATTCAATGGGGAGATCCAAGAACGAAACCCAAATCGGAACAAGTGGAGGATCCTCTTCAAACTTAAATCCCGGCTTCTAATTGAGGATTCTCATTGAAAAGCCATCTACATTCCAAAAGGTGCGCATCCAACATCTTTGATAATCATCTTCTTGCTCAAAACGAATGAGTATATGCCTAGGGTTCATCAACCCTAGTGTATAGGAGCCATTGAATCCTATTTTCTTAAATTCATTATGTATCTCCTCCATTTTGGGGCGTCCATAGGCAAATTTTCCGACCAAACTCATCTGATGGGGAGCTATTAGGCACTCATATTCCTCATCTTCATACTCTTAAACTGGTGAGCCATTGATGAATGAACCGGTTTGATTAGAGAAGGCCGTGAGGTATTGACATTGGGGGGTTTATAAAAGAAGCTTGCAAAGGTGTGGGGAAGCCCAGTAGGGGCTTCCTGGGGTGGGTCGCCGACCATGATGACTGGAAATTGGAAGAACGCGGCGGTGAGTCAGTCGTGAGAGAGGAGAGAGGAGACAGCAGAAAAAATTACTATTATTTTTAGTTTCGACGTAAAAGTATAAAATTGAAAAAATATTTTAAAAAATATTCAAATAGAGAGAGAGAGAGAGAGAGAGAGAGAGAGACAGGCTTTTCTTGTAGATTATTATATAGACTTGGACATTTGAGTTCGATGGGTTCAATAAGTTTCTAAGGCACATTTGGAACCAAAAGTTCCAGTTTGGACTCTTCTAGGAATTTTAAATTATTTTTTAAAACATACCTACACTCGTTCAAAAATAATTGTTCAATTAGAATGTCTAAGATTAGTGGGTGACGACAGGGTAACAGCCCAATGTTTCAAGCAACAATAGAAGTTAGTTGTTTAGAACGATGCAATCAAAAGAGATTAAGAACTTAATGCCTTAGTAGTATTCTGGAGTCAACAACAGAACTTAGTGGGTTTGTTGCTACTAGGTCTCTGTCTGGATAAATCGGAAATGACTTTACAGTGTATAAATGCCTGATTGAACGCAGTTTAATACCACAAAGAGAGCAATAAAATCAAAGCATATGAATATAGAGTAGAGAGGAGGACGACTCTAGGTTTCATCCACTTAGTCAAGTCAACATGATGGCAATCAAGAACCAAACTAGCAATTATCATAAATGAAATTTGGCTATGAAGATAAATTGATTGCGACTTGTAGTGTGGAAGCATATAATCTAGAAAAGGTTGAAGATTGGTATGATAATTTGCTTTTTTAAGAGAAATCTTATGATAGACCACCTATGAAATAAATGAGATGGTAATATGCTTCAAGAAACCAATGCACAAATCCAACTTGTGGAAGAGTACCTTGATAATAAAGCTTCACCTTTCTAACAATTATAAATCAAGAACCTTGACTATGAAAGAATAAAGACCAATAATATATAGTGATAGAAATATATAGTGATAGAACAACGATAGCTATGAACGCCACAATTGAAGGAAGCACTTTTCAATTGATAAGTCCCTTAGGAAACACAAAACAGAATTTTGTAATGACTCGTCAATTGAGGTAACAACCCAACACTAATTTTAATGAAAAATCAATTTGTTTACAATGAATAATTCAGCCCCTATTTATAGGTGAGGAGGGAGCACCATTTTAGACTCCTAAAATAATAGAAAAGAATCTCCCAATCATCCTAATCCCATAATCTAAAGAGATAAGATAGGAATTGACAACTATGACTCTTATATTCTAAGAATCAAATCTGATCTAATCTACTTTTTCCTCTTGGACTCCAATACAATTAGCCAATAAGGAATAAAATATAAAACTCCTAATACAAAGAGATAATCTCCAAAATATTTCCTTCATGTAACAAGATAGAATCTCCCTTGAGTATAAACTCTTTCATTATCTTCTTGGTAGAGTGATAATAGCCATCCATCTTGATGCATATCCATCCAATGATGTATTAGACATCAAATTGAAGAGTTCTTATTGAAAACAAATCAGCAAAACTCGAAATGAAGTAAAATGACAATTATGCCCTTGTTAGTAAAAAGACAATTTTGCCCCTGAGATTTTTTTTTTCAAAGAGAATCAGGACGGTACCTGGCGGGCATCCCCCAATTTTGCCCCTGGGATTTTCGGCCCTTGTAGAGATTTTTTCGATTGAACTTCTTATCATGATTTTCACCCTTGATGCTATCATTCCCTCCTTTAAAAAGATTCGTCCTCGAATCTTGTACCATAATTGCACAAGAAGAGAATAACAAAAGCCCCTTGTCTCCGTTAATCACATCTTCTTTCTCCTTTGCCTTTCTCCCATTGTGAATTTGATGAACACTTTCGGACACCTTATGAAGAGAGAGTGGCAAGAGAGTAAAAGATTTACCACCCTTGGCAAAATGGTAACAATTAGTGAATTCATCACGAGACACCTTGTTATCATAAGCCCAAGACCGACCAAGTAAAACATCCGCAGCATCCATAGGTACTACATCACAAAGCACTTCATCCTTGTACTTCCCAATAGAAAAATTCAGCAACACTTGCTTTGGAACTTTAATTTGTCCACTATCATTCAACCAAGTCAAACGATATGGATGTGGGTACTTAAGAGTTTGTAGGGCCAAATTCTTAACGAGATAATTACTCACAACATTAGTACAAATACCACCATCAATAATAATCAAACTCACCTTGTCCTTCACGTGCCCTTTTGTATGGAAAATATTTGTCCTTTGCTCCTTGTCAACTTCAACATGAGCACTCAATACTCGATTCACAAAACAAGAAACACTTTCAGGTTCAATCACTTCATGATCACTTTCAAGTGAATCATCATCTCCATCGGCTACTTCAACAATTTCCTCTTCATGGATCATCATATTTTTGGTATTTGGACAATAGAAGCAATATGTCCTTTTCCAGAACATTTAAAACTAGTAACCTGTTTGGGAATGTTATTAGAAGGATGAAAATTATCAAGACATTACCATTAGATGAATTTGCCTCCTTTTTGCTCTTAGCCTTGCCATTCCAAGAAGAACCAACATCACTCCTCTTTCGGACATAGGGATTTCCCTTTAATTGTCTTTCAACTTTCCCCGCCATTTGGACCACATCTTCTAGATCCACATAGGGATGAAGATCAACAACTTTTGCAATTTCCGGATTTAGCCCATTCATAAACCTTGAGATGGTTGCTTCTCGAGGCTCTTCTACATTGGCTCTTATCATGGCTAGTTCCATCTCTTTGAAATAGTCCTCCACAGTGTCAGACCCTTGAGACATGCATTGAAGTTACCTCCATAGATCTCGCTGATAGTGAGATGGCACAAAGCGCTTCCTTAAGATTGCCTTCATCTCTCGCCAAGTAGTGATCGGATCTTCCCTGTTCTTTTGTCTAGAATCAATCAATCGATGCCACCATGTTAATGCTTAACCTTTAAATTCAATAACTACTAAGGTTACCTTTTTCTCCTCGGTGTAGTGGTGGAAAGCAAAGATTCTTTCTACGCTCTTCTCCCAATCTAGGTAGGCTTCGGGATCACTTTTCCCATAAAATATGGGTACCTTGAATTTTATGCCATCCAAATTCCCATCAACCCGTTCTCCATGTGTATCTTTGGTTGTACGGCCTCCATTAACTTGATGTTATGTGTCTTTTTGTTGAGAGAGTTGCAATTGCGCCAGTAGGTATCTCATGCCATCTTTTAATAAGGCAAGATCATCTTCTGGGGATGATCTGGATTCTTCGGTGGTACTCAAACAACTTCCAGGGACACCCTCACCTTTGACTCCCTCGATCCAAGCCCTAATGTCCTCAAGAGAACGAGTAGGTGTTTTCATTTTTTTTTTGACCGAATAAAAGGATGAAATTTAGGGGAGGAAAAGTCACAAAAATTTGAAGAAAATTTGGGTGCAAATTTTCGACAAAAAAAATGGAAAAGAAATAAAAAGAAAAGGATATATCTTCAAGATTTCACCAAAAGCTCTGATAATCAAACCGATGGAAATCAAGATCCAAACTAGCAATTATCATAAATGAAATCTGGCTACGAAGAAAAATTGATTGCAACTTATAGTGCGTAAGCATATAAACTAGAAAAGCTTGAAGATTGGAATGAGAATTTGCCCCTTTTAAGAGAGGTCTTATGATAGACCACCTACGAAATAGATGGGATGGTAATATGCTTCAAGAAACCAATGCACAAATCCAACTTGTGGAAGAGTACCTTGATTATAAAGTTTCACCTTTCTAATAACTATAAATCAAGAACCTTGACTATGAAAGAATAAAGACCAATAGTCTATAGTAATAGAACAACGATAGCTCCGAACGCCACAATTGAAATAAGCACTTTTCAATTGATACGTCTCTTAGGAAACACAAAACAGAATTTTGTAGTGACCCGTCAAGTGAGGTAACAATCCAACACTAATTTTAATGAAAAATCAACTTGTTTATAATGAAGAATTCAGCCCCTATTTATAAGTGAGGAGGGAGAACGGATTTAGACTCTTACAATAATAGAAAAAAAATCTTCCAATCATCCGAATCCCATAATCTAAGGAGATAAGATAGGAATTGACAACTAGGACTCTTATCTACTAAGAATCAAATCTGATCTAATCTACCTTTCCATTTTGGACTCAAATACAATGAACCAATAAGGAATAAAATATAAAATTCTTAATACAAAGAGATAATCTCCAAAAAGATTCCATCATGTGATAAGATAGAATCTCTATTGAGTATAAACTCTATCATTATCTTTTTTGTAGAGTGATAATAGCCATCCATCTTGATGCATATCTATCCAATGATGCATTGGACATCAAATTGAAGACTTATTGAAAAAAACTAGCAAAACTCGAAATAAAGTAAAATAACAATAACGCCCTTGTTAGTAAAAAGATAATTTTGCCCCTGGGATTTTCGGCCCTTGTAGAGATTTTTCAGGATTTAACTTCTTATCATGATTCTGTTCATTGTTTGCATCCTTTTGCATTTGAATTCAATTTTCTCTAGTATTTACCGTCTCTGTGGGATCGGACCTTCAATTACTTTCTACAAGTTTCAAGTATATTTTGGTGGATTTGACACCCATAAGCTAATAATAGAATAATTACTTATTTTTACCATGTATTTAGTTTGCGCAAAAAAAAAATAAAATAAAAGTGAGCGCTATTACCATAATTCAAATTTTCTTTTTATTTATGCCAAAAAAATAAAAATAAAAAATTACTTCTTGTACCATACAAATTTCATAATTTTATTTATCAGATTCCTCAAATATTTGTTTAATCTTATTAGCAAAGGCTAAAAATTATTTCACCACTTTTTACTTTGGCTCATATACTTTTTTTGTTGCATAGAAATAACCCATATTGTGTGTCAACATAAATCTACAAGTGCATGCCACCGACTCAAAATCATACAGCTTAAATCTAACAAAAATGAAGTTTGTTGAAATTTTATTTATATTAATATTACATTAAAATATTTAAATAATTTGCACATTGCGGAAGTGTAACGTAGAAATATTTTAGCTTGATTTTATAGTGCTTTGGAATGTAGAAATACAAATTAAAATCGTGTGGAAGAGATCCATGAACGTTTATCACTCAACTCTGCAACCACAAACGAGCCGACTTTGTTCAGAAACACATTCTGCTATGAAATTTTTTCCACAAGATTTAACGCAGCTTTGCTTGCATTTCTTTGTAACGTGTCCATTTTTGCATGGTACGCTTTCAAATGTTTTCGGGCATTCCTGCGAGTTGACTTCACGTTGGAAAATTACCAACCCTAACTCAAAAAAAAAAAGAACACAAATTGTTAGTGTCAAAACGTTGAAATTTAGTGTGCTTTCATATTTTAGATATTTTATTTTGGGAGTTCTTTGGGCATTATCAAAATCATAATATAGGCAAGGACTATTAACCAGAACGAAAAAGGAAACTAGACCCTTGACAACACCACTAAATTATGTCTGTATACAACAACTATAAATGACGTTTTGTTCTCAAAAAGTAAATTAACGAATATTAAAAGATTCGATTCATGGTATATGACATGAAAGCTATAAAAAAATTTAAATAAGACGTGCTAAATCATAGAAACTCGATCATAACAAAAAACATTGAATTAAACTCCTTTTTTTAATAATATACCTGAAAAAAGTAGAAGCACAAGGAATGAGGCTAGAGAAACACCGGAAGACTTTGTCATTTTTGAGATTCAAAAAGTGTGTACAAGAGAAGACGGGTAGAATTCTATTGTATGGTGTTCTGTTGTAGGAAGTAACAGACTCATTTTATAATCACACCGTATTCTTGTTTATGTAAAGGGAAACACTTTATCATGACAAAATCGCTGGATTTTTATTCTTTTTCGGGTAAAAGAAATGAATACAACTTTGAATTTCACTTTATTATGAATTAATCATTGAACTTCATTCTATTTTGGGTAAAGGAAATGGATACAACTGTTTGTTTTTTGTTTGAAAAGGATGAATACAACTTTTAATTTTACTTTATCATGAACTAATCACTGAATTTTATTCAATTTCGGGTAAAAGAAATGACTATACTTCATAATTTAATTTAATTTAATTCCTAAATGAATGTATACATTTTATTATGTTCTTGTATATGTTCTCATCACGAGATTTAAAACACACATATGTGATAAATATAAAATTTTATTTATTAGGCACGTTATTCCCTCTTCAGCGCTATATATTCTTTGCGGTACTTATTAACATAGTAAAAATACTTTTGATATTTTCTTGAAATAAATATTATTTTAATGAATTACAATATTTGATTTACAATACACAAAGTCCTAAATTAGATAGATTATTTTATTGGCAACAAAAACCAAATAATAATAATAATAACAATAATAATAATAATAATAATAATAATAATAATAATAATAATAATAATAATAGTAGGGGTAGTAGTAGTAGTAGTAGTAGTAATAATAATAATAAAAAAAAAAAAATTCTTACACTCTTTTGGATGTAAGCTTCCTAATACATGGTTTAAATTTTAACAACTATCATATCTTTGGTTTATTTAATAATAACTTAAAGTATTATATATATTCTAAAAAGAATTGATTACATAAAAAAAGACACGGGTTTATTTTTAATAATATAGTTAGAAAGTGATGTAAAAAATAGTACAAGAGATCTTTAGCCCACATAAAATCACCAAAATAGGTCGTTCATTTGGACCTACATAATTTGAATCTAAATCAATTGGAAACAAATGTCAAAGAAAAATGCAACATTTGAAATGTAAATAAGAAAATTTATTTAATCAAAAGTTTAAAGACACACTTGCTCAGTGAAAAAACTATTCTCTCTAGAAGTGGTTTTTGAGTTTTATCCCCGCTCTAACATGAGTGAGGTTGGCACTACTTCTTTCCAAAAGCATCTTTAGAGAACTTTTAAAGACAAAGTTAGATGTAGATCCTATAATTTTGCTTCTAAACTTGTCACCTCAGGTTTGGTTTACTTTGTACTACGGTTTATAAATTACTACAATGAAGATAAACATAACAACCTCTGCTA
The DNA here is from genome assembly GCA_949775105.1 of Oldenlandia corymbosa var. corymbosa. Classification (NCBI taxonomy): domain Eukaryota; kingdom Viridiplantae; phylum Streptophyta; class Magnoliopsida; order Gentianales; family Rubiaceae; genus Oldenlandia; species Oldenlandia corymbosa. The sequence goes on from OX459124.1 coordinate 8,338,178, forward strand.
GAATTCTGCTGCTACCAACATACATATGGACAAATGCGGCAAGATAAAAATTTAACTTATCTCTTTTCTTGTAGATTATTATTTGGACTTGGACATTTGAACTTGATGGGTTCAATAAGTTTCTAAGGCACATTTGGAGCTAAACCAGTTTGGACTCTTCTAGGAAATTCAAATCGTTTTCTAAAACATACCGACACTCGTTCTAAAGTAATTGTTTAATTAGAATGTCTAAGATTAGTGGGTGACGACGGGATAACAACTCAATGTTTCAAACAACAACGGAAGTTAGTTGTTTGGAACGATGCAATCAAAAGGGATTAAGAACTTAATGACTTAGTAGTATTCTGGAGTTAATAACGGAATTTAGTGGGTTTGTTGCTACTAGGACTCTGTCTGGATAAATCGGAAATGACCTTACAGTGTATAAATGCCCGATTGAACGCAGTTTCATACGACAAAGAGAGCAATAAAATCAAAGCATATGGATACAGAGTAGAGAGGAGGACGACCCCAGGTGTCATCCACTTAGCCAAGTCAACAACTCACCTGCCAAAGCTAGATTCTATTCATTGTTTGCATCCTTTTGCATTCGGATCCACTTTTCTCTTATATTCACCGTCTTTGTGGGATCGGCCCTTCTATCACTTTCTACAAGTTTTAAGTATATTTTGGTGGATTTGACACCCATCAACTAATAATAGAATAATTATTTATTTTTACCATGTATTTAGCTTACGCCAAAATATAAATAAATATATAAATAACCGTGTGCGCTATTGCCATATTTCAAATTTGCTTTTTATTTAAGCCAAAAAAATAAAATAAAAAAATTACTTCTTATCCCATACAAATTTCATAATTTTATTTATCAGATTCCTAAAATATTTGTTTAATCTTATTAGCAAAGGCTAAAAATTATTTCTACTTTTTCACTTTGGCTCATATACTTTTTTTCTTGCATAGAAATAACCTATATTGTGTGTCAACATAAATATACAAGTGCATTCCACCGACGCAAAATCATACAGCTTAAATCTAATAAAAATGAAGTTTGTAGAAATTTTATTTATATAATATTACATTAAAAAATTTAAATATTTCGCGGATTGCGGGAGTGTAACATTATTTTAGTATGATTTTATAGTGGTTTGGAACGTACGAATACATATTGCAATCGTGTGGAAGAGATCCATGGACGTTTAGCACTCAACTCTGCAAGCACAAACGAGCCGACGTTGTTCCAACACACATTTTGCTATGAAATTTTTCCCACAAGATTTAACGCAGCTTTGCTTGCATTTTGTTGTAACGTGTCCATTTTTGCATGACACGCTTTCAAATAGTTCCGGGTATTCCTCGGCGTTGACTTCATGTTGGAAAATTACCAACCCTCACTCAATAAAAAAAGGACACAAATTGTTAGTGTCAAAACGTTGAAATCTAATTTGCTTTTTCATATTTTAGATATTTTATTTTGGGAGTTCTTTGGGGTATTAAATCACAATCATGATATGCAATTGCAAGCATTATTAACCGGAACGAAAAAGGAAACTAGACCTTGACAGCACCACTAAATTATGAATGATCGCAACAACTATAAATGACATTTTTTTTCTCAAAAAGTGAAGTAACGAATATTAAAAGATTCAATTCAAGGTATGTGATATGAAATCTAATATAAAATTGAAATAAGACGTGCCAAATCATGGAAACTCGATCATAACAAAAAATATTTAATTAAACTTCTTTTTTTGTTATAATGTACCTGAAAGAAATAGAAGCAGAACGAATGAGGCCAGAGAAATACCGGAAGTCTTTGTCATTTTTTAGATTCAAAAAGTGTGTACAAGAGAGGAGAGGTAGAGTTCTATTCTATGGTGTTCTGTTGTGGGAAGAAACAGACTCATTTTATAATCACACCGTATTCTTGTTCATATAAAGGGAAACACTTTATCTTGACATAATCGCTGGTTTTTTATTCTATTTCTGGTAAAAGAAATGAATACAACTTTGAATTTCAGTTTATTACGAATTAATCATTTGATTTCATTCAATTTCGGGTGAAGGAAATGAAAGCAACTGTTTGTTTTTTGTTTGAAAAGGATGTATACAACTTTTAATTTCACTTTATCATGAACTAATCACTTGATTTTATTCAATTTCGGGTGAAAGAAATGACTATACTTCATAGTTTAATTTAATTTAATTCCTAAATAAATGTATACATTTTATTATGTTTTTGTATATGTTCTTATTACGAGGTTTAAAACACAAATATGTCATAAACACAAACTTTTATTTATTAGGCACGTTTTTCCCTCTTCCGCGCTATATATTCTTTTCGGTACTTATTAACATAATAAAGATATTTTTGATGTTTTCTTCAAATAAACCCTAAAGATTGGTTTTGTCACAGATTGCTATGAATTATTTTACTGAATTAGAATATTTGATATAGTATACACAAAGTCCTAAAGCAAATAGATTATTTGATTGGCAACTAAAACCAAATAATAATAATAATAATAATAATAATAATAATAATAATAATAATAATAATAATAGTAATATTAATAATAAAAATTACTTCTTATACCATAAATCTATAAGTCATGCCACCTACGCAAAGTCATATAGCTTAAATCTTATAAAAATAGAGTGTGTTGAAATTTTATTTATATTAATATTACATTATAATATTTAAATATTTTGCTCATTGTGGGATTGTAACATTATTTTAGTATGATTTTATAATGCTTTGGAACGTAGAAATACATATTGCAATCGTGTGGAAGAGATCCATGAACGTTTATAACTCAGCTCTGCAACCACAAACGAACCGACTTTGTTCAGAAACACATTCTGCTACGAAATTTTTCCCACAAGATTTAACGGAACTTTGCTTGCATTTTGTTGTAACGTATCCATTTTTGCATGGTACGCTTTCAAATAGTTTCGGGCATTCCTCGGCATTCACTTCTCGTTGGAAAATTACCAATCCTAACTCATTAAAAATCTAGAACACAAATTGTTAGTGTCAAAATGTCGAAATCTAATTTGCTTTTTCATATTTTAGATATTTTCTTTTGGGAGTTCTTTGTGCATTAAATCGAAATCATGATATGCAATTGCAAGCACTATTAACCAGAACGAAAAAGGAAACTAGACCTTGACAACACCACTAAATTATGTCTGACTGCAACAATTATAAATGACGTTTTGTTCTCAAAAAGTGAAGTAACGAATATTTAAAGATTCGATTCAATGAATGTGATATGAAATCTATCTAAAATTGAAATAAGACATGCCAAATCATAGAAACTCGATCATAGCAAAAAAGATTGAATTAAACTCCTTTTTTTTATAATGTACCTGAAAGAAGTAGAAGCACAAGGAATGAGGCCAGAGAAATACCGGAAGTCTTTATCATTTTTAAGATTCAAAAAGTGTGTACAAGAGAGGAGAGGTAGAGTTCTATTGTATAGTGTTCTGTTGTGGGAAGAACCAGACTCATTTTATAATCACACCGTAGTCTTGTTCATATAAAGGAAAACACTTTATCATGAAATAATAGCTGGATTTTTATTTAATTTTGGGTAAAAGAACTAAATACAACTTTGAATTTCAGTTTATTATGAACTAATCATTGGATTTTATTCAATTTCGGGTAAAGGAAATGGATGCAACTGTTTGTTTTTTGTTTGAAAGGATGAATACAACTTTTAATTTCACTTTATCATGAAATAATCAGTGGATTTTATTCAATTTCGGGTAAAGGAAATGACTATACTTCATAGTTTAATTTAATTTAATTCCTAAATAAATGTATACATTTTATTATGTTTTTGTATATGTTCTCATCACGAGGTTTAAAACACACAAATGCGATAAATATAAAATTTATTTATTAGGCATGTTTTTCCCACTTCAGCGCTATATATTCTTTTCGGTACTTATTAACATAATAAAGATATTTTTGATATTTTTTTAATCATATATTATTTTACAGAATTCGAATATTTGATTTAGTATACACAAAGTCCTAAAGCAGATAGATTATTTGATTGGCAACTAAAACCAAATAATAATAATAACAATAATAATACCAATAATAATTATAATTAGTAATAATAATAATAATAATAATAATCATAATAATAATCATAATAATAATAAAATTCTTACACTATTTTGGATGTACACTTCCTACTACATGGTTTAAATTTTGGCAACTATCATATCTTTGGTTTATTTAATGACAACTTAAAGTATTATATATATTCTAAAAAGAATTGATTACATCAAAAAAGACATTGGTTTATTTTTAAATAATATAGTTAGAAAGTGATGTAAAAAATAGTATACGAGATCTTTAGCCCACATAAAATCACCAAAATAGGTCGTTTATTTGGACATATGTAATTTGAATCTAAATCAATTGGAAACAAATGTCAAAAAAAAATTCAACATTTGAAATGTAAAGAAGAAAATTTATTTAATCAAAATTTTAAAGACACACTTGCTTAATGATAAAACCATTCTCTCTAGAAGTTGTTTTGAGTTCTATCGCCGCTCTAACATGAGTGAGGTTGGCACAACTTCTTTCCAGAAGCATCTTTAGAGAACTTTTTATGACAACGTCATATAAAAATCCTACAATTTTGTTTCTAAATTGGTCGCCTCAGGTTTTGTCTACTTCCTACAATGGTTTCTAAATTACTACAATGAAGGTAAACTTAACAATATCTGCTAGAGTTCCGATGCTACCAACATATATATAGACAAATGTGGTTAATTGAAAATTTAACTTATCTCTTTTATTCTAGATTATTATTTAAACTTGGACATTTGATTTTGATGGGTTCAATAAGTTTTCTCAGGCACATTTGGAGCCAAAAGTTCCAGTTTGGACTCTTCTAGGAAATTCAAATAATTTTCTAAAACATACCCACACTCGTTCTAAAATAATTATTTAGTTAGAATGTCACAGATTAGTGGGTGACGACGGGGTAACAGCCCAATATTTCAAACAATAATGGAGATAGTTGTTTGGAACGATGCAATCGAAAGGGATTAAGAACTTAATGGATTAGTACTATTCTGAAGTTAACAACGGAATTTAGTGGGTTTGTTGCTACTAGGACTCTGTCTGGATAAATCGGAAAGGACCTTGCAGTGTATAAATGCCGGACTGAACGTAGTTTCATACCACAAAGAGAGCAATAAAATCAAAGCATATGCGTATAGAGTAGAGAGGAGGACGACCCTAGGTTTCATCCACTTAGGCAAATCAACAACTCACTTGCCAAAGCAAGATTCTATTCATTATTTGCATCCTTTTGAATTCGGATCCACTTTTCTCTATCACCGTCTCTTTGGGATCAGCCTTTGTATCACTTTCTACGAGTTTTAAGTATATTTTGGTGGATTCAACACCCATCAGCTAATAACAGAATAATTATTTGTTTTTACCATGTATTTAGCTTACGCCAAAGAATAAATAAATAAACGTGAGCACTATTGCCATATCTAAAATTTGCTTTTTATTTAAGCCAAAAAAAATAAAAAAAAATTACTTCTTATACCATAAAATTTCATAATTTTATTTATCAGATTCCTAAAATATTTGTCTAATCTTATTAGTAAAGGCTAAAAATTATTTCCACTTTTCACTTGGCTCATGCCACCGACGCAAAATAATAAGCCTTAAATCAAATAAAAATGGAGTTTGTTGAAATTTTATTTACATTAATATTACATTAAAATATTTAAATATTTTCCGCATTGCGGGAGTGTAACATTATTTCAGTATGATTTTATAGTGCTTTGGAACGTAAAAATACATATTGCAATCGTGTGGAAGAGATCCTTGAATGTTTATCACTCAACTCTGCAACCACAAACAAGCCGACTTTGTTCAGAAACACATTGTGCTATGAAATTTTTCCCACAAGATTTAACGTGGCTTTGCTTGCATTTTGTTGTAACGTGTCCATTTTTGCATGGTACGCTTTCAAATAGTTTCGGGCATTCCTCAGCATTGACTTCACGTTGGAAAATTACCAAACCTAACTCAATAAAAAAGAAAAAGAACACAAATTGTTATTGTGAAAACGTTGAAATCTAGTTTGCTTTTTCATATTTTAGATATTTTATTTTGGGAGTTCTTTAGGCATTAAATCGAAATCATGATATGCAATTGCAAGCACTATTAACCAGAACAAAAAAGGAACCTAGAGCTTGACAACACCACTAAATTATGTCTGATTACAACAACTATAAATGACGTTTTTTTCTTAAAAAGTGAAGTAACGAATATTACAAGATTCGATTCAAGGTATGTGATATGAAATCTATCTAAAAGCGAAATAAGACGTGCCAAATCATAGAAACTCGATCATAACAAAAAATATTGAATCGAACTCCTTTTTTTTTTACAATGTACTTGAAAGAAGTAGAAGCACAAGGAATGAGACTAGAGAAATACAGGAAATCTTTGTCATTTTTGAGATTCAAAAAGTGTGTACAAGAGAGAAGTTGTAGATTTCTATTGTATGGTGTTCTGTTGAGGGAAGAAACAGACTCATTTTATAATCACACCGTATTCTTGTTCATATAAAGGGAAACACTTTATCATGACATAATCACTGGATTTTTATTCTATTTCGGATAAAAGAAATGAATACAACTATGAATTTCAGTTTATTATGAATTAATCATTAGATTTCATTCAATTTCGGGTGAAGGAAATGGATGAAACTGTTTATTTTTTGTTTGAAAAGGATGAATACAACTTTTAATTTCAATTTATCATGAACTAATCACTGGATTTTATTCAATTTCGGGTAAAAGAAATGACTATACATCATAGTTTAATCTAATTTAATTCCTAAATAAATGTATACATTTTATTTTATTTTTGTATATGTTCTCATCACGAGGTTTAAAACACACATATGTGTTCAATATAAAATTTTATTTATTAGGTACGTTTTTTTCTCTTCAGTGCTATATATCCTTTTTGGTACTTATTAATATAATAAAGATATTTTTGATGTTTTCTTTAAATAAATATTATTTTACTAAATTAGAATATTTGATTTAGTATACACAAAGTCCTAAAGCAGATAGATTATTTGATTGGCAACTAAAACCAAATAATAAAAATAACAATAATAATAATAATAATAGTAATTATAATAATAATAATAATAATAATAATAATAATAATAATAATAATAATAGTAATAATAAAATTCTTACACTATTTTGGCTGTACGCTTCCTACTACATGGTTTTAATTTTGGCAACTATCATATCTTTTGTTTATTTAATGATAACTTAAAGTATTATATATATTCTAAAAAGAATTGATTATATCAAAAAAGACATGGGTTTATTTTTAAATAATATAGTTAGAAAGTGATGTAATAAATAGTATAGAGATTTTTAGCCCACATAAAATGACCAAAATGGGTCATTTATTTGGACATATGTGATTTGAATCTAAATCAATTGGAAATAAATGTCAAAAAAACAAATGCAACATCTGAAATGTAAAGAAGAAAATTTATTTAATCAAAATTTTAAAGACACACTTGCTCAGTGATAAAACCATTCTCTCTAGAAGTGGTTTTGAGTTCTAACCCCGCTCTAACATGAGTGAGGTTGGCACAACTTCTTTCCAAAAGCATCTTTAGAGAACTCTTTATGACAAAATCAGATTTAGATCCTACAATTTTGTTTCTGAACTTGTCGCCTCGTGCTTGGTCTACTTCCTACAATGGTTTATAAGTTACTACAATGAAGGTAAACTTAACAATATCTGCTAGAGTTCCGATGCTACCAACATATATATAGACAAATGTGGTTAAATAAAAATTTAACTTATCCCTTTTCTTGTAGATTATTATTTAGACTTGGACATTTGAGTTTGATAGGTTCAATAAGTTTTTAAGGCACATTTGGAGCCAAAAGTTCCAGTTTGGACTCTTCTAGGAAATTTAAATCATTTTCTAAAATATACCCACACTCATTCTAAAATAATTGTTTAGTTAGAATGTCACAGATTAGTGGGTGACGATGGGGTAACAGCCCAATATTTCAAACAACAACGGAGTTAGTTGTTTGGAATGATGTAATCAAAAGGGATGAAGAACTTAATGGCTCAATACTATTCTGGAGTCAACAACGGAATTTAGTGGGTTTGTTGCTACTAGGACTCTATCTGGATAAATTGGAAATGACCTTGCAGTGTATAAATGCCTGATTGAACGTAGTTTCATACCACAAAGAGAGCAATAAAAATTAAATCATATGCATATAGAGTAGAGAGGAGGACGCCCGTAGGTTTCATCCACTTAGGCAAATCAACAACTCACTTGCCAAAGCCAGATTGTATTTATTGTTTGCATCCTTTTGTATTCGGATCCACTTTTCTCTAGTATTCACCGTCTCTGTGGGATCGGCCCTTCTATCACTTTCTAGAAGTTTAAGTATATTTTGATGGATTCGACACCCATTAGCTAATAATAGAATAATTATTTATTTTTACCATGTATTTAGCTTACGTCAAAAAATAAATAAACATGAGCACTATTGCCATATTTCAAATTTGCTTCTTATTTAAGCCGAAAAAATAAAAATAAAAAATTACTTCTTACACCATAAATCTACAAGTGCATGCCACCGACGCAAAATCATACAGCTTAAATCTAATAAAAATGGAGTTTCTTGAAATTTTATTTATATTAGTATTACATTAAAATATTTAAATATTTTGCGCATTGGTGGAGTGTAACATTATTTTAGTATGATTTTATAGCGCTTTGGAACGTAGAAATACATAGTGCAATCATGTGGAAGAGATCCATGAGCGTTTATCACTCAACTCTGCAACCACAAACGAGCCGACTTTGTTCAAAAACACATTTTTCTATGAAATTTTTCCCACAAGATTTAACGCAGCTTTGCTTGCATTTTGTTGTAACGTGTCCATTTTTGCATGGTACGCTTTCAAATAGTTTCGGGCATTCCTCAGCGTTGACTTCACGTTGGAAAAGTACCAACCCTAACCCTATAAAAAAAGAGAACACAAATTCTTAGTGCCAAAACGTTGAAATCCAATTTGCGTTCATATTTTAGATATTTTATTTTGGGGGTTCTTTGGGCTTTAAATGAAAATCATGCTATGCAATTGCAAGCACTGTTAACCAGAACGAAAAAGGAAACTAGACGTTGACAACACCACAAAATTATGTCTGATTGCAACAACTATAAATGACGTTTTGTTCTCAAAAAGTGAAATAACAAATATTAAAAGATTCGATTCAAGGTATGTGATATGAAATCTATCTAAAATTGAAATAAAACGTGCCAAATTATAGAAACTGGATCATAACAAAAAATATTGAATTAAACCCCTTTTTTTTATAATGTACCTGAAAGAAGTAGAAGCACACCGAATGAGGCCAGAGAAATACCGAGAGTCTTTGTCATTTTTAAGATTCAAAAAGTGTGTACAAGAGAGAAGAGGTAGAGTCTATTGTATGGTGTTCTGTTGTGGGAAGAAACAGACACATTTTATAATCACACCGTATTCTTGTTCATATAAGGGGAAACATTTTATCATGACATAATGGCAGGTTTTTTATTCTATTTCGGGTAAAAGAAATGAATACAACTTTCAATTTCAGTTTATGATGAATTAATCATTGGATTTCATTCAATTTCGGGTAAAGGAAATGGATGCAACTATTTGTTTTTGTTTGAAAAGGGTGAATACAACTTTTAATTTCACTTTATCATGAACTAATCACTGGATTTTATTCAATTTTGAAAAGGATGAATACAACTGTTTACTCTTCTACTCAGTTTTCACCTTTTGAAATTGTCTATACATTTAAAGCTTTAGACAAAATTAACTAATTTCTCTAATTTTTTCAGTTTAATCAGGTGTCTTTAGATATATTTACTTGTGATGCACCCTCATTGTAATCTTACGGTTGTCAATTAGCCTAATTAATCCTACGATTATTATCTTAAAACGGAACCGTCCCGTTACGGGACTCTAGCCGCTCCTTATATATATATATATATATATATATAGAGAGAGAGAGAGAGAGAGAGACAAATATGGTTAAATAAAAATTTAACTTATCTCTTCCGATAAATTATTATATGGCTTGGACATTTGAATTTGATGGGTTCAATTAGTTTCTAAGGCACATTTGGAGCCAAAAGTTCCAGTTTGGACTCCTCCATGAATTTTAAGGACATTTGCTAAAACTTACCCACTCATTCTAATATAATTATTTAATTTAGATTTATACATTTAGTACAGTTTAAACTAAAAAAAAAATTAAATTAGATAATAGTTTTAGAATAACAAAATATTAATTTTTATTTCGGTATTTGTTTTTCTCTTGACGAATATAACTTTTTGACATTGTAAAATTTACCTATTTATTTGTGAAAAAAATCCATGCATACTTGATTAATGAGAAAAATGACCCTTTGTCTGTTACATTTGTTAAAAAAAGTTTCATTCCAAGGAAAGGGAAAAAAAGAAACATACATTTTGTCAATCCCGAATGTCCTGCTGACTAACAATTTTTTTCTCCACTTTTTCTTAATTTGTACTAGTGTATAAAGTATTCATCATCAAGAAGAAAGTTAAATAGGTTCAAAACTAAATAAACATTAATTCATTTTTCATCATATTATAAGAATATAGTAATACCATACCAAATTTATGAAACAAAAGGTCTTTCCTCTATTTCATTCTTTTTAAGAAAATCTTTTTAACCACAACCGGGAATGTCTTCACAGTAGTCAGCTTCGGTCAAACAGCAGAGTCGACCAGGGACGCCTTGATCATCGACGCAAAATGATATCGCATTCGCCCCACAGTAACTCTTGCATCTTTGCTTACATCTCGCCGTCGGCTTCCGATAGACGCACCAGATGTCTGAAACTATTTTCATACACGATTCTGCTTCCACTTGAGATATTTGGATTACAATGAATCCTTTTTCTTTTAAGATTCAAATATGAGTGGTTAATTAATTAATCGAAAGAACAAAATGTTATCAATCAAGTAATGAGTACTAAGTCTTAAAAGAATAGATGATGCATACAACAGAGAATTTCGTTTCCAGTAATTAAACAGTTTTTGTTGAAATTAGTCATTAGTCTAGAAAAGAAAACGAGCGAGATAAAATTTGTCTATTCTTCATTAAAGAGAAGAATTTGAACGTGAATTGTTGCTTCAAAAACTATAGACATATACACAACTAGTTTAATTCGATGGTAAAAATAAGGTATGAAAAAAATACCATGACCTGCATGTGCATATATTCGAATTGATCGGGAATAGATTTGATGGTCTTTAGAGTTTACCTGAGAATATAACTGCGATCATCAAAAGCAGCCCAAGAGAAACATTTGATTGCTTCGTCATTGGGGAGATCGACATTTTATGTATGTGTGTTGCAGTTTGGTAAAAGCCTTATACATTAATTTATAGATCAAACATGTAATCCCTCATAGCGTTTGTGAAGGAGAAGAAATCCCATATCAAGTATTATAACAGATACTATTATTTTCATGTAAAACAACAAAATTTAATATGATGACTTTCGTCAATAAACCGCACTATCATTTTGGCAATAATGAATATCGTCCAAAAAGCTCTTTGAAAATAGAGAGAAAGAGAATACGTCTTCAAATTTTTTTGTCGTAATGCGCAGTTCATAATCGATAGAAATCTTTCTATACTCGATCGCTCTTTTCTTTGAAAAGAAATACCTTGTTTTTATTTTCATTTTTCAAATTTGGATTATAAAAAATTATCTGAAATTTGAAGTAACAAGTAAATGAATTTTCAATGATAATTTGAGATAATTTTAGAAATGAGGTATAACGATTCTCCACTTTACCCAAATTATTTCGAACGACCTGTCAATTAATATGGAATGTTAGAGTAATTTAAAATAAAGTGCCATAACCGCGCAAATAACCCCGACGCATAAAATACTTATATAATGGTCACTGCTAAGAAGCTGAATTCCAATCCCAAAGGGGAAATTTAATCTGTTTACATTCTACATCATTTTAAAAGTTGTCTTAGAACCCATGTTGTCACGTATAAGTTGATGAAATAAGGCCCTTATAACATTTTATATATATATATATATATATATATAGTTCAAGCACTAAAAAAAACTCGGAATTTTTTTATTTTTGTTTTTGCTTTCATGAATACGCATGTGTGCACTCTATTGGGTGGTATTATTGGCGGGAGTAAATATTAGCCTGATGATAAGACCTTAATTAAGTTGATCTTTTAAATATCTTGAAATCGAATTTTACTTAGGGAAGTACTCTTTTAATTGTCACAAAATACAAGGGAAGTACTCTTTCCAAGAATGCAAAAGCTAAGATGTTAGAATTAATTTTCCCAAAATAAAAACACCATCCTAAAGACAAAAGACAGGTAAAAGAATGTAACTTGTATGATTTTATTTTTTTTAAAAAAAAAAATATACTCTCTCTGTTTCAAAATGATTGACAAATTCCGATTTTCATTTCTAATACAAATTATACTTAAACTTAAAATTCGAATAGAACAATAATTTTAGGACATACTCCCTCTGTCCCATAATTATTGTCCAGTTTGGGTTTTCATTTTTAGTTTAAATTGTACTAAAAATAAAATCTCAAATTGGATAATAATTTTGGGAGAGGGGGAGTAGAAAATATGTAAACTCGCGATATGGATGTCTTATGGATGTGTTCCGTCACTTGTTTAATGCAGTGACATCTCAACGCGTACATATAACGTTTATAGTAAGGACATTGAAATTAATCAACTCTTTCCACTCTAAACATTTATGCATTATTATGCACTAAGATTTTCATCAATGAATATTCCCACACGAAACAAAGAGCAAACAGTAAAGAAAGAAGTTATTTCTCCCCCATGAATGCTAATGCCAGTCTAGGGACTACCTTCTTAAAAGAATAGTAACAAAGTTAACGTAGTGTTACTGTGTTAGTAACTATTGAAATCTAAAATTGTGGTTGGTTGAATTCGGTATGACGCCGTTTAAGTAATTTTGATTTATTCTAAATTTAAAGTGATATATTTTTTAATTGAAAATAAAATTTTAAAAATGTATTTTCATATTTATTATCTTTTTTTATTTATTATAAATATTTTTAAAGTTATATTTTCAGTCGAAATAACATTCTAAATAAAACTTAAAACAAATTAAAATGCCTTAGATAAGGGTCGGAGGGAGTATGATGTGTTCTACTGGCTTAATATTATTTGTAAGGGAGGAAAACTAGAAAAATTAAATAAAGAACACATATGATTTTCGTCCGCAATAGCAAAATGTTTTTACTACACTCTTGTCAATATATTTTCGCACGTACTTAACTTTAATTAGGAAAAAACAATTAAACGATATGTGCTTGTGAGAGAGAAATTATTAAGAAAAAATAAGTGTAGTTAATTATAAGTCAACAAGATTTAAATTTAAATGGTACTAATAGAATATTTTTTTACTTTTACCATGTATTCCCAAAAAAACGGGAGCGCTATTGCCATATTTGAAATCTACTTCTTGTGAAAACCAAAGAGAGAAAAAGAAAAACACTACTTATACAATACAAATTTCATAATTTTATTTATCGCATCCCAAAAAATATCCGTTCCTTCTTAAAAAGTATCTTCCAGATACTTAATTTTGTTTAATCTTATTAGGAATTTAAAAATTATTTTCACATTTCACTTTGGCTCTTCTACTTATTTTATTGCATAAAAATAACACATTTGTGTGTGCATATAAATCTACATGTGCATGCTACTGTCTAAAAATTATACATCTTAAATCTAATAAAAATAAAGTTCATTTTTTATTTAAAAAAAAAAGTCATTGAAGTTTTAAATATTTCGCCATTGCACGGGTGCAACATTAGTATGATTCTATAATACTTTAAAACGTAAAAATACATATTGCAATTGGGTAGAAGAGGTCTATGTTCGTTCATCACTCAACCCTACAACCACAAATGGGTCGACTTTGTTCAGACACACACTCCGCTATGGAATTTTTTCCACAAGATTTAATGCAGATTTGCTTGCATTCCTCTGTAATGTGTCCATTTTTGCAGGATATGCTTTTAAACAGTATCGGGCATTCCTCGGCATTGACTTCACATTGGAAAATTACCAAACCTAACTCAATCAAGAAAGAACACAATTGTTATTAAAGTTAAAAAGTTACTAATTTAATTTGCTTAAAATTTCAGATTTTTTATTTTGAGAATTCTTTTTGGGCATTTAATCAAAATCATGATATGTTTTACAAGTGTTGCTAACCATATCGAAAGACTGTTGATTAAACCAATAAATTATGCCTAATTACAACAACTATAAATGATGTTTTATTCTCAAAAAGTGAAGGATTGAAAGATTCGATTTATGATTTGTGGCGTAAAATCTATCTCAAAATATAAAATACATACTAATCATAAAAACTCGAACGTAACAATTTAAATAAGGTTTCTTTTTTTGCTTATGATGTACCGGAAAGAAGTAGAAGCACAAGTAATGAGGCCAGAGAGACACCGGAAGACTTTGCCATTGTTTGGATTCAAAAATATCAAGAAATGTAGGCAGAAAGAGAGAAAGAAAAAGTGTGACAAGAGAGAAGAAGAAGAACACTATTGTTTGGTGTTCTGTTGTATAAAAAAAGAACTCATTTTATAGTCACATTATAGTCACGCCATATTTGTTTATATAATGGGAAGTACGTTATCATGAATTAATATCCGGATTTCATTCCATTTTGGTTAAAGAAATGAAAACAAATTTGAATTTCACTTTACCATAAATTGATCACTGGATTTCATTCAATTTCGAATAAAAGAAATGAATATAACTGTTTTTGTTTCTTTTGAAAGGATGAATATAACTATTAATTTCACTCCATTCTGAATTAATCGTTAGATTTTATTACATTCCGAGTAAAAGAAATTATTATAACTTTATAATTTTATTTAAGTTAATTCCAAAATTAAATGTGTACACTTGTTATGTTCTTGTATATGTTCTCGTCGCAAGATTTTAAGCACATATACGAGATAAATATCAACTTTTATTAATTAGGCGCGTGTTTTCCTTCTTCAATGCTAAGATGTTAGAATTAATTCCCTCCAACACCCCCCAAAAAAAATACCACTCGAAAGACAAAACACGGGTAAAAAAAGATTCGGCTTCAATTAATTTCAACACCTTGTAACTTGTATATTTAAAAAAATTATACTTTTTTTGTTTCAAAATAATTGACCAATTCTGATTTTTATTTCTAATACAAATTGTACTAAAACTGAAAATTCGAATAATACCATTATTTTAGGATACAAAAAATATGTAAACTCGTCACTTATAATTTCGTGACATTTCAACGCGTATATAATAATATATATAACGTTTATACTAACGACATTTAAACTAATCAACTCTTTCCCCTAATTCTTTCCACTCTAAACATTTATGCATTATGAAATTATTATGCACTAAGATTTTCATCCATGAATATTCCCACACGACAAAAAGAGCAAAGAGTAAACAGAAAGAAGTTATTTCTCCACCACGAATGCAAAGCCCGTGACAACCAAATTCCGCCACACACGAAATTCCAAACAACGAGTTCACGGACCAACCAAATCCCAAAAAAAAAAGAAGAAGAAGAAGAAAAGAAAAGGAAAAAAAAACAAAAAAACCTTTTATCACTGTGATCATGCATTGATTCAGTATATCGGTTACCTCACACAATTTATTCACAGTGATACACTTTCCGCCTTATTTTAATAGTCGGTTTTGTTTGAACTAAAATAATACAACACACTAGACTTATTAAGGGTGTGTTTGTTTCGTTTTTTTAGTGTGTGTTTTTAGGTATTTTTTGTATTGAAAATGTAAAAAAATGTATTGAAAATGTAAAAAGATATACTGAGATAAGACAGTTATTAATATTTTAATTTAAAAAAACCATCAAGAAAATGAAACAAACAAAGTTTCACCTATAAATACGAGGCACCCCATGCACATTTTACATCACACAATTACAATTCATTTGGTTACTCCATTTCAATTAGGTTTTCATGATGATAATGTCACGTGAAGTTATTGTAGCATTTCTTTTGCTTGTTTCAGTTATGACTACTACTAATAAAGTAGTGAAGCTAGCAAATGGTCAGACGATTTGCAATATGTCCGGGCAAGAGCTGATGTCATGCCGACCGGCGGTGACGCCACCGAATCCTTCAAACCCTTCATCTGTTTGCTGCACTGCACTTAAACACGCTGACATGAGTTGCCTTTGTTCCTTTAAGAACTCCACTTTCTTGCCTACTATCGGAATCGATTGGAATCTTGCCGTCCAGCTGCCGGAAAAGTGTAAACTTCCCCGTCCGGCCAATTGCTAGACTACTGGACTATCATTCGTGTGACAACATTTTGAAGTTCAAAATCCTTCTTATTAATTATGTCCACGAACATGTGTGCAAGCTTCTTCTTTTTCGTATGTTTAATGTTGTTGTTATATGTTGATTATGTTGTGTTTTGTAAGCTGAATTATGTACCCTTTTAACCATTTTCTCTTGTGTCATGGTTATAAAACTACTCTTGTGCTTATAGGGATTATGTTTCTGAATAATTTGTTTACAATTTTAGATTTTCAGTTACGTAATCATATCACAAAAATAAAAATAAAAATAAAATTGGCTTGTTCATCACATGATAACCGTAACAAAACCAACTGTAAAATTTGGTCCTAATCTGATAGTAATAAAATTCTTAACATATAGCACGGGATAGAAGATTTATGAACATTGGAAACAAAATTAAGCAGTTGTCACTTGTTATTGTTAAACAAAGGGAAATTAATAGCTACAGCAATTCGGTAAAGACTCTCAGGCTCTCAGCTCTAGAATGGGAGAGTGGTGGAAAAGCTACAAGAGAAAACGTTAGGATATACTACGAAACGTTAGGATATTCGGTAATTGATTTATGTCTCAACTACTTGAAAATTACTGCCTTCACTTTTTTGAACTGTCACGTTAGGATATACTACGAAACAATTGAGAAAACGTTAATGATTAACTGAAAATTAATTCATGTATGTAGTGTCTATATTGCTCTTAGTTAATGTATTAAAATTATACAAAAGATTAAAAAAAAAACAAAAAACAAATAGGTTTCGGTACTATTGATTATTAAGTGGAAAGAAATAAGGGTGAAATTGGAAAACAAAATATAATTAATATCACTTTGGAAATGATGTTCAACAAAACTTTTGCAATCACCCTAATGTGAGATTTTTTTTTTTTTTTAAAAAAGTGAATGTATATACATTGAGACACATCAACTATAGAAATTCTATTTAAATCGTTTAAATATTGTTATCAAAGCTCATGCAAATCGATCTTTAGAAAATTGTGAAGCTAATGTTATTGTTACACATTCAAAGCCTAAATGTCTAATGTAATGGATGTTCTGATTATATTTAGGAATAAAAATTTCTTTTAATATTTGGAAAATCGCCAGGAAGAATTGAACAGGAGGAATAAGGTGCAATTGATGAGTTCAATTTTTACATTTGATAAACCATATGAATGTGCTCATTATGGATAAACCTATATATATATATATATATATTTTTATCCACAAATCATTATATGTAACAAATTAAACAAATTTTAATTACTATTGGAAAGAAATAAATTTGATAATCACGAAAGATCTAACTATCCTAGTAAATAAATGTGTTTCTTTTGAGAAAACAAGGGAAAAAAATAATAGAAATTTCGTGAATGTTTGCTTTGTGCTACAAGGTCATCTATATCATGCATTTATACTAACCGTAATAGTTTCTTTTGTTTAATTAAAAGTTTCTGATATATTCATACACAATTTTTTAGAAGAAATTAATTTTTATCACTATGGAAAAAAAAACAATAAAATACAACACTGTATTTGCATGTGAAAATGTTTGTGAAATAGATTTATTTTGTCTTAATAAAATAAGAAGTGTGCAATTGATTTACAGTATTTTTCTTTTGAAGTCTCAACCACAAATTTATTCTCTTTATCACGCCGCCTCAGTTCACTTTCCCTCCGCTTTTGTTTTCTTTGAAAAGGTCCATAGTACCCGCCAAAAACTTTCGTTACATCAATATTCATTCCATCTTTTGATTTTATAACAATTTTTTTCTTGAATTTTTCTTCCGTTGGAATCTTTTGAAATCTTGTTGCCATTGAGTACTTTAACCTCTCGGGAAAAAAAAAAAAAAAAAGCCAGAGGAAGAGCTGAGAAATCCAGGCTCCCGAAGTCATTCATCGCCGCCTTAACCAAATTGAACGGTAAAGCTTTTTCCTTTGTTAATTATTTCTTTGATTTTCTTTGCGGACCCTTTTGATAACGACTTTTATATAGTTATTTTGTGGGAATCGTTATGTCCGGGATGTGTTTGTAAGAATTCCTGAGCGAACGGGTTCAGTCGTTGGACTAAGATAATCGTAAAGAAAGTAGTTTTACAAGTGTCAGGTTGGGTGTGAAAGAAAAGTCTTGGCTGCAGCTTCTGCTGGTGCCAAGGACAAAATGCAGTCGAACCCATTTAGATGCTACTGTACGAGTTTTAGGATGAAACGAATGAGAAAAATAAGTGGCAGGGTTTGTGTTTGCAATCGAGAGATTGATTCTGGAATTCAGGGAAGTGATTTAAGATTGAGTACGTTCTGGAAGGAAGACCTAGTTCGGGAGTTCTTCCGTCAGTAAAGAAATTTTCGTTCTTTCACGATTAGATTGTTTTAGGAATTGGAAACTCGAGTTATAGGCATTTTGTGGAGTTCTTTAGTGAGAGAAGCAATGTAGATTGTGCTAGTTTTGAGTTTGAACGGCTATTTACATGCTATAATGCTCTTCATAAACAGAGGAACGATATTTGAAAGTCAGTACTTTCTATTTTGTCACCAATTTTATTCATCTCATGAAACTCAACTTTAATAAAACTGCCTCGTGATTGTTCCACTAGGTTACGTAGCTAGCTTTGAAATTTGTACCTTTGGTGTTTGGAGGCATTGGAGGAACTGTGCCCTGGGTCTATTTCGTAATCTTGTGCACTTTAGTCTGACATCAGGTATCACTTAGGTGTTTATATTTACTGGCTAGATTCAACCTGTGGTTGCCACCTGGAGTTTGATGACGAGAAGCAAAAGGAAATCAAATGAGGCACCTAAAGTCTCTGCTAATGAACCTGGTACATCTGATGGAGCACAGCAAACGTATGAGATCCATCCTTTGCTTGAGTTAGCAATTTCTTTTCCCTGTTTTATGCTGCTTTGACTTATCTGTATATCTCTGTGATTTTAGCTTCGAAGGGGAAAATCTCATGTGTCTACTGAAGTTAATCAGTAGGTACGACAAGCTTTGATAAATGTGTTTTTATTTTTCTTTTCCCCGTTCTTTGTACCATTGAACACTTGAATTTTCACATTCAAGGATTTATGGATATTCTAATTTGTTGGTGGAATGACAGGGAAGTAGAGTCTGCTAGAGGTATGGATACAGCTTTACCTGAAAAAGTATGGCTTAAGGTATACTTTCTGCTCTTGTAGCATTCTCATGTTATTGGATTTCAAACATGTTTTTAATGGTTGTATATTTTTATTATGGTAAGCAACAATTCGCCATAGGAGTCAACGAAGTTACGCGTTTGCTTGAACGAATGCCACCGGTTTCTTCAGGGACGGGCTCGTCGCATGAGGTTGGAAAGTACAGTAACGAGATTCCTTCAGGACAGCTTCAGGTAATTTCGTTCCATTCTTGAGATTGGCACCATTTCCTGAGTTTTACTGAGGTGTTGTTAGAAAATCATCTCCCTGTTCTCATCAAGTTTTTAATAAATCAGAGAGATTTGATTTCTAAGCTGTTACTAAAACAAACTCTCTGACTTAGGAAATTACAAAAGAGAAAGAAAAACCTCACCGAAGTGCTTTTCTCCAAGCAACTTTATCCTTCTAAGAGGCACAATTCTGATTTCATAGCTAAAATAAAAGAGTTTTTTTTCCATCTCGATTTACACACATGATGCATGTCCAAACTCAAGTATTCCATAGCATTATCAACTGTCATTTCTTCTTCATCCAACCAATAAATCATTTGTGAATGTTCGTTATGGGAAACACTTGTTGATACACTGTATGCATTGAAGAGATGAATCATGTAAGTGAACTAGGCTGCACTATGTATCTCAAAGTAACCAAGTAGTGATGATTCGGCCCCAAAGTTTTTTAACATGATTTTTTAACATATCTGATGATTTCTTAAGCAATAATCTAATTGTTTGTTTAAAAACAGAAGTTTAACAGTAGTCTTGCGCTGATATAGGCCATTTTGTTAGCATCAGATTGCAACCCGAGGTGGCTGTCAAAGCATTTGCGAAGCTTGGCCAATTCCAGGAATGTGCCTATCCTCTATGTGAAAGATAATAAAAGAGGATCTTTGAGATTAGGTGAAGTGGTCAAGCTAAAAACTGCAATCGCTATTGGGATCAAGGTGTCCATATTGCTTATTCTATTGAAAAAGCATCTAGTTTCTCATCATTATTGTGTTCGTACATGTTATATTGAAAGTTTCTCTATTCTTTCCTTCATGCAGGGTAGGGGAAATGCCATCAATCAACTTGTTCAAAAGGTCCTGGGGAATGAAATTCCGGTTGCTGTAGACTGCAAAATCGTTTGAACTACCTTCTGAACTTCGAATTAAACTGTCAGAAAGCATCAGAATGAATGAGCAACCGGTTTTAATCCCTGAAATTTTCCGTGAAAATGTGGTTGTGTAGTACTGTTATTTTACCAGAGTTCCAATTCGGCATTGGCACCTGACAGATACCGGTGAGAATATCAAGTGTTTGTCGGATTTTGGCTGCACTTGGCATACTTATCAGCAAAAGGGAAATGTTTAGTGACGTAGGATTTCAGGTACACTGATAGTATACTTGATGTTTTTGTCTGAGCAAGATCAAGAACGAAGAAACTAACAAATAAAAGGCCCTCCAGACGTCAAAGCTGTAATTTTCTGCAGACGTCAAACCTGTAATTTTATTCAACTTTTTAGTACTGTATGCAGATGATACATGTTGGTATATATTTAAGATGGTCGAAAATTTCATTCAGTTAGATGCGTGAGAGAATTAAACCAGATTGAAACTGAAACTCAACCACACCGTGGTTTCGATCGAGAACAGAAACTGAAACAAGCCAAGAGTGAAGTACTGTTCAGAGTTCTCTATGAATTGCCTATTCATAGGCAGAATCTCTGTTTCCTGAATCAAAATTGTGCCAACACACCATGATGGCTGACTACAACACTTTATCTGCTTGATTTCGTGTGCTAAAAGACTCTTCTCATACTTTGATAAAGACATTCAATTCTTCGAATTCACAACTGAAATTAAGAATTGGATCAGTTGAAATCAGCACATCAAACGAACAATCAAAACAACAAATATGCCAAGATCGCTGTCTTGGATATTGATCAACTAGAAAGAAAGTCTTAATTTGAGCCGTAACGATGCTAGACATTGCATTAATTCTACTCCTTGGTAGTTTATTAGGCATCTGTAAAGGTCAGTAATAAAATGGTTCCTCCAGAAGTCCATGGAAATCTGATAACATTTCATTTTCCCCTTCAAGCATGTTCTCAACAAATGAACCACTGGCTACAGTTGAAGCCTCGGCTGTCTTCATGAGCATATTCATTTCTTCTTCGGCTGCATCAGAAGTGTTTTGGACCTGAATTGAACTCAGTTCATCAGTTGGTGGAAATATAATTGAATTTCCTTGCTCTTGTAGTCTTGTTGATGCATAAGCATCTTCAAGCAGAAAGTCACACCAGCTGAACCCCGGAGATGGAGTGATGGCTTGGTTTGTTTTCGAGGGTGGAGACTCTGGCGATGACGATGATGCAGATGAATAAGTGAATTCAATCTGCATTTGCTGGGTGGAATTATTGGCATAATCTGTGGCCTCAGTAACCATTGTAATGGCCTGAAGCTGTGAAAGAAGATCTAGCGACTGATTGCCAGCAGATATACCATCATTGCTAAAGAAATGTTGTTGAGTGGAGGCTTCAAGTTCTAATGGTGCAATTCTTGTTGAGTAATGGCTGTGAAAGTAAGAAGGCCTTTGCTGTGGGTTTTGATTATATAGTTCTGATCTCATGTTGAATGCATTCTTCATGTCTCTGCTGAGACAGCCGAATCTAGTCCGCGTTTTTGGGAAGCCACTGATGTTTCCATAATCTGCAAGGATTTGAGAGAAGGGCCTGTGAGTGACTGGATCAATTCCTAATGCAGATAGCTTCTTCTTCAGCTTAGTGTTCCACAGATTCTTCACATCATTATCCGTTCGCCCTGGAAGCTGTTGTGCGATTATGTTCCACCTGCATTGCAAAACAAAATCAGAGTTTTCAAAAGGAATGAACTAACCATTTTAGTGCCTACCAAAAGAATTCCAAATTGGAGGCTGAAACAGAGCAACCTAATTACATTCTCATGGGAAAAATTTGTATGAGAAAAACTTTTGAAAGTAAGATCCACACATATTTAGCTTTTATTTTACATAAGATCCACGATTTATAAAAATCAATGTGAAAGCATTTACAGATATTTTACTATCCATAAATTGATTGATTTTTACCTGGTTCCTATGGTAGAATGGAGCTTTATAATCAAATCCTCTTCCTCAGGTGTGAAGTTGTCATCCCCAAGATCAGGCGGCCTTTGATTGCCACTCCATTTTATCCTGCAACTCTTTCCACATTTCCTCAATCCTGTTAAACACATTACAAGCAGAAGTGCTTCATCAATTATATGCCAGGTTAATAGTTTTACTAATGATTTTGATCATGTCATTTCTGTAACCTAACCCTTAGGTGAATGACCCAAATAAATAATAGGAAAAATTGACCTGCAGCTTTCTTTGGCATGGTTGTCCAGTTGCTTGTTGTTCCTTGCTTTGTTGCATATGCAAGTGATCTTTTAGCATCTTCCTCTTCCTCCAGCCAACGACCATCTTTCATTTTCGCCTTGTTCTTTTCATAGAAAGGAGGTTTCACCATTTTTCATCTGGAAAGATATTGCATTGGAGTAAGGCAAAATCAGCAAAATACTGGAAGAGAAATAATGATCAGATCAAATGCCAAGATACCGAATGAAGCTTAAATGTAACAATAGAGAGTGGATGGATGCAAGAAAAAGGCAAGGAAAGCATGGGGCAGATGACTTCCATTGTACTGGTTTTGCATGACAAAATGCATCTGTCTTTCAACTGTAACTTTGAGGGGGTATTTTTTTAAAAAAAAAAATACTACAAGAGAGAAATTACTCCAGTGTTGCACACACATTACACTCCTGTGTGCATCTTGCATCAAATTGATTGGACTTTTCAGTTCAGGTTCATTTCGGGTGATTAATTTGGTTGAATGTAGAATCACGAGTTCTTCATTTGCATGCAAAACTAACTGGTCTTGATTACTTCATTTAATAATGATCACAAGTTTGATGATCTATTAACTACTATACACTGAAATTCTACTAAATTAAGAAACACAAAGAGAAAATGCAATTCAAGCTTTGGATGAAATGCGGGTCAGTTTTCTTTTCTTTTTCTTCCCCCTCCCCTTAACTCAGTGCAAATTTTCCCTACACAGATTTCTTCACAATGTAAAAGAGAGAATAAAAATGTTTAGTCGTCGAGGAAAAGATGTTATAACGTGCAAGATATCCTTCAAAATTAAGTCCTCCTAACTGGACTTTGAACTGTTATTTTTTTTTTTTGAGAATGGAACTGTTAATTGAAGCTTTAACAATTGAAGGGGGTTTGGGAGAATATGATGAGAATGGAACTGTTAATTGAAGCTTTAACAATTGAAGGATGGTTTTGGGAGAATATGATGATCAAAAATTTAATTTGCTTACCTGAAAAATGAATAAAGAAAAAACAATATATGAAAAGAATGCATTATGAATGCCTCAACTAATTTTGAGCGTTGACTCATTAAATTTTCGCATTCAAATATTTAGGATCAAGGCCATATATATATTTTCCTAAATGGTTGGAATGAGAGGGAAGTTGTTTCTTTTCCTTTCCTCTCCTCCCATTTGATGGCCTTCAGCTTCCGACAGATGAGGAGTCTGCTTAATGAATTCGGATTAATTGTCTGTGTGATGAATGCCATGGAAGAGGAGCAGATATGTGGCTTCAAGGATACTGGTTCCAATTAGTAATTCCTTCCTGCCAAAATCGCTTGCTCATAGGCGGGCTTTGGTTTCATTCACGACAGCTGAAATGTGTTCACAAAATGATTGTCGGATTTTCACTTTTAGTGCAAATTTCGGACATAAGATTTTAAGTTAGGTTTAAGGTGATGAACCCCACCACATCTCTTCCTGCATAGTTCTTGTTTGATCAATGTATTTTTGGTTATTTGTGTTGGCCTAGGCAAAACATGTAACCTCCAACTTCGTTACGCTGATACCTAAGTTTTGTTGATTGTAGATTGATTCTTATTGAAGTCTACAAAAAGGTTATTCTCGGTAAGAAAGAAACAGTCCAAACTATTTTTTTCTGGACTATTTCTGAGATGGAACGCAGGAATGACCAGGGATTTAATTGGCCAGGGTTAAGTTTTTTTAAATAAAGTAAACAAATAGACCAGTTTTTTTATACTCAAAATATAGTTAAACCACAACAAGGGAAAAAAATTGTAAGTCATTTCTCTCCCACCGATATGCACAAGCCTCAAAGAAATTCAGAACAAAATAATCAAGTTTCACACTCAATGTTTGGAAAAGAGTCAACTTTGGGTAGCAACAAATGCATGAACTATGTTTTCTGAATTCCTACGTATACTGTGCAACACACTTGTTGTATATAACTTATAGGCGCAACCTATAATAAATAAATGAATAAATAATTCACTGTTGCTAGGTTAAATATTCAATATAATTCAGAAATTAATTATGGAGTGTTTGAATATGTGGTGAGTATGCTTTCAATTTCACTCTCATTAGAACACTCATCGGTCATCACAACATTAGCTAAGTCTCTCTTTTCATTTCAGCAATTTGCTTCTCAAAATCTCTGAATCTCCAAACCACTGCAATAAACGAAGATCAAAGAAATCTAACCTGCCCCAAGTTAATTGCTCACCTTCCATATCCACATCCACAAAGATCATAGAAATCCAAAGCTTCTCTAAAGTGATTGATTACCAATCACCTCTATCTATTTCCCACTCCCCGAAATTTGTATTGTGTGAACAGTTATTTACGACACTACTGGCATGCTCATGGGCTAATCAAAACAAGGATAAGCAACAAAGATTAGATCCTAGACCCTACATATTCCACAAACATGGACAGCATGGTATACATGTCCCGGAAATCTTACCCAACTAGTCCATTGAAGAGCCTAGTCAAATTATTTCCATTGATATTCACAGCAACTAAGCAAATTTACAAAATCAATTGATGCTAAAACATACGGATTGAGTCATATAATAACCGACAAAACCCAGAGAGGAAAACAAACTGATGGTATGAACACTAACCGAGTAGAGAGTAAGTAGGAATGATGATTGAACTCAAAGAAGCAAAGTAGCAAACTGTAGAAACCCCTCTACACTCAAAGAGCTGTGGTGTTGCGTTGATACAAAAAATGAGAGACTGTAAGATGTACCTGCAAATACACAAAAACTAGTATATGTTGTGGATCAGCGCTTACAGTAATGTATCAGAAGCATGCGTATAGCTTATTCATAAAAGAAGGGAAGCTAACGCAAGGATTTGGAACATTAGAAAAGTAATAAATGGGGGGGTAAAACTGCTATAAGATCGAGTCAAACAAAATGATATTGATTATGACAGTACCTGAGACATGAGAACTAGAAAGTTCTTGGCAATCTTTCTCCATTACTAAAGCACAATGACTGAGAAGGGGCAATCATGAATGAACACTTGTCCAGAACAATGCCTGGGGAATAAGGAGCTGATTCCAGCAAGGTTAGTTCTTGCAAGCTTATATGAGTCATTTTGCTATTTCCGCATGGGATAATTCACATCATTATTCTGTGCCTGATTCCCCTGCAAGAACAAAAATTACCCAAAAGTTACATAAACTACACATAATAGGAATAAAAATTTCTTCCTGGTAACATGTATATTAACATTCATTCCAGGTGAATAAACGATACAAAATTTAGTTCCTAGCAAATAAACAAACAAGTTACCATTTTGTCCGATAATCTTCTCTGAGACATTTGAGACAAGTGCATAATTGTTGCTATCGTAGCACGCTCTCATAAATGCTGCAAGAGTTACACGATCCACATTATGGGTTTTCTCCAGTAGCTTGTCAAAAAACATAGCAGCTATGTCCACCTTCTTTTCACTGCAAAGCTTTCTGACCAATATACTCACAGTACGAATCCACAATTTTTTGTCTAGTTTATTTAATAGGTTGAGGGCAACAGAAGATTCGTCCTTCTTGCAATATTCATAAGCTATAGTCAGTCGAGTAACTTCACATGGTGATTGTCCCTTCTTTATCATAACATCATATAAGGCTCTTGCCTCATCCAATCTAGACTCCTTGCAAAGTCCACTGATCATAGCACCATAAGTGAAACTATCTGGTGCACAACCATGTTCATCCATACTCTGAAAAAGCTTCAAGGCCATGCTAGTGTTGTTAGCTTTGAAGTATCCAGAAATCATACTAGTATAAGTTTGTTTTCTTGGAACTAACCCAAGCTTCAGAAAAGCATCATCAAAGAGCTTTTCACTTTCACACATTCTATTTTCTTTGCAAAAAGCGGAAATTAAGGTCGTGTATACATGTACATCAGGCATGATACCTGATTTTACCATTTTAGTAAGAAAAGCTAATGCTTGCCTCAGATCTGCTCGCTTGCAGCTTTCTGATATGAGAACAGTGTAAGTAACTAAATCAGCGGAGAATCCACTTTCAAAACCAGTTTTGAGCAACTTGTAAGCATTCCTTGCGTCCCCTATCCTAAAAAGAGAATTGATAACAGTGTTGTAGGTACAAATATTAGGAGGGAGACCAGCTTTATCCATGACTTTCATCAACTCATAGGCTCGGGCTATATTACCAATTTTGCAGTACCCGTCGATGAGAGTCGAGTATGTGTAGACATTAGGAGCTATACCTTGTTCCCGCATCCTGCTCAACAGCATCTCAGCTCTATTCAATTTTTCCTCTTTGCAATACCCAGCAATCATTGCTGTATATGTATGGACATTTGGCTTGTAATTATCACTTCTAACAAGCTTCAAGAAAAGTCTAAACGCTTTATCTGTCCAGCCCTTCTTACAAAGACCATCTATCAATGCAGTATGAGTATACACATTTGGTTTCCAGCCTTTCCGCACCATCTCCTCCAACAGTTCAAAAGCTCGCTTAACACTACCTCTCTTGCACAACCAATGAATCAAACATGAAAAATTTATCACATTTGGCATGAAACCTATATCACACAACGTGCCAAATATCCAAAGTGCCCTATTTATGCAATCTGTTTCACAAAATACATCCATAACCAGAGTACATGTTGCATTGTCCACGAGATATCCCCTTTCTAGCATTGCAACCAGCCATCTATCAGCTTCCATAACTCTTTTCAATCTGCAATAACCAACAACCATGGACTCAAAACTACAAGAATTAGGAGAAACCCCTCTCTTACACATTTCATCGAACACATTTTCAGCCAGATCAAGCCAACTAATCTCCAAAGCAACATTTAAAACACAATTCAGAGTATGAACAGAGAGAACCAAGCCTTGATTTTGCATCTCAAAAACCATGTCCACAGCCTCTTTAAGCAAACCCACCTCCCCAAAGTTCCTCACCATACAATGCATCACTTCATTGGCCCTTTCAGAGTTTCCATTTTTCATCAAACACATTACCAGCACAAGATAAAACCTCATAAAGTGCCTGAATTTCGGGAGCTCAATAGCCCAGTAAAAGAAACCCAGTGCCACCATAGAGCCATCCGTATTAGCCAAAGATGCAGCCACAGTTATGGCCTCTTCTGGGGTCAATAAATCCGAATTTTCTTCAACAGGAAAGTTACGCTTAAAGAACGCTGGCCAGAAACTGAAATGGGCTCTTTGTTGCTGTTGTTGGTTATATGATTCTTGGACTAATGAGGTGATAGTTTGGACAACTGAATTCAAATTCGGGGATGATTGGCAAAAGGGTCTTACAAAGAGAAAAGATTGGACAATGGGTTTAGTGAAGAAACCTGGATATTTCCACAATCGGATCAACATTATCATAATTCATGCACACCAGAGCTTATGAAGAAACAGAACAAAAAAACCACGAAATCTAAGTAGGAGGAAAAGAAAAGCCTGAACAGTTTTTAGCAACCATTGATTGGTTACGGTAAGCTATGAATATATGTATTCGCAGAGGCAAAGGAGGGAAATGCAGACGACAAAGAAACAAATATTTAAAAAGAATGGAAGTGAACTAATTTGGATTTATTTTTAAAATTTACTCTTTTATCAATATTTTTAATTATTTCAGTATTATTATTTTTTTGTTGTTAAATATGTTCCTTGGAAATATAAATGTGCCAAAAATGACAAAATTTTATATATGGATTGAAAATATAAATTACATACCAAAAAGGAACATCGATGGAAAAATAGTTTATAAATTACTCAAAAGAAAAAACAGGAAACTATGAATAAAATGAACAATTGCCCCTTTTAACCAGTCAAGAGTTGAAAAATTAACCGTTAATTTTTTAGGGATAGAGACATTTACGTCCTGAATTTTGTCCCAAATTCTAAAACCCCTCGAGTTTTAACAAATAATAATTATCCCCCTGAATTATGTCCATAAGATCATTATACCCCCTTATGACATGCAACAAGAATATACAAAAATTCAACTTATGGTGACACTTCAAAAGTTTCAAAAAAATTTTGGGTAGAAAAAATGTATAGTCCCAACTTATGCAACTTTTTTGATAAATTATTGAAATTTCAAACACTTCAGTGACTTAAATTTTTTATTTTTAATTTTCTTAAGGGATTATATTTTATTTATTTACTTTTCATTGTAAAATCTTGAACTATTTTTATGTTTGAAACTTCTTCCTTCCTCTTTTGCTACTATAGATAGAGCTTTATGAACATCGCTCCTTTAGAGTTATGACAACAAGATCATGGATAGAGTTATTATCAACATTACACCTTTAGAGACATCAGAAATGATATAGAGAGCTAATGATGGATGGATTTGTGTAGTGTCATTGATCCACTTCCCGAAACAATAATTTATAAACCTACTTAAAACTATTAGCTAGTGATAAATAGGGTCGTTCCACAGGGACGGCAATCAACTGCTAAAAATCTGATTAAAATGCAGAAAAATAAAGAAAACAGTTGAACAGATTGTCACTTGGGAGAGTGAAAATAGTCACTTGACAGAGTAAAAAGGCAAAAGAGTCAATCACCTTCCTATCGTTATTATCCGGTTTTGATTCAAGTATTCCTATAGTGTATGATTAGTTGTTCCATTAGGCACTTATGTATCTTTATAATTCCTTCCAGATAGAATAAAGAGTCCTAGATTATCAACCCAGTCAGAATGTTATTTAATCTAAACTATTGAGTTCTTAATCCCTATATGATCGCCTATCACTCACCTAACTTCCGTTGATGTCTGGAACCGCAGGGTAGATTTCCTCCATTGTCATAGACTAGATTAAGCAGTTCTAAGGTTATGCGCCCCCTTCTAGATCTTCATAACCATGCAAGCACATTTAATTTAGTGGCTAAGTTAATTAAAAAGTTAATTAAATCATTTATCAAGGCACAACACCTCATCAAGGAAACTGAATCATAACCTTCACATAAAGATAGTAGGGATTGAACCCTTAACTGAGTTAGCTACTCATGTTTATTGAGTTAACAATGAGAGCAAAAAAGTACAAATGATAAGACATGAATCTAAATCAAAAGGTCAGAAGAAAGAAAGGAAGGATGGTAGCAAGGACAGTTTTTGCCTACTCACTATGGCGGGTGGCGTCCGCCACTTGACAGAATGACAGTCTGCCTTGTTCTTGCTACTACTCTGTTTCTAACCAATTAACCAGCTACCTAACTACTGTCTTTTTGACTAAATCTAACTATCCAATCTGTTATTTTTCTAACTGCTATTGGCTGGCTATTTATAGAGGTTTGGAGAGGCTTTGATTGGTGGAGTTCTGACGTTCTTCTTTACAGCAGAAAGGTGAGGCAGCAACTTGCTGCAGAGGAGATTTGTTTATTCTGCAACTTGTTTGGTTGGCCAGTTGCAGTCTTCTCTTTGGCTGGTCTTTCTCTTCAGCCACAATTAGCCACCTTTCTCTCATCATTGCCTTCTTCTCTTAGTCTTCTTCTCGGCGCAGTTTCTCCAATTCTCAGCCACAAATCTCTATTTCGTCATTCTTTAATCCTCAACAGCCCAACTAGCAGCAGTAGCAAGCAGCAACATCAGCAGCATGCTTCCTTCCATCATTGTGTTTCAACCCCCAATTCAGTCCAAATCTGTCTGCCTTTTCCTTCTGTATTTCCTGTGATCACTTGCAACATCATTTTTCACCTGACTGCAGTAGCCAATCTATCAATTCAGCAGCAACAGCCATAGCAGGTAAGTAGCAGTTTGTAACTACTGTTTTCCATGCTCCCTCTTTCTCTTCCTCAACTTGCAGCAGCTATAACTTGCAGTGATGGTGTAGCAATTCCTTCCTTTGGCAGCAAGAATTCGGCCTTGGCTCTTCTTGATTGATAGCCGCAACAGCATCTGCAGCAGTAACAGCATCTGCAGCAGCAACTTGGCAGCAGAGGAGCTGCCAATTCTTCTTCCTCTATTGAGGTAGCTGATGCAGAGTCTTGTACTTGCATCCATCTGCTATCAATCTTCCGTCATCAGCAAGGATTTCTCCACTTGCTTCAACTCTGATCACTCCTTCAGCAACTCAATTTCCACCAGCTTCCATTCAAGTCTTTTTTATGCTTTTTTGTGCAATTTGGTCCTCATTTATACTAATTTTTCACATTAGCCCCTTGAGCTACCTAAACTGTAAAATCATCCCAAAAGTAAACTAATCCTAACTAATTGACACTAAATTATAAGCAGAAATGAGTAAGAAATGCCTGCAAAAAGGGTATGTATTTTTGTGTTATCAGATACCCCCAAAATTGAAGTGTTGTTTTTCCTCAAGTAATAGCCCCAAACTTAGAGTTTTACTGATCCTCTAGTAAACAAATTCATGCTACATTCCTACTGACCTAGACACAGAAGGACTGACTCAGAAAGAAGAAGTGATATTTTGAAATTTTTACGATAAAAGCAATGACAGTGACCGAAAACGAATGTGGCTAAATGAACAGAAATAATGCAACATTGTATCAATGTTAGTCTCATATTAAAGTCCCTCACTGGACAGATTATGCACCATTATTTATCACAAGAAAGCAGTATCACAGTTTCTTCAATATTTATGTGCATATACCACAGCCAAAATTCAAGTTTTTACCTATGATCCATTCTAAGAATTAATCAATTTAAGAACAAATGGACATTATTGTGATCAGTACTTATTTCCTGTATGCCATAAAGTAAGGTATTCTTACTGAAATTTTTAGATCTAAGGACTTCCTCACAAATTCTGCAACTCATTAGCTATATCTTATTTCTCCCTCAACCCTTTTTTCTCCTTGTCCATATGACTTTTTTTCTGGATCTTTCCCACTCAGGCCCCTACCCAGAGCATATTTCCACTCATTTATCTATTCATAGTGCTTAGCAACTTAGGGCATTTCACCTTGAGCATATTTCCATGGTGGCTCAGCAACTTAGGGCATTTTACCCAAAGCATATTTCCACTCATTATCTATAGTGATTTCTTACAGTGGCTCAGCAACTTAAGGTAGTTTATTCTTTTTTTTCCCCTCATATTTCCTCACCAGGCTTGAGGACCCTCTCTACTGGTTTGGCAAACCTAAATACTCAGGGGCATTACTGCTTCATTGGATAGTCTTCCTAACTTTCCTCATTTCAGAATTTTTCTTTTCAGCTCATTTGAGCCGGCTACCATTGTCCTTTCCCAAGGTATTTAGGCTTTTTTACAGACCCCATGGGCTCTTACAGAGTCTGCCCTGATGCGAAGGGCTGCCTTAGTCTTCACTCATGTTTACAGTCCCCCCACGTTTCAAACAAGTGGACTCAGTATAAGATCACAACAATGTAATTAGACATTCAGATTTTAGCATTAAGTTCAGAACTCTCACTTTGGCAAGTGTATTGTGCTCGAGAAAGTGAAAAACTACAGTGCTGACTTCAAGTGAATCAACAAGTGTTCAAACTTTCAGAATTTCCCGCACATTTTTGAATCATCATAGGCTTTTGACACTGTATATGTATCAACTAGTTTACAGTTGCAAACAATCTACAAAAATTTTACAAATTTTGGAGATTACTATTGTAACGACCCAACTCACCCACCTGTTATTATACATAATGTTTAATTATGAGTTGAGCCGTCTGCCGGGCTCTCGCCTAAGGCGCAATATTTTTATTTACCTTTAATACAAATTCTAAACATCTACTTAACATCCTCACTAGTTAACCTAACCCATCTCATATTACAACTATCAATAACAATATCTCTTGTACGAAGTCTTGCTTCCCTTGGTCTCATCTGCAGCGATCTGTTCTAAACCTAGGAGTGGGATACGGGGATAAAATATAAAAGGGGGTGAGCGCCGAGCTCAATGAGGTTCTCACTATACTACTACGATACTTTTAATAAAACTGTTTTCGTAAAACAATATTCGATATAAAATAATTTCACATAGAATCATTCAACAATCAACTATTTCACATTAAGCAATTAACAATAGGGTGGATACAGGGAAACCTTAGCAAGGGCCGTCAAAGAGCCTACATGGTACAGAGACGGACTCCAGGTCAGATTTCAACAATACGATAGCGTCCATCCGGACAAAAATTCCATATCGATAACAATCTCTCCTCAACACCCGTGGCCACCGATTGATACTCATGAGCACCACGTCCATCCGGACAACAATAGCCTAGGTAAGCTAACCTGGCGACCAAGCCCGATGCCGGCCCGCAAGGCTTCGCCTAACAAAGGCAAGGCCCAGGCTCCAAGTGAACAGAGTCCACCGATGCAACAATCACACATTATTGCATAACAATCAATCAATAGCAACAATTGTTTTCATGATGTGATAAAGTACATCACTAGAAGCAACACATTCAACGATTATATTCAATCAAGTAACAAGTCAACAATGACGATCAATCACATAGCGATATCATTTTATCTCATATACGATAACACTTAGAAGTCACATAAAACACATACCCCAGGGCGATAAAGTACACTTCCGGGTCATTTAACGATATGCATTTAATAATTCAATAGCATCTAAAAATGTGTTCATGTGTGTAGTGACTTTTAAATATATATTTCCGTACTCCCTGTTTTTAAAAGAGTACTCACCTCTAATCTTCATAGCAGCTGATGCTCCTACAGATTTGTTTTGTAACTAACATTGTAGCACTGCCATAAGCACTGACATAAGACTAGTGTTATTTAGCATATAATGTTTGTTGCTAGCCCATTTATGGAACACGAGAGATAACATCCTTAATGTTTTAAACCTACTTCTAATCCGGTTCATGAAATCATACGTGAAGTTGTTTTAAGGTTGGTCTAAATTTAAGTGCTTAAGGCTATCACTTGATTAGCTAACAATGGGATCTTTACGATATAGTTCTAAGAGTTGATTAATTAAACTACAAATTTGACATGATTGGATTCATTTCTACAATTATCCAGTGGACTAAAACAGTGTACATTTAGACGTAAAACACATTATAACGACTTACATCTTCGGGAACTAAAATATGAACTTTAACACCTCGATCTCTACTTGCTTGCTCCAACTTCTGGACAAAGCCTCCTAATTTCTCTTTTGGTTTCTCTTGTTGATAAGCTTCTGTGATTATGGTGGGTTAGACCGAAACTGGAGCTACTACTCTCAACTTAAAGAGTCAAAGGAAAGTGTACATGAAAGATGATCTTCGATTTTCAGTTTCTCTTTTTTTTTTTTTTTTGCGTTAATGTTTTTCTCAGGTGGAACTAATCTCATTTGCTTGCACTTTATAGTTAGTCAAATGACGAGAATTTTCCTTGAGTCGGTTGGCTCTCACATTCTTTGTTTTAAGTTCATTTCATAGCTTAATTCCAACGCCCAGTTTGGCAAGCTGCATGTCCAGCTCACTAATGCAAAATGAGACAGCTCCTGCTTATCCTTTATTCTAGGCTCCTTAAAAGTTACCTTCTCATTCTTTCTGGTTCTTATTAATCAATAAATAATAAAGAAATTAATGTAAGAGTTTTGTCTCAAATTGCACCACCCATCCACGTGAACTCTTGATCATAAGTGTTAAAGAAAACTAAATTAACTAATGGACATCATTTCGGAACCGTCCTACACTTCCCCACTATTTGAATTCTTTAACTTTGGCTTTGTTTTCTAGTTTTGCGGAAATATAAAATCAAGGCGGTGATGTGTGTGTTCATATAACAAACCGGGCCATCTTTTTTTTTTCTTCTTTTTCCTCTATGTTGTAGTGGAAAATAATTGATTAGAAGAGGTGTGGGTTTTGTTCGTAAATTAATGTACCCATAAGCACGCTTAAATCTTGTGCTCGTACTAGGTACTACTTTCTTGGTTCTAGTATTTTTTTT
Organism: Oldenlandia corymbosa var. corymbosa; assembly: GCA_949775105.1. Lineage (NCBI taxonomy): Eukaryota > Viridiplantae > Streptophyta > Magnoliopsida > Gentianales > Rubiaceae > Oldenlandia > Oldenlandia corymbosa. The sequence continues at coordinate 8,373,124 of OX459124.1, forward strand.
TTCTGTTTTTATTTGAGACTTTATAGCTCCATTGATCTACATTATAATAAATCAAGCTATAATTCTATTATTCTAACTTAACAGTAAAAAAAAATAATGTCTAACCTAACACGTCAAAATCTAGGGATATTACAACTATCATACTTAAAGCATGCAATACAAACACAAATAAACACAAACAAATCCCTCCCCCAAACTTAAAATAAGCATTGTCCCCAATGCTTACAACAGAGATGCAGGGGAAGAACAAACACATACTTAACATGCAATTTGACTGAGATCAGAAAAATCATCATACAAAGTCGAATCAATCTAACCCGAGGACTCTAGATGCATAGACTTAAAAAAAAAACACAAAAACAATCCTAATTAAAAAAAATAGAAGATAAAAGAAAAGAAAAGAAAAAGGAAAACAAAAACAAAAAGAAAAGACTCCCCTAGATGATTGCAACTTTATCCCCTCAAAGAGGGGTATGGTGGGTTCTCCAGATGCCATGGCCTCTTCAGCTCCTTTCTGACATATGTGGCAAGAAATTGCACATTGGCTCGCTCCATGAGCCTGGTAATAAGGACCGAAAAGAACCAGGAATTTCTCCTGCGGTTGGAAGCGCAGATACCTATATGCTCTCTGATTACCGCAGCAGCATCGACCGGTGTGTTGGTGACTATTGCATAGAGCAATAGTGTTGCTTCATAGGTTACCTTCTTCTAGCGTCGGCTAGATATGAGATTGGTGCAGATGAAGTTGAACCAGGGCTTATACTTTGGTCTTAAAGCTGAGAAGTATCCTAGGTCGCCGTTCTTGAATGTCCAGATGACATCCAGTTCCCGACTCAGCATCCCTGAGAGCTCCTCTTCATGGTCAAAATCCATCATCTAATGGAGTGTTTCTTCATGGGAGAAACCTATTTCTGGCAATTGCAGTAACTCTCTGATTGGCATGACACTAATGTTGACTACTTTGCCCCTCACCGTCACAGTGTCGCCCTGTGCTTCTCTCATATTGCGGTAGAATTCCCTGACCATAGTGAGGTTTGGCCTTTGAGGGACATCACAGAGTCTCTCCCAGTGATGTTCCACAATGTAAGACGACAAATCCTTTGGGAACGATGCCGCCCTTTCCATGATCATCCGCCGTTCCAAGTGTCGTAGTGTGGATTTGGCTTCCTCAGAACCTTGTGTTGAGTCCGTTCTTCTGATGTGATTTTGGCGGAATCTGCATGGAGTGTGCCTCCATCTTCCTGCACCTCTAGATTCTGCGGATTGTCTTTCTGTCACCATGGTTATGCTGTGTTTCAGAAGGATGGAAGTGCTTCGCTCTAGGGTTTTGGTGATGGTGGCTGTTAGAAAGAGGTAGAAGGTTGGAGAAGGTTAAGGTTTTATTGAACAAGGTGTTTATGGGGTTGTGGGGTGTCAATTTTCGAGTCGGAATGTTCCAATTTCCTAGGCATTACTCTAGAGAGTTTTACCCTCCAACTTCGCCTGTTATTTTAAATTAATCTTCCCTCCTTCTTTCTTCCCTTTGACTAGAACACTTGGTGACTTTAACTGTAATTTTATTATGATAAATTATCTTAATCACGGAAGTGAGTCTATCACTCGTCCAACTGAGATGACAGATTAGTGTTCATTGTTTTGTGTAAGGTAATCAAACTGAAATGTTGTCGTTCTAATTATATCATAGTCTGCAAGGAATTTTAAGTTAACTATCCACACATCAACTTTTGGTTTGATGTCAGCTCGCAGATTTGATATCTCACTAGTGATGGCCGCCATCTGTGCTTGCAAGTGAGTTGTAGCATCTAGCTCCAATAATCCTGTTTTCTTAGTTGTAGCTCTAGGGTCCTACTGCCATGTAAAATGGTTAGCACACATATTCTCTAGCAGCTGGATTGCTTCATCTACAGGTTTCATCATGAATGCTCCTCCAGATGATGAATCAAGTGATTCTCTGGAAGCTTGCTGCAATTCATTGTAGAAAAGACACAGCTGCATTGGCTTCTCTACACCGTGTTGAGGGCATTTCCTCATCAGATCCTTAAATTTTTTCCAAGCCTCATAAAGAGTCTCTGTCTCATGCTGCTGAAAAGTCATGATGGCTGATCTTAAAGCAACAGCCTTGACAAGTGGGAAGAATTTGGTAAGGAATGCATGTCTGAGTCCATTCCAAGAGTTGATTAAATTGTTGGGCAGAGTGCCCAACTATTTTACTGCTAAATCCTGCAATGTGAATGGAAAAAGTCTCAAGTATACGTCATCTTTAAACAAACCTTGAATCTTGAATGTGCTGCACAGTCTCAGGAATTTTTCGATATGCTCATTCGGATCTTCACTAGGTAGTCCATTGAAAGGACAAGCAACTTACACCCTTTGAATCATTTGAGTTTTGAGCTCAAAGTTCTCTGCTGCAACATCATTGTACACCAATGGAGTTTGAACTTTCTCCTCTTGGGGTACAAAATAATCTCTTAGCAGTCTAGGTTGAACTGGTTGTAGCTCTCTTTCTTGAGGTTGATCAGCTGGTGCTACCTCTGCCATCTTCTTCTGATCTTTTTTAGGAACTTGAGCAGCGGCTTTTCTGTTTCGCAAGGATTTTGATCTTCTCGCCGTGTATTTGATTTCTGGGTCAAAACTTAACTCTCTAGAAGGATTGCTTCTAGTCATAAACTAGTAATCAAATCACGAAAGTAACAATAAAAGATTTTGAGTGAGTGAATTTGAATGAAATCAGATAACTAAAAAGAAAAACAAAAAATGAACACAATAATCAGACTTCAAGGATTTTTAACGCCATCCCCGACAATCAGCGCGACTTTTGGAGGATGGATTTGTGTTGTGTCATTGATCCACTTCCCAAAACAATAATTTATAAACCTACTTAAAACTATTAGCTAGTGGTAAGCAGGGTCATTCCACAGTGACGGCAGTCAACCGCTCAAAATCTGATTAAAGTGCAGAAAAAGAAAGAAAACAGTTGAACAGATTGTCACTTGGGAGAGTGAGAACAGTCACTTGACAGAGTGAAGAGGCAGAAGGGTCAATCATCTTCCTATCTTTATGATCCAGTTTTGATTCAAGTATTCTCATAGTATATGATTAGTTGTTCGATCAGGCACTTATGTATTTTTATAATTCCTTCCAGATAGAATAAAGAGTCCTAGATTATCAACCCAGTCAGAGTGTTATTTAATCTAAAGCATTGAGTTCTTAAGCCCTATATGATCGCCTATGTGATTCACCTAACTTCCGTTAATGTCTGGAACCGCAGGGTAGATTTTCTCCGTTGTCATAGACTAGATTAAGCAGTTCTAAGGTTATGCGCCCCCTTCTAGATCTTCATAACCATGTAAGCACATTTAATTAAGTGGCTAAGTTAATTAAAAGTTTAATTAAATCGCTTATCTAGGCACAACACCTCATCAAGGAAACTGAATCAAAACCTTCACATAAAGATAGTAGGGATTGAATCCTTCATTGAGTTAGCCACTCATGTTTATTGAGTTAAACATGAGAGCAACAAAGTACAAAAGATAAGACATGAATCTAAATCAAAAGGTTAGAGGAAAGAAAGGAAGGATGGTAGCGGGGATAGTTTCTGCCTGCTCACTATGGCGAGTGGTGTCCGCCAATTGACAGAGTGACAGTCTTCTTTGTTCCTGGTACTACCCTGTTTCTAACCAACTAACTAACTACCTAACTACTGTCTTTTGGACTAAATCTAACTACCCAATCTGTTATTTTTCTAACTACTATTGACTGGCTATTTATAGAGGTTTGGAGAGGCTTGGATTGGTGGAGTTCTGGCCTTCTTCTTTGCAGTAGAAAGGTAAGGCAGAAACTTGCAGCAGAGGAGATTTGTTTATTTTGGAACTTGCCTGGTTGGCAAGTTGCAGTCTTCTCTTTGGCTGCTCTTTCTCTTCAGGCACAATTAGCCACCTTCCTCTCATCATTGCCTTCTTCTCTTAGTCTTCTTCTCCGGCGCAGTTTCTCCAATTCTCAGCAACAAATCTCTATTTCTTCATTCTTTAATTCTCAACAGCCCAACTAGCAGCAGTAGCAAGCAACAACATCAGCATCATGATTCCTTCCATCATTGTGTTTCAGCCCCCAATTCAGCCCAAATTTGTCTGCCTTTTCTTTTCGTGTTTCATGTGATCACTTACAACACCATTTCTCACCTGACTGCAGTAGCCAACTTGCATCAGCTATAACTTGCAGTGATAGCGAAGCAATTCCTTCCTTCAGTAGCAAGAATTCGGCCTTGGCTCTTCCTGATTGACAGCAACAACAGAATCTGCAGTAGCAACTTGGCAGCAGAGTAGCTGCCAATTCTTCTTCCTCAATTGAGATAGCTGCTGCAGAGTCTTCCACTTGCATCCATCTACTATCAATTTTCCTTCCTCAGGAGGGATTTCTCCACTTGCTTCAATTCCGATCACTCCTTCAGCAGCTCAATTTCTAGCAGCTTCTATTCTAATCCTTTTTATGCCTTTTTGTGCAATTTAGTCCTCATTTATGCTAATTTTTCACGTTGACCACATGAGATGCCTAAACTGTAAAATCACCACAAAAGTAAACTTATCCTAACTAATTGACACTAAATTATAAATAGAAATGAGTAAAAAATACTTGCAAAAAGGGTATATATTTTTGTGTTATCAGCTAAGAAAATAGTAACAAATATTTGGAGAAAGAACTTCTAATGATCACCAAAATGTAACTTTTTAATGATGGAGAGAAAGACATTGTTTTCTAGAAGATTGGATACTAAAAGGACCTTCAAAAGGCAAGCTGGTATATTAAGGGAATCATACAAGATTTTATGTTTTTGTCTATCTAATGTTGTAAAGCATTTTTTTTTTTTTCCCTTCTCAATGGAAAGAAAGAGGTGTATATACTATGTATAAAGGTGGTCAACTTATCATATAAGAGCTAACTTCTCTTACTTCCTTATTATCTTTCTCTAATTATTTTTTTCTTCTTTTTTTCCTATATATTACATAGTCGATCTTCGTTTTTTTTTCTTTTTTTTTATAAGTAACAGAGATTTCTTTCAATAGGGGGTGGGAGGATTGGGTTGGATAGTTAGGGGATTAAGATAGGAGATGGTTATTACCGAGAGGTCAAGGGTTCAATTCTCACCGGAACCATACAAATTTTTTTTTTTTTTAAAAAAAGGTCTCTTTTAATAAAAAAATTTCTCCCCATAAAATTTTAATCACGTTCCATGTCCGAATTAATAGCTATTATAAAATCATCATTTTGTCCAAAAAGTACACTTTAAACCTCTTATTTAATTATTTTTATTTTCTATTTTACGATTATTAGTTTTCACAACATAATTCTATCACAAATATGTATTATTATGATTGTATCTAAGTGTTATTATTCACAAGAATATTTTATAAGAAAAAAAAAGAACAAAAGAAGACGTGAGTTCAACATTTTTTTCTTTTGGTAAAAAAAAAAGTGTTAAATTGTTGAAAATCTTAGTTTATTCTTTTGGTTAAAAAAAAAAGTGTTAAAGTGTTGGAAATCTTTTTCGTAGAAGTTAGACGCTGGATTTCTCTCCGGCCAAGGTTCCCGACCGACCGCTCGGTCGGCTAGCCTGGTAGTCTGTTTTTTTTTTTTTAATTTTTTTTTTAAATACAATTTGGGGCAAAAAAATTTACCGGCATCGATGGTGTTTCTTCCGGTTGTTGTGTGTCTTATTCTGCCATTTTTTTAAACTTCGATTATTAGTAAATCTAGATTTAAAATTTAATAAAAAGGAAGAAGAAGATGAAATTGGAGAAGAAGAAATATAGAAAGAAGAAGAAAAAATAAGGAGAAGAAGAAAGGGAGAATAGAAAGGGTTAAGGGGCAAAATCGTTAAAAACGAACTGCATGTTAGTAATTTTTAAATTGCGAAAAATAATGCCCATATCAGGTTCATTTTCTTTTTTAAAAAAAAATCTAAATAGACATTAGTGAAAAATACAGTGTTTTTTTTTTCTTTTCCAAAACAAAAAAAAAAAAAAGGAAGAAGTATATGTAAGTTCAAGAATAAATTTTTTATACAGCTTTGTCAGCCCTGCAAGTTGCGACATTTTCCAACTATTTTATGCAGATGATTATGCAATATAAAGAAAAATAATTATGGACTTGAAATTAGGACGAAAAAAGAAAAAATTACAACAAAAATGAAATATTTTTCTAAGACAGAAGGAATAGCTGGTAGTAAAACTCTAACTTAACTCAAAATTCAAATATTTGTAGTTTCCATAAGAGCTCAAATTGAAGTGCAGACTGCAGGACTTATAATTTTTGAATAGGTTAACGACCTTAAAAATGATTGACAGCTAAAGCACACGTGTGATATTCAAAGCAGCAATACGATTTACGATCAACAACTGAGTTATGCATAAATAATGACAGCAAATTCCTATAAATACTGAGCCTAATTACAGGTAGAACAATGGGTACGCTCTCAAGTTTACATCAAGACTAGAACAAGAACAAAACAATGTGCTAGACATACTTAAAAATGCCCTAATCAACTCATAAGTAAGGTTATCAGCACAAACAACCCACCGTTATGCGCCGAATTATGAAGACAACTTCAAGCTTTTCAAGGTAGCAGTAAGCAGGGCATTTTTGCTTGGATTCCTCTGTTTATACTCTTTCTCTAGTGCCAATGCAGAAAGAGATTGCAGCTCTGAGTTTTCCTTGTCTTCCTTGTTCCGGCCTTTCGTAAGTTGTCCAATAGCAAAAGAACACTGTAAAACCAAAAGCAAGTCCGACCTCAAAATGCAGAATACAAGAAAAACAAAGCACAACACAATATGAAAGACTGAAACTGGGTAACGATTGGTTAAGAAGGAATGCGTCACGTAGTACCAGTATGAAATAAAAACAAAATACTCTGAATCCTAGTCATTTCTATCCAGCAGCCAAGAAGCCAAAGCACACATGAGAGAAAGAATGAAGTACAGTGAGCTTCCAGGGAGATTGACGGTCTCACCAGACATATACCGAATAGAGCTCGTGTATTCTTTCCACCAGTCAACTCTACCGCAGAACTGTAATATTTTTTAGCTATCTGAAGATTTTCTAGGCCACCAAGAGTGTAGAGCACCTGGTTTCAAAAGACAAACAAAGAAAGTTGATCAACTCTAGTTGTTACTCTTAAACATACATAATTGACTACTGTTATGTAAACTACTCCAGCTCTTAAATTATGCTGATTCGTCATTAACAAGATAGGCAACCCTTTGCAGGGAGAATTTTGCAAAATGGATCGTTACTGTGTCATCCATGCATTATCTTGCACGAAAGGATTATCTCACAGAAGAGTCACTTACATCAGCATAGGCCAAGTGATATAATGGGACTGTTGGTTGCGCTAAAATGAGCTCTTCATAGCAGAAAGCTGCTTGCTTATACCTATAAAATATATCATTGTCCTCAGGCACATGAACCAAAATCAAAATTAAATAAAATGGACCAACAGGGATAATGATTCTCACATTTGCAGAGACATGTATATTTCAGCAAGTTCCCTCCAGGCATCATGATCTGCCATGAATCTAGAGAAAAAAAACTAATAAACAACACATTAAGTTCATGTATGAAAATCATCGAAACGCCTTGGGAAACATCTTACATTTCAAGATATTTATTGAGACATTCAACTGCTTGAGGAATATTCCCTTGTGCTTTAGCCATAGCTGTTTTCCTCTTGTGTATTACCTGCATAAGTAGATTCAGGGAAATAAACATACACATATCACCCCAACTATTCCTATCATATCACAAATATAAATTCACTTAACAATTCTCACAAAATTAATTTTCTGAGTCATTTCCCAAGCCCAAATAACAAATGATATCTATAAGGCAAACCACCATACGCCAAGGATAACACAAGGGAAGATTAGCTCGCTAACGGAACATAGTATACCTCGTACCTGATCAAGCGGGTTTTCCTCCAAAAGGCTCAAGTAAGCTTTTTCTGCCTCTTCCCATGATCCTTTTGCTTCTAGCAACATCGCTTCTAGCCTACCTGTAAATTACATATAAAAATTTAACAGAATGCTACATACTAGAATTAAACCAAACAGTTCACTGGTTCATTAAAAACTCATGCATTCCCACAGCAGGATACAGTTTTAGTGTCCTTTCCCTACATATGAATAGTTATACACAGCCCAAATTATCGAGGGGAATGAAAATAAATATGATGAATCATAGATTGCTGGTCCACTAAGAAAAACAAAAATCAGCTTTCATTTTGGCAGCAAGTAAAGTAGGCTACCAAACAAATTACATTTCAAGAGAACTAAAGAAAGTAGTGGATCTGCGCTTCTATCTTTCAAAAGGTTAGACAAGTTTTAGTGATATACAAATTCTCTGTACAGAAAAACCCACCAAATAATTGTAAACCTGGAAGCTGTGGTGGGATGTTAAACCAGTCGACAAGTTACATGTATCAGGGGAATGCTATGACCCTTATATCGAAATGTAATCAGACAGTACAGAATCTAGAAAACTTGTTTTACACAATTAAGGGTTCGATAAATTATTTTTTAAGAAAAAAACCTCAAAAAAAACCTTGCTACACACAGGCCAAGTTAAGAATAGTAAAAATAATTTAATTTCATTATGTTAGATGTTTCCCTCCTTTATTGTACCATAAAAAAGAGAAAATTTAAACTAAGTAATGTACATAATAACAAATAGCTTGGTAGGTGTGGACAGATTGCTAGAACTTCACTTGGCAAGTGGCACACCAAAGGGTAAAGAGTTTTCAATATCAATATGGTAAAGAGTTTCTGGGGAAAAAGCAGACATAAAATTTTCAATATGGTAAAGAGTTTCTGGGGCACATTGACCCCCCAAAAATGGAAATTGTCTGCATATTGAAGAAAACAAATTTCAGCAGATTGATAACCTTATAGTTAGAACAAGTGAAGTATCACAGATTATTATTCATTTGAACAAAACAAATTTCAACAGATTGATAATCTGATAGGTAGAACAAGTGAAGGATCATAGATTATTATTCATTTTGCTTCTTCTTTTAGTGTAACAAATGTTATTATGGAATATAAGACGTGTCCATTACAATCTCTCTTGGTCTCAATAACAAATGCAACCAGTGTAGTGATTGCTGAGCACAGTTATACAAAGCATAAGGCATATGTAATCAGTATAACTCACCAACCCTGTTGCTTCCAGGAAACTTATTTTGTAGAATCTTGGTACAGTCCTGCATAAGATCCAATTGAAAAGGCACATGAATTCAACTAAGCAATAAGATATAACATAAGGCTAAGAAACCACATAACATTGGAGGATATGTAGCATATTAGTTCTGCATTCAGACTTTATTTCTCAAAATAATATCAAGTACAAAACCAAAAATTATGGCAGAGTAACAATACAGTAGACCAATACCTTTTCCCCAAAAGATCAGGTAATTCCATTTGTTTTACGGATTGAGATAAACAATGTAATAAGGAATGTTTTCATAAATAACAAATTAACAATGATAAAAGATAGAGATAGTGGTCAAAGATGAACAAACTAATACTCCTATTCCAACGCATACAATGAATAGATACAGTCATTCCACAGATGTGCAAAGGAGACTGAGGATAGATTCAATCAAATACACGTGATCTTATGCTTCCACTAAATAATAATAATAGTGATACCGCGCCTAGTAAGATTTTTGAATAGTTAAAACTCCATTTCTGAACTCTTAGAAAAGCATTTGTTCCAGATACACCTACCTAAAGACCCCCCTTAAAAGAAAGGCTTGAGTTTCAACCTAGTCGAGGAACCCATGCTATTATATGGATTTTAGCTCCTTTGGAAACATCCCATTTTCTACTAAAATTATCCTACACGATGAAAATTTGAATGAAGATCTTTAACCGAAACCAACTATGCCATCTTTGGCACCTTTCCCCACCCAAACAAATAGAAAACGAAATAAGATACTTTTACATACCAAAATAAGGAAAATTCTAACTTTCTAGACCCGAGTAAAAGAATATCAAACAGCGAGGAAGCTTTGCCACATGAGTCAAATGAGCTTCGTTTACACTAACAAGTACCGGTTTGGATGCTAAAACTCCTACATAGGCCAAGCCGAGAACCTACAAATCCGGAAGAGATAATTAACCAGGAAAGATATCAATGCCTAATTGGGAGACTTATTCATACATAGATATCCAGGTATCACAACTGCAGTGTGCAGGGTAAGTCATTGCATGCACTCATGGTGCAGGAAGATTTCAGAGATAGCCTTATTAATAAATTATTAGTTTAAGTAATTTCCTTTTAGTTAAGTATTTTATTTGGTGTCAATTTTAGTCCTAAGATTTAGGAAATTAGTAAGTCTATTCGGGTTAGGATTACTCTCAGAATCTCTCTATAAATAAAGAAGTTCTGCAGCCTTTGTTTCACGTTCTTTTATCTGATTAATATAATTTTAAGCCTTGAAGCTTTCAAAGACTCAGACTCAGTCTTTCTTAAATCCCTGCAGCTAGGGTTTGCCTATTCCGTCAATTTTCAATTCAGTCCCTGTTCCCCATCAACTCATCTAATCAAAGACACTCCGATAAGTTAACAGACTACCTAAAAGAGACTTCAAGGGAAACAGAATTCCGTTATCAAAACAAAGGAGGCCATCTCCAAGTAGTATGTCTTTCTTCTTTCTAATTAGGCTGGGTAAACTCCAGAAGATCGGTAGCACGATACAATACATTGGCAGGTGGAAATGTAGTTAATTGGCACACAGTACAAAGCAAAATGTGAAGATCACGAGCAGTAGCTCAAGGTATATGTGTAGAGCTTCAAGCATCAAATAGATTTTTTTGGAATGTCAGTACCTTCAATATGAATTATCTTTTTCTGCAACAAGAAGCTGCAATTGCTGTAGCACAAATAGACTAATTCATCACAAGGCTAAGCCTCTAGAACTATACAGACTCTACATCAAGGAGAAAGAGGAAGTTGGATTGATTCATATGCTTACTTCCGAACAATCAAACTGGAGGCAATCAACTATACCAAAGAAGCAATTGCAAGCAGGCCATAAATAAGACCTTCCAACCAGCCAAAGGATGAGTGTGTATTATCTATCACTGGCTTAGCCAAGGAAAATCTTTCACCTAATTTTACCTTATAGGCATATCAGAAATATATTTAATAATTATAGGGATTTTAAGTCTTTTATAAATGACTCTGTCTGTCTCTTGTTTTAGTAGCATGCCCATAAAATCCATGATCAAAGTGACTATAATCTGAAAATTCTTTCCTAAGAATCAAAAACACATTCATTTTCAAAATACTGGAGGGGATACTAGCATGCTAGCTTTCCTCCCCTGCCAACAGAAATGGGCAGTTGAAGATCTAAATTTTCGGTTACTGAAGGAGTATCTAATTCTCTAACACTCGAAGAGCAATTTAATTGATTGAAAAACATTTACAGTGACAATAAGAAACACAAAAAGGTATTTTCTCAATACATTTATTTTATTCACACGGCTATCAAGTAAAAGGGGCAACCAAGCTAGGATCTTGCAAACAAAGATATGCACAACACGAGAAGAGTGATGATAACATAAAAAATAATTAACGTTGAAACAACGAAAATTCTTTCTTAGGTGATAACAAAAAAGAATGCAACCATACCTTTGCCACATCAAGACATTGGCAGTCCATAGCAGCAACAGCTACTTCTTCATAAAGCGTCCACTCTACATCGGCAGAAAGGGATGTATAAGGTCATTTTGAAGTATTAGCCGATAAAAGGGTGTGTTAATATTGGAGAAGATCTATATTGTAAACAAAGAGAAGTTTGCAATGCAAGCATGCAGGCGACAAAACAGAAATTAATGCCAGGACACACATATTTCATTCATCACAGACACAAGTATTCACACAAGACCAGATATTTCATCAGATCATAAGCTTTTACATCGATGCAGATTTTCGACAATCCTCAAGAAAATACTCAGAAAGGCGTAGAAAGAATGGTTTAACTAATACAATCGTCATGTCATAAGTGTACATGTATCATAAAAATTCCTAGTCTAAACTTACAAGTTACAGTATAAATGACCCTACGATGTCTCCCCTTCTCAAGATTTTGATCTCTATGCTCACCTTATATCTTCCAGATATATCTTCGAAATTATACTCCTCTACTAGTCCAATGGCCTGGTAAGGGCATCCCAGAGTAAAAGTTTCAATCAACAAGCCGATGGCACAACAAGTTTAAAAATTTGAGCTCAAAATGGACACAGTCATCCTAGAAGTCAAAAGCTTTTCTTTATGCATCTGATATGCAAGCGAGTCAATATTGCAGGAAATTCCCTTTTATGAACCAAATCCAAATTATGATATGTATGGGCACAATTGCCTAGGGTTTGTCAAGACATCCATAAATTTGTGGGCCAAGCAGATGCACGAAGGCAGGGCACTGTTTTACCAACAACAAATAAAAAGGGAAAACTAAGCCATTGGTTTCCTGAATATGAAGCACAATATCATCATCGCCATTGAAAAAAAAAATAATAATAATTTAACATATCCACAAATCGATTCTTTTTTTCCTTTTTGCATTTTTACTGTCTTACACACTGATATATAACTCTCCAATCCAGCTCATCAATTAACTATCCAAAGTGAAAATTAGGTGACCTTATGCTCAATGAAATATAACCAAAATTTAGTTTCTTCATGTGCTGTTTCTCAGAGAGAGCATCCACATCAAACAGGTTTGGCAAGAGAAGATAGAAAACTTCAACGAATCCTTAATTCTGCAAGTATCAGGACCATGTCCAATTCCTTCCGTTTAGTAGTAATGCTTTTAACTTTGTTCTTCATTATCAGAACCCGTCTACAGTGAAAAAATTATAATTCCCCATCCCTATCAACACTCAAAAGAGACCCAACAGTGCTATTCAGCAGTAAACACTTATCTACAATACTTATTTCCTAGTCCTGCTGAGGGTAGCTTCTGCCTAACGCCTTAGCTTACAGCTATTTAATAAGGGGAAATTCCTGTAGCAACTCCACATGAGGCACGTATATAACGTGCAATTGAGAATTTAATAAACATATATTTCATCATTCCCCGTTTCTGCAGCCACCCAAATGCTCTTCAGATCAAACTCAAACTAACAGATCATAATAACCAAATGAAAAAGAACTAATGAATCTTACCTCTATTCATGTCTAAGGAATACTTCGTATAAATTACCCAAATGTTTGAATTTCATTGCAATTAATGCTCAATTTAATAATCTACACAACATAAAAATCTGCGAAGATCTTACTTTCATTGCAATTTAGGCTCAATAAAATAATCTCCATAACATGAATTGATGAAGAGATTTAATTTTTATTACATGTTATTATTCAGCATATAATAATCACGACATAACCCAATTTTTGACACGAGAAGCCACAATTTAAATTAAAAAAAAAAAGGAAATAGATACCTTCAGGGCCGAGATTGGATCTTTTCTTGGGGTCATTGAGGATGGACAATCCAAATTTCAAGACTCTATCAGAGCGTCTAAGCTTGAGCTTTCTCACAAGGCATAGGTATTCCCAAGCACCTCCACCTCCATTCTCTACTTGAATCTCCAATCTGTTCACTTGCTCTTCCTCTGTTTTACTCACCATCTTCTTTGAAAAGTCCCTGAAGACGGTCGTTTTACCATGGATACAATTACAAACTTGCAACTGGAAAGTCTTCGGAAATCATTCTCCAGTAATATTTTTATTGAAAGCAAATCATCGTTCTTTTAAAATACACTCCGTTATGTTTTCAGAAATTCAAACAAAAATCATGTAAGCTTTTTTGCTTCAACAAATATCCCACAAGGAGCAAAATTCAATCAGTAGATATATAATCAAATCAGAATTACACGAATTCCTATTTTCTCGAGATAAGAAAGGAAAAAAAAACCATAATTTTCATCCTCTAAAGAAAAAAATTGACAGCCCAGATGAAAATATCTGTCCAAGCCTCCAAGCTCCCCCGGAGAAAAAAAACAAATCATCTTTTGAATCAAATCAAAAAATCAGCTCGGCAGTTACACGAAAACAACAGAATCACAGAGCACAAGATAAAAAAGAGCTTTCCAAATTATAAACTCAGATCACAAGTTCTGTCCTTACCAGAAACCTCGCGATCTTGGATTGACACGAAACCCACAAGAGAGCTAAGTGAGGAGAAGACGCTGACGTCGGGATGTCTGCCGGATTTACGATCGGCGATCGGTGACGGGCTTTGACGATGCCGGTGTCGCTTTATCGCTGCTTGGTAACTGGTATAGTAGAAAAGTGAATATCCGGCGCGAGCGTGAAAGCGCTTACTAAATTCTCTTATCAAAGAAACCCCCTTTAGTAATCGAAACTACATAAAAACACACTAGTAATTGGTTATCCCCTTGGGCTTTCCGGAATCTACAAAATGGACAGAAATGGTTATTTTAACTGCGTTTGTACGTCACGCTTCTAAATACAAAGTTTGTAATTCTTATATAAATCCTTTCAATGTCATTTTTCTAACTACTAATTCTATCACTCTTGCGCGACCATTGCTTTTTCGAACCGATTTTTTTAATTGCTGAAATAGTTACTGTCATTATATTTATGTGTCATTAATCACTTAAAAATACATTTTAAAAAAAACACATTAGATTCTGAGTTCTATTTCCATTGAGCCCGTATGTTTGTTGTAGTAACTAAAACATTTCACCACAATGTTCTCACCACAAAGTTCTCTATATGAACTCCAAAATGGTGCCCTCCATATACTCCATGTAACAAAAAGTTAGCACTTGATGCGTTACTATCAAGTTCTTTTGTTGTTTCATGACATTATAAATTTATAATCATGCTTCAACCAAATTTAAGCATAGTATGTTGGCAAAATGTCAAATTTATAATTGAATTTATCTTAAATCATATATAATCTCGCTTAGAAAAAAATGTGCTTCCACAGTTAAAGTGACGTCGATGGAAATGAGTGGCCCGATTGAAATCTAAGAGCTTGCATAAGGCGTGAATGGAGGGGAGAAGAAGGGGAGATAATTTCTAAATTTGATTAAAAGAGAAGACACTTCTTCTAAGGGAAACCTGTCATTCTGTGTAAAAATTGTCTACAATCTCAGTACAAACACTATCACTACTCTAAACTTCAACGCCAAATAAATACAGATTTTATCGTCTCCCATGGAATACAAGCAACTTCATCCGTAATTTCTTGATTGGTCTTAATTTGTTAACAAAGCTATATGCCTCACTTACTCAATCTCAGCATGTACATAATCAACAAAGACAAAATTTTTCTGAAGTTTGTGGACTAAATACGCCAGCTCTGCACTTAAAATTGCACATCCGGCAAGAACAACTCTCAGTTTCACATCTGAAGGGATCTAGCTGTGGAAGAGCAGAAAACAGTAAGGCCAATAAAAAACTTCTGCAATGTCTCAAAGTTCTTGTGAGCTGCTTTACAAGATGAACACTTTAGTGCGTGCTGCTCAAATCTATCCAACATCTGGTACAGATATCGAGACTTCAGAAAACAATTGTAACATGCAGCGTAAACAGGTTTTACCTAAAAATGAGCCATGAAGAACTATAACTTAGATATCATGCCATAGTTAAATAGAACGAATACCTCGCATTTTCAGAAGACGGTGGAGGGCAGCGGTTACTGATCAATCGTGCCAAACCACTCAGGCTGGCTGTTTCCATGCCGTCTCAAACAATTCCGAAATGCCAAAGACCGATCAGCCTGTGTAGGTGTAAATGTTAATTTGGTATAGTCCTTGTTGATATCCGCCGAGCCTTCCTTGGACTTTGAAAGAAAAATCTTTTCTTGACCCTGAAGCTCCATGGTTCACCTTATTTGATGTCCAATGCTCAAACCATCGCGGTATCACATGTTCCATGATTGAGGTATTCAGCAAGTTCAGAACCATGCCTGAAGGAGTATATAGGAGGTATAAATCTCCAACATTCTAATGCTTGGCACATCATCCACATTGCAGTATAGGAAATCATATGCTTTTCAGGATCCACGATATAACCAGGGGAACACAAAAGAAATAAAAAATACTAAAGATCCAATCATAGCTGTTCAATGATATCTTTGAATTCGATGCAATGTTGACGGTAAGACAACTGCGACACACTAATGGATGAGAGTACTCTTAATTAAATCTCAACCTTCCTCCTTTCAAGGATGTACTATATATTAGTTTGGCAACAATCCTCTAACACATGTTCTTCAATGGTTGTGTTTTTGGCAGCACAGGGACAAAGTTCAAGTTCAATGGTGGTCCAAAAACAACAAATAAAAGCCGACGAAAAATACGCAATACAGGGGCTAAACGATTTTCTTTTCTTTTTTGTTTTATGAGTGCCTTGAGTGTCTTAAGCCAATTAGTGATTAGAAACTAACAGTTGCATACCTCCCATTGTTTTGCGGCATAAGCATCCAACTTCTCCTAGAGCAACACTGGAAGACAATAGTTGTCTTGGCAGCGCTCCTCTACAATATCATTTACAATCCATCAAAAGGCATCTGTAGGTAAACCATTTTAAAACTAGGATGGTGTAGTCACTATCACAATTCTCCAATTATACAAAAGAAAAAGACTGTACAAGTATAGGTTCTACTCATGTAAAATGAAGGTTATGTATCCCAGATGATTCAGATGGAATTAGACATATTGCACCTACAAGTCTTAGGTTCCCTCCACCCATTCCCATAACAATTATTAAGTAAATAAATACGGAGTATGTAAGAAGCTTGAAACCCAAAAAAGAAGATAAAGATATAGTAGTAACATATTGCTTACCCATGTTTAATGTGCTTTTGGATATGTAGCTGAAATGTGGGGTACAATCTATAACTCACTTCATTCTTCCTGCCATAAATAATCACAAATCTAATTGAACGACCAAACTGATCACCAAATACTTCTGACAACCAGCATTAGATTCTCCCGACATACCAAATCAACCTGCATCGATCTGAGAGGGCACATTACATGTCAAAAGTTTCGGTTAAAATCTCAATTGCATAAGCCTATCATTTGCAACTTTATGCTTTAACCATCTGTAAGCACCTAATCTTCCAGTGACTTTCCAGATACAGGGACATCTATGTAAAGTACATGTACTTTATACTTCTCGACCGATGGAAGAAGTGATATGCCATAAAAAAGACGTTATGAGCAACCAACCACTTCCACCAAAAAAGAAAAATTAATCATGAAAACATCTAGTTAGAAGAACCAGTTGTGTAAATGCAGTTCTTGATCACTTGGCATTTATTGAGGTGCTAATAGCATTATTTCAAATTAACACATTGATACCAGCTTTTCAAATAACACAGTGTTAATGGATATTATCAATCAATTAAGTCTTCAAAATTCTAATAAGTATTGGTCTATAAGTGAATCAATTCAAGCTTTTAAAATAGAAATAACAATGCAAATTAATAGTAATAAATAACCTCTATATTAATGAAAATATGAATGACAGTAAACTAAGAAGAGTTACCAAGATGAGAAACAAGGTTAAGGAATCAATGTAGTAGGAGCAGCTTGCTGGCTGTTGAGGCACTACATACAACAATTGGCACCGGTATCAGTGTTTAGGAAAAGAACAGACAACCACTTGAGGAGAGGAGGAAAACCCCAAACTCACAGCTAGGTCCTATGTTCCTCTCTGATTTTGTAAGTCATGTAATTTCTAAACTTTAGCCACTACAAAATCAACACAAAAAAATTGATCAGAAACCACTAAAAATGATAAAAACGGCAACCTCTAAAATGCTAAGTGCCATCATCATGCATATGATCTTAAGAATATTACCTTCCGCGAGGCAACTGAAAGCTCTCTTCTAGTGAAATTTGTAGTAGATGTTGTAGTGAACAGAATGCTATAGCGTAACTCCTACAAGGCTTATTTTTCTGAATGTACGCCGTAAATAGAACCTTGTAAAATAAATTAAAAATCACACAACACTGTTAAAAAAACCTGAAAGAACAATGATTTGAAAGGCATAGAATACCCAAAACAAAAAAAAAAAAAAACAATTAACAGGGTACTTAATAGGAGGATCAATCATTTGGCCATCTCTTACTTCAAATAAGACTCATGATAAATACAAAAATGAACCAGCAGTGAGGCATTAGTTTCGTTCAATGATGTAATGATGCAACTCTGATTATGATTAGGAGTGGTAAAGAAGGTTAGTCAGATTCAATTTTTTTAAAAAAAATAAATATCACCAAACATTAAACTCCAACTCAACACTCAAATTCCACGCTTTCTGAAAACTAGTTTACAATCAAAGATCAAATAAATTCAGTCTTTACTAATCAGACTAAAACAATTGATGATTATAAACAAAACTGGAAAGCTCACTTTCTATTTCTGAAACCCCCAAAAATACAACCTGGCAAAATTAACCGTTCGTAATCAAAGCAACCATCGATCTTCGAACCAAATAGGAAAAAAAACGATATTAAACGAGAATGTGTGAAACGGAGAGCGAGAAAGGAAATTCGTACGAACCAAGGATTTGATTGTGATTTAATTGAATCTTGTGAGCGATGTTTTGTGGAATCTAAAGGTTTAGGAAAAGAGGTATTTATACTCATGATTGAAGAGAGGAGGCACCGAAAGTTGCTACAATCCTATTCTAATGATAGTAGTACAATCCAAATAAAATAGACTACTCAAATTCTATCACGATCCAAAGGCTAGAAGAAAGTTTTTGTGTTCTCAGATTCGATCACAATCAAAAGGAATCTGTGAAGAATATAATTTTGAAGAGTTGGAATCGGATTTTAAACACCAAAATCAACAAAAACGGGAGGGTAAACAAATTGCCCAAGTTGTAGAGTTTGATTTAGGCTGCGAAGAAGAATACCGAACCTAAATGGAATTCCACATGAATCCCAAACTACAAAAAACACATGCAAATTCCACATAAATCCCTAAACAATTATCATATAACCACATTATAGAAAAGGGTACATCATACATTACACCACATTAAAAAAAGGAAAAATGTAATCTTGGTAAATAACTTATTAAAAGGGATAGTAAAATTTACCTTCTTCAGAGGAAACACGCTTGATGATGGTGAGGGAGTTCGGCGACAAAGGTGGAGACAATGTTGGAGGCAGCAGAAATTGGTGGTGGCCGGCAGTCAAAGAAATCGGAGAATTGGACAAGGCCAATGTGCTCAGGAAGGTGTAATTTGGTGTGAATCTGCATAACACTTTGTTTGGAGTGGATTGCGCCAATTGGAATTTTATTATTGGAAAATTTAAAAAACATAAATTCACGATTTATCTATATACTTATTTAGAAGGGTAATAATAATAGCTTTATAAAATTTGTATTTAACATTCATGAAAAAAATCTTTACCCACAAATTATTAAAGAATTCAATATTGATATTATTATTATTAATAATTATAAACAAAGATCATTCAGATAAAAAAAACAGAATACCGAATGAAAAAGGTGTTTTTTTTTTTGGTTTTTGTGAGTTGAAGGGAGAAAGAAAAAAGGGCCAACAAAGAGGAAGAGGGGGAGGGGTTCTTAAATTTTGTTTTTAAATTTTTTTCTAACCCGTCGTTTTGAGGGCTTGGGGTTTTTTAGGCTTAAACTGGAAGTAAAACAGGGGTCTTTTTTAATTTTGTTCGAATTTTTAAAATTTAATGCGAAACAGTTTTTTGAATTTACAAATATATCCCCACTTAAATTAAATCAAATTGAACCGTAGGATCAAACTTCACCAACGGATGAGATTCCAATTAATGCTCAATTCAGCACTTAATATCTTTGTCGAAGAGACTTATATTTAAGTACATATATAAATTAAACACTCTTATGGCTCAAGCTTGAGTTTACCCATGCCCGAACTCAGCTCGAGTAATTTAATTCTGCTCAAGCTCGGCTTGAGCTTGAACGAGCCTAAATTTTTTGGCTCGAGCTCAACTCGGCCTTTTAACAAGAAGTTCGAGTTTTTGTATTTCTATGACAAGTTCTATGGCTAGACTCGTTAACTCGAAATAAATATTTATTATACTTTATTTAAACCAAAGTAAAAAATTTTATGTAGACAATCATTTGGGACAGAGTGAGAACTTCTTTCTTACCTTTTCTCTTCTTCCTTTTTTTTTTTAAAAAAACAATACTTGTATTAGATTAGGAAGAAGATCTTAATTGTTACAACACATCTTATAATATGCTAGATTATGTAAATCTGTAACCTGTGTCCTATCAACTTTAACCAATTAACAGTGTTCGAAAGAGTCTATTAGTTGAACTTAAAGTGAAACTACTTCCTGAGCTTCAACCAGGATTTGGTTGTTCCTGAGATCATGAGTTAAAGCTTTAGAATCTGTGTGAACTTTACTCATGGTAATTCCTACATTAGAGAGTTGTTGGAGCGCTAATAAACATGTCATCGCCTCTGTTTGAAATGAGGAGAGTGATTGATGTCCTCCAAAGCAATTTCTAAGATGATATTGCATGGAAAAACTATCTTCCAGGTTCCCACAGCTTTCAAAGTGGACGGATTGAAGGACCCATCAAATTGAATCACTGATTCGATCGAATTAATTTGATATTATCCTACCCTCCTATATTGGCGATTAAACCTTCCCCTAGTTCTCTGTTTGAGACTAACTAATTCCATTTGTAGCCGCCATGAATCAATTAAAGTAGATGTTTGATGCCTCCAGATCTTGTTGTTTCTTTCATTCATAATTCTCCAAATTATTATAAGAAACAAGTCAAGTTGTTCCGTCATGGGTTGAGACTGTATCCAAAGCACAAATCTCTGAAAGATTGAGAGATTTTGATTGTGCAGCATTAAGTTGAAATCCGTCGAAGCCGGACTCCATATTTCTTGGAAACTTTATAGTTAAAGAAAAGGTGATTAGTATCTTTCTCCTCTTGACTACATCTTGGACAAACAATGTCAATATCTATGCCTCTTTGTGTAGTTATGTTTTTGTTGATAAAGCATTACGGAGGGCTCTCTAGAAGAGGGTTTTTTGTATGGGCTGAACTTGTGAATTCCAGATATATTTCCATGCCCTATTTTTTATAGTACTATGAGCTTGTGGGTGTAGCATTTATTGAGATTGCAAAATTCATGCTACACGATATTCAATCTTAACTGTATAGATACCATGAGCTGTGTGCAACCATTGCAGTTTATCCGGTTGGCCTGGTCTGCTAGGATCTACAAAAATCGTTGTAATGTGTGGAATGAACATAGCTGAGAATATGTTTTGCAGAAAGGTAGAATTCAATTGGCTATTAGGGAGGATAAAATCTCGGACTCCAAAGCTTGTATGTGTTGTACGTACGGAATCTCTCTATATTGGATTTTAATGATTTGGAATCCAGTTGTCAACTACCCCGTATCTTCAATCCTAGGAAATTTTTTTCCTCCCTTTTGTGGATCTTCTATTGCTAAATATGGGAACATTATTTTGGTGTTCTATTAAAAATCATTTCATTAATCTGTAGATTGGGTGAGGTCATAAATTTCAAAGATATTCTTCCTATTGCACTCTTGGCTAGTAGCACTTCTTTCAATCTATCCTTCCATTATATACAATTGCTTAAATAAATTTTTTTTGTTTCTTTTCTCCTCGCTCCATTTATTAAAACTAGTTTAACATTTTTGCATGTATCTTCAACATGTTTCTTTTGACTAAAGGTTTGTTTGTTTTTTTTTTTTTTTGACTCTATCTTTTGGTTTGGCAAGACTAGAGGCACTATGTGAGTGTTTGTACTGAGTAAGACTTTACTAAACCTTTTGGTAAGTTTGCCCCTACTCTTTTTGAGTTTTGAGTAGAATTCAGGTTCAACACCTAATTTTTTCACCACTGCTAATTCTACAAATAAGTTTTTCCAATTGACCTTTCATTTGAGAAATTTTATACAATGCAAAATTATAGCTGAAAACCCAAATGCTATAAATCTCGGATCTCGCGTTACTCGAGATTTAAACAAACATCTTGAGTCTGCTGCATTAGATAACATCAAGGATCAAACAATTGTGAGGGTTATAGAAGAGCTTGGGCAGATGACACAACCTGATCATTGTTTTGTAGTTGACAAAATGCCTATGAAGAGTAGTCAGTCATTCAAAAATAAAGAGTTTAGTGAAGAAGGTTCTTGAGCAGAAATGCGGAGATGAATATGCTTGTGGAATATGTTTCGATACACCTAAAGACCCTTTTGTGACTTGTTGCATTCACTTCTTTTGCTAGCGTTGTTTCTATAGTTGGCTATTTAATAAACGAACTGACTCCAAATATTGTTCGGTAAGTAATGAACAAGAATTGATAGTTACTCCAATCCAACGGGACTATTCACGGAATTATGATGATGATAATAATCTCAAATTATTGAAGACCCCTCCTAGGCTGTGAGCATGTTGTGTGGAAAACTTGAAAGAAACTATTCAAATTGTTGTGTTTTCAGTTCTGAGGGATGAATTACGTACTCCGGCGCGCACTTGAGCGGAAATCGACTTGAATGCACTACATGCACACCATATTCCAAGCTTTGCTGCTAATATGAACTTAGACTAGATGATGGAATTATGATGGGCAAGTGCGGTGAACAAGTTGATACCAAGTAATATCCGGTTTGTAATAGACAAGCATTGATAGTTATCCGAATCCACGGTGACCATTCAGGGAATTATGATGATGATAAAAATCCCAAATTATTGAACATCCCTCCTAGGCCATGAGCGTATTGTGTGGAAAACTGAGAAGAAACTATTTAAATGGTTGTGTTTTCAGTTATGAGGGATGAAATACGTACTGTGGCGCGCGCTTGGGCAGAAAATCGACTTGCACTACATGCATACCAAATTGCAAGCTTTGTTGTTGACATGAATTCACACCAAATGATGGAATCTATTGTTGAAGTAGATTTTGGAACTACCAGATGAATGTGTGATGATAGTTTAGTGATTTTTAATGTAGATGATGATTCTTTGCGTCCCATTAGTAAAAGAAATTAGTCATTATAGTAGGATAAGACTATTTTTTTTTTATCATAAATATGTATTATCAAAATATTAACAATCATTTATTTTCCAAATAATCATTTCTTCCAATATGTAGTGAGGTCTAAGAATTAATTCTCATCTTATGTGCGGTTGAACACACAACATTCTATTAAAATTTAATGAGGAATGGAAATTGATTTTGGCTTTTTCAACAAAGAGTGTTTCAAATTTGCTTACAACATATTTTATTCTATGGAAAATAGATGGGTCACTTTCCAGAAACATATTACCTAAGAGAGTGATTATCCAATTGTACGAGTTCTTATCTGAGGGATATAGAACTAGGCTTTCTAATGTATTGAGAACTTTTTGTGAAGGAGCGATCTTACAAAGTCCAATTGTAATACTTTTTCTTATGAGAAAGTCTAAAACTAGAGGTGGAATGAGAAAAGAAACGACGATCTAACTATTTTTCTATCCCAAAATTACGATTGTGTACATAGCAAGAAGTTAATTTTGTGTTTTACTAATCGATAGAATTAATTGAAGTAGTATTTAGGAGGTGCCTGGTTCAATGGTTTAGATAATGATAGAAACTGAGGTTGATATCTAGCATATGGGTTTGATATCTACCCGTTTTTTTCAAGAAAGAATCACTCCCATATATAGTGCTTGGTAAGGGAAAACTGTGGAATGAATTTTTACATAAAAATCTGATTTTTATGCCTAACTAAAATTTCCCAAAAAACAAAATTGAACAAATCATATTTTTTCTCAAATTTGAAGCTGCATAATCTTCTATAGATTTTGGCCAACCACACACAATAGCAATGATATCTTCTTGCTCTCGAATTTTTCTTTTTTCTAAAACATTCATAATAGGTTTTGAAAGAAGGCAGTGGTTTTCTGATTCAGAAAGATGAATTGGGTTGAACCTAAACAATTGGAACGGGGTGGTGAGCCTACCGGATTGTCATATCTATGTCCA
This sequence comes from Oldenlandia corymbosa var. corymbosa, assembly GCA_949775105.1. NCBI lineage: Eukaryota > Viridiplantae > Streptophyta > Magnoliopsida > Gentianales > Rubiaceae > Oldenlandia > Oldenlandia corymbosa. Next base: position 8,397,198 of record OX459124.1, read on the forward strand.
GTGACTGCATATGATGGTAGTGGTGCCGTGGTCAGAAAATCGAGCAGGGCAAGATCATCAAGAGCAGAAGGCAAGAAATTAAATTTGAAAAATGCTTATCGGACAAGATGTTATTGACGGGGAAGACATGGTTTCATTGAGTGCTCAGGATTTTGATTATGATGGGCATCGAAGAAACAGGTTGGGAAGAAATTTGGCCGTAGGAGAAGGAGAAGAAGATAAGGATAATTAATGGAGATTTTTTCTTTTAAACTCATCTTTATGATTCATACCCTCCGGATGAGGTGGGAATGGAAAAAGCTACTGTACATAGGAATGAATTCTAATTTACGGGGCCCATGTCATTCACAAATGTTGAACCAAGCACCTTAATTAGATATCAAACCCATATATTAGGTATCATACCATCAAAACAAGCACCCTCTTAATGATAGAATAAACAAAGTACTAGACTTCTTTTACAAACATTAGAGGTTTCTAATCCAACTTTTTGTTTCGATCCACATTATACAAAATTTGATAAAATATTTATTATGAGGAAATAGTTAATGAGAAAAGACTACATGTGGTGATGGAGTTAGGGTGGACAGACTGATACGGGCAATATGCTAAATTTTTTGTTACAAATTATATTAATTCACTTATACACTTTCTTTTAAAGTATTTCTGTTCTGTCATATTTTCTTCGACAAATCTTACATTTACTTCATTCATGATATTCATGGTTTCGTCTTGTGTATCTCTTGCATGAACTTCCGTTACTCATAAGATCATGGTATTTATTTGATGAGTCTGCTTGGTTTTACCTGTAAAATTGACAAAATAGGATATGAGTCTCCACCTCTTGAAGGAGCAATTCAAAGTAAAAGGGTAAATTAAAATCATCTGATGATGCTCAGTAACCTAAAATATAAAAATCGGAAACTTCAAAAGTTGTAGTTTTATACATACGCGTTTGTTGCATATATAACTAACACTAAAACAATGCAGGGAATTGCTTTTGATTGATGTCTATTGGCTACAAAGTGAAAATAAAAATGTTGATCATTTTTTGTTTTTTTTGAAATCAACACTGAGTGCTATTTTATAACGGAAACAAAATTCAGATTACAGAACCAGCAGGAGAAGCTGCTTGTGCTAGGGAATAGGCTTTAGATAGACAAGCCCTGGGAGTATGCACAATCAAAACAAGAGAAAAGAAACTGATTCGTTGCTGAATATCCATGATCAGAGGACTAACTTGGATGGGCATCTCCAGCTGATTCCGAAAAATATGAGCAACGACGAAGGAATCAGTATTAAGCTGTAAGCATGGGTAAATATCAGGATCAGCTGAGTTCAATGCAAGTAAACACACCGTAGCGGTACGCTGCAAAGATGAGAGGACGCCATATGAAGCAGTACCCGTGGAGATCATCTGTCCATCATGAATAGACAATATCCAACCTCCTCGCGCCGATTGGCCATAAATGCTGACTGTTGTAACAACACATAAGAGTGGTAAATTTGGGAGAAGTGTTGACAAAACAGAGGATTGGCTATGTTGACCAATCTAATTTGTGGAGGAGTGGTTGCGAATAGTGAGAACTTTGCAATACTTTGTCCAATCTTGAAAGGTTTGTTGCACCACCTGATCAGGGGCCTGTTAGTTGGAAGCATCATACATAGTTGCATTCCTGTCTTTCCATATAGCTCATAAGAGGAACATAGAGAAGCAAGAAAGATCCTTAGAAGGAGCTTTTTCAATCTTATCTACAAACCATGCTGCAAAGAAGTTGATTTTCTAGTGGAGAAATCAAAACCGAAGGAGGAAACACCCCAAATAGATTGAGAGCGAGGGCACTCTAATAACATATGGGTAACCGATTCAGACACAGGTCTGCACTGGAGACAAATTGAAACAGGAACAATCGATTGGCGTGCTAAACATTTGATCATTTCATATTCGGCTATGGTTATATATTTTGGAGTTCATGTTACTTGATCATCATCAGCATCATCATCAACGTTATATACTACTCCTTGAATAAGAAAGCATTCACATTAAACTTGAAGAAAAGACCTTAGCTTGCAACTACTAATAGCTAATTCAGTACTGAGGTTTATATTACAGACATTACCCGTCTCAAATAAATCATTCAATTGATTTTCCCCAATTTTCAGATATGAAAGAGTAGTACTTACATGTTGTGAACCGTTCTTTTCATGCTCCATGGCTTCTAGATCTTTCTATTTCGACTGCTTCAATCACTGTCGTATCTTCTCCGGTCAACTTTCGATTATCGATCCCATCCGTCAGCATAACCATATTCTTCTTAATATTAGCCGTCCGACGCGCAAACTTTCATTAGGTTAACACAGTTTCAGGGAAAAGATCCCTAGATCAGAGGGGAGGAGGACCCTCAGTTGTGATATTGGGAATTTGGGATAGTGAGATTTGATTTTTGAGAGAAAGAAATGGATGTTGGTGGCTTCTAGGCGCCGGAGCAAGAGAGATGCAATGGGCATACTAGGCATAAGGAGAGTGTGAGGGAATTGAACCCCCCAAAAAAAGTCGGGGAGGACAAAAAGGGAGCGGGAGCGGAATATTTCTTTCCCTCCTTTTTTTTTTCTAAATTGCTTTTTGCAATTATAAAAATTACTCATTTACAGTCGTTACGACAATTTTGCCCCTCTTTCTCCTATTTTCTCATTTCTCCCTCCTCTTCCTCATATTTCTTCTCCTTCCTTGAAAAATGTAATTATTGATCCAACTCATTTAAACAAACTAATTATTGAAAAATATAATCAATAACTAAAATGAATATAACAAGAATAATAACAATAACACAAAGATATGATTAACACCAAATTAAATTTCATTCACATAAACAACAATTACTAATGCTACTCAATTAAATTTAATTAAATTTAAAAATATAAACAACAACAATTAACAGTACGCATTTAAAAGAACTAATTATTGAAAAATATAATAAATAACTCAAATGAATATAACAAACAAAATTGAAAAAAATTCTTTTAAAGGGTAGCCGGCCCGAAACCGACTACCCAAGGAGGACCAGCCAGCTCAAAACCGGCTACCCAAGGAGAAGTAGCCGGCCCGAAACCGACTACCCAAGGAGGACCAACTGGCCCGAAACTGGCTACACAAGGAGAGGGACGGAGAGAGTATAAAGTTTATGGCTACCATAAGTTGTGTGGAAAACTTGAAAAAAACTATTTAAATTGCTATGTTTTCAGTTCTAAAGGATGAACTTCGTATTCCGGCGCGCACTTGGGCGGAAATCGACATGAATGCACTACATACACACCATATTGCAAGCTTTGCTACTGATATGAACTCAGACTAGATGATGGAATTATGATGGACAAGCGCAGTAAACCTACCAAGAGAGAGTATAAAGTTTTACCGTACATCGTACATGGACATACATTTGATACTAGAGTGTCAAGTTCAACCTTCATAACTCATAAGAAATAATCTGAAACTGTAATTATTGAAACAATTATAATTCGAGCTATACAGGCACTATTATAACTCAAGTAAAATTTTGTATTCGACCATTTCTTCTCGAGGATTGATTAAATTTATTGTCTTAAAGCAAAAGACAATGTGACTAAAAAAAATCATTCCAATCCATTATTAATTTGAGCTCAGCTCGATTACACTAATAATTATATATATTTTGTTGCACAATATAGATTTAATAAAAAAAAGTGCTATATACTTTTTTCGTCCTAAAATTATTTTTGAGTTTGAATTTTCACTTGAACTAAAAGTAAAAATCCAAATTGGATAATAATTGAGGGACAAAGAGAGTACCAGTTATGATCACGAGTCAAACATAACATTTTCATAGTAACACTAACGTATTATCAGTAATATACCATAACCTTTTATAGTGAGTTACTTATCTTAGGTAGATTCAAAATTATAAAATATAAATATATACATAGAGAGGGAGATTTTTTTGTAACGGTACCTTAAGTGAGTAACTATACAAATTAATTTCATATGTACTACCTCATAACTTAAGTATTTTCATAAAAGAATAAATTAGATCGGGGTCAAATTGTAAATATTAGGGTGTCTTACTGTTGTGGCGGAAAGGGTATAAACACAAAAGACCAGCGGAAACGATTCTCAAGAAAAACTTCTTTCCTACTACCAATAAAATAGGACAACGAAATAAGTAAAATAATTCAAGAACTGATAAAATAAAGGAGGCACACGAATTTACGTGAAAACCCAAATCGGGAAAAACCACGGGACTGTAACAACAATCAAATCTCCACTATCACAATAATGGAAAACAATTTTCACCAATTGGTAGATACACAGGACTTCACCCAAAAGTGGATTACAACAATACTCTTCCACACGCACCTAAACCATAAAGTAGGATTGGAAGGATCTCACCAAAAGAGAGTTAAACCGAAAACTAAACCCTAGTTTTCTTTATTTTTCTCTCGTACAAAAACAATGCACGGCTGCCCAAACTTTTCTTCTGTTCTTGGCTGAAAACATACCTAAAAATTATGCCAAAGCCTTGCTTTTATAGAGCAAAAAACCAAAAACCCAATTGGAGTGGGTTTTGTTTCCTTCGGTCAAACCCAAAACTAAAGCCAAATTTGGCTTAGTTTTATTTATTTCCTTGTTGGCCCAATTGAGGGGAACACCGGGCCCAACAATCTCCCCCTTCACCTCAATTGGGGGGGGGGGAGAGGTAAAACTAAACTGGTTTCCTGTCGGCAAAACAGGAGCTTATCTCTACTCACAGTCTTTGTCAACATATCGGCACCGTTGTCATCCGTATGAATCTTCTCAAGAAACAACACCTTGGACTCCAACACATCCTGGATCCAATGATATCTCACATCAATATGTTTTGACCACGAATGAAATGTGAAATTCTTCGTCAAGTGAATAGCGCTCTGGCTATCACAATACACCACATACCTCTCTTGCTTCAGGCCAAGCTCTTGTTGAAACTTCTGCAACCAAAGTGTTTCCTTACAAGATTCAGTAGCTACGATAAACTCTGCCTCTGTAGTAGACAAAGCAACACACTTCTACAACCTACTCTGCCATGAAACTGCTCCCCCTCCATAAGTCATCAAGTATCCAGAAGTAGACTTCCGACCATCAAGGTCACTTGCCATGTCAGCATCTGTATATCCATCCAAACATGGTCTTCCCATTGCCAAAGCAAAGACTCAATCTGGAAGTACCCTTAAGATACATGAGAATCCATTTTACAGCATTCCAATGCTCCTTACCAGGATTGGAGAGAAACCGACTAACAACACCATTTGCATGAGCTATGTCTGGCCTTGTGCAAACCATCGCATACATCAGGCTGCTAACTGCCGAAGCATAAGGAACCTTTTTCATCTCTTCCTTATCTTTCTCACTTTTAGGACACTGCATTTTGCTTAGCTTAAAATGCCCCGCAAGTGGAGTCGAGACTTCCTTAGCACCACTCATGTTAAACCTATCAAGAACCTTATTGATATAATTCTCTTGAGATACCCAAAGCATCCCATTCTGTCTGTCACAAGAAATCTTCATCCCAAGGATCTGTCTAGCTGGACCCAAATCCTTCATCGCAAAGGACTTATTCAACTCCTTTTTCAACCTGGCAATCTTTGCAGTATCATAACCAACAATCAACATGTCATCGACATAAAGTAAAACAATTATAAAATCACCATCAGAGAATTTCTTCACAAACACACAGTGATCAGCTGTAGTCCTTTGGTATCCCTGCTCTATCATGAAAGCATCAAACTTCTTGTACCACTGCCTCGGAGCTTGCTTCAACCCATACCAGTTTTTGTTGAGACGACATACAAGATTTTCTTTCCCCTTCTCCTGGAACCCATTTGGTTGCTCCATTCTTCTTCCAAATCACCATGCAAGAAAGCTGTCTTCACATCAAGCTGTTCAATCTCAAGATTCAAACTGGCCGCTATCCCAAGCACAACTCGGATCGAAGACATCTTTACAACATGAAAGAATATCTCATCAAAGTCTACGCTATTTCTCTGATTGAATCCCTTCACAACTAATCTAGCTTTGTACCTCGGTTGTGAGCTGTTCTCACTTGTCTTCAGTCTGAACACCCATTTATTCTTGAGTACTCTCTTGCCCTTAGGCAGCTTCACCAATCATACGTGTTATTCTCATGCAAGGATTTGATCTCATCTTGCATGGCTGCTAACCACTGATCTTTCTGCTCATGACTAAGAACCTCTTCAGACAACTCTGGTTCTCCCCCCTCAGTAAGCAACAAATACTTATGAGCACTGTACCTGGTGGAAGGTTTCTTGTCTCTGGTGGACCTCCTAGGCTGAACAGGAGGTGATGAAACCGATGGTGTCTCTGTTTCAATAGCAGGATCATCATCAAACTTACCATCCTGCTCTGTCTCAGCTCCCCCTTCAGGAGAATTATCTGAATGTGGAGAAACTAGGTCAAGATCAACAGGAATTTCAGATGAAGATTTTGGCATCTCGCCCTTTTCCATATCATCAATGGTCTGGTCTTCAAAGAAAATCACATCTCTGCTTCTGAAAACTTTCTTCTCTACAGGATCCCAAAGACTGTACCCAAAATCATCATTGCCATACCCCAAGAATATACATTACTTGGATTTTTGATCAAGCTTCGACCTTTTGTCTTTGGGAATATGAACAAAGGCATGACAACCAAAAACTCGCAAATGTTCAAATGAGACATCTTTCCCTGTCCAAACTCGCTGTGGTAGATCACCATCCAATGGAACTGAGGGAGATAGGTTGATCAAACCAATTGCTGTCTGCATGGTTTTACCCCAAAATGATTTAGGCAGCTTGCATTCGAGAGCATACACCTAACCTTTTCGTTAATAGTTCTGTTCATTATTTCTTCCACGCCATTATGTTGCGGAGTCTTCGGAACACTCTTCTGAAGTTTAATGCCATGATTTCGACAATATTTCTCAAACGGACCCCTGTACTCTCCACCATTATCTGCTCGAACACACTTCACCTTCTTGCCAGTCTCTCGTTTAACTCTAAGGTGAAAGTCTTTGAACACATCTAATACCTGATCTTTAGATTTCAAAGAAAAACAACAAACCTTTCGAGCATAGTTATCAATGAAAGTAACAAAGTACAATGCACCACCCAGCGACTTATTTTTCATGTAACATACATCTGTATGAACTAACTCTAGAGGATTGGACTTTCTAGATGGAGGAGAATTTTCGAAGGAAACCCTATGTTGTTTACCAAAGATACAATCAACACAAGATTCTAGAGCAGTACCTTTCAATTCAGGGAGAAATTGTTTCTTACCAAGAATCTGGAGTCGCTTAACACTAATGTGTCAAATTCTTCTATGCCAGAGATCAATGGAGGCATTGTGAGTTGCATTCACCTCTCCATTATTCAACTTTGCATTCAACACATACAAAGAGTTCAACTTCTTTCCTCTAGCAATAACAAGATTTCCTCTGGTAATTGTCCAACGGCCACCACCTTCAGTGCTATCATAACCCTCATCATCAAGTTTTCCAACGGGAATAAAGTTCAGACGCATGTCCGGAACATGTTTGACATTCTTCAAGACAAGAGTACAACCTGTATTCATTACCAATGATACCTCTCCCATGCCGACAACATCGCATGAGGCTTGATTGCCCATTCTTACACGACCAAAGTCTCCAGGTGTGTAAGAGGTAAAGAAGTGTCTGTGAAGCGTCACATGATAAGACACACCTGAATCAACGAACCAATCACTGTCATGACTCGCAACATTAATTGTATCATCATCACAGTACGCAAATTCATCACTGGTAGTTACTACTGCAGTAGTGTCATCATCACTTGATTCATCCTTCTTGCCTTTACCTTTTCTCGCTGCTAGTTCTCTCTTAAGAACCCTGCACTCCCTCTTAAAGTGCCCATTCCCTTGACAATGGTAGCACATGACATCTTTCTTAGATTTAGACCGTCCTCTTGACTTGTCATTCCGATTACGTGGCCCTCTGCTTTTACTTCTCCCTCTTCTATCTGACTTTTCTGTCACCAGAGCCTGCGACTCAGACTCAATACTCTGCTCTTTTCTTCTGACTTCTTCATTCATCAAAGCCACTTTAACCTGATCCAAGGTCAAGACACCATCCTGAGTTGAATTATTGATTGACACTACCAAAGTGTCCCAACTATCTGGAAGAGAACTAAACAATAACAAAGCCTGCACCTCATCATCCAATTTTAAACCTACATTCATAGCCTGGTTCAACAAACCCTGAAACGAACTCAAGGGCTCATTCATGCTAGCACCATCTTTGTACCTCAACCTGGTAATCTGTTTCAGCGCAGATGATTTATTGATACCGGACTTCTTCCAGTATATATTCTGGATTTTCTCCCAAAGTTCATCAGCTTTTTGTTTTCTCGAAAAGTGATGAAACACACTTTCATCAATCCACTGTCGAATATTACCAACAGTTTTCCTGTGGATATCAGCCCACTTTTTATCAGTCGTATCACTTGGCCTACCTTCATCCCCTAAAATAGGATCAAACAAATATTTGCAATACAACAAGTCTTCCATTCTAGGCTTCCACATATGATAATTGCATGAAGTCAATTTAATCATCTTACTGGTACCCTATTACTCTACCATTTTATTGGTGTAACACCTCAATAGACCAGCGGAAACGATTCCCAAGAAAAATTCCTTTCCTACTACCAATAAAATAGGACAACCAAACAAGTAAAATAATTCAAGAACTGATAAAATAAAGGAGGCACACAAATTTACGTGGAAACCCAAATCGGAAAAAGTCACGGGATTGTAACAACAGTCAAATCTCCACTATCACAATAATGGAAAACAATCTTCACCAATCGGTGGATACACAGGACTTCACCCAAAAGTGGATTACAACAATACTCTTCCGCACACACCTAAACCACAAAGTAGGATTGGAAGGATCTCTCCAAAAGAGAGTTAAACCGAAAACTAAACCATATTTTTCTTTCTTTTTCTCTCGTACAAAAACAATGTATAGTTGCACAAACTTTTCTTCTCTTCTTGGCTGGAAAACACACCTAAAAATTATGCCAAAACCTTGCTTTTATAGAGCAAAAAACCAAAAAATAAAAACCCAATTGGAGTGGGTTTTGTTTCCCTCGGTCAAACCCAAAACCAAAGCCAAATTTGGCTTGGTTTTATTTATTTCCTTGTTGGCCCAATTGAGGGGAACACCGAGCCCAACACTTACTAACATTTATCAAAGATATGTTGCATGTGCAAATTATTAAATTGTATATAAATGGACTAAGACCAAAATGAGTAAAGGCCCACAATTGAACTGCAAAAAAAAAGTTTAAAAAATAAATGCGATAGTTCATCTCAATGTTTTTGGGCTACGAAATTAATACCAATAAGAAAAAAATAACACAACCCAACTACATCTTTTTGGTTTTACTAGTTCGAACCTTTTTCCAAATATTTCAAAATGAATTTTCCAAAAATAAAACCAAACATCGTAGTACAGTATTTTAGTATTCACAATCACTTGGAAATACTAAAATCTTGTATTTTTGCTACAACATAATCAATCCACTACAAACGATTGTAGATTTATACATATATTCTTAGAGATACATATATATTAAAATTATGATGACCACTACCATAATTTTGTTTGTTTAGTAAGTGAATCTTGTTGCACGGTGTTCCTATTTCAGAAACCATTTATCATTCATTGTTGAATAACAATTTTACATATTCTTCAGAAATATTTAGAGAAATAATATGTTTAATTATTAACTTCTAAAATTTTCAAAAGTGTCTCGACATGTCATTCTATTATGACACATTTCTTAAAGTTTCTTAATAAAATTTCCTATGTGTTGTAATAAAAAAAAATGTAGCAATTGTATGCTTTTTATGACATATATATTTTGTGTCTTAAGTAAAAGTGTAATAACAGGGGGGTTTCTCTAGTTGTGTTGTACTAATTAATATATTAAAATGGGTCAAGAAAGTACTACTTACAAGAAGTATTCTTACACGAGCAAATGCTTTCTAACATTATATTGCATATCATTCTCAAATATAAAGATATAACAAAATGTAGAAGAAATAAGATAACTAGAATAAAAAATAAAGGTACTGGTAAGCAAAAATAAGGTGATTAAATGTCTAACAAAATCAATAAATAAATAAAATCAGATTTCTAAATAAGATAATGAACAAATAGAAATAAATAAAATCCAAGATAAAAATAACTTTCTCTAGTCATTCTCTAGCTAACTTATAAATTTCAGGACGGTGAATTGAGGTTGCCATTTGACCAATTCAAATGATATTTAGAAAAGAAGCAAAACAAATGAGAAAAGAAAAAAAAAGAGCTAATTTTATCTGCTGTAAGATATTTCTATGATCATTAATTTATCAGTATTCTCGTGAGGTGGATGTACGAATTTAGTGTTTAGATACATTTAATTACCATTTCTTAGTTTCCTTTTCGCCATTTTCTTTCTTTAATTTAAAAAAAAAAAAGAATATTGCAATGCCAGTTGACAAAATATTTTTCTGTACAGAGCACACTAGGGTGATAGTGTCTCTTTTCAATCTCATCTCTATCCTTCTTTTGTGGTGCAAACCACTTTAGTATTTCTTTTCAATCTCATCTCTATCCTTCATTCGTGGTGCAAACCGCTTTAGTATTTAAATTATTTTCGTTACGGTTACCTATACTTTTATTAATGCAACGGGTTGACATGCATGTTAACACGTGCTTTCTCCCACCGGAAACATAATGCAACTAATGATAGTTTTTCATTTTTCAGTCACATTTTTGTTATCTAGCAACAGGTGTCACAACATTGATCGCTTCAATGAACCACATAAGATTATATAATTGAGTGAATTAATCATACCTAGTGTTATAAAAGAACTAATTAAGTTGACAACTAATTAATAAATAGTTTCACATTTTTCTTGAAGCCATTTCATTGTCCATGATAATTAATCATAGATTATTTTATTGCTATGTAATTGTTGCTTATATAGTAGATTGATCACCGGAATGAAAGAGTGAAAGATTGGTTCTAAACAAAAGGAAAAAATCAGTCACATTTTGAATCTGTCATATGATAAAAGCAGTGAACTTTCACATTTCTCTTTCATCACATTTTAGCTAGCCTTGTCCTGGCCTACGTTTCTGTCCGTCTCGTTCTTCTTTTTTTTCCCCTTTCTCACAAGACACGTGGTGCTCGAAATGACAAGTTGTTGATGCTTTATTTTATTTAGTATATGATGGAAACAAATTTAAGAAAAGGGAAGATTTTATTTTTTTTTGGAGATTTTTTTAATGATGGTATCCTACCCGAATCAAATTTTACTGAAACATTAATCACTTGAAAATCAGTGGAAAAATCAAAATACACTGAATCAATAAATTGGAATAAAAATATTAACTATTTTACTAAATTAAGAAATTTACCTACCATTCTACGCATATATTAGACACCAAATCTAAGGAATGTTGAACAATTAGTAATTCAATTAAATCTCCCTCATTCATCTTAACTAAATATGGTTTCCTTTCCTCAATATAGTTAGTATTTTAACTACGAACCAAAATTTGAATTCAATCAAATAAAATAATCTTTAAAGGATGAAAGAAAAGAACGAAAAAACTCCTCTCTTTTTGATTTTTTTTTTTTAAATCAAGGATTGAGAAATTTATTTTAGAATACCAAAATATCAAAATAACCCCAACTACACCGGAAAATACATTCACTACTAAGTAATATGAAGGGCATGAATGACCTTCATACATATTTCTAACGCAATGGAGAGCAGTACGGAGAATGTAAATGAAGCATTTTAATTTAAAAGGTGTAAGACGTCAAGCCATATAAGACACATCACACGTGTAGTGACGTCTGTTACTCATCTCCGTTACATTTCCTCCATTTCATTTTCCTTCTGTCATTATAAATAGAGAACCCAAAGAATGAAATGCTCATCACTTCAAGTTTTAATGAACAAATTTTCTTTGAGAGGAGATAAACATTTAAAAGCTTCTGTTATTAGATTTCCTCAAAAACTTATATAGGATCGTGTGGAAAAAGCACAAATGCATAAATTCATGAGCGTCTCAAGGATTGTGTGCTTCTAACGTAGTTTTTTTTATTGAAAGAGATTTTTTAGTGGAGGTGATTTCCTCTTAATGGTGTTTAACTTAGTTGAAACTGTGGAGGATATCAAGAAAATAGTTTCAGCCATTGATGGTAATGAGTTGTAGCGGCATATCATGAGAAAATGGTTTTGAAGAAATACAACGAGAGCCTGAATATTTGGACGACAATATTCATTGTTATTGGTGGCTGTCAGGCTATGAATCATGGATTCCTTGAGATCAATGCATGGGAGCCGAAGGAAGGTGCTCCAGAGTGGACTTTGCTCAGTAGGAAGGATTCAAAGAGTTTTGTCTATAATTGTGCTATAATGGGTTGTTGAGCCACATTCTTTGGATTTAGAGGAACATGGACTCAGAATAAATTCTCAACAGTTAAGAAACAATTTACTACTCCTGTTATTTTTATGTCATTTGCGTATGACCTAGAGGAATTAATTTTTGGTTATTAATAGCTAGAAAAAAGTGAAAAAGAAATATGTTATACATTATAGTAACAGATGCTTTTTTTTTTTTAATTTCTTGGTCTGAAATTTTGTGAGGTTCCATTTGCAACACTAATGAAACTTTAGTTTTAAATGATGATACTGATGAAATTTGAGGTAAATGTCTTTTGTTTCCGTATTTTAATGAGATAGTTCTTTTTTTATTTATTATTATTTTGAAGTATTTATATAAAATTGTGAATACCAAATTAGTGATTTGGTTGGAACCATGTGCACGACACCTTCAAACTTCCATATCATCTCCCTCTACACACCCTCTACCCACAATTCCCCTGCCGATGAAGATTATTTCTAATTTTCCAAGTAGCATGACGATTTCCAAACAAGATCACCGTTCCAACTTTGATGCAATTCTTACCCCCATTTATTGTTAAGATTACCCTCTAGAATACCATAAAATACCTTAAGTTTTGCTGGTGTTCTCAACATCAGGGGAAAAAGTAATAAGGTGTACACTTTCTTTTTTCGATGATTTTTGTCCTTGACTACTTGACACGAGATAAGCACTTTGCATATGTCAAATTGATTATTGGGAGCAATGTAGGGTTTCGAGAGAAATTGTGTCTCGCTGATTTCCTCTTCTAAATGTTGAAGGGAATTGCGAATGATAAATTCATTTACTCTCATTAGCGAAGGGAGTTACTGATGATTGATTCCTTTAATCTCATCATTCATTTCCATAGATGGCTGATTTCATCTCTATTTACCCAATTTCGGCGAGTGCAAATTAAGAACTGGGAGGCAATAGTAATTGTGGCTGAAAGATTGCAACTACCACACATTAGAAAATTGTTTTCATTAATGTCACTGTAATTCTTAATAACCATCACGGTGTACTATACAACATTTATAGTGATATGGATTTTGTCTGTTATTTTTATTACATCATAAGTTGCTTAAAATTTCTAATCACATATTCATATCATTGTCGAAGTTTTGTCTTTTCATATCGTTCAACACATAACAAAATTGTTTTTTCCACATTAAATCGCCAATATCGCACCACCTTATCTTAACACTCAGTTTTGTCCTTTTACCCAGGGAGCAATAGTTGATGCTATGACCGTTAGTTGTCACATTCTCAAAGCTACAACATATAAGGTAGAGGTAATGGATGTTGATAAGCAATGGCAAAGTCACAAAGAAACAGAAAAGACAGATGACTTGCGAAAGTGAGAAAGTGACTTAGCAAAGTGTTTTGGGGATCTTAACCTATCCTCTCTCTAGTTGGTAGCTACTTTTGTGGTATGACACTGTGTTCAACCGGGCACAAGAACACTGTAAGGTCACTTCTGATTGTTCCAAACAGTAGTACAAATAGTAACAAGTAAACTAACTTCTGTTGTCGACTCTGAATTACTACCAAGCCATTAAGAACTTCAGCCCTTATGATTGCCTCGTGCCAAACAACTAACTTCTATTATTGTTTGAAACCGTGGACTATTACCCCCTCATCACTAGTTAATCTTAGACATTCTAAGTTAATATTACCCTTCCGGGATTTCCCTAACATGCAAGCACAATTGACTAGGTGATCATTCTAATCAAAGAGATAATTAAGACTCTAAGACTAAACACACAAATATCATCCAAGTGCAACCTTATATAATAACATAGAGAGATTTAAGGGATTAAGAACCCATAAACAGTTTAGCTACTCATATCCTTGACTACAATGGATGTAGAACTGATCCACATAGCCAAAAACATGATTAAAACAAGAAAATAAGGAAAATAAATGAAAACAGAGTGTGGAGATAGTCTGCAAAAAGATGCTGCTGGTCGGCCACTTGGGCAAGTGAGAAACTCACTACCCCGCCCTTCGCTGCAAACTGTTCCTCTTCTTCTCTCTCTAGTGTCTAACTATGGGACTCTCTCTCACTATAAATTTGGTCTTTCCCTTCCTGGGTGTGTCTCAAGATCCGAAGATGGATTGATTTGTTGCTGCTCTTCTTCCTTTTATAGATGAGGGAGGAGGCTTGGCTTACTTAGTGAGGTTGATCTCCTCTTTGTCCATTGGATTAAGACCAAGGTTGAGGAGAACCATAACTATGAAAATTGCAGCCATCTACTCCCTCTTTTGCAGCCCTAATCATCAGATTTGCAGCATCAGATTTGCAGCTTCAATCACTTCATCCATGCCTTCTTCTTCCTTAGCATTGAAGGCTTGCTTGATGGGTTCAAGCTTCCTTAGCCTTTAAGCCCCATGGCTGCCCCTGTTGGTTTCTTCCTCTTTTCAGCTTGTAGCACAAGTCCCATTGGGCATTTTCAATTGTGCCCAAAGTTCCCCAATTTGCATCAATTTTCCTACTTTTTGTCCATATCTGCAATTAGGTCCCTTCACTACCAAAAGTCATAAAACATAATTAGAAACATATAATTGCTAACTAATTGACCTATAATTAAAGCATAAAGAGGTAAAATGAGTGCCTAAAAATATGGTATGATTTGCACTCATCAGATATACTATACATGGAATGTATCAATCAGTGATCACAATAACCTAGTTAAGGAAGAATGTCAATCTCAAATATATACTTGATTAACACCCCCCCCCCCACACTGAACTTAAGGTAACAAAAAGGAAACCAACTTGAGTTTGCTAACCATACTATTAAAACGGGTGGGTAAAAGAGCCTTTGTGACGATATCAGCCGTTTGGTGTTGTGAAGATATAGGGACTAGTGACACAGTTCCTTCCACAAGGAAATGACGAGTAAAGTTACAATCAACTTCAATATGTTTGGGTGCACTCATGAAACACATCATTTTGCACAATCTACATAGCAATGTTACTGTCACAATAAACAGTAGTAGCGGAAGGCCATGTCACACCCATTTCCTGTAAAAGCCAATGCAGCCATATAAGTTTATATGTAGTATCAACAAGGGCATGATATTCTAACTCTAAAATTAAACGTGAGACAACGGTTTTTTTTCTTGCTTCGCCACAAAATAAAAGAATTTCCAAGAAAGAAAAGAAATCCCGTGGTAGAACGTTGATCAATAGGATTACCAGAATAATCAACATTTGAGTAGGCTTGATGCACTAATCAGGAAGTAGAGGAGAAATGTAGGCCGCAAGGCAAAGTACCACGTACATATCTTAAAATACAAAGAACATTAGCAAAATGAGTGGAACGAGGAACCTAAACTAGCTAACAATATGGATTGCATAAGCTATATCAAGGCATGTCATACAGATATGGATCTCTCAAAGGGGAACCATTTGTCACCAAGGCGAACATCACTCCAATTTGTGTAGAAGTAGTCTTACTATCAATTAGACCTGCACAAGATAAAAGATCAGCGACATAGTTACGCTCGGAAAGATAGTATCCTGATCAGTAAGATGATACATCCAATACAAGAAAATATGCTAGATTCCCTAGGGTTTTTTTTCTCAAACTGATGGCTCAAATATGGTTTTAATTCAAAGAATTCTAGTAACATTATCTCTAGTGTCGTATCATCCACATAGAGTAACGACAAAACAGAACCCCGATCTATATGGTAAGTGAAAAGTGCATTATCATATGGACTAGAGGAAGATCCTAGATCACAAACAACTGAGCTAAACTTTGAAAACCATGCACGAGGAGCCTGCAGGATGACTATATCCTGGTGGCGGCCACATCAAAATTTTCTTCTAACAAGTCGCCATTAAGAAAGGCTTTTTGACATCCATTTAGAATAATTGCCAATTCTTAATTGCAGCTACAGCCATGAGACTACGAACATAAGTCACACAAGCAAAAAAATGATGGAGTTAAGGGGATATTTATGCAGCCATACTAGTTTTGCAATTAGTTTGTGTTATTTTAGTTTGATAATAATTAGAGGTACTTTAGTATTCTTGTTTAGTTGAAGACTAGGTTTTTTACATTGTATTTTTTATTTAAGAACTCAGCCATCTAAAATGATCGGTAGTTAATATTTTGATAAATTGAAAAAGAAGTTCTCTCAGAAATTCCAAGGTGTGTTGAACTTTGGTCCTTGAGATTTTTGTATTCATAGACTAAACGGATTCTTGAGGAGGTTAATTGCTTGGTATGCATGAGTCGAATCAACGACCTTTAACATTATCGATTACTTTAGTTTCATTACGGATTGATCATTAGATCTAGAGGCTTCTCCTGCATCAGCTGATATCAGAGCCGAAAGGTCTTTTACCGTCAGAGTCGGCATTCTAGCTTGGAGAATTGTTGTTCGGTAATTCTCGTTTATCAACAATTTGGTTTCATTACTATTTAAAGTTTCTGTTTGGAGATTTCTATTTAAGAACTCATCCGTCTAAAATTATTGGTGGCTGATATTTGAGTAATCTACTCAAATGGTCCTTTACATTTGCTCAAAAAAGTAATTTAGTCCTTAACATTAGCAATCACTAGATTGGTCCATTACATTTGTATTTTCCACTACTTTAGTCCTTTTTAATTTTTAATTTTTAACACTTTACATTTGGAGGTTTCTCGGGTTGACTATTTCAGAGTCAAGTCAATAGGATATTTTCGGTAATACTAATTTAAATTTTTAAAAAATATTAAAAAACAAATTTTTTTATTAAAATAACATTAAAAATTATATTGATTTATAATTAATTAAAAAATGAAAAACTAAGAATTCAATATTAGAAAACTCAAAAAAAAATTTAAAAAAATTTCTTATTTACTTCATTTTTAACCTATGGACCCAACCTCTAATGGTCCTTTTTCTTTCAATTTTATTTCCCCGGTCCCCGCAAATTAACGTTCAAACTTCACTAAGGGGGTTGGGAATGGGAGTTTGAGTGTTTGATAGTGGAGAAGGAGGGATTTTGAATGAAGAAGGACTATTAGAGATGGGGTCCACAGGTTGAACATGGGCACAATAGATTTTAAATATTTTTTGAATTTTTAATTTTTACAATTTTTTCATCAACTATAAATTAATAAAATATTTCTGATGTTATTTTACTCTTTTTTTTAATCATTTAGAAAAATTTAAATTAAGCCTTACCAAAAATACCTGTTTGACTTAACCTAGAAATGGTCAACTTGAGAACCTCAAATGTAAACTGTCAAAAAATGTAAAAAGGACCAAATTAGTGAAAAATACAACTATCATGGATCAAACCAATGAAGTGTCAATATTTGATAAATTGAAAAAGAGTGGTTCTCTAGGAAATTCCAAGGTGTGTTGTACTTTGGTCCTTAAGATCCGGACATTCACAGACTAAACGGATTCTTGAGAAGGTTACTTGCTAGGTATTCGTGCATAGAGTCAATGGCCTTTGATAATATCGGTTGCTTCAGTTTCATTTCGGATGATTGTTAGATCTGGAGGCTTCTGCTGCATCTAGCAATGATGGCCAAACAATAATAGCAGTAACAAATCAGTGGTGAAAAGAAAGATTATTGGCCAAACCAAAAGATTACAATTCACAAAATTTTATGAAGCTCAAAGGCTCTGATACTAATTCTAAACAAGTGAAATATGAAGATTTTTTTATTCAATTGATATATTTCATTATAAAAATACAAGATCTTTATATAGAGCCAAATGTATGTCTGTACAAGGTAAGATACACTATACAGGAAATGTATCAATCAATGATCACGGTCACCTAGTTAAGGAAGAATATCAATCTCAAATGTATACTTGATTAACATGGGCGGTTTGCATTCCATGCATGCATGACCACTGTTGGAGCTGTGGACTTGATCTATGCTACATGAGCACCAGTTAAGCTCGTCCTGGACAGAATATAATGAAAAAGAGGAGCACCAAGAATTTAATAAAGATATCGCCAAGTTGACAATATGACAATCAACTGCAAGGTGTTTGGTTCTTTCATGAACGACATGATTGGTTGTGATATATAAGGGTGCTTGATTGTCGCGCCAAAAAGAGATGGGAAGTGGAACCGAAATATGAAAGTCGTAAAGAAGATAAGTAATCGATTGGAGTTATTGAAGTGTGACATCCATGACTCTATATTCAGCTTCAGCTGGACAACATGAATTAGTACGGCTTCTTAACTTTTCTATTAAATCAAGGTGCACTCCAGAAAGATGCAAAAACCAGTAATAGAATGTTGTGTGGTCTGGCAACTTCCGTAATCAACATCACTATAAGCTGTGATACTGCAGGAGCTGTCATGTGAATAAAAAAAGGCATGCGGAAATTATCTTGCCAGATAATTCAATGCATGTAATGCAACATACCAATGATAATAATGAGGAGATTACATATTTATTTAGCTACTGCACAACGTAAGCTAGATCAGGTCAATTGAAATTGAGTTAAAGCAATTCGCCATTGAGGCGTCTGTACTGACCAGTATCAGAAAGAAGTGGTGTAGGATCCTTGTCTTTAGAAGGAAAGTGAAGATCTCTTGGTAAGGATGTAGGAATTGCATTGTAATCCAGCATATTGGAATCAAGAAGAAGATCTGTGATGTATTTTTGCTGGTTGATGGAAATGCCAGTCTCAGTATAGTGAATTTCTGTGCCCTAGAAGTATGTGGCTAACCCCAAATCTTTTATAGTAAATGCTTGATCAAGAAAATGCTTAACTTTCTGCATTTCGGTCTGTTTCATGTTAAATAAATATCATTCACGTAGACAAGTAGTAGCAACAAACAACCTGAGGTATGAAGTATAAACAAACAGTTATCATTATAGGATTATGCAAAACCATAGTCTTGCAGCTTAATAGTGAACGCTTGATTCCATTGCGAGATGTCTGCTTAATTAAGTCCATACAAGGAACGTTTGAGTTTGCAAACCTGCTGCTGAGAAGCCCTAGCATAATCGGGAGGTGGTATCATATACATGTCCTCTTCTAGAAACCCATAAATGAAGGCATTATTGACGTCCATTTGATAAAGAGACAATCTCTTAGAAATCACTATGGAAACGAGCAAACAAACAGTGACTGATTATTTAGCAACTGGAGAAAATATTCCAGAAAAATCTTTCCCTTTAAATTGAGTATACCCTTTTGTCACCAACCGAGTCTTATATTTATTAATAGTAACATTAGATTTAAACTTCACCTTATAAACCCATTTTGAACCGATTGCTTTCTTTTCCTGCGTCAATGTTGTCAACTCCCAAGTAACATTACATTCTAAGGTTTGAAGTTCCTTATCCGTAGCTTCCACCTAGTGATGATTGGTGGGAGCCTGATTGCAAGTAAGTCGTTCCTGAAATGTCGACAGATTGGCCAAAAACTAACTACGTGCACTAGATGAAAGACAAAAGGAAGGTTGTGATTGAGATGTAATATTAGTAGGTTTAGTAACATAACCATCTAACAATGAAGGTGGTTTGATGACTCGAATGCTTCTTCAAACATGGTATCAGAGTGGTCTGGGCCTGCAGTGGAGTTATGGGCCGGAGATGACCTGTGGTGATTTTATATTAACCCACTTGAGGATTGACTCGTGGGCTTGTTATGGACCGATCCAGCGGTATAACTCGTTTTCTTCCACTAGAGCGTTGACTCGTGGGCTATTCTGTTCTTGTTTTCATCCAAGTCCATAGGACAAAAAGTTCAAAGACCCATTGGACTTGAGGGAGGGTGTTTAGGTGTACTATCTTGTCCCACATTATCACTGTGAAGAGAAGTGACTCAGTATATAAGTTCCAAATGCCACCCCATTCATTACCAATTGGTTTTGAGGTGGAATCACATGTGGGCTTATATGGGCCTTCAATATGGTAGGTGTATTATCTTGTCCCTCGTCGCCACCGTAAAGAGAAGTTACTCAGTATATAAGTTCAGAAGGCCACCCTATTTATTGCTAATTGGTTTTGAGATGGGAGCCCAAAGTACTTATAAACTTTGACATGGTATTTTAGAGGGGTTCTAGCCTGTGGTGGAGTTCTGGGCCGGAGGTGGCCTGTGGTGATTTTATATTAACCCACTTGAGTATTGACTCTTGGGCTTGTTGTGGGCCGATCCAGCGGTATAACTGGTTTCTCCCACTGGAGCATTCACTCGTGGGCTATTCTATTCTTGTCCTTATCCAAGTCAATCGGCAAAAAGTTCAAAGACCCATTGGACTTGAGGGGGGGTTAAGGTGTATTATCTTGTCCCACCTCGCCACTGTGAAGAGAAGTGACTCTGTATAAAAGTTCCAAAGGTCACCCCACTCAGTGCCAATTGGTTTTGAGATGGGAGCACAAAGTACTTATATACTTTGACAGAATGGAGGAGGATAAAGAGCAAGAATATGATGAAGAATTCAAATCAGAAGACTGAGAGAAAGAATAATGAGATTCACATTAAGGATTAGAATGATTTGGAAAATTGAAAGAAGTATTATCAGGGCTTGGTATTGTAATTGTGGGGAAAAAAAATGCTGATCATTAGAGATATTCAAAGAAGGAAATGCAGTCATATAGAACAAGACAACTCTAGACATGATTGATTTCCGTAAAGAATGACAATATACTTTGTAATCCTTCTGGCCTAAAGGATATCCTAGAAAAATCCCTTTATGAGACCTTGGATCAAATTTATCCCTATGTGGGCTATTATCAATAGCAAAGGCCAAACATCCCAAGAAACAAAGAGAAGTGAGATTTGGCTTCTCTTTATAAAGGATTTCAAAAGGAGATTTGCAACTCAAAACTTGACTTAGCAATCTATTGATCAACTGAGTGGCTATTAAAACAGTATCACCCCAAAACTGTTTAGATATAACTTGGATAGAATAAGTAGTGACCTAACTATCTATAATAAATGTCAACGTTTACGTTTTACTACCCCATTCTGTTGGGGTGTATAAGGATAACAGTGTTGATGTATGATCCCAAGAGTACAGAAAAAGTAATACAACTGGTGGTTTAAGAATTCAGTCTCATTATCTGTACGATTAGTTTTAACCATGCTTTGAAATTTTGTTTTACTTTGTGTAAGAAAGTGCTCTATTAAATTAGGCACTTCTAATTTGTGCTAAATCGAGAAAGCCTAAGTGCCTCGACGTGGATGCTTGCGAATTAATCATAGATTGCACATATGTTTGATAATTCAACATGCTGAAATTAAAAAGAAAATAAATAGTGCAGTCATTCCATTTTTCACGCGTTGAAATTTTGTTGGATACATTTTTTAAGAGGATTGCTTGGAATGTCTCTGACAAAAAGCCTTCAACCTTCCGAGTGCTTCTTCAATGGATGCAGGATCTGCAGCAAAAGTCACTCTAATCCAATTCTTAAGCCCCACCACAATTCCTGGAAGAATGATGAGAGACTCTTCTTTAGCCAGCTGAAGACAAAACTCCATGTCGTCGCCAATGTCTACCAAAACTGATAGATTAAGCTTTACCATTAAGGCCATAGACCCTTCAGCTTTAGAGGAGTAACTAATGGAAGGGATTTCCTCTAGCTTTTCATAACACAGGTTTGAAGTCTGCCTCAGGATTTTAATGGTGTTGGCGAAGAAATCCGTATTGGTTTGCCGAATAATTTCAGGAACAGCCGCCTGGAGGAAAGATGCTGGACCTCCAGAAACATCACAATACTTCTTGACACGCTCGATGAGCTTGGGGTTTCTGAATTCTCCCGACGGATCGTTCATAACCAGCCACCCGAGGCGCCATCCAGGAACTAACCATCTTTTCGACAAAGAACCCAAAGTAAGAACCTGTACTTTGGATCCAAATACACCCATTGGAACAAACGGAGTATCACCAAAAGCCAAATGCCCATAAACTTCATCAGCGATGACCGGGATTCGAAGCCTTCCAACAGTTTCCGCAATCTCCTCCAAATGCCGGCGTCTGTAAACGTTTCCACAAGGGTTTCCAGGGTTGATAACAACCACTGCGACGGTATTCTGATCTGCAAGAGTTTCGACAGATTCGAGATTAACCTCCCAGCCTTTATCAGGCAGGAGATCGTAATAACGAGCCTCAATGTTTCTGAAACTGGAACAGATTCCATAACTCGGGAAACCAGGTCTAGGTAACAGCACATTAGCTCCAGGGCGAGCCAAGACGGATATCACCATATCGATAGCTTGGGTACATCCAGATGCTACAAAAACATCATCAGGTGACAGTTTGTACGGAAGATCAGCAGACAAATATTCCGCAATCGCCTTTCTTGTTTCAGGAAGCCCACCGGTGGGATTGTAGCCGTTGAATTTGCCGGAGAGAACGGAATCCGCCACGGCTTCTTGAGCGGCAAGATTGGTACTGAAGCAAGAATAAACAGTCGGGTCACCAATCCCTAAAGATATCAGTTTCTTCTTGTTTTTCTCAACATTTAAGTTGGCCATCAGCAAGCTAAGTGTCGCTTTTATGGTGACATTACTTGGTGCTTCAGTAGTCTTGTTTCCATTTTCAAGCAGCACCACACCGCTTTCCATGGCTTCCTTCCAATTGGGATTTATTTGCCCTTTTTTTTTTTTTTGGTTTCCTTCAATTGTATTGACAAGAAACTATAGGGAAGAAGGAAGAGTTTTTATTCTGCCTTACAGCAGGCACAAGATTGCACAAGTGCGTTATACGATCTACTAACTGATTGAGAACATAAATGACCAACACTTCTCTAGATTCAACCAACCCAAATCACAAAAAAAAAAAATTTAAAAAAATAGTACTGGTGTGCTAACATCATCCATCCAATAGCATAAAGCCGCCATTAATTTTGATAAAAATCTCAAAACAAAGTTGACTTTTGCTAAATTTATTGAGCTGTAAAAAATTGAATAAGTCCTGAGATTTAGCGTCTACTGCTAAGAAAAACCATCTCCTCATTGTTATTAATTTATTATTCCGTATGTCTCAAAATTATTTTTTAGTTTGGATTTTTATTTTTAATTCAATTTGTACTAAAACTGAAAACCTAAAATGAATAATAATTTCTGGACGGAATAAATACGTAATACAATCGTTTGATCTATTAAGCCGTTTAGAGTATGGTATTGTAAAGAATAACAGCAAGTGTTTACTAGTGATTAAAATGATCGTTAGTGAGGTTTTACTTTGTGAACCAATCTACCTCTCTCTCTCTCTATGCAAGGCAATGAAAATTCACAACTGGAGAGATAGCCGCCATTTTCAAAGCTCATCAAATTAAGAATATTGTTTGAATAAGAGTGATAATGCATTTCACTATCTAAAAAACAATTTTTTTTTCCTTTTGATTAATATGTGTGAACTCCAGAAAATCTCGGATTACCATCATGTATTTTAAATTTGTCTATATATATGTGTTGATCTACAGTCAGCTGTTTGTGAAAAGTCTTCTAATAATTAACAATACTTCATATATATGATGCATGCATCGTCCCAAAAGCTGGTAATAATTAAATGTATTAGCAAGACATTCAATAATTAAATGATCCATAATTAAATAAGTACGTATCATGATCCACAGTTAAATAGTAATCAAGTTGGTAATAATTAAATGTATTAGCAAGACATTCAATACAAGAATTAATACTTATAGTGACAACTTAAAAGTCATAATTAAATGTCGTAACAAAAGATATGCTTTTATGACGATTTTTTAAGTCGTAACAAAGTTCTCATGAAAACAGAAAACTTTCTTACAACATCAAAATGTCGTAACAAAATAACTATGTAGTTACGACTTCTAAGTCGCCACAAAGGTTTGTTACGAAAATGTAGCCACGACAAATGACGTTGTCACTAAATTATGTATTTTGTTACGACATAAAACGTTGCCACTGTCAATGACGAGTAAGAAGTCGGCACAGTATGAAACCGCAGTGACAACATTCCAAAGTTGTAAGTATCGATCATCAACGGTCACAGGCATAAATGATAATGACTTCGGTATCCTAACTAGCTAGCAACACTAAGGAATGACTTTTATCTTAACCATGTGACTAATAGTTTTTTTTTTTTTTTTGTGTTGTTAATTATATGTTTGTACTCCCTCCATTCCAAAATATATGTCACTGGAGGAGTTTCACAAATTTTAAGAAGACTATAAATATTTGATTAAAATACCTAACTACCCTCATTTATTTTCAATACAATTCTATTCCCAATATTATTTAGTTCTAATACACTTCTATTTTAAATAACAATTACAATTTCCCATGTAGGGGCAATGTCGCAAGAAATTGACAAAATATGCCTAGATATGCGAAAACGATATCTATTTTGAAAAAAATTAGTTTTCCTCCAACGACATATATTTTGGAATGGAGGGAGTAATACATATTGCAGATTTATGCTAGCTATGTATACGAACCTCTGAGTTGCATAGAGATAGTGTATATCTATGAACTTCGGATTTGCAAATAGATAATGCATATATATGGTTGATGTCATTTTTGTAATGTATGTGCTTAGTTTTTGTGGCAACGAAAATTAAAAGAAAAAACAAATTAATTCAATGAAATGATTATGTGGGATATGAAACTATATAATATTAAAGAATATTCCTCAAAAGTTGATATGTATAAAGTTTATGCTTTTTAATTTTCTCTTTCTGTAGCTATCTCTTTAGAAGTTTAATAAACAACTATAAAATAGTATTACATATCATCTGTTGACAACCGATTTAACTATGATTTATGAAGTTATACTTAATATTACGTAGTAAACTGTTGTACATTTAGAAAGTTTAGGTCTAGTCGAAGAGAAAAAAAAAAAAAACTACTACCAAATGATATAATGAGTTAAATTAATTATATTTGGATTAGATCAAAGTAATAAAATGAACTAAAGGATGTCAATCTATAAAGTGTAAGGCGTTAATGCATAGATTTATTTGGTTGAGAGACATAAAATAGTACAACTAGTATATGTTTTTGAAAAGAGATGCAAATACCATTAAGTCCAAGCCCTTTACCGCAATTCAGATTTCAGACCCCCCTCTTCCCCAAATGAAAAAATATTCAGACAGTCTTCTGAATTTTTATCCCGCTTCTTTATCCCGCTTTCTCACTAAAAATCTAGTCAAAATATTATCCCTTTCCATTTTCTCCAGAACCATCGTATAAATCTGTTTCTCCCAATATGCCTCCCAATTGAACAAAGCTCCGCCTACGCCATTCTCTCACCGTAGCTTTCGGCGTTGCCGGATCTGCTCCCCCCAGCCCAAATTCTTTCATTATGGGTGATTTGACAAAAACATTGAGGTGTATATTTCAACGTGCCGGCTCCAGATTTGTTGATAAGTAAATGTTGAGTTTAAATAGCTCAGATCGACGTAAATTACAAATACCAGAACTATTAAGCTTTACAATTTTGTATTATGCTTCTAAAATATTTGTTGAATGTGGTAGTTGTTAAAATGTTTGATTGTAGGCATTGTGAAATGTTTGCGGGAATTGTTTTCTGTCTAGATATTTAGGATGCTGCTTGATTTTTTTATATTTGAGTTAATGTAGAATTCCCCTTGTTTCTCCTTAGCTGGTTATTTGCAACATCATGTAGAGGTAAGAAAAGTCATTACTTTCCATGTTGATTAGGGTCAATTAGTAATTAGTCTTAATAGGGAGAAATGCCGTTTAAGGCTTCACATGACCAGGATTAGGATATAACTGCAACCAACCCAAAGCTTTTCTGTTAAGCAAAATTTATCAACTTGCATCGCTTCTAGTACTTTAGTGCAGGATTTCTAGCTATATATTGAATTGAATAGCTAATTTAAATTGTTAAAGTAAATGGTTACTTGAACCCCCAAGTGTGCTACGATTACTGGTATATTCTCAAAACGCGTAATAACATGACTGAGTATCACCAATAATACTAATTCTTAAAATCAACCATAACTTGCTTAATTTATTTTGGGCTAAACTTTATAAAGTTATAAAAGGGAATTGGTTTGCAGGTGATAGATTAGAGGAAAATAATAATAATAATAACTTAATGACAGCCTACTTGAATGGAACAGCAAAAGTAGTTGTTAAAAGCCAATCACTTAATACAAAAAAAAAAAAAAAAACTTACAACTAGTGTTTAAAAAGAATACTTGTTAATCCGATCCAAGCATGTCACCAGGTAAGTTTTTGTTTTCAGATGACGTTAAACGATGTGAAAGAATAAGGAAGGCATATTTAGCTTACACTCTAATTGGAAATGTTATGAACTAGACATCCACAAATTCATTGTGTTCATTTACATGAAAGAGTTAATTCTGTACAAGTATAGCTAGGCTCTAGCTGTGAATGTAATTTTGATGCGATTGTGTAAGTAATGAATTTTGTCTTTGAAAGGGTGTAAATTTTAAAAGTGGCTTTAAACTTTAGAGATTAACGGTTTAGAGTACAACGGAAATTGATTATTGATTAAAAATCTTGAAAAGAAGCTTTTACCCTTGAACTTGTGAAGTTGATTTGAACTCCAATGGATCAACTGGATATTGTAATGTCCATGTGGGACCTAAACGTGTACCAAACTAGCAGTGATGACTGACTACAGTCTCACGTATGCCGAATGGTTATGCGAGGAACCACTTGTGATGTTACAGTCTAGTTGACGATCTCTTGAAATTCTGTACTCTTTTGCAAACATTAAATAGTTTTGACTACTTTGTGGGAGCACTAAATTCAGAGCCGGTCTGATTTCGTATTGGTTGCATGTTGAAGTGAAATCTAATGCGATACATGATTTTAATTTTATGAAGTTTAGGAACTTGAAATTCAGAATTACTTGTGACTCATCTTATTTTCATTGAAATAAGATAGATTCAAAATTTCTTACATAATAATATGTTGCTGAAGTAACTAGGATTCTTGCAACATTTACAAGGTAGTGATTAAAGAACATGGACATTCAATACTTGCTCACCTGTACCGTTGTGTATTAAAAGGAAAAAAAGAGGCAAAAAGGAAGGGGGGAAAAAAAAAAAGAGAGAAGAGGAAGTATATGATAGAAAAAAGAGCATTTCCTGTCTATTACCTGTTATGACTATTTGGTTATATATAAAAAAAAGCAAATATTATACTCCCTCCGTCCCATAATTGTTGTCCAGTTTGGATTTTCATTTCTAGTTCAAATTGTACTAAAAATGAAATCTCCAACTGGATAATAATTTTGGGACATAGGGAGGATGTCTTTTTATTTCTTTGAGGGCGTAGTAAGTGTATGATCCTGTTAGTAAGAAATAAGTTATGTTCCTTTGTTTGAGTACACATTGCTTAAATAAAATGATCATTGAGGAGGCAAGGAAATTAGTTTGACATTACGTTGTTAACAGAGTTTTTGTCATTTGACCATACTTAGAGATGCACATAAGAACTTCAAATTTGGAAAATTTTCTGATTTTCCTTCATAATTCTTATCATAGATGTAGTTATATTATAAAAGTTAAGATCATACACCAATATGAACATAATGCATTAATCTATTATAAAAGTTAAGATCATTAATCTATTATGCATTAATCTATTAATCTATTAAATTACTTAAATGAAACAGGGAAGGATAAAGGTTAATCAAAATTTGCTGGTTTTGCCTGCGCTTTGTGAGATTAAGCTTTCAAAATTTTCCATTGAAACATGGGGAATGCATGGGCTGTATAAACATAGGATACTGTGGTTTTGAGTTAGAACCTAAAACCATTAGATAACTAAAACCTGTGGGTTGCATAGATGAAAGAAAGAATAGAAATATATTTCACCCTTTTTGTTTTAATCCTTAGGACTTGGATTCAATGATTTCGGGTCATAACTCATTCCTTACGCACAAGACCACCCGTCCTAATATTTCTAACTCAGATTCATTGACTTCAGATCTGGAAAAGGGAAAAAAAAAAAAAGAGAGAGAGAAAATAAAGAGAAAAAAAAAACTAAAAACTGAAACTATGAATTAAGAGTTGCAGGAATTTCGAGGACGAAGGTTGTGAGAACCCGGTTCTCAAGACCTCTCTGCCTCGTGTTAATGGTGGAATTAGCATCTTAATTAGACTTATCATAACAATTCCTACATGGATTAATTTTGTTTAAGTAATAAATATAAAAATGACTCAATTGGAACCATTTGAAACCACAAGGACATAAATAACCAAACTAGCTTACTCGAGGGACCAAGTTACTATTAAGGGGTGTAAATATTATTCTTCTTCTTCATTTTCTGGAAACCGTCGAGAGACTCCCTTACCAAACTTTATCTTCTTCGTTTTTCTCCAAGTTCTTCTTCCCTGATTGATTCTCTCAAATCTGGCCATCGACCTTCGTCTTCATCATCTCATCTTCTACCCGTCGTCCTATTCTACTTCATGTCATCACTAACCATCATCCTCTTAACACCTTCAAGTTGACAGATCAATTATAGTAAACGGGAGAGAGAGATGTGGAAGTAAATTAAAAGGAAAGAGAGAAAGTTAGAGGCCGAGAGTGAGGGAGCGAGAGAGAATAAGAAGAGAATGAAGGAATCTTGCGGGTTCATCATCTAGCAAAGCAGCAGCAATTGCAATGAATGGGGGATTGGGGCTGTTGCTTTGGAGCTTAGTTTGAAGGAGTCAGAGCATCGGATTGGATATTTACTAAGGTAACTTGCTAATCTTCTTGTAAAATCCAAATTACAACCCTTAAATTTAATTGTAAGAAATAGGATCTTTAGGAGTAACTCTCCGTTTGCTTTAACTCTGTAAATTCATATGGAAGAGGAATCTGTGGGTTGTATGTGGAATCAAACTGATTCGTTGAAGGTTATCATCCTTGTGAATCGAAACTTCCGCATTCTTTATGTGGTGCATGTAGGAACTAGTCTAGTTTAATTTAGGTTCAAGATGGTTATACTTCCTGTTATGTGCTGTTCTTGATTGTTGAGTACTGCAATTAGAAGTTTATAAATCGTATATTTAAGTTCTGAAAGTATGAACTTAGTTGCAAAAAGTAGAGCATGCAAAAGTGTGAGAAAATTCCAGATTTGAGTAGTTATTTGGAGAGGCCGGATTATCAGGTGACACGGTGGTTCTTGTGCATATTTTTCTTACCAAACTCTCCTTGGAATATCAAGTCTTCTTTAGGCTTTAATGGTTTATCAAATATCTCGATGGATCTTTCAAAGTTTGGTTCAAACAACATATGTTTGCTGATTTTATTTTTGAAAGTGCAGAAAATCAGATTCGAGTCCACCTGTTCAATGGCTTCTTTCTCCTACTTCTCGAACTCGTTTTTATTATTTCTTTATATGAATCTCTTCTATGTTTAATCTAGTTTAATGTGGTTTTTATGGATACTGAAACGGACTCGTAATTTGTCCGGAAATCTTATTTGAACATGACATGCTCATTGCTGAAGCTGCAGAACAGTTTTCTTCCGTTAACAGGCCGGTTTCTCTTAGGTTTTAAACTCTTTTCCTGAGTTTCTTTATATGAAACTCTTCTTCATTCAGTGTAGTTTAATGCCATCCTTACGGATTTCAAATCGGAGTTTTAGATTCTCTAAAAACTAGATTTGAACATTGCATGGTCTATACTGAAAGTCTGCAGAAAACCAGCTTCTGAGTTCCGGTTTAGGAGGTAGTTACTCCTATGTTTTGACTTGTTTTCTGAGGTGTCTTTGCATGAATATCTCCTATATTTTGGGAGGTTTATCTCAGTGTTTACAGCTCGTGAAAAGGAGTTATATTTTGTCCACAAATTAAGTTTGAATGTAACTCATTGAATTCGAAGTTTATGGAAAGCGATTCAGTTTTGAAGTGCTGTGTCTGAGATTTATATTTGTGTATTTTCTGAGGTTGTTTTCCTGAATCTTTTATTGAAACTCTTCCTTGCTACTCCTAAATTGAAATGGTTCATGGCTTGCAATTTGGATCATTGGTTTGATTGAAAACTTGCATTGAATACGACAATTCTCTCACCTTTGTGCTGAGAATTGAGAATTATAATTTAAGAGACAAACCTTGTAGCTTTCTTTCTAATTGAACGTAAACTCTTTTCTCATAAAGTTTCCTTGATTATTTTTAATGTCTATCAAGGTGTAGAGTAGCTCACTAGCTAGTCGGCCTTAGGATAGTTGAGCCCGTTAGAGGTCAAAGGTCACATGCCAGGTGAGTGTTCCCCATTCTTTTCTGAAAATTTATTTTTAAAGTCTTTCTTATATTTTTATTTAAGTTTTAGTAATCTGCATGTGCTATGAATGCGTGTGTGCTTGTGTGCCTAGTTGCGAACGCGCGAGTGCAATGTGTGTGCATGCTCTTTGTTGGTCCTTGGTATAGTGTGGTGCCTCGGATCTTGAGACTTGTTTGTTGATCCTTGGTGTAGTGTGGCACCTTGGATCGTGATTCTCTGGGCCTTTGGGTCGTGAAGGGACTATGGCTTGCTGTGTGATCTTGCCAAGTCCTGGTTTGAATGTGGAGTCTTCGCGCAACGGCGCGTTGTTACCAAAAAATTATCTGCGCATGCGTGTGTTTTATTTTTATAGCAATGATGCTTGCGTGCATGTGATCCCCTTTGTGCTGCATGAATATGTTTTTAAAGCCTTAGGGACCTCACTGGCTTAGCTCACCCGTCTAGGATATTTCTTTTCAGATTTTGCAGGGAAGTGTTTCGGCAAGAAACGACACCGATTGTAGCAGCCATTAGGTGGGGTTTAGCAAGTCTTAAGATATTTGTATAATAGAATTTTGTTTTATATTTTAATTAAAGTTTTGATCATATTTGGTTAGATATAATTTAATCAATTTGAAGTGTATTTCATTGTTGTACTTAGTAATCATAGTGTGGGACCCGGCGTGAGCTGGGCAGACGTCTATCTAAGTTTCCTTGATTAGTGTTAAACTAATCGGAGCGGATTGGAGGACGTCATAGATATGTCCAAACTTGAATTGTTGCTTATCCCCAAGTAACAGTCCCAAACTCAGAGTTTTATTGATCCTCTCGTAAATAAATTCATGCTACACTTTTGCTGACCTAGATATAGAAAGACTGACTCAGAGAGAAGAAGTGATTTTTTTAATTTTTATAGATAAAAGTACTGACAGTGATCGAAAAATAATGTGGCTAAATAAACAGAAGTAAATACAATATTGTGTCAATGTTAGTTTCAGATTTAAGTCCCTCACTGGGCAGATTATATACCATTGTTTATCACCGGAAAGTAGTATCACAGTTCTTCAGTGTGTGTCTGTGCATATATCACAGTTAAAATTCAAGGTTTTATCTATGATCTATTCTAAGAATTAATTATTTTAAGAATAAATGAACATCATTATGATCAGTACATGTTTTCTGCATGTCATCAATTAGGATATTTTTATTGAGATTTTTAGATTCTAACTATTTCCTCACAAATTCTGCAACAACATTGGTTGCAACTTATTTCTCCCTCAACTTTTTTTCTTCTTGTCTATTTGACTTTTCTTTTGGATCTTTCCAACTCAGACATTTACTCAGAGCATATTTCCACTTAGTTATTTTTTCATAGTGGCTCAGCAACTTAGGGCATATTGGTCAGAACATATTTTCATAGTGGATCTGCAACTTATGGTATTTCATCTGGAGCATTTTTTCACTCAATATCTATAGTGATTATTCATAGTGGCTTATCAATTTAGGGTAGTTCTATTCATTTTTTTGATTTTTCCTCACCAGGCCTGAGACTCTCTCTACTGGTTTGTCGAACCTAAACACTCAAGGGTATTACTGCATCATTGAACAGTCTTCCTAACTTCCCTCATTTCAGATTTTTCTTTTCAATTCAACCATTTCCCAAGGTATTTAGGCTTTTACAGGCCACAAGGGTTGCCTTAGTCTGCCATGATGCGAAGGGTTGCCTTAGTCTTCACTTAGGTCTATAGTCCCCGCAGGTTTCAGACAAGTAAACTTCAGTATAAGATCACAATAATATAATTAGACATTCAGATTTTGGCATTAAGTTCAGAACTATCACTTTGGCAAGTGACATATTGTGCTCGAGAAAGTGAAGAACTATAGTACTGATTTCAAGTAAATCAACAAGTATTCAAAACTTTAAAATTTTCTGCGCATTTTTGAATCATCATAGACTTTTGACACTGTATATACATCAACTAGTTCACACTTGCACACAATGTTTGAAAATTTTTCAAATTTTTCCAAAATTTGATTACTATTATACTTAGAATATTAAATGCAAACACACAAATCCCTTCCCCAAACTTAAAATAAGCATTGTCTCAATGTTTACAACAGAGATGCAGGGGAAGAATAAAT
The DNA here is from genome assembly GCA_949775105.1 of Oldenlandia corymbosa var. corymbosa. NCBI lineage: Eukaryota > Viridiplantae > Streptophyta > Magnoliopsida > Gentianales > Rubiaceae > Oldenlandia > Oldenlandia corymbosa. The sequence goes on from OX459124.1 coordinate 8,430,033, forward strand.
CAAAACACTAAGCATGCAATTTGACTGAAATCAGAAAATCATCATACAAAGTGTACTCAATCTAGCCTAAGGACTCTAGATGCACAGACTCAAAACAGAAAAACACAAAAATTAGACCTAATTTAAAAAAACAGAGGCTAAAAGAAAAGAAAAAGAAAAACCAAAAAAAGACTCCACTGGGTGATTGCAGTTTTTAATCCCCTCAAAAAGGGTTATGGTGGGTTCTCCAGATGCCATGGTCGTTTGAGTTCCTTCCTAACATTTGTCGGTAAAAATTGCACATTGGCTCGCTCCATGAGCCTGGTAATAAGGACTGGAAAGAACCAAGACTTCCTCCTGGGGTTGGTAGCGCAGGAGCCTATCTGTTCCCTGATCACTGCAGCTACATCGACCAATGTGTTGGTGACTATTGCGTAGAGCAATAGTGCTGCTTCATAGGTTACCTTCTTCCGGCGTCGGCTAGGCATGAGGTTGGTGCAGATGAAATTGAACTAGGGCTTATACTCTGGTCTTAAAGCTGAGGTTGAGAAGTATCATAGGCTGCCGTTCTTGAATGTCCAGATGACATCCAGTTCCCGACTCAGCATCCCTGAGAGCTCCTCTTCATGGTCAAAATCCATTATCTGATGGAGTGTTTCTCCATGAGAGAAATCTATTTCTGGAAATTGCAGCAATTCTCTGATTGCCGCCTCATTGATGCTGACTGCTCTGCCCCTCATCGTCACAGTGTCGCCTTGTGCTTCTCTCATACTGCGGTAGAATTCCCTGACCGCAGTGAGGTTTGGTCTTTGAGGGACATCACACAGTCTCTTCCAGTGATGTTCAACAATGTAAGATGACAAATCCGTTGGGAAAGATGCCGCCCTTTCCATGATCATCCGCCGTTCCCAATGTTGTGGTGCAGATTCGACTTGCTCAGAACCCTGTATTGAGTCCGTTCTTCGGATCTGACTTTGGCGGCCTCTGCGTGGAGTGTGCCTCCATCTTCCTGCATCTCTGGATTCTGCGGAGTGCCGTTCTGTCACCATTGTTATGCTATATTGTTGAAGGATAGGAGTGCTTTTCGGCTATAGGGTTTTGGTGATGGCTGTTATAAAGAGGCGGAAGGTTGGAGAAGGTTATAATTTATTGAATAGGGTGTTTATGGAAGAGTGGGGTGTCAGTTTTTGAGCTATAATGTTCTAGTTTCCTAGGCACAACTCTAGACAGTTTTACCCTCCATCTTCGCTGCTATTTTTTGAATCAATCTTCCCTCCTGGCTGCTGTCCTTTGACTAGAACACTTAGTGACTTTTTAGCTGCGATTTTATCTTGACAAATAATCTCAATCACGAAGGTGTGTCTATCACTCGCCCAACTGAGACGACAAATCATTGTTCCTTGCTTTGTGTAGATAATCAAACTGAAATGTTGCCGTTCTGATTATATCATAGTCTGCAACGCATTTCAGGTTAACTATCCACACAATCCTCACTTGAAAATTTCTGATAAGGGCTCTTTCACCCTTTTGGATTGCCACTTAATAGATAATTTGAAACAAAATTAAGAAGAACAAAATAACTTACCTTGGGTTGCCTCCCAAGCAGCGCATTGGTTCCTTACTTGGATTTCTTCAGTTGCAACACCTCCTTGTGCTGCATCTCAGCCTTCTGTTCTATGCTATGTGCTTCCCTCCTTTTGGGATTCTCTAGCGTGGCACTAGGAAGAGTACCAGCAGTTCTATCTGGTATCCTTCTTGCCATTTGTGCAACCTGATTGTGCATATCTTTCACAGTTGCATCAAGACTAGCAAAAACATTACCAACCTTGATCCAGTCTTCCTCCTTGACTCTGAATGATTGATTCTGAAATCCAGGTGGCTGAGTTGATTTCTGGTAGTTTGACTACTGATTAGTCAAGTTGTTGTTCTGCTGTGGCCTCCAATTGTTGTTATTGTTGAAGCCTCCTCTGTTATCTCTTTGCCTCACGAACTGAACTTCTTCCACAGTAGCTTGACAAGTAGAGCTGGAGTGAGATCCTGTACAGATGTTACATATATCAACTTTTGGTTTGATGTCAGCTCTCAGCTTTGATATCTCACTGGTGATGGTCGGCATTTGTGGTTGCAAGTGAGTTGTAGCATCTAACTACAACACTCCTGCTTTCTTAGTTATAGCTCTAGGCTCCTTCTGTCATCTGAAATGGTTAGCACATATATTCTCCAACAGCTGGATTGCTTCGTCTACAGGTTTCATCATGAATGCTCCTCCAGATGATGAATAAAGTGATTCTTTAGAAGCTTGCTGCAATCTATTGTAGAAAATACACAGTTGCATTAGCTTCTCTACACCATGTTGAGGCATTTTCTCATTAGATCCTTAAATTTTTCTCAAGAATCAAAAAGAGTCTCTGTCCCATGCTGCTGAAAAGTCATGATGACTGATCTTAAAATAGCAGCCTTGACAGGTGGCAAGAATCTGGTAAGGAATGTCTGTCTGAGTCCATTCCAGGAATTGATTAAATTGTTGGGTAGAGTGTCCAACCATTTTGCTGCTAAATCCTGCAATGTAAATGGAAACAGTCTCAAGTAAACCTTATCTTTAGAGAGACCTTGGATTTTGAATGTGCTGCACATCCTCAGAAATTTTCTGATGTGTACATTCGGATCTTCACTAGGCAGTCCATAGAAAGGACAAGCAGCTTGCACCCATTGAATCATTTGAGTTTTGAGCTCAAAGTTCTCTGCTGCAACGTCATTGTACACCAATGGAGTTTGAACTTCCTCATCTTGAGGTACAAAATAATCTCTTAGTCGTCTGGTTTGAGCTTAGGGCTGTTCCATTTACGCGATTTGAATTGACCCGATGATCTGAACCGATCCGAACTGAAATCAAACCGAAATATCAGTTTTGGATCGGTTCAGATTGGTTCAAAAATTAGTTACATTGGAATGGTCTGCAACGGTTCGGATTAATACTTGGAACTAAATTGAACCGAAAACATCCACACTTTTTAGTACACGTTATTAGTTTTTCTTTGAACACGGTTCAAATTTAGACAAACTCCACCCTCAACCCTCACTCCGGCTTCATCTATTTGCTCACTCTGGCGACCGCCATTCCGGCGACTAGACGGTGCATCAAATTATCGATAGCGTTTCTTAAACCTATCAAATGTTTGATATGACGTTGATGACTTCCGGGTCTAGCGTGACTTTCGGATCTAGTGTGACTTCCGGATGTAGTGCTGACATTCGGTTCCGACGACTCCACTGAAACGGCTGCTCCGGGCTCCGGTCGCTTCATTCGTTGGTAGGCAGCGGTGGTATTTGTGGTAGAACTCTCTCTCTCGCTCTACGGCGTCCTATTCCACCAGAAATTTTAGTGCCAATCCGGCTGTTTTAGCACCTACAATCCTACAGCCATGAACATCTCTCACTTTTATGCCTTATACCCTGAATCACAAAGAGGTAATTCAAGAACCCAAAAGTTTAATTTATTCAAACTTATGCTTCTTGAATAGTATGCTTAATTTAGTGCCTTTTTTTGTGTGAAATGAACTGTAAATGATGCTACACTACTGAATTTTGGTTTCTGTTTGAAGATTTGTTCAAAATAAATTATGGGTTTTGCAATAAGGAAAGAAATTCATGAATCGGTAATTATTTATGAATCAATTCTGCTGGAGGGATTTAGTTTAGGACTATGAAGTTTGGTTGGTCAGATCTGCTAGCCTAGAATTGACCATATTTCCTTGGTGAACTGACCCTATTGGGTTTTATTTATTTTGAACTTCATTTTGTGGGTTCCAGAACTAATACTGTATTGTAGATGCTTCATTTGTCCAGTTTAAAATGTTTTTTTCACGGGTTTTTTTTTTACAGATGCACTTCTTAGTTCTCATGGTTGATGTCAGTTTTTACGGAATTATAAACGGAATTTTATTCAATCCTAAAATCGATTTTGAAGTTGAAATCTGAATTCTGAAAATTTCAGAATTATCGTTCTGTTGACGAAATTTTGAACTGATCGCATCTCCTTGCAAATATATATACCTTTTTGTCTGAATTCTTTTCGTGACCCTTTGGTTTGTTTCTTAAGATGATTATCAGTTTTTACGGAATGAAAAATGGAGTTTTATTCAATCCTAAAAACGATTTTGAAGTTGGAATCACAATTCTGAAAATTTCAAAATTAGTGTTCTGTTGACTGAATTTTGAACTGATTGAATCTCCTTGCAAATACAACTTTTTGGTTGATTTCTTTTTAGGATGCTTTGGTTCTCTCATTAAGGGTTTGTCGATTTTTACGGATCCTAAGTACGGATCCTAAAACGGAGTTGTGGTTGGTTCTAAAATCGTGTTTAAAGTTGACTGATGAAAATGATTTTCTGCTAAGTCTAGAAATTCAGTTTCGAGAATCTATTTCTTTTATGGGTTGCCTTCACTATATTTACAACCTACTTGATTGATTCTTGTTTCTGTATCTCTTAAGAAGCTATTGGTACAAAAGATGCTCTGAACTTAGGTGGCGTTGGTGTAGAACTTGCCCTGAAGAACATGGAGTATAAGGCTATGGCTTCTTGTAGGCAATGGCTGTTAGTGGCTTTCTTATCATGGTTCCCATTTTGAAAATAGTTGCTATTCTCCTTCTAATTGAATGCATTCAGTAGCATTTTATGAACCTCACAGAGGCTTGTAAGCTCCAAAGGTTAATTTGGAAATCTCTTTGTTCTCAGCACTTATCGCATTATTTTGTTTTCTATGAGTTGCCAAAGGCTGTTATCAACTAATTTGCTCTTGAAATCCCCTGCCTCTGATTTAGTGAGTTGGTTTTAGGGTTTAGGGATGACAGCTCCAGTGATCACAGAAGTTAAACCAAGTGATGGACCATTCCATGCTTCGTTTTCATCTTGAGCTTCTATGTTCCCAAGGTTAACCAATCGAACACTCCACCAGCCAAGGGGCTTCATGTGCAGAGGTGGGGAAATACTTATCTGGTCGTGAGGCAATTCAGAAGGTTTGTGGCTAATTCTGATGCTGCAGTTGAAGCCTCCGCCTTGCATGATGGTGTCTCTGGAACTAAGTGAGCCCATTGACAATCCAAGATCAAATTGTTATGAGGAAATCCAATTTTTAACATAACGTGTATCAAATTTTTAACGTAATGTGTAATGTTGAAATTACTTGAAATGACGCCATGTATGTTATGTCGTACATTTATCGTGCTTCTTTTAGTTTGAAAGGGGAATCAATGATCAAATTATATTAGCTAGATTATGATTTATGAAGTACAAATCTTAGTTTTAGAAATTAGTTTTTAACGTAATGTCTAATGTGAATTGTCCCACTTTTTGTTTAGTTTTTTTTTTTTTTTGTTTAGTTGAGTGATTTTTTAGGGATATAAAAAAAAATGTAAGTCCTGACATTTTTCGTATGAGTTTAAATTGCTTGATTTAAAGTTATAAGAAAATATTTTTTTAGGGGGTAAAAAAATATAAAAGGAAAGGGGCAAAATATTTGGAAATAAATTAGAAAAAAAAATTCAAATGGGTCAAAATGTTTGGGGCGCCACCCGTTCCCGACTGTTTGGGGCGCCACCCGTTCCCGAACCAAGCAAATGGTTTGGTTCGATTTCGATTCGTGTCGGGTCGGTTTCGGTCAAAATCACAGCCCTAGTTGAGCTGGTTGTAGGTCTCTTTCTTGAGGTTGATTAGCTGCTGCTACCTCTGCCATATTCTTCTTATCTTGTTTAGGAACTTGAGCGGCAACTTCTCTGTTTCGCAAGGATTTTGCTCTCCTCGCTGTGTCTTTGATTTCTTGATCAAAACTTATTGAAGGGTTGCTTCTAGTCATAAAGCAGTAATCAAATCACGAAAGTAACAAAAAAAGATTGAGTGAATGAGTGAAATTGACAGAAACAGAAAAACTAAAAAGAATAAAAATAGAACATAATAATCAAATTTTAAGGATTTTTAACGGTATCCTGCACAACGACACCACTTTTGGTGAGACGAATTTTGTGTTGATTGTCGTTGGAATCGCTTCCCAAAAGAATAATTTATAAACCTACTTAAAACTATTAACTAGTGGTAAGTAGGGTCGTTCCACAGAGAGGGCAGTCAATCGCTCAAAATATAATTAAAATGCAAGAAAGAAAAGAACTAGTTGAACAGATTGTCACTTGGGAGAGTGAGAATAGTCACTTGACAGAGTGAAGAGGCAGAAGGATCAATCACCTTCCTGCTTTTATGATTTAGTTTTGATTCAATATTCCTGTAGTGTATGATTAGTTATTCGATCAGGCACCTATGTATCTTTATAATTCCTTCCAGATAGAATACAGAGTCCTAGATTATCAAACCCAGTTAGAGTTTTATTTAGTCCAAGCTATGAAGTTCTTAAGCCCTTATTAATTGGCTATGCCACCACCTAAATGACGTTGGTGTGTGAAACCACAGAGGTAGATTTTCTCCTTTGTCAAATACTAGATTAAGCAGTTCTAAGGTTATGTGCCCTCTTCCAGATCTTCATAACCATGTAAGCACTTTTAATTAATTGATCAAGTTAACTAAAAGGTTAATTAAATCACTTATCTAGGCACAATACCTCATCAAGAAAACTGAATCAAAACCTTCACATAAAGATAGTAGGGATTGAACTTTTAACTGAGTTAGCTACTCATGCTTATTGAGTTAAGCATGAGAGCAATATAGTACAAAAGATAAGACATGAATCCAAATCAAAAGGTTAGAGGAAAGAAAGGGAAGATGGTAGTAGGGACAGTTCTGCCTGCTCACTATGGCGAGTGGCGTCCGCATTGACAGAGTGACAATCTGCCTTGTTCCTGCTACTACCCTGTTTCTAACCAACTAACTAAACCTAACTACTGTCTTTTGGACTAAATCTAACTATCCAATCTGTTAATTTTTTTTCCTACTGCTATTGGCTGGCTATTTATAGAGATTTGGAGAGGCTTGGATGGGTGGAGTTCTGGCCTTCTTTTTCTGCAGCAGAAAGGTGAGGCAGCAACTTGCAGCAGAGGAAATTTGTTTATTCTGCAACTTGCCTAGTTGGCAAGTTGCAGTCTTCTCTTTGGCTGCTCCTTCTTTTTAGCCGCAATTTAGCATTTTCCTCTCATCATTGCCTTCTTCTCTTAGTCTCCTTCTCCGGTGCAGCTGCTCCAATCTCAGCCACAAGTCTCTATTTTTCATTATTTAATCCTGCCTTTATGATCTAGCTTCCAATCCAGTCCCTTTTGATGTCTTTTAGTACAATTTGGTCTTCATTTATGTTGATTTTTCACATTGGCCCCTTGAGATACCTAAACTGCAAAGTCTCCCTAAAAATAAACTAATCCTAACTATTGATGATAAATTATAAATAGAAATGAGTAAAAAATGCTTGCAAAAAGGATATATATTTTTGCATCATCAATAGTCAACCGATAGATACAATGGCCGGCCATTCCTGTTAGCAGTCAGCTTAATCATTTTCTTTCTTAGGGAATTTTGTGGTGTCTAATTTGCGGATGGGCATTTAGCACAACTGTTTAATACCGAAAGCAATCTCTTTATGAAAAGTAAAGCTAAAACTGTATATGCACGTCTCTCGCCATTATATACCTTGCGAAGTAGGAGCCTTTAAAAGCAAGGGTAACTAAAATCTTCTACTTGTAGAAGAAGGCGAACAAGAACTGGCTGTGATTGTTGAATGATAACCCATATTTATCAAAATCACATTATAAATAAATAAATTTTCCTTTCAAGTTGATTAGCCGCAATATATATAAGTTATATGTTTTCCCTTTTCGATATTCCAAGCTTGAGGATGGGAGTTTTAATGCACTCATGACGAGAAAAAAATAACTAATTTGTATGTGTTTGAATATTATCCAAAAGTACAATCTTTAACAGTTGAAAATCATTATTATATGAAAATTTAAAGAACACATAAGTATTTAACCAATAAGAGACGAAATCTATATTGGCATACAAGATGATGACTAATTAAAGTTGAATGTTATATGATGATGCCTGGAATTGTACCTCTGGTGGGGTGGTGGAACTCCGGTTAGGGTTTTCTGTAAAACAGAATCTCAGGGCCTCCCGAGGGTAGACACTCCGAAGCTTAAGTCAGAAAATAGGGTTATCAAATAGTCTGCATGTAAATTAGTGCCAAAGATAGCGTACCTAATGTGGAGTAACCGCCCCCATTTATAGGGCTTAGAAGCATCTAAATATTACTAGGTTTAGTAATATTAAGCCACCGACCTCATAGCCAGTTGGACTTTGGCCGAGGTGACTGGACCGACCCATATCCAGGAGTGGATTTGGACTTGTCAAGTGCCTCTGTCAAGCATTGGTTATAAGAAATAAATATATCTTGACACAAAATAATCCTAACCTGGACTCGACCCAAGTTACTTGAACAAACCCTGGCCCATGAACCCTCTAATAGGCCTGATATTTTATTTCACGGGTCAGGATTCACCCGGAAGATGACCCGATCTGGAATCCCGCCCAAAATTTCGACCGCGCATAGCGAGCGGGCATGTTTCCCCAAACGACGGCTCCGTCATCATTACCTCTCCTTGAACTCCGTCCCAACTGCTGAGACGTGGGAGAGATAAGTTTTAATCTCGCTCTTATAACAAATACTACGAGGTCCAAAAACTCTTGCCATTCACTCTTTTCAAATTCTAATTCCGAAAGTACAAAGATTCCTGCCCCTGCGTATCAACCATTGTCACTCCAGACAAATCCCTTCACGACCGCCAGAGATTCCTGCAACTACTGTTACCAGAAGAGAGTCGCCGAGATTCGCCCCATTGGCTAAACAGAATTCAGAAGGATACTAATAGAAGTAAGTCATCCAACCCTCTTGTACTTTTAGAACCTGTTTTTCTTTTGCTTGAATTCGATTATATCTGCATATATTGTGGTAGATATGGCTGTCCGAACAGTTTCGACTTCGCTTCCACCATAAACTGTACCGATAAAGCCCAGGCAAAAGCCAAAAAGTACGATTTCCCCGTAGATCTAGAATATCGAGCACCTTTAGGCACAGAAAGGGCCACTACTCCTCCAGAGGGGAAAATAACTTTATATGATAGGTTTATGTTCTTAGGGCTAGGATTTCCCCTGTACCCTCTGTTTGGAGAAATAGTTCAATATTACCAAATTCCCCTTGCTCGATTTACACCGAACTTGATATCGGCAATCCTTGGATTTGCGAGGCTCTGCGAGTTGAAGAAGGTTGAACCTTGATTACTAGTGTGGAGGTATTTTTTCAAAGTTTGTGTCCCCTCGACGAAATACAAGGACTGGTATAATGTCAAGAGGAATCCCAAGTCGGGTGCAAAGCAGATAATAGAACTCTTTGACGGTTCCCCAATGTGAAAACTAAATTATTTGTTTGTACAAGCTCCAGAAGAGTTTTGCTTGACCTGGGATCACCGTGAATCCCAGGAGATGTGCGTTATAGCTGATTTTGGTCTAAATCCGACAAGGCCAGGGTCAAGCAACACAGGAACGACATTACTATTCTGGAATCTTTCGAGAATTATCTCAACTGGGCAAAAGTGCAGCAGTATATTCCCCAAATTCCTGTCGAGGATAAAAAAAGGTACTAACTCCTCTTGTGTATTCTTTTTGTTCTAGGCTATGTCGTCGAGCAAGAACACCGTTGGCTTGTTTGGTGACGCCAAGATTTTTTATATTAAAAATTTAGATGATGAAGGATCTTCCAACAAAGTCAGCAAGAAGAGGAAACTGAGGAGGCTAGTGAAAGCATCCGAAGCTGGCACCAAGTCAAAGAAGAAGAAGAAGCAGACTCCAGCAGTCGAGAAGGAAGGGCCAACCGAGGAAGCTAACCCAATCGAGGAGGATAAATCCGTCGAGGAAAACAGGCACATCAAGGAGGGTGCTCCCATCGAGGGGGATAAGACTATCAGGAGCAGCGTCCCCCCGGAGAAAAGCGGGAACCCAGAAACGGGGCGAGACCCCAGTTGGTTCGCAACGGTTCCGCCTTCGCTGTCTCAAAGGAGAGATGCTGCTGAGAACCCAGACGCTTCTCCCGGGTCATCATCATACACCGCAGCCGCTGCAATATTTCACTTTGGGGATGACAGAATTGAATGCCCCATAATAGAAGAAGTGGCTGAAACAATGACGGATGAAGAAGCCTTAAAGATAGTAAATGTTGCACACACACATGCCTTTCACATTCATTGCTTGTAACTGGTGTTTCGATTTATGCTGACCTTTTGCTTGCAATCTTGATAGCTAACCACCTCTTTCGCGAGCATTCTCATGCGCAAAAAGAAGCTGAGGGAGGAGATCTCCAGTCTGGAGCTCGAGAAAGGGTTCCTCGAGCGTGAGAAGGCTATTTATGACGAAGCAAGTGATAATGGTTTATTTGTTACATAAAAGCATCACAATTAACTCTGAATTTAGTAAGAAATTGGGGGGTATTTCCTATTATTTGTGCACTCTACTTAACCAGTTTTTGTGTTTTTGTTAGGTTGGGGGTTGATTGCAAAATTTCTGAAAAATTAAGGTCAAGGGAACAATTTGTTGCTAAGGCAAATGTTGCTGAGCTGGATGAAGAAGCACCTCCTTAGACAAGAAGCATCTTGCCATTAATGAGCATGTCTCCTCCAAGAGGCATGCTTGTCCCCCAGCCGAAATTTCAACCTCCCTTGCTGATCAATGAGAGCAATGCTGCCACTTCTGGAAGAAGAGAAGAAGAACAGCCAAGTTTGGATTCCAGGCTCAAGGCATTGGGAGAATTAAACAATTACAAGCATGGGGAGGCTCTCATGAAGAAAGAACCGGCTGCAAGGCCCTATAAAAGAGGGAACTGCACTCTCAGAAGACATCGATCCATCTCTATCTCAATCTCTGGTTACCCTTTCAGTTGTCACAAAAAACACACAGAAAAACTCCAGGTAGAAGGCAAGAAGGAAGAAGAAACAACAACAACTCAGTAAGGAAGCCAAGTGGAGAGTAGCCATCCCAGTTTCTGCTTCAGTTCCATGAGTGAACCCTTTCACTCCCAGGAGTGGCTCAGAAACTGCACAAGCTTTTTTCTCGTCTCTTGACTGTTAGCTTGAACTTTGTTTATTATGCATACTTCTATGATGTCTTTTGATGTAGTAGATGTAGCATTAATCTGTATGAGTAGCTAAACAGTTTTTAGGGGTTATTCCCCTCAACTTATGTTGTAGTTGCAATGCACTGGTTTTGTTCCTTGTTTTAAGGTTGAAAGTTTTTCTACATTCATTTACTTGATCACTAAATTGAATGCATGCTAGAACTAAGGGAGATCTGGAAAGATAAACTTGGTTTGGATTATTTTAACCTTAACTTATGACATAGATAGAAATATACTTAGTTAACATAAGCATTCTTAAAGGCCTAAGGACTTAATGACTTTGTATCTGGAATCAATCATTGGAAAATAGATTGTTAAGGTTGCAAGGATGACTCTAGGAAAAATGAGAACTGACTTAGAGTTATAAGTGAGCTGAATGAATAAGAACTCAACCATTACAGTGCTAATAAACAACTACAACAGTAAGAAGAGGAGAAGAACACCCCTGGCCTTCATTCCCCTGGTGACTGTTTCTATTCCCTTGAGTGACACCTTGTCTGACTGGTAGTCTTTCTTTACAACAAATTTGGTAATTAGCTGTCCTCGTGGGATCGACCTAGCTTCCATTATCTACAAAAATCATAATTCAAGCTAGTAATATTTTTGGTGAACTCGGCACGCACCAGCAAGGAACAAGGAGCAGCTAATTCGAGCTGCTAAGGAGGAAGAGCTGGCCACCGCCCAGGCTATGTATAGGGATCTCGAGGCCAAGTTGAAAGAATATGGGGAGACCCATATACCCAAGGCGGAATTGCAGGAATGGATGACTGCCTTTTGGGCCAGGATGATGCCTACTGGAGGAATGGCTAACGTCATGGTGGGCATCAGTGAGGCAGCTATTGCGTTGGGTGGCCATGGCATGGCCGTTGCTGCTCTGGAGAGAATGGAATCGGGAAAGCCCGTCAATGCCGGCTGGCTGCAACAATTCGTGAAGCCTCACCCTCGAAAGACCCTTCGCGAAGCAATGCAGAATGGATTGTTGTGTCTGTCCATCGACCAGCTCCCTTTGTTCGAGCCCTTATGCAGCGCCATCCCCCAAATGGGTTGACCTTCAGAGATCACTGCCTTTGAAGGAGATGCCCCAACAGTGCCGCCTGCTGAACCTGGGGAAGAGATGCGGGTACTAGAGCTTGACCGAGATTTTATCGGTGTCGAGCTGGTTTCTGATGAAGACTCTTCAGAGAGGGTCGAGGAAGAGGAAGAGGAGGACCAGGAGCCTGAAGTCGAGAAGGACCCAACAGGCGAGAATGAGGTGCCCTCGACACAGAATCCTGTAGAGGAAACTAGCGAGAGCCAACCAAATGTCCCGCCCAACCCAAATACAGTATGAGTCCCTTATCTTGTAACAGGGTTTTTGCTACTTGGGTTGTAGACCTGAGCTTTCTGTAGTGTTTGTTGAATGGATTCTATTAATTTGGAATTTATAGAATACCTTTTCCTCGTTGCCTTTCTTCGTTTTTAATGCATCCTTGCTGATTATGTCAGGAGCCATATTACGTCCACAATGTGCACCTGATGATTCTTGATGAAGATGAGATCAAACATTTTCCTATGTATGCCATGATTTCATCGGCATTAAGAAAATTCGGGAACGTCCACAACACTACCATAGTAAGAGCGCTTGAGAAAGAGATTGTGGATGCTGTTCAAGCTTATAACGTGCATATACATTCTCGTTTGGTTAAATGTTTTAAGCAATAAGAGGAGGAGTGGAGACGTCGAGTCCATCAATACGATCTCGACTTCCAGGGCTCCTTGATTCTAGAAGCGAATATCAGCGACGAGATGAAAATGCTGAAGGACAAAAATGCTCGACTGAGGAAGCGAGAGAAGATCATGGTATCTCCATGGTTCCTCGAGAAATTTGACTTGCTCGCCTTGGTCGAGAAGCAGATAGAAATCTGGACGGAGCTTTTTCATAGCTGCAATTAATCTCTTAAAGAAGAGGACCAAAGAAGCAGAGTTCTACTCGAAACAGGTTTTCGTTCTACAAAACCTATTGGTTGATAATGAAATCGCTCTGCCCATTTTTGACGATCTCGATCCAAATGAAGAAGTGAAAGAAAGGACAGCTGCTGAGGAATACTTGCTTAGAATAGACGAACAAGATTGGGAGATTGTAGACTTGAAGGATAAGCTAGGCCATTGTATTAACCAGCTTAGAGCCATCGGGTTCTCTAGGGTTATTAAGCCTTCCCGAGTCAACCCTAGGGGAAAAAATCTTAAGATTTAAATGTATAGTGGTGTAATACATTCGTCTCGAGCTTGTATAAGTGTCGATTAAGTAGTTGTACTCGAGTCATAATTTGTATAAGCGCTTATGGGCCGGATGTAAAGTACACGGATCTGTCGAGGAACCAGGTACGGGTCCCTCGATAAAATAGTACCGCGATCTGTGGTGGGTACAAGGAAAGATCCTCGGTTTATGTGTCCGGATGTTGAATATACGGCACGATCGGGGATGGCCCTAAAGAGGGTGTCCATCTCACTGACTAGTCATAAAACAGTGTCGACACACTTAAAGTATAAAAACTATATAATGAGTTTTTTTGATAATTGCCCGGGGACCCGAGATAGCATTACATACGAAGGAAGTGAAAAAACAAGTCATAGAGCAACCAAAATAGCACATAGCATATAATAATTTAGACATAGAACCAGCGAAGGTTCTGAATGTTCCACCATCGAGGAAGAGTAGTCTCTGTGTCATCTGTTGTCTGCAGTCGATAGGTTCCAGACGGGGAGGCCTGAATGACTCGATAAGGTCCTTCCCAATTTGCTGATAGCTTTCCTTGGGCTTCTGCTCGACTGGCTTCATTTTTCCTTGGGCTTCTGCGAAGTCAGTGCTCTTGACTCGCTCATTATAGTGTTTTCTGAGCATATCTTTGTACTTGACTTTCCGGACTTTTACGGCGTCTCGCCGTTCCTCGAGCAGGTCGAGGTTAGTCAGGATGTCTTTATTATTGGTTATCTAGACAAAGCTGATTGTTCGAGGACTGGGAAGGCCGATTTCCACTGGGAGAACAGCGTCCATTCCAAAGACCAGGCTGTAAGGTGTTTCATCCGTAGAAGAGTGAGCTGTAGTGCGATACGCCCATAGAACGTGAGAGAGTTCGTCAACCCAAGCACCTTTGGCACTGTCCAACCTAGTCTTGATCCCATGTAAAATGGTTCTGTTAATCGACTCAGCTTGGCCGTTTGCCTGAGGATAAGCAACCGCAGAAAATCGGCGTTCCTGCATCTCTTCACACCATGACTTGAACGGATCACTCTCGAACTGAGTCCCATTGTCCGATACAATTACCCTGGGTACTCCAAAGCGACAAACCACGTTTTGCCAGAAAAAATTCAACACCTGTCTCTCGGATGTCGAGGCTAACGGCTTTGCTTCTACCCATTTGGTAAAATAGTCTAATGCTATGATGACCCATCGTAGGCCTCTTGCTCCTTTTGGAAAAGGGCCGATGATGTTAGTGCCCCATTGGTAAAATGGCCACAGGCTTTGGATAGTGACCATTTTGTGTTGTGGCTGCCGGGTGATAGGCGAGAACCGTTGACATCTATCGCACTTTTGCATGAATTGGTATGCATCTTTGAAGACTGTTGGACAAAAGTATCCTGCTCGAAGAACTTTTTTAGCTAATCCTCTTGCTCCCATATGGGCGCCGCATGAACCTTCATGAATTTCTTCGAGAACGTAGGCTGCTTGTCTGGGGCCGATGCACCGCAACATTGGCAACAAATACCCGTGCTTATACAAGATTTCGTTCTTCAGTGTATACTTGACTGCCTTCAATTTCAGTGCTCGAGCTTCTGACTTATTGTCGGGTAGCACCCCGCTTTTGAGGAACCGTATGAATGGAGTCATCAATGTGTCGCCCTCTTCTGTGATTGTGAGAGAGACTCGGGGATAAATGCTAGGTTCGGGGAGCATTTTGACCCACACCTTATGACTTAATTGTGCGAAGTTAGACGAAGCTAACTTATTCAGTGCATCAGCTCTTTTGTTGCTGGTCCTGAGAATGTGGGAGATAGAACATTTGTCGAACTTACTCCTGAGCTCTGGGACTTTTTCAAAGTATGGCCGGAGATGCTCTTCCCGGACAGTGTAATCGCCATGAATTTACCTAACCACCACTTGGGAGACACTAAAAACTTCCAAATTTCGGACTCCTAACCTTAGAGACATGTTTAACCCTGTTATCATTGCTTCATATTCAGCCACATTGTTGGTTACCGAGAAACCAAACCTCAAAGCGTAGGAATATTCAGCCTCATATTCTTTCTATCTCTTCGATTTCCTGTGACGTAGTTGGTTTGGTCAATATAATCCCAGTTCCTCCCCCGTCCTCACAAGATGAGCCGTTGACGTAAAGAGTCCAGGCTTGCGGATCTACGGGAGTGTGTTTTTGTGGTGGTGTTTCTGGTAGTGGCTCCAGCATGCTGTTTGAAGTGCGGGGCGTTTCGACAAGGAAATCCGCATATGCCTGCCCTTTTATCGCCGACCTAGGCTTATACTCGATATGATGCTCTCCTAGCTCGACGACCCATTTCATTATTCTACCTGAAGCCTCAGGCTTGAGAAGAACTTGTATAAGTTCTTCGGTTAAGTCCTGAATCGGGTGAGCTTGGAAGTATGGACGAAGCCGTCGAGCAGCGAGCACCAGACTTAGGATCAGTTTTTCCATGGGGGTGTATCGGAATTCCGCCCCCTGTAGGACTTTGCTCACAAAGTAATTCGGATTTCTTTGCTGTTTTTTTTTTTCTGGATGAGAACCGCGGATATAGCAGTTTCTCCGGCAGCCAGATAAACGTATAGAGTTTCCCCAAGCTCCGGTTTAGCTAACATGGGAAGTTGCTTGAGATGCTCTTTGAAGTCCTGGAAGGCTTTCTGACACTCTTCAGTCCATGCAAAATTCCTTCCTTTTCGCAATGTCTTGAAAAAGGGGAAGCTCCTTTCTGCGGCTCGAGAAAGGAACCTGTTTAATGCCGCCAGGGATCCCGTAATCTTTTGCAAGGATTGTTTTTGGGGCTTCCATGGACAAAATTACTTCGACTTTTGTGGGATCAACGCTCATTCTATCTTTTGATATTTGAAAGCCTAGGAACTTTCCGGAGCCAATGCAAAAAGTACACTTCTTCGGATTCAACTTCATGTTAATTGCCCGAAGAATTGTGAAGATCTCCCTCATGTCCTTGACTACCCTGTTGTCGAGGTTGCTCTTTATGACCATGTCATCCACATAAATTTCGATGTTGCGCCCAATTTGACCGTGGAAAACTCTATTGACGAGACGCTGATAGGTGGCTCCAGTATTTTTTAAGCCAAAAGGCATTTTATCGTAGCAGTACACTCCAATTTCTGTGATGTAAGCCGTTTTCTCTGCATCTTCTCGAGCCATAAGGATCTGGTGGTATCCTTTATACTCGTCTAGGAAGCTAAGTGTTCTAAAGCCGGTTATCTCCTCGACCATCTGATCAATAACGGGCATAGGATAACAATCTTTAGGACAATGTTTGTTAAGGTCCGTAATCCTGACACATGTGCCAAGAATTATCCGGTTTCCGGACAAGGACTTGGTTAGCCAGCCACGTTGGCCAAAGGACCTCCCAGAAGATGTTAGCGCGGACCAATTTGAGCGTTTCCTCATTAATGATGCCATTGCGATCGCGGGCAAAAGTTCTCTTTTTCTGTTTGACCGGTTTGACATTGGGGTCGACAATCAACCTGTGCTCGATGACTTCTCGAGGAACTCTGGTTATATCAGATGGCGACCAAGCAAAGATATCTCAAAATTCGCGTAGTAAGGGTATTACCTCGACTCGCAAGATTTTGTTTATAGATATTCCAAGCTTGATTGTCTTTTCTGGCTCTTTCTCATCCAGGATCAACTCTTCTGTTTTGCTGCTCAGTGGTGGCTGCTGGGGATGGTCGAGATCCATGTCCTGCTCTTCCCTTTACGTTCAATCGGTAGACTCCTTGTTGAACAGAATAACACCCCGACGCGGTGACAGCCAGCTCTGGCTTTACTATTTTCTTCCTGATTTTCACTGCTGTGAGTAGTCATTCTCGAGAACTACGCTGGCTTCCTTGCACAATTCCTATCCCATACTCTGTTGGAAACTTCATGACCAGGTGGTAGGGTGACCAAACAGTGCGGGCCTGACACATCCATGGCCGTCCTAGGATCACATTAAATGGCGAGGGTGCATCAATTATGGCAAAATCTATTGTTAGAGTTACCCTTCGAGGATATGACTCTACTGTGATAGGAAGCCTGACAATTCCGCTAGGGATTATCGTGTTCCCTGAAAAGTCCATTAGCGGTAATATTACGGGATGCCAATCTGGATTTTTTACATTCATCTTCTTGAAACACTCACTGTATATTATATCTACCGCGCTTCCGTTATCAACATATACTCCACTTACTTTGACGTTTCCTATGATAGCCTCGATAACTATTGCGTCATTGTGTGGACAGATGTCCGGGACAACATCACTGTCCGTAAGGAATTGCCTCCGTACCCTTGAACCGTTTATGACTTGGTTCCTGAGGCGGGGTCTTAGTTACTTCTCGAAGTGATGCTTTCATTGCTGTTGTGGATAAGACCTCAAGGGACGCACCGTAGATAGCTCCTACGTTGTGAGTGATCTGTTTGGTTGGATCAGGGGGAGGAACTTGCTGAATTGTTGTGGCCCTCTGTCCAGGGATTGTTGGGCAGGTTTCTGCGAGTTATTCCTTTGCTGCCAATTGTTTCCTCGGTTATCTCTTCGAGGGCCGCGGTTATTGTTCCGTCTAGGGAAATTACGAGGCGCCACAAATTTTCCTCCCTTTTCTTGAGGAGTACCTTGTGTGTTTTGTACGTACTACTGAAACTTTCCAGATTTGACCCCGACCTTAATTTCTTGCTTGAGTTCCCTGCAATCTTCCGTATCATGCCCATGGTCTTTGTGGGATTCAAAGTATTGACTTGTGGACCTATTTGGATTGTGAGCTGATGGTTTTAGAATGGGGAACTCGTCCTTGTGAATCTGAAGTATTTCTCGTCTAGGCTTCACCAACGGGGTTAAGGTCCTGTCGAGCCTAGGCAAGGGCGGTTTATTCTCTGCCGTTGACTTGTACTTGTCCCTGCCCCCTCGATCTCCTGCAAGCAAGAAGGATTCCTTTGATCGCTTGAGTGTCTGTTCGCGCTGGATATAGCTTTCCACTGTGGCCCACATCTCCTGTGTGTTTCATGGAGGCTTGGTGGTCAACTTCACTCGCAGGTGAATGGACTTTTCCCATGGGTTGAGGCCTTGGATGAATCCGTTTTGGACATGTCTGTCATCGAGGCAGTCTACTTGGAAGGATTCTCGGGTTAAACGGTGAAGGAAATCCGAGAGACTCTCGTTTTGTCCTTGCTTGATTGACGAAGGTCAATTGACATTTTTGTAATTTGCTTGCTGGGGAGGAAGCGTGTGGCTAGTTTCAATGACAAGTCTTCGAAACTATCAATGCTTTCCTCTGGTAGCTGTCCAAACCAACGTTGGGCTTGTCCATCGAGGAAGGATGGTAGAGCTTTGGCCATGAAGTCGAGAGACGCGTTTCGGATTCTCATGACCTGCACATACTTGTGCAGAAATGGCTGTGGGTCAGTGTCTCCCAAGTAGTTGACGAAGTCTTTTGGAAAGTCAAAGTCTCGAGGTTTCAGACAGACTCGAATCTGTGGGACAAAGGGACTCTTGTACACGATCATTCCTATCATTCTTCTCATTGAGTCGCGGATGGATGGGTCTTTGCAGCCTTGGTTTTCTCGTTGTCGAGTATATTGGGTTTCTTCAGGATACGGAATGTCGTACCTCTGATGACCATAAGGTATGTATCTTGAGTTGTGGTGGGTGTCACGGTGGTCGTAATAAGAATTCTCCGGAGGGGCTTTAGGTCCCAGTCGAGAGTGGACGTTACCTCTCGGGGGGGAGTTCCAATCCTTTCTTGACAACTCCTCGACGCTGGGTGACCGTGGGCTAGGTTGGCAGTGAGACTGTTTTTTCTATTCATGTTCTTTTGCAAATTGCTCAATTGCTGCAAAAACTGCCGGATTTGTTCTCTCGAGAGTGTCCCAAAAACTATCACCAGGGTTTTCGGAGGCCCCAGCACGAGAATTTTTGCGATTGCGGGCTTCTTTGTGCATCTCTTCTCCCCCTTCACCCGGGACTTTCCGTTTTCCTCGCCTCACCTCGAAGAGAGCTAATGTTCTTTTCGCCTCCTTTTCCTCGACCAGATCTTCCAGCTTTTCATCCGTAGGATCCGAGAGCCAAGTAAACAACAACGTTGGTATTCCTCTAGTATATATTTCTTTTTCCTCTGGTTAAGGGAATTGCTGGCTTTCAAATTTTTCAATTCCGTTTTGATCTCGGCCAGCCGCTGTTTTTGGTATGGATCAGGAACTTTGTGATGAGTTTCTGGATCGCCTTCCCCCTCACCTCCATGACTGGTTGGCCTTGTGGGGGATTTCTTTGTTTTCAACTGCCGGTCGTTTCTCTTCCGCTTCTGTCTCTCCTAGAATCTTGCTAGGGTTTCATCATCACTGGGGCTTTCACGCCTACCGGTTGATGCGGTATTGGATTGGAGATTGTCGATTATAGCCATTGTGTCTTGGAAAAACGCTAGCTTGGAGTGGTAGCAGCGGATCAAAATGTTTCTGAAAGGTTGGGAAAACTTTTGTGATACAAACCCTAATTCTCGGGTCCCACCGGGCGTGCCACTTGACGATGACTGAAATTTTACCTCCGGTCGGGTGGTAGAACTCCGGTTAGGGTTTCTTGTAAAATAGAATCTCGGAGCCTCCCAAGGGTAGACACTCCGAAGATTAAGTCAGAAAATAGGGTTATCAAATAATCTATATGTAAATTGGTGCCAAAGATAATGTACCTCAATTGTGGAGTAACCACCCCTATTTATAGGGCTTAGAAGCATCCGAATACTACTAGGTTTAGTAATATTAAGCCACCGATCTCATAGCCGGTTGGACTTTGGCCGAGGTGACTGGGCCGACCCATATCAAGGAGTGGATTTGGACTCGTCATTATACAAATACTACGGTGTGTTTGATTTTTTAGAAGCTCTTCTCTTCACTTGGGAAAATAAGTTGGGTCCCAGTCTAATTTTGGTTTTAGGTTTTCTAATTTAATGTCTATTTTTATCTTTCATGGATATTTCGATATTCCATTGGACTAATGACAAGGAACAAACTGGGAATGGGCAAAGCTGTGAATACTTAATACGCTGAGGATGATGATCATACGGTGGTGTCGAAATAAAACTGAAAAACCAATTTTTTTCCCCCGTAGATTCAGCTCTATCAAAATTTTTTCTAATATATATTCATCTTATTTTTCTTATCCGGTGCAAATTTAGGCATAAATGAGTGCTGGCTGGCCGATGAATTGAATGACACGCCCCCGAATCCTGAAAGCTTTTTGGGTTAACGGATTTTAGTATGCAGAACAAATTAGTTCTTACATAAAATATCATATGATGCATTTTCCTCACAAGATCCTTGCAGAATATTCACTTTTTTTTAACGCACAATAGCAAACTGCCGGTTTCTCCTTTGTTTCTTCATTTCAATGCCAATCTCGCACACTTTGATTCGGATTTTGATTAATCCAACCAGAAGGCCAAATATATATCGAATTGTTCACAAACACGAGGCAGCCATTAATTTTGATCAAAATATGTATGCTCAGAACGATGTTAGCTTTTGCAAATTAATTTTGCTATAAGAGATGTAATCTGTCCAGAAAATAGCTACAAAAGATGGAACCTGTCTAGGAAATTCAGATCAACTTGCCATATATGATCGTCATGGTTAATTAAGAGCAATTTGTCGTCACGTCCACGTTCTTTGCTCCAATCTATTAGAGGGGATCTTGATCTTGTACTACTGTTTTGAGATTTGTATCAAAACTCAATTGGCTAAAAGTTTCAGAGTACGATAAGGATCTGTCATTAGCTCCAACGTGCAATTTTAACACCAAATTAAATACTCAGGAGAGAGAACAAAAAAAAAAAAAAACAAAAACAAAAGATTCTACCCGGAAAAGCAAAGCAATAGAATTATGGTTTAATGTCAAAAAAATTAATTCCAATTTGCATATATTATGGAAACACCATGGTTTTACTCGTTCTATTTTGAACGTATTTGTATTACTGTCGATTTTGGTGTATGACTCAGAAACATGGCTCCATGTGGCCTCCTCGTACGGAACACATATCAAAGTTATACAATTGGTTACCAAAATGTCAACACTATATTGTGGGATTTGGTTCATTCATGCCTCAACATTACCAAACCAAATGGCCACCAAATCTCATGTTCTAGTTCTCACTTTGCCTGCACAAGGCCACATTAATCCTCTCTTACAATTTTCTAAGCTCTTAGCTTCCAAAGGCATTATCAAAGTCACAATAGTAACCACAAGGGCAGTGAAGACTAGCCAAGGAGACGACTCTCAGCTGTCAGAACTGATTAAATTTGAGTCCATCCCTGAAAGAATCAATCACGGCGGCGAAGTACCCGAAATATCAGCCCATCATCAAGATCCAAACAAGGATTGAAAGCACAAAGGCTAGAGTTCTGGAGCATATGCCATTAATTTTGGAGAGGAAAGCCTCATCTGGAGAACCTGTGAAAGTTCTTGTTTATGATTCAGTCCTGCATTATGTCTGTGATGTTTCAAAAAAGTTTGGCATTCAATCAGCTGCTTTCTTTACACATTGTGCTACAACTTGTACTATTTTTTATCAACTGCATGATGGGACACTTAAATCTCCATTGCAAGATGAACCAGCTGAGACCATATCACTGTCTTCAGTGCCCTGTGAGTTGAAGCCAAAAGATTTGCCTTCTCTGATTTATGACCCGGGATCTTACCCATCTCTTCTGAGGGCCACCCTTAATCAAAGTTTGAACTTTCACCATGCTGATTGGATCTTTCTCAACTCTTTTGACTCCCTTGAACTTCAGGTGAGTGAAATTACTGCTTGAAGTTATTTGCAGGCAAGTAAGTACTTCTCGGTTGTAATTGACCTCGACTAATTTATTAAAGTATATATATATATATATATATATATATATTATATGTTGGATACATATATATATATATATATATATGTTGGGCTCTTTGAGAATTTCCTTACATTGTGCTACAAATTTTTAATTTCAAGATGCTTTGTACTAGTTTATGGCTTACAATTTCAGCTATATGTTGGTGTATCTGATTCATCTAGAACTAACTGTTCTCTTTTTTTTTTCGGCCTAAATCTACCAGGCAGTCAGCTGGATGGCAAGTTACTGCCCAAATGTCAAAACAATAGGGCCAACTATTCCATCAATATACCTTGATAAAAGCCTCAAGGATGACAAAGATTATGGACTCTCTCTCTTCAACCCAGAGACTCACGCTTGCAAGCAATGGCTCGACACAAAAGCGAAAGGCGCAGTGGCTTATGCATCATTCGGAAGCATGGCAAGTCTTTCCGGAGAGCAAATGGAAGAAATAGCATGGGGTTTTGCAAACAGCCGATGTTATTTCCTGTGGGTAGTTCGAGCTTCAGAGGAGAGTAAACTGCCCAAAAATTTCGCGGCCCAAGTGGGCGAAAAAGGACTAATTGTGAAATGGTGCTCTCAACTCGAAGTCTTGGCTCATGATGCGGTAGGTTGTTTCTTAACTCATTGTGGCTGGAATTCTACTGTCGAAGCGCTGAGCTTGGGAGTGCCAATGGTGGTTCTGCCACAATGGAATGATCAACCGACAAATGCGAAGTTGATTGTTGATGTTTGGCAAACAGGACTGAGACTTGAGGCTGGTGAAGATGGAATAGTGAGAAGGGATGAAGTGGAGATCGGAATAAGAGAAGCCATTGTTGGAGATGGAGCAGTTGAGCTCAAGAAGAATGCTGCAAAATGGAAGGACTTGGCTAAGGAAGCGATGAGTGAGGGAGGAAGTTCTTATAAAAACATTGAGCAATTTGTTTCATCAATCGGTACCAAGTAATTATAAATTGCAATAAGATAGAGGCAATATGATTCGTCTAAATTGCAATAAGATAGAGGCAATAGAGGCAATATGACTCATGCTCCAAAGTGGAAATGAGTGGCTAAAGAGCCCATTAGTGAAGGAGGAAGCTCAAACAACACATGAAGGAATTTGTGTCTCACTTAAAATTAGTCTGCCTTTTGTTTCAGCAAGTTTAAGTTCAATGTCTGATTTTCTAATAATATTCAAATCAGGTCCCATTAGGCAGTCAAGTTATTATTTCCCTTTTACCCCATAAAAAAATCTTGTTATGTAAAATTATAACGGTTTTGTATACCGTGCTGTGATTATAATTCATTTTTAATAAGAATGACTTTCTCTGTTCTAAAATTATTGTTAAATTTGCGGTTTAGGATGGATCGTGGATTTACCATATAGCAGCGGGAAAAAGAAGATATATTCATGGGGGACTCATCCAACTGGACCACATGGGGGACTCATTTAAGGGGATATGGGAATTGCTGGATAGGGATTGGGAGGTGAAGGTGAACCATCTTGCGAGAGAAGCATTGCTGCCGATTCTCTTGCTGCGGTGGGAGACCAACAAGAATGGGGCGTTAGAAAACTAACGAGTCCTCCTGCGTGTGCCTACTATTGGCTACGCCATGATTTACACTGGGAATGTAACCGTATAATTGTGTCATAAAGGCTTATGCCCCTCTTTTGCACCAAAAAAAAAAAAGAAGATAAATTCGTGGGGAAGCATTTGTTTTATACTTTTATTCTATAGGTTTAGGTTGGATTTACCATATAGCAGCAGAAACAACAAGATAACTTCGTTTATTATGGTTATGGCCTATCATCGTTTGCCAACAAATTCATTTTCAAAATTATGTGCATCAGCATCAATGGATGTGACATTGTACCTTCCCAGAATACTAGTCTTGACGACATCTTAGGACAGATATATGACAGATCTACAACCTCTTTTCTAACCTTTTTCTTGTTTTTTTTTTTTTTTTTGCGAGTTGTTTTCAATAGGAAACTCCTCATTATTTTAGTTTAATTCAACAGAAGGCTAATGAAGTACATCCTAATTTAAATTTGACATTATCAGATTAATTGGCCATGAAAATTGCGGATTCTACAAATAAAGTATTTGGTAAGTTGAACGTACTGTGATATCGATGATTGCAGAACCAATGACTACCAAGCCACATGTTCTAGTGCTGATGTTACCTATACAAGGACACATTAACCCTCTCCTGCAATTTTTCAAAACCATAGCTTCTAGTCCTATTTCTGAAGCAGGCAATCGATCAGAATGCATCAATTTGAATGCCTCACTGAAATAATCATACCTACTATCAATTCCTATACGTCAACATAATTATCAATCGAGAGATTTTTTTTTTCACTTAAAAAATACTAAATCAACCGTTGCCAATTTGGATTGCTTTACTTGGACACAATTGAAATTAGTTTTGAAGATTTGAATTTGAGCTTGACTAGTCATGAAGTTCATTTCCTTTATGTATCTAGTATATCATTATCAATGATAATGAAAATATGTTAACTATTAATAGTAAAACTGTCACAACATATTTATATATATATATATATATATCCTATTAAAACAATAGTCCAAGAGGAAAAAAAAGGCTTACGTGTCGCGTTCTCATGCATCCATTCCCTGCCCAATAAAAACTACATAGTTTTGTGAAAAAAAAATTAATTTCTACAATCTTTAATTATTTTAACTTTCCTTGTTCTTAATTATAATCAATTAATTAATATTAATAGAATAAGACATTAATAATATAAATAAATAATTCTTTTATTATTTTCAAAATTTAAAACATAAGAAATTGAGTTAAAGTTAAAAAATACTTTTACCATTTGTATATTTAATTTTGAAATATAATGTTGTAAATGGTTCGGGCAACGCCCGGGCAAGCACATAGTTTTTCTCTTATAAGATTCGAAGGTGTGCACATAAATAAGGGTCATTGTCGTCAATTTTGTTTAACTTACGTATAATAAGTTCTTCTTCATTTACAGATAACCATAATTGATGATGGCTGTGAGAAATGTACTTTTCGCGCGCAGCAAACAAAAGAGTACTAAACAAAGGCTAATGTATTGTCTTGATCTTTTTCTTTTTAATGAAAGTCTTGAATTTCACCCCCCAACTAAAGTCAAACAAAAGGGACGTATTTACAAGCTGAAAGAGTTTAAAATTATAGCAGTTTGAGATTGAGACTTGATATGAATCTTGAGGCAAAGGTGGCAGATTTTCCTCGACGCGGAAGCTATGAATTTCCCAGGACTTGAAAATTTGCAAATCCAATATTATGGACTCCACAACTCACGAAAATTAAAAGAAAAGAAGAGATGCAAACCACAAAAATTTGCACCAAAAAGGGATGGAAAGGTTTAGAAGATGTAGAAAGGGTTTAAGGTTAGCAACCCAATCGGTCACCTCTCTAATAACCCTATCCCTTCGATTTATGGATAGAACGGCTCCAATGAACAACTAACAAAGCTCCACAAGTAGAAAAACACCTATTCTACTCGCATGCATCAACAAAGCACAAGCTTGTGTGCAATGCACTAATCTTCGAAAAGAGTAGAAAAAGAACAATGAGTTTCCTCTCGTCTCATATTGAAATAATTCATCAAAGGTACAAATGAAATGCTGGCCAAACACCCCTATTTATAGTAGAGGGGGCCGAAATTCTCCTATGAAGTAGGAGAAGAGTTTGATCTCTAACTCTATTCCTATTTTAAAGAACTAGAAATCAACTTAACCTCTAATTAACAACTTGTGTCTTATCTATTAAGGCAATGCATCTAGACACCTTTATAGACTTAAGACACACTAGTCTAATGAAAATAAAACTCCAAATACAAAGAGATATTCTCTCAAAAGAATCTTATCCTTATCTTGAAAAGAATCTTCCTGAGTTGTCAACTCTATCAATATCTTCTCTGTAGAGTAATCATAGCCATCCAATCTTGATCTAATCTCCATCCAACGGTTGAGAGTATACACCAAGGAATAGACTTCTTATTTTGAATAAACTCTAAATTAGATAAAAGAGAATCATATCAAATCTTATCCTTCCATGTGATAAGATTTAAATGATCTTATCTCTAAAAGATAGGGAATCTTCCAAGTCTTATCCTTCCACAAGTGTGATAAGATTTAAATGATTTTATCTCTAAAAGATAGAGATTCCAACTCCTAAAAATTAGGAGATAGGGCTGGCCTCCCTTGGTTTGTGGGCCAAAATTTCCTTCCTCAAATGGGCCTCGTAACACATTAATAATCTTGGGCTTGTAACTTCCAGACTTGACATTCTCTTGAGCTAAACCATTTGATATAAGATTATTAAATGCACTCCTTATCCTTTTACTTCTAGCTTGAGTCATTGGGCCTCCAATGTTGGATAATGGATTTTGAGCCACTCCTTGAGCTTGGACAGTACTTGGAACTCGAACACTTTAATCATCTTGGACTTGATTACCATGTATGTTCACATCAAGACTACTTATAACAAAGACACCATTTATTTAACACACTTTTTTACAAAAATGATTGTTGTATTTTTATGAACTAAAATGAATTCGATACGGAAAAAAGAGATGCCCTACGGTTGATGTTACCACAAAATTTCTTTTTGATAGTATAAATTCTTTGAAATTTTAACTGAATTCGAATAGGTTGAAATGAAGAACACAGCAAGCCGAAGAAAGGAAACAACATGTAAGACCAAAATTTCAATACAATTAAAATGTAGCTGACTCTAATTTCGAGCAGCTGTATAACCTCTCTTAACCACATGAATTCAGGCCGGATTTATTTGTTGCTTGGAGTGTCTCAGGCAAAAAGCCTTCAGCCTTCGAAGTCCTTCTTCAATGGACACTGGTTCTGCAGCAAAAGCAATTTTGATCCAATTCTTAAGCCCCACTGCAAATCCTGGAAGAATGATGAGAGACTCTTCTTTGGCCAGCTTAAGACAAAACTCCATGTCGTCGCCAATGTCTTCCAAAACTGATAGGTTGAGCTTTACCATAAACGCCACAGACCCTTCAGGTTTAAAACCGCAACCAACTGAAGGGATCTCCTTTAGCTTGTCATAACACAGGTTTGAAGTCCGCATCAGCATTTTATTGGTGTTGGCAAGAAAACCCGCTTCAGCGGTTTGCTGAATGAGTCGGGGAACAGCGGCTTGGATAAAAGTCGCTGGACCTCCACAGATATCGCAATACTTCTTGGCACGCTCCACCAACTTTGGATCTTGGAATTCTCCCGAGGGATCGTTCATAACGAGCCATCCGAGGCGCCATCCTGGGACAAACCATCTTTTCGAAGAGCCCAGCGTGAAAATCCGCGCTTTGGATCCGAAAACACCCATTGGAACAAATGGAGTAGCACCAAAAGCAAGGTGCCCGAAGACTTCATCCGCAATGACGGGGATCCGAAGCCTTCCAGCCATTTCCGCGATTTCCTCCAAATTCCGGTGGTTGTAAACGCTTCCACAGGGATTTCCAGGGTTGATAACAACCATTGCGACGGTATTCAGATCTGCCACACTTTCAACGGTCTCGAGATTAACCTCCCACCCGTTATGGGGCAGGAGGTCGTAATAACGAGCCTCAATATTTCTGAAACTGGAACAGATTTCGTATGTATGGAAACCCGGTCTAGGCAATAGCACATTAGACCCAGGGCGAGCCAAGACTGATATTACCATATCGATAGCCTGAGTGCATCCAGAGGTAATGTAGACATCATCAGGTGACAAGTTGTATGGAAGATCAAAAGACAAATAATCCGCAATAGCCTTTCTTGCTTGCGGAAGTCCACCGGTAGGAAAATAGCCATTGAATTTTCCGGAAAGAAGTGAATCCAGGACAGCTTCCTGAGCAGAAACATCGGTATTGAAGCCGAATCGAGCCGGGTCGCCAATGGCCAAAGAAATCACTTGCTTTTTGCTTTGCTCAACATTTGTGTTGGCCATAAGAAACCTAAGCGTCCCTCCGATGGTGATATTATTTGGTGCTTCAATCTCGTTTCCATCCACACTGTTTTCCATTGCTCTTTTTTGGGATTTATGTGCATTACTTTTGTCAAGAGATCGATGGGAAGAATGCCACACAGAAGGAAAGACTTTTTAGTATGCATTAGTATTTTTGTACACTATGTAGAATACTTAACGGTACTGCATTTTATGTATTTTTATGTATTTGAGGAAGTAAAAAACCCCCCCCAAAAAAATTACAGGAAACAAACATCTAACTCTTTTCATTCGATTAAACCAACCCAACTGGCCAAATACATATATCGGCCTATTGAAGTCAAGTATAATAATTACATAAAGCAGTGTTCAGAATGAAGTTGACTTTTGGTAATTAAGTTAAACTCTAAGAGATGGAACCTGCCCTGAAATTTCGGATCAACTTACCATGGCATATTGTGATGTATAATTATTTGACATGCATCGGTGATATAAAGACATTTGTCACAATTTGATACTGCATTACAAGAAGTGTTATAAGATTGTGGAATAGAAAATCTAGGGTCAATATTTACATATTTAACTCGTATTTATAGTAGAGGGGCAGTGATGATGAATTTCAGGTGTATAATATGTGTATCATTCTCGAATTAAAATATTTAAGTTGATCTTTTAAACATTCAGAATTGAAATACATTTAGAGTGTGGTGAGACTTTATGGGTATGTACGTATACATAAAGATGAAGATAACCTTCTCCATTGTTTGAAATAATACAATGTTTGATATAATCAAAGCTTGGTACACTACAAGGAAGTTAACTCCATTCAAAGCTCATCCTTACGAATTTTCCGTTCCAAGGCTGTTTTTTTTTTTTTTGGTTAAAGAAGAAAATACTAAAGAAAAGATAAAATAAAATAAAAAGATTCCTTTGACTATCGAAAAACTCAAGGCACTTCAGAAGGTGTCACTTGGAATCTTGGCTTACAGTTTTCCATGCGAGTATCGGACAGTTTGTGAAAAGTCTTCTACTAAATACTTTACATTTATGATGCATGCATTGTCCCAAAAGTTCAACTGTATAGTACAATACAGTTTGGCACTTCAGAATTAATCAATGAAAAAGATTAATATTAGCCTCTTATCATTGCCCAAACATTAAAAGTTTAAAGGGTAAACCTCATATTGGTCCCATACATTTGGTTTAATTAATATTTTCGTCCCGTACATTAATAATTAAAGAGGTTGTTCACAAACATTGATGTGTAACTTTTTTGCTCCCATTTCACTATTCAAGTACCATTTTTGTTCGGTCGCTAGCTGACCCCACCACAAGTAGGGGTACTTTCGTATTTTCATCAAATCTCAATTTATATTAACTTAGAAAATATTTAATTATTAAATTATTCGATATAAATTATTAAAATATTATTAAAAAAATTTAAAAATATTTTAAAAATTATTTGTCATTTAGTTTCAAAATTAATTTCTTTTACCATTTACCTTTTACTCCCGGGCCCACTGTAACTCTGACCATTGACCGTAACAGTAAAAATTTCAAAATTCAAAATTTAAAATTAAAAAAACAAAAATATTTTTCACCTCAAATTTTAACCCGCCATTTTTCTTACCTGGGCCCCGTAAATTTGACTAGTGACTGTTATACTACATCTACCCTAAATTTGATAAACAGAGAAAGAGAACAATGACCGCAATTATTTCCCCGAAAAAGAAATTTTAGCCCATATACACCGTCGAGATAAAAGGCAATTTTGAGCGGCTCTGCAAATCTCGTATAGTCACCGGAACCTTGATAGATCTAGGCACAGAAACGAGGCATCGATGTCGACATCTAGTAGCAGTTTTAACAGGAACAACGGCAACACTGGGCAACACTGGTAACTATTTGTGGTTCAAGAAAATTAATTGCAGAAAATGTAGGATGCGTTCCAATTTTGAAGTCTCCGGCACCCCACTAAATCCCGAGCGACTTTACCACCATTGTCCTAACCATGGGTTCATAGGTTGGGTTGCACCAACATGAATTGATACTGGAATTAGGCTAAATGAGGCTAGGAGAAGACACGGGGGATGAGCTGATACAAGCCACGAATTTGTTGGTCACCATGACCAGAGTGAGGTGAGAATCAACTGCAATTGTCACCGGTCAAATAACACGATTGTGTTGCTTAACATAACATGTTTATTTTGTATTGTTCTTGTTTTAGTGCTGTTAGTGATTAGGCGTTAGTATTCGTGTTGAATTGTTGTATGCTGTCACTAAATTTAGAGGTGTGCCCTTGCGGCTTAGAAGGAGGATAATGTATATGTACTCTTACCCAATTTCGTTTGACTAAGTGTTATCTAGAGTTCATGTTAGACTTGTATGAATCTTATTGCCAGAATTGAAACCAGTTCGTGGTAAATGCAGATTTTTGTCAGAAACATGATGGATTGCAAAAGTTACTGTTAAAACTACTAGGGACTAAAAATGTTACCGTTAGGGATGAACGAAATAGTAATGCAGCATTAGTTTGAAAGACAAGTTACAATTTCCAAACAAAAGTTTCAACAATACAAGATTATGAATCAAAACGTAGCATCTGGGAATGCTCGGCAATCAGTACAAGAGCATTGAGATGAACATTCGAAGTTAGAATCTTCTTCTAAATAGTATTCAGTACAGTCATCGTTATGTCCACACACATCATAGCAATCATCCGAGTCCAATTCAAGATCTGGATCACTATCCATGAAATCGTTATTCCGAGCAAAGAACCATTCATCCTCACGATCCAGCATATACAACGTGATTAATCTATCACCGGCCAAAGCATTAGCACACATAGGAGAAAATGATTCGTTTCCCAATATTCTCTCCACCCCATTTTCTTTAGTTATTGCATAAAAATGTACAATGCTTTGCGCCATTACGGGTAAGTGCAAAGAACATACTATTTCAAGATCTACATTATCGAATATCCTAAATTCACCACATCAATAAACTAAAAATGGTTTGGCATAAAGATCTCCACCATAGTATATTTTAATGCTTCCAAAGCCGCTACTACTAACTTGAAAGAGAATCAATAATAAACGGGAAAAACTTCACTGTTAAAAATAATCAGAATCTTATGACATGTTTTTAAAATTTTTGTGAGAAAGGATGAAAACTTACAGTAGACAGGAGGAAAGTCATCTTGTTGGTCCCTTGGACGTGGCTGGAAAGTCATCTTGTTGGTCCTTTAGATAGCAAGAACAATCACCACAACTTTGTGAGGAAACAGAAATGTGTTTAAGGAGATGGCACTTTTGTACCAAAGTAAACCAAAGAGTAAACCTAAGAGTAAGTTCAACAGGTGCACAAATTAGAAGTACTTGTACAAATGACCAATCCCGAACATCTTTGGTAAAACCCCTAGACAAAATAGGCACCTAATTCCAAAACCAAAGTACTATGCACCTAATTCCACAAAGTTCAAAACAGTAATCATTACGCTTGTTGCCCATCTTCAGCAGCTTTGGCAGCTTCAGCAGCATGCCTCTTTGCATGGTACATTCCAGCAATAGAGCTCATACAAGTGGTCCTATAGTGACCATCAACACCACACAAACTGCATGTCATAGTCCTCTTTGCCTAAAAGCATGATAAACACAAAAAAAAAAAAATGACTGCAAATTAGAACTACCACTAACACAATAAGGGAAGAAGAAAAAAGAAAACCTAAGTTGTAACATGAACGAGTACCTTCTTGGTAGGAGGGGCCTCATCAGGACCAATTGAACTTTTCTTTTGCTTCTTATTACCCTGCTTCGAAATTCCAACTTGACCATCTTGCTGGGATGAGCCAGTGTGGAAAGGACAACTTTGCTGGTTGTGTCGAGGACCTTTGTAATTCCCACAGTTGTAGGTCATTGTACCAGTCCTAGAAAGCTTTTGACGACCATCTTTCTTCTTCTTGATACGCATTTCCTTGAGCTCTGCTGCTGTCTTCTTTCGAGCCTTAGGTGGTCTGCCAGGTAATCTAATCTCATCAGGAGGAACAACATCTGCATGCTTTGTTTTCTTCCACAACTCAGGACCATTGTCTAGATAAATGACATACTTATGCATTTTCATAAGCTGCATTTGAGTAGCATTCATCAACAAAATCTTCAACTGCCTCAGATATCTCATTATTGCAGAAACTGCTTGGCTACAAGGCATCCCTGTTAACTGCCATCTCCTGCAAGCACAAGTTTTGGCTCGTAGATCAACCACAAATTGTTCCTCACGAATGGTGGTCACCTGAAAAACCAAATTACCGCCTTCAACAGCATGACATTCACTTGCTCTCTCCTTCAATTTCTCAAGTTTTCTCCTCACTTTGGGTCCAAAACAGTCAGTCATCCTTGCAAGAAATTCCCTCTTCTTCTGGAGCCGCTCCATAAGATATAGTTTCACACATGCCAACAATTTGTACGATGCTTTTTCCCTGGCAGGAAGCAGAACCTTGTTAAAACACTCAGATATGTTATTCACCAAAATATCACAATTTTCATTGGTTTTGAAATGGGATCTTTTCCAGTTTTTCGCCTTAGTGTGTGTCTTCAGCCATTCAGTTGCTTGAGGATCAAGTTCTGTCAACTCATTGATGATCTTCCTATACCTCTTGGGGTACGTGGCTCTTGCTGCTTCCCATAACTTATCTTTCGATGCAGGGCTGGGGAATGTTCTTTTGAAATTATTGTGTGTATGCCAAATACACATCCTGTGAGCGGCATTTTGGAACCCTCGATTTATTGCCTTAATTAGCCCCTGAAATAAACCGAAGTAAAATTAACAACAATTACCAACTGTTGACCTACAATCATTAAAAATCTCAAATTTTAAAAAAACAGTAAAATTACTTTCTGTTTATCTGAAATGAAAGTCCATTTTGATGCATCATCTGCGATCTCTAAGTCCTTTCTCAAGTTTTCCAAAAACCATTTCCAAGATTTATAGTCTTCAATCCTCACACCATCATAAGCAATGGGGTATATCTGATTACTGGGGTCCATGCCTACTTCGGTCAACAGAATTCCTATTGTTGGTCCCTTTAAGTGGCAGCCGTCGAGGCCAATGATGGGTCTACATGCTTCATTGAAACCCCTTTTCAGAGCTTCTAAGCAGACGTAAATTCCCTCAAACTGTTCTATCGTATCATCCAATTTCTTCGAATCAATTACCACACTTGAACCAGGGTTGTTTTTCAAAATCTCACCACGATAATCCCAAATCCTTCTATATTGCTTTTTGACATCACCTTCAATGAGTTTCAGTGCTTTGGCTTTTGCATTTTCTGCCAGGGTCCTGGAAATTTTAGCCGACATATCATAATCAATTTTCTCAGCAAACTGTCCAATTGTAATCTGGGGAGTAATACGGATTTCATGCTTGAAATTTTTACTTAGATAATCACCATTAGCACATCCGTGGTTCTTGTTTTTACCACCACATTGATGCTTCTTGTTCAATGTCGTAACCTCCCAGTAATCCCCAGCTTTTCTGTAAGTGATAGCCACAGTCCAAAGACACTTATCTTTGACATTCCCTCTACAGATTGCTTGGCACCTCATTTTATCATTCTTCTTCAGACGAATCATTTTCCCATGTATAACTCCTTGATGCCTACACAACTCCAAGAACTCAGCCTTTGAGGCAAACCTGAGTCCAATTTCCATGTTAGGGTTATCATAGTCTCGTTGCTTATTGTACCTTCTCACTTGTGGCAATTTACATCATCGTCCGAAGCAGAACCATTGTAAGCATCATCACTATTTAGGTGATCAGAATCCCCAAAATCCTCACTCCCATAACCGTCATCATCACTTCCTATGTCACTCTCATGTGGCTTTGTTTTTTCTTCCTCCCCAAGAATTTTAGGGAAAATTTACTTATTAATAGCTGAAAAAAAAATGAAGAACAAAATAAGCTTAGGGTTTAAATTATAGCCAAAAATAGCTTTCTCGCGCTTCAGAAACGCGAAAAAAACAAAATTCGCGTTTTGAAAACGCTAAAAATCAAAATTCCCGTATTGAAAACGCTAAAATATGTTTTTCGCGTTTTAGAAACGCGAAAAATAAGAAGGCGTAATTAATTTAACTTAATCCTAATTAATTAACGGTAAAAGAATTGAATAAATATCAGTTCGCGTTTTCAAAGCGCGAAATCAATTAAAAAAATATTTTATTTAAATAAAAAAGAAAATAGGCATAAAAATATGATTAATTTGACTAGTTTAAAACGTTATAGGGAAATTGACTTCAAAAAATTATTAAATTTGAATAATGGTAATAGAAAATTTTAAAATTATAATTGTTAATCATTAAATTTTGAATAGAGCTATAAAGAGGAAAATTATATTGATAATTTTAATAATACGAAAATTAAATTTTGAATAAGAATATAATATTATAATTGATACTCATTAAATTAAATAAAGCTATACTAAATATAAATTATTAAAAGTATGATATAGTTATTATAATGTATTAAATTTTTAGAACATTATATAAAAAAATTTAATAATGATATTTAGAACATTATATAAAAAAATTTAAAAATGATTATATTAAAATTTTTTATTAAAAACGTAATCATTATTTTAAAAAATAATTTTATATGAAAAATTTTCAATAATATAATGACGTAATTTTATGGATTTAATTAGATGTAATTTAATTTACAAATTATTTTTATTAATTATGATGGTTTTAATATAAGAAAAAAGCTTAAAATAGGAATAAATTTTATTAAATATTTATTATAATTTACCAAACACTTAAGATGAAGCAACTATTAATTATGAAAAAAAATATAAGAAAGTTTAAAGATGTGTTTCGATTTGATCGGCGAAGATGTGTTTTATAAATATTAATTATTGTATTTACGATGCAGGTGAAATCAAACTATTAAGAATATTAATACAAGTCATAACAAAATACTACAAGTCATAACAAAGGGTAAAAAAAATAAAACAAGTCATAACAAAAGGAAAGAAAACAGAAATGAACAAAAGGGAAAAAAAAATACAAGTCTAATAATACTACATAAGAAGTCTAGTACCCTACTTTTTCTTGGGCTTTTTAGCCCGAAAAAGGCTATAAGTCAATCTATCGGGCTCCTTCGTCACTCTCTGGCCTTTACTCACAGCCAATGGTGGAGTCCCTAGAGTATGACTCGATCCCTGCTCCTCATGGCGCTGATAACCCTGACCCTCAAACTGATCATCCTGGTCTGCATCCTCAGCCTCATGCTCAGCCTCATTTTCACCCTGACTCTCACGCTCACCCTCAGCTGGGTCATCAGCCTGATGCTGACCCGCAACACACTCGAACATACTCGAAAGAAAGTTACTCGTGTAATGTATCGACTGGCCATCTAGCGAACTCTGCTGAAACCCAGAAAAGTCAATAAAAGAATCTCCAAACTGACGCTGATAAGTCTGAGGGGAGGAAAACTGAGTGAAGGAAAAATGGGACTGCTGGTGCTGGGTGGTGCTTGCCGAGTTCACCAAAAAAAAGATAAATATTACTAGCTTGGATTATGAGTTTTGCAGATAATGGAAGCTAGGTCGATCCCACGAGGATAGCTAATTACCAAATTTGTTGTAAAGAAAAACTGTCAGTCAACAAGGTGTCACTCAGGAGAATGGAAACAGTCACTCAGGGGAATGGGGGCCAGGGGTGTTCTTCTCCTCTTCCTGCTGTTGTAGTTGTTTTATTAGCACAGTAATGGTTGAGTTCTTGTTCATTCAGCTCACTTATAACTCTAAGTCAGTTCCCATTTTTCCTAGAGTCATCTTTGCGACCTTAACAACCTATTTTCCAATGGTTGATTCCAGCTACAAAGTCATTAAATTCCTAGGCCTTCAAGAATGCTTATGTTAACTAAGTATATTCCTATCTTAGTTAAAACCATAGACTGTTACCTCTATGTCATAAGTTAAAGTTGAAACAATCCAAACCAAGTTTATCCTTCCAGATCTCCCTTAGTTCTAACATGCATTCAATTTAGTGATCAAGTAAATGAATGTAGAAAAACTTTCAACCATAAAACAATGAACAAAACC
Organism: Oldenlandia corymbosa var. corymbosa; assembly: GCA_949775105.1. Taxonomy (NCBI): domain Eukaryota; kingdom Viridiplantae; phylum Streptophyta; class Magnoliopsida; order Gentianales; family Rubiaceae; genus Oldenlandia; species Oldenlandia corymbosa. The sequence goes on from OX459124.1 coordinate 8,466,310, forward strand.
AGTGCTTTGACAACTACAACATCAGTTGAGGAGAATAACCCCTGGAAACTGTTTAGCTACTCATACGAATAAATGCTACATCTACTACATCAAAGGACATCATAGAAGTATGCATAATAAATAAAGTTCAAGCTAACAGTCAAGAGATGAGAAGGAAGCTTGTGCAGTTTCTGAGTCACTCCTGGGAGTGAAAGGGTTCACTCGTGGAACTGAAGAAGAAACTGGGTTGCTATTCTTCAACTTAGCTTCCTCACTGAGTTGTTGCTTCTTCTTCTTCTTTCTTGTCTTCTACCTGGAGTTTTTCTGAGTGTTTTTGCAACTAAGAAGCTAACCAGAGACTGATCCCTTTCCTGTGAGAGTGCAGCTCCTTTCTTTATAGTGCCTTGCAACCGGTGTCTTCATCATGAGAACCTCCCCATGCTTGGAGTTGTTTAATTCTTCCAATGTCTTGAGCCTGCAATCCACTTGGCCGTTCCTTTTCTCTCTTCCAGCAGTAGCCGCTTTGCTCTCATTGATCAGCAATGGTGGCTGGGATTGCTGCTGGGGGACAGCATGCTCTAGGAGGAAACAAGGCATTTAATGACAAGATGCTTCTTGTCTAAGACCCTCTCTTTCGTCCAGCTCAGCAATCTTGCCTCAGCATCCCATAATTTGCTCCTTTAGATTCCAATTTTCAGCAATTATTCAGTCTGGTCCTTTCCTAACAATAACATGAAAATGAGCTAAGTAATTTGCATCAATGTTAGGAAATACCCCCAATTGTTCATCAAATATAAAGTTAAGTGTGATGCTTTTATGTAACAATTTAACCGTTATCAACTCCCCCAAACTGGAAGAATTGCTTGTCCTCAAGCAAAACACTAAACTCTTGTCGATACCTTCAGAATTGCACATAACAAATAGGGGAGACAAAATGACTGACGATTGACTTACTCCCCTGAGTAAGGATTCCCACTCAGGTAAGTGACACTAAACAAGCAACAACCTTAAACACAACCAGATAGGTGCTGTCAACTTTTTCGTCTCAGATTCAAGTGAAGAAAACATACATTGAGGATACCAAATCTTTCTGTAATCCAGAGTCAAACAACCAACCTTCACAGGGAATTAGAATGCATATGCCACAAGTGTTTGATCATGCCAAACCTACCAATCCATTCTAAGTTAACCGGTTAAACTTTTGGTGGTCATTCTTGTGATCTGGTCTTGCCTGAGTTACTTGACTCGATTTTGCCTAATGAGACTTCAATCCTGGAGTTCCTGCACAGCCTTCATGCTTTATTTATTCAGGAAATCTTTTTTTTTTTTTTTCAGATATATAGGATGTGAATGGACTAACCTACAGGGGTGTTATTCAACCTTATCTCTCCACTGCCTTATACCTCAACCCTTATTACTCCAACAGTTTGGAACTTTTTTTGGTGGTTCCTTGCTGTTACCCCTAAGGTTTCGGTTGATCCATTCCCTAAGTTTTTTTTTTTTTTTCAAACAAGCAAGCAGGCTGTGAATGGGTACCACAAAGGAAGTCTCAGATTTACGATATTTCTCATCTAATTGTAGCTCAGATGGACACGACTCACAACAAAGTGGATTAGTCATGCCAAATTTTAAGATTTATGTTCTAGGCATTCACTTCCACGAGTGGCATTATTCATGTGTGTGAGTGAGTGTCACCATTTTTTCTTTCATGCATCGACTTGGTATCAAAAAGTGATCAAAAAGTGGTTTCAAAAGTGGTTTAGCAAAATTGTTTTTCAAAACTATTATCATCCTAGACTGTTGTGACTCCTTAGAAGTTTTTCATTACAGAGTCAATCCGGACACGAACCTAATGGACCTAAATGGCAGTGGCATTGACATTGACCGACCTAACCAAAAACTAACTACAACTACTACTACTGCATTACTGATATTAACCAAGAACTAGTCACAACTCCCCCAAACTTATCCTAAGCATTGCCCTCAATGCTTAACAAGACCAACAACAATAAACAGCAAACAAAGAAAAAATACAGAAAATCACACATTAAACATTAAACAGGAAACAGATAAATTGCTGATTAAGGGAAGCAGAACAACACTTCCCTGAGTGGTTATTGAGGCATTCCGTGAAGTGGGTGGACTGGCGGGTCATGCGGCATTGGGCAGTTTTCAGGGCATCCAATGCACTTGTGCATTTCTTGCAGGAATTTCTCCGTCCTCATCTGGCACTGGTGGACATAATCCAAGATGAACCTGGTCTGCTTGTTGAAATCCCTCTGCTTCAATTGTCCAGTTGGAGTGGGAGTGGATGTTGTTTGTCCCGTCCATGTGGCACCTGGGGGTTTCTGGTCCAGCTTATGCATCTGCAATGGTTGCTGCAAGTTGCTCTCTGCATCTGTGTGCAGGAAGGTCACCCCTGCCCTTTTGCATAGCATGGTGACCATAACTGGGAAATACCAGCTCTTCACCTTTGGATCAGTGATGCATCGGGTGAGTTGCTCCCGGATGACTGAGGCTGCATCAAATGGTGTATCTGTGGCAATAGCATACAGCAGCAGAGCCATCTCATAGGTGACCTTAGCAGTGTAGGATGTTGGCATCAGATTGCAGCAGATGAAATGGTGCCAGAGATTCAAGTCAGGCGTTTGCAACGCGTTTGCTAGAAATCCCAAAGGGTTTTCTTGGTCGTCCATTTCCCACTTGTGCCCTCTTTTGCCAATCTGGACAGAATGGCTGCTTCAGTGGTTGATTTGGATGCGGGGCAGCCAGGTTTCTCTATGTCGGTGTTTATTCTTGGTAATTTCGGATGGCCTTGATGGCCTCTGTGCTGCAATGACGCCGATGCCTCGACGAACACTCCATCTCTCGGGAGCAAAGGTGGAAGTTGCCGTAAAATTCTTGCACAACTGGATGCGTGGCTTGATAGGTGGTTTGGAGAAGGTCTCCCACCATGGCGCTTGATGTAGGCAAAGCAGCGCCATCTTCACCGATTCCCGTTCGGGATGAATTTTCGCCTTATGTGTTTTAAAAGAAATCCCAACCCTTCTTCCTTGGAAATAACTGGGCTCCCATTCATCGTGATGGCATTAAGGGCTTGTTCTTGCAGCGCCCTTGGTGGTTGTGGAGGTGGTGGTGGGGTGGGTTCTCTGGCGGGGATGCTTTGGTGGAGAGGGCGTTCTTTGCCGTTCAGGGGAGGGCGAGGATGAGGAGGATGATACCCTTCTCCTTGTGTTGGAGGCGTTTTTGCGGGCAGCAGCCTTTCTCCTTGCCGGCGGCATCTTGTGACAAACCCTAAGAGTTGTATTGGCAAAATTGAAAGAGGGGTTTTGTGATTGAATCTGAAAATTGCCTTGTGTGCCTGGGAACTTAGAGAAATTGTTAGTATGTTCACACAGGGAAGTGGTGGTTGCAGGAGTGATTCTCGGATTAAGAAGAAAATGAAGAAGACGAAGCAATGAAGGAGTTTATGAGTTAATGCACAGCAGTTAAAGTTTTTGGAAATCGTGGCTGACTGACGTGACTCAAAGAGGCGGACGTGGTTAAAATTGAATTTTGAAATTTTCCGGAAAATTTCCCCCCCAAACTTAAACCATAACCGCCACCCAAAAGGTGACTTTTTGCAGAAAGTGTCGTACAGTTGTTCTTACTCAGGCGAGTGGACTTTTCCACTTGCGTGAGTGACGTCAGGATTAGAAAATTGGTAGGATTCCTTCCCGTAGGTTCACTCAGCTGAGTGACCTTCTTCACTCCTAGGAGTGAATTTACCTGAGGCTCTTTCTGTTACACCTTCTGAAATCTGTTGGGGTGGTAAATTTCTTGTCCAATCCTGCAAAATTTAGAGTAACACATTGTCAGCCATACAAAAGCAAAACGTAGGGGTTGCCTCCCCTAAAGCGCATTGGTTTTAAGTCTCATGCCGACTTCAAAAGAAATTTCAATAAAGTTCTTTCGGGACCGAACTTGATAGTTCGTCCTTTACTCCTTCTGTCCATCCAAGGTATGGCTTAAGCCTCTGACCATTAACCAAAAAAGTGTTGCCACTTTGTGGATTCATGATCTCCACTGCTCCCTGAGTTAGGACCTTGTTGATTTTGTAGGGCCCGGTCCATCTTGACTTCAACTTCCCTGGAAAGAATTTCACTGGAATTGTACAACAAGACCTCTTGTCCTTCTTGGAAGTTCTTTTTGACAATGTGTTGATCATGGTAAGCCTTAGTTTTCTCTTTGTAGACTCTGGATGATTCATATGCCTCTAGCCTGAATTCTTCCAGTTCATTTAACTGAATCAATCTCAATTCCTTGCTTTTATCCGGATCAAGATTCAGTTCCTTGATAGCCCAGTAAGCTTTATGTTCCAACTCTACTGGCAAGTGGCATGCCTTTCCATAGACCAGTTTGAACGGAGACATACCAATGGGAGTCTTGTATGCTGTTCTATATGCGCATAAAACTTCATCCAGCCTTGAAGACCAATTCTTCCTGGTAGAATTAACAACCTTTTCCAGGATTCTTTTCACTTCCCTGTTTGACACTTCTGCTAGCCCGTTTGATTGCGGATGGTATGGTGTTGACACCTTGTGCCTGATTCCATATTTCTCTACCATGGCTGCAAATGACTTGTTACAGAAGTGTGATCCTTCAACACTGAGTATCATCCTGGGTGTACCAAACCTGGCGAAAATGTTTTTTCTTCGAAACCTGAGAACAGTTTTAGCATCATTGTTCTTTGCAGCTACAGCTTCTATCCATCTTGAAACGTAGTCTACTGCCAGTAGGATGTAGGAGTTCCCAAAGGATGATATGAAGGGACCCATGAAGTCTATCCCCCACACATCAAACAGTTCCACTTCAAGCACGTTCTGTTGTGGCATCTCATTTTTCCAGGAAATATTTCCTGTCCTTTGGCATCGGTCACAGCTTTTGACAAACTCTCTTGCATTTCTGAACAGGGTTGGCCAGTACAGTCCAGCTTGTAGAACCTTTATTGCCGTCCTTTGACCGTTGAAATGTCCACCATAGGGTGAACTGTGGCATTTGTGTAACACCTCTGTGAATTCAGAGTCTGGAATGCATCTCCTGATCAATTGGTCTGTACATCTTCTAAATAAGTAAGGTTCATCCCATAGGTAGAGTTGAGCATCATGCAAGAATCTCTTGCGTTGCTGTGGGGTGAGATCTGGGGGAATAACACCAGCAACAACAAAGTTAGCAAAATCTGCAAACCAGGGCCTGTTACCTGTCACTCTCATGAGTGTGCCTGTCACTCGCCAGAGTGACTCATCAGGGAATTTTTCTGAGATTGGAGTTGTGTCTTCTGGAATTTCTTCAAGCCTTGACAGATGGTCTGCTACTTGGTTCTCAGCACCCTTTTCGTCTCTTATCTCCAAATCAAATTCTGTAACAACAACACCCATCTAATCAACCTTGGTTTAGACTCTTTTTGTTGATCAAGTACCGATGGCTGCATGGTCGGTATAGACTATGACTCTCATCCCTAACAAATAAGCTCGAATTTGTCAAATGCAAATACAATTGCCAGCATTTCCTTCTCGTAGTGGTGTAGTTGACTTGTGCGGAGTTAAGGGTTTTACTGGCATAGTAAACCACATGTAACACCTTGTTCCTTCTTTGTCCAAGTAAAACACCAACTGCAAAATCACTTGCATCACACATTAGTTCAAAAGGTTGTGACCACTCGGGTGTGATGATCACAGGTGCAGTGATGAGTTTGTTTTTCAATTCAGTGAATGCATTTAAACAGGATTCATCAAAAATAAAAGCAGTGTCTTTTTCAAGCAGATTGCATAAAGGTTTAGAAATTTTCGAAAAATCTTTAATGAACCTCCTGTAAAAACCAGCATGGCCTAGGAAACTTCTCACTCCCCTGACTGTGGTTGGTGGGCTGAGCTTCTCAATGACTTCAATCTTTGCCTTATCCACTTCAATTCCTTCTTGTAAGATCTTATGCCCCAAGACAATTCCTTTAGTTACCATAAAATGGCATTTCTCCCAGTTGAGAACCAGGTTGGCTTCGATACATCTTTTTAGTATCAGCCCGAGGTTGTCCAAACATGCATCAAATGACTTACCAAAGACCGAGAAGTCGTCCATAAAGACCTCAATTATGTCTTCCACCATGTCAGAGAAAATGGCCATCATACATCTTTGAAAAGTAGCCGGTGCATTGCACAGTCCAAATGGCATTCTCTTGAAGGCAAATGTGCCATAAGGGCAGGTGAAAGTCGTCTTCTCTTGATCATTGGGGTCTATGGCAATCTGGTTGTAACCTGAGAAACCATCCAGGAAGCAATAATACATGAATCCAGCCAATCTATCCAACATTTGATCAATAAAAGGAAGGGAAAGTGGTCCTTTCTGGTAGCTTTATTAAGCTTTCTATAGTCCATGCACACTCTCCATGAATTGTTCAGCCTTGTTGGGATTAGCTCCTGGAGGTCATTCTTTACCACAGTGATTCCTCCCTTCTTGGGCACGCACTGCACTGGACTCACCCACTTGCTGTCAGATATTGGGAAGATAATCCCTGCATCCAGCAGCTTGATAATCTCCTTTTTCACCACTTCCTTCATGACTGGGTTGAGTCTTCTTTGTCCTTCAATGGTTGGCTTGGCATCATCTTCAATTGTTGTAAAGAAAAACTGTCAGTCAACAAGGTGTCACTCAGGAGAATGGAAACAGTCACTCAGGGGAATGGAGGCCAGGGGTGTTCTTCTCCTCTTCCTACTGTTGTAGTTCTTTTATTAGCACTGTAATGGTTGAGTTCTTGTTCATTCAGCTCACTTATAACTCTAAGTCAGTTCCCATTTTTTCCTAGAGTCATCTTTGCACCCTTAACAACCTATTTTCCAATGATTGATTCCGGCTACAAAGTCATTAAGTTCTTAGGCCTTCAAGAATGCTTATGTTAACTAAGTATATTCCTATCTTAGTTAAAACCATAGACTGTTACCTCTATGTCATAAGTTAAAGTTGAAACAATCCAAACCAAGTTTATCCTTCCAGATCTCCCTTAGTTCTAGCATGCATTCAATTTAGTGATCAAGTAAATGAATGTAGAAAAACTTTCAACCATAAAACAAGGAACAAAACCAGTGCTTTGACAACTACAACATCAGTTGAGGAGAATAACCCCTGGGAACTGTTTAGCTACTCATACAGATTAATGCTACATCTACTATATCGAAAGACATCATAGAAGTATGCATAGTAAACAGAATTCAAGCTAACAGTCAAAAGATGAGGAGAAAGCTTGTGCAGTTTCTGAGTCACTCCTGGGAGTGAAGGGGTTCACTCGTGGAACTGAAGGAGAAACTGGGTTGCTATTCTTCAATTTCGCTTCCTCACTGAGTTGTTGCTGCTTCTTCTTCTTTCTTGTCTTCTACCTGGAGTTTTTCTGAGTGTTTTTGCAACTAAGAAGCTAACCAAAGACTGAGAGATATCCCCCCCTTTTGTGAGAGTGCAGCTCCCTTCTTTATAGTGCCTTGCAACCGGTGTCTTCATCATGAGAACCTCCCCATGCTTGGAGTTGTTTAATCCTCCCAATGTCTTGAGCCTGCAATCCACTTGGCCGTTCTTTTTCTTTCTTCTAGCAGTAGCCGCTTTGCTCTCATTGATCAGCAGTGGTGGCTGGGATTGCGGCTGGGGGACAGCATGCTCTAGGAGGAAGCAAGGTTATTAATGACAAGATGCTTCTTGTCTAAGAGCCTTCTCTTTCGTCCAGCTCAGCAATCTTGCCTCAGCAGCCCATAATTTGCTCCTTTGGCTTCCAATTTTCAGCAATTATTCAGTCTGGTCCTTTCCTAACAATAACATGAAAATGAGCTAAGTAATTTGCATCAATGTTAGGAAATACCCCCAATTGTTCATCAAATATAAAGTTAAGTGTGATGCTTTTATGTAACAATTTAACCGTTATCAACTCCCCCAAACTGGAAGAATTGCTTGTCCTCAAGCAAAACACTAAACTCTTGTTGGTACTTTAATTGCACATAACAAATAGGGAGACAAAATGATCGACGATTGACTTACTCCCCGAGTGAGGATTCCCACTCAGGTAAGTGACACTAAACAAGCAACAACCTTAAACACAACTAGATAGGTGCTGTCAACTTTCCGTCTCAGATTCAAGTGAAGAAAACATACAGTTGAGGATACCAAATCTTTCTGCAATCCAGAGTCAAACAACCAACCTTCACAGGGAATTAGAATGCACATGCCACAAGTGTTTGTTCATGCCAAACCTACCAATCCATTCTAAGTTAACCGGTTAAACTTTTGGTGGTCATTCTTGTGATCTGGTCTTGCCCGAGTTACTTGACTCGATTTACCTACTGAGACTTCAATCTCGGAGTTCCCTGCACAGCCTTTATGCTTTATTTATTTAGAAAATCTTTTTTTTATTTTTTTTATTTTTATTTTTTTTGAATGGGATGTAAATGGACCAACCTACAGGGGTGTTATTCAACCTTATCTCTCCACTGCCTTATACCTCAACCCTTATTACTCCAACAGTTTGGAACTTTTTGTGGTGGTTCCTTCTTGTTACCCCTAAGGTTTCGGTTGATCCATTCCCTAAGATTTTTTTTTTTTTGAAAAGCAAGCGGTGTGAATGGGTACCACAAAGGAAGTCTCGATTTATGGTATTTCTCATCTAATTGTAGCTCGAACTAGACACACTCACAACAAAGTGGATTAGTCATGCCAAATTTTAAGATTTATGTTCTAGGCATTCACTTCCACGAGTGGCATTGTTCATGTGTGTGAGTGAGTGTCGGCTATTTTCTCCTTTCATGCATCGACTTGGTATCAAAAAGTGGTTTAGCAAAATTGTTTTCAAAACCATTATCATCCTAGACTCATTGTGACTCCTTAGAAGATTTTCATTACGAGTCAATCCGGACATGAACCTAATGGACCTAAATGGCATTGTCCCGACATTGACCGACCTAACCACAAACTAACTACAATTAACTACTACTACATTACTCCCCCAAACTTATTCTAAGCATTGCCCTCAATGCTTAACAACACCAACAACAATAAACAACAAACAAAGAAAAAATACAGAAAACAACACATTAAATATTAAACAGGAAACAAATAAATTGCTGATTAAAGGAAGCAGAATAGCACTTCCCTGAGTGTTCATTGAGGCATGCCGTGGAGTGGGTGGACTGGCGGATCATGCGGCATTGGGCAGTTTTCAGGGCATCCAATGCACTTGTGCATTTCCTGCAGGAATTTCTCCGTCCTCGTCTGGCATAGGTGGACGTAATCCAGGATGAACCTGGTCTGCCTGTTGAAATCACTCTGCTTCCATTGTCCAGTTGGAGTGGGAATGGATGTTGTTTGTCCCGCCCATGTGGCACCTGGAGGTTTCTGGTCCAACTTATGCATCCTCAATGGTTGCTGCAAGTTGCTTTCTGCGTCGGTGTGCAGGAAGGTCACCCCTGCCCTTTTGCATAGCATGGTGACCATAACTGGGAAATACCAGCTCTTCACCTTTGGATCAGTGATGCATCGGGTGAGTTGCTCCCGGATGACTGAGGCTGCATCAAATGGTGTGTCTGTGGCAATGGCATACAGCAGCAGAGCCATCTCGTAGGTGACCTTAGCAGTGTAGGATGTTGGCATCAGATTGCTGCAGATGAAATGGTGCCACAGATTTAAGTCAGGCGTTTGCAACGCGTTGGATGGAAATCCCAAAGGGTTTTCTTGGTCATCGATTTCCCAACTTGTGCCCTCCTTTGCCAATCTGGCCAGAATGGCCTGTTCCAGCAGTTGATTTGGATGCAGGGCAGCCAGGGTTTCTCTGTAATCAGTGCTTATTCTTGGTAATTTCCAGATGGCCCTGATGGCCTCTTTGCTGCAATTGACGCTGATGCCTCTGACGAATACTCCATCTCTGGGGGCAGTGTGGAAGTTGCCGTAAAATTCTTGCACAATCTGGATCCGTGGCTTGATAGGCGGTTTGGAGAAGGTCTCCCAGCCATGGCGCTTGATGTAGGCAAAAGCTGCGCCATCTTCACCCCTTTCTGGAATGAACTTTCGCCTTATGTGCTTCAGAAAGAAATCCCAACCCTTCTTCCTTAGAAACAACCTGGGCTCCCATTCATCTGTGATGGCATTAAGGGCTTGTTCTTGCAGCGCCCTTGGTGGTTGTGGAGGTGACGGTGGGGTGGGTTCTCTGGCAGGGGATGCTGGTGGAGTGGGCGTTCTTTGCCGTTCAGAAGAGGGCGAGGATGAGGAGGATGATATCCTTCTCCTTGTGTTGGAGGCGTTTTTGAGGGCAGCAGCCTTTCTCCTTGCCGGCGACATCTGTGACAAACCCTAAGAGTTGTGCTGGCAAAATTGAAAGAGGGGTTTTTGTGATTGAATCTGAAAATTGCCTTATGTGCCTGGAAACTTAGAGAAATTGTTAGTATGTTCACACAGGGAAGTGGTGGTTGAAGGAGTGACTGGGATTAAGAAGAGAATGAAGAATACGAAGCAATGAAGGAGTTATGAGTTAATGCACAGCAGTTAAAGTTTTTGGAAATCGTGGCTGACTGAAGTGACTCAAAAAGGCGGACGTGGTTAAAATTGAAATTTGAAAATTTCCGGAAAAAATTCCCCCCCAAACTTAAATCATAACCGCAACCCAAAAGGTGACTTTTGCGAAAGTGCCGTCTGATTGTTCTCACTCGGGTGAGTGGATTGTTCCACTTGCGTGAGTGACGTCAGGGTTAGAAAATTCGTAGGATTCCTTCCCTTAGGTCCACTCAGCTGAGTGACCTTTTTCACTCCTAGGAGTGAGTTTACCTGAGGCCCTTTCTGTTACACCTTTTGAAATCTGTTGGGGGTGGCCAATTTCTTGTCCAATCCTGCGAAAATTAGAGTAGCACATTGTCAGCCATATAAAAGCAAAACGTATGGGTTGCCTCCCATAAAGCGCATTGGTTTTAAGTCTCATGCCAGACTTCAAAAGAAATTTCAATAAAGTTCTTTCAGGACCAGAACTTGATAGTTCTGTCCTTTACTCCCTTCTGTCCATCCAAGGTACGGCTTAAGCCTCTGACCATTGACCAAAAAGGTGTTGCCACTTTGTGGATTCATGATCTCCACTGCTTCATGAGTTAGGACCTTGTTGATTTTGTAGGGCCCGGTCCATCTTGACTTCAATTTCCCTGGAAAGAATTTCAGCCTGGAATTGTACAACAAGACCTCTTGTCCCTCTTGGAAGTTCTTCTTGACAATGTGTTGATCATGGTAAGCCTTAGTTTTCTCTTTGTAGACTCTGGATGATTCGTATGCCTCTAGTCTTAATTCTTCCAGTTCATTCAATCGAATCAATCTCAATTCTTTGCTTTTGCTCGGATCAAGATTCGGTTCCTTGATAACCCTTGAAGCTTTATGTTCCAACTCTACTGGCAAGTGGCATGCTTTCCCATATACCAGTTTGAACGGGGACATACCAATGGGAGTCTTGTATGCTGTCCTATATGCCCATAAAACTTCATCTAACCTTGAGGACCAATTCTTTCTGGTAGAATTAACAACCTTTTCCAGGATTCTTTTCACTTCCCTGTTTGACACTTCTGCTAGCCCGTTTGATTGTGGATGGTATGGTGTTGATACCTTGTGCCTGATTCCATATTTCTTTACCATGGCTGCAAATGACTTGTTACAGAAGTGTGATCCTTCATCGCGGAGTATCATCCTGGGTGTACCAAACCTGGTGAAAATATATTTTCTTAGAAACCTGAGAACAGTTTTAGCGTCATTGTTCTTTGCAGCTACAGCTTCAATCCATCTTGAAACGTAGTCCACTACCAGCAGGATGTAGGAGTTCCCAAAGGATGACACGAAGGGACCCATGAAGTCTATCCCCCATACATCAAACAGTTCCACTTCAAGCACGTTGTGCTGTGGCATCTCATTTTTCCAGGAAATATTTCCTGTCCTTTGGCACCGATCACAGACTTTTGACAAATTCTCTTGCATCTCTAAACAGGGTTGGCAAGATAAATCCAGCTTGTAGAACTTTGATTGCCGTCCTTTGACCGTTGAAATGTCCACCATAGGGTGAACTGTGGCATTTGTGTAACACCTCTTTGAATTCAGATTCTGGAATGCACCTTCTGATCAATTGGTCTGCACATCTTTTGAATAAGTAGGGTTCATCCCATAGGTAGAGTTGAGCATCATGCGAGAATCTCTTGCGTTGTTGTGGGGTGAGATCTGGGGGAATAACACCAGTAACAACAAAGTTAGCAAAATCTGCAAACCAAGGCCTGTTACCTGTCACTCTCATGAGTGTGCCTGTCACTCGCCAGAGTGACTCATCAGGGAATTTTTCTGAGATTGGAGTTGTGTCTTCGGAATTTCTTCAAGCCTTGACGGATGGTCTCGCTACTTGATTCTCGGCACCCTTTCTATCTCTTATCTCCAAATCGAATTCTTGCAACAACAACACCCATCTAATCAACCTTGGTTTAGACTCTTTTTTGTTGATTAAGTACCTGATGGCTGCATGGTCGGTGTAGATTATGACTCTCATCCCTAGCAAATAAGCTCTGAACTTATCAAATGCAAATACAATTGCCGCATTTCCTTCTCGTAGTGGTGTAGTTGACTTGTGCGGAGTTAAGGGTTTTACTAGCATAGTAAACCACATGTAACACCTTGTTCCTTCTTTGTCCAAGTAAAACACCAACTGCAAAATCACTTGCATCACACATTAGTTCAAAAGGTTGTGACCACTCGGGTGTGATGATCACAGGTGCGGTGATGAGTTTGTTTTTCAATTCAGTGAATGCATTTAAACAGGATTCATCAAAAATAAAAACAGTGTCTTTTTCAAGCAAATTGCACAAGGGTTTAGAAATTTTCGAAAAATCTTTAATGAACCTCCTGTAAAAACCAGCATGGCCTAGGAAACTTCTCACTCCCCTGACTGTGGTTGGTGGGCTGAGCTTCTCAATGACTTCAATCTTTGCCTTATCCACTTCAATTCCTTCTTGTAAGATCTTATGCCCCAAGACAATTCCTTTAGTTACCATAAAATGGCATTTCTCCCAGTTGAGAACCAGGTTGGCTTCGATACATCTTTTTAGTATCAGCCCGAGGTTGTCCAAACATGCATCAAATGACTTACCAAAGACCGAGAAGTCGTCCATAAAGACCTCAATTATGTCTTCCACCATGTCAGAGAAAATGGCCATCATACATCTTTGAAAAGTAGCCGGTGCATTGCACAGTCCAAATGGCATTCTCTTGAAGGCAAATGTGCCATAAGGGCAGGTGAAAGTCGTCTTCTCTTGATCATTGGGGTCTATGGCAATCTGGTTGTAACCTGAGAAACCATCCAGGAAGCAATAATACATGAATCCAGCCAATCTATCCAACATTTGATCAATAAAAGGAAGGGGAAAGTGGTCCTTTCTGGTAGCTTTATTAAGCTTTCTATAGTCCATGCACACTCTCCATGAATTGTTCAGCCTTGTTGGAATTAGCTCCTGGAGGTCATTCTTTACCACAGTGATTCCTCCCTTCTTGGGCACGCACTGCACTGGACTCACCCACTTGCTGTCAGATATTGGGAAGATAATCCCTGCATCCAGCAGCTTGATAATCTCCTTTTTCACCACTTCCTTCATGACTGGGTTGAGTCTTCTTTGTCCTTCAATGGTTGGCTTGGCATCATCTTCAATTGTTGTAAAGAAAAACTGTCAGTCAACAAGGTGTCACTCAGGAGAATGGAAACAGTCACTCAGGGGAATGGAGGCCAGGGGTGTTCTTCTCCTCTTCCTACTGTTGTAGTTCTTTTATTAGCACTGTAATGGTTGAGTTCTTGTTCATTCAGCTCACTTATAACTCTAAGTCAGTTCCCATTTTTTCCTAGAGTCATCTTTGCACCCTTAACAACCTATTTTCCAATGATTGATTCCGGCTACAAAGTCATTAAGTTCTTAGGCCTTCAAGAATGCTTATGTTAACTAAGTATATTCCTATCTTAGTTAAAACCATAGACTGTTACCTCTATGTCATAAGTTAAAGTTGAAACAATCCAAACCAAGTTTATCCTTCCAGATCTCCCTTAGTTCTAGCATGCATTCAATTTAGTGATCAAGTAAATGAATGTAGAAAACTTTCAACCATAAAACAAGGAACAAAACCAGTGCTTTGACAACTACAACATCAGTTGAGGAGAATAACCCCTAGGAACTGTTTAGCTACTCATACAGATTAATGCTACATCTACTATATCGAAAGACATCATAGAAGTATGCATAGTAAACAGAATTCAAGCTAACAGTCAAAGATGAGGAGAAAGCTTGTGCGGTTCGAGTCACTCCGGGAGTGAAGGGGTTCACTCGTGGGCCGAAGGAGAAACCGGGTTGCTATTCTTCAATTTCGCTTCCTCACCGAGTTGTTGCTGCTTCTTCTTCTTTCTTGTCTTCTACCTGGAGTTTTTCTGAGTGTTTTTGCAACTAAGAAGCTAACCAAAGACTGAGAGATATCCCCCCCTTTTGTGAGAGTGCAGCTCCCTTCTTTATAGTGCCTTGCAACCGGTGTCTTCATCATGAGAACCTCCCATGCTTGGAGTTGTTTAATCCTCCCAATGTCTTGAGCCCGCAATCCACTTGGCCGTTCTTTTTCTTTCTTCTAGCAGAGCCGCTTTGCTCTCATTGATCGCGGTGGTGGTGGGATTGCGGGCTGGGGACAGCATGCTCTAGGAGGAAGCAAGGTTATTAATGACAAGATGCTTCTTGTCTAAGAGCCTTCTCTTTCGTCCAGCTCAAGCAATCTTGCCTCAAGAGCCCATAATTTGCTCCTTTGGCTTCCAATTTTCAGCAATTATTCGATCTGGTCCTTTCCTAACAATAACATGAAAATGAGCTAAGTAATTTGCATCAATGTTAGGAAATACCCCAATTGTTCATCAAATATAAAGTTAAGTGTGATGCTTTTATGTAACAATTTAACCGTTATCAACTCCCCAAATGGAAGAATTGCTTGTCCTCAAGCAAAACACTAAACTCTTGTTGGTACTTTCAGAATTGCACATAACAAATAGGGGAGACAAAATGACTGACGATTGACTTACTCCCCTGAGTGAGGATTCCCACTCAGGTAAGTGACACTAAACAAGCAACAACCTTAAACACAACTAGATAGGTGCTGTCAACTTTCCGTCTCAGATTCAAGTGAAGAAAACATACAGTTGAGGATACCAAATCTTTCTGCAATCCAGAGTCAAACAACCAACCTTCACAGGGAATTAGAATGCACATGCCACAAGTGTTTGTTCATGCCAAACCTACCAATCCATTCTAAGTTAACCGGTTAAACTTTTGGTGGTCATTCTTGTGATCTGGTCTTGCCCGAGTTACTTGACTCGATTTACCTACTGAGACTTCAATCCTGGAGTTCCTGCACAGCCTTTATGCTTTATTTATTTAGAAAATCTTTTTTTTATTTTTTTTATTTTTATTTTTTTTGAATGGGATGTAAATGGACCAACCTACAGGGGTGTTATTCAACCTTATCTCTCCACTGCCTTATACCTCAACCCTTATTACTCCAACAGTTTGGAACTTTTTTTGGTGGTTCCTTGCTGTTACCCCTAAGGTTTCGGTTAATCCATTCCCTAAGATTTTTTTTTTTTTTTTGAAAAGCAAGCAGGCTGTGAATGGGTACCACAAAGGAAGTCTCAGATTTATGGTATTTCTCATCTAATTGTAGCTCAGAACTAGACACAGCTCACAACAGTGGATTAGTCATGCCAAATTTTAAGATTTATGTTCTAGGCATTCACTTCCACGAGTGGCATTGTTCATGTGTGTGAGTGAGTGTCAGCTATTTTCTCCTTTCATGCATCAGACTTGGTATCAAAAAGTGGTTTAGCAAAATTGTTTTTCAAAACCATTATCATCCTAGACTGTTGACAGCTCCTTAGAAGATTTTCATTACAGAGTCAATCCAGACATGAACCTAATGGACCTAAATGGCATTGTCCTGACATTGACCGACCTAACCACAAACTAACTACAATTAACTACTACTACATTACTCCCGCCCAAACTTATTCTAAGCATTGCCCTCAATGCTTAACAACACCAACAACAATAAACAGACAAACAAAGAAAAAATACAGAAAACAACACATTAAATATTAAACAGGAAACAAATAAATTGCTGATTAAAGGAAGCAGAATAGCACTTCCCTGAGTGTTCATTGAGGCATGCCGTGGAGTGGGTGGACTGGCGGATCATGCGGCATTGGGCGGTTTCGGGCATCCAATGCACTTGTGCATTTCTGCAGAATTTCTCCGTCCTCGTCGGCATAGGTGGACGTAATCCAGATGAACTCCGGTGCGCTGTTGAAATCACTCTGCTTCCATTGTCCAGTTGGAGTGGGAATGGATGTTGTTTGTCCCGCCCATGTGGCACCTGGAGGTTTCTGGTCCAACTTATGCATCCTCAATGGTTGCTGCAAGTTGCTTTCTGCGTCGGTGTGCAGGAAGGTCACCCCTGCCCTTTTGCATAGCATGGTGACCATAACTGGGAAATACCAGCTCTTCACCTTTGGATCAGTGATGCATCGGGTGAGTTGCTCCCGGATGACTGAGGCTGCATCAAATGGTGTGTCGTGGCAATGGCATACAGCAGAGCCATCTCGTAGGTGACCTTAGCAGTGTAGGATGTTGGCATCAGATTGCAGCAGATGAAATGGTGCCACAGATTTAAGTCAGGCGTTTGCAACGCGTTGGATGGAAATCCCAAAGGGTTTTCTTGGTCATCGATTTCCCAACTTGTGCCCTCCTTTGCCAATCGCCGAATGGCTGTTCCAGTAGATTGATTTGGATGCGGGGCAGCCGGGGTTTCTCTGTAATCGGTGCTTATTCTTGGTAATTTCGGATGGCCCCGATGGCCTCTTTGCTGCAATTGACGCCGATGCCTCTGACGAATACTCCATCTCTCGGGGCAGTGTGGAAGTTGCCGTAAAATTCTTGCACAATCTGGATCCGTGGCTTGATAGGCGGTTTGGAGAAGGTCTCCCAGCCATGGCGCTTGATGTAGGCAAAAGCTGCGCCATCTTCACCCCTTTCTGGAATGAACTTTCGCCTTATGTGCTTCAGAAAGAAATCCCAACCCTTCTTCCTTAGAAACAACCTGGGCTCCCATTCATCTGTGATGGCATTAAGGGCTTGTTCTTGCAGCGCCCTTGGTGGTTGTGGAGGTGACGGTGGGGTGGGTTCTCTGGCAGGGGATGCTGGTGGAGTGGGCGTTCTTTGCCGTTCAGAAGAGGGCGAGGATGAGGAGGATGATATCCTTCTCCTTGTGTTGGAGGCGTTTTTGAGGGCAGCAGCCTTTCTCCTTGCCGGCGACATCTGTGACAAACCCTAAGAGTTGTGCTGGCAAAATTGAAAGAGGGGTTTTTGTGATTGAATCTGAAAATTGCCTTATGTGCCTGGAAACTTAGAGAAATTGTTAGTATGTTCACACAGGGAAGTGGTGGTTGAAGGAGTGACTGGGATTAAGAAGAGAATGAAGAATACGAAGCAATGAAGGAGTTATGAGTTAATGCACAGCAGTTAAAGTTTTTGGAAATCGTGGCTGACTGAAGTGACTCAAAAAGGCGGACGTGGTTAAAATTGAAATTTGAAAATTTCCGGAAAAAATTCCCCCCCAAACTTAAATCATAACTGCAACCCAAAAGGTGACTTTTTGCAGAAAGTGCCGTACAGTTGTTCTCACTCAGGTGAGTGGATTGTTCCACTTGCGTGAGTGACGTCAGGGTTAGAAAATTCGTAGGATTCCTTCCCTTAGGTCCACTCAGCTGAGTGACCTTTTTCACTCCTAGGAGTGAGTTTACCTGAGGCCCTTTCTGTTACACCTTTTGAAATCTGTTGGGGGTGGCCAATTTCTTGTCCAATCCTGCGAAAATTAGAGTAGCACATTGTCAGCCATATAAAAGCAAAACGTATGGGTTGCCTCCCATAAAGCGCATTGGTTTTAAGTCTCATGCCAGACTTCAAAAGAAATTTCAATAAAGTTCTTTCAGGACCAGAACTTGATAGTTCTGTCCTTTACTCCCTTCTGTCCATCCAAGGTACGGCTTAAGCCTCTGACCATTGACCAAAAAGGTGTTGCCACTTTGTGGATTCATGATCTCCACTGCTTCATGAGTTAGGACCTTGTTGATTTTGTAGGGCCCGGTCCATCTTGACTTCAATTTCCCTGGAAAGAATTTCAGCCTGGAATTGTACAACAAGACCTCTTGTCCCTCTTGGAAGTTCTTCTTGACAATGTGTTGATCATGGTAAGCCTTAGTTTTCTCTTTGTAGACTCTGGATGATTCGTATGCCTCTAGTCTTAATTCTTCCAGTTCATTCAACTGAATCAATCTCAATTCTTTGCTTTTGCCTGGATCAAGATTCAGTTCCTTGATAACCCAGTAAGCTTTATGTTCCAACTCTACTGGCAAGTGGCATGCTTTCCCATATACCAGTTTGAACGGGGATATACCAATGGGAGTCTTGTATGCTGTCCTATATGCCCATAAAACTTCATCTAACCTTGAGGACCAATTCTTTCTGGTAGAATTAACAACCTTTTCCAGGATTCTTTTCACTTCCCTGTTTGACACTTCTGCTAGCCCGTTTGATTGTGGATGGTATGGTGTTGATACCTTGTGCCTGATTCCATATTTCTTTACCATGGCTGCAAATGACTTGTTACAGAAGTGTGATCCTTCATCGCTGAGTATCATCCTGGGTGTACCAAACCTGGTGAAAATATATTTTCTTAGAAACCTGAGAACAGTTTTAGCGTCATTGTTCTTTGCAGCTACAGCTTCAATCCATCTTGAAACGTAGTCCACTACCAGCAGGATGTAGGAGTTCCCAAAGGATGACACGAAGGGACCCATGAAGTCTATCCCCCATACATCAAACAGTTCCACTTCAAGCACGTTGTGCTGTGGCATCTCATTTTTCCAGGAAATATTTCCTGTCCTTTGGCACCGATCACAGCTTTTGACAAATTCTCTTGCATCTCTAAACAGGGTTGGCCAGTACAGTCCAGCTTGTAGAACTTTGATTGCCGTCCTTTGACCGTTGAAATGTCCACCATAGGGTGAACTGTGGCATTTGTGTAACACCTCTTTGAATTCAGATTCTGGAATGCACCTTCTGATCAATTGGTCTGCACATCTTTTGAATAAGTAGGGTTCATCCCATAGGTAGAGTTGAGCATCATGCAAGAATCTCTTGCGTTGTTGTGGGGTGAGATCTGGGGGAATAACACCAGTAACAACAAAGTTAGCAAAATCTGCAAACCAAGGCCTGTTACCTGTCACTCTCATGAGTGTGCCTGTCACTCGCCAGAGTGACTCATCAGGGAATTTTTCTGAGATTGGAGTTGTGTCTTCTGGAATTTCTTCAAGCCTTGACAGATGGTCTGCTACTTGATTCTCGGCACCCTTTCTATCTCTTATCTCCAAATCGAATTCTTGCAACAACAACACCCATCTAATCAACCTTGGTTTAGACTCTTTTTTGTTGATTAAGTACCTGATGGCTGCATGGTCGGTGTAGATTATGACTCTCATCCCTAGCAAATAAGCTCTGAACTTATCAAATGCAAATACAATTGCCAGCATTTCCTTCTCTGTAGTGGTGTAGTTGACTTGTGCGGAGTTAAGGGTTTTACTAGCATAGTAAACCACATGTAACACCTTGTTCCTTCTTTGTCCAAGTAAAACACCAACTGCAAAATCACTTGCATCACACATTAGTTCAAAAGGTTGTGACCACTCGGGTGTGATGATCACAGGTGCGGTGATGAGTTTGTTTTTCAATTCAGTGAATGCATTTAAACAGGATTCATCAAAAATAAAAACAGTGTCTTTTTCAAGCAAATTGCACAAGGGTTTAGAAATTTTCGAAAAATCTTTAATGAACCTCCTGTAAAAACCAGCATGGCCTAGGAAACTTCTCACTCCCCTGACTGTGGTTGGTGGGCTGAGCTTCTCAATGACTTCAATCTTTGCCTTATCCACTTCAATTCCATCCTGTGAGATCTTATGCCCCAAGACAATTCCCTCAGTTACCATAAAATGGCATTTCTCCCAGTTGAGAACCAGGTTGGCTTCTATACATCTTTTCAGTATCAGCCCAAGGTTGTCCAAACATGCATCAAATGACTTACCAAAGACCGAGAAGTCGTCCATAAAGACCTCAATTATGTCTTCCACCATATCAGAGAAAATGGCCATCATACATCTTTGAAAAGTAGCCGGTGCATTGCACAGTCCAAATGGCATTCTCTTGAAGGCAAATGTGCCATAAGGGCAGGTGAAAGTCATCTTCTCTTGATCATCGGGGTCTATGGCAATCTGGTTGTAACCTGAGAAACCATCAAGGAAACATTAATACATGAATCCAGCTAATCTATCCAGCATTTGATCAATAAAAGGAAGGGGAAAGTGGTCTTTTCTGGTAGCTTTATTAAGCTTTCTATAGTCCATGCACACTCTCCATGAATTGTTCAGCCTTGTTGGGATTAGCTCCTGGAGGTCATTCTTTATCACTGTGATTCCTCCGTTCTTGGGCACGCACTGCACTGGACTCACCCACTTGCTGTCAGAGATTGGAAAGATAATCCCTGCATCCAGCAGCTTGATAATCTCCTTTTTCACCACTTCCTTCATGACTGGGTTGAGTCTTCTTTGTCCTTCAATGGTTGGCTTGGCATCATCTTCAAGCAGGATTTTGTGCATGCATATGGAGGGGCTGATGCCCTTAATGTCAGCAATTGACCACCCAATGGCTTCTTTGTGCAATCTCAGTACTCTCAACAATCTGTCCTCTTCAGTACCTGTAAGCATAGAAGAAATGATTACAGGTAAGGTGTTTCTTGCTCCAATATAGGCGTACTTCAAATGTGAGGGCAAAGGATTAAGTTCGAGATGAGGTGGTTCTTCAATTGAAGGTTTGAGGCATCTCCTTCCTTGGTCGGGTTTATCGGTTCAAAGGGTTGCTGTGTAGGATGCCACTTGGGGAGTGGTTCGGGTAGCTCTGCAAGTGGCCCCGTACTCATCCCCTCCTTCCTGTTCCTCATTATAATCTGGGCACCAAAGTTCCTTGAGGAGATCGTCTTGCAGTAACTCTTCCGTCACTGCTTCCTCTGCTTCTACATCTCTTACCATGTAGCAGTCGTGGACTTCAGCGGGATATCTCATATTTTTGAAGATGTTGAAGGTGACCTTCTCCCCATCAAAGTGCAGTGTGATTTCTCCCTTTTCACCTTAATGATTGCATCGCTTGTTGCCAGAAAAGGTCTCCCCAAGATGATGGGTACATTCCTGTCTTCTTCCATGTCCAAAACCACAAAATCGGCTAGGTAAACAAAGTTACCAACTTTCACAAGAACATCATGTAAGATTCCTTTTGGGTAAGTCAGAGATCTGTCTGCCAACTGCAGGGTCATGTTAGTGGGTACCAGAAATTTGTCCAGATCAAGGGATTTAAATACAGACAATGGCATGAGATTTATGCTTGCACCAAGATCTAGTAATGCTTTTGAAAATTCTCTGATTCCTACAGTGCAAGGAAGAGTGAAACTACCCGGATCTTTTAGCTTAGGTGGTAATTTTCTCAGGATAGCTGCACTACATTCTTCATTTAGAGTGACAAAAGTAGAGTTATGCATTTGTGGCTTATTCGCTACCAAATCCTTCAAGTACTTGAAGTATTTGGGCATTTGTTTCAGTGCATCAACAAGCGGTACATTAATATGTATACTTTCTAAATTCTGAATGAACCTGTTGAGTCCTTCATCCATTTTCGCCTTCTTCTGTCTTACTGGATATGGTGGCGTTGGAGCTGGCTGTGGTGGTTCCTGAATTGGTGCTGGAAATTGAATTCCCTCCATTCCAGGTTTTTCAGCGGTTTGCTCCTGTTCAACCATATCATCATTATCAGATATTTGCTCAGAAGAAGTTTCATTCTTACCTGCAGGGTCACTCGCAGGAGTGACTTCTTCACTTGGCTGATTGAGTTGCTTTCCACTTCGGAGGGTGACAGCCTTTGCTTGCTTTTGGTCATTCCCCTTGGGGTTCACAATTGTGTCACTCGGCAGGCTCCCAGATGGTCTTTCAGCATTTTGTTTTGCAATCTGGGCCAACTAATTTTCCAAACTCTTGCAAGACACCGCGAAACTCTTGATTGCATTTTGTACAGAAATCCATTCATCTTCCCTTGGTATGCATTGTTGGTTAGAACGTTGCTGATTCTGATAGTTGGGAAGCTGACCGTCTTGTCTGTGGAATCCTGGGGGTTGAGCAGGCCTTTGATAATTTCCTTGTTGTGGAGCATTGTTCCAGTTGGTCTGTTGTTGATTTCTCCAATTGTTGAAGTTGTTGAATCCCCCTGCATTGCCCTGTCTGACAAATTGGACAGCTTCCATTTTGGAAGGGCAGTCATCCAAACTGTGGGATCCATCGCATAATACACATACTTCTGCCTTGGATTTGGACAGCTCACTTCTGAGCTTAGTCATTTCGTTCATCATAACAGCCATTTGAGCTTGCAGATGTGTACTGGGATCTAGTTCCATCATCCCTGGCTGTTTTGAAATTGCCCTTGGATCAGATTGCCATCTTGAATGGTTGGTGGTCATATTGTCGAGCAATTGCCTTGCTGCATCAACTGGCTTCATCATAAATACACCACCAGCTGCAGCATCAAGGGAGTCTCTTGTAGTTGGTAGTAGACCATTGTAGAAGATGCTCAGTTGAAGATGCTCTTCCAAACCATGCTGAGGGCATTTTCTGACCATTTCTTTCAATCTTTCCCATGCTTCATAAAGCGTTTCTGTTCCATGCTGCTTGAAGTTCATTATTGCTGTTCTGAGTTGTGCAGCTTTTGCGGGTGGAAAGAATTTTTTTAGGAAACACTGCCTTAACTCTTCCCAAGTGGAAATAGAGTTGTTGGGTAATGTGTTGAACCATGCTTGGGCTTGATCCTGCAATGTAAAAGGGAATAGTCTCAGTCTAATGTCATCATTAGATAAGCCTTGAATTTTAAAAGTACTGCATAAACGTAGAAAACTTCGGATGTGATCATTAGGATCTTCATGAGGTAATCCATGGAATGGGCAGGCTGATTCAGTCCATTGGATCATCTGTGGCTTGAGCTCAAAATTGGTTGCTTCTACATCAGGGAACACTAAAGGAGATTGGACTTCTTCTTGCTGTGGGATTAAGAAATCTCTAAGCAGTCTTTCTGGTCGGTTTTGTTGATCCCCACCAGGGTTCCTATTGTTCTCCGGATTGCCACCTTGGTTAGCCATTTCAGATGAACCTTCTTGGTTGTCCTGTTGCACCCGGTTCTGCCTTCTTCTTGCCACTCTGGTTCTACGGATGGTAGCTTCAATTTCTGGGTCAAAAACGGGTTCACTTCGTTGGTGCCTTCTAGTCATACACCAAAGAAAAGAAATTGGAAGCTGAGTGAGGTAACCAGAGAAGAATTTTTATATATATACACACAAACAAAAACAACAAATTTTTGGAGGTTTTACGCCGTCCCCGGCAACGACGCCACTTTCTGGTGCTTGCCGAGTTCACCAAAAAAAAGATAAATATTACTAGCTTGGATTATGAGTTTTGTAGATAATAGAAGCTAGGTCGATCCCACGAGGACAGCTAATTACCAAATTTGTTGTAAAGAAAAACTGTCAGTCAACAAGGTGTCACTCAGGAGAATGGAAACAGTCACTCAGGGGAATGGAGGCCAGGGGTGTTCTTCTCCTCTTCCTACTGTTGTAGTTGTTTTATTAGCACTGTAATGGTTGAGTTTTTGTTCATTCAGCTCACTTATAACTCTAAGTCAGTTCCCATTTTTTCCTAGAGTCATCTTTGCACCCTTAACAACCTATTTTCCAATGATTGTTTCCGGCTACAAAGTCATTAAGTTCTTAGGCCTTCAAGAATGCTTATGTTAACTAAGTATATTCCTATCTTAGTTAAAACCATAGACTGTTACCTCTATGTCATAAGTTAAAGTTGAAACAATCCAAACCAAGTTTATCCTTCCAGATCTCCCTTAGTTCTAGCATGCATTCAATTTAGTGATCAAGTAAATGAATGTAGAAAAACTTTCAACCATAAAACAAGGAACAAAACCAGTGCTTTGACAACTACAACATCAGTTGAGGAGAATAACCCCTGGGAACTGTTTAGCTACTCATACAGATTAATGCTACATCTACTATATCGAAAGACATCATAGAAGTATGCATAGTAAACAGAATTCAAGCTAACAGTCAAAAAATGAGGAGAAAGCTTGTGCAGTTTCTGAGTCACTCCTGGGAGTGAAGGGGTTCACTCGTGGAACTGAAGGAGAAACTGGGTTGCTATTCTTCAACTTCGCTTCCTCACTGAGTTGTTGCTGCTTCTTCTTCTTTCTTGTCTTCTACCTAGAGTTTTTCTGAGTGTTTTTGCAACTAAGAAGCTAACCAGAGACTGAGAGATATCCCCCCCTTTTGTGAGAGTGCAGCTCCCTTCTTTATAGTGCCTTGCAACCGGTGTCTTCATCATGAGAACCTCCCCATGCTTGGAGTTGTTTAATCCTCCCAATGTCTTGAGCCTGCAATCCACTTGGCCGTTCCTTTTCTTTCTTCCAGCAGTAGCCGCTTTGCTCTCATTGATCAGCAGTGGTGGCTGGGATTGCGGCTGGGGGACAGCATGCTCTAGGAGGAAGCAAGGTTATTAATGACAAGATGCTTCTTGTCTAAGAGCCTTCTCTTTCGTCCAGCTCAGCAATCTTGCCTCAGCAGCCCATAATTTGCTCCTTTGGCTTCCAATTTTCAGCAATTATTCAGTCTGGTCCTTTCCTAACAATAACATGAAAATGAGCTAAGTAATTTGCATCAATGTTAGGAAATACCCCCAATTGTTCATCAAATATAAAGTTAAGTGTGATGCTTTTATGTAACAATTTAACCGTTATCACTGGGGAGACATAATCGGACGGTAAAACGCTTGTTGGGTCGGCGAAGAATGATGTGGAGACTGATGGGCTGAATGCTGTCGAGAATGGAGTGGAGACTGATGTGGAGACTGATGGGATGAACCGCCAGTGAAGGGAATATGAGACTGCTCATGCTGGGAGGACTGATGTGGCTGAGATGATGTGATTGTCTCTTGCCCCCCACGCCCACGCTGAGACCTGCGCAAACGCCTCGGAGGTCTGAGTGGTGGATGTTGTTGGGTCGGGTCTACAGGTGCAAGTTCTTGACTCAAAATGTCATTAATCTCAACATGCCTATCGAGATCGTGACGTACAACATTTGTTGCATTCACGGACAACGCCCGCTCAGCAACCTGGGCAATCTCGCCTAAGCGATCATAACCAAAGGAGTCCGCGTCGAAAGTACGTTCGCCTATAATACTCAGACTACGAACGTCCTCCATCAATGTGGCCTGAAATTTTTATTAGAAAGAATCATAAATCGACAACAGTGTTAATAAAAAGAACCAAATGGACTGTAGGCGAAATACTCACCATGAGGCGCAAGGTCTCTGCAGAGCCGTGAAAACCCCTCGCATTTTCAGAGTCCGTCGGATCCGTAACATACTTCACAGTAACCTGATGGTACCACAAGAGATACTCCGGATCTGCGAAAGGCTCGCCAACATAATCATCATTAGTCCCCACAAGTCGGCCGTGGCGTTCATTCCAAACCTGGAGATATATCCCTAGTTGTTATAACCATCTCCTATCGGATCCTCCAAACGGCTTCCTCTTGAGCAGGCTAGTAATTTCCGCCGCAGTGAGAAGTAATGCGTCACCGGGAATCCGCTGGTGATAACCAAATTGGCGAAATACCCTACTGGGGTTGTGTGGCGCAACAACATCACCGCAGATGAGCCATGTCTGAGATCGCCATATGCCCTGTCCCACAAGACGGCAATACGACCCAGAAGAGTCGTGTACGGCATCCATACAAACTACAATGGTAATTAAGTAAGAGACGCGTAATTAAAAGTCCGGCACCGTTAAAAAAAACGAATAAAACATAAGTTATACTAATTGAATAGAATACTAACATCAGACTCTGCGAGAACTGCAAGCTGATCCCGGTACGCGGCCAAATTGAACCGCGTGATACCTTGAACTTTTTTCTCACGGGACCACCTACACGGAGAAAGTAACATTAAATTGAGACATGACAGTACAAATCAAAATGTCAAAATTTACGAAGGTTTGATGTATAAGATTACCTCGTGCCCAATGGACAATGAGATAGATCGAGCTCCCCACCCAGTATCTTGGGCTGAACCGTCAAAATCCGCTCCCAGGCCCAGAGCTAATTCAGAATGGAGAAATCATTAGCTAAAATCACCAATAATTATGGGAGAATATAAAATGAAACTAGAGAGAAATGAAAAGATAAAATACCTGAAGAAGAATCACACAGCCGGTAATAGCCTTGGCAGAAGCGGCCAGAGATGACTTCGACATGCTGCGGTACAAGTAACATAGTGCCGCACTACCCCAACTGTACTCCGAGCAAATCTCGGGAGTATGAAGAAAATGCACAAGATCGAGAGGAAAACTGTTTCTCGTAGTGTTTGAGAACAGTAATCCGCCAACGAGCCATCCAACAAAACAACGGGCTCGCTGTAGGTGTGCATCGTCAGGGGACAGGTCCGTCAAAGGATTATTCTCTATGTGAGTCTTTATTTCAGTGATGGAAACGCTCGTCAATCTAGACTCCTCTGTCTGGAACCTAAATCCAAACATCCTCTCCAAATAGGCTGCCCAACCACCATCAGGCGTGGTGTGATGTCCTGTAACTGGACGTCCATCAACCCGAAGACCCAAAAGAACCTCGACGTCCTGGAGTGTGATAGTAGCCTCCCCAAAAGGTAAATGAAATGTATGGGTCTCTGGGCGCCATCGCTCCACAAGAGCTGTAAGCAGGGCATGGTCACATCTTATGGACCTAACTCTAGAGAACGGTCCAAAACCAAATTTCTCAATATATTCCTTTGTCAACCTCGGTGCATCTTTTATTAATTTCCACGCGGCGCTATCTACGCGCCTGGGCTCCGAAATCCCTATATCATACTGTGCACCATGGAATATATTGTGTGACCTATGGGCGTTTTGGAGAAACAACAAACTACTGTCTCTGGGTCCCTGCCGTAACTTCTTTGAGGTAGATTGGGAGGAAGAAGATGATCTAATGTCCATGGCTAGTACAATTTACAAATAATTTTAGTAAGTACAGATTAATATTAATTATCCTTTTTTATTATCCTATACATTAAAAAATCTAACCCTACATTTTAGTAAATACGGATTAATATTATTATTCTTTTTCATTATCCTATACATTAAAAATTTCAACCTTATATTTTAGTAAATACGGATTAATATTATTATTCTTTTTTATTATCCTATACATTAAAAATTCCAACCTTACATTTTAGTAAATACGGATTAATATTATTATTCTAATCTAATTATCCTATACATTAAAAATTTCAACCCTACATTTTAGTAAATACGGATTAATATTATTATTCTAATCTAATTATCCTATACATTAAAAATTCCAACCCTAAATTTTATTATCCTAAACCCACTCCTGTAAACCCAACCCAATCCCCAACTTCTAAACCCAACCCAATCCCCAACCCAAAACCCATATTCTAAACCCAACCCAATCCCCGAAACCCTAAACCCCCTAAGCCCAACACCCCACAAACCCTAAGCCCAACCCTAAACCTACCCCCTCTACACCCCCTGCATTCCCCCGCCGCCCCCCTCCCCTTCATTCCCCTGCCGCCCCCCTCCCTTTTATTCCCCCGCCGCCCCCCCTCTAAACCCCCTGCATTCCCCGCCGCCCCCACCCCCCGGCAACACCATTCCAACCATTGAATCCGGAATTTTTTTCACCCAACCCAATCCCGAATTTTTTTTAAAATTCCACAATTACAACACCTATAATACTAGATCTATTAATAGAGTATTAAATCGCAAAATAAAATTACAAATAAAACGAACACAAAATTTATAGGAATCGAAAATTAAAGCATGAATTAAAAAAACGATTCAATGAGAGCAAAAAACACAACTTACCTCGATATATAGCCTACAAAATGCAAAAAATTGATGCCGAAACTCGATTCCGGCAACTCTCCCGGAAAAACCGCTGGTTTCAATGGAGTACGCCAGATATATGGTTCTGTTTGAGAAACATCAACCCGAAACGCGAAAACTTTATTTAACCACGCATTTTCACGTTTCAGAAACGCGAAACTACCTATATCCCAATAATCGCGTTTCAGAAACGTGAAAATAATGCTCTCCCTTTTTTCGCGTTTCAGAAACGCGATTTAGTTTAAAACTGAAAAAAAAAACGTTTAGTGTTTATTTCAATGAAGTACGCCGGATATATGGTTCTGTTTATTTCGGTAATGAATAAACAAATAACTAATTTTCTTACCCTTTAGTGTTTATCAAATAATTAGTACTTTATTCGACATGTATATATATCCTATCACTCTACCACTATAGTAATAATTAGTAATATTACTAAAATGAACTGCGACATTTTTTTTTACAAAAATATTACTAATATAAATTAAAAAAACATCCAAACCAACACACTAACACAAAAATACGAACACTAACAGAATCATCACAACACACGATGTGGAAAATCATCACTACGCATCATCATCATCATCATCAGAATTGATATTAGGCACACCACGAATTCCATATGGATCGTACAGTTTATCAATAGCGGTTCTGTCAGCAGGTGGATGAGAAAAAGGGCATTCCACAGTATCATGATCTAAACTTCCACATCGTGCGCAAACTCTCGCATATGGGCAAGCCCTGGCATTATGTCCTTGTAGCTTACATAAACTGCAAGTTTGGAGTCTTCCCTGGCCAGATTTGCTTGTATAATCCATCACACCTTTTTCCGATTCACACGCTTCCGACCTCGGCCAGCATGGTGGACAAGTTTAGTGTCATTTGGCCTGATCTGCCACGTTGCCTTTGGCCATGGTTCCATGATTGGGTTGAATTCTCCAGAAAACTGCTAGTACCATTGATGCGTAGTGTAACATGGATCAAAAAGTGGGAAGTGATCGTCACCTAGCTCACGGGCAACTCGAAGTGCATGGGAACAAGGAAATCTGAAAGTCTGCCACCTTCCGCAAGTGCACTCTCGATTTGCATACAGCACAACTTGCTTCTCCTCAGCCTTCCATGGTTGATTATCAGGTGCTATTGTAACCACTTCGTAGTCCTGGTTTCTCTTGCTAAACCGGTTGACCTTTTGCCTCAATGATTTCTTCCGGGCCTCTTCATACAATTTCATTGGCTTAGGAGGTAGAACAGTCTGACATTTTTGGATCATATCAATGTTTGCCTGAAACAGATTGTTGCTTTTATGAAAGGATGCTAGGATCAAAGCTGTGATCGGGAAGAATCTAGCACCTTTCAGCACATTATTGAAACTCTCTGAAATGTTAGTGGTCATTTCTCCCCAACGATGCCCTCCATCATGTAAACAGGTCCATTTCTCAACACCCAGCTTCTAAAGCCAACGAGCAGCAGGCTCATTTTTTTCTTCTAATTTTTGCCACTCTGCCAAAAACCTTGTCTTTTGCGTTGCTGAACCAATCATTTGACAGTTGTCTCCCAGTTTCTCCTTTCAAAAATGCCCAACCAAGTTTGCTTTAACATGTTCTAGACAATACCGGTGGACTCCCATCTCTGGGAATTTTTGCAACATGATGTCCATGGCAGTAAGGATGCCCTGATTTCGATCAGAGATAATACAGGTCTTCCTATCCTGTAGAACAAATTTTTCAAATACTTCAAAAACCATTTCCAGCTATGTATAGTCTCTTCGTCCACAAGAGCAAATGCGATGGGAACAATCGCGCCATTTGCGCACTTTACGCATGCCACAATTAGTTTTCCTTTGTAGGATCCTCGCAGGTGAGTGGCATCGATGGTTATTACTGGCCAGCAAGCATGAAATAACTGTATAGATGGCCCAAATGCCAAGAAAACATACCTACATACAAACCTTTGCGAGCTTCCTGAATTTTCCTTAAACTTGAATTGCACACAAGTGTCCGGGTTTGACATGAACAATGTATTGAGGAAGCTGGACAGTTGTTGAAAATTACTTTCCCATGTACCATACAGAGCCTCAAGTGCTTTTCTTCTACCATGCCATGCCTTCTTGTAGCTACATTCGACTTGGTACCTCTTCAAAACTTCTATTTGAATTTGGGCAACTGCAAAATCTGGATGTTTTCGCATATTTTGGGCAACCAGTCTAGCAATCATAGAAGATGTGACGTTTCGGGACTCGTTTCTCTTGTTTGCCCCAAGACAGTTGTGGGAATCGGACCATACCACCATTTTCCAAGTATCGGTGGCCTTTTGTAGCAAAACTCGCGCCTTCCACAGACAATCATAGCCGTGAAGACGCTCTTTCGGATATTTGGGTCCAGACGTCTCGCATTCGACATACCATGTTCGTTTAGAGCTCTTTTTCACCCGGAAAGTCTGACCATGTACCAAGTTCCATTCTCCCACTGCCACTTGTGCCTCAGGCTTGTTGGCGAAATGTATATCAAGGCCTACCGTCAACGGATTGCCATCCCACATTTTAATCCCATCACAATCTACGTCCTCTAAAGTCTTGTCCCATCCAGTTATGACGTCAAAAACATATGAGACTGAAGAAGATGACTCAAAATCAGTGTCGTCATCTGAGTCCTCATCCGATGGGACGTACTCATCATCACTGCTTTCGACATCCCCGCCATCTTCATCTTCATCTGCATCTTCATCTTTATCTTCATCTTCATCTCCATCTTCATTGTCTTCAACTGTTCTACCACCACTAGTGCTGGCACCAATATCCTGGCCAGATGTACTTGCATAAACATGGCCTGTTCTCTCAACATTTTCAGGGTACAATTCTGGCCATTTATCAGCACAAAGATAAATGAACCGAACAATATTATCATCATTAATGTGCACACGAGACCTTTTTCCTAACCTCTCCGTCCATACCAAAGAAAAATCAATATACAGCCCTTCTCTATCAACTTCCATCACACCACATACCTTATCAACAAGTTCCGAGAAATCTAACATACGATCAATGATAAGATAACCGTCCGGCGCATCCCCTGTATCCGTGATAGTCCCATCAGTTCAGTTGTATAAGTAGTACTTCAAGATAATTTCGCATTTAACTGTCTCCGTGAAAGACATTTGCGGCTGCAAAATCAATTCCTACGAAATCGAACACTAGCATACATTTTGAATTTTAGTTCATGGAAATGATTTACCCCGTTTACAGATTTAATAATTTCAAAAGAACAACTATACGCCTGAATTTACAAATTTATTTCTATGCTAAAAGTTAATATAAAATCTAAACCTTATGCCCGAATTACATAATTTATTCTTATGCTAAAAATATTCAAAAATTCAATATCATTATTATCATTTTATTTTATTTTACAGAAATCGATATATAATAATTTACAAAACGCTCATCTAATTTAACATTCTATTAACTAATATTTCTTTCACTTCACTTTATCAGCCTAATTAAAAAATCACCGTTAATTGACTAAATCACAATTATTTATTAACTAATAATAATGCGTAAATCATCCTATGCTCACAATAAGGCATAAAAAAGTACATATTTTCTATAACGAAATTAACTTACCTGAATGTTGAAGGAAATGAGAGCTTTCACGGATTCAGGACTCAAATCAATCTTCTTTAACTTCGGAGCAACTTCTCAAATTGAAGGAAATGAGAGCTTTCACAGATTCAATCAAGTCCTCCGGAGTGAATCTTAAAATCGGACCTGAACAGAATGAACGAAAAAATGCTGTTATTTTGTTTGGTTTGGTATATAAATCTTAAACGCGTTTACAAAACGCGAATACACTCGAAGACATATGATCAAAATACACGTGGAGCCGAATGAGTGGATGAGGAGATTTTCTGGATATTTCGCGATTTCAAAACGCTAGAGAACATTTTTCGCGTTTTCAAAACGCTAAATTGTTATTCTCAAACCGCAATTTATTTAAAATTATAGCTTTCGCATTTTTAAAACACGAAAATAATTTTTCGCGTTTCTGAAACGCTATACCCTTTTTTTGCGTTTCCAAAACGCGAAAAATCATTCTCATTTTTTAATTCAATTTCTTTTCTCCTTTCATCCCGGTTGAATTTTTGGAAAAGATGATTAAAATGATTCGCATTTCACAAACGCGAATTGTTAATCTAATTTTCTTGTTTCGCGTTTTCAAAGCGCGAAAACATATATTTGTCCACAAAATAAACTCTACACATTTTTTGTTCCACACTTTTGGGTTTGGCTCACCCAAAAGTCAAGCACCCGAATTTTAGACCATTCTTCTGTTCTCTCCTTCGGAATCTTACCTTCTTCGTCCAACTCCTGTGCATA
Organism: Oldenlandia corymbosa var. corymbosa; assembly: GCA_949775105.1. Lineage (NCBI taxonomy): Eukaryota > Viridiplantae > Streptophyta > Magnoliopsida > Gentianales > Rubiaceae > Oldenlandia > Oldenlandia corymbosa. The sequence continues at coordinate 8,498,848 of OX459124.1, forward strand.
GTCACGGTCATAAAAGTCTTCGTTGCCATTAGGCTCTACCTCGTTTTCTTCCTCGTCTTCACCAACTTTCTTCTTTCCTCTAACTTTCTCCAACATTTGAGTAAGAGTATCATCCTCTGAATTGTGTTCTTTCCTCTTCCTCCTACCTTTGGACTTCTCTTTGGGTCTTTTCCTCCCTTTTTTGACAGTTTAGTTGTTTCCTCCTTGTGCTGCCACATTCCTTGTCCCCTGTTTATCATCTATATCTCTTTGAAAACCCTTTTCACCATTTGAGCATTGTCCTACGGCCGGTGAACCATCATCAGTTTGGGCACGATCATCAACTTGCTCTTTACTCCACTGCAACATCTTGCGCTTCTACACTATCAACAAAGGAGGAACACCCTACACTAGCTCGTGCACCATCAAGTATGTATGAACACCCTGCACCAGCTTGTGAACTATCAACTGTTTGTGCAGGATCAGCAACTTGTTCATTATAAACCACGGGAACATCTTGTTCTTCTGCACCATCAGGATTTGATGAACGACCAATGATAGTGTCTAAGCCACATCTTTGTGGTTCCTTCAATATCTCAATTTCAGGAGTTAAATCGTCAATATCTTTATCAATCAAGCTAAAATATTATGTTCTGTTGGCACACTTCTTTTCCCTGTCCACTTAACCTTCTTTCTAGCCCCACGCTTAAATCTTACTTTTTGAGTAGGACTTGCTATCGACAGTTTGATTTCTGCTGGTTGTCGTGGTTCTTCTTAGGTAAGCTGACTGCACATTAATTGATCATCTTCCTCTTCATCTGCATCTTCATTCCTACCATTGTAAACTACAAATAAATCCACCAGCCCTTTCTTTAATCCATGAGCAGCCATGGCGTTGAAGAATTATTATCTTTTAGTAGCCACAGTCCTTCATCCATGTTCTTCCCTGGTTGTAGGTATTAGTAAGAGACCTCAGCAGCAACTAACCCAAGCTTACTAACTGTTTCATCATCCACTTCAATTCTAGACCATTCGTCAGCATCAACAATTGTCCATGGCATGAACATAACCACTTTTGTACTGACTGCCCGGTGGTTTTGTGACAAAACCATTATAATGGATCCTAACTCTGAATTTACCATCTAAAATTGAACAAGAAGTATGTCAATCACTTACAATTTGAAGAAACAAAAATAGTACTCATGAGACATTTTTGGTCCCATACATACTATTCAGATACTTTTAGTCCTAGACAACATGTAAACAACTTTCTTGGTCCCTAATACGTACAAATTATTTACTTTACAAGGAACTTTTTTAAGACAACAAAACAATAAAAGCGGTCAACCCTTCAATATGTCAATATCTTGTATCCCTGATCCACACACTATATTTGCCATATAAACATACAAAAACACGGCAATCGAAGTATTAAAAAGTCATGCCATGACCCTTTTTCCCAAAACCTAGGGTTTCAAATGACAAGTGCAAAAATAATGCAAAAACTACACGTTTTTTAGCAAGAATACAAGTAAAATCGACAAGTTCCCAACATACTTGTCCTACCAGACTAAAAAAATTTCGGCTTTGTTTGTTAGTTTTTTTTTATGATATTTTTAAAATATTTAAATAATAACTGTCTCATTCCTTCATACCTTTTTACATTTCCAATACACCTTTTTACATTCCCAATATAAAAAATACCTAAAAACACACATTAATAAAATGAAACAAACATACCCTTCACCTTTGCAGGACCACTATACGACCTCCCATAAAAGATGCCGACAATTGTGAAAAACTCATATCAAGACCGAGTCTGTATCCAGTATACCCGGGGGCAACGTGCCCCCCTCCTATTTTTTGCATTTTTAGCCCTTATTGTACTTTTTATCAATCTTTCTATAGTTTTTACAAGTATAGTCTCTATAATTTTTTCTCTCTCTTCCAAAAAAAAAAACATCTCTAATCTTTCAACGACCATATCTCATAATCCGTAAAGAATTAGAGAACGTGTTATGCATGAAAATTATAGTACTCGTCGAGATCTATTCAACAAGATCCATTTCAAATATTTTTTTTGAGTTTAAAAATGACTAAATTTTGATGGGCAGAATAAGTTGGATATCCAGTAAGTTGGATAACCAGTATGCACGAGTTGGATAACCAGTATGAACAAAGTAGATAACTAGTTCAAACAATTTGGATAACCATGTAAATCCATTGGATAACCAGCATTAGCGCATTGGATAATCCAATACAAACCAATGATTGGATAACCAATACAAACAAGTTGGATAACCAACTTAGTTTATTATTTTTTAAAAAAATAATAAAAACAAAAACCAGGTTGGATAAATAATACTAATTAGTTGGATAATCTGTCCATCAGAATTAAGTCATTTTTAAGCCCAAAAAAATGTTCACTGTGGATTTCGTTGGATAGATCTCGACGAGTACTATAAATTTCATATATAATTCGTTCACAAATTCTTCACGGATTGGGAGATATGCGCGTTGAAAGATTAGAGTTGGATATGCATACAAACCAAATGGATGGATATTCAGTACAAATAAGTTGGATAACCCGTATGAACAGAATGGATATCCAGTTTAAAAAGATGGATAACCAACTTATTTTACATTCATATTATTCTTTTCCTTGTATCTAATGATTCGTAAAAAATTATAACACGAATTATATATGAAATTTATAGTACTCAACGAGATCTATCCGATTAGATCCATGTTGAATATTTTTTTTGAACTTTAAATGCATTTAAATTTTACGGGCAGAAATGAAGAAATGCATTTAAATTTTGAATATTTTTTTTTGTTTTTCTTTGAAAAATGGTTATCCGTTATGTTCCTACTGATTATCCAACCGGTTTGGACTGATTATCCATTCTATTCATACTTGTTATCCAATCATATGTTTGACATTCACTCTTCAAAAAAAAAAAAAGATGGATAACCACCTCTATTCTTCCCGTCAGAATTAAGTCATTTTTAAGCCTGAAAAAATGTTCACTGTGGATTTCGTTGGATAGATCTTGACGAGTACTATAAATTTCATATATAATTCGTTCACAAATTCTTCACGGATTGGGAGATATGTTCGTTGAAAGATTAGAGTTGGATATGCATGAACACAGTGGATATCCAGTACAAACAAGTTGGATAATCAGCATGAACACAGTGGATAACCAGTATTAGCGCATTGGATAATCAATATGAATACATTGGATAACCAGTTCAAACAATTTGGATAACCATGTAAATCCATTAGATAACCAGTATTAGCGCATTGGATAATCAACATGAATACAGTGGATATCCAGTTTGAGAAGATGGATAACCAACTTATTTTACATTTATATTATTGTGTTCCTTATATCTTTTGATCCGTAAAGAATTATATTACGAATTATATAGGAAATTTATAGTGTTCGACGAGATCTATCCGATATGATCCATGTTGAATATTTTTTTGAACTTTAAATGCATTTAAATTTTACGGGCAGAAATTAAGAAACGTGTTTTTTGTTTTTCTTTGAAAAATGGTTATCCATTGTGTTCATGCTGATTATCCAACCGGTTTGGAGTGATTATCCATTCGGTTCGTACTTGTTATCCAATCATATGTTTGACATTCACTCTTAAAAGAAAAAGATGGATAACCACCTCTATTCTGCCCATCATAATTAAGTCATTTTTAAGCCCGAAAAAATGTTCACTGTGGATTTCGATGGATAGATCTCGACGAGTACTATAAATTTCATGTATAATCCGTTCACAAATTCTTCACGGATTGGGAGATATGCTCATTTAAAGATTAGAGTTGGATATGCATACAAACCAAATGGATGGATATCCAGTACAAACAAGTTGGATAATCAGTATGAACACAGTGGATAACCAGTACAAATAATTTGGATAAGCATGTAAATCCATTGGATAACCAGTATTAGCGCATTGGATAATCAATATGAACACATTGGATATCCAGTTTAAGAAGATGGATTACCAACTTATTTTGAATTAAGAAGTTGGATAACCTAATGGATAAGCAGTAGAAATAAAATGGATAACCAGTTCAAACTGATTGGATAATTAGCATAAACACAATGAATAACCAATTTAGAACAAGTTGGTTATCCATCTTGTAAAACTGGATATCCACCCCTATTCTGTCCATCAGAATTAAGTTATTTTTAAGACCGAAAAAATATTCATTATGGATTTTGTTGGATAGATCTCGATGAGTACTATAAATTTCATATTTAATTCGTTCACAAATTCTTCACGGATTAGGAGATATGCTCGTTGAAAGATTAGAGATGTTTTTTTTTTGGAAAAGAGAGAAAAAATGACAGGGACTATATTTGTAAAATATAGAAAGATTGATAAAAAATACAATAAGAGCTAAAAATGCAAAAAATAGGAGGGGGGCACGGTGCCCCCGGGTATACTGGATAATTTGCCTCAAGACCATTATCCACATGTATCTACGATTTATATAAACCATAGTATCATATTCGGGAATTATTAGAGGAGAAAGCACCTTTATCCTTCTGGGGTTTGTTGCTATTAATATGTTTCTTCGTACGCCTCATCTTCCGGCCAGATCTGTGAAGAATCGTGCGGCAACCGGAAATTCGCGCAACTTAAACCTCTTCTTCTCAATTATTGGGGGATCGTACTAGATTGTGAATTGAGGGACTGTAGTCGTTGAATCGTTCTTGGTTGTGTTCATCGTTCTTTTTCTTCTTTTTTTTTTCCTTTAAAAACTCAAATCGTTCTCGATGAATTTTGGCAAGTGAAAGGGTTATTTCCAATAAAGTGAAAAGGAGTAGTAAGTTAGGGTTTGCTGTAGCAGTCAATAGTCAAATTTGCGGGGGCCCAGGTAAGAAAAATGGCTGGTTAAAGTTTGAGGTGAAAAATATTTTTTAATTTTTAAATTTTCAATTTTGAATTTTGAAATTTTCACTATAGCGGTTAATGGTTATAGTTAAAGTGGGCCTGGGAGTAAAAGGTAAATGGTAAAAGAAATTAATTTGAAACTAATTGACAAATAATTTTTAAAATATTTTTTAATTTTCTATTTTTAATTTTTAATAATATTTTAATAATTTATATTGAATATTTTAATAATTAAATATTTTCTTAGTTAATATAAATAGAGATTTAATGAAAACGCGAAAGTACCCGTGCTTGTGGTGGGGTTAGCTGGTAGCCGAACGGAAATGGTACCGGAATAGTGAAATGAGACTAAAAAAGTTACGGACATTAATGTTTGGGATCAACGCCTCCAAATGTGAATGTATGGGATGAAAATGTTAACTGGATCAAATATATGGGACCAATGTAAGGGTTTACTCAAAGTTTAAATAATTAAAAAAAAGTACGATGACAAATTAATTAGCTCAAGTTGGTGCTCACTACCAGTGTCATGAGCGAGACAACCAATCTTAAAACCCTCGAATTATAAATCTAGGGAAAATATAGTCAACCCATTAAATTTCTGCCAATGTGAGTGGAGATTTCTTGTGTGTTTGGCTTCTCAACACGTATTCTCTATTTGAAAACTTACTAGACCGTTTACAATTTATTCATTAAATATTTATTCATTAATTCATATATCCTCACACTACAACAAAACTATGCTGTAGGAACGCATATATTGGGACGCTTTCATGTTAAGCATCCCAATAAAAGTGTAATAGGACACTCTACAAAATCCGTCCCAACAGTTTTATTTATAGGATGTTTTTAAGTGTTCTTATAGAGCTCTTTAATAGGACACATTGAAACGTCTATTCAGAAAATTAGCGTCCCAATAAGTATTTTTCGGAACGATTTTAAGCATCTCGATAAAATCTTTTAATAGGACCCTTTGAACCGTCCCATTACAAGATAAGCGTCCCAATATATATATATACACACATTTTAAACTATCTATTATAATATTATTATTTAAATAAATTTTCATTAGTCGGGCAGAAGTAAAGATTAGTACATTGAATCATATTCCACCTAACACTATGTTCGAAAGTTTAACATCGACATCATTTTTGCTCCGTAACATTAATTCTTCTAATTTTTAATAATAACCACAGTTCTTATCTCACAAATCAAACCATATATCATCAAAGTTCACTTAACAGTTATTTATTTATATATATAGAAATAAATATCACATTACGAAAAATAAATGTATATGAAAAAAGAACATAATGTAGGTTAAAAACCATATTAAAATATGATTTTCACTTCACTTATTATGTAGCCGAAGCTGCTCTTTGTTGATTGGGCGAGTTAGAAAACTATAACGGCCCCACGTCAGTAGAGAAATGGTTACGTTGGGATGAAATTGAGTCGCATATCCTAGTAATGCAGTCATGTAATTAAGCCTTGGTCTCCTTTATTTTGTAATAGTAATTAAAAAATAAATTTTTCATGGAATTGGATAAGGGCCCAATTCTCTCTCTAATAGTGCGGGCGATTACATGCTGACTGTGTGTTGCCGGAATCGATCTCTGACGCAACCGTCTGCCATGGCAAAGAGATCGAAGAAAAGAGGGGAATCGGACTCAGCAGCTTAGGAAAAGCAATCGATTGAGGTACAGAGAGATCCAAGAGGAGTATTCACGCCAGTTCAAGAAGTCAAAAATCAAGTAAGTTTAGCTCAAACTCAGATCACCTCGACTCATAATTCAACAAGTTATTTAGAGGATTTATGTAATCAGAGGATTGTAGAAGTTGGGGAGAGTTCTGGATCTAAGATGAATGGTTTCAATCAATCGAAGGTTGAAACATGAAAAGAGAACAGTAGTGTGTGGGAAATTTTTGATCCAAGCAAACTAAAATTGGAGGAGAGAAAGCTAACATTTAAGGAACCTAATGTGGTAGAAGACCGTATGATCTGCAAAATCACCAAAGATGAAGTATAGGATGAGGTTAATTACTGGAAATCTTCGGTAGTATGCTATGTTGTGGTGCAAAGCCTCCATTTCTAGTGATGAATGGTTATGTTAGACGAATTTGGGGAAAACTAGGGATTGATAAAGTGCTACAGCTTGAGAATGGTGTTTTTGTAGTACGGTTTCAAACAATGGATTCAAAGGAGCAAGTACTACGGTTCAATGTGCTTCAGTTTGACAGCAAACCTTTTATAGTTAAAGATTGGATAGTTGCTGAGGACTTCAACATGAATGATATTCAAAAAGTTCTTGTATGGATTCAACTGCCCAAACTTAAACTAAGATATTGGAATGCAACCACCCTTAGTAGACTGGCTGGTATGATCAGCCAGCCAATTGAAATGGATGAGATGACGTCACAGAAACTCAGAACAGCGTTTGCTAGAATACTAGTTGAGGTTGAAATCTCACAGAAGTTGAAAGAAACAATATGGTATGAGGATGAACAAGGAATTGTGCAGAAGTAGAAAGTGCATTATGAGTGGAAGCCAGTTCAATGTATAAACTGCAAAGGTTATGGTCACTTTACTGAGAATTGCAGATTGCCAAAGCCAACTGTTTGGAAGCAAAAGGATGTTGTTCCAGACAAGAGTCAAGAAATAGAGAAGGTCCAGCCTGTCATCTCTGTGGAGAAGAACACAGGACAAGAGGTATGAAAGCAAGGGAAGGTTGTGGTGAACTCAATACCAAAAGGTGATGAGACTAATGCTTCTGGGAAACAACCTAGTCAAGGAAGTATTACAATTCTAAATCAAAAAGGCCTCAAAGTTTCAGTAGGAAGGAAGTATGATAAAACTAGTTCCATAAATAAGATTAGCTATTCTGATACTAGTCACCCTATTATAGGGCCTAGTCATCATGAATAATCTCTTAGCATGGAATATTAAGGGGCTAAAGAGCCACCTAAAACACAGGGAGGTAGTCAGATACCTAACTGTGAATAGCGTGGGGTTTGCTGGACTTCTAGAAACCAAACTTAAAGAGGAGAATATGGTAGAACTGATGAAGTTGAAATGGCAAATGTATGATTATATGGCTAACCATGAGGGTACAGAGAAAGGTAGAATACTGGTAATATGGAGGAAGGGAGGATTTCAGACCAGAATTATTGAAAAGAATAAGCAGTTGTTCATTGCTTTGTCCAGGAGGTGCATAGTAAGAAGCAGTACTATGTCACTATAGTATATGCTGAAAACACTGCTCAAAGAAGGAGCCACCTATGGCAGGATCTGGAAAGGATTGCCAACTCAGTTTCCAGAGCTTGGTTAATCATTGGAGACTTTAACTGTGTGTTGCAGCCAGAAGAAAGACTTGGAGAGAGCAATGAGATGAATTCTGATACGGATTAGTTTAAACAGCGGAAAGAGAATACTGAAGTATGGGATATGCAATTATATGGTGGACTATTTACATGGTGTAATAATCAAGTTGGAATGAACAGGATCTACTCAAAGCTAGATAGAACATTGGTAAATGCTGACTGGTTGAATCAATTTGGCTCAGCTTATACTACTGTTTTATCAGAAGGAATCTCTGATCATAAAGCTCTTCTCATTAGATGGGGTGATGACAATTCTAATAAGAGTAAAGCTTTTCGTTTCTTCAATATGTGGACACAAAGTCCAGACTTTCTGAAAGTGGTTAAAGATGGCTGGAATCTGAGAATAAGGGGATGTAAACAGTTCTCTGTAGTTAGAAAGCAGAAGCTTCTTAAAAGTAAATTGAAGGAGCAAAATAGGCATCAGTTTGCAAGAATTGAAGAAAATGCATTGGTCCTGCAAAAGGAAATGGAAGATGTTCAGCAGAAGCTGCAAACAGATCCTGGGGATATAGAGCTTCAACTTAGAGATAAAGCAATATGACTGGAATATGTGAAGGTTACTAAAGCTGTGATGAGTTTCTGGGCCCAGAAGCTCAAGGAAAAATGGATACAAGAAGGGGACTTAAATACAAGATATTATCATGCTTGTATAAGAGAAAAATGTAACAGAACTAGAATCAAATCCTTCTTGAATGATAGAGGTGAACTGGTGGAGGATTGGACACTGGTGGAAAGGCATTTTTTAGATTATTATCAAAGACTGTTGGGAGAAACTATTCCAAGATCATCTTCTTAGTTAGAAATCTTCAACTCAGGACAAATGCTAAATGTATATCAGCAGCTCTCCAAAATTGAAGACTTTACAGCAGCAGATGTGAAGGAAGCCATTTTTAGTATTGATAGTAATAAAAGTGCAGGACTTGATGGATATAACAGTGGATTCTATAAAAGTGCTTGGACAATAATTGGAGAGGATGTTTGTGAAGCTGTGCTGGAATTCTTCAAAACAGGTAAACTATTGAAGCAACTCAATACTACACTGATATCACTTATACCTAAAACAGCTGTTCCAAAAGATGCAACTGAGTTTAGGCCGATCTCATGTTGCAATACTCTGTATAAATGTATATCCAAAATGATTTGTAAGAGGCTTAGTCAGGTATTACCAAACTTAATTGATCTTAACCAGGGGGCATTTGTTAAAGGCAGATTAATACTACATAATATTCTGTTGGCTCAAGAATTGATCAGGCACTATAAAAGGAAGAATGCTGAGCCTAGCTGTGTAATAAAGGTGGATTTAAGGAAAGCATTTGATTCTATAAATTGGCAGTTTCTTGAAGAAATGTTAAAGGCTTATGGTTTTCCTCAGAGATTTATTGATTGGATTATGGAATGTGTTACAACTTGTATGTACTCAGTGAATGTCAATGCTGCCAGTAGAGGTTTCTTTCAAGGGAAACGTGGATTAAGATAGGATGATCCTTTATCTCCTTTGTTGTTTGTGTTGGTTGTTCAATACCTTACTAGAGCTATGAAACAGGAAACAACAAAATAAGGGTTTAGTTTTCATCCTTACTGTGAACAGTTGAAGATCTCCACTCTGAGTTTTGCAGATGATTTACTAATATTTTGTGGTGCTGAGCCTGCAATTGTAAGAAGGATAAAGAAGGTATTAGATCATTTCACTGAGACCACTGGCCTCCAAGTTCAGAAATCCAATATATATTTTAGAGGGGAAGATGAAGATGTGAAAGCTCAAATTCAGAATATTTTGGAGTTTGCTGTTGGAGTTTTCCAATGAGATACTTGGGAATGCCTTTAACACCAACAGCATGGACAAATGGAGACTGTCAAAAATTGGTTGAGAAGATGACTGCAAGAATAAAAAGTTTGTCTTCTAGGAACTTGTCTTATGCAGGAAGAACATTGCTGATCAACTCTGTGTTGCTAAGTTTAAACTCATACCAGGCCAGTATTTTTTTGATCCCACAGAGTGTTATACAAGAAATAGTGAAATGTTGTAGAGACTTTTTGTGGGGAAAGAAAGAGACTGGGAAAGTTTGGGCTTTGATTGCTTAGAACCAGTTATGCAGACCAAAAGGAGAAGGTAGTCTGAGTATCAAAGAACCTAGAATATGGAATAGACCCCTATTAGGGAAATAGCTGTGGGATATTGCAAATAATAAAGAGAGCTTGTGGATCAGATGGGTGCATATGTATTACATCAAAGGGAAAAACTGGTGGGATTACAAGGTGAAAAATGATGTTAGTTGGCATTAGAAGAAGCTGTGTGTCATTAAAGATCAGTTAAAAAGAGGCATCAATCAAGGGGTTTGGCAGGCAGATAATGGGAAACAGTACACGGCCAGTGGCGGATACAGGTGGATGAGAGGAAGAGATCAGAAGTTTGCTGCTGCTTGTATAGTCTGGAATGGATACAGTCTTCCAAAGCACAACTTTATAAGTTGGCTAGCTTGGCATGGCAGGCTGCTGACAACAGACAAGCTAGTGAAGTTCCATGTGCCAGTTACTGGGACTGAATGTTGTTTATGTCATCAGGCAACTGAAAGTATTGACCACTTGTTTTTCACATGTCCTTATGCAAGGAACCTGCTACAGGAAATGCAAAGGTGGATAGGATCAATGGAGAGAATTGCGTCTCTAAATGCAGCAAAACTGAGAACTGTATGGAGATTTAATAAGGTCAAACAGAAGATCCTCTATGCAGCTTTAAACTCTATGATGTACAATGTATGGCAAGAAAGAAATGGCAGGAGATTTGGAGGGGTGGAGAAGACAGAAAACGAGAGAATAGGCAAAATAAAACAGGAACTAAGCTGGAAATTTGCATATACCAAAAGGAAGTTTAGAATAGCAGAAAAACAATTCCTATCTACCTTAGGAATTGTTGTCTGAGCAGAGTATATGTAAAGATTGGCAGTTGTAAAACATTTGTGTGCTTTGAGTTATATACAGATTTACATTTCATCAAAAAAAAAAAAAAGTTTTTCTGTGTTGGAAGTATCTATTCATGGCTATCTAGATTATTTAATAGGTTTCTCATACTGATTTAAGAATTGCATGAATTATGAAAAAAGGTTCATGATGGTGAGTTTTTCTTGAATTAGGACATTTTTACTGGTTTTAATTAACAAATTGGTGTGGCCGGTTTTTAATTTCTAATTATTAGTTATATAAAATATAAATAAATTAATAATTTATTAAAATATTACTATCAAACGTAAGAGATAGATATTAGTGTCACTTTTATTTCTATGTTGGGTAAATTCATTTGATATTTATTGATATCACAATTGGAAAGAAAAGGATGTTCATTCGTCCATACACTTCCTTTGATCGATTATCATGCATGGTAGCAAAATTAGTTTCTTATTCCAATAAGACACCTCTACAACCTTTTGCAAGTGGCTGATTCTATGAGCTGATTTTTTAATAAAAAAAAGTTAAAACGTTGTACCAACTAAACAAAAAGCATGCATTTTTAACCTCTGTTTCCTTAAGAGGAAAAAAAAAAACAGAATAAAGACAAAATCCCTCTAAAACTATGCCTGATAAACTAATCTCCCCTCAAATTTTTTTATAAGCGTAAAACTCTCCCTAACTGTCATAAGTTTGAAACCAATATGATTATGACTATATTTTAAATAGAAAAATTTTAAATTGAATTTACAATTATATATACTCCAAACTTGCTTATAATTATTTTTGGTCAACAATAAAAGTATTTCCATTTCTCATCTTCGATCGTGTTTTGTACAAAAGCTCCTCTATTTCTCTATTACATCTTCTTACTCATCCTGCTCTATTTTTAACTGTCATTGCAAAAATAAATTTTTACAATTGCCTCTTCTACTCTACTCAATTTCTTAAAACAGAAACTAACTCTGATCCTTAATTCTTCTTTAATCAGTTGCACCAGTTATTCTTCTGTCTTTCTTCTCCCTTGAAACAGTCTCCAATTCCTCTCTTTCCAGAGGTGATAAATTGCAGCCATCACAGTAGCCAGTAAGATCCTTCACTTCATCTTAGCAGATTTCCATACATGTTTTAACTCTGTCGTCCATTGCATATTCTGCCCTGATAATCCCCTAATTCCCAGCCAGGCCATGATCCTCTGCGTCACATTACTTGCATTGCAACAGTCAAAAAAACAGATGATTCAGGCTTTCATTCTGAATCTGACAGAGGCAACACAATTCATTACTAACAGCAACATGATACTGCAACAGCCTATCCTTAGTCCATAACCTCCCTTTCCACATGAGCCATGCAATGAATGAGTGCTTTGGGATGTTTCATTTATAATTTTCAAAATATAAAGATAAAAAATACTCCAAACAATATTCATATCCCCTATATTCAGTTCAATCTAAACACCAACTCAATCTATTCGATTGAATCACATATACCAAGTCGTCGATACGTGAATTGCTTATTTACTATTTTGACTATTGTCGGGCTACAACAATTGCACCTATTAAAGCAGCTAAAAGAATTATTGAAACAAATTCAAATGGAAGAAACAAATCGGTTGATAAATGCACCCCAATTTGTTGATTATTAGTTATCAAATCTTGTTCCAGAATCTGGTTTGATCTTGTAGTCCAAATAATAGCGTCCCATGACATATCTAGAATAGTACTAATTAGTGAAATAAAAAGAGTTGTACAAACTATTGAAGTAATTGCATCACCAATATTCCAAAGATTTTCCTCTTTGGAATAGTCTGAACCGTTCATGAACATCACAGCAAAAATGATTAAAACATTTATAGCTCCTACATAAATAAGTAACTGCGCAGCAGCTACAAAGTAGGAGTTCAAGAGAAGATAGAATAAGGATATACAAACAAGAACTAATCCCAGAGAAAAGGCAGAATAAATTGGATTGGAAAATAATACTACCCCCTGACCCCCTAAAATTAAACCCGATCCTAGAAAGACTAAAAGAAAATCATGTATTGGTCCAGATAAATTCATTTAAAAAAAATATATAAATTAAAACATTTCATGACTTTATTGACCGTAGCAGGAAAAAAGAAGTGACTCCTTTTTTTATGAAACTTCTTTTTGGAGTACTCTAATTTAAATTAATATTCTAAAGCATTGTTTATTTTTAAGCTATATCTATTGTGAAAATCATTTACCATTACTCTAATATAGAAAATAAACAGATTTTCTATCCAGAAATTTTTAAACAACTAATTAAAAGTTTGGATCTAGAAGAATCATTTCATCAATCCAAACTTTTAATTAGTTGTTTTGAATCAAAATCAAATCGAGGTTTTTAGACATTTTCGATTTTAGGTAAATTCGAAATTGTTCGAATGGTGTAATCATCACTTACGGATGTCGGTAAGCGCCCCAATGCAATTTGATTGTAATTCAACTCGTGACGATCATAAGCAGAAAGTTCGTATTCTTCAGTCATTGATAAACAATTTGTTGGACAATACTCAACACAATTATCACAAAATATACAGATTTCAAAATCAATACTGTAATTAAACAATCGTTTCTTTCGAATATTATTTTCTAATTTCCAATCAACAACCAGTAGATCTATAGGACATACACGAACACATACTTCACAAGCAATGCATTTATCAAATTCAAAGTTGATTCGGCCTCGGAAATGCTCAGGTGTTATCAGCTTTTCGTAGGGATATTGAATAGTTATAGGTAAACGCTTCGTATGAGATAAGGAAATCATGAAACCTTGACCAATGTACCTGGCAGCTCGTACTGTTTGTTGCCCATAATTTATGAACCCAGTTACCATAGAAAACATGTCGTGAATATATAAATAAAATAAAAAGTTTTTATACTTATTTCTTTCTCTTGTTTAATAAAAGTCGTAGAATTGTGTAGTATTTTACAGTGAAAGAAGTTGGAACGAAGTTGTTAATAATAGATTACCTAGAGAAATAGGTAAAAGAAATTTCCATCCAAGACTTAATAGTTGGTCCATTCGCAGCCTTGGTAAAGTCCATCTTGTTGCAATAGGAATAAACAAGAACAAATAAGTTTTAGCTAATGTAATAAGTATACCTATTATTGTTCCAAAGACTTTACCCGCTTTATTGATGTCAAAAGCTTAGGAATAAATCCGTATGCAATAGAAAGATTCCAACCACCTAAGTAAAGAACTGTTACAAATAATGAAGAAACTAGTAGATTTAGATACGAAGCAATGTAAAATAAACCAAATTTGATACCCGAATATTCCGTTTGATAACCTGCTACTAATTCTTCTTCATACGGTAAATCAAATGGTAATCTCTCACACTCGGCTAGAGAAGAACATAGAAAAATGATAAACCCAATAGGTTGACGCCATAAATTCCACCCCCAAAAACTATATTTTGATTGGGCTTCGACTATATCAATTGTACTTGGACTGTTAGATAATCATAGTCGATGAGAACACCAAGGTTCACATCGCTATTACAGAACCGTACATGAGATTTTCACCTCATACGGCTCCTCAGAGGTTACAAATAAATTTATGTCTTGCTATTTTTTTGGAAGATACTTATTCTAAGATTCCGAATTATACCAACGAAATTCTGTTTGCTCTACTTAATGTGATATGTATATTATGGATATATATTTTAAATATATTAAAAAGGGCTTATGAATTGATCTTATCTTTTTTTATTATAAAAATTTCATTTTTTTTGGTAATCAATAATGTAATCCTTGAATAAAAGACTGTTTATAATATTTTTATAACAATTTAAGGTATAGATATTTCAACCTAGTTTTTTGAATTTACGAAAAAGAATTAGACCTTATATTTGATATTTTAATATTTTAATTCCGAACTCATTACACGAGTTCTCTCCTTATAACTACAAAATTTCTATGAATATGAAAAAGAATTAAAAATAAAAAAAAGATCTTTTTTTGGTTGTGCAATTATTCTTTTTTATTCCGTTCCTATTCTCCTTTCTTCATAACTCCTAAAAAGGCTTTAACTTTAACCAAAATAAAAGATTAACTCATTCGTGATAGTTATTTACTTAATCAGTGAATAGGAGCATACTTTGGATCGGGATTTTGGGGAATACTTCTTGAGTGTTTCTACCAACCTAAAGCCCCAATTTACTTTCTTTTTATATACAGAAATCCCCTTTGGGTAACTTAACAAACTTACATTACCGCCTCTTTACAAACCCTTTGTGTATTTTGGTCTTCCTAATCATCCACTTATGTTTGTTCAACCTACCTTTAATCTTATGTTAATAGACCTGTCGTAATCGTAATATATAATAAAATAAAAATCTCGTAGAGTTGGCTGCTTTAAGTAATCATGCCTAAATAGCAAATCTTGGGGTAAACAGTCTCGACTGCTTTGCTTATGTTTAATTAATCCTTGTACGTAGGAAATGAGACTTACCCTTTTTTACTGCAAATTTTTAAGCCGTTTTGCTTCACTCATATAACTATCTGCTTGAAGCCTTTTTCTTAAGTGTAAGAAAAAAAATAGAGAGGAAATTTTGTGTCTCAACGAATCACACGTAGAGATATTGATAATACACACAGAGTTAATGGTATTTCATAACTAATTGATTGAGCAGTAGCCCTTAGACCACCTAAAAAGGAATATTTATTATTTGAACCATATCCTGACATAAGAAGTCCTATAGGAGCAACACTTGGAATGGCGATCCATAAAAAAACGCCAATAGTAAGATCGGATAGAATAAGGTGATCACCAAAGGGAATTATTGAATAACTTAGTAGAATGGATATGACTGCTATGGATTGTCCGATACTGAATAAACGTGCATCTCCTCGAGAAGGAAGAAGGTTTTCTTTGAAAAGTAGTTTTACGCCATCTGCTAGAGCTTGCAGAATTCCTAAAGGGCCGGCATATTCAGGACCAATACGTTGTTGTATCCCAGCAGATTTTTCTCTTTCTAACCAAACAATCACAAGTACAGCTATTATGATTCCTAATACAAGACCAAAAATAGGAACAAGTGTCCATAATATACCATAGACCACTTCCAATCTTGAAAAGAGATTAATAGTCTGTATTTCAGTTGTATCTATTATCATTTTAATCATTTTAACCGTCAACTTCTTCCATAATGATATCTATACTACCCAGTATTGTCATAATATCAGCCAATTTCATTCTTTTAACTAACTGAGGAAGAATTTGCAAATTGATAAATCCCGGCAGACGAATTTTCCATCTCTATGGAAAAACGCCTGCATCTCCGATCAAAAAAATGCCCAATTCTCCTTTTGGGGCTTCAACTCTAACATAAAGTTCTTGTTTAGCTAATTCAAAGGCTGGAGAAGGTTTTTTACTAATAAATCGATATTCAAAATCATTCCATTCTGGATCTTTTACTTTATCAAAATGGCGGATTTCCAAATTTTCATAGGCCCCCCCGGAATTCCTTCGAGAGCCTGTTGTATAATTTTTATTGATTCTGTCATTTAGCAAATTCTTACTAAATAACAAGCTAATGAATCGCCCTCTTTTTGCCATTGAACTTCCCAATCTAATTCGTAATAACACTCATACTGATCAACTTTACGAAGATCCCATTGTATTCCGGAAGCCCGTAGTATCCGCCCCGATAAACCCCAATTTAGGACTTCTTCTCCACCAACAACGCCTACGCCCTCAACGCGTTTTAAAAAAATAGGATTACGTGTAATAAGCTTTTGATATTCAGTAACCCCTGTCAAAAAGTAATCACAAAAATCCAAACATTTATCTATCCATCCATAAGGAAAATCCGCAGCTACTCCTCCGATACGAAAATAATTATGCATCATTCGCATACCGGTAGCAGCTTCGAATAGGTCATATATTAATTCTCTTTCTCGAAAAATATAAAAGAAAGGTGTCTGTGCGCCAATATCTGTCATAAAGGGGCCAAGCCATAACAAATGGGAAGCTATCCGACTCAACTCCAACATAATGATTCGGATATAACTAGCTCTTTTAGGTACTTGAATATTACCTAATTGTTCAGGCCCATTTACGGTTATTGCTTCTATGAACATAGTAGCTAAATAATCCCATCGAGTTACATAGGGCAAATATTGTATAATTGTTCGATTTTCGGCAATTTTCTCCATCCCTCTATGTAAATAACCTAATATTGGTTCACAGTCAATAACATCTTCACCATCTAGAGTAACGATAAGTTGAAGAACACCGTGCATTGATGGGTGGTGAGGTCCCATATTAACTCTCATTAAGTCTTTTCTTGTAGCTGGTACATTCATACGTTTTTTAACGATTTATTCTTCCATGAATTGCTGAAAGCTAAAAGAAATTAATATTAATCCAAATTCAACAAATAAACTAAGTACTAAAAATTAAAAGGCCGCGTTTTTTGCAATTAACGAGTTTTTATCTCTCGAATATTCAACCGACCAATTAATTCTTTATAACGTAGTGTATTTTTTTTTGCCAAATAAGCCAACAATCGTTGACGTTTGCCCAATATTTTTCGTAACCCTCGCTGAAATAAATAGTCTTTTTTGTGCAGTTCCAAATGTGAAGTAAGTCTCTGGATCTTATTGGTAAACCAGAATACTTGAAATTCAACAGAACCTCTATTTTCTTCTTCAAAACTTAGTGTACTTTTTAGCATAAAGAATTCTCCCTTACAGATATGTATTTTACCAATGAGTAATAATAATGCTATTTTTTTTACTATATAAATTTTATGCAGTATGTTAATGCCGTATATGTGTAAATTTCTTTATTAACTCCTACGTTTATCAATTCATATAAATCAATGCAGTTTTAAATTCCATTTTAGTCGGATAGATGAATACAGAAATGTTGTACATTTTTCCATTGATAAAAGGATAAATTTAGCCCTAAAATGAATAAGATTCTGGTAATTGATTTCTAGGTCTAATTGATACGTTATTGATTTTAGTTTCTATATTTGAATGGGATATAAGATAAGTCCGTGTTTGAATCTATTTCTTTTCCTATACCCTCTGCCTGTCTTGGGGCATATATACCAAGAATGTCCTATCAATTACTTTTCACCCATGGGTACATATGGATCCTTAAAATACTGAAACGGCTACCATTGGTGGTATCAAACCAATATCGATTCAGACAAGCTAAATCTTCTAATCGATAATTAGGCCAAAGAAACAACTTTAAGTTAATTAATTCATTTTTATCTTTATCAAGATCTTTCTCTTTGTCCAACAATTGCTTACAGTTGTTCTTGGTCCAACATAATGAAGGTATATCAACAAGATTCTTATTTTTACTCTTTGAGTTGAAACAAATTAAATTTCTGAACTCTCTACGACGTCTGGGCGATAAAATATTTTCGGGAAGAAGTAAATTAAAATGATTCGTATCAACGTATTCTTCTTCTTGATATCGTTGATTTGTGTGTGTATGAACCAACGAAATGCCTAAGGTTTTATACATAAGAAATTTCCCATCATTTTTTACAGACAGACGGTTGGGTTCAATAACCAATACTCCCTTTTAATCAATTCTGGAAGACTTAAATTCTTCTGAATGAGCATTATATCCAAACTCATTTCTCTTCTTTGAATCGAAGATATAGTAATTTTTTTTGGATTTTTCAGTCTAAGCAAGAGGCAATATATTTTGATATTATTCATTATTCTTTTGATTTAAAGCATCACCCCACCGTAATTGAAAAAGGAAATGACGTTTCAGAAACAAATTTAGTTCTGCTTCTGTCTTACTTTTGTATTGTTTGTAGTGTTTTTTCTTTTTACCTTTTTTTTTATCTTTGATACTTCATAATCTTCTTGAATCTGGTTTTCCTATTTTGTTGAGAGAAAGGTTTCAACAGTCCCTTGACTTTTTTGTACGCCTGCTCCAAGATCTTTTCATCTTGTCGCTGGTTCTTTTTTATTTAGCTTTTTCTTCTTTGTGTTTTTATTTGATGATATAAATTCGCCCTTTTCTTTTCCAGTGATGTTTTTCTTTTCACTAACAACATTTTCAACATTTTCATTTAGATTTAAATTCCAAATAAATACTTTGCTTGGGATAACCCACGGTTCCCTTTTATATAGATTATAAAGTAGTAGGAATTCCGGAAAGAACCACAGTTCCAAACCTAAACTGAAACTGGGACGAGTTAGTATTTCTTCATTCATTCCCATCCAATCCAAAAAAACCTTTTTTGGACTTCGAGAGTTTCTTTTTGGATTTTTCAAAAGTGTAGGATAAAAATGGCCTTTTTTATTCTTATTACTTAGTTTATGATTACTACCAATTTTATTGTTTTGATTATTCCTCGTATTGCTCTTAACCCATGCCTGAATATCCATATCCACGCTTTTTCTAAGGTCCAAATTTAAAATTTTCCAATTAAAATATTTTCTATCATAATAGTTTTTTCTATATCTAATAGCGCCCTTTCCCAGATAATAATCTCTAGTAGTATTTTCTAATCTATCAAAAGGGTTGTGTTTATATGTGTTAGAATTAGCAAAAAACTCTCGGTTTATAGTTTCCTTTCGTTCAAAGGGTGATTCATAAAAAAATGAATTTCCCCTATTTTCAGAATTAATATATTGATATGACAAAAGGTCATATCTCGAGTTTTTTTGAAAATTCTCTTTTTGATTCAATAGGAATAATAAAGATACTTCGGAATCTTTTTGTTTTTTGGAATCAATTAATTGGTCTTTTTCATAGAAATTCGATTTGCAAGTTTGATTTTGAATTATATTATGTTGCTTAACTCTCTTTCTCCATTTTGCTGATCTTAATTTCTATAACTAAAATAATTAGCTCAGATATACATAAAACAAATGTTATGAAAAATTTATAAATTTAAATCGGAGATTTATAATGCTCCAATTTTCAATATAAGTTACACAAATTACAGAATTTGTTCTCAAATAAAAAATTATTAGCGGAAGTTGTAGAGATTTCTCGATTTCTTGGTTAAAAGAAAACTTAGTAATAACATAATTATTATTAAATTTTTCAAGAGGGTTATGGTTTTTTTAAAAATAAAAAACTCAAGGGGACATGTGTGATTTAGACATAGCTTGGGTGTCTTTCTCATTTTCCAAAATAATATTAGAACAATGATAGATACAAGAAAAAATTAAAGGAAAAGTGATAAGTAATAATCTCACCCATCCATTTTTCTTGTCATTTTCTCCATACAAGTATCACTACTCATAATATTAATAATCTTAAAGGGGCATTGTTGTCATTTTATTCATTTTTTTTCCCATAAGCAGTCACTATTCCATAGATGGAATGTAAGTTATTTATTTATTTTTTTTGAGAATGGTACCTGTATTGATGAAAAAGAAGTATCTATACTATTACTTTGCATCCTTTTATATGCTAAATTATGCATATCTTGAACATCAATTCTGCTTACTTTAGTGAGTTTGCAGAGTTCAAACGAGGCTATTAAGGAAATTAATAGATCAATTACTACTTGTGCTTTTGCCGGTATTGTGTCTCTTGAGGTTACTAGTTAAGAGCTCACAATCCGTTTGAATCTAAATCTGGGGGATACCAAGATTTGATGCCTGTTGTAGTGCTGCTATGCAAGTCATGGCTTCAGTTTGAAATGGCGAAAGACCATGAAGATCTATGAACTTCAGCTGCATTACCATACAATGCGGCGAGACTATTTTCTAAACTCCCGCAGCTGCTCTTGTAGTTGGAAGACTTGAGGCATCAAATATGATGACAGAATTTAACCCAACTGGCTCATGATCACAAATTCCCCGGCTATGCAACTCACCTCCCCGATATCCAAGCAGATTAACAAGGCTAAGAGACTGTTTATGTATCTGAAATTCTGACTGTATAAGTGTCCAAGATACAGAAGTACTGTGTACTTGATTTCGCCAAACTTTATCATTCCGCTCCATCCAGATTCTCCAAATAATGATATGGAAAAAATCCACATCTAATTTTTTGGGATAACTCTGTATCCACTGAACAAACAATTGGAATAAGGAACTAGCTCCACAGTTGAGTATTGAACTTAAGGTGGCAGGGGCCAAGCGCCAAATACCCTGTCAAACTTGGCAATTGACAAAAAGATGGAAACTATCCTCCTCGTGACAACCACATCTATGACATGCGGTTTCTATTGGAATGCCTCTTTTGTCAAGACCCTCCCTTGTTGCTAATGCATTTAGCAAAGCTCTCTCGAAAAGCATCTTTATTTTTGGCTCGACTGATGAGTTCCAGAGTTTCTTCCATGCCAATGTCTCAGATGCGGAATAGATGTAATTCTGTGGGGATTACTGATGCTGGGGATTCAGGGCAACATGGTAGCCAGATTTCACCATGTACATCCCATGCTCTATGTAGAGCCACATCAATTTATCATCTTGTAAGGATCTCGTTGGGTCAATAAAGATACCTAAATTGACGGTATAATAGTCACTGGAAAGATATTTTGCAGAAAATGGAGTTTCTAGTGACCATCCAAGTTGATCAAGTCTTTGACCATGAAGTCTGTATGAGTTGCAAGGATGGAATTCCTTTGGATTGGATTAGAATGAGTTGGAATCCAGTCATCCGAGAGTATAATAGATCTTCCAGAGATTACCTTCCAGTTCACATTATTCTCTAGGAGTTTTTCTCCCTAGAGAATACTCTGAAAACCCCAGGTTGCATTAGTTGGTGTCTGTTCAGGGGAAAAGGAACCATTGGTGCAGTATTTAGCCCTATAAAGTCTCGAAAGGAGAGAGGTTAGCGCAGTCACGATCTTCCAGGCATGTTTTGAAAGTAAAGCTTGATTAAACTCTTTTTTAGCTTTCAGGCCAAGCCCTCCTTGAAACTGTGATTTTGCAATCTTATTCCATGCCCTGCAGTGAATTCTGCTTTGTTGGTTGTCTCCCCTTCCAGATGAAACGAGCAATGAGCTTTTCTGCTTCATGCAGAGTGCCTGCAAGAAGCTTAAAGATGCCCATGGGGTAAACTAACATGGATGATAAAGTGGCCTTTGCCAATATGACACACCCCATTAATGATAACAGCTTTGTCTTCCAGTCTGCAAATTTATTTGTTAATCTAGAGAAGATGTTCTGGAAGATCACCTTCTTTCTTTCTTTGATATCCAGGCCCATTCCCAAATATTTACTCTGAAAATGACCTTGAGGAATGTTGAGGGTTTGCAAAATAACTTTATACTCTCCAGAGTATTAGGGCTATGAAGGATAGAAGACAAAGGAAGTTGATGCGCTGTCCTAAAAAGGCTGCATATCCCTCAATGAGTCATGATAGAGAAAGGATCGAATCTTCTTTGCATTCAATCAAGAATAGACTATCTGCATACATTAGGTGATGGAGACCATTGAGTTAAAACTGATGGAGAGGGACATGTTGCTGCCAATAATGGAGAGGACGAGTAAGTAGAAGTCATGGATGCTAATGGAGGATCTAAAGACGCTGCTTTGAAGAATAATCCTTACATCTGTGATCCACTATCAAATATTGTTGGACCTTTGACTCATGCTAGACACAGGAGGATGACTGAATCACTTAATAGTCTCATTACTACTACATGGGCTACGGAAGAAATTAATGTTGAACATTACAAGCCCAAGACTATTAATTTGTTGCAAGTGTCACCATACGGACTTGGCTCATTTGGGAGGAAAGAATCTCGTCCCTCAATCCAAGGAGAGACCGCCGGCCACCACCCTCCTCATGGGAGTCTAATGGATCCCTAAATTTTAGGGATGAGATCATTCAAACTTTATCTCTTTGAAAGATAAGACTTTATCTCTTTAAAGGATAATATTTGGATGATTCCTTTTTATCTATTCCTTTTCGAGTTTGTCTACGATAAGGAGTCAACTCAGTGATGTCTACTTAACCGTTGGATGAAAACTACCTCAAGATGGATGGCTAAGATCACTTTACAAAGAAGATGATGATAGAATTTTTGCTCAAGAGAAATTCTATCCATTCGAGTGATAGGAATCTTTTTATGAGATTATTTCTTTCTATTTTGAGTTTCAATTAATTCCTACATAGACTTAAATGTTTTAAGTCTATAAAAGTGTCCAGATTCGTTATCTTATCACTTAAGATAACTAGGAGTCTTTAGAGTTTGATTTGATTTCAAATTCATAGAGATAGGAATAGAGTTGAAGAGTTGTGTTCTTCCTCTACTTCTTAGGAAGAAAATTCGGCCACCTGCCTCTATAAATAGGGACCGAATTTCTCTTGTTCAACACACATTGTCATTGATATTTTATGAGTGAAATCAAATTGGTTAGGATTTTATTCCTTTCATGGAGTTCTTGTGAGGACTTTTTTGTTTAGTTGTTGCATATGTGTTGCGACAATTATTAAACTTATCTATCTTGTTTAGTTCACTTAATAATGACGTCTTTAGCATTAGATCTTTAGAATTTTGGTTCTCAAGCTCATAGATCTCATGTCTATTGGGTTTTCTTACACAATTTTCTAAAGGGGTCTTTGCTTGGTTAGAAATAACTCACTTCATTCTTGATTTGGGTTGTTCTACCATTGAACTCGTTAATTGATCCATGTGAGGTCAAATATCTTTTCTTTTGTTTTCGTGTGTTTTAATGTCTTCTATATCCAAATTCTCCAAATTTCGCTGCCTACAGTCTTTGTCTTTCCGAATTAGCAAAGTTGATCTTTCATCAAGATTGATTTTGTCACAGATTCCTATGGTTAGGTAGCTGATTCGAGGGGCGTTCCTGCTAATCTTCACTCCCAAACAAGGAAATAGGCGAATGCCTGAGGTGATTGCAGAGGAGTGTACTTGTTAACATAAAATAAAAAGATAAGGAGAAAGTGGACACCCTTGCCCTAGATCTTTATTGGGAGAAAAGAAAGGCAATCCTTCTCCATTGACTTGAACTGAGTATGAAACTATGGTAACATAATGCATAATCAGTGCGATTAAATTGGGGGGAACTTTGCCTTTGTCAACAATGCTTGAAGAAAAGACCAGGAGAATTTCAGTTTGGCTAGTTGTCGAGCAATGTGTCAAGTGTCCTCGACTCAAATGTGACCTTCTTCACTCCTAGGAGTGAGTTTACCTGAGGCCCTTTCTGTTACACCTTTTGAAATCTGTTGGGGGTGGCCAATTTCTTGTCCAATCTTGCGAAAATTAGAGTAGCACATTGTCAGCCATCTAAAAGCAAAACGTATGGGTTGCCTCCCATAAAGCGCATTGGTTTTAAGTCTCATGCCAGACTTCAAAAGAAATTTCAGTAAAGTTCCTTCAGGACCAGAACTTGATAGTTCTGTCCTTTACTCCCTTCTGTCCATCCAAGGTACGGCTTAAGCCTCTGACCATTGACCAAAAAGGTGTTGCCACTTTGTGGATTCATGATCTCCACTGCTCCATGAGTTAGGACCTTGTTGATTTTGTAGGGCCCGGTCCATCTTGACTTCAATTTCCCTGGAAAGAATTTCAGCCTGAAATTGTACAACAAGACCTCTTGTCCCTCTTGGAAGTTCTTCTTGACAATGTGTTGATCATGGTAAGCCTTAGTTTTCTCTTTGTAGACTCTGGACGATTCGTATGCCTCTAGTCTGAATTCTTCCAGTTCATTCAACCGAATCAATCTCAATTCTTTGCTTTTGCCTGGATCAAGATTCAGTTCCTTGATAGCCCAGTAAGCCTTATGTTCCAACTCTACTGGCAAGTGGCATGCTTTCCCATATACCAGTTTGAACGGGGACATACCAATGGGAGTCTTGTATGCTGTCCTATATGCCCATAAAACTTCATCTAACCTTGAGGACCAATTCTTTCTGGTAGAATTAACAACCTTTTCCAGGATTCTTTTCACTTCCCTGTTTGACACTTCTGCTAGCCCGTTTGATTGTGGATGGTATGGTGTTCATACCTTGAGCCTGATTCCATATTTCTTTACCATGGCTGCAAATGACTTGTTACAGAAGTGTGATCCTTCATCGCTGAGTATCATCCTGGGTGTACCAAACCTGGCGAAAATATTTTTTCTTAGAAACCTGAGAACAGTTTTAGCATCATTGTTCTTTGCAGCTACAGCTTCAATCCATCTTGAAACGTAGTCCACTGCCAGCAGGATGTAGGAGTTCCCAAAGGATGACACGAAGGGACCCATGAAGTCTATCCCCCATACATCAAATAGTTCCACTTCAAGTACGTTCTGCTGTGGCATCTCATTTTTCCAGGAAATATTTCCTGTCCTTTGGCACCGATCACAGCTTTTGACAAATTCTCTTGCATCTCTAAACAGGGTTGGCCAGTACAGTCCAACTTGTAGAACTTTGATTGCCGTCCTTTGACCGTTGAAATGTCCACCATAGGGTGAACTGTGGCATTTGTGTAACACCTCTTTGAATTTAGATTCTGGAATGCACCTTCTGATCAATTGGTCTGCACATCTTTTGAATAAGTAGGGTTCATCCCATAGGTAGAGTTGAGCATCATGCGAGAATCTCTTGCGTTGTTGTGGGGTGAGATCTGGGGGAATAACACCAGTAACAACAAAGTTAGCAAAATCTGCAAACCAAGGCCTGTTACCTGTCACTCTCATGAGTGTGCCTGTCACTCGCCAGAGTGACTCATCAGGGAATTTTTCTGAGATTGGAGTTGTGTCTTCTGGAATTTCTTCAAGCCTTGGCAGATGGTCTGCTACTTGATTCTCGGCACCCTTTCTATCTCTTATCTCCAAATCGAATTCCTGCAACAACAATACCCATCTAATCAACCTTGGTTTAGACTCTTTTTTGTTGATTAAGTACCTGATGGCTGCATGGTCGGTATAGACTATGACTCTCATCCCTAGCAAATAAGCTCTGAACTTATCAAATGCAAATACAATTGCCAGCATTTCCTTCTCTGTAGTGGTGTAGTTGACTTGTGCGGAGTTAAGGGTTTTACTAGCATAGTAAACCACATGTAACACCTTGTTCCTTCTTTGTCCAAGTAAAACACCAACTGCAAAATCACTTGCATCACACATTAGTTCAAAAGGTTGTGACCACTCGGGTGTGATGATCACAGGTGCAGTGACGAGTTTGTTTTTCAATTCAGTGAATGCATTTAAACAGGATTCATCAAAAATAAAAACAGTGTCTTTTTCAAGCAAATTGCATAAGGGTTTAGAAATTTTCGAAAAATCTTTAATGAACCTCCTGTAAAAACCAGCATGGCCTAGGAAACTTCTCACTCCCCTGACTGTGGTTGGTGGGCTGAGTTTCTCAATGACTTCAATCTTTGCCTTATCCACTTCAATTCCATCCTCAGAGATCTTATGCCCCAAGACAATTCCCTCAGTTACCATAAAATGGCATTTCTCCCAGTTGAGAACCAGGTTGGCTTCTATACATCTTTTCAGTATCAGCCCAAGGTTGTCCAAAAATGCATCAAATGACTTACCAAAGACCGAGAAGTCGTCCATAAAGACCTCAATTATGTCTTCCACCATATCAGAGAAAATGGCCATCATACATCTTTGAAAAGTAGCCGGTGCATTGCACAGTCCAAATGGCATTCTCTTGAAGGCAAATGTGCCATAAGGGCAGGTGAAAGTCGTCTTCTCTTGATCATCGGGGTCTATGGCAATCTGGTTGTAACCTGAGAAACCATCAAGGAAACAATAATACATGAATCTAGCTAATCTATCCAGCATTTGATCAATAAAAGGAAGGGGAAAGTGGTCTTTTCTGGTAGCTTTATTAAGCTTTCTATAGTCCATGCACACTCTCCATGAATTGTTCAGCCTTGTTGGGATTAGCTCGTGGAGGTCATTCTTTATCACTGTGATTCCTCCCTTCTTAGGCACGCACTGCACTGGACTCACCCACTTGCTGTCAGATATTGGGAAGATAATCCCTACATCCAGCAGCTTGATAATCTCCTTTTTCACCACTTCCTTCATGACTGGGTTGAGTCTTCTTTGTCCTTCAATGGTTGGCTTGGCGTCATCTTCAAGCAGGATTTTGTGCATGCATATGGAGGGGTGATGCCCTTAATGTCGACAATTGACCACCCAATGGCTTCTTTGTGCAATCTCGGTACTCTCGGCAATCTGTCCTCTTGATGGTTGTAAGCATAGAGGAAATGATTACAGGTAAGGTGTTTCTTGCTCCAATATAGGCGTACTTCAAATGTGAGGGCAAAGGATTAAGTTCGAGATGAGGTGGTTCTTCAATTGAAGGTTTGAGGCATCTCCCTTCCTTGGTCGGGTTTATCGGTTCAAAGGGTTCTTGTGTAGGATGCCACTTGGGGGAGTGGTTCAGGTAGCTCAGGCAAGTGGCCCTGTACTCATCCCCTCCTTCCTGTTCCTCATTATAGTCTGGTCACCAAAGTTCCTTGAGGAGATCGTCTTGCAGTAATTCTTCCGTCACTGCTTCCTCTGCTTCTACATTTCTCACCATGTAGCAGTCGTGGACTTCAGCGGGATATCTCATATTTTTGAAGATATTGAAGGTAACCTTCTCCCCATCAAAGTGCAGTGTGATTTCTCCCTTTTTCACCTTAATGATTGCATTTGTTGCCAGAAAAGGTCTCCCCAAGATGATGGGTACATCCCTGTCTTCTTCCATGTCCAAAACCACAAAATCGGCTGGGTAAACAAAGTTACCAACTTTCACAAGAACATCATGTAAGATTCCTTTTGGGTAAGTCAGAGATCTGTCTGCCAACTGCAGGGTCATGTTAGTGGGTACCAGAAATTTGTCCAGATCAAGGAATTTAAATACAGACAATGGCATGAGATTTATGCTTGCACCAAGATCTAGTAATGCTTTTGAAAATTCTCTGATTCCTACAGTGCAAGGAAGAGTGAAACTACCCGGATCTTTTAGCTTAGGTGGTAATTTTCTCAGGATAGCTGCACTACATTCTTCATTTAGAGTGACAAAAGCAGAGTTATGCATTTGTGGCTTATTCGCTACCAAATCCTTCAAGTACTTGAAGTATTTGGGCATTTGTTTAAGTGCATCAACAAGCGATACTTGAAGTATCTGAATGAACCTGTTGAGTCCTTCATCCATTTTCGCCTTCTTCTGTCTTACTGGATATGGTGGCGTTGGAGCTGGCTGTGGTGGTTCCTGAATTGGTGCTGGAAATTGAATTCCCTCCATTCCAGGTTTTTCAGCGGTTTGCTCCTGTTCAACCATATCATCATTATCAGATATTTGCTCAGAAGAAGTTTCATTCTTACCTGCAGGGTCACTCGCAGGAGTGACTTCTTCACTTGGCTGATTGAGTTGCTTTCCACTTCGGAGGGTGACAGCCTTCGCTTGCTCTTGGTCATTCCCCTTGGGGTTCACAATTGTGTCACTGGGCAGGCTCCCAGATGGTCTTTCAGCATTTTGTTTTGCAATCTGGGCCAACTGATTTTCCAAACTCTTGCAAGACACCGCCAAACTCTTGATTGCATTTTGTACAGAAATCCATTCATCTTCCCTTGGTATGTATTGTTGGTTAGAGCGTTGCTGATTCGATAGTTGGGAAGGCGACCGTCTTGTCTGTGGAATCACGGGGTTGAGCAGGCCTTTGATAATTTCCTTGTTGTGGAGCATTGTTCCGGTTGGTCATTGTTGATTTCTCCAATTGTTGAAGTTGTTGAATCCCCTGCATTGCCTGTCGACAAATTGGACAGCTTCCATTTTGGAAGGGCGATCATCAAACGTGGGATCCATCGCATAATACACATACTTCTGCCTTGGATTTGGACAGCTCACTTCTGAGCTTAGTCATTTCGTTCATCATAATAGCCATTTGAGCTTGCAGATGTGTACTCGGATCTAGTTCCATCATCCTTGGCTGTTTTGAAATTGCCCTTGGATCAGATTGCCATCTTGAATGGTTGGTGGTCATATTGTCGAGCAATTGCCTTGCTGCATCAACTGGCTTCATCATAAATACACCACCAGCTGCAGCATCAAGGGAGTCTCTTGTAGTTGGTAGCAGACCATTGTAGAAGATGCTCAGTTGAAGATGCTCTTCCAAACCATGCTGAGGGCATGTTCTGACCATTTCTTTCAATCTTTCCCATGCGTCATAAAGCGTTTCTGTTCCATGCTGCTTGAAGTTCATTATTGCTGTTCTGAGTTGTGCAGCTTTTGCGGGTGGAAAGAATTTTGTTAGGAAACACTGCCTTAACTCTTCCCAAGTGGAAATAGAGTTGTTGGGTAATGTGTTGAACCATGCTTGGGCTTGATCCTGCAATGTAAAAGGGAATAGTCTCAGTCTAATGTCATCATTAGATAAGCCTTGAATTTTAAAAGTACTGCATAAACGCAGAAAACTTCGGATGTGATTATTAGGATCTTCATGAGGTAATCCATGGAATGGGCAGGCTAATTGAGTCCATTGGATCATCTGTGGCTTGAGCTCAAAATTGGTTGCTTCTACATCAGGGAACACTAAAGGAGATTGGACTTCTTCTTGCTGTGGGATGAAGAAATCTCTAAGCAGTCTTTCTGGTCGGTTTCGTTGATCCCCACCAGGGTTCCTATTGTTCTCCGGATTGCCACCTTGGTTAGCCATTTCAGATGAACCTTCTTGGTTGTCCTGTTGCACCCGGTTCTGCCTTCTTCTTGCCGCTCTGGTTCTACGGATGGTAGCTTCAATTTCTGGGTCAAAAACGGGTTCACTTCGTTGGTGCCTTCTAGTCATACACCAAAGAAAAGAAACTGGAAGCTTAGTGAGGTAACCAGAGAAGAATTTTTATATATATACACACACACAAAAACAACAAATTTTTGGAGGTTTTACGCCGTCCCCGGCAACGGCGCCACTTTCTGGTGCTTGCCGAGTTCACCAAAAAAAAAGATAAATATTACTAGCTTGGATTATGAGTTTTGTAGATAATGGAAGCTAGGTCGATCCCACGAGGACAGCTAATTACCAAATTTGTTGTAAAGAAAAACTGTCAGTCAACAAGGTGTCAATCAGGAGAATGGAAACAGTCACTCAGGGGAATGGAGGCCAGGGGTGTTCTTCTCCTCTTCCTACTGTTGTAGTTGTTTTATTAGCACTGTAATGGTTGAGTTCTTGTTCATTCAGCTCACTTATAACTCTAAGTCAGTTCCCATTTTTCCTAGATTCATCTTTGCACCCTTAACAACCTATTTTCCAATGATTGATTCCGGCTACAAAGTCATTAAGTTCTTAGGCCTTCAAGAATGCTTATGTTAACTAAGTATATTCGTATCTTAGTTAAAACCATTGACTGTTACCTCTATGTCATAAGTTAAAGTTGAAACAATCCAAACCAAGTTTATCCTTCCAGATCTCCCTTAGTTCTAGCATGCATTCAATTTAGTGATCAAGTAAATGAATGTAGAAAAACTTTCAACCATAAAACAAGGAACAAAACCAGTGCTTTGACAACTACAACATCAGTTGAGGAGAATAACCCCTGGGAACTGTTTAGCTACTCATACAGATTAATGCTACATCTACTATATCGAAAGACATCATAGAAGTATGCATAGTAAACAGAATTCAAGCTAACAGTCAAAAGATGAGGAGAAAGCATGCGGTTTCGAGTCACTCACGGGAGTGAAGGGGTTCACTCGTGGAATCAAGGAGAAACTGGGTTGCTATTCTTCAACTTCGCTTCCTCACTGAGTTGTTGCTGCTTCTTCTTCTTTCTTGTCTTCTACTGGAGTTTTTCGAGTGTTTTTGCAACTAAGAAGCTAACCAGAGGCTGAGAGATATCCCCCTTTTGTGAGAGTGCAGCTCCCTTCTTTATAGTGCCTTGCAACCGGTGTCTTCATCATGAGAACCTCCCCATGCTTGGAGTTGTTTAATCCTCCCAATGTCTTGAGCCTGCAATCCACTTGGCCGTTCCTTTTCTTTCTTCTAGCAGTAGCCGCTTTGCTCTCATTGATCAGCAGTGGTGGCTGGGATTGCGGCTGGGGGACAGCATGCTCTAGGAGGAAGCAAGGTTATTAATGATAAGATGCTTCTTGTCTAAGAGCCTTCTCTTTCGTCCAGCTCAGCAATCTTGCCTCAACAGCCCATAATTTGCTCCTTTGACTTCCAATTTTCAGCAATTATTCAGTCTGGTCCTTTCCTAACAATAACATTAAAATGAGCTAAGTAATTTGCATCAATGTTAGGAAATACCCCCAATTGTTCATCAAATATAAAGTTAAGTGTGATGCTTTTATGTAACAATTTAACCGTTATCAGTCGACGGCTTTATCCGCAAGCCGCCGGACACTTGCCTGGATCTTGAGGATTGGCAGACCAATCATGGCTGAAAAATTCTATGGATCCGGCCGTTCGTTCCACTATTCCTCATCGGGAGGTCGCTGCCACACTTTGGTCGGAACTCGGGGAGCGATTCGGCATCGTCAACGGTCCCCGAATCCAGCAATTGAAGGCCGATTTGGCCAACTATAAGCAAAAAGGGATGAGTATGTCCTATTATTGTTGTTTACAACTTTTGTGGGAAGAGCTTTACAATTATGAGCCACTACCGTGTGGCTCGACGGCTGTCCATGAAGAATCTGACAGGCGGCGTGAGTCGGAGAAACTTCATCAGTTGTTGATGGGCTTGGACGCATCTTTGTATGGTACCTTACGTTCCAATCTTCTCTCCCAAGATCCTCTCCCGACTGTGAATCGTGCATACTCGCTGCTTGTACAAGAGGAACGGCTTCACTCTTTGTCCGTATCTTCTGATGACACTGCCGGGGAGGTGATAAGTTTTTGCCGTTCAGTCAGCTCGACCGGCTTTGCTTCCCACCCCAGTCCTCATTTTGATCCCAAAAATACGGACTCCAAAGATAAATTTGTTGTGTGTTTGCACTGCTCCAAAACCGGTCACGACGTCTCGAGTTATTTTGGTTTACTTGGCTACCCAGATCGGTGGCCTAGTTCGTCTCGCGGTTTAGTTGGGCGTGGTTCTGGTTCTCGTGGTGGCGGTCGTGGTTCGACCATCCGTGGTGGTGCTTCTGGCCACGGTTCAAGCGGTTCAACCAGCCATGCTAATGTGGCACTTGTTTCTGGTTCTCACTTTGCTGATAGTGTCGTGACTAAAAGTGGCAAGACTCCTGTTATGGGACTTTCCCTTGACCAATGGCAGACCCTTCTCACTATGATTAATAATAATAAGAGTGGTGATTCTTTTTCTTGTAAGCCTCTGTCTTATGATTGGATATATGATTGTGGCGCTACTCACCATATGACACGTTTTCTCCATTTTTTAACCGATTTGAGGCCTATTTCACCTCGTCCTGTTCAATTACCTGATGGTTCTCTCACTTATGCCTCTCAGGCGGGCACGGTTCACTTGAGTGATTTTGTGACTTTACAAATGTGTTGTTCGTTCCTAGCTTGAAATGCAGTGTGATTTCTTTATATCACCTACTAGAGGATTCTCATTGTGTTGCTCAGTTTACTAAAAAATTCTGTGTTATTCAAACCCGCACCTCGAGGACTCTGATTGGCGTGGTGAGCAGTTGGGGGGTCTCAATTTTTTTCGTGGGCCGGTTGGTGTCGGTGCAGTTCGTGCATCGTCTGAAGTCTTGGCTTCCTTGTGACACCAGCGGTTGGGTCATCCTTCCACCAAGGTCTTACGATAGTTATCTCTTTCAGATTCTAGTACTTTTGGTGATGTTTTCAATAAAGATTGTGACATTTGTCTTCGAGCCAAACAATCTCGTGATAGTTTTCCTATTAGCAATAGTCAAAGTAATGAACTCTTTTCTTTAATTCATCATGATTTATGGGAGCCGTATCGCACTCCTTCTCTTTCTGGTGAGAGATAATTTTTTACTATGGTCGATGATTTTTCGCGAAGTACTTGGATATATCTTCTGGAGGATAAGACATCTGTTTCTGCTCGTCTTCATAATTTCTTTGCCATGATTCTTCGTCAATTTTAAAAGTTGGTTAAAATTATTCGTAGTGACAATGGGCCTGAGTTCTTGTCTATGGGTGACAATTTCCGCCAACACGACATTTTACATGAAACTTCTTGTGTAGGAACGCCTCAACAAAATGGGCGCGTCGAACGTAAACATCAACATATTCTTAATGTGGCTCGTTTTTTGCTTTTTCAAGCTCATCCTCCCATATAGTTTTGAGGTGATTGTGTCTTAACTGCAGCCCATTTGATTAATCGGACCCCCTCTGCTATTTTGAATGGGAAAACCCCGTTCCAGTATTTATATGGCAAGTGTCACCGGCCCTCTTTCTCCCCACGAGAAGCCCGGGACAACCACATGCCTCAACCCGGGAAAAGCACTCAGCAAGACCCGGCAATCAGAGTACCCGGAACAACCAGCCAACTTGATCAAGAAACGTAGCAAAACTCAGGGCAGGCAACCGGCCTTACCGAGAAATGCAACAAAGCCTCGGCACAAGCACTTAAGCTAACCGAGAAATGCAGCAAGACTCGGGTAAGCACTCACCTTACCGAGAAATGTAGGGAAACGTTAACTGGCAAATAGGACGGGACCGAGAAAACCCGGTACACTCAGGACAACCTGGCTACCCGAGAAAACACAGGACTTAACCAAGAAAGCAATGGACACTAGAAATGGGAAAGAAAAGGGACTCAAGAAATACAAGCCGAAAACCGGCTCAACCTTGTATTATTACTCAAAACACAAGGAAAGGCTCTCTAACTCAAGAAGGCTTACAACTCTACTCTCTATGCCTTCAAATGAGCCAAGGCCCCCTATATATACAAGAATGGGGAGGGAATACCCTTACAAGCATTACACCAAATGCCTAACATGCATTGGACTACAAGACTACAACATGCAATGGTACATGTTGGCAGCAACTCCAACACGCCTACACCTTGGCCGACATGTATTTGTGCACAGTGCGAAACGGGTCCCACGGTTCTAGAAGCTCCTAGCTCCTTCCGGCAAATCTCGCCTCCAGATTGCACCCGGGGGCCGTGCTGCAATGTTGTTTATCTCAGCTCGGGTTCCCACTTAACCGTCTCGCATGATTATCTCGCATTCCCGCATAAGGGCCATTGCACTAACTCAAGTGCCTTGGGCAGGAACTCACATCCACCCGCTTGCACGCCCGGCATCGGCTACCAAGGCGTGTGCTACCGAGAAAATTTTTTTAGGGGGCTAACAGACCTCCTCCACTTGGGAGGTTGACGCCCTTGTCAACTGCTTGGCCTATTCTCAATACTCGGCAATTTCCTTCTCAAACTGCCACAAGTCGTTCTCATCGACCCACTCGGCATCGGCTGGAGACTCATCCCTCCAATGCACTAGGAACTGTGTCTGTCTCACCTTCTTGCTCTGCCCGATCATCTCATGATCAAGGACCTTGTGGATTTTCTTCTCAAACTGTTTCCTCACAACCGGGGGTGCTCTTTTTGCTTGCACCCATTCTTCTCCTGTCTCATCGGCATTATATTGTTTGAGGAAACTAACATGGAAAGTCGGGTGTACCTTCAACCGTGGTGGCAGCTTCAAGCGATAAGCCACGTTCTCCACCCGTTCCATAACTTCAAACGGGCCATCGTACTTAGGCACCAGCCCTCGATGCACGGTCTTGCTGGCAATCTCCTTCCAAATTTGCGGAGTCAACTTGAGCATCACCCAGTCCTCCACCTTGAACTCAACATCCCGTCTATGCCGGTCAGCATACTGTTTCATCTTTTGCTGGGCAATGGCTAGGCTGTCTCGTGCCTCTTCAAGCATCTCTTGCTTCACCCTTGCAAACTGGTGTGCTGCAGGACAAGAACTGGCAACGGCCTTCACTGCTATCTCATGGGGCGTCATCGGCTGCTCCCCGTTTACCAACTCAAATGGGCTCAACTTCGTGGCCAACGACCTGTGGAGGTTATAATAGAATTGGACAACATCAAGTAAATGAGGCCAATTCTTTTGACTTGTCGTGACATAGTGCCGTAGGTACTCCTCCAAAACGGCATTTACTCGCTCTGTTTGGCCGTCCGTCTGTGGATGATTGGCCGTGGAAAACATCAGCTGCGTGCCCATGGCATTGAAAAGCTGTGTCCAAAACCGGCCCGTGAAACGGGCATCCCGGTCCCTGACTATGTCCTCCGGTAAGCCGAAGTACTTCACCACGTTCTTGAAGAATAAGTCGGCAGCAATGTTAGCAGAACAAGTAGTTGGGGCAGCAATAAACACGGCATACTTAGAAAAACGATCAACAACAACAAGGATAGAAGCCAAACCGTTGATCTTAGGGAAGCCGCTGATGAAATCAAGGGACACCGACTGCCACGGTCTCTCCACTATAGGCAATGGCTGCAGCAATCCCGCTTCTTTCCTCCTCTCCGTCTTGTCTTGTTGGCACACCAAGCAAGACTTCACATAGGCTTCTATGTCATTCTCCATCTTTGGCCAAAAATAATGCCGAGACAGCAACGCATGCATTCGTTCGATCCCCGGGTGACCAGCCCATTCAGGGTCGTGCGTCTCACGCAATAATCTCCGCCTCAAGTTACCGCCCGCTGGAACATAGGCCTTGTGACCCTTAGCAAACAGCAAACCGTCTTCAAGCCAATACCTCCTCACTGTACCGGTTGTGACTTGTTGCTTGAGTCTCTCATAGACCGGGTCGTTCTCACTTTCCCGTTTCAGCTCCTCCCTGAAACGGCTTTCAACAAGGGAAATGGCGGCAACATACTCTTCTACTTCCTTCCGGCTTAAGGCCTCCGCCACCTGATTTTCACGCCCAGGCTGGTGCTGCCACTCAAAATCAAACTCCGCAAGAAACTCTTGCCATCGAGCCTGCTTGGGAGTCAAATTTTGCTGGGTTTTGAAGTAAGTGTTTGCCACATTATCGATCACCACCGTGAACCGGGTTCCCAGCAAGTAATGTCGCCACAACTGTAGGAAATGTACAACGGCCGTCATCTCTTTCTCATGGATCGTGTACCGCATTTCATGCTCTTTCAACTTCCGGCTCTCAAAGGCAACCGGATGTTTATCTTGCACTAAGACACCACCAATAGCACGATCAGAAGCATCGGTGTGTACCTCAAAGGGGCGGGCAAAATCGGGAAACTTCAGGACCGGCTCTGTTGCAATGGCTACCTTCACGTCTTGGAATGCCTCCTCGCACTTCCTAGACCAAACCCACACCATGTCCTTCTTCAGCAAGTCCGTCAAAGGGGCAACAAGTCTCGAGTAGCCCTTGATGAACCGTCTATAGTAGTATGCCAACCCGAGGAACGACCGCAGCTCTTGGGCTTTACTCGGGGCCGTCCAATCCAACACCATCTCGACCTTCCGGGGGTCCATCCTGATTTTCCCATGGCCAAGGATGTGACCAAGGAAAACAATCTCTTGCCGGCAGAATTCACACTTCTCCTAATTCACGTATAGCTCGTGTTCCCTAAGCCGTTGGAACACTAGTCTCAAATGTTGCACATGCAACTCAAGGGTCATCGAATACACCACAATATCTAGGTAAACGACGATAAACTTGTCCAAGTGCTCATAAAGGACATCGTTCATCAGCTTACAAAAGGTAGCCGGGGCATTTGTGAGCCCAAATGGCATCACCAAAAACTCAAAGGAACCATACCTTGTTACCACTGTTGTCTTCCTCTCGTCCCCAACCGCTATGCGTACCTGCCAATAGCCAGCTCAGAGATCAATCTTTGTGAAGTAACGGCCCTCGACCAACCGGTGGAACAAGTCATAGGTGTTGGGCACCGGATACTTATTCTTCACGGTGATCTTGTTGAGAGCCCGGTAGTCAACACAAAACCGCAGCGATCCATCCGTCTTCTTCTGAAACAGGGCAGGGGCACCAAACGGGGCCTTAGGCGGCTGCATAAGTCTGCTCTCCAGCAACTCGTCCAGCTGCCGTCTCAACTCGGCCAATTCTAAAGGGACATTTGGTAAGGAGCTTGGGCAGGCGGCATAGCACCCGGTACCAGCTCAATGTGGTGATCCACTGCTCTTCTTGGGGGCAATCTCTTCGGCAGCTCTGGGGGCATGATATTAGTGAACTCATCAAGTAAATTTGCAACGGGTCTGAGCACATCTTGGTACTCATCCGGCTTGGTCTCCACCATCACCACCAAGAACGTCGGCTCACCGTGTTTCAACCCGTTTTCCAGCTGAATAGTTGAAAGGATGCCTTTGCCCTTATCAACCCTCCGGCTCTCCTCCACTTGGGTGCAACGCACGAACATGGGGCATTTCTCATCTGCAAACATGACACCATCCAAGTGTGGAATAGGGAAAGCCTTATGCTTGTACAGGAAATCCTTACCAAGGATGATCTTGAAGTCTCCCAGCTTCCGGACCGACATCAACTCACACGATCCCTTCCAGGCATCAACGGACACATCAACCGTGCACTTGCCGACCACCTCCACGTCGGAATTCATAGTTATAATCCGGCTATCATGGGGCAGCATGTTAAGCTTCAACCGTTTAGCCTCCTCATCGGCTATGAAGCTATGTGTAGCTCCACAATCCACCATGACCGTAGCCTCTATGCCATTGACAAAGGACTTCATATAAATGAATGAGTTTTCAAGGGACAGGGATCGTACCGTTGTGATTGCATTCAGCAACTTCATGGGATTCAATCGGGGCGGGACCGTTTCATCAACTTCCCCTGCATTGATAGCATTGATCTTCTCCCCGTAGGGGCAGTCCCGTGCCATATGTGGCCCATCGCATTTGAAGCACCCGGTTCTCTTCTTTTGCTGCTCATTAGAGGGAGAAGACTTACTGGCATCGGTCTTCTTGGCAGTTTGCTTGTTAGCCTTCCCACGGTCCTTGGATCTATTATCCTTCCGTCCTTTCTTTGCTTCACTGGTGTTGGAACCCGACTTGTATTCAACAAGCTTCTCGGCGGGTGAAATCCCTTGGGGCAAAGCTTGCACCCCTTGCCGATTCAGCTCCGTTCTAGCTCAACTCTGTAAACCCAACATGAAGTTGAAAAGCTTATCAGCTTCAGACATATCGGTTACCTCAAGCATCAGGGACGTGAACTCTTTCACATAATCCCGCACGCGGCCCGTTTGCATCAACTTTCTTAGAGCTTCTGTAGCCTCCCAAACGGTATTTGTAGAAAGGAATTGCAACTTCATTGCTTTCTTCATGTCCTCCCATGTTTCGATCCTGGGTACGTCAGCGTCGTTCTTTCGGGTCCGCCACCAAAGCTTCGCATCACCTGATTCAATCGGGGCGGGACCGTTTCATCAACTTCCCCTGCAACGATAGCATTGATCTTCTCCCGGTAGGGGCAGTCCCGTGCCATATGTGGCCCATCGCATTTGAAGCACCTGGTTCTCTTCTTTTGCTGCTCATTAGAGGAAGAAGACTTACTGGCATCGGTCTTCTTGGCAGCTTGCTTGTTAGCCTTCCCACGGTCCTTGGATCTATTATCCTTCAGTCCTTTCTTTGCTTCACTGGTGTTGGAACCCGACTTGTATTCAACAAGCTTCTCGGCGGGTGAAATCCCTTGGGGCAAAGCTTGCACCCCTTGCCGATTGCTCCGTTTTAGCTCAACTCTGTAAACCCAACATGAAGTTGAAAAGCTTATCAGCTTCAGACATATCGGTTACCTCAAGCATCGCGGACGTGAACTCTTTCATATAATCCCGCACGCGGCCCGTTTACATCAACTTTCTTAGAGCTTCTCTAGCCTCCCAAACGGTGTTTGTAGAAAGGAACTGCAACTTCATTGCTTTCTTCATGTCCTCTCATGTTTCGATCCTGGGTACGTCAGCGTCGTTCTTTCGGGTCCGCCACCAAAGCTTCGCATCACCTTTCAAGTAAGAGAGAATGAATTTCACCTGGTTTTGGGGTTGCACTTTAGCCATCGTGAAATACTGCTCCATATCCCATAGCCAATTCTCCAACTCTTTCGCCTTCCGTTTCCCATCATACGTCGAAGGCAATGATACCTTAGGGTCAGCTTCTTCACTAACGGGAATGCCACTCGCTAGTGCTCGTTTTAGCAACGCCACATCTTGAACCAGTGACTCAACCGTTCTCTGGTCCTCTTCCCATTCCAACCGTGTGCTACATTCCTCTATCGTTCTCTTGAGGATGAGCACGTCT
This sequence comes from Oldenlandia corymbosa var. corymbosa, assembly GCA_949775105.1. Classification (NCBI taxonomy): domain Eukaryota; kingdom Viridiplantae; phylum Streptophyta; class Magnoliopsida; order Gentianales; family Rubiaceae; genus Oldenlandia; species Oldenlandia corymbosa. Next base: position 8,538,169 of record OX459124.1, read on the forward strand.
TGTTTAACCGATTCCAAGGCATCGTCTCTTCCCAACCCGGAGGACGACGTACCTTCACCGCTAGCCCGTCACTAAGGCTTCCACGCGGTCTGCAAGGTCGTTAACCCGTTCAAGAAACTCACATGGTCGTCATCCGTCCCAAGGATGCGCTGTATCTTCTCAACGGTCGCCTCCAAGGCGTTCAACCGTGTACCATGCGCTATCCTTCAACCCGCGAACCAACAACCAGCAACCTGCAACTCAAGCCCCACGAACCTGGGGCACTGATACCAGAATTGTCACCAGCCCTCTTTCTCCGCACAAGAAGCTCGGGCCAACCACACGCCTCAACCCGGGAAAAGCACTCAGCAAGACCCGGCAATCAGAGTACCCGGAGCAAGCAGCCAACTTGACCGAGAAACGTAGCAAAACTCAGGGCAGGCAACCGGCCTTACCGAGAAATGCAGCAAAGCCCCGGCACAAGCACTCAAGCTAACCGAGAAATGCAGCAAGACTCGGGTAAGCACTCACCTTACCGAGAAATGCAGGGAAATGTTAACCGGCAAACAGAACGGGACCGAGAAAACCCGGTACACTCGGGACAGCCCGGCTTCTCGAGAAAACAACGGACTTAACTGAGAAAACAAGGGACAGTAGAAACGAGAAATAAAAGGGACTCAAGAAGTACAAGCTGAAAACCGGCTCAACCTTGTATTATTACTCAAAACACAAGGAAAGGCTCTCTAACTCAAGAAGGCTTACAACTCTACTCTCTATGCCTTCAAATGAGCCAAGACCCCCTATATATACAAGAATGGGGAGGGAATACCCTTACAAGCATTACACCAAATGCCTAACATGCATTGGGCTACAAGGCTACAACATGCAATGGTATATCTTGGCAGCAACTCCAACATGCAAGCCTACACCTTGGCCGACATGCATTTGTCCACAGTGTACGAAACGGGTCCCACGGTTGTAGAAGCTCCCAGCTCCTTCCGGCAAAGCTCGCCTCCGGATTGCACCCGGGGGCCGTGCTGCAATGTTGTTTATCTCAGCTCGGTTTCCACTTAACCGTCTCGCATGATTATCCCGCATTCCCGCATAAGGGCCGTTGCACTAACTCAAGTGCCTTGGACAGGAACTCACATCCACCCGCTTGCATGCCTGGGAAAAATTTTTTAGGGGGCTAACAGCAAGCCTCCTTCTTTTCAGCACTTGTGTGTTTTTGGTTGTCTTTCTTATGTCTATAACCAAGCCAGGGGGGGTGATAAGTTTGCTTCTCCTAGTCGTAAATGTGTCTTCATAGGATATCCCCTTGGTAAGAAAGGTTGGCTTGTGTATGATCTTGAGTCACGAAATATTTCCTCCTCTTGTGATGTTGTCTTTTGTGAGAATCAGTTTCCTTATGACGATCTCTCTTCTGGTTCATCGGATCCTTCTATGTCGATTCAAGTGAGTTTTCCCGTTTTGGATGATGATGATGATAGTGTAGTTCCCAATGATGTTCCCCTTGTTTCTGTCATACCGGTTCCACCAGTTGATCTTTCGCCGTCTACTGAGGTTTCTCCTTCTCCGACTCTTCACTCATCCCTTGAAAGGGGGGTTTCGCCTCCACCGATTGAGTCTCCAAAATTGTTGGGCCGTGGTCATTGTACTAAGTTTCCTTCTACTCGGCTTCGTGATTATGCCCAACACACTGTATTCCCCCCAGTTCCTACTGTTTCGCCTGCTTCATCCGTGTCCTCAAGTACTCCCTATCTTATAACACAGTATGTAAATTGTGCTTTTTTGTCACCCTCGCATCGAGCTTTCTTGGCAACTCTTACTGCAGGTGTTGAGCCTTGTTCGTTCTTGAGGCCATGTGAGATGATAAAAGGTGCTCTACTATGCGTGACAAAATTCGCGCTTTCGAGCGTAATAACACTTGGAAAATTATGTCTTTACCCTTTGACAAACGTGATATTGGTTGTAAGTGGGTTTTTAAAATTAAGTATAATGCTGATGGTTCAGTCGAGCGGTACAAGGCTCGTCTTGTTGTTTTAGGCAATAATCAGGTTGAAGGCATTGATTTTCAGGTAACCTTTGCGCATGTGGTCAAAATGGTCACCGTATGCACATTTTTTGCCATTACTGCGGCTAAGAACTTGGAACTGTATCAAATGGATGTTCACAATGCTTTTCTTCATGGTGATTTGCATGAAGAGGTGTATATGAAATTTCCACCTAGTTTTCGTTCTGGTACTCCTGATCAGGTTTGTCGTCTTCGTCGTTCTTTATATGGACTTAAGCAAGCTCCTTGTTACTGGTTTGCTAAGCTTGCTCGTGCTTTGAAGCAATATGGTTTTGTGCAGTCTTCAGCTGACTACTATTTGTTTACTGTTCACCGTGGTCGTGTTTCCCTTGGTCTTTTGGTCTATGTGGATGATCTTGTTATTGGTGGTAGTGACAATCTTGGTATTTTCAAGTTTAAATAATATCTAAGAAATTATTTTCATATGAAAGATCTGGGCGTTCTTAAGTATTTCTTGGGTCTAGAAGTGTCTCGTAATTTGTCTTACATCTTTCTTTGTCAGCGTAAGAATGTTCTTGATATTCTCTAAAAGGTCGGTTTGTTGGGTGGGAAACCTGGTTTGTTTCCCATGGACCAGAATCATCATCTTCCGCTGGCTAAGGGTTCTCTGTATTCTAATCCTGAGCAGTATCGTCGACTAGTTGGTCGATTGATTTATCTGACGGTCACACTTCCTGACCTTATTTATTCTGTCCATATGTTAGCACAGTTTATGCAGTCTCCTCTGCAAGCTCATTGGGATGTGGCTGTCCGTGTGGTTCGGTATTTGAAGCGCAATCCTGGTCAGGGTATTTTTTTTCGTGCTGATAGTGATCTTCAGCTTTATGGTTGGTGTGACTCTGATTGGACTGCTTGTCCCCTGTCTCGTTACTCTCTTACTGGTTGGTTAATTTCCATTGGCTTGTCTCCTATTTCCTGGCGTTGTAAGAAACAGTAGGTTGTCTCTCGTTCTTCAGCCAAAGTTGAATATTGGGCCATGGCTAATACTGTTTGTGAGCTTAAGTGGTGAACGCTCTGCTACTTAGTCTTGGTGTTTTGCATTCTCAACTAATGCATCTTCATTGTGACAGTCAGTCGGCTCTTCATCTCGTTGCTAATCCTATTTTCCACGAGTGTACTAAGCATATGGAGGTGGACTGTCATTTTCTGCGTGATGCTTTTCTCCAGGGTGTTATCTCTCCCAAGTATGTTTTTACACATTCGCAACTTGCTGATCCTTTTACCAAGGCTTTGGGACACCGCCAGTTTGCTTACTTCTTGTCCAAATTGGGCATTTGGGATCCGCATGCTGCAACTTGAGGGGGAGTGTTAGCGTGTGTATATATATATATTTATATGTAAAGAGGGGTATATTAGTAATTGAGTTTGTAACTTAGGGTTTTACCGTAAATCCTAACTCTTGTATCTTTGTCTATTGAAGCTCTTATGAGCCGTATCAATGAAACCCAAGTTTTATTGTCGATATTAATCTTTGTGGTGTTAGGAACAGATGATTTGCCACTCTAATAAACAAAGAACTGTCATGTTATGTTCGTGTGTCTGTAGGCAAACCTGAGCATACATATATGTTAATCACTACGTTTGAACCTTAAACAAGGGAGGCCATCAAGAAACTATGTTACCCTAATAGAGGGATGTGTAATAAATAAACAAGTCCTGCCCAAATATAAATTTAAAATTAAACTATAATTTCAATACGAATTAATGTTGATTAAACTTGTGTTTGGGCTATTTTTAATTTTTCTTTAATAAAGCATTTAAATCATGGCAAGATAGCTTTTAATCTTTGCACCCCTTGGAAATTCCAACGAGTCTATTTTAATTGATCTGAAATATGGGGTTTGTGATTTACATTTGTAAATTTTTTATTAATATATGGTCTTTGTGCATGCCTTTTAGCCAATATTTTCTCTTTAAGCTTGATAAAAAGAAGATTTTACATAGAAAAATGTCCCTCCTCCCCCAAAATACATTTCATTGTTGATATTTTTTGTCTTTCCCTCTAAAATGTCGGTTAAATACAGAATTTGTTTAACTTTTCTTTCTTTAGTTTACAAAGATTTACGTTAATTTCACTCAGTCCACCATACAAACTTAAAAATTTCATAAAGTTTTGGTTGCATTTCTAATCTTTCCTATATTTGTCCCACAGATAGTGAGAGATGCAACACATGTACAACTCACGTGATCGAATTGGTATCTTTACGAAGAAAAAATCAAAATACGAAATATAAAGCGTAAAAGGTTTTTTCAATCAATTGTGAAGGACAGATATATATAGGAAACTTTACACTGTATATCTATGAAATACAATTGAAATTCAAAATCCACGGTCCATAAGCTTCAACTCTCGACTATATAAACCAGATTATCCATTGAATAATTGAAATAAATACACTCCCATTTTAGTGAACAAACAAAGGAAGAAAACAAGTAAAATGACTAAACTTTCCCCTATGTTCTTATCATAGGAGAAGAGATGTGCCAACCGCTAGCTTTTTGCGGTTTACGGTTATCCACTGCACATTTCTTGGCTCCAACCTAATTTCATGATGTGCAAAAAAATAACCAACCGGCTCTCGTTCCAATACCAAAGCTGAGTATTGTGTCATGCCTCATACTGCTGCGGAACTTACTTGGCTTGTCTATCTTCTCAATGATCTTTGTATCCTTGTTTCTTCTCCACCAATCATTTTTTGCGATAATCTCAGTGCTCTGTATATGACGGTTAACCCAGTCTTCCATGCTCGTAGTAAGCATATTGAGTTAGATTTCCACTTTGTTCGAGAAAGAGTTGCTCGAAGGTTTCTTGTCACCAAACATGTTTCATCGGATCAACAAGTGACTGACATTTTCACCAAGCAAGTCTCAATAGTGGCTTTCCCATTTTTCCGCAACAAACTCTGCCTCTTGCCCCAGCCCAGTTTGAGGGGGAATGTTGACAATATCCCTCCAAATCAAGTCACTTCCGATATTGATGGATCCGAATATGAGGAGTGATAAGGTGATTGGAGTCATAAGGGGAATCACATTCAATGATGAGATGTGTTTGATTGTCAAGAAATCTTAAAGTATCTTTATGTTGAGGATTGATTACTTTCAATATTTACCAAAATAAGTTGTAAAACCTAGACTAGTGTTTCGGTTATACTTTACTACTATTATTTTGTACAAAAGTACTATATATACAGAACGAAAGATATGTATGAAAGTGTGGAAAATTGAAGTAATACAATCCAGATTCAGATTAAAGTCTTCTGCCTTAGACTTTATCATTTTTCTTCTATAATCACCCTCCAACTTACTTGTAAGTTGTAGGATTAACATGTGTCTATCTAGTTACTCAAATAAATTCACTTACTATTTTAATAAGATGTTACATACAAATCATAATAATGATTTAACTAGCTTCACGTAAAAGATTTTAACAAGTGTTTTCGCTTTCTCTAATCAATCCCAATTCCCAAAAAGTGCATCGGGAATTCGTGCCTAACAGGTTTAGTTTGTCGTCAATGATTTCAGAAGTAGAGGAATAATAGAAACCAAGCGAATACGATTTGGAGCATGAGTGTAGGAAAGACAAACAAAGAGAAGGGTTGTTGAAACAGACAAATCGTCTTGAATCGTATTAGAACATACTCCTTCTGGTATTAATTATAAGTGAACATCAAAATTAATTTAACATTAATGTCTCTTATAATTAGGACATAAGGGAATAAATACGAAAAAAATAATAAATCCTCATGCAAATTACGCTATGTTTAAGACCCAATCAGCAACCACTGGAATTCGTCTGATGCAGCGCTGCTTCTTGTTGCATGGTCTACGTCCGCTAGTTTCCATATAGATTTGGAGACATTATCAGTAAATCCTTTTTTGAAAGAAACAATTAATCAATACATAATGTTTTGATATTCGATTACAATTCTTCCACGTTTCAGGTTGATCTCACATAAAAAAAAATAAAAATCATATTAGTCTAAAATTTCTTCTTGTTATTAAATATGATCTAGATTAATAACAACCACGGAGTTATAACGAAAACTAAAGACTATCAAGCACTTCTAAGTAACTGACAGAGGACAATCTAGGACTACACTTTGACTAAATTCAATTTACAACTCTATGAATGTACTCGTGTTATAAATTTTTTACTCAAATTAATCATATAACTACTTTCATAACTATGGGGATTACTAGAAGTAATTAAGAGCATTGCAAATGTGTATACGCAGAAGTTGTTCAGTATACAATGAAGAATTAACCGGAGATAAAATTCTCCTTCAAAGTACAAGGTCAAACAAAATACATACATTTAGATAAGTAATGCCTTGGTTTATGGTTTATCCAAATGAGTTTCAAATCAAGGGATAATCAATGCAGTAACAACGCAAGGGATTTGCATGAAGAACTCCGATATCATTTCCATGTGTCCGATCGAGATACATAGATTACGTAATATACACAAGAGAATGTAATAATTCTTGTAGTTTATCACTTAAGCTTGATTTTTTTCTACCAGAAAATGCCAATTTTTAAGCTCTAGTTGCATCTTTTAACACCTTAAAACATGCAAATAATCATAGATATCCACAGAGAAATAAAAGAATATTTTCTCTGCTCTAAAGTTATTGTAATTTAGATTTTTACTTTTAATTCAATTTGTACCAAAATTAAAAATTTAAACTAAGCAATAGTTTCAGGACGAGGGAGTACTAAAGATTTGGATAATGGAAAAACAAGGATATCATAAATTAAACAAACCAAAAAGTACGGTGATTACATTCAAAGTCTAGGTACAAATTTATTTAATCACTAAACACTTTTCATGAAATAAACTAAACATCTGAAATGAATGAAAAAAATAAAATCTGGAAGATCGGAGTTCGCCAAAAAAAACTGCCGTGAAGCATTATTACAAGAGAAGAAAAAGAATTGACAAAACACTACCAAAGAAACATGATGATCAGAATCTCTTACCTGTCGGGTACTCGGCTAGATTAATTCATGGCCTTTAGAGTTTGCTCTTTACGTTCCGAATTAGCTCTTCGGTTATACTTCTCGCTCTTCGGCTGCTTTCTCCTAACGTCCTTTGTACCGGAAGCACGACACAAAACATAAAAGCTAATAGAAGACCGAAAATCAAATTATTAACGAAATACGAGAAGTTTCCTCGATTAATGGCCTTATGAAACTGTTCTTTGTCTTTAGAGGAACGTTTTTGGTCATAATTCTGGCTTTCACTTTGGCAGCGCAGGGACCATTTAGTAGCAATCTCATTTTTCGTTCTGTCGGATGACCATAGAACAGAGATAGGTTTCCGGCACCAGAATAGGGATAAGGAAAGGTCACCGGCGCGTGGGGTGGTAGTTAGACGGGAGAATTGCAAAGAGATGGCCATTAGGAAGAGGGGTAAACTGATGAATTGTTTTCCTTGCTAATGCATGTTATCGTGCACCTGAAGTATATATGTGAGAAGGAAGATATAGAATGAGATTCTAACAAATCTGATTCACTTTTTTTAAAAACTTGGTATGCAAACTTCTTTGACCTTTATTTTGTTTTGTAGAAAATGCTAAATTTGTGGGAATTTCAAACTGTTGCATCTAGCTCTTCACACGCATTCAGCTTGTTTATATTTTTAAAAGTATATATCTATATATATATATATATATAACTATTTTTCTTGTAACAACCGTTACCAACTTTTATTGGTAAGAATGGTAAAAGTCTTAAAAGCTGTGCTAGAAAGCTTCATTAATCATCGTATTGAAAGATTTCTCGTCAATACGACAGTTAGACTAGTCCAAATTGGGGGTGCTAAAACCCATTCACAATAGTTTGGTTGATATCAGTAAATCCAGTCTCATGGTCAATACAGATGGATAATATTACGTTGTCACTACTCGGCAATTAATTTATGTGGCAAAGTCTTGTTATTATGAAATTGGAAACAATGACCAAATGTTAGTGAAACAGCTTTTCTTCTAGATGCATTCATTACTTTTGATAAAATACAGTTTTCTTAGAGTCCTTGCAATTTTAAAGAGTAATAGTTCTTCTGTAATATTTTTGCATTACTTGATACTCCCTATGGTATTTAATATAAGGCATTTGGTAAGTCCTCGGTTTTACGTGGTACATATTTTTAGTTGATAAAAAAAAACCTTAAAAATATATTTTCTATTTTTTGTGTTTTATTGATTATTATAAAATAGTTTTAAGTTTTTTAATTAATTAAAAATAAATGCTAGGTGAAATCTAGGACAAATTAAAAATTTATATTAATGACCGGAGGGAGCAATTAAACAACTTGCACACGTCTTATCACTTGCTCAAATAGATTCGCTTACTATTTGATTAGAGTGCTAATCTAATCGTAATGACAATAGGATGTGTTAATTATTTATCTGTCACAGAAATGAAAAAAAATATCCCAAGTATCCTATACCGCATTGAATTGGATTCACATAGAATTATTTAACAAGTGTTTTCGCTGTTTCTTAATCAAATCCAAAACTGAAAACTGGAAGTAATTAGTCGTGCCTAACAGGTGTAGTTGTCGTCAATAATTTCAGAAGCCGACGAATGTATACACAAGCAAAATTTTGAGCATACACACAACATAAGACTGAGGGTTAATTAAATACACTCATTGGGAAAGAAAAATGAAGAGATAACATAAGAATCGATCATTAGCGAATGATTTTAGTGTCACAAAAAAAAAAAAAAGTAAAAAAGGGAGAAAAAAAAAGCTTTTAGTGTCAAAAAATTAATGGAGTTAAAAAGCATGTTCTTAACGTTTGACTAGCTAGGTAGCTAGCTAGAAGATCACATCACTTCCTTGCAGTAAATTCAAAAATGAACACGGAAGCGAATCAGGTCGATTGAACGTTATTTTGATCCGTTACAAATTCGAAAAGGTTCATCATCAAGAGGATAAACGGTTGTTTTGGAGGTTTAACGCTAGTGGAAGTAAAAGGTGTGGAAAAGTAGGGCACTTGGCATGATGTTTGCTAATTTTTAGTTGGGATATATACATTGCATTATTAGCTTTTGGATTTTGTTTGTGGTTGATTTTTTAATTATACTCCCTTCCTCCCATAAAAATAGTTCACATTGAGTTTTTAATTTTATACTTTTTTTAGTAAAAATTTAAAAACTCAATATAAACTATTTTTTTGAGACATAAGTAGTAATTTTCACACTGTGTTCCAATTCAGTACTCTGGTTATTCTGTATTTATACCAGCAACCCTGTTTTAGGAGGCAATAAACTATCAACAAGCATTTTTAATCACTATTATTGTTTTGTGAGATTGGACTATTATACGAGTGGTGCTTCGGTACATGAGTTATGCTCCTTGGAGATTGATTTCTTGGAGATTGTTTTCGTTTTGTGTATAAATCTTATTCGTAGTACTCCCCTTCCCATCCAAGGTAAGATTTTACTCCATTTTTCTTAAAATTATTGTACAATTTTAATTTTATTTGTAGCTCAATTTATATAAAAAATGAAAATCCAAGCTGAACAATAATTTTGGTAGAGGAAAATCATTTAATTAAACGTAAATTTCTTTCCAAAATAGAAAGAATATTTCAAAGGACTTGATAAGATTAGTCAAAGATCTCATTAGTTAGGATTATTTAGATTCTATTTGTTTAGATTATTTCAGATTTTTTAATATCTAGATCTTAACTAATTTGATGTATGTCCATAAATAGAAGCAATATAATATACTGCTGCGCATAATACAATTTATGATTTCATCTTCTTTCATGAATTTATTTCTCATCATGGTATCGAGAGCAAAATCGATCCTGCACTAAAATATCTTTTTTCTTCACATTATCCCACCACTGATTACCTCCAAAAATCACTATTGCACACACTATTTCACATACTACTACACGTTATTTTATTTTACTTTTTTTTCCTTTTCTTTTACTTTAATCACCATTGTTTTAAAATGACTATTTCACAATCATTCACTACTACTCAATCATTTCCTCTCTCCAATATCACAAATTTTATCACTGTATCTCTTGATAACTCCAACTATCTAATTTGGAGTGATCAAGTTGAAGGAATTTTAATTACCTCTGATCTCAATGGTTATATCGATGGTTCAATTTTACCACCAAAAGACTCTTCACCTGATTCTACTATTCCAAAAGAATTTCTTCAATGGCAAAAACTTGATCGCCTTGTCAAATGTTGTCTCACTGGCTCGTTGTCTTCTTCAATGGCATCGGTGGCATTGGGGTGCCATACTGCTCGTGACCTTTGGGTCAAACTCGAGCATTATTTTCTTCAACAATCTACAGCGCGTAGATCGCAACTACGACAACAATTCACAATTTTAAGAAAGGTTCTCTCACAGTCAATGATTTTCTCACTTCATTATCAACTATGGCGGAAGAGCTTTCTGCTGTTGGGGATACTATCCCTGATCATGATCTTGTTTTTCTCGCTCTTAATGGTCTCTCGTCTGAATATACTTCCTTCATCACCACTATAGAGAATCTCAACCCTCCTCCCTCATTCACAGATCTTCGAGCAAAATTGCTTCTCCATGAGCAACGTTTGCAATCATTTTTGCCTTCACCAGAAGCTGCACTTCATACTACTGTGAACTTTCCAGTCAATGGTTCTCGGTCTCGTGGTAAACAGTCACAACCCAATTCAGGCCGTGGTCGTGGTCAACTCTCTCCCTACTTTCCTAATAACTCAACTCCGTACTCATTTTATCCCAACCCCAATTCATACGCTCCACACCGTCCCTTCAACACTATCCAAAATCGCCCAAACCAAGCCCAATTCTCCACCCATCCTTCTACTCCCTATAAGCCTTATACCTCATCCTTTAGCCCTTACCCCAACTTTACCCAACAACCCAATCCTACCCAATGCCAAATCTGTAAAAAATTCAACCATTCCACTGCTGTTTGTCGTTTCCGCTACGCTGAATCTCGCAATAATCAAACTCATCGTTCTTCTGCTCTCACAAACATGCCCACTGCATTTCACACCTCCACTGTCCAAGAACCCCAGCCTCAAGACTTTTCATCCTTTACATCTAGTGACATCCCTGAATGGCTTCCTGATTTTGGCGCCCAGGCTCATATGGCACTTGATCCTCTTTTAGTGGATTCTACCACTCCATATCATGGTAATCAGCAAGTGGTTGTTGGTAATGGTACTACTCTTCCTATTATATCTATTGGACACACTGCACTCACCAAGCACCCAAAACCTCTTTACTTACGTAATATTTACATTGTTCCCCAGCTTACTACAAACCTTTTATCTGTTGGAAAATTTGTCACCGATAATTCATGTTTAATGGAATTTTCTCCTTTTGGTTATGTTGTGAAGGATCTAGTCACAAAGACTCCACAATCACCTCTATCCTATGAAGATTCCCAAGACATTCCACAATCCGGTAGCTCTGGCTGCTCGTGCTGTTCCTCCTGATCTTTGGCATTACCGTCTTGGACATCCGTATCACTCAACTCCTTCATCTTTAGCTCGATCTTTGTCATTTAAATCTTCCAAAATAAATTCTTGTAATTCCTGTTTGCAATGCAAAAGTACTCGAATTCCTTTTACTCCATCTTCTCGTGTTTCTAAAGTGCCGTTATATTTATTTAATTTGATATTTGGGTTCCAAGTCCTTGTCTCTCTCTTAGTGATAGCAATCTCGTAGACGAAGCAAATTTCGTTAATGCAACCATCAACAAGAAAGTACGAAGATAATTTTGCCTATCCCGTGAAACTCAAAAGAGTGCGGAAAATTCACAGTAAGACGATCGTTTATGTAAGTGATTCTATCTCTTAACTCAAACCAAGCAAAGAACACATTATCCATGAAAGATTCGAATTAAACAACAACGCACGCTAAGAATAGCAAGGACATCATTCAATATACTCGATCAGTCATCTATCAAGAGACTCAAGAAAGGTAGGAGCAAACAATGCCCAACTATGAAGGAATACTATTGATTAGTAATCTTCATAACCAACCAAAGATATGCAACACATACACTATCTCAAAATGCTTATGCCAAAGCACAACTCATCCAACAAAAGTAGGACAAACCCCACAATGGTTCTCATGAACACACTCATCATGAAATTCGAACACCAAGCCAAAGGAAAGGCTCATCAATCGAACTACTAGAAGTAGTATGAAAATAAGAAGTTTTATTTTAAAACAATTCTATCAAGAAGCATACTTGAAAAAGAACGGTTTCTGCAAGATCAAAAAGATCCAAGACAAGTAGAAAACCCTCTTGGTTTAATCATACTTGACACGAAAAATGGACACTCCATTTAACAAAAATTCCTCAGGAAAAACTCTCAAAAGAGACAACAAAAATGACCACTCAAGGGTGCTTCTAAAATTCAGCCAAGCCTCCTATATATAGGCTTGAATTTTCGGCCAGCACCACTAAAAAGAAGACCAATTAGGACTCTCTAATCTTATCTCCCAAGGAGTAAAAGTAGAAGAGTACTTGATCTCTTTGACTCTATCTAAAATCTAGGAAACCTTATCTAAATGATTTATCCTCAAGTAGGATAATATCTAGAAGGAATCTAAGACTCCTAATCAAAACACTCTAGCTTAATTCAGTCCACATGACTTATTTAACTAGATAGAAATTCGAAAATTGACTCCTAGACTTAGACTAACTCTAATCTCGAAATTCAGCTCCAAATTATTGAAGTAAAATGTCTTGAACGCCCTTTCAAAAGTGGAATATTGGTCTTGCGCCCCTTAAGTTGTAGAAACCTCCAATTTACTCCAAAACTTGTAGAATTCTCTTTATTGACTCCAAAAGATTGGAAAAACACTCAAAACAATTAAGATAGTTTGCAACCTATCCAATTGTGTAGCAATGGACTCAATCTTGAACACTTTGATCAAATAGGCTGTCCATTCAAGAACCTAAATGACTCTTCTCACTAGCTTTGATCAATGATCTTCATGGAGCACACAGAGTCAAACTCTCTTGATACTATTCAGCACTTATTTCCATGAGGTCTTCATCTCCTTTGGTTTCAACCCCAAAGTTAATGACATTCTCTTCACCTTGATCATAGCTCTTTTGAACCAACTCCCTATCACATAGGTAGTCAAGATCCATCCTTTCTTCCTTGATTGGTCTGCAAAGTAAACTTGGCATTCCAAAACTAGAATGAAGGACTAGCTCATTCCCCTCACTAGGAGAACCTTCATGGAAGGCTACATGATTCTCATCATCCCCTCCTTCTTTAAGAGGATTCGTCCTCGAATCATCAACCTCTGTACCTGCACAAGGAGAAAACGAGATATAAGGGTTAGTAAAATCCTCACCCTCACCACACTCTGATTTTCTCTCATTGCGTGCATTTTTTTCTGTTTCCACGCTATTTTCATGGTTTTCTCTCGCCTCAAGTCTTACCTCATCGTGACCCTTTTTACTTTCTTGCGTCACTCGCTCGACTTTTTCTCTCCCTTGTGTATAGGTTATCTTACTTCTTTTCTCTCGCATAGATTCAGATTCTTCATAAGCCAAAGGCTTAAGAATATATTTTCTGTCCTCTTTAGTAAAGACAAAGATATTCTTCGAGCAATGGTGCACAGCATCTACATCTGACTGCCAAGGCCTACCTAGCAAAATATCACAAAGAGGCATAGGAATTACATCAAAGTAAATTTCATCCCTATACTCACCAATCTGAAAAGGTACCATGGCCTTTTTAGTAACATCCACAACCATTTCTTCACTCAACCATTGAAGTTTGTATGGTCTAGTATGCGGATCCATCTTAATTCCGTTTGCTATGCAAAATTCCTCACTTACACAATCAGTACTCGACCCACCATCGATTACCAAATCAACTTCATTGGACCACCCAACCGAACACTTAGTACGGAAGATACAAGTCCGTTGATCTCCATCTTCAGCGCCAAACACCAACTCCTGATCCTCAATTGGACCATTCCAACCACAAGAAGTATCATGCTCTCTTTCCACTTCTAAGGCAGCATAGTATGCCTCATAGAGCCTTGATTGTCTCCTTATCTTTGGATGTTGTTTGAAACACTTGTCCAAGCCATAGTGGAAACAGTCTGTCAATATGTAGTCGTTCTCATCCACTTCTAAACTCAGAAACAACCCCTCTAATTCCTCAAAGTAAGATTGAATGGATCTACCATTCTGCTTACAATTGAGCAACTTCACTTTTGCTTCATCAAAGGTGTTAGTACCAGCATATCTTTCTCGCAAAGCACTTCTCAAATCATTCCAATCATCCAAATTACGATACCAATAATGCGAATAGATATTTGAAACTAGCTTCCACCAATTCAAAGCATTAGAACGAAAGCAACCTATAGCTAAGGCTATTTTCTCACTCTCTTTCTCTATGTTATGCAACACAAACAAATTCTCTATGCTCTTTTCCCAAGTATCATATTCTCTATGACAACCATAAAACAAAGGCAATGACACTTGCAAAATTCCAGCATACGAGGGTACTTGTTTAACTTCAAAACGATCACATAAGACTCTTAAATTTTCAGCAATTTTCTCAAAACTTACCATAGCTTTATCTTGCTGATTTGAAAGCAATTGAGACAAGTCTCGGTTTGCCTCCTTAACCTCGGCCAAAGCATCATGTAGGAAGTCAATTTGCCTCTTCATGAGCTGTACTTGAGCCTCCATGCGACCCTCTACACTCTTTGAAGCGATTTGAGTACAACCAGCAACTCCGGATGACATCTTTGCTCAACAACTCTGAGAAACCACCAACAAAAGAAGTAATGGGCCTTGTTTACTACACAAAAACTCCTTGAACCCTAGAACCAAAGTTTGGTTCGGCCGAAACCCCCCCCAGGAACCAAAGGAAGGTTCGAATAAAGCTCTCCCCAAAAACAAAAACTCTCTTGTGCTTTTAAGAACACAACTCTCAAAAATTCAGAATAAAGAGAAGAGTGCTTCTCTTGTTTTTCACTTGTGATCTCGGCGGCAAGAAGAAGAAGAAGAATGGAGTAGAGTGGTGTGAGAATTTTTGAAAAACAACACCCCTAGTTATAGGCAATGCAAGTCTTTTTGTGCAAGAAAACTCCTACAAGAAAGGACCTAAATTTTCTCAAAAATATTCCCCCCTTTTTTAATGATGAAGGCTGCTCAACAATGTGGAATAAAGAAGAAGAAAAACCGGCCTCATATATATAGACAAGGATAGAGTCCTAAAACTTAGGTAAACATAATCCTTTTTGGACACAAATTAGGAAAACTCATCCCTACTTATTAGAGATAAAATTTTCGACCTCCCCTACTACTAAAAGGACTCAAATACACGGCCACACACATGCACAATTGTATTAGAAGACTAAAAATTTTTAGATTAGGATAAGACTTCCTTATCTTAATAGTTTTCGAAAATAGACTCACTTTAAAACTCTAATTATAATCTCACTGAAATTATAATTTAACACATGCAAAAATTAGTATTTAAATCCAAGTAGGACTTAAATAAAACACACAATAAAATTGTATTACAATTAGGAAACAATGGCTGCAAATTTTCGGCCAATGTGAACACACAAATCCAAAACCGAATAGGACTCAAATCATAACACAATTTGGACTCAATGACCTTAATTTTAGGGCTAAAATTTTCGGCCATGTGAAGACACAAATACAAGACCAAATAGGTCTCCAAGTGTAACACAAATAGACAACCAAAATTCAAGTTCAACTTGGACTAGGAAAACCTAATTTTTAGCTTCACAATTTCGGCTATACTATGACTCTAAAATTCAAAACCAACTAGGCTTAGAATAACACATAAATCACACGCACACACATGCAAAAAGTCAGCAAAATTTCGGCTATTAACCTTTTACCACATAGTTAAAATTTGAAAAATTACTTTTGACTCACTTAAAAAGGAAACTTGAAAATTACCACTTTCCAAAAATGGACAACAACTTTTAGAATCTTTCTAAAAACCCTTTTCCAAATTGTACTTGGAATTAACAAAAATCACTTTTTACCAAAACAATCCATGACAAATAAAGTAACAAGAACACCATAATTATAATGAAGTAGGAAATTAAAGTTCCTTATTCAATTATGACATTTGCTTCATAATACTAAATTTAACACAAATCATTCTGAAAACTCAATGACTTAACAATGCCATCTTCATAAGTGACCATTGAAAATTAACTGTTTCAACAACCAAATATGTAAACTTTAAGAATACATCTCAAAGCCTATAAGATTTCTTGTCATAAATTAAGAAAATCTTTTTAGTAAAACTTCACTCAATTTTCGATCCTACTCTCGAAAATCAAGGTTTTAAACACAAGTCAAAGACTTCAATCCTTAAAGTTGGCACAATTCAACTTCAAAAGACCTTAAAACACTTTGATACCAAAAACTGATATCACTAAAATTTCATTCCTCATCACAAGACAAAGAAAGGTTTTGACTCAATCTCAAAGTGTAAAACTCGAGAAAACAAGAAAACCAACATTTGTTACTTTTGAAAAATCTTTTGACACTAAGATTAAACAAGATAATCAACAAAATTCGGTCTCTATGAAATTTTCATGAATTGAAAATCCATAAATTCCATTTTACTCATTAGTTTCAAATGAAACCAACAAGAAGGAAGGCTTTTTCATTTATACTTTATGTAGAAAGTACAAAATCACTAAGCTTCACCTTTCAAAGAATAGATCCAAGATATTTACCACAAGATAAACTCTCAAATCCTCCTTATGTAAAGACATCTCTTTAGAAAGAAAAGGCTATCTCGAGCAAGAAGTTCTTCTTTGGCATCAATTCTCTCCTTAAAGATCCAACACATAAGATCCACCAACTTGCTCATAGGAGAAACAGTTCTCTACTTGCAAATCAAGGATAAATTTCAAGATGTAGCGCCCACTTTGATTAGATAACAACGTACCATCATCAAGCTCTCGCATATACCTGAAAATAACACCACAAGATCAAACAAATGTGTAAGAAGTCTCGCACAACCACACAAAAGACAAGATCAATTTTGAAAACGTAGTTTTCACAAGAATTTGATTTTTTTTTTCAACACCCCATTCCAAAACAAGAAGGAACCTTGAAACAAATAAAGATAGTACTACTCGTTAAGTAGCACAAAGCTCGATCACCACACCATGTAACGGATTCCGTGGTAATTCAAGATATTCTCAAAACCAAGAACTATGAAGTCCTCAACTAAGAAGAAATCTCTCGAAAATCAAACTGATAATAGGAATTGATATGACAATATCAATTAATACCATCACTAAGATAATCCAAGCTCTGATACCAAGAAACTAATAGCAATCTCGTAGACGAAGCAAATTTCGTTAATGCAACCATCAACAAGAAAGTACGAAGATAATTTTGTCTATCCCGTAAACTCAAAAGAGTGCGGAAAATTCACAGTAAGACGATCGTTTATCTAAGTGATTCTATCTCTTAACTCAAACCAAGCAAAGAACACATTATCCATGAAAGATTCGAATTAAACAACAACCCACACTAAGAATAGCAAGGACACCATTCAATATACTCGATCAGTCATCTATCAAGAGACTCAAGAAAGGTCGGAGCAAACAATGCCCAACTATGAAGGAATACTATTGATTAGTAATCTTCATAACAAACCAAAGATATGCAACACATACACTATCTCAAAATGCTTATGCCAAAGCACAACTCATCCAACAAAAGTAGGACAAACCCCACAATGGTTCTCATGAACACACTCATCATGAAATTCGAACACAAAGCCAAAGGAAAGGCTCATCAATCGAACTACTAGAAGTAGTATGAAAATAAGAAGTTTTGTTTTAAAACAATTCTATCAAGAAGCATACTTGAAAAAGAACGGTTTCTGCAAGATCAAAAAGATCCAAGACAAGTAGAAAACCCTCTTGGTTTAATCATACTTGACACGAAAAATGGACACTCCATTTAACAAAAATTCCTCACAGGAAAAACTCTCAAAAGAGACAACAAAAATGACCACTCAAGGGTGCTTCTAAAATTCGGCCAAGCCTCCTATATATAGGCTTGAATTTTCGGCCAGCACCACTAAAAAGAAGACCAATTAGGACTCTCTAATCTTATCTCCCAAAGAGTAAAAGTACAAGAGTACTTGATCTCTTTGACTCTATCTAAAATCTGGGAAACCTTATCTAAATGACTTATCCTGAAGTAGGATAATATCTAGAAGGAATCTAAGACTCCTAATCAAAACACTCTAGCTTAATTCAGTCCACATGACTTATTTAACTAGATAGAAATTCAAAAATTGAGTCCTAGACTTAGACTAACTCTAATCTCGAAGTTCAGCTCCAAATTATTGAAGTAAAATGTCTTGAACGCCCTTCCAAAAGTGGAATATTGGTCTTGCACCCCTTAAGTTGTAGAAACCTCCAATTTACTCCAAAACTTGTAGAATTCTCTTTATTGACTCCAAAAGATTGGAAAAACACTCAAAACAATTAAGATAGTTTGCAACCTATCCAATTGTGTAGCAATGGACTCAATCTTGAACACTTTGATCAAATAGGCCGTCCATTCAAGAACCTAAATGACTCTTCTCACTAGCTTTGATCAATGATCTTCATGGAGCACACAGAGTCAAACTCTCTTGATACTCTTCAACACTTATTTCCATGAGGTCTTCATCTCCTTTGGTTTGAACCCCAAACTTAATGACATTCTCTTCACCTTGATCATAGCTCTTTTGAACCAACTCCCTATCACATAGGCAGTCAAGATCCATCCTTTCTTCCTTGATTGGTCTGCAAAGTAAACTTGGCATTCCAAAACTAGAATGAAAGACTAGCTCATTCCCCTCACTAGGAGAACCTTCATGGAAGGCTACATGATTCTCATCACTTAGGTTACCGGTACTTTATTATTTTTATTGATGACTTTAGTCGTTTTACATGGATTTATCCACTTACTAATAAATCTGATGCCTTTCATGCTTTCCAAAATTTTAAGTCATTTACTGAAAATTGATTTTTCTACTAGTATCAAATATTTTCAATGTGATGGTGCTCCCGAACTTGTTAAAGGTGTTTTTGCTAATTATCTTCGTAATCATGGTATTTCTTATCGCATCTCTTGTCCCCATACTCCTCAACAAAATGGAGTTTCTGAAAGAAAAATTCGTCATATCACTGAACCGGGCTTACTCTTCTTCTTCATGCTTCTCTTCCCAAATCCTTTTGGGTTGAAGCTTTTTCCACTACCACCTATTTAATCAATCTCCTTCCTACTCAAGTTCTTACTAATAAATCTCCTCATGAGGTTCTTTTTTCCAATCCTCCCTCCCTCTCTCACCTTCGTGTATTTGGGTGCACTTGCTTCCCATTTCTTGGGTCTACTCGTGCTGACAAATTATCCCCAAAATCAATTCCTTGTGTCTTTTTAGGCTACTCTTCCCAACACAAGGGATATCGTTGCTTTGATCCCAAAAGTTCCAAACTTTACATCTCTCGACATGTAAGGTTTCTTGAAACTGATTTTCTTTATGCTACGTCTCAAACTTCTACGTCCTCTCCAACTCCATCATCACGGGTGTTGCTTCCTTTACCAATGTCTATTCCTCCTCCTTTTGTACCTTTTTCTAATCCTACGACACAAACTCTTTCTTCAAGAAGGCTTTCTTCTCCACCACCATCTAATTCCCCGCCTATACCACCTCCACCACATCCTAGTTCCTCGCCTAGACCACCTCCACCACCAAGACATCACATGAGCACTCGTACCACAACTCGTAAGTCTAACCATTTAAATGATTATGTTACCTATACTTCCTCTCTTACTTGTCCTCCTGAACCTGACCCCACCTCTTTTACTCAGGTTAATAAATTTCCTCACTGGTGTCAAGCTATGCTTGAAGAGTTTAATGCTCTTCAATGTAATCAAACCTGAACTCTAGTTTCTCCTCCTCCTAATGCTAATATTGTGGGTTGTAAGTGGGATTTTTCGAACTAAAAGAAAATCCGATGAGACTCTTGAGCGCTATAAAGCTCGTTTAGTAGCTAAAGGCTACCATCAATCTCCTGGCATAGATTACACAGATACTTTCAGCTCGGTAATCAAACCCACTACCATTCACATTGTCATCACCATTGCTCTTAATCGAAATTGGCCAATCCGTCAACTTGATGTGAACAATGCCTTTCTCCAGGGTAATCTTCATGAGGATATATATATGAGTCAACCCTCAGGCTTTGTTGATCCAATATATCCATATCATGTTTGTCATCTTCACAAAGCTTTATATGGTCTCAAACAAGCTCCTAGAGCCTGGTTTTACCGTCTTAGTCATAAACTTCATACTCTTGGATTTATTTCCTCTAAATCTGACACTTCTCTCTTTATCTTGTCTAAGTCCTCACACACTACTTTTGTTCTAGTTTATGTGGATGACATCTTGGTGACTGGTTCCTCTTCTTCCTTCATTCAATCTCTCATTGATGAGCTTCATTCTACCTTCACCATCAAAGATCTTGGTTCTCTTCATTATTTTCTGGGTATTGAAGCTCAATCTACATCCACCGGTCTTCTTCTTTCTCAATCTAAGTATATTCAAGATCTCCTCACTCGCACTCACTTCGACACATCCAAACCCGTCTCTACCCCCATAACCCCCACCTTACCTCTCTCTAAAATGGTGTACCTTTATCTGACCCTACAGAGTATTGTCGTACTGTTGGTGCTCTTCAATATCTTTGTGTCACTCATCCTGATATCCAATTTGCTGTTAATAAAGTGTCCCAATTCCTCCAATGTCCCACTGATATTCATTGGTCAGCTGTTAAGCGTATACTTCGTTACCTACGTTCTACCCCCTACCCATGGCCTATATCTTACAAAGAGTTCCCCGCTTTCAATTACTGCTTTTGCTGATGCTGATTGGGCTGGTTACCCTGATGACCGCCGCTCCACTTCCGGCTATTGCATTTTTTTGGGTTCTAATCTCATCTCTTGGAGTGCTAAGAAACAACCGACTGTTGCTCGTTCAAGTACCGAAGCAGAGTATTGCCTGTCTTGCTCTTGTTGCAGCTGAATCATGTTGGCTTTCTTCTCTCCTCCGTGAGCTTGGTTTGTCTTCATCACCTCCTACTCTTTGGTGTGATAATTTAGGAGCTATTTACCTTGCTACTAATCCAGTATCTCATGCACACACCAAACATATTGAGATTGATATTCACTTTGTTCGTGATTTGGTTCGTCAAAAAGATCTTATTATTCAACATGTTCCGTCTGCTGCCCAAATTGCTGATATTATGACCAAAACTCTGCCTATGAAGACTTTTCTTCAACTTCGGGACAAGCTCATTGTTGTTCCGCCCATGAGCTTGCGGGGGGCTGATAAGATTAGTCAAAGATCTCATTAGTTAGAATTATTTAGATTCTATTTGTTTAGATTATTTCAGATTTTATAATATCTGGATCTTAACTAATGTTGATGTGTGTCTATAAATAGAGGCAATGTAATGTACAGTTGCACACAATACAATTTATGATTTCATCTTCTTTCATGAATTTATTTCTCATCAGGACTATAATCCCATTAAAATTCCAGATTCCAAAGTTCAATAAGAGGGTATATAAACGGTGTAGCACTAACTATTCGATGCAAGCATGCAATCAAACACGTCAAACACTGCCTGCTAGCTCGTTCTAAGATAGTAGATAACAATATTACTCCTTTTTGTTGCAAAGCTTGAGGTCGACTACCTTAAGAAGAACATCTTCAACAACCTGAAAAAAAATAAAAGCAATGTTGGAACAAAATGATCAATGCTAGTTCTAATAATGTTATTAAATACATAATCCACAAAAGGGGTAGTTAATTACTCCATCTGTCTTGAAATTATAAACTAATTTAGATTTTTTATTTTAATAATTAAATAAAAAAATCCAAATCAGATAATAATTTTGAGACAACGAGAATATTCTCTTATTCAAAATATACTCAGAGCAGCTACCTTGTCAGGAGTGGATGCACCAGATGTAATACCGATCGTAATTGGACCTTCCGGTAAAAAGTTCTCTTTCTCCACATACTCTCCATACCGTTTAGCAGGGATCATAGAAATAAAGGGTTAGAAACTTGTAAAATTGGAAATTAGCTTATTTTTTTCTCCTATAAAAAATAAGCTACGCCTCTTGAAAATATGTTTCAAGAATACCGAGGGGATACAACATCCCCCTCTCTTCAAAATGATTTTCCAGATAGGTTGAAATAAAGAGAGTGATTCCGTATGAGAACAGTGAATTTTACCGCACCATTAGTTTATAAGAAACTTTGTTTCCGGGTCCAATTCTTTGCTCGCTGTCGATCCAATATGATGGAATTCCACGCTGCTCAGCAATCTCTTGTAAATGTCAAGTGTTGCTGGAGTTCCACCCTCCAACGAAAAGCATCAGAACTAGTGGTTTCTCCACCAACTCATACATGGCGTCTTGTCGCTCCTGAGACAATTAATTAATTCAGTTGAACTATTATTTCCCTCTGTAAAAAAAATATAATAATTTTAATACTCACCGAAATTATTTTTTAAAAAGATAAATACGTTTTATGTACAAAACAGCAATTTTATTTGTTAAACTAAGTCAATACATAAATAAGGTAACTTATCATATTAGTAATCGCTAACAACTTAGGGGAAGGGCTTACAAGGCAACTTTTTCCATAATTCCCAAGTCCAAACTGCCGAATCGGCTGAGGAAGAGATTCTAAGCAAATTAATTAATGTCAGTGTGTACTTCTTACAACAGTGTCTTATATAGGAGCGGGTGGCCTATTATCCAATTCTAGGACACAAATAATTCTTCAAACGACATGGTAGCAACCAAACTAAAATCATCTGCAAACACGTGCGTTAAATAAGATTGGTTTACTAGATTGACTTTTTTGAGCGAAAAGACGGAGGAACAACAAAAACCAGAGTTAGAAGGGCCACTTTCTAGCCAGAGAGAATTGTGCATATTTAATTTAAAATTATGTTTACTAGCTTAGATTGAGAAAGGGTTACTTAATTTGTCACAAGCAAAAAGAAGAAATGAAAGAAAAAATGAGAAAGGGTAGTCGGTACCTGAATTAAAACTTGTAGATCAAGCTTGCTTATCTATACATACATATATATTTTCAAAATAATCCCAAACTTATTTTTAAGAAATTATCTCAGCTAGGCTTAAAAAATTGAAAAACACTTAAAGACGAAGTATGGCAAAGTACGTAAATAATAAACCTAAATGTGCAAAGAGTCAACTCTCATCTTTTCCTTCGGTTGGAGGAGCATGAACAGAATAATGAAATGAGAAAAAGAGATTACAATTATAATCAAGAGGAAAAAACAAAAATATGGAACCTGAGTTGCGTTACAAATAGTGTTGAAACTTAAGAAGTGGGCATTGATGTTTTCGCCTCCGTACTTTTTCATCATAGTCGTCTCCACCAATTTTCCTGTTAAGTAATCAAAAAAGAAAAAAAGGGTCAGTACTTGGATATAGCATTAACGTATGAAAGTAGTTGGATAACTAACCAATCTCTTCTGTTTCTCCCTTCAACATTGTTGTTTGGTTCGCGATATATACCAACTTTCTCAAGATCAACATCAGGATCAAAACCTTCTGAAACCGCAAGCTCAAATTTCTGTAGTAAAACAACAAAAGATATAAATTATGAAAATAAGAGGGAGTATGAGTACGTATAATTATGACAAAAACTCATTCACAGGCAAAACAAATTACGCACCTTGAGAAATGATTCCTTTGTAGAGCTCGATCCATCCAGCTTACCACCGAGAATGTAATCACAAACATATGTTGCCTGCATATCGATAAATGGCGGATCAACTTGTATAAATAACTGGCTCAAGTTCATAAAGCAATCAATGAACAAGATCATTAATTATTTAGACGTTGGGAAAACTATATATGTACGTACCTCAAACATGTTCTTCACTATGATATACCTCTTGGCATTTGATGCAGTTGCTATGGTCTCTTCATGAGCATATTTACCATGAAGGATTGAAGTATAATCATTTTTCTTATGCTTCTCATAACTGTTCCATACCTTTAACACCGCAAAAACCATTATACTTTCTCCGTCTCAGAGAAATAGTTTAGTTTGAAATTTTTTTAATTTAGTCAACATACGAAATGTACAACTCATTTTATGCCCCTAACTTCTACTAATTCCCTTTCTAGTTATTTTAATAAAAATTAACTACGTATGCATTTATTTTACAACTCAAATTTGATCAAAATTTTTATCTCAAAAAATATTGACAATAGATCTTAATGGAAAGATCTTGTTACGTAGATTAATTTGATATATAACACATTTTTTAATTATTCATGTATTAAAAGATATATAATCATTTGAAAAATGAGAGAAAACTTAAAAAAATGAAAATTAAAGAAAGTGTAACTTGTTTTCCTTACCCCTACTCTTTTGGATATTTAAGTCATTTCAATTCAATTATTTTTGACTTTTGTGAAACTGGACTATTTTTTTGGGACAATATTTTTTATTAAACTGAACTATTTTTGTGGGACGGAGGGAGTAAAATAGAAAGGAAAAGAAATGTTCTTGAGTAATATTGTTGAAACCCTAAAAGTAAAAACCTACTCGAGATGGATTCAAAATTGAGAAAAAAAAAATACCTTTGTAACCCATGGACAAGTAGTTCAACTATTTTCACATTCTTGTGAGTCAAAGGCAACATCTCCCCAACGGCAGCGCCAAACGCAGGCAAAACAACAACATCACCTTGATTAACAACTTCAAATTGTTTCTTCCCATCTTCCACCGGGATGAACTCAACTTGCATCTCCTCCTGTCCTCCAGACGCTGAAACAAATTGCGCAAAAAACTAAATTATAAAATAAATCAAATTTTTCTTAAGACTATGACTAATTATGTGAGTGGAGAAAAAAAAACAAAATCAAGACCTTGTTGACGTTAGGATTGTGAATAATTTCATTAGTGAGCCAAATCTTCTGGGTTGGGCTTCATAAGCAATCCGGACAGCCCTTTCAACTCCCCAACAAAAACCATATGCTTTTGCTAGTCTTACCGTCACATCACCCCATGTAAACTACCATCCATTTTCCTTCAACGTCTTCATGATTTCACCTGAATCATATTTTCTGTCAAAACTATTTACCATCAAATCCCCCGAAAAAAATAAAACAAAAAAATTAAAGATGGAGTGAACAATTTAGACTAAACCAAAACCTTTTTGCCCATATCGGAAAAGTACCCTTGAAATATGATCAAGTCAACAACTACCATATATGAAAATAGTAAGGTAAAAATCGATTTAAATTTTATTCGTTTTTCTAACTACTTCTTGGGCTTAGCAAACGTAAAATTAATATTCTAAGATAAGTAACCAGAATGTCTTACTGTTCTGGTACTCGCGATCCATGGCCTCAAGAGTTTGTTGTTTGTGTTTGGGGAAACCAGTTCGGTTATAATTGTCGCTCTTATTTTAGTCACGCCGGAACTTCTTAGTGTCAAACTCATTGCCGTCCCCGGCCAGATTAGATGAGCACCGAATAGGGACAGGCTTCCATGATTGGAATATTCTTGGCTGAACCGCCGGTAAAGTAATGTCAACCCGGTTAGGGGTGGCAAGATAACCGGAGAAATGCATAGAGATAGCCATGTGAGAAAATTGACGGGCAATAATTAAGATCGGCGCTTGTACGTTAACGAGATTAAGAGACTTGTTTGTTGCTAGTGCATCGTGTACCACGTAGTTAACATTTTATTCTTCTCCTATCTACGAATTCTTGACCTCGTCAAACCTTGCAATTTTTCTTCTTTCTTTTTTTTTCTTTTTAAATTTTAAATAGTTGATGGAATAAACATATTTCACTAACTCGATTTTTATTTAGGACATGTATATCATTATTTCTTTCACTGCAATTGCTATTCCCCATCTTAAGAAAAATATTGCTTTTCACACACCTGTAATGAACATACATTCAATTCTCTTTTCCTTCATTCTTCATAATCTTTGTTTTAAAATCTTAAAAATTGTATTAGGGAATTATCAAATCTGATTCACTTTATCCATTATTACAGTAAAAAAGTGTACAGCTATTTTGTTAGCTTGTTCGGCACGAACGTCCTAGTTCCTATTTTTTTTTTTTTTTGAAAAATACAAATTTTTCATGAATGTCAAACTTCAGCGTCTCGGATTTCAACAAATTGTCGCACAAAGAATCT
This sequence comes from Oldenlandia corymbosa var. corymbosa, assembly GCA_949775105.1. Taxonomy (NCBI): domain Eukaryota; kingdom Viridiplantae; phylum Streptophyta; class Magnoliopsida; order Gentianales; family Rubiaceae; genus Oldenlandia; species Oldenlandia corymbosa. The sequence goes on from OX459124.1 coordinate 8,564,525, forward strand.
ATCTAATACAGTACGGGATCCCCTTTCTTATCGTAATCTTTTCTCACTTTCTCTCTCTCCCTCTTTTTTCCCCTACTTCATTTTTCTGATTTGTCGTACGAAAAATAGCAATCATTTCGGTAAGTGAGAATGTGTTTTCATTTTTATGATTACACTACAAACCTCTTCTGCTTCTAAATGAATACGTTAATTCGTAATCATCTTAACGCACATAATTTTATTATATCAGTATTGTAGTGATTCAAAAACCAAATCTCGCCATATACATGTTTGTAACAACCGTACCAAATTAGATTGGTACTACTTGTAAGAGATAAAAAAAAACAATGTGTATATGATTTTGAGCTTCATAGGTCACGTAGTATGATTTATTTCTCTATGCAAAAAGGGGCGTTAGAAAAGTTATTGGAGAATAACATAGCAAATATGGCAATGATCAATTCCCGCCAGCAACCAACTTCAAATTTGAATCCACCGACTATAGCAAACGACGATGTTCTTGTTTCCCGCTTTTCTTTTTCTTCAAACACAGAACACGCAGAATTCGTTCACCAGAGCTTGCAACTTGCGGGAGCTGCTGCTGACCTGGAAAATCATAAGGGGCTTCCAGAATCTTCACGTGGGACCACGAGCAATACTTGGAGTCTAGGCGGTTAGAATGTAGATTCTAGAATAAGGATCAAGATTGTAAATTGTAGAGAGCAGGTTTTAGTTGTCTATAAATAAATCTATACTTCTTGTAAATAAGATATAAGAAATATACACAACACAGTTAGAAATTCAGAGAAGAAAGATGCTCTCGTTTCTTGTCATTTCTAGATCTGAGTTTCTCTTGATGGTATCAGAGCAGGTTTATCCTGCCTGATCACCTATCATTTCCGCTATCTTCTTCTCTAATTTTCTTTCAGATCTTCATTTCTTTAGTTTTTTTTTCCGAGTTTTCTTGGAGATTTTGTATCAGATCTGGTGTTGTTCTTGCATAATGATGGAGACCATCTAGCTAACACTAATGAACAGGGACAAGTTGCTGCCAATAATGGAGAAGACGAGCAAGTTGAGGTCGTGAATGCTAATGGAGGATCTAAAGATGCTGCTTTAAAGAATAATCCTTACATTCGTGATCCACTTTCAAACATTGTTAGACCAATGACTCGTGCTAGACGCAAGAGGATGAATGAATCACTTAATAGTTTAATTGTTACTACATGGGCTAAGGAGGAAATTAAGCTTGAAGATTACAAGCCCAAGACTATTAATTTGCTGCAAGTAACACCAAATGGACATGGCCCATTTGGAGAGAAGAATTTCGGCCCTCAATCCACAAAGGGACCGCCGGCCACCTTTCCTCATGTTGGTCGAATTTCTCCCTAAAGTTTAGGGGTAAGATCATTCAAATTTTATCTCTTTGAAAGAGAAGACTTTTATCTCTTTAAAGGATAATATTTGGGATGATTCTTTTATCTTGTTTTTCGAGTTTTCCTACAATAAGGAGTCAGCTTTTGATGTCTACTCAACCGTTGGATGAAGACTACATCAAAATGGATGGCTAAGATCACTCTACAAAGAAGATAATGATAGAGTTTTAACTCAAGGGAGATTCTATCCATTGGAATCTTTCTAAGAGATTATCTCTTTGTATTTTGGAGTTTTAATTATTTCCTACAAGTCTTAAATGTTTTAAGACTAGTAAAAGTGTCTAGGTTCGTTATCTTATCACTTAAGATAACTAGGAGTATTTAGAGTTTGATTTCATTTCAGATTCTTAGAGATAGGAATAGAGGTGAAGAGTTGTGTTCTTCCTCTACTTCTAGGATAGAAATTTCGGCCACCCCTCTATATAAAGGGACCAAAATCCTCTTGTCCAACACCTTTGGTCATTTTGATATTTTCCTGAGTGAAATTGGTTAGGATTTTATTCCTTTCGTGGAGTTCTTGTGAGGACTTCTTTGTTTGGTTGTTGCATATGTGTTGTGACAATTGTTAGACTTATCTATCTTGTTTAGTTCGCTTGATAGTGGCGTCTATAGCATTGGATCTTTCGAATCTTGGTATTTGGGCTCATAGATCTCATATCTATTGGGTTTTCTTACAAAATTTTCCAAAGGGTCTCTGCTTGGTTAGAATTAGCTCTCTTCATTTTTGATTTGGGTTTTTCTACCATTGAACTCGTGAATTGATCCACGTGAGGTCAAATATCTTTTCTTTTCTTTGTTTTTCGTGTGTTCTAGAGTCTTTAAATCCGAATTTTCAAATTCCGCTGCCACTACAAATCTCTGACTTTCCGAACTAGCAAAGTTGATCTTTTCTTAAAGATTGGTTTTGTTACGGATTGCTATCATAATTTTACTCCCCTTCTTTAAGAGAATTCGTCCTCGAATTCAAACCTTCATCAAAATCAATAGGAGATAGGTCAGAAACATTGAATGTAGCACTAATACCATACTCACCTGGTAGCGCAAGTTTATAAGCGTTGTCAATGACTCTTGACACTACTTGAAAAGGTCCATCTCCGCGAGGATGTAACTTCGATTTCCTAGAGTTTGGAAACCTCTCTTTTCTCATATGTACCCAAACCCAATCACCTGGTTCAAATACAACTTGTTTACGACCACGATTCGCCGACTTTACATATTGTTGAGTCCTACGCTCAATATTGAGGCGAACTTTCTCATGCAGTCTCTTGATTGTCTCAGCTTTCTTAACTCCATCCAAACTAACTTGATCCTTCAAAGGCAAAGGTGATAAATCTAAAGGAGTTAACGGATTAAAACCATAGACAATTTCAAAAGGCGAAAACTGAGTAGAAGAGTGAACAGTTTCTATTATAAGCAAATTCAGCAATAGGTAAGCACTCTTCCCATCTCTTCAAATTACTCTTGATGATCGCTCTTAGGATAGCTCCTAAAGTACGATTCGTCACTTCAGTTTGACCATCAGTTTGTGGATGACTAGTTGTGCTGAATAACAACTTAGTACCCAACTTTCTCCACAACGATTTCCAAAAGTAGCTAAGGAACTTAACGTCCCTATCACTAATAATTGTTCTTGGAACACCATGAAGTCTTACTATTTCTTTTAGAAACAAATCCGCAACATGACGTGCATCATCTGTTTTTCTGCAAGCAATGAAATGCGACATTTTAGAAAATCTATCCACAACTACAAAGATAGAATCCATACCTCTTTGAGTTCTTGGTAAACCCAATATAAAGTCCATAGATATGTCCATCCAAGGTTGTGTAGGGATAGGCAATGGCGTGTAAAGTCCATGAGGAAGCGATTTGGACTTCGCTTGTTTACACTCCACACATTGATTGATGATAGTCTAAACGTCAGACTTCATTTTGGGCCAAAAGAAATGCTGTTGGAGCACATCCAAAGTCTTAGGTACACCAAAATGTCCCATTAAACCTCCAGTATGCGCCTCGCGTATCAAAAGTTCTCGAAGTGAACACTTAGGCACACAAAGTCGATTTTCTCGAAATAGATAACCTTCATGTCTATAAAACTTTTCAAAAACACTTTGCTCACAAGCATTAAAAATATTAGCAAAATCAATATCATTAAAATATACAACAACAAACTTACCAATATAATTCCTCAAAACATGATTCATTAATCTCATGAAAGTACTAGGAGCATTAGTTAACCCAAAAGGCATCACTAACCACTCATATAAACCAAATTTTGTTTTGAAAGCAGTTTTCCATTCATCTCCTTGTCTAACTCTTATTTGATGGTAGCCAGATTTTAAATCCACTTTAGAAAAGATAGTAGCACCATAAAGATCTTCAAGCATATCATCTAATCTAGGGATTGGATGTCTATACTTAATAGTTATCTTATTAACAGCACGACAATCTATGCACATACGCCATGTATCATCTTTCTTAGGCACAAGTAAAACAGGAACAGCACAAGGGCTGAGAGATTCTCGAATTTGACCTTTAGCAAGGAGTTCTTCAACTTGCTTTTGTAGTTCCTTTGTTTCCTCAGGATTTGCTCTATATGCAGGTCTATTCGGAATGACTGCGCCAGGAATTAGATCAATTTGATGTTCTATTCCTCGTATAGGAGGAAGTTCATTAGGCAACTCCTCAGGGAATATATCCTCGTACTCTTGAAGTAGCCTTTGAAACACCTTAGGCAAATTGCTAGGAACTTCGGTTAGTAAAACAGAATTATCACGAAAAAGCATTAAAATCATACATGTTCCTTTTGCAAAACACTTCTCCACCGATTTGGGACTAGCGAAGAAATTGTTGCCCACTGGTTCTCGAATTTGTAGATCATTTGAAGATCTCTTTGGAACGTCCAAAGTAGATTCATCTTTAGGACTCTGCTCTTTCATTCATTTCTCTCTTTCTCGCATCATTCTCAGATTACATTCTTGAACTTGAGGAGGTGAAAGAGGTTTCAGGGTATAGCTATGACCATTCATCACAAACGAATACTTGTTTGTGTATCCATCATGCTTTACTCTTCGATCGTACCCCCATGGTCGTCCTAAAAGTAGGTGGCTTGCCTCCATAGGTACCACATCACAAAGTACTTCATCCTCATATTTTCCAATAGAGAATGGCACATTCACTTGCCTAGTGACTCTAAGATTGCCATAATCATTCAACCATTGCAACCGATAGGGTGTCGGATGCTTGATAGTAGGTAACTTCAGATTATCTACAAGATATGAACTGGCAACATTAGTACACGATCCTGGATCTATAATAGTTAAGCATACCTTGTCCATAACTCGACACTTAGTATGGAAAATATTGTGTCTTTGCTGATCATCTTCAGCTACTTGTGTTTGTAATGCTCGAAGGTTGACAAACACTTGTCCAGCCTCAGCATCAATCTCTACAACTTCTTTTTCAACTTTCTCAACAAGTCTTGGCATCTCGTCATCTTCTTCATCTGTTTCACTTTCGAAACTTCCATCCTCTTTAAGGATCATAGTCTTTAAAGTTGGACAAGCAGAAGCTATATGTCCTCGTCCCTGACATTTGAAACAAGTAACATCTCTAGTTCTGACTTTGTTAGTATTACTAGATGAAGTAGAATTCTTGACATTAGAAGATGGTTTAGGAATATTAGAAGTATTAGAAGCGTTAGAACTACTTCCCTTCTCAATCTTTGACGAATTACCATAGTTCTTTGAATCATCTTTCTTCCATGGTGTAGAAGACTTATGTGAATCTGACTTCTTCTTTGCCAATTGTCTCTCCACAATCCTAGCTTTGTGTAACATCTCAGTTGGATCTAGGTAGTATGAAAGTTCCACAACATCGGCAATGTTTTTGTTAAGTCCTCCTAGAAACCTTGCCATCATAGCTTCAGGTTCCTCTTTAATACTTGCACGTATCAATGCCAACTCTAACTCTTGATAATACTCATCAACAGACTTGGTTCCCTGGGAAAGACTTTGAATTTGTTTACACAAATCTCGATAATAATAAGAGGGAACAAACCTTTTGCGCATGAGTCTTTTCATTTCATCCCATGTGGACACGGGATCCTCATCATAGAGCTTCCTATCCTTGACAACTTGGTCCCACCATTCTGAAGCATAGTTATTGAATTGGTAAACGGCCATTCTAATCTTCTTAGAATCATCATAATCCTGCAATGAAAAAGCACGCTCTGCCTTCTTTTCCCATGTAAGATAGGCTTCAGGGTCATTAGTACCACTAAATTCAGGAATTTTAACTTTGAAATTACCAAGTTCATAAGGATCATTCCTATTGACAACACGATGAGCTCTATTACGATTTTCATTACCTTCATTACCTTGAGCGCGACCATTACGAACCTCTAGTTCTAGATCTTGTATTCTACTACATAATTGAGTAGTAACATTATGCAATCTAGCAAGAGTTTCTCGCATAGGATCTTGAGAACGGTCGTCTCTTTGTTCACTATCGTCTCCAGATGACATCCTTTAAGATCAAAGAACAAACAAATATATAGGATGTTAGTAGAAAACGTTCCTACCTCACTTCCCCTAACCAATGATCTTTTACTTTTCCCCCCTTTTGGTAGTATCACACACAACTCACCTTTTGTATGCTCTCTTTGGGATTTATGTGGCTTTTTCCCCAATATCAAAGTGGAATAGAAAGAAAACACTCAAGCCTTTTACCACTCAAAGACCTTTGGTAAAGTTCCAGATCGGCTTCAATGTTCAAGTAGTAGCAGTATGCACCACAACAATTAATTAAACAATCCACTCGAATAAAACACTCAAAAGTAGACGAAATCAAATAGCACGTAGAGTAAATTTAGGGAAATTCCAGAAAAGAACGAGGGAGAACACGAATCTCGTTCGAGTGTTTGGAGAAAATTTAGGGATCTCGCTTTAGAAGTATAAGCAAACTCAAATGATATCTCAGACTCCAACTCAAAGTCAGACTCTTATAGGATAAGGATAAGATTTTATGAGAATCTTATCTTTTACAAGATAAGATAAGGATAAGCTTTAAAGAGAATCTTATCTTTACAAGATGAGATAAGGATAAGATTTTATCCAATAAGATAGGATAAGGATAAGGTTTATCCAATAAGATAAGATTAGAATAAGATTTTATCTTTTACAAGATAAGATAAGGATAAGATTTAAAGAGAATCTTATCTTTTATAAAATGAGATAAGGATAAGATTTTATCCAATAAGATAAGATTAGGATAAGATTTGAAGAGAATCTTATCTTTTGAGAGAATATAGGCAATTAAATAGCAAAGATAAACTCCCAATCAAACACAACTTTATCTAACCTTGTTAGATAGAGATAGACTTTGAATATACCTCTTCAAGAAGATTCTTTCCAACTTCACTTCCAACTCTTTTGAAATCTCCTAATGCAAGGCAACTTTTAATGTAGCCAATCAAAGAAGACTCTTTTTTTTTTTTTTCCTCTACCGTCCTTTTTTTTTTTTGTACGGCTTTTTTTTTTTTTTTTTTTATAGGGGCGGCCGAAACCCTAGACTCAATTTTTTTTTTTTTTTTGTACGGCCAAATTCAAACAACACCTTCAACACAAAAGCTCCTCCAACAATCAATGAATGAACATCAATCACCCTCAAGATATAGAGATCTTGGAACGAGAGATATATATCAATTACAATCACCAAAGTTTGCTATTGGATGATAACAAAACGAAACGCACGAAACTAAAAGGAATTGTCCAAGTGGTGAACAACTCAAAAACAAAATATTACGAATACCCTCTTTTGGGAGAGGAAAATTCGAAGAGAGGAAGAATTCAAGAAGACAAAAATCCGAATTTTGAGACCAATTATGGTAACCAAAGATGACTCTTGATATACCAATTATGGTTCTAAATATGCCAACTATGGTAAAACCATAAGGAGGCTCTGAATACCAAAATTATGATAGCAATCCGTAACAAAACAAATCTTTAAGAAAAGATCAACTTTGCTAGTTCGGAAAGTCAGAGATCTGTAGGCAGCGAAATTTGGAAATTTGGATTTAAAGACTCTAGAACACACGAAAAACAAAGAAAAGAAAAGATATTTGACCTCACGTGGATCAATTCACGAGTTCAATGGTAGAAAAACCCAAATCAAAAATGAAGAGAGCTAATTCTAACCAAGCAGAGACCCTTTGGAAAATTGTGTAAGAAAACCCAATAGATATGAGATCTATGAGCCCAAATACCAAGATTCGAAAGATCCAATGCTATAGACGCCACTATCAAGCGAACTAAACAAGATAGATAAGTCTAACAATTGTCACAACACATATGCAACAACCAAACAAAGAAGTCCTCACAAGAACTCCACGAAAGGAATAAAATCCTAACCAATTTCACTCAGGAAAATATCAAAATGACCAAAGGTGTTGGACAAGAGGATTTCGGTCCCTTTATATAGAGGGGTGGCCGAAATTTCTATCCTAGAAGTAGAGGAAGAACACAACTCTTCACCTCTATTCCTATCTCTAAGAATCTGAAATGAAATCAAACTCTAAAGACTCCTAGTTATCTTAAGTGATAAGATAACGAACCTAGACACTTTTACTAGTCTTAAAACATTTAAGACTTGTAGGAAATAATTAAAACTCTATCATCATCTTCTTTGTAGAGTGATCTTAGCCATCCATTTTGATGTAGTCTTCATCCAACGGTTGAGTAGACATCAAAAGCTGACTCCTTATTGTAGGAAAACTCGAAAAACAAGATAAAAGAATCATCCCAAATATTATCCTTTAAAGAGATAAAAGTCTTCTCTTTCAAAGAGATAAAATTTGAATGATCTTACCCCTAAACTTTAGGGAGAAATTCGACCAACATGAGGAAAGGTGGCCGGCGGTCCCTTTGTGGATTGAGGGCCGAAATTCTTCTCTCCAAATGGGCCATGTCCATTTGGTGTTACTTGCAGCAAATTAATAGTCTTGGGCTTGTAATCTTCAAGCTTAATTTCCTCCTTAGCCCATGTAGTAACAATTAGACTATTAAGTGATTCATTCATCCTCTTGCGTCTAGCACGAGTCATTGGTCTAACAATGTTTGAAAGTGGATCACGAATGTAAGGATTATTCTTTAAAGCAGCATCTTTAGATCCTCCATTAGCATTCACGACCTCAACTTGCTCGTCTTCTCCATTATTGGCAGCAACTTGTCCCTCTTCATTAGTGTTAGCTAGATGGTCTCCATCACATAATTACTGGTTAATCATTTTCGTTTTCTTCTCAACCATCACCTGTTTGATTTTGTGCCTGAATGGATCGAGACGAAGAAATCATGAATGCAAGACAAGAACAATTGATGCTCAATGGATCTGATTTGCCTGGAACTATATTGGTTACAGTGCCCCTTACTGAGAAGAATTACCTCATATGGAGGAATTCAATGATCATAGCATTGGAAGCTAAGGAGAAGTTAGGATTCGTGGACGGAAGCTATATGATGCCAAGAGGAGGATCGCCGGATTATCACAAATGGCGGCGAGTCAACAGCATGGTCGTTTCATGGATCAAGAACTCCATTTCTTCTAAACTTGTCAACATTTTACTTTCATCACTGGATCAAAGGAACTATGGGATGAAATTCATGAGAGATCTGGAGCTTCAAATCCTGCTCTTCTGTTTCAACTTAAGGGGGAAATCACACTTGCAAGGCAAGGGGATCTGTAGATTGTTCAGTATTATAGCTACATCAAACAGTTGTGGGATCAATTGGAACAACTTAGGCCTATGCCAGCATGTGATGATACTGTTAGGAAGGTTTTGTTGGAACGAGATGCAGAAGATAAAGTGATGCAGCTACTGATGGGCCTCAGTAATGTCTTTGAAGCAGAAAAGAGTCAAATCCTTCTAATGGATCCTATTCCTACAGCTAATAAGGTCTACTCTATGCTGTTGAAAGCTGAAAAGGATAAGTAAGTGGCTAATTCAATTGTGTCAGTTAATGACAATGCTGCTATGATGGTGAAAAGGATCTAATCCTAAATGGAAGAAGGATACATGACAGAAGCAGCCTTATGTGATGAAGAATAAGAGTCGCTTGTTCTGTACTCACTGTCAGTGAACAGGACATCTCAAGGAGGACTACTTCAAGATAAAAGGCTATCCAGATTGGTGGAAACCTACTAAGGGAAAATCTCAAGCAGCAAATAATGTTAGCAGTTCCGAAACTCCTGTGGATATTGTTGATCATACTGATAAGGATTGTGGTGCTATGATATCTGAGGCAGTGCAGAGAGAGATTGGCAGATTCATGAAAAGAAAGTATCCATTGGAAGCTGAAAATGATCATCAAGTCAATTTTGCACATTTCGAGGATTTTGTAGGTAGCACCATTTTCTCTTTTCTTAGTTCCAAGCTTTCTGATTATATACATAGAGGTGCTTGGATATCAGATACTGGTGCTACTAGTCATATGTGTGCCTATATAGCCATTTTGATTCACATAAAATCCACTACCAAATGCACTCCTATACAATTGCCTGATGGTAATATTACATTTTTTCATTCCACAGGTGATCATGATATTCATGATTCTATAACTCTGAAAAATTGTTTATATGTGCCTTCTTTCAAACATAATCTGATTTCTGTTAGGAAGATGGCCAAAGACTCACATGTGCATTTCCGTTTCTTTGAATCATTTTGTCTGCTACAGGACCTATGGACTCATAAGGTCATTGCAGCTGGTAAAGTGGTACAAGGATTATATATTCTTGACAGAAGTTCATTCTCTGAGACAACTATCTTGCAATCTCAAGTGTATTATGCCTCCTACATGTTTAGGTTTAGGCTTCCTGATGTATTAGAATCTAAGAATAATGTCTTGTGTAAGGCACTTACTGCTGTTACTATTAGTAGCTGGCATCTAAGATTGGGACATCCCTCCTCAAATGTTAAGGGCAAAGATTGTACTTCTGATCAATGTGATATTTGTCCTTTATCTAAACAAAGTCGAAATTCTTTTCCTGCAAGTTGCATTAAAACAACACATTTCTTTGCCTTATTACATATTGATGTATGCGGACCATATAAGCAACCTTCTTATAATGGATCACAGTTTTTCTTAACCATTGTGGATGATTACAACAGGTGTGTTTGGACTTTCTTATTCAAACATAAAACACAGGTTGCTAACATCCTTGCTTCTTTCTTTTCCTATGCCAAAACACAATTCCAAAGTCATGTTCAGATCATCAGGACGGACAATGGCACTGAGTTCATGAGTGACAAGTTTCAACAGTTACTCAGCAATCTAGGTATAGTTCATCAAACAAGCTGTCCCTACACACCACAACAAAACGGTATAGTTGAGAGGAAGCATCGACATATCTTACAGGTAGTCATCTTATCAACCGTCTTCCTTCTCCACTTCTTGATTGGCATTCACCTTTTGAATTGTTAAATGGTTAAATTCTTGATCTTTCCCATCTGAGAGTTTTTGGTTGCCAGGCTTTTGTTGTTAATAATTCTCCAAGCCGTGACAAATTTGATGCTAGATCTCATAAGGGTATCATGGTGGGATATCCACCTAATCAGAAAGGTTGCAAAATCTTTGTACCTTCTCTTCATAAGATTGTTGTGTCTAGAGATGTCCAATTCGAAGAAAATTTGTTTCCTTACAAACCTGTTGATGATTCTACTGCATTACTTCCTAGAGTTTTTAGCATGATGAGGTTCCTCATTTACAGATCCTGTGATAAATCATGAGTCTACACCTGATCAATCCCATGATGATTTTTCTTCTTCCCACACAGAACAACCTCATGATTCTTCCATTACTCTTAATCAGAATTCTTCACAAGCCTTATGTTCTCAGCCTTCCATTTCTCCTAGTTCCTCTCCAATATCTGCTCCAATTCATTGTAGCACCAGAAACACCGACCAACCACGTTGGTTAAATGATTTTGTTCATTTTTCTAACTGTTCACATGCCTCTAAGACTGATTCTTTACCTTCTGATTGTTGTTTTTTCTCTAAACATATACACTTCCTTGCAAATATATCTGATATCCAAGAACCTACTAGTTATAATCATGCTAGAACTGATGAAAAGTGGCAGGAAGCTATGAAAACTGAGTTGCAGGCATTGGACCAGAATGACACTTGGATACTGAAAGATTTACCGAAAGGGAAGAAAGCAGTGGGATGTAAGTGGGTGTATAAGGTCAAACACAAGCCTGATGGTTCTATTGATCATTACAAAGCAAGATTGGTGGCTAAGGGTTATACTCAAGTAGAAGGTGAGGACTTCACAAAGATGTTTACCCCATTAGCCAAAAATGTCACCGTTAGAGTTCTGATTACACTTGCAGTTTCTAAAAATTGGTGTCTTCATCAGTTAGATGTTTATAATGCATTCCTGCACGGTGCATTGGATGAAGAAGTTTACGTGACACCACCTCCTGGCTATGATACTGCAAGCAAAGATCAAGTTTGTAAGCTCAATAAATCACTCTATAGCTTAAAACAAGCATCTAGAAGGTGGAATACTGAGTTGACAAAAACTTTAATCTCCTATGGTTTCAAGCAAGCTTTTAGTGATCAGTGCCTTTTCATCTTAGATCATGCAAATCTCATCATTGCTTTGCTAGTTTACGTTGATGAGATGCTGATTACTGGTTCACATGAACAAGAAATAATCGAAGTCAAGAAGTTTTTGGATGAAAAATTCACCATAAAAGATTTGGGACCTGCAATGTATTTCCTAGGGATGAAAATTGCATGTTCCCAGAAAGGTTTGTTCCTTAGTCAAAAGAACTATGTTCTGGATCTTCTTCGCGATACAGGAGTGTGGGATTCTACACCTACTGGCACGCCATTTCCACCTGATCTTAGGTTTTCTGATGAGAAGAAAGATATAACACCTCTACTAACAAATCCTGGACAATATAGAAGGCTTGTGGGACTGTTGTTGTATCTCAATTACACATGACCAGATTTGACTCATTGTGTACAACAATTGAGTCAGTTTGTTCATGCTCCCTATGAATCTCATTGGCATGCAGCTCAACATGTTCTTTGTTATCTCTTAGGCTGTCCACATCGGGGTTTGTTTTACTCTAAAGAAAGTTCATTCAATATCACAGCTTTTAGTAATGCCGACTGGGGGACTTATAAGGCTAGCAGAAGATCCTTGAGTGGTTATTGCATTTTCCTTGGTACAAATCTTGTTTCCTGGAAGACAAAGAAGCAAAGTACAATATCATGTTCTACTGCTGAATCTGAATATCGAGCAATGGCAGTGACAGTTAGGGAATTGCAGCCAACCCAGTTTTTCACGAATGCACAACACATATCGAAACCGATTGTCATGTGGTTCGTGAACAGTACAAGAGAGGCTTCATCAATCCCATGCATATTACTTCAGCTGATAATCTTGCCGATTTCTTGACCAAACCGCTTTCTTCTTCAGTGTTTGCACGTCTTCTGTCCAAGCTCAGCATATGAAAACCTTTCCCAGCTGCACTTGAGGGGGGAATATTGAAGAATAACACAGCAAACATGGCAATGATCAATTCCCGCCAGCAACCAACTTCAAATTTGAATCCACTGACTGTAGCCAACGATGACGTTCTTGTTTCCCGCTTTTCTTCTTCTTCAAACACAGAACACGCAGAATTCGTTCACCAGAGCTTGCAACTTGCAGGAGCTGCTGCTGACCTGGAAAATCATAAGGGACTTGCAGGAGCTTGCAATACTTTGAGCCTACAGAATGTACCTGGAGATCACGCAAAAAGGATCTTCTTGTAATTATTTGTAGGCGGTTAGAATGTAGATTCTAGAATAAGGATCAAGATTGTAAATTGTAGAGAGCAGGTTTTAGTTGTCTATAAATAGATCTAGACTTTTTGTAAATAAGATATAAGAAATATACACAATACAAATAGAAATTTAGAGAAGAAAGATGCTCTCGTTTCTTGTCATTTCTAGTTCTGAGTTTCTCTTAATTCTGAGTTTCTCTCGGAAAGTCAAACTACGGGCCGGTCTCCATCGAATCAAAATGCAATCTGATAAATAGATCTCTTTGGATCAGCGAAATTGAATCTCTTGGTCAGTCCGAATAGATGAAATCACTGGCGTGTAACTACTCTCCAATTAAGTTACTAGGCGATTTATATTAGTGACAAATATTGACATTGAGTGAATGGACAACAAAGCACTCAAAATGTGACTCAGTTCATGTAATCAAATCTTTACAGGTCTATTTTCTCATTTCCCGATTCATAAAGCAATCATTACTTTTTTCAAAAAAAAAAAAAACTTTAAATAGTTTATAATCTTAAAGTGGGCGGAAGGAGTGTAACATTTATTAAAAAAACGCGTATCATTAACTTATTGAAATACTTCTAGAATAAATCATCTTCATGTTATTAGTTTTTCTCCGCAATGCATTATCAGATTATTAAATGATCTTTTTCTCATATTTTGAACAAAACGTTGCTACATTTTTAATAGAATCCTTAACAAAAATTCATCCAATTTTTACCTTGCACAAATTTCCAGTGTTGCCAATTTCGGACATTTGTCATATCAAGGTATCCATTCATACATATGTTGTCTTAATTGTTCACCAAAAAAATAAATCAATTAAAAAGTGGCAAATTAAGTGGAAAAATAACTCCCACACTGTGCCGAACATGAACTTCCGTCGATGAACACTTTCAAAGTCATTAGCTAATTTCCTCCATCGGCATCGGTTAATTCCTTTTTTTTTTTTTTTGGGTAAACAGGTAAATTGTATTATTTCAAAAATATTTTTTTACGTTGTATGTACAAGCCTATCTACTTCTATTAGAAGAGAGTATTTTGTATTGGGGAACTACTCCCAGCTTCTCTAAGTACTGTGTGTCATCGTTACTATCTTTATGAGAATGAAATTGCATATTATTTCTTCAACAGACAAACAATTATTTTGGGTGTAACCCTAATGTAGACACGAAAAACATTAATAGCTAAACAAATAATCCAAATTCTTCGATCAAAGTTAATATTATAGCTTCAAACCAAACCTTAGGTTCGTACTACAAGAGAAAACAGTTTTCGTGACACTTAAAATGGTGGTATTATGAATACAGTAAAGGCTCTTGGCCCTTTCCAAGCAGTTTCTCCGAGAGTTTCCCATATAAATGTGTTAGTAGACTTCCCATTTTACATGACATTTTTGTGTAATTATAGGGTGGGTTAAGATTTCGTGGATTACATATTAGGACAATTCGAAACGCCATTATAGATGATCTTTCTTTAAAACCGAAAAAAAATTCAAATTATTCATTAATTTAATTTATAAACGATACCGAATTTTATCATCAAAACCATCCATTACAAATGAATTGAAATTTCATCAAAATCTCTATACTGCTGTATTTACTACTCAATTAGTATACTGCAGGTAAAAAGATGATTCCACCATTTCCAGTTTATTGAGATGCGCCAGAGTGCTAATGGGAAGCTCCATCTTGTTGCTATTAAATCCTGAAATATAGAACAAATTCCATACGTAGCATTAAAATAATCAGATGAAATTTAAAGACTAGCTTTGAAATAAGAGGTTATATAATTCATGCTAAAATTTCTAGTATTGTTTGCACTCTGCAGAGAATTTTGCTAAATACAATGTGTTCATAGAGATTTTGTGTCATTACAGATCACATGTCAAGGATTAGCGATACAACAGCGTATGTATATTCACAAAATTATACTTGCACTACTACTACCTGATAAAGGAAGGAAAAGGATTATGTGCAATAAAATTCAGTTATTTAAAGAAAATAATAATGATACCTCGGTTTGACTTCAAATCTTCAAGTAGATTCCTGCAAAAGGTACAAGAAAACATAGGCAGGTTTTGCAACAAAAAAAAAAAACAAAAAACAAAAAACAAAAAAAAAAGAGAGAGAACACAGGCATTTTCAATTGAAGGTCTTCAACATCTATACAATGTTCAGATACCCCTTAAGCAAACATGGAAGTTCTATAATTCTATTTTTTTTTTTTTGGTTAATCGGTTCAACAATTCAAAAAATCATTAATATATACTCCCTCCACCTGAAATGATAATCCAATTTGGATTTCATTTTTGGTTCAAATTTTAATAAATTAAAAATCTAAATTAAATAATCATTTTAATTAAAATAGATGTAGTAAATATAAATTTTCTAAACATCACAGAGAATTACTATCGAAGAAAAGCAGTGAGTAATTTACCAAATTAAGGTTCCAAAAGCATATTCTATCTTCGCAGATTTCATCCATCCCTGCACGCAAATCAAAAGAAAATTCATCTTTAACTGAAGAAATTTAGATTTAAAATGTTATGCATATTTCTATTAATGATGAAATATAAAGGGAAACACACGCAAAGGATAGGTGATTAGAAACATAATTTACTTTCTGAGAAGTAGTGCTTTGTTATCTAATAATACAAACACCTTCGAATATAATAACACCAAACTGAGATTACATCAGAACACCAGACACCTGAAAATGATGATAACGATATTTACTCATGAAAAATACTATAGAAGTAACCTCACCAAACAACGAAATTCGTGGACTACTTTCTCCAAGTTTTATTTCACGCAGGTACCTAAACTATGGATTTCAAGATAAGAGTAAAGACTTTATTAAAAAAAAAAAAAAGATAAGTTAAAAGATGAAATTTCTGAATCCGGGTATAGGATCATTTTAAAGATACTCTTCAGTCCCAAAATGATTATTCGGTTCGGATCTCTATTTTAGTATAATTTATATGCATAAAATGAAAATCTAAAATTTGACAATTATTTCGAACCGAGAGAAAAATAATTGAAAGAGTTCAGAGTCGGGGTTAACGAAGGAAACGTTAAAGACAGACCATGGGCCTTTTTATTTGCTCGTGTTTTAAAAAGATGTCTTAACATATTATGGTACGTTGTGTCACTATAAAATGTTCCATGATAAAAGAGATTGAAAAACATTGCACATAAGCCCAAGTGCCGCATTAGATTTAGATCGCCCTCGGTTTCACCAAAACCGTCGGGGCCTGGACTCCTGTACAAAAGAGCTCTTTCTCACTACGGGCGATTTGACCTTCAGTGTGAAATTTTCGACGACTTCTCCGATGTGATTTCACGTCTGCGATGGCAAGGAAGTCAAAGAAGGAAGGGGAGGAAGCTGCAAGCAACACGAATGAGCAACCAGATGAGGAAAAACAGCATCCAATGGGAGAATTTACACCAATAAGTGGGAACTTGAAAGAGGTAACTAAACCTAGATTTGCATTTAATTCAGTGTCTGAATCACAATTAATGTTGAAGAATCTAGGTAATAATCGTATATAGCTGTGGCAGAATGTTTTGGTGTGAAGGAAGTGAATAATAATACTGGTTATGAAGGGGAAACTGTGGGGAATGAATCGAATGTATGGAATTCTTTTGATCCGAAGCAATTGAAACAGAATGATAAGAAACTAAGGTATATTGAGCCTAGGAAGGTGAATGATCGTTGTGTTAGCAAGATAACGAAAGAGGAGGTACAGAGTGAAGTTGATTACTGGAAATCATCAGTATTATGCTATGTTGTTGGAGCTAATCCACCTTTTCCAGTCATTAATGGCTACATCAGACGGAATTGGGGGCATTTGGGGGTTAATAAAGTGCTATTGCTGGAAAATGGAGTGTTTGTTGTCAGGTTCAAATCAATGGCTGCAAAAGAAGAAGTGTTGAAATATAACTTGTATCACTTTGATAGCCAACCTTTTATTATAAAAGTTTGGTCAGTGGAGGAAGAGATCAAAATGGATGAGATACTAAAGGTTCCGGTGTGGATACAATTTCCTAAGTTACCATTGAGATATTGGAATTCTCTCAACAGGATTGCAAGCTCAATGGGGAATCCAATTGAGATGGACGATATGACGTCTCAAAAATTGAGAACTGGCTATGCTTGTGTACTTGTTGAGGTTGAAATAAAGGAGGAACTACATGATGTGGTCTGGTTTGAAAATGAGAAAGGAGAATTGCAGGAACAGGATATCAAGTTTGAATGGAAACCATTAAAATGTCAAAATTGCAGAGGACTGGAAAATGTAGAATACTAGTAACGAAGGAATGGAAGCAGAGGACCCCTGAACCACAACCAAAGTCAAAAGCAGATAGCAAAAGATCAAGGGGGAAAACTGATTCAACAAGCTAGTCACATCGTAATGTCTACAGTTCATAAACAGGATGTGAAGGAGAAGGCCTGCACTAGCTCCCCTCAGAAAGTTATCACTCCATCCACAGTTAGTACTCCAAATCATGGTAGTCCAAAAGAAGATGAAGTACAAATTCTGAATCAGAAAGGTATCAGAATAGCTGAAAGAAGATTGAATGATATAATGAAGTCGGTGAACTCTATTTGTTATAATTATACTAGTCACTCTGTTACAGGGCCTAGGAATCATGAATAACATTAGCTCATGGAATGTAAGGGAACTTAATAGTCCCCTGAAACATAGGCAAGTTGCAAGCTGTGGTGGGTTGTCGAAGCCCCCAAAATAAATGACCAGCTTAAACTGTAGACATGATAAGTCGAGTCGATCCCACAGCGATGGGTTAAACTTCAAATAACCGGAAAACAAACAAGAATATAAGAGTTGGATAAACAAGAAAGAAAATTGCAGACTCACTTGCCCGAGTGACAAAGTCACCCAGGCAAATGGACTCTACAGAACTGAAAACAAACAAAGACAAATGAAACCTCACTTACGGGAGTGAGAATTCTGACTTAGGGGATTGACTCAACAAACTGAGGTATTCATTCTCTTTTCCCTATGTAATCAAGTGGAAATCTTGCACTCTGTTGGTATGAATTCATGCTCATTCAGGCACTTATATATCTCTAAGTCACTTCCGATTTTTTCTAGTGGTATCTTTATGAACTCAATTAAACTATTTTCCAATGATTAACCAAGTCATAAAGTCATTAAGTTTTTAAGCCTTATATGAATGCTTATGCTAACCAAGTATATTCCTATCTCAATTAGAACCTTCGACTGTTACCTCCAAGTCATAAGTTGAAGCTAAATGATTCTAAACCTTGTTTACCCTTCCGGGATTCACTTAGTTCTATGCACAATCAATCAAATGGCCAATTTAATCAAGAGGTAGATGAAAGTTGTAACTTCAAAACACAAAATCATCCGAATGCACTCACAAACCTAAACTACATAGGTTCCAGAGAATGAAATCTAATAAACTATACATACAGACTACAGAAAATACAAGAAAAGAAGGAAAGCATTGAGAAGAAGCAACTCTAGATGGCTGAGCAACAGGTCACTCGCCTGAGTGACAAAGGTCACTCAGGCGAGTGAGGTCTGTTACTCCTCTTTTGCTGCTACTGGACTTCTTCTTCTTGGAGGTCACTCAGGCGAGTGAGGTCTGTTACTCCTCTTTTGCTGCTACTGGACTTCTTCTTCTTGGAGTTTCTTGATCTCCTCTCCGGTCTCTTCTTCTCTCTCTTTGGTGTTTGGTGTGTTGTATGTGTGTTTCTGTCCTCTCAGATGTATGTTTTTCTGCTGGGAATGCAGCCCCCTTTATAGAGCTTGTTGCCGGTTCTTCTTCCAAGAGAGTCTCACCATGCTTGTGTATTTTTTTATTAACCCCAATGCATTGTGTCTTGAATCCAATTTTGACTAGCCTTTTCCCCTTCTTCCAGCAGTGGTATCAACAACAACATTGATCAATGTGGGTGGTTGGTTCTTCATTCAAGAGGACAAGCATGCTCTTTAGTTTCTATTGTGGAACATCCTTATTAACTCCCAATGTGTCTTGTGTCTTGGAGTTGCTTTTTGACCAACTCAGCCCTCATTTTAAATTGGAATCAGCAGCCCAGTTATTGCTCCATAAGCCCCCATTTTCAGCATTTGTTTACTCCGGTCCTCACCTATTTAGAAACACAAAACTAGCTAAGTAAAATGAACAAAGTCTAAGAAACACCCCTAATTTCTAACTAATTAAAGAGCAAAATTGCAATACTTTTATGTAACAATTTGACCGTTATCAACTCCCCCAAACTGGAAGAATTGCTTGTCCTCAAGCAAACAATCTAACCCCTTAAGAACTACACATACAAACATGAAAACAATAGCTAACCACTGACTCCCCTGAGTGAAAATATCACTCAGGCAAGTGGCATTACTGACTCCCCTGAGTGAAAAAAGTCACTCAGGCAAGTGTCACTGCAACAAACACACAAGAACATCACAGCAACTATCAAACATAACTAGTTCATATGACAATCGGATACAACATCTCAGACGCAAGAAAAACAAGTATATCTTTATCCAAATTCGAATTTCACCTAGTCTTTATGAAATCACCTCCGTATGTGTGTGAGTCATGCCAAGTATTTAAAGTAACAAAGTAGTATAAGGTAAAAAACAGCTCATGGTTCATATTTAGATATTTTTTAGCCTTATGACTCATTCTTTCTTACTACAATCATGCTAACATGGCCAATACAGCCTCAGAGATATAAGGACTCTCACAATTCATTTCTTTTCAACTATTCTCCCTCATTTTCTTTTATTTACCCCCGAGTCTTTTGGCTTTTTCTATTTATGACTTACGATTCTTTTTCTTTCCAACTTCTGACCCCTCCTACCGAGAGCTTGGTGCAAAAGCATTGGAAGGAATATTATGTAACAGTAGTGTATGCTGATCATACAGTCCGGGGTAGAAGTCAATTTTGGTAGGAGTTGACAGTCTTAGCCAAAGGAGTACAAAAACCTTGGATGATGATGGGTGATTATAACTGTATCTTGAGTAATGAGGAGAAGCTGAGAGGCAAGAATGAAATCAGCACTGATTCATATCAGTTTAAGGAAATGATTGATGCCAGTGAATTATGGCAGCCGAATACATATGGTGGGGAGTTCACTTGGAGTAATAAGCAGATGGGGAAATATAGAATTTGGCAAAATTGGATAGAATTCTTGTTAATGGTGAGTGGTTGGCAAACTATCAAAAGAGCTATGTCAATGTACTCCCTTCAGGGATTTCTGATCATAGTCCATTAGTGTCGAAATGGGGAGAAGAGAAAATGGAAATTAAGAGGTCTTTTAAATATAATATGTGGATGGAGCATCAAGACTTTGAAAGTGTGGTGAGAGGTGGATGGCAAAAAGAAATAAAAGGTAGTAAGCAGTTCTGCCTGATGCAGAAACAGAAACTATTGAAACCTTTGTTAAAGGAATTCAATAAGAAGCATTTTGTTGATATAGAATTGAAGGAGGAAGAATGGAGAAGGAAACTTGAGGATGTTCAGCAGAGTATAATGGCAAATTCAGGAGATGAGAGCTTACAGGAAGAAGAGAAAGAAGTAAATAAGCAATACTGTGAATATAGTAAAGCTGTAATCAGTTTCTGGAACCAAAAGTTGAAAGACATGTGGATTCAGGAGGGGGATCTCAATACTAAGTACTTCCATGCTAGTTTACAGCAAAAGGGTAACAGGAACAAGATCAGATCCTTTGTGAATGAACATGGTGAGTTGATCGAAAACTGGCCTGAGGTGGAGCAACACTTTCTGCAATATTATCAGCAGCTGCTAGGAACTAGTTTGGTAAGATCAACAGCAAGGAGTGAAGTTTTCAGTTCAGGGATTAAACTGTTTGTTTACCAGCAGATTCTCCTGACTGAGAATTTTACTCCTGCTGATGTGAAACAAGCTATGTTTGAGATTGATATTAACAAAAGTGCAGGTCCAGATGGCTTTGGCAGTGGTTTTTACAGGAAAATGTGGCCTATATTGGGGAATGGAGTGACTGATGCAGTATTGGAATTCTTCAGGAATGTGAAACTGCTGAAACAGATTAATGCAACACTTATCTCCCTTATTCCAAAGACAGAAGCTCCAAGAAATGCAACTGAATTTAGGCCTATTTTCTGCTTCAATACAGTGCATAAGTGCATATCAAAAATGTTGTGCAAGAAACTCAGTTTGGTGATACCTGATCTGGTGGACCTTAATCAAGGGTCTTTCATTAAGCAGAGACTCTTTTTGCATAATATTTTATTGACACAGGAATTGATAAGGAAGTATAGAAGGAAAAATGCAAGACCAAGCTGTGTTATGAAGGTGGATTTGAAGAAAGCTTATGATTCAGTGCATTGGGACTTTCTTACTAAGATGTTAATGGAATATGGATTCCCAAGAAGAGTGATCAAATGGATTATGGAATGTGTTACTACCAGTTCATACTCTTTAAATTTGAATGGTAGTATAACAGGTCATTTTGAGGGAAGAAGAGGACTGAGGCAAGGTGATCCACTATCCCCACTGTTATTTGTACTGGTTATGGAATATCTCACAAGAATGTTGAAAATGGAGGCAGAGAAGCAGGAATTCCAGTATCATCTATATTGTGAAAATATGAGAATAACCTCTCTTAACTTTGCAGATGATCTGCTTATCTTCGGTGGAGCTAATGTTGTGACAGTTACGATGATCAAAAGTGTGTTGAATTAATTCTAGGAGACCACTGGATTATCTATCAACATAAGCAAGTCAAATCTGTATTTTGGAGGTAAGGCATAAGAGGTAGAAGGAATTATTTAGCAAATCATGGGGTTTACAGTTGGCCACTTCCCTATGAAATACTTAGGGCTGCCTATTTCTCCTACAGCGTGGAGTAAAGCTGAATGTCAAATATTGATTGAGAAGATTACTGCAAGGATAAATTGTTGGAGTTCAAGACATTTATCTTATGCAGGCAGAACTCTATTGGTTAACACTGTCTTGTTGAGTTTCAACTCTTATTGGGCAAGCATCATTCTGATCCTAGCTAGTGTGATACAGCAAGTCATCTGTAAATGCAGGAAGTACCTCTGGGGAATAAAGGAGAATGGTAAAAGCTGGTCCTTGGTGGCCTGGGATGACCATTGTTGCAAGAAGAAGGAAGGAGGTTTGAATATAAAGGAGCCAAGACACTGGAATATGGCTTTAATGGGAAGCAGTTGTGGGATGTAGCAAAGTGAAAAGAGAGGTTATGGGTGAAATGGATACGTAACTATTATCTGAAAGGGCAAGACTTATGGAATTATGAGTTGCCCAATGATAGTAGTTGGCATATGAAAAAGCTGATGAAGATCAAAGAATTCCTCAAATCAGATGTACAGAATGGCCAATGGTCTGGTAATGCTACACAGGTCTATACAGCTGATAGTGGATATGTCTTGTTAAGAGGAGAGAGAAGGAGATTTCATGCAGCAAATATCATTTGGAACAACCTGAGTCTTCCTAAGATTTGAGTGCCCAAAGCTGGTTACAAGTTTTGAAGGGAAAAAAGTTGAGGCGGAGAATTCTGTTTGCTTGCTTAAACACTGCAATATATGGCATTTGGATGGAAAGAAATGAAAGAAGAGTCAGTGAAAAGGAGATCAAGGCAATGGCAAGAGTTGAGATGATCAAGCATGAAGTAAAATAGAAAATTCAGTTCCAATGCAGGAAGATCAGAGCAAATGATAAGAGTTTTATGATGAAGTTAGTTTTTTGTACAGATAGTATGTTTATTTGTAATAGATGAGGAAGCATTGTACGGTTTCTTGAGGTTGAAGTTAATACAAATTCACTGTTTTACCAAAAACAAAAAAGATTGTGGGGATAACTAAAAATGTCTCAATAACACTATGGAGATAACTATCTTTTCTTGTACTAAACATTGATTTCATGAAAACTGAAAAATGCCAAGTTGTCTTGGTTTAATGGATTCTCAGCAAAGTTTTATTACAGACGCACACCAAGCTGCATTCTTGCAAATTTTACTCACAAATATTGCAATAAAAAACAAAGATATATTTTACTGATTACTCCCTCCGTCCCAAAAAAATTGTCAACATTGAGTTTTGAGTTTTGTACTATTTTTAGTACAAATTTGAAAATTCAATGTGAAATATTTTGGTGGGACAGAGGTAGTACAATATACAAAAAAATAAATAATAATAGCAATAATAATAATAATAATAATAATAATAATATTAAATATGAACCTACCATATCTTCCTTCATCTTCGTTCGAGATTCCACCCTCCCTCTACAACATTCTTTTGTTGCATTTGATCTTGCATTACGAGATTCTTTGAACTTTGATCCCTTCCATTTCACTGCAGCTCCTGAAATGCTTGCTAAAACTCCTAATGGATTATCCAGAATGGCTGTAGATTATAGACATCGTATCAGCTGTTGATTCGTACCAATTCCAGTCCACTGATGAGAGAAAGTCATTAGACACTTTGGAATTTGGCTTTCAAACATTAATCTGTTTTCACCGCTTCCATTGTTGTACACATCAGTCCAATGGTTTTGTTTCTTAAGTTCAGAGAAGTTCTTCCCCTTGTAAGCTTTCTTAATCCTCAAGTTTTCTACCCGTGCCACATGGTCATATGACAACTGAGGTGTAGGAAGTGGCTTGTTGTTGCCTATGCTTTCATAGAAAGGTATTTCCAACACTCCATCTAACTTCAACTTATTTTGTGGATACAAAATGTAGCCCAATGTCTTATCTTCATGTCCACCTGATGCTCCCGAATAAGCGCTTGAGAGATTCATGGAATGATTCAATTTCAGATATTTTGATATCCCTAATAAATCATTTTTTCTCATTCCTTAAGTAACCAATCTTACCGTTCACAAGGTAAGTGTGGGTACCGCTACCTGGATGCGAAATCATGTAGCCACAAACTAAAACCGGAATCCCCAAGGAATCGATTCTTTCAAGTCCACCAATGAGACTAATAGCTTGAAACAATCTGAAGTCGGACGCTCCCATTTCACTAATCAAATATGCATTTGCGACACAAATTCTCGAATGGCAACTGCTGATTTCTTCAAGTGTCGCAATAACTGCAATGTTATTCTTCATAAGACGACTTTTTTCTGTGTCCCCTTTTTCATATTTTAATTGATTGATCGATGGGTCTGCAATTTCATCATATTCAACTTCATCGTTTTTAACCGACTTGAACTTGACCATGCGGTAAAATATGGCACATCTATCTGTCACATATCCTCCTTTAACATCACGTAAATCTTTCGCCTTTGCCTTTTAAATTGAACAATATCCAAACCTAGCATGTTTAGGTTCAAAGAAAGTCTTATAATGGTCACTTTGCATTTCTTGCAAACACATGATATGAGCTTGATAAGAAAATAACTCCCTCTACCATCGTTAACAGAGATATCATCCAATAAAGTAAAGGACAAAACCCTGAAACCTAGGGCTGGATGTCATTTGGCTAATATTTTCAAGCCGGAGATGCTCGGGATGAGGCTACAAGTAGGACTAGGGCTTATAGTTGACGTCCTAACTGGACTAGTATCAAAAGTAAACGTCGAAGACATTTGGACATCATGGGAATTAACGGCATAACAAAGTTGATAGCAATCTTGTAAATGAACCAAATTTCGTTAAAGGAACCGTCAACAAGAATGTATGAAAAGATTGTTTAAAAGTGAAACTTATAAAAAGTGTGGAAATTCACAAATAAACTAGACCGTTGAGATTTAGTATCCGCTATCTTATGAACTCAAACAAAGCTCAAACACAAAATCCAAATAATCGCCCGGATTGAATAACTTAATCTAATGATGATGAAACCCTTCTATATAATCGAACAATCACCCATATAATTTACGACACATGCAATGAGCAAATCACTCACTCAACTACAAACAAACCAATCAAATATATGCTATATATTTGATAGGACACATTCATAACCAAGGTAATAAGCATACAAAAACACATTATTCATCTTGCTATTTCCATGCAAACTCATCTATAATAATAGATAAACCAACAAGGTTTCCTACAACCTAAAGTCACAAAAGACTTGAACAACTAAGCAATCGAACATACTCAACCATACGGCTATCATCGCAAAATATAATAAGAAAATTAGTTTTAAAACAATTAAATCATTTAACAAGCTCAACAGGATAAAACGGTTTACTCAAAGAACCAAGTCACACGTTAGACTTTAAGAAAGGAAGAAAGAACTAACCATCTACTCCTTCAAAACAACAAGAAACGCGCATTGTTTAAGAAAACCATCCGTTGATGATATTTCAAGAAAAATCATATAGGTTACAAACTCAAAAGTTTCGACTCTTCTACTCACTATTTTGAAGAGAATTCGGCCACTTATTTATAGGCCAGCTTCTCTTGCTCTCCAAGATCATCTAAACTTTAGGCTAAAGAAAGGGTCACTTTCCTTGTACTACTCGATCGAATTCATAAAAAGGAAAGACGTAGTCAATTTTGTCTCAAACTCTAACTTAACTTAACCATTGAATAAAGTAATTAACTTTACTTCTTTTAATGATAAAAGACTCAAATACCCTTAATGAAATACTCCATAGGGCCGGCCATACATTGACACTTAAACCCTGTTTTATTTAACGTAATTAAATAGACTTTTTATCTATTTACGAACTCAACAATAATTTAAATAAATATATTTATATACTCTTCCCGCGCGGCTCTTTGTCTTCTTTGGCACGTAAGGCTTCAATTTAAATCTTCAACTTGAATTGATGTCTTCTATACATTTGAATGTGCATCTTCAATGTCTTCCTGGAGTTTATTCTTTGGAACAAACTCACTAGTATTAGTCTCCACGGCATCACTTGAATCTTCAATAAGTGATTCTTCTTTCACCTCATTGTTCCTAGAAGAAGGTGTTGGTGATAATTCCTTCAAAGAAGGCCAACTTGTCACTGCAAACTCTCTTCTATTATTGAAAGGAAACAATCTTGGTCCACCAATTGTTAAGAACACCTTTTGCTCTTTCATTTTGATAAAGTTTCAATGGGAAGCCCTATGATTCTCATCATCCTTCCCTTCTTGAAAAGGATTCGTCCTCAAATCAAGACTTTCGCTATTACCTACGAAATGAACAAACGATATATCATGGTTACCGTTGAGTGTTCCTCCTATACCACCACTCGATTCACCCTCCTTGAATGTACCTTCCTTTTTATTTTGTTGCACATCGTTCATTTTGCACACTTCTTTCGCAAGCACACGCCTCTTAAGCATTATATGCTCACTCTCCCAAGGTGACAATGATCTCAACTCTTTCTTATGACCCTCACTATCAAGATAAGAGAGTACACATTCCACTTACCAACAAAGACCATTCCCATCTTTCTAGTCCATGGCATTCCCAAAACCATATCACACGCCGTTATAGGTACTATATCAAGCAACTCTGACGTTTCAAGATTCCCAATGCAAAGATCCACCTTTGCATTTTGAGTAACGCAAAATTCCATTCAACCATGCAACCAACGTAGCTTGTAAGGTTCATGAAAGTCATTCACATTCAAGTGATTAACTTTAATAAACTCCTCACTTAGACAATTGATACTACTTCCCCATCAATAGCAAGAATCAAGTTATCAACACATCCTATCGTACCCAAAGTCCGAAAGACATGATGAACGTTTGATTCTACACTATGTTTAGTGTATTTCAATGCAATTCCTTTGTTCCTTTTAGAATTCCCTACTCTTTTTCAAAATAGCCTTATTCTTTTGTTCTTCGAACAACATGGCCTTATGAAAAGCACGATACAAATCATTCTCTTCCATTAAAGACACTTCATACTTATACCAAGAATTCAAGCCATGAAGAAACCTCACAATCAACACTTCATCCAAGTCATTCGTATTACTACTCAAACACAACTGTTCAAATTTAGCATTATATGTCTTGACATCCATGTCCCCTTGAACAAGATCATACAATTCAGTTTGGCACTCATAAGCAACCTCAGTACTCCAAAACCTATTGTATATTGCATCCTTAAATTCATACCAAGTATGCACACCTCCATTTAGATTACGCAAGTATAGCACACTCCAATTCTTAGTAATGTTTCGCAAACCATGAATAGCAATAGATATCTTAGCACTATCCTTAGTCACTCCAAATTTTCAATAGATGCAACCCATGACTCTACCCCCTTGCAAACCCCTCAATAAAATGTAGGAATTTCAAGTTTCAAATTACCAACTCTAGTAGACTCATCCATAAAACGTAGGAATTTCAAGTTTCAATTTTTTTAAAAAAAATTAAAACACTATTTAAATTTAATGTTCCTCATGTGATATGAGAAATTTAGTTGTTGTTTTTTGTAATTTAATTGAATATCATTTAGTTAAAATTTGTTGGACATAAAATTTTTAGGTAATGTTTCTTAACAAATCAACTTATTTTGATTTTTTTTTCGACTAATAAGATAGTGAGAGTATATTAAATTGTTTTGATTCGTTTAACTTGCAGAATTTCTTTATGAACAATCAATTATCACAGTAGAAGTTAACATTATAATACTAGAAAATATCGAGTTTTATAATTAGTTATATCAATCAGCATTTTTGTAATCTTAAAAAAAATTTAAGAATAAATATCTCCGATCATCTTCGTATTCATGGAATTTGCATGACTAAGGAAAATATTTTATGTTAATTGGTTTTCAAATTTAAATTATCAACATAAATCTAGCATTTTTAACATTTTATGTTGGTCGAGTTCATTATTTACCTTTTGTAAAAAAGATAAATAAAATTTTTATAATTAATGTCAGATACTTGGGGGGCTTAACACCAGTGCCTAAAACAAATTTTTTAGTTGTTTTATGATAAAACCACCCTTGCTCGGTGAAGATGCCAACACAATCCAAATCCTTGGCTAGTGCTGTTGAACTTGTGTCACCGAAGTAGCTGTTCTAATGAAATTTTTGCTTTCTTTTGACCACATAAAAATGATTCTGCAATTCGGTGACTCATTTTTGTTCCACTGTAATACACAGAACAGCTTGAAATCAATCTGATTCCGA
This sequence comes from Oldenlandia corymbosa var. corymbosa, assembly GCA_949775105.1. Taxonomy (NCBI): domain Eukaryota; kingdom Viridiplantae; phylum Streptophyta; class Magnoliopsida; order Gentianales; family Rubiaceae; genus Oldenlandia; species Oldenlandia corymbosa. Next base: position 8,592,877 of record OX459124.1, read on the forward strand.
CCTCTGGGAACGGATGAAAGCAGGCGTTCAAACCAACTTCAAAATGCCATGGCTCCATTTCTACTCTACTCGTGCAGAAATCACAATTTACAACACAACAAAATATTACAATGAAAGCGTTCTTTCTTTTTCTAACCTATCTCCTACATATATATTCTCTTTATGCTCTTTTAATAGACTTACTACCGTATATATATTTATACATCGGGAATTCTAGACGGCTTTAACATTTAGGGAACGTTTTTTACGTTTCTTAGCTGACTGAAATCCAAATTGAAATTTTGAATTAGTTGCTTGAGTTTTACGATTGCTTTTTTATTTTAATTGGATGTCCGTGTCCTTTTTTCCCTTATTTTGTTAACCTAGATATTCGGTCTTCAATTAATCGGTTTGTTATTTACTTGTTTCAATCCTACTTATACATAGCTAATTTCAACTAAGTTTTTTTTTTTTTTTTAAATTGGTAATAGGATTGCAAAATTATTGATTTGGTTTCCGTAGTTTGCCTTTTATCAAAGTCCTTTCTTTCCTAAAATATGTCCTCTATCCCAAACTTCCACTTAAAGCATAACTTATCATATTTAATCCATTCATTTTCTTACCCTGAGTTGTCATGAAAATGACAATTTTTTTAATATAATTTGTCATGTTCAAACTATTTGATATATAATAAAGTATAGATATTCATACACTACGATTTTAATCTTTTTTTAAGGTAAATTATTCTCATTTTTAAATTTTTACATGTGATATAATTTGTCCTATAATTAAAAATTTAAACCGACTCATCCGGAAGGATATAAACAAATTAACACTATAACTAAAAGAAAATCCAAAATAAATAGGACTAGTGAGACGCATAATACAAAATTTAATAAAAAGAAAAGAAAAGAAAAACATGTGCCATCACTTGAGGAGATACCTTCAAGAAGTTGTATATTCATCAGGGACACTAACACAACGCTTAACATATTGAAAATAAATATCCATGTTTTCCAAAAAGAAAACACCCTGTGGCCCACTTTTATAATTTAGCATAGACTTAGAAATGCGTTAATTAATCTTTTCATATTTATCACAAAATATTTTTTTGAAAATCGGATCCTTACTGTTGTAAAAATACTCCCTCTGTCCCAAAATTATTGTCCAGTTTGAGATTTAACTTTTAGTATAATTTGAACTAGAAATAAAAATTTAAACTAAACAATAGTTATGGGACGGAGGGAATAAGATGAATCCAAATTTTTGGCATGTACAGTCTTCCCAATTTGGTGTCTCTCATGTATTTGCTTGCATGGGATCATATATCTTATCTGAATTCACTAGAAAACTGCAAATTAAGTGGAACTCGCACTATCTCGAATTTTATTTACATTATTTGTTATGACGCGATCTATGTTTATTACGAGATAGCCAAATTGAAAGCACCACAATTCAAACGATAATTACGTTGACCACCAATTTCCTACGTTTGAGAAAATACTTCACTCACTATTCTGGGAGGAAAGATCCTCCAACGGCATGACTCTATTATTTGACATACGACAGAACAGATTAAAAATCTGAGCTGGAGTAGGTCTCTAACCATGGGATTAAAGATCCAATTAGTAAATCTAGATAACAAATTCACCGTACATTCTCGGGCCAAACTAGCCGTCATTAAAGACGACGTGTGACAATCAGCATATCGAACAGGATCAAGAGAGTCACACAAAGAAAACAACAACAAACCTGACTATTAGCACACTGAAATCACTCAATAAAGAATCAGACCAGGATCTATACTGAGGGTGGAAAATTCAACTTAACTGAAATAAAACAGAATGATAAAAAAAATAAATAAAATAAGATCAAATTAAACAGATAACACAACATCACCCCCCGATCTGATAAACATAAACAATCACTTATGGAATTGAGTAAACGATACCGATTTGACGACAAGCAACAGTACTGACGGTGCTTCAAACTGACCAATACTCTGATTTTCCTGAGATTGAATCAGATCGCTGACATACAATTTATGTTGATGACGCTGGCGATGGTGCGGGTACATCACAGCCAGTGGGTGGATGTTTATTTTTCAGTTTATCCGGTGGAAGGAAGAAAAAAGAGTAATTTTGCTCCTCCAACCACCGTTGATGGAGGTTGGGGGAGGAGGACCCAACGGTGATTTTTTTGGAGAGAGTAGAGAGGGTTTTTTTTAGAGAGAGTGGAGAGACGGCGTTACTACTTTTGTCTCTAGTAAAATGATTGTTCAAATAATATAATTCATAAAAAGATTATTTAATACAAAAAGAATAGATAACCGAATATTTTAACTACTCGGAATAGAATTTTTACAACTTTATGTCTGTCATAAAACTGAAGTATATATCAACATTTCATCATGTCACTTTGACAAATACGTGGATTTGGTAACTTCGTCAAACGATATGCTCCGTTTACTCAAGTGGATTGCTAAACACAACTTAATTTTACTTCGGGCAGCTCATAAAATAAACTAAAATACCCCTGAACTATAAGTCTTCCTAAATTCTTTTATAAGACCATCTTTTTTTACAACTTCACCCATCTTCTTTCAAGATATAGTCAAAATTCACCGATTGTTGATTTTTTATTGTCGGTTCTCCGAAAAATATGTGAAATAGGAGAAAATGAGGTGAATTTTTGGTGAATTTTTTTACTTTTTTTGGTGTGATAGGGCAGTTTTGGTGTTATGGGTTTTCTGGTAGATTTTTTTTTCAATTTTTAATTCTTTTTTTTTTTGCAAAATGTTAGTTAATTTTTTGGTTTTGGTTTGATTAGTGATACCAATTGGTTTTTTTTTTTTTTTTTGGCAAAATGGGTGATTATTTTTCCTTTTGGTGTAATTATTTTATTTCTCTTCTTTTTTTTGGATGTGATCGATGGCTTTGGTGTTATGGAGAACAGAAGGTTTGAATTACCTCTCCTGTAAATATCCAATGCAACGATTCATCAAATTTTGGTGTAAGGAATCTCCATAGATTACTATTTTACTACAAGTGTGATTCTAGTTTTGTTGTTCGGTTTAGAGCAACGAGACATCGAAATTGGAATTTTGAACATTAACGTATGAAAAAATGGTTATTACTAAATACAGTTTGATTTTACTTCGTGCAGTTTCATAGAGGTATTTTAGTCTATTTCACAAGCTGTACGAAGTAAAATTAAGTTGCGTTTAGCAATATCCTTTAGTCAAAGGGGGACTGCCCTAGTCTAGGATAATTATTCACTCTATTTTCAAATGACAATTTGCATTATAATTTTTAGCACTCGTTCTATCAAATAAAAGTATTGGCGACTGTATCCAAGGTATAGATTAGAGATGATTATTTAAGTGATGACGATAAAATTTATGTCATTTTCTCCATCTAATATAAAAATAGGATTTTTAATTAACTAATATACAAATAATTTGTCCAAATATATATGTACCACGTCATTGAACATTATATGGACCCGAAAAACCAAATCTTTCCATATGCTTGTAACAAGTAACAACCGTACCAAATTGGATTGGCAAGACTTGTAAAGGCCTTGAACACATAATTATTCTTAAAGGTGTGATTATTTAAAATTGACGGTGCAAAATTTCTTTTAGGTCTCTTGTCAACCGTTAATAGCTTTAGAATAGCCGAAATTGTGGGGCTGTCATGAAATAAAAGATGCAATCTACAAATACATCGCTTCGGATAGTATTTCCAACTCCAATCTCCTAGTCAGTCCAAATGGATGATATCGTTTGCGTATAAAGCTACTCTCCAATCAATAATTGAGAAAAAAACTATAAACAATCACCAATGTCTTTAATATTCCTTCTTGATGGATCATTTTTGGTTATCAATTAATAATACAGTTTTCCTTCAAAAGAAAATTTGAGCCGTTGCAGCTTTTATCCAGGAAAGCGGTGGATGGTATTATATTCATCATGAACACTACTCAATCCGTATCATCTCGTTGCTTCGTGAGACACAATCAGTGCTTAGTTTATATGTTCATTCGTCCCAAAATAATTTTATTTTTGTACAATTTTTAACCAACATGACCACTACTTTAGATAGCGGAATATAATTTTATTTTCAAATTTCAGGCTTAAGAACTAAATTGTCATGATTTCCACAACAAGAACAAAAATAAACATACCAAATTCTGTAAAAGTTAACTTAGTCTGATGTTCATGAACTAAATTAAAATACTCCATCTTGCCAGGAAGAAACGAATTAGGGTTTATAATTGGGGAAGAACTTTTCTATATTGATTCTGGAAACTTAGTAAAAAAAAGTGACATGTACAAGCATTTAGATACTAAGCTACATCTGACTTAGTCAACTACCTCAATTATCCCCTATTTATACTTTTAGACCCTATAACTATTACAGTATTAATAATCAGTATAAAAGTTACAATAAAAAATTTTGAAAAGTGTATGATCAACACGATTTGCTACATGAACTGGTATTTTATTCAACACGCCCTCCTCAAGATGAGTTTGGGACAAGCTCATCTTGCCAAGTAGAACATCAAAATGAGGTCAGGGAAGGGAATTGGTGAGCAAATCTAGAATCTGATGAGAAGACCTTATGTGATTAAGAGCAATGAAACCTTGTTTGTAGAGATCACGCACCACATGACAATCAATGTCAATGTGTTTGGTGCGTTTATGGAAGACGAGGTTTGTTGATATGTGAAGTGCTACACGGTTGTCGCACCAGAAATCTATAGGAAGACAAACAGAAACCAGCAAATCCCTAAGTATAAAACTGATCCATTGCAGTTCCCGGACTGTGATGGCCATGGCCCGGTATTCTACTTCTGCAGAAGAACAAGAAACAGTCCCTTGCTTCTTGGTTTTCCAAGAAGACCAAGCACTTACCCAGAAAAACACAATAACCTGTGAAAGATCTACGAGTAAAGGGGCAACTTCCCCAATCTGCATCACTGTATGCTTGTGGCTGCAAAGAAGTTGAACTAGGATAAAAAAAAAAAAAGTCCCTTAGAGGAACAACCAGCTCGATACCGAAGGACGTGAGTGGCAGCTTGCCAATGAGACTGCAACGGAGCGTGCACAAACTGACTCAATTGCTGTACAACATAATCTAAATCTGGCCGAGTAAATTTCAGATAAAGAAGACGTCCTATAAGGCTGCGATACTTGGCAGGTTCAGAGAAAGAACGACTGGGATCTTTAGCAACAAAATTGAAATCCTTTCAAACAGGAGTGGAAGCTAGATGATAATCTAACATTTCAGTATCACGAAGAATATCAACAACATACTTCTGTTTCTTCAGTTTGATTGACCCGTATTGGGTCTTTGACTTTATTCCCGTATTGCGCTTTGACTGAGCCAGCAGTATATCTGAGGACTTTGATTTACCTGTATTGGACTTTGACTGACCCGGCAGTATATCCGAGGACTTTGATTTACCCGTATTGGGCTTTGATTGTTCAAAGGGGCCTTGTCCAACCCCTTTGGGCTTGAGAGGGGGGTGTTAACATCCCTTATGAATTTGAAAACAAGTGAAAGACACTTGTCCCACATTGGTGTGGAAAAGCCAACTTGATCAACAAGTGAAAGACACTTAGTTTAAATGTGGAATCAAGGCATAGTCTGAATAGTTGCAGCTATCTCAATTGTTTAGATTACGGTTCAACTATATTTCCTTGGTTTTTATGCTTTCATTGTTTGGTATGGAACGCTATCGTGGCCAGCTGAATTATGATAAGGACTAATTGAGTGCTAGGCTTGGTTAGTTAATTTAGAGAGATTAATTGATTTATTACGGCTATCCTAATAGATCTTTGGTTGAATGCTTAAATTGCAAGAGTAGTTTTAGTAGCCTGTGATTAATGAAATAATTGAGTTATCCGTTCCTTGAGTCAGAAGTCTGTTACTTTGATTTCTTTTCATTTATTTAGTTTTTATTATTTGAATTTCATTATCATAGTTTCAGAACAACAATCCAAAAAACCATCTTTGCATTAATTTGAAGGAAATAATCCATGTTCCCTGAGGAGATGACCTTATTTCTCTATACTATGTATTTGAAGTAGGTTATTTTATGTGTGGCTTACACCCCATCAAATTAGGATTTTAGGTGTTCTTAAAGAAAAATAAAGAAAATAAAAAGAAAAGTAAGTTTATATTTTTATTTGGTTTTCAGAATTTTTTAAATTTTTATTTTTTTAATTAAAAATAAGGAATAGGAAAGCAGTGGTTAAACATGATCAGGTCCAAGGAAACATTCGAAGCTGCCCAGAACAAAAATATTACGTAAAAGAAACCAAACAATCGATTTCCTTAAGCGTGATCACGCTTAAGAAAATTAGCCCTCTCGTCAATTCCAACGAACCTAACAATCACTTACTCGTGATCTCGCTTAACCAAACACCCTTTTCCTTCAAAGAAAATAATAAATACACCTTAAAATTACAATTCCAAATAATAAAACCAGAAACTAATCAAAATTTGGGTTGCCTCCCAAACAGCGCAATTGGTTAACGTTGTTATGCTCGTCGTCTTCATCTTCTCATTTGGACAAGTAACAAGGAAATTCTAATGTGATGTCAATCACACTAGAAACGTTCAAATCCTCGTGAAAGAGTTTTAACCTCTGCCCATTCACTTTGAAAACTTTATCAGTATCTAAACTTTTGATTTCAACTGCACCATGAGGAAAAACATTAGTAACAATGAAAGGTCCAATCCAACGAGATCGTAACTTTCCTGGCACGAGATTTAAACGCGAATTATATAACAAAACTTTTTGATCCACCTCAAATTGTTTTCTCAAAAGTAAATTATCATGAAACAATTTCTTTTTTTTTTTCTTTATAAATTCTCGAATTCTCATAAGCTTCTAACCTTAATTCCTCAAGCTCTTGCAATTGCAACTTACGAGACTTACCAGCCTTCTCCATATCCATGTTGCATTTTTTAACCGCCCAGAATGACCTATGCTCAATTTCAACCGGTAAGTGACAAGATTTTCCATAAACCAAACGGAAAGGAGACATACCTATAGGTGTTTTGTAGGCAAAGCGATAAGCTCACAATGCATCATCAAGTCGCAAGCTCCAATCCTTTCTACCAGGATTTACCGTTTTCTCCAAAATAGATTTTACCTCCCTGTTAGAAACTTCAGCCTGGCCATTCGTCTGAGGGTGGTAAGCTGTTGCTATGCGGTGTTGAACTCCGAACTTTCTCATCAAAGCCTCAACTGACTTATTGCAAAAATGAGTTCCTTGATCGCTAATGACATCTCGAGGCACTCCAAACCTACTAAAAATGTTAGTCTTGAGGAATACTACAACACACTTAGAATCGTCAGTTTTGGTGGCTTTTGCTTCCACCCATTTCGATACATAATCCACAGCCAATAGAATATAGAGAAAACCACAAGATGAAGGAAAAGGTCCCATAAAGTCTATTCCCCACACATCAAAGATTTCACAAATAAGCATAGGGGTTTGAGGCATTTCATTTCTACGAGATACATTTCCAGTTCTGTAGCACTTTTCACAATTCTTACAAAACAAATATGCATCTTTAAACAATGTGTCCCAATATAAACCACTATCCAAGACATTTCTAGCAGTTCTTTTGGGACCGAAGTGGCCTCCACATGCATAAGAATGACAAAATGCTAAGATAGAATTTTGTTCATGTTCAGGGAAACATCTCCTAATCAATTGATCAGCACAAAATTTCCACAAATAAGGATCATCCCATACATAATGTTTTGCTTCAGAATGAATCTTATCTCTCTTAAATTTGCTAACATCTGGTAAAGTTCCCAATACCAGATAATTCACAATATCAGCATACAAAGGAATCATACCTTTAACCTGAAAGAGTTGCTCATCTGGGAAAAATTTAGAAATTGGGAATGCATCTTCTTCTCTTCCTAACCTACTAAGATGGTCAGCAACTGTATTCTCAGCTCCCCTTGCGATCTTTGATCTCTATGTCAAACTCTTGAAGCAGCAAAATCCATCTAATGAGCCTTGGTTTAGACTCCTTTTTCCCCAACAAGTACTTTAAAGCTGCATGGTCAGAGAATACAATCACTTTAGATCCAAGCAAATAAGATCTAAATTTATCTAAAGCAAAAACAATTGCCGAAAGTTCTTTCTTAGTTGTGGTCTAGTTGCATTGTGCCGAATTTAAGGTCCTTGAAGCATAATAGATAACATGACTCTTCTTGTCAATTCTTTGACCTAGGACAGCCCCCATAGCATGATGAGAATCATGTAGCCTTCCATGGTGATTCTCCTAGTGAGGGGAATGAACTAGTCCTTCATTCTAGTTTTGGAATGCCAAGCTTACTTTGCAGGCCAATCAAGGAAGAAAGGATGGATCTTGACTACTTATGTGATAGGGAGTTGGTTCAAGAGAGCTATGATCAAGATGATGAGAATGTCATTAACTTTGGGGTTCAAACCAAAGGAGGTGATGACCTCATGCAAATAAGTGCTCAAGAGTATGAAGGGAGTTTGACTCTATGTGCTCCATGAAAATCATTGATCAAGCTAGTCAGAAGAGTCATTTAGGTTCTTGAATGGACGACCTATTTGATCAAAGTGTTCAAGATTGAGTCCATTGTTACATAATTGGATAGGTTGCAAACTGTCTTAATTGTTTCAAGTGTTTTTCCAATCTCTTGGAGTCAATAAAGAGAATTCTATAAGTTTTGGAGTAAATTGGAGTTTTCTACAAATTAAGGGGCGCAAGACCAATATTCCACTTTTGGAAGGGCGTTCAAGACGTTTTACTTCAATAATTTGGAGCTGATTTTCGAGAATTAGAGTTTGTCTAAGTCTAGGAGTTATTTTTGAATTTTTATCTAGTTAAATAAGTCATGTGGACTGAATTAAACTAGAATGTTTTGATTAGGACAATTAGATTCCTTCTAAGTATTATCCTATTTTAGGATAAGTGATTTAGATAAGATTTCCTAGATTTTAGATAGTGTCAAAGAGATCAAATACTCTTCTACTTCTACTCCTGCGTGAGATAAGATTAGAGAGTCCTAGTTGATCTTCTTTTCTTGGTGCTTGCCGAAAATTCTTAGCCTATAAATAGGGGGCATGGCCGAAATTCAAAAGCACCCTTGAGTGGTCATTTTTGTTGTCTCTTTCGAGAGTTTTTCCTGTGAGGAATTTTTGTTAAATGGTGTATCTATTTCTCGTGTCAAGTATGATTTAACCAAGAGGGTTTTCATCTTGTCTTGGATCTTTTGATCTTGCAGAAACCGTTCTTTTTTCAAGTATGCTTCTTGATAGAATTGTTTTAAAACCAAACTTCTTATTTTCATACTACTTCTAGTAGTTCGATTGTTGAGCCTTTCTTTCGTCTTGGTTTTCGAATTCATGATGTGAGTGTTCATGAGTTCCATTGTGGGGTTTGTTCTACTTTTGTTGGATGCATTGTGCTTTGGTATAAGTATTTTGAGATAGTGTATGTGTTGCATATCTTTTTTGGTTATGGACATCACTAATCAATAGTATTCCTTCATAGTTGAGCATTGGTTGCTCCTACCTTTCTTGAGTCTCTTGAATGATGACTGATCGAGTATGTTTAATGGTGTCATTGTTATTCTTAGTGTAGGTTGTTGTTTAATTCGAATCTTTCATAGATAATGTGTTCTTTGCTTGGTTTGAGTTAAGAGATAGAAATCCTTAGATAAACGATCGTCTTACTGTGAATTTTCCGCACTCTTTTGAGTTTCACAGGATAGACAAATTATCTTTGTACTTTCTTGTTTGATGGTTGCATTAACAAAATTTGCTTCGTCTAAGAGATTGCTATCAGTTTCTGGTATCAGAGTTTAAACTATCTAAGTGATGGTATTAATTGATATTATCATATCAGTTTCTATTATCAGTTTGATTTTCGAGAGATTTCTTTTTGATTGAGGACTTCATAGTTCTAGGTTTTGAGAATATCTTGAGTTACCATGGAATCCATTAGTGTGGTAATCGAGCTTTGTGCTACTAACGAGTAGTACTATCTTTATTTGTTTCAAGTTTCCTTCTTGTTGCAGAATGGGTTTTGAAAAAATAAATCAAATTCTTGTGAAAACTACGTTTTCAAAATTGATCTTGTCTTTTGTGTGGTTGTGCGAGACTTCTTATACATTTGTTTGATCTTGTGGTGTTATTTTGGGGTCTATGTGAGAGCTTGATGATGGTACATTGGTATCAAGTCAAAGTGGGTGCTATATCTTGAAATTTATCCTTGATTTGCAAGTAGAGAACTGTTTCTCCTATGAGCAAGTTAGTGGATCTTATGTGTTGCATCTTTAAGGAGAGAATTGATGCCAAAGAAGAGCTTCTTGCTCGAGATAGACTTTTCTTTCTAAAGAGATGTCTTTACATGAGGAGGGTTTAAGAGTTTATCTTGTAGTAAATATCTTGGATCTATTCTTTGAAAGGTGAAGCTTAGTGATTTTGTACTTTCTACATAAAGTATAAATGAAGAAGCCTTCCTTCTTGTTGGTTCTCTTTTCAATCTAATGAGTAAAATCGAATTTATAGATTTTCAATCAATGAGAATTTCATAGAGTTCCGATCATTTTTTATTGTTTTGTTTTTGTTTAAATCTTAGTGTCAAAAGATTTTTCAAAAGTAACAAATTTTGGGTCTTTCGTTTTCTCGAGTCTTATACTTTGAGAATGAGTTGAATTAGTGGATCTTCCTATCATTTGCCTTTCCTTGATTCTTAACTTGAGTTTCAAAACTTTCTTTATCATTTGATGAGGAATGAATTTTAGTGATATCAATTTTGGTATCAAATGTTTAAAGGTCTTTAAGTTGAATTGTACCAACTTTAAGGGTTGAAGTCTTTGACTTGTGTTTAAAACCTTAATTTTCACGAGTTGAATCGAGAATTGAGTGAAGTTTTACTAAAGATTTTCTTATATATGACAAGAAATCTTATAGGCTTTGAGATATGTTCTTGAAGTTTACGTATTTGGTCTTTGGAAAATTTGTTTTTCAAATGGTCACTTATGAAGATGGCTTTGTTGAGTCATTGAGTCTTAAGAATGGTTTGTGTTAAATTGAGTATTATGAAGCAAACGTCATAGTTGAATGAGGAACTTTAATTTCCAACTTCATTATAATTATGGTGTTCTTGTTACTTTATTTGCCATAGATTGTTTTGATAAAAGTGATTTTTGTTAATTCCATATACAATTTGGAAAGGGGTTTTTAGAAAGTATTCTAAAAGTTGTTGTCCATCTTTGGAAAGTGGTAATTTTTAAGTTTCCTTTTTAAAGTGAGTCAAAAGTAATTTTTCAAATTTTAACTATGTGGTAAAATGTTAATAGCCGAATTTTTTCTGACTTATTGCATGTTCGTGCATGTGATTTATGTGGAATTCTAAGCCTAGTTGGTTTTGAATTTTAGAGTCATAGTATAGCCGAAATTGTGAAGCTAAAAATTAGGTTTTCTAGTCCTAGTTGAACTTGAATTTTGATTGTTTATTTGTGTTACACTTGGAGACCTATTTGGTCTTGTAATAGTGTGTTCACATGGCAAAAAATTTTATCCCTAAAATTAAGGTCATTGATTCCAAATTGTGTTATGATTTGAGTCCTATTCGGTTTTGGATTTTTGTGTTCATATTGGCGAAAAATTTGCAGCCATTATTTCCTAATTGTAATACAATTTTATTATGTGTTTTATTTGAGTCCTACTTAGATTTAAATACTAATTCTTGCATGTGTTACATTATAATTTCAGTGAGATTATAATTAGAGTTTTAAAGTGAGTCTATTTTCGAAAACTATTGAGACAAGGAAGTCTTATCTTAATCTAAAAATTATTGAGTCTTCTAATAAAATTGTGCATATGTGTGGCCGTGTATTTGAGTCCTAATAGTAGTAGGGGGGTCGAAATTTTTATCTCTAATTTGTAGGGATGAATTTTCATAAGTTGTGTCCAAAAAGGATTATGATTACCTAAGTTTTAGGACTCTATCCTTTTCTATATATATGTGGCCGATTTTTCTTCTTCTCTATTCCATCTTGTCGAGCAGATTTCATCCATTAAAGGGGAGAATATTTTTGAGAAAATTTAGGTCCTATCTTGTAGGAGTTTTCTTGCACTAAGAGACTTGCGTTGCCTATAAATAGGGGTGCTGTTTTTCGAAAATTCTCACACCACTCTACTCCATTCTTCTTCTTCTTCTTCTTGCTGCCGAGATCACAAGGGTGAAAATAAGAGAAGCACTCTTCTCATTATTCTGAATTTTTGAGAGTTAGTGTTCTTAAAAGCACAAGAGAGTTTTTGTTTTTGGGGAGAGCATTATTCGAACCTTCCTTTGGTTCTCTGGGGGGTTTCGGCCGAACCATTCATTGGTTCTAGGGTTCAAGGAGTTCTTTTTGTAGTACCAAAAGCACAATTACATCTTTTTGGGTGTTTTTCAACTTTGTTTATTAACAATGAGTTCTAAGATTGCTGGTTGTTGCTAAACAGCAATAAAGGGTGTTGTTATACAAGCTAAACCCAAAGATAAGGAGGCAATCAAGGCTCTATGAGGCATACTACGCTGCCTTAGAAGTGGAGAGAGAGCATGATACCTCTTGTGGTTAGAATTGTCCAATTAAGGATCAAGGGTTGGTGTTTGGTGCTGAAGATGGTGATCAACGGACATGTATGTTCCGTACGAAGTGTTCGGTTGGGTGGTCCAATGAAGTTGATTTGGTAATCGACGGTGGGTTGAGTATTGATTGTATAACTGAGGAATTTTGCATAGCAAACGGAATCAAGATGGATCCGCATACTAGACCATACAAGCTTCAATGGTTGAGTGAAGAGATGGTTGTGGATGTCAATAAGAAGGGCATGGTATCTTTTCAAGTTGGCGAGTATAGGGATGAAATTTGCTTTGATGTAATTCCTATGTCTCTTTGTGATATTTTGCTAGGTAGGCCTTGGCAATTAAATGTAGATGCTGTGCACCATTGCTCGAAGAATATCTTTGTCTTTACCAAAGAGGACAGAAAGTATATTCTTAAACCTTTGGCTTATGAAGAACCTGAATCTGTGCGAGAGAAAAGACGTAAGATAACCTATACACAAGGGAGAGAAAAAGTCGAGAGAGTGACGCAAGAAAGTAAAAAGGTTCACGCTGAGGTAAGACTTGAGGCGAGAGAAAACCACGAAAATAGCGTGAAAACAGAAAAAAATGCACGTAATGAGAGAAGATCAGAGTGTGGCGCAAGATAAATATTCCACTTTTGGAAGGGCGTTCAAGACATTTTACTTCAATAATTTGGAGCTTATTTTTTAGAATTAGAGTTTGTCTAAGTCTAGGAGTTATTTTCGAATTTTTATCTAGTTAAATAAGTCATGTGGGCTGAATTAAACTAGAGTGTTTTGATTAGGAGTCTTGGATTCCTTCTAAGTATTATCTTATTTGAGGATAAGTCATTTAGATAAGATTTCCTAGATTTTAGATAGAGTTAAAGAGATCAAATACTCTTCTACTTCTACTCCTGCGTGAGATAAGATTAGAGAGTCCTAGTTGATCTTCTTTTTTTGGTGCTGGCCGAAAATTCTTAGCCTATAAATAGGGGGCATGGCCGAAATTCAAAAGCACCCTTGAGTGGTCAATTTTGTTGTCTCTTTTGAGAGTTTTTCCTGTGAGGAATTTTTGTTAAATGGTGTGTTCATTTTTCGTGTCAAGTATGATTTAACCAAGACGGTTTTCATCTTATCTTGGATCTTATGATCTTGCAGAAACCGTTCTTTTTCAAGTATGCTTCTTGATAGAATTGTTTTAAAACCAAACTTCTTATTTTCATACTACTTCTACTAGTTCGATTGATGAGCCTTTCTTTTGGCTTGGTTTTCGAATTCATGATGTGTGTGTTCATGAGTTCCATTGGGGGGTTTTTCCTACTTTTATTGGATGAGTTGTGCTTTGGCATAAGCATTTTGAGATAGTGTATGTGTTGCATATCTTTGTTGGTTATGCAGATTACTAATCAATAGTATTCCTTCATAGTTGAGCATTGTTTGCTCCTACCTTTCTTGAGTCTCTTGAATAATGACCGGTCGAGTATGTTGAATGGTGTCCTTGCTATTCTTAGTATGAGTTGTTGTTTAATTCGAATCTTTCATAGATAATGTGTTCTTTGCTTGGTTTGAGTTAAGAGATAGAAATCCTTAGATAAACGATCGTCTTACTGTGAATTTTTCGCACTCTTTTGAGTTTCACGGGATAGACAAATTATCTTCGTACTTTGTTGTTTGATGGTTGCATTAACGAAATTTGCTTCATTTACGAGATTGCTATCACAGCATAGTTACTTGCATCACACATGATCTCAAAGGGCAAGTTCCAATCTGGTGGCTGAATGATGGGAGCAATCGTTAGTAAACTATTGAGTTTATCAAAGGCCTCCTTTCAATCCTCACCAAAGTCAAACACGGCATCTTTTTGAAGTAGATTAGATTAGTGGCAATGCAATCTTGGAGAAATCTTTGATGAACCTGCGATAAAATCCTGCATGGCCAAGAAAAGAACGCACTTCCCTAACATTCTTAGGGTAGGTTAAGCTTACAATCAAATCTAGTAGCTTGATTTAACTTCCTGAAATCAATGACCATGCGCCACCCATTTTGCACCCTCATCTGAACCAACTCATTATTTTGGTTCATTACCACTGTGATTCCAGTCTTCTTGGGTACTACATGAATGGGGCTAACCCACTTACTCTCGGAAATGGGGTAAATGATCCCTTGGTCAAGTAGCTTGAGTATCTCTGTCATTACAACTTCCTTCAAGGCTGGGCTAAGCTTTCGTTGAGATTCACGAACCGGCTTGGCATCATCCTCTAACAAGATTCTATGCATGCAGACTGAAGGGTTGATCCCTTTTATATCTGCTAGAGTCCAGCCAATTGCCATCTTATGCTCCTTCAGAACTTTGGTCAACCTTTCCTCTTGATCATTCGTCAACCTCTTGGCAATAATAGTTGGAAGTGTCTCTTCATTACCCAAAATAAATGTACTTGAGGTGATCTGGGAGAGTTTTCAACTCTAACTTTGGAGCCTGCAAAACAGAAGGTAGCAATTTTTCATGAGATAAAGTCCCTTCTGGCTTTGAATTTTCTAAACTTCCTTGTGATTCTAAAATTGAGTCAGAAATCTCGCTAGGCTCATCTTCTCCTTCTTTTACATCCAAATGTGCAAGTAATTCCAAATTACTCTCCTCTTCAAATCTTTCCTGCACAATTGAATCAATGTTGTCAATAAAGCAAATAGAGTGATTTTCACTAGGATGTCTCATTGCCTCATCAACGTTGAACATGACTATCTCTCCAGCAAACTCAACAAAAAGTGTTCCCTTGTCCATATCTATTTTAGTTTTAGCGGTTCTCATGAAGGTTCTACCCAAAAGGATTGGGGATGGATTTGCAATTAAATCATCCTCCATTTTTAATATGTAAAATCTGTAAGAAATATTAAATCCTTAACCTGCACCAAAACATCCTCAGTAATCCCTCAGGATAAACAATGGAACAATCAGCCAATTGGATAACAACATTAGTTTTCTGAAGCGGACTTAAATTGAGTATATGAAAGATTGAGTAAGGCATGACATTTACGGATGCTGCTAAATCTAACATGGCATGGTCAATTTTTCGGTTTCCAATTGCACATGGCAATGCATATATACCTGGATCAGAGCATTTCTTTGGTAACCGTCTATCAACAACTGATACAGTTTCCCTTACTTTTTGATTAACCTGATCCTTACCTTTTCTCCGATGAGTGCATAACTCCTTCCGAAACTTTGCATATTTTGGGATTTGCTTGATGGCATCTAGCAAAGGGATATTGATTTCCACTTTTCTGAAGGTTTCTAACACTTCCTTCTCGTAATCATCCTTTTTAGACTTTTCCAACCTACTAGGAAAGGGTGCAACAACAACATTAGGCTCAGAAATTATAGAAGAATCAGATATTACCTTTGGCAAATTTTCAGATTTTTCTTCTTCTTCTTTCGCATCACTCTTCTTGATTGCCTTGGGAACAACATGAATTGAAGGAAGCTCTTTCCCACTTCTCAGCACAACTGCACTAGCATTTTCCTTTGGGTTCACAACCATCTGAGATGGTAGTCTCCCAGAATTGGATGCTTCTAAATTAGTAAAAGCAGTTGAAAGTTGGCTAACTTGCTTTCCCAAATCTTGTATACTTGCTCTGGTCTCCTGTTTAAATTGTGGAGTATTAGATGCCAAAGATTTGACAATATCCTCTAAGACATACCTGAATTTTGAGGTTGTGCATGTAATGGAGGTGGCCTTGGGTATGACTGAGTTGGAAATCTTTGCTGGCCTCCCGTATTCCCATATCTAAAGTTTGGATGATCCTTCCACCCAGGATTGTAGGTGTTTGAATATGGATCATACTTGCATTGTGGTCAGTTGGGAAATCCTCCTATAGCATTGACTTGTTGAGTGTCTTCATCATAGAAGTTCTAGCACATATCAGAAAAATGTCCTGGATTTGAGCAAACTCCACAAAACTGAGAAGCTTGAACCTGTCCTGCAGCCATTTTACGCATCATAGCAGTTAGATCATGTAGTTGTTTCTCAATATCGGAATGACTTACCTGATGAACGGCTTTGGTGGGTACATCTGTCCTGTCACCAAATTGTTAAGTAGTCTCTGCCATAACTTTAATCAAATCTCTAGCATGTGTTTGTGTCTTATTCATCAAAGCACCTACACTAGCTGAGTCCAACTGTTTCCTATCAGCCGCATCAAGCCCCTCGTAGGAGTACTGAAGCAGCAACTGCTCGGGAATATGGTGGTGAGGACAGCTGTCACATAGCTTCCTAAATCTCTCCCAATACTCATGCAATGTATGGAATTGACGGATTCCACAAATGTCCTTCCTAATGTTTCCTGCACGTTTTGCTGGGAAAAACTTCTCCAAGAACTGTTTCTTCAACTCATTCCAAGTGGTAATTGAGTTAGCTGGAAAGTCATAGAGCCAACTGTTAGCATCACCCTCCAACGAGAAGGGAAGGGCTTGCATCTTCACACGCTCTTCAGTAACTCCTTGAGTTTTCACTGTATCACATATAGCTTGAAATTTCTTCAGATGCTTATAAGGATCCTCTCCTGCAAGACCATAAAACTTAGGAGTGACTGAATTAAACCAGGTTTGAGTTCAAAAGCTACCATAATTTGTGGCAAAATAATGCAAACGGACTGTTGGTCAACATTAGGAGTTGCCAACTCTCTCGAAGTGAGGTTCTTGTCTCACATATCTTCTTTTTCCGGTTCTGGTTCCTGTTTTTCTTCCTGCACAGAATAATCAAAATTATCTAAATCACTATAAAAAGTTGTCAGTTCGGACGATTCACCTTCCTTTTTCTTACTCTCTTTTCTTCGCTTACGAGCTTCTTTTTCTATCTCAGGAATGAATTCCAATGAACCTTGTGGATTCGCTCTGGTCATAAGCTACAAAAAGTAACGTAAGAGTGAACAAAGTATTAAGCACTAAACCTTAGGATAGCAACAACCTGATAGAGAAAAGGTTTATTGTAAGAGAAAAAGATTTTTTATTTTTTATTTTTCTAAAAAAAATTCAGAAACGTTTATCACGTTAGGCGTTGATCACGCCTAACACAACAAAGGCTTCTAGTTCACCAAAAACAGCAAAATAAGACACTGGCGAAACTAGGAAACTAATTTCTTAGTTCCCCGGCAACGGCGCCAGTCCACATTGAGTTTTGAATTTTGTACTATTTTTAGTAAAAATTTAAAAACTCAATGTGGACTATTTTCGTCGAACGGAGGTAGTAGTAATTTCTTTTTTACCTTCTCCAAAGAAAAGGTGACTTTAATGCCAATATACAATTTAGTATTTTTTTCCCCTTTTTTCTGTTTTAAGGATACCCCTTACAAAAAAGAAATTTAAGTGAAAAAAAAATAATTCTTACGTTAAAAATTCTCAAAAAATCAACGAGGAGAACTAATTTTCATCACATCCTAACATTCCGGTTAAAATGCGATAATTTCATACTTTGGGACTAATTGCTTAAATTGCTTCAATTGTTGAGACTAAAACATCATCTTTTCTTTACAAACCAGGTATGAACTTATTTTGCTTGCAACTTCTAAGAAGTTTCAGAAGTCTACATTTTTCGTACTACTAGTTGTTAGACCATTTCGCTTCCAGTTGATGACTACTACTGTTTAATCCTCCTCCACTTATTTTATTATGTTTAATTTCGTATCCTCAGTGTGTATATAGGAAGCGTTTTGAGCTCTCATTATATACACTTTACATTCGAATACGACCCTTATGAATTGAAGTGTATGAACCAATTGGCAGGCAGCTTCTCACTAGTTTCACTAAATGTTCACACTTCATTTACTATACCTTTTCTTGGTCGTATTTTTTAGTTCAACAAGTAAATACTTAGTTCAAATGATAAATTTATATATAGAACCGGCAAATTATGATTCAAATTCGAGCCGAGCATGCAGTAATGATTAATGTACTCATTAGGAGAGTTTATCTATCTCTCAGGAATGATAGAAATGTGACGGTAGTTTCTTATTCATTCGCACACTGAACTCTTGGTACATGCACTTCCACACTTCTTCTCTTAAACTAGAAAAAATGAAAACAACGAACCTGCAACAAGAAACCACCCGCCGAATTAATGACTTCTTCTCGCGCTATGGTAACAACCATTCTATCAATTAGTAAGTGTTTACAAACTCAGTATTAAAATTATGGAGACGGGAGATTAGCGAAGGGATCGAGCCCAACAAAACCCTAGCACTACCCTGGAAAATAGAACACAAAAGCATGCTAATTAATGGAAAGGGGAAAAAATTAAATAAGAAAATGTCACATAAGAGAAAAGCAACTAAGGCAACCCGGCAACGGCACAAGCGGTATGAATTATTGTTATCAAAGTAAGCTGAAAACTACAACCTCTTCATCATCTCTCAATTTTAAACCGGTCCATAATTATTAATATTTGAGAATCCCAAATGGTTTTTTCATTTTCCTTATTTTTTTAGTACTCCTTCCATCCCAAAATTTTTGTCCACTTTAAATTTTTGATTTTTAGTATAAATTAAACTAAAAGTGAAAATTCCAAACTGGACAATAAATTTGGGACGGAAAAAGTAAAATTTCTGTGGTCCAATGTTTGAATTTTAGTGGTTCAAAACCCATGAATTTTAGTCCAATGTTTGATAAAATATAATAAATTAGTCTTTTTACACAACACAAATTAATTCTCAACATTTGGACACGCTTGCCTTGGTTTTCTCTCTCATCGTGCCTCAAAATATTCTTTTATAGTAACACTTGTAGTGAAAATTTTCCGTTTTAGAACAAATTTGGAAATAAAAACGAGACAAATGTTCAAGAGTTGGGACTGTATTATAAGATATTACAATATGATATAGCATATTCATTTGCACATGGTCTAAGTTTTCCTATCTTGTTTCTAGAAGCCGTTTATGTGTTAGGCAGTGGAATATACCAATTCCTGATAACTGATTGTTTGGCAACAATATTTATTGTGGTACTTTCATAAGTCGTCTATTTGCTTTCTGAAGAACATTACCATTTTGGCGGACATTATACCATGCCCATGTGTCAGTGTTGAGGGGTCAGACTAATGGTTATCAAATGAGGTTATCTCTACTCTGAATTTAATTTAAAAAAATAAAATACTCCACATATTTTAAGAAACTAATTTACTTTGTTGTACTATTTTGGTTCTACAAAATGAAATATTTATATAGCCAACGATATTGCCAGCACTGTTTTTATCCTCCAGAGCAAATTTGACTTATCTTGCCAAAATTACCCTTATAAAGTCAAACTCTCTATCTCTCGCTAGTCTAACCCCTTAATCTCGCTCAATTTATTCTGCATCTACTTTATTTACATCCATTTTCCCCTCTGTCATAATTGTTTCTTTCCCGGGGTTTTTTCTACTCTAAAATGGGTTATGGAAAATTTTCTATCCTTAAAACTTTAAACTAATGTTACAATGTTTAGGCATAAACAAAAAGGTAAAGTTGAAGCTGAAAGTGAGTTGTTATTTGAGCAAAATGTCGTAGGAGTGTTGAATTTATCAATGTGTAGAATTAAGGGAGCTTGTTAATTAATCATTTTTCAAAATTTTTCTTCAAAAGTTCAAGATGCCTTGATGTTTAACATCGTGACAACATGCAGTTATGCAATGATTAGGGATTTATTCCATTTTTACAATGCATTTGAAGACTTATGAGTTGTACTCCAAAATACTTGTACACATCAACAGACTAAAAGTAAATCAAATCACGAGAAGTCTAATGTTGCAATAAATGAATGCTAAAATTTGCAATAGATGTATTGCGACAAATTGTTCTGAAATTCCAGCCAAAAAAAAAAATAAAATAAAATATAATGCAGCAAAAAGAATTATGTCTGCGTACATAAAAAAAAAAAAAGCATTACGTCTGCTGAAGTAAAAAAACACCATGTGCATCCAAAAGGTATCAATGGTCAGCATCTCCACATTAATAAATTAGAAACGGAAAGCCTTTAATTCTCGGAGCTTGAAACAACCTTTAGTTCAAGATGGCTCTCTTTATTTTATAGCTCAAATTCACACCTACGATAGATCATAAAGATTAAAAAACTTGCGAAATTGACACCAGTAACAATTCATTGCAAAAACCCAGTGCAAAAATATCAATTAAAACAAGATCATAAGGCTAACGATTTAACTAAATAATTGAGGTTAACAAAGCAACAATGCGTGCCTAGAACCACTTGTTTAGTTCCATAGGAATTCATCACATGAACTTGGTAGGAAGTTTAAGTCAATAGAGCTCATTTGATCTCTGACATCCACATTTATTGGAATTTGATCTTCACTCAAGTTAATTGTGGCAACTCGGCTTGTTTGGCCACTACCTTCTCCATGCCAAATAGTTTTATGCCTAAATCCAGCTTCAACAATTTAAAATTGGGAGTGATCTCTAGTTGTTGCACTCAATCCTTTTCTCCTTTTTCCTTAGATGGTCTTCCTTTACCTCGTTGTACTTCTGACTCAAAATTCAGTTGAGACTCTTCACTACCCAGTTCATACAATGTATCTTCAATGTTTTTCTTCTCATAAAGAGGCATACGATGATATTTCTCTTCCAACTTTCTAACCAATCCTCTAAAGATAGAATTACCATTATTAGGTTGACTAGGATCAAAAAGAGATTCTCTTGTATCAATGCGCCATTGTGGATGTATAGCTGTAAGAGGAATCGGTTTACCTATCCAAGAACTCATCATATGTGCACATGGTAATCCCATAGTCGCCGAGAAGCTACCAATGCATGTCGCACTTATCTTATGATTTATTAACAGCTCAAATTGTTTTTCTAACTTGTCCAAGGCAAAGAAAGACAAGCGAGACACAATTTCTCTTAAAAATGGAACATTGCATCTATGAGGAACTTGAATCCTTTCATTTGCTATCCTTACCTTAAGTTCCTTAAGATCATTTTCAAGGAGAATAGATACTCTTTCCTTCACTCCCAATATATCTCCAGTTGACCCAAGTATCTATCCTTCACTCCCAATAGAATTTACATTTGGAAAGATCATTTTTTTCAATGTGCCAAACACATAACAAATTTGAAGATTTAGGGAAAACCTCTTTAATAGCCTTCATCAATGCTAATTCTCTATCAGTCACAATAACAGAGGGACAAATTCCATTGCCAAGCATGTTACAAAAAGCACGTAATGCCCATTCGTAGTCTTTCTCACATTCATTTCTTAAAAATGCAAAGCATGAATAGAATGATGTGTTAAAACTTGTCATACCAATGATCTCAAGTAATGGTATCTTGTAGTGGTTGGTCTTATATGTGCAATCCATGACAAAAACAGTTGAATAACTTCTACTTAACGCAATCAATTCAGGATGTGCAAAGAAAACATGAGTTAAACAACCTTTTCCATCATCTTTATAGTCAAAAAGATATCCAGTCTTGCTAAAGTCTTCAAATAATACTTGAATGATAGTCCGACCTTTAGTGTTCTCCTTTGCAATTTTTCTCTTGCAATTGTAGACATCTCGAGCAACAATTTGCGAATCTTGATTTTCCAGCCGCATAAGAGAAATTATCTTGCATGGTGAAACTCCAGTCAGCTCATCTTTTTCACATTTAATATCACTTCTTCGGAGAAAACTCACTCAGATGGATGCCCCGAAATATCGTTCGACGCTTCATGATTATGTGAATCACTATGGATAAATATCTTCCAAAAACCTTCATTTTGCAGCTTTCCTTTTATTTGAAAAGGACAATTTATAAGACGAGTGCTTGTTTTCCTTTGTCTCTCTTCAATTGGGATTTTTACTCTATCCCGGTATACTCTTTTCTATCACATCCAAAGATAACATATCTATTTGGTCTTGAGCCTTTAATTGATAAGCTATACCCTTGAGCTGAGTAAAAATCTTTCGCCGCCTCAATGAGATCATCGCGAGTCCTATATGTAGTAACAAGACGTATATTCGTGTCTACTGCCGTCAGACGATATTGGTTAATCTTTTCAGCAACATGATCTGCCATAAGACTATACAAAAGAAAACAATTAGTGCTGCTAGGGATCAGTTAATTCAACAAGATAAAAGAAAAAAAAAAGAAACGGATAAGTTATGTATACAAGTTAGTAAACACGTATTTCCATAGGGACTGGTGTATTTCCCCAAATTTGAGCAAACACGTATGAACAAATCTCAACTCTTCTGATCAGATTCATTCTATTGTCCAAAAAATCAAACCAAAAAATAGGGAAAATAATCGAGATAAATTGCACTTGATGACCAAGTTATACAGAAGGTATCACCATTGTGCATTTTAATTTTAGGGAGATCTTCCCCTCCACATTTTCTATACAGTTCATGTTCTAATTGTAAAAGTTTCTCTCTAGATTTCTTATGAAGAGACAACGACTTTCCCAAACAAATAGATTCACTGAGCACACCCAACAAACCCTAGCAAGTCAGAGGATACACAAAAACAATGAAGAAGAAAAAAATTATTAACTTTTACACCCTATTCTACACCTAAAACTATTCCTCCGAGCTCACAATGCTAACTGGTTTTTATTGTTTTCTTCTTTTTGACAAAGCAACGAATAGGAGCATAAAAGAAGTGTATCCATGGTAGTGATAACACTCTCTAGTAGAGATTTACATTCAAAGTTGTTAATTTTCGGGACAAAATATAAATAATTAAATTACTTCTACACAATAATCTAAAGAGCCCATCTATTGTTCTGCTTGTCAATTGGCAAACAATCAAGGAATTTTGGAAAAAAGTAATCATACAAATTTGACAATGAAATAAGCTACGACAAATTGATCAATCCTACAAAATCAAAATCCTTCAAGGAAACATACACAAATAAACTATATTTTGAAGGATAGAGGAATGGAAACACGAGCTTCAAGAATTAATCCATAAAATCCAATTGAATTGCTAACAGATCATTTTATATTTCCAATTCTACCCAAAAGGCTAATTTCCAAAAAAATTCCTTTTCTTAAAGAAAGAACAACAAAGTAGTTTCAAATAACAAGAAGACGAGAGACTTACTAATTTAATCGGAGGGGAACAATAGAAATCAATCCACTTGTGGTTTGCTTTTTGTGTTCATACGGTTTTTCCTTACGCAAGTGGAAAAGATAAAAGACTGAAAGTGCACAACAACAAATATAAAAATGTCGATTGTCCCTAATCCCTAACATCGTAATCTGGATTTATTTTTGGAGCGAGATTGCAAATCCTTTTGGAGGGAGATTGAGACATCGGAGAGGAAGATATGGCGGTAATATGATGGAAGAGAACTCAAAAGAGAGTTTGCGAGAGAGATTTAGGGGAGAAAAATAGGTAGGTTGATTTAATAATGGCAATTTTGACAAAATAAGCTAAATTTGCTTTGGAGGTTAAAAACAGGGCAAATTATCTGGTACATCCGGGAATACGGTGTCCCCCCATGCGCGTGTACCTCACTCTCTTACAATAGCGTTAGTGAGCCATTATAATTCAGCTTTCTTTTTCTTTTTTTCTTTTTTTCTAAACGCGGGGATATATAAATAACCGAATTCATTCAAATTTGTAAAACTTTGTGATAGAGTATTATTGATTGGAGATGGCCGGCGACGATCGAGGCGTTGAGGCGGCAATGAGAGTCGGGGATCGTGGCGTTGAGGTGGACTCGGCCGGCGGCGATCGAGTCGTTGAGACGGTGACGGCGTTCAGCGATCGAGTTTCTGAGACGGCGACGGCGTTCAGCGATTGGGGAAAGGCTCTGATTCCACTAGAGTGACGAAACGGTGATTGGATTGACAATATGCTTAGTTCAGATCGAGTGATGAGTTATGTCGTTGATGATTCCGTCTTGATGAATGCGGAATGTAATTGTAGAAAATCGATCAAACAACCTTACTGTGCTAGTAAATCAACGCAAGGTCACAGTTCTATTGTAGATCAGCTGGAATCAGGTAATCAATCAAGTTTTATCCACAGTTCTATTTTTGTTAATATGAACTGGATAAGCAGTTATGCTGTGGTGGATATCCAAACTCTTTTTACTGGATATCCACGTTGTTGTGCTGGATAT
This sequence comes from Oldenlandia corymbosa var. corymbosa, assembly GCA_949775105.1. Lineage (NCBI taxonomy): Eukaryota > Viridiplantae > Streptophyta > Magnoliopsida > Gentianales > Rubiaceae > Oldenlandia > Oldenlandia corymbosa. The sequence goes on from OX459124.1 coordinate 8,617,584, forward strand.
CCAGCTTATGTGTACTGGTTATCCAACTGATACACATGCGTATCCAAATTTTATTTGCTGGATATCCAACATTTTTGAGTTGTTTATATTGAATTGGTGTTTTTTCACAGTTCGGAGTGTACTGTTTGTGAGAGAATAATGAATCTAGTTTTTCACAGTTCTGTTTTTGTTAATGTTATATGAAGTGGATAAGCAGTTATGCTGTGTTGGATATCCAACTGATTTTTTGTTTTTCTGTTTGTCCCATTTTTTGTAAAAGAGCATATCAATCAGTTGGGGGATGATGTGATGCTGGATGATGCTTTGTGCATGGAAGTTACATCTGCTCTGAAGGGTGGGTTTTCTAACTTGCTTATATGGTTTAAATTTTTTTCTGATTTGTTTATCCAGTGTTAATACTGATTATCCGAATGCACGGTAATGGTTATCCAACCTTCTCTTTTTGTTTTTTCTCAGAATGTGGAGAAGATAATAGCGGCAATGAATTGGGAGTTGATAATGTGATGTTGGAGGAGGATGCCTTGCACAAGGAAATTTCATCTGTGACGAAGAATAATGATTTGGCTGTTTTTACTTTAGTTGGTAAGACGGCAAGAAGTGAGAAAGAAGCTTATGATTTGTATAATGATCATGCCCGATTGATTGGTTTTAGTGTGAGAGTGGGAAAACAGAAGTTTAGAGGTAAGACTGATAAAGTTAGGATGAAGAAGTTCTGTTGTAACCGCGAAGGATACAAGAGATCAAATGGAAATGGTGATGTATGCCATGAGAGGGTTAATTTTCGCTGTGGGTGCCCAGCTTATATCCAGTTTACTGTTGACAAAGATGGGTTGTGGACCTGTACAAAGCATCTGGTTGATCACAATCATGATCTTGTGCCGAATGAAATGATTGGACTTCTTCGATCTCAACGTGAAGTAGATGAAAATGATATGAAGATAATCAGAGACATGACAAGGAGTGGCAACCCTTTGGTTGATGCATTTAAGTTTGTGGCAAAATTACACGGGGGAAGCCCGAACATGAAATATACTTTGAGAGATGCCTACAATTATGAGCGTCCTGCTGTTGGATTTGAAGGTGGGGATTGTAATCAGCTCATGAAGATTTTTTGGGACATGAAGGAAACTGAAGAAGATTTCTTCTTTGATTTTGAGTGTGATGAGCAGGGTAGGCTGTGTATTTTCTTCTGGAGGGATGGCAGAATGCGAAAGGATTATAATTTGTTTGGTGACTTGCTTGTGTTTGATACAACATATCGAACAAACAGATATGGGATGATCTGTGCTCCATTTGTGGGTATGGATAATCATAACAAGAATGTCATGTTTGGTTGTGGTTTTGTGTTAAACGAGAAAGAACCCTCTTTTGATTGGTTGTTCAAGCAGTTTTTGAAATCAATGGGAGATAAACAGCCACAAACCATAATGACAGATCAAGCACCATCCATTGCTGCAAGTATTCGGACATGTTTTCCAAGTTCTAGGCATCGTCTCTGTGTATGGCACATAGGTGAAAATTCAAGAAAGCGAATTGGTTATTTAAGGAACAAGCCAGATTTTGTTAAGAACTTTAATTATCTGATGAAATACACTTCAACAGAAATCGAGTTCGAGGTATTATGGAAGAGGTCAGTTTGACAATATTTTTATTATTATTTTGATCATTTCCATGATTAAGAGTGTCTCTTATTTTTTTTGTTGTGTGGGTATGTGTTTGTTAGTGGTCATGTATGATCTTCCTGATGATTACTTATAGGTAGGTACGTTGTGTGGTAGGTACATTATAGAAGCACAACTTAAAAAAGGCATGGATAACTAGTTTACAGATTGTGGATAACCAGCCATAATGTATGGATGACTAGTTTACAGATTCTGGATAACCAGCAACTATGGTCGGATAAATAGTTTTTAGCCATTCTGGATAACCACCCCTTATGGTTGGATAACGAGTTTACTTATTGTGGATAACCAGCAATTATCTCTTGATAACCACCCGTTATGGCTGGATAACTAGTAGAAAGGCTTTCTTGGCTGGATAACTATATGGATAATCTAACTATTTTTCTTTTTATGCATGTGTTTTATTTGTGGTGCACAGATTATTGGATGAGTATGATTGTCATGATGACAAATGGCTCAGTGGTATTTATGATGTGAGGCATATGTGGTGCCCTGTATTTAGCAAAGATGTTTTTCTGGTGGTACCTTGTCTTCACAGAGGAGCGAGTCAACAAAGAATACAATTTGTCATAAAATGAAGGCCACATCATCACTTTGTGATTTCCATGGAATTTTCTCTGATGTTGTACACTGTTGGCGGGTAGCTGTGAGGGGTGAAGATCTACGTTGTAGCCAGGGAAACATCGATTCATATCTTCCCGGTGACCCTTTTCTGGAGAGCATTCGCAGAGTGTACACAGTTGAAGCATTCCGGGAGGTTCAGCAGTTGCACAAAGATGGGATGTTGTGCAGGCAGGAGCAGGTAGAGGTCTCAAATGATGGCAATACTGTGACGTACCATGTTTGGCAGTTTGGGATAGAGCACTTTAAGCACGTGGTTGTACATGACACTAGGTTACAGAGATTCTCATGCACATGCAGGTACTACTCTGAGGCGGGCATGCTTTGTTGCCACATTCTTCGGATCTGTCACGTAACCTCTGTTGATGAGTTTCCTAAAGATTATATATGTATGAGATGGACAAAAGGTTATGGTGCCAGGTCAAGCATAGCTAATGAGGGAGATGGAAAAGCTGCTGGCCCATTGCTGTGGAAGGCACTAATTATGAGACGATTTTCAGATTTGGTGTATGCAAGTGAATATAACAAAGATGCAAAGAAATGTTGTGATGAGGCTGTTGACAGGCTTAAAGAAGAACTCGGCAGTTTCATTGGTTCAAATAATAATGATGAGTCTGTAGACAATGATGGTGTTATAAAGAATCCGGCTGTAAAGAGGAAGAAGTTTGGTCCCAGGAACGAACGTCCTAAAAGCATTCTTGAGAAGGCATGTAACAAAGTCAGAGGCAGGAAAACAAATGCAAAAATTGTTGCAGACCGAACAAGAGCTTCAGTTGCATCAGACCTGCATTATCAAAGCATGCGATTTCCTTATCCAAAGGGAGCTGCTCAACATTTTACAGGCTCAGGAAGTTTTGCTGCTGTGAATGCTTCTCATCAAAGCGTGCCATCTTTGAACGTAAATTCCAGTGGACTCTCATTTGCTAATCCAAGCATAGCTGCCCAGCATTTTTCATGGGCAGGGGCTTCCACTTTTATGAATGCTTCTGATCAAAGCATGCCGTTCATCAACCAAAATTCCGGTGGATTCTCATTTCCAATTCCCAAGGGAGGTAGCCAGGAGTTTCAAGGCGAAAGCACTTCCGCTGCTGTGAATCCTTCTCATCAAAACATGACATTCATGAATGAAAACTTTGGTGGTTTCTCATTTCCTAACCGGAGGGAAGCTGCTAGGGAGGCTGGAGCGCAGCGTTTCTTCAACAAGATGTTTTATTAGTATTTTAACTTGATGTTGAAATGAACAGTCTTGATGCCGTAAAGATTTTTATTTAAAAAGTATTATTTATTTTAAATTGCAGTATTATACAACCAGTTTTAACTGGTTATCCATTTAATTTGTACTGGTTATCCTAGTGGTTATTTTATATTAGTTATCCGTTGCGTTCATGGTGATTATCCAACCAGTTTGGACTGGTTATCCAAGTTGTCTGTACTGGATATCCATTTTGTCTGTAGTGGATATCCTTTTCGTTTTTACTGGATATCTAACTCGCCTGTACCGGATATGCAACTTTAAATGCATATAAATATTATAGAAAAACACATGAACACGTTGAAGACAGATAACAAGTATAATCTCATGGATATTCAGGTTAAAGACTGTAGTAGCATTTTATTTTACTGGATAATCACAATAAACATTCGGATAATCAGGTTTAACAAGATGGATAACTGGTACAATGATCATGGATAACCATTACAAACGGTTGGATATTGCTGCACATTGTCTGGATAACCAGTACAAAAGTCCTGGATAAGCAAGATAACATCATAGGATAAGCAGTTTAATAAAGAAGTAGAAAGACCAAGAAATTGGGACACTCATTTTTTATTTTTTCTTGCAATTTACAGAAATATTTGTAGGCCCAAAATACATTGGATAACCAGCATAGATAATCTGGATAATTAGTACAAAGTCCTGGGATAACTAGTAATATCATTAGATAACCAGTACAAAGTCCTAAAAGTGTGTTAATGTTTCCCAGAAGTAACATGCTCTAATTATGAAACTGGTTTCTAGATCCGGCGATATACTTGAGTGTGTGATTTTCCTGGCAGGAACACTATACAACAACAAATGACGATTATCGTATCCTTTTACAATGAACTGTCCTGCTGGAGATGATTTGTGGCTTAAGAACACTGGATAAAGCCAATCATGACGGAAATGTAATCCCTGTGGAACGTGCGTGTTCACATTTGGGAATTCATGGGTCTAAAATATGCAATCCCATGTGGAAGTATCTGGATCCCATGTCCACATCTCACAGTGATGATTCTGAGTAATCTCGTACTCATCTGTTACACACATAGTCCCCTGGTAGTCCAATATTTTCACTTGGAGATTCATATGGGAAGGATAAGTGGGGTTAAAGAAGGTTGGAGATGGAGGGCAGTTTATGGGTTGGAATTGTTGAGTGTGGTAGTCAAACACAACCAACAACTCTTGAGGTGTTGCTATTTCAGAGGATAGTTTGTCTACACGCCAGTACACGAATCTATCAAACCAGATTCCATGAGATACAAGGCGAGGACATACATTGCAAAGTGTTTTCCATTCCCCTCTATGAATTCTTGAACAACTTTGAAAAGAAAAAAAGCAGCCTTGCATGTTTTTTCCATCGGCAATTAGGGCCATGAAAACGTAAGTTTTTGAGGATGATACGTACCCAAATGCTGTTTCACAATTGCTGAGAGGGACATCATATGGCCATTCAACTGTTGCAAGTTGTGTTGTCTTTGCGTTCAAGAATTTGATTTGAGAGCTGGTTTGCAGACAGATCAAATCTGTGGTGATAGGTATGATTTTACGGATGCCATCGTCACCCATCGACATTTCTTCTTGAAATCGTATGTGGTTGCATGGGTTATCCATTTGCACTTTTATCTTGGTGGCGATTAGTTTGTCTTGCAACAGGTGATCTTCTTGGCTTGTTTGAGTGAAAACAAGGATGTTGTTTTCACTTGCAGGGTAGCTCATCTCACGTTTTTTAAGAACAAATTCCTGTCTTTTCGTCATTTCCTCCCAAGCTTTGCTGACACGACGGAACTGTCCAATCTTTTCCAATGACAGATTAATGAACATTTTATCAAGCATATCGTGATGGATATATTCATGATAGATGGGGGACATTTGTTTGGTGCTGGAATTTGAGGAAATTTTTTCGTTTTTCATTTTTTTCTAGCTGTTGGAGGTTTTGAATGCTCAAATCAGGCGATCTGGTGTATGTGCAGATGAAGGAGTTTTAGCCCCAGGTAGAGATCAAGAAACTCATTTAATGACAGTTATGTAAAAACGTGTGGCTCTGTAACTACCCATTAGATCATGGTGGATGTACTGTGCACGAACACGAGCATTTTCAGTTTTCTTTTTTTTTATTTATACTGCCTCAATCTTTTAAATTCTATTTTAATTACAGAACGTGTGGTTTTCAGTTATACACAGTAACATGTTCCACACTATGGATAACCAGTATGGACATAATAGATAACCAGTGTTGATTATCCTTAAATGAGTTACATAAACTGCTGGATAACCACTGCAAAATTTGTGGATAACTAATACAAAAGTTCTGGATAACTAATTCAGAGCATTGGATAATGATCATAGAATAAAAACAAAGTGAATTTTACTGTGGGTAACCAGCATTTTTTCATAAGGAATAAAAAACAAAGTGAATTTTATACCCATAAAAAGGGCGAGAGCAGGTGAATGGTTGAAGGAATGGTACATTATCCAACACACTCAATTATGATTGAATGACGTTTTCGGGAGAAGGATTCTAAGGGATAATTATTATGATTGCCCGGCCGCCGTTTGGAAAATGTGCACACTAATGGGGCAGCTTTTCCAGAATTTGGGCGGGATTCTGAAGCGGGTTGCGTTCCCGGGTTGGGTTTTGCCCGCTAGTTAAGTCAGACGGTCTGGCCCTCATCGATTTTTTGTTCTCCATCATTTGTCAAACTTCACCTCATTCATTTTTTTAAACACTGTTTATGAAATTTGCCTTCTTCGGCATGTGGGCGGCACAGCCGCGGGACCGGCGCAGCCGGGTCGTTTATCACGGGGGGATTTATACAATTAATTTGGGTCCCCTCTTAACGCAATAACACACTCTCCTTACACACACACGAAAAAAGGATTACCTTAGCTACATTGGCGTGTTCGGCGGGGCGGCGCAGCCGGGGCAGGTTGGTGACCTGCGATTCCGGTAGCCGCGGGAGTCGTTTAGTTTATCATGGGGGGCGAAGCCCCCCAGTGTATATGGGGGGGCGAAGCCCCCCAATGAATTTGCCGTTTGGATTGCACTATTGAGGTTCTGGATAACAAGTATAATCTCTTGGATATTAAGTATTGAGGTTAAAGAATGTACTTGCATTTTTCTTTGAATGGATGATCAGTATAAAACTTTTGTTACATATGGATAAGCAGTATTGATTTTTTGGATAACAATTATAATCTCATGTATAATCAGATTAAAGACTGTACTTGCATTTTTTTAGACTGGATAATCACTATAAAACATTCGGATAATCAGGTTTATCAAGATGGATAACTGGTACAATGATCTTGGATAACCACTACAAACGGTTGGATTTTGCCGCACATTTGCTGGATAACCAGTACAAATGTCCTGGATGATGAATTCAAAGCATTGGATAATCAGTATAAAACATTCGGATAATCAGGTTTATCAAGATGGATAACTGGTACAATGATCTTGGATAACCACTACAAACGGTTGGATTTTGCCGCACATTTGCTGGATAACCAGTACAAATGTCCTGGATGATGAATTCAAAGCATTGGATAATCAGTAGAAAGATCCTGGATAACCATTACAAAATGATCTGGACTACAACAGTCAATCAATTATACAAGACAAGATAATGACAGTTCATTTAACGCATCCCTGATTTTTTTTGTCATTGTAGTAAGATTTGCTGCTCAAATCAACATGATCTGGAATTTCTTTTGGTTCTTCTTCAGCAGTATTTGTGTAGAACTGGTGCATTGCTTTGAGGATTTTGTCCTTATTTTTGTTGGATGGGTGCATAAGGATTTTTAACATGTATCTCCACCGGTACTCTTTGATGTTTCCTGTGTGGAAATCCAAAGTAGTACCATCCTCGTAGTCACCACCATCATACTTCTCCATGTGGTGCATTGTGAATATTCCACAATCTTCCGCATTTGGCTTTTTGTCGTTGTGAGATGGTAGCGTAACCTCTGTGAAGGTCAACTGAGCATTGACCAGTTCTATGTTTGGAAACACACATTGAATGTACATTTTAAAGAACCGAAACTGCGATGCCATAAAATTCAAGGATCAGCAAAATGCAATGGTTAATTCTGGTTTGTATGACAATCATTTTGTATCTTTTTTTCACTCACAAGTAGATCCTTTGTTGGCTTGTAGTAGTCCAGATCTTTTGCATGAAGATTGTTGAATGCGAGGACTTTCTTCTCTTGAACCAGCAACACATACAAGAAGTAATGTTCTCTGTAGTGCACTGGGAAGTAGATCTGATTTTTCACATTGAAAGGGAAAATCATAAGAAAATTTTTTAACAGCCAGTTATAGAAAGAGTGAAGGAGGTGAAAGATGTTGCTTACGGCTTTTGCCACTATCAGGGATCCTACACTGAGTCCTTGTTCTTCTAGTTCAAGAGCCAACCTCTCGTAGAACGTGAACTCTATTTCCTCTTTGTTACTATCCTGTTGATAGTAGCGACTGATTGTATCCTGCGTTATTGTTTAAGATGGTTGGAAAATGATATAATGATCAGTACAATGGCTGGATAACTAGTTTACAGGATGTGGATAACCAGCAATTATGGCTGGATAACTAATTTACAGAATGTGGATAACCAGCAATTATGGCTGGATAACTAGTTTACAGAATGTGGATAACCAGCAATTATGGCTGGATAACTTGTTTACAGAATGTGGATAACCAGCCGTTATGGCTGGATAACTAGTGGGAAGCCTATAGATAAACAACTTGCAGACACGTGACAAGTATTTTACCAGGGCGGGATAAAGAATAACGGTTTAGTTGACTTACAAATGCGGAAACACCAAAGAATATCCGACTTGGGGAGTCTTTTTTAGCTTCTTCTTTGTTTAGGATGACAGCCCAAGCATCTATGATGCTGTTTTCTATCCATGTGCCTTCCCTCATGGAATAGAATGCTGTCCTGTCTGCCCAAACAATTTTTCCAAATTGAAACAAGAAATTCCTGCATAGAAAAAGTAGTCAAATAGACAAATAGTTGGAAAACCGGTAAGTTTTTTATCGGACGGGTAAGGATGGTGGCTTTTACCCCGATTTAACTATTTCTTCTTGTCTCTGCAAGAGAGCGAAGTCTATCAACAGGGCTTCTTCTTCAGTCATTTTCTTGTTCTCCTCTGTCAACTGTATGAATTTTTTCTTGTTTTTCTTCTGCAGCATGAACGGCGACCTGAACCGTTCGGGCAACCGGTGGATTCTTGGTGGATTTCTCCTCCTAGGTTTTTGTTTGAGGATCCTAGGACAAAACAAAAGAGAGTTAGTATCTAAATTCATGTTTCTATTTTGTTGTGAGCATTCACAGTGGATCAAACTTACTTTTCCACTGTCTTTGTTAAGCCTTCATCAAGTACTTCAGCTTCCTTTGAGATTGCAGGCGGTGGCGTGGTACACTCATTTTTGTCCAGCATGAGTAAACGATCCGTGGTAGAAGCAGCATTCCAATCGGGTGGAATTATGCTTAAAGGGACTGCTTCAACCACCTCTGGGTTTTTCTCAACTTGTTCTGCAACAGCTGCAATGATCTCTAGTTTTTCTGTATCACTCGACGTCTCTGAAGCTGGTGCACTGGCCCTTGTTATAATTTCATCGATAGAAGGAATGGGATTCTTTGTTTCGTCCAGAGCAGATGGTACTGGATATTCTTCTGCTTCTATAGTCTCATTCACATCTTTATCCAGATCAACCGTTACTGTGACATCTTCTTGAGTTTTCTTCTCTTGGGCTGTCTCGTAACTGTCTTCCTGACTGGAGAAGATACCCAGGTTAAAGCTTGGGATACTTGCGTCTTTCAATGCTTTCCTTTTCCTGGTACCAGTGCTTCTCGACCTTTTGCTATAGGTGGATGTCACAGCTGTATCCCGCCCGGTGGAATCTTGATGGGATCTCTTCTTTTCTGTCGTGGAGACATTCGTTGCATGTTCTGCAGTACAAAGTTGGAATGTTGGATAATCAGTACGAAGGAAGTGGATAATCAGTTCAAATATGATGGATAATCAGGAGGAACACAATGGATAACCATCTAAAGGGGAAAAGGAGGGTTTTACAGGCAGTACAAATTAGACAGATTGGATAACCAGTTCAAATGAAGTGGATAATGAGTTCAAATAGGCTGGATAAGCAGCAGAACACAATGGATAACCATTTAAAGGGATAAAAAGGGTTTGGATAAGCAGTACAAATTAGTTGGATGACAAGTACAATCACATCAGACAAGTATTTGTTTCATTACCTCTTGGTTGAGTTTGTTTTCCATCAACCCGCACTTCTTTTGAAGTAGGCACGGATTTCCCCACTGGAAGAGAATTCCTATCATTTGTCTGGCTCAATTGATCCAGTCCCTGTGCCCCTTGTAGTTGAGTTTGTGGTTCATCAACCACCACTTCTTTTGAAGTAGGCACAGTTTTCCCCACTGCAATAGAAGCCTCATCATTTGTCTGGCTCAATTGCTCCAGTCCCTGTGCTTTGTCAATTTCAATGTCTTGAAATTTTGCGAGATTAATTGGAGCTTCTACAGTGTTGTCATCAGTTTGTTGGTGTTGCTGTTGTTCTTGTTGGTCAGCTACTTGTCGTTGCAGCTGTTCTATGATTGTTGCAAATCTGCTTTCAGCGGACTTCCATGCCATCTCGCACAGTTCACAAATCTGTGCATCCTGGAGGTCTTGCTGGTGTTGCTGCTGCTCTTGTTCCAGTTGCGTTGTACCTGAAGGCGGAGGCATCTTTCTACTCATCGACACCATTTCATCTGATAGGATCTTGATTGTTTGCTTTGCTTGTTCATCTGGTTCGATTCTTAACTCCATTTCCTTCTCACGAATGTCTAAAACAGTTTTGCTCATCGTGATAATCAATTTGTAGAATTTTTCGTAAAGAGCGGCAAGGTCCTGCAAAATTGAATGTAGTTAGTGGAATGTGGAGATGCTAGGTTGGATACGTAAGTTTGATCTGAAAAAAAATAGTAGAACAGTACATAGACTTGCTGTGTGTTGTGGATTCCCTGTGTATCCTCCTTCTATGATTCAGCCTCTGGTTGCTCATCTCGAGATGTTGCTGAGGACGGTTTATTGAGACGTTCAAGTGTCTGGACATCTGTGAAATTGCTTCCCTGAAGCCTTATTCTGTCGTCCCGCATCCTTTGGTCCCAAGATTTGATCACAGGGAACGACCTCGGATGTGCTCTCTCATACTCACACCTGTCAAGGTAGCACAACTAACCAAAAAAAAAAAAAAAAAGTTGGTGTCCATCAGAATTTAGACAGATTGGATAACCAGCTCAAATGAAGTGGATAACCAGTTCAAATGAAGTGGATAGTGAGTTCAAATAGGCAGGATAACCGGCAGGAACACAATGGATAACCATTTAAAGGGGAAAAAGAGGGCTGGACAAGCAGTACCAATTAGTTGGATGACAAGTACAATCATATCAGACAAGTACAAGCAAATTGGATAAACATTGCAAGCAATATGGATAAGTAGTAAAGTTTGCATGGATATGGTAAGTACCAGGAAAAAAGTGATTGGTCCAGTGAATGGCTTCCCATCGTGGTGACTTTTGCATCCTTTCACAAGTGCATCAATCACATATTGACACCAATTGTATTGTGTCACTTCATTGATGTTCACAAGGGACTTCAGGATGTTCATTGTGATCCTGGAAGTGGTGTTTCCATGTAGGAACGTGCTCACAACAAAGACGAGGAAATCTCGTTTGAAATCATCACCAAAATTTTTTCGACTAGCAATTAATTGTGCCGCGGTGGATCTCGTTGGCAGGAATTTATTACTGTATCCCATTCTTTTCTTGAACGCATCCACCATCTCAGCATGGTCCGTTATAGCGGGATCATTCTGTTTGAATTCTTGCACTGGTTTGGGTCCACAAGGAAGATCAAGTACAGCAACATCTTCCTGTTTGATATCCAGTACATTGTTGCCATTCAATGGGACTTGTCTGGCACCAGTCTGGAAATTGCTTGCCAGAAAATTACACAAGGCTGTTGGAATATTTTTGATTTTGAGATCCAGCAATGCGCCAAATCCCATATCTCTGATAGCCTGCCTTTGTAGTTGGCGATAATCTACCGCATTTGGCTCTTTTGTAAGATCTGTTGGTTTATTGATTTCAGTGATGAGTTGGAAGAGATGGTTCGGTGTCATCCTTGTCTCAAATTTCTTGACAAAATCTTCAGAACTGATTGGCCATGGATCTTGACCAATTATCAATTTGTTGTTCTCAGGTTTCATTCTTTTCTTTTTGCGGTTTTTATCATCGTTGTCATCAGCAACCACAAGTTGCTTTGGATTTCCTGCCGGTGTGCTCTTCTTCCTCTTTGGTTTTCTCCACAAGTTTTGGTTGCTTGGAGTTTGTACAGGGGACTGTTCTTCTTGGGTTGGTTTTTGTTTTTTATATAGGGTCAGTGTTCCTTTAGGGAGCTCCATTATTTTATCTGGTTCAGGATCCGGTGATCTGTCTGCGTTGCAATTGAGGTCGTGGAATGCGCTGATCCAATCGTGCCTATATTTTGTCCTAAACTCCTTTAGGGCACTGTTGGCATTGCACAATCAGTAAGAAGTCAGTGGACAAAATAGCAGGATATGGGTGGATAATCAGTAAGAAGTCAGTATGGACATGTAGCCAGATAAAAGCACATCTAAAAAAAAAAAAACAATGGATAACCAGTTTACTCACTTCGGATAACCAAGTTAAAATGGGTGGATAATCAAGCAACACAAAATCAAACGTTAAAAAAGCACAGGATAACCAGTTCGGAACATGTGGATAACCAGTTTACCACTTGTGGATAACCAGTATGAAATGGTTGGATAACCAGCAAAGAATGTATGGACGTAGCCACATAAAAGCACATCTATAAAAAACAATGGATAACCAGTTTACACCATGCGGATAACAAATACTTGTTGGATGGATAACCAAAAAACAAAGTTTGGACAAGCACCCCTAAACCCTAAACCCTAAACAAACAAAAAAAAAAAAACACAAAAACATGGATAACCAGATCTGTTTGTTCATGCCACATAGAATAAAATGTAAAAAAAGCATAGATAACAAGTTTAAAACTTGTGGATAACCACTTTACAACTTCTGGATAACCACCCTACAACTTATGGATAACCAGAATGAAATAGGTGGATAACAAATGTCAGTATGATATAGATGGATAAACAGAGATTATGGCATGGACAACGATCACATAGCATACGCAGGAAACCATGGATAAATGGTTCAGATCTAGTGGAAACACACAAGATATTGCTGGATTATCAAAAAAAAAGGATCCCGGAGCAATATACTTACCATTCAAGCATGTATAGATGAAGGAGAGCTTGAGATGTCCGGAGGTAGGGTTTCTTGCCGTCGTCTGTGTGTGTGTGTGGGTTTGCTCTAAATTGGAGAGTTTCCGTCGACTGTGTGTTTGTGTGTGTTTGTGTGTGTTTATGTGTGAGGATAAAAATGATGAAAATTACTTTATGTAAAGGTAAAAACAGTTAAGCGCGTGGTGCTCGTGTCTTTGGTGGGGGGGGGATACGGTACACCCGGGTGCACTGGATACAGTCTCAAAAACAGTGCTGGCAATATCGCTGGCCTATTCATATAGGATGAAGGGAGTGCAGTTTTAGCTGAAGTCCAAAATTCTTAATCTAAGACCTTATAAGTTAATACTCGGACTAAAATCTCGGAAGTTAACTGACACTTAATTTACGTTTTATACTGGTTTAGTCATGAGTGTTGGAATGTTTATCACTTTAGTCTTTATGTCAATTACATGGTTCATCTAATATTTTCGAAAAATAAAATAAAAATTAAAACAAAAAAACACTCGAAGGATACTAGGTTTCGAAATATAATATTTTTTAAAAAAAAATTTACTCCTGCTGTCTTGCATGTAGAATTCTATTGTGTTGGTCTTCAAAATAGTACTGTTCTATCATTTTTGAGCTGGCTCTTCATTTTGGACTCCATTGATCATCTGTTTCACAAAAAAAGAAAATATGTTCCCTCCTCCTTTATGTAAGGCATGAATAACTACTTTAGATAATTAAGAAAAGTAGATAAGTTAGTTATTTTGTGGTGAACTATCCACATTACACACGTTAATAATGTACACATTCGTTAGAAACCCATTAAAATAAAGTTTAGTCGATTCAAGTTAGGGCAAAGTAGGAATTACACTAAAATGAAACTTTATAAATATCAAATGCCTTGTAATTAAGACCAAGAGAAATCTTAAATGATGTATTATAATACGGACCAGAGGGAAGTTGAGAATTGAGAGGGATTCATGTAATCAAAGGCGATATATAATGTCAAATCATCAATTTAAGTACTTTTGATTGATTCTAATAAGGAACAAGAATTGGCCGGCGGCACTTGTTAACAATGCATTCTTGTTATTCCTAAACTAATCTCACTCTTATATTGACATCCTAGCGACAAGATAAGTGACACCCTTTTAAAATATTAACCAACGACCTACTCCAACAAAAAAAAAAAAGGAGCTTTCAAAATTCATTGCTTGTAGATGATCTTATACCTCAAACCATAAGCCGCCATTTTTAAAATATAAATAAAAAGAAATATTTTGGGACGTATTCATTGTACCGTCACGTCAGCATAAGGAAACCAGTTGTGTTTATTTGTAAAGTTGGTCCACTGTTTGGGTTTGAGAAGGTTGGGGAGTCACTTTGCGAAATGATCAAATAAATAAATAAATACTCTCTCCGTCCCAAAAAATAATCCATATTGAGTTTTTGAATCTGTACTAAAACTAGTACAAATCTTAAAACTGAATAGGAACTATTTCTTTGGGACGAAGGTAGTAAAAGGAACGGAAAAGAGAAATTCATTCAATTTGTGTGGTCGAGCTGAACGCTTTTGTCTGATTTACGGGAGTATTCTCCTATGATGTCCGCAAAATGATTTTATAAGTGTAGAAACATAAAATAAAAGGATTAATGAAAGTTTTGTCCATGCATACATTAATCCAATATATTTTGTTTTTTGTATTGCATTCTCCTGACTTTTTCAAGAACATGAGTTTGGAGTAGTAATAATCTTGACTCTTCGGAATGCTTTAGGAACAGAAAGACAAGGAGATCTGAGGGCAATAGGACAAAGTTAAAGAGTAGCCCGTCTTTTTAAAATATCCATTTTCTTTTTCTTTTCTTTTTTTTTTTGAAACGGTTTTATATGTATTGTGTAAATTTGTCATAAATTTACGCATCTGTTTCTAGGGTAAGTAACTATTTCTTCCGTACTGAAATAATTATTTAGTTTAATTTTTAATTTTATTATAAATTATACTAAAATTAATAACTGGAATAGGATAATCATTTTGACACTGGAAAGTATAAAGTAACCTAAAGAAGAATATGAATACCGCAATCCGATCAATAGGACAACATAGGAAGATTCACTGTCCTAATAAAACTCCATTTGATTTTAATTACAAGAAATATATAAATTCTCGCTAAAGTTAGTTTCTTATTTGTGTTTTATGATTAGGCAGTGCATAACTGTTGCGTCTTGATTCTTGAGTGTTTAGATGGTAATTAAACCTTTCCATCGATCAAATTTAAAACTCCGCCAAACCGAAAAGAAAAATATAAAATTAACTGCTCTTTATTACTTGAGCTTCTATAGATTTTTAGACTATGTGCAGATTTGTCTCAGCTATCGCATGCGCTGCTAAATACAACTGGGGATGTCACTCTAGCACGATTGCGCAAACAAATTAATTCTGGTAGAATAGGGGAGAGATTCACAAACTAAAATTTTGAAAACTTTTAGTATTCAATAATTAGAAGTCTAGAAGTCCCGAAAAGGCGTACGTATGGCAAATACAAATGTGATTTGTTTTCATTTCTTGGTTTTCTTATGAAAATGAAATGTCGGAGGTCAATAATTACAATTAAGACCAAATAGAGTGGTGCCTAACAACAACAAAAAGGGGAAAAATAAGATAAGAATTAGTTCTAACGATGGTAAATATCAAGGAAATGATGACGTTGTCCTCTGAACACAGAGTTTGGAAACAACCTACTGGATAGTGAAGGTAGATACTATAACCGTAATTTTCTCCAAATTTGAAGCCTATTAGCTAGAAAGCCGCCACGTAATTCCAAAATAGTAAATAATAAAAAGATTGCAGACATATAATATTACGTAAGATGGATGACAATCTCATCATTATGGGGGATGGATGATCTAAGAATAATTTTATTTGTCTTTTGATGGATACATAATTCTATTGTAAATCTGAACCCTAATTTTTATATTCATTTCAACTAAAAATAACATTGGTTACAACTAACATTCAACAGTATATGTTTCTCTTTGTCTTTTTTCTTTTTTTCCAAACGAACGTGAGGTTATTATATGGTACAACAACTTAAAAATGCTTAAAGTCATCGTATAGGGCTGTTAAATTAGTCGTATTTTCTTAGTTTTATCTTGAGGTGGATCTGTACTTGCGCGGAAGATAAAAATGAAAACTGGAATAACTTCAATATCTTGTGAACAAGATGGATGATTTTGTTGTGAAAACTCAAAATTAATTGAAGAAAATAGGTTAATAAACTATCTTACAAAACCTAAACTGGATAATCATTTTTGGACGGAGAGAGTATAACATTAGAGCGATCTATAAAACACTATCTTAGATAGGCCAACAGGGAATCACTGATAATCAATGTGGTAGTATGATGTATTCAAGGCCAGAAAGTTGAGCCCAGAAACTGGAATTTTCATTGTAATCATCAAACCAGTAAAAGTTTTCTTCTACTGAAGAATCATCACTCAGGCTGGTAGTTTTCTTATTATCTGCAGATGCATTAGTCCCATCCATACCATTGCTTAATGATGATGATGATGATGATAATGATGGTGATGATTTTGTTCTGTAATTCAACTCAGTATGATCAACAGCAGCAACAGAATAAGAAGGAAATTTACTGTCATGATTAGTCTCCATGAGCTCCATCTTTTGGGGCTTAGAATCAAATAACATTGTAGCCGAAATTGGAAAAGTTTCTTCATTATTCTTGTCGTCATAGCAGTGATCTTGATTTGAGGAAGTATATTCAGGGTCCATATTCTTCTGGAAAATTGTTGGTTTTTCTTCATGAATATCATCGTCATCGTCATCTTCCTTCTTCCTCATCATCATCACTGTCATTTTCTTTCTCATCAGATGACTATGCCAGTGATTCTTTATGTCATTGTCGGTTCTTCCTGGTAATTTTTCCGCAATCACTGACCACCTATCCCCCAAAATATAACACAAAAGATCATCAATATTAGTATTTATTGCCCCCATTTACTTGCATAAAAGTGATCATCGAGACACAATTTTTTTTTTTGCGCCGAATTTTTGCGCCCATTTACTTGCATAAAAGTGATCATCGAGACACAAATTTAAATATTTCCTACCTCCCAGAAAAATAGTCAATATAAAACAATACAATTTACAAGTTCCAATGTGGGATATTTTTCTGGGACGGATTGAGTAGAAATAATGTAGCCTTACTTGCTGCCAAATTGTTGATGCAGTTTTAGAATGAGCTCTTCTTCTTCAGGGCTATAACCTCCCCTTTTAACTCCTGGCTTCAAGTAATTTTTCCATCTCAACCTGCAACTTTTCCCACATCTATTCAGACCTGAAATTTAATGGTGGAAAGAAACAATTCTTCAAATTTCTGAATCCTCATCTCTTGAAAGTTCATCAAAGCTTTCTTAGAGAATTACCGGCGAATTTAGGAAGTTGTCGCCAGTTCCAATGACCATATCTAAGGACATAGGCTCGGAGCTTGTTGTCTTCTTCTTCACTCCAAGCACCTTTCTTCACTCCATCTTTGTCAATGTAGGGAGCTCTCACCATTTTATTTTATTTTTCCTGATTACCTTTCAAAAACAAGTTGTATTGATATGTGAAGCTCACAGCCTTGTGTAAGGGTTCCTCTCAATTTAAACAAAGAGAGAAGATAAATATATATAGTAATTATACTTAAAGTCGTAACCACTCAATGAATATTTTTATTATCTTGATGATGATGATACATATCCCTTTACATTAATTTCTCTTGTTTCAGATACTGTTTTTGGTCTAAAGAGAGAGAACGAGAAAAAGAGCACTGTGTTTTGCATATTCACATGTTTTGCAAATTTTTTTTAAATATTATACATACAGTATACTGTAAATTGCTAATTTATTTTTTTTGTTACAATAGAGGAGGTCGAAGGCCTATAATCTTACATTTCGGGGGTATGAGACCCTTATTATATCATGTTATAGCCATGGCCTAGCGCCTGACGGGGGTACATCAAACCTCTATAATTCAACTGGACCAAGAGTAGTTAGGGAGGCTAAGTAATCAGCTGTGAAATTAGCTTCACGAAACACATGATGAAGCTCCACAATCCAATCCTGATGCAGTAGTTCCCGAATCCCGTATACAATCCCCGCATGGAATCCAAAAATGTCAGCATTCCCTTTCACCATAAGTAAACTACTTGAATTATCCACTTCCGCCTTCACCTTCTTATATCCAAGATCCCATGCTAGCTGCAAGGCTTGAAACAGACCCCAAAGTTCCGAACCTGTGATGTTACAAAATCCTACCTTCATCATGAACCCGCCTACCCATCTACCATGGCAATCCTGCACAACTCCACCAGCACATCCCACCCCATTATACATATTAAAACTGCCATCGGAATTAATCTTTACCCAGTCAACCGGCGGTGGAAGCCATCGAATTATTCTTTCCTCCCATCCCCAACAAACTCCTCGCATTGTCTTTTCATGAACAGAAGACTGTTGTATACCCCCAACAAACTTCACAATCTCCTCCACTCTCTTCGCATCACTTCCATCAACACCTTCAAAAGTCTGCCGAATTCTCCAGCTCCATATTCGCCAAGCTGTAACTCCGAAAAAACAATCCCAGTCTTTGACAAAACCTTCAGATTTTCTATTTAAGTTATGCCATAGCCAATCCTCCAGCTGTAAATTAAAGAAAAATTGTCTTCTATCTCCGGGCACCAAACGAAGCAAAATTTTCTTCGTAGTTGGACAGTCGCGAAGTACGTGCATAACCATCTCCCTAGATGGCTCCACAGAACTGGCAATTCGAGACATCAGAAATATGACGACGAAACCGTTCATCATTCGTCAACAACCTCTACTTCGCAGCAAGCCAAAGGAAATTATGAACACGTTGGGGCCCTGTCCAATTCCATATTAATCTCCACAATCGGCTATTGTTTAGTGTTTGAGATGAAGACAGACATATAAGCCGATCGTGTCGAAAGCTTCCCAGCATCCGAGAAGCCCCAGTACATCCGATCCTCCGCGGCACCTTCCACAGGAGCCTTCACTGCTGCAATTCGCAACAAACATCTCGCCGGCAGCAACCCTTCAAATTTTGACCAACTCACATTGTCCATCAATATTCACGAAATCCGAAACTGTAGCATTGAGCAGAGCTTTAGGAATTGGTGATCTAGCAAAAGATACCAATGGTTTGTCATAATGCAGCCATTTATCCCACCAGAAACGGACACGTTTCCCATTACCAACCGTCCACCTTATGCCATCAACAACATGCTGTCATACCGCCTTCAAACTGAATATTCATGGAGCCTGACGGAAATGAAAACTCCGTCGTCAATTGTAACGGATCAAATTCGTATTTAGCCTTTAACACTCTAACCCACAAGGCCTCCGACTTCGTTAACAAACCTCATGCCATCTTCATTAGGAGTGCTTTCTTCATCCATCTCAAGTCCTTCAAACCCAATCCACCCTCCATCTTGGGTCGACACACATCATCCCATGAAACAAGACTAATTTTGTGTTGATCCACCGTGCTACCCCAAATAAAGCGTCGACACTTTTGCTCGAGACCATCACAAATTGATGCCGGTAGAAGCACCGTTTGCATGGCATAATATGGTAAGCAGCTAAGGGTCGATTCAGTGAGTACTACTCTTTCCGCCATTGACAATGATTTGGCTTTCCATCCTGCTAGTCGACTATCGGCCCTCTTCAAAATCCCAGCATAGTTTTGTTTGTTAATACGGCCGTGTAAAATTGACATACCCAGGTAACAACCCAAGTCGTCCACCTCTTTAAAGCCCAATCCCGCTGCCAAAGAGCTCCTCAACTCCGGAGCAACATTTTTTGAAAAAAATAACTGAGTTTTCACCTCACTCACTTTCATCCCAGAGGCCATACAAAAATGATCCAAAACTGACTTGAGCACGTGACATTGATCTTGAGATGCCTCAATGAACAATAAAAGATCGTCCGCAAACATTAAGGATGGTATTTTGATAGATCCTCGTCCCAACGAAATCGGCTTCCATTCACGACTCTCCACCGCCTCATCAATCAGATGCGCTAGCCGCTCCATGCACAAAACAAAGAGGTAAGGCGATATGGGATCCCCTTGCCGTACTCCTCTCGATGGGGAAAATTCATCACAAATACTCCCATTCCATAACAACTGCATCGTCGCCGACCGAACGCATTTGGAAACAACATTAATGAATTGGGGCGGGAACTTTGCTAGCTGAAGTGACTCCTCCACGAAATTCCAACTCAAATAGTCGTACGCCTTCTCTATGTCCACCTTAACCACCATACCACCTGTCTTACTTTTCATAGTCCACATTGAGTCGATGAGTTCCTGGGCGATGACAATATTATCGGTGATTTGACACCCCGAGACAAAGCTCGATTGGGCTGGACCAATTAGTCGAGGTAAAACTGCCTTCATCCTCTCTGCTAGAACTTTCGTCATCAGTTTGTAGACCACGTTTAATAAACTAATTGGCTGGAATTATTTAATTGTGGTTGGGCAGTCGACCTTAGGAATAAGAACAATTAACGTTTTATTCTATTCCTTCGGCATCGGTCATCCATTCCACACGCCTCGAATCAAACTATAAACAGAAGGTCCTACTGTTTCCCAATTTCGTTGGAAAAATATAGCATGAAGTCCATCAATTCCCGGATCTTTTAATGGAGCCATCATTTTTAAAGCATTGAAAATTTCTGTATCCAAGAGTGCCCTTCCTATCAGCTCCATACGAGCTGGATCAACCTCAGGATAGGAATATGGTAGCATAGCAGAAGTGATTATAGTCGCCTCAGCTGCATATATTTTTTCAAAATACTTCATCGCCATTGTCCGCAGCTCCAATTCATAAAAAACAAGCCGATCATCATCAGTCCGTAGTGAAATAATTCTTTTCCGACTTTGATGACTTTTGACTTTGCGGTGATAGTATGATGCATTCCTGTCTCCAAGGAGTATCCAATCCCGTTGAGATTTTTGAAGCATTAAAATTCCTCATGTAACATCACCTCGTCCAGCTCTAATCGTAACTGTTTTTCAAGCAACACAAGCTTATTAGTTACATAAAAATTGCGGGATATTTGAATACCTCGAATCCTTGCCAAGAGCCTCTTCTGGCACTGGAAAATGTTTCCCAAAACATGAGTATTCCACGCCCGAACTTTTTCAGCAAAAGAGGCAGCCAAATGCGTATAATCACCACCTTGGCTCCAAACATGCTTCACCAGATCGGGGAATCCAGCGTGTAACAACCAGGCCGTGACAAAGCGAAAAAGTTTCGTCCCGCCAGCATGACTTCACGGCTTTCCACACCGAACCATAAGAGGCGAGTGGTCAGAATGTGTTCGTGGTAACAGCTCCACCATTCCCTCCTGAAATCGGTCCATCCACACCACATTACCAATAAAATGGTCGAGTTTCTCCGCTATCCCCGGGCGCACCCATGTAAATGGTGCACCATCCGTTCGGAGTTGGTGGAGATCATTCTTAAATAGAAGATTCGAAAATGCCGAACTCACATTCCAGTTACTCAAAGAGCCACCTTGTTTCTCCGACACCCGAAGGAGGCAAATAAAATCACCACCCACAATCCACGGCTCCCTTATACCTTTCGCAATAACATTCAAATCCTCCCATAGAGATCGTCCAATGGTTGGGTTAGGGCTTGCATAGACAAAAGTCACAAAAAACTTTTCGCGATCCATCTCTACAGATACATGTACGTATTGCTTATCAAATATCAATACTGAAAGTATCACCCTTTCCTTCCACAAAACCCAAATACCGCCCCTGAATCCAACTGCCTCCACCCTAAACGAGCGATCAAAACCACTGATCCGAACAAAATCATCCGCCTTCCCACTACTAATACGTAGTTCCAAAACTACTACGACATCGGGATTATATTGGGTTTTGAGTGTTAAAAAGGCGAGTTGAAGTTCCTTCGACGCCGCCCCTTGTACATTCCAAGTGATTATATTCATTAATAAACACACAGAAGAAAGGGGTGATCCGTATCAGATGCTACGCGGGACTTGTGAGTCCAGCCTCACATCGTCCTCCATGTCCACCGCCTCCCCTTGCGGTTCAATCAATCGACCACCTCTGTCCGGCGGTTCCTTTGGCAAAGATACCATCGGAGTCGAGGTTTCCCCGAGGTCAACACACATAGAGCCCCCCTCCCCAGGCTTGTGTGGAAACAAAGATACAACTCCGTCAGGTTCTAACACTGGACTATCTCTCAAAAAGACAGCCTGATGCTTAGAAGGGTCAAGACCAATCAATGCCGGCACCATAACGCGATCTTGTTGGGTCAAAATCGTGGTCGCAAACCCATGATTTCGGGTAGAAGTCTGATCTATCCCATGGACCATATCAACCAACCCATCATCCTTATTTCCTCGCTGATTATCCAAGGAAAAGGCAACCGTCGTCGTCAATTGGCCAGACTCACCCAATCCCGAAGACTTCTCTGGATCCGGTCATTTTTCTTTCCTTTAGTTCACAGATTTTGGACCATAACTAACATTGGATGTTTCCTTTAGTTCACAGATTTTGGATCAGACTTTTATCATTTAAAAGTGAACTAGAGAAGAGAAGAACTGTAACAGTCTTAGTGACGTGTATTTTGAAAAACAAAACTTATGAACTCACGATTAAATTAATTCTCACCATGAAGAAGGTCAGTAAATAATGTTCCAGCGGTGGATATTTTTAAAAGTAAAAAGTGAAATGGAGCTAGAGAAAGGAGAGGTGCCCAGAATAATATATGATGCATATAAAATATATACTACGACACAAATTTTATTTAGTATTTAGACATAAGGACTAGACATTTTACATTTCTTATGTTTCGTTTATCTTCACTTCCCAAACTTATCTTCCCCCACTCGACTAATCTACCAATATAAATAATACTCGTTCTGCTCCAAACAAATAATTCACGTTGGATTTTTAAATATGTATTGAAATTATTATAAATATCAAAATTCAATGTGAACTATTATGTTTGGGTTATAAATGGCAAGTGATAAGAAGGCGATTTATAAATTTATCGATTGAAATTGTGTAAAAAATTAGACTACTACTACATATTAAAAAGTGTTAGTAATTTGAACTTCTTTAGCTTTAATCCATCGTGTTTTAGATCACACCTTGTGAGTTGTGGCCGGTCGGCCACTATCCCCCTTCCCGGGGTGAGATCCTTCTTTGGATCAGGGAAAATTTTATAACGTATAGCGTTCTTAGAATAAAAATAGTATAATAGTGTCATTCCTCTCAAAAAAAAAAAAAAAAAAAGATAAATAGTGTAACATAGTGTTAGTTTTTTCTAAGCTATAAGTATGACCTGTCTTCTTGGTCATCAGTTGGAACTTAATCCAAAGAAAATGACAAATACAAAGTAACTAAGAAGGTTATCAATCTATTAGTATAGCGATACCTTAATTACAAATTAAAACGTGTTTAAAGTTTAGTGCTCCCTCAGTCCCATAATTATTGTCCAGTTTGGGTTTTCATTTTTAGTTCAAATTGTACTAAAAGTAAAATTTAAAACTAGATAATAATTTCGGAATAGAAAGAGTAATTATTTATATTATTTAACTGTTAATGTGATGTTTCTCAGTTGTAGCCTAGCCTCCTTCCAGTTGCGTTATAAGAACTCGACGTATATTTCTCTCCCTTCACTATAAAGTATATTTTGATTAGCTCACCTTCTTAAAAAAATGTTTCCCCTTTTCTTTTGGTACGTCGCAATCGCCTACAAATTAAATAACTATGATGATATTTGGACAACGTGTTGTTTTAGTTTTTCATTTGGATTTGAGATGAGATTGAAAATGTAGTTTAGTGACAATATTTTGAAAGTATGATAGGATAGTGACCATTTTTTGAAAGTGGGATAGTAAAACTTTACAATAGTTTAGTGACCAAACTTAAAATTTTACAATAGTTTAGTGACTAAAGTTAAAACTTTAAAATAATTTAGTAATCATCGGTACTAAACTTTACAATAGTTTAAAAGGTAAATTAATTTGATGATTGGATAGTGTATTAAAATTTTTATTTAACAGGTAAAATAAGACAAAAAGTAAAATGAAACGACAAACAAACAAGGCCTATATTTTTAGGTGAACAACACTGCAAATATGTCATCCTCTATACACATTTTCTTATAATATGTGATATATACTTTTTACGTTTATTTTAAAATTTCACTTTTATTATAAATTATACTAAAAATAAAACCCGACTAAATAAGCCTTTTGAGAAAGAGTTGATAACCCCATTTCAATCAAAGCAGTTCGAATTGAGTTATGAAGTTTAATTTAAAAGGTGGATTCAACGTATCTGAAAGAATAGCATGATCAAAATGCTAATGCAACTTAAAATTTTAAATGAAAAATATCGTTAATAAAATCTAAACAAAACCTCGCGCACATTTTGGAAGAAGAAGAAGATGTAATAAGATGATTATAAAAAGCAAGCAATGACAAATGGACCACCGTTCAACGCCGAAAATGGGTGGGAATCTATTCGCTTCGGTTTGGGCATCATTAATGGTTATAAATCGGCTGAACAAAGTACAGGACAAAACAAATATTCATTTCCCACTTGATTCTATCACTTCCCGCTTTCTAAAAAAATAAATAAAATAAAATAAAAAAGAAAAGAAAATCACTTCCCGCTTGCATGTATGTATTGGTTAGATACTATTATAATAACCGTATAGTTACCTATCTCTTATAAGTTAAACGATTAAAATCTTTCTCGATTTCTACTATCTAAAATCATTTGTCTTCTTGTTTGTTTTCTTCGTTTTTCTTTTTCCTTTCATTGCGGTTTGCGACCTTTCGGGATACTTTTATTTATTTCATAATGTGTTATTATTTTTACCTGTAATAGGTTCGATTTTTTCCCCGTACTGTTGAATCATGATCAATAAAAACGAAAAACTGTTTTGTTATGTCCTAAAATTATTGTCCAATGTAAATTTTTATTTTTTTTATTTGAATTTGTATTAAAATTTAAAATTTAAATTGGATAATAATTTCAGGACGGAGGTGTATTATTTTCACTTTGATGGAGGTGAGGTATTGTGGCGGTAAATGAACAAGTCTTTAAAGAATTTTTCACCGTTGGAAGAAAACAATAAAAAAGGAAAAATATTTTTTTGGTACTACTGTGTATATCTCTAATATGGAAAAATATTAATTACGTTGATGAAGGATACTCTTTTTTACTTACCAACTTGCCAATAAATTTGCATTTTAATTAGAGCGTAAAAACTAAAACGCAAACTCATATGGTACGAAAGTGCTTCCAAATAAGACAAGAAAACCAAGAAAGACCATTTAATGAAACAGAAATGCATACAAGAAAGTGAACCAAAACTTGTTATTATAATTTTGAAAAAATCACAACCAAACTAATGATCAAAATATAATTAGATCTTACATTGTCCACATGTGCATGTGCTTTCCCAAGTAATATTGGTTTCTATATTTACATATTTTAATCGAAGAAAAATACACAAACACATAAATGATACACACACAAACGAGCCAAGTCGACCCTAACCATAGCATGCCATATGTTTGGTTAAATGCTAGGGTTTTACGGCTTAAAAGCATTCCCACAAAAAAGGCTCTTCCGGCAGGAAAATCCCCGGCTCGGTTCCGGCCAGCTGCTGCCATGATGAACCATAAAAACACGTACCATAACCTTCCTTGGAATTTGTTCTGTCCACGAAGAGATCTGGTAAGTCATAAATAGATTCTTCGTTGTCATCATTAATAGACCTTGACAAAGAGTGGCAGATTATGTTGGCTTCCGCAGGTCCAGTATTTTGGTGGCTTTCGAGTTCGCCGGGAAATGTACAAGCGGCGGCCTGAGCAGCGGCAGCCTGGATATCCTTCCGGGAACCGGAGGCGGGACGGGGAAGTTGATGAGCCAAATGTGGGAAGTTGAGGTAAGCCGCGCGGCCCTTGATCGCAAGGGCAGCGACATCGTGTGCCCGAGCAGCCATTTCCGCGGTCTTAAATGTTCCGAGCCATATCCTTGAATTCTTCCTAGGCTCTCGGATTTCGGATACCCATTTACCCAAATATCGATTGCGAACTCCCCTGTATGTTGAGTGCTTTTCTTCTTCTTCTTCTACCCGATTTTTCTTCTTATTGTTCCTTTTTTCATTGCCTTGTTTCTGTCCTTGACGACTGGTTCTTTTGTGGCCTTCCTGGGCTTTGGATGAGGAGAATGGTGATGGTGATAATGAATAAGAGCCTCCATTTGAAGTTGATGAAGAAGAAGAAGAAGAAGAAAAAGAATTAGTTGAAGTGGAGTTGTTTTTGGTAGCCAGATTAGTGGCAATGTGGATTTGTTTCCTCATTAAGAGTGGTGTTTGAGGTATTGCCACACTGAAGGAGAATAATGAGTGACGGATTTTTTTGGTACGTTATATACATAGATGGCAGGTAAGCTATTTGGATTTTTAAAAAACTTAACGATAGTAGGAAATACGAACGATGTTGTGGTTGTTTGATGGTAAAACAAGTCATTTTTTGGGTTAAAAGACTAGTCTCATTCCTTGAAATCGTTATCAGTTCAACTCTCCATTCCAGTATGAAGAAATACGAGCACTTTGATTTTGCAGCTTCAGCCGATTGCCAAGGCTTGTTTGTTATAATCTTTTTATATTACACGCCCGATGAAATATTGGTCGGACTAATTCAAATTCGATGAATTCGATTATTTATTTCCCTTTTTGATTTGCAAACTGCTGCGATTGTGTCGGTTTTGTATTATAGGTTGTAAAGAAAATTATTTGGAACAAAGAAGGTGTCTTTTTCCGTGGTAGTTTGAGCGAAATTTCAAGATATCACTTTCAACTATTTGAAAGATTTAACTTGCAAAGTACCACCGTGAACACAAACTATTGTTAATAGTGGGATCTTTTAGAACAGATCAATACATTGAATTGTTTCGGAAGAAACAAACAAGTGAAAATTTGATTGCCTCTATAAATTGAAGAAATGTTAATTCTTAAAGTGTTGGATTTACTTGTGATCCAATGAGCTCTTACATAACATCCTAACTTCTCTACGCTAAACAAATAATCATGCATAGTTCTAACAACCTTCTTGTGGGACCCTTAACCTTCAACCTATTACTAGTGTTATTATTTGAGAAGTCATTGATAGGCTAATTTAATTACTTGTTGAATTCCTAAAGGCGAGGAGTCAAAAGTATTTGTAAGAATTGAACAAAGAAGTTTAATTTGCTTGTTCTTATTGTGCATACAATAATGTAAACTTATTCTCACAGCATAATTTTTGTTCAACACAGTAAATAAAGAATAATCAGATGAAAAAATCGATCGGGCGGCTATCATGGCAAAGAATCAATAAAGTACCAATTGTTGAACGAATGTCATGAGTTAACTTTATTCTCCGATCGATCCTTACTGATTTCAGCTTTAAGTTTCCCTCCAACAAGTATTATGTGACTTCACTTTGAGTTCTAGATGCGGGAGGATTAATTAGTTTGGTGATGTGTAGGATATATATATATATATGTATAATATATATACTTATTTCATAGTCGCAGATTGTGAGAACGAATAAGTACATCATTAACACCTTTAATTGAATCATTAAAATGGAACTTGCGTAAGATTTTGGGCAAAAAACTTCATGTGAACATTTGATTACCGGAAATAAGATGACAAATGCACAAGGGTTCACTGTATTTACCCTCATAAACGAAGTCTTTTTTTTTTTTTTTTTTTGTATGTTGATTGTAAATTGAATACAATCATGTTTTCCACAAAAATTTCAAGTTATAAATATCGTGGTAAATAGAAAAATTTAAAACAAAAAACAAAGAGAGATAAAGACTCAACCCGCGCTCGCACACAAACATTTCAAACTCAAGATTCTCTTTTGAATATTTTCATTCATTTACTCAATCTCTTGTTAACCAAACGTCGAAGTATATACAAATCTTAAGAAAACCAAAAAAAAAAAAGAAAAAGTGATAGGTAGAGGGAAAACTTACAAGGAAAACTTACAAGGAAGGATGTGTCATTCATCGAAACTATTCCATAACCTTAAATACTTAATTCCAAATGGAAAGTTTTAAGAATGAATGGCTATGATCAATTCTTTATTATTTTTTCTTGTCAATTTTTCCTTGCACTAATCATTGTCTAAAAAAAAAAGTCCTCAGCCGATTGGAGCTTAAGTTATAAAAAGTCAACTTTGAGCTCACGTACATTAAATTTTCTTGCTTCTCAAGAACCGGATTCATATACTTAAATGAGTCAAATCAATCAGATACTTATTTACTGAAATCAGTAGAATTTAAGAGTTTTTTGAACAGCCAGAATAGCTCAACGGGATGTTTTGAAATTTTCTCAAAAAAATTGATTTAAAGAATAAACAACTAATTCTGATGTTGCGTAAAGTCTGAATTTTTTTTAGTGATGATAATGGAAGCATGCGTTCGTACTTAAAACACGTAAACATATATATTGAACATGTGCCATAATTCTGCATAAATTCGTCGTCTTTTGACGACAAAAACAATAACTATCCTGTATGGTGACGATTGAATTTACCTTTTGAAATAAATAATGCATGATTTAGTTGGTTACCATTTCACAATCATTTATGTTGAGATGGCAAATGTGTTTTGGAAGAACTTAATGATTTTCACTTGTCATTTGATTGAGCCATTATGTTTTAATTTGTTAGATCCATAGGACCATGGATGCAAACTGTTGAATATGATATAGATTTACGGCGTGTTTTCCCTAACAATTTACTGTGATAGTGATGAGTATATGTACACTTTTTACTGCAGAGTTTTCTTCAAATTAGTATATCCAACAACGTGAAACATAATCAAGAGGAAACCAAAAATTTTTACGAAGTTTTTGGCATCTTCACGAGGAGAAAACCAAAGCCGCCATTAATTAATTTTTGTTGGTTTGATAGAGAATAAAAATCTTTAAAATTAAGACTTAAAAGTCACCATCATTGATGTAGTACGAATAAGAGTTAACTAACACAAACCTTCAGACACTGATGTGCAGTTTAGTAATAAGACGTCTCACTTGTTAATCAATAGGTCATAGGTTCGAGTCACGCTAGGATAAGTGAGGAATCACGAATGATCCCTTTAAAAAAATTAAAAAAAAAAAAACCTTCTAAACAGAAAAGCAATTTTTTCCTGGAAATCTTTTTTTGCTTTACAGGAGATCTTGACAATGTTGCTGTGAAAAAATTACAAAATAATGCATATCTTTAGTGAAACTAATGCAGTGGCCGATAATTTGGCAATAGATGCATCTCAAAAAAATTTGGCTGTATATTTTTCTTTTATGAATCTTCTAGTTGTAATAAAAGGATTATTGATTCTTGATTAAAGATCCTTTTCTTATTTCGAATTAATTTGGCTTTGATGATTGCGTTACATGTGATTAAATCTTACCACTGTCTTTTTTTTCGTGATCAATAATTTTGGAATATATCCGCCAAGTACTGTTTGGTTCCAAAACAAGAGTTAACTAACACAAGTTAAAACTAAATTAAAAATAACAAATGCTTGTAGCTTTAACTTTTTTCTTTGTTTTTTTTTTTTTTACAAGGAAGCAAAAGACTCAATCAAGAAATTAACACATATGGTGGGTAGGAAACACCTATCATGTTGTGTTCCAACTACAGTTTCAATCACGACGGAAGTTCATCTAAACGCTGCAAGCCACCTGGACAAGAAGCATCTGAGGGAGCTATATAGTCCGCCGCAAAATTAGTCCCACTGATGACTCTTTTGTAATGCTTCTTTTATATTAAAGCGTTAGAGAGGATCCAATCCTGTCCAATTTTTTTTTCACTTCTACTATAATATATATATATATATATATATATATATATTTTATATATGTACATTTATATATATGTCAAAAAAAGAGTTTGTAATCAACATGTGTCATGTTCAATGGGATACTTTTGGACTTTTATGCCTCCTGTCCGCTATAACTCTCCTTCATTAGAGTCTTAAGAATATATTTTGGTTAATTTTTATTTGTAACTTTATTTCATTGGAAATATATTAGCCATCTTTTATTTTGTGACAATACATCCAAGCAAATTTCTGGGAAAAAAAATAATAACCATTATTCTTCTATTTAAGGTATTCGTCTATGCTATAAATGAGTTATAAACCCAATACAATAGTGAAATACAACTTCAATTCTAATACAGGGATCCTAGGTACACCTAGCAAGGTGTACCTAGTGTGAGTCTCACGCGACCCAAAAATGAAAATCTCTCAATATTTACAACAATCCCATTTAATTTCTCATTTTGTGCGATTTTTGGAATTTCAAATCCCACCATTTCCTCCTAATTTTCAGCCATTAACCATATCCATCTTCCACTCCATTCATCACAATCCGTCTCAAACAAAAAAAAAACTAAAAAACTCTCTACATCAATTTGGCCAGAAAACCTCTCGTCGGTTGGATTTTTGGGATGAAATCAGATTCTGCATCAAATCAAGTGGAAATTGTGGAAATACACTCTGTTCAAGATGTGATTTAAGGTATAACATAGACAAAATTTATTTACACAGAAACCACCGATTGAGGATCCTGAAACAAACAGAAGCAGTTCGGAAAGTGAAGATGAACGAAGGCAATGCTATTAATCTTTTGGACTATTGATGCGTTTTTTGATGGGTTTTGTAAATTTATTGTATATGCATTCGATTATGCATATCTGTTCATCAAGTTTAAAGTTTTCTTTATATTCAACCATTGGTGTTTTTTTTTTTTTGGATTCTGTAGACGTAAGGTATATTCACTCGATTGACGATATTTGTTCATCAATTTTAGAGTTTTGTTCTTCTGTTGGATGTTGTTTTTCTGATAAATTTGTAGATTTTTGTATTATTCATCAGGTTGGTATAGTTATTCATTGTTGAAATTGTCAGATTCATCGTTTACCATAACTGTGTAGTATTATTTTCTTGGTAAATTAGTAGATATTTGTATTATTCATCAGTTTGGTATAATTATTCATTGCTGAAATTGTCAGATTCATCATTTACCATAACTATGTAGTATTGTTTTTTTGGTAAATTACAAGATCTTTGTATTATTCATTAGTTTGGTATAATTATTCATTGTTAAAATTATCGGATTCATCGTTTACTATAACTATGTAGTATTGTTTTTTTGGTAAATTACTAGATGTTTGTATTATTCATCAATTTGGTATAATTATTCATTGTTGAAATTGCCGGATTCATCGTTTATCACAAATATGTGTTATTTATTCGTTAAATTTGTTCATCGATTTGGTAATTGGTATTCATCATAATTTGTTGTAAAATTTGTTTTGGGATAATCATCCTTAAAGGGATGTTATTCATTGGGTCAGCAATTATTATTAATTTGCGATTTCATAATCCCAAATTATTCATCATCTATATATATTTATTCATTAATTCATCGAACAGTCATTCATTAAGTTTGTGATACATCTGATACGTTGATATTAAGAAACACACTAAAAAATTCATCACATCTGACAAGTTATTCATGGAATTTGTAAACATATTGTAGCATGAGCGAAGAATATCAGACAGAATCTGAAAGAAGCATGAGCAAAGAACAACAATTAGAAGCCGAAAGAAGCAGGATATCTGAATATGCAAAAAGACCAAACCACAATAAGTGTAAACATTGATATAGAGGGTTATTTAGCAGTTTTATAAACTAGTATTAAATTTTTGGTAAATTAGTAGATCTTTGTATTATTCATCAATTTGGTATAATTATTCATTGTTAAAATTGCCGTATTCATCAGTTTGGTATAATTATTCATTGTTATTCATTCCTCATAGTTGAAGCATCGTCCAATAAGCACATCATCTATTATTCATTAATAACAACTTGTTATTCAATACTTAAAATAAGATACTCATCGTAAAATCTTAACAAGATGATACACCATCTACCAAAAAATAACAATGAAATGCTTGTTCATCAGTAACCATATATTACGCATTACCTTACACATGTATATTCACCGATAAAAAGAATACATTCTACATCATTCATCTTTCAATAATTGCATAACATTATTCATTATCTAAACGTTGGTTATTCATTATTGAGAAAATACACACCGATTCTCCATATTCATAAGTATCAATGATTAAACTATAGTAAAGCTTACTAAAATTAAATCCATCGTTATAAAAAATTATCCCATAAAATAAAATAATATAAAAGCTAATATGATAAGCAAATAAAAAAAAAGATTTGAAATTAATCGAGTGCCAAAAAAAAGGATAAGATCAGGGAGTTAAATGCCAAAAAAAAAGGATTAGATTAGGGTATCAAATGTCAAAAAAGAGGGGATAAAATTGGGTGATTAAATGCGTATGTGGACTCCTTTTTTTCAGACTCAATTATTCAAATTTCTCTTCATTATGTGTGGTTCACGCACTGAAGGTGTACCTAGGATCTTAATATTATTTGCCAATACAACTTTATGCATGATTTGGTTTATGAATAATAATGTTTTGCCTAAAATATGTAATAGGTAATTAAAGAAAGGATTGTTTATGATCGTATTCACGTGAGAGTTAAAGCGAAGATTGGTCATTGATTCAATTCATATAAGAATTCGGGGAACTAAAACTGTAATTAATACTTTATCATAACCTTATGATTAATGTCTTTGTGAAGCCTCCTCCTACCACCGAATTCTAGAAAGCTTCAAAAATATCCTTTCAAATCATCATATCGTGTCGTTAAGGGTATTGTACACGATAGATATTTTTCTCTTCGAAAAATGAAAAATCAATTAGATTGACTACTTAGATAATCATCAACATTATTCATACTTTGTTTGTGATTTTTTATACTAGTGCTATTTTGGATAAGTTTTTGACACATAGTGATTAATTTTTCGTAACTTATATTTAATGAAACTGAGCAACGCTCGGAGATAAAAGTAGTTTGTACTACAAATAAAATAAAACTGCATTATAATTTGGGGGAAGAGTTTTGTTGTATATAAATTTTAGAAAATTCTAGGGTCTCATTGCCTATTTTGAGGGTTTGGTCCCGTTAAAATTTAACCAATAAGAAAGTGACACATTAGCATAATATTAAATTTTCTTAATTTTTAAATTTTTTTATGATCTGCTAAGCAGGTAAACTTACCAAAATTTAAAAAATTGAATAATTTAGGAAAGTTTCAATAATTAAAATAACAAAATCATTATTAATGAATAATTACATTTCCTTTTTTGATTAAATGTATTGCACAAATACTTATATAAGATTGCACATTAGTATATAAAATATTGCACGTAGTTAATTAATTATTAATTGCACCATATTTTGTTTCCTTTTATTTTTATAATAAGTATCCAAGCATTGCACTTTTGAAGATCTAATTGCACATTCAAGAAAAATGCATTACACGTTCACTTTCAACCAATTGCATTACACCAAAATTTTCCATAGTTCTTAATTAAATTTTATTATTTTATTTTTACATTACAAAAAAATCTACAACCGATTGTGCATTTACTCATTAGAAATTGTACCTATATTTATACATAATTGCACATTGGCTCAAAAAACATTGTACAATTTCTTATATAAGTTTTATTTAGGAATTATATTTTTTTTATTTAGAATTTTCTTGTAAGTCTTACTGAGCGATTATTAACGTTTTATTTTGAATAATAGAATTTTATTTGCAACTCTTTTTTGAAATTTTTAAGCATAATAATATATTTTTAAACATGAAATATTTGTGTGTGCGTTATTTCATATCACCATTGTCTTCTCCACTTCATTATACACATGTACTTTTTTTCCCCTTTCCAATCAGTGGCGGAGCTAGAAAAAATTTTCCATGGGGGCACATTAACAATTCGACAGTAGTAACATATTCCCACCATCCTGAAATGATTTTCCTTCTTTGAATTGTCCCTTTTAGTTCAAATTATACTAACAAAATTACATGTCAAAATTTAACCTACGGATTTACTAAACATTTATTTATCTTATAATTTTAATAATTGATTTTATAAGTTTTTCGGGAAAAAGTTCTAGTAAACAATTACAAACAAAATCAGAGCAATAAATATAAGTTTCGATTACTAATGAGTTTTCATCATAAATACAACCCGTAGTTTTCTTAGGAAAAAAGTCAAATTATAATAAGTATGTACAACACATTTGTCTTTGGTATATATATATATATATATATGTATATATATATATATAGTGACTGCAAGAGGAGAAGAGAAGACAGATTTTATCGGGAAAAAAATAATAACATAGGCATAGTTATTAAGGGAGTAGAAGACTCTCAATTAAATTCTAAGAATCCCAATTATTCTATACTATAAATAATTTACCGGCTACCGGTCATATACACTTTAATTATTTTATTCATTTAATGTAAATTCTATGGTTGTGATTGATTTAATTTAATCCAAAGGCTATTAATTAAATAATGTGACCATACCCTTAAAATTAACAATATGACTGGAGCTTTACCCATAAATTTTGGTTACTTTTATGCGTAGCAAAATCTATCTATTCTCCTATTATAAAAGCGTGAGGAGGGAATCTTCGCTCGTCCTAGTCGTTGTTCCTGCCAGGGTACAAATGTAATTTAAAAAATTTTATTTTTCCAAAAAAGTAGCCTCCTTCCCCGGCAGTCCTGAATCCATCCTTCTCCAAACTTCATTTTTTCCAGACTTTTCTGGTTCTGGATTATTCCAGAATTTTTTTTCCATAGCCTTACTCAATCTTTCCATCATCACTAACTCTCTGCCGGAAGACAACTCCGTATGCTATGTCTCCCACCGACCAGACGGATTATACTTTCAATAACGTAAATTATAGGTACAATTTCCATCAGTTCGCCTTGATTGAACCCAAATTGGGTGTTTCAATAAGCAAGTGCTGAACTCATCCATGCAAATATTCCCTATTCGCAAGTAAGTATTTAAGTTAGACATTTTAGTGAACAATCAAAGGAAATCGATTTCTTAAGTCTAATTATGGGGAGCATTTTGTTGTCAAGATTCTTCATTTTGTGAGATTCGAGCAGCGATGATGACAATTCAGCGGCAATTACGGTCGAAAAATCAAAGAATTATATCTAATCCCTTTTGCAAATTCTCTTTAGCTACATGTTTTAAAAAAAACAAAGGTTGTTAGAGTTTCTATCCTGAATAAATTCCAAGCTGCAAAATCTGTGCCTCTTCTCTTACTGTTAAAGAATTGAATTATTAACTTGTTAGGTTCAATGGAAGGGTGAAAATTTGGGAAATGATTCGTTTATCCACAAGTCATATAATTAATTCCCCAACTCAACACAAAAGACAAGTCCAATTGTTTTTGTGGTAGACTCTTTCATTAAACTTCCTCTGCAGATATCATAAGCACAAGAGGGGAATTGTTCAAACCACATCCAACTATAAATTACGTGAGATCCAGTATATTGTGAAATTATAAAATTTAGACAACCACAATAATTTACTGCTCCAAATATGTTCTTTGTCGTTTTAGAATTACAAAAGTTGGTTCAAGATGTTAATTTCTTCTTTGGGATGGCAACCAAAAATCCAATCTTAGATTCCACATCTTTCCATGTTTTAGGTTCCACAATGTTGTATTTTCTAATTTACTAGGTCCTTTTTGTGATTAAATTTCCTTTAGTGTTTTGCGTGATTATTCTTATCTTAAGTACTTGCAATTGTCAATCATGTAAGAGGCAGTCCGCGCGCAGCGCTGACAAAGACTTCCTAGTAATTAACTAAGATGGGCGTTGATTTGTAAAGGTGAAAATGAAAGAGGTCATTTCTTTTATCAATACCATGACCAATTGGAACTCATTTTTGCATTTACTTGATTTAACCAACCTAGATTAAGCCTCAAATGCCCCAATCACTCCCTTAAAAGTTTTTGTCTAAAAAACTTAACTTTGGCCCATGAAATTCAAATCTCCTACTGCATTGGTACAACCAGCTTTCAGAAAATCCGAATATTGTTAAGGAACATGAAAAACAAAATTAAAAACAATGTGTTACTCCCGATTTCTTTCGTTAATGCATGAAATAAAATATTGACACTCAGGTTCAGCCATGCTTTAGCCTTTATGTGCTTACTGGGAAAGCACAAATACGTTTTGGTCTATAGTGACTCACCGTAGTGGATCTAGAATGAAAATGTAGTAGGGGCGAAAATACAATATTCGAAAACTATTTATGCCATTTATCTTATTAGTGCACAACATGAGTTTTCATAATTTGATACTCCCTCCATCTCATAATCATTGTCTAATTTGGGTTTTCATTTCTAGTTCAAATTGTATTAAAAGTAAAATTTCAAACTGGACAAAAATTTTGGGACAGAGGGAGTACTATATACAGTCATGTCCACATAATTTTAGTACATTATAAATTTTCTCAATACTTCATAGTAAGTTTGTTCAAGAAATTTACATTCAATAGCATAAACGACTTTTCACTATTTTAGTTTGAAAAAACACTTTCTATATTGCTATAACTCTATAAGAATTTTAAAAATAAAAAATAAAAAATCCAAAACCCTTTTTGACACATATATTTGAAGATCTTAAGTTCTGAGATAAGAAATTGTGTCCCTATCAAACACTATAATTGTGATGTTTACAAGTACACAAGTTTATTTGTTGATTTGAGTTTATCATCATTAGTTTGAATATAATAATTAAAAATAACTAAGAATTCTTTGTTGATTTTAAAAATAATTTATGAGTTAATCTAGTCTAAGTTTGCATGAGATTTGGACTCTTTTCATTGGGTAAAATAAAAATTGTGAGAAATTCCAAGATAAGTTAACCCAAATTATAAAAAATTAGTTAATAGTAACAAAAATTTAATCGAAATTAAATTAATAAAAACATATCCTATTGGTTTAGGGTGGAGCCAATGGGAGCCATGGGCCCCACCCTAAATCCGCCACTGCAATGACTGCTTAAGTTCCACATTATAAAAATATTATATAGGACTACTTTGTCTTTGGTTTGTATATTTTGCTCTTGGAGTAGTTTTCGTGGTAAGTCGGTTTATCGTGAAAGAGTATATTCCCTATGATCCTTAATATAATACATTTTGATTTATCCTAAATTTAATCTAGTACGTTTTTTTAATTGACAAAAAAACCTCAAAAACATTTCATAACAATCAAGATCTATCGGCTTCAGCCTCCTCTCTCTTCCTTGACTTTCTATCGGCGCATGTTAGCCTTGTGCTAAACAACGCCTGCCATGGCAAGACGGAAGCCGGGGAGGAAGAAATCCGACCCAAAGGATGAGGAGATTAATAGGATTCTGGAGGAAATCGAAGGATCTAGTACCAAGAAAGGAGTAGTAAATTCCAGTGTGACAAAGAGCCCTAGCCCTAGTCAGATTCAAGCGAGGCATCAAACTCTGAGATTAAGCGATGGTTGTGCATCTGGGAAGCAGAAGGACGCAATTGAGAATCCGACACGTAGAACAGAAGTGCGAAGACAGTTGTCATGGAGATCGGGGAATCCAAGAGCAGAACCAGAACCTTGGGAGAATCTGGATTTATTGAAGCTAAGGAAACCAGGGGGCAAGATCCAATATTTTGAGCCGCAAGAAATTGACGGTCAGAAAATTGCTAAAGTAAGGAAAGAGATGGTTCAAATAGAAGAAGCGTACTAGGAATCATTGATAATTTGCTTCGTTCTTGGTGCGAATCCACCACTGTGGGTGATGCAGGCATACTGCAAAAAGATCTGGGGTCACCTGGGGCTAGATAAGGTACTTTATTGCCTTCTGGTATGTTTGTAGTGAGGTTTCATACTGTCAATTCTAGGGATGAAGTGCTAAGTACTTTATTTTATCATTTTGGCTCTAAGCCTTTGATTGTTAAGCCCTGGGGAGTTGAGAAAGGTGTGAATTATAAGGAAGTAGAACTTGTGCCTATTTGGTTACAGCTACATGGTTTAGAGGTTAAGTATTGGCATCTGGAAATTCTGGGAAGGATCACTAGTACTATAGGCTGTCCAATTATGGTTGATGAGTGCACTATTGAGAAGACTAGGGTGCAATATCCACGAGTCTTGGTTGATATGGATATCACTGATAGTGTTCCTGATAAACTGGTGTTTGAGGATGAGAAGGGGGTAATTAATGTTCAAAAGATCACCTATGAATGGCTTCCCACTAAGTGCCATACTTGTAATGGGTATAGGCATAGTACAAAGAAATGTAGAAGAATTCTTCATCAGGTGGAAGATAAGAAGAAACCAGTGACCCCAAAACGTATGAAAGGAAATCTGTGGGACGGAAGGATGTAGAAGGTAAACAGAATCCTACTGCTACTCCACTTAACATAGTTACTCAGGAGGAGTCTGCTGGGAAGTCTCAGCCATGTGAGATACCCAAAAAAGATTCCAACTAACCCGTTGAGTGTGAGTTAAAGTCTTGGGTTACAACGGACACCTAGAACTGTTCAAAAGGGATAATAAAGTTACTGAGGTGGTAGCTATTGGTCAAACTTTGAATGGAGTGGCTAATAAAGTTACTGAGCATTCTTATAATGGGAAATGTTGAAGGGAGCAAAAGTTGAAATGAGGGAGATCATGCTGGATCCTGACCCATGTATCCATACATAGTTTTCTTTCTTGGAATATCAGGGGATTGAATTCCCCTCTAAAGCAAAAGGAGGTAAGTAGGATGGCTCAGCTTCATAAGATTAGCTTAGTGTGTGTTATTGATACTAAAATGAACTCAATACGGCTGGAGGAGTACATGCAGAAACATTGGAGTAATAGGGAATGGACCTGTAATAGTACTAGTGATTCAAGGGGAAGAATAGTATTAATATGGGACGACAGGTTGAAAGTTCAAGAACTCTCTAAGACCAACCAATATATACATGTCTGTGTTACAAGTAAGTTGGACAATAGTGTGTGGTTCTTCACTGGGATATATGCCAGTAATAAAGCAGCAGAAAGATTGGATCTCTGGAATAACTTAATTGCCTTATCAGTGAGTATCAATGCTCCTTGGGTATTAATAGGTGACTTCAACAATGTATTGAAGTCTGAAGAGAAGTTGGGAGTTAGGCCGTTATCTCTGGGTGAAGTAGAACCTTTGCAGGCTTGTATAGATGCATGTGGTGTACTTGATCTGAAGCAGCAAGGTCGACTATTTACTTGGTGTAATATGCAAAGTGGTTTAGACAGGATTTATTCGAAGCTTGACAGGACAATGGTAAATGATGAATGAGTGGATCGATTTCCTGACTCTTCAGCAACTGTACTATCAAAGGGTGTTTCTGATCACTCTCCATTGTTGATGAAGTTGAGTGAAGAAAGGGCTAGTATTAGGAAACCTTTTCGGTTTGTCAACATGTGAAGCCACTCTCCTCACTACCTGGAGTTGGTGAAGCAAAACACTGAGATTCCTGTTAAAGGTACTTGTATGTTTCAAGTTTATGTGAAGCTTAAGAGACTGAAGACTAAGTTGAAGCAGTTGAATAAGGACCATTTTGCTGATATTGTCACTCAGGCGGAGAAGGATCATGAAAGGTTACAAGAACTACAAGAATTGATGCCCCGCAATCCGAGTGATGTTGCTATACAAGGCCATGAAAGGGAAGCATGCTTGAAGTACCTTGAATCCAGTAAGGCATCTTTGAGTTTTATGAAGCAGAAGGCAAAAGAAGACTGGTTGATTGGTGGAGATGAGAACACAACATTCTTTCACTCTAAACTCAGGGCTCGAAACATGAGGAATATAGTGTGGTCCCTTGTTGATGAGAAACCAGATTAGTGACTGGAAGGAGATAGAAGGCCAATTTATAAAGTATTATAAGCAACTGTTGGGCACGAGCTCCCCGAGGATCAAAGCAGAATAAGAGTTGTTTGAGCAGGGATCGAGACTAAATGTCCAGCAACAATTGAAGTTGTTACAACCAGTTACAAGGCAGGAAATCAAAGAAGTTATGTGGAGTATGAATGTTCATAAAAGTCCAGGTCCAGACGGTTACGGTGCTGGATTTTTTAAATCAGCTTGGAGTTTGGTGGAACACGATGTGGTTGTGTTACAAGGCAGGAAATCAAAGAAGTTATGTGGTTGCTGCAGTGATTGAATTTTTCAAATATGGTCAGGTAATAAAATCTCTCAATTCAACTGTTTTAGCTCTTATTCCAAAAGTAGAAGTACCATCAAATCCTTCCCAGTTTAGACCAATAGCATGTTGTAATATTGTTTACAAGTGTATTTCAAAGTTATTATGTAATAGGTTAAAGATTGTACTGCCTAGTTTAGTTGAGGACAATCAGAGTGCATTTGTGCAAAATCGTCTTATTTTACACAACATTCTATTAACTCAGGAATTAATTAGGCATTATGGGAGAAAAGGGATAAGTGGAAGGGTTTGAATGAAAATAGATATTAAAAAAGCTTATGATTCTGTTGAGTGGGGGTTTATAGGTGAGATATTAGATGGGTATGGTTTCCCTGAAGTCTTTCGTGACTGGATTTTGGCCTGTGTTATGTCTACATCCTACTCTGTGTCTATCAATGGTAGTTGCTCGAGTTTTTTTTTATGGTAAGAGGGGCTTGCAACAGGGTGATCCAGTTTCGCCATTGTTGTTTGTCCTTGTCATGGAGTATCTTAACAGGAGCTTTAGGAGGATTACCAACCAACCATGGTTTAAGTTTCAACCATTGTTTGCTTCTCTCAGAATCTCTAATATCTGCTTTGCAGATGACCTAATGGTCTTCTGTAAAGCAGACATGAGAACCATTGAAGGAATCAAGACTATGTTGGAAGAGTTTGCTCGGGTCACTGGGTTGGAAGCAAATGCACAGAAGTCTGAACTTTAATTTGGAGGGTTAAAAGACCACCGACAAAAAGAAATATGTGAGCTGACAGGACTCAAAAAAGGTACGTTTCCCATGAAATACCTTGGCATTTCTACGTCTCCCAGGAAATGGTCAAAAATTGAGTGTCAGGAAATCCTTAATAGAATGGTGGCTAGAATAAGGTCTTAGAGCTCTAGACACCTGTTATATGCTGGCAGGTTGCAGCTCATTAATTAAGTATTATTATCTTTGCATGTGTATTGGGGCTCCGTTTTTATCCTGCCACCAAGTGTATCATCTGCGGTTAATCGGGTATGTAGGGAGTTTTTGTGGGCAAGTAAAAGTAGTGGAAAAACTATACAATTAGTCAATTGGGATGATGTGTGTAGAAAAAAATCAGAAGGAGGCCTGGGTATAATGGATGTTAGAGTATGGAATAGAGCTACCATTCTTAAAAAGGTTTGGAGGCTAGCAGTAAAAGCTGATAGTTTGTGGATCAAATGCATCCATTCTGTATACTTAGCAAAGACTAACCTGTGGGATGCTCAACCAAAATTGGACAGCAGTTGGCATTGGAAGCAGATCTTAAAAACCAGAGATCTTGCTAAGGAAGGGTTTGATGGTATTAGGTGGAAAGCTGCTGCCAATGGTAGGTATTCTGTGAGTTCTGGATATGATTGGTTGCAGTGTAGGAATGAAAAATGGTTAGGATCCTCCTATGTATGGTCATCCTTGATTTTACCAAAGCATTCCTTCATCAGTTGGCTGGTGTGGAGGCGCAGAATACTGACAAGAGAGAGACTGAAGAATATGGCTATCCCTGTGGTAGATAGTTGCTGTCTGCTCTATTTAGCAGAGGAAGAAACAGTATGTCATCTATTTTATTTTTTGCATGCTATTATGCCTATAATGTATTACAGCAAGTGCAGGGTTGGCTGGGGAATAGAAGGTTGGAGAGAAGAATAGAAAGATGGCAATCTCAGATCATGCAGTTTTGGAAAGGAGCTAGGATGAAGAGATCCATACTCTGGGCTGCTGTAAATGCAGTGATATATCATGTGTGGGAGGAGCGTAACAGGAGAATTTTCACAGGTGTTTCCAGGCAGACAGAGGAGGTATTGAACACAGTGCAATATGAGATTAAAGTTAGATTGTTACAAAGACAGAGTCGACCATGGAATGACATTGAAAAAAGCATATTGATAAAGTATGCTTTAGTCTAGTGTCAGTTGTAGATGGATGTACATACTTAGACTAGGTGAGTAGATAGTTATTAAGGCTGTGTAATGGTGACAATTGTATGAGTTTCTTTTGCTCAATCTTTTAATTTGACTTAACCTTTCACCAATAAAAAAAAAAATACAACGAATGTGAAATTATATTTTTAAGGATTTTTCGTCAATTAGAAATGCGTATTAGGTGAAATCTAGGACGAAATCAAAATGTCTTATATTACGGGGACCGGAGAGAGTATGATGTATTTTCAATTTTTTCATACTATCCTTTGCTGATGACATTACACTACGTGATTTGATGTGGGTCATTCTTTTTCCCCTTATTCTCGTACGCACTGGTCAATTGGGTTTTTGCTATATTGTCAACATATGGATAAAAATAATTCAGTGGATCAGTAGAACAGCTGCAGATTCATGTTCCGTTCCATATTGCTGGTGTATATATAGTAGGTTAATAAAAACAAAATAGTTTAATTTGATCATGGATTGTTTTGACTAACTACGTATACCTATATTTATTTGTATTTATTTTTTATCTGTTATTCGTGTTTGTCATCTTTTTTTCTATATACTTTTTTTTTAAAAAAAAAGAAAGAGAAAGAAGTAAGAATTCCATTGTTTTTTTAGGCGAATAAATCTAGTTGTTTGCTAAAAGCCCCAATAAGCAGAATATTCCATATAAATTAGTCAGCAACATATATTCAAAACACGCGGTATTCATAACTACCAAACTTATAAATTAACAACAGCACGGCCTTAATTTTAAACTTACGCACTAGCTCCTTAGTTTGTTTTAAAAATTTCCCACTCAAATCGCTTTGTTACGCTAATATAAACTTCTTGTTCCCACCAACAAAAATTAAATCAAACTAGGCCTGTCGGTGTTGAGGAACCAAATCTAGGGAAAATTCCCATTACCCTGTAATGAGGAAAATCACCTCGGGGCTGCCTTCAACGAGGAAAACATACTCGGGGCACAAACTGGAAAATACCTTAGGGGCAAGGAACTTGAGGGATCATCCTAACATCTTCTGCTTGAACAGATATTTCTCATAATCATCCTATTATTATTTGTCATTACATTATTGCATTATATATTGCATATCGAACATCCAAACCTATAGGGGTCCTCCCTTCAAATAAGGAAATCTAGGCGTCATTCTCCCAATTCAGCAACTAGGCGCCATCCTCCTTATTCGGCATACAGGCTTCCCCCTAATAAACAGGAATTCACTCGCGCGACCAGTTTGTATTTTGCATTATTATGCTCTGTTTGTGTCCGAAAAATTCTGTAATGGTGAATATTATTTTGAAACTCTATCAATTAATATATAATTACGAAACTCTATCAATTAATTAATATGTAATTATTTGTTAAGGAATTTGATTTGAGCCTCTATCTCTTGAATTGTATATTATTAATTGAATGGTGATATATGATACAAAGTTACCGATAAACACTCATATTTGATTATTGAATTTGGTTGTACTTCAACATATATAATCCTAGAAGTACTAATCTATCAAAAATACTGTTGCAAAATAATCTCCTGCTTTGCTGAGAACTTCCTTCTTGTGATTTGTCATGGTCATAATTTTGATCTACCAAAATTGCATCATTTATCGCTTTTATCTACAAAAACTGAAACCAATGTATCTTATTGACATTGGTCATAATTTTATTTCTTTCTTTTTTTATCTACAGACCCCATTATATTTCTTAGACAGAATGAAATATAGTTTAACAAATTCAAAACCACAGCCCCATAAACCTTAAAAATCTGTGCAAAAAAAAAGTAAGCAAATGCTTAATTAGTACATTCAATTTTTCCAGAAAAACAGACCAAAAGAGATAAATAAAAATTAGTTCCTCACAAATCCTAGTATAAAAATGTCTCTAAGTTTGTTGGAAAGCTTCCATCGATCAATGCGTCCATTATTAACCCGTCGGAAACTTGTAAACCCAAAATCTGCAAAAGCCACTTATATTTCAATGAGGGGTGCTTCCCCAAAAAAAATTCTCTGGACAAAGAGTAGACATATCTAGGCTCCCCTGCAGCAGGTAGAGATTTTCTAGGCATATCGAATTCTGAAAATCCGATTTCTTAATTGAATTAGTAAGTCGGATTCCGAAAATCCGATTTTACATTATCTATTACAATATTATTTTTCTGTAATTTCAAAAAGACAGAAAATAAAAAACCAAAATCGGATTTCAAGTATCCGATTTTATGAAACCCTTACAAAATAAATAAACAACCAAATCGAACTTTCAGCTGTTATGCGCGGGAAAAATTTGAATGTAATCGGTTTCTACAAATCTGATTTTTATTTATTATGGTAGATGGAGTTGGGAGAAAGTAATAAATACTAACAGATTCCAAAAATCCGACTTAATTAAAATTGGATTCTAACTGTCAAATCGTATTTCTGAAATCTGACTAAGGTTTAAAAACGGATTTTGTCTTTTCCGTTTTATTTTGAAATCGGATTTCGGGAATCCGGTTTGT
Source organism: Oldenlandia corymbosa var. corymbosa (assembly GCA_949775105.1). Taxonomy (NCBI): domain Eukaryota; kingdom Viridiplantae; phylum Streptophyta; class Magnoliopsida; order Gentianales; family Rubiaceae; genus Oldenlandia; species Oldenlandia corymbosa. The sequence goes on from OX459124.1 coordinate 8,662,234, forward strand.
TTTTATTATAAAAGAGTGGAAAACGGGTTTCACTGTTCACAAAACGAAATTTTTGTTGGGTTTTTTTGTTCAAGAGGGTTCTTTGGGTGGTGAATTGGGAATTTTATCCAAAGATTATTGGAAGTAAAGTCTTGAATCGTCATCAAAAGGAAGTGACTGATGATTCTTATGGTTTTTGAATAGAATGAGTGATGTTTTATATGAGAACCATTGTTTATAGACTAAGAAAATTTTGATTTCTTGCCATTTTGTACACGAAATGTGATGTTTTATGCGAAATGTTATGGTTGATTTGAGAATGTATGGATATGCACGTGTGTTGAAGATGATGAATTTAAAACTGTGTATTTTTGAGATTTTAGTCTCTATAATGGTTAATATATTGTTGTGGATAAATAAGGATGTTGTGTAAAACCATTGTTGATTAGTTTGAGTTCAGGGTTTAATTAGGTGTTGTTTATTTACAATGCATTGTTGAATTGTAGGAGGTTAGGGTTTAGCATGTTGTTTCTTTGTATTTAGGGTTTAGGTTTATTCGGTTAAAATTATTCATAAGATTTGACAAATGATTGTTTGTTTAATCAACAGATGTAAATTTCGTTTAACGGCCCATACATTCTGAATGTGTTTTGGACGAGTAAATTTGTTATAGAGAATGTCGTTATTAATACTTTTAATAACTTGACAGTTGCATCTATGATGATTGAGCGTAGATTGTCTTACAATGAATTGGTTGGGAGGATTTGTGAAAGAGCTGGGTGGGATGAAGAGATTGAGAAATTGAACATGTCACTATTGTTTGATAGTAGTGGTAACGGGTCAAGGTGTTACGCTACAATCAAGGACGAACCATCATTAGAATTCTTTTATTTTCCTTCTGGAAGTGTATCGTTGGATTTGTATGTGGATACATAGGATATTACTCACTCTGAGAGGGCATGGAACCCGACAGGCAAGGCGCATGGTAGTGTTTCACGCCAAATAAGGACAAGTACTTCTCGGTCCAATGATGAAGCGGGACTAGTCGGGATTGGTCGTTGTTTCAAAATCTGGCTAATGAGCATTGTATGGAAGACCACAGTGATCCGGGCTATGAGGACCCGGCTAATGAGGATTTTGTGTATTACAGTAATCCGAATGATTTGGACTACACATTAGGGAGTGATGAAAGCGAGGAAGGGCGTTCAGTGTCTTCAGAAAGTGATGATAGTGGTTATGAATCCAAGGAGTTTGACGAAGAACAAGTAGTAACTTCCGTACCAAGGCGGCACATATATAGTGAAATGGGCAAATGGGATCCGTCCATTGTTGACAGAGATGAATTCAATCTTCCTAAGTGGGATTGGACACCCGATTCCATAAAGTTGGCACTTGCTTCAAAAGTAAGAAAGAAGTGCAAGATGCTATTAAGGCGTGGAGTGTTTCAAGACAGATCGAGTATATGGTTAACGATAGTGACGAGGGAACGTGGGCTGTGGAGTGCAAATCTTTAAAACGCCCTCCTGTTGAAGGTTGCACTCCATGTTTGTGGCAGATGCCTGCCTCGTTGAAGGACCACGAGTTGTGGGAAATGGTGACATGGAGCAATTCACACAATTGTTTGAATGCCACCAAAAAGAATAATCATCGGAATGTGAGTGCTTCATTCATTGCTCAACTCATCAGGCATAAGGTTAAAGTCGACATGGATTATAGTGTCGCGTCAGTTCAAGCCCATGTGAAAGAGATGTTAGATGTGGATGTTAATTACAAGCGGCCATGGTGCAGAAGGCAAAAAGCGATCGAGCTTGTTGCTGGCGATTGGGTCTCAAATTTTGTGGATCTTCCAAGGTATTTTTTTTTAAAATTTTTTTTTTTGTGTTAATGCGTATTTTAGTTTGTTAAGATTGTTTGGTTGTGTGTCATTGATTACATTCTGTTTAGTTTATCGTTTAGAGACTTCGCACCACATGTAAAGAGCAATCCGGGCATAGTGGTAAAGTGGGAGTGGCAAAAAGATTGGATCCAGAAAGAAAGGACATTCAAATATATCTTTTGGGCATTTAAACTTGCTATGTATGCATTTTGGAAATGCCCCCCGGTTGTTAGTATTGACGGTACGCACTTGCGTGGAGACTACAAGGGGAAGTTACTTGCCGCGATGGTCAAGACCGCGAATGGTAGATGAGGAGACCGAGGAAAGTTGGACGTTCTTCTTGAAACATTTGAGACACTGGGTCATGAATGATAGAGTTGTTTGTATTTTATCCGACCAGCACAAAGGCATCATCACTGCGATGACCCATATGGAAGAATGGAAAAAACTTGGTGAAGCATATCATAGGTTTTGTCTTCGACACATCCGCAGCAACTTGGTAGCTACATTCAAAAGCAAGAGAATCCAGCGGTTGTGTTGGGAAATGGGGAAAAAGCTTTCATTAAGAAAATTTAAAGAACGTAGGTAAGATTTGCGTGAATTCAATGTGAAAGCCCATCGCTATCTTCGGGAAATTGATCTGTGCCAATGGACTCTTGTAAAGGATGGACACCATCGGTGGGGTAATTTGACGGCGAACATATCTGAGAGTTATAACAACGTACTCAAAGGTGTCCGTTTCCTCTGTATTAGAGCATTGGGGGAATCAAGTTTTCACAAGATCGTGCTTTTGTTCCTAAAAGAATATGAAGCATCGTTAAAATGCATCACTCCGGTTGCTACAGAGCTGTGGGAGGACTTTGTGAAATATGAGAAGAGAGCTGCAGGTGACAAGGTTGATAGTTTTCCGAATGCTAAGTTCAAGGTGACAACAAAAATGCGGTTAGGCGGTTAGGGTGGCAACACGCAAACAGTGAGATATCAACAGAAAAAATGTTCTTGCAAGAAGTGGCAAGAATATAGGATGCTTTGCTCACACGCACTAGCTAGTGAATCCACATTATAGGACGGTGACATAGCGTGAACAATTTAGCGATCGGGCAAACTTTACTCCGGTCACTGATGAACAGATCGCAATGAATGCTGGACAGGGGTGGAAGAAAAAAAAAGGCTCAAAATGCAAATGGATTACAAAGGACGCAAATCACGAGGAGAATGTACCCGATGTGACTCCCAAGATCATGTTGCATCTACGTGTCTAAAATCCCACCGCCGAGCTGATAGAACCAGAATCAATATCAATTGGGATGCAGATGGTGTCATTGGTGACTAGTTATGCATTAGTTATTGTCAAATTTCGGTTGTTGTGGTTGTTTTCGTTATATTAGTTATTGTTATACTTTAAACTTGTTGTACTAATTCGGACTTTGTTGCGATCTATTCTACGGACATCGTATTAGTCTAAAATTGTTAGTTCTTGTTGTTTGCACTTTATAAAAACAAGAAATGGTGCACATGATAGAGATTTTAGTTGCCCGTTAACTACAAATAAATCGGATCTACAAAATCCAACTAGGGTTTATATTCGGATTATAGAAATCCAACTAGGGTTTAAATCCGGATACGAAAAAAATGGTTATAATTAAATCGGATTTATTTAAGTCCGATACTGGGAATCCGACTTAATCTATAAACGTGTAAGTCGAATTTCTTAATTCCGGTTTTAGGTGAAATTGAATTTCATTTAGAAAGCGGATTTCGACCGAAAATGGAGAATTTGGGCAAACTCTCTGTTTTTATCCGGTTACTAAGAATCCGATATTGTTAAAGTCGGATTTGTGTAATCCGATTTATTCTGTACTATATGTTGTTTGACTGAAACCCTTGACCTCAAATTCTTCTTCTCCCTTTGACTTTCAAAACCCGGCGATGACCCGGTGATAGAACCCATCAATTCACCCGCCGGTTTTGTTCCAATCCAATCCAATCGACTCCCGCCGGCCAAATCCAATCGAATCCCACCGTCCAAATTGAAGCTTCTGTCCGGCGACTCGTCCGATTTGACACGGCCGAACCCTAGCCAACTCCCACTCCCAAATCTGGCGACCAATCCAATCCACCTCCGTCTCGGCGACTCGAAGCAAGAAAAAGGCGTGACATTTGACATCCGTCGTCTCCCGGCGTTGCCTCCTGCCCGGCGTGTCCTCTCCTGGCATTCCCCTCTCATCCTTTCCTGACTGAACCCTCTTTTGTAAGTTGTTATTTTGCATTTTCGGTCTGTTTTGGTTTTGTTGATTCTTGAATAATGTTATGTGTGTTCCAATTTATGGTTTTGAAATTCAACTGGGTTGTTCTCTTTATTTTTTCTTGTTGTAAAAGATAGGTTTTTTTTTGTGGTTTCTCTCCCCCTATTTCTATGATCTCCTAAGTTAACATTACTAGTGTACGTTGTGAGCTTTGTATTGGAAATTATCCATCACTAGTTTAATGTTGCTCAAGTGACTGTGACTGTGAGTACTGTGAAGCATAGCTCTTTCAACATGTTAATAATCGTATTACTTGCATATTTGAAATTTGTTATGATGAAGTGAATACATCTTTGTTAAAGGAAATCAGTTCACTTTTCAGGTTTTTTAAACTGGTCTGCCAAGGTTTAGGTTATGTATGTGCGATGAATTGTCTAATTCGTTAAGTTTGTTAAATTTTATTTATAATTCAAAATTCTCTGACATGAAAATGCCATTTCCTGAGACTGACATTTCGTGAGACCATCAAAACTGTTAATAACCATTGAATAAACTATACTATTCCCCTCAAACTTCCTTTCATTAGAACTTGAGCTTGCTACAATTGTACAAACTGTTTAATGACATTATCTTGTACCAGTTAGGTGGATTTGGTTTATATCTTAGAGGGATATGAATTTATATGTTTGGTCAAGGTTATTTTAAGTACCTAAAGTACCCTTGACCATGCGGTAATAATTGTCTTGGTGGAACGGTGGCGTCCTGAGACCCACACGTTCCACTTCTATTTTGGCGAGGCCACAATTACCCTCATGGATGTTGAGGTGTTGTTTGGGCTCCGCGTGGATGGTCCGGCTGTCTTGGGGAGAACGTATGGCTATGATAGGCCTAAATGGATTGAATATTTCTTCAATATGTGTGGTTTTAGACCTAAGTTAGAAGATTTCAAAGGTAATAAGATATATGCCTCGTCCCTTAAAGAAGAGCTAAAACTTGCACTTCCAAAAAACTTACCTGATGATGATGAAGCTTACGACAAGAGGGCTCAGGTTTTATTTGGTATTTAATGGCTTCCTTCTTGTTCGCGGATAAAAGTTGGAACATGGTAACTATGTGCTATCTGATACAACTCGAGGATTTAGAGTTATGTGGTCAGCTTAGTTGGGGTTCTGTAGTCTTGGCGTATTTGTATAACGGCATGTGAGGCAGCTGAATTTGGCCTTGACGACATGACCGGTTGCAGTGTATTGGCACAAGTATGCTTTGGTGGTTTTATGTTTTTTTTTGTTTTTGTTTCTTTTCTAATTTCAGCTATCGTTATCAAATTTTCTTAAATTTAGTGTTGTTAATTGGTACAGGTTTGGGCTTGGGAACATATTCCAAAGATTCTACCCATCCAGAACATCGTGCCTTTTACTGATATTATAGATCCGAAAGCTCCATTAACTCATAGGTAAAGCATTTGCACGTAATGAATTCTTACATTTATCTTTTAATTTTTTTTCATGTTTCCTATGAGTAACTACATGTATTTTGTGCCCAAACAGGTGGAATTACTCGTTCTCTTATGCGAATGTCCCCAAGGGTTGTTTACCTCCGATCAGGGATCAGTTAGCCCTCATAAGGGATGATGATGTAAGTTCGTTTTCCTATTTTCTCATTGCCAAGTATGATTTTTTAATGTTATTTTTTTGTGATTTTTTTTTCTAAACTAATTCCGCCAATGTTTTTCATTTTATGGAGTTTCTGTTTCTGCATTACACGCCTTTCCTCGAGAAACTTTCCGATTTTTGTAACCAGGGCAGTCATGTTTGGAAAACGAGGTGTTGGATTTTCTTCCGATCTATTAAGGAACCTCATGAGCCCAACCGGGTGGTGCGTTAGTTTAATTGTCGGCAATGTGAAACCCAAAATCCATTGATTCGTTGCGACATTAATGTTCGGAAGCCTTTACAGAAAGACTGTAAAGGGACTGGGAAATTAGGCATGGAATGGAAAGCCTACCATAGTGATGTCAACCCCCATTGGGATAATAGGAGCTCTTATGTGGTAGAAGGTGAAGAAGTAACCGAGGGTCTACCTCCTCAAGCTGTCACTGGCTACCTCCCTTGGTTTCATAAGAAAACTGTGATAGTCATCAGTGATTCGAAGAAGTACGGGTACGGGAGTCAGGGCTACCAGTCAATCTCAGAACGCAAAATATTATATGTAAGTATTTTGATAAATTTTACTTATTTATTAGGAGATTGTATTTATCTTTTATCATTTCAATTAATTTTACCTATATATATTTTTATTACTAATTTGCAATTTCATTTTTGTAGGCGGACACCCTCAACGATATTTACCACATAGTTGATGAGTATCGTACCAAGTATCCGACCAGAGACCGTGAGCTTAATACGATGATTGACTCGGTACTCAGTAGCTCCTTCATTGCCCTCACTATTGGTCCTGACGCTTTGAAAATGGTGTCTAGTAAGAGACTTGTCGAAAACCAACCGACTCTATCCCAACATCCGCTACCCCCTCAAAAGAAAGCTCCCAAAAAGAACATTGGAGGTGGAAGAAAGATACGCATGCCTCGTCCATTACAAACTGACTATGGCCAATCAAGTACGGATTGGAGAATTGTTCCATTTCATGATCCCAAAGAGTCGACGGGGAAGAAGGACAAGAGGAGGAAGAGAGCGACGAAGAAAGCGAGGAAGAGAGCGAAGAAGAGGCTACTCCCCCTCCTAAAGGATCCTCCCAAAAAAAGAAATCACGGCGGATGGGCTCTAGGAAGCGTACAAAAACCAAATTGTATACTCCGCCTTGAATTCTATTGGAAGCGCAACATTTTGTCTTTTATTTTGAACTTGCTTAGGATTTGGATTTTGCCTTGTAATTTGAACTTCTTTAGGGTTTGGAGTTTGAATTTGTAACTCTTCTATGTTTTTAAGACAACTATTATGTTTGAATTAGTATGTGGTTTCGTTTTGTGCTATTTTGTGTTGATTTTCTTGGTAAAATCTGGTTTTTGGCTGTCGGTACAGGTTTGGACTGACTAAAACGAGTCCAGTTTTTTTTTAAGTGTTCTGTTTAAATTCGGATTCTCCAAATCCGACTTTGTAATCAAGGAAAAACTCAGATTATCAAAATCCGTTTTTAGTAAAATCGGACTTTTGTATTCCGAGTTGTAAATTCTTTTTAATTTTCGGAAGTAATTTCAATTTTCTTAATTAAAATAATATTTTATTGTTTAGAATTCGAATTCTTGAAATCCGATTTAATGCCAAAATGTCATTAAGAAATGATTAGTTTCTAATCCAATAAAATTCGAATTTTAGGAATCCGTTTTATATTGAAGTCGGATTTCTCGAATCCGACATGCCTATTTCGGCATCCTCGTCTGTCGATGCCTAGTTCTGTCTTCTCAGGTTTGGGGAATATTTTTTTGGGCAAAAACTCTTTCAATGAGGGAAAAAAAGGCGGATGAAATAAGTAATGCAAATACAATCAAATGGGACACAAAAAATGCCTTGAGTTTGGAGCAAAACCAAATATATTAGTCTAAATGGTAAGTTAATGATGAAATGTGGTCAAAGTAAAGAATGGCATTATCAACTTCATGCAGATTTTTGCTGAAACTATTAGCTACATGAGTAATGGAAAAAAAACAGAATATTCAGCAGCTAAAATCTGTATACCAAAGCCATAAAGCCTTTGCAAGTTCCTTAAGAATACCAGGCAAAAGCCTATATCACGAGCATATCTTTTCATCTAGTAATATATTTCAACCATGAATCTTCTCCACCAATTGAAAAGTTCTCAGAAGCATTAAGGAACTCATTTGATATCCAGCACAATAATTTTCTCAAACCACAAACTGGACTACAGACACCACAAATTCAACTATGATCTCAGTCATTTCACAGAGCAATCAGATGCCATCAGATTAAGCTGAATAAGATTTCATTACACGGAGAAAAGATAACAAAACAGAACAAGTGAGAAGAGTAAGATTTTTGTAACACAACTCCTTACCATAGATACAAGGGATTCCATGAGCAATTGCTGCATATATAGACTGACAGTAGTGGACTGTCCTTGTAAGGAAAGACAACCATGTCCTGCAAGCATATATAAAAGTTATTAATCAAATTTATGAGGGAAGATGACCAGAGTAATGCTAACTTATAAAGATGAAGGCAGCCAAACTTTTGATCCTACACCATCAATTACTCTGGTGTAATTTCTCATTCTAACTCGTTCGGTCATTTGTAGTCATTTCTAACAAAGAATGATATAAAGTAAATAAGCTCAAAATCAACCTCTAAGGTTTAAAGAAATAAAACTTTTTCCTATTTAACAAAAATCAGCACTTGAAGTGCTCTTTTTTTCAACTCAGTTGCAAAATCCATATATCACTATTTTGACTTCGCAGCAAGTTAAACATCAAGGCAGTACAGCAACCAAATCAATAAGTTACTATTTATGCATAGCCTTGTACATATTCCACAAGAGATCACCTAATGCAGCTATTGATAATGGTAAGCATTTTGAGAAATGGAAAACTATATAGCTCATTGTTGGAAACTTAAAAAGCATGCAGAAAAATGTGAGCCAACAATGATGATATCCACAACGAGATAGTCAATGATATATGCTACTAAATTTGGAATGCTACAGAAACACCTGGGATACTGATAATCAGCCATTGCAAGAACATCACAAACTGATGATCCCATCTATTCCTAGTCTAAATGCAACAATGCTAACAGCAATTGCAGTTCACCATATTAGTATAGATAAAAAATTTCAGCAATGATACTTGCCATTCTTCAAAGCCTTGCATACTTGCGGAGCTTAGCTTCTTAATAGCAACCTTCATCCCGGAGCCAAATTTAGACGCTGCAAGAGTCTTCCTGTCAATCCATCAACCACACGATTCAAACAATACCAAACAACTACAATTATCTACCAAAACTGAGTATTACTAATAATGATGCGATGACAACAAAACTAAGAATTAAAACAAAATTCTAATTGAGTAAGGTTAATGTTTCCGACAATAACTTCAATCCAGCAAAGTAAAGAACCCAAATTAAACTAAGATATTGATCATGAATGGAACGCTGAGGAGAAGGTAGAAACAAAACAAGAATCATGAAAGAAGCCATATTAAAAATTAAAAGAAAAACATAAAAGAGAAGCATACAAATTGGAGAGGTTGATTGGAAGGCCGTGGGAATGTTCTCCAATAATAGATATGATCTCCTGCACCAATGACCATAATGTTGATCAGAGCACCTTAGAAAGTCAGCCACAACATCTTCAATATCGTATGCAACCTCCCGCACCTGCGAAATCCAGACTTGAAGCATCGAATCTACTACTTCTCTACCATCTGCAAACATTAAGAAATTTCCCTCGGCTATATTTAAAGAGGAGAGCTTCCCAAGCACAGCAGAGAAATCGCCTACACTCATCCTTAAAGATAGAGTAAGAGATTCTATCTTTGGACGAACCATCCTTAATCCAAAATAAGAAAGAATTTGTTGAATTGCATGAAGATAAATAAAAACATTTGGAAAAAGAGAGTTCAATAGATTGAAGACCACTCTTAAAAATTTTGGACTAACAGCAGAAGAAATTAATTATCGCGGCAACATTACCAGATCAACTCAGTTTAAGCAAACATGGAACTCATGTATAACATTCTTCTGATGTAGGGTTTTGATTCAACTAAAACAGAGAAACAATCAAGCACAGAATTAGTACCAGGCTGAAAAAACTACCTTCAATTGCATCAAAGAATTCCCCAGTGGTCGACACATAAAGCCATGAATGTAAAGAGCACCAAACAAAAAGACCCCCAATGGAAAGAGGCAGTCACGTACAGTGCTGGAGTATGACTCAAGCTTAAGGACAGATGCAAGACCTTTATGAGCATATGGAACGTGATATCCCCTATCTACGTAATTATCGCAGAAAACCTGCAAGCAAGGACGAAAAAACAATTGTAGAATTAGGAACCAGCGGTTGATGATGATTGCGGAGGTAAAGGAGAGTAGGAGACGGCATGGTTACCAAGCGCAAGATTAAGCAACGGTTAAGGCTTTGGTTTTGGCTTGTCCGGCGGGGCCCCAGGTGCCGACATTGTGGGTTATAACTTTGATTGCTAACATCAACCATTATTCTTCTTGATTAGGTGAAGCTAGAACTCGTCCAATTGCTCCTTGTCCAAGAATAATATAGAAGGTCCAGGCGCATCCACAGGATTGGGCATCTGGGTTCCAAGTAATCCATCAAGAGGCTGCAGAGCGAGGAAAATTAGTAGCATTAAAATTAATGATACATAAAGTATGAAAAATAATACCAATAATCAAGTAAAGGAAATAAAGACAAAATCTAGTAGAGAATAGGGACAGGCTTCCATGATTGGAATATTCTTGGCTGAACCGCTGGTAAAGTCATGTCAACCCGGCCAGGGGTGGCAAGATAACCGGAGAAATGCATAGAGATAGCCATGTGAGAAAATTGACGGGAAATAATTAAGATCGGCGGTTGTACGTTAACGAGATTAAGAGACTTGTTTGTTGCTAGTGCATCGTGTACCACGTAGTTAACATTTTATTCTTCTACTATCTACAAATTCTTGACCTCGTCAAACCTTGCAATTTTTCTTCTTTCTTTTTTTTTCTTTTTAAATTTTAAATAGTTGATGGAATAAACATATTTCACTAACTCGATTTTTATTTAGAACAACATGTATATCATTATTTCTTTCACTGCAATTACTAATTCCCATCTTAAGAAAAATAATCCACTTGGTACAACAGTACTTATTAGTAACCATGACTGATCGATACTCAGTCTAATTTTCTGCTATGCACATTTTCGAACTCAAAATTTACTTTAAAAAAAAGAAATGAAAAATCCTTTTGTCACTAGACCAACAGAAATTAACTTTCAATTTACAAAGTTCTCAAGTTCTTATTGATTAATTAACTCCACTTTTTTTTTATTTTTTTCTTTAATACTAAATCACTTTCCGAAGATGCTTTTCACACACCTGTAATGAACATACATTCAATTCTCTTTTCCTTCATTTTTCATAATCTTTGTTTTAAAATCTTAAAAATTGTATTAGGGAATTATCAAATCTGATTCACTTTATCCATTATTATAGTAAAAAAGTGTACAGCAATTTTGTTAGCTTATTCAGCATGAACGTCCTAGTTCCTAGTTTTTTTTTTTTTGAAAAAATACAAATTTTTCATGAATGTCAATCATTTCGGTAAGTGAGAATGTGTTTACATTTTTATGATGACACTACAAACCTCTTATGCTTCTAAATGAATACGTTAATTCTTAATCATCTTAACGCACATAATTTTATCACATCAGTATTACAGTGATCCAACAACCAAATCTCGCCATATACACATTTGTAACAAACGTACCAAATTAGATTGGTATGACTTGTAAGAGATTAAAAATAACAATGTATATATGATTTTGAGCTTCACAGGTCACAGAGTTTGATTTATTTCACTCTGCAAAAAGGGGCGTTAGAAAAGTTATGGAAAAATAACACAGCAAACATGGCAATGATCAATTCCCGCAAGCAACCAACTTCAAATTTGAATCCACCGATGGCAGCAAACGACGACGTTCTTGTTTCCCGCTTTTCTTCTTCTTCAAACATAGAACAAGCAGAATTCGTTCACTAGAGCTTGCAATTTGCAGGAGCTGTTGTTGACCTAGAAAATCATAAGGGGCTTCCAGAATCTTCACGAGGGACCAGGAGCAATACTTGGAGCCTACGGAATGTACCTGGAGATCACGCAAAAAGGATCTTCTTGTAATTATTTGTAGACGGTTAGAATGTAGATTCTAGAATAAGGATCAAGATTGTAAATTGTAGAGAGCAGGTTTTAGTTGTCTATAAATAGATCTAGACTTCTTGTAAATAAGATATAAGAAATATACACAATACAGTTAGAAATTCCGAGAAGAAAGATGCTCTCGTTTCTTGTCATTTCTAGTTCTGAGTTTCTCTTGATGGTATCAGAGCAGGTTTATCCTGCCTGATCACCTATCATTTCCACTGTCTTCTTCTCTAATTTTCTTTCAGATCTTCATTTCTTTTCTTTAGTTTTTTTTTTCCGAGTTTTCTTGGAGATTTTGTATCAGATCTGGTGTTGTTCTTGAATAATTACTTGTTAATCATTTTCGTTTTCGTCTCAACCATCACCTGTTTGATTTTGTGTCTAAATGGATCTAGACAAAGAAACCATGAATGCCAGACAAGAACAATTGATGCGCCATGGATCTGATTCTCCTGGAACTATATTGGTTACAGTGCCCCTTACTGAGAAGAATTACCTCATATGGAGGAATTCAATGATCATAGCATTGGAAGCTAAGGAGAAGTTCGGATTCGTGGACGGAAGCTGTATGATGCCAAGAGAAGGATCGCCGGATTATCACAAATGGCGCCGAGTCAACAGCATGGTCGTTTCATGGATCAAGAACTCCATTTCTTCTGAACTTGTCATCAGTTTTACTTTCATCACTGGAGCTTCAAACTCTTCTCTTTTGTTTCAACTTAAGAGGGAAATTGCACTTGCAAGGCAAGGAGATCTATCGATTGTTCAGTATTATAGCTACATCAAGCAGTTGTGGGATCAATTGGAACAGGTTAGGGCTATGCCAGCATGTGATGATACTGTTAGGAAGGTTTTGTTGGAACGAGATGCAGAAGATAAAGTGATGCAGCTACTGATGGGCCTCAGTGATGTCTTTGAAGCAGAAAAGAGTCAAATCCTTCTAATGGATCCCATTCCTACAGCTAATAAGGTCTACTCTATGTTGTTGAAAGCTGAGGGTATGTTTGTTTCATTTTTTTAGTGTGTGTTTTTAGGTGTTTTTTTGTAGTGGGTATGTAAAAAGGTGTAGTGGAAATGTAAAAAGGTATGTTGGGATGGGACATTTATTATTTAAATATTTTAAAAATACCATCAAAAAATCCGAACAAACAAAGCCTGAAAAACATAAGCAAGTCGCTAATTCAATTGTGTCAGTTAATGACAATGCTGCTATGATGGTGAAAGGATCTAATCCTAAATGGAAGAAGGATACAGGACAGAAGCAGCCTTATGTGAAGAAGGATAAGAGTCACTTGTTCTGTACTCACTGTCAGCGAACAGGACATCTCAAGGATGACTACTTCAAGATAAAAGGTTATCCAGATTGGTGGAAACCTCCTTAGGGAAAATCTCTAGCAGCAAATAATGTTAGCAGTTTTGAAACTCCTATGGATACTGTTGATCATACTGATAAGGATTGGGGTGCTATGATATCTGAGGCAGTGCATAGAGAGATTGGCAGATTCATGAAAGGAAAGTATCCATTGGAAGCTACAAATGATCATCAAGTCAATTTTGCACATTTCCAGGATTTTGCAGGTAGCACCATTTTCTCTTTTCTTAGTTCCAAGCTTTCTGATTATATACATAGAGGTGCTTGGATATCAGATACTGGTGCTACTAGTCATATGTGTGCCTATATAGCCATTTTGATTCACATAAAATCCACTACCAAATGCACTCATGTACAATTGCCTGATGGTAATATTACATTTTTTCATTCCACAGGTGATTATGATATTCATGATTCTATAACTCTGAAAAATTGTTTATATGTGCCTTCTTTCAAACATAATCTGCTTTCTGTTAGGAAGATGGCCAAAGACTCACATGTGCATTTCCGTTTCTTTGAATCATTTTGTCTGCTACAGGACCTATGGAGTCATAAGGTCATTGCAGCTGGTAAAGTGGTACAAGGATTATACATTCTTGACAAAAGTTCATTCCCTGAGACAACTATCTTGCAATCTCAAGAGTATTATGCCTCTTACATGTTTAAGTTTAGGCTTCGTGATGTATTAGAATCTAAGAATAATGTCTTGTGTAAGGCACTTACTGCTGTTACTATTAGTACCTGGCATCTAAGGTTGGGACATCCCTCCTCAAATGTAATAAGGAATCTAGCTGATAAGCTTTCTGTAAAGGGCAAAGATTGTACTTCTGATCAATGTGATATTTATCCTTTATCTAAACAAAGTCGAAATTCTTTTCCTGCAAGTTGTATTAAAACAACACATTGCTTTGCTTTATTACATATTGATGTATGGGGCCCATATAAGCAACCTTTTTTATAATGGATCACAGTTTTTCTTAACCATTGTGGATGATTACAGCAAGTGTGTTTGGACTTTCTTATTCAAACATAAAACACAGGTTGCTAACATCCTTGCTTCTTTCTTTTCCTATGCCAAAACACAATTCCAAAGCCATGTTCAGATCCTCAGGATGGACAATGGCACTGAGTTCATGAGTGACAAGTTTCAACAGTTACTCAGCAATATAGGTATAGTTCATCAAAGAAGCTGTCCCTACACACCACAACAAAACGGCATTGTTGACAGGAAGCATCGACATATCTTACATGTAGCCAGGGCTCTTTTGATTCAATCCAACCTTTCTAAAACCTTTTGGGGAGAATCTATTCTCATTGCCACTCATCGTATCAACCATCTTCCTTCTCCACTTCTTGATTGGCATTCACCTTTTGAATTGTTAAATGGTAAAATTCCTGATCTTTCCTATCTGAGAGTTTTTGGTTGCCAGGCTTTTGTTGTTAATAATTCTCCAAGCCGTGACAAATTTGATGCTAGATCGCATAAGGGAATCATGGTGGGATATCCACCTAATCAGAAAGGTTACAAAATCTTTGTACCTTCTCTTCATAAGATTGTTGTGTCTAGAGATGTCCAATTCCAGGAAAATTTGTTTCCTTACAAACCTGTTGATGATACTACTGCATTACTTCCTAGAGTTTTCAGCAATGATGAGGATTCCTCATTTACAGATCCTGTGATAAATCATGAGTCTGCACCTAATCAGTCCCATGATGATTTTTCTTCTTCCCACACAGAACAACCTCATGATTCTTCCATTACTCTTAATAAGAATTCTTCACAATCCTTGTCTTCTCAGCCTTCCATCATGTTGCGGAAACTCGTCAGGGCTACATCCTCACACTTGAACATGGAAAAAGAAATACCACAACAATTTAGACAAGTTAAACAGTAAATGCACCTGCAATAACAGAACTAATGAAGAGGAATTTTAAACCGATACAAACCTCTTGGGCATTTTCCATCAGTGCTGGTGTCGAATGGGCAAGGATCCGTTCAGTATCTTCACCTAATAATAAAGTTATAACCATTAAAGGTTGCAGTAAACAAAGTTATTTCATTACTGTCACCGCAACAATCTTTCATTATTAAGTGAAGCATCAATGTAAACAAAGTTCTTCCATCAGGCAACTACGAATTTTACCTTCTAAGGTCACTGGAACCGGTTCAGCGGCATCGGATGGCTGAACATCTTCTTGCACATGAGGAGTTTTGGAAGACTGTGCAGCAGAACAAACCTCAGGAAGGTTTCCTTCAGCTGTGGAAGTTGTTTCCCCAGTAGTAAAGAAGTCGACACGATCAACGGCTTTGTATATGTACTTGTAAAACTATTTAGTTAACGCCACACGTGTACAAATTAGAACCTTCACGTGACAGTTAAACTTCTTCAATAGGTGGGGATTATACAATATAACCCACCCACTATCATAAGA
Source organism: Oldenlandia corymbosa var. corymbosa (assembly GCA_949775105.1). Classification (NCBI taxonomy): domain Eukaryota; kingdom Viridiplantae; phylum Streptophyta; class Magnoliopsida; order Gentianales; family Rubiaceae; genus Oldenlandia; species Oldenlandia corymbosa. The sequence continues at coordinate 8,678,020 of OX459124.1, forward strand.
GCAGCCTCGAACCATGACTTGGCGACCAGTGTCGTGCCTATGATAAATTGGATGAGGTGAACCAGGAACAATAGTATCCTCTGCAAATGATCTAGGATACTTGTATATGCAGCGGCCAGCACGGAAGTAGCGAGGTACCCTATTGTTAACATGGCAATGGACGTGAAGCATGTGGTCGCTAACCATGCGATGTAGAAGAGGATTGCCAGTAGAATCCGGGATCTCTGAAGAGATGATCCTATCAACAGCTTCAGCGTCAACAGGCTTGAAGTTTTCTTGCAAGGTGATGAGGAAATGTGCATGAGGCAATCAATACTTCTGGAATTCCACAGCATATTTAAGGTCGCCACTTCTCCAAAAGTACTTGTAGTCTTTAACTCATCAACTAAAACCTCCAGTTTGTCTCTAGAAACCTTCCACAACAGATCTGGTTCATCGACTGGATTGTCATGCTGCAGTTGTTGTTGTATCTGTGGCCAGTGGGGTTGCAGGCTACGGTCATCAAGAGGTCTGATTTTCCAAATCTTTCTAGAAGTGCCATGGAATCAAGGTATGGCTGACGAGGACAGCCAATAGATGAAGCCGGAAGAACAAGTCTTGGGTGAAGGCTCCATTGTGTTTATGCTGGTTATCCAACCAGATTGAACTGGTTATCCAACTTGTTTGTACTGGCTATCCACCCATTTGGTTTGTATGTCTATCAAACCTTTTTGTAATGGATATCCCACTTGTTTGTAATGGATATCCAACTCGCTTGTATTGGATATTCATCCATTGGGTTTATATGCCTATCCAACTTGTTTTGTAATTGTAATCCAACGGGTTTATATGCATATCCAACTTGTTTGTGCTGGATATCCAACTCGCCTATACTGGATATCCAACTCGCCTGTACCGGATATGCAACTTTAAATGCATATAGATATTACAAAAAAGACATGAACACGTTGAACACGCTTTCTTCACAAATAATATCATTGGATAACCAGCATAGATAATGTGGATAATTAGTACAAAGTCCTGGGATAACCAATATAAGATCATTGGACAATTATTTTCAGTAATAAGTTAACAAGGGAAAGATAAATTTTTTTAAAGAAAAAAAAATCCTAAAAGTGTGTTAATGTCTCCCAGAAGTAACATGCTGTAATGATGAAACTGGTTTCTAGATCCGGCGATGTACTTGAGTGTGTGATTTTCCTGGTAGGATCACTATACAACAGCAAATGTCGATTATCGTATCCATTGACAATGAACTGTCCCGCTGGAGATGATTTGTGGCTTAGAAACACTGGATAAAGCTAATCATGGCGGAACTGTAATTCGTGTGGAACGTGTGTGTTCACATTTGGGAATTCATGGGTCTCGAACATGCAATCTCATGTAGAAGTATCTGGATCCCATGCCCACATCTAACAGCGATGATTCTGAGTGATGTGGTACTCATCTATTACACACACAGTCCCCTGGAAGTCCATTATTTTCACTTGGAGATTCATATGATAAGGATCAGTGGGGTTAAAGAAGATTGGAGATGGAGGGCAGTTTATGGTTTGGAATTGTTGAGTGTGATAGTCAAACACGACCAGCAACTCTTGAGGTGTTGCTATTTCAGAGGATAGTTTGTCTACACGCCAATACACGAATCTATCAAACCAGATTCCATCAAATACAAGGCGAGGATATACATTGCAAAGTGTTTTCCATTCCCCTCTATGAATACTTGAACAACTTTGAAAGGAAAAAATGCAGCCTTGCATGTTTTTTTTCCATCGGCAATAAGGACCATGAAAACGTAAGTTTTTGAGGATGATACGTACCCAATTGCTGAGAGGGACGTCATATGGCCATTCAATTGATGCAAGTTGTGTTGTCTTTGGGTTCAAGAATTTGATTTGAGACCTGGTTTGCAGACAGACCAAATCTGTGGTGACAGACATGATTTTATGGATGTCGTCGTCACCCATCGACATCTCTTCTTGCAATCGTATGTGGTTGCATGGGTTATCCATTTGCACTTTTATGTTGGTGGCGATTAGCTTGTCTTGCAACAGGTGACCTTCTTGGCTTGTTTGAGTGAAAACAAGGATGTTGTTTTCAGTTGCAGGGTAGCTCATCTCACGTTTTTTAAGAACAAATTCTTGTCTTTTCGTCATTTGCTCCCAAGCTTTACTGACACGATGGAACTCACCAATTTTTTCCAATGTCAGATTAATGAACATATTATCAAACATTTTGCGATGGATATATTCAGGGTAGTTGTTCTTTTCTTGCTTTGCTTGCCTGGGTGACATTTGTTTGGTTGTGGAATTTGAGGAAATTTTTTCGTTTTTCGTTTTTTTCTGGCTGTTGGATGTTTTGGATGCTTAAATCAGGCATTCTGGTGTATGTGCAGATGAGGGAGTTTTATAGAAATGCTGTATGTGGAGATGTCAGGGAGTTTTATGGAGACTTTGCAGGTAGTTTTTTTTTTTATGATATTGACAGAGGTAGTTTGACGGATTAACTACCCATGCAGTCCTATCTTTTTGCACAAATCAGTGTCTTCTCACTCTCTATTCATTAACTGTCATTGTGATAACCAAGAAACTCATTTAATGATAGTTATGTAACTGATCCTTATTCAATCCATTCCATCTAAAAACGTGTGGCTCTGTAACTACCCATTAGATCATGATGTACTCTGCACAAACATCAGCCTTTTCAGTTTTCTTTTTTTATTTTTACTCCCTCAATCTTTTAAATTCTATTTAATTACTGTGTACAGTTATACACAGTAACATGCTCTACACTGTGGATATCTCGTATTGACACTTTGGATAACCAGTGTGCACACTATGGATAACCAGTTAAACACAGCTGGATAACCAGTGTTGACACTATGGACAAGCATTTTTCATAAAGAAGAAAAACAAAGTAAAAATTCAATAAGCACTACAAACCGCTTGGATAATCAGTACTAACACATTGGGAAAGTATTGATAACCATTTTGGATAACCAGTGCAAACCAGTTTCAAAGTTATTAGAAAATGACTGGATAACCATTATTAACCTGTTGGATAATCAGTGTTGACAACGTGGACTATCATTTTTTTCCTTTTATATTTTTCTTAGATATCCTTGTCCGTAACTTTTACACTGGTTATCCAGCTGCCCCTCATTCATTTTTTGTTCTCCATCATTTGGCAAACTGCCCCTCATTCAATTAAATACTATTTATGACATTTGCCATGTTCCGCATGGGGGCGGCACAGCCGCGAAAGGCGGCACAGCCGCAGGCACCGGCGCAGCCGGGTCGTTTAGTTTATCATGAGAGGATTTATACAAGTAATTTGTGTCCCCTCTTAACGCAATAACACACTCTCTTTACGCACACACACTCTCCTTAAACAACCCACGAAAAAAGGATTACCTTAGCTACATTGGCGTGTTCGGCGGGGCGGCGCAACCGGGGCAGGTTGGTGACCTGCGATTCTGGTAGCTGCGGGAGTCGTTTAGTTTATCATGGGGGGCAAAGCCCCCAATTAACATGCCGTTTGCTTCTTTAATTAACAGACTCTCCTGCCGGCGGTGATAATCTGGTTGGATAGCCTTTTTTGTAGTCTCAGAGGTAGTTTGACGGATTATTGCTGTTTTAAATTATGTTAATTTATGGAATCTAAGTTAATTTGATGCATAACTTATTCTGCACATTGGCTGGATAACCAGTACAAAAGTCCTGGATAATCAATACAGAGCATTGGATAATCAGCAAAGAAATATTGGATAAGCAGTATAACATCATAGGATAGGCAGTTTAACAAAGAAGTAGAAAGACCAAGAAATTGGGACACTCAATTTTTATTGTTTGGGAATTTACAGAAATATTTGGACAACCAAAATACATTGTCTGGATATTTTCTTATGGAACGACAATGATGCCTGGAACATACCTAGCAACAGTGATTATGTTTAGGTCCAGTACCATCCGGGGACTTTTGTTATGTCTTTTTGGAATCCCTGTATGAATCCTTGTTTTGTTATTTCCACATGGTGGATAGGCATTGGATATATATGGATAAGCAGTATTGAGGTTTTGGATAACAAGTATAAACTCATGGATAATCAGGTTAAAGACTGTACTTGCATTTTTTTGGCTGGATAATCACTATAAAACATTCTGATAATCAGGTGTAAACAAGTTGGATAACTAGTACAAAGATCCTGGATAACCATTACAAACGGTTGGATAATATACTAGGATGGCCAGTACACAGCTGTTGGATATCAAACACTTTAGGATCAACAGTTAATCAATTATACAAGAGAACATAATGACAGTTCATTTAACCCATCCCCCAGTTTTTCTGTCATTGTAGTAAGATTCACTGCTCAAATCAACATGATCTAGAATTTCTTTTTGTTGTTCTTCAGCAGTATTTGTATAGAACTGGTGCATTGCTTCGAGGATTTTATTCTTATTTTTGTTGACTGGGTGCATTAGGATTCTTATCATGTATTTCCACCTGTAGTCTTTGATGTTTCCTGTGTTGAAATCCAAAGTAGTACAATCCCCGTACTCACCACCATCATACCGCTCCATGTGATGCATTGTGTATATTCCACAATCTTCCCCATTCGGCGTTTTGTCCTTATCCGATGGTAGGTTAACCTCTGTGAAGGTGTATTGAGTACTGACCAGTTCTATGTGTGGAAACACACATGCAATGTAACTTTTGAAGAACCAAAACTGTGATCCCATAAAATCCAGGGATCAGCAAAATGCAATGGATAATTCTTAAAGTATGACAATCATTTTGTATCTTTTTTTCACTCACTAGTAGATCTTTCGTTGGGTAAGTAGATCTTTCGTTGGGTTATAGTAGTCCAGATATTTTGCATGAAGATTGTTGAATGCAAGCACTTTCATTTCTTCAACCAGCAACACATACAGAAAGTAATGATCTCGGTAGTATGCTGGGAAGTAGATCTGATGTTTCACATTGAAGGGGGAAATCATATGAAAATTTTTTAACAGCCAGTTTTAGAAAAGATGAAGGGGGTGAAAGATGTTGCTTACAGCTTTTGCTGCTAACAGGGATGCTACAGCAAGGCCTTGTTCTTCCAGTTCAAGAGCCAACCTCTCATAAAATGTGAACTCCATTTCGTCTTTGTTACTGCCCTGTTCATAGTAGCAACTGATTTTATCCTGCGTTATTGTTTGAGATAGTTGGAAATGATACAATGATCAATATAATGGTTGAAAATGCAGTAGAAAACAATGATCGGAATCAAGCACATACAAGGTCAACCAAAAGTACCCTAGATGACACACAAGAAGGAATGGTTAACCAGTTCAGATCTTGTGAATAAGTAGTACAGAATAGATGGATAACCAACAAATGAATCATGGACAAGCCACCACATAGAAGGGAGACGAAACAATCCCATAGCAAAATGCATAACAAGAAGGCTTGGATAACCAGTTCAACTCTGGTGGACAAGCATTAGTAACAAATTGGGTAATAAGTACAAACATATGGATAAACAACTTGCAGACATGTGACAAGTATTTTACCAGGGCGGGATAAACAATAAGGGTTTAGTTGACTTACAAATGACAAAACACCAAAGAATATCAATGTTGGGGAGTCACTCTTAGCTTATTCTTTGTTTAGGATGATAGCCCAAGCATCTATGATGCTGTTTTCTATCCATGTCCCTTCGCTCATGGAATAGAATGTTGTCCTGTCTGCCCAAACTATTTTTCCAAATTCAAACAAGAGTTTTCTGCATAGAAAAAGTAGTCAAATAGACAAATAGTTGGAACACTGGTAAGTTTTTTATCACACGGGTAAGGATGGTGACTTTTATCCTGATTTAACTATTTCTTCTTCTCTTTGTAAGAGAGCGAAGTCTATCAACAGGGCTTCTTCTTGGGTCATTTTCTTCTTCTCCTCTGTCCACTGTATGAATTTTTTCTTGTTCTTCTTCTGGAGCATAAATGGCGACCTGAACCGTTCAGGCAACTGGCGGACTCTTGCTGGATGTCTCCTCTTAGGTTTTTTATTGAGGATCCTAGGACAAAATAAAAGAGAGTTAGTATGTAAATTTGTCTTTTTATTTTGTAGTGGGGAGTCACAGTGGATCAAACTTACTTTTCCACTGACTTTGTTAACTCTTCATCAAGCTCATCAGCTTCCTGTGAGATTGCAGGCTGTGGCGTGGTACACTCATTTTTCTCCAGCATCAGTAGACCACCCGTGGTAGAAGCAATATTCTAATCGGGTGGAATTATGCTTATAGGGACTGCTTCAACCACCTCTGAGTTCTTCTCAACTTGTTCTGCAGCAGCGGCAATCATCTCCAGTTTTCTGGTATCACTTAATGATTTTGAAGATGGTGCACAGGCCCTTCTTATGATTTTATCGATGGAAGGAGTGGGATTCTTTGTTTCGTTGAGTGCAGATGGTACTGGATATTCTTTAGCTTCGATAGTCTCATCGACATCTTTATTCGAATCGACACTTCCTGTGATATTTTCGATGGAATGACTGGGATTGTTCGTTTCTTCAACTGGAGCTGGTACTAGAACATCATCATCTTTGATATGCTCATTGAATTGTTTTTCTGAATCGTCTTCCTCAGTGTTCTTTTCTTCTCATGGGTTGTCTCGTAACTGTCTTCCTGACTAGAGAAGATACCCAGGCCAAAATGTGGGATAATTAGGTCTTTGAATACTTTCCTTTTCCTGGTACCAGTGCTTCTCGTCCTTCTGGTATAGGTGGATGTTGCACCAGTTTGGTTTGTTGTGGGTGCCACACCTGAATCCAGTTTGGTTGATTCATGATTGGATTTTGTCTTGTCTTCCACTTGTGTGTCTCTGTCCTGGCCGGTGGAATCTTGATCGGATATGTTGTCTGCCATTTCTCCTCTTCTTCTTTCGCAAGCTTTTGAAACTTTTTGCTTTTCTTGGTTTCTCTTCCTTTTTGTTGTGGATATATTCGTTCCATGTGCTGCAGTACAAAGTTGGAATGTTGGATAATCAGTACAAACATACATATATATTGGACACATTAGATAACCAGTTCAAACGAAGTGGATAATCAGTTCAAACAGGCCGGATAATCGGCAGGAACACAATGGATAACCATTTAAAGGGAAAAAAGGGGTTGGATAAGCAATACAAATTAGTTGGATGACAAGTACAATCACATCGGACAAGTATTATTCCTTAAAAAAAAACTGGAGAAACAATAGCACGGGTTGGACAATCAGTACGAACACATTAATTGGACAAGCATTTTTCTCAAGAGAAAAAAAAATGATTGAACAAGCAATACAAACTCATTTGGACAATCAGTTAAAATAATTGGATATCCAATACAAACCGGTTGGATAACGAGTACGAACGAGGTGGACATTGGTTTTTATTTTTTTATTTTTTTATAAGCAATAAGAAATGTGTGACAAAAATATTCATTACCTTGTGGTTGAGTTTGTTGTTCATCAACAATCACTTCTTTTGAAGTAGGCAAGAATTTCCGTACTGGAACAGAATCCTCATCATTTGTCTCGCTCAATTGCTCCAGTCCCTGTGCTTGGTCAATTTCAATGTCTTGAAAATTTGTGGAATCAATTGGAGCTTGTAAAGTGTTGTCACAAGTTTGTTGGTGTTGATGTTGTTGTTGGTCAGCTACTTGTCGTTGCAGCCGTTCTATTATTGTTGCAAACCTGCATTCAGTGGCTTTCCATGCCATCTCGCATAATTCACAAATCTGTCCATATTGCAGGTCTACTTCTCGGCATTGCTCTTGCTCCTGTTGATGCCGTTGGTCCTCTGGATGCTGTGGGTCTTGCTGCTGCTCTTGTTGGTGTTGCGTTATCCTTGTAGGCGGAGGCAGCTTTCTACTCATCGACACTATTGCATCTGTTAGGATCTTGATTGTGTGCTTTGCTTGTTCATCTGGTTCAATTTTTAACTTCATTTCCTTTTCACGTATGTCTAAAACAGTTTTGCTCATCGTGATAATCAATCGGTAGAACTTTTCATAAAGAGCAGCAAGGTCCTGCAAAAGTGAATGTAGTGAGTGGAATGTGGAGATGCTAGGTTGGATACGTTGGTGTAATCTGAAAAAAAATGGTAGAACACTACATAGACTTGTTGTGTGTTGGGGTTCCTTGTGTATCCTCCTTCTGTGATTCCCCCTCTGGGTGTTCTTCTCGGTATGCTGCTAAGGACGGTTTCTTGAGACGTTTGAATGTCTGCACATCCGTGAAATTGCTTCTCTGAAGTCTTAATCTATTGTCCAGCATCTTTTGATCCCAACATTTGATCACAGGGAATGACCAGTGCATCAATCACATATTCACACCAATTGTATTATGTCACCTCATTCATGTTCACAAGGGACTTCAAGATGTTCATAGTGATTCTGGAGGTGGTGTTTGCATGTAAGAATGTGCTCACAACGAAGACCATGAAATCTCATTTGAAGTCATCACCATAATCTTTTCGACTAGCAATTAATTGTGCCGCCGTGGATCTTGTTGGCAGGAATTTATTACTGTATCCCATTCTTTTCTTGAATGCATCCACCATCTTTGCGTGCTCTGTTATAGCAAGATCGTTTTGTTTGAATTCTTCCACTGGTTTGGGTCCACGAGGAAGATCAAGTACAGCAACAACATCTTCCTATTTGATATCCAGTACATTGTTGCTATTCAATGGGACTTGTCTCGCACCGGTCTAGAAATTGTTTGCCAGAAAGCTACATAATGTGTTGGAATATTTTTGATTTTGAGATCCAGAAAGGTGCAAAATCCCATATCTCTGATAGTCTGCCTTTGTAGTTGGTGATAATCTACCGCATCTGGCTCTTCTAAGATATGTTGGTTTATTGATTTCAGTAATGAGTTGGAAGAGATGGTTTGGTGTCATCTTGGTCTCAAATTTCTTGACACAATGTTTAGAACTGATTGGCTATGGATCTTGACCAATCATCAGTTTGTTCTCAGGTTTCCTTCTTTTCTTTTTGTGCTTCTTATCATCAGCGGAGTCATTATCATCAGCGACCACAAGTTGCTTTGGATTTCTTGTCGGCGTGCTCTTCTTTCTCTTTGGTTTCCTCCACAAGTTGTGCGGCCTTGGACTTCGAGCAGGGGACTGTTCTTCTTGTGTTGATTTTGGTTTTTTAAATATCGTCAGTGTTCCGTCAGGGAGCTCCATTACCTCTGGTTCACGATCCGGTCATCTGTCTGGGTTGCGGTTAAAGTCGTGGGTTGCGCTGATCCGTCCGTGCCTATGTTTTGTTCTAAGCTCCTTTATGGTATTGTTGGCATTAGACAATCACTAAGAAGTTAGTGGACAAAATAGCAGGATATGAAAAGGAGCAGTAATCAAAAAAGGAGTAACCAGTATGAAATGGGTGGATAACCAACAAATAATGTATGGACCAGTAGCCACATAAAAGAACATCTAAAAAAAACAATGGATAACCAGTTTATACCCTGCGGATAACTAGTTTAAAATGGGTGGATAACCACAAACAAAGTTTGGACAAGCACCCCATAGCACACACGCAGGAAAACATGGATAACCAGTTCAGATATAGTGGATAATCTGTAACAAAAAAAAAAACACAAAAACATGGATAACCAGTTCAGTTTGTCCATGCCACATAGAATCAAAATGTAAAAAAAGCACGGATAACCAGTTTACAACTTGTGGATAACTAGTTTACACTTTCTGGATAAACAGTTTACAATTTGTGGATAACCAGTTTACTACTTGTTGATAACCAGTATGAAATGGGTGGATAACCAGTATACTATGTGGGTAACCAGTTTACAACTTGTGGATAACCAGTATGGAATGGGTGGATAACCAGCAAATAATGTATGGACAAGTAGCCACATAAAAGCACATCTAAAAAAAACAATGGATAACCAGTTTACACCCTGCGGATAACAAGTATAAAATGGGCGGATAACCACAAACAAAATTTGGACAAGCACCCCATAGCACACACGCAGGAAAACATGGATAACCAGTTCAGATATAGTGGATAATCAGTAACAAAAAAACACAAAAACATGGATAACCAGTTCAGTTTGTCCATGCCACATAAAATCAAATGTAAAAAAAGCATGGATAACCAGTTTACAACTTGTGTATAACCAGTTTACAACTTGTGAATAACCAGTATGAAATGGGTGGATAACCAGTATGCTATGTAAATAACTAGTTTACAACTTGTGGATAACAAGTATGAAATGGGTCGATAACCAGCAAATAATGTATGGATAAGTAGCCACATAAAAGCACATCTAAAAAAAACAATGGATAACCAGTTTACACCCTGCGGATAACAAGTATAAAATGGGTGGATAACCACAAACAAAATTTGGACAAGCACCCCATAGCACACACGCAGGAAAACATGGATAACCAGTTCAGATATAGTGGATAATCAGTAACAAAAAAACACAAAAACATGGATAACCAGTTCAGTTTGTCCATGCCACATAAAATCAAATGTAAAAAAAGCATGGATAATCAGTTTACAACTTGTGTATAACCAGTTTACAACTTGTGAATAACCAGTATGAAATGGGTGGATAACTAGTATGCTATGTAAATAACTAGTTTACAACTTGTGGATAACAAGTATGAAATGGGTCGATAACCAGCAAATAATGTATGGATAAGTAGCCACATAAAAGCACATCTAAAAAAAACAATGGATAACCAGTGTACACCCTGCGGATAACCAGTATAAAATAGGTGGATAACCACAAACAAAATTTGGACAAGCACCCCATAGCACACACGCAGGAAAACATGGATAACCAGTTCAGATATAGTGGATAATCAGTAACAAAAAAACACAAAAACATGGATAAACAGTTCAGTTTGTCCATGCCACATAGAATTAAATGTAAAAAAAGCATGGATAACCAGTTTACAACTTGTGGATAACCAGTATGAAATGGGTGGATAACCAGCAATTATGGCATGGACAACCATCACATAGCATACGAAGGAAAACATGGATAACCAGTTCAGATCTAGTGGATAAACACAAAATATAGCTGGATAATAAAAAAAATAGAATCCGTGAGTAATATACTTACGAGTGAAGCATGTTTTGATGAAGGAGAGCTTGAGATGGCCGGAGGTAGGGTTTCTCGCCGTCGTCTGTGTGTGTGTGTGTGTGTATGTGAAAGAAGAGACTGACAAAATGAAAAACGCAGAGAGAAGATGATGTTATCAAAATCGTCTTCCAGCGGAGGTTTTTCGTCGACTTTCTGTAATTTTGTGGTGATGGTCAATTTTGTATTTGCCCTAAAATGGAGAGTTTCCTTCGACTGTGTGTTTGTGTGTGTTTGTGCGTGAGGATGAAATGGATGAAAACAATTTTGTTTGTGCATTTAATGTAAAGGTGAAAACAGTTGAGCGTGTATTGCGCGTGTGTTTGGTGGGGGTATACGGTACACCTGGGTGCACTGGATACGGACTCCAGAATACTAGTCATGACGACATCTTAGGACAGATAGATGACAGATCTACAACCTCTTTTCTAACCTTTTTTATTGTTTTTTTTTTTGTGCGAGTGGTTTTCAATAGGAAACTCCTCATTATTTTAGTTTAATTCAACAGAAGGCTAATGAAGTACATCCTAATTTAAATTTGACATTATTAGATGAATTGGCCATGAAAATTGCGGATTCTACAAATAAAGTATTTGGTAAGTTGAACGTATTGTGATATCGATGATTGCAAAACCAATGACTACCAAGCCACATGTTCTAGTGCTGATGTTACCTATACAAGGACACATTAACCTTCTGCTGCAATTTTTCAAAACCATAACTTCTAGTCCTACTTCTGAAGTAGCCAATCGATCAGAATGCATCAATTTGAATGCCTCATTGAAATAATCATACCTACTCCCAATTTCTCTACGTCATCATAATTATCAATCGGGAGATTTTTTTTCCCTTAAAAAATACTAAATCAACCGTTGCCAATTTGGATTGCTTTACTTGGACACGGTTGAAAATAGTTTTGAAGATTTGAATTTAAGCTTGACTAGTCATGAAGTTCATTTCCTTTATGTATCTAGTATATCATTATCAATGATAATGAAAATATGTTAACTATTAATCGTAAAACTGTCACAATATATCTACATATATATATATATATATATATATATATATATATATCTTATTAAAACAATAGTCTAAGAGAAAAAAAAAAGGCTGACGTGTTGCGTTCTCATGCATCCATTTCCTGCCCAATAAAACTACATAGTTTTGTGAAAAAAAATTTTAATTTATACAATCTTTAGTTGTTTTAACTTTCCTTATCCTTAATTATAATCAATCAATTAATGGTAATAGAATAAGATATTAATGATATAAATAAATGATTCTTTTATTATTTCTAAAATTTAAAACATAAGAAGTTGAGTTAAAGTTGAAAAATACTTTTACCATTTGTATATTTAATTTTGAAATATAATGTTGTAAATGGTTCGGGCAACGCCGGGCAAGCACATAGTTTTTCTCTTATAAGATTCGAAGGTGTGCACATAAATAAGTGTCATTGTCGTCAATTTTTGTTTAACTTACGTATAATAAGTTCTTCTTCATTTAGATAACCATAATTAATGATGGCTGTGAGAAATGTACGTATCGCGCGCAGCAAACAAAAGAGTACTAAACAAAGGCTAATGTATTGTCTTGATCTTTTTCTTTCTAACGAAGGTCTCGAATTTCAAACCCCCTCCCACCCACTAAAGTCAAACAAAAGGGACGTATTTACAAGTTGAAAGAGTTTAAAATTATAACAGTTTGAGATTGAGACTAATAACGAAGACACCATTTATTTAACACACCTTTCTACAAAAATGATTGTTGTATTTTTATGAACTAAAATGAATTAACGGAAAAAAGACATGCCCTACGGTTGATGTTACCACAAAATTTCTTTCTGATGGTATAAATCCTTTGAAATTTTAACTGAATTCGAATTGGTTGAAATGAAGAACACAGCAAGCCGAAGAAAGGAAACAACATGAAAGACCAAAATTTCAATACAATTAAAATGTAGCTGACTCTAATTTCGAGCAGCTGTATAACCTCTCTTAATCACATGAATTCAGGCCGCATTTATTTGTTGCTTGGAGTGTCTCAGGCAAAAAGCCTTCAGCCTTCGAAGTCCTTCAATGGACAAAGGTTCTGCAGCAAAAGCAATTTTGATCCAATTATTAAGGCCGACAGCAAATCCTGGAAGAATGATGAGAGACTCTTCTTTGGCCAGCTTAAGACAAAACTCCTTGTCGTCGCCCATGTCTTCCAAAACTGATAGGTTGAGCTTTACCATAAACGCCACAGACCCTTCAGGTTTAAAACTGCAACCAACTGAAGGGATCTCCTTTAGCTTGTCATAACACAGGTTTGAAGTCCGCATCAGCATTTTATTGGTGTCGGCAAGAAAACCCGCTTCAGCGGTTTGCTGAATGAGTCAAGGAACAGCGGCTTGGATAAAAGTCGCTGGACCTCCACAGATATCGCAATACTTCTTGGCACGCTCCACCAATTTTGGATCTCGGAATTCTCCCGAGGGATCGTTCATAACGAGCCATCCGAGGCGCCATCCTGGGACAAACCATCTTTTCGAAGACCCCAGCGTGAAAATCCGTGCTTTGGATCCGAAAACACCCATTGGAACAAATGGAGTAGCACCAAAAGCAAGGTGCCCGAAGACTTCATCCGCAATGACGGGGATCCGAAGCCTTCCAGCCATTTCCGCGATTTCCTCCAAATGCCCGTGGCTGTAAACGCTTCCACAGGGATTTCCAGGGTTGATAACAACCATTGCGACAGTATTCAGATCTGTCACACTTTCAACGGTCTCGAGATTAACCTCCCACCCGTTATCGGGCAGGAGGTCGTAATAACGAGCCTCAATATTTCTGAAACTGGAACAGATTTCGTATGTATGGAAACCCGGTCTAGGCAATAGAAAATTTGACCCAGGGCGAGCCAAGACAGATATTACCATATCGATAGCCTGAGTGCATCCAGAGGTAATGTAGACATAATCAGGTGACGAGTTGTATGGAAGATCAGAAGACAGATAATCCGCAATAGCCTTTCTTGCTTGTGGAAGTCCGCTGGTAGGAAAGTAGCCATTGAATATTCCGGAAAGAAGTGAATCCAGCACAGCTTCCTGAGCAGCAACATCGATATTGAAGCCGAATCGAGCAGGGTCGCCAATGGCCAAAGAAATCACTTGCTTTTTGCTTTGCTCAACATTTGTTTTGGCCATAAGAAACCTTAGCGTCCCTCCGATGGTGAGATTATTTGGTGCTTCAATCTCGTTTCCATCCACACTGTTTTCCATTGCTCTCAATTGGTATTTATGTGCATTACTTATGTCAAGAGATCGATGAGAAGAATGCCACACAGAAGGAAAGACTTTTTAGTATGCATTAGTATTTTTGCAGACAATGTAGAAGACTTAACGGTGCTGCATTTTATGTATTTGAGAAAGTAAAAAACCGCCCAAAAAAATTACAGGAAACAAACATCTAACTCTTTTCTTTCGATTAAACCAACGCAACTGGCCAAATATATATCGCCCTATTGAAGTCAAGTATAATAATTACATAAAGCAGCCATTGATATGTTGACAAAGTGTTCAGAATGAAGTTGACTTTTGGTAATTAAGTTAAACTCTAAGAGATGGAGCCTGCCCTGAAATTTCGGATCAACTTACCATGGCCAAATGTAACATTATTTGCAAGTTTTTTCCAGACATGTATTGGTGATCGAAAGGACATTTGTCAGAATTTAAGACTGTATTACAAGAAGTGTTATAGAATTGTGGCCGTCAATATTTACATATTTAACTCGCATTTTATTTATAGTAAAAGGGTAGTGATGTTGAATTTCAGGTGTATAATATGTGTGTACCAATCTCGAAATAAAATATTTAAGTTTATCTTTTAAACATTCCAAATTTAAATAAATTTTGAGTGTGGTGAGACTTTGTGGGTATATACATACATACACATACATATATATATATAAAACCTTCTCCATTGTTTTATACTAGCTCCGTCTTTTTTTATCTGTCACTTTAGGATTTGCACAGGTATTAAGAAAACAATCATTGAGAATTTAATTGATAAAGGTATTGTCTTTTTTGAAGTATTGGAACTCTAAAAAATTTAAATTGAAGTTAAAGAGTAGGTAGTTGTGATTAATATATGTTATTAAAAATAGAGAGAGATACGGGTAAAATTAGAAAAGCAGTATTTAATGTTGCATTAGAAATAAAATGCGACAAACAAAAAAATACTTTAGATTCACCCTAAAACGATTAATAAGAAAAACGGAGGTAGTATAATACAATGTTTGATATAATCAAACCTAGGAATACTACAAGGAAGTTAACTCCATTCAAAGCTCATCCAATTTAGAATTTTCCGTTTAAAGGATTTTTTTTTTTTGTTAAAAAAGAAAATACTAAAGAAAAGATAAAATAAAATAAAAAGATTCATTTGACTATCGAAAAATTCAAGGCACTTCAGAATGTGTCACTTGGAATCTTGGCTTGCCGTTTTCCATGCGTTTATCGGACAGTTTGTGAAAAGTCTTCGTCTACTAAATGCTTTACATTTATGATGCATGCATTGACCCAAAAACTCAACTGTATAGTACAATACAGTTACTTAGGCACTTCAGAATTAATCAATGATTATTAATATTAGCCTCTTATCAATTATCATTGCCCAAAAATTAAAAGTTTAGATACTTAAAAAAAAAAAAAGTACGATGACAAATTAATTAGCTGAAGTTGGTGCTCACTACCAGAGTCATGAGCAGTAGAGAATCTAGACGGAAAATATAGTAGGCCGAATGTAACTACATTATTGAAAAATATAACTTATAATTTAGAAGTAATTACTACAAAAATTCTAAAAAGTTGCCTATTATATTTATTCAAAACTATAAAGTTGAAATGTCTTTAAATGCCCCCAAGAAGATTAATTTTGTTTTTTATCACTTTTCCGTCAAGATTCTGTCAAAAGAGTAACGGTCAACTGTTTAAGACGTTGACTTACTAAAAAGATAATTTCGTCTTTTTAGAAATTTTTTTTTTTGAATTATGCTGTTCTAATATTTTTTAATAAAAAAAAAAAACCCTAAAACTTTTGTTCTCCCTCGTCACATTTTTTCTGGAAAATTTACTTATTAGTAACTGAAAAAAAAAATGAAGAACAAAATATGTTTAGGGTTTAAATTGTGGCCAAAAATAGTTTTCTCGCGCTTCAGAAACGCGAAAAAATCAAAATCAGCGTTTTGAAAATGCTAAAAACACAAAATCGCGTTTTGAAAACGCGAATATATATTTTTCGCGTTTCAGAAACGCGAAAAAGAAGGAGAAAAAATTAATTTAACATAATCCTAATTAATTAACTTGAATCAATAAGATTTCGCGTTTTGAAAACGCGAAATTAATTAAAAAAATATTTTATTTAATAAAAAAGAAAATAGGCATAAAAATATGATTAATTTGACTAGTTTAAAACGTTATAGGAAAATTGACTTCAAAAAATTATTAAATTTGAATAATGGTAACAGAAAATTTTAAAATTATAACTGTTAATCATTAAATTTTGAATAGAGCTATAAAGAGGAAAATTATATTGATAATTTTAATAATACGAAAATTAAATTTTGAATAAGAATATAATATTATAATTGATACTCATTAAATAAAATAGAGCTATACTAAATATAAATTATTAAAAGTATGATATAGTTATTATAATGTATTAATTTTTTAGAACATTATATAAAAAAAATTAATAATGATTATATTAAAAATTTTTATTAAAAATGTAATCATTATTTTAAAAAATAATTTTATATGAAAAATTTTCAATAATGATAATGACGTAATTTTATGGATTTAATGAGATGTAATTTAATTTACAAATTAATTTTATTAATTATGATGGTTTTAATATAAGAAAAAAGCTTAAAATAAGAATAAATTTTATTAAATATTTATTTTAATTTACCAACACTTAAGATGAAGCAACTATTAATTATGAAAAAATATATAAGAAAGTTTAAATATGTGTTTCGATTTGATCGGCGAAGATGTGTTTTATAAATATTAATTATTGTATTTACGATGCAGGTGAAATCAAACTATTAAAAATATTAATACAAGTCATAACAAAATACTACAAGTCATAACAAAAGGTAAAAAAAAATAAAACAAGTCATAACAAAAGGAAAAAAAACAGAAATGAACAAAAGGGAAAAAAAAATACAAGTCTAATAATACTACATAAGAAGTCTAGTACCCTACTTCTTCTTGGGCTTTTTAGCCCGAAAAAGGCTATAAGTCAATCTATCGGGCTCCTTCGTCACTCTCTGGCCTTTACTCACAGCCAACGGTGGAGTCCCTAGAGTCTGACTCGATCCCTGCTCCTCATGGCGCTGATAACCCTGACCCTCAAACTGATCATCCTGGTCTGCATCCTCAGCCTCATCCTCAGCCTCATCCTCAGCCTCATCCTCACCCTGACTCTCACGCTCACCCTCAGCTGGGTTATCAGCCTGATGCTGACCCGCAACACCCTCGAACATACTCGAAAGAAAGTTACTCGTGTAATGTATCGACTGGCCATCTAGCGAACTCTGCTGAAACCCAGAAAAGTCAATAAAAGAATCTCCAAACTGACGCTGAGAAGTCTGAGGGGAGGAAAACTGAGTGAAGGAAAAATTGGACTGCTGGTGCTGGGGAGACATAATCGGACGGTAAAACGCCTGTTGGGTCGGCGAAGAATGATGTAGAGACTGATGGGATGAATGATGTGGAGACTGATGGGCTGAATGCTGTCGAGAATGGAGTGGAGACTGATGTGGAGACTGATGGGATGAACCGCCGGTGAAGGGAATATGAGACCGCTCATCTTTGGGAGGACTGATGTGGCTGAGATGTTGTGATTGTCTCTTGCCCCCCACGCCCACGCTGAGACCTGCGCGAACGCCTCGGAGGTCTGGGTGGTGGATGTTGCTGGGTCGGGTCTACAGGTGCAAGTTCTTGATTCAAAATGTCATGAACCTCAACATGCCTATCGAGATCGTGACGTACAACATTTGTTGCATTGACGGACAACGCCCGCTCAGCAACCTGGGCAATCTCGCCTAAGCGATCATAACCAAAGGAGTCCGCGTCGAAAGTACGCTGGCCTATAATACTCAGACTACGAACATCCTCCATCAATGTGGCCTGAAATTTTTATTAGAAAGAATCATAAATCGACAACAGTGATAATAAAAAGAACCAAATGGACTGTAGGCGAAATACTCACCATGAGGCGCAAGGTCTCTGCAGAACCGTGAAAACCCCTCGCATTTTCAGAGTCCGTCGGATCCGTAACATACTTCACAGTAACCTGATGGCGCCACAAGAGATACTCTGGATCTGCGGAAGGCTCGCCAACATAAAGATCATCAGTCCCCACAACTTGGCCGTGGTGATCATTCCAAACCTGGAGATATATCCCTAGTTGTTGTAACCATCTCCTATCGGATCCTCCAAACGGCTTCCTCTTGAGCAGGCTAGTAATTTCCGCCGCAGTGAGAAGTAATGCGTCGCCGGGTATCCGCTGGTGATAACCAAATTGGCGAAATACCCTGCTGGGGTTGTGTGGCGCAACGACATCACCGCAGATGAGCCATGTCTGAGATCGCCATATGCCCTGTCCCACAAGACAAACCCTGGCAATACGACCCAAAAGAGTCGTGTACGGCATCTAGACAAACTGCAATGGTAATTAAGTAAGAGACGTGTAATTAAAAGTTCGACACCGTTAAAAAAAACGAATAAAATATAAGTTATACTAATTGAATAGAATACTAACATCAGACTCTGCGAGAACTGCAAGCTGATCCCGGTACGCGGCCAAATTGAACCGCGTGATACCTTGAACTTTTTTCTCGGGGGACCACCTGCACGGAGAAAGTAACATTAAATTGAGACATGACAGTACAAATCAAAATGTCAATATTTACGAAGGTTTGATGTATAAGATTACCTCGTGCCCAATGGACAATCAGATAGATCGAGATCCCCACCCAGTATCTTGGGCTGAACCGTCAAAATCCGCTCCCAGGCCCAGAGCTAATTCAGAATGAAGAAATCATTAGCTAAAATCACCAATAATAATGGGAGAATATAAAATGAAACTAGAGAGAAATGAAAAGATAAAATACCTGAAGAAGAATCACACAGCCGGTAATAGCCTTGGCAGAAGCGGCCAGAGATGACCTGGACATGCTGCGGTACAAGTAACATAGTGCCGCACTACCCCAACTGTACTCCGAGCAAATCTCAGGAGTATGAAGAAAATGCACAAGATCGAGAGGAAAACTGTTTCTCGTAGTGTTTGAGAACAGTAATCCGCCAACGAGCCATCCAACAAACTGTTTCTCAATATATTCCTTTGTCAACCTCGGTGCATCTTTTATTAATTTCCACGCGGCGCTATCTACGCGCCTGGGCTCCGAAATCCCTATATCATACTGTGCACCATGGAATATATTGTGTGACCTATGGGCGTTTTGGAGAAACAACAAACTACTGTCTCTGGGTCCCTGCCGTAGCTTCTTTACAAATAATTTACAAACTACTGTCTCTGGGTCCCTGCCGTTTTCACCCGGAAAGTCCGACGATGTACCAAGTTCCATTCTCCCACTGCCGCTTGTGCCTCAGGCTTGTTGGCGAAATGTATATCAAGGCCTAGCGTCAACGGATTGCCATCCCACATTTTAATTCCATCGTTTTCTACTTCCTCTAAAGTCTTGTCCCATCCACTTATGTCGTCGAAAACATATGGGACTGAAGAAGATGACTCAAAATCAGTGTCGTCATCTGAGTCCTCATCCGATGGGACGTACTCATCATCACTGCTTTCGACACCCCCGACATCTTCATCTTCATCTGCATCTTCATCTTTATCTTCATCTTTATCTTCATCTTCATCTCCATCTTCATCTCCATCTTCATTGTCTTCAATCTGTTCTACCACCACTAGTGCTGGCACCAATATCCTGGCCAGATGTACTTGCATAAACATGGCCTGTTCTCTCAACTTTTTCAGGGTACAATTCTGGCCATTTATCAGCACAAAGATAAATGAACCGAACAGTATTATCATCATTAATGTGCACACGAGACCTTTTTCCTGACCTCTCCGTCCATACCAAAGAAAAATCAATATACAGCCCTTCTCTATCAACTCCGATCACACTTAATACCTTATCAACAAGTTCCGAGAAATCTAACATACGATCAATGATAAGATAACCGTCCGGCGCATCCCGCTGTACCGTGATAGTCCCATCAGGTTCAGTTGTATAAGTAGTATTCCAGTATAATTTCAGACGAACTGTCTCCGTGAAAGACATTTGCTGCCTGCAAAATCAATTCCTACGAAATCAGAACACTAGCATACATTTTGATTTTTAGTTCTGCGGAAACAGTATTTACCCCGTTTATAGATTTAATAATTTCAAAAGAACAACTATACGCCTGAATTTACAAATTCATTTCTATGCTAAAAATTAATATAAAATCTAAACCTTATGCCCGCATTACATAATTTATTCTTATGCTAAAAATATTCAAAAATTCAATATCATTATTATAATTTTATTTTATTTTACAGAAATCGATATACAATAATTTACAAAACGCTAATCTAATTTAACATTCTATTAACTAATATTTCTTTCAATTCACTTTATCAGCCTAATTAAAAAATCACCGTTAATTGACTAAATCACAATTATTTATTAACTAATAATAATGCGTAAATCATCCTATGCTCACAATAAGGCATAAAAAAGTACATATTTTCTATAACGAAATTAACTTACCTGAATGTTGAAGGAAATGAGAGCTTTTACGGATTCAGGACTCAAATCAATCTTCTTTAACTTCGGAGCAATTTCACAAATTGAAGGAAATGAGAGCTTTCACAGAATCTTAAAATCGGACCTGAACAGAATGAACGAAAAAATGCTGTTATTTTGCTTGGTTCAGTATATAAACCTTAAATTTCGCGTTTACAAAACGCAAATACACTCAAAGACTTATCATCAAAGTACACGTGGATCCGAATGAGTGGATGAGGAGATTTTCTAGATATTTCGCGATTTCAAAACGCTAGAAAAAAATTTTCGCGTTTTGAAAACGCTAAATTCTTATAAACTGCAACTTATTTTAAATAATTTTTCGCGTTTTTGAAACGCTATACACATTTTTCGCGTTTCCAAAACGCGAAAAAATGACCACCCTTTTTTAATTCAATTTCTTCTCTCAACGGAATTTTTGACAGATGTTTAAAATAATTCGCGTTTCAGAAACGCGAAAAATGATTAAAACAATTTTTCGCGTTTCCGAAACGCGAGAAATGATTGTGCTTTTTTTATTCAATTTCTTCTCTCAACCGAATTTTTTGAAAGGTGATTAAAATTATTCGCGTTTCAGAAACGCGAATTCTTAATCCAATTTTCTTGTTTCGCGTTTTCAAAGCGCGAAAACATTATATTTGTCCACAAAAAAAACCCTACACATTTTTTGTTCCACATTTTTTGGTTTAGCCTACCCAAAAGTCAAGCACCCCATTTTTTCTTCCTTCCTTCTCCACTTCTCCACGTTGTAGCCGCAGTCGCCGCCAGCCCGCCACCACCTCCATCTCCCCCACCCAAGAAAGAACCAATTCCAAAGTATAAAAATGATAAAGTAATGTTAGATCTTAAAAATTCACTGTCACAAGATGTTGGATTACATCATAAAGCTATTTTTTTTACTCTTCTCTAATCCCCTCCCCCACCTTGCCTTTCAATCCAATCCAGAATTTTCGAATGGTTCCAGCAATCAGAGCGGGAGTTGGGGCTCATTTCAATTTCTATACTCAGCAGCAGCCATTTTAGGGTAATATTATACAGAAAACACCATGGATGCAGCCAACGGAAGCCGTTCAATGTTTCGGCCGGCAGAAGATGGTGGTGGCTGTTACCCAATGCGAGCGAGGCCGTGGCCTGAGCGAGATCAATGGCGTTCTCATCGAGCTAGTCCAACCTGAAATCCTCCCTACAAGGCTTTTGAACCAATTCTACTCCTCGAACCACTTCGCCAGAGTTGACATGCGCATCCGCGTGAAAGGAGGCGGTCATACTCCCAGATCTATGCCATCCGTCAGTCAATTGTAAAGGCAAGGGCCTTCTACCGGAAGTACATGGATGAGCTGTCGAAGAAGGAGATTAAGGGCATTCTTGCTCCATATGACAAGATTTTGAGCAAGCCTTGTGTTTTGGATTTTTGAAAATTGTGTTAATTTTGTGTTGGCGAATGATGACATTACAACAATCGTGAACTTTAGATTTCGAAAGGAAGGCGGAGCCAGGCCAATTTGGTGATTCTAACCTTCCTCTGTTTTGGCCGGTAAGTTTTGTTGTTCAGGCTAGAAACTAGAATCAGAACATCTCCCTCTCAAGGGTTAAAATCCACAAAAAAAAAAAAAGCATCTTGGGATTTTCAATTGTTTTGGATGACTTGAGCAGATTGGTGAAGTATTTGTTGTCAATCGGATGTCTCCATGATCTTGATAAGCATTTAAATCTTAACAGTAATTTTTCCGGTAACTTGAGAAGTACTTCCAGTAGTATAGCTTCGGGAAGTTGGCCGGGAAATTGTCCGTGGCTGGTGGACGTGGTGGATGAGAAGACTGTTGTTATGAATCAATAAATGGAGCAATTTTGATTTCATAAAAAAATTTTAAAAAAAACAAAAATAACTGAAGCAATTTTGAGGAAAAATTGGGGACCTTGTTTAGGGTATGAATTACTGCCGCTGAATAGTTAATTAATTAAGTAGTTGTTTTCTTCTTAGTTAGTTCATTAATTATGTTGCTCTGATGTTAAAAATTTTATGGATACTTATTTCAAAAAAGTAAAATTTTAAATAATAAAAAAAAGAACAATATTGTGACTTTGTTTGTTTAGTTTTTAGATGTCTCCTCCCAGCATACTTTTTTACATACCTTTTTACATTTCCAATACAAAAAATACCTAAAAACACACACTAAAAAAACGAAACAAACATACCCTGTATTTTTATTTTTTATTTTTGGGTGAAACAATACTTTAATTTTTAGTCGGAAATGAAATCTAACAGTTATAAATTAGATTAAAAGACAAAAATTTTAAAAAGACGAAATGACCTTTTTAATAAGTCAACGTCTTAAACAGTTGACCGTTACTCTTTTGACGGAATCTTGACGGAAAAGTGATAAAAGAATAAAATTAATTTTCTTGGGGCACTTAAAGACATTTCGACTTTACAGTTTTGAATGAATATAGTGGGCAATTTTTTGAGAGTTTTCTGGTAATTAATTCTATAATTTAACTAACGTCTATTAAGTATTTTTTGTATTTTGAGATTTTTAACAATGTTTATGAGTATTGCACATTGTTCATTGATTTTTCAATATCTTAAATCTAGGAAAAATATAGTTAACTCATACAATTTCTACCTGTGTGAGTGGAGATTTCTTTTGCTGGCTTCTCAACACGTATTCTCTATTTGAAAACTAACTAGAACGTTTACAATTTATTCATTAAATATTTATTCATTAATTCACCTATCCTGATATTCCACCTAACACTATGTTCGAAAGTTTAACATTGACATCATTTTTGCTCTTTAACATTAATTCTTCTAATTTTCAATAATAACTACAATTCATATCTCATAACTCAAACCATATATCATCAAAGTTCACTTAACACATGTATATACATATATATATATATATATATATATATATATATATATATGGACAAAACATACTTTTGGTTACTGAACTAAGGGAGGTTACAATTTTTGGTCACCATTAAGATTTTTTTTTCTGACAAAATTAGTCACAAGTTTCTCGTTTATTAGTCAATATTGATCCATTTAACGGAATTTTTAAAAATTTAACGGTCAAATTCGATCGAACGCTAACTTTTTATTTTTTATTAAAGGGGTGGCGGGAGAAAGAAAAGAAAATTAATTTTTTCTCCTTTGTCTTTTTGTTTAAAGTCAAATGTAAGTGGACCTCACAACTTAAAAGAAAATTAATAAAAAATAAAAAATTCACGTTTGACCAAATTTGACAGTTAATTTTTTAAAATTTTAGTTAAGTGGATCAATGATGATGAATAAACGTGAACTTGTGACTAATTTTGTCATAAAAAATTTAATGGTGACCAAAAGTTATGACCCCCCTTAATTCAGGGACCAAAAGTGCGTTAAGTCAAACTTAAGTGGCCCTACAACCTGAAAAAAGTTAATAAAAAATAAAAAGTTGACATTTGACCAAATTTGACCGTTAAATTTTTACAAATTCTGTTAAATGGATCAATATTGACGAATAATCGAGAAGCCGTATGGTTGTAACAACTATTACCAACTTGGATTGGTTAGACTTTGTAAAAATTTTAACCTATTGGTCATAGAGGTGTGTATTTTACAGATTTAGTCACAGTTTCTTTTATTTTTCTTGTCAACAAATGAGTTAGAAAAGTCAAATTGAGAACCCTAGACAACCAAAAGGGATTTGGTAGAGTCCTAAACACTCTTCCACTTTTAACTAAGAGTTCGAACTTCACTATCATAGGAACAATTTTAAATTTTTTGATCAATTCTTCTATCTATTGAAAAATTCGTGCCTAATAGGTGTAGTTGCCGTCAATGATCTTAGAAGTAGAGAAAGAATAGAAAGCAAGCAAATACGATTTGATACATGAGTTTGGGAAAGACAAAGAAAGAAAACGGTAGTTGAAACAAATAAACGTCTTGGATCTTATTAGGACATACTCCCTCCCTCTGGTATTAATTATAAGCCACAAGTTCACATTGAGTCTAAATTTGTGTCTTACAATTAAGACATGCGAAAGTAAGTCCCAAAGCAAATTACAAATCCTCAAGCAAATTAAACTATGCTTAAGACCATTCAGCAACCACGGAATTCGTTTGATGCAGCTCCTTCTTTTTGTAGGGTCTTCGTCCACTAGTTTCCATATAGATTTGGAGACATCATCACTAAATCCTTTGCTGAAAAAATTATAATCAATACAGAATGTTTTGATATACGATTACAATTCTTCCTTGTTTCAGGTTGATCTCACATAAAAAGAAATCAAATTAGTCTAAAATTACTTCTTGTTATTAAATATCTAGATTACTAAACAATCACGGAGTTATAACAAAAAATAAATTTAAAACTATCAAGCCTTCTAAGTGACGACAGAGGATAATAATACACGGGATCCCCTTTCTTATCGTAATCTTGTCTCCCTTTCTCTCTCTCTCTCTCCATCTTCCCTACTTCATTTTTCTGATTTGTCGTATGAAAAATAGCAAACATTTCGGTAAGTGAGAGTGTGTTTACATTTTTATGATTACACTAGAACCTCTTATGCTTCTAAATTTATACTCCCTCCGTCTCATAATTATTGTCCACTTTAGGTTTTCATTTTTAATTCAAATTATACTAAAAGTGAAATTTCAAACTGTACAATAATTTTGGGACAGAGTGAGTTTGTTAATTCTTAATCATCTCAACGCACATAATTTTACCACATCAGTATTACAATGATCCAAAAACCAAATTTCGCCATATCTATGTTTGTAACAACCGTACCAAATTGGATTGGTAAGACTTGTAAGAGTTTTAAAAAACAATGCATGATTTTGAGCTTCACAGGTCACAGAGTCGATTATTTCACTTTGCAAAAAGGGGCGTTAGAATAGTCAAAGTACTCTAGGACTATACTTTGGATAAATTTAATTTATAGCTGTATGAATTTACTCTCTTGTGTTATAAATAAATTTCTTACTCAAATTTATCATATTACTTTCATAATTATAGGGATTACTAGAAATAAGCTGAAGTTGTTCAGTATACAATGAAGCATTAACCGGAGATAAAATCTTCAAAGTACAAGGTTAAACATAATACATATATATAGAGAATTAAATGCCTTAGTTTATAGTTTATTCGAATGAATTTCAATTCAAAGGATACTCATTGCAATAACAATGCAAGGGATCTTCCAGAAGAACTACGAGATGCTTCCATATCTCCGATCGAGATACATAGATACGTAATATACACAAGAAAACGTAATAATTCTTGTAGTTCATCACTTTAGATTAATATTTCTATTAGCTAATGTCAATTTTAAAAATCAAGTTCTATCTTTTAACACCTTAATTAAAACATGCAAATAGTGATCAATATTCATGAGAAGTAAAGAAAATATTCCCTCTATCCCAACATTATTGTTCAGTTTAGATTTTCAGTTTTAGTTCAATCTGTACTAGAATTGAAAATCTAAATTGGACAATAATGAAAAAAAAAAATTGAGATTTCTGAAGATTTGAAAATCTGTACTAGAATTGAGATTTCTAAAGATTTGATTAATGAAAAAAACAAGAATATCATGAATTAAACAAACTAAGCAACACTTTAATTTTTTTGTTGACTACGTTGACTATGCTCTCGTGACTGTGGACGAAAACACTTTCAAGTGTGTGACGTCAACTTCGTTGCTCCGACGAAGCTACGTCCACCATGGCAAGAGGAACGAAGAAGAAGAGCAAAGCAGCTGTCATCGAACATCAAGAGCAACCAGCAGATGAAAGAAAACTGCAAACGATTGCTTGCGTGCACAATTTAGCTAAGGATCAAGTATGCTTGGCTCAAACTAGATCTGGAATTAATGTGAATAAATCGTTGGAGAAAATTGGGAATTATAGGGTAATTGAGGTGGGGGAAAGCTCTCGGAGCTTGGCGAGTGAGAGATCGGGGAGAAATCTGGAGGAACAGGAAACACTGGGGAAGGGAGTATGGCAGGGTTTTGATCCGAAGCAACTTATGGTGGATAGGAAGCTTTCATTCATTGAACCGTCTGTGATCCACGATCGTGTGATTAGCAGAGTAACTAAGGCTGAAATTCAGACAGAAGTGGAATATTGGAAAACAGCGGTGGCTTGTTTTGTGTTGGGAGCTCACCCTCCATTCCCTGTTATGAATGGATTTATCAGAAGGAACTAGGGAAATTCTAGAATTGATAAGGTGGTACTGTTAGAAAATGGAATCTATGTGATCAGATTTAAGACAATGGAAGCTAAGGAGAACATTCTGAAGCATAGTATTTACCACTTTGATAACAAGCCATTTATTGTGAAAGATTGGTTAGTGGAAAAGGATATAACTATGGAAGACATAAAATCGGTACCAGTGTGGATACAACTGCCAAAATTGAAGCTTAGGTACTGGAATGCAATCTCCTTAAGTAGAATGATGAGTGTTGTTGGTATTCCACTGGAAATGGATGAGATGACCTCAAAAAAGATGAGAACAGCTTTTGCCAGAGTCTTAGTTGAGGTTAAGATAGCTGATAAGGTTCCGGATTCTATTTGGTTTGAAGATGAAAATGGCCTATTGCAGGAACAACCGATAGTGTTTGAATGGAAGCCAATCCAGTGCCTGAATTGCAAAGGATTTGGACATTTGACTAAAATCTGCAAGCATCCAACTCCATAGGAATGGAAGGAAAAAACAAATGGCAGTCAGTCTGTTCAAGGAATGAAAGCCAACACTGGGAAAATACAGGAAAGAATAGAGAAGGAGATTCCTGAGGAAGTGGAGAAGAATGTTACACTAAGCAAGGGAAAGATACACAGGGAGACAAGTCCAAGTGGAAAGAGTGGTTCAAGTGAATCTGAAATAGAAAATAAGAAAGATGATGTGATGATCCAAAATCAAAAAGGAATAAAGGTGGTAAGTGGAAGACAAAGTGAAAGAGTAAGCTCAATTAATGTGATATATTTTGCTGACACTAGTAACCCTTTTATAGGGTCCAGTACATATGAATAACATCATGAGCTGGAACATTAGGGGACTTAATAGTCCTCTGAAACATAGAGAGGTCACTTCATACCTCTCTATGAATAAAGTTGGATTTGCAGGCATATTAGAAACAAAATTAACAGGGGAAAAAGCTAAAGAGATAGTGATTAAGAAGTACATCAATATGAACACTGTAGTAATCATGAAGGGAAGAACAAAGGCAGTATATTAGTGTTATGGATGAAAGTAGAGTATGAAGTTAAAATACAGACTGTTAATGAGCAGTTTGTTCATTGTTGGGTGAAAAATCTCACTACTCAGTGCTGGTTCTATGTGACAGTAGTGTATGCAGATTATCAGGCTCAGGGGAGGATTAAGCTGTGGGAGGAGTTAAAACAGATTGCTGATCATATCACTGGAGCATGGCTAATAATGGGAGACTTTAATATTGTAATCAACCATGAAGAGAGATTAGGAGGAAGGAATGAAGTCAGTACTGATACAGATAAGTTTAAAGCATGGATGGAAGATGGTGAAGTATGGGACATGCCAACCTATGGTGGAAAATATACATGGTGGAATAGGCAAATTGGTGATCAAAGTATCATGGCTAAACTGGATAGAACCTTCGGGAATGGAGATTGATTCAACCAATTTAATACAGTTTATACCACAGTAATGGCAGCAGGAATCTCAGATCACAGTGCTTTGGTTATCAGATGGGGACATGATCCAGTTGGTGGCAAGAAATCGTTTAGATTCTTTAATATGTGGACTCAGAGCAATGAGTTTCAATCCATTGTTAAAGAAGTATGGCAGAAGAAAATCACAAGAACCACACAGTTTAGTGTGGTTAGCAAGCAAAAGTTGCTTAAACAGCCACTCAGAGAATTAAATAGAAGGAAGTTTGAGTATGTGGAAGTCAAATTTCAGGAAAGTCATAGCAAGTTGACCATGATCCAGGACAAGCTAAGTATGGATCCTAAGAATGTTTCCATGCAAATGGAAGAGAAGGCAGCCAGAGATGAATATGTGGAAGCATGCAGACATGTGATGAGTTTCTGGTCTCAGAAGCTTAAGGATAAATGGATACAGGAGGGAGATATTAATAGTAAATATTTTCATGCCAGTTTAAGGGAGAAACGAAGCATCAATAGAATCAGATCTTTCACTAAAAGTGATGGAGAATTAGAAGAGGACTCTCAGGAAGTGGAAAATCACTTTGTAAAGTTCTTTGAAGACCTGCTTGGGAAAGATGATGATCATACACTAGCTGATGGTAGAATACTTAGTTTAGGGGTTAAGCTGTCTGTAGAACAACAGATACTCCTGATTAAGGATTTTACTAAGGCTGATGTAAAAGAAGCAATGTTCAGTATTGATAGCAATAAGAGTGCTGGTCCAAATGGTTATAGCAGTGAATTTTATAAAAAAGCATGGAGCACCATTGGAGATGAAGTCTGTGAAGCTATATTGGAATTCTTCAGGACTAGTAAGTTGTTGAAGCTAATAAACGCTACTGTGATCTCATTGATTCCTAAGAATGCTAATCCCAAAGATGCCACTGAGTACAGGCCCATCTCTTGTTGTAATACACTTTACAAGTGCATTACTAAGATGATTTGCAAAAGATTAAGTAATGTTCTTCCTGAGTTGATAGATATGAATCAAGGTGCTTTTATTAAAGATAGACTTATACTGCATAATATCCTGTTTTCCCAAGAGTTGATCAGGAAATATAACAGGAAAGATGCAAAAGCAAGTTGTATAATGAAGGTGGATTTAAGGAAAGCTTATGATTCAGTAAGCTGGAAGTTTGTTGAGGAAATGATGCAGTAGTATGGCTTTCCAAGTAAATTCATAGGCTGGATTCTGGAGTGTATGACTACATGTACTTATTCCTTGAATCTGAATGGGAATACAAAAGGATTCTTCCAAGGAAGGAGGGGATTAAGACAAGGTGACCCTATATCACCTTTGATATTTGTTATGATCATGGAATATTTGACAAGATGCTTCAAGGATAAGGTGGATCATGGCCTGATAGCTCTTCATCCGTACTGTGAAAAGGTTAAGATCACTGCTTTGTGCTTTGTTGATGATCTATTGATATTTAGTGCTGCTGATTTGCAAACAGTGAAGGAGATAAAGAATGTGCTTACTCATTTTCAAGCAGTGACAGGACTTAGTGTGAATAATCAGAAATCAAATGTGTATTTTGGAGGGAAATCAGTGGAAGTAAAAGGGGAAATCCAGGAGATTATGGGATTTCAACTTGGGGAATTTCCTATGAAATATTTAGGTATGCCACTCTCACCAACTGCTTGGACTCAGAAAGAATGTCAAATGATGATAGACAAGATTATTGCAAGGATTAAATGCTGGTCTTCAAAGCATTTATCTTATGCAGGAAGAACAGTATTAGTCAATTTTGTACTACTCAGTTTGAATTCTTATTGGGCCAGTATCTTCTTGATTCCTCAAAGTGTCATCCGGCAAATCAGTAAAAGTTGCAGAGAGTTTCTATGGTGCAAGAAAGTGAATGGAGCATCAAAATCACTGGTGGCCTGGGAGTTAGTTTGCAGAAGCAAAGGAGAAGGAGGGTTAAATGTTAAAGAACCAGGAGCATGGAATAAAGCTCTTCTGGGAAAGCAGATTTGGGATATAGCCAAGAAGAAGGAAAGTCTATGGGTGAAGTGGGTTCATATCTATTATATTAAACAGCAAAGTTGGTGGGAGTATAAACCTTCTCAGGATAGCAGCTGGCATTGGAAGAAGATCAATAAGATTAAGGAGGTATTTGCACCAGGAATACTGAATGGGAAGTGGAAGAATAATGGAGGGAAGGAGTACAATGCAACCAGTGGATACAGGTGGTGGTTGAGAGGAGACCAGCACAAATTTGTACCTGCAAGGGTAGTCTGGAATTCACTTGGACTTCCTAAGCATAATTTCATCAGTTGGCTGGCCTGGCATGACAGATTACTTACTGTGGAAAGATTGAAGAAGTTGACAGTCCAGGTTAATGAACCAAGATGTGTATTATGCAAAAGTGAAGAGGAGACAGGGAAGCACTTGTTTATGCAGTGTGGCTATACACTGAGAATATGGAAGGGATTGTAGGCTTGGCTTGGAATCAGAAGAGAGATTAAGACTTTGAATGCAGGCAGACTGATCAACATTTGGAAGTTTGCACCAGCTAAATAGAAATTGCTGTATGCTTGCTTAAATGCTACAGTTTATCATGTTTGGTTAGAAAGGAACAACAGGAGGTTTGTTGGATTGGAGGAGCTGGCAGAGCAGAAGGTTGGCAAAATCCAGCATGAGCTGAAGTGTAGAATACTGAATTTACAAAAATCCAGACAAAATGCATGTTTCCTGACTTTTTTGAGCTAAATCTTGTATAGGAAAGTATGTAATAGCATGAGATAGGTTGTAAAGTTTGAAGGTGATCAATACATATTTACATTTTACCAAAAAAAAAAAAAACTAAGCACTATTGATTAAATAAACTAAACATCTGAAATGAAATTAAATTTCAATTAAACAAAAAAAATCTGGAAGATCAAAGTTTGCCAAAGAAACTGTCGTGAACTGAGCATAATTCCAAGAAAGAAAAAGAATTGAGAAAAAAAACAAAGAAACATGATTACAATCTCTTACCGGCTGGGTACTCGGCCGGATTCATGCCCATTAAAGTTTGTGTTTTGTGTTCCGATCGAGTTAGCTCTTGGGTTATACTTCTCGTTCTACGGCTGCTTTCTTCTAACTTCCTTTGTACCGGAAGCACGACACAAAACATAAAAGCTAACAGAAGACCGAAAATCAAATTATTCACGAAATACGAGAAGTTTCCTCGATTAATGGCCTTATGAAACTGTTCTTTGTCTTTGGAGGAACGTTTTTTGTCATAATTCGGGCTTTCACTTTGGCAACGCAGGGAACATTTAGTACCAATCTTATTTTTCGCTCTGTGGGATGACCATAGAACAGAGATAGGTTTCCGGCACCAGAATAGGGATAAGGAAAGGTCACCGGCGCGTGGGGTGGTGGTTACACGGGAGAATTGCAAAGAGAGAGCCATTAGGAAGAGGGGTAAACTGATGAATTGTTTTCCTTGCCAATGCATGTTACCGTGCACCTCATGTATCTATCTACAATATATAAAGGGACAGTTGAACCGGCCATGGGCCTGCTTTCGTCCGGTTGTCGGTTAAAAATTAAACACGTGTCCTGCGGTCAATTATCCAACGCGACATCTAATGTGAGATGAAGTTCCTCCCCGTCAAATAATATCTTCCCAAATCTCTCCTCAATCCCTCAACGTCTCAACTTCCATTCTTTCTTCTATTTGTCTAATATGAATTGTTTCTGAAAATGTTTGCATGGTCATCCCAGTAACAGACGAGAAAAGAGGCTTTGATCTTGTTTGTCAACGAGGAGAGCCAGAACCCATGGACAACCGGAAGGTGCTGAGAAGAGACGACCGGGACAATTACCACCACGAGAAAAAATCAGTAGGTATGATCCTGGTATCTATGTTTATGGGATTTTCTTAGGTTAATTAATTACTCCCATTGTGGCAAGTTGAATTCGGAATTGAATTTTAAACCCAAAGAGATTATTCGTCGAAAGTTCAAGTGTGTGATTAAAATTCTTTCTTTCGCCTAATTTCTATCGCTGGAATTATTCAATTTAACAAGTAAAATTGATGGGTTTTCCTTTCTTGTAATTCTGGTTCCTTATGATTTCTACATTTGTTGCTTCGGATTTGTAGCCTATATTTTACGAAGTTATGGGTGTTTTTGTTGCATATTAGGCGTTCCATGTCCGGGATTGTTGAATTTCTTTCGCAGAGTTTCTAAATGAAACAATTTAGAGGGATAGTGGCTATGTAATTGGGAACATACAAATTCTCAATTGATTTGATTATTTGAAGTCAGGGAAGCTAATTTACAGCTTTGGGTGAGTCCCTTCAATTTGTCAAATAGGTACACGTTCTTGTTTACGTAGTCAAGAAAAAAGGATCTTTTGTGTGCATCC
Organism: Oldenlandia corymbosa var. corymbosa; assembly: GCA_949775105.1. NCBI lineage: Eukaryota > Viridiplantae > Streptophyta > Magnoliopsida > Gentianales > Rubiaceae > Oldenlandia > Oldenlandia corymbosa. Next base: position 8,711,050 of record OX459124.1, read on the forward strand.
GGAAGATGTACAAAGGTCTTGGTAACATCACACTTTTTGTGGAAATTTGAGATTTTATAACCCACTTCCGAGATATCCATAGTTTCCCTCGTATGGTTTCTCCCATAGTACAATAGTCTTCTCATATCTTTAATCGTTCCTGGTGTCTCTATGTGTGGTGAAAATTTTTGAAGGCACACATCCTGTAGTAAGTGATCACCATTTTCTTAGTTGCTACTTTACTTCAGAAAATTTTGATTGAGTTTGTGTTGTGCATTTTCTGATTTTGTAAGCATAAAAGGTGAAATTTTGAGGTCGGCTTTTGATTTAAATATAATAATTCATTATCTTGAAGTCCTAAATGATCAAGTGAACTTCATAACTTAGCAAACCAAATTGTCATATTTTCAATAAGTTAGATGTTACTAATTTAATGCCCCTCACGTTGGTTTAAGCTCCCCCAATGCAAAAGGATTTAGTGATTGGCAGAGTTGAAAATTCGCCAACCTGGATAGGAAGAGAAAAAGCATGATCAGCTTGATGCCTGAACAGGAAAATGTCATTCTTCAGAATTGATGTACCTATTGTGGTCACTGACAACATCTGTCTTCGATGCCCATTAAGTGTTAATGGCAGGTGCGGAGCCAAGCCCCCTACATGTGATGGGTAAAATTTTTTAAATTTTTAATTTAATATACTTGCTCTCAATATATTAGAATTTTTTCAAATTTTTAATATAATATACTTGCTCCTAATATTTTAAAAGAAAATTCTAAAACTTTAAGGGGTTTATAGCAAAAAAAAATTCCCAACTGGGGCAATTGATCCACTTCCTTTGTATGTCGCTCCGCCCATGTTAATGAACTGAATGCATAGTTTGGGGAGTTTTACCAATGTTGTAGTTGTACAAAGTCGTAAGAGCGTTGATCCCAAATTGCGTGTTTCAAGTGTTCGGTTATTGGCTTGCTGTCAAGTGTTTATTTTCCTCCTTTAAGACTCAGGACATTTACATTAGTTTTTCCTGCTGTAGCTGTCAAATAAAAATCATATGTAGTCCTTAATATGTTGAAACAAAAAATTAGGCCCATTGCTCAAGTGGCCTCAGACTCTGCTTTTTCTCATTAAATTGTTTAGCTTTGAACTCCTATTATTTACATAAGAATATCAATATAATGATGGCAGCCGGTAGGAGTCAATGCAACTTGCTCTACTTGGATTAGTCTTTACATTCGCAATGCAATCAATTTCTCTTTAACATGCGAAGTTAGTGAATTTTCTTAAAATTATTTGCATTTAACTGTTACTTAATGGTTAATGATAGGGGCTGTCTGCCTACATGTGGTAAGGGCCTGCCTACTGAAAAATTATTCCATACAGCAAATGTATTATCTTTTTTAGTGCAATAACACACCTATTATACAAGAAAATATTATAATCCCTAATTTTGTGATAATTTTTGCGGTAAAATTACAGTCTTAGCTTATTCGTGTGTGTGGCTGCACAATCCTAAGTGATATAATAGCTGTATGGAAGACTTTCCCCTATCTACACGAGGGAGATATTCGCAATTTATGGTGCTAAACCTTTCGCGGGATATAGGGTCTTTTCTCCCTTGTTAAAAGGAATGCTTTCATTTTGAAACTGGAGTTGTCATAATTAGACTCAACTTTTACAGTTTAGCCTATTGAGATTGTACATAAAGAAGTGGTTCAACTGATGGAGTCATGTGGCGTACTGTATTCAGTTATCGTTTAAGACTTGTTATTGTATAAAAGAATTTCTCTTGAAAATACAAATTAATCTGAATTGGCTTTCATTTCTCTACGAAAATACATACATTCCTATTTTCCCTCCAAAATAAAAATAGTCCCACTGGGCTAATATTCACCCAAGCCGCACAAAGTGCGGCAACCCACCCTAGTATATGTGAGAAGGAAGATATAGAATGAGGTTCTAACAAATCTGATTTTATTTATTCAAATAGGAAATCACAAACTTGATGACCAGGTTCTCACTTTTCGGACTTTTATTTCTTTTTGTAGAAAATGCTAAATTTGTAGGAATTTCAAAATGTTGCATCTAGCTGCACGGCACACCCATTCAGCTTAATTGTTTAGTATATTTTAAAGTATATAAACTATTTTTCTTGTAACGACCGTTACCAACATGGATTGGTAGGAATTGTAAGAACTAGAACATGTTGGTCTTAAAAGGTGTATTAGAGAGCTTAAGTAATCATAAATTGTTTTAAAAATAAATTCTTATCAGTTCGGTAGTTAGAATAGTCAAATTAGGGGTGCTAGAATAAAACGCTTTCATAATAGATTTTTTGATATCAGTAAATCCAGTCTCATGGTCAATACAAATGAATTATATTGCGTAACTACCCTGTGCATTAATTTTTGTGGCAAGTTATATTATTGTGGAATGGAAAACAAAGACCCAATGTTTAGTAAAACAGCTCTTCTTATAGATGCATTCACTACTTTTGATGAAATACAACTTTTATCAGAGTCCTTGCAATTTTAATCAGCAGTATATCTTTGTGACATTTTTAAATTATAGGCACTTGGTTCGATGTTAATTAAGTTATTTACTTGTGTCTACTTAATCAAATAAATCTACCTACCATTTATTTAGAGTGTTAATAATGACAATTTACGTATAAATCATTTATCTAATGTCACAGATGTCTAATACAAAAATGTCACAAGAGACCCAGTAGTATTTGAAGTGGCTTCACATAGAAGATTTAAACAACTGTTTTCACTATTTGGTAATCAAATTCAAACACAGAGCACTAGAAGTAATTCATGCCTAATAGGTGTAGTTGCCGCCAACTATTTCAGAAGCAGACGAATGTGTAAACACACAAGCTAAATTTTGAGCAAACACATAACGTTGGTCAAATACATTCATTGGGGAGGGAAATGAAAAGGTTACATAGGAATCGCTCATTACCAAATGATTTTAGTCTTCCCAAAAGTAACACAGTTATAAAGCATACTCTTAGCATTTTCCTAGCTAGCTCTCTCTCTAAATTATCACTTTGTTGCATTAAATTGAAAACGCTTCAACACTTAATCACATCATAGAATATATAAAGGTTGCTGAACTAAGTACTAAATGTAATAATTCACGAACAACCACTGCATGGTAGCTCTAAAATGGCTAGATAGTACATAACAAGATTAATCTTTATTTGTTGGAAGGCTTGAGGTCGAATACCTTAAGAAGAAGATTTTCAACAACCTGAAAAAAATAAAAGGAATGTTGAAATGAAAGGATATATATGATATTACTTGTAATGATATTAAATGTGCATGATTTTAAAAATGTGTAAGTCATTATTCTTTTGTTTCATTATAGTAGTCAACGGTCTTAAATTGCAATTTAACATAGTGACCTATTACATTAATTAGGGGAGTATATATCAACCACTCGGACTACTTATATACCTTGTCAGGAGTGGATGCACCGGATGTAATACCGATCGTAATTGGACCTTCTGATAAGAAGTTCTCTTTCTCCATGTACTCTCCATGCTGTTAAGTGGGGATCATAACATAATTAGCATTAAAAACGTTAGAAACTAGAAAGCATTTTTTTGAATAGATAATCAAAACCGAAAATTAGCCTGAATTTTCTTCTCCACCCTTTGAAAATAAGCTTTATGGGTGAGGAGATATAATTAACATCGTTCCTCCCTTTAAATAGTTGTTTAAACAATTATTTTGAAACGAATATAGAGTTTCAGGAACAAGAATTTTACCGCACCATCAATTTGTAAGAAATTTTGTTTCCGGGTCCAATTCTTTGCTCGCTGTCGATCCAATATGATGGAATTCCACGCTCCTCCGCAATTTCTTGTAAATGTGAAGTGTTGCTAGAGTTCCACCCTCCAACGACAAGCATTAGATCTAGTGGTTTCTCCACCAACTCATACATGGCATCTTGTCGCTCCTGAGACAATTAATTAATTAACTATTTTTTCTTCTGTCTTCAAAAAATAGTTTATAAATTTCAAAATTCAATGTAATTTTTTTAAATAAGAGATAACACATTTTATATACAAAATAGTAATTTTACTTGGGAAACTAAATAAATACGTAAATGATGTAAGAAAATCAAATTAATACTCCCTCCATTTTGAAATATATGTCGTTTTAGGGTTAGGTGATTTTTATTAAATATATATAGTTTTCACAAATCGAGGCACATTTGACAACTTTTTACCAATGCTAATCTTACATTGGAAATGAAACAATAGTTATAATGAATTTTTATTGGTTTGTGATGAGTTATATAAAAAATAAATAAGGGTATTTTTGTATTTTAACTATATTAATCAATGTTTTCTTAGTTTTGATAAATTCTCTGGAAAGACATATAATAAAAAATGAAGGGAGTAGTAGCTAACAAACAACTCATGTAAAGGGCTTATAAGCAACTTTTTCATCATTACCAAGTCCAAACAACCCAATGGACCGAAAAAGAGATTGTAACTTCTAGGCAAAATATTTTTTTCCTGTTGTTTTAGGGTGAACTCAAAATATTTTTTTTATCTGTCATTGTTTTCTTTCAAGATTGTCTTAAGATTTTTTTTCCAATTTTACCCTTACCTCTCACCTAAAGTTAATGAGTTGTAAAATCCCAATACAAGTCAATTACTACTAAAATTTCAAAGGTAATTTTACTATCTTTCGTAATCCCAAAACTTAATCAATACTACAACCTCATCATCAAGCTTGGAAATTGAACGGTGCTTTTACTTTTGTTGCATTCTTATGGAGTTCCAATCTTACTCTTCATATTCATATCAAATCTTTTTTTTTTTTTTTGTTTTGGTATTGGACCTTTTCGTCGCTACTTTCACTACTCTCATCGAAAAAAAAAATTTACTACCATGGATGAGGATATTGAGGACCTAATGCATCAAGTGGTTGAAGATTCTTTTGAAGTTACCGTAGAGGAATTTGAAGATGAATTGGTTGAAAATTTTTTAAAGCAACAAAAGATGATGATGAAGAAGAAGTTCAAGATGTTCAATTACATAAAAATCTATAGTACACCCACCTTCAATAGTTGATTGTATATGACAACATTTAAATCTATTTCAAGAAGATGTTTATGTATTGAACCCATTTCTATATGAAATTTGGAATGAAATTATTTCGGCCTGATCAATTTAGATAGTAAAGTCTCTATAGCTTCTAATTTAATTTTGGTGGGAGTTAAACTCTTCAATTAGGTACCAAATTTTGATTGAAAATATTTTGGTGGGAAACTTCTACAAGATACGTAGATGTTGCTATATTTTGGTGGGAAACTTTTACATGTTATGCGTGACTCTTCATATTTTTGTTCAGATTTTTTTTTCAAAAATTTTGTACTAGTATGTAAATGCGGCTATTCTTTTTATTCATTACCTATGCCGCATGAATTTTCTGAAAGTTGCGAGACTTTCTACCTTTCTCAATTAATGTAACTGATTATAGAAAATGGTGTAGTTAAAAATTAAATAAGGGTAAAAAAGACTATGTACTTGAAAATTAAATCATTAATGATTGTTTTCTTAATAATTGCATAAACCCTATAGCGACAGGTACAAAAAACGGAAGTAGTACATAATAGCAGGTAGGTTTCCTATATTATCCAATTCTCGTCGACAAACAATTCTTCAAAAGACATGCTAGCAACGAAATTCTTATCGTCAGCAAAAACATTTGTTCAATAAGATTGATTTACTAGATTTGCTTGTTTGAGCAAAAAAAAAAAAAACCCGTGGAACTAACAACAAAAACCAGAGCTAGAAGGGCCACTTTCTAGCCAGAGAGAATTGCGCACATATAATTTGAAATAATGTTTGCACATTGAGACATGAAAGGAGAAAACGTGTCATCTCTCACCTATAATGATCCCTGAATTGACAAATGGGGTCTTCGCTTAATTACTAATCTAAACGATACTCTGATAATTAATTAGGACGCGCTTGAAGAAATGGAAACACTTTGAAGAAGAGGTATACCAAATTAATAAACCTAAAAGAGTCAACTTTCATTTTCCTTCTCTGTTGCAGATGCATGAAGAAAGAATGACCAAAAGTAATTACATTTATAACCAAGCAAACTAATCGAACCTGAGTTGCGTTACAAATAGTGTTGAAACTTAAGAAGTGAGCGTTGACATTTTCGACTGCGTACTTCTTCATCATGGTCCTTTCCACCAATTTTCCTGTTAAGAACCAGACAAAAAAAAAAACAAAAGGTCAGCTTATAGAAGCTTATAACTCTCTCAAAAATTCGATAACGTTGGAAAAAGATTCTCATTCTATCCTAAAATTATTGTCAAATTGAGATTTTATTTTTAGTGTAATTTTAACTAAAAATGAAAAAGTCAAACTGGATAATAATTTCAAAAAGAAAGAAATATGTAAAAAAAAAAAAAAAAAAAGAGTTCAAGAGGACGTAGTCGGCTTGTTCTATCCCGAGGTCAAGGTGGATCAAAGGATATATTAATGATGCAGGGTACTCCATCCAGTTTTTGTATAAGACATTTTTTATTTGTCATAAGTTTGGTCTATTACGTTTTTTTATTAAAAAAAAATCTTAAAAATATATTTTACATTCATTCTGCTCTTTTATCTATTAAGAAGTATTTTTAAGTTTTTTTCCTCAATTGAAAGAACATACTCAGTGACTTTTATGACAAAACAAAATTTCTTCTGATAAGTATCGAATAGAGTAATATTTTTTGAGAAAAACTAACCAATCTCTTCTGTTTCTCCCTTCAACATAGTTGTTTGGTTCGCGATACCAATTTTCTCAAGATCAACATCAGGATCAAAATCTTCTGAGATTGCAAGCTCGAATTTCTGTAATAGAACAACACAAGATAAAACTTACGAAAACAAGAGGGAGGGAGTACGTATTATGAGAAAAATTCATTCAACAGGCAAAACAAATTAAGCACCTTGAGAAATGATTCCTTTGTAGAGCTAGATCCATCCAGCTGACCACCGAGAATGTAATCACAAACATATGTTGCCTACAGCGATTAATGGCGGATCAACTAGTATAAATAACTGGCTCAAGTTCATAAAGCAATCAATCAACAGATCATCATATATAGAGTAGGGAAAACTGTATATACGTACCTCAGACATGTTCTTCACTATGATATACTTCTTGGCATTTGATGCAGTCGCTATGGTCTCTTCATGAGCATATTTACCATGAAGGATTGAAGTGTAATCATTTTTCTTATGCTTCTCAACACTGTTCCATACCTATAATGCGAGAAAAAACATTAAAAAAGAAAGTAAAAGAAATGTTCTTGAACAATATTGTTGAAACCCTAAAGATAAAAAACCTACTCGTGATGGATTCAAAATTGAGGGAAAAATTGTACCTTTGCAACCCATGGACAAGTAGTGTCAACTATCTTCAAATTCTTGTCAGTCAAAATCAACATCTCCCCAACGGCAGCCCCAAACGCAGACAAAACAACAACGTTCTTGAATTTGAGCTAGGGTTCCGGTTTGAAGAAAATGGAGAAAATGGAAGAAGAATTTGAATATGATTTTTCAGTACATGTGAATTCCTTGACTTTCTTTACCTGTACAGAGCTATATATATGTATACACCCAGCTGAGCTACATACGTATTATTTACTTCTACTCTACGCAACTTATACAAGAATCTTAGTATTTACATAATAGTCCCTTCTGTATGAAACTAAAAACAAAATATATGCACAAATATACCAATTGACTAAGTCAACTCAACTGTAATGTGGATTCTTCTACATCCCCTCCGCAAGCTGGAAGACGATTGTAACTTTGAAAATCCAGCTTGGATAGCAATGTATGAAACTGTGGATGAGCTAAGGCTTTCGTGAAGATATCGGCAAGTTGTTGAACAGAGGAAATATGCAGCGGGACTAAAAAACCGAGTTCATATTGATGGCGGACAAAATGGCAATCTATTTCTAGATCCTTTGTCCGTTCATGAAATACGGTGTTTTCGGTGATGTAGATGGCGGCTTTATTGTCACACTATAGAGATACTGGTAGGGGAACAGAGATGTGGAAATCATGGAGCAAATAATTGAGCCAAATAAGCTCTCTGGCTGTGACACTGAGACAGCGATACTCAGCTTCGGCGGATGAAACAGAAATGGTTGGCTGCTGTTTAGTCTTCCATGAAACCAAAGAAGACCCGAGAAAGATACAGAATCCACTGGTAGACCTTCTGGTAATGGTATTTGACCCCCAATCTGCATCAGAGTAAGCTTCAAGATGGAAGGAGCTGTCTGAGGAATAAAAAAGACCATGATCTGGAGTTCCTTTGAGGTATTTAAGCACATGGATCAATGAATTCCAGTGATCCGTACACGGAGATTGCACATGTTTACTCAATTGCTGCACAGCAAATGTTAAATCTGGTCTGGTGAAGTTGAGGTATAGCAACTGACCTACAAGTTTTCGGTAGGAAGAAGGATCAGAGAGATTAGCACCAAGTTGATCTGAGAACTGATGGCCGGCTGGTAGAGGTGTTGTAGTGGCCTTACATCCATGTAAACCAGCTGAAGTGAGTATATCCAGGATATACTTTCTCTGGGTAAGATATAGACCTGTTGAAGACCGGGTAAGTTCTATCCCCAAGAAATATTTTGCAAAACCAAGGTCTTTGATGGTGAATTTCTCATCAAGATATTGTTTGACCTGCTGGATAAGCTCTTCATTTGATCCTGTGATCAGAATATCGTCAACATAGATTAGAAGAGCTAGGAAACTGTTTGGCTTTGTCTTAGTAAACAGACAAGGGTCACTGACTGACTGAGTAAACCCATAAGCTTGAATTTGCAAACAAAATTCCTTGTTCCACTGTCTTGATGCTTGCTTTGATCCATATAGTGACCTCTGCAACTTGCAAACCTGCCCTGTCTGTGCTTTGAAATAACCATCTGGTGGAAGTAAGTACACTTCCTCTTCCAAGAAACCATGCAGGAACGCATTATTTATGTCCAACTGGTGAATGTTCCATCTTGATGCAGTTGCAACTGCCAACAGCAATCTTACTGTTACTATTCTGGCCACTGGGGAGTAACTATCATAATAATCAACTCCCTCCTTTTGATTATATCCCTCTGCCACCAGTCGAGCTTTCAACCATTCAACTGTTCCATCTGAATGTAGCTTGATCTTGTACACCCATTTGCTCCCAACAGGTTTCTTTCCCACTGGTAAAGTTGTGACTGTCCAGGTTTCATTTCATTTGCTTCCAAAGCATTCAATTCCTTTTGCATGGCTTCCACCCATCTAGGATCTTGCCGTGCTTCATTGTAAGTTGCTGGTTCTTTGATATTATCCAGTTGAGCAATAAAGGACTTATGTGCTGTTGAAAATGGTAGTTGTATATAGGGATATGTATGTGGTGTGTGAGGTGAAGAAGAAGGAATGTGAAAAGAAGAACTAAGCTAAGGTTGTGTTAACCAAGCCTTTTCTGGAAGGAAATCATTCATCCAAACTGGAGGAGTTTTTATTCTGGTACTTTTCCGAATGACCAATGGTGCTGGAATAGGTTGAGAAGTGGGGTTTGAATTAGAAAGTGGACTGTTGGAAGTGAATTCTGTCTCTGGTAGGGTTGATGTATTTCTATCAGGGGAGAATGACTGATTGACTAAGGGGAAGTTGGGACAAACATTTTGTGAAGTGTGGTCAAAAGCTTGGTCAAGATGATCAGCCATCTGGAAAGAGTGGAAATCCCAATCATCCATATTATCTACTGGTGGTGGTGTAGGAAATGTAGGTTGCGAGGAATGAGTATCAGGGGCTTTGAGGAAATGGAAAACATCTTCATGAAATATGACATCCCTAGAAACGAAAACTTTTCTATTTTCTAAATCATACAGTTTATAGGCTTTTTGCCCTTGTGGATACCCAATAAACACTGACTTAACAGCTCTAGCATCAAACTTCCTTTTGTGAGGTAGTGTGTTTGTAGCAAAACAAAGGCTGCCAAACACTCTCAGATGTGTGATATTTGGGGGTTTTGAATAAAGAATCTCATATGGTGTTTTAAACTGAAGGACTGAAGAAGGTAACCGGTTGATCAAGTATCTGGCTGTCAACAAGGCATCCCCCCAAAACTGTTTTGGTAATCCTGACTGAAATAAAAGGGCTCTTGCAATTTGGAGTAAATGTTTATGTTTCCTTTCCACCACCCCATTCAGTTGAGGGGTGTAAGGTGAGGATCTTTGATGAATGATTCCAAGGTTTAATAGCAAACTTTGACACTGAATATTCAAGAATTGAGTACCATTATCAGTCCTTATGCATTTGACAGTTTTTGAAAACTGAGTCTGGATTTGCTTGAAGTAAAATTCAAGGATAGAAGTAGTCTGAGATTTATGGTGCATGAGGAAAGTCCAGGTTACCCGGCTATAATCATCTACTAAGGTTAGAAAATACTGTGCACCACTAAGGGATTTTTGTGCATGAGGCCCCCAAAACATCAACATGTATTAGATCAAAACAGGTTGTAGTTTGTATTGAACTAATAGGAAACTTTAATCTCTGTTGTTTTGCCATTGGGCAAACATTACATTTATTTGAAACAGATCCATTTTGATCACTGAACTTTCCTAGGTGAATCAATATGGAATCTGGAACATGTCCTAATCAGTGGTGCCATAACACATTATCATTATGACATACAAGATTGGAAGTATGAACTGTCTTATCTCTAAGCATCATTACAAAAGGATGATTCACATGTGTAGATATAAACTGTCTAATGGTTTCTGTGGAAAAAGAGTGTTGGTCTAAAACATAAAGCTTGTTCATCATCCTTCCTATTGCAATGATCTTCCTATTCTCCTGGTCCTGCAACAAACAAAAGTTTGTTGAGAACAAACAGTCAATATGTGAGGAACTGGCCAGTTTACTGACTGATAAAAGGTTATATTTGAAAGTAAGAATATGCAAACACTCAGACAGTTCAAGGGAATCAGAAAGCTTAATGGTGCCTATGTTTTCTATGGATGTGTGACTACCATCAAGAAGAATTACTGGGGTATTATTAGAAACAGGCTGGAAATAGGAAAACATTTTCAACAAGGCACACATGTGTCCTGTTGCTCCTGTATCAATGAACCATAAACTTGACAACAAAAACTCTTCATCAGACAGTTTACTTAAAACTTCATAATTGCTCATACCTGCAAAATCATGGTAGTGAGCAAAATTCACTTGTGGCGAGTCTCCCATGGTCTGTTTCCCTTTGATCATTTTACTCATTTCTTGTTGAAGTAAGCTTCTCATCATCTGTTGCAAACTGCTCCCTTCATCTATCTTCTGCTCATTAGTGATATCTTTTGATTGTCATTCCACCATTTCAGATAGCCTATAAGCTTGAAACATCCTTCCTTAATATGACCTGGCATCTTGCAGTAATCACATTTGAGAAGCTTCTTAAGAGCTTTGTCCCTTCTATACTCATTTTCCTTTGCATTCTTGTTAAAACTTCCTTTCTTCGTGAAAAATGCATTCTGATCATCTAGCTGATGAAAAGGAACATTTCCTCCACCATTCATTCCTGAGGTGTTCTTTTGTGTTGGATGTACAGGATTTACCATTCCACCATATCCTGAACTGACTGATGATCCTGTGTTCATGTTAACCTGCTGAGTATACATGGCACTCTGATCCGTGATCATTCCATAAGTACTATTAACAAAGTTCGGTTATTCAACAGTGAGCACCATTCCATAGGCCTTTTTAACATCTGGAAGTGTCTCCATCATCAATATATTGTTTCTTACCGCTGTATATGTATCATTCAAGCCTGTAAGAAATTGGTACAAACGATTCTTTGCATCTTTGGCCCCTTCAGTCCTGAGTCCACAGGTACAACCTCTGCATTGACACTCTTCTGCTGGATCCAAAGAATTCAACTCATCCCACAGTCTCTTCAGCCTTGAGTAATAAGTAGCAATTGACTGGTTTCCTTGCGAGATGGTGCAAATCTCTCTTCTCAATCTGTAAATCTGTGGTCCGTTTCTCTTCGCATGTCTATCTCTCAACTCATCCCATAATTCTTGTGCTGTTTCAGCCAGAGTATAATTTTCTACCAAACCAGGAGATGTTGCATTCAACAGCCATGACACAACAGTTTCATCAACTCTCAACCGTCGATCATACTCTGGTCCTAGATCTGCAGGCTTTGGATAACTTCCATTCACAAAACCTAACTTATTTTTCGTTCCTAAAGCTCTTCTAATTGCACGATTCCAAGTAACGTAATTCGATTCCGTCAATTTGAAATTGATAAGTGACAAAGCTGAATTATCAGAAGGAAGTAAGACTAAAGGATGAGTATAACCTCCGTAGTGCTGAAAAACACCGTCGTTGCGCCGGATCTGACGGTCATCGTGACGGTTTCCTTCTTCCTCCGCCATGTCAGAAGCAAACGAACACGCCGAAGAAGACTTGTTTCTGTCAATCGGAGCTGTTTCGGAGCTGGATTCTGGCTATCGGAGCAGGATTAAACCTGCTCTGATACCATCTTGAATTTGAGCTAGGGTTCCGGTTTGAAGAAAATGGAGAAAATGGAAGAAGAATTTGAATATGATTTTTCAGTGCATGTGAATTCCTTGACTTTCTTTACCTGTACAGAGCTATATATATGTATACACCCAGCTGAGCTACATACGTATTATTTACTTCTACTCTACGCAACTTATACAAGAATCTTAGTATTTACATAATAGTCTCTTCTGTATGAAACTAAAAACAAAATATATGCACAAATATACCAATTGACTAAGTCAACTCAACTGTAATGTGGATTCTTCTACAAACGTCACCTTGATTAACAACTTCAAATTGTTTCTTCCCATCTTCCACCGGGATGAACTCAACTTTTATCTCCTCCAGACGCTGAAACAAATTGAATGGCGAAAAAAGAAATTATAAAAGAAATCTAATTTTCCTTAAGACAAAAACTAATTGATCTAAACACTAATTAGGTGAGTGGAATAAAAAATTAAGACCTTGTTGACCGTAGGATTGTGAATAATTTCATTTGTGAGCCAAATCTTCTGGGTTGGAAACTCCTGCCGGGCTTCATAAGCAATCCGGACAGCCCTTTCAACTCCCCAACAAAAACCATATGCTTTTGCTAGTCTTACCGTCACGTCATCCCATGTAAAGTCCCATCCATTTTCTTCCAATGTCTTCATGATTTCACCTGAATCATATTTCCCACGAAAACTATTTACCATCAAATCCCAAAAAAAAAAAAGAAAAAAGAAAAAAGATGTCGCAAACAATTTAAACTAAATTAAAACCTTTTTGCCTAATATCGGAAAGTACCCTAGAAAATAGTGACGTAAAAATTAGAAATTTTGGAGTTTAATTTTGTTTCGGTTTTCTAACTTCTTCTAGTTAAGACTAAAATTCTAAGATAAGAAACTTAAGCGGAAAAAAAAAAACGAAAAACTCAAATGAAAAAGATCAAAATGTCTTACTGTTCTTGTACTCGCGATCCATGGCCTCAAGAGTTTGTTGTTCGTGTTTGGAGAAACCGGTTCGGTTATAATTCTCTCTCTTATTTTGATCGCGCCGGAACTTCTTAGTGTCGAATTCATTGTCGTCCCCGGCCGGATTAGATGAGCACCGAATGGAGACAGGCTTCCGCGATTGGAATATTCTTGGCTGAACCACCGGTAAAGTCACGTCAACCCGGTGAGGGGTGGCAAGATAACCGGAGAAATGCACAGAGATAGCCATGTGAGGAAATTGATCGGAAATTAGATTGGCGCTCGTCAACGAGGTTAATAGAACTGATTGTTGAAAGTGCATTGTGTACCATGTAGTAACATTTTATTCTTCTACTATCTACAAATTCTTGACCTCGTCAAACCTTGCAATTTTTCTTCTTTCATTTTTTTTTTTCTTTTTCAAATTTAAATAGTTGATGGAATAAACATATTTCACTAACTCGATTTTCATTTAGGACAACATGTATATCATTATTTCTTTCACTACAATTGATGATCCCCCATCGTAAGAAAAATAATCCATTTTGTACTACCTATTAGTTATCAGTATCTTATTTTGTTTCGAATGTCAATTTTTTTCTTACACACTAGTAATCATGACTGATCGATGCTCAGTCTAATTTTCTGCTATGCACACTTTCGAACTCCAAATTTACTTAAAAAAAAAAAAGAAAAATCCTTTTCTCACTATACCAACAGAAATTAACTTTCGATTTACGAAGTTCTCAAGTTCTTATTGACTAATTAACTCTACTTTTTTGTTTTATTTTTTTTAATACTAAATTACTTTCCGAAGATACATTCAATTCTCTTTCCCTTCATTCTTCATAATTTTTGTTTTAAATTCTTAAAAATTGTATTAGGGAATAATCAAATCTGATTCACTTTATCCATTATAGTAAAAAAGTGTACTATTCTGTTAGCTTGTTCAGCACGAACGATCTGGTTCCTAGTTTTTTTTTTTTTTTTTGAAAATTACAAATTTTTCATGAATGTCAAACGTCAGCGGATTTCAACAAATTGTCGCACGAAGAATATATCTAATACACGGGATCCCCCCTCCCCTCTCTCTCTTCCCTACTTCATTTTTCTGATTTGTCGTATGAAAAATAGCAATTATTTCGGTAAGTGAGAGTGTGTTTACATTTTTATGATTACACTACAACCTCTTATGCTTCTAAATTAATACTCCCTCCATCCCATTATTATTATCCACTTTGAATTTTCATTTCTAATTCAAATTGTATTAAAAGTGAAATTTTAAACTAAACAATAATTTTAAGAAAGAGAGAATACGTTAATTCGTAATCATATCAACGGACATAATTTTACCACATCAGTATCACACTGATCCAAAGACCAAATCTCGCCATATCTCTGTTTCTAACAACCGTACCAAATTTGAAGGGTAAGACTTGTAAGAGTTTTAAAAAACAATATATGATTTTGAGCTTCACAGGTCACAGAGTTGATTATTTCACTTTACAAAAAGGGGCGTTAGAATAGTCAAACTACGGGTCTCCATCGAATCAAAATGCAATCTGATAAACTGATCTCTTTGGATCAGCGAAATCCAATCTCTTAGTCAGTTTGAATAGATGAAATCACTAGCGTGTAACTACTCTCCAATTAAGTTACTAGGCGATTTATATTAGTGACAAATATTGACATTGAGTCAATTAACAACAAAGCACTCAAAATGTGACTCAGTTCATGTAACCAAATCTTTACAGGTCTATTTTCATTTCCCGATTCGTAAAGCACACATTTTTTTTCCAAAAAAGATAATTTTAAATTGTTATAATATTAAAGCCGGCAGAAGGAGTATAACATTGTTTAAAAAAACGCGTATCATCAACTCACTAAAATACTTCTAAAATTAATCATGTTCATGTTACATACCACTTTTCCTTACAATGTATTATCAGATTGTTAAATGATCTTTTTTTCATATACTTAACAAAATGTTACCGCATTTTTAACATGATCCTTAATAAAAAAAAAAAAGAAATCCAAATTTTACCGCACACCAACCTCGAATCTTGCCAATTCGGACATTAGTCATATCAAGGTGTCCATGCATGCATATGTTGAGGTTCGAGTTAACCAAGGTAACGTCAAAGTCAGACCATGGGCCTTCAATTTGCGCATGTTTCACAAATGTCTTAACATATAATCTTTTCCATAGTGTAACAATAACATTTTCCAGGATAAAAGAGATTGAAGAGCATTACTCCCTCTGTCCCAAAATTATTGTCCAGTTTGATATTTCATTTTTAATACAATTTGAACTAAAAATGAAAATTCAAACTGGATAATAATTATTGGACGGAGGGAGTACAATTTACACACAAGCCCAAGTGCCTCATTACATTTGGATTGCTCAAGGTTTCACCAAAACGTCTCAAAGACAATATGGAGACCGACATCTTTTGTCGTACTGAGTATTAATTGTTCATGAACTGAAAACCCGGAGGCCTTCTTGGTTTAATATATTTTCAGCAAAGCATGATTACAGACGCACAGAAAACTGAATTCTTCAAACTTTTTACTCATGAATATTGGAAACAAGCTATAAGAACAAAGACATATTTTACTGAAGTATACATAAAACACTTTGAACCACTCTCCGTCTACATTCCTTTGTTTCTTCTGCCCATTTTGCCTCGGTGGATCCTCCGCTTTCCATCCTTGTCCTCCAGCTAAATCGCACTATTTCTCTTTTGCTCAAAAAATGGTTCTTGTAACTAATTGTACGCTCCATGCTAGCTTCTTCCATATACTCCAAGTACTTGTGCTTAGTTTAGATCCTATAAAAAGGAAACCAAGTTTCCAATCCTGAAAACCTTGCCAAAACTCCTGATGACTTCTCAAGAATGTCTATAGATTACAGACAACCTATGAGCTGTTGATTCATACCGATTCCGGTCCATTGATGTGGGAAAGTCATTACACACTTCGGGATTTGGGTTTCAAACATTAATCTGTTTTCTCCGCTTCCATTATTGTACTCATCAGTCCAATGGTTTTGTTCACCATTTGCGTGGAACCTCATCTGCGTGGAACCTCGATATTCTTCATCATTTTCAATTCTTCCCATGGATCAACCGGAAGTTCGGAGAAGTTCTCCCCCCTGTAAGCTTTCTTAATCCTCAAATTTGCTACCAGTGCCATATGGTCCGATGACCATTGAGGTATAGGAAGTAACCTTTTCTTTCCTATGCTTTCATAGAAAGGGATTTTAAACACTCCATCTAACTTCAACTTATCTTGTGGATATAAAATGTAGTCCAAATGTCTCATGTTCATGTCCACCTGATACTCCTGAATAAGCACTGGCCAGATTCATGGAATGATCCAATTTCAGATATTTGGATATCCCTAATACGTCTTTTTTCTCTTGCCTAAAATACCCAACCTTTCCATTTACAAGGAAGGTGTGAGTGTCGCTTCCCGGAGGCGAATTCATGTCGCCGCAAACTAAAACTGGGATCCCCAAAGAATCGATTTTTTCGAGTCCACCGATGAGACTAATCACTTGAAACAATCTGACGTCCGACACTCCCATTCCACTGGTCAGATGCGTATTTGCGACACAAATTCTCAAATGGCAATTGCTGATTTCTTCAAATATCGCCACAACTGCAATGTTGTTTTTCACAAGACGACTCTTCGCTAGGTCCCTTTTTCCATTATTTAACCGATTGATCAAAAGGTCTGCAATTTCATCATATTCAACTTCGTAGTTTTAACCAACTTGAACTTGTCCATGCGATAAAATATGGCACATCCATCTGTTACATATCCTCCTTTAACGTCACGTAAGTCTTTCGCTTTTGCCTTGTAAATTGAACAGTATCCAAACCGAGCAAGTTTAGGTTCAAAGAAATCCTCGTAATGGTCACTTTGCACTTCTTGTAGACACATGATATCTGCTTGATAAGAAATTATCTCATTGAACAGATTCTTGCTTCGGTATCCCCGCGTAAGTTTCTCATGAGGGCAGTGATTATAACTTCCTCGACCAGTGTTAACATATTTATCGGCCAATATATTATAGGACAGAACCTATAACCTAGGGCTAGATGTGGTTTCGCTAATCTTTTCAGGCCGGAGATGGTCAGGATGAGGCTACGAGGAGAACAAGGGTTTATAGTTGACGGCCTAACCGGACTAGTGTCAAAAGTAAACGTCAAAGACATTTGGACACCGTGGGAATTAACGGCATAACAAAGTAACCTCAGACAACAACCGACGTCGTCCTTTGTGGGAACATAACTCGGTGAAGATCCCAACACTATCCAAATCCTTGGTTGCTGCTGCTGAACTTGTGTTACCGGAAAAGCAGTTCCAACGAAGTTTTTATTTTCTTTTGACCACATAAAAATAATTCTGCAATTCGGCGGGCTAACTTTTGTTCCACTGTAATACACACAACAACTTGGAATCAATCGGATTCCAACCTCTGGGAACGGATGAAAGGAGGAGATGAAACCTACTTCAAGACACCATGGCTCCATTTCTACTCGTTCAGAAATCAGAATTCGCAACCCAACAAAATATCACAAAGAAAGCTTTCTTTCTCTTTTCTAACCTAACTCCTGCATGTATATTTTCTTTACACTCTTTTAGTAGATCGTATATATATAATCTAACTCCTGTGTTTACGTTTCTTAGCTGACTGAAATCCAAATTGGAATTTTGAATTAGTTGTTTGTGTTTTACGAATGTTTATTTTAATAGGTGATCCTGTCTTTTATTTCCTTATTTTGTTAACCTAGATATTCGGTCTTGCATTAATCGGTTTGTTACTTACTTGTCTCAATCCACTTACACAAATAAAATTTCAATTAAATTTTATTTTAAATTGGTAAGTAGGATTGCAAAATTTTTTGAATTGGTTTCGTAGTTTGACTTTTTTCAAGGTCCTTTCCTTCCAAAAATATGTCCTTTGTCCCAAACTTGCACTCAGAGGATAATTTATCATATTGCATCTATTTATTGTTTTATTTATTACCCTGAGTAGTCATGAAAAATGACAATTTTTATTTTTTGATATAATTTTTCCTGTTCAAACTATTTGATACGTAGTATAGTATAGATATTTATACAGTCCCGATTTTAATCTTTTTTTAATAGTAAATTATTGTCATGTTTAAATTTTTACGTGTAATATAGTTTGTTTTAAAAATAAAAATTTAAACCAACTCATCTAGACGGATATAAATAATTTAAAACTTAAACTCAAAGAAAATTCCAAAAAAATAGGACCACTGAGATGCATAATACAAAATTAAAAGAAGAAAAACATGTGCCTTCACTTGAGGAGATACCTTCAATAAGTTGCATATTTATCAGGGACACTAACACGACGCCTAACGTATTGAACATAAATATCCATGTTTTCATTTTTCAAAAAGAAAACACCCTGTGGTCCAACGTGTATATTGTTTAATTTAGACTTAGAAATGCGTTACTTAATCTTCTCATATTTATCACAAAATATTCTTTTGAAAATTTGATAAAATAAGATGAATCCAAACTTTTGCGTGTACAATCTTCCTGATTCGGATGTCTCTCATGTCAGTATATGCATGCATGGGATCATATGTTTTGTCTGAATTCACTAGAAAACTGCAAATTAAGTGGAACTCGCACTACCTCGAAATTGAATCACTCTTGAACAGAAAATGAATCAAGAAAAGGTCTCTTTACATTTTTTGTCACCATGACGCGATCTGTGTTTATTTTGTGATAGTCAAATTGAAAACATCACTATTCTAACGAATAACGATAATTACTTTGACCGCCAATTTCCTAGGTTTGAGAAAATACTTCACTCACTACTTTTGTCTCTAATTAATGATTGTTTAAATAATATAATTCATAAAAATATTATTTTAAGACAGAGAATATATAACTGAATATTTAAAAACTCTTAATAGAATTTTTACAATTTTATGTCCGTTGTAAACCTGAAGTAATAACATTTCGTCATCAAACTTTGAAAAACACGTGAATTCATTTGGTAACTTTGCGTAAACATATGCTCCAGGGACTGTCCTAGACTAAGATAATTATTCAGTCTATTTTCCAACGACAATTTGCGTTTTAATAATGTTTATTTACGTGATGATGATGAAATTTATGTCATATTCTCCATCTAATATAAGAATACGATTTTTTATTAACTCACATACAAATAATTCGTCCATATACATATACTTCCATTCTACCACGTCACCGAACATCATATATATAGACCCGAAAAGAAAAATCTTTCCGTATGTTGGTAACAAGAACCAATCGTACCAAATTGGGTTGGCAAGACTTGTAACGGCTCGAACATATTATTATTCTTAAAGCTGTGAATATTTAAAATTGATGTGCAAAATTTGTTTTAGGACTCTTGTCAACAATAGCCTTTAGAATAGTTGAAATTATGGGGCTACCACGAAATGAAAGATGCAATCAATGAATAGATCGCTTTGGATAGTGATATAGTGTATCCAAATCCAATCTCCTGGTTAGTCCAAATGAATAAAATATCAATTCCGTATGACTACTCTCCAATCAATAATTGAGCAAAATTATAAACAATTATCAATGTCTTTTATTTTCCTTCTTGATCGATCACTTTTTGTTCTCAAATAATGATACAGTTTTCCTTCAAAGAAAACTTGAATCGTTGCAGTTTTTATCCAGGAAAGCGTTTGAAGGTATTATATTCATCATGAACACTACTCATCTGTATCATCTCGTTGCTTCATTAGTCAAAATTCGGTGCTTAATTAATTTACCCATTCATCCCAAAATAATCATTTTATTCACCGTACAATTTTTAACAAACATTACCATTACTTCAGTCTGCGGATAATAAATTCTATTTTCAAATTTCAAGCGTCATAAGTAAATCGTTATCATTTCCGCAACAGCAAGAAGGAAAAAAAAACAATAAAAAACAAAAAGAAAACCAAAAACAAATACAATACCAAAATCTATAAAAGTTATGTACATGGCACAATAGATTTTCCTCATGAAAGGAAACAGAAAATGTAAAACAGTATGGTAAAAGATGTTTTCATTATTGGAAAATTGATACAAGAGATGGTCATATATAGACTCATATATAGACCGATATAACAACGTGATTAATATGGAAAAGAGTAAACTCTATCCCTATCTCTATAAAGTAGGAAGATATCTCAATACTCCCCCTCAAGTTGGAGCATGAAGATCCAGAATGCCCAACTTGGAAAGAATCGAATGAAATTGATCACGTCCCAGTGCCTTGGTGAGAAAATCAGCCAACTGAGAAGTAGAAGAAACAGAATGGGGAAGTAGGAGTTTTGACTGGATGTGCTGACGGATGAAATGACAGTCGATCTCAATGTGTTTCGTGCGTTCATGAAAAACTGGATTAGAGGCAATGTGAATGGCAGCACGATTATCACAAAAGAGGGGAATAGGATGCGTCTGACGGACACAAAGTTCCTGAAGGAGACGGTTGAGCCAGACAATCTCACTAGCAGTGGTAGCCATTGCCCGATATTCGGCTTCAGCGGAAGAACGGGAGACCACAGATTGTTTCTTGGATCGCCAGGAGATAGGTGAGGAACCTAAAAATACGATATAACCAGTAGTGGACCGTCGAGTGGTTGAACAACCAGCCCAATCAGCATCACAATAGGCACGCAACTGAAGAGAGTTGGCAGATGGGAGTAAAATGCCTTGTCCGGGTGCATTCTTTAAGTAATGGAGAATACGAAGAGCAGCATCATAATGCGGAACCCGTGGTTGATGCATGAACTGAGTGAGAAGATGCACAGCATAACTGATGTCCGGACGAGTAATGGTAAGATAGAGTAAACGACCCATGAGACGACGATAACGGCCAGGATCAGAAAAGAGATCGCCCGAGTCAAGATTAAGGTGGTGCTGATGTTCTATTGGAGTAGAACAAGGCCGACAACCAAGAAGACCACTTTCATCAAGAATATCCAAAGTGTATTTGCGCTGACTTAGGAAGATGCCAGAGGAAGATCGAGCAACTTCAATACCAAGAAAATATTTGAGAGGACCAAGATCCTTGATATGAAATTGACGATGAAGATGCTGTTTAAGGTGCAGAATCTTCTGAGAATCATTTCCAGTCACAATAATGTCATCAACATATATGAGAACGGCCACAAAGGAGGTCGCATTGGAAGAGAGAAATAACGAGGGGTCAGAAGCAGACTCCCGAAAACCCACTTCAAGCAGAGAATGAGTGAACTTTTGGTACCAGTTCCGCGAAGCTTGTTTTAAACCATAAAGAGATTTTTGGAGACGACAAACCCGAGTCTCCCCCTTTTTAGCAAAGCCTTGAGGTATTTTCATGTAGACTTCCTCATGAAGATCGCCGTGAAGAAAGGCATTGGTAACATCCAACTGGTGGAGGGCCCAACGATGAACAGAGGCAACAGCAAGAAGACAGCAAACAGTGACTAATTTAGCAACAGGAGCAAAGGTATCATGAAAGTCGATTCCTTCAACTTGAGTATAACCTTTAGCGACAAGGCGGGCTTTGTAACGTTCAATACTACCATCCGGTTTGAACTTGGTCTTGTATACCCATTTAGAATCGATGGTGCGCTTCCCAGGGGGTAGAGAAACAAGAGTCCAAGTATGATTTGCCTCTAAAGCAGAGATCTCCTGGGCCATAGCGGCACACCAATGAGGGTGTTTAATGGCCTGAGAAAATGAAGTGGGCTCATCAACAGAAGAGATGGCCGCAAGGAGAGCTGTATGATTAGCACTAAAGCGGGAATAAGATAAAGTATGAGAGATGGGATGTACCGTCGAGGAATGTGAAGGACGAGTTGAGGACGATGATGGATTGTTAGGGAGCAATGAGGGCGGAAGATTGATGTCAAAATCAGTGACGCGACGAGAGAGTTGACGAGTGCGCCGTACTGGTGGAGAAGATGCAGAAGTAGCAGCGGGCGAGGACGAAGCCGGAGAAACTGAGGTAGGAAGGTCAACAGCTATAGATGACGGCGGAGCATTCAAAGGTTGAGTAGGTAGAATAGGATCGGAAGCTGCTTGGTGGGCAAGAAGATCATTGTCTTGAGCAGTGGAAGGATTAGAAGTATCGAGGCCTCGAGAATAAGGAAAGATGTTTTCAAGGAATTTGACATCACGGGAAGAATAAATCACCCTGCGGTCCAAATCATAGATCCTATATCCCTTTTGACCATGAGGATAGCCAACAAAACTTCCAGGTTTACCACGAGAATCAAACTTATCTCGGGGTTTACCCGGAACGTGGGCATAACAAAGGCAACCAAAAGTGCGTAAATGTGTATACTCAGGGGATATACCAAATAAAAGCTCATAGGGGGTCTTGTTATTAATCACAGATAGGGGCATACGGTTAATCAAATATGCAGCAGTGAGGATGCACTCACCCAAAAACAATCAGGAGGTGAGCTTGAAAACGAAGGGCTCGAGCCACTTCCAAAAGATGACGGTGTTTGCGTTCTACAACCCCGTTTTGCTGAGGCGTGTGAACACGACTAGTTTGTCGTTCCATACCATAATCAAAAAAATGATTTTGCAAATCAACATGGGTAAATTCGAAACCATTATCAGTACGAGACACCTTTATGGAAGTGTGAAATTGTGTGGAAACCCAATTGAAAAACATCAATAAATACCGTTTAACCTCAGATTTATGCTTCATTAAAAAAACCCAAGTAGCACGACTATAGTCATCAACAATAGTAAGGAAGAAACGTGCTCCAGAATGAGAGGGGGTATGATAAGGACCCCAAATGTCACAATGAACCAAATCAAATGTATGTAGGGAATTATTGTTATGCAAAGGAAATGGCAAACGTGTCTGTTTAGCTCGACAACAAGCATCACAAATTGAAATTGACTGTGGACTAGAAAATGAAATACTTGGAATGATAGAAAGGCGACTTATTGGCATGTGGCCCAAACGATGATGCCATAAGGTAGATGAACTATCCTTTTGTGTCAACAAAATGTTCCGCCCGCCACCAGTATCCAAATGCTCCAAGTAGTACAATCCATCACGTTCTCTACCCACTCCAATCAGCCTCCTCGAGCGTAAGTCCTGAATAAAACAAAAATTAGGACCAAAAGTGAAGAAGCAATTTAAATCTCGAGTGAGTTTGCTAACAGAAACGAGATTAAATCGAAATTGAGGAACCCCCAAAACATCTTTTAAGACTAAATTTTTGTCAAAATGAAAATGACCAATTGTGGAAACCGGAACCCTAGCACCATTAGGTATTTGGACAAAAATAGGATGAGATGGTCGAGAAACATCTGTCAAGGAATGAATCAAATGAGTAGTATGATCAGTGGCGCCGGAATCGGCTGCCCAATCTGTCTTACCGGAAGAGGAGTGGAGGAAGGAGGAGCAGCAACCGTGGGCGGCTGATTACCCAACATGGCAAGAAGCTGCTGAACCCGCGATGGAGTGAGAGTGGCGGCTGCTGCTGAGGAAGGTGACATGGTCTCCGTGACAGAAGAGAAAGCAGCAGGAACAGGGCGAGATCGTTGCTGGCGTTGAGGCTGTCGCCAACCGGATGGATAGCCGATCAATTCAAAGCAATGATCGACCGTGTGATTGGTACGCTGACAATGCGAGCAGAGAAGTTTGTTTGGTCCAATGCCGCTGCGTTGATCAGTCCTATCCCGAACGTCTTGGCGGCGGTTATCACGGCGAGAATCAGCCGGAGATTTGACAAGCAGGGTGGTGGCTTCGACGACGGGAAGACGTTGATCAGAGATGCTGCATTGTTTTTCATCACCGACAACAATAGAATAAGCTCTACCCAAGGTCAGTAACGGTTCGAGACTAAGGATTTGGGATCGCACCGTTTTGTAGGTTTCATCAAGCCCCATGAGGAAGTCATAAACCTTTTCTTCTTCACGGATATTTTCCAGCTGCTTCTTCGCGCCACAAGAACAAACGCAGCAGGAACAAACCGGCAATGGACGAAGGTTCTGTAATTCGTTCCAAACAGACTTCAGTTTGCCATAGTAGGTTGCTGTGGAAGCCTTCTCCTGCTGCAGCAAAGCGATGGTACGCTTCAGATCATAGACGCGAGGGGCGATTCCTTGCGTGAAGCGTTCTTGAAAATCCTTCCAAATCTCCAAGGCAGAGTGTGTGTTTGCAGCGCCGGGTTTGAGTTCCTTGCAGACCGCGTTGGTGATCCAGGCTTTGAGCAAAGCATTGCATTGAATCCAACTTTGGAAATCATCGCTGTTAACAGCGGGTTTGGAGATCGTACCATCCAGAAATCCAGCTTTATTTTTGGATTCAAAGGCAGTTAAAAGGCTATTCCGCCAAGTAAAGTAATTGTCGCCGGTTTTGACTAACGGATCGGTGACAAATAACAAGCCGGGATGATCAGAGGGATGGATGTAATATGGGGATTTCATATCAACGAGGGGTTGAGTGATGACAGATGATGGTGGAGGAGGAAGATCACCGGAAGTAGAGGAGGTTTCGACCATGTCGGCGGAGAAGAAAATGGAGCCGGAGAAGGAAGAGAAAAAAAATGGTGGTTGACGGCTCAAAAAAAATTTTTTAGGGTTTGCTCTGTACCATGTAAAACAGTATGGTAAAAGATGTTTTCATTATTGGAAAATTGATACAAGAGATGGTCATATATAGACTCATATATAGACCGATATAACAATGTGATTAATATGGAAAAGAGTAAACTCTATCCCTATCTCTATAAAGTAGGAAGATATCTCAATCTAGCACCTGAAAATGGCGACTTTTACGACTTCTGTGAGATCGATCAGCGCGTCTTCCATCTAGTGGTGGTGGCGAGCTGAAGAAGCGATTCGGTGGCCGTGATGGCTTCTCATCGAAGAAGATGTCGACGTTGACTTTTTAGCGAGCAGTACCGCTGTCTCCGTCTTAGTTTTCGTGGCGGTGGTGTACGACGTCGAAGTTTTGACATGGCCTTTAGAAGAAGAAGACTCTTTGATGAATGTCTCGGTTTTGGTAGTAGTAGTATAGACGGTGCTGGAGGAAGATTTCATGACTTGGATTGCGCTTGCGGAGCTGCTCGTCTTGGAAGATGACGATTTGATCACCTGTTGTTTATGTTTATCGCCCGATTTGGAGGCATCTCTTAGAACAACTTGCTTGTGTTTATCGCCTGTTTTGGATGAATCTTTCGCAGCAATATGTTTATGTTTATAATGATGATCAGTACCGGTTGATTTTTCCCTCTTTGTCTTTGAATCCATCTCTCTCTCTTTAATCTTGAAGGAAGAAAGAGAACAGAAAAGAAATGGTAGTTTGTGGCTCTAAAGCTAATTGATTAATAGAGTTTTTATAGTTGGTTTTGCAATGGTTAAAATTATTGCTGCTCGTTTCTTTTTTCAAACGGTTTAACATAGGAAACCATTGCCTTTTTGCACTAAAACAATCCATTATTTTTTTCAATTGTAATTTCTTATTTTCCTTCTCCAAAGAGATGGTGACTTTCATGCCGAAATACGACTTGTCATTTTTCTTTTTTCCCTTTTTTTTCTGCTTTAAAGCTACGCTCAAAAGATCAAGAAACAGGAATGATTTTCATCAAATCAAACATTCCGATTAAAATATGATAACTTCATAGTTTGGGACTTATTGCTTAAATTTTTTCAATTGTTGAGACGAAAACGTCAGCTTTCCATTCCAAACAAGGTAATATGAACTTATTTCCTGGCAACTTCTTAGTAGTTTCACAAGTCTACATTATTGGTACTACTAGTTGTTAGACCATTTCGCTTCCGGTTGAGGACTGCTACTGTCTCCTCCACTTATTTTATGATGTTTACTTTCGTATCCTCAGTGTGTACACAGGGAAGGTTCTAAGCCCTGATTATTTACACTTTACATTCGAAAAAAACCCCTATGTATGAACAAATTGGGAGGCAGCTTCTCCGTAGCTTCACTAAAAGTTCACACTTCATTTAATATACTTTTTCTTGGTCGTATTTTTTAGTTCAACAATAAAATACTCGGTGCAAATGATAAAAATGTTGAACAGTTTAAATTGTGATTAGAATTTGAGCCGTAATACGAGCATGCAGTAAGAATTTATCTACCCATTAGAAGAGTTTATCTCTCAGCAATAATAGAAACGTGACAGTAGTTTCTTATTCGCACACTAAACTTTTAGTACATTCAATTTTAGCACTTCTTCCCTGGAAGTATGGAAAATGGAAACAATGAACCCCATTAATAGTTGCATTAATAAACCATCCGCGGAATTAATGACTTCTTTAAGTGTTTGCTAACTCACTATTAAAATTTTGGAGACGCAGATTAGCGAATGGAGCCCGACAAAGCCCTAGGAGCACCCGGGAAAACAGAACGCTAAAACATGCTAATTAACGAAAAGGGGACAAAATAAAGAAGGAGATGTCTCCTAGGAGAAAAGCAAGTAAGGGAAATGGTTTTTGATCATTTCCTTTTTTTTTTTAATGTAAAATGTTTGTCATCAAATCCTGTCTTTCAAAACCCATGACTTTTAGTCAAATGTTTGACAAAATATAATAATTTAATCATTTTTGGACAACTGAAATTAATTCTCAACATTTGGACCTCGGTTTTCTGTCCCATCCATAGTGTGTCTCAAAATATTCTTTTATAGTAACATTTGTAGTGAAAATTTTCCGTTTTAGAACTAATTTGAAAATAAAAACGAGACAAATGTTCAAGAGTTGGGACTAAATCTCAGTAGCACAATTTGGAACTAATCTATCATATTTCTCTAATGTTAGGACTAAAATAAAATGTACTTGTATATTAATTAAGAAATACCTGACTTATTACATCGCATTCTATGTAATGCTAAATTATGAACTTCTAAAACATCTTGTCTACTCACTTTAATCAGTGAGCAAGACTGAAATAAGGAACTACTAGTTACTAACAAAAAAACTACCTCCTGGTCCTCAGAAGGTATTAAAGTAGACCGTGTCCTCAGAAGGTATTAAAGTAGACCGTAAATCTCCAGTCAGAGCTTCACAGTCCGTATAAACTTGAAGTCGAGTGATTCCTAAATGTAATGCCTTTTTCAATGCCAAGAGACAAGTCATTGCCTCGGCTTGAAAAGGAGAAAGCACACTTAGGTCCACCGCTTTGATTTGCATGACCATACCATGATGTGATAGTATTTTTCAGCACCAGCCGCTTTGCGTGTTTGATGGCTAAACGATCCATCAAAAATGACTAAGGAATCAGTCAGACCTCTCTTTGGTAGTGATGATTGTATGTTGGAAGAAGGTTTTCCAACTATCAGTCTGCCAAGGCTTTGCTTGTGGACAGTGACTTCATTTTCGATAAGTCTCCAAAATACCGCCGGATCATTAGATTGGTTTCTCCAAATTTTATCATTCCTTTCCAGCCAGATCCTCCAGCTGATGATCAGAAACAAATCAACCTCCTCTTTAGCTGGATGAGACTGAGTTCACTGAATGAACCATTGATGCAAGGTGTCATATGTAGAATTGAATATCGAGACAAACTGAGGAAAAGCCAAGGCCCAGATGACCCGAGAGGCTTCACACTTAAAGAATAAGTGTAAGCTATCCTCCTCCTGCCTACCACATCTGGGGTATAATGAGTCCACTTGAACTCCCCTTTTGCATAGTTCTGATCGAGTAGAAAGAGCATTGAGTATTGCTCTCCAGAAGAGAAACTTGTGCTTAGATTGACCTCTAGAATTCCATAGTCGTTTCCAAGCTAATTTCTCTGCATTCTGAGTTGCTGGTCTTGGTACGGGTTGTGGCAGGAGGGCGTTGATGGCCAATTGATACTCGGATTTGACTGTGTAATTCCCATGATCAGTAAGTGTCCAATGAAGCTTATCCTCTTGATGTAGTCTTGCCGGATCTATAAAACGTGGGTTCACCATATGATACTTTTTCGCTAGTTTGTTTTGTATTTGTATTAGAAGAGCCTTACAATATGATATATATATATAGCATATTCATTTGCATAAGGTCTAAGTTTCCCTATCTTGTTTTCAAAAGCCATTTGTGTGCTAGGCAGTAGAATATATATACCACTTCCCGATAATTGATTGTTTGAGAACAATTTTATTTTCACTACTTTTGTATAAGTAGTATATTTGCTTTCTGAAGAACATTACCATTTTGGCGGACCTCATACCAAGCCCAAAGTGTCAGTCTTGAGGGGTTCGACTAGTTGTTATACAATGATGTTATCTCTACTCTCAATCTAGTTAAAAAAATATACTCCATATATTTTAAGAAAATAATTTACTTTGTTGTACTGTTTTGGATTTACAAAATGGAACATTTATATATGATGAAGGGAGTGCAATTTTAATACTCGGACAAAAATCTCATAAATTAATTGGCATTTGGTCCCAGAATTTTTCTTTCACAGTGGTTTTGTCATGAGTGTTTGGATGTTTGTCACTTTAGTCCTTAATGTTCAAATACGTGGTTCATCTAACATTTTAAAAAAATAAAAAGAAAAAAGAAAAAAACTCAATGAATTTTACATTTCGATATAAATTTTTTTAAATTTTTTTTTGACTCCTGCATGTAGAATTCTATTGTGTTGGTCTTCAAAATAGTAATGTACCTATGATTTTTTACTTGGCTTTTCATTTTGGACTCCACTGACCATCTGTTACACAAAAAGGAAAAATGCTCCCTCCTCATTAATATAAGGCATAAATAACTACTTTAGATAATTAAGAAAAGTATTTAAGTTAGTTATTTTAGGGGGAACTACCTGTATTACCAACATTAAAAATGTGCACATTCTTTAGGAACCAACTAAATTAAAATTTACTCAATTCAAATTGGGGTTAAGTGGGAAGTACACTATAAATAAAGCTTTAAGGACATCAAATGTCTTACAAATAGGACTAAGAGAAACCTTAAAAGTTGTACATCATAATACAGACCTGATGGAATATATGTCTATCTACTAGTTGAGACTTAAGAGGGATTCATGTAATCAAGGGCCACATATAATGTCAAATCATTTGTTTATGCACTTTTGATTGACCAAGGAACAATAATTGGCCGGCGGCACTTGTGTTAATAATGACTTCTTGTTAATCTTAAACTAATCTTACTCTTACATTAACATCCTAGCTACAAGATAAGTGACACCCTTTTAAAATACCAAAGAAAGACCTACTCCAACAAAATAAAATAAAATAAAATAAAAGAGCATTGAAAGTTTCATTTCTTGTAGATGATCTTATCCCTAAAACCATAAGCCGCCATTTTTCAAAATAAAATAAAAACTTAAGCTGAAAAAAAACTAAAAGAAATGTTGTGACGTATTCATTGTAACGTCAGCATAAGGAAAACCAATTCTGTTTATTGAATTTGTGAAGTTGTTCCACTGTTTGGGTTTGAGAAGGTTGGGGAGTCACTTTTGCGACTGACAAGACAAATAAATAAATAAGTAAAAGAAATGGAAAAGAGGTGTTGATTCCATTTGTGTGGTCGAGCTGAAGGCTTTTGTCTGATTTACGGGAGTTTTCTCCAATGCTGTGCGGAAAATGATTTTCTATAAACGGGATTAATGAAAGTTCGTCTCGATGCATGCATGAATCCAACAAATTTTTTTGTATTTTTTTTGCTTCAGGAACAGATATTAAGAATGGGGTTCGAAAGACAAGGAGATCTGAGAGCAGCAGGATGAAATTTAAGAGTACCCGTGTTTTTTTATGTTCATTGTGTAAGTTTGTCATAATTTATGCATCTGTTTTTCGGGTAAGTAATTATTTCATCTGTCATGAAATAATTATTCCATTTCATTTTTAACTTTTAATTCAAATTATACTAAAATTAAAAACTCAAACAAACAGTCATCTTAACACTGTGTGTATAAGGTAACGTAACAAAGCACACGAATACCGCAATCAGATCAATAGGAGACTAAAGCTAATTTAGATTTGTATCTTATCATTAGGATAATACGTACTAAAGCCTCTTCAGTGTCGACTGATGGTAATTTGACCTTTGTATCAAATTTAACACTCCATTAAACCCAAAATCCAAAATGTAAAATTAACAACACTCGATTTCTTAGGTCTCTATAGATTATTAGATTCTGTGTAGACCTGTCAGCTATCACATGCACTGATAAATGCTACTGGAGATGTCAATGTCGATTGTCTAAACAAATTAATTCGGGGAAGATCCTACAACTAAAATTTTTTAAAATTTTAATTGTAGATACAATATATGATTTGTTTTCATTGCTTCGTTTTTTTTTTTTAATCAATATGAAATGTCGTTGGTCAATAATTAAGACTAAATAGAGAGGTGCCTAACAACAACAAAATGAAAAAAGGGTAAAATAAGTAAAGAATTAGTTCTAACAACAACTGTTGACCTTGTCCTCTGAAGACAGAGGTTGGAAGCAACATAACAGTGAAAGGTAGATTACATAACCTTAAATTTCCCAAAATTTGAATCCTATTAGCTAGAAAGCCGCCAAGTAATTCGAAAAGAATAGTAAATAATAAAAGGACTTCAGACACATAATATTAATTTCGCAATAGGGAATCACGTAAGCTGGACGAGAATCTCATCACCATGGAGGATATATGATCTAAGAGTAATCTTCATGTAGTCCGTTGATGTAAATACAATTCTTTTGTAAACATGAACCGTAATTTTTATAGTCATTTCAACTAAAAATAACATTAGCTACCACTAACATTCATGCATGTTTCACAATTTTTCTGAAAATAGACCGGTTCAAGTAACTCTTAACTTACTTGAGAAGTAATTACGATTTACGAAGACCGTTATTGAACGGAAAACTTCGATTTGAACAGTACATGTTTTTCTTTTTCTTTTTCTTTTTTTCAAACGAACGTGAAATTAGTATATGGTACAACAAGTTAAAAGGCTTAAAGTCACCGTACAAGGTTGTCATATTTGTCGTATTTTCTTAATTTTATCAGAGTTGGATCTGTACTTGCGCGGGAGATAAATTGAAAACTGGGATAAACTTCAATATCTTGTGGGCAAGATGGATGATTTTATTGTTCAAACTCTTAATGAATTGAAAAGAAAATAGCTTAAAACTATCTAACAAAATCCAAACATGATAATTATTTTTGGACGCAGAGTGTATAACACATTGGGGAGGTCCATACAACACTATCTTAGATAGGCCAACAGGGAATCATTGATAATCAATGTGGTTGTATGATTTGTTCAAGGGCAGAAAGTTGAGCCCAGAAACTGGAATTTTCATTATAATCATCAAACCAGTAAAAGTGTTCTTCTACTGAAGAATCATCACTCAGGGTGGTAGTTTTTTGATTATCTGCAGATGCATTAGCCCCATCCATAAGATTGCTTAATGATGATGATGATGATTTAGTACTGTAATTTATCTCAGTGACATCATCACCAGCAGCAATAGCATAAGAAGGAATTTTAATGTCCTGATTACTCTCCATAAGCTCCATCTTTTGGGGCTTAGAATCAAATAACATTGTAGCCGAAATTGGAAAAGTTTCTTCATTATTCTTGTCGTCATAGCAGTGATCTTGATTTGAGGAAGTATATTCAGGGTCCATATTCTTCTGGAAAATTGTTGGTTTTTCTTCATGAATATCATCGTCATCGTCATCTTCCTTCTTCCTCATCATCATAGTCATTTTCCTTCTCATCAGATGACTGTGCCAGTGATTCTTTATGTCATTGTCGGTTCTTCCTGGTAATTTTTCCGCAATCACTGACCATCTGGCCGCCAAAATATAACACAAAAATCATCAATATTAGTACTTATTGTGCCATTTACTTGCATAAAACTGATCAGAGATACACAAATTTTTATACTTCCTACGTTCCAGAAAAATAGTCATTATAAAACCATACAATTGACAAGTTACAATGTGGGATATTTTTCTGGGACGGAGTGAGTACAAATAATGTAGACTTACTTGCTGCCAAATTGCTGATGCAGTTTCAGAATGAGCTCTTCTTCTTCAGGACTATAACCTCCCTTTTTTACTCCTGGCTTTAAGTAATTTTTCCATCTCAACCTGCAACTTTTCCCACATCTATTCAGACCTGAAAATCAATGGTGGGAAAAAAAAAACAACACTTCAACTTTCTGAATCAACAACTCTTCAAAGTTAATCAAAGCTTTCTTAGATAATATACCGGCGAATTGAGGAAGTTGTCGCCAGTTCCAATGGCCATATTTTTGGACATAGGCTCTGAGCTTGTTGTCTTCTTCTTCACTCCAAGCACCTTTCTTCACTCCATCTTTGTCAATGTATGGAGCTCTCACCATTTTAGTTTTTTTTTCGTTTTTTGCTGATTACCTTTCAAAACCAAGTTGTATTGATATGTGAAGGTCACAGCCTTGTGTAAGTGTTCCTCTCTATCTAAACAAAGAGAGAAGAGATATACATACATGTGTGTGTGTGTGTGTGTGTGTGTACAGTTAATCATACTTAAAGTCTTAACCACTGAAAGAATATTTTTATTATTGTGATGATGATATATTCCTTTACATTAATTTCTCTTGTTTCTAATACTGTTTCTGGTCTAAAGAGAGAGAGTGAGAGAGAGAGCAGTGTGTTCCTCATTTTCCTTTGTTTTGCAATTTTTTTTTTTTTTACATATTATATATTTGTAAATTACTAACTTCTTCTAACTATGAACACAAATAATGAAACGTGGTTTTTTTTGTCCACATGAAGTAACATAGGATGTTTCCTTTAGTTCACAGATTTTATATCAGACTTCTATCATTTAGTTATCAATATTAAGAAAGTGAACTAGAGAAGAAGAGAACTGTGACTGTCTTAGTGGCGAGTATTTTGAAAAACTAACTTATGAAGCCACGATTAGATTCTCACCATGAAGAAGGTAAGTAAATAAGGTTCCCAGCGGTGGATAATTAATTATAAAAGTAAAAAGTGAAATAGAGCTAGAGAAAGGAGAGGTTTATGTCATAGTTACCGGAGGTTTCCCAGAATAATCTAGATTATTTAAATGGGGAATGGCTGTTGCCCTTCTCCACTGTGCACGTGTCGTCACGCGATTGACTCTCATAAATATTTGTCCTTTTCTTCTATTATTTTCTTCCACCTTTCCTTTCGGTTGCCAATTTCATCATTCCGCTCTATTATCTTCCCTTTCCAATCCATCTCGCTTCTTTCTTCTTTCTGATTCTAATCCCTGCTTTATTCAAGGTTTGTTCGGACACCACTGTAGTAGGAGGCGTTGATTAATTTACATCGGGCATATTAGTGGAGCACAAGTCGATTGAGGAAGAAAGTGAAGACCCCAGGTAAAAGCAAGTGAAAAAACTATTTTGAGGCCAAATTTCTTTCTCGTAGTTATTAAATTTGAGTCCAATTTGGTCTTCTCTTGTCAAGATTCTGTGATAAATCCAACATAAAGGGTGTTAAGCATTCAATTTGATGATTCTTATTCCTTGATTAACCACAGTAGAAAACCTGCTAATGTCTCTGCGGCTGGTGATTGCTAATATTTAATTGCATGTAAAGTTAAAAATAGGTGGCTACTAATGTTTAATCACAATAGGCACCGTTGTTTTGCACAAAAATAGTTATTTAGATTCATCCCTAACCGGATTACTACGAACTACCGCAAATCGTGCGGTGCACCACTTTCTAGTACTATATAATGCGTATGAATATAAACTACGACAGAAATTTAGTTGGTCTTTAGACATAATCAATCGATATTTCGCATTTCTTACGTTTCATTTATCTTCATTTGCCAAAATTAGCTTCCCCACCATGTCGACTAATCTTCCAATATCCAATATTGATAGTTAAATAATACTTTCTCTGTTCCAAAAAAAATCAACATTATATTTTTAAATTTGTATTATTTTTGGAACAGAGATAATAAGTGATAAGAAGGTGATTGATAAAATTATCGAATGGAATTATATTACAATTTCCTCCGTCCTAAAATTATTGTCCAGTTTGAGTTTTCATTTCTACTTTAAATTATATTAAAAGTAAAATCCCACACTGGACAATAATTATGGGACAGAGGGAATATATAATAAAAAGGGTTAATAATTTGAACTTCTTTAATTTTAATCCATCGTGTTCCCTTCCCGGGGTGAGGCCCTTCTGTGGATCAGGGAGAATTTTCTAAGGTATAGCTAGCGTTCTACAATTAAAATAGTATAATTGATATATAGTAGCGTTAGTTATTTCTAAATTATAAGTATGATCTGATTCTTCTTGGTCACTAGCTGCAACTGGTTCGAAAGAAAATGATAAATATGAAGTAACTAGGAAGGTTATCAATATATTAGTATAGCGATATCTTAATTACGAATCAAAACGTGTTTAAAGTTTAGTAATTATTTATATTGTTTAACTGTTAATATGCTGTTTCTCCGTTCTAGCCTAGCCTCCTTCCAGTTGCTTTCTAAGAACTATACGTACCTTTGGTACGTAGCAATCGCCTACAAATTTAAATAACTGTATTTTTTAGGTAGACAACACTAGAAATATTGTAGCAAATTTGCTATAAAAGGTGATATATATTTCTTGATTCTTGAAATAATTTTACAATTTAAAAATTCACTTTTATTATAAAATGAAATAAGAATCCGAACTAAACGATCATTTTGGAACTAAGGAAATATCCCTTTGCATTTCAATCAAAGCAGTTCGGATCAAGTTATGAAGTTTTAAAGGATGGATTGTATCTGAAAAAATAACATGATCAAAATGCTAATGCAACTTAAAATGTTTACTGAAAACTATCGTTAACAAAATCTGAACAAAACTTCGCACACATTTTGGAAGTAGAGAAGAAGAAGAATAAGAAGTGATAAGATGATATAAAAAATAAAAATAAAAAAAATAAAAAAAAAGGAATGGCAAATGGTCAACGGTTCAACGCCAAGAAAATGGGTGAGAATCTATTTGCTTCGGTTTGGGCATCATTGGTTATAACTTATAAATCGGCTGAACAAAGTGCAGGATAAAACAAATACTCATTTCCCACTTGAGTCTATACATAACTTCCAGGTTGCATGTATAGTTACATATTATCACAACTAGTCGTGAAATACTCCGCGCGAAGCGCGGAGGATTATATGCCCCGTGCGTAAATATTAGTATTTTCTCATATGAACATTTGGAAGTCACTTGAATCTACATATTAAAGTGAAATCAACTCATAACAGCAGAATCCCAAACTGAATTTCCAAAAGAAAATATAACTTCAAACAAGTTCAATACTGTTGAAAATACAAGGTTCAACGACCAGGAAGTTTTAAACGGCAAAAGCATGGTATGGCTACAATTCAGGAACAAAAGAATTGGCCAAAAACCATGACTATAATTTCTAAAGGTTAAAGACAAGACCTAAGAATTCATTAAATAAGATAAAATACCACAGATGAGCAAAAATCATCACGATTCTGAATTAACGAAGAAGTACTTTAGACTCTCCTTGGTTGCTTCGCTTTGCGATCACCACTTGTAGACTCGGTCTTAAGGGGATCAGCTGCAGCAATCTTCGAATCTATAAATATCTTTGGTTTGGCTTCTGCAATAGATTAATCATAATGTACATTAGTAATGGACAAAGAATAAAGAGAAGCAGGAAAGTCTGAAGAAACACTGGTAATACAGTTCTAACCATTAAGGGTTTCAAGGGTTGCAGATTAAACTACAGATTAAATTCTGTATTAACTCAATAGTGTTGATGTCACCTTTTGAGGTAGCTGGGAGCAGTTCAGGGGCATCACATGTGTGAAATCCTTCCTGGTCATCAGCTACTCTGGAAGATTTTCCAGCAGTACCAATTTCAATGAAGTTTCCTTCAGGTAAGCACTGGAGGAGGTAGTGTGGCCTTGCTGTGGCAATCTTTGTTTTTGGAGGTTTAACATAACGGGAAAGCATCTTTGATGATATCATGTTGCGGAAACTCGTCAGGGCTACATCCTCACACTTGAACATTGAAAAAGAAATACCACAACAATTTAGACAAGTCAAGCAGTAAATGCACCTGCAATAATAGAACTAATGAAGAGGAATTTTAAACCGATACAAACCTCTTGGGCATTTTCATCAGTGCTGGTGTCGAATGGGCAAGGATCCGTTCAGCATCTTCACCTAATAATAAAGTTATAACCGTTAAAGGTTGCAGTAAACAAAGTTATTTCATTACTGTCGCAGCAACAATCTTTCATTATTAAGTGAAGCATCAATGTAAACAAAGTTCTTCCATCAGGCAACTACGAATTTTACATTCTAAGGTCACTGGAACTGGTTCAACGGCATCGGATGGCTGAACTTCTTCTTGCACATGAGGAATTTTGGAAGACTGTGCAGCAGAACAAACCTCAGCAAGGTTTCCTTCAGCTGTGGAAGTTGTTTCCCCAGTAGTAAAGAAGTCGACTCGATCAATGGCTTTGTATATGTACTTGTAAAAGTATTTAGTTAACGCCACATGTGTACAAATTAGAACCTTCACGTGACAATTAAACTTCTTCAATAGGTGGGGATTATGCAATAATAACCCATCCATTCTTATAAGAGCAGCCTCGAACCACGACTTGGCGACCAGTGTCGCGCCTATGATAAATTGGATGAGGTGAACCAGTAACAATATTATCCTCTGCAAATGATCTAGGATACTTGTATATGCAGCGGCCAGCACGCAAGCAGCTAGGTACCCTATTGTTAACATGGCAATGGACGTGAAGCATATGGTCGCTAACCATGCTATGTAGAAGAGGATCGCCAGTAGAATCCGGGATCTCCGAAGAGATGATCCTATTAACAGCTTCAGCGTCAACAGGCTTGAAGTTTTCTTGGAAGGTGATGAGGAAATGTGCATGAGGCAATTGATACTTCTGGAATTCCACAGCATATATTAAGGCCGCCACTTCTCCAAAAGTAGTTGTAGTCTTTAACTCATCAACTAAAACCTCCAGTTTGTCTCTAGAAACCTTCCACAACAGATCTGGTTCATCGAATTGATTGTCATGCTGCAGTTGTTGTATCTCTGGCCAGCTGGGGTTACAGGCTACGGTCATCAAGAGGTCCGGTTTTCCAAATCTTTCTAGAAGTGCCATGGAATCAAGGTATGGCTGACGAGGACAGCCAATAGATGAAGCTGGAAGAACAAGTCTTGGACGAAGGCTCCTGATATCAGATACTGAATCCATTGAAGTTTCAGTATTGTTGGACCTGCAGAGACGGAAGACAAGTAAATGTCGGTAGTGATGTGAAGATATGGAAAAGTATTAATAAATGTGGATTGGGTAATAAAGCATTGAGTCAAGATTAGTACCTCAGGTGTAATGTTTCAGGGAAATTACTCTAGGCAGCACAATGCTTCCAAGATTAAAAACTTCAGAATGTTTGAACACTTTGCGTTGCAGAAATCTGAAGGGCTACTAGAAATGGCAATCAATCAGTGCATTGTGCTTAAGCTTTTGCTTATATACGACTAACAATCAAAGTACAAAAGCGAAACTGAGAAGAAAAAGTCAAGTCATGATCATAAAGGCTATTCTTCACCAATCAGAATCCTACCGTACTTCCAAACTATATGGCAAGCGAAACAATATTTAACGAGCCAAAGGTAGAATCAGTACTGCTAAATTACAATGGATTCAGTTAGTTGTAATATTCAGTAATTCCAGGTACTCAGGGCAGTTCAATTGGTCTCGAATTTCATGTTCATTGATAAAACAGTACACATAGAAATATACACCCCAACTAAGAGGCAGGGAAGCAAAGGCAAATACAATGTAACAAGTTTGGCGCTAAATAACAGAAATAGTGCTTTGAAGGCAGTAAACGACAGTTAGAAGACAATGGTATACATGTTTTGTTTCCACAAAAGGGTTTCTAAGAATGCAACAAAGGAAATCAACACTTAAACTAATTAAGAAGGATTTACGATATGGCAAAAGGAGGAGATCTGAAAATTAAAGCACATGGAAGGAAAGAACAGAAAAAAAAAGTACGTCAAGTTCTGAATCTAAATGTAGAAAACACATGAAGGAAGAGCAACACTAGGGAGGGAATTCCATTTACACCAAACAGCCAAAGTTCAGTACATAATAAAAAACAGAGATAGCATTTTTCTGCAAACAACAGCAGCTGTACACTAAATAGTAATCGACTAACTTGCATAAAAGCCAACCAAAAAGGCACAAACAAGCAATAATGATTAAACTTGTACGCATACCCGGCCACACAAAATAAGCTAAACAAAGCATTATATGGAGGGATCAAAAAAATAAAAAAAAATAAAAAAACAAGCATTTCCATCGTCAGGAACAGGAAATGAAGTAAGAGTAGAAACTTACTAGTATAATCGTGAAGCTCTCGGCAGAGATGACGATGTGATAAAGCCGTAGCAAATTAAATCCTTAGCTCATACTATATAAGTAGGACGAGGTTGATTTGAATGCTTAGCACATAGAATCAGTAAAATTGAATGTTCAACCATTAAGAAGCAATCCCTGAGGAAGACGAGACAAAATTGATAATATTACAAAATCGACGGAATTTTCAAAAGGTTAAAAGAGAGTTCCATGACTTCTTAAAACATACCTTTGATATGGTAGAAGATTAATGCCATTGACCCAAATCCCTTTTTTGCTGCCTCCCAATTCCATGTGGGTTTGAGAATTCAAATGCATCATTTGTTTTTTCCTAAAAAAAAAAAACTCTTCTGTTGCAGGTCTTAATTTGGGAGAACGACAGGTTGCTGTCAGGAAGCTCGCATGAATCAGATGAATTCGGGGAAGCTCCAGTATGGCAAAAGGATTGTAGATCTGTTGAACGCATGTGAGGTGAATCCTCTGAAAGAGGAAAAAAAAATATTGCTACACATTTATGAAAAAGCCAAGTATAATATTAAAGTGAAATGAGACCAAAAAGACTAAAAAGGGACTTCGACGTTTAGAGTTTGGGGTGAGGGTAATTTGGACTGAGTCGTTCTATGATGGACCACATGTGTCATGAACCAAGGGATTAAATTGGAGTTTTGGAAAGATTAAGGGCCAAAGTGGAGACGAGAAAGACTTGCTGGATTTATTGCGTTTTACACACATTTGTAAATTTCTTTATGAATTTCAAGTACGGGTGTAATCGAGCTGAGCCGAGCTCGAGCAGATGTCACGGGCTTACTTTTTCAAAATAACGGCCGTGCGGCACTTGCACAAACCAACTAACGATCAAGTGCTAGCTCAGCCTTAAGACCCCCAAAACGTGCAAAGCTAGGCAAGACCTTAAAGAACGGAGGCAAAGAAAAACTGAGACTTTGAAAGTGAAAGAACGATGAAAGCACAAGAGAGCTTAAGGAATGCTTGAGAACTTTACTCAAAGCTTGGATGGATTACAAATGAAAGGGGCATGGGGTATTTATAGGCAAACCCCAAGTCCTAAAGAATTCTAGAGAATTCTATGTACATAATAAAATAATGGAATTTTAGAGAATTCCTACAATAAAATATTCTAAGTTCAAAATATCTACAAGTCTCTAGAATCTTCCACACGGTTCTAGCAAACTCGGGTAGCTTCTACACGGTTCCACCCATTTCTAGAGAGTTCCGGGCCTCTCTAGAAAATTCCAGAGTCTTCAAGATTTTACCGGAGAATTCCACAAGGCTCTAGACCGTTCCGTCCCATGTTCGTCTACGAAAACCACCTGAATTCGTGGTGAAGAAAAACTGTCCGTGACATCCTCCCCCACCAAAATGGTGCATCGCCCCGATGCACCTAAGTCTCGAAGGCAATGTTGATAGGAACGGGTGCACGATTCTCCTCAAAGTCCTCGATCAATTTGGTGAATTGCCAAAGCTTCTCGATTGGCTCCCAACTCGTCTCACTCATTGGCAAATTCTTCCATTTCACCAAGTATTCTTTAGTTGCTGCCCGCTCTTGCCCCGAACGATCCTCTTAGAAAGGATCTCCTCTGCGGTCCGTTCCTCATGCTCGCGTACGCCAGCTGGTGCCCTTGAGGAAACGTTCCGTTCTTTGTCCTCTGGGTCCTTGCGGTATGGCTTAAGTAGGCTCACATGAAAGACTGGATGAAGCCTTGAAAAGGCCTCGGGTAGCTCTAGCTTGTAAGCAACCGAACCCACTTTCTTAAGAATGGTGAAAGGACCCTCGTATCTGCGCATGAGACCCTTGTGTAGACCACGGCTCCGTCCATGCTCATAAAGCTTCACCAAGACTTGGTCGCCTTCTTCAAACTTGCGACGGGTCCGTTTCTTATCCGCCCATTTCTTCATGCGCGCGGCCGACTTCTCCAAGTAGAGTTTTGCCTCGTCGGCCCATTCTTGCCAATCTTTGGCAAACTTGTATGTGGGTGGGCTATTGCCCTTGTAGCCCCCAAGAATGTCCTTAGGCGTAGTCGGTTGGAAACCAAGGACAATCTCAAATGGACTTTTGCCCGTGCTCTCACTCCGCATCAAGTTATAAGAAAATTGGGCAACGTCTAGCAAACGTACCCAATCTTTCTGGTTGGCTGCCACATAGTGCCTAAGGTACACCTCCAAGAGGCCGTTGATGCGCTCCGTCTGCCCATCCGTTTGCGGGTGCAAAGATGTAGACATCTTGAGCTCCGTCCCAAGCAAACGAAAGAGTTCTTGCCAAAAACGGCCGGTGAACCTAGAGTCCCTGTCGCTTATGATCGATGTAGGCAACCCCCAATATTTCACTACATGCCTAAGAAAGAGTTTGGCCATTATCTCTGTGGTGCACTCTTTTGGGGCGGGTATGAAGACCCCATACTTAGACAAACGGTCCACCACAACAAGTATGTTGGTGCAACCCTCGGAAACGGGCAGGCTCACGATGAAATCCATCGAAACGTTGTCCCACGGGCGTTCCGGAATAGGCAAGGGTGATAACAAGCCATGCGGGTGGTCTTGCTCGGTCTTGTCTTGTTGGCAAACTAGACAAGTCCTTACATACGTCTCCACATCTTCCCGCATGCGAGGCCAATAGAAGCGTTCATGGACTAAGGCAAGTGTGCGATGCGTACCTGGGTGACCTGTATAACGGCTATCATGGCAATCCCTTAGAATCTCCTTTCTAAGTCCATCCCATGCGGGCACGTACAAACGGTTCCCCTTGGCATAAAGTATCCCATCCTCAAGCCAGAACCGTGTTGTCTTGCCTTCCTTCACGAGCTCCATGAACCTTTGGGCTTGACGGTCGTGCTCAAGACCCTTCTTGATGCGATCAACCAGCGTCCCCTCGGGTATGCTAACGATTGGAGCAAGACACGCCTTTTGGCTTAGGGCGTCGGCCACGTGGTTAGTCTTCCCCGGGCTATACTCAAGCTCGTATTTAAACTCGGCCAAGAAGTCCAACCAACGTGCTTGCTTGCTTGAAAGCTTAGGTTGGCTTTGATGGTAGCTCACTGCCCGATTGTCCGTCTTGATCTTGAACGGTGTGGCGGCCTTTAGGTAGTGCTCCCAAACTCTAAGGCAGTGAACTATAGCCAACATCTCCTTCTCGTGCGTCGGCCACCTTTTCTCGGTCTCGTTCAACTTGCGACTTTCAAAGGCGATCGGGTGACCATCTTGCATAAGAACGCCCCCAATGGCGAAGTCCAAAGCATCAATGCACACCTCGAATGGTTTCTCAAAATCAGGGAGAGCTAGGACTGGCTCTCGAGTGACGGCGTCCTTTAAAGTCTCGAACGCTGTTTGGTGTTTTGGTGTCCAACACCAAGCTTGCCCCTTTTTCAAGAGATCCGTTAGTGGAGCGGCTATGGCGGAGTGCCCTTCAATAAACCGCCGTTAGTAATTAACAAGCCCCAAGAACGATCTCAGCTCCGTTGGCTTCGTGGGTGCCTCCCACTCCACGATAGCTTTGATTTTGGCCGGATCCATGCGGATTTTGCCCCCACCAATGATGTGTCCCAAGAACGACACCTCCTCAAGGCCGAAGGAACACGTCTCCCTTTTAACATAGAGCTGGTTTTCTCTAAGGACTTGAAAAACGGCTCTAAGATGCTCCACATGCTCCTTCATTGTGTTACTATAGATAACGATGTCGTCCAAGTATACTACAACGAACTTATCAATGAAATCCGCTAGCACACGTTGCATCAGAGTGCAAAACGTGGCCGGGGCGTTAGTTAAACCGAACAGCATAACAAGAAACTCATAAGAGCCATACCTCGTCACCATGGCCGTTTTCGGTTCATCACCGGGTACTATGCGTACTTGGTAGTATCCCTTCCGCAAGTCTAGCTTGGAAAAGATCCGTGCCCATTGCAGCCGGTCGAACAAGTCCGCTATAAGTGGGATAGGGTACTTGTTCTTCACGGTTAGCTTGTTGAACGCCCGATAGTCGATGCACAAACGTAGCGTCCCATCTTTCTTGCGTTGGAACAAGGCCGGCGAACCCCACGGACTTTTAGACGGCCTTGCATGACCCGATTCAAGTAACTCCTTGATTTGCACCTTGAGCTCCTCTAGCTCGCTAGGGGACATACGATAAGGCACCCTGGCTATCGGTTTCGCCCCGTCCACCAACTCGATGGCATGATCAACCTCCCTCCTTGGTGGAAGACCTTTGGACAAATCGTCGGGCATCACATCCTTGAACTCAACAAGGACTCGCTCTATGGGAGGCGGGATTCGTTCCTCCTTTGCCGGCTCCTCTGTGCATGGTTCCTCTTCAAACACCATGGCGGCAAAGGTGTGTTCACCCCGTTTTAGCCCCTTGTTCAGCTGGGAAGGGCTAATCTCATTTTCCCGTCTAAACTTTAACACACAAGGCTTCTCGCCTTGGAGGATCACCATCGTGTCGTTGCTAGGCACGATGATCGGCTTTACCTGGTCTAAAAACTCCATGCCAAACACAAGACCGTAAACATCCATAGGTGCAATGGAGAAATTAGCCGTACCTGACCAGTTGCCGATTTTAAGAGGCACATCCCTGGCTTTGCCTACAAGACCCGTCCATTCGCCGTTCACGCCC
Source organism: Oldenlandia corymbosa var. corymbosa (assembly GCA_949775105.1). Lineage (NCBI taxonomy): Eukaryota > Viridiplantae > Streptophyta > Magnoliopsida > Gentianales > Rubiaceae > Oldenlandia > Oldenlandia corymbosa. The sequence continues at coordinate 8,754,615 of OX459124.1, forward strand.
TTGAAACGGCCTTTGCTAGGTGTCCACTTGACGCCAAGCGAACTGGCTACCTCTTCTGTGAGATAACTCGTGTCGGTCCCCGTGTCTAGCATGCCCCATCTAGACCCGTTTGCGAATGATGCCTCCATGTAAGGACGGCCTTGACGTGTCTCGGCCTTGGCATGCACGGCGTCTAGCCGTTTCATGCAAGCGACCCGTTTCTCCTCTTCTTGGCACAAACCTTGTGCCAATGCTGCCAACTTCGAACGAGACGGGCAATAATGTGCCATGTGCGCTCCCCCGCACAAGAAGCACCCTTGAAACTTCTTTGGCTTGTCCCCCTTGGTCTCCTTGCTCGAAGACGGCTTTGTAGAGTCGGCTGCCGGTTTTGCGGGTGTGGAAGACTTCCCTTTGTCTCCCCCACCTTTGCCTTGGAACGGCTTCTTGCCCTTGTCCTTGGAGCTATCCTTCTTTTGGAACTCAACGAGCGACTCGGCCACCTTTAACGCTCGATCGATGTCCTGGACTTCTCTCCGTTGTAGCTCAAGTTTGGCCCAACGGTTGAGACCGTCCATGAAAGTAAAGAACGCCTCCTTGGGCGAGAGATCCGGAATTTCAAGCATCAAGTCCGAAAATTCCTTAACGTATTCCCGGATTTGGCCTTCCCTATGGTGCAGACGGCGAAGCTTGGCCCGGGCTTCGTCTTCCGCATCCACGCGTAGGAAATACTTTCTAAACTCTTCCTTAAAACCATCCCACGTGGTGAAGACCGGGTCTCCATCCCCCACGGGTTTCATCATACGTTTCCACCATGATAAAACACTATCTTTAAGATAAAGAGAGGCTTGGAAGAGTCTTACCGAGTCGTTCATGATATTCATAGCCCCAAAGTACCGTTCCATGCTGTAGAGAAAGTTCTCTACGTCCCTCAAGCGACGGCTACCCTTATATTCGTCCGGCTTGGGCGCCTCAAGCCTTGGAACCGTCCCCACGGCTCCGGTTGTCCCTTGCAAGGCCACGGTGTCAAGCCGTGCCTTAAGACGCGCCGATTCTGCCCGAGAAGTCTCCAGCTCCCCCATAAGCCGGTTGACGTCGTCTTGGAGGGCGGCAACACGAGCAAGGCTTTCCTCCTTCGACTTGTTGCAACGTTTCACCATTTCGTTGAGCGTCCCTAGCATGTCGTCCTTCATTTGCTGCATGACCTCTTGCAATTCCCCTGCGAATCGCTCCATGCGAGCTTCGACGACCCCTGCTACCACCTCAGGGTGCTCGTCCCAACGGTCTTGGTGGTCGGCCACAGCAAGCTCTAGCTTGGCAAGCCGTTTCTCGAATTCCACCATCGGCTGCCTAACGACCGACTTCTCCTTGCGGCTTCCTTTGCGGGTGGTCCTCCCCACCTCGCGGGAAACGTGATCTCCCTCAAGCTCTGACCCTTGAACAACCTCCGAAGGGTTGGACATAGCTTATGCACGAAAGAAAACCAACAAACGGAAACGTAGACGATGTAGCACACCAAGTATCGAGCCGAGGCTCTGATACCAACTGTCACGGGCTTACTTTTTCAAAGTAACGGCCGTGCGGCACTAGCACAAACCAACTAACGATCAAGTGCTAGCTCAGCCTTAAGACCCCCAAAACGTGCAAAGCTAGGCAAGACCTTAAAGAACGGAGGCAAAGAAAAACTTAAGAGAGTTTGAAAGTGAAAGAACGATGAAAGCGCAAGAGAGCTTAAGGAATGCTTGAGAACTCTACTTAAAGCTTGGATGGATTACAAATGAAGGGGGCATGGGGTATTTATAGGCAAACCCCAAGTCCTAAAGAATTCTAGAGAATTCTATGTACATAATAAAATAATAGAATTCTAGAGAATTCCTACAATAAAATATTCTAAGTTCAAAATATCTACAAGTCTCTAGAATCTTCCACACAGTTCTAGCAAACTCGGGTAGCTTCCACACGGTTCCACCCGTTTCTAGAGAGTTCTGGGCCTCTCTAGAAAATTCCAGAGTCTTCAAGATTTGACCGGAGAATTCCACAAGGCTCTAGACCGTTCCGTCCCATGTCCGTCTACGAAAACCACCTGAATTCGTGGTGAAGAGAAACTGTCCGTGACACAGAGGCTTAATCGAGCTAGGCTCGACCAATTCTTCACAGGCTGGAGCTCGAGCTCGGTCGAGCTGAAATATTTGAGCTTGAGTTCGAGCTCGACCCTTAAGAACAAAGCTCGAGCTCGGCTCGTTGGGCTCGCTCCGTATCAAACTTTTGAATTCAGAGTGGCTCGAATTCAAGCCTGTAATCGAGATTTTATAGCGAGTGGGGATGTAGAAACAAAAAGGTCAACCCATCGGAAAAGAGGAAAATTGGAAAATAAACATCTTCAAATCTAATCAAAAATTGAAACACCCACTCCAATTCAATCCCTTTGATCCGGCACCACTTTATTTCCCAAACGAAATAAGGAACAAAAGAGAAACAAAAACCCACAATTCCAAACTCTCAGATATATTACTCTTCTACATCTCCGAAGTGACGTTCACAGATTTGCTCTCGAAAAGAACGCGCCTCTTTGACCTCGATAGATCTGGCGATGGAAGTTAAACTTCCAAAGCTTTTGAACAGTTATGGGTTTTCTCTTTCCTGGTCAAAATTGATGATGAGAAAGGCTTGAAGGTTTTGATAGATGAAGATACTAGAAGCTAGGGATGTTCGCGGTCCGGGTGGTCCGGTTTTTAACCTAAACCGTGAACCAAACTATTGAAATGGTTTTTAAAATTTTGAACTCGAAACCGGACCAATATATATTTAGAACCGAACCAAACCAATCTGTTTTGAATGGTCCGGTTTGTGCAGTTTCACGGTTTGGGTAAAAAATTGGGCCTTTTTTATTGGTCCTCAACTTGGGTCTTTTAATTTTGGTTTCTAGGCTGAAAATAAGACATTTTCTTTAGCTTGCAACAAAAACAAAAATGCCCATCCATGCAAATCTCTTATAAAACTTAAAAAGCATCCATATTGTTAAGTCTTAACCCAAAAAAAAATTGTTAACCAAATAGAAGAAAAGAGAAAACGTTAAACGAAACTTCAGAATAAATACTACTAAAAAAAAATAAAAATCGAAGATTTTAACTCTTCGTTTTGAAGAGTAGCTTCAAGCTTCAACAGTTTCTCTTCTGGCAAGATGTCTTCTCCTCCTCAGCCGACTAATTTCAATTTTCAACTGTATATTCGAAGTAAAAATATATTCAAAAGTTAATTTCACATAATTTCACATCACTTTTACAAAATAGAACTAACTAAAAATTACATAGGCACAAACTTATTTTCATTATACCTACAAACATATTCTCTTCCTTGAATAGTTTAATCTCTTCTTGTCATTCAATGTTGTCCATGCAAATGTTGACATGAGCTGCAAAATCTGAAATGAAAACAAGTCATACATTTGTCAAAAAATTATATAATCATAAATAGTCAAATGTTAAGGAAAAAAATGAAACCTACCATTCAAGTTTTTCTAGCTCTTCAATTTCCTTCAAGGCATCTTGATAATCAACCTTCTTCCTTTCCTTTTTGTACTCACCCCGAATCCAATCTTGTGTGCATATAAGTACTTGCACTGTTTTAGGTGAAAAATTACTCCGGAATGGATCCAAAATACAACCTCCGGCACTAAATGCAGACTCAGAAACAACCGTAGAAACCGGCACAGCCAATACATCCTGTGCAACCTTAGACAAAACTTTATATTTTATTGAATTTGCCTTCCACCAAGCTAACACATCGAATGGACCCTTTGAACTCTCTTTTCCATCAGCTAAATAATTTTCCAACTCAGACCTCTCACCATTTGTTCCAGTTTGCAAACGAGACTTGAATTTTAGCATACGTCTCTCTTCTGAGCTAGGAGGCTTATTCTCATTATTTGCACCAGACTTGTTTTTCGTATGAGAGGAAGATTCCCCAACATGGGAAGTATCATGAGATGAATAAAATTCATAAAGCTTATTTAAAGTATCACTTACATTTGCCTTCAACTTGGCTACAAGATCAGAATCGGGTACATTTCTTCAAAACACCAATCAACATAGTCCTTCTTGTAACGGGGATCAAGAACCACAACTACATATAACAAGGAATTCATTTTCTTCATATCTCCCCAATATTTATCATACTTTTCCTTCATCTTTTCAGCCATGGCACTCATCTCTGTATCATCAAGATTTATACGGTCTAAAATATGGTCATGTAACATACACATATCATGAAAAAAATTGTTGGAAGTTACATACAAAGAACCTGAGAACCGGTTTGTCACTTCAAAAAACACTTTAAAGAATCTCATAAAGCATTCTGCCAACTCCCAATCACTGTCTTTAGGTGGCCCAATTCTAGAAATATCATATCTTTTTTTTGCCTCCTGTTCCTTCAAAATGTCACTCAGTCCAACATTAAAAAATCGAGTATAATGTCCATTATCCTCCATTCGCTCAAAGGCTTTTCTATATTTCATTGCCGACTCCAACATCAAGTAAGTAGAATTCCACCTAGTAGAAACATCTAAACAAATAGCTCCACTATCATTCAACCCTTTTGTCCTCATGCATTCTTATCCAAACATGGTTATGGTAGATCCAATGCTCTGTATTGCTTATCCAACGTGTTTGTACTGGTTATCCAGCCAATGTATATTTGTTGTCCAAATATTTCTGTAAATTCCTAGAAACAATGGATAAGTAATATGCTGCAACAGTATTGTCAAATACTGGTTATCCAACTAGTTACTGATAATTATCCAATCATTTTCTACCGCTTTTCTAACCCTTTCTTCTTTTTATAATGGAGGTAGTTTCTTATGCTTGTCCATAATCTTACTTCTAGTTATACAACCAGTTTGCACTGGTTATCCAAGAGCTCTCTACTTCTTATCCAAATGTTTGTTAGTGCAACAGTACTATCAAATAAAAGAGGTTGGATAAGCACTAGGAAACTGGGGGATAGGCAGTGGCCCGATTCAAGTTCACTCTCACATTTTTTTTGCTGATGGAAATATGTACATTCGAAGGCGTTGAATAAACACTACAAAAGCAATGAATAGCCTGCTCAATTTGGAGAAGCTGTAAAAATGATTGGATAAACAGTACAAATCGGTTGGATAATCAGTGTAAGAAATACGGATAAGGATATCCAAGAAAAATGTAAAAGGAAAAAAAAGTTGAAGAAGATGTGGAAACCGGTTAGTTGGATAGTCGGTATGAAAACATTAGACAACTATTTTTCAAAAAAATAAAATAAAAGAAAAAAAATGATTGGACAAACAATTAAAAACCTGTTTGGATAAACAGAGAAAACGACTCGATAACCAATGTAAACCGGTTGGATAGTCGATACAAAAGGCCGGACAAGGACTTGCACAAAAGAAATAAAGAAAAAAAAATTAGTTGGATAATTAGTACCAAGCAGTTGGATATCCATAAGTTCATTACTAATTATCCGAAAACTTTATACTGCTTATCCATATATTTTAACTGCCTATCCAACCAATGATTATTCCTTATCCACCATAACATTGGATTTCAAATCATTAACAAAACTCTGCCAATATCTCAATAACAAAGATTAAACCAATGGAGATCAAATTAAATTTGATTTCTAAAAATCCAATCATGTTATTAAGGGTGGGGGTGGTTATTGCTGATAATTCAAAAATGATTGAACAAGTAGTACTGATTAACCAACTATTTCTTGTGCTTATTCAAACAGGGTTTGTACTGTTTATCCTATCATTTTTATGGCTTGTCCAAAATCACGGTGGTTATCCATTGGTTTTGTAGTATTTACCCAACGCATTTGAATGTACCTATCTCCATCGGCAAAAAATGTGAGAATGAATTTGAATCGGGCTGCCGCATATCCATCCTTTTTCTATTGCTTATCCAACGTCTTTGTACTCACTATCCAAGACAATATTTCTTTCATTTCTGTCCAGAACATTTTAATTTTTTATTTTTCAAAATTAATATTCAATATCTATCATATCGGATGAATCTCGTCGAGCTATATAAATTTCATATGTAATTCTGTTTCTAATTCTTTATGGATCAAGAGATATAAGGAACACAACAACATGAATGTAAAATAAGTTCGTTATCCATCTTTTTAAACTGGATATCTATCAAAATAACATACAAATTTCTTTCATTTCTGCCCATCAAGATTTAGTCATTTTTAAGTTCGAAAAAAATATTCGTTATGGATTAGTTTGATAAATCTAGATGAGTACTATAAATTTTATATATAATTCATTTTCTAATTATTCACGGGATAAGAGATATGCTCATTTGAAAATTAGAGATACTTTATGAAGAGAAAGAAGAAAAAATTATAGGGACTAAATTTACAAAACATAAGAAGTGTCAGAAAAAATATAATAAGAATCCGCCAAAGTTCTCTATCGATCTTTCTCCCATTCCTGAGTCATCCTCCCTTTCCTGCCGAAGCCACCGCTAATACCCACGGTAGCATAAATCCAATTGGAATTTGTCTTCTTTGATTTAAATTACTTCTTTTTTTAATTACATGCGTAATTAAAGTCTTTTTTTTTTTATGTGAATTTGTCCCAAAGCAGAAGTGGTTTTATTTTTCCTTGTTTCTTTCTTGCTGCGTATTAGGTTGTTGCTGGTTGTGAGAATATATAGGGTGCCGTAGAAGAGGGTTTCGATGAGTACGGGATTGCTGCTTATATATTCCAAGAAAGAAAAAGAAAACAGGAAAAAGGCTAGATAACTTGTGCAACTATATAGGGATTACTATTTTTTTATAAAGAAAAATAGATGCCGATGGCCGGCGCCAGAGAAGCCTTCTGAATTTCAATTACATGGAGGAATATTTATTAAATTGGGAGGATGAAGTAGTCTTTTTATATTTAAAGAAACATAAAAAATGCTTTTAATGCTAATAGAAAAATTATGCCCTTGATAATAATTTTTGTGTTTCTAATGCCCTTAATACAAATCTTCTATATATATATATATAGAGAGAGAGAGAAGGAAACACAAAGGTTAGGTGATAAGAAACATAATTTAGTTTCTGTTAAGTTGCACTTTGTTATCTAATAATACAAACTCCTTCTAATATAATACACAAAACTAAGATTACATAAAATATATTAACACCAGAACACCTGAAATGATGTTAACGATGTTTACTATGGAAAATATTGTAGTAAGGGAACTCACCAAACAATGAAATTCGTGAACTCCTTTTCTCCAAGTTGTATTTCACGGTACCTAAAATATGGATTTCAAGATAAGAATAAAGCAGAAACTTCTGGATCTGTGTATAGGATCACTTTAATTAATGATATTCCTCTGTCCCAAAACTAGTTCTCCGGTTTGGATCTTCACTTTTAGTACAATTTCTTTACTCTTAATTTTCTGAAAATATGGTGTAGTTTGAATTTTACTTTTAAGTTCAATTTGTACTAAAACTGAAAATTTAAATTGGACAATAATTTTGAAACAGAGGAATATTAAAAATAAAAATCAAAATTTAACAATAATTTTAGTACAAGGAAGTAACAGTTGAAAGAGTTTCAGAATTAACGTTAAGGTAGGAAACATTAAAGTCAGGCCATGGGCCTTTTTAATTTGCTCATGTTTTACAAAGATGTCTTTACACATTTTGGTACATACACTATAAAATTTTCCATGATAAAAGAGATTTAAAAACATTGATCATAAGCCCAAGTGCCCCATTATATTTGCTTTGCCCTCGGTTTCACCAAAACGTCTTAGTAAGATTGTGGGGATAACTAAACATGTCTCAATAACACTATGGAGATAGCGATCTTTTCTTGTACTGACGTTGATTTCATGAACACTGAAAAACTCCAAGCTTTCTTGGTTTAATGGATTCTCAACAAAGTTTGATTACAGACACGCAGCAAACTGCATTCTTGTAAATTTTACTCACGAATATTGCAAACAAGAAAAAAGACATATTTTACAGATTACAATATACAAAAAAAAAATAAAAATGAACCTATCATATCTTCCTTCATCTTGGTTTGAGATTCATTCCTTTCTCTACAACATTCCTTTGTTGCATTTGATCTTGCATTACGAGATTCATTGAACTTTGATCCCTTGATCCAATTCACTGCATCTCCTCAAATGCTTGCTAACTCCTAATGGATTATCCAGAATGGTTATAGAATATAGACAACCTATCAGATGTTGATTCATACCAATTCCAGTCCATCGATAAGGGAAAGTCATCAGACACTTTGGCATTTGGCTTTCAAACATTAATCTGTTTTCACCCCTTTCGTTACTGTACAAATCAGTCCAATGGTTTTGTTTCTCAAATATCTGTCGCACAACCTCGATATTCTTCATCATTTTCAATTCTTCCCACAGATCAACCGGAAGTTCGGAGACGTTCTTCCCACTGTAAGCTTTCCTAATCCTAAAATTAGCTACCAGTGCCACATGGTCAGATGATCACTGAGGTGTAGGAAGTAGCCTTTTCTTGCCTATGTTTTTATAGAAAGGGATTTCAAACACTCCATCTAACTTCAACTTATTTTGCGGATACAAAATGTAGTCCAATGTCTAATCTTCATGTCCACCTGATGCTCCTGAATAAGCGTTGGAGAGATTCATTGAATGATTCAATTTCTGATATTTTTATATCCCTAATACATCATTTTTCTCCTGCCTTAGTAACCAATCTTACCATTCACAAGGTAAGTGTGGGTATCGCTTCCTGGAGGCGAATTCGTGTCACCACAAACTAAAACCGGAATCCCAAAAGAATCGATTTTTTCAAGTCTACCAATGAGGGATGAGTTGCATAGACTATGACTGGTCCGACACAGAGAGAGATGAGTAGCACAAGATGGGAGGAAGTGCAAATTTTGAATCATAGAGGCATAAGAATTGCAGAAGGAAGGGTAATTGACAAAATGAAGTCTGTTAATGAAATATGTTATAGTCATGCTAGTCACTCTTTTATAGGTACTAGGAATCATGAACAACATTATTTCATGGAGCATAAGGGGACTTAACATACCCCTGCAGCATAGGGAAATCACTAATTTTCTCGATGTAAATAAGGTGGGAATGGCTGGACTTTTGGAAACAAAACTGAATAATGAAAAGGTGGGCAAACTGATGAACAAGAAATGTGCCAATATAATTATGTCAGTAACCATGAACATAAGGAAAAAGGAAGGATACTGATGATTCGGAAGAAAGGAGTGTAAAGTGCATGTAAAAAAAGTGAAAAAGCAATATATTCATTGCTTGGTTCAAGAGCAGCAGAAAGAATACTATCTTACAACTGTGTATACAGATCACACAACACAAGGGAGAAGTCATATGTGGCAGAAGTTAGTCAACTTAGCCAAAGGAGTTAATAAAGCATGGATTATGGCGGGGTAGTACAATTGTGTACTGAACAGTGAGGAAAAGCTAGGAGGAAGAAATGAAATCACTTCAGACTCAGATCAATTCAAAGGAATGATAGAGCAATGTGAACTTTGGCAGGTATGTACATATGGGGGTGAATTTACATGGTCAAATAAGCAAATGGAGAAGATGAGAGTCTTTGCAAAGTTGGATAGAATCCTTGTTAATGGTGAATGGCTTACAGAATTCCAGAAGAGTTATGTTAACATTTTGCCAGCAGGGATTTCTGATCACAACCCTTTAGTAATGAAATGGGGAGAAGGAATATGGTAAGTCTTAAGCACTGCCATTACTCTATTTTTTTGAAGTAATAAATTCCAGGATTCTAGAGACTAGGGAGTAGAATAGTGCAATATTCATCTTTGAGGTATGCCCTCTCAGTGCGTTATGCTATTTTATTCTCTAGTTGTTCAGGGGTTAGGGAATAGAATAATACAATATTCATTTTAGAGGTATACCTTCTTCGTGTATTGTGCTGTTTTATTTTTTTGGCTCTTCAGGATTCTTTCTTCTTCACCTAAAAAAAAATTAAATGGGGAAAAGGAGGGCATGAGGCTAAAAGATCATTTAAATTCTTCCATATGTGGATGGATCACCCAGATTTACAAGCAGAAATTGTTGAAACCTAAGCTAAAAGAGCTGAACAAAAAGCATTATGATGGGATAGAAGCCAAAGAATTAGAATGGAGGTTGAAACCAGAGGAAGTACAAAAAAGACTGATGACTGATCCTCAAAATGAAAAAATGGAGGCAGATGAACATAACACTGTCAAAGTGTATAATGAATATAGTAAAGCAGCAGTTAGCTTTTGGAATAAAAAACTGAAAGAAAGGTGGATACAAGAGGGTGATCTCAACATCAAGTATTTTCATGCAAGTGTTCAACAAAGAGCAAGCAGAAACAAGATCGGATCATTTATCAATGAACAAGGTGAGCTGATAGAGAATTGGACGGAGATGGAGATGCACTTTATTCAGTATTATATGCAGTTATTAGGAACAAGCAAGGAGAGAACACCAGCAAGATGTGAGGTTTTCAGCTCAGGGATCAAACTGTCTGTATATCAGTAGATTCTCCTGGCTGAAAATTTTACACTTGCTGATGTTAAATCTGCCATGTTTGAGATTGATCCTAATAAGAGTGCAGTGCCAGATGGATTTAGCGGTGGTTTCTATAGAATGATGTGGCATATAGTGGGGAGAGAAGTAAGTGATGCTGTGTTGGAGTTTTCAAGACTGGTAAACTGCTGAAATAGCTTCATGCTTTTCTAATCTCATTAATTCCAAAAACTGATTCACCACAGAATGCAACAGAATTTAGACCAATCTCATGTTGGAATACAGTCTACAAGTGCATCTCAAAAATGTTGTGTAAGCAGATAAGTCTTATTCTGCCTGATTTGGTGCATCTCAATTAGGGCGCTTTTATACATAGTAGGCTCATCCTTCACAACATTTTGCTTGCAAAAGAACTAATTAGATTATACAAAAGGAAGAATACAGTCCTTAGATGTGTTATGAAAGTCGACTTAAAAAAGGCCGTTGATTCTGTGCACTGGGACTACAAGAAAATAGTCGAACAACCATGGATTTTTTCGGCCGTGGGTATTCCGTGCAAGAAAATAGTCGAGCAGCCACAGATTTACCCACGGAATACCCAGGGATTACCCATAAAATCCTGGAAAGAAAAATCGTTTTTGTTTAACCATGTTATACCCAAGAACTTACCCACGGAATTAGTCACGACTACTTTCGACCGTGGGTGTTCCGTGGGTAACTTTTTCCCGCCAACTCCCGCCTATTATTTTTCCATGGATTAACCACGAACATGTCCGTGGGTAATTTTTCGATGGCTAAGTCATGGGTAAAGTTTGATTTACCCACGACTTACCCACGAACTGTGAGAATTACCCACGACTTTTAGCTTTCCGTGGGTGATTTTATATTTTTTTTCTTTTTTTAAATATTTGGTTAAATACTATATCTATGGCCGTAAATATTCCGTGGGTGAATTTACTTTATTTTTAAATAATTTGTTACAATTTTTATAATTGATATATAGTCTAAATAGTCAATGCTAGAGAAACGCACTAATGACTAGTAATATCTATTTTAGAAGTCATGTATATAAGTGTGTGTGTATATATATATATATATATATATATATATATATATATATGTATTAAATGTTCATCAATGCAATTGGGCTAGCTATAGTAACTTTAATTTTTGGGTCAAATTACAAATTTTGACATTTTATGGGGCTTGGCCCAATTCAATACTATGATAATTTAGGTAGCATATGTTTGAATAATTATATTAATGCACCCAAATATTTTTGAATTGGCCCTATAAATTTATAACATTTCTAAAGAATGCTCATAAAAATATAATGTCAGTGAGCAGCCTAATAATTATGATTTAACCCCATAAACATAACATTCAAAACAAATGTCCTCTATTGAGGATAATCAAATAAACTATAAGTTAATAGTCACTTTTTAATATTTGTATATGATTACAAACATATTTATACTTAACTAACTACGATTAAGTTGAAAATATATTTTGCATATTGCGATTGATTAAATTTATACCTTGTGATACAATATTATAACTACTAGTGTAATCTAAGTGATAACTCGTTGAATTGGCTTATGTGTTCGATAGTCTTATACCTTTTATTATGTGGAATATAACTTTACAACAATGATGGTCAATGATATTTTGTAGTGCTTGCAACTGAAAAAAAATGTACCAAACACTCATTTAATAATCACAACGTTATATGGTACTTATGCATTTATACATGTGCCAAATCATTCACTTTCATACTTCTCTATGTACATTTACTGTATATATCATCTTCCATAGCTTTAATGAATTTTTAAGAAAATTATTATCAAATTAAAATCTTCAATATACATTTGTGTAACTATTGTAATACAAAAGTTTTTAAAAAAAAGAAAATGAATTGGAATTACAAATGACTTCAAAACCTAAACATACACATTATAATTGACTCAGGAATAGCTAATTTTTTTTTTACAGTAAATTCATATGTCTCTAAATAAAAAAATCATGCCTTTACTTTTTTTAAAAGTCAAAATTGACTATTCAATATACAATTTAAACACTTTTTTCGCAATTTTTAATATCATCATACATAATATAAAATCTGAAATAATTAATTTTTATAATATTAATAACTCAAATTTGTGATATGTGATTAATTATTTAAATATTTTAATTTAAAGTAAATGTTCATGGGGTTAATTTATATATTGATAATAAATAATAAGGACCTACAAAAATATGAGAACCATAATAACAGTTTTCCAATCCTTTAATTTCCCTACTTATCTTTGAAAATAAAACAAATACTAACACTTTAAAATTTTTGGAGGGAAAAAAAAATTACCATGTGCGGGCTGAGATAATTTTAGAGGGAGATTTTTTTTTTGGGCCAAAAAGACTTGGGGGAGGGAATGACCCACCTCACCAAATACACGCCATTTTTATTAGTATTATTTTCACAAAAACATACCATACACTCATCGTTCTCTCTCCTTAGTACCTTCATCGCTCTTTCTCTCCCTCCTCTCCACAGTTCCAATCGGTATTAATCCTTTCTGTTGGGGATTTATTTAGAAGAGAAAACTCGAAATAGAGCCCAATAAGTAAGATAAGACCCATCTGAACTCAAAACCTCAAGTTAATGGATTTTGAGACCATCTTACTTATTAACTGATTCACATGTCCTCATATTTTTGGATTTTATTATTATTTTTTCTTTTTGATGATTTTTACTCATCCTATTCAACCAATCTCAATTGATTTGTTGATTGATCACTTCTTTGGTTGTCCATGGAAGAAAGGGGTTTGTGTAATTAAATCAATTTTGTGTGTGATTTTGGAGAAGTGGACGACTTCAAGATTGTGTGTGATTTGTGTTCGGCTAATCCACTGCATGTTTTGGGGTTGATCAAGTTATTGGCTGGTTTTGTACTTTGTTCGATCAAGTGCAATTACTGGGGTATGACAAGCCGTCGTCACACTAGTCAAATAAATTTACCTACTTAACACTAATATAGCAGAAAATAGGGTCGATCCCACAGAGAAGGAATACTAATTACCAGGTATAAATTACTCCTATTATTATCTAGATAAATGATGATCTCAGATTTATAAAATTTAAAACTAAAATAAATAAATAAAATAAAAGCAAATAATATTAATTCAAATAATCAGACAAAGAAAACCTAGGACATTGGGTTCACCTACCGAATATTTGGTTTAGTTCAATTCACAAATATCTGACTTTTAACTTCCATTAATCTCACAACGATTCACCTAATTAAGAACTATTCACTCTCGTGTTATAATTCTCTTACTTATATTAACCCTATGACTACTCTCGTGACTATAGGGATTAACAAAAGTACATTAAGACCATTAAGAATCAATTATTGCAAAGGTTATAATCTTACTCTCGTAGCTTATAACCTAAGTTTATTATTCCTACGAACTAATATTAATCTTCCACTCTCGCTACTTCGATTAATATCTTCAGACATGCAAATAGTGGCCAATTACTTGCACGAATTAAAATAAGAATAACAAATATTAATTAATGGAAAAGTCAAATAATAATGAACCAAAGAAACCAAATAAATTCGGTGGCTACACCAAGCCCTAGATAAAAAGAATTTAGCCACTAAACATTATTAAAAATAATTCAATAATATTTAGAGACATAATAAAAATAAATAAATTAAATAATTAAACTCCAAAACCCGAATGAAGCTAAAAACCGCCAAACAACTCCCCACGGTTGCTGCTCGCTTCGCCGGTGATCAATGATGCTGCCGCTGCATATGCGAAGGAGAAATTGAAAAGGATGGTGCTGCGTGGTGGTGATCGTGGCTTCGTGGGTGAGTTCGGTGATGATGAGCTGCAGCAGGAAGAAGAGGGGAGCTGCTTTGGTGGGTTTCGGTGATGCGCAGGAAGGTGGAAAGGTGAGGGAGGTGGTGCGGTCTCGGCGGTGAAGAGGCGGAGAAGATGGTGATGATGGCGGTCGACGGAGGTGGACGATTATGATGCTGCCGGCTGGTGCGTGGGCAGCAAGGTGATGATGGAGGCTTCGGTGGCGTGGAGCTGGGAGGAGAAGAACGGGAGCTCCGGTGGAGGTGAAGGTTCGGTGGTTCGGCAGAGAAGATGCAGTTCGGGTTTGGGTTTTCGGTCAGTTTTCGGACCAGTTCTGTTGTAAAACTAAATCCCTAATCGTCCTTTTATAGGCTTCTGGCTAAACCCTACTTCTTGGAGAGCAAGAAAACTTGTTTCCCAAATAATATCGGGATTAAAATTCTTATCCAATTCCAATCCCAAATCAGCCGCACCATCACCGTAACCTTCGGCCAATTTTCCAAAAATTAAACATTCCAAAATTGCATCATTGGCTCTCCAATTCTCTAAACTCATTAATTTCTTCCCCATCAATTGCTCCAATCTTCAATTCGTTCCTATTAAGTTGCTTTTAATTCGATTTTAGCTCAAAACTTCAACAATTCTTCATTTGAGTACAATTCCTGCAATTAAAGATAAAATCACATAAATAACATATTTGTACTCAAAATATATTGCAAAAATCACAAATTAGGGATATAATAAATAGATAAAATATAAGCATATCAGGGTACTTGATAATTAGGCAGCTTTTGAGTTGCGTTTTTTCTGGGTAATTGAAGATTTGTTCCTAAGCGATGATGTCGTCGCAATCCCACTTCTTGCCCATGGCTTCAAACGATATGCGGGTGTGGGAGGAAGCTGAATCTTGTGGTGAACTTTTTACTCCCGTATTAGATTATGATCCTTGGGAGAACAAGTACATCGATTGCAGTATCCCGCCAGTGTTTGATGTTTATTCTGATGATGAATCTTTGCTTGTTATGACAACGGCTACTGCTGGGGAGTATTTTTTCGCGAAACAGCCGCATAACTACATGCATATGACATCAAAGGCTTCCCGATACGACCACTATTCATGGGAGAACATTTCAATTGCTACTATTTTGACAGTTGTGCGTGATATCCAATTTTTTGGAGTAGAAAAAATTCACTTCAGCTTTGATTTGGGCCACAACATGGATTCTCCTTCTTGGCACTCACAAGGAATTTTTTAAATTGGAACTAAAATGGCTTCTTGTCGCATCAATCTTTATTCTATTCCGGAGATTTCTTCCGATAGGGCCAAGCAAGGGATGGCACTTAAGTTTTGGCCAGAGGTGGTTGACTCTTCTTTTGCTCGCGGATGGGGATTAACACCCATGCTATTGGACGGGTTAACACTTCCATTTGACCGTGGCAAACAAGCCCTTAAACGTGGGAAATGACCTGATTTTGCAAAGTTTCCTTTTGATCGTGGCAAAGCTTCACCCAAAATTCGAGGACGAATTTTCTTCAACCCTGTGAGAATGACAGAGGCTAGGAATAAAACTAAATTAGGGTTTCATTAGATGGGCTTTTTAGTAATTCTAATTTAGCTGATTATGGTTTATTTTTATGCCGGTATTTTCTATTTAAGGGTTTTGGCCGTCTCGAATGTAATCGGTTGTTGAATATTATTGAAAATTAAGATTTCTCTCAAACCTAGTTTTTCCGTACCATTGAGCACTTGATAAATAGGCTGCCTTTGAGTTGCTCTGATACCAACTGATGTAGCGCAACCTATCAATTGACAATGATTCACTACTCTCCTCCAACAAATGGTCCAGAGAGATCGCGACTTTACCAATTCTCCTCCAACAAATGGTCTAGAGAATCGATGCCTTCAATGTTCACAGCCTTTATCCAACAAATAGAGCACCGAAACTTGGAATTTCCAAACTATCTGCCTATATTCAACAAATAGAGCACCAAAGTTCGAAACTTCTAATTTTTCTTCCAACAAATGGTACGAAAAAACTAGGTTTGAGAGAAATCTCAATTTTCAATAATATTCAACTCCCGATTACATTTGAGACAGCCAAAACCCTTAAATAGAAAAGACCGGCATAAGAATAAACCCTAACCAGCTAAACTAAAATTACTAAAAATCCCATCTAATGAAACCCTAATTTAGCTTTATTCCTAGCCTCCGTCAGGTGTCTTAGCCATCAAAATGAAAAATTTGGAAAAATAGATCATCCCACATTTTTCATAGAAAACGGCTGCCCACTACCCCACTCCTTGCAACATCTAAAAATACCTCCCACCTTCCATGCCATAACCCTGAATAAACGTGCTTTAAATAACATAAAAATGAAGCCTACAGATTCAGATAGTACCCCTATAAAAATCTCCCAGAGACATACCCACTCCGCTTCAAGAAATTACCAGCCTATATTGTAACACGTACCCTTATCCCCAGCCATGGCTAGAGTAAAACAAACTGCCAGAAAACGAGTGCAGCAAAACCAAGGAATTATTGCACTTCCTCCATACCTTCCCAGAAATCCAACAAGGGCACAGAGGGAAGAGCACCGGAATCGTCTTAGAGGAATCGGAAATTCTTGTCTTATCACCACCGCTGGAGGGGCAACATTTTATCAAAGGACATGGGAAAGGAAGGCTATCTAAGAGAGAGGAGTTGACATATCAGCAGATCCACATTCATATATAATTAAGGGTGGATGCAAGGATTCTGCACATTTATAGTCCAACCAAACATCACAGCTGTAAGAGAATTCTACAGCAACCTGTGGGGAGAAGATGGAGATGAAATCACAGTCAGAGGACAGGCAGTTGATATGAGCAGAGCAGCAATTCGCGAAATCCTTGAATTACATGCTGATATCCCTCCCTACAAAGATATGGCACATTATATGATGGATAATACTCATGAAGAGGAATTGCCAATTGCACTTTGTGAAGATGCACCAGAGGATATATGGACAATCGATAATCAGGGATTCTTCAAGAACTTTCCAGCCACTAAATAGAAGCAATCCGGCCCCATGGAGCTTACAAGGACCACCTGACCCCTGCAATCCTTGATCACCCAGGGAAGTACTCTGACTATTTCTCTTTTCTTTTCATTTATTTTCAGTTTTTGTACAGTTGAGTCTTTCTATTTTTCTGTGTTTTAATCTGTGTGTTTAGAGCCCTTAGGATAGATTGAGTCAGTTCTGTGTTTTAATTTTTCTATTTTTTAGTATAATTGCATGAATTGTGATGAGAATCATGTAGCATTCCATGGTGATTCTCCTAGTAAGGGGTATGAGTTAGTCCTTCATTTTAGTTTTGGAATGCCAAGTTTACTTTGCAGGCCAATCAAGGAAGAAAGGATGGATCTTGACTACCTATGTGATAAGGAGTTGATTCAAGAGAGCTAACTTTGGGATTCAAACCAAAGGAGATGATTCACTCATGGAAATAAGGGCTCAAGAGTATCAAAAGAGTTTGACTCTAGGTGCTCCATGAAGATCATTGATCAAGCTAGAGAGAAGAGTCATTTAGGTTCTTGAATGGACGGCCTATTTGATCAAAGTATTCAAGATTGAGTCCATTGCTACACAATTGGATAGGTTGCAAACTATCTCAATTGTTTCAAGTGTTTTTCCAACCTTTTGGAGTCAATAAAGAGAATTCTACAAGTTCTAGAGTAAATTGGAGTTTTCAACAAATTGAGGGGCGCTAGACCAATATTCCACTTTTGGAAGGGCATTCAAGACATTTTACTTCAATATTTGGAGCTGATTTTCGGATTTAAGAGTATTATCTAGTCTAGGAGTTTATTTTCGAATTTATCTAGTTAAATAAGTCATGTGGAATGAATTAAACTAGAATGTTTTGATTAGGAGTCTTAGATTCCTTCTAAGTATAATTCTTTTTGAGGATAAGTCATTTAGATAAGGTTTCCTAGATTTTTGATAGAGTCAAAAAGATCAAATACTCTTCTAATTCTACTCCTGCGTGAGATAAGATTAGAAATTCCTAGTTGGTCTTCTTTTTTTTGGTGCTTGGCCGAAATTCATAGCCTATAAATAGGGGGGGGGAGGGTATGGCCGAAAGTTAAAGCACCCTTGAGTGGTCATTTTTGTTGTCTCTAATGAGAGTTTTTCCTCTGAGGAATTTTTGTTAAATGGTGTGTCCATTTTTTATTTGTCAAGTATGATTTAACCAAGAGGGTTTTCATCTTGTCTTGGATCTTTTGATCTTGCAGAAACCGTTCTTTTTCAAGTATGCTTCTTGATAGAATTGTTTTAAAACTAAACTTCTTATTTTCATACTACTTCTAGTACTTCGATTGGTTAGTGATAATGGTTAAATTGTTACATAAAAGCATCACACTTAACTTTGTATTTGATGAACAATTGGGGGTATTTCCTAACATTGGTGCAATTTACTTAGCTCATTTTCATGTTATTGTTAGGAAAGGACCGGACTGAATAATTGCTGAAAATTGAAAGCCAAAGGAGCAATTTAAGGACTGCTGAGGCAAGGGTGCTGAGCTGGACGAAGAAGAAGGCCCTTAGACAAGAAGCATCTTGTCATTAATGATCTTGCCTCCTCCTAGAAGCATGCTTGTCCCCGAGCCGCAATCCCAGCCATCACTGCTGATCAATGAGAGCAAAACGGCTGTTGCTGGAAGAGAGAAAAGAAACGGCCAAGTTGGATTGCAGGCTCAAGACATTGGGAGGATTAAACAACTCCAAGCATGGGGAGGTTCTCATGATGAAGACACCGGCTGCAAGGCCCTATAAGAGAGGGAACTGCACTCTCAATGGGGGGATATCTCAGTCTCTGGTTAGCTTCTCAGTTGCAAAAACATTCAGAAAAACTCCAGGTAGAAGACAAGAAAGAAGAAGAAGCAGTTACAACTCAGTGAGGAAGCCAAGTTGAAAAGTAGCAACCCAGTTTCTTCTTCAGTTCCACGAGTGAACCCTTTCACTCCCAGGAGTGACTCAGAAACTGCACAAGCTTCCTTCTCATCTCTTGACTGTTAGCTTGAACTTTGTTTATTATGCATACTTCTATGATGTCTTTCGATGTAGTAGATGCAGCATTTATCCGTATGAGTAGCTAAACAGTTTCCAGGGGTTATTCTCCTCAACTGATGTTGTAGTTGTCAAAGCACTGGTTTTGTTCATTGTTTTATGGTTGAAAGTTTTTCTACATTCATTTACTTGATCACTAAATTGAATGCATGCTAGAATTAAGGGAGATCTGGAAGGATAAACTTGGTTTAGATTGTTTCAACTTTAACTTATGACATAGAGGTAACAGTCTATGGTTTTAACTAAGATAGGAATATACTTAGTTAACATAAGCATTCTTGAAGGCCTAAGAACTTAACGACTTTGTAGCTGGAATCAATCATTGGAAAATAGGTTGTTAAGGTTGCAAAGATGACTCTAGGAAAAATGGGAACTGACTTAGAGTTATAAGTGAGCTGAATGAACAAGAACTCAACCATTACAGTGCTAATAAAACAACTACAACAGTAGGAAGAGGAGAAGAACACCCCTGGCCTCCATTCCCCTGAGTGACTGTTTTCATTCTCCTGAGTGACATCTTGTTGACTGACAGTTTTTCCTTACAATAAATTTGGTAATTAGCTGTCCTCGTGGGATCGACCTAACTTCCATTATCTACAAAATTCATAATCCAAGCTAGTAATATTTATCTTTATTTTTTTTGGTGAACTCGGCAAGCACCAGAAAGTGGCGCCGTTGCCGGGGACGGCGTAAAACCTCCAAAAATTTGTTGTTTTTGTTTGTGTATATATATATAAAATTCTTCTCTGGTTACCTCACTAAGCTTCCAGTTTCTTTTCTTTGGTGTATGACTAGAAGGCACCAACGAAGTGAACCCGTTTTTTACTCAGAAATTGAAGCTACCATCCGTAGAACCAGAGCGGCAAGAAGAAGGCAGAACCGGGTGCAACAGGACAACCAAGAAGGTTCATCTGAAATGGCTAACCAAGGTGGCAATCCGGAGAACAATAGGAACCCTGGTGGGGATCAACAAAATCGACCAGAAAGACTGCTTAGAGATTTCTTCATCTCACAGCAAGAAGAAGTCCAATCTCCTCTAGTGTTCCCTGATGTAGAAGCAACCAATTTTGAGCTCAAGCCACAGATGATCCAATGGACTCAATCAGCCTGCCCATTCCATGGATTACCTCATGAAGATCCTAATGATCACATCCGATGTTTTCTGCGTTTATGCAGTACTTTTAAAATTCAAGGCTTATCTAATGATGACATTAGACGAGACTATTCCCTTTTACATTGCAGGATCAAGCCCAAGCATGGTTCAACACATTACCCAACAACTCCATTTCCACTTGGGAAGAGTTAAGGCAGTGTTTCCTAACAAAATTCTTTCCACCTGCAAAAGCTGCACAACTCAGAACATCAATAATGAACTTCAAGCAGCATGGAACAGAAACGCTTTATGAAGCATGGGAAAGATTGAAAGAAATGGTCAGAAAATGCCCTTAGCATGGTTTGGAAGAGCATCTTCAACTGAGCATCTTCTACAATGGTCTGCTACCAACTACAAGAGACTCCCTTGATGCTGCAGCTGGTGGTGTATTTATGATGAAGCCAGTTGATGCAGCAAGGCAGTTGCTCGACAATATGACCACCAACCATTCAAGATGGCAATCTGATCCAAGGGCAATTTCAAAACAGCCAGGGATGATGGAACTTGATCCCAGTACACATCTGCAAGCTCAAATAGCTGTTATGATGAACGAAATGACTAAGCTCAGAAGTGAGCTGTCCAAATCCAAGGCAGAAGTATGTGTATTATGTGATGGATCCCACAGTTTGGATCACTGCCCTTCTAAAATGGAAGCTGTCCAGTTTGTCAGAAAGGGCAATGCAGGGGGATTCAACAACTTCAACAATTGGAGAAATCAGCAACAGACCAACTGGAACAATGCTCCACAACAAGGAAATTATCAAAGGCCTGCTCAACCCCCAGGATTCCACAGACAAGATGGTCAGCTTCCCAACTATCAGAATCAGCAACGTTCTAACCAACAATACATACCAAGGGAAGATGAATGGATTTCTGTACAAAATGCAATCAAGAGTTTGGCGGTGTCTTGTAAAAGTTTGGAAAATCAGTTGGCCCAGATTGCAAAACAAAATGCTGAAAGACCATCGGGAGCCCGCCTGATGACACAATTGTGAACCCCAAGGGGAATGACCAAGAGCAAGCGAAGGCTGTCACTCTCCGAAGTGGAAAGCAACTCAATCAGCCAAGTGAAGAAGTCACTCCTGCGAGTGACCCTGCAAGTAAGAATGAAACTTCTTCTGAGCAAATATCTGATGATGATGACGTGGTTGAACAGGAGCAACCCGCCGAAAAGCCTGGGATGGAGGGAATTCGATTCCCAACACCAATTAAGGAACCACAACAGCCAGCTCCGACGCCACCATATCCAGTAAGACAGAAGAAAGCAAAAATGAATGAAGGACTCAACAGGTTTATTCAGAATTTAGAAAGTATACATATTAATGTACCGCTTGTTGATGCACTTAAACAGATGCCTAAATACTTTAAGTACTTGAAGGATTTGGTGGCAAATAAGCCACAATTGCATAACTCTGCTTTTGTCACTCTAAATGAAGAATGTAGTGCAGCTATCCTAAGAAAATTACCACCTAAGCTAAAAGATCCGGGTAGTTTCACTCTTCCTTGCACTGTAGGAATCAGAGAATTTTCAAAAGCATTACTAGATCTTGGTGCAAGCATAAATCTCATGCCATTGTCTGTATTTAAATCCCTTGATCTGGACAAATTTCTTGGTACCTACTAACATGACCTTGCAGTTGGCAGACAGATCTGTGACTTACCCAAAAGGAATCTTACATGATGTTCTTGTGAAAGTTGGTAACTTTGTTTCCCCAGCCGATTTTGTGGTTTTGAACATGGAAGAAGACAGGGATGTACCCATCATCTTGGGGAGACCTTTTCTGGCAACAAGCGATGCAATCATTAAGGTGAAAAAGGGAGAAATCACACTGCACTTTGATGGGGAGAAGGTCACCTTCAACATCTTCAAAAATATGAGATATCCCGCTGAAGTCCACGACTGCTACATGGTAAGGAATGTAGAAGCAGAGGATGTAGTGACGGAAGAATTACTGCAAGACGATCTCCTCAAGGAACTTTGGTGCCCAGACTATAATGAGGAATAGGAAGGAGGGGATGAGTACAGGGCCACTTGCCTGAGCTACCTGAACCACTCCCCCAAGTGGCATCCTACACAGCAACCCTTTGAACTGATAAACCTGACCAAGGAAGGGAGATGCCTCAAACCTTCAATTGAAGAACCACCTCATCTCGAACTTAATCCTTTGCCCTCACATTTGAAGTACGCCTATATTGGAGCAAGTAACACCTTACCTGTAATCATTTCTTCTATGCTTACAGTGCGAAGAGGACAAATTACGAGAGTACCGAGATTGCACAAAGAAGCCATTGGGTGGTCAATTGCTGACATTAAGGGCATCAGCCCCTCCATATGCATGCACAAAATCCTGCTTGAAGATGACGCCAAGCCAACCATTGAAGGACAAAGAAGACTCAACCCAGTCATGAAGGAAGTGGTGAAAAAGGAGATTATCAAGCTGCTGGATGCAGGGATTATCTTCCCAATATCTGACAGCAAGTGAGTGAGTCCAGTGCAATGCGTGCCCAGGAAGGGAGGAATCACAGTGGTAAAGAATGACCTCCAGGAGCTAATCCCAACAAGGTTGAACAATTCATGGAGAGTGTGCATGGACTATAGAAAGCTTAATAAAGTTACCAGAAAGGACCACTTTCCCCTTCCTTTTATTGATCAAATACTGGATAGATTAGCTGGATTCATGTATTATTGTTTCCTTGATGGTTTCTCAGGTTACAATCAGATTGCCATAGACCCTGATGATCAAGAGAAGACGACTTTCACCTGCCCTTATGGCACATTTGCCTTCAAGAGAATGCCATTTGGACTGTGCAATGCACCAGCAACTTTTCAAAGATGTATGATGGCTATTTTCTCTGATATGGTGGAAGACATAATTGAGATCTTTATGGACGATTTCTCGGTCTTTGGTAAGTCATTTGATGCATGTTTGGACAACCTCGGGCTGATACTGAAAAGATGTATAGAAGCCAACCTGGTTCTCAACTGGGAGAAATGTCATTTTATGGTAACTGAGGGAATTGTCTTGGGGCATAAGATCTCACAGGATGGAATTGAAGTGGATAAGGCAAAGATTGAAGTCATTGAGAAGCTCAGCCCACCAACCACAGTCAGGGGAGTGAGAAGTTTCCTAGGCCATGATGGTTTTTACAGGAGGTTCATTAAAGATTTTTCGAAAATTTCTAAACCTTTGTGCAATTTGCTTGAAAAGGACACTGCTTTTATTTTTGATGAATCATGTTCAAATGCATTCACTGAATTGAAAAACAAACTCATCACCGCACCTGTGATCATCACACCCGAGTGGTCACAACCTTTTGAACTAATGTGTGATGCAAGTGATTTTGCAGTTGGTGTTTTACTTGGACAAAGAAGGAACAAGGTGTTACATGTGGTTTACTATGCTAGTAAAACCCTTAACCCCGCACAAGTCAACTACACCACTACAGAGAAGGAAATGCTGGCAATTGTATTTGCATTTAATAAATTCAGAGCTTATTTGCTAGGAATGAGAGTCATAGTCTATACCGACCATGCAGCCATCAGATACTTGATCAACAAAAAAGAGTCTAAACCAAGGTTGATTAGATGGGTGTTGTTGTTGCAGGAATTTGATTTGGAGATAAGAGACAGAAAGGGTGCTGAGAATCAAGTAGCAGACCATCTGCCAAGGCTTGAAGAAATTCCAGAAGACACAACTCCAATCTCAGAAAAATTCCCTGATGAGTCACTCTGGCGAGTGACAGGCACACTCATGAGAGTGACAGGTAACAGGCCTTGGTTTGGAGATTTTGCTAACTTTGTTGTTGCTGGTGTTATTCCCCCAGATCTCACCTCACAACAACGCAAGAGATTCTCGCATGATGCTCAACTCTATCTATGGGATGAACCCTACTTATTCAAAAGATGTGCAGACCAATTGATCAGAAGGTGCATTCCAGAATCTGAATTCACAGAAGTGTTACACAAATGCCACAGTTCACCCTATGGTGGACATTTCAACGGTCAAAGGACGGCAATCAAGGTTCTACAAGCTGGACTGTACTGGCCAACACTGTTCAGAGATGCAAGAGAGTTTGTCAAAAGCTGTGACCGATGCCAAAGGACAGGAAATATTTCCTGGAAAAACGAGATGCCACAGCAGAACGTGCTTGAAGTGGAACTGTTTGATGTGTGGGGGATAGACTTCATGGGTCCCTTCGTGTCATCCTTTGGGAACTCCTACATCCTACTGGCAGTGGACTACGTTTGAAGATGGATAGAAGCTGTAGCTGCAAAGAACAATGATGCTAAAACTGTTCTCAGGTTTCTAAGAAAAAATATTTTCGCCAGGTTTGGTACACCCAGGATGATACTCAGTGATGAAGGATCACACTTCTGTAACAAGTCATTTGCAGCCATGGTAAAGAAATATGGAATCAGGCACAAGGTATCAACACCATACCATCCACAATCAAACGGGCTAGCAGAAGTGTCAAACAGGGAAGTGAAAAGTATCCTGGAAAAGGTTGTTAATTCTACCAGGAAGAATTGGTCCTCAAGGTTGGATGAAGTTTTATAGGCACATACAAGACTCCCATTGGTATGTCTCCATTCAAACTGGTCTATGGGAAAGCATGCCACTTGCCAGTAGAGTTGGAACATAAAGCTTACTGGGCTATCAAGGAACTGAATCTTGATCTGGGCAAAAGCAAGGAGTTGAGATTGGGTCAGTTGAATGAACTGGAAGGATTCAGACTAGAGGCATACGAATTGTCCAGAGTCTATAAAGATAAAACTAAGGCTTACCATGATCAACACATTGTTAAGAAGAACTTCCAAGAAGGACAAGAGGTCTTGTTGTACAATTCCAGGCTGAAATTCTTTCCAGGGAAGTTGAAGTCAAGATGGACCGGGCCCTACAAAATCAACAAGGTCCTAACTCATGGAGCAGTGGAGATCATGAACCCACAAAGTGGCAGCACCTTTTTGGTCAATGGTCAGAGGCTTAAGCCATACCTTGGATGGACAGAAGAGAGTAAAGGACATAACTATCAAGTTCTGGACCTGAAGGAACTTTACTGAAATTTCTTTTGAAGTCTGGCAAGAGACTTAAAACCAATGCGCTTTATGGGAGGCAACCCATACGTTTTGCTTTTATATGGCTGACAATGTGCTACTCTAATTTTTGCAGGATTGGACAAGGAATTTGCCACCCCAACAGATTTCAGAAGGTGTAACGTAAAAGGGCCTCAGGTAAACTCACTCCTAGGAGTGAAGAAGGTCACTCAGCTGAGTGAATCTACGGGAAGGAATCCTACCAATTTTCTAACCCTGACGTCACTCACGCAAGTGGAAAAGTCCACTCGCCTGAGTGAGAACAACTGTACGACACTTTCTGCAAAAAGTCACCTTTTGGGTTGCAGTTATGATTTAAGTTTGGGGGGGAATTTTTTCCGGAAAATTTCAAATTTCAATTTTAACCACGTCCGCCTTTTTGAGTCACTTCAGTCAGCCACGATTTCCAAAAACTTTAACTGCTGTGCATTAACTCATAACTCCTTCATTGCTTCGTCTTCTTCATTTCCTTCTTAATCCCAGAATCACTCCTTCAACCACCACTTCCCTGTGTGAACATACTAACAATTTCTCTAAGTTTCCAGGCACATAAGGCAATTTTCAGATCCAATCACAAAACCCCTCTTTCAATTTTGCCAACACAACTCTTAGGGTTTGTCACAGATGCCGCCGGCAAGGAGGAAGGCTGCTGCCCGCAAAAACGCCTCCAACACAAGGAGAAGGATATCATCCTCCTCATCCTCGCCCTCTCCTGAACGGCAAAGAACGCCCACTCCACCAGCATCCCCTGCCAGAGAACCCACCCCACCGCCACCTCCACAACCACCAAGGGCGCTGCAAGAACAAGCCCTTAATGCCATCACAGATGAATGGGAGCACAGGTTGTTTCTAAGGAAGAAGGGTTGGGATTTCTTTTTGAAGCACATAAGGCGAAAGTTCATTCCAGAAAGGGGAATCGGTGAAGATGGCGCAGCTTTTGCCTACATCAAGCGCCATGGCTGGGAGACTTTCTCCAAACCACCGGTCAAGCCAAGGATCCAGATTGTGCAAGAATTTTACGGCAACTTCCACACTGCCCCCAGAGATGGAGTATTCGTCAGAGGCATCACCGTCAATTGCAGCACAGAGGCCATCAGGGCCATCTGGAAATTACCAAGAATAAGCACTGATTAGAGAGAAACCCTGGCTGCCCTGCATCCAAATAAACCGCTGGAACAGGCCATTCTGTCCAGATTGGCAAAAGAAGGCACAAGCTGGGAGATGGATGATCAAGAAAACCCTTTGGGGTTTCCAGCAAACGTGTTGCAAACACCTGACTTTAAATCTGTGGCACCATTTCATCTGTTGCAATCTGATGCCAACATCCTACACTGCTAAGGTCACCTACGAGATGGCTCTGCTGCTGTATGCCATTGCCACAGACTCACCATTTGATGCAGCCTCAGTCATCCGAGAGCAACTCACCCGATGCATCACTGATCCAAAGGTGAAGAGCTGGTATTTCCTAGTTATGGTCACCATGCTATGCAAAAGGGCAGGGGTGACCTTCCTGCACACAGACGCAGAGAGCAACTTGCAGCAACCATTAAGGATGCATAAGTTGGATCAGAAACCCCCTGGTGCCTCATCGGCGGGACAAACAACATCCACTCCCACTCCAACTAGACAATTGAGGCAGAGGGATTTCAACAAACAGACCAGGTTCATCCTGGATTACGTCCACCAATGCCAGACAAGGACAGAGAAATTCCTGCAGGAAATGCACAAGTGCATTGGATGCCCTGAAAACTGCCCAATGCCGCATGATCCGCCAGTCCACCCACTTTACGGAATGCCTCAATGAACACTCAGGGAAGTGCTGTTCTGCTTCAATTTATTTGTTGCCTGTTTAATGTTTCATGTGTTGTTTTTTTGTACTTTTTGTTTTCTGTTTATTGTTGTTGCCGGGTTGGTGTTGTTAAGCATTGGGGGCAATGCTTAGGATAAGTTTGGGGGGAGTAATGCAGTAGTAGTTAGTTGTACTTAGTTTTTGGTTAGGTAGTTTTTGGTTAGGTCGGTCAATGTCAGGACAATGCCATTTAGGTCCATTAGGTTCATGTCTAGATTGACTCTGTAAAATATCTCTCAAAACAAAATGAAAATCTTCTAAGGAGCTGTCAACAGTCTAGGATGATAATGGTTTTGAAGAACAATTTTGTTAAACCACTTTTTGATACTGAATCTGATGCATGAAAGAAGAATGGCTGACACTCACTCACACACGTGAATAATGCCACTCGTGGAAGTGACTGCCTAGAACATAAATTTTAAAATTTAGCATGACTAATCCACTGTTTTGAGCTGTGTCTAGTTCTGAGCTACAATTAGATGAGAAATGCCGTAAATCTGAGACTTCCTTTGTGGTACCCATTCACAGCCTGCTTGCTTTTGTTTTCTACATTCAAAAAAAAAAAAAAATCTTAGGGAATGGATCAACCGAAACCTTAGGGGTAATAGCAAGGAACCACCACAAAAAGTTCCAAACTGTTGGAGTAATAAGGGTTGAGATATAAGGCAGTGGAGAGATAAGGTTGAATAACACCCCTGTAGGTTGGTCCATTTACATCCCATTGAAAAAAAAAAAAAAGAGATTTTCTAAATAAATAAAGCATAAAGGCTGTGCAGGAACTCCAGGATTGAAGTCTCAGTAGGTAAATCGAGTCAAGTAACTCGGGCAAGACCAGATCACAAGAATGACCACCAAAAGTTTAACCGATTAACTTAGAATGGATTGGTAGGTTTGGCATGAACAAACACTTGTGGCATATGCATTCTAATTCCCTGTGAAGGTTGGTTGTTTGACTCTGGATTGCAGAAAGATTTGGTATCCTCAATGTATGTTTTCTTCACTTGAATCTGAGACGGAAAAGTTGACAGCACCTATCTGGTTGTGTTTAAGGTTGTTGCTTGTTTAGTGTCATTTACCTGAGTGGGAATCCTCACTCAGGGGAATAAGTCAATCTTCAGTCATTTTGTCTTCCCTAGTTGTTATGTGCAATTCTGAAAGTGCCAACAAAAGTTTATTGTTTTGCTTGAGGACAAGCAATTCTTCCAGTTTGGGGGAGTTGATAATGGTTAAATTGTTACATAAAAGCATCACACTTAACTTTGTATTTGATGAACAATTGGGGGTATTTCCTAACATTGGTGCAATTTACTTAGCTCATTTTCATGTTATTGTTAGGAAAGGAACGGACTGAATAATTGCTGAAAATTGGAAGCCAAAGGAGCAATTTAAGGACTGCTGAGGCAAGGGTGCTGAGCTGGACGAAGAAGAAGGCCCTTAGACAAGAAGCATCTTGTCATTAATGACCTTGCCTCCTCCTAGAGGCATGCTTGTCCCCCAGCCGCAATCCCAGCCATCACTGCTGATCAATGAGAGCAAAACGGCTGCTGCTGGAAGAGAGAAAAGAAACGGCCAAGTTGGATTGCAGGCTCAAGACATTGGGAGGACTAAACAACTCCAAGCATGGGGAGGTTCTCATGATGAAGACACCGGCTGCAAGGGGGGATATCTGAGTCTCTGGTTAGCTTCTCAGTTGCAAAAACATTCAGAAAAACTCCAGGTAGAAGACAAGAAAGAAGAAGAAGCAGCAACAACTCAGTGAGGAAGCCAAGTTGAAAAGTAGCAACCTAGTTTCTTCTTCAGTTCCACGAGTGAACCCTTTCACTCTCAGGAGTGACTCAGAAACTGCACAAGCTTCCTTCTCATTTCTTGACTGTTAGCTTGAACTTTGTTTATTATGCATACTTCTATGATGTCTTTCGATGTAGTAGATGCAGCATTTATCCGTATGAGTAGCTAAACAGTTTCCAGGGGTTATTCTCCTCAACTGATGTTGTAGTTGTCAAAGCACTGGTTTTGTTCATTGTTTTATGGTTGAAAGTTTTTCTACATTCATTTACTTGATCACTAAATTGAATGCATGCTAGAATTAAGGGAGATCTGGAAGGATAAACTTGGTTTGGATTGTTTCAACTTTAACTTATGACATAGAGGTAACAGTCTATGGTTTTAACTAAGATAGGAATATACTTAGTTAACATAAGCATTCTTGAAGGCCTAAGAACTTAAAGACTTTGTAGCTGGAATCAATCATTGGAAAATAGGTTGTTATGGTTGCAAAGATGACTCTAGGAAAAATGGGAATTGACTTAGAGTTATAAGTGAGCTGAATGAACAAGAACTCAACCATTACAGTGCTAATAAAACAACTACAACAGCAGGAAGAGGAGAAGAACACCCCTGGCCTCCATTCCCCTGAGTGACTGTTTTCATTCTCCTGAGTGACATCTTGTTGACTGACAGTTTTTCCTTACTACAAATTTGGTAATTAGCTGTCCTCGTGGGATCGACCTAGCTTCCATTATCTACAAAATTCATAATCCAAGATAGTAATATTTATCTTTATTTTTTTTTGGTGAACTCGGCAAGCACCAGTTAGCCATTCTTTTGGCTTGGTTTTTGAATTCATGATGTGTGTGTTCATGAGTTCCATTGTGGGGTTTGTCGTACTTTTTTTGGATGAGTTGTGCTTTAGCATAAGCATTTTGAGATAGTGTATGTGTTGCATATCTTTGTTGGTTATGAAGATTACTAATCAATAATATTCCTTCATAGTTGAGTATTGTTTGCTCCTACGTTTCTTGAGTCTCTTGAACAATGACTGATCGAGTATATTGAATGGTGTCCTTACTATTCTTAGTGTAGGTTGTTGTTTAATTCGAAACTTTCATAGATAATGTGTTCTTTGCTTGGTTTGAGTTAAGAGATAGAATTCCTTAGATAAACGATCGTCTTACTGTGAATTTTCTGCACTCTTTTGAGTTTCACGGGATAGACAACTTATCTTCGTACTTTCTTGTTTGCTGGTTGCATTAACGAAATTTGCTTCATCTACGAGATTGCTATCAATTTCTGGTATCAGAGCTTGAACTATCTAAGCGATGGTATTAATTGACTTTATCATATCAGTTTTTAGTATCAGTTTCATTGTCGAGAGATTTCGTTTTGATTAAGGACTTCATAGTTCTTGGTTTTGAGAATATCTTGAGTTACCACGGAATCCGTTTCTTGGTGTGGTAATCGAGCTTTGTGCTGCTAACGAGTAGTACTATCTTTATTTGTTTCTAGGTTACTTCTTGTTGCAGAATGGGTTTTGAAAAAATAAATCAAATTCTTGTGAAAACTATATTTTCAAAATTGATCTTGTCTTTTGTGTGGTTGTGCGAGACTTCTTACACATTTGTTTGATCTTGTGGTGTTATTTTGGGGTCTATGCGAGAGCTTGATGATGATACATTGGTGTCTAGTCAAAGTGGGCGCTACATCTTGAAATTTATCCTTGATTTGCAAGTGGAGAACTGTTTCTCCTATGAGCAAGTTAGTGGATCTTATATGTTGAATCTTTAAGGAGAGAATTGATGCCAAAGAAGAGCTTCTTGCTCGAGATAGCCTTTTCTTTCTAAAGAGATGTCTTTACATGAGGAGGGTTTAAGAGTTATCTTATGGTAAATATCTTGGATCTATTCTTTGAAAGGTGAAGCTTAGTGATTTTGTACTTCCTACATAAAGTATAAATGAAAAAGCCTTCATTCTTGTTGGTTCTCATTTGAAACTAATGAGTAAAATGGAATTTATGGATTTTCAACCAATGAGAATTTCATAGAGTTCCGATCCTTTTGCTTATTTTGTTTTTGTTTAAATCTTACTGTCAAAAGATTTTCAAAAGTAACAAATGTCGGTTTTTGTTTTTCTCGAGTTTATACTTTGAGAATGAGTTGAATTAGTGAATCTTCCTATCATTGGACTTTCCATGATTCTTAACTTGAGTTTCAAAACTTTCTTTATCATTTGATGTGGAATGAATTTTAGTGATATCAATTTTGGTATCAAATGTTTAAAGGTCTTTGAAGTTGAATTGTGCCAACTTTAATGGTTGAAGTCTTAAACCTTAATTTTCGAGAGTTGAATCGAGAATTCAGTGAAGTTTTACTAAAGATTTTCTTATATACGACAAGAAATCCTATAGGCTTTGAGATATGTTCTTGAAGTTTACATATTTGGTCTTTGGAAAATTTGATTTTCAAATGGTCACTTATGAAGATGGCTTTGTTGAGTCATTGAGTCTTATGAATGGTTTGTGTTAAATTGAGTATTATGAAGCAAACATCATAGTTCAATGAGGAACTTTAAATTCCAACTTCATTATACTTATGGTGTTCTTGTTACTTTATTTGCCATAGATTATTTTGGTAAAAAGTGATTTTTGTTAATTCCATATACAATTCGGAAAGTGGTTTTTAGAAAGTATTCTAAAAGTTGTTCGACATTTTGGAAAGTGGTAATTTCCAAGTTTCCTTTTTAAAGTGAGTCAAAAGTAATTTTTCAAATTTTAACTATATGGTAAAAGTTAAATTTCGAATTTTTGCTGAATTAATGCATGTGTGTGCGTGTGTTTTATGTGAAGTTCCAAACCTAAATGGTTTTGAATTTTAGAGTCATAGTATAGCCGAAAATTTTGAGCTAAAAATTAGGGTTTCCTAGTCCTAGTTGAACTTGAATTTTGGTTGTCTATTTGTGTTACACTTTAAGTCCTATTCGGTCTTATATTTGTGTGTTCACATGGCCGAAAATTTTATCCCTAAAATTAAAGTCATTGAGTCCAAATTGTGTTATGATTTGAGACCTATTCGGTCTTGGATTTTAGTGTTCACACTGGCCGAAATTTTTCAGCCTTTATTTCCTAATGGTAATACAATTTTATTGTGTGTTTGATTTGAGTCCTACTTGGATTTAAATACTAATTTTTGCATTTGTTAAATTATAATTTCAGTGAGATTATAATTAGAGTTTTAAAGTGACTCTATTTTTGAAAACTATTGAGATAAGGAAGCCTTATCTTAATCTGAAAATTTTTTAGTCTTTTAATACAATTGTGCTGAGTTTTGAGTTTTGAGTCCTATTTGTAGTGGGGGGGTCGGATTTTTGTCTCTAATTAGTAGGGATAAATCTTTCATAAGTTGTGTCCGAAAAGGATTACGAATACCTAAGTTTTAAGACTCTATCCTTTTCTATATATATGTGGCTGGATTTCTTCCTTTTTATTCCATCTTGTCGACTGAAATTTTATCAATTAAGGGGTGAATATTTCTGAGAAAATTTATGTCCTATCTTGTAGTAGTTTTCTTGCACAAAAAGACTTGCACTGCCTATAAATAGGGGTGCTGTTTTTCGAAAATTCTCACACCACTCTACTCCATTCTTCTTCTTCTTCTTGCTCCCGAGATCACAAGGGTAAAAGCAAGAGAAGCACTCTTCTCATTATTTTTAATTTTTGAGAGTTAGTGTTCTTAAAAGTACAAGAGAGTTTTTGTTTTTGGGGAGAGTAATATTCGAACCATCCTTTGGTTCTTAGGGGGTTTCGGCCGAGCCATCTATTGATTCAAGGGTTCAAAGAGTTCTTTGTGTAGTACCAAAAGCACAATTACTTATGTTTGCTGGTTTTCAACTTTGTTGATTAACAATGAGTTCTGAAATTGCTGGTTGTTGTCAAACAGCAATAAAGGATGTTGTTGTACAAGCTAAACCCAAAGATAAGGAGGCAATCAAGGCTCTATGAGGCATATTATGCTACCTTAGAAGTGGAGAGAGAGCCTGATATTTCTTGTGGTTGGAATGGTCCAATTGAGGATCAAGGGTTGGTGTTTGGCGCTGAAGATGGTGATCAACGGACATGTATATTCCATACTAAGTGTTCAGTTGGGTGGTCCAATGAAGTTGATTTGGTAATCGATGGTGGATCGAGTACTGATCGTATCAGTGAGGAATTTTGCATAGCAAATGGAATCAAGATGGATCCGCATACTAGACCATACAAGCTTCAATGGTTTAGTGAAAAGATGGTTGTGGATGTCACTAAGAAGGTCATGGTACCTTTTCAAGTTGGTGAGTATAGGGATGAAATTTACTTTGATGTAATTCCAATGTCTCTTTGTGATGTGTTGCTAGTAGGCCTTGGCAATCAGGTGTAGATGTTGTTCACCATTGCTCGAAGAATATCTCTGTCTTTACTAAAGAGGACAGAAAATATATTCTTAAGCCTTTGGCTTATGAAGAAGCTGAATCTGTGCGAGAGAAAAGTCGTAAGATAACCTATACACAATGGAGAGAAAAAGTCGAGAGAGTGACGCAAGAAAGTAAAAAGGGTCACGCTAGGGTAAGACTTGAGGCGAGAGAAAACCATGAAAATAGTGTGGAAACAGAAAAAATGCACGCAATGAGAGAAAATCAGAGTGTGGTGAGGGTGAGGATTTTACTAACCCTTATATCTCATTTGTTCCTTGTGGAGGTTTAGAGGTTGATGATTCGAGGACAAATCCTCTTAAAGAAGGAGGGGATGATGAGAATCATGTAGCCTTCCATGGTGATTCTCCTAGTGAGAGTAATGAGCTAGTCATTCATTCTAGTTTTGGAAAGCTAAGTTTACTTTGCAGGCCAATCAAGGAAGAAAGGATGGATCTTGACAACCTATATGATAGGGAGTTGGTTCAAGAGAGCTATGATCAAGGTAATGAGAATGTCATTAACTTTGGGGTTCAAACTAAAGGAGATGATTCACTCATGGAAATAAGTGCTCAAGAGTATCAAGAGAGTTTGACTCTAGGTGCTCCATGAAGATCATTGATCAAGCTAGAGAGAAGAGTCATTTTGGTTCTTGAATGGACGGCCTATCTGATCAAAGTGTTCAAGATTGAGTCCGTTGCTACACAATTGGATAGGTTGCAAACTATCTCAATTGTTTCAAGTGTTTTCCCAATCTTCTGGAGTCAATAAAGAGAATTCTACAAGTTTTGGAGTAAATTGGAGTTTTCTATAACTTGAGGGGCGCAAGACCAATATTTCACTTTTGGAAAGGCGTTCAAGACATTTTACTTCAATATTTGGAGCTGATTTTCGGATTTAAGAGTATTATCTAGTCTAGGAGTTTATTTTTGAATTTATCTAGTTAAATAAGTCATGTGGACTGAATTAAACTAGAGTGTTTTGATTAGGAGTCTTAGATTCCTTCTAAGTATTATCCTTTTTGAGGATAAGTCATTTAGATAAGGTTTCCTAGATTTTAGGTAGACTCAAAGAGATCAAATACTCTTCTACTTCTACTGCTACGTGAGATAAGATTAGAGAGTCCTAGTTGGTCTTCTTTTTTTTGATGCTTGGCCGAAATACATAGCCTATAAATAGGGGGATATGGCCGAAAGTTAAAGCACCCTTGAGTGGTCATTTTTGTTGTCTCTAATGAGAGTTTTTCCTGTGAGGAAGTTTTGTTAAATGGTGTGTCCATTTTTCATTTGTCAAGTATGATTTAACCAAGAGGGTTTTCATCTTGTCTTGGACCTTTTGATCTTGCAGAAACCGTTCTTTTTCAAGTATGCTTCTTGATAGAATTGTTTTAAAACTAAACTTCTTATTTTCATACTTCTTCTAGTAGTTCAATTGATGAGCCTTTCTTTTGGCTTGGTTTTTGAATTCATGATGTGTGTTCATGAGTTCCATTGTGGGGTTTGTCGTACTTTTGTTGGATGAGTTGTGCTTTGGCATAAGCATTTTGAGACAGTGTATGTGTTGCATATCTTTGTTGGTTATGGAGATTACTAATCAATAGTATTCCTTCATAGTTGAGCATTGTTTGCTCCTACCTTCCTTGAGTCTCTTGAATGATGACTGATCGAGTATATTGAATGGTGTCCTTACTATTCTTAGTGTGGGTTGTTGTTTAATTTGAATCTTTCATAGATAATGTGTTCTTTGCTTGGTTTGAGTTAAGAGATAGAATTTCTTAGATAAACGATCGTGTTACTATGAATTTTCCTCACTCTTTTGAGTTTCACGGGATAGACAACTTATCTTCGTACTTTCGTGTTTGATGGTTGCATTAACGAAATTTGCTTCATCTACGAGATTGCTATCAAATTATATATACATGCCTGTGTTAGTTTCTTCCCATGTTTCTTTGTTTGTAAACATTGAGGACAATTCTTGTTTTAAGTCTGGGGGAGGGATTTGTTTGGAATTTCATGTTTTAAACTATGACATGATCAATTTTTGAAGAAACAACAAAAATATTTGTGTTTATGTGCAACTGTGAAACAAGTTGATGGATATACTGTGTGAAAAGTCTATGATGATTCAAAAAGTGCGGGAAATTTTGAAATTTTGAACACTTGATGATGCAATTGAAGTCAGTCCATAGTTCTTCACTTTTTCATGCACAAAATGTCACTTGCCAGAGTGAGAGTTCTGAGCTTAAATTTAAAATTCGAATGCCTTAATTGCATTGTTGTGATCTTATACTAGAGTCCACTTGCCTGAAACCTGGGGTGACTGTAATCCTGAGTGAAGACTAAGGCAGCCCTTCGCATCATGGCAGACTCTATAAGAGCGCATGATAGTCTGTAAAAGCCTGAAAACCTTGAGAAAAAGGGGATGGTAGGCGGTTGAAACTGAGTTTAAAAGAAAAATATGTAATGAGGGAAGTTAGGTGGTCTGTCCAATGAGGCAGTGAAACCCCCTAGAGGTGAGGCTTGGCAAATAAAAAGTGGAGAGTCCTTAGGCCTGGTGATAACAAAAGAAAAATGTTTAAAATACCAAAAGTGCTGAAAAAATGTGCTTGTTATAGGCCTGAGTGGGAAAGATCCTGAAGAAAAGCCATATGGACAAGGAGCAAAAGGTATGAGGGAGAAAAGATGCAGCCAATGTTGCTGCAATTATGTGAGGAAGTCCTTAGAATCTAAAAATCTCAGTAAGAATACCCCAGTTGATGACATGCAGGAAATAGGTACTGATCACAATAATGTCCATTTGTTCTGAAATTGATTAATCATAGAATGGATCATAGGTAAAACCTTGAACTTTGGCTGTGACATATGCACACACACACTGAAGAACTATGATGATGTCTTCCTATGATAAACAATGGTGTATAATCTGTTCAAAGAGGGACCTGAATCTGAGACGAACATTGATACAAGGTTGCATTTGTTCTTGTTCATTTAGCCACATTCTTTTTCGATCACTGTCAATTAACTTACCTATGAAAATTCCATTCCTTCTCTCTGAAACTGTCCTTCTGTGTGTCTAGGTTAGTAGAAATGAGCTTGAATCTGTTTGCATGAGAATCAACAAACCTTTGAGTTTGAGGGTTATTGCTTGAGTACAAGCAATACTTCAAGTTTGGGGGAATCTGATAACACTAAAATATATACCCTTTAGCAAGTATTTTCTACTCAGTTTTACTTAAAATTACGTGTCAATTAGATAGAATCAGTTTACTTTTGGGTTGATTTTGTATTTTAGGTTGATCAGAGGGCCTATATGGAATATCAGCATAAATTAAGACCAAATTGCACAAAAAGGCATCAAAAAGGACCAAAATGGAAGCTGCTGGAAATCAAGGGCTGAAGGATCGATCAGAGCTGAAGCAAGTGGAAGACTCTTAACTGAAGAATGAGGATTGATGGCAGATGATCTCAATTGGAAGAACTCTGCAATAGCAAACTTTGAGGAAGAAGAATTGGTAGCTGCTCTGCTGCCAAGTTACTGATGCAGAAGCTGTTGGTGTTGTCAATCAGGAGGAGTCTCTAGCTAAAATCTTGCTGCCGAAGGAAGGAGTTGCTTCGCTATCACAACAAATTATTGCTACTGCAAGTTGAAGAAGAGAAAGAGGGACAATATGTGGACAACAGCAAACTCTGCTACTTACCTGCTGTGACTGCTGCTGCTGAACTGATGGATTGGCTGCTGCAGATAGGTGAGCAATGGTGCTGCAAGTGATCCCAGGAAACAAGGAAGAAAAAGGGCAGAAGACTGAGGCTGAATTGGGGGCTAAAAGGCAATAATGAAAGGAAGCATACTAATGATGGTGCTGATGCTGCTGCTGCTAGTTTTGCTATTGAGAATAAAAGAATGTAAAAATGGAGATTTGTGGTTGAAAATGGTGAGAATGCGCTAGAGAAGAATACTAAGTAGAGGAAGCAATGACGAGTGGAAGGTGGCTAATTGCGGCTGTGGCAGGATGGAGCTGCCAAAGAAAATATAGCAACTTGCCAAGTTACAGAATAAACAATTCCTTCAAGCTGCTTCAAGTTGCTGCCTCCACCAATCTGCTACAAGAAAGAAGGCAAAAACTCTACCAATCCTAGCCTCTCCAATTCTCTATAAATAGTCAGCCAATAGCAGTTAGAAAAATAACAAATTGGGTAGTTAGAATCAATCCAAAGACAGTTTAGTTAGTTAAGTTATTTGGGTAGAAACAGGGTAGTAGCAGGAGCTAAGAGTGTAGACTGTCACTC
The DNA here is from genome assembly GCA_949775105.1 of Oldenlandia corymbosa var. corymbosa. Taxonomy (NCBI): domain Eukaryota; kingdom Viridiplantae; phylum Streptophyta; class Magnoliopsida; order Gentianales; family Rubiaceae; genus Oldenlandia; species Oldenlandia corymbosa. The sequence goes on from OX459124.1 coordinate 8,792,700, forward strand.
TGTCAAGTGGCGAATGCCACTCGCCAAAGTGAGTAGACAAAATCTGCCCTGCTACCACTTTTCCCTTCTATCTTCTAACTTTTTGATTTTAACCATGTCCTATCTTTTGTACTTTGTTGCTCTCATGTTTAGCTCGAAAAACATGAGTAGCTAAACTCGGTTAAGGGTTTCAATCAGTACTATCTTTATGTGAAGGTTTTGATTCAGTTTCTTAGATGAGGCATTGTTTCTAGTTAAGTATTTAAATTAACCTTTTGATTAAACTGACCACTTAATTGACTGTGCATGCATAGTTATCAAGATCTAAGAGGGGGGATCATAACTTTAGAACTTCTTAAACTAGTCTATAACAAAGGAGAAAATCTACCCTTTGGTTTCAACCATCAACGAGAGTTAGGTGCATTGGCATAGGTGATCATATAGTGCTTATGAACTAAATGACTTAGATTAATGAATTACAATGACTGAGAGCTAAGAGAATATAAAACCGAATGCAGTAAGGAGGAAGGGAGGATGAGGTACAGGGGAAAGGAAGTAAAGGTGAGATGATGATATAGAAGGAAACAAGGAATGATGAGGTGAGGGAACCTCTAAACTCTGATCCCAACATATAATGAGTATCCTTGTATGGAATACTAGAGGATTAATCACCCTCTAAAACACCAGGAGCTAGGGAATATTGTTAGGAGTCATAAAATAGGGATAATGGGAATAGTTGAAACAAAATTAAGTGCAAAAAGATGTAAAGAGATGATGTCCAGGTGGTGGAAAGAGTATGACTATGTGGAAAATGCCCAACAAAATTAGAAGGGTAGATAACAATACTATGGAGGAAAGGAGATTGTGAGATAACTGTGAATGAATGTAGGGAACAATTCATCTACTGATGAATTGTGGACAAAATAGTCAGACGGGAATTCCAGATGACCATTGTGTATGCCAAGAACAGTCAAGGAAAAAGATCATCTCTATGGATGTATCTTATGCAGTTGCAGAGTCATGGTAAGCCGTGGGTAATAGGTGGTGATTTCAATTGTATATTGAAGGAGGAGGAGAAACTGGGAGAATTCCTTTTAAAAGACAGGAAATGGAGGAATTTCATATGATGATTGAAGCATGTCAGCTATCTGAAATTAGAACACAGGGTTTGTTGCAAGCTGGACAGAGTGTTCGGTTCAGAGGAATGGATTATGGAGTTTGAAGACACAGTAGTGAACATCTAGAAGGAAAACATCTCTGATCATTGCCCATAATTGCTTAAGTGGGATCAGAAGGGTAACTCTAGCAGACGACCCAAGTATAGTGATGGAACCAAGCAATTCCAATTGATGAGAAAACTAAAGCTTCTTAAGGAGCCTCTGAAAGCTCTAAGTATAGTGATGTGGAGAATCGATACCAGCAGGCACAAGCTCTACTGAAAAGCAAACAACAGGAGGTACATGATAACCCGATTCATGTGGGGTTGTAGGAGGAGGAAATGAACCTCAAGGATCTATACATAAGGTATGGAAAAGCAGTGCTCAGCTTTAGGGACGAAAAGATGAAAGAGATGTGGTGCAAACATGGAGATGCTAATACGGGGTACTTTCATGCCAGAATGAAGGAGATGAAGACCAGAAATCGAATATTATCATATGTGACAGGAGATGGAGAAGTAGTATATGAATGGCAAAGGGTGAAAAGTCACTTCATTCAGTACTACCAAAATCTATTGGCACTCGAGGTTGAAAGTCACCATACACGGCAGAAAGTGTTTGAACAAGGCCAAAGGATATCACTGGAACAGCAGATCAGGCTTTCTAGGGATTTTACTAGTGTGGAAATCAAAAAAGCAATGTTTGATATCTAGCCTAGTAAAAGCCCTGGACCTGATGGTTTCGGTAGTGGCTTTTTTCGTGCAAGCTAGGAGATGTAGGCCAAGATAACATTGTAGAAATCCAGGAGTTTGCAGATAGAAGGATCCTTTTTCCTCAAGTAAATTGTATCCTAATTTCACTCATTCCCAAGTGTCTATCACCTAAGGATGCTAGTGAATTTAGGCCAATTTATGTTGTAATACGGTTTATAAATGTATTACTAAAATTTTGAGTAATAGTTTAAGTTCAATCTTGCCTGATATTATCAATTTAAACCAGGGTGCATTTTTAAGGGGTAGGTCATTTATGCATAATGTTTACCTTACAGAAGAATTGGTTAGGTTGTATAGAAGGAAGGCAGTGTCCCTTAGATGCATAATGAAGGTAGATTTACACAAAGCTTATGATAGTATGAGTCGGGATTTTATAGGGGAAGCTTTGGTAGGGTTTGGTTTCCCAGGGAAGTTCGTAGACTGGATGACACAAAGTGGGACGACGTGTTCGTATTCTCTTAATTTAAATGGTGGTTTAGTTGGGTTTTTCCGTGGTAAACGGGGGATCAGGCTAGGTGACCCGGTGTCACCACTACTATTTGTTATTGTTATGGAGTACTTAACTCGGCTGTTTGAAGAGGAAATTAAAAGCGGCAGCATTCAATTCTACCCTCAATGTGCAGAACTGAAGATTGTGAACATGTGCTTTGCAGACAACCTAATAATAGTCTGTAAAGCGGAGGTGCACACTGTTAAAACTGTTATGCGGAAATTGGTGGCATTTGATAGAACCACAGGGCTTTACGCCAATCTAAATAAGTCACAGATTTATGTAGGGGGTGTCTCAGAGGAGGACAGAGTTAGAATAGAAGCCACTGCTGGTTTTGATAGAGTGTGCTTCCCGATGAAATATTTAGGGTTTCTGATTACCCCATGTGCATGGACCCAAGCTGATTGCCAGAGCCTGATAGAAAAAATGAGTATTAGGCTAAAAAGTTGGTTGTCCCGGCTCCAGTCCTATATGGCGAGGATTCAATTGATCAATTCAGTTCTGCTGCACATGCAATCTTATTGGGCTTTAGTCTACCTAATCCCAAACAGTGTGTTCCAGCAAATTGAAAGATTGTGTAGGGAGTTCCTATGGGGTAAGAAGGAGGATGGCAGGTCATTCCCACTGGTGGCCTGGCAGAGGATTTTGCTTACCTAAAACTGAGGGAGGACTGGGAATTAAGAATTTAGCTTTGTGGAATATGGCAGCTGTAGGAAGACAGAAGAAAGACAACCTATGGATTCGATGGATCCACGAAGTCTATTTGAATAGAAAAGGAATATGGGAAGTATAGGCAGTAAATGACTCGAGCTGGCACTCGAAGAAACTGATGATGACGAGGGATAGGTTAAGGGGAGGTTTCCAACGGGGAAGATAGTCAGCCCAGAAAGATGGTAAGTACACTATACCATCAGGAGTGAAATAGCCCAGGGTTAGAGAACCTAGACAGACAGTAGCAGAATTGCTGTGGAATCAATTCAATGTTCCAAAATATTGTGTTGTGGCTTGGTTATGTTGGCAACGGAGGTTATTAACTAAAGAGAGGCTCATACATATGGGAGTGGCAGTATAAAATGATCAATGTACTCTATGCCAAAGGGAGGTTGAAACCTCTGAACATCTGTTTGAGCATTGCTATTTTGCTAAGGAAGTGTGGCAGAAAGTCAGAACCTGGTTGCAGTTTCCGGACCAATGGATAGCTATTAAATACTGGAAAAAACTACCATATGTGTGGAGAGCTGCCTCAGTAAGGAGGAGGGTGCTGTTTGCAGTTATTGCTGCTAGATACTATAAAATCTGGAGGGCCAGAAACCAGAAAATGCATGATGACAAACACAGTTCGGCAACTGAGATTTGTGAAGAAATAAGGAGAGAAGTTAGCTGGAAAGTCCAGGCCACATACAAGGTGAAAACAGGAAAGGAGATGAAAATTTTGTAAGGGTTAAAAATTTTGCTAGGGTTGAAAATTTTGTAATAGCATATAATTATCAGTTGTAGCTATGGGAACTAATCCAGTCATAGACTGATATATACGTTGTAAATATGGTTGCTCTTTGGTGATAGTAATATATATTTACCTTTTCCGAAAAAAAAAACCGAATATTTTAATTACGCTTAATAAAATTTTTACAACTTTAGGTCGGTTGTAAAACTGAAGTATCAAGATTTCGTCATCTCACTTCGACAAATACGTGGATTTGGTATCTTCGTCAAAAGATATGCTCCATTTTCTAAAAGGGGGACTGCCCTAGACTAGGATAATTATTCATTCTATTTTCGAACAACAATTTGCGTTTTATTTTTAGCACTCTTTCTGTAAAATAAAAGTATTGGTGACTGTATCCAAGGTATAGACTAAAGATGTTTAATTATTTAAGTCATGATGATCAAATTTATGTCATTTTCTCCATCTAATATAAGAATGGGATTTTTAATTAACTCACATACAAATAATTTATCCACACACATATATATATAAATGTATATGTATGTATACCACGTCACCGAACATTATATAGACCCAAAAAGCCAAATCTTTCCATATGTTTGTAACAAGTACCAACCGTACCAAATTGGATTGTCAAAGACTTATAAAGGCTTGAACACATTATTTTTCTTAAAGGAGTGATTATTTCAAATTGACGGTGCAAAATTTGTTTTAGGTCTCTTGTCAACAATAGCCTTTAGAATAGTCGAAATAGTGGGGCTACCACGAAATTATAGATAAAAGATGCAATCAATGAATAGATCGCATTGGATAGTGTTTCCAAACCCAATGTTCTGGTCAGGCCAAATGGATAATATCAATTGCGTATTACTATGACTACTCTCCAATCAATAATTGAGCAAAATTATAATCAATTACCAATGTCCTTAATTTTCCTTCTTGATCGATCGTTTTTGGTTATCAATTAATAATACAATTTTCCTTCAAAAGAAAATTTGAATCGTTGCAGCTTTTATCTAGGAAAGCGTTTGAAGGTATTATATTCATCATGAACACTACTCATCCGTATCACCTCGTTGGTTCATTAGTCACAATTCGGTGCTTAGTTAATTTATTCATTCGTCACAAAATAATCATTTTATTCACTGTACAATTTTTAGCAAACATGACCATTACTTCAGACTGCGGAATATAAATTCTATTTTCAAATTTTACACTTCATAAGTAAATCGTTATCATTTCCACAACAGCAAGAAGGAAGAAAAAAAAAACAGTAAAAAACAAAAAGAAAACCAAAAACAAATATACCAAAATCTATAAAAGATAACTTAGTTTGATGTTCATGAACTCAATTTAATGACTCCAAACCTTAAGTACATGGCACAACAGATTTTCCTCATGAAAGGAAACAGGAAACAAAGAAACCCATATTTTTCTTTCCTTATCTTGGTTCAACATTTTGCACCTGAAAATGGCGGCTTTTGCGACTTCTGTGAGATCGATTGGCGCGTCTACCATCTAGTGGTGGTGGTGAGCTGAAGAAGCGATTTGGTGGTGATGGCTACTCTTCGAAGAAGATGTCGACGTTGACTTTTGAGCGAGTAGTAGCGCTGTCTCCGTCTTAGTTTTCGTGGCGGTGGTGTATGACGTCGAAGTTTTGACATGATAGTGGCCTTTAGAAGAAGAAGACTCTTTGATGAATGTCTGGGTTTTGGTAGTAGTAGTATAGACGGTGCTGGAGGAAGATTTCATCACTTGGATTGCGCTTGCGGAGCTGCTCGTCTTGGAAGATGACGATTTGATCACTTGTTGTTTATGTTTATCGCCCGATTTGGAGGCATCTCTTAGAACAACTTGCTTGTGTTTATCGCCTGTTTTGGATGAATCTTTCGCAGCAATATGTTTATGTTTATAATGATGATCAGTACCGGTTGATTTTTCCCTCTTTGTCTTTGAATCCATCTCTCTCTCTTTAATCTTGAAGGAAGAAAGTGAACAGAAAAGAACTGCTAGTTAATGCTCTAAAGTTAATTGATTTGTTGAGTTTTTTTTTTTTCTTTATAGGGACTAACCAGTGTTTAGTCCCAACATTTAAGAAATCTATGAAATAAGCCTTAAAGGCTTAAACTATCGAACTGCCGAATTTAGTCTCATTCTTTTGGATCAATGCATGATTAAAATTATTGCTTTTCGTTTGTTTTTTCAAAGGTTTTAACATAGGAAACCTTTTTTTTTCACTAAAACAATCCATTTTTTTAATAGTAATTAATTTTTTATTTTTCTTCTCCCAAGAAAGGGCAACTTTAATACCAAAATACGATTTGGTATTTTCTTTTTTTCCTTTTTTTTCTGCTTTAAAGCTACCCCCTAGAAAAAGAAATTTAAGTGAAACCCAAAAAAAAAGGGGATTCTCATGTTAAACATGCTTAAAAAATCAACGAGAAGGGACTAATTTTCATGACATCCAAACATTCCGGTTAAGATGTGATAATTTCATAGTTTGGGACTAATTGCTTAAATTGTTCCAATTGTTGAGACGAAAACATCAGCTTTTCTTTACAAACCACGTAATATGAGAACTTATTTCCTGGCAACTTCTTAGTAGTTTCAGAAGTCAACATTGTTCGTACTTCTAGTTGTTAGACCATGCATTTTGCTTCCGGTTGAAGACTTCTACTGTTTAATCCTCCTCCCTTATTTATTGACGTTTACTTTGGTATCGTCAGTGTGTACATAGGGAAGGTTCTAAGCCCTGGTTATTTAAACTTACTTTACATTCGAAAACGACCCCTACATATGAATTGAAATTTATGAACAAATTGGGAGGCAGCTTCTAAGTAGCTTCACTAAAACTTCACACTTCATTTAATATATTTTTTCTTGGTCGTATTTTTTGGTTCAACAAATTAATACTAGGTTCAAATGATAAAATTGTTGAACCAGTCAAATCATGATTTGAATTATGAGAGTTTATCTCTCGGCAATGATAGAAATGTGATGGTAGTTTCTTATTCGCACACTGAAATTTTGGTACATTCATTCCCACTCTTCTTCCCGCGAAGTAGAGAAAATGCAAACAATAAAACCATCGCAATAATAGACCATCTGCCGAATGACTTGTTCTTGCTCAATGATAGCAATCGTTCCATCAATTTGTAAGTGTTTGCAAACTGATTATTAAAATTATTTAGAAGATTAACGAAGGGAGCACCACAAACCTTAGAACCCACCCGCGAAATCAGAACACAAAAGCATGCTAATTAACGAAAAAGGGGAAAAAAAATAAAGAAGGAAATGTCACGTAGGAGAAAAGCAAGTTTAGAAATCCAGAATTAAAAGGCATTTTGGTAAAAATTGGATCAATATCTATGAATTAAGGTTTAGATTAAACGGAGAGAGTTTAGGGTATTGAATGTGATAGCAATCTCGTAGATGAAACAAATTTCGTTAATGCAACTATCAAACAAGAAAGTACGAAGATAATTTGTCTATCTTGTGAAACTCAAAAGAGTACGAAAAATTCAGACTAAGACGATCGTTTATCAAAGGATTTCTATTTCTTTAACTCAAATCAAACAAAGAACACATAATCTATGAAACACTCAAATTATATAACAACCCACACTATAATCGTAAGGACACCATTCAATATACCCGATCAATCACTCACTCAAGAGACTCAAGAAAGGTAGGAGCAAACAATGCTAACCTATGAAGGAATACTATTGATTAGTAATCTTCATAACCAACAAAGATATGCAGCACAAACACTATCTCAAAATGCTTATGCCAAAGCAAAACTCATCCAACAAAGATATGACAAACCCCACAAAGGAACTCATGAACTCACACATCATGAATTTCGAAAACCAAGCCAAAGGAAAGACTCATCAATCAAACTACTTGAAATACTATGAAAATAAGAAGTTTAGTTTTAAAACAATTCTATCAAGAAGCATACCTGAATAATACGGTTTCTGCAAGATCAAAAGATCCAAGACAAGATGAAAACCCTCTTGGTTAAATTATACTTGACAAATGAAAAATGGACACACCATTTAACAAAAATTCCTCAAAGAAAAACTTTCATTAAAAAGACAACAAAAATGACCACTCAAGGGTGCTTTAACTTTCGACCATACCCCCCTATTTACAAGCTAGCAATTTCGGCCATAAGCACCAAAAAAGAAGACCAACTAGGACTCTCTAATTTTATCTCATGCAAGAGTAGAAGTAGAAGATTATTTGATCTCTTTGACTCTATCTAAAATCTAAGAAACCTTATCTAAATGACTTATTCTCAAATAGGATAATACTTAGAAGGAATCTAAGACTCCTAATCAAAACACTCAAGCTTAATTCAGTCCACATGACTTATTTAATTAGATAAAATTTGAAAATTAAACTCCTAGACTAGATAATACTCTAAATCCGAAAATCAGCTCCAAATAATGAAGTAAAATGTCTTGAACGCCCTTCCAAAAGTGGAATATTGGTTTGCGACCCTTAAGTTGTAGAAAACTCCAATTTACTCCAAAACTTATAGAATTCTCTTTATTGACTCCCAAAAGATTGGAAAAACACTTGAAACAATTGAGATAATTTGTACCCTATCCAATTATATAGCAATGGACTCAATCTTGAACACTTTGATCAATTAGGCCGTCCATTCAAGAATCTAAATGACTCTTCTCACTTAGCTTGACCAATGATCTTCATATAGAGCACGTAGAGTCAAACTCCCTTGAAACTCCCTTGACCAATGATCATCTCCTTCGGTTTGAACCCCAAAGTTAATGACATTCTCATCTTTTTTATCATAGCTTGCTTGAACCATCTTCCTATCATATAGGTAGTCAAGATCCATCCTTTCGTCGTTGATTGGTCTACAAAGTAAACTTGGCATCCCAAAACTAGAATGAAGGACTAGCTCATTACCCTCACTAGGAGAATAACCATGGAAGGCTATATGATTCTCATCATCCCCTCCTTCTTTAAGAGGATTCGTCCTTGAATCATCAACCTCAAAACCTGCACAAGGAACAAACGAGATATAAGGGTTAGTAAAATCCTTACCCTCACCACACTCTAATTTTCTCTCATTGCGTGCATATTTTTCTGTTTCTACGCTATTTTCATGGTTTTCTCTCGCCACAAGTCTTGTCTCAGCGTGACCCTTTTTACTTTCTTACGTCACTCTCTCGACTTTTTCTCTCCTTTGTGTGTAGGTAATCTTACGTCTTTTCTCTCGCACAGTTTTAACATCTTCATAAGCCAAAGGCTAAAGAATATATTTTTTGTCCTCTTTAGTAAATACAAAGATATTCTTCGAGCAATGGTGCACAGCATCTACATCCGATTGCCAAGGCCGACCTAGCAAAATATCACAAAGAGATATAGGAATTATATCAAAGTAAATTTCATCCCTATACTCACCAACTTGGAAAGATACCATAGCCTTCTTAGTGACATCCACAACCATCTCTTCACTCAACCATTGAAACTTGTATGGTCTAGTATGCGGATCCATCTTGATTCAGTTTGCTATTCCTCACTTATACAATCAGTACTCGACCCACCGTCGATTACCAAATCAACTTCATTGGACCACCCAACCGAACACTTAGCACGGAAGATACATGTCCGTTGATCACCATCTTCAGCACCAAACACCAACCCTTGATCCTCAATCTGACCATTCCTACCACAAGAAGTATCATGCTCTCTCTCCACTTCTAAGGCAGCATAATATGCCTCATAGAGCCGTGATTGCCTCCTTCTCTTTGGGTGTTGTTTATACCCCTTGTCCAAACAATTGTGGAAACGATCAGTCAACATGTAGTCGTTCTCATCCACGCCCGAACTCAGGAACACGCGTTCTAATTCCTCAAAGTAAGATTGAACGAATCTACCATTCTGCTTATAATTGAGCAACTTCACTTTTGCTTCATCAAAGGTGTTAGTACCAACATATCTTTCTCTCAAAGCATTCCTCAAATCATGCCAATCATCCAAATTATGATACCAATGATGCTAATAGATATTTGAAACTAGCTTCCACCAATTCAAAGCACTAGATCCAAAACAACCTATAGCTAAGGCTATCTTCTCACTTTCTTTCTCAATGTTAAGCAATACAAACAAATTCTCTATACTCTTTTCCCAAGTATCATAGTCTCTATGGCAACCATAAAATATAGGCAATGACACTTTCAACATTCCAGCATATGAGGATAATTGTTTTACTTCAAAACGATCACATAAGACTCTTAAACTTTCAGCAATTTTCTCAAAACTTACCGTAGCTTTGTCTTGCTAACTTGAAAGCAATTGAGACAAGTCTCGATTCGCCTCTTTCACCTCCGCCAAAGCATCATGCAAGTAGTCAATTTGACTCTTCATGAGTTGCACTTGAGCCTCCATGTGACCCTCTACACTCTTTGAAGCAACTTGAGTACAACCAGCAACTCCGGATAATATCTTTGCTCAACAACTTTGAGAAACCACGAACAAAAGAAATAATGTTCCTTTGTTACTTCACAAAAACTCCTTGAATCCCAGAACCAATAGATGGTTCGGCCGAAACCTCCCAAGAACCAAAGGAAGGTTCGAATATTGCTCTCCCCAAAAATAAAAACTCTCTTGTGCTTTTAAGAACACTAACTCTTAAAAATCAGAATAAAGAGAAGAGTGCTTCTCTTATTTGTACCCTTGTGATTTCGGCAGCAAGAAGAAGAAGAAGAATGGAGTAGAGTGGTGTGAGAATTTTCGAAAAACAGCAACCCTATTTATAGGTAATGCAAGTCTTTTTCTGCAAGAAAACTCCCATAACATAGGACCTAAATTTTCTCAAGAGTATTCCCCCCTTAATTGATGAAATTCAGTCGACAATATGGAAGAAGAAAGAAGAAATTCGGCCGCTTATGAAAGGATAGAGTCCTAAAACTTAGGTAATCATGATCCCTTTTGGACACAACTTATGAACTATTTAGAGATAAAAAATTGACCCCCTACTACAAAGAGGACTCAAAACCTCGGTCAAAACAAGCAAAATTGTATTAAAAGACTCAAAAATTTTCAGATTAAGATAGGACTTCCTTATCTCAATAGTTTTCGAAAATAGACTCACTTTAAAGCTCTAATTATAATCTCACTGAAATTATAATTTTACTAATACAAAATTAGTATTTAAATCCAAGTAGGACTCAAATAAAACACACAATAAAATTTTATTACCATTAGGAAACAAAAGATGAAAAATTCGGCCAATGCGCACTTCCAAATCCAAGACCGAATAGGTCTCAAATCATAACATAATTTGTACTCAATGACCTTAATTTTAGGGATAAAATTTTCAGCCATGTGAACACACAAATACAAGACCGAAGAGGACTTAAAGTGTAACACAAATAGACAACCAAACTTCAAGTTTAACTAGGACTAGGAAACCCTAATTTTTAGCTCAAAAATTCAGCTATACTATGACTCTAAAATTCAAAACCAACTAGGCTTAGAACTCCACATAAAACACACGCACACACATGTAGTAATTAAGCAAAAAATTCGACAATCAACTTTTACCACATAGTTAAAATTTGAAAAATTACTTTTGACTCACTTTAAAAAGGAAACTTAGAAATTACCAGAAATTACCACTTTCCAAAATGTCCAACAACTTTTAGAATACTTTCTAAAAATCACTTTCCAAATTGTATATGGAATTAAAAAAAATCACTTTTTACCAAAATAATCTATGGCAAATAAAGTAACAAGAACACCATAAGTATAATGAAGTTGGAATTTGAAGTTCTTCATTCAACTATGACGTTTGCTTCATAATACTCAATTTAACACAAACCATTTAGAAAACTCAATGACTCAACAAGGTCATCTTCATAAGTGACCATTTGAAAATCAAATTTTCCAAAAATCAAATATGTAAACTTCAAGAACACATCTCAAAACTTAATAAGATTTCTTGTTCATAGGAGTAACTTTAATAAAATGCACTTAATTCTCGATTCAACTCTCAAAAACTAAGGTCATAACACAAGTCAATAGACTTCAAATCTTCAAAGTTAGCACAATTCAACTTTATAGACCTTTAAACGTTTAGATGCCAAAATTGATATCTTAAAATTCATTCTTCATCAAAATGATAAAGAAAGTTTTGAAACTCAAGTTAAGCATCATGGAAAGTCCAATAATAGGAAGATCCAATAATTCGACTCCTTCTCAAAGTATAAACTTATGAGATACCCAAAAACCGACATTTGTTACTTTTGAAAATCTTTTGACACTAAGATTTAAACAAAGTAAAATAAACAAACAGGATCGGAACTCTATGAAGTTTTTATTAATTGAAAATCTATAAATTCCATTTTACTCATTAGATTCAAATAAGAACCAACAAGAAGGAAGGCTTTTTCATTTATACTTTATGTAGAAAGTACAAAATCACTAAGGGTATGTTTGTTTCGTTTTTTTAGTGTGTGTTTTTAGGTATTTTTTGTATTGAGAATGTAAAAAGATGTATTAGAAATGTAAAAAGGTACGTTGGGATGAGACAGTTATTATTAAAATAATCTGAAAAACTATTCAAAAAACCAAACAAACATAGCCTAAGCTTCACCTTTTGAAGAATAGATCCAAGATGTTTACTACAAGATAAACTCTCAAACCCTTCTCATGTAAAGACATCTCTTTAGAAAGAAAAGGCTATCTCGAGCAAAAAGCTCTTCTTTGGCATCAATTCTCTCCTTAAAGATTCAACACATAAGATCCACTAACTTGCTCGTAGGAGAAACAATTCTCTACTTGCAAATCAAGGATAAATCTCAAGATGTAGCGCTCACTTTGACTAGATACTAATGTACCATCATCTAGCTCTCGCATAGACCTCAAAATAACACCACAAGATCAAACAAATGTGTAAAAAGTCTCGCGCAACCACACAAAAGACAAGATCAATTTTGAAAACGTAGTTTTCACAAAAATTTGATTTATTCTTTCAAAACCCATTATGAAACAAGAAGGAACCTTGAAACAAATAAAGATAGTACTACTCGTTAGTAGCACAAAGCTCGATTACCACACAAGAAATAGATTCTGTGGTAACTCAAGATATTCTCAAAACCAAGAACTATCGAGTCCTTAATCAAAAAGAAATCTCTTGAAACACAAAGAGTGATTCAAATAGAAACTCAAAGGTCTCTAAAATTCTCAATCCTAGTATCCTTGCTCTGATACCAAAAGCTGATAGCAATCTCATAGATGAAATAAATTTCGTTAATGCAACCATCAAACAAGAAAGCACGAAGATAATTTGTCTATGCCGTGATAGCAATCTATCATATTTTTATAACTTTGGGACTAAAACATGGGTTCACCATATGATAGTTTCTCGCTAGTTGTTTTGTAAGCTCGTTTATTTGTTAGGCAGTAGAATATTCCAATTTCCAATGACTAGTTGTTTGAGAACAATTTAATTTTCTCTAGTTTCATATAAGTCGTATATTTGCTTTCTGACGAACGTTACCATTTGGGCGGACATCATGCCATGCTCACGTTTCAGTGTTGAGGGGTCAGACTAATAATTATAAGATGAAGTTATCTCTACTCTCAATGTAGTTTACAAAAAGTATAAAAACAAAAAATGTTCCACATATTTTATGAAAATAATTCACTATGCTGTTTTGATGCTACAAAATGGAATATTTATAAAGGATGAAGGGAGTGCAATTTTAACTGAAATCCAAAATTATTAATCTAAGACCTTAAAATCTAATACTCTGACTTGAATCTCCAAATTAATAAACATTTGGTCCCCAAAATTTACCTTTCATAGTGTTTGGATTTTAATTATCGCTTTAGTCCTTAATGTTCAATAACATGGTTCATTCAATATTTTCAAAAATAAAATAAACTCAATGGATACTATATATATTTCAAGAAGTAAATTTTTATTTTTATTTTTTATTTTTGACAACCGTTAAAATTTTTTTGACTCCGCCATGTGGAATTCTATTGGGTTGGTCTTCAAAATAGTACTGTACCTATCATTTTGGAGTTGGCTTTTCATTTTGGACTCGATTGATTATCTGTTACACAAAAAAGGGGGGAAGGAAAAAAATGCTCCGCTCCTGATGAAGCAAAATGCTGATGAGCCCAATAGGATAATATTGGGCCTAAAAAGGGTTCAACCCATTGGCCAAATATCAAATGGACCCGAATCCTTGGGTCCCACTTTTAGAAAGTTTCTAAATGTAAACTATAAATTAATATTTCAACCCATTAACTACAGGGAGTTGATTCACACTTATGTTTTCTTTCTAAGTATATATTTATTATTTTCTTTCAATAGACTAACTATAATATCGGAGTGCTAACTTCTGTTTTGGTAGGTCTCGGACCTAGTTGACCATTGACTCACCGCCATCGAGATTCGTCTTCGTCACCTGCTTAATGTAAAGTATAAATAACTACTTTAGATAATTAAGAAAAGTAGCTAAGTTCCTTTATGGTGAACTACCTATATTATCCACATGAATTTATTATATAGGGTAAAATCCCCTATATTATCCACATGAAAATAATAATAAATTCACCCCAATATATCCCAATTAAATGTGGGTAAAATCCCCCTTACGATCTCTGGCGGGAATCGAATCCTGATTTATCACCAGAAAAGATAGTAACCTAACCACTATACTATCATTCAATTCCCACATGAAAATGTACACTTCTTTAAGAATAACTAATCAAATTAAAGTTCAAATTGGGATAAAATAGGAAGTACCATAAATGAAACTTTAAACACATCAAATGTCTTATAAATAGAACCAAGAGATACCTTAAAAATATATTCTAATAAGGAGAGGTGGGAATATATGTTTATCTACTAGTTGAGGCTTGAAATGGATTCATGTAATCAAGGGCCATATATAATGTCAAATCATTAATTTAAGTACTTTTGATTGAACAAGGAACAATAATTGGTCGGCGGCACTTGTGTTAATAATGCATTGTTGTTAATCTTAAACTAATCTCACTCTTACGATAACATCCTAGCTACGACATAAGTGGCACCCTTTTAAAATACTAACCAATGACCTACTCAAACAAAAATAAAATAAAATAAAATAAAATGAAAGAGCATTGAAAGTTCATTGCTTGTAGATGATCTTATCCCTCGAACCATAAGCCGCCATTTTTAAAAATAAAGAAAAACTTAAGCTGAAAAATAAAACTAAAAGAAATTTTGTGACGTATTCATTGTACCGTCAGCATAAGGAAACCAATTGTATTTATTGAATTTGTAAAGTTGTTCCTTAGTTTGGGTTTGAGATGGTTGGGGAGTCAGTTTGCCAATTACAAGCAGACAAATAAATGAGTAAATAAAAGAAAGAAACGGAAAAGAGAAATTTATTCCATTTGTGTGGTCGAGCTGAACGATTTTGTCTTATTTACGGGAGTATTCTCCTATGATGTGCGCAAAATGATTTTATAAATGTCTAAACATAAAATAAAGGGATTAATGAAAGTTCGTCTAGCTAGATGCATGCATGAATCCAACCCATTTGTTTTGTATTGCAATCTCCTGACTTCTTCAAGAACATGAGATTGAAGTAATAAGAATCTCGCATGACTCTTCAGAATGTTGAAGGAACAGAAACTAAGAATGGGGTCGAAAAACAAGTAGGCTACAGGACGAAGGTAAAGACTACCGGTCTTTTTTATATGCATTGTATAAGTTTGTCATAATTAACGCATCTGTTTTTTGGGTAAATAACTATTTCATCGTGAAATAATTATTCAGTTTGTTTTTTAATTTTTATTCTTAGTATAAATTGTATTAAAATTAAAAATTCAAATAAAACAATCATTTTGATAATGAAGAAGTATAAGCGAATGAGGAGTTGGTTCAGTGGTAACACCACCCTTACTCCAAGAGGAGGTCATGAGTTCAATCCTCCACTCCAACAAAAATTGAGGGGTTAGCTCTCACATTGCATATTAGCACCTCTAGGGGCTTGTTATGGCTAACCCACTAATGAACCCCCAATTTCGCACCAGAGCTTGTCACCCCGAGCATGCCTAGGGTGGTTTACCTCCCACTGTGTTTTGCAGGCTATTAGAGTGGGCGTGGGTTTACCCATCTTTGGTGGGGTTCCCGGCGTTATCGAGAAAAAGTATAAAGTAACGTTAGAAGTACATGAATACCACTTGAAAAATATTCCTCGCGCACGCTCTCTTCCTTCCGTCACTAGGTGCGATTTCACGCTCTAGTGTGTGTGGCGAAAGCCAGCGATTTCTTCGACAAATCGTCTTCAATGGCAAAGAAAATGAAGAAGAAAGGAGCGATGCCGATAAATCCAGTCCAAGATCTGATGCTTGACGGGAATGATGGATCAATTGGAAGTGAATCACCACGAAGCTGTAGATCTGTTCAGGTTAGTAACCCTAATTCCAGCATTAATTGCATGTCCGAAGAGCAGTTAATGTGTTGAAAAATTTGTAATCAACTGAGTTTAGCTGGGGGAAATGAATCGGGAGCTAATGGAGGGTGTAGTATGAATGAATTAGGGGATAAAGAACAGAATAATGATAATGTTTGGAGTAACATCGATCCGAAGAAACTCCATTGCCCTAAGAAAAAGTTGAGATTCATTGAGCTGAAAGTGATTAATGATTGTGCTATTGGGAAAATTACTAAGGAAGAGGTTCAACCTGAGCTTGATTACTGGAAAACAGCTATTCTGTGTTATGTCTTGGGAGCAAATTCGCCATATGTGATTATGAATAGATATATCAGACGTGTTTGGGGAAAGTTTGGTGTATACAAAGTGATGATGGAAAGTGGAGTGTTCATTGTTCGATTTAAGACAGAATTAGCAAAGGAGAAGGTGCTAAGGAATAGAGCTCACATGTTTGATAAGAAACCTCCCATTGTTAAGGAATGGTCAGCAAAAGGAGAAATGAACATGGCAGACATCAAGAAGGTGCCAGTTTGGATTCAGTTTATAAAACTGCATTTGAGATATTGGAATGAGACCAAATTGAGTAAACTGGCTAGTATGGTTGGTGTTCCTGTTGAAATGGATGACATGACAGTTCGAAAACAAAGATCAGCCTATGCCAGAGTACTAGTGGAGGTGGAAATTAGTGAGAAAGTTAAAGAAACTATATGGTTTGAAGATGAAAATAGAGACTTAAAGGAGCAGAAAGTGAGGTTTGAATGGAAACCAGTACAGTGTACTAATTGTAAGGGTTATGGCCATTCAGTTGTTGAATGTAGAGTTCCAGTGATTCCCAAGTGGAAGCCAAAAATTGAGGAGCATAAGCATGCAAAACTTTAAACTCAAGGTAGTAAAGGGAAGGAGACAGAGGTCAAACAGAAGAGTGTCTCTAAAGTGAAGGGTAAGGAAGTGATTGACGTTCAGGAGAAGGAGAAGCAAGTTCAGCAGACACATAGTCCAAACAGTATAAGGAATGGTATGAAGACACCAACAAAGGATGATGATGATCCAATCCAAATTTTGAATTAGAAAGGGCAAAAAATATCATAAGGAAGGTTGTGTGATAAACAAAGATCAGTGAATTTTATATGTTATTCTGAAACTAGTCACCCTGATCTAGGGTCTAGCAGCCATGAATAACCTTATATCATGGAATGTAAGAGGGTTTAACAACCCTCTGAAACACAGAGAGATTGGAAATAGTCTTTCTGTTAAGAAGGTTGGGTTGGCTGGTCTGTTGGAAACATAATTAAACCAAGAAAAGGTGGAGGAGTTGATGAACATGAAATGGTTTCAGTATGATTATGTGGGGAATCATGATGGTGACTGTAAGGGCAGAATCTTGTTAGTTTAGAAAAAGGGAGAATATAAAGTTGTGGCTGAGCGAATAACACAGCAATATATACATTGTTTTGTGATGGAAATAGGAACAAGTAGACAATTCTTTCTCACAACAGTGTATGCTGAGTATAATGCTCAACGGAGGAATAATATATGGCAGGAATTGGTGAGAATTGGTAAACAGATTACAGGTGAATGGATAGTGATGGGTGATTTTAACTGCATTCTTACACATGATGAAAGACTAGGTGGAACTAGTGATATTAGTCCTAATGCTGGGAAATTTAAGCAAATGATTGAGGAAAATGAAATATGGGAAATGCCAACTTATGGTGGGAGATTCACTTGGAATAACAGGCAGATTGGTCAAGCAAGGATATATTCTAAACTGGATAGAGTGTTTGTGAATATTAACTGGTTACAGAAATATTCAGAAGCTTACAATACAGTTATGCCAGCAGAGATATCAGACCATAATATGTTGTTAATAAAGATGGGGAGATAGTGAAGTACAAAGCAAAAGATCATTTCGATTCTTTAATATGTGGACTCAACATCCAGAGTTCAAGGAGACAGTTCAAAATGGATGAGGAATAGAAGTCAATGGAACAAGGCAATATCAGTTGATTCAAAACCAGAAGAGATTAAAGACTGTGCTGAAAACATTAAATAAGGAAAAGTTTGCAAACATAGAAGACAAAGAGCTGGAATGCAGGATCAACTTAATAAAGGCTCAAGATATGCTAAAAGTAAGCCACAGGATCAGGCAATACAAATGATGGAAAAAAAGGCCACACAAGAATGCATAGCTGCTAATAAGGCAGTAATGAGTTTCTGGTGACATAAACTGAAAGAGAGATGGATTAGTGAAGGAGACTTGAATACTCAATACTTCCATGCAGCCATCCAACGAAAGAATGTAAGAAGTAAGATCGAAACAATAGTGGATGCCAAAGGGGATTTGATAGAAGATCAACAAAAGGTGGAGGAGCATTTCTTGCAATACTATCAGGATCTATTGGGGAAACAGATTGGAAGAACAACTGCTAAATGTGAGGTCTTCCAAGCAGGGAGTAAACTGAATATAGAACAGCAAGCTCTACTTGTGAAAGGCTTTACAAAAGCAGATGTCAAGGAGGCAATCTTTTGTATTGATGAGAACAAGAGTTCAGGACCGGATGGATGTAACAGTGGTTTTTATAGGAAAGCTTGGAGTATTGTGGGGGATGAATTATGTGAAGCTGTGCTGGAATTTTTCAGAAGTGGAAAACTGCTGAAACAAATCAATTCCACACTAATATCCTTGATACCAAAGAATGAAAGTCCTACAAATGCAACTGAGTATAGGCCTATCTCTTGCTGTAATGCCATATACAAATGCATTTCCAAGATGTTATGTAAAAGATTGAGTGTTGTTTTGCAAGATTTAGTTGACTTAAATCAAGGTGCATTTGTGCAGCAAAGACTGATTCTCCATAATGTGTTGTTGGCTCAAGAACTTATCAGATTATACAAGAGGAAATCATGTAAGCCATATTGTATGATGAAGGTGGTATTAAGGAAGGCGTATGATTCAGTGCATTGGGGATTCCTTGAAGAAATGCTAAAGGAGTACAAGTTTCCAGAAAAGTTGTGTCAGTGGGTGATGACATGTGTTACTTCATGCACTTTTTCACTTAAGATGAATGGCAAAAGTGTGGGGTTCTTTCCAGGGAAGAGAGGTTTGAGACAAGGAGATCCCATCTCTCCCTTGCTATTTGTTCTTGTTACAGAATACCTTACAAGATTGTTCACAATTGAAGCTGCAAAGGAAGGTTTTAAAAAGCATCCAGAGTGTGAAGGATTGAAAATAACATCTCTCAGTTTTGCAGATGACCTTCTGATTTTTTGTGGGGCTGATGTAAAGACTATTAAAGCAGTCAAGGGAGTACTAGAACATTTTGCTAGTAAAACTGTTCTGCAAGTAAATGAAGGGAAGTCAAATATATATTTTCGTTGACCAGTAGAAAAAGTTAAAGACCAGATCAGAGGGATTATGGAGTTTGGAATAGGAAGCTTCCCAATGAAATATCTTGGATTGCCTGTTTCTCCCACAGCTTGGACTAAAGCTGATTGTCAATGTTTGGTGGATAAAGTGACTGCAAGATTAAGATGCTGGTCTACCAGGCATCTGTCTTATGCTGGCAGAATTGTCTTAATCTACTCTATCTTAATGACATTGCATCAGTATTGGGCAAGTTAAGAGGTGGTAACTTTCGTCTTCAACCACATCGTAGTGAAATTAAGTCACCTAACTAGCTAAGTTATTGGTGGTTTGTTTCTTAAACCAATAGTCAGTCTAGTATAGACTTAATAATGCACGCACAAATACCTATAGCATTCCTTATAATTCACATTATGATTTAGCACTATTACCGGCCATGTGCTCATCCTGGATTCTTGATCATATACAAAAGATAATCTCAAACTTTTGCTTGAAGCGGCACCACCTTTATGATCAAATAGGTGGAAGTTATTCTAGTTTATTACTATACCATAATGAAACGGTCATGAATAATTCCATAAGAGATTTCTCTCAACCTGCTCACTTAAGAGTAACATATATAATGCACCAATACTTGGAATGATATACACGAATTTTGGTGTTCACAACCACAAAACAACTTATTGTTACCCTTTAAACCCTGCAATCTTGGGGTAATACTAGAAGAAAGTTGGGTTTTCATTGTTTGTGATTTTAGTATTAAAATTTTATTCTCATTCCTCATCTTGTCAAAAACCACCAATTCTCTCGCAAGAGATTTAGTACCTGGATTCATAACAAAATTGTGTTTTCACAAACACAACACCGACAACATCAACATTTGTATCTCACTAAGAGATTACATATCTTGAATTAATATGTTTATATTTACCCATTGTTAAATTTTACACAATGTTCAAGATATATTAATCTAACTATCACAACACAAGGTTACAGGCGACACAGGCCAGGGCCCGTTGGCCACTTCACCTCTTTATGTACTGAAGATAGTTCAACAAATTCAGCTTTCTTTTCTTGGAGAGAGTGATTATTGTCTGTTTTACTTATCAAGAAACATCTCTCACTACTAAGCATGAATTTCTAACCACTAACGGGTTATGATCACTAATGCTAGAATACCAACTAGCATTCAAATAACCTTTAAGAACAACATAAATCTAATATGTTTTAATAAATCATAAACCTTAGTTTTTCAAAGACACATTATGACTTTAGCATTAGATTTGCAATAGTCCTACTTAGGCACTTAGTGTAATCAGTGAGTCACATACCACATAGAATGTGTTAACACAACTCTAATGCATATACAAGACATCCAACGTCACTAGAAGATTCTAGTTTAGTAATTGGATTGTCATATTTAACACAAATGTTAAATATAAAATCATGAGAGTACAAACTTTCTTCATATTCACATGTTGACACTTTGTTAATAACTTATTAACATCATATGAATAAGAAAGTACAAAACCCCCCCTATTTCCTTCAGTATAATGATTAAGACATTACCTCTTTCACCAAACTCATTTAATTTGAACTTAGAAAAAGAATTTTTCTTAGTATCCACTGCACGTTTTTGAAATTATTGTATGCATTGAGCATAGATATTTATACAAAAGTATATATCTATTACATACTCTTCACAAACTTTTGACATATGCAATTTACAACATATATGCACCATGTGGGAGTAACTTAGATAAACCATCATGCAATTGTATAAAGTCAAATCAAGACTTCACTAGTACACATATCTTTTTATCACTTCATAGCACAAAGCATTAAGAGGTTCCAAATACACATTTTCATATAAGTCACCACGAAGATGATACTTTACATATTTCACATGTGAACATGAAAAACTTAAATGGAAACTTCTAGCTATTAAGATAAATTATGCAACTCAAACTAGCCAAAGCAATCATGACACTTTCAGTCCAAATATACTATTGATGTCTCTTGCTATCAGCAATATGTTACTAATGGAATAACCATTTACAATGTATTAGTCTTGAACCTTTCAAGTTAAATCAATTTGGACACATACATCATTAGACAATGTCAAGTCCATTCCATGACTAACTCTTCTTTCCAAATGCATTAGCCTAAAATTCAAAAAACTCATTGCTTTTAACTTACCACATAAAAATGATGTTTTTACTTAGTAGAGTACTTTTATTGCTCTCATTAGGAAGACAGTAACCTTAGAGGATACAACTTCCAAGAGAACTTTCATACACTTTAGACTTTGCTTAAACCCGAAAGTTATTGTATTTCTTTTTGGTTCACTCACAGAACCACTTGCACTTTGGAAACTTAGAGATTCACTAGATAATACATTAGCAACTTGGTTTAGAAACTTTAAAAACAAATTTTAAATGAATCTATATCCATTGATTATATTAATACATTATAATCAATGATTCGTAGTTTGGATACTTTAGTGTTTCTATAACCACACACTTAAGTGTTTTGGTACCAATAATGAATACAACAATATGTAGTGTCACATTAAACTTTTTATGTTCGACAATACAATTTTCCTCCCCCCTTCCATATTGCACATGGAGACACTTTAGTCTTTAGGGAGTTTAATTGTACACATGATAAGTATTTAATAATATTTATTCCACAAACTTTTTGACTGCTTAAACTTACTAGTATAGCATTGCTATGACACATAGAGTTTTATATTTTTAGCCAAACTATTTGTTATTTATTAAATACTATTTCATTGTACTTACTAAAGTAATTTTAGACTAGGAATTTACATGCAAAACGTATCAAATATTTTATTCACTATCTTCACTAGATAAACCTGCACACAAATATGAGCAATTATCTATGAAAGTGATAAAATATCTTGCATCTCTTAGTTTAAAATTATTAAATTCACGTACAACAAAGTGTTGTACCAGCAATAACTTTCAATTTTTATTTGATAGTAATCTTGCAAGTTGCAACCATGGTTTATGCATATGTTTCACATTTTTATTATTAAGGCATTTGACACTAATTAATTTATATCTTATGTAGATATACAATACCTTAGAAGCCACAAATAATAAAAATGTTGAAGCATAATACCATATCAAATGCATTGATATTGAACGTAACAATGCAAAAAAAACATTGTCAATTCAAAAAACTTCATTGCAAAAATAATGTGTGGTTATCAACTAAAGGTCACAGCCTTAATGCGTCATTTGGATGACTAGACATGACTTCCACTCATATCTTTTCACTTTAACCAATTGACTTATTCTTTCAAATATGTCTTTTCATTTGGAACCAGTAGACAAGTGAAACCCTTTGTGTCTTATCACTTAAAATCAATAGATCCAATTTTAGTTTGTATCTTTTCACTTGAATTCACAAGACTAAAACACTTAACATGTCTCGATTCATCCAAAAATCAAGAAATCACAACTTTTCATAAAAGTTGTCGATTTCGTTTCACCATGACCATACTTTTGCATTGCTATGAGAAACTTTCACATGCATAAAACATTTAATTCCATACACAGCATCAAATTTTCGGAACCAAAATTGTCTCAAAAATTATTGGAATATAGTTATGTTCTTCAGTTGTCAACTTTCCTGTCAACTCTATAAGATCGATAACAAAGTCGATAAAACATAATGGCAAACTATTCTAATGAATGTCGACTTTTCTATCAACTTTATCAAAATCGACGACGAAGTCGACAAACAGAATAGTGAGTCTTTCTAATGAATTGTCGCCTTTTCTGTCCCCTTAACCAAGATCGACGACAACATTGACAGACCCAAACATAAAATTTAACACATTCCAATAGGTGTCGACCTTTTCATCGACTCAAATTAACCGACGATAAGGTCGACGAACATTAACATAATATGTTTTTACATGCAATAAAATTACAAGTATTATCATTATAGTCTTTTCAAGACAATTGGCATTATTACTTTGAATAATAAATATTCACAACTTTTTCCATATGTTTTTCACATTTCTTAAAACTAAGAAATTCATGAAAACACATTTATTACATTTTTTTTTTGTCAACAAAATTCGCTTTAAGATCAATAATAAATAATTATTATAAGATCTTAAATACCAATTAATCCACATAGTTTTCACAACACTAGATTTGGTTAATACAAAATTAAAAACAGAAATCTACTAATTTTGAAATTATCATCATGGATTAATTTACTAAGAATTTGTAATTCCAGAGTAAACATTTAACACAAGTTAATGTATGTAAATCAGAAACTTATTTGCTGTATAGTCGCTTAAGTATACTTCAGATCTTTCTAGATCTGTCTTCAGAACCTGGCTACGGAACTAAACTGTAGAGAAAATATTTTGAGCACATCTAAAAATCTCTATGCTGTAAGATCTATCTTCATTGTTTTACACAGTTTTTGATCTTTGTCTCCTTAAATACTTGTACCAAAATCATGGCTCAGATATTATCTTAAGATTGAAAGTGTATGAGGGTGGTAATCAAAGAGACAACATAAAAGACACTAAAAAATAAAGATAAAAAATTTATGAACTTTATTGTTAGAAACTTGAATCTAACAATAATGGGGGAATCACAAGATTTGGTTGTGTTCTAATCGTGTTAGACACTGTCCTTAAGACAATATTTGCCCCCTCCATGCTGCAATACCGGGTTTGTTTGGCAATTTGCCTCTAGAATATAAAGAACACAAAAACATGCAACTTGCAATTATTGAATGTTCTCAAGAATTTAGGAATGCAAAAGTTAGAACGAAATTCTGCACTAGTTCACCTATTTATAAGCAACACTTGCAGAAACAAAGGATACAAATTAAATACACAACCCTTGGCTTGTAGGAAATAACCACCATACAAGTGAAGGGTTGCCAATTTAATTATTATCTTTAAATTCTAAATTAATTATTTTATTTTACAAATTAAAATTTTCAACAGTTAGTTCGAATTTGTGTTATGGGACTGTACATAACTGAATAATGTGAGTGTTGAGTGATGGTAATTAGACCTTTGTATCAAATTTAACACTCCGGTTAAACCCCAAAGAAAAACTGTAAATTTAACAACCTCTATTACTTAGGCTTCTGTTGATAGATTGTGTGCAGATTTGTCTCAGCTATCACATGCACTGCTAAATGCTACTAGTGATGTCACTCTCGATTGCGTAAAGAAATTAATTCGGGGAGGAAATTAAGGGGAGAAATTCACAACTAAAATTTTGGAAAACTTTTAGAGTGTATAGAAAAGACATATGGCAAATATAAATATGATCTGTTTTCAGAATATGAAATATTGTCGGAGGTCAATAATTAAGACTATGTAGAGAGGTGCCTAACAACAACAAAAGAAAGGGGTAAAATAAGAAAAGAATTAGTTCTAACGATGTTAAATATCAAGGAAACTGTTGGCGTTGTCCTCTGAAGGCAGAGTTTGGAAGCAACCTACTTGACAGTGAAGGAAGATACTAAAACCTTAATTTTATCAAAATTTGAAGTCTATTAGCTAGAAAGCTGCCAAGTAATTCCATAACAATAATAAATAATAAAAAGACTGCAGACATGTAATATTGGGTAAGATGGATGACAATGTCATATTCATTAGGATGTATGATCTAAGAGTAATTTTAATTTTATTTTAGTCTTTTGATGTGTATAAAATTCTTTTGTAAATATGAACCCCAATTTTTAAATTTATTTCAACTAAAAATAACATTAGTTAAAACTAACATTCATGCATGTTTCACAATGTCTGAGAATAGATCGGTTCAAGTAGATCTTAACTTAAGTAGTCACGGAGAACGTAATGCCGCCGGATAAATGCTTTTCTTTTTCTTTTTTTTTTCAAACAAACGTGAAATTATTATATGGTACAACAAGTTAAAATGCTTAAAGTCACCGTATAGGGTTGTCATATTCCTCCTTTTTACTTAGTTTTATCTGTGTTGGATCTGTACTTGCGCGGGAGATAAAATGAAAACTGGAATAAACTTCAATATCTTGTGGGCGAGATGGGTCATTTTCCTTCTCATCAGATGACTATGCCAGTGATTCTTTATGTCATTATCGGTTCTTCCTGGTAATTTTTCCGCAATCACTGACCATCTGTCCCCCAAAATATAACAAAAAAGTTCATCAATTAGTACTTATCATGCGCATTTAATTGCATAAAAGTTATCCGCAAGACACAAATTTATATATTTTCCCTCCAACGTCCCAGAAAAATAGTTATTAAACAACAGTAAAATACACGAGCTACAATGTGGGATATTTTTCTGGGATGGCGTAAGTACAAATAATGTTGACTTAGTTGCTACCAAATTGCTGATGCAGTTTCAGAATGAGCTCTTCTTCTTCAGGGCTATAACCTCCCCTTTTTACTCCTGGCTTCAAGTAATTTTTCCATCTCAACCTGCAACTTTTCCCACATCTATTCAGACCTGAAAATCAATGGTGCAAAAAATAAATAAATAAATAAACAACACTTCAACTTTCTGAATCAGCATCTCTTCAATGTTCTTCAAAGCTTTCTTAGATTATATACCGGCGAATTTAGGAAGTTGTCGCCAGTTCCACTGGCCATATTTAAGGACATAGGCTCTGAGCTTCTTGTCTTCTTCTCCACTCCAAGCACCTTTCTTCACTCCATCTTTGTCAATGTATGGAGCTCTCACCATTTTTTTTTTTTCGTTTTTTGCTGATTACCTTTCAAAACCAAGTTGTATTTATATGTGAAGGTCGTCACAGCCTTTTGTAAGTGTTCCTCTCTATCTAAACAAAGAGAGAAGAGATATATGTATATATATATATATATATGTGTGTGTGTGTGTGTGTCTGTGTGTGTGTATAATAAATCATACATAGTCTTAACCACTCAAAGAATATTTTTTTCTATTGTGATGATGATATATTCCTTTACATTAATTTCTCTTGTTTCTAATACTGTTTTTGGTCTAAAGAGAGAAGAGTGAGAGAAAAAGCAGTGTGTTTCACATATTCCTTTGTTTTGCAAATTGTTTTTAAATATCATATATTTGTAAATTACTAACTTCTAACTATGAACACAAATAATGAAACGTGGTTTTCTTTTTCCACAAGAAGTAACATAGGATGTTTCCTTTAGTGCACAAATTTTGCATCAGACTTTTATCATTTAATTAACAATATCTTAAGAAAGTGAACTACAGAAGAAAGGAACTGTAAGAGTCTTAGTGACGAGTATTTTAAAAAACAAAACTTATGAACCCACGATTAGATTCTCACCATGACGAAGGTAAGTAAATAAGGTTCCCAGCGGTGGATAGTTATAAAAATTAAAAAGGGAAATAGAGCTAGCGAAAGGAGAGAGGTTTACTTGGTGTTTAGACATAATCAATAGATATTTTGCATTTCTTATGTTTCATTTATCTTCATTTTCCAAAATTACCTTCCCCCGCCATGTCGACTAATCTTCCAATATCCAATATTGATAATTAAATAATTCCTCTGTTCCAAAAAACAGTAAACATTAAATTTTTAAATTTGTACTATTTTTGGGACAGAGATAGTAAATGATAAGAAAGTGATTGATAAAATTATCGATTGGAATTAGATTGTTATATAGTAAAAAGGGTTAATAATTTGAACTTCTTTAATTTTAATCCATCGAGTTCAGGGAAAATTTAATAAGGTATAGCTAGCATTCTACAATTAAAATAGTATAATTGATAAATAGTGTAGCAGAGCTTTAGTTATTTCTAAAGAATAAGTATGATCTGAGTCTTCTTGGTCACTAGCTGCAACTTGTTCCAAAGAAAATGATAAATATGAAGTAACTAGGAAGGTATCTATTAGTATAGCGATATCTTAATTACGAATGAAAACGTGTTTAAAGTTTAGTAATTGTTTATATTGTTTAACTGTTAATGTGCTGTTTCTCCGATCTAGCCTAGCCTAGCCTCCTTCCAGTTGCTTTCTAAGATCTATATACGTACATTTGTCTCTCCCTTCACTAGTATATATGATTCATTAGCTCACCTTCTTTAAACAAATATTTCCCCTTTTCTTTTGGTACGTAGCAATCGCCTACAAATTAAATAATTGTATTTTTTTGGTCGACAACACTAGAAATATGCCATCTTCTAAGCACATTTTACTATAATATGTGATATACATTTTTTCCTTTTCAAAATAATTGTCCAATTTAGAATTTCATTTTTATTATAAAATAAAATAATAATCCAAACTAAACAATCATTTTGGGATTGAGGAGATATCTCTTTGCATTTCAATCGAAGCAGATTGGATGAAGTTATGATGTTTTAAAAGATGGATTAATTGTAATGCTAATGCAACTTAAAATTTTAACTGAAAAATATCGTTAACAAAACCTGAACAAAACATGGGACGCATTTTGGAAGTAGAGAACTAGAAGAAGATGTGATAAGATGATAAAAAACCAGGAATGACAAATGGTCAACGGTTCAACGCCAAGAAAAAGGATGAGAATCTATTTGCTTCGGTTTGGGCATCATTGGTTATAAATCGGGTGAGCAAATACTCATTTCCCACTTGAATCTATCACTTCCTGCTTGCATGTAAAGTTACATATTACTACAATAACCGTATAATTACCTATCTCTTTTAAGTAAAACAAGTAAAAAATTTTTCGATTTCTACAATCTAAAGTCATTTGTCGTTCGGGAATTGAATGACAGGTTAATGGTTAGGTTGTTGTACTTCCTGGCAGTAGACCGGGATTCGATTCCCACCATGAGTTGTAAGGGGGGTTTTAACCACATTTAAGTGAGTCTACTGGGGTGAATTTTATTTTATTTTTTTTAAAAAAAAAGTCATTTGTCTTTCTTGTTTTTTTTCTTTGTTTTTTCTTTCTTTTTGTTTGCGATCTTTTGGGATACTTTTATTTATTTCATAATGCGTTTTTTTTTTATCTGTAATATGTCCAATTTTTTCCCATCACTATTGAGTCATGATCACTAAAAACGAATTAATTTCACTTTGATGGAGGTGAGGTACATGTAGTGGTAAATGGACACGTCTTGAAAGAATTTCACCGTTGGAAGAAAACAATAAAAAAAGGGGAAAAAATTGTTCTACTGTATACATATACTAGATGTTAAACCCGTGCAATGCGCGAGATTTATTTATATACATTATAAAAAATCAACAAAAAAAAAATAAAACGTGTAAAATGAATTTTACTATTTTTATTTATAATCCATCAGTAATGTAGATGTTTTGGAGTATATTTTACTATCCAAAAGTGAAAATAAATAGAGATAAATCGGGATTGATGATAATTGATTATCCAAAATTTCAGTGATAAAAATAAAGTTTATAATAATTTTTGAGATATTATTAAGGAAAGATAATATTTATTTGGGTAAATATGATATTACACAAATAAATGCATTAGTTTGAAATTCAAAAGATAACATTTAATTATAGTTAAATCTCATCCTTTTAGTAATAATTGAGGGCAAGTTTTGAACCCTTTTTTTTTAAACTCACAAAACCAAACACCAAAAACACAATAACGATAAATCCGGCCGTCATCCTAGATTTCATTATAATATTGGCCGTTGGATTGATTTTTATATTATCTTAGATTTCATTTTAGAACGTGTAGATATATTATAACATAGATTAAAAACACATAATCTATATGACATAAAGGAAACACTACAAACAATCAAAACAAACACGTTGTTTTGATGACAAACTTAAAATTACATAATAGAAATTAAAAGAAATACATCATTGAAACTCACAAATAAACACACTACGACAATAAAAACAACAATTAGGAAACTAAGCATTAATACAAACGACAAGTAGACGGTTTCACAAATTAATTATCATCACTACCATAATAATTATTCAAATTGCCTCCACTATGTCCGATATCATTGAGAAATCCAAATTGTCCATCGTTTGATGGTGTGCCAAACTGTCCTCTGTTAGACGATGATTGTCCTTGAGATTATTGTTCTTGTAAATCCCTTGCTTGTATAATTTCGAGCTGCTTTCTTTCCCAATATCGACGAACCGATACATTTGGAATAGAGTTCAAGTCCATCATCAGCACTTTGTCCTCTTGTTGTTTTTTTTTGTATTCCAAATTTTGTTTTTGTATTTCAAGTTGCTGGTTTTGGCGTTCATCTTGTGCCTTCATAAAATCAAGCATAGCATCAGTTTCTGCATTGAAAGTACTAAACATCTTACTCAAATGGTCTTCTGTTTTCTTCTTCAGTTTGGCTTTCTTCACTCCCATTGGGCGTCGAGACGATGGTCCACTTCCGCTACCACTATCGTAGCTTTGTTCAGGATTAAGAGATGACAACATTGGAGACTCGGGTGTTGGTTGTTCGGGATTAGGATTTTCGGATTCCGACGAGTCGTTGATTGTAGTACACTCTCGAGAACCATATTTTGGTTGGGGGACATTAAATTTGCCAAAATTTCGTAGCAAATCAAACACATGACCAAACTTGAACCCGGTTTTAAATTTTGTTGTATGAATAAATAGCTCTTCGGCTTGTTTCATCTACAAAAGAAAAGAAAAGACTAACATACATAAGAAAAAAAATAAGACTAACATAAATTGAAAACTAGAAAAAAATAAAAATTATAAACTCACCCGATCTCCGAATTGTGTCCCACTAGGGTTGCGATTCTCGATCTGTTGTAAACATCCATTAAACTTCTTACAAATACCTACAATTATACGAATGCGAGATTCGCATGATCTAAAACTTCTTTCTTCCATGTCAATCTTCTTGTTCTCGTTAAATGCGGAACTTACTCTCTCCCAGAATGTTTGCGCTTTCTGCTTGTTTGAGTCAATTGGATTTTCTGAAATATTGATGTAACATTTCACAAGAAGTTCATCTTCTGCCCTAGTATAATTAACCCCTTTTTTGGAAGCCATTTTTTGTTGTTGAGAGTGTTTGAAGGTATAGATTAGAAGGAGAAGTGGATGCAAATTAGAATGAAGTGCTCGGATAGGATTCCTTTTATAGGAAAAAGTGTGTATATTGACCATGTTAGAAAACAAATGCATCGGATTCCTTTTCTTGGACTGAAAACATTGGATTCCTTATGCCACCGACAATAAAATGTGTTTGACTGAATATCTAACGTCAATTCAAAATAAATGAATCAGATTATTTCATTTATTGGAACCAACTATCAAGCCAACTTAGACCATCATTATTCATTATTCAATATTCATCAACTTGGACCATCATTATTAGTCAACTTGGACCATCATTATTCATTATTCAACATTTATCAACTTGGACCATCATTACTCATTATTCATATTGGTGAACATGGATCATTATTTATCAACTTGGACCATTTAATAAAAAAGAAGCATAGGACCAATAGCTACCGTCAATTAAAAGAAAACATTGTTCCTTATTGTACCGACAATAAAATGTGATAGATTGAATAGTCACCATCAAGTCAGAAGAAAACATTGGATTTAGTATTTGACAACACAGTAAAAAAGTAGTGGATTCAGTATTTGACAACACAGTAATCATCAACTTAGAACATTGTACTGAAAAGGCATAGGATTCCATATAACGACAATTGTCCACCGTCAATTCAAAATAAATGAACCAGATTCTCCTTATTGTACTGACAATACATGTGATGACTTTTGGGACCGACAATAAAATGTGCTTTGTACTAAACTTGGACCATGAAGCCAAAAAAGAAGCATAGGATTCTTTTTTATTTGAAAAGAAATCAATAAATTAGAATTATTAGTCATGACGTTAAGTCAATACTTTGGAATCAATTCCTCCATTTGTCTATATAAACAGCAACCAACATGTCATACAATGTAAGCATCTTCTATTCATATTTTCTATTCTTGTAGTTTCCCCAATAATCATTGAAATGAGTTATCTTCCACCATTTGATCATGATTCAGATGAGGAGAATTCAGATTCAGAATTTCCTCCATTTGAAAATGATTTCCATCTACCAATTGCTCATTTCATAAACAGTTCTAATGTTATGATGTCACACGCTATCTCTGCTGAAAGTAGCCAACTTACCTAGGGGGGTTCGGTCCCAGGCCATAGAGTCGTCCATCGTGATCGAGAAGGTGCAGATCAGACTTTGTACCAGCATTACTTCAGTAACAATCCCACCTACGATGCGGACACTTTTCGTCGAAGGTTTCGTTTGTCTCTCACTCTTTACGAGCGTATTGCTAATGCAGTAAAAAGTCATGATAGGTATTTCAAAAAGCTCAATGATGCTCTTGGTAGACCTGGACTCTCAACAAATCAAAAGATAACGTCAGCATTGCGCCAATTGGCGTATGGTGTCCCGGCGGATCAGACTGATGAATATCTTCAAATTGCCGAGTCAACAGCAAATGAATGCTTAAAAAAATTTTGTCGGGCAATCGTAGAAATTTTTGGCTCTCAGTATCTGAGGGCACCAAATGCTGCTGATGTCGCTAGGCTGCTTCATATTGGTGAACAACGTGGTTTTCCAGGTATGTTGGGTAGCTTGGACTATATGCACTAGCAATGGGATAAATGTCCTAGCGGATGGGCTGGCCAATATAGTGGACGTTCTGGACATCCAACTATTATTTTGGAAGCTGTAGCGGATTATGATCTTTGGATATGGCACGCGTATTTCGGTATGCCAGGTACTAACAATGACATTAATGTGTTAGAAGCATCTCATCTAATGTCTAATCTTGCAGAAGGTATTGCTCCTCCGGCTAATTACACTATTCGAGGCAAACAGTATGATATGGGTTATTATTTAGCTGATGGTATATACCCCAAATGGGCTACTATAGTACAGTCATTTGCAGCACCAACTAATCCCATGCAACAATATTTTAAAACAAGACAAGAGGCATGTAGAAAAGATGTTGAACGTGCATTCGTAGTTCTACAAAGGAGATTCGCTATTATCGCAGGTCCCGTTCGTTTATGGCAAAAAGAAGTGCTTCATGATATAATGACAACATGCATTATTTTGCACAACATGATTATCGAAGATGAATGTGATCTCAGTGCACCAATTAGAGATAATGTGGAATTTCCTACTTCAAATGTTACGCTAATGCCTCGTGAGGGAGACCGCTTTGAACAGTTTCTGGCACGGCACAAAAAAATCAGAAACAGGAAGGCACATTTTGAACTTCGCGATGCTTTGGTTGAGCATATGTGGGAACAATATTCTCATAGTAATAATTAGTGTTGTTATGTTTTTTTTTCTTCACA
Organism: Oldenlandia corymbosa var. corymbosa; assembly: GCA_949775105.1. NCBI lineage: Eukaryota > Viridiplantae > Streptophyta > Magnoliopsida > Gentianales > Rubiaceae > Oldenlandia > Oldenlandia corymbosa. The sequence goes on from OX459124.1 coordinate 8,825,717, forward strand.
AAATATGCATTTGTATTTTCATGTGTGTGTTGTTGTTAAATTAATGTTTGCAATATTTTCGACTTGTATTTGTTATGTATTTTTATGATTTAAATGTAATATTAGTAATGGTGTTTTATTATTATCATTGAGCCAAATATTTTTGTTATTTTACTATTTGTAATTTTATTTATTTGGCATAATATATGGTGAAAAAATTACTATTAATTAATTATATAAAAATTATGTAATTTAAATTTAATAATTAATATTACTAATTATTATTTAAATTAACAATCATATGCGTAAATTATAAAATTTCTTAAATGTAATTTATTTTTGTTATAGAATAGAATAAAATACAAATAATAAAATTTAGTTTTACAAAAAAAAAAATTAAATAATAGAATATACTGGGAATATTCCTTTTAGAGGGATTTTATAGAGGGAATGGGTTGGAGATGCTGAAACTTTTTAAACTATAAAAGTAGTGGGATTTCACTGTTTCAACTCTAAATATAGAGTTTAGAGGAGCTTTGGATTGCAGATGCCCTTAACGTTTGTAATCTCCGCCGTAGCTACAGAAAGAAAGAATTTTGAATCTTCCAATTTAATGGTCGGTGATGGCTATTTTTTTCTTTTCCCATATTCCTCTCCCAAACATATTGTGTCTCTGCCGTCTAATGCGCCGGTCAAGATTGGGATCTCAAGTTATTCCTCGCCGACCATATTCCGGTGCTTCCTTTCCCATCTCTCTCCGACGATTCCTCCTCCTATTCCTACTCCGCGGGCCTCTGACTTTCTTCCATCCAAAGCAATAAGTTTATTGAAGGTAATTCTTACAAATCTTATGCCAAATTTGCCATGCCTTTTTCCTTTCTGTTCCCTAATCTTATGATGGTTTTGATGAATCTTTGGCGGCAGCTATCTCCCGGCCCGATGAGCAGAGGTTTTTAAATTACTTTCTTCCTCCGTTTGGCCCGGTTGAAGTGCTTGGAAAGGTTTGCTGTGTCTTATTCCCTCTTTTCTTTTTCTTTTCTTTTTTATTTGGCTACAGTGGCTATAGCTAATTGCAAAAGAAACAGAAAACTTGATAGAACTAATTGCAAGGGTGTTACTTGTTAGAAAACTTGAAAAATAAATTACCTTTGAAGGGTTTTAGTTGGCATTGATCCAATATATGATGTTTCTGTGGTATTTATAATACTCCCGAGGGAATTCTTTCTTCATTTGATAGTAGCTTTTGTCCCACTGATGAGAACCCGTAATGTTTGCTATTTCATATTTGTTTTTTTGATATTGTGTTTTAGGGATTTTGGTCTTTTTTTAAACACGATTGATTCCTTCGTTTAAAATTTCAAGCAGGCTTTTGAAAACTTGAACGATTTTTCAAAACACTATGATTCGATAGTTAATTGCATTCTACCTCTGCAGTTAAAGTTGCTGTAGTGAAGCAAATTGTTTTGGTTGGCTTGGTGGAGGAACAAATCCTTCCCATCATTGAATAGTATTGGGAACGGAAACATTCTGGTTTGTATTCTGTCTTCTGTGCCTCTATTGTTTTGTATTATTTCTCTGCACTTGTGCTTTTTCGAGCTATAATCTTTTAGTTATTTGGTTCATGATGTCATCGTTATTTGTTCGAGTTTTTGGTTGAGCTTGTCCCTATTGTTATTGCATTTTCCTCTTTTGAAGACTTTATTTCTACCTTAGGTTTTAGTTAATTTGGTTGCATTTTTTTATGTTGAACGCTCATGTGGTTTAATGGGGCTTATTTTGTTTTGATAACCAAATAAATTCCACATTTTTCTAACATAAAGAACAACCATATTTTTCAAATAAACTCCAAAACAAAACCAAATTAACATAAGAAATAAACACTTGCCGCGCGTAGCGCGACAGAGCAAAACTAGTACATGAATAAAAGTCTGAGTGCCTAAGATATTATGGGAAAATATTCATCCCAGGTGCAGTTCTGACTGTCGAAGGGCCTCCATCCGACGGTCTGAATCAATTTGACGGACGTCCAACTTATTAGGGACACAATTGTAAATTCTTAAATAAATTTTTTTTTCTTAATGTATTTTTTTTTAAACCCTTGAAATCAAAACGACATCGTTTTGTAAATTTTTTTAAAAAAAAACCCCATTTACCAAAACGACCGTTTTGAGACCTACTTTTAAAAACCAACCACTCAATTGAATTAAAAGCCACTCAAGAATAGAAGTTGAAACATGCTGCCAAGAAAAAAAGGCTAGGCAATTTTAATAAGCCAATAGTCTTGACCTCCATTTTCTTTGTAGATAACAAATTAGTGCATATAAAAATAATGTTACAGAAAGAAATTTTACTGGTTCAATGATAGGAAAACTAATGGTCTAGAGTGACATTTTATCGAGCACTGCAAAATGTCCTTGGTTTCTTCAGGCAATTTAAAGTCCAAACACCTATGTGAATGAGACAAAGCTGAACACCTTTCTTATCAATATATAAAATTCATGATCAGATTTCTACAATTAAGAAACCAATACTTGCTATATGCTTTTGCATTATTCTACGATTAAAATTCATGAATTTTTTCTGCATTCCTTAGTTTAGGTTTTATTTATTCACACTACTTTGGCTACTTTTACATTTTAATAATTAGTTTAAAAAGAAGAGAAAGAGGGAAAAAGGATATCCGTATACGAAGAAAATTAAACATTATTTATTTAATTTTTCAAAGAGAGTGAAAAGAAGAACATTTAGCATTTGTGATAAAGCAGCGTTTTGAAAACCTCAATTTTAAGCTAAAATTTTTTGAGGTTAGTCTCACTTTTGTGTGATATGGCTGCTATATATTTGTCTTTGCTTATGACTGTGATGTTACTTAATAACTGCTATATATTTTGTTGCGAATTTCATCATGTGCTATTGTAAGAATATTATCTGAAATCAGTGCTCTTTTATGCATCTTTAGATTCTCTGCATTTTTCTGTACTTTCATATGCTTTTTTATAGATGTCATGGTAGTTTGACATAGTGATTGTCTGCTATAGCATATGAAACATAATAGCAGTGTCCATTTAGAAGTTATTTGGCAAGCACAATTTTATAAAGTCCTAGGAAAGCTAATTAGCGTCCAAAATATGTCATGATTGAGATCCCCTTAGACCAGCTCCTTTAATGATTGTTCAACTATGAAGGCAACTAAATAAGGCTATTATTCTGACTTCTCAGATGCTATAGTCCATGAATGAGTACCCAACACCAACTAGAGCTGAAGTGGTTGATATTTCGGAAACAGTTAGGCAACGATCCAATACACTCATGCTTTCTGCGGAGTCAGCCATAGGTCAGTAACCTGAGAAGGCACTCACTGTTCTCATAAGTGTTAGTCTAAGAATGGAGAGGTGATGGAGAGAAGCAAAACGCCATGAAGCTATGGAACACCCTGACATAGCTTCCCTGATTGTAAATATGCAATTAATAGAATCTGGATTCTTCTTTCAGAAGGGGTAGCTCTGATATTACATGGCTATGAATGTGGTCTACCCTGGAAGTAATCAAGCTTAAATAGTTTTTAACTTCTTTTTCTCTTTTTTAATGTATCTATCTTCAATTGATCAAACATTCTTGGAATTAGACTTAAAACATTCTGGGAATCAGACTTTCAACACCGTCATCATACTCGTTGTTTTCATAGTTTTTGGTACTTTTCTCGTTATATAAAACCTGAATTTCGTTATTCATTTTGTGCTGTCTTTTTTCAAATAATAAGAAACATGTTAGCTGCTTTGATATTTTGTGCTTCTTCTCCTTCCTTTGCTCGGTACATCTAGCAACGAGTTAGATAGACAAAATAGTGTAAGAAATTAAATTCAACAGAATAATATTCGTCCAAGTTCCAAGTTAAAGGGAACACAAACATCCCAAATTCTAAATTCTAGGAAGTTCCTGGGGATTTTTATGAACTAATCAAGAAAATCTTACAAGCTTATGAAATCAATAACTGGATAATAACATCATTAGGAACAAAGAATTGGATCCCCAACTTTTGAAACTTTCTAATTCAACCGTTGGCAAATTTTCCGACTTCATTTCCAAGAGTATTTGGTTTTGGGACAACCCAATCTCAGGCACAAAAAACCAACTTTTGCCACTTCTCTAAATTTATAAAACCGTTAAATTTAAAAATCTCGGTCTTAAAGAGTCTGAGTTTCATTGAATAACACTCTTTGCTTTAAAAATTTTCAACTAATCACTATAAATAAAGGCAGTAAAGAAATTAAAGGCCTTGAAGGAGCTGATCATGCCTCCTACATTACACGAGGTCAACGACAACAACACTCGCAACATTATTTACAAAAAGATCTCCAAATTTGTTGTTTACAAGACTCATTTTGTTCTTTTTAATCAAGTATTCTAAATAAACACATTCGATGGATTATCTATGACATTGTATTTTATAATTAAACAAATATATAATTGTAATCCGATTGCTTAATATAAAATTAATTCAATAACACAAACATTTTAACTAATATTTACCATAACACATCATGTCGAACATGAATAGAGAAAAATGATAGCGACAGAATCAATAACAAAATATAATCACTTATTAAATGATGCTAATTTTTAACAAAATTTTCAAATAATACCAATCGATCTATCCTTCATATCCTTCCCTTTATAATAGCAAAAGTACCATATCGTATTCGACTCCATAATATAGAATTCAATAAAAAACAAAAAACCGTTTACACTCTTTCATCAACTATAAGGAGTAACGTGAAATATTCTAACTAATATTGACCATAAAAGATTTATTCGACAAGAACAGATTAAAAATATACAAAGAAAAACTAGTCGCGCAATGTGCGACCGCACAGAACTAGTACTTTTAAAATAACCTCTTTCAATTATATTTTAATATTTTAATTGGTTTAGAGGCTTCCGATAGTATCAGCGATTTTAAAATGGGATTATATCAATACAAAGGAAAAGAAATTAAAAAATTGAACATCCAAACGACGTAGTTTTGAAGATGTAGGAGAAATTAAAACTTGAACATCGTTTTGATGCCTAGGGAACAAAAAAAAAAAAGAGAATCAGAGACAGAAAAAAAAAAAAAAAAAAAAGACGTAGAACAAAAACAGCCGCACCAGAATATTCCTCAAGAAGCTCGGCTTCCCTCCAGCATCGGCCAACGCCGATGTGGGCTCCATTTGAAGACGGAATCAATGGGAGGGGGGAGAAAAAAAATGGGGGAAAATGAATAAATAATAATATGTGTGTATTTATGTGCGTAATTCTAAAGCCTACAAATCTACAGATGAATGAATGTGTGAAAAAAATCTACAAAGGGAGGGAGAGGGGAGAAGGAGGTCGGAAAAGGGGAAAGCCCAAAAAGGGTAAAAAGGTTTATCAGGGGCAGAAGCGGGCGGAAGTGTGGTTGGCTTCGATGAGGGAGGAAGCAAAAGGGTGGGAGGCTTTGTGTACGTTTTTCTCCATCTGGTGGGTTGGCCTTGTGTTTGATTTACTCACTCTGGTGTGATTTTCCCAAGAGGAAAAATCCCAATGACGATAATGAAGTAATTTTCTCTCCAATTCTCCAAATTATCCTTGGTGGCAAATTGATTTTTCCAATGAGGATTAAGTTGATTTTTTTTTATTATTATTTTTTATTATGGTAAGCTTTTTTCTTTATTGAATAATATTATATTTTTCTACTGTCAAGGATTTTGGTTCGTGGTTTTAGTGGCGAAGTTAGTCGGGGTTTGAGATTAGATTTGACCGTTTGGTTTTGATCATCAATCTTTTATGATACTTTTATTTGTTGATTTATTAGTTTAATTTCTTTCTGGTTTTGGAGTATATAATTTGGTTTTATCTCTATGTGGTATGTCTATTATGCTGGTTGTGAGCTGCATCTCTCATTCATTTCGTTCCATTTAGGTGTTGTTAATATTTACACTGCGCATGTAATATATAAGTTGATACTTTGCTTTTCTGGCTATTAGACATATGCATTCTTGCTAACGTGCTGTTCCTCTATACGGTATGTTGTTGTACTGTTTGACTTATAAAACATTTGCCTTCTTGAACAGTGGAAAATTGTGTGGCAGGAGTTATGGAGGATTTCAAGTTTATGATGGTATACTCTTGTGCCATTTTTTAATCAATTTTGGATGGATTATGGTAGCTATTTGACCTTTCTCTTATTAAATTTTCTAATACGTGAAGCGAAAGATTTGACTGCACCATGAAACAAACTCTATGACATAAGTTCTTGAATCCTCCTTGTAAGAAATGAAAGATGTTGGGAATTTTGTTGTTCTTTCATTTAAATTTACGTTTCAATACCATATTCTCTCAACCAGCTATGAGACCTAATCAATCTTTCAAATGGATTAACAAGAAATGGAGGGAGGGATTTCTATGTCACAACAATGGCAACTGCGGTAACTAGATGGGCAATCGTCATGTCCCGTGGTGCTGGATTTAGTTTGTGGGAGCTCTGGTCCTCGTGAACCTCTAATTGTTATCCCTGATACTATGATTCAATGGGAAAGTTCCATCTTGTCCAGAAAACAAGCGAGCATCAAAAGATCAATGGGTGTTGGATTTTGTCTGTCTCGAGCATCAAAATCTTATGAACACTTAGTTTGGATGTCGGGAACCAATCCAACTACTCTTTGCTTTGAAAGCCGGTTGTGATCCAGTTTGTACTGATGGCCTGAATATGTCAAAACACATGCTAGATCATTTATGCGAGATTTATTTGTTCTTGTAAACTTTCTTTTATAAAGGTATTTAATTATCATGTCTGCGTATAAATACACTTCATTATATAGTCTCCAAATAAATTACTTCATCACAGTAATATAGAGGTTGGGAAAAAATTAAGCGGTGTTTACTTAATAACATTGATTCTTTTTAGTTTTTGTCGATGTTTCCAAGGAGAAATTATTTCGTGTAGCATAGGCCTGCCTCAAAAGAATAGGAATTGTATGAGACTTGAGACAAGGATATTCCATATTTTCTAAAATCATGTACTATAAAAGCAAATATGACTGTAGAATTTAAATAAATTCCATTACTCATCGTAAAATTGTAGCAAAATACATTTTTTAATAAAATTATCACTTTTAAATTTAATTTATAATACATTGCGAATATGAACTGGTCGCGCAACGCACGACTACAGAAAACTAACCCCTACACCCTTTAATAGAATTATTAAACTAGAACCAACTACAAAGTTACCTGTTTAAATCCATCAATTGAAGTCCCATATGCTTGCCGAGTTAGATATTGGAGGCTTTGCAGGCCAGTGACGCCACTCGCAAATTCGACTACTTAGAACACTTGGCAATTCTTTTCTTCTGAAAGGTTCCAACATTAGTAACGGACTGGTGGCTGGAAATGGTATGACCGGTTTCTTGTTCCAGAAGATGATATTTTTCTTAAAATTACAAAGAGAAAACCCTGAGTACCAAATCTGAAGATAGATTCAAAGATGAAGGCATTCTGGAATAGCTTTTCAAGCTTCATGACCAGCAATAACATCATTACTAATGCCATACTCAGACTCTAAGAGAGATGAAACTTTAGTTCTGTTGCAAAAGAAATCATCAAAATCAAAATTTTCAACACCCAGTCGCAAACTTAAAAGATTGGAACCTCACAGTATCATTAAGGTGCAACCGAATTAAAATATCAGTGTCATGCTCTACAAATTTTGAGTCCTAATCACAAGAGCGATTATACGTAGAGCAACAAAAACGCATATGCAGAAACGACTTTAAAATAAAAGAGGGAGAAGTCACTAATATGAATGCAGTAGATAGAAGTTAAAATAGGAAATAATCAACAGGTACTCAGATGCAACAAAAACAAATTACTTTGCAACAAAAGAGTAGAAACCGGTGACGATTGGAACAAAAGGGGGAAAAAAATCGACATGAAATTGTTTAGGGGGCAAAGTCAGAAACCTAAAATCTTCGTACTTGAATTTTACGGAGAAGAAAGTATCACACCTTCAAGAAGAAATCGACAACTTTGATAGCTTTAATATTGAACATATTCAGTCTATCTATGATATACTACAAATACAAACTGGTCGCGTAACGCGCTACAAGAAAAAACTTAGTAATTGACAAAAGAAACTTTAAAAATATTTCATAACTATCAAGTGAATACAAGGAACATGAAAATATTCTTTTAAGAATTTTTCGTCAATTAAAATGACGTAAAAGGTGAAATCCATGACAAAAATCAAAATGTCTTATATTAAGGACTGGAGTGAGTATGTTGTAAGGAAAATTATTTGGAACAAAGAAGGTGTCATTTATCCGTGGTAGATTGAGCGAAATTTCAAGATGTTACTTTCAACTATTGGAAAGATTTGCAAAGTACACCGTGAATATAAATTAATTTTAATATTAAAATCTCTTAGAACAGATCAATATATTGAATCGTTTCAGAAAAAAACAAACAAGTAAAAGATTGTTTGCCGCCATAGAATTGAAGAAGTGTTAATTCTTAAAGTCTAGGATTTACTTCGTGATCCAGTGAGCTCTTAACTAACATCCTTACTTCTGTACGCTAAACAAATCATCATGCATAGTTCTAAGCCCCCGTCTTGTAGGACCCTTAACCTTCTATCTATTAGTAGTATTATTATCTGAGAAATCATTGAATTCTTAAAGGCAGGGAGTCAAAAGCATTTGCAAGAATTGATTAAAGAAGTTTCATTTGCTTATTCTTATTGTGTGTATGAGTAACCTTATTCTCACAGCATTAGTGCATGAGAACGAATACTCAATATCATAATTATTAAAGTGCAATTTTCGCCTTATTTTTGGATGTGAGAATAGCTAGCGCAGCCGTAGGCCATCATCTCCAGAGACTGTTATACTGCGTCCAGTTTTAATAGTCAATTTTGTTATGGTATTATTTTTCTTCAACGAAGTAAATAAAGAACCGGATGAACAGACAAAAAAATCGCTTGGACGGCTCTCATGGGAAAGAATCAATAAAATACCAATCATTGAATGAATGTCATGAGTTTTATTCTCAAAAGCTGAATGTCACCACAAAGCTGATTTCAGCTTTTGAGTTTCCCTCCAAACTTCACATTAATTAGTTTTGTGGTGAAGGAGGATGCGTATATACGTATTTTATAGCGGCAGATTGTGAGAACAAATAAGTACACGGTTAATACCTTTAATTTTTTAATCATTAAAATGGGAATTGTTTAAAATTTTTGGGCAAAAGAAATTTCGTGTGAACCAGAAATTAGATGACAAATACAAAAGGGGTTCACTACATTCACCATCATAAACGAAGTTTTTTTTTTATTATTATTATTATTGTATGTTGATTGTAAGCTGAATATAATCATGTTTTCCAGAAACATTTAAAGTTATCAATATTGGTAGTAAATGGAAAAAATTAAAAACAAAACAATAAGAGATAAAGACTCAACACGCGCGTGCACACACACATTTCAAGCTCAAGTTCCCTTTTGAATATTTTCATTCATATGCTGATCAATCTCTTGTTTAACCAAAAAGTAGAAGGATATATAAATGGTAAGAAAATAAATAATTAATTAATGGATGCAAGCAGACGTACTTAAAACACATCAACATAAGTAATGAACATGTTCCATATTTCTGCTTAAATTCGTCATCTTTTGACGATAAAAGCAATAACTATCATGTATGATGACGATTGAATTTACCTTTTTGAAATAAAGAATGCATAATTTCGTTGGTTACCATTTCACAATCATTTACTGGCTTGTTCAGATGGCATATGTTTTTTGGAAGAACTTGATCATTTTCACTTGTCATCTGATAGAGCCATTATGTTTTAATTTGATAGATCCATAGTACCATTCGGACGCAAACTGTTGAACATGATGTAGATTTACAGCACGTTATACCTAACAATTTACTGTAACAGTGATGTGTATATGTAATGGTGTAAACTTTTTTACTGCAGAGTTTTCTTCAAATTAGTAAACCAATAATGTGAAACATAATCACGAGGGAACCAAAAACTTTTTATGAAGTTTTTGGCATCTTCACGTGGAGAAAATCGAAGCCGCCATTAATTAATTTTTGTTTGATAAAGAATAAAAAAATCCTTAATATCTAACGCTGAAATGCAGTAGAAGATAAATATGTATTAGTTCATGTTGTTAATGTTTTACTCTTGTTTAATTATGTTTATTTTCTAATGAGTTCACGTTTTATTTTAGAGTCAGTTGATAAGTTAGGGGAGATATGGTTCCTTGGTTTTAGGTACTTGGAGTCTTTTTATTGGTATTATGAAGCCTAATTATCTCAGTTTAATTCGCATCGAGGCGGGTCGTTCCCCTACCGAAGCGGGTCGTTCCCCTTTCGAAGAGAAAACTCTCTTAACATTAATCTTTCTATTCACGAGAATCGAATCCGATACCTCATTTAAGAGAACCAAAACAGCTTATCACTTTGACCATAGTGATCTCCCTCTTTCTTTCAATTTTCTGAAGTTTTTGGATTGGACTCGAACAGAATCTAACAAACACAATTCATAATAAATATCTCTAATAAATTGGAACAAGACAACTCGGGTAATAGAGCGGCCCAAAAGCCCAAATAGAAAGGCTGCTAAAAGCGGCCGTCTTTTTCTATATAAAAATAGGAGAAATCCAAACCTTTGTCGTATTCGATATTATTATTGTGCACACAAGTTGAGATGGAACTGAAAGCGGCGGCGACAACGATGTCCTCCATGGTTTCTTCATATCCGGGCGCGAACCTTTTTCACCCGCCGGCGATTGTCATAAATCCTAACCTACATCGTGGAATATTTTCATCAAGTGCTATGCCGTGGCTTCGCACCGGCCATCAAGATCGTATCTATTGCAAAGCCAGCCACCATCCCAGCAGGATTGATCAAGATATTGTAGATAAAGTAATGTTTTCCTTCACCCTAGAAAAAGTTAATATTAAGGCATTGCATATTTTTAATTTTATAATTTATTCTTTTTTATTTCAATATATATATATATATATATATGTATAGGAGTAATTAGCGAAAATCCTGAATTGGTAGTTTCTAAGTCAAGTGTAAATATGTAGCCAGTGGTTAAGAATTATTATTCTGGGTGGCTTGGTCTGAAGTGGTTAAATTTATTTTTATTTTTTTTTAGTTTCTTTTTGGTTAAATTAGTTTTTGCTGTTTGTAGGTTATGATGTTTTCGAACTATTCTCATGATTCGAAGCTGGTAAGCTTAACCTCACCATGCCCGCTTTATGGCCCTTACTGGGCTGATCAGGCCAAGGAGTTGGAACTTCTTATGAGTGAATATGGCATTATCCGCTTTCGCACTTTGGTGGAGGTATGGCATTGATTATAGAGTTTCTTTGTATAGAGTTCTCCTACACAATGAATCTATATATTTTGTGGTGCGTGTGTATAATCATTTGTTTTACTTTTTGCTGTGAGTTGTGTGTATAATCTTCGTTTACTTTCTGCTGTGAGTTCAAACAAAATGAAGCATATCTGATCATATAGGAGTGTGAAGTACCCACTTCTCAATTTCGAGAAGACACCCACCCGCTTCCATCACTTCCTGTTTAAAACAAACAAAAAAAAGTCCTAGCTGACTACTAAGAATGCCTCAAAACAAATCGGAGAAGTTGAGTCTAGAGATTGGTTGGGTTTCATTGGTAGAAATAAATGTACAAGGGTAAAATTGATCATTTAGCTTCAATTTTTGCTTTTTGCGCTGCTGATTACATTCTTTTAGGGCCGTAATTTCTATGTTTCACAGTTTGGTCAAGGGGTGTCTGTCATTCACCAAAATCTAGTGATTGTTTCATGTTAACACCTAACTAGGGTAAATTTGCCATTTCATGACTTCTTTTTTTCTGTGTTCAACTTGTTAATTCTCTTTGCACTCTGAAGAAATTTGCCATTTTTTACATTTTGAATGTCGCTCGCATGTTTCTGTTTTTCCAGGTGAAGTGGTGGCTAAAACTTTCTCAAGTTCTCCTGAGATTCTCTAAAGATACTGAGGCTTATCTTCAGAGTTTGATTGATGAATTTGACGTTGATGATGCTTTGGAAGTCAAGAAAATTAAGAAGGTGATCAATCATGATGTTAAAGCAGTGGAGTACTTTTTGAATGAAAAATTCCACTCACACCCAGAGATTGCCAAGGTGCTCTCTTTTCCTCTTTTGTTGGGCGTTGATACTTAATAAAGTTACTACTAACATCCAATCACTATAACTGTCTTTTATGCTCTTTAATGCATCCTAGGTGATTGAATTTTCTCATTTTCCACGCTCTGCTGAAGACATCAATAACCTTGCTCTTGCGCTGATGATGAAAAGTGCTTTGGATAGTGTCATCTTGCCAGCCATGGATAAAGTGATTCTGGCAATACATAACATGGCTAAGCAAAGTGCTTGCGTTCCTATTCTTCCTCTTACTCACGGGCAGGTGAAAGTCTCGTTTGTCTATACCAATCCCACACACGTATATATAAATCAGACTAATAGGCTAACGAAATAGGCAAACCCTAGTTGTAGGGATTTGAAAAAGACAGTGTCTTTGAAACCTGTGAAATTACTTTGAGTAAAGAAATTTACGCCTAACTTTATTTTCATAATTGCAAATTTTTGTAGCTTGCTTCACTTACAACCCTTGGAAAGGAGATAGCCATTTTTTCCAATATGTTAAAAGCTGAAAGGGAACGTATTTCGAAGTTCAATATATCGGGAAAATTTGCAGGCGCTGTTGGTAACTATAATGCATATGTATCAGCAAACCCTAACATAGATTGGCTACCAATTGCTAAGGAATTTGTCACAGCTCTTGGAATTAGTTTCGATCCCTTTGTGACACAGGTATGTCTTACTAATCTAAATACTTCTTTATCTTTTCTATCTTTTTATTGAATTTTCATTTGCATATTGACACTTACATTAGTTCTCTTGAAAATAATTATTAAAGGTGAAAAATCACATAAACACCTTTAGCAATTTTATAATAGTTTTTAAACAATAATGTAATTATCACTCCAATTCTTAATACCATTAAATGATATATATGATGAAAGTCATACAATCAATTCGTAGACAAAATATTAACAATTTCAACTTCCATGACTTACTGGTCAAAGGTAAGTTGTAATATTTCCGAAAATAAAAGGGTAGATTTGATATTAGACTAGTCCCCTAAAAAAGTGTAAAAGGTTAAACCGTGGTTGGGTAAATAGTTAAAAATAATAAAAGGTGCTGGAGCATTACCGGAAAGAAAAAATGACCTCATTTTGGTCAATTGGAAGAATGGGGGAGAGAGAGAGAACACATTCAGATACCCTTTTGGATAATGTGAATGAACATTGATTGAAATGCGTTTTGATTTCGGTGTCATTGTAATGTAGATCGGAACTCGTGATTGCTTGGGAAAACTTTTCCATTCTATCTCGTGTTTCAACAACATATTGGTCACTTTTAATCAAGATATGCGGGGACATATCTCAAGAGGATACTTCAAGACGGTAATTCTTTTTCTCATAAATGTTTACTATGTTCTTGCTTTATTTAATGCAACCTGAATAAATATCTATTCCTTAATATTTGGACAGATGAATATAACAGGAGATATTATGTTATCAACTCTTGCTCACAAAGTTGGCCCGGTTGATTTTGAAAATAGCGAAGAAAATCTTGTCCTAGCCAACGAGGGATTATCTCATTTAAGCATGAAGTTACCTATCTCGCGCTTTCAGGTAACTATGGATTAATTTATGGTCTTGGAAGTTTTGTGCTTTCATCTTTAGCCACTTATGTCTAGCATGGAATATAATGTTAATTTTCTTTTTATTTAAGTATGAAGTTGTTACCAGTAAAATTCAAAGACTTAAAATACAACATGCACCCAACATATTTCTTTTCAAAATACAACAACACACGCAGTATGTTTCCAACTCTATTTGGTCCTGGAGGGTCAAGTGTTCATAGCTTTGTCCTTGCTTCTATTGTAATCCAAGATACATTGCTGCACTTGATGTATGATTTCCAGCAACTTGACTAATATCCAGAATTTGATTTAGCCATTTTGATATAGTCCATTATTATCACAAAGCTAAAAGAAATCTTAATTAAGGACTTTACTACGACACAATGTTTGTAGATGATCAGAGTTAATAACAGTCTTAAAATTTATATTCGAGTACGACTTGGAAGTCATCAATCCCTATAGAAGTAATTGCAACAATGATCACTTGTATTGTTCCTAGTATAATATATGCTAGGTTGAGAGGCTGCCCTGCGTGTGGCTCGGCTTGGTTTGTTGTAGGTTTCTGCTTAGTTTGTTCTGCAGCCTTTTTTTTAAGGAAATTCATTTTAATAAATATACTATTCTTGCATTTTTACATCTTTTCTTTATCATATAGGAATCAAATTTAAAATTTCGGTCGCATTTAAAGCAACATTTATGACCATTCAAGATTCAGCGAAAAATTCCTTTAAGAAAATCGATTTATAATTAAGTAGGACCAATATCGCTTAAAAGTCCATTCATCTTTTTTTGGCTTGAAGCGCAAACGATAAATCAAATCATGCGAATTCTTCTAGAGGAGCCTCTCATAATTGTGTGGGGATTTCTTTCTTCTATTCATAGGATATTGTGTCTCATGTTTTGATGGTTTTTATTATGTTATCATACATCGTGATGGTTTCAAAGCTGGCTTCATTTTCTTTCTCGTCTTGCAATCTTTCCTATATTTTTGTTTCTTGCGGCTTTATGTGTGATCTCCGACTCTTAAGTTGAGCAAGACCCTCGGTTCTCACTACCTAAGATGTTACCAAATTGATTGCTTGATTAGTATTTAGTGGGTAAAGGATTGGTGTCAACTGTAGTATTCAATCTGTTTTCTTTCTTCTAACCCTACATTCGGAGTTTCTAATTTTGCTATGTTTCTCAGAGAGATATAACTGATTCCACTGTTTTGAGAAATCTGGGTGTACTTTTTGGTCATTGCCTTCTCGCCTACAAGAATGCATTGCAGGGTTTGGTGAAACTTCAGGTAAGTAATTGGGTACTCTTATTAATTTTCTTGAAACTCGCAAGTCCCATTATACTCCAGGACTAGGAATATAATGGACGAGCTTCATCAAACGTGGATCCTTTTGGGTGTTGGTGGTTATACAATTCCATTGATGTCTCCTGTTTGTGGTTGGGGGAAAAATCTTGTTTTAGTAGTCTTCTATCTTGGATCTTTCACATAAAATGGATACTTGTATGTCGTGGAAAGATGATAAAGTTAATTGAGGTTCTGGTATCTCTTCATTTCCAATAACTTGTAGTATTTACTTTCAAAATTCAGAGTTTTCTGTGTAGCAATTACGTTTTAAGGGTAGCGAGAATCTACGAGATTCACATCCGATTTTCTTTTAGCGGTATTCAGATAGCTTAGACTAAGATGGAAGAGATTCCAACTGACCCGGTTTTCTTCTCTTTCTGTGTCATTTGTCCCTTCTCCTATTGCTATTGATTTCATTTTTTCAAACAAACTTTCCATCAGGAAACAATGTCTTCCTTGTTGCCCTCTTAAGCTCCTAGTAATTTCTAGTGCTTGGTTTTTCTTCTTATTCCCTTTTTTTTATTTAATTTTTATGTTCTGTTTTTTTTTTGTTTTTTTTGAAAAGGTCTGTTTTTGAGTTAGGATGCAGGTGGGGGAATTTAGTACGATATTAGTTGATCCGAAAATCTCTACTCATTCTGTCGATTGGACAATTTTATCATCTTCACACTTGCATTTAATTCGGGGTTTTGTAATTTTGTAGGTCAATGAAGATTTATTGACGGAAGACTTGAATTTTGGATGGGAAGTGCTTGTAGACCCAGTACAAAGGGTGAGTAACCTAATAATTTTTGTGACTTTGAACATATGAACGAACTGGGAAGAGTTTCTTGTTTTCACTTCCTTTTTTCCCTTTTTATTCCATCCGTAATTTGCTTGACCTTATTTGCGAGTCTCTCTTTGATTCTCTTTTAATTGTTGCTTTAGAAGGGTAGCTTTACCTCAAATTTGACCTTTACTCTCTGCACTACACCGATGGTAATTTTTCTTTCTTGTTCACCAAAAGAAGTGTTCTAATTTTGAAGTTTGGTGAAACATCGACTTCTTTTGTCGTAATTGAAGTGCTTTTGGAGCTGTGTGGTTTAACAGTGTGACCTAGAGACATAGGCGCATGTTGATGGAAAATTGAAATCTGATTCTGAAGTCTAAAGATGTTAACTCACATTTTTTTTTATACGACACATGGTCTGAAGTCCTACAAATATGTTGAAAGCTACAAGGTTGAATCTTTAGTTTGATATCTTTGTTATGATTTGATTTTTGCTGAAGTTGAATATGATCGACAATTAAATTTGAAATTTTAGTAGAATTAAACATCAAACATTGTAATATATTTTTTTGACTTTTATATTGAATTACAACTAGGATCTTTGTTTGGGTTGGAACAAGACAAATTTTTTTGGGATGGAGTACATATTGTTAATTGTTTACTCTGAGCTCAAATTTGAGGTATCAAGCGTAAATGTGTTTCATCCCTAGGGTAGTTTGGTGTAGAATGATTGCGGTATGTATCAGTCATGACCATTTTCATTTTGGAAGTAAGTCCTGCCTCCTTGACTTCAATTTTTGCCCCTTTTTGTGGTTAGGTGATGCGGACGCACGGTATTCCGGAGCCTCATGTGAAATTACAGGGGCTAACTACAGGAAGAGAAGTGACTGAAGAAATGATGAGAAAATTTATTAATGATCTAGACTTGCCGATGGATGCAAAGAAGACTCTATTAAGCTTAAAGTCCCACCCTTATATTGGAATTGCACCTGAGTTGGATATAATCATGGAAAAAGCTGAGAAGTCTTGTGATTCGTGATCATGAAGTTTTTGCGAAGAATGAACATGGTAAAGATAGGTTTGAGTGGCTCAGCATACTTATTATCGCTTGCTATTATCGAATGGTGACGGTGAAGTTTTTGTCTAGTGATAGAGAAGAGATGGCACCCAACGTTTCAAACTTTCAATCTGTAGCATGTAAAAGGAACCCTAAGTTTACCCAGGAAATCAGAACCAGCGAGGAAGAGGATCACTACTTTAATTTAAATTGAAATTTAAATAGTAAAAAAATAATATCATAATTAATTCAAATAATTATTTGATTCCAAGGAAGAAATGATGTACGTGATTATGAAAGTAAAATATTTTTTCACTATCAATCATTTGCTGGATTTTTTTAGTTAATTATTGTGTTGTTATAAAATAAATATGAATAACTGTAGAGAAATAACAATAGATGAAGAGAACAAGTAGAGAGGAAGAAGAGAAATAATAATAGATGAAGAGAACAAGTTGAGAGGAAGAAAGAGAGGATGATTTGTGTATCATAATTGGTGGAGAGTAATCTCCTTCTATAAGCAAAAGATACAAGGATAAGAACAGTAATGATAAGATCTAACTATGACAATATCTAACTAAATATTATCTCTGAACAGTTGATTCTTTGTATAACTCTGCTATCTTGTGGACATCCACACCAATAAATATTTATAACACTCCCCATTAGATGTCCATTCCTTGGGATAATACCTCGTTAAAACCTTTACTAGGAAAAATCTTGTGGGATAAAAATCTAATAAATGAAAAAGACTACATTCCCAAATATGACGCCGCCTCATTAAAAATCTTGTTAGAAAAACCCATTAGGACAAAATCTAGATCAAGGGAAAAAAAGTACAGCGTAGTGTTGCTCCCCTTGTTGAGTACATGACTTGTAATCTTCTCGCCGCATACTAAGATGTTGACCAGTTTCACCAATATTGAAATCCATAGTTAATAGATTTTCTAAATAGTTACTTCAGCTTGCAGACGATAATCTTCACATAGCATGTATAATTTGGAGAGATTGAGAATAACAGAGATCCATAACCATTGTACACCAAAAGTATCAATGTATGCAATACTTCATTTTTTGAGAATTTGATAAGATAAACCGATATTTTATAAATATTACAATATGATACTTTATGACCAAATCGGTTTATATCATTATTAGAAGGTCGATAAAGGATCTATACGCACATCAAGACTTTAATCAAGTATGCTCAACGGAGATAAATGTAAAGATACTACGGTCAAACTAAGACCGAGATTCTATTCAAAGTCAGCTTTCATTTTTCTTGCTTCGGACAAATAGCAACCTTTTGAATTTAGCAACCTTTTGAACTTCTCTAATTTTGAAGTTTCAATAATGATGAACTCTTCCGGAGTTATATTAATTTTGAGGCTAGTCGAACTCCATAATGAGTTTCAATAATATCTAGTCTTTTCAAACTCTTCAAGAGTTTAGTGTTAATTGAGTTCTAAGCACACATATATCATTATCATACATATATGATCATTTAAATGCCTGAAAAATCACAAACAAACATAACATATTCAGATAAAATATGTATATAGACGAGTGCATAAACCAAATATTCAAAAAAATATGCACCTAAATATTGTCTAAACACATGAAGACACTAGCACTTACGCAAGTCTTTCGAATTACTTTCTCGAGAATTGGAACCATGTTCCGTATTGAATCCTTCTAAGATTTCGCATAGACGTCATTATCAAATATCAAGTATCATATTTCAAATATCAAATTTCAAGTGATCACTACATTCCATAGACGCATTTTTATTTCTTTATTTGCTGCCAAAGGTAGCAAATAACAGAAGAATTTTTTTTCATCCACCACAAGAAAACATATCTCCTCACGATTAACATTCCGACATTAGAAAAATTGTACAACAAGTTGGTTGCTTGTTAATGTTTTGCACAATCGCCCAATAGCATTTAGCCGTTATATTACTTGTAAAACTTTTTAGTTTCTCAAGCAATTTCATTTTACCTACACATCTTCAGGTGTGTGTATTGCGACTTTTCATTTATTATGGCCAAAAAGTTTAATGTCTGCCCTCAGAACAGACTTTCATTTCATGGTCCTTATTTTCATTCATATTACTAACTACTGCAGTATAAGCAAATTTCCTATCGACACTTTAGTGCCGATCGATTCCATCTTTCTTTAGTAATGAGATCTCATAATTACTAAATTTTCCAAATATTTTTGTTCTTCTTCTGGAAGTTTATATTCACAGTATTGGAAAATCATTACATCACTTGTATTTACCATCTCAATAGATCTAAACATTCTCATTTACAAGGATTCTAATTATTGGAATCGGCCATTCTACCACTTATCAAATAGACGTTCAATTAAAGAATAGAGGTAGATAGTCCTTCAGGGACGTAACGTCAAAATTTTAAACATTAACAGTTTTTGCATGTAACATAATTACACGTTTTGGTCATACAAATATATGGTTTAAAACATTATCTCTTGAACTTCAGGTTCATATTATTAAGGATCTAATGAGATAATGATGTCATCCATTTAATTTATTAATCAACTATTTTCACTTCTCTCCCTGATGCTGGGATAACTGATTCGTCAAACTGATTGTCAGCCAATCAAGTAGTAAATAGATCTCCTTTTGGAGTAACTAACTCGTCAAACAGACAATGAACCAATCGAATAGTAAAATCCAACATCAATAACTCCAAATGTTGGAGGTTCAAAATCCAACATATGTTCTTAACCTCTTCCAGGGCCTCCATCTTTGCGTGCATTGTGGTGGAACAACTAAAATAAGCCACACATCTAAATTTTGAAGATGGATATGTGTGGTTTCTGACAAAAAATCAATGTATAGGAGAATTTTTGAAATAACCCATTTGGATTGATATTTTCTATGTTTCAACACGTTCTCAATTGTATATATGGGGTGCTTACTTTCCTTTTGAACACATTTAATGAACGATTCTACGGGACCGTTTCACTTTTGCTTGTATAGGCATTGTATGTTCAAGTATTATCGCCGAAACATTTATCCTGGTATTAAGTTCATGCACCAGAACTATCAAATCAAAATTTTCTCAAAGGAGAATATGAAATTACACACATAACTAAATTGAAGTCTATAATTAACTTTTACAAACTCCAGGTTGCAAGTTAATGACAAGCACACAGATGGCAATCCTTTAGCACATTAGTTAATTTGTTGGAAGAAACTCCCGATTCTCCAAATTTAAAACTCATGAACTTAGTTATGTCAAATGTATAAGTTTATAAAAATCAGTAAACTTCTGATTTGACTTGTTGGTATGAGAAGTGAACTTCTGGTTCCCTAGTAAACTTCTGGTTTACTATAAAACCCAACGATAGTAATGCATGTATAATATTTTAACACAAAAGAATACAAAGATTAAAACAATTTTTCTTCTTGAAACTGTATTCTTAATGTACAAGTATATGATAACAATTTTCAGATATTCGAAAATATTTTCTCGAACACTTTTGACATTCGGGCAAAATTTTATTTGCTCATGACATATTTTATTTACTCTTCTAGAGACTAATTCACAAGTTCTTTTCTAGAGATAATAAAGAACTAATTATTCACACATGTCAAAACAGCTCTTCTTCATAAGTGCATTTACTCTAATGGAGTTTTATCTACTCTGCAGGAGTATTGTTTAAAGAATTATTTTCGTTCTGACAAAGTATTTTTACTCTTCAGGAGCACACATATAAAGTATTATATAACTGACGCTCTACAGGATATTTCATCCAATTTGATTTATGGAGAAATGTACTTAAATATTTCCAGTAGTTAGGGAGCATTCATGTTATTCTAGTTTGCCATAGTAAATTAGGCTCTTCTGGAGATTTTATCCAATTTCGTGGAGAAATTTATAGAGATGCTCTACAGGAGCATTAAATTAATTTTGATCTAACAAAAGAATGATGACATTGCCTAAACTGATAAATCATAAGGAATAATAAAGTATACGATAAAGTATAAAATAAAGAAATTACTTATATAAAATATAAAATAAACTACCACCGGATATTTTCATTATCAACAGATAACTAATATCACCTTAAGGGTGATTATCCATAATAGTTATGGTTCTTAATTTGTTCACCTTCAGGGAGAACATATAATATTGTTAACACTTTTGTTAACATAAGTAGTTTTCTGGTTCTTGAAAGAGAGTAACAATATGTATTTAGCACAAAGTAGGTATACGATGATCTTTTATGCTATAACAATAGCACTTTCTATCTTTTACCCTTTTTGCTCTCTTCAACTTTTCACTTCATGTGGATTATTTTATTTTCATTAAAATCTATCACTTCTGGTGATTAGATATAATTTTCGTATCATTACCAGTTCTCAATTTATTTGGGACTTCAATTTGTCACTATTAAATTTCTGATAATTGCATCCACTTCAGGAAATACAGTAGTCCAATTCGGACGAGTCTAATAATTTTTCAACAAAGAAAAAATTCAATAATAATAGTAACAAGAAAACAAATTGCTACATCAGGAGTACTTCCTTAATTTTTTTGTCACTAATCTTCCACTTCGGGTGAAAAATTATATTTTATTTGTGATCTTTGTATTGTTATATAAGATTTACTATTTGCAACTTGACTCGCAAAAGTAATTCTCCACTTACTTCAAGAAGTGAGAAATTATCAAAACGAGGGGTCTCGTGATCTCCCTTAACAAAAATTATATTAGTAAATTTAACAATTAAAATAAAAAATAAACTACTACTCCAGGAGCAATTGAATGTTATACTTATGAATCCAAAAATCTCGTGAATGTAAATTCATCCAATCATTGAGAATATTTTTAAAAATAGTCACTTTACTTCATCACTAATTTTAAACTTTTGGTGGTTCGTGATGTTCCCGTAATTTATTTTGACTGATGAACTCAACCATTATCATCTGTCTTTATTCATATCTACCACTTCTAGTGGTTAGTTTATGTCCATGATATTTGAACATGTTCAAATCTACTTGCTTCAGGAAGTGGAAAATCCTTTGAATATTTCACGAAATTGCTAATAATGAAGCAAATTCAATGCATGCAAAATTTATAATAGAAATGGCTACTACAGGAGCACTTGGTTGTACCCAATATTACAAAACAAGAAAAGCTTACCGCGCTCTCTGATCTATGGATCAAAATCAATTTTCTGCATTCCAGATCTACATATTAAAATCTTCTCAGTTGGATAGAAATTCGTGTTGATAACGTGTTATAAAATAAATATGAAGAACTGTGGAGAAAGAACAATAGATGAAGAGAACAAGATAAGAGGAAGAAAGAGAGAATGATCTGTGTATCTTATTTGATGGAGAGTGATCTCCTTTTATAATCAAAAGATACAAGGATAAGAGCAAGTAATGATAAGATCTAACTATGATAATATCTAACTAAATAGTTGATTTCTTATATAACTTTTATGTCTTGTGGATATCCACACCAATAAATATTTATAACATGTATAATATTTTCTTATTTTTTAATTCATGAAAAAAGTTTCACTCTTGTTTTTTTCTTTTTTTCCTTATAACTTATATTCCAGAAAGTAAGAAACTTACAACAGTACAAAAAAAAAAATAAAAACTTACAACAGTACAGGATTACAAGCTAGAGTAGCGTTTGCCAACAATACATCCAAATGAGTCTTGGAATTTTCAAGACCACAATGTTTGAGGCTACAGCCGAAACTGGGCCCAAAACTTGCATAGTAGTTTCGGCCTATTATTTGCACCAAAAAAATGATCCCAAAAAACTGTAATATTTACCTACATATGAGATGAAATTAATAATCCAAAAGTCAGTGAGTGATTATTCATTTATTCTGGCATATGGCAGGATGACATGAAATGTATTTTGGTGGTTGAATATTCTTTCCATTAATGACTGGCATATCACAGTAAGAAACTAATAATGGTGATGATGTAATATTTTCATTAGAATTGGAAAAAGAAAGTATCAATCAAAAGAAAAAGGAAGAACATAAAAACGTGAGTACTAATGATGCAAATAATAATACGATTTCAAAACCTTGAACTGATAAATTATACTCCCTCCGTCTCATAATTATTGTCCAATTTGACTTTTTATGGATCAAGTTACACATTTGTACTTAGTAAAAAATATTATCCATTAAAATCTTTGTGGTTAAACAATTACTTATGTAGGGGTATATCCGGTTGTTCAATGTAAAATATAGTTAAGTTTGACTAAAAATAAAATCTTTCATTTTAGTAAAACTGGACAATAATTATGGGACGGAGGGAGTACAAGTTTCTTAATGCATTGTCTTCCCGTGTGGAACTATGCAAACCCAGACTCCCGATTGATGTTCTCTGCCTTAGATGTGGCCAACATGAGGAAGATTGTTTACAACTATTCCTCCAGTGTGACTTCTCGCAGGCCTTATGAGCAATGTCCATCACAACATTTGCATCTATCTTTGATTCCACATATCAGTCCTTACTCCAATGATATATTGCCTGGATTCAGTCGCATCCTTTGCAGGATGACCTGAATCTACTTTTAATTATCATTTAAAGGATCTGGACTGAAAGGAATGACAAAATCTGAAGGAACCAAAATCAAGACCAATTATGTCCTGGTGACTTATCCAGACAGACATTACACTTCACAAACTGAGTCAACTTCGCTCAAGATCCCAAAGGCGGACTCTGCACCCCCAACAGGTTAGTGATCCAAACCTTTCATATATGCTAATTGATGGATCATTTAGTCACACTTCATGGAAAGCTACTAGTGTATAGAAAATCATCTCCCCACATGAAATGTTTATGCAAATTAAGGCCGTAGACCTCGATGTGCACTCTACTTTTCAGTCAGAGGCCATGATGTGCCTTTTGGCCTTACAAGCGGCTGTCTCTTTAGGCCTCACGTTGGCTTAAGGACACACGAATTGTGAGAACCTCACCTCGGACTTACAGCCCATGATACTACCCTCAGAGGCTCAAGATAAAGTCTCTTCCCTTATAACTACTATTTCTAGGCTTTAATTATGTATACTGATTTAAGTGAGTAGACAAAACGTCATAGAACTACATAATTTAGCATTCAATCGAATGCGATGTATTAGTATAAGCATCTCTACTGATTAGTATATATGTACTTTTTTCAAAGAAAAAAAAGGTATACTAATACAAGTAGATTGAACAAGATGAGGACAATAATACATATCTCTACTACTTTATATATATGTACCTTTTCCTAAAAAAAAAAAAAATCATACACGTAAAACAGGCTACAGAATCTGCCCACATTGAGCACTAACTATCTTTTGATGTTGTTTCTTTCTTGTTACTTTTCATTCTTTTTGTTACACCTTGTAAATGTTAAATGAAAAACCAAGCACGAAAAGACAGCCCGTATGTATACAATTCTAGAACCAAAAGAGAAAATGGCAGGTTTGTAGAAGACGGGAATTTGTTTCTGCTTTAGTTTTTAGTTTAGTTAGAGACAAATTTTGTACTACACTTTGGAGAATAGTTTGGATATTTGTCTTAGTGTTGATGATCTCTGTAGGGTTGACAAGTGTTAACATGTTCACTAACCATGTGTAACATAGATTGTTTCTTTTTCTTGTAACAGTTTGTTTTTTATTAATGAAGTTGAAATCCGAACAAAAAAAAATAAAAAATAAAAAATAAAAATAAAAAACTAGAACCAAAAGAGACTGTTAAAGAAAGAGCAGAGGTCAACTTTGACGACAAAGCCAAATTAGATTCTACGGTTCTTGCAGTAAACATCAAGGAATTGGCATCAAGCTATTCCTCCTGAAAAGTAATCCATGAAATGATAGTTCTATATTTAGAGAAATCTACTAATTATGGTAACAGTCAAATCCATTGAATGCTTATATAACGATTTAATTAATGCAACTCAAATCCGGGGGTGGGGGAATAATTAGTACACATTAGATGACGATTCATCAGGCAGTAGTAATTCATTACAGCTTGGTTTTTTAAAAACATGGAAAAGTGTAGTCTTATATGTATATAAAATTGAAAACTGTCCCAAAATTTACCAGCAAGCTGTATTCGTTGTAGATTTTATTTCCATTTTCTAAAGGTGTTAGTTTTTGAAGCCACCATCTTTACTACTCAAAGCCACCTAAAAAAAATTGGATTATTTTGCCCCTAACATTTCAAACTTCCACCAAAGGAAAAAAGAGAGAAAACTTGAAGCCACCTTCCTTCTAAACCCCAATTTGAAGTCTAATTTGATCTAGAATTGATGGCAACACGGAAGAATCAAAGCGGGAAAGATCCGATCTCATCACGGATACGTTTTTTTTTAAAAAAAAAATTGTGAATTGTAGAAAAAGAAAAAAAAAAATTCTGGCCGCCGGAACGGCCAAGGAAGCTGTCCGGTGGCGCGACCGGGACGCGCAAGCAACACGTCCCGGTTCAACCCGGAACGAGCAAAACGCCCGTTCCGGGTTGAACCGGGATGCGTTTCTTGCGCGTCCCGGTCGAGCGCCGGACGGCTTCCATGCCCGTCCGGCGGGTAGAAAAAATTTTTTTTTTTTTTTTCTTGTTGCCGCCGGACGGCCATGGAAGGCGTCCGGCGGCGCGACCGGGACACGCAAGCAATGCGTCCCGGTTCAACCCGGAACGGGCGTTTTGCTCGTTCCGGGTTGAACCGGGACGCATTTCTTGCGCGTCCAGGTCGCGCTGCCGGACGGCTTCTTTGGCCGTCTGGCGGCCATAATGCTTTTTTTTTTTTAATTTGTTTAATTCATTATTAGTGTTTAATTATGTTTAATTTAATATAATTAGGGTTATAATGTAGTTATTTATTAATTAATAGTTTGTGATTTAGATTGAGGTTCTCTATTAGTTAGTTATTTAGTTTAATTGTGTAAATAATTTAATTTGATTTGTTTGTAAATTAGTTGAGTTTAAAAGACTAATTTAATTAATAGTAGATTAGTTCACTATCTAATTAGTTTAATTGATTAAATTACTTAATTTAAGTAGTTATTAAAGTATTTAGGTTATATTTTTAATTTAATTAATAGTAGATTAGTAAAGCTAATATAATTTGTTTGTAATGTAGTTTATGATTAATTAAATTAATATAAATATTTTGTAAAAAAAGTTGAGTATTTTGGATTAATTATAATTAATAATAATTTAATAAAAAATTTGGTAAAGTACTTTAGTTTTATATGAATTGTACGTTTAATCAAAGTGTACTTAATTATTAAACTATTTAAGATTTAGGAAATGTGTATAATTATTTGTTTAGACTATTAAAATATGATAATGATGAATAAAATTTTGTTTATAGGTTTATTATGATTGTAGACTTGCCGTCTGTTAATTTTTTCATCAGGAAATATCCTCTTAATCGCAGCCATGATCTGACATGGTCTGCATCCATATTTGGACATACCATGTATAAGCTGTTTCACTCCATCGCTAAGGCCCATCGTGGGATGATCTTCGTCAAACAAGTCGTGGTTATGCATTCCAAACTCACCAGAATACATCCGAATGCGCCACTTTTCATCAACTAAGTGCACATATAAATTAAATTTACACCCAGTATTTTGGATTAATTAAATTAAACACACATTCCAATCATTTAAAAAGATATACAATTATAATAGATAATAAAAAAAACATATATTTATAGTAAAAAGATTAATTATAAAAATACAAAAATCAACTAATCCAAAATTATTTACTAAATTAAATTTCCCAATACCTACCTAAATAGCTAGAATTCATTAATTTAGCGATTAATTAAATATTTAATTAATTACATTTCCAATACTTAATTAAATACTTATTCCACAAAATTATTTAATTATTTAATTCCCCCCTGAAATAAATATTATTTCTAATTAATTAAACCTAAATAAATAAATAAAATTCGAGTAGTTAAATTATTTAACATAACTAATTAAATTAACAAATAAGAATAATAATATTCTTACTTAATTAAATTAACATAACATGCAATATTTAAATAAAATTCAACTAATTAAATTACTTAACATAACTAATTAAATTAAAAAATAAATTAATAATATTTCTACTTAATTAAATTAACATAACATGCATGAAATTAAAAATAAAAAAAATAAAAAAATTTAAAAAAACTGTTCACCGAACCGGCCCGTTCGGTTGGACCGGGTTCAATGGCCGGACGCACAACACACGCGTCTGGGTTGAACCGGGGACGCGCAACAAACGCGTCCGGCCATTAAACCGGACGCGTTTGTTGCGCGTCATCACGGTTCAACCGGGACGCGCGTGCCGCGCGTCCGGCCATTGAACCGGATGCGTTTATTGCGCGTCCCCGGTTCAACCGGGACAGTTTTCTTGTCCGGTTCGGTGTTTTTAAGTTTTTTTTTTTTACCTCTGAATTACTCATTTTCTTTCTCTCTCTACTGTAATAAATTACAGCGTCAAAATCGTCCAATTTCTTTTTTAGGTGGCTTTGAGTACTAAAAGGGGTGGCTTTAAAAATCCATCCCCTTTTCCAACAGCATATCAGCTATAGTTAATGCATGGAGATAGATGGACAGTGTAGGCTAGCTGTAGTTTATTCCCAAATTCATGCAACTTTTATATGGTCCTTCAGAAGTGCAGATAGTGTGTTTGGGTAATTGGGTTGATGAGAAAAGAGTAACTGACAAAAACAAATTTGTGACAATTGTACATTATTTTTTGTCTATCATCTAACTTTTCTTTTTTACTATATAGAAATATTAGTAATATCTCAGACGAAATTTACTTTTCTGCAGCTTGTCTTCTAATTTAAAGGGGTGGATAAAAACATGAACATTATAGTTTCAAAATCTTCATTAACCGGTAAATTTAAGAAGGTTGAAAAACTTTGGAATTGCTTTCAATGAAGCCAATTTCAGTCTTACAGCCTACAAAGATGATGTATCAGGAAAACTTTGGAATTGTTTTAATTATTTCTTGAAGCCATTTTCAGTCTTACTCCTCTAAAAATTTTCTTCGAGTGTATCGCAATTAAGTCGTAACTAGAGGACATTGACCACTGAATTCAGTTGTTATTTTCTTGTTTTAATTTCTATCTTTGCTTACAACTTTACTGTTGAATTATAAGGAAGAAGCAAGGAAGACATGGCAATATATCTACTACTATATATAAAGCGAGAGCACCCTTCTTTACAGTAATTCTTCGTCGTTACTCCTTCTTCTATAATGGTGGCAGTTTAGTAAATAACTTAATTAATATGTCTAATTTTGGAAAACGGTGTTTCTTTATTCCATTTTTTTTTTCCTATATTCTCCCTTTCCTCTATTTGTAGTTCCTGGTAACCCATCTCTCACCGGAGCACTCTCTCACCTCTCTTCAGAGTTGGAGCAAATTCTTCCCAATGGTATTGGTTTCTTCACCATTATATTTTCTATTTCAATTCGTATTTTTCCAAAAATGAATAATTTTGTGCACAATGCTACTGATGACAATATCAAAAATAATTTAAAGAATAAGCCTTAAATTAAAATTCTCTTGATTGTTATGAGATATTTTAAAGATTTTTTTGTCCGTAAAAAGACATACGATCTAAAACACAGGACAAATCAAAATGACTTATATTAAAGAGCGAAGTGAGTACAACTACTAATTTTGTGCACACGTAGAAAGTGATCCACGTTTATACTTGGCAAGGAGTCGCATGAGGTGACCCTTACCATAATATATAATTTTCTTTTACTCATGTAATAAAATAATTAACAAAATAAGAACTTTCATGACAGAAGCATATTTTTCATAATTTACACCATATAGTTGAATGGCCCAAAAGTATATCTACTACTTTCATTTTATCACCCAAAAATTCAGATTGAATACTAAACATTTTCATTTTAAATAGACATATTTGTTCAAAATTTGTGTGTGTCCATAGTATTATTAATAATTTTTAACAACTTTATTTCAGTGGAAAGGAAAAATTAATCATTGTTTTACCCAACACGAAAGGATAAAATCATTATTTTTATTTTGTTACATAACCAAACAAGATAACAATTCTTTTACTAGAAGCAATTTCCAGTCATTTTGATAAATACTCCATACTCAATCATCTATTAATTATCAACGCTCATTGTTATCAATTTATTTTTTTAAAAAAAGAAAACTACATATATACATTGCCGATTGATGGTAAAGCCCACACATAGTGTGGGCACGGAAAAACTAGTATATAATTATAATATGAAAAGTAAAGACAAATACTAGAAAACATAGTACTGAGAAATAAAGTTTGACTACAAAAGGCCCTATGCTGCCAATTTCCTTCTATTCCATTCAAAAGAACAAAGAAGCAGCAAAAGTTCAACATCCCCAAATTATCACCAATAAGGTAAATTTGCAGCAGAAAAAAATTTCAGTTTGACAAACAAAAGAAGATAGGAAGTCCCCACCGAAAAAGGGTCATTTTCCCACACCAATGCATATAAATATAATCCTCCATAGCTTAAAGGATCCTGTGGCTGTGCTATAAGACTTGTGCATGCCATGAAAAAGTAACATACAACATGGTCGGTCAATCTTCTACCATCAATATGAAGATGCATCAGATGATCGTACGGTCTAATTTCAAGACTTTTCTTCGTATTGTCCTAGGTTAAAGCTACAATTATATAAACATGATCAAACCTAGGTTAAACCTCAAAACCATGTGTCAAAACCATCATCTAGTTATGACTTTTTTATACTTTCTCCAGGTATTAATCAAATTTGTTAGAAATGTAATCACTGTCCTTCTTTGCATCTTGCCAACGGTAATACAACAGGAAAAATGAATGCAGCTAGTTTTTTGTACCATTT
Organism: Oldenlandia corymbosa var. corymbosa; assembly: GCA_949775105.1. Lineage (NCBI taxonomy): Eukaryota > Viridiplantae > Streptophyta > Magnoliopsida > Gentianales > Rubiaceae > Oldenlandia > Oldenlandia corymbosa. The sequence continues at coordinate 8,855,550 of OX459124.1, forward strand.
TCTCGGTGGGAATTATTTTTTGGTCACTGATTATACACATGTAACGTATGATGTATCAAGGATTTGATGGAAAAAAATTTCCCCGGATAATAGCCAAGACATCTCACATGTTTGCGTTGATCCAATTGACCTTCCAGAAATATTGTTACCATACCATTCAAAAAAAAATCCATTATGATCCAATTGACCTTCCAGAAATATTGTTACCATACCATTTGATAAAAATCCATTATCTTCATGGCTGCTTTTGGTCATGCCTCCTAAGAATACAAATTAAGCAAAAGTTTCATCGGATTAAGTTTTTGATAATTCTCGGAAAAGAAAAATGAGTCTACCTGAGTACTGCTAAAAATATCCCTGATTATAACAAAAGTTCATAGGGAGATAGAAAAAACCATACTCCAAGTTATGGTTATTTGAGTTACATAAGGGAATTTCATCAAGCATTGGTGTGTACTTATATTGGTCAAAGATGTGCGTAACACATATGCAAGGATCTACTTGCGGTAATATTCAAATCCATAATATTGCATATTATAACGAGTTATATTGCACATTATAACGAGTTAATGCACACCGAATCCAGAAAAGTGTACAAATTCAATGGTGATTCATGAGATTTATGTATTTTTGGTACAAGTGAAAGCTAAAACATTAAATTTTAATACTACTAATATCTGGTTGGAATCATGATTGTACTTCATCGATTAGTGCACTTCTTTTCGTTGTTAATATACATGTTCACTCAAGAACAGCAGCTAAAGGTAGATCTTTGCACTTAATAAAGGACACAAAGAAAGGAGATAAGTCACTTTTGCGCACAATGAAGGACACAAAATAAAGGACATAATTTAACTTGGACAGATTTCGCTCGAGACTCCAATATCTGGAAGTCCACGAGGAGAGGTTCCAAAACATAACTAACTTGAACAAATTCGGTCGAGACTCCAAAATCTGGAAAGTCGACGAGAATATGTTCCAAAAGCAGACCTAATTTACCAAACAGAAACTTACCTAATCAAGTACCACTACCAGGTCTGGCTAATTAAAATTTAAATACTTAAACGAAACACGGAACACACATCTGATTTAAACAAGAGTTCACAGCCAAATGCAACTTCCAAGAGAGTTTCATCACATGGGGTGGGAAATGGCAAAATCCTTGCCGCGCTGAATAGGTGCCTTCAGAGCTTCTTTCGCTGCTGCAATGGCAACCATTTCCTCTTGGGACTGCGTAGTCAGATCAGAGAGATATATATGCTGGATACCAGCAACACCAAGCTCAATCTTACATGTGAAGTACTCTGAACTGTCTCCCAAAGGATTCACCGCCACGAATGCATAATCATACAGAGGCATCATTGCCTTCCTCTCGAATGATTCAGGTATATAACCGCTGAGCGCCCTGAGGCAAGTGTCAATGAATCGGGCAGCAGCATATGCAACTGCGTAAACGGACTGGCGGTTTTCACCCTGCAGCTGAGCTCGGAGAAGGAGAGCCTCCTCTTCAGTGAACTGGATACCTTCAACAGACCCTGCAGGATAAACTTTGGAGAGGAGGGGGACAATTGTGTCCCCCACATCACCCCCCACAACGGGCACATCCACACAAGCCCAGTTGGTCCTCGGCGGCCAGGTGACAGACAGATCTCCAAAATAGTCTGTTAAGGAAGCCATCCCAAAGAATGGGGGCCGGAGATGTTGGAAAAAGCCCTTACCGTGCAAATTTTTCATTGAAGCAACCAAGGCATTGGCCTGAATGGAGTGATATCCAGTCAGGCCAAAGAGCCTACAAGTTCCGTATTGCCCCCTTAAGACCATGTATTCGGCTGCCATAGGGACCATCGATTCGATGGGCTTTGTCATGATCATGATTAATGCCTGGGTGGAATACCTATAGATAAGGTCTATATACCTCCGAATAGCTAAACCTTTATTTTCGAAGTCTTTTGTTGTATCAGCACCTTCCTCGGACCCTGCGGCTATCACCACGATGTCAGCATCCCAGAAGCAGTCCTGAAGGTCGTCATCATCAGAAAAAGCTTTCACCGTCGGAGCGGTACATATCCCGCTCAAATCTGAAGCGATGGATTCCAGCATGCCGGAGGCTCCTTCTTTTGTTTCTTCGTACAGGTTGAGAACCCTGATAGATCTAAACAGCTTCAACAGCAAAACCAACTGTTGTGCAACAGGAGAAGTGGCTCCCATAACCACAACCTTGTGGGTGAGGCACCGCTGCCAGAAAAAGCACAAAAAAGTTACATCAGCTCCGACCATTTTATTTTCCAGTAATGGAAACAAATAATTCCTAAAAGAAAAGAAGAAAAATATAAATACTAACTCTGTTCGGGACTGGAAGCTGAATCACCGGACGCAACCGATCTGCTGGAATCGGAACAGATTGTTCATAGCCGGACTCCGACGAAGAAGCCTTGCAGCTTAATCTTGTGCATCTGAAGCTTTTTATTCGAGCATACGAACGGCGGCCGGATGTCATTGGACGATCGCCGGCAAATGAAGCAGAGAAGGCTAACCCCAGAGAACTCCTGCAAAAAAAAAGAAAACAAAAAACAAAAAACCACAAGCATTTAGAAACGGCAATTAAAAAAGGAACTAAAGAAGAAGATGGAGAAAAGCAGAAGAAAATGAAGAAGATGAAGAATATCAGAAGAAAAAGAAGAACAGAGTTCGTACATGGTGAAATGACAGTAGTAAGAGAGAAAACGTAGAAGTCTAGAAGAGAGGTAGCCAAGACAGTAGGAAACTGTTGAAAGGAGAGAATTTATAAGCCCCCAAAAAAATGACCGGTGAGAAGGATAGAGAACAAATCTGATCGGGCCGTTCATACATATTGACAGTCTGGGTATCTGATATATCTGAACCGTCCAATAGCATTTCACAGCTAATGGTGCGGATTTGAGATTGGTGGTTGATGGCCTTTTTTTGGACGGTGTGGATTGTTGCCGTACAAATATCTTCTGGAACACGACCTTTGATTCCCTTCGAAACGGAATGAAGATAAGTATCATGACAAAGCCTTGGAAAAAAAAAAAGAAATAAATAATGCGTTAAGGTTAGAAACTATCTCCACAAGGTGAATGACAATAACGCTTTTCACTTTTTTTGTTCAATGTTGTTTTGCGATACAAATATGAAAATAGCTTCTTGAAAGTCATTTTTTTTATTTAGAAAAATAAAATAAAATCATATTTCCAATATGATAATGTAGGGGTATAATGTGGAATATATACAACAAATTAATATATATATATATATAAAATAAAAATAAAAAAGAATAACAAAGCATCCAGCTTGCAGAGGTGAATACAAAATTAGGATGTGTTGAACCGGCCAAACTTGGGAAATGATAAAACCAGTTTCAAGAAAGATCAAATTGTCATGTCACATGCAATTAAACCAAAATTGGAAATGATAAACCAGTTCCAAAACTATCTTAGAGTAACCATTTTTCTTTTATATGATACTCTAGTAATGCATGTCGGTTTATTTATCTGATTTGTTTCTTTGTAATTTATGTGTGCATCTTTGTCAAGAACGTAAGATGGACAAAACCATTAGTATATCAAGAATGGATTAATTGCGGCTTATTAAATTTCTGTATACGTTATACTATTTTCTAACAGAAAATTATTAGTCACCATTGAAATTTTGATATTTTTTTTAATTATTTTTAGTGTAAATTTCAAAATAGTTTAAATTTTATTTTGGGAATGTAATTACGTACTAAAAGATCCCGTTTTTACTAATCAAGTAAATAGGAAAAAAGTGGTAATATTTTCAGAGCAAAAATTAGCTACAAAAACAAATCATCGATTTATTCCCTAAAACACTCCTCTTTTTAAAAATAAAAAAATAAAAAAATAAAAAAAAAGCACTCCTCTCTTAGCCAAACACTATCTTCTCCCTCTCTTTCACCTTAATTATCTTTGGCTTCTCTCTTTGACCACATAAGTCAATCTTCATGTTTAATTACAGACTTTACTCCCCTCCACTAATCTCCCTAAAAAGATTAATACTGCTCCCTTCATCAAGTTATAAGACGAACGAATTGGTTGTGGTTGATATAATTGCTTTTAAAGAATATAAATTTTTTCTTGAAAAGATGTTTTAAAAAAATCCAAATATGTTGTTAAGGTGAACACATTTTAGTTTCCAATTTCTAACAAGTAGTTTAAAAACTGAAGAAATACTTCAACATTTTGACCAAGTTTATGCTTTGATTTTTTTAAAATTTTTTATTCTTTTTATTTATAAAGTTATCTTTATGATTTTGTATTAATCTCAAACAAAGTTTTAACGATATCTGTGTTAGGCCAATTCAAATAAAAACTTATTATATGTACTAAATAAACAAAATTTTCAGTATACTAATTTTCTCAGTGCATCCTTTCAAGCTACTTAATGTAATTAACCTATAAATGTATGTTAGTAAGTCAACATACCTATAAAAATTAACAAATCAGTTACCAAAGTAAATATAAGCCTTAATAAAAGTATTATAATCTTTACTGAATGCGAATTATTTTCTTCTTGTTTGAACTTTTTGCATTCGGATTTGGAAAAGTAAAACTATTGCATTCTCAAACAACGAAGAAATAAATAAAAAGAAACAAGATATCGACGATATTCAGTGAGTGATTATTCTGGCATATGGCAGGATGGCATGAAGTGTATTTTGGTGGTTGAATACTCTTTTCATTAATGATCGGCATATCGCAGTATAAGTAAGAAACTAAACATGGTGATGATGTATAATATTTATTTTCAATTAGAATTGGAGAAAGAAAGTATGGAACAAAAGAAAAAGGAAGAACGTCAAAAATGCGAGTACTAATATTAATCATAAATAACGTGACGATTTCAAAACCTTCAACTGATACATTATACAAGTGAAATGTAGATGAGGACAATTGCGTGTTTTTTTTTTTTTTTGCTTTTCCCATTCACATTATTCCTATCATTTTCCTCGGAACAGTAACTACAAGAACATTGAGCAGTAACTATATTTTGATGTTGTTTCTTTTGTTATTTTTCATTCTTTTTGTTACACACTTTGTAAATGTTAAATGAAAAATCAAGCATGAAAAAGACGACCCATATGTATACAATACTAGAACCAAAAGAGACAATGGCCAGGTTTGTAGAACACTGGAAATTGTTTTTACTTTAACTATTAATTTTGTTCGAGACAAATCATGTACTATAACATCAAAGATAATACTCCCTCTGTCTCAAAATTATTATCCAGTTTGAGATTTTATTTTTAGTAGAATTTGAACTAGAAATAAAAACCTAAACTGGACAATAATTATAAAATGGAGGGATGGAGAGAGTATTAGGCGAGAGTACTCAAACCAATTTGGAGAATAGTTTGGATACAATCTTAATGTTGATTATCAGTGTAGGGTTGAATGGTTGATAAATGATAGCATGTCAACTAACCATGTGTAACCTAGATTTTTTTTTCCCCTTGTAACAGTTTGTTTTTTATTAATGAAAATAAAATTTCCAGTAAAGAAAATACTAGAACCAAAAGATAGTAGTATTAAATGAAAGAGCAGAGGAAAAATTTGACTACAAAGCCGCCTACGGTTCTTGCAGACTAGCAGTAAACATCAAGGAATTGGCATCAAGTTGTTCCTCCTGAAAATTAATCCATTAAATGATAGTTCTATATTTAGAGAAAATCTGCTAATTATGGTAACAGTCAAATCCATTGAATGTTTATATAACGAGTTAATGCAACTTAAATCCGGGGGAGAAGAAATGATTAGTACACATTAAATAACTATTCATCTGGCAGTAGTAATTCATTACGGCTATAAAGGGTATTATTGGTTTTTTCAAAAGATGGAAAAGTGCAGTATTATATGTAATTAAAATTGAAAACTGTCCCAAAATTTATCAGTGGACTGTGTTCGTTGGAGATTTTATTTCCAACAGCATCTCTGCTATTGTAATGCATGGAGATAGGAGGGACAGCGTAGGCTAGCTGTAGGTTATTCCCAAATTCATGCAACTTTTTATAGGTCCTTCAGACTGCAGATAGAGTGTTTGGGTAATTAGAAAAAAGTAGCTGACAATAAAGAAGGTTGAAAAACTTTGGAATTGCTTTCATTATTTCTTGAAGCCATTTTCAGTCTTACTGCTACAAAGATGATGCAGTCAGAAAAACGACCCCAGAATATAGTTTGTGTAAAAATTCAAATTTCCTACTATTCCATTCAAAAGAACAAAGAAGAACCAAAAGTTCAACTTCCCCAAGTTATCACCAATAAGGTAAATTTGCAGCAGAAATTGACAAACAAAGAAGATAGGAAGTCATTTTCCTACACCAATGCTTATAATCTTCCATAGCCTAAAGGATCCTAGGTTTAGAGCTACAAATATATTAACATGACCAGTTAATTAACCTAGGTTAAACCTCTCATGTATGCCTCCTTTGAATACAGATTAAGCAGAAGTTTCAATGGACCAAGTTTTTGATAATCTTAGGAAAAGAAAAACAAGAGTACTACTAAAAACATCCCTGATTATCAGAAAAGTCCGTAGGGAGATTAAAAAAAAAAAAAAAAATCATACTCCATTTTATCACGGTTCTTGGAGTAAACATCATGGTATTTCATCAAGCTGTTTCTCCTAAAAATTAGTGCATTGGTGTGTACTTATATTGGTCAAAGATGTAAGTAACACACATGCAAGGATCTACTTGCGGAAAGATTCAAACCCATAATATTGCATATTATATAACGAGTTAATGCACACAGAATCCAGAAAAGTGTACAAATTCAATGGTGATTCATCAGATTAATGTGTTTTTTTGGTACAAGTGATTCAATGGTAAAACATCAAATTTTAATAGATGGCGGATTCAAATTAAAACACTACCAATGTCTTGTTGGAATCATGATTATACTTCATAGATTAGTGCACATTTCTTTTTGTTAACATGCATGTTCACGACCCAATTTAGTATTTCTTTTGTCATGAATTTATTGTTTGAATTAAAAACAAAAGTTAAAGGTGGATAATAATTTGGAACATAAAAAAGAGTATACAGTAGTTGATCAAGGGTTCTTTTAATCAATGCATGGAAATTGTAGCTTATAATACCCTAATTCATGCAACCTTTTTTTTTGGCGTCAGGATAGAGATTACGTGTTTCAGTGATTGGGACAAAAAGAAATGATGATGGTCAGAGAAAACTAAGAAGTAAAAAGTTATCAAAAGAGAAAAGTAACACCTTAAAAGAGAAGTAAAAAGTAACACCTTAAACTACTTTTCTCTTTTGATAAGAAACACTCAAATACTAATAAACTCAAACACAGAGGAGAGAGCAGTGCCATTAATATTATACACGGGAGGCGAAGAACACAGCAGATGACAGATTTCAAAACACTCTGTGTCACTTGGAAGTCTCAAATGTATATTTATCAAAATCATTTTTTCTAGGGTTATAAGGATCAAATCAGATATGTTTAGCGCCATCATTCAATTAGATGCATGTAAATTCTTTGTTTCAAAAATGAAAATGCTTCCAGAACAAAAAGGAAAGATGTAAAAGTGAGGCACATGTTTTACTTTTTAGTTGTGTCCTTCGAGGAACAGGCCAAACTTCAAGAGGAAAGCAGAAAAGAAGCTGAAGAGCAACCAAAGAGAAATCATTTCATGAATTATTTTTGATATTTTTAGATTTTTTCCTTCTTTTTTTTTGTTTTGTTTTAAAAATTTGAATTTGAAAACATTCCGTATGGAATATATTCCCAAAATCAATCTGAAAATTGATCAATAAGGGTATATATAAGTTTATTTATGTAAAAATATTTATCACCGGTTTTAAAAAAATGTTAGTAAACAAATAAAATTAATTAGTGACCAATGAAAATTTACTATGTCTAATTGAAGCCAATTTTGTACTCTCTCTGTCCCAAAATTATTGTCCAATTTGAGATTTCACTTTTAATACAATTTGAACTGAAAATGAAAATTCAAACTGGACAATAATTATGGGACGGAGGAAGTATTAAACACTCCATTAGGCGCCAAGTGTTCAAAAACTTAATTCTCTTAGTATATAAGATTACATTTGTCAAGATGTAAATTTCTTTTTTTCTTTCCTGTATATTTTATTTTTGCTCTTTTGGGTCCAAATTAATCCGGGACGAGTCAGTTAGGCATTTTTTTCTTATGGATTTGTCACGCATAAAGATTAGACCCTCCACTACACATGAACCGAAATCATTTTGGTCTACACTTGAAAATGTTTTCTTAGTAATCCTCTATTTTACACTTGAAAATGTTCTTTTAATAATCCTCTATTTTACAGTGGAAAATGTTCTTTTAGTAGTTCTCCATATTACACCTGTTTAATCTTTATATTCCAAATCGTTGATTTTTCGTTATTGCTATGAACCTGTATGCATCCCTCACGTGATTGTTTTTCATAGACCCGTAATTGAGAAAACTGTTACTCTTTATAAATCATGAAAATTACAAAATTTTACTCCCTCCTGTCCTTAATATAAGACATTTTGATTTGTCCTAGGTTTCACCTAATATGCATTTTTAATTAACGAAAAAACCTTAAAAATATATTTTCACATTCCTTGTGTTCTCTTGATTGTTAAAAAATATTTTTAAGATTTTTCCGTCAATTAAAAAGACATCTTAGGTGAAACCTAAGACGAAATCAAAATGCCTTATAATAAGGACCGGAAGTGATTGTTCATTTGACTTTTTATTTTAGAACGGAAAGAGTAAATAATAAAACTCCATTTTAAGAGCCAATCCCCCTATATACAGGCAATGCCTGCCCTTCAATATTTTCAATTTAGGCGAAAAAAAAACTGTTTTTCTAAAAACAATATTCTAAAAATTTTAAGGGAAAAATTGCAGATAGAAAAAGTTGAAGGTGGTTCATTGCCCCACTAATCTTGTATATAAATCCGCCCCTGATTTGAATCGTTTTATGGGTTTCACTTTGAGAGGTACAATGCAAGAAGGGGCTGAATACAGTATAATCATGCTGACAAAAGAAAAAAAGGATGAAAAAAAAGTGGCTAATGTCACCAGAATAGAGGGGGTGAGAAACTTGCATAATATAATACATTTTTGCTTTCCTTTCGCTTCATTCTTCCCCTACATTTTTTTTTCCTCTTTACAAAGAAGTATTAATGTAAGAAATTGATGAACCAAGAAGAGAAAAGACAATTTTTGTTTCCAAACTTTAGCAACCTTCAGTTAGATCGACCACACGTGGAAAGCCCTCATCGAAAACCAAAATCAACTAAAAAGTGTACAATTTACTTTATTTTTATTTTTATTTTTGGATAAAAACGTAAACTGGTATATATATTACTTGAAACAGTTTAGTATAAGGCTCCTACAAAAATTGCCCTATTTACACTTCAAAAAGAGAACACAAATGATTACTCAAGTTACAGAAGACTGTTTATAAATCTTTGTTTCTTAGCCAACAACTTTCTGCTCCTGCACTGCTGAATCCTGATTCTGACAATCTGCTAGAGTTCCTTGAAGATCATGTCCACATTTCTTGTCCGATTTCTGAAAATTCTTCTGTTCTTTTCCTCCCATATGCCATATAAAATTTAGATGATCTAATTTTTTAAATTAAAAAATTAATATGAAAAATTGAATAAAGTTTTATGACTATTAATCGAATTAACGATCAATTTTGGATTATATTAGTTCAATTTTAAGATTTGTATTTCTAAAATTGGATTATTTTTTTGGGACGGAAGGAGTATCATATAGAAAAAGTAATAGAAGCAGAGCAAGATTTTACTCAAACGCCAAAATCTTAGATTGAAAGTTTTAAAAACGTGGAAGCCATATCTCTAATCTGTATATGCAAATCACTTGGGAAACAAAGTAAAATCCTAAACACTTGTACAACTTTCTTGCATCAATCACTTCATTGTGTACAATGGTTTTGAAAATGTTTTACAATGGTTACCACTTTCTTACATCAATCACTTAGGGAAACTTGCATCTGAATAGCCAACTTGCAAAGCAATTTCGACCGTGAAAATTTATTTCAAAAAGAAGTTATGAGAAGAAGAGTGGCAACAATTTGAAAACTATCATGGGAAATGAGAGTGTTTAGTAGAACAAGCCGTGAAAGTTTTACCATGGTTAGAAATTTCTGGGGCTTTAGGACCTCATTTTTTGGAAGGTCCAATTTTTTATGTGTTATAGTATTAAGAGAGAAATCAGAGAAAGAAAAGTTAGAAAACAGACAATCTCTTCAAATTGTCACATTGGATAACATTTTTCTAATAAATGTCTCAAATATTTTTTTTTATACAGTCATACTTATATTAATAGTTCTTCAAATTCTTTATAAATAAAAGTTTATCAAATCGCCTTTTCAAAAAAAAAAAAAGTTTATCAAATCGCATTTAAAAGCTAAGTTTAAAATGAGAAAATGAGACTTTCACTACGGATAAGAACTAATTAAATTTATTGTAATTAATCAGAATTAATGCGCTTAATCCCCAAAAAAAAAAATCAAATACAATTCAAAAGATAAACAATCCTTCCCCAAAATCCTTTACGTTTAGTTTAATATCAAATTTACTTATATTCAATGAGCTATTATGAGAATTAATTTTGACAATGTGCATAGTTACCCGCAAGTACTTAAATGAACAATTTTGACAATGAATATCCTTAATCCCTTTGTCATATTACAATTAATGAAAATTTTGGTAAAAAAAAAAAAAAACAAAAAGCATGAACAAAATAAAACCATCAACAAATCCGTAAGGATGTCCTACTTTGTTTGAAACATTTTGCTATACTTTAAACATTTAAAGGCTTGCAAACTTTAGATTAACAAAAAAAGGAAAAAATCGAATTGCTAAAATCTCTCCATTCAAATTGCATTTCTCTCTCACCCTAATCTTACTATATATTAAGGGAATTTTTTTCATAAAATACATGTCAGTTAATTAGACTACTAATAAGTTTCAAAGACACATTGTCAATTTTCATTCATTGAGAATTTTTTATAGTACATATGTTATTTTCTAATTCGTGATTTTTTTACTAAGTATTTTATACAAATAACATGGTTATTTTAAACACAGTAAAATGATTATTTTCTAAAATAATAACTTTCTTCCAACTTTCTTCCAATTAGAAGATTAACGCCAACAATCTCTAAATCATCACATCGACATCTCTGAACCAGATAATTATCTCCAGCCAAAAGGATCTCTGAACACGCGCCATCACCCGCTCATCTTCGGAACTTTCTTCGAATTATAAGATTGACGTCAACAATCTCCGAATCATCAAATTGATTGGAAAATTATCTCTGGCCACAAAGATCTCCGAACACGCCAAAAGATAGCTAGATTTTAATGTATTCTTCACATCCTTGCCGAGAAATCATCACCGGATTAAACACTGGAAATATCCATCTCCGATCGTTCTTGACCAGTGTAACAACACCAACAATTGATATCCCCGGAAATGTAGTTGTGTTCTTGCAAAATATTAACCATTTTGCTGACGCTTATTATTATTATTTTTCCTTCCAAAATCTTTTGGAAAAAAATTCACCATGAGCCGCCTCATTGACTGCAACGAAGTGAGGATGGATGTATTGATGGGGGTGTGGTGCCTGGGCGTGTTGATGGATGATGTTTGCGTAGGGTGCGTGAGGATGGTTTTATGTAGTGGATAATGGATGATGATGATGATGCAGGGGTCATTATGGATGATGATGGATGTAGTTTTGCGGGAGAAAGAAGAAGGTACCATATCCATTCGTGTCTAGGGTTTTTTGGGAAGGAGGGCGTGGCCTTGAGGAGATGAATTTGGGGCGGCCAAGATTCGGTTTAGTATTAAAACCCCCTCAAGATATTATTTTTAATCTCTTATCTCTTATATATGAAAAGGAATTTTTTTTTAAGGGAGACGTGTCACTCAATTAAGATATAAATATGTATAACAGTAAAAACATCACAGTACAATAGTAATTATTATTTTACGTAATTCATCCAACTTAATTAACCATTATTTATTTTACTATTTATAGACGGGATAAGGTCAATTATTAATTCAAAAGATCAGTTATCAATGGAAATTATCTTCTACTATCTCTCTCTTCCGAGAAGAAGGAAAAAAAATGGATATGATAGGGCAAGGATTTACTGTTTATCACTTACTAAATTTTAATTACAAAAAGGAGAAAGAGAAAAAAAAAATCTATTTTCAATGGAATCATCTTTAATTATGTCTCTCCCTCAACGATAAGATACGCTTCATTAAACTAACTGATTAATTAACGATGATTTCCGATAATACCCAATCTTCAAATTTGAGTGCAACCTTATCTCATCGGCGGTTAATGATACTAAACCCTAATACTATTGTGAATTGGTTTCTTCTACTACTATATATATGAATCATATGGGTAATTGGATATAGCCGAAAACTATCACTCCCACAATCACACACAAACTCACGCACTACCAAAATAAATATTTTCTCCCTTAAAATATACTAGATGCTTGTCCCGGGTAAATATCCGGGGCGTCCTCCTACCTAATAAATTAATATATAAATAATTAAAACTGATTAGGAATGAATTTAGTTTTTGATGAAGATAATTGATTGATCGAAAATTAATTTTTTAGAAAGTCCTAAATAAGTGGAGAAGGAAAGTTCTATTCACTGTCAAATTCAAAATTTGAATGAACATGACCATCTAATCTCTTCGTTAATATTGTAAATATATTTTTTGTTTTTAAAAGGAGGTGACACGTGGCAGAATGGTTTATGCAATATGGTGCATTTGGAGCCAAAACCTTTTAATAAGAAATTACCACATCAACATCCTGTTTTCTGCTTTAATATATATAATATATATATATATATATATATATATATATATATATATAAAAGGGATATCGTTCATCTTTGTCTATCTCGTTTTCTTGTTTTTTGGATAATTCTAATCAGGTAAAATAGTCAACTAATTCAATGTTCATCTCAATTGACTGATTGTTAGGAAGAAAGAATCAGAGAGCGTTGTTCTTGCACCCCTGTTGCTCTCAATTTCAAAGCCGGTTTCCACCCACTCAAGGTTTTTCTTTTTCTTTGCTTTTTTTTTTGGCTTTTGTTTTTTTTATCTAAATTTTGGATAATTCAAATCAGGCAAAATAGTCACCTATAAATTTGATTAATATAAATTATGCATGCTTAGCCGGTTTCCACACAAGCCGGTTTTTCTTTTTCTTTGCTTTTTCTTGGCTTTTGTTTTTTTATATAAAATAAATTGGGTTAAAATAAATTGGGCAATTGTGGGTTTGATGGCACCTATAAATTTGATTAATACTCCCTCCGTCCCATAATTATTGTTCAATTTTACTAAAATGAAAGATTTTATTTTTGGTCAAATTTAACTATATTTTACCTTAAACAACCGGATATACCCCTATATAAGTAATTGTTTAACCACTAAGATTTTATGGATAATGTTTTTTTTCTAAGGACAAATGTGTAACTTGATCCATAAAAGTCAAATTAGACAATAATTTTGGAACAAAATTTTTCGGGCAAAATGGACAATAATTATGGGACGGAGGGAGGATAAATTATGAGAAGTTTATAAATACTTTTGTTAGTGATCACAAAACGAACAGGTAGGTCTGGACTCATTCGATATGGCACCTCAATGTGTGCTTTTTTGTTTGTCACAGGATATGTATTTAATGACCATATATTAGTTGGATTTGCTTGGTACCTTCGGGGCATCATGTTTTATGCAAAGGTCTTTTTTTACATACTTTTCAAAATTCCATACCCAAAGTTATTGAAGTTTGTATTTATTTGTTGTATGACCTGGTTTCATAGACAGTGGAAATTGAGAGATTGATTGTGTTGTTTTCATGATAAAAGACTCCTATGCATGCTTACTATGAAGTTCCGAAAAACATAGTGAATAAATCAAAGTTTTTTTTTAAAAATTTATTTTTCTCTTTTTTGTATTGAATGAACTTAAATATTATCTTTTAACAATCTCCTTTAATATATCATAGATCTCCAATTTTTCATTGTTTTTCTCTTGATTATTTTCTGTTTAGATGCATAACAGCTATAAATGTATTCTTCTCCAACAAACAGGGCTATAATTGGTAATTGCTTCCACTGTTCATTTTACGAACTTGTCTTTCTGGAACAAACTTGCATAAACAATAATTTTCATTTCTTTATGCTGTAAACTGTTTATTTTTCTAAGTGTGCTTTGGATTCATCTTACCTTTTCCTCATATTCTTAGGCAATTTTAAATTGAAGATGACTTATATTTTCTTGCAGGCAAATGAGGAGCCTTTCAGGGAGTCAGTCTTTATGTTGATTTGGAAGCTACTGTCTCGTGGAATTCAGAAGCCTCGAGTTAAAAGCAATATAGGTAGTATTCCAAAGTTGGCTTTTAAGGTTTTTACTCGATAGTTACTTAGTCAAAAATTATGTTGAACTATAAGTTGCAAACCTTATTTATCACCGTTTAGACTCACTATAAATACATTGATAGTTTTGGTCAATCAAAAGTAATATACCAAACACTCCATATAACCATGAATTCCTCCATCCAAAATAGCAAAACTGATCCATATGGAATCCAAGATTGACTATCTCGATCAAATAAAGGATTCTATGGATGCAGTCCGACTGGATTAGCGAAGTTTCAAGAAGTGAGTACTACTCAATAGTGGTATTTTAAGTAGATTATCTAGCTAACACACAAATAGATTAACAAATTAAATATAGTGTTTTATCCTTGGTTGGTACATAGTGTTTTATCCATTGTGACTTCTTATCATTTTATTTATTTTTAATTAATTTTGTATATAGGTGAGATGTCCTTTTTCGCGAGGAAGGCATGGTAGCATGATATAGATATGGCTTCACTCTTATTGAATGTTAAATAGTTCAGAATCATATAATGGTAAATTTTATCCTTTTTTTTATGGTTTACCTTATGTATCATTAAATCTTATACTATCCTAAATTAGTTATTTATAAAAAGATATGGTACTAATTCTTGGAACTTCATCGATCAGATAACATTTGCAATTCTTCGCCTTGGGGGAAAAAGGTAAAATCTCTGCCCCTTTGCAAAAATCCTGCAAATGATGTCTTTCTGGTTGTCATGCAACATGTTTTTCCCTCTCTCAGTTGCAAATAATTAAGTACGTAATTTATATTTCGCATGAAACGGTTAGTATCTTTTTTTTTCTCTGTAAAATAGTATTATAAAAGTATGTTTTTATTCATTTTGTGGGTACCATTTTACTGTTTCAGACAAATAAGAAAAAAGAAGCAACTCTATTGACGAAGACATGTATGTGAATGATTTTTGTGTATTTCTCCACTTTCATTAGTTTCTCATATCTGCGGTTTTTTTGACAGGCTTCTAAAGAAGATTATAAATCACATCTGCCAACCAAGAATATTGTCGTGGATATTTGTTGAGATTTCAATTCACGGCTAACATGTCCTTCATGGTAGCAACTTTGGAAAAGTTTTTAAAGACTTTTTCATATTCATGAGTAAATGGACATTTTTTCTGGTCAAGAATTTTTTAGACAAAATTTTCCATGTAATTGATCAGGTATGAATAGAAATATGCTCCTGGGGTGGAAGTACGAGTTGTTTCTAGTGATTGGAACTAAAACTTATATATCTATCGTAGTGTCTTCTTGCAGTTTAGATTTTTTTATTTATTACAAATTACACTAAAAATGATAATTTAAACCAAATAATTATTTTGGGAAATGGGTAGTTATTGTATTCTTGAGCAAGAGACATTGAAGGTGAGAGGTGTTGAAATCAACAGCAAGAGCATATATCTTAAGGAAACACACGTGTTGTCATTTTTTTTAAGAGAGGAGTGATGGATATTATAATGAAAGAATCGAAGTATCGAACATCCTGAGTTAACTAGCCACTGATTTTCATAAGAAGTTCATAATATAAAAGATCTAAATTTTAACATTGTAATCACTAACTAACTATATTTTGATTAATAAAGTTCAGACTTACGATTACCATGGTCTAAATTTTAACATTGTAATCACTAACTAACTATATTTTGATTAATAAAGTTCAGACTTACGATTACCATGGCATTGTTTGCGGCTCTGGAAAATTTAACGAAGACAATTACCCAAATCCTACAAAGTAAAGACTTCAAAACTATCTGCCCAAACAGAGGTTTTGAAAAATTTGTTTTAATAAAATGATATATGATTAGATTTTTCTTTTTCCAAATAAACTAATTTATTTTTCCCCAATGATTATTAAACTATTTACTCTCCTTTTTCATTATTAACTTTGTCTCCCTACAAATCACTTTAATTAAAATTGTTACAATGGCCTAAACACCCAGAAAATAATGCAAAAAATGGATGATCGTTGCACGGGACTCACACTACTTACTACCGTTTTATTATGTTTTGAATGTGTTTTTTTTTTAGTTTCTCCTTTAAAAGTCTATATATTTTGAAAAAAAATAAATTATAATTATTGGAAGTATTAAGCACTGCTTTATGTAATTTTTCTTTTAATTAATAAAATCGGGGTCCTCCCGTCAAGTAGCGCCCTGAATTTTCCTAAAAGTAGAGACTTTCGGAGCAAGGGAAAAATTTGATAAAAGTAAACAATAAATAGGATCTTCAAATACTAAAATAACGAGGTGTCAAAAATACTGAAATAATAGACAAAATCATTACACATTTTTCACCTACCAAAGATTAATTACTTAATGGAGAAAATAATGGGAATATTGATTATTCTCTGCTAAGATTGGGGAACGGAATACCTAATTTTATTTGTCCACTATTATTATTACTCCAATGTTGTTGGTATTTTTCTTCTTTTTTATATTGAACCAATCCTTCTTTTATGTATGTAATTTGGAATATACCATTCATGATGAAGGCGTTTTTTACGCATAATAGGTTTTAGAAACTCAATGGAAAGATATGATCATATTAATTAATAATGATAATAATTTCCATTTTTTTAATAAAAAAATAGTGATTGTCTTTGTCATTGACCATAAACTGTATACATACACAAATATATTTTTCCAATTTATATTATGAAATATTGATCCTATCTATTGAAAAATAGATAGGATCTTCAAATACTAAAATAACGAGGTGTCAAAAATACTAAAATACAGACAAAATCATTACAATTATTTCACTTAACAAATACTCAAAACCTTTTCAGTGAGATAACTCAAAATGGCATTATGTTAAGGATAAAAATGACGACGGAATGAGACCCACCTGTTCTTTTTCTTTTAGTTTTTCTTGTTCAAGGAGCTACTACAAATACTAAAATAGCAGGTAAAACTATTGCAGATTTTTAACCTACAAAAAACATAGAACTTTCAAGCAGGACAATTGAGAGTGATAAACCATTACAATTTTTTAACCTACCAAAGAATCGGAAGCTTTTAATGAGATAACATAGAGTGACATATTGTTATAGATAAAAATGAATATGGAATGGGATCCACCGATTCTTTTTATTTTTTGGTTCAACGGGCTATTATAAATACTAAAATACCAGCTAAATGCATTACAGATTTTGAACCTACAAAAAATATGGAACCTTTAAGTAGGACGATACAGAGTTACATGATGTTAAAAATATAAATAAAGATGGAAAGAGACCCGCGGATTTTTTTTCGATGGATTGTCGAAAATACTAAATTATTAATTTATCAATAAGTATCATCTTTGAACAAATACTTCTTGCTTATTTTCTCTTTTTTTTCCCTTGTGAGTTCAACGGGGTACCGAAAATACTAAAATAGCAGTCAAAATCGTTCCAGATATTTAACCTCCCGAAGATTAAGAACTTTTAAGCACAATGATTGATATGCTTAAAATTTACCTATTTTTAATATCCTTTTATGCGAGGTTTTGCCAATATTTTGAATACATTTATGCAATTATATGATTTTATCTTTAATTGTAGGAATTATACTCAAATGGAGGAATTGTAGAAATTTTGGGCTAAAATGAAGATAAAAGCAACTCAATGGGGAGAATTGAAGATTTGATCAATTAACAAGGAAGAAATTAGAACACTCGAAGACCTGGAGGACTACACAAGCAATTTTAGAATTTTGTTTATGGAATTGGCTGAATTAAGCTTCCGTCGTTTCTTGCCGAGGAGGGTGTTTCCAAATTAATTTCAGTGGCTAAAAAAAATTAATCCGGAAGGTGTTTTAATTTTAATTGGCTTGGAAAAATAATTTTCCGGAAATAAGGTTTTGTCGAAAGCCTATAAAAGGAGAATTAGGGTTTTATTTTTGGAACCTAACTTGACCGAAAAAACCACCGAAGTTGGCCGCTGCAACTTCTTCCTCTTCACGGCTACACATCACCATCAGACCAAGCAAGCAGTAGCTCCTCCTCCTTGCTCACCTCACGCACCCACCATCTTCACCACCTTGCTTCCATCATCCCTGTCCACGCACCATTGCCATCATCATCATCTTCAGACCTGAAGCTCCAGCAGCCGAGAAGAAGTAGGAGCCGGACGCACACAAAGAAGCAAGCAGCAGCGGCAACCAACTTCGGGGCGAGAGCTTTTGAGTTGTCCATTACAGCCAGACGGTATTTGCGGCTCTGTTTCGCAACTGGTTCCATTATTCTAGTTTTACTTTTAATTTCAAAATTTTGGATCATGAATATTATTATTATTGCATCATCAATTTTAATAATGTTTAGAGGCTAAAGTTCTATAACCTAGGACTTGGATGTAGCCACCGGATTCATTTGGATGTAGCCATTGATCAATATTTGATATTCTTGCTTTTATTCCATGTTTGTAACTGGCCACTACTTGCATGTTTAAAGATATTAATTGATGGAACGACAGTTGAAAATTAATATTAGTTCATGGGAATATCGGACTTAGGTAGTGAACCACGACAGTAGGAACACAACCTTTGCAATGTTAGATTCTTAAGATCTTAATGGGCTTTTGTTAATCCTATAGTCACGAGAGTAGTCATAGGGTTAATCTAAGTAAGAGAACTATAGCGCGCGAGTGTGTAGTTCTTAATTAGATGAATCGTTGTGAGATTAATGGAAGTTAAAAGTCAGATATTTATGAATTGAACTAAACCAAATATTCGGTAGGTGAACCCTGTGTTCTAGGTTTTCCCAACTTGATTGTTTCAACCTTTGAAAGTAATTGCAATTTTAGATTTAGTTTTATTTAATCCAAAAATTTGAAATCATCATTTACCTAGATAATAATAGGAGTAATTTATACCTGGTAATTAGTGTTCCTTCTTTGTGGGTACGACCCTATTTTCCGCTATACTAGTGTTAAATAGGTAAATTTATTTGACTAGTTTTGACAACGGCTTGTCAAATTTGGCGCCGTTGCCGGGGAAGGCAGCTAATATCTAACTTAAATTATTTTCGTTTATTAGTTTAGATTTATTTTTATCTTTATTTTATTTTATTGCTATCCTTGTTGGTTTTATTTTTGTCTGGTTTTTATATGCGAAGTGCTAATCCTGAAACTTTGTAATTTGATCCAGAAATCAAGAGAACAGCTCGTGCAAACAGAAAAGAAGCAAAGCTAAGGAAAGAGAAGAATCAGAGTGACACCATGGGTGATAATGTAAACAACAATCGGACTCTAAGGGATTACTTCACACAAGCTGAAAGTGTTTCTAGGTCAAGTATCACTAGGCCTACTGTTGCTGCCAACAACTTTGAGCTCAAGCCGTCCTTGAACCAAATGGTGCAGTAGAATCAGTTCTCCGAATTCAGCAATGAGGATCCAAACGGTCATATAGACAATTTTTTGGAGATCTGTGACACTATTAAGATCAATGGAGTGACGTCAGATGCAATCTAGCTGAGGCTTTTCCGTTTCTCACTGAGGGGAGAAGCAAAGAGTTGCTTGAACACTTGTGATCCCGGTTCCATCATAACTTGGGATGAACTGTAAAAAGAGTTCCTGAGCAATTTCTTCCCACCAAATAAGGTGGCAAGATTGAGAAATGAGATCACAGGATTTGTTCAAGAAGATGATGAAACATTTCATGCTGCATGGACAAGATTCAAGGAATTGTAAAGAAGATGTCCTCACCATGGTATTGAGAAGATTACCCTAGTTCAGACTTTCTATCAAGGGTTGACAGAGTTTGCGAGAAATAATGTAGATGCTGCAGCTGGAGGTTCTTTAATGGACAAGACTATTGATGCAGCCTATGATTTGTTTCAGAATATGGTGAAGAATAGGAATCAGTGGTCGAATTCTAGAAGTGTTTCTAAGAAGCCTGTAGGGATGTATGAAGTCAACGATAGTAGTCTCATGTTGCAAAGATTGATGCACTTACTAAGGCGGTGGGTGAGCTAGTAAATGTAAATCTACGCAATGCTAATGCAGTCTCTCATACCATTGTCTGTGAAATTTGCGGAGGCCCTCATCTAAGCTCTGATTGTATACAAGTGGCAAGTGCACAGTATGTTTCCAACTTCAGCAAGCCTCAGCAGCAGAATAATCCTTACTCCAACACTTACAATCCTGGTTGGCGAAATCATCCAAACTTTTCTTGGTGTAATCAAGGGGCTCAAGATGTCAATGCAAGACCTCAAAACCCTCCTGGTTTCCAAGCATCCGTAGCTGTAAGAAACTGTGATGCTAAGACTGTTCTCAGGTTCTTAAGAAAAAACATCTTCGCCAGGTTTGGTACACCCAAAATGATAATCAGTGATGAAGGATCACACTTTTGTAACAAGTCATTTGCAACCATGGTAAAGAAATATGGAATCAGGCACAGAGTTTCAACACCATACCATCCACAATCAAACGGGCTAGCAGAAGTGTCAAACAGGGAAGTGAAGAGAATCCTGGAAAAAGTTGTCAACTCTACCATGAAGAATTGGTCTTCAAGGTTGGATGAAGCTTTGTGGGCATATACTGCTTTTATTTTTTATGAATCCTATCTAAATGCATTTACTGAACTGAAAAAGAAACTCATTTCTGCGCCTGTGATCATTACACCTGATTGGTCACACCCTTTTGAACTAATGTGTGATGCTAGTGATTTGGCAGTTGGTGTTTTACTTGGCCAGAGAAGGAATAAGGTGTTGCATGTTGTTTACTATGCTAGTAAAACTCTCAATCCTGCATAGATCAACTACACCACTACGGAGAAGGAAATGTTGGTAATTCTATTTGCATTTGAAAAATTCAGAGCTTATTTGCTAGGAATGAAAGTCATAGTCTACACAGACCACGCTGCCATCAGGTATTTAATCAATAAAAAGGAATCTAAGCCCAGATTGATTCGATGGGTGTTACAATTACAGGAATTTGATTTGGAGATAAGGGACAGAAGGGGTGCTGAAAATCAAGTGGCAAACCATCTGTCAAGACTTAAAGAGATTCTAGAAGATACAATTCCAATTTCAGACAAATTCCCTGATCAGTCACTCTGACGGGTGACAGGCACATTCATGGGAGTGACAGGTAACAGACCCTGGTTTGCAGATTTTGCTAACTTTGTTGCTGCTGGTGTTATTCCTACAGATTTTACCCCTCAACAGTGCAAAAGATTCCTTCATGATGCTCAACTCTACCTGTGGGATGAACTCTACCTATTCAAAAGATGTGCAGACCAATTGATCAGAAGATGTATTCCAGAACCCGAATTTGTAGAAGTGCTACACAAATGCCACAGCTCTCCATATGGTGGACATTTCAGTGATCAAAGGACGGCAATCAAGGTTCTGCAAGCTAGACTGTATTGGCCTTCCTTGTTTAGAGATGCACGTGAATTTGTCAAGGGCTGTGATAGATGCCAAAGGATAGGAAACATTTCCTGGAAAAATGAGATGCCACAACAGAACATGCTTGAAGTGGAACTGTTTGACGTATGGGGGATAGATTTCATGGGTCCTTTCATGTCATCCTTTGGGAATTCCTACATTCTGCTGGCAGTGGACTATGTTTCAAGATGGATAGAAGCCGTAGCTGTAAGAAACATTGATGCTAAGACTGTTCTCAGGTTCTTAAGAAAAAACATCTTCGCCAGGTTTGGTACACCCAGAATGATAATCAGTGATGAAGGATCACACTTTTGTAACAAGTCATTTGCAACCATGGTAAAGAAATATGGAATCGGGCACAGAGTATCAACACCATACCATCCACAATCAAACGGGCTAGCAGAAGTGTCAAACAGGGAAGTGAAGAGAATCTTGGAAAAAGTTGTCAACTCTACCATGAAGAATTGGTCTTCAAGGTTGGATGAAGCTCTGTGGGCATACAGAACAGCCCATAAAACCCCCATTGGTATGTCCCCATTCAAGCTGGTCCATGGGAAAGCATGCCACTTGCCAGTAGAATTGGAGCATAAGGCTTACTGGGTTGTTAAGGAACTGAATTTGATCCAAGAAAAAGCAAGGAACTCAGATTAATGCAATTGAATGAGCTAGAAGAGTTCAGGCTGGAGGCATATGAATCATCCAGAGTTTACAAGGAGAAAACTAAGGCTCATCATGATCAGCATATTATGAGAAAGAAACTACAAGAAGGACAAGAAGTCTTATTGTTCAATTCCAGGCTGAAGTTCTTCCCAGGAAAGTTGAAGTCAAGATGGACTGGCCCTTATAGAATCAACAAAGTTTTGAATCAAGGGGCAGTGGAAATCATGAATCCATAAAATGGCAACACCTTTTTGGTTAACGGGCAGAGGCTAAAACCATATCTTGGATTGACAAAAGGGAGTAAAGGATAGGACGGTCATGTTCTAGTCCTGAAGGAGCTTAACTGAAACACTATTGAAGTCTGGCATGGGACTTAAAACCAATGCGTTTTATGGGAGGCAACCTATACGTTTTGCTTTTGTATGGCTAATTTTGATGATATGCCAATTTTGCAGGAACGGAGGAGGTATTTGTCACCCCAAATTGATTTCAGAAAGTGCAACATAAAAGGCCTCAGGTAAACTCACTCCCAGGAGTGAACCTATAGCAACATGATTCTACAAGTCATTCAACCCTGACGTCATTCACGCAAGTGGGGAAATTCACTCGACTGAGTAAGAACAACTGGACAACACTTTCTGCAAATTACTTTTTGAACTTCATTTTATAATTTAAGTTTGGGGGGGGGGGAATTTCCCGAAATTTTTCAAATTTCAAATTCAACCGCGTCTGTTTAAAGGCCCCTTAGTCAGCCACAACTTCCAAGGTTTTAATTGCTTTGCATTTAATTGAAACTCTTCCACTCCTTCGTCTTCTTCTTCCAAACTGAACCCCTCTGCCCCTTCAATTACCACTCCCATGTGTGTGAACGCGCTAACCCTTTCTCTGAGATTTCAGGCAACCAAGGCAAAAATTCAATTCAGACCAAAATCACATCAATTTGCCAATTCGGTTTTAGGTTCCTGAATCATACCGCCGACCAGAAAAAAGGTTGCTGCCTGCAAAAATGCCTCCAACACTAGAAGACGGCAACCCTAGTCTTTTACTGAAGAGCAGATAGAACCCACGCCACCATCCTCTCCTGAAAGGCAAACTTTCCCTGACAGGAGCCTACTTCGCCACCGCCCCCGCAGCCACCAAGGGCTCTTCAAGAACAGGCTCTTGATATGCTTATATTTTACCTATTTATTATATCCCTAATTTGTGATTTTTGCAATATATTTTGAGTACAAATATGCTATTTATGTGATTTTATCTTTAATTGTAGGAATTATACTCAAAGGAAGAATTGTTGAAGTTTTGAGCTAAAATCGAATTAAAAGCAACTCAATGGGAATGAATTGAACATTGGAGCAATTGATGGGGAAGAAATTAATGAGTTTAGAGAATTGGAGGGCCAATCATGCAATTTTGCAATTTGATTCTAATTTTTGGAAAATTGGCCGAAGGTTATGTTGGTTATGCGGCCGATTTGGGATTGGAATTGGATAAGAATTTTAATCCCGATATTAATTGGGAAACAAGTTTTCTTGTTCTTCAAGGAATAGGGTTTAGCCGGAAGCCTATAAAAGGAGGATTAAGGATTTACTTTTACAACAGAACTGAACCGAAACTTGACCGAAAACCACCGAACCCTACACCTCCATCACCATCTTCTCCGCCTTCCTCATAACCGCCGCACCACCGAAGCAGCCGAGCCCCACCTTCCATAACCACCCGCTGCTCCTCCTTCACCACGCAGCCATCATCCTTGACGCAGCACCAACTTGAACTACATCACCTTCGCCTCCCGCATCCACGCACCACCACCCTCCATTCCCACGCAGCAGCAGCAGCGAACACTCACCTTGCTCCCTCTCTCCACCGTGTTTCCTCCCATCATCAGCCACGCGAAGCAGCCTGAATCCAATCTTCTTCCTGCCTTCACGTGCGCAACCACCGAAGCGAGCAAGGCAGCAGCCGCGAAGCGAGCAAACGACCGGGAGCTTTGGTGCTTTTTGGCTTCATTCGGGTTTCGGGTTTTGAAGTTTAATTATTTAATTTATTTAATTTTATTATGTCTCTAAATATTATTGAATTAATTTTAATAATGTTTAGTGGCTAAATTATTTTAATATAGGGCTTGGGTGTAGCCACCGAATTTATTTGGTTTATTTAGTTCATTATTATTTGATTTTTTCCATTAATTAATATTTGTTCTTCTTGTTTTAATTCGTGTAAGTAATTGGCCACTATTTGCATGTCTGAAGATATTAATCGAAGTAGCGAGAGTGGAAGATTAATATTAGTTCATAGGAATAATAAACTTAGGTTATAAGCTACGAGAGTAAGATTATAACCTTTGCAATATTTAATTCTTAATGGTCTTAATGTGCTTTTGTTAATCCCTACAGTCACGAGAGTAGTCATAGGGTTAATATAAGTAAGAGAATTATAACACGAGAGTGTATAGTTCTTAATTAGGTGAATCGTTGTGAGATTAATGGAAGTTAAAAGTCAGATACTTATGAACTGAACTAATCCAAATATTCGGTAGGTGAACCCAATGTCCTAGGTTTTCTTGGTTTGATTATTTGAATTAATATTATTTGCCTTTATTTCATTTATTTATTTTAGTTTTAAATTTTAGTAACCTGAGATCATCATTTATCTAGATAATAATAGGAGTAATTTATACCTGGTAATTAGTATTCCTTCTCTGTGGGATCGACCCTACTTTCTGCTTTACTACTAGTAATTGTATTAAGTAGGTAATTATTATTTGACTAGTGTGACGACGGCTTGTCAGCTCTCAATGCTCTCACAGACGAGTGGGAGCCAAGACTGTTCCCCGGAAAGAAGGCTTGGGATTTCCTGCTAAAGCATCTAAAGCGGAAGGTTATTACTGAAAGGAGAATCGGTGAAGACGGTGCAGCTTTTGCCTACATCAAACGCCATAGATGGGAAACATTCTCTAGGCCCCTTATTCAGCCCAGGACTCAGATTGTGCAGGAGTTTTACGGCAATTTCTCCACCGCCCCCAGAGATGGAATGTTTGTCAGAGGAATATCTGTCAACTGCAGCATAGAGGCTATTAGGGCAATCTGGAAATTGCCAAGAGTCAACACAGATTATAAAGACACCCTTGCTGCCCTGCATCCGAATCAGCCATTGGAATAAGCAGTTCTGTCTAGATTGGCAAATGAAGATACAGACTGGGAAAAGGATGATCAGGACAATCCCTTAGGATTCCCATCTAATGCTTTGCAAACGCCTGATCTAAACTTATGGCATCATTTCATCTGCTGTAACCTGATGCTGACATCCTACACTGCCAAGGTTAACTACGAACATGCTCTGTTGCTGTATGCAATTGTCATCGACACACCATTTGATGCAGCATTAGTGATCAGGGATCAACTCACCAGATGTATCACAGATCCAAAGGTGAAGAGCTGGTACTTCCCAGTTATGATCACCATGCTTTGCAGAAGGGCAGTGGTGACCTTTTTGAGCACAGACACTGAGAGCAGCCCACAACAACCTTTAAGGCTATCTAAATTGGATTAGAGACCCCTAGGTGCATCTTCTTCAGGACAAGCAGCACCCGCCCTCACTCCGGCTGGACAGTTGAGGCAGAGAGACTTCAACAAGCAAACTTGGTTCATCTTGAATTATGTCCACCAGTGCCATTTGAGGAATGAGAAATTCTTGCAGGAGATGCACAAGTGCATTGGGTGCCCTGAAAACTGCCCATTGCCACATGATTCGCCAGCCCATCCACTCCAGGGAATGCCTCCATGAACATTCAGGGAAGTGTTGTTCTTCTGCCCCCAATCGGTTGTCTAATTTTTTTCTGTTAAACTGTGAATTCTTGTTGTTTTCTTTTGTTGTGTTTTGCTTACTGTTAAGTTGTTTTGCTTTCCTCTGAATGTTGTAAGTATTGAGGGCAATGCTTTTAATAAGTTTGGGGGAGTAGTTTGGGTCAGGACTAGTGTCAGTTAGGTCCTTTAGGTTTAAGTATTTTAATGTCTAAGATCAAGTCTGTAGAACTGCTTCTGCTTTCAAAATAAATGAAAATTTGTTCTAAAAGGAGCTATCAACAGTCTAGGATGATAATGGTTTTGAAAAATTTAGCTAAAACACTTTCGATACTTAGTCTGATGCATGAAATGAAAGAATGCCTGAAACTCACTCACACACATGAACAATGCCACTCGTGGAAGTGACTGCCTAGAACATAAATTCCAAAATTTGGCATGACTAATCCACTATTGTGATCAGTGTCTAGTTTTAAGCTACAAGTAGATGAGAAATGCTGTAAACCTGAGACTTCCTTTGTGGTATCCATGCACAGCTTGTTTGTTTTTTTTAAAAAAAAACAAAAAGAAAGAATAAAATATTGGATCAACTGAAACCTTAGGGGTAACAGCAAGGGATCACCACAAAAGTCCTAAGCTGTTGGAGTAATAAGGGTTGAGGTATAAGGTAGTGGAGAGATAAGGTTGAATAACACCCCTCCCAAAGGAGTAGGTTCGTCTATCTCCAAAAAAAAAAAGAAAGAAGAAAAGAGAGACAAAAGAGCTGTGAAGGAAGTCCATGATTGAAGCCTCAGTAGGTAAATCGAGTCGAAGTAACTTGGGCAAGACCAGATCACAAGAATAACCACCAAAAGTTTAATCGATTAACTTAGAATGGATTGGTAGCTTTGGCATGAACTAACACTTGTGGTATGCATTCCAATTTCATGTAAAAGTTAGCTATTTAATTATTGATTTTAGAAAGATTTGGTATCTCTGGTGTATGTTTTCTCTACTTGAATATGAGACAACATGTTGATAGCCCCTAGTAAGATTGTGCCTGTGTTTTATGTGCAGTGTCACTTGCCCGAGTGAGAATCTTCACTCGGGGAAGTCGGCTAGTGTTGAGTCAATCTGACAGTATTGCTTCCTTTGTTCCTATGTATAATTCTGTAAGCATGGGTAAGAGTCTAGTTGTTTTGCTTGAGGACAAGCAATTCTTCGAGTTTGGGGGAGTTGATAACGGTTAATTTGTTACAAAAAGCATGGCAATTTACCCTTCACTTAGCAAGAAATTAGGGGTGTTTCTTAGAATTTAGTTCATTTTACTTAACTGTTTTGTATTTTCAAATAGGCAAGGACCTGAGTGATTAATTGCTGAAAAAGGAGGCTTATGGAACAAAAATATGGGCTGATGAATTCAAAATTGTTGAGCCGGTCAAAGTACTCCAAAGCACAAGCCAACAAGAGTGTCCCACTCTTGAATTCCAAGAGCATGCTTGTCCCCTTGAATGGAAAACTAGCCACCCACATTGAGCAATATTGCTGCTGATACCATTGCTGGAAGAATGAGCAAGAGACCAGTCAATTTGGGGTCCAAGACACAAAGCATTGAGGGAATAAAAAATTACACAAGCATGGGATAGATCTCTAGGGAGAGGAACTGGAACGAGGCTCTATAAAAAGAGGGGAGCTGCATTTCCAGAAAATCAATCCATCTCTGCTTCTCTCAGTTGACTAGAGCACACAGAGAAACTCCAGAAGGAAGGCAAGAGCAAGGAAGAACAACAACAACTCAGCAGGAGGCAGAGTTAAAGAGAAGTCAGCCCAGTCACTGGTTCACTCTCCTGAGTGAACTCTGTCACTCCTAGGAGTGACGCCTTGAATTGAATAAGTGGTCTTCTTCTCTGAACTGTTAGCTTGTATTTCATTCATTGATGCATACTTCTATGATGTCTGTTGAAGTAGTAGCAGTAGTATTAACCATATGAGTAGCTAAATAGCTTCCACGGGTTAATCTCCTTGACCTATGTTGTAGTTGTTGTAATGCACTGGTTTTGTTCTATGTTTTAAAGTTGAAAGTGTTTCTACATTCAGTTACTTTATCTCTAATTGAATGCATGCTAGAACTAGGGGAAATCTGGAAGGATAAACTTGGTTTGGATTAATTCAAGTGCAACTTGTGACATAGAGGTAACAATCTATGGTTTTAACTAAGATCGGAATATACTTAGTTGACATGAGCATTTATATAAGCCTGAGATCTTCATGACTTTTTAACTGGACTCAATCATTGGAAAATAGATATTTAAAATTACAAAAGATGACTCTAGGAAAAATGGGAACTGACTTAGAGTGGCATCTGAGCTGAATGAACAAGAACTTAACCATTAAAGTACAATTTACAACTGCTGCAGCAGGAAGAGGAAATGAACACCACTGGTCTGTACTCCCCTGAGTGAACGTTTTCATTCCCCTGAGTGACACCTTGTCTGAACTGGTAGTCTATCAATAACAAATTAGGTGATTTAGTTGTCCTCGTGGGATCGACCTAGCTTCCATTATCTACAAAAATTATAATCCAGCTAGTATTTATTTTTGCTGAATTCGGCACACACCAGAAATCAAACTCTTCTCCTAATTGATATGAGAATTTTCGGCCCCCTCTACTATAAATAGGGGTGCTTGGCCAGCTTTTCATTTGAACCTTTGATGAATTTGATATTTTAATACGAGACGAGAGGAAACTCTTTGTTCTTTTTTGTATTCTTTTCGAAGACTAGTTGCATTGCACACAAGCTTGTGCTTTGTTGATGCATGCGAGTAGAATAGGTGTTTTCCTACTTGTGGAGCTTCGTTAGTTGTTCATTGGAGCCTTTACTCTAGGCGGCCTTGAACACTTTTTACATTGCTTAAACCTTTCCATCCCTTTTTGGTGAAAATTTTTGTGGTTTGCATCTCTTCTTTTCTTTTAATTTTTGTGAGTTTTGGAGTCCATAATATTGGATTTGCAAGTTTTCAAGTCCTGGGAAATTCATAGCTTCCGCGTCGAGGTAAATCTATCAGCTTTGCCTCAAGATTCGTATCAATTGGTTTCAGAGCTTTTGGTTCTTGAAGACTTGCATTTGTTTGATCTACTAAAGGTCATCTTTGGTTAGATCTCTATTTCTTCTGTTAAATATTGAGTCTTTTGTTATAGATCTCACTATTTTGCTTCGATTATGTCTTGTATGATTTGATTGAAGTTTTTATAGTTATATCCATTATTGTTTGTCAAAAAAAAAGTTTTTCTTGTCATTATTTTCGGATCTAGGGTATCTTAATCCCTAATCCTGTTTTGAGTAAAAAAGAAAAAGAAAAAAAAGAAAAGAAAATAGCCGTGCAAAAATAAAAAGAAAACACGGCATAGAAGGAGATTGGCATTTGAGTTTAATTTGAAGTGCAATTACT
Source organism: Oldenlandia corymbosa var. corymbosa (assembly GCA_949775105.1). Classification (NCBI taxonomy): domain Eukaryota; kingdom Viridiplantae; phylum Streptophyta; class Magnoliopsida; order Gentianales; family Rubiaceae; genus Oldenlandia; species Oldenlandia corymbosa. The sequence continues at coordinate 8,885,312 of OX459124.1, forward strand.
ATTATTTGCACATATCTTTTTCAAAATACTTGGATCTTTGGTGACTCGGGTTTCGCAAATATAAGCCCTTTATTTGTGAAGTAGCCGAAACTAGGGTTTTGTCCATAACCCTAAGTTAAAGCTTTTATTTTCAGAATTTGCTCCAAGTTCTATTTGCTTTTTGTGAGATTTAAGTTTTCATAATTGTAACTACTCGATCTATATTCGTGTTCTTCCTTAGATCTTATTACAATTATTTTCATAACCTTACCTTTTGATCCTCTAGTTGCTTGACAAAGTACTTTTTGTAGCACTATTCTTCATTGCACTAAGAATTGAAGAACAAAGACAGTGGTAAGAATAGAGTGAATCCATTCCTTACTAAATTCTAAACTTTCTTGAGAGATTTTGGGCAGTGAATAAAATAGTTGGGAGGGGTAACAAGGTAGTGAATTCTTCGATACTCTCTTGTTCTTGCGTGTGTTGTGTTGTGTTTCAGGAATCATGGGAGACAAAGATGTGCCTCCTATACAACATGAAATTTTGAATGAACAGTGAAGGAGTTTAAAGACCAAATGGCGGCCATAACAAATCAATTGCATCTTAAGACGACCGCCATGATTCATCAACAACAACAACAACAACAAGTTTCCGCTCGCAAAATAAGAGAACAACAAGAAGAAACCACTCGCCAAATGCAACAACTTGTCCAAGTTAGGAATCCGATGGCAAATCCTAGACCTAATTTTGTTCCACGCCAGAACATTATTGGTGGACGTGGCAATGGTGGTCGTGGCTAAGGTGGTGGACGTGGTAATGGAGACCGTGATGGTGACCGAAAAGATGAATATGAGGGAGAGCGAGAAGAATTTCCAAGGGAACAACCAGATGATGATGGTGTTGAGCATGAAGAAGAATTTAGGCATGAACGACAAAGGTAGCCTAGGTTTGATGCTAACAAGAACACTATCAAGCAGAAGATTCCAGAATTTTGTGGCATGCCACATTCTGATGCATATATTGATTGGGAAGGTCACATCAACCGGATCTTTAATCTCAACAATTATTCTGAGGGAAAGAAGTTAAATCTAGCTATGTCAGAATTTCATGGATATGCTTCTACATGGTGGAATGTGGTACAATGTCGGAGAAGGAGAGACAATGAGCCTGCAATCACCACTTGGGAAGAGCTTTCAAGAGTAATGCGAAAGGCTTTTGTCCTAGCATCTTTTCAAAGGAAGCTTCGAGGTGAGTTGCAAGATCTTAAGCAAGGAAGTAGTTCGGTCATGGAATACTACCAAGACATGAATACTTTGAAGCTTAAATGTCAATTGGAAGAAGATGAGGAACAAAGTATAACAAGGTTTCTACATGGTTTGAACCTTCCCATTTGCCATCTAGATGATTTGGTGGATAAGGCCGACACTATTGAGAGGCAAATGAAGGAATCTTCGGCCGCAAGTAGAGCAAAGACATTTTCCACTAGTACATCATCCTTTGGATAGAATTAGTGGGGGAGTACTCCTAAGAGGCAGACGACTCCAAGTTCTAATCAACCTAAACAGTTGATTAAACTGGCCGAAGTTACCAAGCCATTGGAGAAGACACCTAGTGTTAAACTAGTTTCATTTACAAATGTTCAGTGCTTCAAGTGTAAAGGAAGAAGACACTGTGCATCTGAATGTCCTAATAAGAAGGTTATGGTACTTCGAGATGATTGGTATGATGAGAGTGAAGAAGAAGAGGTGAACGATCAATCTAATCTAGTTTTGCCAACAACTGAGCAAGGTACAACTAGTCAAATGTATGATAAGGGAGCTTCTGAGAGTGAAGATGAGGTTGTTTATGAGGAAGATATGTCTCGAGCTATGGTACTAGCTAATTCTCTTAGTATCCAGCCAGCTCAAGACAAGAATCTCGAGCAACGCACCAATATTTTCCATACAACGTGTAAGGTGAATAATAAGACATGTCTTGTAATTGTGGATGCAGGAAGTTGCACGAACTGTGTGAGCATGGAACTTGTCAAGAAATTAAACCTTCCTACTTTCAAGCATCCTCAACCTTACAAGTTGCAATGGTTAGATGATCGTGGAGAAATTAAGGTACGGTTGCAAGCTCGCCTACTCTTATATTTTAAAACGTTCCAGGATGAATTTCTTTGTGATGTGGTTCCAATGCAAGCATGTCATATTTTGTTGGGACGTCCATGGGAGTTTGATCGAGGTGCTAACAAAGATGGAAAGACAAATCAGTATTCACTTGTGCATAAGGGTTTGTCTATTGTATTGTGTCCGTTATCTCCTACGGATATCATGGAATCTCAAAAAAAATGCAAAGAGAGAGAGAGAGAGAGAAGAGACATAAAAGTGAGTAGAAAGAGTCAAAAGAGAGTTTGGGGAATGGGAGAGAATCAAAAGTGAGTGAGAGTTTGAGAGAAAAGCCAAAAGCTGGGGAGAGAAAAGGCAGCTTTTAGGCTTCTATGGGAGACCTTGGGAGGGCTCTAAATACTCTCAATCCACTTGTTTTAATTGTTTACAAGGATTTATGTTTAACTAACACTAACCCTATTGAAAATATTCTTAGTGTTGTTAAAGCTGTTTTGCAGGATTATGAGGATGTTTTTCCAGAAGAATTGCCAAAGGGACTTCCACCTTTGAGGGGAATTGAGCATCAAATTGATTTTATCCCAGGATCAGTAATAATCGTTCTGCATACAAGGCGAACCCCGAGGAGACCAAGGAACTGCAACGTCAAGTCGAGGAACTCCTTGACAAAGGTATGGTTCGTGAATCTCTATGTCCTTGTGCGATACCTGTCATTTTAGTTCCTAAGAAAGATGGAACTTGGTGTATGTGTGTGGATTGTCGTCCTGTTAACAAAATTACTATTAAATATAGACATCCCATACCTAGGCTAGATGACATGTTAGAAGATCTATGTGGCTCTTGCATATTTTTAAAATAGATCTTGCTAGTGGCTATTATCAAATTTGCATGAAAGAAGGTGATGAATGGAAAACCGCTTTTAAAACTAAATTTGGTTTATATGAGTCGATGGTTATGTCTTTTGGTTTGACTAACGCTCCTTCTACTTTTATGCGTCTTATAAACCATGTGCTTAGACCTTATATAGGTAAATTTGTTGTGGTTCATTTTGATGATATCTTAGTGTATAGTAGAGATGAAATATCACATGCAAAACATCTTTCGAGTGTGCTCTCTGCTTTACGAGAAAATGAACTTTATGCTAAACTTGCTAAGTATACTTTCTGTGTACCAGAATTTATTTTTCTTGGTTTTGTTGTTAGCAAGGATGGTGTTAAAGTTGATGAGGCTAAGGTTAAGGCAATTCAAGAATGGCCTACACCTAAGTCTGTCTCTGACATTCGTTCCTTCCATAGTTTAGCTAGTTTTTATCGTAGGTTTGTGAAAGATTTCTCTACTAAGGCTGCACCCTTAAATCACTTAGTAAAGAAGAATGTTAGGTTTGAATGGGGTGAAGAACAAGAACTTGCATTTAACACTTTAAAGAATGATTTAACTTGTGCTCATGTTCTTACACTACCTAATTTTGATCTTACTTTTGAAATTGAGTGTGATGCATCTGGGGTTGGAATTGGTTCTGTGTTAATGCAAAGTGGTAAGCCTATTGCTTACTTTTCAGAAAAATTAAATGGTACAACATTGAACTATCCTACTTTTGATAAAGAACTGTATGTTGTTATTAGGGCTTTAGAAAATTGGCAACACTATTTAATGCCAAAAGAGTTTGTTATCCATAGTGATCATGAGTCTTTGAAATATTTGCATGGACAAAACAAACTGAATAAGAGTACATTTCTTGAATCTTTTCCTTATGTCATTAAGTACAAGAAGGGAAAAGAGAATGTAGTAGCTGATGCATTGTCTCGAAGATCGTATGTACTTTCAGTGCTTGATGCTAAGTTATTAGGGATTGAATACATCAAGGATTTGTATGCTACTGATTCTGATTTTTCATCCATTTTTGAAGTATGTGAAAGTGGCGCATTTAACAAGTTTTATAGGCATGAAGGCTTCTTGTTTAAAGATAATAAATTAAGTGTGCCTGCTTGTTCTCTGCGTGAGCTATTAGTGCGTGAATCTCATAGTGGTGGTCTTATGGGTCATTTTGGTACATTGAAAACTTATGATGTTTTATGTGAGCATTTTTATTGGCCTAATATGAAACGTGACATAGAAAATGTTTGTTCTACTTGTATTGAGTGCAAAAAAGCAAGTCTAAGTCACAACCACATGGGTTATATACGCCTTTGCCTGTACCTACCCGCTCTGATATCTCAATGGACTTTGTTTTGGGATCACCTAAATCTCAAAAAGGGTGTGATTCAGTTTTTATGGTAGTTGATAGGTTTTCTAAAATGACACATTTTATTCCTTGTCATAAATCTGATGATGCCAAGCATGTAGCTGATTTATTTATGCATGAAATTGTTAGATTGCATGGTTTACCTAGAACTATTGTGTCTGACAGAGATGTTAGATTTTTGAGCTACTTTTGGAAACTTTGTGGGGGAAAACTAGGTACAAAATTGTTGTTTTCAACAACTGCTCATCCTCAAACGGATGGCCAGACGGAGGTGGTTAATCGGACTCTTGGTTCTTTGCTTCGTGTTTTGATCCAAAAGAATCGTAAGAATTGGGAAGCATGTTTGCCCATTGCTGAATTTGCATATAATCGTGTTGTGCATTCTACTACCCAACATTCTCCGTTTGAAATTGTTCATGGATTTAACCCCTTTCGACTTGTCTCCAAAGCTTGTTTCTGAGTATCTTAATGCAGATGGAGCCAAGAAAGCTAAGTATGTACGTTCTCTTCATGAGAAAGTACACATGAATATTTTGAAGAGAAATGATATTCGAACCTGGTGATTGGGTTTGGGTTTATTTAAGGAAGATTCAATTTCCTACAAAGGTTAAATCAAAGTTAGATCCTCGTGGAGCTGGTCCTTTCCAAGTTGTCAAGCGTTTGAACAACAATGCTTATCAACTTGACCTTCCTGGTGAATGCAACGTTAGTGCAACTTTTAATGTTTCTGATTTATCTCCGTTTGATTTCTTAGATGCTGAAGTTGTACAAGCTTTTGATTCGAGGACGAATCCTTTCGAGGAAGGAGGGAATGATGTGAACATCACTGGTGATCAAATCCAAGATGATCAAGGTGTTCGGGTTCCAAATAATGTCCAAGCTCAAGGTGTTTCAAGATCCATTATCCAATATTGGAGGCCCAATGACTCGAGCTAGGAGTAAAAGGATGAATAGTACACTTAATAATCTTATATCAAATGGTTTGGCCCAAGAGAATGTTAAGTCTGGAAGTTACAAGTCCAAGATTATCAATATGTTACAAGGCCCATTTGAGGAAGGAAATTTCGGCCAACAAATCAAGCAAGGGAGGCCGGCCCTGTCTCCTAATTTTTAGGAGTTGGAATCTCTATCTTTTAAGGATAAAATCATTTAAAATCTTATCATACTTGTGGAAGGATAAGATTTGGAAGATTCCTTATCTTTTAGAGATAAGATCATTTAAATTTTATCACACTGAAGGATAAGATTTGATATGATTATCTTTTATCTAATTTAGAGTTTATTCAAAGTAAGAAGTCTATTAATTGGTGTCTACTCTCAACCGTTGGATGAAGATTAGATCAAGATTGGATGGCTATGATTACTCTACAAAGAAGATATTGATAGAGTTGACAACTCAGGAAGATTTTTTTCAAGATAAGAATAAGATTCTTTTGAGAGAATATCTCTTTGTATTTGGAGTTTTATTTTTATTAGACTAGTGTTTCTTAAGTCTATAAAGGTGTCTAGGTACATTGTCTTAATAGACAAGACACAAGTTATCAATTAGAGATTAAGTTGATTGCTAGTTCTTTAAAGTAGGAATAGAGTTAGAGATCAAACTCTTCTACTAATTAATAGGAGAATTTTTGGCCCCCTCTACTATAAATAAGGGTGCTTGGCCAGCATTTTATAGATATCTTTTGATGAATTTGATATTTCAATACAAAACGATAAGAAACTCTTTGTTCTTTTTCTATTCTTTTCGAAGACTAGTTGCATTGCACACAAGCTTGTGTTTTGTTGATGCATGCAAGTAGATTAGGTATTTTTCAACTTGTGGAGCTTTGTTAGTTGTTCATTGAAGCCTTTTCACTAGCCTTTCTATACATAAATCGAAGGGATAGGATTGTTAGCGAGGCGACCGATTGGGTTGCTAGCCGTAAACACTTTCTACATCACCTAAACCTTTCCATCCCTTTTTAGTGCAAATTTTTGTGGTTTGCATCTCTTCTTTTCTTTTAATTTTTGTGAGTTTTGGAGTCCATAATACTGGATTTGAAAGTTTTCAAGTCCTGAGATATTCATAGTTTCCTCGTCGAGGTAAATATGCCATTTTTACCTCAAGATTCGTATCAACATTGCAAGGAAGTAAAATGGATTCCTCCAAGTCCTAACTCCTATGTCTTGAATTCGAGTGGATCATCAAGTCTAGATGAAACAGGAAATGGGTTTGTTATTTGCGAAGAAGGAGGCATTTTTGTCTATGGATAGATTGGTTATTTAGAAGGGAGGAGATAGTTATATGGTTGAAGTTGCAGGGGCAGTTTTGGGTTTACGAAGGTGTGATTTATTGAGACTTCCTAATGTTTGCCTACAAACGGATAATCAGAGTTTGGCCAATGCTTTGAGAAATCCATTGGACTTTCCTTGGAAATATTATCACATGTTTCAGGAAATGTTCTCTATCATCCAGAGAAATGGGTACCATGTTGCTCATATATATAGAGAGGCGAATTCGGTTGCGGATAGCTTAGCTAAGCATCCTCTGGTTGTTCAGAAAAGCATTCATTTTTAGCTGCTTTGCCTAGTTATATAAAAGAATTATTGATCCGGGATTAGTCATCCTTCCCTTATATTTATAGCAAGTCTAAATGATGTAATATGGTATGACATATGCTCTAATAAAAACACATGGAGTGATGAAACTAGAAAACTAGATAGTACATATGTCCATCCCTTTGGTATACCCCTTGAGTGCATTGTACTATCTAGCACTAGTTGGCTCAAAACATACCTCTTGGGTATACCCATTGATTTTGTTAGAGTCAGTTGGAACCTGAAAGTCATCCTAACCTCTCTATTTATTTATTTATTTTCAAAAAAGTCTATAGGTCTGTAAAATATTCTACTACCACTATATGTGAAGGGTAAAAAACTGAACTAAGGAGTTATAGTAGACAATCTGCTCGGACTTCCACCATGGTGATGCAACGGATCTGGATCAAGTAGCGCTTGTCTCAAATCCCAACATGCGTGCACTGCCACAACTGATTATCAGATGATGAACATCAGAGGGAAAACAATGTTATGTAATCAGAGTGACATACGTTTATAAATGATTTTTTTTAGGCTACCATATGAACTTCATACAATGAACAATCATATATTTGAAATAAAAAACTGACTATCAGAGAACATCACATGGTACACAATGTTATGCAATCAGAGTGATATAATTTTCCCAAGCCACCAGATGAACAATCATAATTTAAAATGAATAAAGGACAATTTGAGGATGAACATCACAGCTTACACAATGTTATGCAATCAGAATGAAATCTATATAGAAATGAACTTTCTCAGGCCACCAGCTAAACACCATACGATGAACAATCACATATTTAGAATGAACAACTAAATATCAGAGGATGAATATCACAGAAAATACAATGTTATGTAATCAGAATAACATATAGATGGAAATAATTTTTCTCAGTTTACCAGATGAACAATCATATATTTAAAATGAACAACTGAATATCAGGGGATGAACATTTCTTGTCATTCTCGCTTGAGTCTGATCTATAACTTATTGATTTTGGGATTCACTTCTTACAGGTTTAATTTTCATCCCAACAATTGGTGGATGAACATCAGTAGTCTTAAGATTAACATTTCGTTGTAAGAAATGACGATCAAACAAAACAAAACGTACAACAATGAATATTTTCAAAAGCTACGAATTATCATCGAAATATGCAAAAAATCAACATCAAGAAACTCAAGAGAATTAGTCAAATAAATATCAAGAAACTCGGAAAAAAGTACGAATGATAAATTACTCACTTCATTTTCTTAAAGATAAATTCCTCACTTCAAACCCTAATTTCTATAAATTTCAAATCTAAAACAACTAATAACCGTTTTAACAAAAGAGAATCCTTACTTTGATAATCAGAATTGAAAAGAAGAATTACGATCTTGATTTTGTGTGTTTCACCGTCAGATCTGGACTGTTGTAAATTCCGTTTAACATGATTCACCAAACAAAGGCCTTATCTGTAATTCTGGATGATTGGAGTGAGGTTTCAAGCTGTGTTTTTAAAACCGGACTAAACCGGGCGGTCGAACTAGTTCAACCGGGAATCAGAGACCTTCCCGGTCTGATTTCGGTTATTAACCGGCAAGCTTAAAAACCGGTCAAACTCGCTCAAATCCTGACAAAGTCGCGGTCCGACCGGGAACCGATACTGGTTGGATCGAATTTTTAAAATTTTGAAAATAAATTATTTTTTTAATATTTTTTATAGCCGGTTTTGACCGATTTTTAAGACCGATTCACACCGGTTGAACCAGTGAACCAATGAACCAGCTAAGTTGTCGGTTCGCCTTCCGGTCCGATTTTCAAAACATAGGTTTCAAGCATATTTACCGGATGGAGATTTCGAGGATTAGGGGAGAAATTCGCAGATTTGTGGTGATGAGGAAGAAATAGAAGATAATTGAGAGTTTTGGATTTGAAAATTTTTGTTTTTTTTTTCAGAAAAAATCTCGCTATTTATACCTTCTTATACGGTGGCATTTTGGTAATTAAAAAAAATTGGGTGCAAATGTGGCGCGTGCTGGTTAAACACGGTGCTCCCTAATTAGGGAGCTCCGGGTGCCGGATGCCCATATATTAACTGGAAGGGGACTGCGCGCGTGCACTGCCAGACGTCGATTATTCCTGTATCCTCGCCGGGCAATGTCGTCGGTGGCGTCGTCAAGGTCCGGAGCTCCGAAATCGGTTGCCAGTGATCAAAATACAAACCAGAAGAAGGTGTGGTTCTACTCCCTGCTGCTCACGCTGCAATATGGAGCCCAGCCTCTCATCTCTAAAAGTTGCACTAGGTTTTGCTCTTACTTTTTCTTCATTCGGCTCTTATCGTTAGTCAATCCTAAGAATCAATTAAGTGCTAATATGATCAGTTCTGAAGTTGTTAACATGTTATCTGTTAATTCAAGCTTTGCTCGATTTTTGTTTGCCTAATTTTTTAGGGCTTGGTTGGTTCTACCATTCTAGTTGTGATAGTTGTGATGATATCAATGAGATTTGGAATACAAAAATGATTAGGTTTTCCATAATTTTACGGCATTGTGGAGTACCTACCATTGCAATTTGGTTGTAGTTGAAACGGACATTGTTTGTCTGCAAGCTTATATCAAAGCTGAAAATAAAAGTTTGTCTGATTTGAGGCCGTTCCCTACCTGATAATGGTGCTGAAAACATCTTGCCTTTTAATTATGCTTTCAGTCTGAAGAAGGTTAGGGGATTGTACCAATTTTTATATTTAGGTTGTCATCCTTAGTTTTGTCACATTAGCATAGGACAGTGAGCGATCAGAAGTTATAGATAGTTGGTTCTTTCCATTTAGTACTTTAGTATGCAGGAAAGAACCACCGTTGTATGTGGCGCTGTCTTTGATGGATATAATTAAAGGTAACCTCTGTATCTAGTGTCTTTAGTTGATTATCCTCGAACTTGAGCAGGATAATCCATGTTAGTTGTTACAGATGTAAGTACATTTGTGTTTATGGTTAATACTTGAAATTGCCCACATAAAGATCAGAATTGATGAATTATCAATACATTGAACTTCTAAATTTCAAACTTTTTTGTGGAAAAAGACATTTTTTGATATCATGTTGTCTCTTTAGCAAGTGTGACTGGTTTACTGAAGCCTTTTTGAATCATCATGTGAAATGATGTTGTGTCCCACCATTTCATTGTTCTGAAGGCGGGAAGTGATTGTTACGTCTGCTGTGTTAACATGTGAGGTCGTAAAGGTATAGGTTCTTTCTTATAAATTGATTCCTTTTATTGTTTCCTTTGTGTTCGCAACTTTTTAATGCTTTGAGCACTTCACAGGTGATCTGCGCTTTTCTTCTCATGGCCAAAGATGGGACTTTGAAAAAAGTGTTGAAAGAGTGGACATTAGTTGGATCACTGACTGCATCAGGTCTACCAGCTGCTATCTATGCGTTGCAGAATAGCTTGTTGCAGATTTCGTACAGAAACCTTGATTCTCTCACATTCTCAATGCTGAATCAGACCAAATTATTCTTCACTGCTTTTTTTACTTATGTAATATTGAGGTAAAATCATGTGTGCTTTTCTGCTTCTGTTCTTATTAGGAGATTAAAGTAAATACAGATTCCTGATCCTGTCTGTCTCTCAGATGAAAATCTGCATCCTTCATGATAGAGCTATAGAATGTAGAAGGGTTTTGACTTGAAGTTGGTTCAATTTTAATTTGATGCTCAATTAATTTGAGAACGATCCCATTGTTGATGAAAATTCGAGAGTTTTTCCTTTACATCTTTATATCTTTTCTTTTGGTTTCTGGGAAAATAGCTGGTATTTAACAACCTCTTAAAGAAGGTAATTAGTTAGAAATCTTGCAAACAGACATGCATTTATTGATATTGATTTTGCTTCTTTTTTTTTTTTTTGTTCCCTGGGATTTGATTATTTGTGCTTTGTTTTCCCAGGCAAAAGCAGTCAACCCAACAAATTGGAGCTCTCTTCTTCTTAATACTAGCAGCTGTTCTTTTAAGTGTTGGCGAAGGTTCCAGCAAAGCATCAAGCAGTAGTAATCCTGAGGAAATCTTATTTTATGGAATTGTACCTGTCCTTGTAGCCTCTGTGCTTTCTGGTCTCGCTTCTGCTTTGTGTCAGTGGGCATCTCAGGTAGGCCAAACAGTTGTCAATTTGGTATCAGTTTTTAAACGCTGCAACAAACTTTAACTTATATTTACGTTATTGGTATGGAAAAGGTGAAGAAGCACACATCATATTTGATGACAGTGGAGATGTCTATAATTGGAAGCTTGTGCTTGCTGGCTAGTTTTTCTAAATCACCTGATGGAGAAGCAATTAGAAAACATGGTTTCTTCTATGGTTGGACGCCGCTAACAATGGTACTTACTATCCTTTACTGAATGTTGACTCTGTCCAAGGTAGTGAATAACCTGTTTGGTTTTGTAGGTTAGTATCTCAGTCATCATTGTTATATTTATACTCATCATCAGTTGGTTGATCTACTCCTATCAAGTCTTAGAAGAAGAGACTTCTGTTAGGACAGCTAAACTAAGACCTTGATTATCCGCTTTCTTACTATCATTGCATGGACTTCCCTGTATACGTGCTGCTAAACTCATCTTAATAGCGGTTAGGAAGCCTTAGCTACTGCGGTTGCTTGAACATATTTATAATACCAAGTTCATTAGCAGCATGTGTCAAAAGCTCTCGTAGATAATTAGGATGCTAGTTAAGTTGAAAAGAGTTTTGATTTATACTTCAGTTTCAATTCATCTAATAAGGTTTATCTAGGGTTTCTTAATGAATGAGTATCAACTCCCAATCAAGAGGAGAAGGCTAAAGATAGATTTTACTATTCAAAATTGTTGGTTTGGTTGTTCTACTCTAGCAATGGTGAAATTGTTGGTTTAAAGAAGCCAAAGTGACATTCTTAAAAATTGTTTTGTTTTTATTCTGTTCAACTCGCATCTCCTGCAAAGCCCAAAGATATTTGGCTACAATGCCTAGACCTAAAAGCTTTCAACTCACCTCTCCTAGAACGATATTTTGCTACAACGCCTTGACCTAAAAGCCCATTAGAAGCAAAAGACATTAGACTGGATGAAGGAAAACATAGAAGGCATAATGAAACAAGACAAGTGATGAGTGTTGAGACCCTATGAGGTTGACTGGCTGGGTAGTCAGACATTGAGATGAAGTTTAAGAGGTAATACAACAGCTGGCTGAGGAGACGTGGTTTTACCCATCTCATGGACCTTTACATTTGGATTTAATGGACTAATTGGACCAAATGTACGAAGCTGTATGAATTCATAAACAATGTTTGGTTTGTTATTATAAAACTTACAACAAATGTGGATCATGTATTGTATATCATTCCCATAGTTAAGTATCATTCGAAAGTTTTGATGTGATCCATCTCTCTATCATCTCAGATCCCTGTGATACTCAATGCTGTTGGTGGAATTCTGGTGGGGCTTGTGACATCATATGCTGGTGGTGTTCGTAAGGTGAGTTTCATCCCTAATGATTCCTTAGAGTATGCCTTTGATGGTATAATGAAAATCAACACTCAACAACATACCCATTATTTTCTCAACTTCGTTGATATATGCCTTTGATGCGTATAAAATACAAGGCACAGATTTTAGAGGTTCTAGAAACCTAGAACAACAAGATACCTAGTATATTCTCAACTTCGTTGATATATGCCTTACCGGTGTATTTCAATACAGAGAGGCTGTTTAAGTACGTCGCTAGAGGCATTGGTGCATTTAATGTTTTCATTTCCAGCAACTTCTCAGAAAATTAAGAAGTATCATAATCTAGGTTAGCTTCTAGAACCCTAAGTTCAGAAAAATGGATGCTAAACTGCAATAATAAGACAAGGATTCCAAAAACTAGATTAGGAGTTTTTGGCTGGAACTGGACCTTGCTATGGCTTTGATGTACCAAGCATTAACTACATAATCATTTTTCAAAAGCTTGAGATCCCAGGTGCAAAACTTACCTATCACCATCAGTGGACTCTTGCCGTAAAATCTGAAATTTTCTGGATCAAAGGAAAGAATAAGTGATGAAGTAATTATTTGAAATGATTATCCCAAAATCATCGTCTTCACTTTCTTGAGTTAGAGTAAAACAGATGTTGAAATATAGATTGCTAAGATTGGTGCTAATATATTCAGCTAACCTTTTTCCAGTTGCAAAGAGTAGAACGGGGGCACCTTTTTCCGTTAGTTTCCATTTTTCTGTTCAATTTTTTCTCCCGAACCCTCCACTTTTCAAGCAGTTGACGTAGTGATCTTCTTCTGTCTCCTAAGTTTCCATTTTTCTGTTCAATTTTTTCTCCCGAACCCTCTACTTTTCAAGCAGTTGACGTAGTGATCTTCTTCTGTCTCCTAATAATGCAGGGATTTGTTATTGTTTCTGCACTCCTTGTCACTGCCATGCTACAGTTTATATTTGATGGCAAGCCGCCTTCCGTTTTCTGTCTTGTGGCGCTTCCACTTGTAATTACAAGCATATCGATTTATCAGAAGTATCCATACCGCGTCAAAACAAAGGAGTCATGATCCATTGTAGTAGTTAGGCAATAGTAATACTGGCACTAGCAAGGGAGTAAGGAGCTAGGTCGACGTCTTTTAGGAGTCTTCTTTACATCCCAAAATAGCATATCTTGAAAATTTATGCCAGGTTGGACCATATGTACCTTGTTAATGATTTATGTTGATGGTGCAATTTTCTTCCCGTTGTTACGGGTAGTGCAGATTATTATTATTATTTTTTTTTATGGTCGAAAAGCAAACTATATTATATTACTGCTCAAGGCTAGCGGCCTTGAACCCCTTGATCAAAAGGCATACATAAACCTACGTTATCATGTTCTAAGATTAAAGATATACAATTTGGAGCGACATAAAAAATATATAGCTTGGTAGTGCAAAATTTGACTTGGTTGAATAGCTTCTCCTAATGAATATAAGAACATATTGGAGCCACTAGGCCCATTACATATATATATATATATATATATATATATATATATATATATATATATATATATATATTTTGAATGAAAGGGTACATCTATATTAGTGGAAACCGGCCTCTAGCCTATTACAATGCATTTTTGCAAAAGCTAAATTATGAACTTCAATAACTTCTAATCTGCTAACTTTTAATTAGTAAGCATGACTTAAAGGCTAACTTAATAGACCGAAGCGAGGAAATAACTTCCTGATGTCACGGACAGTTTTTCTTCACCACGAATTCGGGTGGTTTGACGCGAAACGAGCTATTTTCGTAGACGGACATGGGACGGAACAGTCTAGAGCCTTGTGGAATTCTCCGGTCAAATCTTGAAGACTCTAGAATTTTCTAGAGAGGCCCGGAACTTTCTAGAAACGAGTGGAACCGTGTGGAAGCTACCCGAGTTTGCTAGAACCGTATGGAAGATTCTAGAGACTTGTAGATATTTTGAACTTAGAATATTTTATTGTAAGAATTCTCTAGAATTTCATTATTTTATTATGTACATAGAATTCTCTAGAATTCTTTAGGACTTGGGGGTTTGCCTATAAATACCCCATGCCCCCTTCATTTGTAAGGCATCCAATCTTTGAGTAGAGTTCTCAAGCATTCCTTAAGCTCTCTTGTGCCTTCATCGTTCTTTCACTTTCAACCTTTCTTAAGTTTTCTTTGCCTCCGTTCTTTAAGGCCTTGTCTAGCTTTGCACGTTTTGAGGGTCTTAAGGCTGAGCTAGCACTTGATCGTTAGTTGTTTTGTGCTAGTGCCGCACGACCGTTACTTTGGAAAAGTAAGCCCGTGACAGTTGGTATCAGAGCCTCGGCAGAATCGGCTCGTCTTAAAGCACGGCTTGACACCGTGGCCATGCAAGGGACAACCGGAGCCGTGAGGACGGTTTTAAGGCTTGAAGCGCCCAAGCCGGACGAATACAAGGGCATCCGCCGCTTGAGAGACGTGGAGAACTTTCTCTACAGCATGGAACGGTACTTTGGGGCTATGAATATCATGGACGACTCGGTAAAACTCTTCCAAGCCTCTCTTTATCTTAAAGATAGTGCCTTATCATGGTGGAAACGTATGATGAAACCCGTGGGGGATGGAGACCCGATCTTCACCACGTGGGATGGTTTTAAGGAAGAGTTTAGAAAGTATTTCCTACCCGTGGATGCGGAAGACGAAGCCCGGGCCAAGCTTCGTCGTCTGCACCATAGGGAAGGCCAAATCTGGGAATACATTAAGGAATTTTCGGACTTGATGCTTGAAATTCCGGATCTCTCGCCCAAGGAGGCGTTCTTTACTTTCATGGACGGTCTCAACCGTTGGGCCAAACTTGAGCTACAACGGAGAGAAGTCCAGGACATGGCCGAGTCGCTTGTTGAGTTCCAAAAGAAGGATAGCTCCAAGGACAAGGGCAAGAAGCCGTTCCAAGGCAAAGGTGGGGGAGACAAAGGGAAGTCTTCCACACCCGCAAAACCGGCAGCCGACTCTACAAAGCCGTTTTCGAGCAAGGAGACCAAGGGGGACAAGCCAAAGAAGTTTCAAGGGTGCTTCTTGTGCGGGGGAGCACACATGGCACGTGACTGCCCGTCTCGTTCGAAGTTAGCAGCATTGGCACAAGGTTTGTGCCAAGAAGAGGAGAAACGGGTCGCTTGCATGAAACGGCTAGACGCCGTGCATGCCAAGGCCGAGACACGTCAAGGCCGTCTTTACATGGAGGCATCGTTCGCAAACGGGTCTAGATGGGGCATGCTAGACACGGGGGCCGACACGAGTTATCTCACGGAAGAGTTTAGGGCGTGAACGGCGAATGGACGGGTCTTGTAGGCGAAGCCAGGGATGTGCTTCTTAAAATTGGCAACTTGTCAAGTACGGCTAATTTCTCCATTGCACCTATGGATGATTATGGTCTTGTGTTTGGCATGGAGTTTTTAGACCAGGTAAAGCCGATCATCGTGCCTAGCAACGACATGATGGTGATCCTCCAAGGCGAGAAGCCTTGTGTGGTAAAGTTTAGACGGGAAAATGAGATTAGCCCTTCCCAGCTGAACAAGGGGCTAAAACGGGGTGAACACACCTTTGCCACCATGGTGTTTGAGGAGGAACCATGCACAGAGGAGCCGGCAAAGGAGGAACGAATCCCGCTTCCCATAGAGCGAGTCCTTGTTGAGTTCAAGGACGTGATGCCCGACGATTTGCCCAAAGGTCTTCCACCAAGGAGGGAGGTTGATCATGCCATCGAGTTGGTGGATGGGGCGAAACCGATAGCCAAGGTGCCTTATCGTATGTCCCTAGTGAGCTAGGGAGCTCAAGGTGCAAATCAAGGAGCTACTTGAATCGGGTCATGCAAGGCCGTCTAAAAGTCCATGGGGTTCGCCGGCCTTGTTCCAACGCAAGAAAGATGGGACGCTACGTTTGTTCATCGACTATCGAGCATTAAACAAGCTAACCGTGAAGAACAAGTACCCTATCCCACTTATAGCGGACTTGTTCGACCGGTTGCAACGGGCACGGATCTTTTCCAAGCTAGACTTGCGGAA
Organism: Oldenlandia corymbosa var. corymbosa; assembly: GCA_949775105.1. NCBI lineage: Eukaryota > Viridiplantae > Streptophyta > Magnoliopsida > Gentianales > Rubiaceae > Oldenlandia > Oldenlandia corymbosa. The sequence goes on from OX459124.1 coordinate 8,901,770, forward strand.
GGGATACTACCAAGTACGCATAGTATCCGGTAATGAACCGAAAACGGCCATGGTGACGAGGTATGGCTCTTATGAGTTTCTTGTTATGCCGTTCGGTTTAACTAACGCCCCAGCCATGTTTTGCACTCTGATGCAACGTGTGCTAGCGGATTTCATTGATAAATTCGTTGTAGTATACTTGGACGACATCGTTATCTATAGTAACACAATGAAGGAGCATGTGGAGCATCTTAGAGTCATTTTTCAAGTCCTTAGGGAAAACCAGTTCTATGTTAAAAGGGAGAAGTGTTTTTTTGGCCTTGAGGAGGTGTCGTTCTTGGGACACATCATTGGTGGGGGCAAAATCCACATGGATCCGGCCAAAATCAAAGCTATCGTGAAGCGGGAGGCACCCACGAAGCCAACGGAGTTGAGATCGTTCTTGGGGCTTGTTAATTACTATCGGCGGTTTATTGAAGGGCACTTCGCCATAGCCGCTCCACTAACGGATCTCTTGAAAAAGGGGCAAGCTTGGTGTTGGACACCAAAACACCAAACAGCGTTCGAGGCTTTAAAGGACGCCGTCACTCGAGAGCCAGTCCTAGGTCTCCCTGATTTTGAGAAACCATTCGAGGTGTGCACGGATGCTTCGGACTTCGCCATTGGGGGCATTCTTATGCAAAATGGTCACCCGATCGCCTTTGAAAGTCGCAAGTTGAACGAGACCGAGAAAGGTGGCCGACGCACGAGAAAGAGAGGTTGGCTATAGTTCACTGCCTTAGAGTTTGAGAGCACTACCTAAAGGCCACCACACCGTTCAAGATCAAGACGGACAATCGGGCAGTGAGCTACCATCAAAGCCAACCTAAGCTTTCAAGCAAGCAAGCACGTTGGTTGGACTTCTTGGCCGAGTTTAAATACGAGCTTGAGTATAGCCCGGGGAAGACTAACCACGTGGCCGACGCCTTAAGCCGAAAGGCGTGTCTTGCTCCAATCGTTAGCATACCCGAGGGGACGCTGGTTGATCGCATCAAGAAGGGTCTTGAGCACGACCGTCAAGTCCAAAGGTTCATAGAGCTCGTGAAGGAAGGCAAGACAACACGGTTCTGGCTTGAGGATGGTATACTTTATGCAAAGGGGAACCGTTTGTACGTGCCCGCATGGGATGGACTTAGAAGGGAGATTCTAAGGGATTGCCATGATAGCCGTTATGCGGGTCACCGAGGTACGCATCGTACACTTGCCTTAGTCCATGAACGGTTCTATTGGCCTCACATGCGGGAAGACGTGGAGACGTATGTAAGGACTTGTCTAGTTTGCCAACAAGACAAGACCAAGCAAGACCACCCGTATGGCTTGTTATCACCCTTGCCTATTCCGGAACGCCCGTGGGACAGCGTTTCGATGGATTTCATCGTGAGCCTGCCCGTTTCCGAGGGTTGCACCAACATACTTCTTGTGGTAGACCGTTTGTCTAAGTATGCAGTCTTCATTCCCGCCCCAAAAGAGTGCACCACGGAGATAACGGCCAAACTCTTTCTTAGGCATGTGGTGAAGTATTGGGGGCTGCCTACATCGATCATAAGTGACAGGGACTCGAGGTTCACGGGCCGTTTTTGGCAAGAAATCTTTCGTTTGCTCGGGACGGAGCTCAAGATGTCTACATCTTTGCACCCGCAAACAGATGGGCAGACGGAGCGCATCAACGGCCTCTTGGAGGTGTACCTCAGGCACTATGTGGTAGCCAACCAGAAAGAGTGGGTACATTTGCTAGACGTTGCCCAATTTTCCTATAACTTGATGCGGAGTGAGAGCACGGGCAAAAGTCCGTTTGAGATTGTCCTTGGTTTCCAACCGACTACGCCTAAGGACATTCTTGGGGGCTATAAGGGCAATAGCCCACCCGCATACAAGTTTGCCAAAGATTGGCAAGAACGGGCCGACGAGGCTAAACTCTACTTGGAGAAGTCGGCAGCGCGCATGAAGAAATGGGCGGATAAGAAACGGACCTGTCGTGAGTTTGAAGAAGGCGACCAAGTCTTGGTAAAGCTTTATGAGCATGGTCGGAGCCGTGGTTTACACAAGGGTCTCATGCGCAGATACGAGGATCCTTTCACCGTTCTCAAGAAAGTGGGTTCGGTTGCTTACAAGCTGGAGCTACCCGAGGCCTTTTCAAAGCTTCATCCAGTCTTTCATGTGAGCCTACTTAAGCCATACCGCAAGGACCCAGAGGACGAAGAACGGAACGTTTCCTCAAGGGCACCAGCTGGCGTACGCGAGCATGAGGAACGGACCGCAGAGGACATCCTTTCTAAGAGGATCGTTCGGGGTAAGAGCGGGGCAGCAACTAAAGAATATTTGGTGAAATAAAAGAATTTGCCAATGAGTGAGACGAGTTGGGAGCCAATCGAGAAGCTTTGGCAATTCACCAAATTTATCGAGGACTTTGAGGAGAATCGTGCACCCGTTCCTATCAACATTGCCTTCGAGACTTAGGTGCATCGGGGCAATGCACCATTTTGGTGGGGGAGGATGTCACGAACAGTTTTTCTTCACCACGAATTCGGGTGGTTTGACGCGAAACGGGCTATTTTCGTAGATGGACATGGGACGGAACAGTCTAGAGCCTTGTGGAATTCTCCGGTCAAATCTTGAAGACTCTGGAATTTTCTAGAGAGGCCCGGAACTCTCTAGAAACGAGTGGAACCGTGTGGAAGATTCTAGAGACTTGTAGATATTTTGAACTTAGAATATTTTATTGTAAGAATTCTCTAGAATTCCATTATTTTATTATGTACATAGAATTCTCTAGAATTCTTTAGGACTTGGGGGTTTGCCTATAAATACCCCATGTCCCGTTCATTTGTAAGGCATCCAAGCTTTGAGTAGAGTTCTCAAGCATTCCTTAAACTCTCTTGTGCCTTCATCGTTCTTTCACTTTCAACCTTTCTTAAGTTTTCTTTGCCTCCGTTTTTTAAGGCCTTGTCTAGCTTTGCACGTTTTGAGGGTCTTAAGGCTGAGCTAGCACTTGATCGTTAGTTGTTTTGTGCTAGTGCCGCACGGCCGTTACTTTGGAAAAGTAAGCCCGTGACACTGAGCCGCAGTGGGTATAAGAGAAGTTGGGTTATCCAACGTGAGCGTTTCGCAGTCAATATAAACTTGAATTCTTGTCAAGCCGAAACTCAAAGCGTCTTGCAAAGCGAGGAAGCAAGTCATTGCTTCTGCTTGTAGTGGGGACAAAACTGTAATGTCAACCACCTTGAGCTGCAAAACCATGCCATTTGGAGAAACAATCTTCCAGGCAGCTACAGCATTCCTTGTTCGATGGCTGTATGATCCATCGATGATGATCAGAGAATTGGAGGAGCTTCTGAGTTGCGGTCCTGAGGGTGGTCTGATTATGGACGTAGTGCGACGACAGAGATGTGTATTAATGTTCTCATCAGTAAGGATCAATCTCCACGAAACCGCACGATGGGTTGCTTGATTTCTCCAATTCCTGTCATTTCGGTCCATCTATAATGAGAAGAAAAAGATCCAGCTCTGCCTTAGGTGGATGCATTTGGATCCAATTAACAAACCAGGTCATAACATAGTTGTAATTAGGCACAAAAATGGAGGCAAACCGTAGATATGCTAATGCCCAAATAGTCTGTGAAGAGTCACATGGGAAAAACAAATGAAGTCCAGTTTCTTCACCACTTCTACAACGAGGGCATACTTGGTCAGTCAAAACTCTTCTTTTAGAAAGTTTTGACCTGGTGGGTAGCGTATCCAGTAACACTCTCCAAAACAAAAACTTATGTTTTGGTTGTACACCAGAATGCCAGAGTCGTTTCCACGCCAACTTTTCCTTTAGCAATATCTCAGGATTTTGAGCTGGTAATGGAAGAAGGGCGTTAGTATCTAATTGATAACCTTCCTGCACAGTATAACTGCTATGTGATGACGTTGTCCATTGGATTTCATCAGGATGAGTGCGTCAAGCAGGATCAACAAAAATTCCCACAATACGTGAGATAATGTGATATGAAAAAAACCTGCGTAGAGTGTGTATCCGCCATTGGCCATTAGCATTGATGAAGTGAGCGACCTTAAGATTAGAAGTTGCTAGAACCGACTGAGTATTTCAGGAATCCAATTTGCAGCTATGGGAATGTCGTTTCCCGAAACCACTTTCCATTTAGTACGATTCTGGATTAATTCTACGCCCCAGAGTATACTTTTAAAGCCCCAAGAAGAATTAGACGGTGGTTGTGCCGGGGGGAAAACTCTATTATTGCAATATTTAGCCCTAAAGAGACGACCCATCAGAGAATTTGGATCTGTCATTAATTTCTAAGCATGTTTTGCTAGCATAGCTTTATTAAATTCCTTGGTTGTTTTAAGACCCAAACCTCCATGAAAGGTTGAAGTGGCCATTTTTTCAGTGATCGCCAATGAATTTTCTCTGTCCTGTGATTCTCCTTTCCATATAAAGGCTCCCATAATTTGATCTGCTTTCCGAAGTGTTTTTGCAGGCAGACGAAAGACTCCCATTGGATAAACCAGCATAGAAGATAAAGTAGATTTGGCCATAGTGACTCTCCCAGAGAGAGACAACATTTTGGTCCTCCAGGAAGCAAAGTTCCCCATCATTCGAGAAGAAATTGAGAGAAGATTGTCGTCTTTCTTTATGAGAAATCCAACCTGAGACCCAAATACTTGCTATGAACTTGTCCCATCGGGATCTTGAGAGTGGCATGAATAAATGATTTCATTTCTTGACTAGTGTTTTGGTTGAGAAGAATGGAGCACTTTTGAAAATTGATGCGCTATCCTGAAAAAATTGAACAATTTTCCAAGAGTCCAGTGAGGGCCAAAATGGAAGCTTGCTTACATTACAAGAAGAAGAGACTGTCATCCGCATACATAAGGTGACTTATGTGTGGTGCAAGGCGACAAATTTTAATACCCAAGCCTGGAAAGGTAGAGATCTCCGACTTGATGGCCGATGAAAGTACTTGTTGGCACAAAATAAATAAGTAAGGAGATAGAGGGCACCCTTGTCTTAAACCTTTATTTGGGGAGAAAGGCTGTAAATATCTCCATTGAACTGTATGAAATAGGACATCGAAGACACACGTTGCATGATCAATGTGATGATGCGTGGCGGGAAGTTGGCCTTGATTAAAACCGCCTGTAGAAAGGACCATGAAATACGATCATAAGCTTTACTCATATCTAGTTTTGCCGCTGCTAGTCCTGTGAGACCCTTCTTTTTCCTAATGCATTCCACCACCTCATGAGCAATGATAATGTTTTCACTGATGTTTCGTCCTCCGACAAAGCCATTTTGATGCTCATCAATCAAACCATTCATCATCACTTTTGGTGATGATCTTGTACTTAACATTGCATAGACTAATAGGCCTGTAGTCATTTGGGGTTACCGGCGATGCCACTTTGGGTATAAGCGCCAATCTTGTTTGGTTCCACTCAGGCGGAAAGGTAAGTGAAGTGAATACCTCAAGGATAGGCTTTTGTACATCCGGGCCTATAATATGTATTGTTGATAAAAACCTGCCGACATACCATCCGGGCCCGGAGATTTCCATGGTGCCATTTTTTTAATGGCACACCAAACTTCATTGGCTGTGAAAGGAGCATCTAAAGCTGCAATTTGTTCAGTTGTTAATACTTCCTCCACATTGCTGAGGAAATTTTGGAAATGGATAGAGGATGGACCACTCTGAGAAGATACATCACTAGTTCTGTAAATGTTGGAAAAATGTTGGTGTACCAGAGATCTCAATGCTTCTGTCTCTTGAATCGAGTTTCCTTGTGCATCCTAAAGTTCATTGATCCAAGTGCTGCCTTTCCGTCGAGTAGCCCATTTGTGAAAAAATTTGGTATTTCTATCCCCAAACTGGTGCCAGTTCAACTTAGCTCGCTGATGCAAGTATTATTGCTGTAAATGGAGAGCCTCCTCTAAAGCCAAACGACTTGATTCTAAGTGATTAGCCCGAGTTGTATCATTCTTGCTCTCCTCCCAGTGAGATTGAGCTTTCGTTAATTCTTCCGTGAGCTTGAAAACCATTTGATCTAGATTCCCGAACCTAGACTTACTCCATTGGTGCAGATGTTGCAGTGTCTTTTCCAATTTAAACGACAGTTCTTGCTGTTGATCCTCAATGGTTACCAAGGGTTGTGACCAGGCTTGCTGAATCATTCCTTTGGAAGAAACACATTTTGACCAAAATTGTTCAAACCTGTGATTCTTTTTTGGTAGCTGTTTTTGTTTTAGCTCTACTAGGATGGGTCCATGATCTGAGCTCATGATGGACAAGTTTCTGATTACCACTTTCTTAAAGGTATCTAACCAAGGTTTGTTCACAAAAGCACGATCTAACCTTTCAAAGATCACAGCTTGGTCTTGGTGCTTATTGGTCCAAGTATACCAACATTCAATATGCTTTAATTCTTCCATGTCATTAGCATCCAATAACTGACGGATTGCACCAGTATCTTGAGGTCGTACTTGCCTACCTCCATGTTTATCTTCTTGATCTAGAACTTGATTAAAATCTCCTACCATAATACTAAGATAACTATAACCTTGAATAATTCCATTTAATTGTGACCAACATTCGGCCCTATCATGAAAGGGGAGGACCGTACAAAAAAATAGCCAACCATTTAAGGTCTGATCGTTCACAAATCTTAGCAACTATTACATTAGAGTTTTGATATAAATACTGAGATTAACAGCAGCAGACCAAAAGAGGGTTAATCCCCCACTAAGACCAACAGAGTCTATTACAACTGAATTTGCAAAAGAAGTAGACTGTTGACAAGCCAAAAGATTGTCCTTGCTGGCCTTAGTCTCCATGACAAATAAGATATTAGGTTTATAGTTTTTTAAAAGTCTACCTAATGCATGCTTAGATGAGGCATTATGCATGCCTCGAATATTCCAACAGAGTATATTCATAGAAACAGAGGCGGTTGATCTGATTCAACCGTCGCAAGACCATTCAGAATATTACCTTCAACAGTATCAACAGCATTGACTCCTCCAAACTGCTGTACTGGGAGTGCCCCTTCTTTACCTTCAATAGACTCAACATCATTAACTCCCTCAACCTGCAGTTCTTCTTCCATTATAACAACTTCATACATTAGCTAGGTAGTATCCAAGGCTTGGAACAAAGCATCAACCTCTTTGTCAGCTGGTTGACTAGCACTCTTCTTACCAGGACGTTCTTGTTCATCCTCTGAAGCCTCAGAACTTCTCTTCCGGCTGCCTGAAGAAGCATCAATGTCCACAGAATCATCAGAAAGTTCAAAATCCTCATCCAAAACCTGCATCTTCCATCCGGGGTGATCTTGTGAAATAGCTGCCCTACTTACAAAAATCTGAAGAAGATGAGGAATGTCTGCTTCAGAAACCGCCCTTCTGGCACGCATACAATAATTCTCCTCAGCACTATCACTCAGTAAAGAATCGTCATTGAATTGATTTGGTGCAGACACAGAGGAGAAATGTCTTCGAGAACCCGATTTCTTAAAAGAAACCCGTCCCTGCCTAGAAATAGGAACCTCAGAGCTTCCAGAATCCCTAGTGCCCTTAGAAGAATCAGAAACATCATTTGCATGTCTTCTGGAACTACTTCCTGTGCTAAGATGCCTTAACAAACTACTACTGGCATCATCATTATATCAGAACTAGAGTATAGACCATTAAAAACAGAGTTTGGGGATACATTCCTAGTGGGTGATAATCAAATACATTTGGAATGAAAAAAATCTGGAACATAAGATGGATCAACCAACATTTCCTCAGAAGGAAGAAAATCAGCAATGTCATAAAAGGAGGATGGCATGTAAAAGGTAGAATTATTACCTGAATCAGAATTATCAGATACCGCCAAAGAAGGAGACAGAGAAGAGGGGATTGAATGAAAGCTATCACCTTGATTACTTGAAGTGTTTGAGGATCCGCCATTTGCAGCTGCAGGTGCAGCCATGCAGGAAGGATCAAAACCAAACTGTGGATTGAGATTGAAGCGCCTAGAAAGAGGAACTGGAGGTCCATCATCATCAACAAAGTTGTCAGCATTCATATATGTCATGTAATCATCTTCATGCATTCCATTGTTGCCATCAGGGCCAAATAATCATCTTCATCATCATCAGAGTCATCCTGGTCAGTTGGATCATTATCAGTATTATTGTCATCATCGTTCGAATGTGGAGGAGACCAAGGGGCAGGCTCTCCATCTTCAACTTCAGAAATTGTGAAACCATCTTCAATGTAGTGATCAGGAACAGTAGCATAGTAATGAGTCATATCTTGCACCTTGTAGTCTGGTAGCAAAGTACTGCGTTTCTTTTTATGAGCATGAGCTCTTAAAGATCCTGTGTAGAGAGGTTGGTTGACGTCAATAAACATAGGTGAATCAAACTTTGCCGCCTTAGCTAAGAAGAACGTATTAAGAAAATTCTCCAATTGCTGGTCCTCCATCATATAGCAGCGGTTGAGAGGATGACCCAATCGACCACACCTTTGACAGTACTTATGCATATGCTCATACTTGCATCTGATTTTGGCCATCTTACCATTTCGTTCAGTAAAATGAAACAGAGGAGTCAGGGGATGTCCAGGCTTGATCCAAACTTTTGCTCTAACATAGGTGATCTTCCTCAAGGAGACACAATCCTGCTTGATACAGGCAACCTCTCCAACACGGCTTGCTAAATCATGCCGGGATCTATAGTTCATTGAAGTGATAGGGACGCCATGCATGCGCACCCAAATGCTAAGCTTTTCAATGCGAATATTATCCAAGGTTAGATCTTCATGATCATAGCATCGACGGAGGATGAGAGACCACCATTGACAGCATAAGGACCATTATTTAAGATTGCTAGCATATCAGATCTGCTGGCAGACTTAATAATACAAAAGTTCCTGTAGTAGTGAAGTACTCTGGCATAAACCGGCCAATTCTTATACATATACTGTGACATAGATGCATCAGAGACTTCTACATCATCTAGCACATATCCGAGGAGTGATAGCTTGAGATTATCCCGGGAAAGTTCTGTCTGATAATCAGTTAGCTGCATGTTGCTGGTTCTCAGATAAGGGTGTGTACAAGATGCGGATCTATGTCCACCCCAGGATAGAACCTATGATACTGCTCAGAGAAATTTGATCCTTGTATAGACATAGTCGTTACAGAATTCTCGTCCAATGCATGTCTATAACTCATGATGTCTAGTATTGTAATAAAGAAAAGGAAGGGGAATAAACAGATCCAGACAAAACAGGCAGATCTACAATAAAACTTGAAGGACCAAAAAGAATATGAGGAATGTGAGATCTTTCGGATTAATGGAGAAAAGGATAGGGAGAAGTAAAGGATAACTGATGAGGTAAGAAAAATTTTTGGGAAAGAACAACAGAGAGAAAAGGCCGAGAAAAAGAAACCAGAAAGGCAACAGTCTTTACTGCCTTAAACTAGAAAATGAAAGTGACTTGGAAGTTGAAAAAATTGGGAGCTCGAGACAAGAAAAAGGAATTGAAGCGAGCAAGATGACACATTAAATTAAAAAGGTTGAATATTAAAATAAGCATGAACCACATCTGGGGAAATTCAGTAAAAAATGGAAGTGAAGTGACAGCAAAATGCATGGCTTCCAAATGGCAAGAGAGTCATTCAAAAGGCAGGATCAATGAACTTAAACCATAATTTGGGAAGTGAAATTACAAAACCGAGTGCTAGGACATAAAGTGATTTTTGGAGTTGGTTTTTTTCTTTTTTCTTTTTTTTGGATGTACTAGGTTGAATTGAAGCATCAGATTGTAGAAGATTAAAGCACAAATGATATGCCCAAAAATTGGAGAAAAGGCTAAAAAAAATTGGCGGATTTGAACAAAACTAGGTTTGGATAATTGTTGTCAAAATGTGTTCCTCTATCTGGAAGGAAAACAAGACATTCTCTCATTAGAATTTTTTAGAGAGAAGAACGACTAGTAATGCTATTTGGCCCATTACAGTTGAATCCTATGCTTCATAGTTTTCTCCTTTCTTTCCCTGATTCGGGAATTTAAAGTTTTATTCTCTCATAGTGGTAGTTTCATTCTGCAATTGATAGGTTTTAAAATTGGATTTATGAATCTTTACCGCTTAACTATTGAGACAATTGATAAATAGCTAAGCCGATGTACATTTGAAAAATCAAACGGTCTGAATTTCAGAATTTAGTACCAGAAATTGGACATCTTTTCCGGTCGAAAAAGAGAAGCCCTTGAAATTGACTAATAAAGCTTAAGCACTAATTCAAGGGAGGTTATCTGAGATTTCGTATTTGCAGAATAATTTTTCAAGACTATTCCAATTGCCAGCAAAATTACTGTCGGTCCATCCACGTTTAGCTGACTGAGAAAGTACTATACCTTTTGGACTATAATGACTGCTCAAGGTTATTTGGCCATATAATATCTGAATGCCTTTTGTCTTTGGTTTTGTATGTTGGTGCTGAATTGGCTTTCTTAGTTGACCCTAAAATTGTAAACTAGACGAGGGCCGTCTTCCTCAATAAAACTTTAGATTAAACGTTAAAGGATTGATTGCAGTGTCAGACAAAGATATATATGCATATTAAAACAAATAGGTACAACAACTTTTTGTAATGTGTAATTGTCTTGTACTCAAAATTAAAACTTACCAAGGACAAATATCCATGATTATTAAAAAGATCGAGGATGTCTGCTGTTCGGTTTCGTTAGAAAAGAGGACAAAGAAAGTACATATGTGAAATTGTATGCTTAATGTAAAAATGATGCAAATATCACTTTCGAAAGTTACATGTTAGTATTGCAGAATAACTCCACGTTATCTATATGATGATTACTACCTCAAGAAATTGACCTGGTATACATACATAGTTAGTCCTCAAAAGCAATAATTGAATAGGAACAAAAGAAAAAAAATAGTAATCTATAGTTGGCCGGTGGCAAACGATTTAAATTAGGTTAATTATTTAAATTCTACTACCTTTGACTTGCTAATTGATGTTTGAAGAATTCGACCTATACATGTCCAGTCGAAAGAAAATCTGGTTCGTATAAAAAATGAGGAGTATTACATCTTTTGAGTCTCTAATTAAATTTATTGATTTTGTTTTTTGGTATATTACTGTCTATGAATTCATTGTTAGGATTTATATGGATTGGAGCCAATAAAGTAGGATTTAGTATAAATTTTGATGTATTGATCAAATTGGAGCCAATTGAGTAGGATTTGATATAAATTTGATGTACTTTTTGTTTTTGTTTTGTTTTTTTTTTTGTAAAAGAATTTTGATGTATTGATTTGATCGGTTATCGATTGACGACTCCATTTTCATGTCACAAATTGGAGTTTTATTTGTTTCTTTATTGTCGTTGAAATGCTTAGTTGTTTATTTTCCAATATTTAATAATTGATATTGTAATGACTCGAGAAAGTTTTGCAATATTAGTTGTCTGTCGAAGTGCTTGGATGCATTATTCTAATGACTTGAGAAATTTTTGGTCAACGTATTGAATGTTGATAACTTCTGTAGCTGGCATATTTTAAGCAATTTTCGAACCATAAGACAACAAATTGACGTAAAAAAATCGTGGTCTTGATTCAAAATTTTTATGACATTTTTAGTGCTACTAATGATATTCATTTTTCATAGATTAAACATAAGTAAATCAATATTAATACATGAACTTAATATTAAATAAATCCTATTTAACACGTCAATGAACGGAAATGAAACATGAAAATTGTTACGGAAAAATCTGTTATCAATCTTCAAGGTTTATTATTTATAAAGAAAATCCCGTAAACAAAAAACAAAGGAAGTGTCGGTAACATTAACATATATGTATAGGATTAGCAGCCCCTATGGTGCAATTCCGTACATCCCAAACTTTTTAAATTAAAAAAAGGATGACCTCAATTTCAACGTACATATCCACAAGATTCTTCATTTTACATCCTCAATTTTAACCTTACATGTCAACCAGATTCTTCATTTTACATAAACTATTTTGCCACCAATCTTTCAATGTCAATATAAACTGTATTCAACCCAACAAATTAATTGACAAGTTTGATAGTCAAGATCCTTTTCTAACTAGGCTCAATTTCCAGCTTCCAACAATGGCAGAGAAGGTATAGTTCAGTACATGTGTTTATCAAAGTATATATAGATCGAATTGGAAGTAACTAATCAATATTTTGATATGTTTGATTTATTACAGGCGACATGGATGGCGCTTAAAGTTGATCTTCAGTGCCCATGCTGCTACAAGAAGATCAAGAAAATTCTCTGCAAATTTCACGGTGAGTATGCTCTTACAACTTCATGGTGAATACGTAATCATAATTCTTATGTCACAAAAAAACTTCAATCAGTGGACTAACTGTCACGTCAAAATTAAGTTCTTGTTTTTTTTTTGTGTGAAAAAAAATGAATTTTCTAACTTACTTTTGCACGTTGAATTTCATGGGACAACAGAAGTTAAAGATCAGGTGTATGATGAGCAGAAAAATTTGGTGAAGATAACTGTGGTGGCCTGTAGCCCAGAAAGAATCCGTGAGAAATTGTGTAGCAAAGGTAAGAAAGTGATTCAGTCTATTGAGATCATAAAACCACCGGAACCCTCCACCAAGAAAGAAACCGGGACCGAGAAGAAGGAAGCGGACGGAGACAAAAAAGGGAAAAAGCCGAAAGACGGAACCACCAACAGACCCAACGCCCCGGAGGAGCGCAATGTTCATATTGAGATTCAACTCCGAGATCCTACGCAACCGTGTAAACCCGCGGCTCCACACCCTAATCCACCGTGTCCGGCACCGGCACCACCAGCGACGCCGGTAGAAGCTGTTCCGGTACCGGTACGGGTGGTTCCGGTTCCACCTGGATATTTCATTCCTCGGAGTCGGTGCGATTGTGGTTCTCCTTACCGGCCGTGTTCTTGTGAGTATGGGAATTTCCGACCACTGCCACCGCCACTGCCTCAGCCGTGTTTCGATAATCATTGTGGATATGGATCCGGGTGCAATAGAGGATGCTGTATCAATCGCTGTGATTATGTGTGGGACGAAAATGCTTCAGGGTGTACCATCATGTGATGAACCAATATCCTTCTTTTCCACAATAAAAAGTTTTAAAATCAATCATTTTCAAAACTATGATTTTTTAAAATTTTTTTTATAATGTGTGATTACATGATTACATGGACCGGCTGTAGTCATTGGAAATTAAGGGTTCAATCTCGTCCATTACGGGATGTCAACCAATTTGTTTGATCATCATGCTCCTTTGAGTACTCTTTTTCTCCTTTTCTTTCTTTATTTACATTGTGCTCAATTTGCAAATTTCCTTTAATGATCAAGGGATTTATGGGTTCTCTTATAGGTATATATGTACAATAATGAAGTGATTTATGACATGTAGTGCACATTGTTAATTTCTACGAAAATTAGTTAGGTTTTATTATTTGATTTTACTCATAACTAAGTTCTGCTTTTCGTTTTTTTACATTGACAATGGCTTACACAAGTGAAATGTGGAAAATTCAAACAAGAAGCTAGCTAGAAGTTTGATCTAGCTACTAAAGATCAACTCCTTCTATTCATGACTAATGGACTAAGAGCTGTTCCCAGTCATTGAATTCTTAAAGCATGTCCTTTGAAAGAAATTGAGAAAAAGAAACTTAGATCAAGAAAGTGAGAGTATCACTAAAAGTTAAAAGACACACGTATCTTATTCATCATGGCATATATTTCTTTTGTTCCATTTGATATAGAATACACATTGAAACTAAACTTACCCCGAATTTTTGACTCGTTTCGTAATCATCCATAATTATTCACTTTTATTTTACTTAAATATATTGCTGCCGGAGTAGAAAATGCTTTGGCCCCCATCAAGAAATAAATTGTGCCCGCTCACACATTTAGCGTCATCACTAGCTAGATAAAGAGCTGCTTTAGCAACATCATCAGCTGTGAGGTTACACCTTTAAGATTGAAATTGAACTTCAAATTTAGCACATTCCCTAAATCAGTCCCCCAACTCCCAAGAATTGAGCGGTTAGCGGGGTTTCCATTATTTTGGTGATAAGCAATTAACTCTAATACCAAATTTCCCAAGTTCCACGGCCAAATTTCTTGTGAGCCCTACGACAGAATGCTTTGAACAAGTGTGGGTTGCGCCACCACCCATGCCGGAAGCCAAGCTGGCGGTGGAGATTATGCATCCGGTTTTAGCCAGAACCATCACTCGCGCCGCGTGTTTCATCCCTAGAAAAACGTACTCTGGTTACGTTCACTCTCAGAACTCTTTCAAAGTCGACTTTCTCGTTATCCATGATTAGGGTTTTTCTGGGATCGATTGTCTCGGCATTGTTCATCATGTTGTCTAATTTTTCGTAGGTTGCGACTGCTTTATTGACGGCATATGTGATCTTCGTTGGTTACGTCGCAGTGAACGTAAGTACTATTTAAGTCCTTTGCCGAAGAGTGTCCAATGTCATCTTAGATGTCGGCAATAACAACTTTAGCAGCATGATTTGAGAAGACTTGTTAACGTATATGTATAGAGGGCGTATATGTATAGAGAGGTGTGTTGGTCATTGTAGTATATTTAGGGTTTCTTTGAAACCCTAACCAGATTGTACTTGTATAAATACTTGAGCTCTAAGCTGTAATAGACAGATTGAATGTTGTGCCGTCCATGTACTTTGTTTGTCATGGTATCGAGATGATCCAAACCTCAGAAATTAGTGTTGTTTTTCAGTTCTAAATCGTGTTTTTTTCTCTGTTTGCCGGCGTTCTGCCTCGTGGCTCACGGTGGAGAATCCTCAACTGTTCGTGAACCAACAACAACTGTGATAGATGCTCCTCCGCCACGAAAAATGATCAATCCCTATGATCTTTCTACTACTGATCTTCCCGGCTCCATCATCACTCAAGTTACTCTCAAACCTGAGAATTATGATGCTTGGTCTAGGGCTATTCGTACTGCTCTTCGCGCCAGAAAAAAATTCGGGTTCGTCGATGGAAGTATTCCTCAACCGCCGACGACGTCTCCTGATCTCGACGATTGGTGGACTAATAACTCTCTTCTTGTCGCATGGCTTCTGAATACCATTGATCCAGCGGTGCATTCCACAGTTCCGCATCGTGAAGGGTTGCTGACTTGTGGAAACATCTCCAGGACTACTTTGGGGCTGTGAATGGTCCTATTCAGCAACTTAAAGCCGAATTGGCTAACTGCAAACAAAAAGGACTCAGTATGGCTTCCTACTTCGGCCGATTGCAGCAATTGTGGGAAGATCTCTCCAGTTATGAACCGCCATTGACATGTTCATGTGGTTCTGTTTAATTTTAGGCGGCGTTGACAACTCGCCTTGAGTATGAGAAGCTTCATCAGCTCCTTATGGGGTTAGATTCCTCTATTTATGGGACTGTACGCTCAAATATATTGTCCCAAGAGCCTCTTCCCACGGTGAATAGGGCTTATGCGTTGCTGGTTCAAGAAGAACGGCTTCCCACGCTCTCCACTACTCAAGATGAATCGATCGCCGATGTACTCAGCTTTGCGATTCAATAGTCTCGTCCGACTTCTTCTGTCAGACCTTCTGCTAAATCCGACATCAAACCTGGTGATGGACGTGACAAATCTGTAATATGCAGCCATTGCAACAAACCTGGGCATGAGAGTTCCACTTGTTTTGATTTGATTGGTTACCCAGAATGGTAGGGTACCAATCGTCGCTCCGGCCGCAGTTCTGCCGGCTGTGGTAATTCTTCTGGTCATGTTGGAGCCTTCTCTATATCGGATGCAGCTGCTGGACGTGGGATTTCAAGTGGTCGCGACTCTGGTTCTCTTCTCGGCCATGCAAATTTAGCCATTGTTCCCGGGTCATCGTTTGTTGGTTTTGCCTATCGAGAGTGACAAAACAGTTGTCACGGGTCTCTCTCCGGCTCAATGGCAAACTCTCATCAATTTTTTGCACAAAACTAAGTCCGAAGAGTCCCCTTCCAGTAAGCATTTTTTTCACTGGATGTTCGATTGTGGAGCCATTCATCATATGATGGGATTTCTTGACTAATTGGTGGATTTGAAGACTATTTCTCCTCGTCCATTTCAATTACCTGATGGCACTGTGACTTATGCACCTCAAACGGGTTCTGTTCGTTTAAGTGATTCTGTGGTTTTGATTAATGTGCTATTTGTCCCCAATTTAAAGTGTAGTCTGATATCTCTGTATCACTTGTTGGAGGATTCTAATTGTGTTACTCAGTTTACAAAAAAAATATTTGTTATTCAGGATTGCATTTCGAGGACTTTGATTGGAGCGGGTGAGCAGTTGGGGGGGTCTCTACTTCTTCCGGGTGATTCTTGTTTCAACTGTTGTTCATGCTTCAGTTGTGGATTCTTCTCAGTTGTGGCATCAACGGTTGGGCCATTCGTCTTCCAAGGTTCTCCAGCAATTGTCTTTTATTGATTCAAGTAGTACTTTAAATAAGGCTTGTGATGTCTCTCTCCGAGCCAAACATTCTCGAGAAAGATTTTTCTCTTAGCAATCATCAGAGTGACGATTTGTTTTCTTTAATACATTGTGATTTGTGGAGTCCGTATCGAGTCCCTGCCTTTTGTGGTGCTAGATATTTTTTGACAATTGTGGATGATTTTTCTCGTACTACTTGGATTTATTTGCTTGAAGATAAGCCCATTGTATCTGCCAAATTACGTGAATATTTTGCCAGGGTCTATAGGCAGTTTGGCAAATTGGTCAAAATTATTCGTACTGACAATGGTTCCAAATTACTTCTATGGCTGAGTATTTTCGTCAAAATGAAATTGTTCATGAAACCTCTTGTGTTGGCACCTCTCAACAAAACGGTCGTGTTGAACGCAAACACCACCATATTCTTAATGTAGCTCGTGCCTTACTTTTTCAAGCCAACTTGCCTATCGAGTTTTGGGGTAATTGTGTTTTGACTGTTGGTTATCTGATTAATCGCACACCTTCTTCAGTTTTACATGGTAAAACTCCGTTTGAGATTTTGTATGGCAAACCTCCTTCTTTACAACACTTGCATGTTTTTGGTTGCCTTTGTTATATTCATAACCAATCCAGGGGGGGTGATAAATTTGCTCCTCGGAGTGGTAAGTGTGTCTTTGTTGGTTATCCGGTTGGCAAGAAAGGGTGGTTGGTGTATGATCTTGAAATGCACAAATTCTTTGCGTCACGTAATGTGGTTTTTTGTGAGGATGAATTTCCATATATTTCTCCTTCTGTGCCCTCATCTACTCCGGCTGTGGACCAAGGTCCTTCCATTCTCATTGATGATAGTGACACTACTCCGGCTGAGGATGTGTCGGTTGTTTCTCGGTCTGATCCTGTCTCGCTTATCATTATTGTTTCTCCTTCATCTCCTGATGTTCTTTCTGGCAGCATGCGTGATGCACCCTCTTCCTCATCTTCAGAACTCTTGGGTCGTGGCCATCGTACCAAGTCTCTTCAACTCGTCTTCGTGACTTTGCTCGACATGTTGTGTGCACCGCTTCCCCCAACTACTGCTTCTCCTCCTCAGTCACAATCCTCAGGTACTCCTTATCCTATAACACAATTTATAAATTGTGTTTCTTTTTCACCTCACTATCAGGTTTTCTTGGCAGCGATCACTGCTGGTGTTGAGCCCACTACATTTCGCGACACAGTCAAAGATGCCAAATGGCGGTTTGCCATGCATGCTGAAATTCGTGCAATAGAAACTAATCACACCTGGGAGCTCACTTCTCTTCCTCATGGTAAACGGGCTATTGGCTGTAAGTAGATTTTGAAAATCAAATATCATGCTGATGGGTCCATTGAGCAACATAAGGCCCGTTTGGTCATTCTTGGTAACAATCAGGAAGAAGGGATTGATTACCAAAAGACCTTTGCTACCATTGCTAAAATGGTGACTGTTCGTACATTTTTGGCAGTTGCTGCTGCCAAGAATTGGGAGTTAGACCAGATGGATGTACATAATGCTTTTCTTTATGGTGATCTTCACGAAGAAATATATATGCAACTTCATCCTGGCTTTTGTTCTCGAGCTTCTGGTCAGGTATGATGTCTTCATCGCTCTCTGTATAGCCTTAAACAGGCTCCTCGCTGTTGGTTTGCCAAGTTGGCTTTTGCATTAAAGAAATATGGTTTTGTCCAGTCCACTGCTGACTATTCTTTGTTCACCCTTCACCATGGCACTGTCTGCCTCAGTCTTTTGGTGTATGTTGATGATCTTCTAATTGGTGGGAATGATCATATTGCTATCTCTCTTTTCAAAGATTATTTGAACAGTTATTTTCATATGAAAGATTTGGGGCTGCTTAAGTATTTTTTGGGCCTTGAGGGGGCTCATAATGCCTCTGGTATTTTTCTTTGTCAGCGCAAGTATGCGTTAGATATTCTTTCTGAGGTTGGTCTGTTAGGTGGAAAACCCTCTACGTTTCCTATGGAGCAAAATCATCATCTTTCGCTTGATAACTGTCTTCTGTTTTCTGATCCTGAACGTTATCGTCGTTTGATTAGCCGATTGATCTACTTGGTGGTTACTTGTCCTGATCTTTCTTATTCGGTTCATATGCTTGCCCAGTTTATGCAGTCACCTCATCAAGCTCATTGGGATGCTGCTCTTCGTGTTGTTCGTTATTTGAAGATGAATCCTGGTCAAGGCATTCTGTTGCGTGCTGATAGTGACCTTTAGTTGTATGGTTGGTGTGACTTTGATTGGGCTGCTTGTCCGTTGTCTCGTCGTTCTCTTACTGGATGGTTTGTTACTCTTGGACAGTCTCCTATTTCCTGACGTACTAAGAAGCAACCCATTGTCTCGCGTTCGTCTGCTGAGGCCGAGTATCATGCTATGGCCACTACTGTTCGTGAGCTCAAGTGGTTGAAATCTTTGTTGTTCAGCCTTGGTGTTCGTCATTCTCACCCAATGTAGATTCATTGTGACAGTCACTCCGCTTTGCATCTGGTTGCTAATCCGGTCTTTCATGAACGCACCAAGCATATTGAGGTGGATTGTCATTTGTTTCGTGATGCTTTCTCTCAAGGAATTATCTCTCCTCGTTATGTTTCTACTCAAAACCAATTGGGTGATATCTTTACCAAAGCTTTGGGCCAGCGTCAGTTTCAGTTTTTTCTGTCTAAATAGGGCACTCGGAACCCGCATGCTCCAACTTGAGGGGGAAGGGTGTTAACGTATATGTATAGAGGGCGTATATTGTAGTATATTTAGGGTTTCTCCGAGAACCCTAACCAGATTGTACTTGTATAAATACTTGAGCTCTAAGCCGTAATAGACAGATTGAATGTTGTGCCGTTCATGTACTTTGTTTGTCAAGACTTTCGCTGTTCATTCTCCAACTCCACTAGCTCCTCCAGTGATGAGTGCGATCTTTCTTTCTTGCCTACAAGATGCGTAAATGCTAGTTGTAACCGGCTAAATATAATATGTATCTGTGCTCTATCTACCCAAAGTGATCATCCAGTTTCAATTTTGGTTTTTAGTACAAGGATCATTTCAGGACAGTGACAAAAATGAGAAAACAATAAAAATTTAAATTGAACAATTATTTTAAAATTTGTATTAAAACGGGTAATTAAATTGGAGAATTATTTTCCGACAGTGGGGTGTTAATTACACAAAGTATAAAGTATGGTAATATATGCACGTAGATATGCGACAATTTATTAATGTACGTACCACTAACTCAGAAAGGAATTCCAAGTTTAAAAGTAGGAGTACTTTAGATATATTACCTTTAGAATGCTGCTGTAACTAAAGTATGTCATGGCTATTGGGAGAGAGGCTCGCGAGGCTTTATGCAGTTTTTGAGAAGGAGAATTCATAACACATATTTTTAAGCTAAGAAAATTGAGGAAAGAACAATATTCTAGTTAACATTATCCTCAGAATGGTCAAAATTTTTCTACTCCTTTCTATCTTGGAAAAACAGTTTATTTTATTTAACTATTTAAATTCAAGTTATAATATTTTTCTTGGACGGAATGAGTGTTATATTTTTGCTTTGCAGACAAGGACGTAAAAAAGACGTGTTTTGAAGAAAACAAAGCTCTACTTTCAAATGAAAATAGTTTTAGAGGAACTAAAGTGGTTGTGGTGGAGTGGAAGGGATTCCTCCACCCTTAACCATAGGTCGAGGGTTCGAACCTCGCCATGGGCGTGAAGCAACCTTAAATACTTTAGCCAGTTGTCCCACCCATGAAGGTGCCTACAATTCAGCGAGGGGAATTAGTCATTATTACCGACGGTGGACACCCTGCAAATATAAAAAAGAAAAAGTTTTAGAGGGGATGTATGCAAGATCTGTAAACAAATAATTTTTAACAACGAAAAGTAATGGCGGCTTTTCGCTGATTTCAGATGTGATCCAACCAAAACAATAAATAAATTAAAAAAAGGGAGCCCACATATTTCTAAGGAAAAAGCTTATGTTAGAGCATATAATAAATTTCCAGGTTTTCACTTTTCACGTAAAAGTTCAAATGGAGTACTGAAGACCATCAACAAGTTTCGATCTTATTCCTATATGTACTAGGGATATTCGCGGTCCGGTTTTTAACCTAAACTGTGAATCAAACCATTCAAACGGTTTTTAAAATTTTGAAACCGAAACCGGACCAATATGTATTTAGAACCGGACTAAACCAATCCGTTTTGAACATTCCGGTTTGTGCGGTTTCACGGTTTGGGCCAAAGGTTGGGCCTTTTTTCTTGGTCCTCAACTTGGGTCTTTTAATTTTCTTTTCTAGGCTGAAAATAAGACATTTTCTTTAGTTTGCAACAAAAAAAAAATGCCCATCCATGCAAATCTCTTATAAAACTTAAGAAGCATCCATATTGGTAAGTCTTAACCAAAAAAAAAAATGTTAACCAAATAGAAGAAAAGAGAAAACGTTAAACGAAACTTCAGAATAAATACTACTAAAAAGAAATTAAAAATAGAAGATTTTAACCCTTCGTTTTGAAGAGTAGCTTCAAGCTTCAACACTTTCTCTTCTTGCAAGATGTCTTCTCCTCCTCAGCTGACTACTTTCAATGTTTAACTGTATATTCAAAGTAAAAATATATCCAAAAGTTAATTTCACATAATATCACATCACTTTTACAAAATAGAACTAACTAAAAATTACATAGACACAAACTTATTTTCATTATACTTACAAACATATTTCTCTTCCTTGAATAGTTTAATCTCTTCTTCTCATTCAATGTTGTTCGTGCAAATGTTGACATGAGCTACAAAATCTGAAATGAAAACAAGTCATACATTTGTCAAAAAATTATATAATCATAAATAGTCAAATGTTAAGGAAAAAATGAAACGTACCATTTTCAAGTATTTCTAGCTCTTCAATTTCCTTCAAGGCATCTCGATAATCAACCTTCTTCCTTTCCTTTTTGTACTCACCCTAAATCCAATCTTGTGTGCATATAAGTGCTTCCACTATTTTAGGTGAAAGATTACTCCGGAATGGATCCAAAATACGACCTCCGGCACTAAATGTGGACTCAGAAGCAACCGTAGAAACCGGATAGCCAATACATCCTTTGCAACCTTAGAAAAAACTTTATATTTTATTGAATTTGCCTTCCACCAAGCTAACACATCGAATGGACCCTCCGAACTCTCTTTTCCATGAGCTACATAATTTTCCAACTCAGACCTCTCACCATTTGTTCCAGTTTTCATACGAGACTTGAATTTTAGCATACGTCTCTCTTATGAGCTAAGAGGCTTTTTCTCACTATTTGCACCGAACTTTTTTTTTGTATGAGAGCAAGATTCACCAACATGGGAAGTATCATGAGATGAATAAAAATCATAAAGCTTATTTAAAGTATCACTTACATTTGCCTTCAACTTGGCTACAAGATCACCATCGGGGTACATTTCTTCAAAACACTTCTCCATCATTTTTCTAATTGTCTCACCCTTATGATTTGTAATAACTTCAAAATTTAAAATCCTTTTTTGCAACCTCTAATTGTCATCAATGTAATGTGCCATTAAAACCAAATAATTACTGTTTTGGCACGAAGTCCATGCATCAGTGGCGAGACAAAAACACGTTGTGAAGAATCATTCAAATAATCTTTCAATTTGTTCTTTTCTTCCACATATAAAGACAATGCATCTCTAGCAACCATAATACAACTAGGCAATTCAAATTCCGGTTGAACCGTACTCAGGAAATACTGGAAACCTTCTTTTTCAACAAATCTAAATGATTCTTCATCAACAATTATCATTATAACAAGTTCCTTCCTACCCAATTCTTTTGTAAAATGCACAACACCTATATTTCCACCTTCCTTATTCAGCTGAAAACATAAATTTTTTTGTTTCCTATCAACCCTTAATGAACTATTCTTGCACAAATTCAACAAATGTTTTTTCAATGTGCTAGTACCATTCTTACTAGGATCATAAGCATAAGTTTGTGGGCAATACTTACACTTAGTACGTGCACCTTTTGGTGGAATTGGATCTGGCTTGATAAAATGATCCCACACAATTGAGCCTTTTCTCCGTTTTTTACCATCATTATCACCTCTGTTTTCTTCGACTTCGAGTATCTCTTCATCTTCACCATCTATATCCTTGATTTCAACATCCTCGATATCAACATCAATATTAATATTTTCAATACCATTCTCCATTTTAGACACAAACCTCAAAAAGGAAAAAAATATTAATTACATTAAAAACATAACTACTTGAAAAGGGAAAAAAATATTTTAATAAGATAAAAATGACAAAAGTGAACCATGCAGACATGCAGTTGCGCATATGTCTTCTTCTTTTTATATTTTTTTTGGCCTCAAATATCTATAATTTCTTAATAATGTTTTTTGTTGTGACATAAATCCAAGAGTCTCTGGTCCCATTTCCTGCCATTAAACCCTTCACCTATTCTGTTTTCTTGTGGTTCTGAAAATCATTTTAGACAAAGTAAATAAATAGGTAATGATCATAGCAATATTGCTAAGAATATATATAGTACTATCAAAAAATAAATCTCATCAGGGAGCCATGGCTTAACCATGCATTCAAAATAATTTGGAATATGTCTCAACAATCTTTTCTATCTAAAAGACTTAAATAATCCAAAAACTTGATCATAGTCATGCATCGTAGTAAAAAATTATTTTCAATCTCAACCTCGAAGAAGATAATTAATCAGACTACAAAAAAAAAAGTGAAAAAGAAACAATAAAAGAACCTAGTAATGATAGCGGCAGCAAGGGCAAAAGGGTACGGTAGATCGTCGGAATAAGAATCAAGCTTAATATTCTATAGATCTCTCTTGGGTTT
Organism: Oldenlandia corymbosa var. corymbosa; assembly: GCA_949775105.1. Lineage (NCBI taxonomy): Eukaryota > Viridiplantae > Streptophyta > Magnoliopsida > Gentianales > Rubiaceae > Oldenlandia > Oldenlandia corymbosa. Next base: position 8,925,182 of record OX459124.1, read on the forward strand.
AGGCAAAAAATCCACTACACTGGGATCAAGTACAAAGTAGATTGAACAAATGAATGAGTCGGTCGCCTAGATTATTGCAGCGACACAAGCCACAAGGGATAAGGAAGTTAGTTTTTGTTCATTTGCATGTTTGCTGGGGCGGGGAAAAAGAAGAGCAAGTACTGGTTTAGGGTTTATGATGGAGAACTTGGTTTTATGTTTTATAAGGAAGGGAAAAAAATAGAAACAAAGGCCGTATATGTTTGAGGTTTTGAGAATGTGGGCAAATAAAAAATAAAAATAAAAGGAGAAGAAAAAAGTAGGCAAGGGGAATTGAGCTGGACTAAATGCAAATATATATGGTCATGTACGTACTACTAACCAGCTTGGCAACAATGAGATTCACAATTTCTAGTCCACATATAAATATATATAAGATAATTTATAATACACATACATAAAAAATAATATAAACGGTCCGATTCGGTTTGGCTGGTGGTTTCTAAATGCAAAACCGAGAACCGGACCATTTCATCCGGATTCTAAATTTTGAAACCGTCGGATTGAAGAAAAACATTTGAAACCGAACCAAAATTCGAACCCCGGTCCAGATCAATCGGTTTGACCGGTTTGAACCAAACCGTGAACACCCCTACATATACATTTGAAGGTCCGTTTTGTAGTCTACATTGTAAGCATATACTTCCTCCGGTTTTTTTGTAAAGCATTCTGATTTGACTTAACTTTCACTTAGTATATGTTTTCTTCTTAAGTTTCACCCGGTATGTTTTTTCGATCAAAAAAAGAACCTTATAACTAAATTTTCACATTCATTGTGTTTTTCTAATTATTAAAAATATTTTTAAGCTTTTTTTTTTCAATTGAAAAAATATGCTTGATAAAATTTAGAACAAATCAAAAGATTTTATAATGAGAACCAGAGGGAGTAATTGTTAAGATTAATTTACGCAACTCACCATTTCTATCTCATTTTCCAATCTCAGTATCTCACCATGTCCCTCTTTTAAGGGGGAAAATATCTCAAATGCAATTTAATTTCCTTTAAATTGTATGACTTATCGTTTTCAAATTCTCAAGTATAGAATAACTTAAACAAGTCCTGATTACTAATTTCCTATCACCGTTATTTTGTTGAATCCCTCTTATATACTTTTCCGTTCAATTGCATCCCTTGCGGCTTTACCACCCTTAAACCTATTAATATCCTAATTGCGTGACATATGTCCTTTCATAAAAATTCCTTTCATATATCCCTTTTACTCTATTAAAGCAGAAAACAGGATGCTGATGTGGCAATTTTTTATTAAAATGTTTTGGCTCCAAATGCACCATATTGCATAAATCATTCTGCCACGTGTCACATCCTTTTAAAAATAAAAAATATATTTACAATATTAACGAAGAGATCAGATGGTCATGTTCATTCAAATTTTAAATTTGACAGTGTATGGAATTTTCCTTCTCCATTTATTTAGGACTTTTTAAAAAATTAATTTTCGGTATATTTTCATAAAAAAATAAATTCATTCCTAATCAGTTTTGATTATTTACATATCAATTAATTAGGTGGGACGCCCCCGAGAAAAATGCTCGGGGCAAGGCAACCATCTAGTATGTATATATATTAGTGTTTGTCCCGCACGTTGTGCAAGATGTTCACGATATATAACACTTTAACGATTTGATTATTATATGACATTTCTGATAGAGTGATTTATGTAGGAGAATAATCTTACATATACATATAAAAAGAATTTTTATCCCAAGACACGTGTCGCTCTATTAGGATCTCTATTGGTTTGATCGTAAATTTTTAATGTAAAAAGGTTAACGTTTAACATTTATATTTCTCCACAATTTATTTTTTATTTTTATTTTTACACGGGCGGGTAAATATTGCATTTTAACTTTGTGAAATATAATAACTTATAACTATCCCGGATATAACTGTCCCAATATTTTCACGGTGATCGTCCAGTTTCATCCGGCAACTATGTTCGCCGGCCGATGCCGCAACACATTAAAATTCGCAGCCGTCAGAACAAAGGTTTATCATCCCGCCTCAATGAAAACCTCATTGACTGCAATGGCGAAGTTTTTGAAGCCAAGCAAAATGGTGATTCTCCTTCAAGGCCGTTATACCGGCGGACTATGTTACAAGGACGCCCCGTTTTGGGCAAAATATTGCAGCCCACACGATATGACACTGATGTGGATACGGAATGAGATCTCCAACTTTTTGATTGATTTCGAATCCATTGAACATGGCCAGTCGAGAGAGAAGGAGAAGGAGAAGAAGAAAGAGAAGAAGAGAGAAGAAAGATGACAGACCGTTGACCATGGCCGATCGATGGAGAAGGAGAAGGAGAAGGATATCAAGAGAGAAAAAGGACGACGGCTGCTCTAGAGTGACGGCTGAGGAAGGAGGATAGAGGAACGGTTTTCCATTTTAGGCCATCTTCAAATCATGGATAACATTCCTAGCATTTTCCCATCGTTTTTTACGTATGTAATGTTTTTTAACGATAAGAACTATTCACTGAATCAGTGGTTTCGGCGCCTGATAGAGTTATAATGGATGAAATCCCTTTTACCTTATTAAAGCAGAATACAGGATGTTGATGTGGCAATTGCTTATTAAAAAGTTTTGGCTCCAAATGCATCATATTGCTTTAACCATTCTGCCACGTGTCATCCCTTTTTAAAAGAAAAAAAAAAAAACTTCTTATCCGGAAAAACAAAAGCTAATTTACAAAAATAGGTACACAATTTTAACTCCTAACACTTATCATTTATCAATCAAATTAAGATAGGATTTAAATTTGTCCATAAACTTATTCCTTTTATTACTCCACATTCTTTTGTATGATTTCTGCATCGGTGTACTTTTTAATATTTTTTCTCCTTTTGCAGATGATTTTTTATTTTTATTTTTATTTTTGGCTAAAAAAGGGAAAAAATAAATATGTAGCTATTTTATTTTTTCCAAATCAAAAATTTATTTATCTATTAACACAAAATTAAAGTAGAGGGGGCGCTCGGGCATCTGCCTGGGCCAAGCATCAAGTAAGGTATTAATTCAAAAGATCATTTTGAAAGGAGAACTATCTTTACGTATTTTCCTCATTTAAGGAATTGATAAGCTTTTTAAAAAAGTTTAATTGAAAATAATTTCACTTAACTCCACGCTCAAATTTGAATGTTAGTCCTTATCACATTGGCAGCTAATCAGAGTAAACCCTAATACCCTATGATTTGGTTTCTTCTACTATATATACTATATAGTTATTTGAAAAATAACCGATAAGCATTCACTCCCACAATTACACACGAACTCGCACACAAAATCACTCTGCTGCAACTATTCTTCTTCGTTTTTTTCTTGATTCTTACCATAGCAATACCGAAGTGAAGGAGAGGTTTGACTAGCTTTGCCGGGTGATCAACGATGACCAGGCTGACGGACTGCCAACATAGAGGCAGAAGCTCTGAAGGATAAGCATGTCGGGATACGTGGCGAGTAAAGAATACACTGGTAATCAACCCTGATAATCCAAGGTGCCTGAATTTAGCTTTAGTCATTTATTTAATTTCTCTTTATTCATTAGATGTGGCCTTAGTTGCCATCTTTATGATGGATTCTTTGTGACTTCCTTTTCTTGATTATGTTTGGCATCATTGTAAATTTTTTTTTCTTTTTGGTTATTGTTGCACCATAATGTGATAATGCATCAAATATCTTTTAAGGTAGGAACCTAATTTTGGTCCATATTATCATTTTGATTGTTAATACTTTACTGATTTGATAAGGAAATGAATGTTGATTGGCAAAGAATTGCACCAAGAGTACTTTTGGCCTTTGGTTTGCGTCTAACTGGCCTGGTGAGTTGCGCTACATTGCGGCACAATTTTCGTGGCAGTAGGTTTATGTGTTCTAGGCCGGATACGAGTTTGTAAAAGGCTAAGGGTGTTTGAGTTTCCAATTTAGTTAATATCTTTATGTGGGGCACAAGAAGAAGCGCAATCGATCGGAAAAAAAGGGAAGAAAGCAAATGTACTTGATTATTAAAATTAGATATCATGGTTTGAGTTCCAAATTCTATTCAGAGTTATTAGGTTAGACGGCATTTGTTGAGATTGTGAACGGAAATGGCTGATGATTGATTATGTGAACCAAAAGCTTAGTGGCAAAAGAAATTGGTTGCGTTGATTTGTTCTCCTGGGATAGTGTACTTCGTAAATTTTAATGACAATATTTAAAAAAAATAAATAATGGTGTTTATATTTCGATAGAGTCCAATCCATTTCGACTTTGATACTAATGCCCGGATTCACATATGCTTCCATCGCCTACGCTTAAAAGTTGTAAATGTTGCAGGAGGAATTGATTAAGTGTAACGAATGCTAATTATTGGATAAATAATCTCTTGCTACAATTTGGCGACCAGCCTGTTTTTTTATATGATTTTTGTGATATTTTGCGCTTATGGAAAATCTATGGAATATCCATGTAACATTAGAGATATATGAAGCAAAGAGTTTTTTATTCTTTTTTTTTTTTTTTTTGGAAAAGGAAGCATTGCGTATTAATCGCTAATGTAAACTAATGTCAGTATTTTGTGACTTATAAATGTTATTCTTCATCGATAATTATATTGCTTCATTTTCTTTGATACTTTCAGACGTCATATTGCTTCATTTGCTTCATGGATGTATAATACTAAATATAGGATAATGTGAATTAAATTATTAATAAACTTCTTAATTTAAAAATTAGAACTTTAAAACCCATCATGAACTTATAATTTAAATTTAAATTAATTTATTTGAAGAAGTATTTATAGTAAATAATACAATTAATGAGAATAATTATTTGATTCCGCAAAAGAAATGATGTGTGTGACTATGAAGGTAAATTATCTTCTCACTATAATTCATCGTTAGCCCATTAACAATAAATAATATTAAAAATTTAAGTATTATTATTAACCAAAGAAATTTAAGTATTGTCTAAATCCACGTGCAACGCGCGGGCACCGTACTAGTATTAATAATAAAAATACTATGGTGTAATTTTTAATGTCAATGTGTTTTGTTATTTAAGTACATTTGGAATAATTTTCAATATTCAAAATCATCCAATTTAACCTCTTTTTCGTTTGGTTGATTTATGGTTTTATATATTTTAAAATATTCTCTTAGTTTTTCATAGTGATCTCTTTAAAAAGTTTTACCCTCGACATATGTTTTAAACTTTCCCTCTATCAGGAATTTTTCTCATTATTTCTTTGCATAAAGTTATCTTTACTTTCCATCTCTTAATGTATATTTTGCAACCTTTCTTTATAAGTTTGTTTGTACATTTTTCCTTTAGTTTAGTGTTCACTTCATTACTTTTTTCTTGGTTGCATAGTCTTCATCTTTTTTCCCCCTAAATGTAATAACCTCTCTTTAAAGCTTCATTTCTTAAAAAATTTATAATAATTATTTTATTTTTCATTATTAACTTATTTTTTTTCATATTTTCTCATTCTTTATTTAATTTTTTCCTCTATATAATTATTTTCAGTTTCTCAATATGTTTTTCTTATAGTCTTTAGCTAGGTTAAAAACTTTTGTTCTTTTTGTCATTTTAAAAACATTTCTCCCTCGTGATCTCTAGGTTTTGTGATATCATCATAATGTTAACTTTTAATTTAATACCATTATATCATATGGAAAAAATGTAATGAATCATCTTATTGATTTTTTTTATATCTTGCTGCAGATTACCAATTTTCATGAATATTAAAAGATTCATTGATGAAAATCGTACTCTGCACTTGAATTCCAAGATGCATGAAGTATTAATTCTCTTAACTATGATGAAACAATTTTGATTCTTCAGTACAACCGAAAATATGCTTCTCATTGTTTCTTTATTTGAATGTTTTAATGTTATAGGAGATAAATTAAACTATATAATGTATATCCTTTTTTTTTTATCTAGACATGTCATGGGTTTTGCCTAATTTAATGTTTTTAGTTTTTGTTCATTCCATTTATAGTGGTTATCGAGTAAATATAACAGTTGCAATTTCGCCATGCATTATGTCTCGAATAGACTATTTTCCAGGGTGATTATGAATGACGAATTGAAATGAGAATAATGGGACATTAATTTTTGTGTTTCTTTCCTCCTCTTCGGGTGTGTGTAGGATAATGGGGCCATTTAATAAGCTCATGAATTGAGAATAAACAAAATTTTGTGAATTTTTGGATGTTCCAATCTCTCATTTTTACCTTTTCTTTTATATTTTTTTTTCAATGATCTACTATTGTGATTGAATGGCCAGTAGAAGAAGTTGAGAAATAAAATAAAGCTTCGGGCCCATAACTGAATTTTTGAGTTTTTGTATTATGTTCCGTTTGGTAATGTAATGTAATCTTTAAATCGGTTATTTATAAATTTTACGAATTTACTAATAATAAATTACCATTAAATGAGTAAGTAATGTAATTGCGGCATGTGGGTTTGAGTTTTCACTATTATTTGGGTTACTTTTTTCATATTATCGCTCCTATCATTTTTCACTATTATTTAGGTTACTTTTTTCATATTTTCTTATCCTCTACATAATTTTTTTCTCTATATAATTATTTCCTATCTCTCAATATGCTTTTCTTCTACGTTTGTCTCTCACAAATACTTTTATTCTTTTTATCATTTTAGAAATTTCTCTCCCTATTGATCCTTATGTTTTGTTTTATCATCATAATATTATTTTTTTCTACCATTATATCATACGAAAAAATATAATGAATATATTATATTATTATATTAATTTATTATTAATCATTTATTGTATTATTTTATGATATATTATTTTCTGTAATATAATATATTACTAAAAATTTGGCCAATTAATATCTAATTATATCATAAAGTAGCATTATCATTTTACTCTTTTTTATTTTTCAATTTTTACACTACGTAATTGATAGTAATCATTTATTAGCATTACCCGTTAAGAGGTAAAAAAAATATATTACCAAAACTTACATATTAGAGAAATCAAAATAACAAAATAAAAAAAAATAAAACAGTTAGCTATAAAAACAGGTAGGAAATATAATTATGTATTGTTCCAGTGTCATACTTCGTGATTTTTTGTTGTTGTGTATATATGTATATATATATATACTTCGTGATTTTTTTTTGTTGTGTATATATACATATATATATATATACATACATATATATATATATATATATATGTATTGACAAATCAAACTGATGCATCAATAAGGGTTGCGATTATGTTGATTCAAGAGAAAAAAAAAGAAAACACAAATTAAACAGGTACCAAAAAGAAAAAGGGAACATAATTATGTATTCTTCCAGACTTCCAATGTCGTATTTTGTGACTTTTTGTGTTGGGTATATATATACATATACATATATATATATATATATATTATTGGTAATTCCGCAATACTCGGCTGTTAATCAATTAGGGTTGCCATTAATTTTACTTTTGTTTCTCCTTTTTTTAAATTTTAGTTATTTTAGTCTTATCTAGAAATTCATGATTTAACATTAAAAATTATCGTTAAATGATGGAGTGATGAAGTTGCGATATATGGACTTGGCTATCAAATTTTGCACCATGTGGATTAGCATATCTGATTTTCCGATATGTGTACGATTGAAAACTCTCTTTTACTATATACTAGTGTTTACCCCATACGTTGTGCGGGTTGTTCAAGATATATATGAGGTTAATGATTTAACAATTTTATGATGTTTCTGATGCAGTAATATATGTAAAATAAATATTATTAATTATAAAAATTGCAATTGTATAATTTTTAAGTTCAATATCTTTTGCTCCTTTAAGTACATTTAGAATAATTTTTAATATTTGAAATCATTCAATGTAACTTATTATCTATCTTTCTCGTTATGTTGAATTATGGTTTTATATATTTTAAAAGTATTTTCTTAATTTTTCATAATGATTTCTCTAAAAATTTCTACAAGTGTCATATCTTTTAATTTTTCCCTCTAACAGAAAATGATCTCATATATTTTTTCATAAGCTTAACTTTTTTTTTCCATCTCTCTATATATCTTTTGCAACCTTTTTTTAGAAGTTTGTTCGTATATTTTCCTATGATATAATGTTTACTTCAATTTTTTTGGGTTGCATAGTGTTCACATTTTTATTCCCCCTAAATTTAATGATCTCTCTTTAAAGCTTAATTTCTTAAAAATTTTATAATAATTCTTCAATGTTTCACTATTATCTCAATTTTATTTTTCATATTTTTTATTCTCTACATAATTTTTGCTCCTCCACATAAGTATTTTCAATTTTCTCACTATGCTTCTCTTCTACTGTTTGTCTCTCTCTCACACACCTTTATTATTTTTCTCATTTTGGAAAATTTTTCTCCTTATTGATATCTACATTTTGTTTTATCATAATAATGTTAACTTTTTCTACCAATATATGATATGGAAAAAATATAATGAATATATTATATTATTATATTAATTATTAGTAATCATTTATTATATTTTATTTTAATATATCATATATATGTTATTATATTGTTAAAAATTTACCGATTAATTTTAATTATAATATTAGTGTTATTATTATTTCAATTTTTTTCTTTGTAATTTTTACACAATGTAATCAACAATAATCATCATTTATTAATATTGCAAGTCAAGGAGCAATAATATATTATCATAAAAAATTACAATCGAAGCACCACCAGTTGAAAGAAAAACTAAATAACCATAAAAAAGAGAAAAAAAACCCGATTAATGGTTACACTTTAACACAAAGCTATAAAAATCAATATTGATTAGTATATTGGTTTTTCTCATCATGACCTTTGGGGTTTTTCCTTCACATCAAATTGGTTTTTTTGTTTGTTTATTTCAGGTTGCCATCTTTGGAGTTTAGCTTGAATTTTTTTTCGTCACCCTTCTTTTTTTACAATTAAAATTTATCGTTAATGAGTAATTAATCTCCAAGTTAGTTTAGTTTTATCTATAAATTTATAATTTTACATTAAAAAATTATCATTAAATGATGGGGTGATATGGTAACGACATATGCACTTAGATATATAATTTATAAGTAATGAAGTATAAAAATACTTTTATACTATGAATATTATAATTCTGTATGTTTGATTAAGGGTACTTATTTGGCAGATTAGGCACATTAATGTTAGTCATAAATTAATTCAGTAAATTTTGTGATAATATTCGGATATTAATTCACTGATTTGTCTTCCTCAATATTTAGAATAAGGTTGATTTTTATGTTCATCTTTTATGAATTTTTTTTCTATTTATCCACCAATTTAGGCGAGCTCCCAATCTCCGACCATTATATTTTATATTTTCATACTTTTTGGACATTGAGAGACATATACGTGGGAAGATTTGTTTGTTTCCATAATTCCATTGATTTGATGAAATTTTGGAGCTTTAAATAGAAAAATTAAACCAATTAAAATTGGTTATTTACTATATATTTTAGGGATTTACAAATGAAAAATTACCATTAAATGATGGAGTGATGTCCTTACCACATGTAGACTTGGTTATCTAGTTTTGCACCACGTGGATTAGCCTATCTAAATTCGCGCCATATGTCTGATTAAAAACTCTTTTTTAATATATATAGAGATATATATGTATAAGATTCTGAAATTCCGATGTTACTGGCTGTTGTACTAATTGAGTAGAAGAAATCATAATATATATATATATATATATATATATATATATATATATATATATACATGCAGCCAATATATATAAATATATAGTACCAATATTACTTAATCATTAACACCCCAAAATCTTATTTCATTAGCCATCAATTATAATCCCAACACATTGAAGCACACTCCACTGTTTGATTTTTATTTAAAAAAAAAAATTGATATGGCCCTAGTGAGAATCGAACACTCAACCTCCTGATAAAAGGGATGTCTATTCCTGATACGACCTATGAATCGGACACGAACTCGACACAAAATTAAACGGGTTTAAGTTGAGATTTTGAACCCATATAATAAATATGTTTGGTCGGATTGACATGTTTATTAAACAGGTTAGGTTTGAGTTGATCTGACGGATTATGCGGGTTACTCATTTAACCTGTATAATACTAATTTACCTAAACCTTCTTAGATATAACTATAATTTTAGCGTTGATTGATCTTAAACAATATTTATAAACACTCTTTTTTTCTTATCCCTTTAATATTTCAAATGGATATTACTTTTTCATCCAAATATAAATGATAAATTACACAATTATTAATTTTTTATATTAATATATACATTTTTTATTTTTTTAAAATTGTACGGGTTAAATGAGTCTACCTAGATAACTTATATTATTAAATGGATTGGTTTGGGGTTGAGATAAAAATAGCCGGGTTGGGTCCAACCCAATCCACCAACCCGAACCCAACCCATTTTGACCTCCCTACCTGGTAATCACCATCACATTCTAATCCCCTAACTACCCCATCTAACTTTCTCATCCTTCCCAATACTTGATATAATTATTGTCATAGATGGAAAAAATAGTTTCTAAATTAATTAAAGTGGAGACTGAATTAATAAATCAAAAATAAAAAACAAAGGGGAGTTCAAGTTACAAAACCTCACTATACATAATATATCTATATATAAATTAAATCTCGTTATTAATTTCAAATATGATACAGTGAACAATGCGCCACTATGAACAGACTATTATACACTTAAGGTTTTATCTCAAGAAAAAAAATAAAAAAGGAGAAAATAAAGAGCGAGTACTAAGATCCACTAAAACTGAAACCAAATTTCTTAGCGGTTTATGAAGTAGTTTTGATGGCAGCATACTTTTTAGATTAAATAAAGATTTTTAATAATAGTTCTACTTTAAAAGCATCCCAACAATAGCCACAATATGATGAGATAATAATCATTATGCATGGGGAAAAAAATGGAGGGTACTTGAGGTTCATTGTAGTTAAAATTGGAGGAGTTGAAGTTTAATCCTCTTCAGTACTGCAGCAACATCTTTTATGCTGCTTCTTTCTGCCGGGGACTTTTTTGTACAATTTAGGGCCACTTCCATTATGGAATATAAACTTTGCATTTTCAGTTTGAAATCTGCCTCTTCATCACTCAAAATACAAGCATCTAGTACTGTGGTGAATCCATTGGACATTGAATGGCTCACCCAACTCACCATATTGAAGTTTTCATCAAACAAATCATCGGTCGGTTTTTTTCCAGTAAAAACCTCCATTAACGTTATTCCAAAGCTATAAACATCACATTTTGGCGATATTAATCCTTCAAATCCATGCTCTGCAGAGATCGATTTATCAATCAATACATCTCGTAGAATAAAGATAAGGAGACAAGATGTGCCATGTTTACCATATAGATTATTATGAATAAAATAAATTTGCGATTTTCAGTAACCATTTTTTTTACCTGGTGCGATATAACCTAATGTAGCAATGGTCTGGGTGTACGTGACAGTGTTCTCTGGGCTTAAGAATTTTGAAATGCCAAAATCACTAAGATGTGCAACCATATCATGGTCCAATAATATGTTGCTGGGCTTCAAATCGCAATGAACTACTGGTGTCAAATATCCGGTATGGAGATATTCCAAAGCCAAGGCCACATCAATCATGATGTCTAACCGTTGCATGAAATTTAAGAAATAGTTGTGAGGGTACAACAACTTTTGAAGACTACCATTCGACATGAATTCAAGTATTAATGCCTTGAAATCTGGGGATGAGCAATTGCTAATGACTTTTGTGAGATTTCTATGCCGAAGATTACGTAATACTTCACATTCTCTGTCAAAACTTTTAAATGCTCCCTGCACTTCCAAATTGAACACTTTAATCGCAACAATTTTTCCGTCATCAATGACACCTTTGTACACTGATCCAAAACTCCCCTTCCCTAATAAGTTTCTCTCATCAAAACCATCGGTTGCTTGAGCAAGTTGATAGTAACTAAACCTTTCTTGTGCAACGGGTAAAATTGAATCGATCATTGTTGGAACTGGAACTTTTCTTTTAGTCAAGAATCGACGGTAGTAGAAGCATAAAAAAGCAGTGACACCCGCAACGAAAGCTGAGCCAAGCAGAACAAATAAAACCTTTGATATATGATGGTGTCTCAATTCATGGGGTGAACTTTTTTGGCAAGGAGGGACACCAAACCTTTCATCTCCGCAAAGTGCTTTGTTGAAAATGAAGGATTCACTTGTTAAGCCTTGAAATGAACCACCCATGGGAATTTCACCACTTAGACAATTAAAAGAAACATTGAAATACTTAAGATATCTTAGTTTCTCCAATGTCTTAGGAATCACACCGGAGAGATTATTGTGTGATAAGTCCAATGTTTCTATGGCAATTATCTCACCAAGTGACTCGGGGATTGTACCTTGAAATTGGTTGAGTGCTAGTGATAGATACTTCATGTCCGTTAAGCCTCTAATTGTGCTAGGAATGACACTTGAAAGGTGATTGATTGAAAAATCTAGCAACGTCACAACTTTCAATGACCCAATTTCAGGAGGTAAAACCCCCATCAAAAGGTTATTAGAGAGGTTAAGTTCTAAGAGATTTTTGAGGTTCAACAATTTGACAGGGATGAAAGAATTTATTCTATTTGAATCTAGATAAAGATACCTCAAAGCGGTAACATTGCCCAGACATTCTGGAATTGGTTCTGAAATACGATTTCTGCTTAGAAATAAACCTTCCAATTTTGGCAACCCACATACTTGATTAAGCATTGCCCTTTTCAATCCATTGGTATCTATATATAATTCTTGAAGTTTCTGCAAACCTTTAAATGTTTCAGGAATTGAACCTCTTAGATGATTTTTTCCTAGGTTTAACATAATTAAACTACTCAAATTACCAAATTCCTCCGGAACCTTTCCCTTGATGTTATTATTTTGTATATAGAATTGCATGAGAGAAGTCGAAAGATTCCCAACTGACTTAGTGAGATACCCATTCAAAAAATTGTCGCCCACATCTAGCATCCTCAGATCCTTACAGTTGGTAAGTGAATTCAAAAATTCAAGCTCCATAGTTCGAGGGCTACTTGTAAAGTAGTTTTTGCCTAAATTCAACCATTCAAGGAGTCTCCCAAAACCCTCTGGAATCGTACCCACAAAGTTATTTCGGCTCAAATCAACCTCTTTGAGATTAGAACAGTTTGAGATTGATTTAGGTATATCACCATGAAGATTATTCGACTCAAGAAAAAGAAGTTCTAAATTTGGAAGGTTGCCACATAAGTCTGATGGAAGATTCCCTGATAGGTTATTAGACTCTAAACCTATTGCCGTTAGGGTCGAAATGTTGAAAATCTTAGCCGGTATGGTACCACTTAAATTATTGCTACCTAAGGCGAGCACCTCCAAGTTGTTCAAATCGCCAAACGGTTTTGGTACTTCCCCTGCAATATTTTACGTCACAAAAGAAATTATACAGTTGAATAGCTAGCTATTCAGGAATACTTCAACTATTTTAACAAGCTGTAACAACATTGAATAAAGGGGGGCGAGTTTGTGGGATTCGGTATAGCATGATCGTTTGTTGTATTGTTTCAGTACAAAAATTAAATAAAACACTCATCTTGAAAGGAAAAGAATAAACCAAAACGTGGCTAGGTAACAATTATTTTTCTTTATTCGGGGTACGTTTTCACTTCATTAGTAGAACTTATTTTTCGAATTCATTAATAGAGAACTGGATTATAGTAAAATTTCTATTCATTTAATACTTTAGGCGCCTGGACTTTTTTGTCCATAAACTATTTTTTGATTTAATTTTCATCCATATTATTTTTTATGTGAACAAATAAGTTCTGAAAGTTCTTTTTTGTTTCAAAACTGGTCCAATTCACTAGAAAGTGGAAACCCATCTCTGTAGCCAACAATTCGGTAAAATTTGTATTTTTTTTAAAAAAAAAAAGTTCTAAGATTTTGCAGTGATGTGTATCAAATTTTGGCATTGTACATTGAATTTTCAATATGATTAGAATGAAAAACAACTTTTGAAGAGTTCTTTCTCTCTCCTCTGAGAGCTTCTCTCTCTAGCGAACGACGTCCCACTGATGACGTAAGCTTGCCATGGCGAAGGGGAAACTAAAAGGGAAGAGAGCGACCAAAAACACAATTACTGAGGAAGAGAAAACACCGGTAAGGAATCAATTGACGTATGACTTGCCGAGAAATAGGGTAGAAGGGTTAAGTGAAGGAGAAAAGGAATTGGGGAAGGAAGCAAACCCTAATAGAGAGGATACTCTGGCAGATCAATTCGAAACAAATTGGAGCAAGGTAGAAAGAATCCAAGATATGCAACACTTCGGTGACACAATTCGAAGACTGGAAGTATCGGAACCAAAAGGGGACACCAACAATAATTACTGGGAACCCTCAGTAATTAGCTATGTTTTGGGGGCTAATCCTCCCTTGAAAGTCATGGAGAACTACTACAGAAACCTTTGGAAGAATTGTGTGTACAAGGTATTGTTGCTACCTTCTGCTCTCTATTTGATTCGTTTTCATTCAATAGCAGTTGGGGATGATGTATTGAATATGAATATGTATCATATGGGAGCCACACCTGTGATAGTGAAGCCTTGGAGCATTGAAAAAGTAATCAATTACATGGAAGTAACTCATGTCCCTGTATGGGTTCAGTTTCATGGCCTGGTGTTAAAGTATTTGAACCCTAGATCACTAAGTAGGCTGGCTAGTAACCTGGGTCGAGCTATTATGGCTGATGTTGAAATAACGGAAACGACAAAAGTGCAATATGCACATGTATTAATTGATGTAAAAATACAGGATCTCCCTCCCCCAAAATGTGGTTTATGAAGATGAATTGAGAATTATACAACACCAATATATTTTTTTATGAATGGAGGCCGACTCAATGCTCCCACTGCAAGGGATACGGTCATGGAATAGAAGACTGCTGGAAAAAAAGTAGAAAATAGAGGAGAATCTCTTCCCAAACATATTGAAGCCAAGGAGAGAATACTAAATGGCAAGGAATGGAGACAAGTCCAAAAAGAAAAAGCAGTTGTTGTTGAGGAAGAAGATCAATCACAGCAGAGAACAACTGACATACCCGCAGGAGTCAATAAAGCTGAGAAAATCAGATAGAGAATTAAGACTATTCATGAACATAAAGATCTGTCCAGCTCGAGGTTTACAGTGCTTGAGGAAGAGGATGAAGCTAGCACCAGTAACACCAATGTGGATGATAATGAAAAAGAAATGGAAGGAAGCAGGATACCTTTTTCCCCTGATCCTGGTAATTAAGGAGTACACTTTTATACTGGAACATTAGGGGCCTAAACAACCCCATCAAGCAAAAAGAACTAGCTAGATTGGTGTCCTTTTACAATATAGACATAGTATGTGTTATTGAAACAAAGTTTACTAGATCAAAAGGGGTGAACTATTTGAATAGGATGTGAGTCATTATAATTCATTTATGTGCTTTGATATACAAGATAGAGGGAGAATTTGTATATTATGAAAAAAAAAGAGAAATTCAACTCAATATCATACTAAGTACTAATCAAATGGTGCACTGTATGGTAAAGAGATTGGATGACTCAGCATATTATCTCACAGTAGTATATGGGAGTAATAGTATAACTGAACGGTCACTTTTATGGGATAAACTAATAAAAGTGTCTCTAAATATCACTGGTGCATGGATTATTATGGGAGATTTTAACAATGTGTTGAGAGCTGAGGAAAGACTAGGGGGAAGGCCTGTTCAAACGGTGGAAATTTAGGAGTTTAGAAGATGTGTTGAAGAATGCTAAGTCTAGGATTTAAAACATTAGGGTTTTCGGTACACATGGAATAACCGGCAGATGGGTCTAAATAGAATTATGTCAAAGATTGATAGAGTCTTAGTTAATGGACAAGGGGTGTTGAAATTCCAATACTCTTTAAATACTGTACTGCCAGAGGGTGTTTCTGACCACACCCCTCTCCTAGTCAAAACAGATGTAAGAGTTAAGCAAAGCCCTAAATCTTTTAAATACTTTAAAATGTGGAGCTTAGACCCTTGTTTAAAGAATATAGTTGCAGAGAGTTGGAATTAGGAAATCAGAGGCACTAAGTAGTACCAATTGATGAAGAAGATGAAGAGACTAAAGAAAAGCTTAAAAATACTGGAAAGAAGCAGATTCTCGGATATACAAGTGAGAGTAAAGCAGGCTCATGAAGAATCGGGAGAGGTACAAGGCAGACTTTATGGCAATCCTCAACATGAACTCTTGCAAAAAAAAGAAAAGGACAGTAGAATGAAATACTTCCAGCTATCTAGGGCTTACGAAAATTTTCTATCTCAAAAGGCTAAGGAAGAAAAGATAAAAATCGGGGATACTAACTCGGAATAATTCTTTGCTAGAGTAAAACAGCAAATGGTTCAAAACAAATTTTGGTCATATATGCAGCCTGATGGGACCTTAGAATCAGAATGGAGCAAAGTGGAGGAGCATTTTGTTAGCTTCTACGAACAACAACTGGGGCAAACTTTTGAGAGATGCATATCAAAAAGAGAAGTTTACCAACAAGGACCAAGACTCACTGTTCAGCAGCAACTGGATTTAATTAAACCAATCACAGCAAAGGAGATAAATCTAGCTATGTGGCAGATCAATGGCACTAAGAGCCTAGGGCCAGATAGGTTTGACGGTGGTTTCTTTAAAGCTGCCTGGTCAATTGTCGAAACTGATGTGATAGATGCAGTGAAAGAATTTTTTGAATCAAGGCAGCTACATAAACAAGTGAACTCGATGGTGCTTGCCCTAATCGCCAAGACAGAATGTCCAAAGCATGCAAGTGAATATGACCCATTGCATGATGCAATGTGGTCTATAAATGTATCTCCAATGTTTTAAGTGAGAGAATGAAATATGTGTTGGAAGTTTTAGTAAACGAAAATCAGAGTACCTTTGTCCAGAATAGGCTTATCCTGCATAATGTGCTGATAGTTCAGGAAATGATTAGACTCTATTGAAGGAAAAATGTATCTGAAAGGTGTTTGATGAAGATCGATATAAAGAAGCATATGACACTATGGATTGGGCATTTGTAGTAGAAATGATGAGTGGATATGGCTTCCCAGTCAAGTTCACAAATTGAATTCTGGAAGGTGTAACCACAACAACCTTTACAGTGGTGATAAATGGCTCGAATACTGACTTCTTCTAGGCGTAACAAGGATTAACGCAAGGGGACCCCATTTCCCCGTTGCTTTTTGTCCTTGTAATAGAGCATTTAACAAGAAAGTTAAAAAAGTAGCAGCTAATCCTAATTTCTTTCCACCCTCTATGTGTAGGTTTAAAGTGGACAAACATTAGTTTTGCAGATAATTTAATATTATTCAGCAAAGCTGATGAATCCACTGTTAAGAGTAATGACAGGGTTCAAGGAGTTCTCAGCTACCACAGGCTTATACACAAATGCTCAGAAATCCAGTATCTTCTTTGGAGGAGTCACAATAGAGAAGAGAAAGAGAATATGTCAGATTACAGAGTTCCAAGAAGGTGACTTTCGAATGAGATTCTTGGGAGTTCCATTATCCCCGCAGAAGTGTACACAGTCAGAATGTGATAGCTTAGTCCAAAAGATGATTGCCAGACTCAAATGTTGGAATACACGGCATCTGTCGTATGCAGATAGACTCCAGCTCATAAATTCAGTTCTATCATCAATGCATGTATACTGGGATGTAGTCTGTAAAAGAAAAGGTGAAGGGGGACTAGGAATTAGGGACATTATAATATGGAATCAGGCTGCCATTTTAAAAGAAGTCTGGAGCATAGCCAAGAAGAGTGATTCTTTGTGGATAAAGTAGTTGCATGAAATCTACATAAAAAAAGAGTCAATCTGGACAGTAGAGAAGAAGCCAGATACCAGTCGGCACTGGAAGCAGCTTCTAAAAATCAGAGATCTAGGAAGAGAAAGATTTGAAGTGGGGAAATGGAAAAAAATCACAGAATGGGATGTACAGTATCACAGTAGGTTACAACTGGCTGCTAGGAAGTGGGAAGAAAGCACCAGAAGCAGTAGTAATATGGGCTAAAATGAATGTGCCAAAACATTCATTTATAACATGGTTAGCTTGGAAGGGGTGGCTCTTAACAAAGGATAAATTGATGCTAATGTCTATCTCTGGAGTAGACCCCTAGTGTGCATTATGTCAATCTGCTCCTGAAAGTCATCACCATCTGTTCTTTGACTGTCAGATCACTGCTGAAATCTTCTTAAAGGCACAAAATTGATTGGGACTACAAGCACCACTAGAATGGACTGCATGGAGAAGAAGAGTTTTCTACATATGGAGAAAATCCAGACTGAAAATCAAAATTTGGTGTGCTACTTTGACTGCATTTGTCTATCATGTTTGGGAGGTGAGAAATAGTTGTATTTTTACAGGGAAGCGAAGGAGCAGCGAGAGTATATTTCAATTGATCAAACAGGAAACCTTTTAGAGAGTGCAAACTGTCAGCAGGAAAAAATGGACTACACGGCAGAGCATAGAATTATAGAGCGGTATTTTGCAGTCCAATAGCTTTTGTAAATTGTAGGTACTTAGACTTTTTTGGATGTAAATATTGTCCCAGTTTTGATAGATAGAAAAGTTTTTACAGTTTTTACAGTTTCATCAAAAAGAAAAACAACTTTTGAGATGAATATTAAGTTGAATTATGTGGAAACTATTTTTATAAATAAAAGACATATAGCTCGTTTGATGATAAAAGTACTGCTCAAATAAATTTTAATAAAAAAATGATACTCATAGGAAAAAATTAGTAGGTAGTGCACAAAAAGTGATGTTGTTTGAGTTTAAACTATCCTGATAATCTTAAATACATAACTCCAAAGAGAAAATTTAAAAATGAATGGATGTGATTCGATGTACATCATATCTTCATAATTTTCCCTATAAGTTATTCTTATTATGTATCATTATTCCTTAAAACAATATTGTAAAATTTGATAACTAGTTAAGTATTGCTTAGTAATCTAAACAATAAGTATACTTGTGAGAATATTTACAATTGCACAATTGAATGATAAGTATTGCACATTTAGTTAGGTAAATTATTTCATGGGATTGGACCCGCGAATTAAATGGTGGATCTTCCTTCAAATCTTGACATGTGTCGTTGGTCTTATTTATTTTAGGGTCTTTTTTTTTCAAATCTTATAAAATCCATCAAAAAAATTTTGGAAAATGAGTAAAAAAAATCTAAACTTTTGAATTATTATACTAAATAATCCATGAATAAGAGTAATTTTGTTATGCACGAATCTACTAATAGTTGACGAGATTTATCCAATAAAATTCACTGAAGTATATTCCTCAGACTGAAAATTTATCAAAATTGACAAAGCAGACTGGATGGTCATTTATTTAACGTTGATGGTTATGATGTTTTTCAAGATGGTCTTGTTTGTATAATTTAGATGGTCCCATTGATCCTCATGTTGTGTGATTTTGGATGGTCCAACTCTATTACTTTGGATTGTCTTGTTATATAATCTTGATGTTGTTGTATATTTGGATGGTCATGCTATAATTTTGATGGTTCTCCTTTTTTTTTTTCTTTTGTATGAATGGTGTTCTTGTATAATTGTTGGATTGTTGCTTTCTATAAATTTTAGAGTCTTGTCATAACTTTTTTGGATGGTTTTTCTCAATAATCTTGATGGTTTGATTATATAATTTGGGTTGCCCTGTTTTTGTTTTCTTGGGATGGTCCTGTGGTCTATTGCGTCTTTTTTACGTAATCGTGCTATACAATTTTCGATGGTCTTGTTGTAGAATTTTAATAATTTTTTTTTTCTTAGATGGTCTTTGTTATATGATTTTTCGAATGATCATACTCTATCATTTTGAAGGTTCTACTGCTGGTTTCTGGATGATCCTTCTATAAAATTTTGGAAGTTCAATTGTGAGGATTTTTTTTTTTTTGTGTATGTTTTTCTCTGCATTTTTATGATCTCGTGTTTTTTTAATGGTCGTACTCAGTAAATTTTATGGTGTGAGTATTATTTTTTTAATAATTATATATATGTGTGTGTGTATATACGTATATATATATTTCATAGTTTTAGTATAGACAAATTTGATGGTTCTACTGTTTTTCTATATGCTGGATGGAAATTCCAAGTTAAATCTACTAGAAATTGGAGAGGTGCCACAATTAAGGGGAGACTTTTACGTGGATTTACAATTACCTACAGACCCGGGGCGCGCGGGGG
Source organism: Oldenlandia corymbosa var. corymbosa (assembly GCA_949775105.1). Lineage (NCBI taxonomy): Eukaryota > Viridiplantae > Streptophyta > Magnoliopsida > Gentianales > Rubiaceae > Oldenlandia > Oldenlandia corymbosa. Next base: position 8,945,545 of record OX459124.1, read on the forward strand.
TGTGGCGTGTTGTGAAAGTTATTGTCACAAAGTTATGCACGCTTAAAATAACAAATATTACACTCGTGATAAATAAAGTATGCGTGCACAATTAGTAGTAAAGGATTGAACAATTTAATAAAAAAGACACTACTCTTCACTCTCTTTAAAACGCTTAAATAATTCAAATAGGTAAGTAGTACTCCCTCCATTCTTTTTTATATGTCTTTGAAGAGAATTTATCGAAAGAAAGAAAATTATTAATTAATGTAATTAAACAAAAATACCCGTATTTAATGGTGTATACAACTCATCACAAAGCAATAAAAATTCATTATTAACACTGTATCATTTCCAGTGCCGGGACAATGTTTGCAAAAAAAATGATCAAATATGTTTCGATTTGTGAAAACGACATATATTTAAGAAAAATCACTAAATCCTAAAACGACATATAATTAAAAAGAAATAGAGAGAGTACTTAAAATAGTCGAACTATAAATGGAACCTTAAGAACATTAAATACCTTATAAATAGGACCAAACTTAAAAAAAAAAAACCTATAATAAGGGTTAAGGGAGTATTTAAGTAAGAGACAGGATCTTAATTACGTACCTTCCAGGCGGTTCTCATCAAGATAAAGATATTGAAGGCCCTTCAAGTTTCCAATTTCTTTCGGTATAACTCCTTTCAGATTGTTATGCTTAAGACACAGTTCATCAAGTGCCCTCAAGCTTCCGATTTCTTTGGGTATGGATCCACCAAATTCATTGTAGCACAGGGCCAACATTTGCAGTTCCAAGCATTGAGAAAAATTCGATGGTATTTCACCATATAAATTGTTCTTTGACAGGTTAAGCCAGTAGAGATTCTTAAGATGGTTGCACATAGACATAGGAAGAAGGCCTGATAAGCTGTTATTCCTCAAAGCAATAACTTGGAGTGTAGAAATATTGAATATCTCTGGAGGAATAAGGCCTGAAATTTGGTTATGATCGATATCAAATATTGTCAAATTTTGAAGACTCCCGATACCTTTTGGGATACTTCCTCGAAGAGAATTGCATGACAATTCAATCTCCTCAAGGCTGGAAAGGTTAGAGATAGAAGTCGGGATAGAACCCGTGAAACTATTATTCATTAAATCCAAAAACCGAAGTTCACTCAAGTAACCAATCCATGATGGAAAATCACCCCCAAGATTGTTGATGCTGAGATCAAGAACTTCCAATCGTCGCAGACGAGACAATTCCTCTGGCAGCTCTCCATGAAAATTATTACCATACATTTCCAGAGAGACGAGAAAAGAAAGATTCCCGAGTTCTGGAGCTATGGTGCCTGAAAGACCCATATATGAAACGTTCAAGGCGGTTACTCTACGATGACGAGAACCACAACTGACTCCAATCCAATCACAAACTGAAAGAGAAGGATCGGCAGACCAATTCCTCGAAAGAATTTGGTCAGGATCAGATGTAATGAGATTTTTGAAGGCCAGAAGCGCATATTGATCAGTGGTAATATTAGTCCCTCCCAAAAAGATTGGTAGGAAACTAAGGAACAAACATAAAATTGGAAAAATGAAAGAGATCATTATTTTTTCTTTTTTTGCCAGTGTGTAAGAATTGATCAGATTCTTTTGTTTGTTTTTCTTTTTCTTCTTTGCTTTGAGTTTTGAGCTCAGGAACCCGCATTATAAATATAGAACTTTGTAGTTTGTACCAAGAATTAATAATGGTCTCCAAAATTAATTAGCAAAAAATAAATTAACCAGAAGCAACCTAATTAACGTACCTTGAGGTTGATTGATAGGCAAAAGAAACATGAAAAATTTTCTCGTTCTTTAATCATTGCGTTGATTTAATTTGACCGGATAACTGCGTCTAGTCCTTTTCATGGTCAGTTGTGCGCGTGTTTTGAATGATTTAACTTAGGACATCGACGATCTTAATTTAGACAGATTCCTCCCCATTTCATAGTTATTTTGCTATCTTTATCGGGTCTCGTTCAATCCAAAACTTTTACCATACATGACCATTGAATTATGGATAGAAGAATGACACTCACAAGTAAAAGCTTATCAACATTGTATATTTGTATTACATGACCATTGAATTATAATAAAATGTTCATCATTTTTAAAACCGATCGAACCACCATTAAATATGAAATATTAAGTCCTTCCTAAATGAGAACTTAATCTAGTGCTATTAATTAAAAGTTATATTTCATTTCGAAGAATCATCAACCTTTATTGAGAGGGGGGGAGAGAGAGAGAGAGAACAAAGTTCATCATTTGTAACCAAAAACTCATCATAAAAAACTAAAAAATAAAATAAAGAGACTTTATCATGTATATAAAAAAAATCCAATCATTAAAAAGTTAATTAATCCACCATGTTTGTAGACTAGAGTTTATCAAACACCTTAATTAAAAGTTATATTTTTTTCAAATGAAAGTCAGTTACATATCAACTAAAAATCCATCATTAAAACAAGAGAAAATCCATTATTTGTAAGAAAAGTCTATCATTAAAACAAAAACAAGTCAAAAAGATCCATTATTTTCAAACAAAGGACGTCCATCAATGTGTGTGTGTGTGAGAGAGAGAGAGAGTGAGAGAGAGAGAGAGACAGAGAGAAGATCTGTAAACAAATCATTTTTTTAATAAGTAAATTAATAAAAGAAATTCCAACACTTGTAAACTAAATGGCTGTCTAGCACCATTAATACAGTTAATGTATTATCCCTTTTTTTTCCGAAAAGAAAATCATTCGCAATAGAAAACTCCGTCATAACTATTAATAAGTGAAGACAGAAAAACATATTCATTGCAAATAGGTAGACATTTGGTTTATTGATCACGAATCTCAATAGATAGACATTGGGTTTATGAATAATTTTTAAAAATTACATAAAAGAGTTGATACATGATAGATTCTTAAAAAAAAATAAAAATAAAAACCCACATAACAAAACAAAAAGAAACATACTGAGGACTTATGGGTCTCCGTAGATGCATATTCAACTCTTTTCCGTAAAATTAATAAGTGCTGAATTCAAGTATATTAAGCTAAATAAACTGATTTTACTATAACTATTCTTCTTTTGAATTCAAGTGCTGTTATTGTTGTGGAAAATTTTCATTTGAATGGTCCATCATTTTCTTGATAGTACGTAGTGGGGTGGCAAGACTTCCAAGTCTCAAGTAATGGCCTACTATCTTGACGTATTGACTTATTGACTTTACAAGTCTTCGACGTGGATTATGGTTTAGATTTTAGAATTAAGCTCTCTGACTTGAAGTCGTCATGAATGTCCTTGCTTTTGGATCGCATAACTCCTTCAGCAGCGACTAATGCAATTAATTAAGCAGATTGTTCCCTTCCAGTCTTAATCATAGTTCGGAATTCAGCATTGTATATATTTAATTATAAGAAATCTTCTACGATCTAATTGTTCTTGTCGTTAAAAAAACCTACCTTTTCAGTGGGCAAATTGATCACAGTTGTTAGTACTTAGTGGTAGCCGCCATGCTATATGAAAAAAAAAAATTTAAAAAAAAAAACGAAAGAAAGAAACAAGTATTGATGAAATTAATTCTGAAATGGTACGTATAGCTGGTATAGATTGGCGATATTGTTGAGGATTTTCCTCAATAAATTTGTTTTTGGAATGAAAAGAGTTCCGGAGAGTCAAAAAGTCAAAAAGAAATGAACACGATGAATTTTAAGTGAATCAATCTTTAATCTCCCAAGTTTCAGCGCAAGCTAATGATTTTCTTTTTTAAAAAAAATTTGTCAGTCAACTTGGATTTACAAGTTAGATGTGATCATTCAATTTCAACCATTTTCCCTCTGTCCCCCCTCATATTTTGTTTAGTACTGTACTACTTATGTCCCAAATTAAAAGTGTACCTTGAGTTTTTAAAATTTATATGAAAAATATTATTAATCTCAAAATTCAATCTGAACTTTTTTTAGGATCCTCCAAATATATTTTAAACATGATGGGTGAGAGTTTTGTTAAATATGTTATGCAGATTGAAATTAATTAGTTCGATTTATAATATTATTCTCGTGCTAAATGCTAACCGCAAACTCCAATTTAAAACATCAGACCTATTTTTTAATTGGTAGATTAGTACGTGAAATAAACATAGTAATTCATTACAGTTTACAACAAGAAACAAAGAAGTCAAAAAATTAACTGAGTGCCAATGCCATTCCCAAAGATCTCCAAGATGACAATGCCTAAGATTTTTTAGTTAGGTTCCTTTAACGCGCAACTAGGGAGAGCATTCCAAGGGTTTGTTATGAATATAGGATATGACACAATAATGGGACCAGAACTATGAGGTCAAGGTTTACAGATAATTTGAAAGTTGGAAAAGCGTCATATAAATATTATGAAGGCAGAAAACTTGAGTGTCATCCAGATGGTCGAGAAGAAAGAATTTGTTGGCTTACATGAGAGTTTAACTCGGGGCATTTGTGATATATATGCTTCGATAAGACTGGAAAGTCAGAGAAGATATGTTTTCCGTTAATCTAATCATATAGCAAATTACATGGCATTGTTGGCTGTTAATTATCCAAATCGCTTACAGAGAATTCGTGGTTGGAGTATAATATTATTTTTTTTTTTTTGAGAAAGTACCTATATATTAATTAATTTAGAGTTCCTAAATTATTATCTTGGGCTCTTGTGTATGCTAGATTATGCAAGTCTAATACATCATTCCTACTGACTTTAATTAAATTGCATGATTCAAAACAAGAAATTAATTGGCATAATAATATAATGACTTCTTGTGCCTCCGTGGGAAGAGTTTCCGATCTTTGGTTGGTTGTTAGCAGTTCACAATCAGTTCGACTAAAGAGGATGCATCCTGCAATGCATTAAGGCAACTCATAGCCTCTGTCTGAAAGGCCGATAGTGATGATATGATGATGGATTTGAGTTGCATCAATAAATCTGTGGATGAGGTTATCTTCTAAGCACCTGCTGCTTGTCTTGAATTTGTATGAAAAGAACTATCAAAATCAATGAAAGCCTATCCTTAAGGGGTGCGTTGTTGTTGCGCAGCACTATTTATGTAGTTGTGGCGTAGCAGATCCTTTTTCAATTGACTATCTTCCGCCTGAATCATTCTCCAAGAGTGGACAGGATCAGTGGCTTGAGATCACCATATTCTGTCGTTTCTTTCTATCTAAATTCGCCAAAATATAAACAAAAATAACTCTAGATCTTCTGTTGAGGGAGAAGACTACATCCATTGACAATACCAGTTGAGAAGTGAAGTGGCATTGCCTTGTAATATTGACTAGAATTTGGGGTAAGCAAAGCTCTAAATTGCTTGTGAGATCAGGCAGGAAAAGAAGAGATACAGATCATCCTCAATCTGAGTAAAACACCTAGGGCATCTGAGGTCAATCTGCATATGGCGTTTTTGGGGACCAGCTTTTGAAGGGAGGGCATTTGAAACGGCTCTCCAGAACTGCATTTTGTGCATCAACTGAACTCTGGAATTCCATTGTCTTTTTCCATGCCTGTACTTCCTGGTGTTGTGGAGTAGCATTATGTGGTTGGCATCTAAATCTAGCATTCAAAGCAGTTTGATATCCGGATTGGACTGCGTACTTCCCATGAGATGTATGTTGCCAAATCAAAGTGCCATGTTGTTCATTCCTGGCTGGATCGATAAAAATACAAGTGATGTATGGGATGATGTGATATGGGAAGATGGTTCTCAAAAAGGGTAACTTCCACTAGCCATTTCTTCGAATGAGGTCCCTTACTTTGAGATTTGAGTGAGTGGATAGGAAAGAATTCTGTTGGACATGATTTGGGTAATTTGGGATCCATTCCTCAACAGTTCCAATGGTTCTTCCCGAAATGACTTTCCATTTGGTGTCATTCTGTAAGAGTTGAGCTCCCCATAATACACTCTTGTATCCCCATGTGGGATTGGTTGGAGGTTGGAGCTGAGGAAAGCTAAGAGAACTACGGTATTTGTCCCTCTATATGCTGGAAATAAGGGAATCGGGTTGGGTTATTATTTTCCAAGCATGCTTTGTTAGTAAGGCTTGATTAAACTCCTTGGTCGCTTTCAGACCCAAACCTCCCTGGAAAATGGATTTGCTGATTTTCTTCCATGATCGCCAATGGATGCCTTTAGTTTGGGAGTCACCTTTCGACAAGTCGTCGACACACGAGTCAAATATTAGTTACCTACTTAATACAATTACTAGTAGTAAAGCAGAAAGCAGGGTCGATCCCACAGAGAAGTAATACTAATTACCAGGTATAAATTACTCCTATTATTATCTAGATAAATGATGATCTCAGATTTATAAAATTTAAACCTAAAATAAAAGCAAATAATATTAATTCAAATAATCAGACAAAGAAAACCTAGGACATTGGGTTCACCTACCGAATATTTGGGTTAGTTCAATTCACAAATATCTGACTTTTAACTTCCATTAATCTCACAACGATTCACCTAATTAAGAACTATACACTCTCGTGTTATAATTCTCTTACTTATATTAACCCTATGACTACTCTCGTGACTATAGGGATTAACAAAAGCACATTAAGACCATTAAGATTCAAATATTGCAAAGGTTATAATCTTACTCTCGTAGCTTACAACCTAAGTTTATTATTCCTACGAACTAATATTAATCTTCCACTCTCGCTACTTCGATTGATATCTTCAGACATGCAAATAGTGGCCAATTACTTACACGAATTAAAACAAGAATAACAGATATTAATTAATGGAAAAATCAAATAATAATGAACCAAATAAACTAAATAAATTCGGTGGCTATACCCAAGCCCTAGATTATAGAATTTTAGCCACTAAACATTATTAAAATTAATTCAACAATATTTAGAGACATAATAAAGAAAAAAAATAAATTAAATAATTAAAACTCCAAAACCCGAATGGAGCCAAAAACCGCCAAAACTCCCCGGCGGCTTCCTTGCTTTCGCTTCTCCTTCTTCTCGGTTGCTGCTTCAAGTGATGATGATGCTGTGCAAGAGATGGAGAAGGTCGTGGTCGGCGGAAGGATTTTGTACGGTGGTGTAGTCTCGGTGGTCAGAGGTGGAGGGAGATGGAAGGGCTGCATGGAGGTGAAGGTTCGGTGGGAGATGGAGGAAGAAGGTGCAAGGTGGAGAAAAGATGATGCTGCCGGCTGGTCTCGGTTTCGGTGGTGGTGGGCTGAAACAGAGGTGGTGCGGTCTCGGCGGTGAAGAGGCAGAGGTGGTTATGGATGTGGAGAAGAGGAAGAAGGTAGAGCTCCGGTGGGTTTTGGTGATGATGAAGAGAGGTGAAGAGGAGAAAGCTACCGCCCGTGGTTTTGGTTTCGGTGGTGGTGCGTGGATGAGGGAGACAAGGTGGAGAAGGAGGCTGCCGGTGAAGGAGTTGGGAGTTTGGTGGTTCGAGAGTTGCCGAGCAGCGGTGATGGAGTTTTAACCGTAGGGTTTCGGTCAGTTTTCGGTCCAGTTCTGTTGTAAAAATAAATCCCTAATCCTCCTTTTATAGGCTTCTGGCTAAATCCTACTTCTTGGAGATCAAGAAAACTTGTTTCCCAAATAATATCGGGGTTAAAATTCTTATCCAATTCCAATCCCAAATCAACCGTATAATCATAAGCTTCTCGGCCAATTTTCCAAAAACAAGAACATTCCAAAATTGCATCATTGGCCCTTCAATTCTCTAAACTCATTAATTTCTTCCCCATTAATTGCTCCAATCTTCAATTCTTTCCCATTGAGTTGCTTTTAGTTCGATTTTAGCTCAAAACTTCAACAATTCTTCATTTGAGTACAATTCCTACAATTAAAGATAAGATCACATAAATAGTTTATTTGTACTCAAAATATATTGCAAAAATCACAAATTAGGGATATAATAAATAGGTAAAATATAAGCATATCAAATACCCCCAAACTTGAATTATTGCTTGTCCTCAAGCAATCCCAAACATTAAACAAACAAAAACATTTAATTATTTAATTTGGCGGCCTCAGAGATTCAATCACATCATATAACACAAAGATTTCGACTACCTCTAGTATGGACTACCTAACAATGCAAACCATAGTTACTTTTAGCCCCACGCTTGCGTGTGTGTGCTTCGTTTCTTAGGGACATCACTTCATATTTAACATAGAAAACAAAAGCTCTACTGCAAATATGCCATTTTACTTTAACAACAGACTCACATTTCATATCATATTTCAATGCAATGGATCACCAAACATACTATGAAGTAGAAGGACTTATCTCACAGACAACCTATTCCCCCTCGTAACCCATTCTTCGGTCCATGCGGCTTTTCTTCAGGACTCTTTCCAACTCAGGCCACTACCCAGAGCATTTCTCCACTCCTGTACATAGTGGCTCAGCAACTTAGGGCAGTCTAGACATCTATTTTTCCTCACCGGGCCTGAGGACTCTCCGCTCAGGTTGCCAATTCCTCACCTCTCAATGAGGCTAGCATCAACATTGAATGCTCTTCCTTTCTCCCTCATTAAAATTTACCTAACCTCAGAAGCATCCGCCAACACCCCTCCCCCAAACTTACTTAACACAAAGTGTCAAAGCAATAAGGGTTTTTTAAGGCTGATATTGGGTTAATGCCTTGCTTTTCCTTCACAACATGATGGGTTCCACATACAAATCATATAAGTATGAGTGAATCAAACACAACTTTTCATGGCATATCTACATCAAACTTATGCAACTATGTCTCACTTTAGGCTTATCCCACAGTCACGACTAAGTGCAAAAGAAACAGGGTATTCAAAGCAACATACAGAAATACATAAGTTAATCAATACATTCAAAATAGCTTAATTCTTACATGTTATAGATAATCAAACCAACTTCATCATAGGCCTTTTTGGATTTTTCAATTTTTCAATTTTTATGGGTTTTTTATTTAAGAAAGATAAACACAAAACGCATTCCTCTCCCCCACACTTAAAGTATACATTGCCCTCAATGTATAAAACACAAAAGACACACAACTAAGTGTAAAGAAAAGAAAAGACAAAAATAAAAAGAATGAAAAGAAACGACACAACCTTGGGAATGCAAAACAGAGCACCGGAATTGTTGAATAAACTGTTGCAACTGCCGTCCAAGCACACGACCAACTTCTTCAAACTTTTGGATGTTTCATTTTCAGCATCACTGGACACCAGAGTTTTGCTCGTCCAACAAACCTAATTGCAACACTAAAGTAAATTAGAAAAACAAACCTAAAAACAGATGATTAAGAAAAACCACGAAAATCCAGAAATCAAAATATCTCCAGATAATCAGGAACAAAAAACTTAACCATCAACTTATTAACAAAAGAAAAAGAAAAATAAAGCAAAATAAAGAATTGGGTTGCCTCCCAATAAGCGCTTCTTTAAAGTCATGAGCCGGACTATATGGCTGATCAATCAGGTGGACGCTCAATCAAAGAGTGGGAACCCCTTTGATACATCATTCTTCTTTCGTCTCCAACTGCACCTACATCACTGATACACTTGTCAGGAGGGTCATCAAAATTAGCAATAAACACATCATTTTTATCTGGCTCCTTAACAGAATCTAATCTAAACACATGATGAGTAAATGCAGGGCATTTGTAATTTTCAGAAAAAGTGAACTCCACGGATTCTTCTCCAATATGAAATTTTAAACTCCCCTTTTTAACATCTATAACAGCACCAGCTGTAGCTAGAAATGGTCGACCTAAAATAATTGGCACATTAGCATCTTCTTCCATATCTAACACAACAAAATCAACAGGGATATAAAATTTCTTCACTTTTACCAGCACATTTTCCAAAATCCCTTTCGGATGAGTTATGGATCTATCAGCTAACTGCAAAGTGATGTTAGTTGGTTTCAAATGTTTCAAACCAAGCTTTCTACAAACAGATAAAGGCATCAATGAAACACTAGCACCTAAATCACATCAAGCTTTATCAAAACAAACATCACCCATAGAGATAGGAATAGAGAAACTCCCTGGATCACTCAATTTTGAAGGCAACTTTCTCTGAATGACAGCACTACACTCCTCAGATAATGCAATTGTCTCAAAGTCTTCTACTTTTCTTCGATTGGAGATGATCTCCTTCTAGAACTTCCCATAAGCCGGAATCTGAGCTAAAGCATCTGCAAAAGGAATGTTAATATGCAATTGCCTAAAAATTTTCAAAAATTTCTCAAACAACCTATCTTGCTTGGTCATATGGAGTCTGCGGAAAAGGCACTGGTGGAACATAAGGTTTAAGCGGTGGTGGCACATATATCTTTTCTTCCTCTTGTTCCACTTTCTCCACTTTTTCTTCATTAATCTGCTTACTCTCTACTTTCTTCTCATCAGTGGCCACATTCACTTCAGTGGTCTTTGGTTCTTCCTTGTCACCCAACTGCTTTCCACTTCTCAACATGATAGCACTACAATTTTCACGAGGGTTGATTTCAGACTTGCTTGGCAGTTGACCTTGCCCACGAGTATTCATGGCGGAGGCCATTTGACTCATTTGCATCTCCAAGGTCCTATGAGCAGTACTCAGTTGATCTAACCTTGCTTCAATTCTGTTAGACCGTTCAGGTGTTTTCACTCAACAATTTCTCCATTCTCTCCAAACTTGCCTCTGTTGCTGACTTAGGTGCAGATTGGTATGACTTTGCTTGGAAACCAGGAGGGTTTTGAGGTCTTGCATTAAAGTCTTGAGCCCCTTGATTATTCCAAGAGAAGTTTGGATGATTTCGCCAACCAGGGTTGTAAGTATTGGAGTAAGGATTTTTCTGCTGCTGAGGCTTGCTGAAATTAGAGACATATTGTGCACTTGCCACTTGCATACATTCAGAACTCAAATGAGGACCTCCACAGAACTCACAGACAGTGGCATGGAAGACTGCATTAGCATTTACAAGATTACCCATCGCCTTGGTCAGTGCATCTATCTTTGCGTTCATGGCACTTAGTTCATTGACTTCATACACTCCAGCAGGCTTCTTGGAAACACTTCTCGAGTTCGACCATGGATTCCTATTCTTTGCCATAGTTTGAAACAATTCATAGGCATCATCAGTTGACTTATCCATTAGTGAACCTCCAGCTGCAGCATCCACATTGTTTCTTGCAAAGTCTGTTAATCCTTGATAGAAAGTCTGAACTAGAGTACTTTTCTCAATACCATGGTGAGGATATCTTCTTTGCAATTCCTTGAATCTTGTCCATGCAGCATGAAATGTCTCATCATCTTCTTGAATAAACCCAGTAATTTGATTTCTCAATTTCACTGCCTTATGTGGTGAGAAGAAATTGATCAGGAATTCCTTGTAAAGCTCATCCCAAGTTGTGATGGAACCAGGATCGCAAGTATTCAACCAATTCTTCGCTTCTCCCCTCAATGAAAAAGGGAAAAGTCTTAGCCGGATTGCATCTGACGTCACACCATTTATGTTAACAGTACAGATCTCTAAAAAGTTGTCAATATGCGCATTTGGATTCTCATTGTTAAAACCAGAGAATTGATTCTGCTGCACCATCTGGATCAATGCTGGCTTGAGCTCAAAGGTATTCGCAGCAATGGTAGGTCTAGTAATACTTGACCTAATAACATTCTCCGTAGGTGTAAAGTAATCCCTCAGTGTCCGAGTGTTTACTTTGTCGCCCATGGTTTCACTCTGATTCTTCTCTTTTCTTAGTTTTGCTTCTTTTCTGTTCGCACGAGCTGTTCTTTCTATCTCTGGATCAAATTGTAAAGTCTCAGAATTAGCACTTCGCATATAAAAATAAGACAAAAATATTTAAAAGAAATCACTAAAATAGTAAGACAATAAAATAAATAAAATAAAAAAAACAAATCTAAACTAATAAAAGAAAGTAATCTAAATTTGATATTAGTTGCCTTCCCCGGCAACGGCGCCAAATTTGACAAGCCGTCGTCACACGAGTCAAATATTAATTACCTACTTAATACAATTACTAGTAGTAAAGTAGAAAGCAGGGTCGATCCCACAGAGAAGGAATACTAATTACCAGATATAAATTACTCTTATTATTATCTAGATAAATGATGATCTCAGATTTATAAAATTTAAACCTAAAATAAATAAATAAAATAAAATAAAATAATATTAATTCAAATAATCAGACAAAGAAAACCTAGGACATTGGGTTCACCTACCGAATATTTGGGTTAGTACAATTCACAAATATCGGGCTTTTAACTTCCATTAATCTCACAACGATTCACCTAATTAAGAACTATACACTCTCGTGTTATAATTCTCTTACTTATATTAACCCTATGACTACTCTCGTGACTATAGGGATTAACAAAAGCACATTAAGACCATTAAGAATCAAATATTGCAAAGGTTATAATCTTACTCTCGTAGCTTACAACCTAAGTTTATTATTCCTACGAACTAATATCAATCTTCCACTCTCGCTACTTCGATTAATATCTTCAGACATGCAAATAGTGGCCAATTACTTACACGAATTAAAACAAGAATAACAAATATTAATTAATGGAAAAATCAAATAATAATGAACCAAATAAACCAAATAAATTCGGTGGCTATACCTAAGCCCTAGATTATAGAATTTTAGACACTAAACATTATTAAAATTAATTCAACAATATTTAGAGACATAATAAAGAAAAAAAATAAATTAAATAATTAAAACTCCAAAACCCGAATGGAGCCAAAAACCGCCAAAACTCCCCGGCGGCTTCCTTGCTTTCGCTTCTCCTTCTGCTCGGTTGCTGCTTCAAGTGATGATGATGCTGTGCGAGAGATGGAGAAGGCCGTGGTCGGCGGAAGGATTTTGTACGGTGGTGTAGTCTCGGTGGTCAGAGGTGGAGGGAGATGGAAGGGCTGCGTGGAGGTGAAGGTTCGGTGGGATATGGAGGAAGAAGGTGCAAGGTGGAGAAAAGATGATGCTGCCGGCTGGTCTCGGTTTCGGTGGTGGTGGGCTGAAATAGATGTGGTGCGGTCTCGGCGGTGAAGAGGCAGAGGTGGTTATGGATGTGGAGAAGAGGAAGAAGGTAGAGCTCCGGTGGGTTTTGGTGATGATGAAGAGAGGTGAAGAGGAGAAAGCTACCGCCCGTGGTTTTGGTTTCGGTGGTGGTGCGTGGATGAGGGAGACAAGGTGGAGAAGGAGGCTGCCGGTGAAGGAGTTGGGAGTTTGGTGGTTCGAGAGTTGCCGAGCAGCGGTGATGGAGTTTTAACCGTAGGGTTTCGGTCAGTTTTCGGTCCAGTTCTGTTGTAAAAATAAATCCCTAATCCTCCTTTTATAGGCTTCTGGCAAAACTCTACTTCTTGGAGAGCAAGAAAATTTGTTTCCCAAATAATATCGGAATTAAAATTCTTATCCAATTCCAATCCCAAATCAACCGTATAACCATAAGCTTCTTGGGCAATTTTCCAAAAACAAGAACATTCCAAAATTGCATCATTGGCCCTCCAATTCTCTAAACTCATTAATTTCTTCCCCATTAATTGCTCCAAACTTCAATTCTTTCCCATTGAGTTGCTTTTAGTTCGATTTTAGCTCAAAACTTCAACAATTCTTCATTTGAGTATAATTCCTACAATTAAAGATAAGATCACATAAATAGTATATTTGTACTCAAAATATATTGCAAAAATCACAAATTAGGGATATAATAAATAGGTAAAATATAAACATATCACCTTTCCAGATGAAGTTGCCTATGATGCTATCTGCTTTGTGTAGCGTGGAGACTGGAAGCTTAAATACTCCCATTGGGTATACAAGCATTGCAGACAGTGTTAATTTTGCTAAAGTCACTCGTCCAGAATATGACAAATGTTTCATTTTCAGATTTGCAAACTTATTGAAAAGTCTGGTCGTGAATGCTTTGAAGATATCCTTCTGTTTTTCCTTCAAATCTAGGGATGATCCCAGATATTTACTCTAGAAAGTACCTTCTGGTATCCTAGTAGTAATATGTATAAGACCTCTCGTGACAGCAGAAGTGTTATGGCTCAGTAAAATTGATGACTTCTAATAGTTAATCTTTTGGCCAGAATAGGTAGCATAGATGTTAATGAACCCTGTTAATGCTTGAATTGTTGATTCCTTGGCTTCAATAAAGAATAAGCTATTATTAAAATACATGAGGTGATTGATTCGTGGAGCATTTCGAATAAGCTTGACTCCAAGTCCTGGAAACTGTTTAATTTCTTCTCTGATTGATGAAGACAAAACTTGCTGACACAGTATGAAGCGATATGGTGACAATGGACAACCTTGACGTATGCTTGTTTTTGGGGAGAAAAATGGAAAACTGTCACCATTGAATTGGATGGAATATGTTACTGAAGTAACACAAAACATGATTAGACGTGTTATGTTTTCTGGAGATCCAGTGTTTTTCAGAACAACTTCCCAAAAGGGCCATGGAACACTATCATATGCCTTGCTCATGTCCAGTTTGATAGCTACAAGCCATAGATCTTCATCTTTTTTCCTGATGCATTCAATTACTTCATGATCAAAGAGAATATTTTCGCTTATATTTCTCCAGGAACAAAGTCGTTTTGATCATCAATCAAATGAGTGATGCAGGATTTAAGCCTGTTAGTTATCAACTTTGTGAATACTTAACATTGCACAGGCTTATAGGCCTGAAGTCATTGGGTGACACAGGATATAGAATCTTTGGAATAAGTACCAGGTTGGTTTGGCTCCACTCAAGTGGGAATTGTTGTTGGTTGATGGCATCTAGGATAGTAGTTTCCACATCTTGAGCAATGATGTATTTGTAGGTTTTGTAAAATCCAGCTGGTATGTCATCAGGACCTGGGGCTTTCCATGGAGACATTTGGCTTACAACTTACCAAATTTCAGTTTTAGTGAAGGGTTAAGCTATCATGCTCTTTTGTTGAGACGTAAGGACTTCTTTAACATTCTTAAAAAGATGTTGCATGAAAGGTGACTGTTGAGGATCAGTTGGACAGTCTGGATTGTTGGTGTAGATTCTTTCAAAATTTTGCTGCAAAAGATTAGCTATGCTTTCAGTTTCAGAATCTTGTAGATTCAGTAATCTAACTGTCCCCTCCCCCACCCCCCCTTCCTTCTTGTTTCCATTTGTGGAAGAAACTAGTATTTCTATCCCACCGGAGACGCCAGATTAATTTGGATCTTTGCTGCCAGTAAACTTGTTGAAACTGCAGTGTTTCCTCTAGTTCCTGTCTAGCAGTTGCCAATTGTGAAAAAAGGTGTTGATCCTGGGGGTTGGATTCCCACTGCATTTGCAAAGAAGTTAGTTGCATGTTAAGCTTATGGACTAATTTCTCTAAATTACCAAATCTGTCACTGCTCCAGTTCTGGAGGCTTGTAAAACTTGTTTGTAATTAGCATGACATCTTTTCTTGTTTGTTGGGAATCTGTAAAGTGCCTCGTGTCCAAGCTGCTTGTACAAGCTACTTTGATTGAGGGCTTTGTGACCAAAATTGTTCAAATCTCTTTCTGCTTTTGGTTTTCTGTTTCTTTTCCTTGATTTGAACAAGGCTGGGAGCATGATCTGACACCGGAAATGGAAGGTTACGAATGATTTCTTTGTTAAAGCATGTTAGCCATTGCCTGTTGACAAATGCTCTATCCAGCCTTTCAAAAATCACATCACCATTTTGCTTTTTGTTTGTTCAAGTGTACCAGCATCCAACATGTGGAAGTTCCTCCAAGTCATGATTTTGTAAAAATTGCTGAATTGACCTTGTATCTTGGCCTCTTACTAGTCGTCCTCCATCCTTGTCTTCTTGACTAGTGACTTGGTTAAAATCTCCTAAAACAACCATGGGATAGTTCAAATGGCTGAGGTTGACATTAAGTTGGTTCCAAAATTTGACCCTTCCTTAACGTGAAGGCCGTACAAGAGAACCCCTAACCATTCAACTCTAGAAGGTTCGCAGACCTTTACTACTATTACATTACTAGTGTGTTGTACTATGTAAAGTTGCACACCAACCTGCCAAAATAAAGCCATACCACCACTAAGACCCACCACTAAGAGTTCTTAAAACTAGAAGTTTGTTGCCATACTGTCATAGTAGTATTATTAGCCCTAGTTTCCATAAAAAAAAAAAAACAAAATAGACGGTTTATAATGCTCACATAAACTACTAATAGAATGCTTTGTAGAGGCATTGGTAATACCCCTACAATTCCATGATAATATACTCATTCTAGTGAAGGTAGTTGATGTGGTTCAACCACCACAAGACGCTCCACCTCTCCCTCAATCATCCTATCATCATCTCCTATTGCCTGATCTCTGAGTTGACTATGTGCTTCTGAGTAAGGGTTCTGCTTCTTCTGTGGCCTATCCTCCTCTTCCTGTGATCTCCCTGGACTTCTTTTCTTGCTGCCACTAGAAGCATCTGAGTCTGATGAAAGTTGAAAATCCATCCCAACTGTCATAAGCCATGGACCAGAGTTGGAGGCGTTGGACTTTTTGGCGACCTTGTTTGATTTCCTGTGACCTCGTGTTCTGCCATGTTGACATTTTCTGGTGTTGTATCTCAGTAGGATGTCCTTCTTGTGTTGAGTCCCCGCATCTGTATTAGAAGTACATTTTCGGACCTTCATCATGTGTGTGTCAAATGTAGTTCCTGAATAAGCATCACTCTCATCCTCCAATAGCGGTGCCGAAATTGTCCATCCCGAGGCCTTGTTTTTGGGAGGCTGAGCAGTTTTGAAGGCGTGTTTGGCTGATCTGGAGTGCTTCCTTGCTGTTGAATAGTACTCTTGAGTCTCCTGGAAGGAATCTGCAACATGGCTATTTCTTGGCGGAGACTGGGGATTAGCTATACTAGAGGAAGACTGAGATACAGGGGAGAGTACTTTCTCTCTGCCTATGACTGAAACAGATAGTATAATATAGAAAACATAATTGGGAGAACCATGAACATCAGTATAAGGGGGATAATCAGGGACATGGGGATAAAAATACTTGGGATATAATCCATATTTTCCAACGCATTTTCTGGTGGTGGGACTGGAATTAGGTAAAAGGAGTCTGGCATCTCCAATGCAGTGGAATATCCTTGGAAAGTTCCTTGATAATCATTTGAAACAAATTGTGAATGAGGAGTGTGAAAAGTACCTTCTGTTGGGGAATCAAAGACAACAACATCTTCCACCGCCATTGCTGCTGGAGCTGCATACCTTCCATTCGCATAAACGCTATTGTCCCTGAAGCCATTTTGTGGTGCATGAGATCTTGGTGGGATATAATCATCACTTAAGTAATCATTCGGGTGGAAGCTCCCTGAACTATACCCATCTCCATTATCAGGGATTTACAGTGATGATCTTCATCATCTTCATTGTGGTCATCAGCATTATTATCATCATTGTCATCATCATCTCCTGGAACATTAGCTGGATGCCACGCCACTGGTTCTGGCTCATCCAACTCTGTGATCTGGAAGCCATCCTGGATGAAATGTTCAGGAACAGAGCTGTAGTAATCTCGAATGTGTAGATACTTGTCGTCCCAGATTCTGGAGCATCTCTTCTTTTTGTGACCATGCGATCTCATTAATGCTGCAAACATGGGTTTAGTGGCATCAATTAACAAAGGGGAGCAATTCTTCACTGCCTTCTCAAGAAAATATTTATCCAGAAATTGATTAAGCTCTGCCTCATCCACCATATAGCATCGATTCAGCGGATGACCCAAGCAACCACAGCGCTGACAAAACATGTGAACCGCCTCATATTTGCACTGGATCTTGCCCAGTTTACCATTGCATTTTGTGAAGTGGAAGCTTGGAGTCAGAGGATTACAATGTTCCACCCATACTTGCTCTGATGTAAGTGGATTTATGGAGAGATACACAATCTTCCTTGAGTAGGGCTACCTCTCTCACTCTTTTTGCAAGATTTCTGGCTACATGGTAGTTGAGAGAAGCGATTGGCCTCCATGCAGGCGCACCCAAAGACTAAGTTTAGTGATTCTGATATTGTCCAAACTTAGATCTTCATTATCATAGCAGCGGCGAAGGATCAACAACCCCCCATTGACTGCATATGGACCATTGTCAAGGACCGTGAGTAGATCTACCCCGGAGCCAATTAGAAGATGAAAAAATTTCTATCATGGTGCAGCAGTCGGGAGTACATGGGCCAATTATTGATCATGTAATTCTACATTTGAGTATCAGTGACTTCCCGATCATCCATGAGATAACAAAGCAGAGAGAATCTTAGATTCTCCCGGGACAAATGAATATTTGCATCTGTCAACAAAACATTCTGCGATATGAGATAAGGAGTGTTGATGAGTTGTGGATGCACATCCACCCCCGGAGTGAAATCTTGCTCCTCTTCAGAGAATTCATCACCTTGGATAGACACTGCAGTTACCAAATCATTATCCATTGCATGTCAATAACTCATGATGAGAAGTAATTTTGTTGAGAGTGAAAAATAGAATTCGAAGTAGATGAATCTATTTTGAAGGTTATAGTACGGGAAAGGTTAGATCTGAAAGTGATTGCTGGGGAAAAGGTTTGAAACAAGAGGAGAAAGTGATGGATGATTCAAATGGGAAGAGGCCAACACTACAATGAATTAATCAGGGTGTAAATTTTTGGAATCTGGTGAGATTGTGGCTGCTAGGGAAACACAAAGTTATTTTGTGGACTAGTTTTTGACTGAGCATTAAAGCAACTGAAGAAATGGTAGTATTCAGTTCCTTGGAACAACAAGCAAACAAAAAGGAAAAATAAAGGCAATATTTGGTATCATTGGAAGGAAAGTTAAAACGGTAAAGGAAGTAATGGATCTTATCAAAATTAAGATCTGGGGGGATTTTTAAAAGGGGTTAGGATAGTGGACCATCATTTGCATGCCATCCAAATGGCAAAAGTTGCAGAGAATGTTTGCCAAATATTAATGCATGCGATGATTTTCAAGAAGCTAAGGATTATGTATGTGGGTAGATTTAGTGTATTAGCTGGATTTTAGGGAAAGTGAAAAGCCTTTCTAACTTGGAGAAAGAGAGGACTTTCGCTCTCTTGGTTTTTAGAAAGAGAACACGAGTATAATATTTTCGGGTCTCAAATCACTAGAATTTTTTAATTTAATTTACTTTTTGTCATTGAGTTTAGTGCCTCCTTATGTGTACTAAAAAATTTTTTAGAAAAAAACATTCTTTTTTAAGAGTAAATAATTCATTTGGACAAACATTTGGTGTTTTATTCTAAACATAATTTTTTTAAAATTTATTTTTGGAGTTGACATTCAAGAAAATAGGTGGGTTTATTTTTTCAAATTTTTAGGAAGTACTTTGTATTGAAAACTCACAGATTTGTCAGGAATTCCGGCCTAGGAGATAATGCCCAGAGAGTTCCAATATCGAGACCAATAAATAAGTAAGAACCCACCTCAACCTAAAACCTTATGGTGATAGATTTTGGGACTAACTTCCTTATTATCTGGTCTTTATTGCTCCCAGATAGCGATGCGGGACCATTAACCTACTCATGAGCTCAACAATCTCTGTCGTCATGAGTAACTCATCACA
The DNA here is from genome assembly GCA_949775105.1 of Oldenlandia corymbosa var. corymbosa. Classification (NCBI taxonomy): domain Eukaryota; kingdom Viridiplantae; phylum Streptophyta; class Magnoliopsida; order Gentianales; family Rubiaceae; genus Oldenlandia; species Oldenlandia corymbosa. The sequence goes on from OX459124.1 coordinate 8,965,133, forward strand.
TTAAAGCCCAATTCCTTTTTCAATGGCAGCCACACTAAGCCCATCTCTACTCCAAGTCGGAAAGACGACAACTTCCGGAGTACAGAGTTCCATGGGTCAATCAAGGTGTACAACTCTAAAAGGCCCAGATAGCCCATTTGGACCAATAAACCTTTAGCTCAGATACAACTTGTCAGGAATTCCAGTCGGAGAGATGAGGCCCAGAGAGTTCCAATATCAAGACCAATAAGTAAGTAGGAAATCCACCTCAACCCAAAACCTCAAGGTGATAGGTTTTGGGACCATTTTACTTATTAACTACTCTCTATTGCTCTTAGGTACTGATGTGGGACATTTAACTTACTCATGAACTCAACAATCTCCCCCGTCATAAGTAACTCACCACATCAAAACCCAATTCCTTTTTTCAATGTAACCGCACCAAGCCCACTTCTACTGCAAGTGGGAAAGGCGATAGCTTCTGGAGTACCGAGTTTCATGGGTCAATCCAGGTGCACAACTCTCAATGGCCTAGATAGCCCATTAGGTCCATCTAACCTTTGGCTCTGATACCACTTGTCAGAAATTCCGTCTGGTGAGATAAGACCCACAGAGTTCCAATAGCAAGCTCAATAAATAAGTAAGAAACCTACCCAACCTAAAATGTCAAGGTGATAGGTTTTGGGACTAAATTACTTATTAACTGCTCTCTATTGCTCCCAAATACTGATATAGGACAATTAACCGACTTGGAATAGAGGTGGGTTTGGTACAGTTACAACGGAAAACAAAATTAGACTTTATTGTGGTGAGTTACTCATGACGGGGGAGATTGTTGAGGTATTGAGCAGGTTAATTGTCCAACATCAGTATCTGGAAGCAATAAAGAGTAGTTAATAATTAAGTTAATCCCATCACCTATCACATTGAGGTTTTAGGATGAGATGGGTTTCCTACTTACTTATTGAGCTTGCTGTTGGAAAGCTCTGAGCCTTATCTCTTGGGTCAGAATTCCTGACAGATCCTATTGATGGGTCGAAAAGGAATTCCGTTCCTTAGCTTAGATATTTCATCGAAGTACGACAAAGGATTGCCTACACCAATTTACTACACTACTTCCTAATCCACATCTCATTTTTTCTTAGTCTAATCCATAGTAGACATTTGTACAGTTGTATCAATAAGATTATCACAAAAATAAAAAAACCATGGTTATTAATAAGCATTACTGTTACATACTAGCTATCTTTATTTTCTTATTTGTGGCATTAGGAAATAGTAATTGAGACTTTAATTTTTAATTGTAATTCTTTTGTTTGCCACCAATCAAAAGTATTGGGAATATGCAACAATTTGGAATTGAAGTGTAAAAAAAAAAAAAAAAGGTAGTTGGCATTAATAGCATATGTTATTAAAAGTAGAGAGGGATAATGGTGTATTTGGAAAGTTTAATTAATGTTACATTAGAAATGAAGTACGACAAATCAAAAAAAAAAAAATAGTGTTAGGTTCATTCTAAAACAACAAATAAAAAGAAATTAGAGGTAGTATATACCTCTAAACAAATAAATCATCAAAATATTTGATCTATGTGAGCAAAAAGATGTCACCACTTCCTTCACCAAATTTTTTTTTTTAAAAAAAAAAAGACAAGTGAGCACCTTTAAATATTGTATCGGTTTTATTAATTTGTTGCCTTTCAAAATCAGTTACCTTTCTTATGAAAACCAATGATCATGCCTAAGAACGCTTCTGTTTAAGTAATTCATAAGCCACACATAAGTGCAAGCAACATGAGTTACGAACATATCTGGGAGCAACTTTAATCTAGTCAATTGAATGGTTCAGTAAAAATTATAACCATTGGATGAGAGTAAATCACTATCTTGTAAGATTATTTGCAGTATATTATATACAAATACAATAGAATTCCCATAAATCATGTAAAACTTCTTTATCGCCCAAATTTTATCTACGCTAAGATCTCTATCAAAACCAAAAACACACATATTTCACCAAAAACTACTACCTATGACTCGGGCACGTGAGAATGTGACTTCCCCAAGTGGACACACAGAATGATAAACAAAAAGGAACCTAGGGTCATCCTCCACTCATCTCTATAAAGTTGTGTTATGGTTTTATTAACTTCTTTTTCATATATGGATTATGTCTAACCAGACACTTTTATACCTTACATTCACTCTCATACTCGAACGGAGTCCCAACATAACCAAACCAACTATATCTTTATGTCAATTTTCATTACATTGAGCCATTAAGTACCTAAGCCTTATGGGATCACACATGCCAAACAACCAAGTCTCCTTGATGATTGAAACCATTTGTTATTCCGCTGTCATGGACTGGTTTAAGAAATTCTAAACTATGTTTTACCTGCTCAAGATTCCATAGTATGCATGCACCCTAAAAGGTTGATTTAAACACTAAAACTAATAACAATAAATCATATAGGAGTATTACCAAAAAATACTTGTATAGATAAGAGGGATTAGACCCTAAAGAATAGTTTAACTACCTGTATATACAGATACAAACACCCAAGGATGCATTACAATGTTTTTAGCAAGAATACAAAGCAAAGTAAAGAGCTAGGAGAAGAAGGAACTCAGGGAGTTGATACTGTTTTCAGGTGACTTCCTCGAGAAATCTTCCGACTTCCCCGAGTGCAGAAGCTCCTCCTTGCTACTCCTTTTTCACTCCTTTAAGTTTTCTATCTAACTCTCTTTTTTACTGTCTTCTTCTCTCTCTGATTGATTTCTTATTTGCTATTGATCTTCTTTGTTATATAGAACTTGAGGGATGACACTTTTTACTATTTTAGTCTCCATGAAATCAAGGAGTCAAGACCTACTTTTTGGGATGGTCCTTGATTCACCTTTTTGGAGTCATACATCTATGTCCTCTTGTCTCTAATCACCTTTTTGGGTTGCTTTTCACCACGAAATTAGCAACATCAAATCAGCTCCCTTCCTTAGCTTCTAACCTTCCAAAATCTAATCCTTGAGCCTCCATTGGTGCAACTCCTTTTCCGGTTCAAGTCCCATCAGCAACAACAACAGTAGCCACTCTGGGGAGTGATGTTGATGGCTTCTTGAGTGGCTACAATCCTCCAAAACCTTGCCCTTTCTAACAAATACAGAAAACTTATTTAAAGCAAAACTAATTCTCTCTGATTGGACTTATTTACAAGTGAAAAGGAGGCTAAATATACTTGCTAAAACATGTAAATTTGACCCTCATCAGTCTCCCAAACTTGAAGATTTGCTTGTCCTCAAGCAAACAAATTCCAAACCTGAAGAATTGCTTGTTCTCAAGAAAATAAACCTAAACTCCTTCCTACTGACTCTAACAACAAGAGCAAACAGAAGAAAAAGAAAAGCAGAAATACAGGCAGAAGAAGTAACACAAAGAGGAAAATGAGAACACAAACAAGGACAAAAAAATTTATATATATATATATATAGATATGTATAAACAACCTAATCAACTGTTAAAAAGACTCCAAATACACAAATATCAACCATGTATATACAACCTAACACTCCCTCAAACTTAAGCATTGTCCCCGATGCTACATAACAAAACTAAAACAAAAACAAAAACAAAAACACATAAAAATACATAAACAGAAATGACTTAGGCGAGTGAACAGATAACTTTTTAGAGTGACGAAGGTGTCACTTCTTGGTAGAACATAGACCAAACAAATAACAAAACATAATTGGAACTGTCAAATTTTGTCTCAGATTCAGGTCTCACATGTACACCATGGATCATCACCATTCAGACTGAATATAATATAACGGTGCAAACCAATGAGTATGAATACTATATCACAAACAGAAATGCAGCTTACCCTACTGTCCATTCTAGAGGTTAGGTTCATCTTATTTCACATGGACATTCTTGTGATTAGTATCTTTTTCCTTCTTGCCGTCAACTAGGGTAATCTTACTGAGATTCAAAACTAAGGACTTTCCCTCATGTCTGCAAGCATCATTGGCTGAATATTTCACCCTCGTACCTTTTTATAAGTGGTCCAATTAGTTTTTCTTCAGGACGCTTTCCCACTCGGGCCTATACCAAGCACATTTTTAGCACTTTTGGCATTCTACATTCATTTTCTTTTATTCCTCATCAGGCCTGAGGACACTCCTCTCTTTGGTGTCATGCCTTGATGAGTGAATTTCGTACTATATTTTTAGGCACATATTTTGCCTCTTTATACTTTAATTATAGGTCAATTATGTTAGGATTTTATAATTATAGGCTAAATTGGTGACTTGTGGTAATCCTGTGCCTGAAATGCAATATGAGCAAAAAGATGATCAAAATGTGGCAGAATGGTGAAGTTTCAGGCCAAATTGAAAAATGTTGCAGGGACTGATGTGCAAGGGCTAAAGAAGGGCAGAATCCGGTGGGAAGAAGAGCCAAATTGGAAGAAGTCTTCAAAGCTAAGGATGAAGGGAAGGTGTTGAAGTGATGCTGCGGTCAAGAGTGAAGGATTGATGTGCCTTAAAGCTAATTACAACAACCAAATCCTTTCGCAAAAATGATTAGAGGTAAGGGGGAAATTAGAAGAAGTATGGGTCTCCTATCTTTTGCTCAAAACCCATCGCTAAAGAGAGACCAACTTGGCTAAGCAAAGATTTCTCCCCCCAACCTCTATAAAAGGCAGCAACAGCAAGAAGGAGAAGGCATCGAAGAACATCATACTCAAAGTAGTAGAATAGATAGTGTAGTTTAGTTCAGTAGTGTAGAAACAAAGTATTACTCTGGAAGGTAGACTCATGGGTGTCACTTGGGGAAGTGAGAAGCTGACTCTGCAAAGTTAGCTGCACTTCACCACAATCTCTAACTTTACTGTTCCCCTGTTTTCTGTACTCTCTATTGTAACCATGGAGGAGTCTCAACAATTGAACTTTGTAGTGTTTAAGCTTCGCTCCATGAGTAGCTAAACTCATTTTCTAGGGTCTAATCCCTCTACTCTATATAAGTATGTTTTGCTTCATGCTCTCAGATGATATTTGTATGCTTAGTCTTGAAGTTTTAATTATCCTTTTAGGGTTGAACATGCCATTCAAACTAATTGTGCTTGCATGTTAAGAGAATCCCGAAAGGGTAAATTTAACTTAAAATGTCTAAAATTAATCGGTGACGAGGGGATAACAGCCCAAGGTTTCAAACAACAACGGAAGTTAGTTGTTTGGCACGAGGTAATCATACGTGCCGAAGATCTTAATAGCTTAGTAGTATTCTGGAGTTAACAACGGAAGTTAGTTGTCTTGTTGTTGCTAGGACTACTGTCTGGAATAATAGAAGTGACCTTACAGTGGTTATGTGCTTGATTGAATATAGATTCATACCACATAGAGAGCCAAAATAATCATTACATATGCATATAGAGTAGAGTGGAGGATGACCCTAGGATACTATCACTTTGCCAAATCATATACTCACTTGCCAATCTACTGTTTTTACTTCTACTTTGTGTTCTTGTTCTGGATCCCAATTTTTATTAAGTGTTTCCCATCTCTGTGGGATCGACCCTTCTTATCACTTACAACAAATTTTAAGCAGGTTTATTTTGGTGGTCTCGACACCCATCATGCTTCACCTCTCAAGGGATTTAAAATGCCTCATTGGACACTCTGCATATACTCCCTCAATTAGTAAAACACTTAATCTCATATTCAATTGCCAACTTTCCCCTTTTCTGAAGGTATTTTAGGCTATTACAAACCACTATGGGCTTAAATCGAGACTGTCATAATGCATAGGGTTGCCTTAGTCTAACTCTCAAATTCATAATTCCCCCAAGTTTCAGACAAGTGACCTCCAGTATAAGATCACAACAATGCATTAAGCATTCAAGATTTTAAAATTCAAGCCCAAAGCATACAATCTAGCAAGTGATAGGTTGTGATCGTGGAAGTGATAGCGAACTGCATACTCTGTCCTAAGGTGAATCACATGTGTAATTTCAAAGTTTCCGCATTGCCCTAATTCATCCTAGACCGTTGTTAATTCCAGACACTTATATGCAAACATTTAACTGATAAAACCTCCACAAACAAGTCTATAGCCAACCAATGACTAACAGAAAAATTTTTTTGACAGGAGTATATCCTGTCAGGATTCTAATCAAAACATACACAAAACACAAAAGGATTCTATCCACAAACACTGAAAACAAAATAGAACAGACATATATACACAGACAAAGAATAATAAAAAGACTCAACTGGATAGACAAAAATAAAAAGAAAAATAGTGGAAGGATAAGAAAACTCCCTCGGTGATCAAGGGTGCATTCTTGCAAAGGGGTGAGGTGGGCTTCTTGGTGTTTAAAATGAAGCATTTGAGTTGAGTTGATATAAACTCGCAGTTTCGGTTGAAGAATCTCAGCCCAGCTAGCTTTGGTGAATACTCCAAACAAGGGTTGGTCGGGTTCTTGTTATGACAAACTAAAGTGGTAACTGGAAACCAATAAGATCACACAACAATAGGGCTTTCTCAAATACCAAGGGTTAGCGTGTAAATACAGACTCAAAATGTGGGAAATTAAGTTCATCCAATTCCTTGGTACAGACAATTAAGTAGAGAGACCAGAGAGAGCAACAAACTAGAAGTACCATAGTTCCAACATATATATATATATATATATATAGAACTGGAATTTGAGAATAATGCTCAGAAAGGAACTAGGTAACTTATATGCAATCAAACATGCTAATTATGAAAATCATCACAAAACTTGCTAGATATAATCGAGGATGAAGGAAGAGTACCATCTATGAGCATTGATGCTATCTAGCAAGTACACATTAAGCACCCAAAAAAAAAAAATTGAATCAACAAGCTACTTTGGGACTTAGCTTTCACAAGGTTTCTCAAGAATCATGAAGGAAGAAAACAAGGAGAAAATACACTTCAGAATCAAAATATCTAGGTGGGTCTTTAAAAGAAATAGATTGACTTTAAGTATCACGTAGGTTCAGAGCCAGTTCGCCGAATGACAACAGTCACTTCCCAGAGTGTCTCATAACTTTCATAAATGGAATCAACAGCTTTAAAGTCAACCGCCTCTATTTTTAAAATTCTCAAATTTAGTTAAATTAGATACAAAATAAACTAACAATAAACATACATGGACAGACCAGACATCAATTCCTCCAAACTTAAAACAAAGCACAGATCCTATGTAGACTTAAAGAAATAACAAGCAAACCAGTCACAACAACTTAGGTTGTTGCAGGCAGACTTGGGAGAGTAAAAATATTACTCCCCAGAGTGACTGATATCAAATGTGCTGCATTTTTGGATCACCAAATGAATTGGGGTGGGACCGATACTTTCTTTGCACATGGAAACACACACATAAAAAAATACAGTGAAACAAAATAGAAAATAAAAAGCAAACTTAAAAAGAGAAAAACGTGGGCTATCTCCACGGGTTGAGGCAAAAGGTAGAATGCAAGATTCATTCAATCATCAACTCTTATGGTTTCAACTCTTATGGTTTCAACTCTTGGTTTGAAATTGATCAAAATCAACATACTCAGTTTGCACACCCCAAGTAAAATCACCTTGAGTTCTATCCACATGACTCTCATCATGGGAGATAATTGAATCTTCTTCATTCATACACAATATTGTATCCCCCAAGTCGATTACCTCTTCCTATCGAGAAAGAGTCTCATTAAATATTATGCATGGCTCACCTTCAGCGAACAGTCCTTCCAAACACAAATCCTTATCAAGTGGGTCATTAACAACTTGATGCACAACTTTCTGCTTGGCAGATTTTTTGACACCACTTGGGGAAGTCTATTTCGTCACATCCCCTAGTGGGAACGGCAGAGGTGGAACGTAGTGAGGTGGTTTCTGATATCGTGGTGGTTGCACCTCCACCTCTGGTTCTCTTTTTACCTCTTTCACCTCTACTGTGAGGATTGAATTCTAATAAGAAATTTGCTCGCTATCCATTTCTGAGATGTCATTCAACCTTTAGAGTCCTTGTTTTAATTGTTCAACTCCTTGGTCCAATTCCTTTAAAGTTTCCTGAAACTTGTCCCACTCTCTTTGGCTTGGCTCTCAGTTGAGCTCACTTTCATAGCACGGGGACATTGGTGGACCAAAGTAGTAATAATGTTGCTCATAAGAATCAAAACCGTTAAAGATACAAGGGGGATTAAAACTATAACTAGGTGGATTTGGTTGGTAATCGTCCCAATAGCTAAAATGGGGATGGCTCCAACTACACACTCTCCTAGAGATGGCCTATGACTTTTGCACCTGAGTTCTGAGATCAATAATCTAATTTAACAAGTAAGTAAACTACTCTTCAAGTTATGAAGTTCATCCCATATCATACGAATTAGTCTCTTGACGTGGAACAAAATAATCCGTTAATCTGGTGTACTGATTCTATGTAACAAAAGGATATCCTAAATATGCAGAATAATTTGTCATTTGAGTTCAAAGCGTAGAAAAAAAATCACAAAGGGTAAAAAACAATCAATCGTCGTCCCCGACAACAGCATCAGTTTTGATGGTTGTCGAATCCACCAAAATAACTAACCAACTTAATACTGTAGTAGCAGTAAGTCAAGTCGATTCCATAGGGAAAGGTAAAACTCTAATTAACCTCAAATAATTCAAGGAAAAGATGGTACATAGGATAACAGAATAATTTGCCATTTGAGTTCAAAGCGTGGAAAAAGAAAAAAAATCACAAAGGGTAAAAAACAATCGATCACCATCTCCGACAACAGCGTCAGTTTTGATGGTTGTCGAATCCGCCAAAATAAAAAACCAACTTAATACTGTAGTAGCAGTAAGTCAGGTCGATTCCACAGGTACGGGTAAAACTCTAATTAACCCCAAATAATTCAAGGAAAAGATGGTAAGGAGGATAACATAAAATTAAACTACTACCTATGACTCGGGCAAGTGAGAATGTGACTTCCCCAAGTGGACACACGGAATGATAAACAGAAAGGAACCTAGGGTCATCCTTCACTCTTCTCTATACAGTAGTGCTATAGTTTTATTAGCTCCTTTTGCATATATGAATTATGTCTAATCAGGCATTTGTATACCTTATATTCACACTCAATACCAGAAAGGAGTCACAGCATAACCAAATCAACTATATCTCTATGTCAATTTTCATTACACTGAGCCATTAAGTACCTAACCCTTATGTGATCATCCATGCCAAATAACTAAGTCTCCCCGTTGATAAAAACCAGAGGTTATTATCCCCCTGTCATGGACTGGTTTAAGCAGTTCTAAACTATGTTTTACCCTCTCAGAATTTCATAGTATGCATGCACAATTAGTTAAGTGATCAGTTTAACTAAAAGGTTGATTCAAACACTTAAACTAGAAACAATAAATCATATAGGAGCATTACCATAACATACTTGTATAGATAAGAGGGATTAGACCCTAGAGAAGAGTTTAACTACCTATATATACAGATACAAACAGGATGCATTACAATGTATTAGCATTAATACAAAGCAAAGAGCTAAGAGAAGAAGGAACTCAAGGACTTGATGTTGCCTTCAGGTGTCTTCCACGAGTCATCTTCTGACATCCTCGAGTGCACAACTTGTTCCTCCTTGCTGATTCTTTTTCACTCCTTTAGGTTTTGTATCTAACTCTCTTTCTTATTATCTTCTTCTCTCTCTGATTGATGCCTTCTTTGCTGCTGATCTTCTTTGTTATAGAGAACATTAGGGATGATACTTTTACTATTTTAGTCTCCATGAAATCAAGGAGCCAAGATTTTTTTTTTGGGGGGGATTGTTCTTGATTCACCTTTTTGGAGCCATACCTCCATGTCCTCTTGTCTCTAATCACCTTTTTGGGTTGCTTTCCACCCACAAAATCAGCATCATCAAATCCGCTCCCTTCCTTATCCTCTAAGCTTCCAAAATCTAATCCTTGAGTCTCCATTTGTGCAGCTCCTTTTCCGGTTCAAGTCCCATCAGCAATAGCAACAGTAGCAACTCTGTGGAGTGACGTTGGTGGCTTCACCGAGTGACAGCAATCGTCCAAAACCTTGCCCTTTCTGACTATTTTAGTCTATATTTTGCTACATTGCACATTGGAGTACCTTAATCACCCAAATTCAAAAATCTTAATTAATATTAAACTAATGTTAATTGATTGGACTTATTTACAAGTGAAAAGGAGGCTAAATATGCTTACTAAAACATGTAAATTTGACCCTCATCTCAACTCTTCATATTGAACTCCTTCAAAATATACCAAAGTGTCGGGATAAACTCTCTAATCATTAATTTAGCAAAAAATAAGTATTCTATTTACCTAGAGCTATATTTATAAAAGAAAATTTAAACATGAGCATCTAATATGTTGAACTTCCAATATCCTATTTCATGATTATTATGAATAAATCACGGAACCACCAGCTCTACCTATATTTTGGATTGTGCTGGTAGTGAGTTCGATATTTTTAAGTTCTAAGGCTTACCTAGTTTTATATTATCTAACTGAAAAGGTTATGGGCTTTAATTTGACCAAGAGGGCTTAAGATAAATATTGGGCTGACCATTAATTAGACCAACCCATCACAAGCCCCCCAACCTGAAAGTTATTTTATGATTTGAAAGTTTTAATTACATTAGCCCAGTGTGGAATGGTGGTTGGCAGTTGGACTTCCAGAATCTCCTTCTCTCCTTTCAAAACCACTTGATTTAAAAACTTGCCTCGTCCCTTTTTTTTCTTTATTTTCAGAATTTTTCTACTTATCTAAACTCCACTCTCTCTCTCTCTCTCTCTCTCTCTCTCTCTCTCTCTCTCTCTCATTCATACCGCTACTAAAACTAGGGGTTCTTTGTATGGGACTCTTGGCCCATTTAAGCCCCCATCACTCACCTTTTTCTCTACCGTGCAGCCCTCTCTTGCCGATTCTTTCTAGGGATTAAGAATTGAATGAGAAATCTTTGCTGATAGCTAGAGGCCCACCTTTTGATTGCTCAACGCAATTTTGGCCTTCTGTTGAATCATTTCGGTCTATTTTAACCATTTAGGACTTCAAAAAAGCCATGATTGATTATGATATTCCTTTGGGAATAGATCAAAAAGTCCCTTCCCATGATAGAGAGCTAGTCACCCTCTAGTAGGTTTTGCTACTTTTTATGATACTCATTTTCAATTTTTCTTTGATTTTCTTTTTCTTCCTTGTTGTTTAATGTTTTGAGACACCATAAGATTGCTCTTGCATAATTGGCTCCTAATTCTTTGGCTTTCACAATATGTTTTGTTGTCTTATGTTCTCGTTGATGGGAGTCAAGCTATGCATATGTAAGAAATCTTTATTTGCCTCTTTCTAGTTGTAAATTACTTTTATTTAGTTGGACTTAAGTGTTTCTAATTAGGTTTGGTGATTTTTTGTGTTCAAGGGACTGAAATGTAAAATTCTTAAAAAGGTGAGCAAATTGGTGCAAAATGATAAAATTCTGGGCAGCAATTGAAATAGGCTCAATTGGACTGATACTGCAAATTTAGGAAGAAGAAATTCGGTAGCAGTAGCATGGAGATGGAGAAATCGAGTAACCTTGGAAGCTAAGGAAGAATGAAGGATGTGATGTTGTTGACTTTAAATGAGAATGTTGAGTCACAAGAAGATTAATCTATTAAACAACTCCCAAAAAGGTGATTAAAAGTAAAAAAAGGATGATGGGGAAGAATGACCCTTCCCTAAATCAAAGAATCAACTTTGACTCTTTTGATAAACTAAAAATAAACTAAGTTAACCAAGGCTTACCTCCTCGAACCTCTGTAAAAAAGTAGAAGATCAATAGTAGTAAGGCATCAAGAGAAAGAAGTAAGAAATTAGAGTTAGCTAGATAAACAGGTAGGGTGAGAAACAGAGCATCAACAGGAAGTAGGAATAGGAGTGTCACTTGGCGAAGTGAGAAGCTGACTGGCCAGAGTCTGCAGAACAGAGCCACACTCCCTAAGTTTTCTCTTCTCCTTTTTTTCATTTCTTTAGTGTTGTATTGGTGAATGAGTCGTTGACACTCCCAAAAGAAATAAATACCTACTTAAAACTATTAGCTAGTGGTAAGCAGGATCATTCCACAGAGACGGCCGTTAACCGCTTAAAATCTCATTAATGTGCAAGCAAAGGAAAATAAACTGAACAGATTTGCCACTCAGGAGAGTGAGAATAGTCACTTGATAGAGTGAAAGAGAAGAAGGGCCAATCACCTTCCTATCTATATGATTCGGTTTTGATCCATTTCAGTTCTTGTTGCATATGATTTATTGTTTGATCAGGTACTTGTATTCTTTACAATTCCTCTCAAAGAGAATAAAGAGTCCTAGATTAACCAAATTACCTACCTCTCAGTGATAATTATTCATTACTCCAAGCCATTGAGTTCTTAAGACTTATTGATCACCTATGTCAAGCACCTAACTCTCGTTCATGATTGAAACCAAAGGGTAGATTTCCTCCTTTGTCATAGACTAGTTTAAGCCTTTCTAAAGTTATGTTCCCCCACTCATATCTCCATAACTATGCATGCACATTCAATTAAATGGCCAGTTTAATTCAAGGTTAATTTAAACACTTAAATAGGAACAATGCCTCATATAAGAAATTAAATCAAAACATTCACACAAAGATAGTAGGGATTAGACCCTTAACTGAGTTTAGCTACTCATGTTTATTGAGTTAAACATGAGAGCAACAAAGTGAAAAAATCAGTCATGATTAAGATCAAAAGGTTAGAGGATAGAAGGGAAAAGTGGTAGCAAGGAAGGTTCTGTCTGCTCACTTTGGCGAGTGGCCTTCGCCACATGACAGAGTGACAGCCTGCACTCCTTGCTCCTGCTACTACCCTGTTTCTACCCAACTAAATTAACTAACTAAACTGTCTTTGGACTGATTCTAACTACCCAATCTGTTCTCTTTTCTAACTGTTATTTGCTGACTATTTATAGAGATTTGGAGACACTTGTATTGGTAGAGTTCTGGCCTTCTTTTCTGCAGCAGACAGGAGAGGCGGCAAATGGCAGAAGCTAAGGTTTGTTTATTCAGCAACTTGCCCATTCTCTTTGGCTACTCCTTCCCTTCAGCCATCATTAGCCACCTTTTCTCTCATCATTTCTTCCTCTTTTTAGTCCTCTTCTCCGGCGCATCTTCACCAAATATCAACCCAGACCTCCTTTTCTTCATTCTTTAATCTGCAGCAGTACAACTAGCAGAAGTAGCAAGCAGCATCATCAGCAGCATGTTTCCTTCCATCATTGTGTCTCTTCCTTTTCAGCCTCAATCTTCTGCTCTTTTCTTCCTTATTTACTGGGATCATTTATAGCACCATTTCTCACCATCCTGCAGCAGCCAATCTTTCACTTCAGTCTACAGCAGCAGCAGATGGGAAGTAGCAGAGTTGCAGCTGTTGTTTGTTCATATTCTCCCTCTTTCTCTTCTTCCACTTGCAGCAACAACAACTTGCAGGGATGGTGAAGCAATTCCTTCCTTTGGCAGCAAGATTTCAGCTCTTGGCTCCTCCTGATTGACAGCAGCAATAGGAACTGCAGCAGCAACTTGGCAGCAGAGTAGCTTCCATTTCTTCTTCCTCAATTGAGTTTGCTGTTGCAGACTTCATCCACTTGAGATCATATTCCATCAATCTTCCTTCTATAGCAAGGATTTCTCAGTTTACTCAGCTCCATTTGATCCGTCCAGCCCTGTATTTCCAACAGCTCCAATTCTGGTCCTTTTTTAAGCTCTTTTGCACATTTTGGCCCCAATTTATGCTAATATTCAACATTGGTCCTTTGATCACCCTGAAATGCAAAATCAAGCCAAAATTAAACTAATTCTATCTAATTGACACCTAATTCTAAGTAGAGATGAGTAGAAAATGCATACTAAAACTGTATATATTTTAGTATTATCATGTATGCATGTTGGAATTTGTGTACTTCATTGCTTTTGTCTTTAAGATTTTGAACATATGTAGCTAAACTCTTTCCTTCTTATCACTTGCAACAAGTTTTAAGTAGGTTCATTTTGGTGGATTCGACACCCATCACTCGTCATGATGTGGTGCCATCCGTTCAATTTTTCCATTGTTTTTTTAATCTTAGAGCTTCTTCTAATCATTTTGAAGCCCTTAGACTAGGTAAAGTGATAACTGGAACTTTAACTGCACCAAATGATTGAAAAACAAAAATATTATCTCTTTTGCCGTCCATCAAATTTTGCACAAGTAATAAGATGGTCATAAGTTGTCGAGTTTCTCAAATCCAAACAATTAATGTATGCCTGATCTTATAACTAGATTTGGTGGACAAAGATATGAAGAAAATAAATCATCTTTGGATGAGAACATGTTGAAATTAATGAAAGCATTGGATGATAGGGACAAAGGATGCTAATAATTTTAAGAGGAGACTACACAAAAGATGGGAAAGATGGAATGTGCAATCAAAGGCCAAGAATGACTGAGATACATGAATGAATAAGCTGGGGGAAAGAAATATGAAAAGCATAAGAAAGTAGAGGAAAAAATCCGATGAAGTAGCAGGAGGAGACTATCAAACGGAACCTCCCGTGGTTAGCGACTTTGTTGGAATCTAGGAGGAAGAGGGAGAAACTTAAGCAGCCAAATAAACTAGGGATAGGGATCGGCAACCTCGACGAAGGGTTAGGGAAAGACCTTTTGTTTAGGGAGGAAAAAAAATGAAAAATAAGGAAATTAAAATGAACACGTGGATAAGGTGACCCTCAACCGGATGTTAACCGTACCAATTGACACGACCCAAATCTTTTAAGTACAAGTAATTTGGTCAAATAATATTAATGGGTATAGGCCCAATTACACTTTTGGATCAAGCCCAATTTCCTGAAAATTCTAGAATGTCCTAAAACTATCTAGAGTTTTGTAGAGTATTAGAGGATTTGAGTAGAATCATGTGGTATTGTCGGAATGTTGTGGAGATTTCTAGAATATTATAGAATTATGGAGGAAGTTGTAGAAATTCTCTAGATTTAGAATTTTTGATACTTTATGTAGAATTATCTAGAACTCTGGGGGCTTCAGTACGCAACTATAAATACCCCAAGACACCCCCCTCCCCCCCCCCCTCCCCCCCAATCATTTTAAACATGAAGAATTCAAGGTGTTGAATTCTAGTTCTCAAGTTCTCCTAAGTTTCCTTTGAGTCCTCGTTCTTTCTTCCTTTCTTTCCTCTAGGCCTTCAACTTACTAACTTAGTTATTTTTAAGAATTTTGAGGGTGTTAAGGGTTAGGTTGAGCTAGAATTTATCGATAGTGGTCTAGAGTGCTACTGCCGCAAGGTTTTGACTAAGAAAATAGTTAGCCCGTGACAGTTGGTATCAGAGCTTCGGCTCGATACATACGCTTTTATTCATCATTAAATTTTTCGAATCATGTCTACTCTAAGGAAGGTTGTTCAAGGTGTGGAGGTTGAGGTGGTGATCACGTTTCTCGTGAGCCAGAGAGGACTTATTCTCGAAAGAGAACCCATAAGGAGAAGTCCGTTGCTCGTGATCCGATGGTTGACTTTAAGAAACGGCTAGCCAAGGTGGAGTTAGCTATGGCCGACCATCATGATCGTTGGGAAGAGCATGCTTCTACGGTGGAAGTTATCTGTAAAGAATGCATGGAGCAATTCAAGGGTGAATTGGAAGAGATCATGCAACAGATGCGTAAAGAGATGCTTGGGGCACTCAACAAGGTGTTTGGAAGGGTCTTTAAGGCTTGCGAGGAAAATGCAGCCAAGGTCACCATGCTCCAAGATGAAGTGTTCAAACTTAGGGGTGAGTTTGAGACTTATCAAGTGTAAATAGAGCAACTCAAGGTACGAGTGGATGTTCTATGTGCTCAAGGGACGACCGGAGTTAGAGGGCCAATGGCCAATGCACCAATACCAGACGTTTATATTGGTAGCCGCAAGACAAGGGATGTAGAGAATTTTCTCTATGGACTTGAAAGGTACTTTGGCACTCTGGGTTTAACGAATAATTCGGTAAGACTCTATCAAGCCTCTTGTTATTTAAAAGATAGTGCTCTATCCTGGTGGAAACGTGTGATGAAACCAGTAGGCCAAGAAGGACCAATCTTCACAACTTGGGAAGGATTTAAGAAGGACTTTAAGAAACAATTCCTCCCGGGTGATGTTGAAAATGAAGTGCGAGCTAAGCTTCGCCGCTTACACCACAAGGCGAACCATATCAAGGAATATTTGCATGAGTTCTCTGATCTATGCTTGAAATTCCTGATCACTCACCCAAAGAAGCTTTGTTTACGTTTATGGACGGTCTTAATCGTTGGGCTAAACTAGAGCTATAATGGAGATGTTCGAGATGTTCAACAAGCTATGCAAGTTGTGGAGTTTCAGAACAATAATAGCCATAAAGGCATAGGTAAGAAACTTTTCAGTGGTACAAATGAAGAAAACGACATGACCTTCTGCCCAAAATCATTTGAAGGAGTAAATATCACCTCCAACAAAGAGAAGTCAAAAACAGAGAAACCAAGACAATTTGAGGGTTGCTTTCTATGTAGAGGATCTCATTTGGTTCGTGATTGTCCTCCTCGTAGTAAACTCGCCGCCATAGCCCAAAGCTTCCGTGTAGATGATAAGTTGGGATACAGCGCATCAAGGACGATGTCCCATTCAGGTGAGGAAGAGTGACACGGCCCAAATCTTTTAAGTACAAGTAAGTAATTTGGCCCAATAATATTAATAGATCTAGGCCCGAATACACTTTTTGGATCAAGCCCAATTTCTGAAAAATTTTGGAATGTCCTAAAACTATCTAGAGGTTTGTAGAGTATTAGAGAATTTGAGTAAAATCATGTGGTATTGTCTGGAATATTGTGGAGATTTATAGAACATTATAGAATTATGGAGGAAGTTGTAGGAATTCTCTAGATTTAGAATTTTTAATACTTTATGTAGAATTATCCAGAACTCTAGGGTGCTTCAGTAGGCAACTATAAAAACTCCAAGCCCCCCTCCCCAAATTCTAAAGCATGAATAATTCAAAGTGTTGATTCTAGTTCTTAAGTTCTCCTAAATTTCCTTTGAGTCCTCGTTCTTTCTTCATTTCTTACCTCTAGGCCTTCAACTTTCTAACTTGGTTCTTTTCAAAAATTTTGAAGGTGTTAAGGGTCATACTGAGCTAACATTCGTCGTTAATGGTCTAGAGTGTTAGTACCGCACGGTTTTAACTAAGAAAATAGTTAGCCCGTGACACAATTATGCTGATACTGAGAATGATTACAAAATCATAATATTGAGAATCATTTTACTTTATAACATTAAGGGCATCTCTAACCCTTTGCCCCTCTAAACTCTATATTTAGAGTTGCTACAGTAAAATTCCACTACTTTTACAATTTAAACAGTGTCAGCATGTCTAACTCATTCTCTCTATAAAATTCCTCTAAAAGGAATATTCTTAGTACATTCTTTTATTTATTTTTTTTTGTCAAATTAACAATTTTTATTTGGATTTATTATTTTCTATTACTAAAATAAATTATATTTACGAAAATTTACAATTATGCATATGATTGTTAGTTTAAATAATAATTAGTAATATTAATTGTTAAATTTAAAACTTTTATTTTTTTCTTCATTGTATAATTTAAATCTATAAATAATAAAAAATTGTTTTTATTATTTTTTTATGTGATTTTATTAATAATAATATGTATATTATGATTTTTTTATAATAAATCGACAATGGTTTTTTAATCCATGTTAAAAATATACATACATGTATTTAATATTAAGGCATAAATTCACTCAATAAAATGATATCTTATGATTATTAATTTTTAGTTCGACCATCTAAACCCCGTAATTATAAACAAAATAGATGTATAGTTAAATTATAGTAATAATTAAACTAATTAAGATGTGAACTATTTAAAAAGGTCAATAAAAAGAGTCCAAAATGAAACAAATCAGCCCAAGAAAATAAAAAGCCCAAACAAAATTCATAATTGTAACCCAAACTTTAGTATAAAAAAAAAAGCAAAAAAGAGAGAGAGAGAGAGAGAGAGAGAGAGAGAGAGAGAGAGAGAGAAGATCCACCCGCATTATAGCGGGTGAACAGTCCCCTTCAATTTGAAGGGATAGAGGCCCGTTTAACGGAGCGGAGTGGGCTGCGTTGGAGAAGCCATTCCGCCAAATCCAACGCGTCCGCCCAGATGCCCTGAGAAGTCTATGCAACTCCCCCACCCTTAACCATAGATCAAGGGTTCGAATCTCGTCATGAGCATGGAGCAACCTTTAATCCTTTGACAAACTCTCCCACCCATCGAGGTGCTTACTATGAGCGAGGGGAATCGATCACCGTTATCGACGGTGGACACACTGCAATATGCGAAAAAAAAGTCTATGCAATTATTAAAATCATTAAGTGCTGTCCGTAGTTTTATGAAACTATGGGGAGCATTTTGTGATGTTTCGTGATTAAAGTAGACATGATTAGAAAGATGGGCTTCGGCTAAATTAATGAATTCCTTTACGGTTAACACGTGACAGACTCAATTGGACAAAAACTTCCGTCGGACAGAAACACGCACATCAGACACAGTGCGAGGGAGGAAGCTATGGTTGCAATCTCACTCTACAGAGGAAATCTTCACAAAGTTCCCGACGTTCCTCGTAAATGGCTGATGCCGGCACACCAACTCACCATCAAAGACTTTAAGAATCTCCTCGGACGTCGTACCCGTGCCCTTTCCCTCCTCCCCAATCCTCAACCCGTCCCGGGCCCTAATCCTCGTATTGGTGCAAATTCGCCTAAGAATGACGATGATAATGGAATTGAAAACCCAATTGCTGATGTTGCTACCAGTGCTGAACCTGGGATTTCTCAATTGGAGGAGCCTCAGAAGAACAATGATAAAGGGGAAGAAAATGTGGGCAAACTGCCATCGGAGGGAGGGAATTGCGTGCAGATGATGGAAGTGGATGTTTCTGCTTCTGCTGTTGTTGAGCTCAATCGGAATGATGATCTCCAGAACGTTGCCACTGAGAATGAGTTGAATGTGGCAAAAGAGGGTAAAGAAGAAGAAGAGAGGAAGGGGGAAAAGAGCCCGGAGGTTGCAACGAAACCTAACTCTGAGGTATATTTTTTTTATCAATCCTATGAATACCTTTCTTCCATTAATTTATCCATGTAGACATTAAAGAACTCTAGGGCCTTTTCGGGAACTGTGTGACTGATGATTTCAGTGGTAGTCTATGCTAATACTTAACTGGTTTTAAATTGAAACCTTAATCTGGTGGTGCTGGAATGTGCTTTTCCGGTGCTTCCGTTTTGACGTCAATCCCTTTTTGGTAATTCCGGGAACCCGCCAGTTTGACCTCATCCTCTCTCACCATCATGTTCTTATTTTCTGCAATTTTCTGATCGACTTTGTGATGTAAAAGCTATTGATTGTATCCGTAATGTCTTGATGTTCTGTCATTGTTGTATTCTTTTTCTTTATTCTCTCAAATTTTGCAGACAATCAACAAAGATGCTGCGGAAAGTTCTGATGCAAAAAGGAAAAAAGAGGTAGAGGAAAGACTGAAATTTTTGAAAGAACAAAAACATGGGTTGGTACAAGTGCTGAAACAGGTATGCTTTGTTTCTTCTCAGTTCTCGTGGGAAAACCATCCACCAGTAGAATAAGCTGTTCGATTTGAATTTGCTTCCTACAGACTGAGTACGTATCAATTTTCCCCTTGCTGGTATGAACAGATACAAAATGCAGAAGACGAACTAAAGAGACGGACTAGTACCCAAGGAGGAACAGGTCGCCCAGTTATACCTCTCAAAGTGGATATTCCTAATGATTCTGGATCAATTACCAGGGTAAACACTCCCAGAATGGGTTCAGATGGAACCTCTGGTGCTGAGATTGAAGGAGGGGAACCCAACAGCTTAGCTAACCTTACTATTGACACTCGGCAATTACTTCGTGTGAGCAGTACCTCACCTTCTCCATCTTCCGATTCTCAACATAAAAAACCTGCTTTTGGTGTGGTAAGTAGTTAATGTTAGATTGTGCCATTACTAAATTGATATGTTTTTATTGATTCCTATCATAAATCTCAGATCCTTTGTGTTTATTTAAAAATTGACCTCGTTGATCCTTCTAGTTCTAGTTGTATAACCTAAGATGACAGCTAATGCTTTTTCCAGAGAAGGTTTTATCTGTTATATTGTTGTTGTTGAGTGTTTTGTTTCTCAATTATAGCTCTCATACGAGTCTCTTAAGTGTCCACGATCAGTCCAGTGTCCACCGTTTTAGTTGCTCTGTTGGCAGTGCTGTATGTTAATAATTCTTACACAACAGAATTGCTACTTTATGCACTGGTTCCAGATATAGTAAGATATCCTTATGGACAACTATCCAGTTGCCATTTATTTCAGGCGTCATATTGTTGTGTTTGTTATCTGTACATGTACTAGTTCTTGCAATTTATAATTTTGGTATATCTAACATATTTGTATTGTTGGCAATTGGCGATTTTATGGATAGCGCTTGCACTGCATAATTTTGGTATACTGATATGTTAGGCTCATGCAAAAAGCTAAACTGACCTGTATTTTACTGTAGAACCGCCTTATTACTGATAAATTTATGGATATTACTATATAACTTTGTGGATGAAATAATAATTAAATAGCTTAAAGTCTTTGATTTTTATTCCCTGCGTTGCAGTCGATTGTTGGCTGTTGTCCTCAAATGGTAGTATCCTCAAAAGAGATGCTTAAAAAAGGGTGTCACGTTTTGTTACGTGTGTTAAAGTGCGGAAACGATGGTGCTGACTACATAGGGACGTCATTTGTGGATGACTAGATTCTCTTAAAAAGTTTATGAAGGCATATTTATGATGATAAACTGTGAAGCTGAACAACAGTATACAAAAGACACAGTACAGAGACTGTGAGGCTTAAACGCAGTATACAAAAGATGCGGTAAAGAAGATGAAGTTTGATGCAGGACAAGTGTCTGTACGGTAGAATGGATGTTAGACACAGTCGCTAAGAATCACTCTTAGAACCTGTTAGGATTTTAGCCAAGGAAATGTTACGTAACCATAACTGTTGAAGAAGGTAAAGGTATTGCTGGAAATCATATGAAATTGACTGAAATTTCCTCTTAAAAGAATACATTATTGAGATTAGGATTCACCATTTACTTTATTGAATAATAAATTCCTTATTCAGACTCCATTGCGAAAAAGTATCACTTGTCTAAATAAACTTTATAAACAAAGTTTTATTGCATTAACCTAAATTAGACATTCATTTTTTCAGAAATGTAATGGACGAATCATAAACCAAGCAGTTATAGTTTGCTGTCAACAACCTTCAACATTCTTTTGTCCTTCTTCTAATAGTTGTTCACAACTGTGTTGGAGTAAAGCTCTCAGGGTCTGACACCTTAGGTCGGAGGAGTGATTAAATTCAGAATTTTCAGCCTTCTATGACTTGTTTCAGTCTCTAACTCTAAAAACACAAATTTCGGTCTCGGTAAAGTTCGGAAAGGTTATTTAAGATCCATTTAGTTTGAAGACACGCTTGAGCTGCATAACTGTGATGGACATGGAAAAGATCCCTTTCTAGTACTTTAAATGGTGAAAATATCTACCCCTGGTTCCGAAAGTTCTTTCTCGTACTTTTCCTTCTGCTTACTCCTAAACTTGCAGTTGTCTTTCTTCATGAAGCTTATGAGTTGGGTTGTCAGCATGCTTATTTGTGCTACCTTACACATGAATTGTGGTACATACAAGTTTTCCTTCTTGTTGATCCCTAATTGTAGTGAAAGAGCCCCCCTTATGCTGTCGAGTATTGTTCTGATGATAAAGTTCCAAACTTTCGAGTTGGGAAAATTATAAATAGACAATAGGTGCATTTAATGGGTTAGTGTCATCCCATAATCTCTTTGGGCGGAGGTAAAGACACAATCGTTGCTAGTTGTTAGGCCTGTTAATGGCCTCCTGACACATGCATTAAGGTCACCACTTGCAGTGGGGTGGATGTGAACTGCAAAAGAATTGCACTATGACAAAAAAGCAGAGCAATAACGCGGTTTTATTAAGATTTTATTCATGTTGATTGATTGATGATACTGCTTAAAGAAATTATCTTATGCTGTAATTCCACTAATGTATGAGGTAGCATTCTGCTGCAATGTGATATATCTATGAAAAAAGAAACTCTTTTTTCCTGCTTCTGGCTATGCATAATAATTTAGGATTTGATCGTTATTTATTCTGTTAAAATTGTCTTTAGCTTGAATTTTGAGTGCTTGTTGAAATTCTCAAGCAAAGATTACAAGTTTTAAAGCAAGTAGTATTTTGAGGCCTCTTCGGCCTCTTCGGCAACTTGGACCTGTGACCTAGTAGGAAACAAATTGATCCCTAAAGAAAATAAATAAAAAATTGGTAAACAAGTTTTAATTGTCAAGGTATCAAAAATTGGTGACTGTTGTCTACATGTGCTTGTTTCAGTGGAAGTTACGCTATTTGTTTTGCTTTCAAACTGAGCATCCTTACATTTGGTTTGGTATTAGAAAAAGAAATCCCTTCTTTTACACTTCCAGTCAATTATATAAGATTTTTCTTGTCAGTAAGCTAGTTTCTTCTACACCAACACGTCTCTTATGAAGATCTAAAAAGTCATGGATGGTAGACGCAAACAAGATTGTAAACCATCAACGGAACATAATTGAAGATTTTGAATTTTAAGACCATAAAATTATGTTGCTGTCCATTTATGACCATTTTGTTGGTTTGGTATTGACAATTGGGTGGATATATTTCATCAATACACTGGTTCTTTTTGAGCTGAAACACTAACTTCTTCCTGAGTCATTTTTTTAGCCTTTTTGATTTCTTAAATGTAGATATTAAAATTCACGACATTATCTGTACCAAATTGTATTGAAAATAATAGTTCTCAATAATTTCAATTCTTTCACACTGCATCTTTCGTGGAAGCAGGTTCCACATCCTGGAAGGACAACATCTGTGGTTTCAGCCAGTCCATCACGTTTTGCTCCCAGTGGTCAGCAAGGACAGACAGCAAATCTACCAACGGTGTCTATTTCAGGAACAAATTACGTTGCCTCCTCACCATCACCTGCTGCATCAGGTGGAACTTCAGTTTTCCGGGAGAACAGAATGCCGAGTCCATGGAATTAGTTCCAAACTAGTTTGGCTCATTTTAGGCAGGCCTGAGCTTAGGTTTACCAGCTTTGTTATCTTTTTGGGCTTTTTTGACAAGCTCTAAATCAGTTTATGTCTATATGTATAAGCAAACAGTTCCAGGAGGTCGTGTAAGCTGTGGAACTTCAAACTCATGACCTTCAAAAGTTGCAGATTTGGGGATGGTTAGTGTTGGTGAAGTGCTGATGATGGGGAGTGTGGGGCTCTGATTTCAAGGTGCCCAACTTGTACTGCAATATGTACACTTGAACAAAAGAAACAATTAAAAGAGTTCTTTTTTATTCCATGCAAGCAGTCGCTATGTTTTGTTTGTATTTCTGTCACACATATGTCAGTCTTAACCATAGTTTTCAAAATCACGATCCGGATCTTAGAATCTTACGATCCTGCGATTCAGAATTAGGAAATCGATCCTGGATCTTATGAAATCCTTTTTTGTAGTGGTATCTTATAGAATCCTTCAAAATCCCAATCTGGATCGTAGGATCCTACGATACAACGATTTCATTAATTTTGTCGATACTTGTACAAGTTGTTGATTTTGTATAAAAAGAGGGGGGAAATGATGAGAAAAGATATAAAAGTTGAAATTTTGAGTTGATGATACTTATGCGAACACTAGTTACTTTTCCTTCATAAAATCAAACAAGAATTGAATTAATTAATTGAAACTCGCAATTTCAAAATTATTATAATATTTTAAATGGTTTTGATCCTATCGATCCAGAATCCGATCCGATCCTGAGACGCCAAAACGATCCTGTGTGAAATTCCGATTTTGAAAACATTGGTCTTAACCATATACTTGAAATGAATATAGCTATGCAAATAGACTTCAGGTCGCTGAGATCTTCGTGATTCAAAGTACCCTGAATAGTCTGAATGTGAATAATTCATTTTATGAAGTGCCTTGAATAGTCTGGATGTGAATAAGCATTTTGTGATTTGCGGTGAATCTGTGTGATTTGCAGAGTTTCTGTGATTGTTTGCTTTCAATAAGAGTGCTGTTCTTGTTATTGCAGGATATGAAGTTTGCCTGAACAAAGTTTTGAATTTAGGCATCGCCAATTTTTGTGAAATTTTAAATGCTCTTGTTAATTTCGTTTTTCTTTTTCCCTCATTATCTTCAGTTTTGGAACATTGGAATTGTTTTCTTCCAAAAGATGGCATTTTGAGTTTCTACTTGATCAAAACTCGTCAGTAAGAATTTAGGCCCCTCCCCTATTCAACAAATAATCTCATATTTTACAATCGACATCAGCAAAGTGAAATTTAATGGAAGAGATTGGGAGAACACCAAGGATATCGTTTACACAAGTACTCCTAAAAGCTTTCAAATGTTAGTATTTATCCATCCTAGAAAAAAAGCCATAAATGTCATGTTTTTTGAGGAAGGACAAATGGCATTTACAAGGTAGCACCACCGAGTGGGAGAATAGCCATAGGACTTCACAGTTTGCACTCTGATTTCAGGTTGCAAGCTGAAAATGAAGTAAATAATCCATGTGTGCTTTACTTTTCAAGCTTTTCTTCTTCGCGGAAAAGGTTGAGGGTCTATCATTTCAGTGTGGAGCCCGAGGCCAGATAATGTGTGTACAAGGAAACCAAAGGACAGGTCCTCATCACAATGGTCTCAGTAAAGAGGATAGGAAAGGACTTTTGCTGATGTAGCTAAGAAGAGAAGCCCTTTCGGAGAGAAATGATTACAACATTCCAGCTTAAAAACCAGACAAAGTAATCTATGATCTAACATTTCAAAAATTACACCATCATTTCCAATTAAACCAAACAAAATAAAGAACTACTAAAGAGACCTATCCCGCTTAAATCCATATTAATCGGACTGCGGAAAAGATAAAGACAACAACTCTATCCATTTACATAAAGATTAGACACTTCTCTTTTAAGTGCAGAAGATTCTTGTTTTCTGGTTGTGAAATAAGGAATGCTATTTCCTCTATCAAAAAAGAACAGCACTGGCTTCAATTCTCCAATGACCTTGGAGCCATGATTCAATAGCCAAAAGTACAGCAGATAAATAGAGTGAAGTTTGAACATTAAAACTGGAATTGGCACCACCAATTGTCCATCAATGCTTCGACAAGCTATGAATACCAACTTAAAAGGCCCATACAGTGTCAAGGCATCATATGTCAAATTGCTCCTACGAAACCAACAGATAGAAAATTTGCAAGTATGCTAGATATGTATCTGAACTTTTACACTATATGATGAAAGTTTTTCATCAGTTTAGCAATTAAAAACTCAAGGAGTTTATTCGGCATGATTTCCTTGAGAAAAACTATTAAAGATGCAACTGATCATCCCAGCTAGTCTAAGTAAAACTAATATACAAACTAACAGAGAAGAAGAACACCTGTCTATGGAAATAAATTCCCTACATCAGAATGCAATTCTTCGCACCTTCAATCTGCTCTCTGTACAGTAGTCTTGAACATGAGAATGTATAGTTTATGATCCATTGAGAAATACATGAAACCACCCACTGAATGTGTGACAAAAGAACCAAAACTGGTCCCTACTATGCAATGCCAAGCGGGTCCATAAACCCCATCAAATTCCTGCAAAAAAATTGAACACCAATCCAATCAAATCTTCCAATCAATTAAGTCATAAATTCCCCCAAAAAAAAGTGAGTCAAAGAATAATCAGTCATCAATCATCAATGATTACTGTTTACCTTTTTGAGGGTAAAAGCAAGAGTCTTGGAAGTGAATTTCTCCAAGCTATCATAAGTTTTCCTGGCACAATCCACAGCATGAATCTGCATAAATGGTGGCATATCAACAGCCACAACCTTGACACCAGCACATGAGAGGAAGTCGGCCAATTCAGTCTGGGAGCAACAAAATGACTTCCTTCTTCTGCCACCATTCAAGGAAAGAGAAATAGAAGGCCGATTCAATTCAATCCCTGGATTAAATTTCTTCAATTCATGGCCTTCTTGACAGTTTGACATCAAGGCAGATTCTTCCTTCACAACGTCCCCATCAAAAAAATACTCTGGTTCCTTCTTTTCTTCTTTCTGGGCAGCTGACAGTGTCTTCAATTCATTGAATTTCTTCCGAGCCACGGCCTTCTCCACATCCAAATCCAGATGGGTTTTCTTAACAACAGATTTCTTGTCCTTTTCTCTAACCTTGGTCCTTGTGTAGCTTCCTTCTTTCTCCAAATCTGCAACCCCATTGACAACAACATTTCTCCCTCTCTGGCTGTTTGACTTGGTCAAAGCCACAGAAGAGTTGTCCAAAACACGAGAATCATTCTGACCCATTTCTTGAAAACGAGAAATCGAATGCCTCAGCCCACTAGAACCTTTAGAGGGAGCATGAATCTTGTGATTTGCATACAGCTTTGCAAAGCGGTTAGAAATGTTCTGGATAGTAGTGGTGGCAGCATCTGGAGGTGCTGCATGAGGTTTGGCGGTGGAACTGTTCGATTTCAACACTGTAGGATCCATAAATGATGATGCTGATTTCGGCTGTGGTTGTTGTTGTTCTATGGTTGATATATGGCACTTTTTGGAAATGGTATGTTTTGTTGTTGTTGCCATTTGTGCTAGTTTTGGCTTTTCTGGGAAGTTGCAGCTGGAAGTAGAAGTTGTTGGAGGCTCCTAAATTCTTCCTAATCCTTAAATATATACAGGGATGGGGAATGAATAGAGAGAGATATTGGTTAATTTTTTTGGGGGCTATGTGTCTTTGAGTAGTTTGCTTTGTACTATTGTGCGGCGTGAGCGGAGGGGAAGGTGGCAAGGGTGATGGAGAATGGATATGGACTTGGCCGAAAGTGAATTAAATTCATCAAATATTTTTAGTTGGACTCTTGATAAACTTGGACTTCAATTGTTTATTTGGGACTTTTGAGTTCCACAAATTGCGGTGTATTATACTACTTCTTCTCTATATAAATACTTTTATATTATAAATTAATAAAATTTTATTAAATAATATAATATATTTTTCAGGCCCCTAGTCAGGATTAGTACAAAAAGCTAGTAAAATTGATATCATAATAAGATATTAAAAAAAACTAAAAAAATCCTACATAAAATAGGTCCCTGAATTACATGAATTGATAATAATTACTCCCTCCGTCCCAAAATTATTGTCCAGTTTGAGATTTCACTTTAGTATAATTTGAACTAAAAATGAAAACTCAAATTAGACAATAATTATGAGACGGAGTGAGTATTTAAAATATCAAGAAAAAAGAAAAGAAAAAGATTTAGTAAAGTAAGAGTCTAAAGCAGTTTATTGTTTTCTTGAACTTTATGTACGAAGAAGAAAAGTTAATTCCTTATTTTTCTCATTATATTTATAATTAGAGTTAATTTCTTAAGTTGAATAATTTTCTTACAAATAGAATTGGAAAAGAACTTTTAGATTAATCATTATTAAATTTTATCGATAAACTAATAATATTGATTTATTAATAATATTTATAAATTAATAAATTTGACGGATTGATTTAAAGAGATTATATTGTAAATATTTGGCTAAAACTCTTCAAAGGTTAATGATTCAATGCCTCCATTTTTTTTTATATGTTGCTTTAGAGTTTGCACATGTATTAAGAAAGTAATGATTGATAATTTAATTTTTAAGCATAATACCTTTCTTGCCCCTAATTATAAGTATTGGAACTCTGCAAAAATTTGAAATTGAAATAAAAGAATGGGTAGATGTTATTAGTATATATTACTAAAAGTATAAGGAAATAAAGGTAAAATTGAAAAAAAAATGTATTTAAGTTAGCATTGAAGATGAAGTGCGATAGATAAAAAAAAAACTTTTTAGTTCACTCTAAAGGGACAGATAGAAAAAAAAATGGAGTTGGTACTTACAAAACATCAGTTGATCAGCATGTGCACCAACAACAATTTCACTCACCAAAGAAGTTATGATAAAATAGAAAGAATTCCCTGTTCTAGACCACATAGTGGTTGGTTCAAAATGTTACATGAGCATAGAACAATTTTAAATTTTTAATCAATTATCTTATTCCTCGTGATACCTACAATTTAAGGAGCAAATTAGTTATATTATTGATGATGGGCACCACGTTATTATTAAATAATAATGATAATAATAATAATAATAATAATAATAATAATAATAATAAAAACGATCACAAATAGCTTTCAAATTGGTGAGTATAGGAACGAACTTTACTTTGATGTAGTTCCTATGACATTATGTGATATTTTGCTAGGTAGGCCTTGGCAGACGGACTTAGATGTTGTGCATTATGGATCAAAGAATGTCTTTGTCTTTACTAAGGATGACATTAGATACATTCTTAAGCCTTTGGCTTATGAGAATGCTGAAAATGTGCTAGAGAAAAGACGTAAGATATCATATACACAATGGAGAGAAAAAAGTCGAGAGAATAACACAAGAAAGTAAAAAGGGTCACGCTGAGACAAGACTTGAGGCGAGAGAAAACTATAAAAATCGCGTGGAAATAGAAAAAAATTGCACGCAATGAGAGAAAATCAGAGTGTGGTGAGGGTGAGGATTTTACTAACCCTTATATTTCATTTGTTCCTTGTGCAGGTTTAGAGGTTGATCATTCGAGGACGAATCCTCTTAAAGAAGGAGGGGATGATGAGAATCATATAGCCTTCCATGGTGGTTCTCCTAGTAAGGAGAATGAGCTAGTCCTTCATTCTAGTTTTGGAATGCCAAGTTTACTTTGCAGGCCGATCAAGGAAGAAATGATGGATCTTGACTACCTATGTGATAGGGAGTTGGTTCACGAGAGCTATGATCAAGATGATGAGAATGTCATTAACTTTGGGGTTCAAACCAAAGGAGATGATTCACTCATGGAAATAAGTACTCAAGAGTATCAAGGGAGTTTGACTCTAGGTGCTCCATGAAGATCATTGATCAAGCAAGAGAAGAGCATTTAGGTTCTTGAATGGACGGCCTATTTGATCAAAGTGTTCAAGATTGAGTCCATTGCTACACAATTGATTGGGTGCAAACTATCTCAATTGTTTTGGCGTTTTTCGATTCATATGGAGTCAATAAAGAGTTTTACAAGTTTTGGAGTAAATTGGAGTTATCTACAACTTGAGGGGCACAAGACCAATATTCCACCGTTTGGAAGGGCGTTCAAGATATTTTACTTCATTACTTTGGAGCTGAATTTTGAAATTAAAATTTGTCTAAGTCTAGGAGTTTATTTTCGAGTTTATCTAATTAAGATAAGCCATGTGGGCTGAATTAAGCTAGAGTGTTTTGTTTAGGAGTCTTAGATTCCTTCTAAATATTATCCTATTTAAGGATAAGTCATTTAGATAAGGTTCCTTAGATTTTAGATAGTCAAAGAGATCAAATACTTTTCTAACTCTACTCATGCGAGAGATAAGATTAGAGAGTCCTAGTTGGTCTTCTTTTGTACTTTGTGACCGAGGTCGCTACTCTATAAATAGGGGGCATGGCCTAAGGTTCAAGGTACCCGTGTGTGGTCATTTTGAGTCTTCTCTAATGAGAGTTTTTCCTTTGAAGAATTTTTGTTAGATGGTGTGTCCATTTTTCATTTGTCAAGTATGATTTAACCAAAAGAGTTTTCATCTTGTCTTGGATCTTTTGATCTTGCAGAAACCGTTTTATTCAAGTATGCTTCTTGATAGAATTGTTTTAAGACTAAATCTTCTTATTTTCATACTACTTCTAGTAGTTCGAGAGTTGAGCTTTTCTTTTGGCTAGGGTTTTCGAAATTCATGATGAGTGTGTTCATAAGTTCCTTTGTGGGGTTTGTCCTACTATTGTTGGATGAGTTTTGCTTTGGCATAAGCATTTTGAGATACTGTTTGTGTTGCATATCTTTGTTGGTTATGGAGAGTACTAATCAATAGTATTCCTTCATAGTTGAGCATTGTTTTCTCCTACCTTTCTTGAGTCTCTTGATTAATGACTGATCAAGTATATTGAATGGTGTCCTTACTATTCTAGTGTGGATTGTTGTTTAATTCGAATCTTTCATAGATTATGTGTTCTTTGCTTGATTTGAGTTAAAGAGATAGATAAACTCCGCACTCTTTTGAGTTTCACGGGATAGACAAATTATCTTCGTACTTTCTTGTTTGATGGTTGCGTTAACAAAATTTGCTTCATCTACGAGATTGCTATCAATTTCGTATAACAGTTGGATAATCGAAACACTACATTTTATTAAAAAGAATTCTTTGAATACAGTAGTCATAAAGCCAATGAAAAAAATAGTAAAAACTTATAATGACTGATATTATATGATAATAATATAGGCTAAAAGTGTAATTTTTTAGGAGAAAATAGAAATTTTACTGCTAAGGACCAACAAAATAGAGGGCCTACTTAGTCATCATGTGTTTTTACTATGTTTGTCAACTATGAATGTTATTTTCCTTAATCTCCATGTCAAAATGATTTTTGCTAGACTAAACATATTTATTTATATTAACAGTTACAACAACTAATACTAAGTTGACTAAGTTGGTTGATTAACAAAAATATACAATAAAATAAAATACAATAGACAAAGTGATCTAATCAATATTCAAGTATTTTAGTTATATCAGGATTTAGTTTACTACGCAAGTTTTTTTAGACTATGGTTCCTTCTTTTTTTTTTCTTAAATCTTAATTTGCATCGCTAGTTTGATCTTTAACGATGAAAATACAACTCATTGCTACACTTAAAAAAGTAAACTACAGATCTTAAACCATTTAAAGTTAGGGTCCTATAGAATAAAATTAAATAGCTAGGCATCTATAATTGTGTTAGATTGGCTTAAACATGTTACCATTTGTTTATTTCTTTAGAGAAATCAAAAGAAATGTTTTCAAAAAAACTTCCCAACTTAGAATATATTTGAAAAACTTCATAAGAATTGCAAAATAATATTGCTATTTAATATGTTGCGTTGCTATCGTCCATATCCTCCTCTAATCTCATGCTCAAGGCCACTCGTTGGATTCAATTTTGCGTCGCCCTTTCCTCAACCATTATAACTCCTTCAATTTAGTCGCTCGATCAATTTGGACCCATGATGTGTTCTTTTTCTTTAAGACCAAGACTCGATGATGGGAATCATGGAGCTTCCTATCAAAGTTCTTCTAAATTGAAAGAATCTAAGGTGTTCTTTTCAAGTGGAGGCCAGGATTGTTTCCTTTCAAGACCAAGGGAAAGTTTGTTGTGAGGATTTGGACTTCAAGGAGGAATCTTTCACCTCAATCTTCTGGAAGAAGCAATGAGGAAGAGTCACTTTAATCATCTAAGTAAAGATCAAGTATCAAATGAATCAAGTGATTGCTTTCTTGAGAATTTGGATGATCCAAGTGAGAGCTCAAGTGAAGGTGTTGTGGAAATCAGTGCTAGTGAGTTTGTTCCAATAAATATGAGCAAGGAGTGCATTGAAGATACACACTCTTCTGTGTAAGTATCACTTGATTGGAGTTTGAGGATTATTTAAGTCCATTGTCCATGTGAGATCATGTCCGTCATAATATCGAAGTTGAAGATTTAGATGAAGACCATCAAGAGGAGGATGGCCGAATCGTGTCTTCAAGGGTGTTTTAGTCTTTATCACTTTGATAGTTGAAAGAGTTTGTAAATAGATAATAATTCTATTTACCTAGAGCCAATAAATTGATTTACTATGAGGGTTAAATTGAGTCAAAATGACCGGACCTAGTATGTTAAATCGTTAAGGTTATTTATGTCTTTTCTTATTAAAAGAAGTGGAGTCTATTACTTTACTTAATAATTAAGTTAGGGTAAGAGTTAGAGTCAAGGTTGACTTCATCTTTTCTTCCTGTGTATTGGATCGAGAAGGGAGAATGGAAATAGACCTTTTCTTTAGCCTAAAGTTTAGGTTTACTTCTTGATGAACAAGAAACCTTGCCAATATAAAGGTGTGGCTGAAATTCCCATAGAGTAGTAAAGATGGAATGGAAACTTTTATAAGTTTTGTAACTTTTTAATGAAAAATATCATTATTGGATGGTTTACTTACAACGGAGTATTGTCCGTTGTGTTGGAGAGTTGTACAGTTAGTCAATTTCTTTATCTTTGAGATCTAACGGGGCTGATCTTAGTGTAAAACATTTTTATCATATTTGCTTTTGCATGATTTGATTATTTTAAAACTAAAAGTCTTGCATGTGAATTGATTGAGTGACAAGTATAGCTTGTGTTTTTCGAATGTCTTATGACATTTATGCATGAACATATCGATTTTATAGATAGGTTTTCTTGGAAATAACATATCGATTTTTGTATTTTGCATGCTTGTTACCTTGGTTGCGAATTGTCCTATCCTAGATACTCCCTCCGTCCCATAATTATTGTCCACTTTGTCCAAAAATTTTTGTCCCATAATTATTGTCCAATTTGACTTTTTATAGATCAAGTTACACATTTGCCCTCTAATCAAAAACATCATCTCACTAAAACCGAAGCTTTGAAACCTTGCAAATCGACTCCCTGGTAAGCAACCCGGAGCTTTGAATCGTCCATTGGAGCCGACGAGATAACTGACTACCCAGATTTCCAGGAGCCTACATTCAATTTCAAGGATGATCAGAGTTCAAGGAGGAATAAGGGACAAAAACAGAAGATTATAATTGCAATAATTGGTTTCTAAATCGCAACCATAAAATACATCAAACACTTAAACTGATCCCACCTTGTTTTGCTCACCGATACCTATTCCCTTTTTAGCTAAATTGAAATCAGCTAATAAACGTTTGGAACCATCTGTTCTGGAAAATATGTGCAGAAGATTTTTTGATGGAGTATATATAGTCTTTTTCAGTTCGTGATGGAGTATATCCGGAGCCATCACATCCACCGCAGGTGAACTAATGGTTGTGGAAGTACCATTGACATTGTTGACTTTGGTGCTGGCCGCCGCGAGTCAAATTGGTTGGAGCTGAGCCGGTGGTTGAAAGTCGGACTTGGCGGTAGTTGCGGCGGCTGAGTCTTGGTTGTTGGAGAAGTCCCGGGAATCATGAAATTGAGGTGCATCAGAATTTCATAATCCTGACAAAGAAGAAGACGAAAAGATTGCAGAGCTCTATATTTACTAAAATTGTTCTTGAGTTTCGATTGAGTATACAAATTGGGATTAGTTTTTGGCTTTGGGTGCTAATCTGAGAAAGTAGAGAAGACTCCTATCCTATGCCGGTTAAACAATTAATTATGCAAGGGTAGATCCGATTTTTTAGGCCAAAATATGGTTAAGTTTGACCAAAAATAAAATTTTTCATCTTTGCCAAATTGGACAGTAATTATGGGACGAAGGGAGTATTATTGTTCGTAGTTGAGTAGTGATTTTCTCATTGCATGTGTCGACAATTATATGTGTGATTGTTCAATTGTATTGAAGGGTTTAGTCTATTGAGACTAGATTTTTCAATTCGAATGATTATTTAGATTTTGTGTTTATAACTTGAGTTCATAAGATAGTAGTGTTAATACTAACTGGTTAGTTTGTTGTGAATTTCTGCAGACCTTTAGAGTTTCACTTTTAAACATCTCTTTTTGGTACCTTCTTGTTGACGATTCCATTAATGATTGTTTCTTCTACGAGATTGCTATCACACGACGCACACCAAAAGATATTGGTGATTGTTTAATTGTTTTTTTAACCGACTTTGCATCATCAAATTGCACAACTATAATCTAGATTTGAATGTGCCGGAAGCCAAACACTAGCAATTGACCGGATATGCTGAAAATGTTGGTGAAAAGCCCCAAAGTACAATCTTGGGTAGACCACTAACAAATATTGAGTTGTTGTTCGCATTCACATTGTTCAAAGCGAACTCATGTGTACAAGAAATAAGATAACTGAACTATGTAGAATATTATTTGGTATGTTGTAATGCCACATCTGGTTAGAGCAATACAAAAAATTTTGACAAATTTAGCTGTAAGTTGATCAGTATTGATGATGTATCCCTTTACCTACACATGGACGGTCATAATCATAACCGCCCGCCACACTATAATGCAGGTGTATTGATTGACTCCAAAATCCACACTTTACCGACACAAATGAATAGTTGTTCACATATTTCTTCTGATTTCATTATCTGATAAATTTAAAAAACTGCAATAGAATTGGAAGAAACGAAACATAATATCTTGCCGACAAAATCAGAAAAAGAAAAAAATCTTTTGTAAACTATGATTCTTTTTCTTTTTACATGAACATTAGAATTAAACGATGTAAACTTTCAAGATTTGTAAATTTCAATTAAGAATTGGGGATTTATGTTTTTTAGGTGTAAAGAGGCTATTTATAGATATGGTTGTAGTCATATGATATATAACACAGTAGCTAGATTTATCTCATAATGGAACATAAATATTATGGAAACATTTTGGGAATGGAGAATTTTTGTGAGTTATTGTCTTAAATAAAATAAAGTTGTTAGATTAGAGAAGTATTTCAAACAACTTGCAATACTTCTACCTCACTTTTTTTTTTTTTTTTTGTGCAAGATAACATTTTTAGTAATCATCTTTTAGACTTAGTACGAATTATGTTTCTTTACAAAAAAAGCTTTTTCAAGCATTGGACTAGTGGAATTCTTAGTCCCTACACATCGCATTAAATTTTTATATTTAGCATAAACTTTTCACATAAATAACATTATTTGTTTCATTTGAACCTTGAAACTTTTCATTATCTCACACATTCTCAAATTTTATGGATAGATGCATTCCGAAAGGTAAATGGAGATATTATTTTGACAAAGAGATATCTAATAAAAAGACAACAAGAGTTTAGTAAACATGCATAACTCTACCATTATACTTTTTTTTAGCATTCAAACAATGATATATAATTGTCTAGAACAAAAAGTCTCTCCAATCAAATTATTGAACAAAAGAAGCACGAAATCCAAATTTTTCCACCTTACTATTTTAAAATTTTTTTTTGTGTGTTAAGTTCTAAAATCTCATTGAAGGATGATGTTGGCATTTGAGAATAAACTGCTTTTATAGTACGAAAGTACAGAGAATTAGATAATAAAACATTTAAAATCCATAGTTTAAGATATTCAACTACATTTATTACATCTCCAATGTAGACATATATCCTCTAATTCGAAAGAAGTGGTCGTTTTTGCCTCCTTGGAGGCTATGGGGTTGATTGCAGGAGCCATGGCTAGGCTCCTGAAGACATCCCCTACCGTGTTTGACCATTATATCAAGAAGTCTACTGGTCAGTATGGCGTGGAGGCCTCTAAGTCGCAAACAGCTATTGGTGGCAAGTTGTTGATGGTCCATAAGCTGGTGTCGGAGTTGATTGCCGCTCAAAAGGCGATTGAGACTCTTCCTGTAGCTCCTAGTGGGGAGTGACCGTGTTTCGCGTGACAGGATTATTATCATCATGTTCAGGAAGTCAATTTGTTGTTTCTAAACTTTTCTGGTGTTAGTAATAAACTGTTAGCTGAACTTCTAATTTGATGTTTTGAAGAAACTTCTGTAAGATAATGTTTTGAAGGATGTAAGCCTTGGTGATTGCATTACAGTCTAGGGAACCTTTAATCACAATTGTCTTCCATTCTGTCAATGAAAGAAAGATGAAACACTAGATGATTTAACATGGTTTATCTCCTGAAATTGACGAAAGAAATCATAATTGAAGTATTTGTACTAAGCAATGAAAATGCAAAAACACCCTCCGTAATATATATATATATATATATATATATATATATACATATGTATGTATCATCTAATTGCTTCATCAGAGAGCTCCAAAAAAACGATCAAATTTTATTGGTTTTCTACCACTTTTCGTAAGTCTGACGTCCTCCAAACCAAATATTCTTCATTTGGACCTCGTACAGGAGCTGAACGAAATTTTCTTGGTTAATCTTCACCTGTTCCTCAAGTCTATTCTTCACCAGTTTAAGATCGGCTTTCAACTCTTTAGTATCAGGATATCTGTGAAATTTAGAGAATCTATTATACCTTGCTAATCTTTGGAGATAATATACTAAATCTTCTTCTTATCCGGTGCCGGAATGCAATGCTTGTGGTACGGGTATATCATCATCTTATCAACAATCTACGTTGGATAGAATATTCAAATCAAAATCTATGGGTATGTTTTTTCCATACATGACATGTGATAGTTCTTCAAGAAACTGTGACGAAACTACAAACTTCTTCAAAGCATGTGCTATCAAGGAAAATGGTTTGTGTCTAAGATTTGTGATACCACTAATCTTAATAAATGTGTCACCTCTTAAAACCACAGTTTGCAAGTCATCTCCATCCAAATAGGAAATAGTGCAAATCGAGTTGGAAATTGCCTTACAACGATGATTTTAATCCATGGTAACAAAAAATCCTTATATAGTCTCCATGTGTGCCGATAGAATGAGTAGTCTTTTAGTGGTTTCAAACCAATACTAATAGATTAATTTCATCAAAATGGTTGAAGAAGGGCCTCAATTGCTGGAGAAGTATCAAAAGTAAAATCTCCAAGTGCAGATATCATCATCACAAACTTTTCAAGTTTCTAGAGACGACATAGTCGAGCTTTGATGGGATTTTATAGGTATCACACGCCAGCCCAACAATAGAAAGAATTCTAATATTAGTGCCCTTTTTGTTTTTTACTTTTTTGATAGCAACCTGTAATTGTTGTACACACTTAAGTTTTTGAACCAATAATATGAACACCTTTACGAATTTGGCATGAAATTGAAGTAGTCTCCCAAAATCTTTAGGTTTCCTAAAACCTTTCTTAGATCTCAAATACTCAAGGACAATAATTTCATTGAAATCTCTCACAAGAAAGAGGATCATTGATTTATGGAAGAAGTGATTATTTTTTTTTTTGGGGGGGGGGGGGGGGGGGATTCTTCTTTCATTAAAAGTTCTAAACAGACTTTCGCCAATACATTAACACTTTAGGTGATGGTGGCTCATGATGGAAATAAGTAGATTGTTTTTTATTATTCATTCTCTAATCCAGTGCTGTTATGAATTCATTCTCTAACAGTATTTATAAAAAGAGGACGGATAGTTTTACACTCGTAATCCGAACCTAGGGTGCTGCAAATCCTGTGGAGATTTTCCTTATCTGGGCGACATAACACCTCGACCGAGAAAGTGAATGCTCGGGAGTCCATTTTCATGAAGGATTAGGAGAAGCTGTATATGCGAGAACGGACGTCGAGGACATAAGCGGTTTGGATCCAGGGTATTTTTAGGTGAGCCCCTTCTCCCATTGTCTTGTTCAGGATCCCACGAAACTTGTCATAAATGATAGCGTGATGGCCGCCTTAAACAGTGTAGCAAGATGATTTCAATAAGGCGCCGCCCAAACCAACGCCCACCGTGACGCCGGTTGATTTCTTGATGAATCTTACGGTTTGAAAATCGTTGTCGGTATTCTTGTTTTTATTGGGGTGGTAATCGTTGCTATGGATAATCTTGTTGTTGGTAGGGTGAAGATTGTTTTCCGCCATTGTTCTTCTCTAACAGTATTCATGCACTATAAAATATTGTTATGAATTCAATAAAAAATTCGCTATGATAACTCAAGTTATTTTCTCTACTTTTTATTTTCCTCCTTATCAACATTCAAAATATCAACGATAGACATATTTCTACTAACAAATTTTAGAGTAGGATTTAGACAAACATATCCCGCTTTCCCTTGCACTCCACAAAAGAAACTGGAGAATCATGTTTATAATGGCAACTATCATTCTTTTCTATAAAATTTTTTATTTATCGCGTGTAATCTAGAATTCATTTCAACTTATATACATTGATATGTAGTTTGAAAGTATTTTGTGATATGATTCTTCCTATTTCTTCTTATTTTGTGATACCCTGCCTTCCCAATACTTTAGTAAATTCTCTCGAATCAGGCACATATTTCTTCTTACCCATGTTATAAACGATTCATTTTTATATCAACTCTTTTGTTAAAGTTGTAATGTATTTTGTGATATGATTCTTCAAATGTATTGGTAGTTTATGTTACTATAAATGGATACATTTTTCAATTTTTTTGGTGTGTTTTTCTCATTCTTTCATATAGAGGATATGAATTTATTAATTTCAGAGGAATGACTTTTAATGTGATAAATAAATTCGATAAATGTTGGAATAAAGAGATTGAGAAGATCAATGGGTTAAAAGCTCAATAATTGGAAGAAGATATTGAAACTAGTATGTGTAAGAAGTATGGTTTCTATATTCATTGGGTGTATCTTTGCTTGACAATGATTAAGTAACTCCAGTCAAAACAACTTAATCCAACAAAATATCAGGTCATTATTGTTAAATACAGCTCAACACATGTATATAATGACCAAAATCATCTAAAGGATTTTGATCCAACAAATGACCTCATGATCGATGCCAATCAATCTAGTAGGTGGAATAATCTCTTTGCAAATGAGCCATCAACTAATTGCCACAGTACTTATGTGAGGTCTCATATTTTACATACTCTTATTCAAGTCATGTTTAAATAATTAATATTGTCATTGCATTGTTCAAATCTGTGTAGGTTGTAGGATGAGTATGTAGAAAATAAATTTTATTAGTACAAGTATCCATAGGAAAATAACCTGTAGGTTTATACTAAAATAGATTGGTTGTTTAAACAATTTTAAAGTTAGAAAATAAACTAAATCCTATACAAATAACAAATAGAAGGCAGGAGAAATTAGATAAAATATAATAGTATATTAAGTGGACCAACTCCAAGTAGGAGCTGTCCAATTTCTAAACTACTAGCCAAAGCTATTAAGCTAGTTTAATAAAATAATAGGAAAATGAGTAAAAAGAAAAAATAAGAAAGAAAGAAGGGGGGCTGCTAGAAGGAACGGGAAAGACAGAAAGCTTGAGAGGAGAAGAGAACTAGGAAATTAGCAAGGGAACACCTAAGAATTGGGGTTTGAGAACTAATGGGCAACAGGAAGCTTCAAGGTTAAGTAAATCTCTCACTCCTTAGTTCAATCATCTTGGAATTTTCATTAATAACTTTCTGAGGTTGGGTTTGGATTTAGTATAATTTTTAGATATGGAATCAGAGGAATTAATGATTAACAGATTGAAGAACTAGGGAAGCTAGGATTATTTCAGCATGTTACTTTCATCTTGCATTCGGAATTTAGCAGCCGGATATTGAAAAAAGCGGTTGTGCTTTCGTTTTCCTATTTTTCATTGTTTAGGGAAGGAGTATATGAGGATGATTCTCTGCTTTGTTGCTATTACATGCCTTGTTATGTTAAGAAATTAGATATGTTGAACTTGAACTCGTTGGAGTATCGAGTCGGAGTCCATTCTTGAAACTGAAATAATGGAGACCATCGAGCTAACACTAATGGAGAGGGACATGTTACTGCCAATAATGGAAAGGACGAGCAAGTTGAGGTCGTGATTGCTAATGGAAGATCTAAAGATGCTGCTTTAAAGAATAATCCTTACATCCGTGATCCACTCTCAAACATTGTTGGACCCATGACTCGTGCTAGACCCAAGAGGATGGATGAATCACTTAATAGTCTAATTACTACTACATGGGCTAATGAGGAAATTAAGCTTGAAGATTACAAGCCCAAGACTATTAATTTGTTGCAAGTGACACCAAATGGACTTGGCCCATTTGGTGAGAAGAATTTTTGGCCCTCAATCCAAGGAAAAGCCGCCGGCCACACTCCTCATGTTGGTCGAATTGATCCCTAAAGTTTAGGGGTGAGATCATTCAAATTTTATCTCTTTGAAAGATAAGACTTTATCTCTTTAAAGGATAATATTTGGGATGATTCTTTTTATCTTATTTTTGAGTTATCCTACAATAAGGAGTCAACTTTTGATGTCTACTCAACCGTTGGATGAAGACTACATCAAGATGGATGGCTAAGATCACTCTACAAAGAAGATGATGATAGAGTTTTAACTCAAGGGAGATTCTATCCATTGGAATCTTTCTAAGAGATTATCTCTTTGTATTTTGAGTTTTAATTAATTCCTACAAGTCTTAAATGTTTTAAGACTAGTAAAAGTGTCTAGGTTCGTTATCTTATCACTTAAGATAACTAGGAGTCTTTAGAGTTTGATTTGATTTCAAATTCTTAGAGATAGGAATAGAGGTGAAGAGTTGTGTTCTTCCTCTACTTCTTGGGAAGAAATTTCGTCCACCCCCTCTATAAATAGGGACCAAAATTCTCTTGTCCAACACACCTTGTGTCATTGATATTTTCCTGACTGAAATTGGTTAGGATTTTATTCCTTTCGTGGAGTTCTTGTGAAGACTTCTTTGTTTAGTTGTTGCATATGTGTTGTGACAATTATTAGACTTATCAATCTTGTTTAGTTCACTTGATAGTGGCGTCTTTAGCATTGGATCTTTCGAATCTTGGTATTTAAGCTCATAGATCTCATATCTATTGGGTTTTCCTACACAATTTTCCAAGGGCTCTCTATTTGGT
This sequence comes from Oldenlandia corymbosa var. corymbosa, assembly GCA_949775105.1. Classification (NCBI taxonomy): domain Eukaryota; kingdom Viridiplantae; phylum Streptophyta; class Magnoliopsida; order Gentianales; family Rubiaceae; genus Oldenlandia; species Oldenlandia corymbosa. Next base: position 9,005,896 of record OX459124.1, read on the forward strand.
TAGAAATAAATCTCTTCATTCTTGATTTGGGTTGTTCTACCATTGAACTCGTGAATTAATCCACGTGAGATCAAATATCTTTTCTTTTGTTATTTTTCGTGTGTTATTGAGTCTTTAAATCCGAATTCTTCAAATTTTACTGCCTACAAATCTCTGTCTTTCCGATTTAGCAAAGTTGGTATTTCCTTAAAGATTAGTTTTGTCACGGATTGCTATCATGAAACCTCTTGTCTTTTGATGTATGTTATTGCTAAGCTTTTCTTTTATTTCATTCCTCATTTGATGGGTGTGATGGTTCCTCTTGTGTTTGTGTAATTGGAGTAGTGATAGTCTCAAACAGGAAGTTCATTTATGCATGATCTAGTCTTGAAATTTCAGAAATTACCCAATCTGAGTAGCTGTTTTGCAGAGCCTCGTTCTCCTAGCTCTAAAAATATTTTGAGGTGTTTCTTTTCATGAATACCTCCTCCATTCAATTTATTTTAATCTGGTTTTTACGGTTTATCAATCGGATTTACGGATTGCTCCGAATTTGGATTTGAAAATGCCTAATCGTTACGGATGGTCTGATTCTGAAAAATTCCTGATGCAGGGTACTGATTTCAAAGTCGAATTTCTTCTGTTTCCTGATTTCTTTCATTGAATCTATTCTATGCTTAACCTAGTTTTTACTGGTTTTAACGGTTTCCAAATTGGACATTTGGTTGGACAGGAAATCGACAATGAAAAGAGGTCATCGCTGCTGCGATTTTTGAATTTTCAGAACTGATAGACTGACTTTGAAACTTTTCTTTCCTCTTTGATTTAATTCTCTTATCTTACTGAATCTCTGCATTTTTACTTTCTAAATAGTAAGTAATGAGTTAACATCTCTAAACTTCGAACAAATGACATTTTAAGTAAGACTAATGACCATTTACTTATATCTAGTTTAGAGTTCTAGAAGTTAGAAACCTGAGTTAAGTAGGACTAGAATTATGCATCTATCTTTAATTTAATAACTGAAATGCTTTAAGAAAACCCCTATTAAGACACCTTAAACCTGTAGATTGCTTAGAGGATACTCATGTGAGTTCGGAGGACGTTTTGCAACAATATCAGGATGAGCCAAGTAGGTGTTTCCAATTCCATTGTTTATGGATTGTGTTATCATTACTTTCTATGTGCCATTTAAATTACCCCTTATGGTGTTTCCCGTTGTGCACTTTACCGCACCGGGAAATGTCATATATGGATGTAACTTGTTATGCGGTTGTCAAGAGTTTGTTTGTGCATGAATTGCCATGTTTTTTAGAAGAATTGGATGTGTACATTACCACACCAGTCTTGGAGCCCCTGCTACCATATATCGAATCCAACGAGTCGGCAAAGGGCATCGACGTATGGACAAGATTATGGATAGTTTGAGTAGGCGCGCATGAGCTACGAATACTTGCTTTATTGTGGCCACTTGGTGTAAAAGAGAATGAGTTGCTTCTTGAATGAACGAATGGATATCTTCTTTGAGTCCAGTTGGGAATTGACTAAGAAGACCATATAGTGAAGGATGATCCTGGACGTGATCATCTTAATGTGTTGAAGGATTCTTGATCTTCTTGATGTTGATGTATTGCCATTACTTGAGCTATTCTTGTGTTGTTTTCAACATGTGTTATTTAATGTTGAATAAATGTATTGCTTCAATATAAATGACTCTAGATGGTTGTAATAATACAATCAAATTGGAACCCTATTGGGCGTAAGCTCACCCTTTAGTATTTTCCCCCCTAAGTTCCTTCGGAGGAGGAACTCGGATATTGGGGCTACAGTTCGTGAGTTTGGTTGTGGCTGGATATTTTGTAATGTAAATATGTGCACTACTCACCTGCAGCTCTTTTCTTTTGTTGACTTATGTAATCAGTAGCTTTTACAGTTCAATTTTAGATTATAAACGTGATGGTAGCAATCACTATGTGGTGGTTGAGTGTAGGCTGAACCTTCAGCTCCGGTTTGCATTTGTCAAGCTCTAAGTAGTGTGCATGTGGCTAAAAGTAGTGCAGGTAGTTAGGTTTATGCCCACTGATTTGTTGGTTTGCTAGCTTTTGTATCTAAACCAAGCTTTCTGGCTTGGTAATGAAAATGTAGGACTTAATGTTTATTTTTAATAAAATGCAGCTTGATGCTTTAGTCCATTATGAGTTTAAATTAGTTTTTTTTTTAAAAAAAATGAGTCCTAGCGCGAGCTAGGCTGATACTCAACTTCATTTCTCTTATAAAAAAGGGGTAAAGCTGGGGTGTCACAACTTATAGTATGCTAATAATGATGAAAATATAGATGAAGTCATTGCTTTGATATCTACAATTATTAGTAGCATTTGAGAATTACTACTCTTTCTTTTTGTCAAATTTTCCATTGCGAATAAAATTTTTTGGAATGTTGAAGATAATCGCTCAAAGAGAGTTCTTCATCTTGTAGAGAAAAATAGAATTTGTAGAAGAATTAATTAATCGCACATTAAAAAATAAAAGATGACTATAACCAAGGCCATCATGCACTTTTATGCAAAGATATGGTGGATCATAACTAGAAACTTTCGAAGACCTATGTAATCTTAAAGGTTGTCTTCCAAGTGAGGTTTCAAATGGTGTTCAAGATTAAATTTCTACTCAAGTGATATATTTTCCCTTATCTACCAAGCAGTCATAATAAAAGTAAATATTCATAACTTGTACACACCTAGTAAAAACTATCCACAGGATATCCACACGACTAAACTCATTACTGACTAATATACTTTTACTCGCTTAATTGCACATTTTATATTTCGTGTTGTAACAATATGAGTTCAAGTTGATTGAGTGTGACAAATTTTCTTGTGTGACAGAACTTTGTTGCATTCTTTGCAGAATAGAATGAAAACAAGGCAAAATCATAATAATAATAAAAAAGAACTTTGAAATTTTGAATCGCCCACAGTAGCATAGGATTTGTAACCATGAGGAGTGACCCAAAGAATGGTGCAATAAAGTATGGTAACATTGATATTGATGTGGCAGATACATATTTAAATATTTGCTAGTTGATTTTTTTTTTGGACTTTATAAGACCTAGAACTTATGGCATTATGGCAAATACAAAAGAATTGAAAGGACGGAGGAAATGAAAGATCATTCATATTCATGTTGCATGTTTCTTTCCTAGTCCCGTTTTTATTTTAATTTTTTTGGATAGAGAAGTTTACGACTTTGAAATTCTAATTTGTCTTTCAGTGAAATGAACATTGAGCCATTTTCACCAATTATGCAGGTATAAATGCAACATCAAAAAAAAACTTAAACAAGGTAGCTCGTTTTACAATCAACAAGTAAGATTATAAGTCCATACAATCGTTGAGTTTTTTACCCAAAAAAATATCAAGGAAAGGACCTGGACAAAAATAATGTGAAGCAAAATTAGGTGGACAAAAGTAAATGTCTCGGATTTGTGAAATCCGACACAAAAGGCAGTTGGATTATAGAAATCCGAGGCAAAGGGGCAGTCGGATTTGGTAAGCTTCGGATTTGTGTAATTTGATAGCTTTACTTAATGCTACATACACAAAAATGAGAAATGGTAAATTTTGTTTTTTCAAACCCCTAAACGTGTAAACATTCATCAATTTCCACCAAACTCACAGCACTATGCTATGCTTTATGCTAATAATTTAACAGTTCCATCCAAACACCACACAAGATACGAATGTAACGTTTAATACAAAATATTACACAAGATAGTAATTTGAAACCAACACTGCACTCCAAAATACAACAACAAACTAATCAGTTTTCATTCCCATCGGCCCACCAAAGGTATTCTATCTACTAGGGGATGTGAGTGAGGGCACGAATTAGGATCGTGAGATCCTCCGCATCTCCAACAAACCGCGATTATGGTAATCTATTTGCATCTTGTGTCTCCTTTTTTGGTGTCGACCCAGTCCGCCATTCATCACGAGCTTCTTGTAATTCTGATGGAGTTTCCAATCAACCATAGGCCATTGTCGCTCATCAAGCACCGGTGAAAAACTATTGTATTCAAATTGTTTGAGCCATGCTTGACACCTCCAAAACTTATGGTATAGAGAAACATGCCGATCACCTTTTTTGCGTACACGACATCTAGTACTCTTACCATTTCTTGCACGAGCATCTTTTGGCATCATAGTTGACCGTATACACTGACCCACTCCTCCCACTCGGCCGTGTCGGAGTTACCACCTCCCAACTAGTATCATCAGCATTGTACGATTCAGCCTTATAGGTGGTAGATTTGTTGTTCTTCTTTTCGTAGACTGTCCTAGCTCAGTGAGAATGGGTGTGTCACATCTCGTCGCCAACAGTAGTTCATCTCGGTAAAATTTAACGGTTTTGTGGAATGTAGCATCGATAATAGCTCTAATGGGCAAAAACCAGATCCCTTTTAGGGTATTGTTGTAACTCTCGAAATGTTGGTTGTTGTGACACCCCAACGACGATGTTGGTTGTTGTGACACCCCAACCACGACTTTCAATCGAGTCTAATTACACCCCCTATGTCTCGAAGATACGCCCATGTTTCAAGATTGAATTCACGGAGCTTTTCCCTCAATCACTTAAATTTTTCAAAATTCAGCATCTTCTCCGTATTTTGGCATAACCACAGCACTTTCAAACTCTTATACTTCGACACTAGATTGTTGTGAACATTCCAGAGGCAAGACATGCGGGCTCCATCCCCTAAATCACTCCATTCTAGGATTTGAGACATTGCCCTCAAAAGCCCAACGTTCTGGTCGGAAATCACACTAACAACTCTAGCACACACAATATAATACCTCAAGCTCTTTATGAAAAATGTCCAACTTTCAATGGTTTCTTCATCCACAACGGCAAATACAAACGGTAAAATGTGTTTGTTTGCAGTATGCACCACAACAACTAGCAACTTACCCTTGGTGTTATCGTATCTGAGATAAAGTGATATTGTTATATGATTGAACGTTATTGTCGACTGGTTATTTAATTGAGTGTGATCGTTGAATATGTTACTTATGGTGGTGTACTTTATCACTAAGGCGATAGGTGTCCTGAGGTGATAAAGTACACCACCAGAAGCAACATATGTCACCTATCATTATTATTGTATTAATTCATTCTTATGCAATAATGTGTGCATGATTGTTGCTTCGGTGGACTCTGTTCACTTGGAGCCTAGGCCCTGCCTTTGTTAGGCGAAGTCTTGAGGGCCGGCATCGGGGTTGGTCGCCATGTTAGCTTACCTAGGCTTATCGTGTTGTCGGGATGGACGCGGAACTCACGATATTCATTGGTGACCACGAGATGTTGAGGAGGAATTGTTATTGACATTAAATCGTTATCGTTATCGTATTGTTGAAATCTGTCTTGGAATTTGTCATTGCGCCACGTAAGCTCTTTGACAGTCCTTGCTAAGATTTTCCCGTATCCACCACATTGTTAATTGTTTAATGTGAAATAGTTAATTGTTGGATGACTTTATGCAAAATTGTTTTACTTTTAAATATTTCTTTAGCAAAACAGTTTTATTAAAAGTATCGTACTTGTATAGTGAGAATTTTACTGAAGTCGCCGCTCACCCCCTTTTGTATTTTATTTCCCTATTCCCACTCCCAAGTTTAGAACAGATGTAGATGAGTTGAAAGAAAGCGTTCTGTCAAAGAAGACCGTCTACAGAATGTTGTAATTGATAGATTGTAACATGAAATAAGTTTTACTGAGAATGTTAAGTTAATGTTTGGAATTAGCATTTGGAAGCTATATGATTCCATAAAATTTATGAAGTTGTTTTAGAATGTATACTTAAAAGTAAATGAAATTAATGCGCCTTGGGCGAGAGGCCAACGGACGACTCAACTCGTAACTAATTGTGACATATAAAAGCAGATCGGTGAATTAGGTCGTTGGTTCGTGCCGAGTTCACCAAAAATATTACTAGCTTGGATTATGATTTTTGTAGATAATGGAAGTTAGGTCGATCCCACGAGGACAGCTAATTACCAAATTTGTTGTTAAAACAAGACTACCAGTCAGACAAGGTGTCACTCAGGAGAATAGAAACAATCACTCAGGGGAATGAGAGCCAGCGGTGTTCATCTCCTCTTCCTACTGTTGTAGTTGTTTATTAGCACTGTAATGGTTGAGTTCTTGTTCATTCAGCTCACTTATAACTCTAAGTCAGTTCTCATTTTTTCTAAAGTCATCTTTGCAACCTTAACAATCTATTTTTTAATGATTGATTCCAGATACAAAGTCATTAAGTTCTTAGGCCTTCAAGAATGCTTATGTTAACTAAGTATATTCCTATCTCAGTTAAAACCATAGACTGTTACCTCTATGTCATAAGTTAAAGTTGAAACAGTCCAAACTAAGTTTATCTTTCCAGATCTCCCTTAGTTCTAGCATGCATTCAATTTAGTGATCAAGTAAATGAATGTAGAAAAACTTTCAACTTCAAAACAAGGAACAGAACCAGTGCATTACACAACTACAACATAGGTTGAGGAGAATAACCCCTGGAAGCTGCTTAGCTACTCATGCAGATTAATGCTACCTCTACTACATCAACAGACATCATAGAAGTATGTATAATAAATGAAGTTCAAGCTAACAGTCAAGAGACGAGAAAAAAAGCTTGTGCAGTTCTGAGCCACTCCTGAGAGTGAAGGGGTTCACTCATGGAACTGAAGCAGAAACTGGGACGGTTGTTCTTCAACTTGGCTTCCTTACTGAGTGGGTGTTGCTCCTTCTTCCTTCTTGCCTTCTTCCTGGAGTTTTTCTGTGTGTTTTTGGCAACTGAAAGGGTAACCAGAGAGGTGATTTCTTCTGAGAGTGAAGTTCCCCTTTTATAGAGCCTTGCAGCCGGTTCTTTAATCATGAGAGTCTCCCATGCTTGTGAATTGTTTAATCCTCCCTATGCCTTGTGCCTGGAATCCAAACTTGACTGGTCTTCTTTTCTTCTTCCAGTAGTGGCAGCATTAATCTCATTGATCAGCAGGGGTGGCTGGAATTTCGGCTGAGGGACAAGCGTGCCTCTTGGAATTCAAATGAGAGACATACTCATTAATGGCAAGATGCTTCTTGTTTTGGGAGGTACTTTTTCGTCCAGCTCAGCAAAAATTGTCTCAGCAGCCCACAATTTGTTCCTTTGGCCTCAATTTTTCAGCAATTGTTCAATCAAACCCCAACCTAATAAAAACACGAAAACCAGTTAAGTAGAATGCACTAATAATTGGAAATACCCCCAATTTCTTACTAAATACAGAGTTAATTGTGATGCTTTTCTGTAACTAATAATCCATTATCAGTCGTTACAAGTTTGTTACGTTCTAGACTAATCTATTTAAAAGCAATGCAGGGGCAAACCTGTGTATGGACTCGGGTAGGCTTGAGCACCCCCGCAGGCCTGGGAAATTTTTCTGGTATGTTCGCTCCCATATGTCGGTGGAGCATTTCTAGTTTCAGGGATGATGGCAGAGAAGGCGATGAACAGTTTTGGGCTCAACTTCTATTTTTTCTTACTAAAATCCTGTGTTGTTATGTTTGACTTGGGTTTTTCAAAAACTATTCAGTTTACCTTATTGGCCAAGCCCAGCCCATAGGGTTACGGTTAATCGGGTGAACCCGAAAACCCGCCCGGGCCGAACCTGTTTCAGGGCAAACGGTTCAGATGATCAAGTTAATTTCGGGATTTTCGGTTCTACCCGATTAACTGAATGGACAATTCGGTGCGGTGCGGGCAGAAAAAAACTAGTTCGGCCCCTGCCCGATAACCGAAACTATTAATTAAAAAACTAACATATATATATATTAAAAAAATACTAACCCTACCAATTCCCCTTCCCACCTCATTTATTTGATTCTTTCTTTGTAAAAAACCTACAGCCCGCTGCCACCCTCTCCCAACATCATCTTTATCTTAATTCTTCAAATTTCAATTACCATTTCCAAAATCCAAATCTCAACAATATCAATCTCTTCATCTTCAAATCTCCACTGTCTCCCGCCATCATCACTCGCCCAAAAAGAAGGATGCAATCTGATTTGCCGTCGTCTGCCAGAAGAAAGAGAAGAGAGAAACGACCGCCACCGTCCACCAGAAGAACGAGAAGAAAAAAACGACCGCGCAAAAATGAGAAAGAAAGAGGAGGAGAAAGTTGGTTCCAGATCTGAATTTTGACTCGTTCTGGTGCTTCACTCGATCTCTCCCTCTTTGTTCAAGATCTGGATTTTTGAAGGCTTGGGAATCTTGAGAGTTGAGATTGTTGTTTTTTATTTTTGGCTTTATGAAAATTATTGTTGTTTTTTTCTTCTGGTTCATTATTTCTTTTGCTTTCTTCTTGAATTGATATGAATGTTTGTGTCGAATGTTAAATTTCGAGTAGTTGAATTTTGAGTAGGGCTGTTGAATTCAGAAGAAAAAGAGACTGAATATCATTTCTGTGTATTAATTTCAGTTGACCCGAAAACTAAACCGATTAACCTGAGTTTTTAATTAGTCAAGTCGGTTCGGTGCAATAGATTTTTCGGTTCGTTTTCGAGCGAGTTTCGTGAGGGAAAAATCCGATTAACTCGAACCGAATTCATCCAAACTGCACCGTCCGAATTAGGAGCCTTACCAACCCACATTTCCTTCCCTCTCTCCATCTTGTCCTTTTCCTTTTCTTTCTTTGTTTTTTTTTTTCTTTTTTGATTCTGACTTTATTTTACTTTTGAGTATATATACATAAAAAACTTACAAGAAATGAGATCTCAATCATCAAAATTATCATTAAAACCTTAAATGTCTAAACCCTAAATGAAAAGTATAAGAAATGAATGGTTACGATCTATCCTTGTTATTTTTCATTGTAAAATTTTTCTTGTACCAATCATTATCTTTTGGGTTTTTTAGAATTGAACTTTATCCTGTGGAAATTCTTACAGGTATAACTATAAATCCGCTCCCTCTTTTCTAATTCATTTTCTAGGTTAAAAAACAAAAACCCCACTCTTCTTTATATTGTTGTTAATATTTCAGAAAATGTGTTATTTATTGAACTTCATGGAAATATTAAATGATCAGTGTAGGGTTTAACTAGAGCACCTCCACTACTTGAGCCCTAGTTCCGCCCCGAATGCACTCTTTATACATTATCTGTCACGTATTATAAACTATATGTATTAAAACGAATACTGCAATTTATAATTTACAATGTATATTATATTTCTGACTGGCCTATGTTACTGTCCTTAGTTCCCGTTATTGTCCCTAGTTTAACCACAAAGTTACTGTCCTTCCACTGCTCCTTAACCAAATTCTTATAACGGTAATAATTTTTTTCCCAGGAAACACTTCTAACCTCACTTCTCTCTCACCACTGCCTTAGCTGATCCAAAAAAAAACTCCAATTCCGACAGTCTAACTCACTCTCTTACAGACACCCATTTCTTTAATTTATGTTCATGTTTGATTATTTATTGCGACATGCCTGCAGAATTGTAAGAAAAAAATAACCCAGAAAAAAAAATGGATCCACCAATCGTGAATGAAGCCTCATTTTCAGCTGCAAATCCTTCTTCATACAGTCTAGCTGAACTTTGGCCGTTTCCGATCCCAGGAAACAGTGCCAGGGAGATCGGAGCTTTAGGGATGAGAATGGGGAGCATGAGCGGCTTCAATGGGGCTGCAATTTCTGTAAATGAATCTACTGTAACGGAACTTAGCGGGAGCCGGAGTGGTGGTGGTGGTGGTAAGGCCGGACCTGGCTTCAGAAAGAGGAAGGATTTGGGTTGTGAGGATGATTCCGCCAGACTTGCTTCCACTAGCAGCCGAAATGGGTTGGTGAGTTTGTGATTTTTCTTCTACCTAGTAATGTCAGTAAATTCTGTTGGTAGAATTCTGGTATTTTATTGTAGTAGTTTAGTTTTGGGCGGCTGAATTTGAGTTGAAAACTTTTGTATTTGGGAGATTTACCGTTGTGTACACATAGATTTGGACACATTACTTTCAATTTTTCCCAGAATTTTAGAATTTTTTTGCACGAAAATGAACTATCGGCCCTGTTCATTGTACTTGTGAAGCAAGAAATGATTTGTAGCATGGAGTGTTTTAAATTCCAGATTTTTTCCCGTATTCAGATTGGTTGTCTGTCGTTGATGATGTGAATTTAACCATTAGGATGGTGATGCATATGCATTATCAGGATGATTTTGATGTTAAGAAGATGAAGCCATCGGGAGTCAGAGTTCAGGATTGTGATCCACAAGCAGAAGGGGAAACAAGCTCACAGACTGGTAATAAGCCCAGTGAGCAGAACGGTAAACCTGAGCCGCCTAAAGACTACATCCATGTCAGAGCAAGGCGAGGACAAGCTACGGACAGTCACAGTCTAGCTGAGAGAGTAAAGCCTTTACTTCTGATTTTGTGTCTTTATGTGAAGATATTACAATTGCTGATGAATTTCCATGACTTGATTAGGCTAGACGAGAAAAGATCAGCGAGAGGATGAAAATTTTACAAGATCTGGTTCCTGGCTGTAATAAGGTTTGTGGCATCCATCTAATTGGCCTAGTATGAATTGCACTTCACTATTTCAAATGTGTGAATCTATTATTTGGTACAACTTAGTCCAATTTTTTATGGATTATGAAGTTCTTAGTTATAATCAGATCTTGATTGCATATATCTACTTAATCATTTGGGGGTTTTCCTTAAAATTCATTGTGATTCATCAATTCTTTAGTTAATCTCTAAGAAATCAAAATGTTACTCAACAGGTAATTGGAAAAGCCTCAGTACTTGATGAAATAATCAACTATGTCCAGTCGCTTCAGCGTCAAGTTGAGGTACTATTGATGTTTCTCTGCTTGTACCCAATGCTAAGATTAGTCTTATTCCAAATAATCCATCTGAAATAACCTTTTCATTCTCCATGTTAAAGTTCTTGTCCATGAAGCTCGAAGCAGTGAATGGAACAATCAACCATCTAGAAGATTATACTTCCAAAGATGTAAGTGATATTACTTGAAACTGCGGTTTATTGGTCTATTGCATGAGTCTAAATTTCTTATTAGGCTTCTCCTTATTAACTTGTTGTTACTCTATGCGGCCATATTGATCTTCCTTGTATCTCTTCTCAGCCTTTCTTTTCCTTTCAACTGAATCATTTAGTTTTAACCTTTAAGTGTCTGGTCCCTTGGTTTTTCTGAAGATGTCCCAGATATTAATTACGTTTCAATTGACATGAACTTTTATGAGATATACCACTTAATACGGGGGAGTAAAGGAATTTTGTTTGTTGGAGATCTATCGATCTCCAGAAAGAACAGATTCTTTTGGAAGAAAAAGAGAGGTGGCTATTAGCTATACGGCTCAGCTAACTGTTGCACATGATTACACAATTTGGGCAAAAACCACTTCTAGTCTAGTTCTTATATGTTCTGTTGCCAAATTGCTTCAAGTGAAATTTCAGTTTCTAGTCTTTCTTTACCTCCTCTTTTCCCCCTTGTTTTTGCTTCCCTCTCGACAAAGTTAGCTGTTATGTTTTCAATCACAATCCTTAGTATGCCATATTCTATGGAAATGCAACCTTAAGTAGACAAGTTGGCAGCTACTCGAAGTTGATTCCAAACCACATGGCTTTTCTCGAAATTCAAAGAGCTGAGGATGCTTGAAAGAGAGGTGTCAATGTTGGTTACTTTTTGCTGCAATACAAGATATGGAAAATCAATTATTGTTGATCCATCTCCACTTTCCTCAAATGCTTTTGCTGATATTATTGTCTGGCTCGCTACTCAATAATGAAGGCTGAAAAGGAGAATTGTGGTGAATAGCTTCATGTATGAAGTCGTAATATACGGTACAGTTCAATGCTGCAGCCTTTTACAGGAAAAGGGGAGGGGGAATTTTTGGTGGGTTTAGCATGAGAGAAAGCTGCCAATGGAACAAAGTAATGTATTCTCTACTTTGGGTTTTGGGTATTGTTGAAACAAGTAGGGAGCAGAATGCATAGGAAATGTGGTTGCTGAAAAATATCTGTTCATAGCCTCTTGTTGAGATATTTTCATTGTTATTGTGTTTTACCCCTTTTTGTATACAACAAAAAGTCTGGAAATGCTGGAGATGGATCACAGTATACTTTTACTAAAAATTTGCAGAAGTAGATGAATTAAGTTAGGCACAGTTAGTCAGATTGGTTCTTTATGAGTGTGGCATTTCCATTAGCCAATGTATCTCTATCCTGTTTAATTAATTCAATAGAATTTGAGGGCAATCTGCTCAGATTAGCATGCTGGGTTTCAAGTTATAAATGCCGAGCATCCTTGTCCAAATGTGCAGAGTAGAGAAAATAGGGTGAAAATGGAAAGTGAATTTCAATAACTTGTGTTTTCACTCTTTTTGTTTCCTACAAGCTTGATTTACTTTTTCATGGCCTAGGCCCAATCAGTAGCATGGTGTGCTATGTCATTTTTTATCTCTCTATTTCATATTCCAATTTTACGAATAGTTATTGAAACTGCACTTCTATTTCACACCTAATAACTGAATTATGCATGGAACAAGTTTGGAATGTAAATCAAGGAATGAGGAAAGAATTTATGAACTAAGGAGCATCATCCTAAACCTGCATAGGCACAAATATCCTTTTTCTTATGCGCTGGGTGAATGAATCCTCTTAATTTCCATCTACGCTGCTCTTCTTTTTATCCTGTCACTGTATCAATTTATATTGTAACTTTCAACTGTTTCTGAAGTTATCTTTCCTTACTGTTTGTTGAGCTTCTTTTCAAATTGTTCAATTCTTCCAAAGAATCATCCAGCAAAACAATAGTTCATGGTTCCTTTCATGTTTTCAGTACTTTTAACTATTTCAGTAATTTTCCATCAATTTTACTGATTTGGCATGATTCCAGCTTGCAGGTCCATCATTTGATGCATCTGCTACGATGACAATTTTCGGGCCACAAACTGCAAGGGAACATCCTCAAGGCACAAATCCAGCATGGTTACATATGCAAGTTGGTGGTACCTTTGCAAGCACACTATAGCAGATAGGTGGCAGCTTTGAAAGCAGTCTATAGCAGGTTTATGCTAATTGATTGCTACGATGAATTTATGCTGCCAGTTTACAGCCAATTCATTATCTTCATCAGAAGATTCAGTTATTGGATTTCAGATAAGTTACCACTCCCACATAGATGAAATACCTTGTTACACTTGCTATTTCGGACTTTAAGGAATGGGCAGTGTTGTGATATCTGACTAATTTGTTGTATTTCTTGTGTTAACATCTTAGAACAAACTGTGTCAGTAGTATGTGTTGTTGTAAGTTGTAGCTGATACTGATTCTTTTATGATGGAAATATAATTTTTGCTATGTTCATTTATGTCAATTCAGAAAGATAATAATTGTTGCTTCATTGGCCCTCCTAATTTTGTAGTTTTTGATTCTGTCTTTTGGTTTCGCTGTAACTTTCTACATTTCCATTGCATTTTGTTATATGCTTGATGTAAAAATCAAAATCAAAGGTAAAACCGAGACAGGTGAATACTCTGATTGGTAGAGAAACTACAAAATCACTGGAATGGCAAAAACTCAGTGCGATGAATGCGGTATATGAATTCTGAAATGAAACTCACTAGTTACTATGATTACGGAACACCTGTTCTTATAATTGCATCTTGGTTTTGTTCTGCTTCGACTCCATTTTTAGTACACACTTTCAGATTTCTGAATAACTTTCTTACCTTTTCAACATATATCTTTTCCACTTCTGGAGCAAAATCAGTACACACACACCAAAAAAAAAAAAAAAAAGAAAGAAAAAAGAACAAAGAAAAACCAAACTTCATACCGACCTTAAACTCCAAACTTGGACTTGATGCCATCAACAATACTATGGTCAATGTGGAAGGTTTTGGCTAACACTACATCCGGGATGGACGGCGATGCGCTAAAGAGATTCGTACCAACAGGGACAGATCCAGGCAAATGGCTGTTAAATGAAGTAAATATCAGTCCTCTACCTTTCCCAACATTCATCTGGAAGTGCATAAGTCCTCGAGGGACGACAAACATCTCTCCGGGGTTCAAAACCTTGTAGTAGTAAGTATTTCCAGTCGTCACCAAACCAACGAGGATTTTACCTTCAATAACTATACCCGTTTCAGTGGACCGCGGATGCCAATGAGGCGGATTGATTCCTCCTCCCGGAGCTAAGTCCACCCGGTTCATCGACATCCCTTGTGTGTTTAGCCCTGGAAACGCGAGCACGTTACCCCGGCTGACGCTTGATCCGTAGGCGTTGCTTGTGTTTCCTTCTTTGCTAAGTCCATCGAAGAAAAAGTCTTCTGAAGTCACTTTGGAGGCTGGTTTGCAAGGAAAACCGTTCTCAGGAATGGGATCTTTCAGTTCTGCTATGCAGAAATCTTGTAAAGGATCAGGATCAGCAGATTCTACAGGCCACGAAAGAACTGAGAGAAATATTGTTAGGCAAAACATCAACTGATGAGCAGCCATGAGAGAACAAATTGTGTTCTGGTTTTTCCTTGATGAATGCAGTTTACAAAAAACTTGATCATCAAGACCAAATAACGGTTTTTTTATTATTGTTTGATTGTTGATATTAATAAATTATAAATAAATATATGAAAAAATTATTTAGTTAGTGGATGACTGGATGTTAAGTCAACTGTTATACTGGTAAGAAAAGTTAATAGTCAACTGTTATACTGGTAAGAAAAGTTAATCAATTAAAAACATTATATATCATTATCATAGAAGCTTTAAATATTTTTTAGTTTCTTGGTTTGAATTGGTATTCCTGGAAAATAAGAAGTCTTCGTCATCGAGAAGGCACCAATGAATCTGTATAAAAGTGGATTCGACTTTAATTTAGTAATTGAATTGTAGCCAGAAAGTTCCATTATACTCCCTGTAATTGAGTTGTAATAATATGTCTTGATAAACTATCGTGTGAAATGAAATAATAGCACGTAATAGCATAAAATTAATCTGTCTAAAAAAATAATTTATATCGAATTTTCATTTTATTGCGGACTATTTCTTCCTCTAATATAAATATGAAAATTTAATACTATAAATTTTTTTTTAGACCAAGAAAGTAAATGATTCACATTCATTCATTCTTTAAGAGATAGATATGATCAACAATCTTTACTCCTGTACAATTTCATATCAATAGTGATATAGTTTATAATTAAAATTGGATCACTCATCATTTTCTTAGGCTAAAAGAAATATCTTGTACTTTGAGGTGCAAGTTAGAGATCAATCCTTTTCGTTTCTTAAATGAACAACTAATGAATTAAATGAAGCTTGCACCATACATAATTACATATTACTTGAGAAAATTACTTCTTCTTGGAGCCCAGAGTCCCTTGCCCTATTAATTTGGTTCGATCAAAGTAAAACTCTGTTGAAAAAAATAAGAGACTGTTATGGAAAAATCTGATTTGATTGAACGTTCATATGTATTATTCTATTTACAATCAAGGAGATATGATTCTGTAATATTTAGCATTAATGAGATGTGATTCATTTCCCATAGTTTAATCTCCTACTTCTTATATAAATAGGAAGCTCATTCATACTTTAAAACATATCTGAATATAAGTCTCTTATCTCTCTCTACTCTCTTGTCTCTCCTCTCTTGTTCTTATGCTTAGTTTCATATGCTAGTTTCGTATTAAATTTAATAACACGTTATCAGCACGAGACTCTAGCAAAAGAGCTTCTACCACCGCCTGAAGTTGGTGCGTATTGTTTTGAAGGCATGAAGCCTCAATGAATATTTTAATTCTACCATCACCTGAAGTTGGTGCGTATTGATTCTGAAGGCCTGAAACATCAATTAATATTTTAAAAGATTTTCGCGATCTAAAGCGCCGTAACCTCAAAAACTTTCCGGTGCACAAGTCTCTAGCCGCACTGAGACGATTCATCATAGAGTTCAATTTAATGACTCAAAATGATGATGATGATGGGAGAAAAAGGTAAATCATAAAACATGCATATTTGGTTTGCATATGAGGAAAAAATATTTTTTGTTATAAATTCTATTTACTCATATCATACAATCACGATGCAATTCTTAAGATATATACATATATACATATATATATATATATATATATATATATATGACTGTTGATAATGTGAATGTATAAAACTTATATAAGTTGCATATAATTGTGATAGCATTCATGGGAGAAAAAAAAAGTTTTCTTTAAAGAATTAATTTCTTTGATATTTAGATTGCAAGGAAAGTACTTTGTTTTATTATCACGCGTTTATTGATATTAGTTAATCCCTTTCTCATATTTTCTTTGTACTTTTATATTTTACTTTGCTCATAATAATGTTCATATTTAGTAATGAAAGTAAATATATTGCCAGTAGCAATATATAAATACATCAAAGTTGCTCTTAAAGTATTAATGTTGTGATAACATATTAAGCATATTAAAATGCTCCAATAGTAGCATTATAGCGAAATATTTGATGAAATCTTATGAATTGATTTCGTTCCATTCTACGAAGTGAGTGGGCAGTAAAGTATTTCTATGCAAATTGTAGACATCAAATCTACAATAATTATGTATACATACAATTTTTCACCTGAAGTTAGAGAATTAATTTGAAGACATGTTCAATTTAGACATGGTCCATTTCTTGAAGTAAATGTGACGATCATGCAATAATGATAGTGGTGATTCTAACAAATACACTACTAACTATCTAATGAAGTTAAAAAATAGTGAGAAAACTACTATTGATCTGAAGTTAAAAAGTAGTATATTGCAAATGCTATCATTGTGGCATAGAAAATTATTGGGTTCACATGTTCTGTATACCCACAATTATCTTATTGATATCTTCGATATATTATTGAAAATAGACGAATTCATTAGTCCTGTCGACAATGAATTAACAAATCACAATTCGATCTTTGTTAAACGCTCTGAAGTTGATTTAAAATTTAGAGATGAAAATATCCAATATGTCAAATACCCTGAAGGTGTTGTGGTCTTTTGGCCTCCATAGTAATGATATTATTTAATTGACATTTCTATCTACATGTTTCGAAGAAAATAAGATCTAAATTTGTTAATGGCAAAAGAATGCCTTGCACATATAGCATGAACATAAGTTCAAGAGATAACTTTTAAAACCAGATGTTTAACTGACCAAAACATGTGAGTGAGTTACATGCGAAAGGCTGTCAAGTTCCAAATCTTAAATAATGTTCTTGTAGGACCATCTACCACAATTATTGAATGTCCATTTGATGAGTGGTAGATTCTAAATGATAAAAATCCTCGTAAATAACAAAGTTTAAATTTATAGAAATAGCAAATACGAGTGATTATAATTCATAAGAATTTTGAGCTGGAATAGGTTCCCACTACGGTGAATTACTCCAGAAGAAGTGCATGAATACTTGGGAAACTTAATGATTGTGAGATCTCATTACCGAAGAACGTGGAATCGATCATCAATAAAATGTCGACATGAAAATTGCTTATGCTGTAGCAGTAAAGTAAATGAAAATGAGGATCATGAAATGAAACTCTGTTGTAAATGCAGATATTAAACTTATTGGCCACAACAAATGAAAATACGCAATACACACTTGACGATGTGTACTTAGAATTGAAATTGCTTGCGAACTAGAAGTTTGGCAAGTCATATACCGGCTAGATTTTGGCGGGGTGATTGTGCAAAAGATTATCGAGTAATCTCTTTGTTGCACAAGTTTTTTCCAAAGTCCGATTTATCTTGTGGTGGATGAAAAGGAAAATCTTCTGTTATTTGTTAATCTGGTAGCAAATGAAGATAAGAAATGCGTCTCTTGAATATAGTGATCACTTAATACGTGATACTTGATATTTAATAATGACGTCTATATGAAATTCACTAAGGATTAAAAAAAAGGGACATGATTTCCAATTCTCGAAAGATTAGTTCAAAAGACTTGCGCAAGTTATAGTGTCTTCATGTGTCTAGATATTTAGGTTCATGTTTTTTAATATAATTAATATGCTATGTTGTTTTTATTTAGATATGTTATGTTTATTCGTAACATGATTTTTTATCTGTTTTTATGATCATATTTGAATGATAGGATGATAACTAATACTAGAGTGAGTATCTATAAGCCATATGTGCATTTACAATTTTCTTAGCACCGAACTCTTGTAGAGTTTCAAAAGGCTGAATATTATCTCACAAAGTTCGAATAGCCTGAATATAAATAAAACTCCTGAAGAGTTATATCATAGTTATGAACACTTCTAAGGAAGTTCAAAAAGTTGCTACTTGCCTGAAGCAAGGATAATGAAAGATCTTGAGCAGAATCTCGGTCTAAATAGTTTGACCTTTTTATATTCAACACCTGTTTGAGTGCACTTGGTTAAAATCTTGATGTGCACATAGATCCTTCTTCTTGACTTTTTATTAATGATGTAAACCGATTTGGTCCTGAAATACCATATAAAGCTTCGGTTTATCTAATTAAATGGTCAATACTTGGATGTTATGTATTGATACCTTTAAGGTACGATGGTCATGCATCTCCATTATTATAAAACACTCAAAATTATACAGGTATATGAGGAAAACTGTCTACATGAGAAGTCGAAGTAATCTGTCTATTATTGACTTAAACAATCATGAACCTGGTCAATAGCTTAGCATGCAATAAGAAGATCACAAGTAGCGTACTTAACAGGGAGAGTAACCCACGCTGTACTCTTTTTCCTTTGCTCGAGGTTTTGTCCCAATGGGTTTTCCTGACAAGGTTTTTAATGAGGCAGTGTCATATTCGGAAGTGTACTCTTTCTCCTTCACTAGGGGGAGTGTTATGAAAAAATCTGATTTGATTAAATGTCCATATTAATATGTATTATTCTATTCACAATTAAGGAGATATGATTCTATAATACTTAGTATTAATGATAGGTGATTCTTTTTCCATAGTTTGATCTCCTACTTCTTGTATAAATAGGGAGCTCATTCATGCTTCAAAATATATCTGAATATAAGTCTCTTATCTCTCTCTACTCTCTTGTCTGTCTTCTCTTGTTCTTATGCTTAGTTTCATATGCTAGTTTAGTATTAATTTTATAACAAAAACGGATTTTTCAATCTTTAACATTTCATTTTTGGTTTCTATTTTTGTTTCTTTAAAGACAGTTTTTTTTTATCAAGTCCTTAAATTTTGTACACTATATGAGTCATTTCGGCCAGAAGTGTCAATCTTACAAACCGAACACCAAAAAAAAAATGTCCCAAGAAAAAGTTCGATCATAACGAAAATTGAAAAACATAATAGTTATATATGATTAGTAAAGAACACATTGTAATCATAAATTTACTTATCGATCACAAAAATGTGGTCATTATTCTGGTTTCAATTATTTATTCTTAACTCTTACTATCAACAAAATTGGATCAAATTCCAGGACTCATGTATCTCATGAAGATAACCACTAGGTAAACAAGGATCGTGAAGTGAAGTGCTAGGTTTTTACTCCAATAGAAATGATAACAAGTCACATTAACGGTTGTCATCCTTATGCCCGAACTATGCTAATTTTCTCACCAATAGAGTGAATGAGATATACTGTCGATCGCTTGTACTAATACAAAATATATACCAATACCTCATCTAACCAAATATTTACAACTGAAACATTAATCAAAAGTATCGACGCTTTATTTGCCAAAATTGTGAAAATGATTTTAAAAGAGACCTAAATTTACTTGATAAGTAGTTTAGCGGAAACATCGAGGGAGTAAGCCCAAGAATGAGGATGATCAACTAGCACCGGAGAAAGAGAGCATAAAATATTTTATTTCAAAAATTGAAAAGATTTTAGAAACCCTAATTGGGTTGATTTTCATTGTCGGTGTCAATTATATTTGGTCCCTATGTATAGGAGAGTTACAAGAATTACTAGACTATATTTACCATGACTAACTAGTAATAGTAATTTTGCTAATTACATTCACTAACATCCCCCCTCCCCCTCAAGTTGGAGCATGCGAATTCCGATTGCCCAACTTGCCAAGAAAAAAATCAAACTCACGCTTTCCCAACGCCTTAGTAAGAATGTCAGCTAACTGCACACAAGTAGACACAAAACTGGGAGAGATAGTGCCTTTGAGAAATTCATCACGCAGAAAATGACAATCAACTTCAATGTGCTTAGTTCGCTCGTGGAAAACAGGATTGGCAGCAAAGTGAAGAGCTGCTTTACTGTCGCAATAAAGTTGAATAGGCTAAGAATGAGAAACACCAAGATATAAGAGCAAAGATTTCAACCAGATCAACTCACAAGCAATAGAAGTCATGGAGCGATATTCAGCTTCAGCAGAAGAACGAGCGACGGTATGCTGTTTCTTTGCCTTCCAAGAAATAGGAGAGTTACCCAACTGAATGAACCAACCTGAAAGAGAACGGCATGTCAATGGACAGCCAGCCCAATCAGCATCAACCAACCATAGAGTCGCAAGTTAGAGTCAGCCTGCAATAAAATACCCTGACGGATTTCCTTTCAAATACCGAACAACACAAAGAGCAGCATCCCAATGCGCTTGTATGTGTTTATGCATAAACTGAGAAAGCATATGAACATAATAAGATAGCTCAGGCCGTGTAACCGGCAGATAAATTAAATGACCAACCAAGCAACGATACCGCTCAGGATCAGAAAGTGGATCGCCAGTGGCAAGCGGAAGCTGATGATTCTGATCCAAAGGAGACCCAGCTGGTTTAGCGCCCAACAAACCAACCTCAGAAATAATATCTAAAGCATATTTCCGTTGACAGAGGAAAATGCCAGAAGCATTACGAGCAACTTCAATGCCAAGAAAATATTTGAGAGCACCAAGATCTTTCATGTGAAAACAGTTACTCAAATAATTCTTAAAAGCTGACACAGTAGAAGAATCATTTCCAGAAATCACAAGATCATCAACATAGATTAACAAATTCATTTTGATAGAAGCGTGGTGCAATGTAAACAAAGAATAATCAGAGTGGGACTGATGAAACCCATACCGTTTCAAAGCACCAGCTAACTTGTCAAACCAACAACAAGAAGCTTGCTTTAGCCCATAAAGTGAGCATTTCAGGCGACATACCTGACCAGGAGAGCTAGAGCGAAAACCAAGGGGTAATTTCATATAGACTTCCTCATCAAGATCACCATATAGAAAAGCATTATGCACATCTGTCTAATGAAACTCCCAATTTTTCGCAGCAGCTACAGCCAGAAAAGTATGAACAATAACCATCTTGGCTACAGGTGCAAATGTCTCCTTGTAATCAACACCCTCAACTTGGTTATTGCCCAAAATAACCAAACGAGCTTTATACCTCTCAATGGAACCATCAGATTTATGTTTAATTTTGAACACCCATTTACAACCAATAGCCTTCTTTCGAGGAGGAAGTTATACAACATTCCAAGTGTTATTATTCTCAAGAGCCTGGATCTCAAGTTGTATGGTTGCACGCCAATGCTCATTCACTATAGCTTTAGCAAAAGTATTAGGCTCAACATGGGCGGCCACAGCTGCCAAAAAAATCTGATGTGCTGGCGAGAAAGAACTACAATTAACATACTGAGCTATAGGATAGGGTGAACTAACAGGGGGAAAAATAGTATGATGAATAAAGTCACGCAGATGAGTAGAAGGAATCTTAGAACGATGACCAAGACCCAACAACTCTTCAGAAACTACAGGAGTCAGTGTAAGGGAGCTCCCCCTTCCTGACGTCAATACCACCAAGATCAGAAGATGACATAGGATCAGGGGAAACTGGATCCAATTGAGATTGTGCTGGAGAAATCGAACGAACAAAACTCATCATCCTCATCCTCAATAACTGGCCAACTCCCTAACTGATTTTCAGAAACATTTTTCAACTCACTTAAACTCAGCAACATATAAGGAAACTCAGACTCAAAAAATCTGATATCACGAGATACCAGAACGGTCTTAGAGTCAAGATCATAAATAGACCATCCCTTTTTACCAAACGGGTACCCCAGAAAAACACATTTCCTGCTACGAGGAGCGAACTTGTCCCCTTGACAATCTTGATTATGAACATAACATAAGTAACCAAAAACTCTCAAATGATCAAAATTAGGAGGTTTGGAAAACAACACTTCATATGGCGTTCGACCATGCAAAATAGCAGTAGGGGTACGATTAATCAAATAACTAGCAGTCAAAACACAATGACCCCAAAATTCAACAGGCAAATTGGCTTGAAAACGTAAAGCACGAGCGACATTAAGAATGAGCCGATGCTTACGTTCAACATGCCTATTTTGCTGTGGAGTACCAACACAGGAGGTTTCATGAATAATCCCATGCTCACGAAAATAACCACCCAAACAAAGGAACTCAGAACCATTATCACTTCGAACAATTTTCACCAACTTATCAAATTGGCGCTTCACTAGGGCAAAAAAGTTACACAAAGTGACAGAAAAAACAGTCGTACCAGGAAGCAAATAAATCCAAGTTGGTCTAGAAAAGTCATCCACTATGGTCAAAAAATATCGCGCTCCACAGGACGCAGAATCACGATAAGGACCCCACAAATCGCAATGAATCAACTGACAAGGCTCAACAGTTTTGGTTTCACTAGTCGGAAAACTATCTCTAGATTGCTTCACACGCAAACAAATATCACATACTTTGGTGGAAATATCTGTAGAAGCACTAGAATTAGCACGACACAATTTCTCAACCACCTGATAAGACGGATGACCCAACCGTTTGTACCACAGGTCCAACGATCCTTCAACTCGCATTGGCGCCGCCACTGCCTCAACAATGCTCCAAAAGAAATAAAGCCCCCCTCCCCCCCAGTTGTTCACCTGATCCAATCACTGTCCTTAAACTGAGATCGTGTACAACGCAAGACTAATGAGTAAAATAAGCACCACAACCCAAGTCTCCTAACAGTTGAGACAAGGAAATTAAACTATACAATAGACTGGGAACATATAAGACATTAGACAGAATCACACGCCGGCTGAGATGTACTGTGCTGGTTTGGGTAGCCATTGTCAATGTTCCATTTGGTAGCCGCACTGGACGAGGTTAAATCTTACGAACATTCGTCAAATAATTAAAAAAACGAGTCATGTGGTGAATTGCACCACAATCAAACATCCAATCATTAGGGAAATTATGACTACTAAATTTCTCAGCTTCAGGGGATCTTGCCGAGTGTAATATGTTCACCAAACTACTCCATCTTACTTGACTCAAGCCTGTAGCAGCTGTTACTGCACAAGAAATACCTTCTGCAAAATCAACTCCACTACAATCATTCATTGAATACATCCCACGGTATTAAAACATGAAATATAAACACAATCAACCAAAGAGAAGAGAAAATAAATCCCCAAATTAAAATAATCAAACCAGCCGAACCACCAAAATTGCAGCTGACTAAACGCCGTAGAAACCCACCAGAATCCATCGAAAACCAAGGATGAATGAACTCCAAATCAGCCACCAAATTGTAGCCGCTCCACCAAAAGTCAGCCGCACCAAACGTGGCCGAAACCCACCAAAATCCACCGCAAAATTAATAAATTCTACTCTTACAATTGGCTTCAAATGAATTGGGACAAAATTTAAACCCAATATATATATATATATATATATATATATATCCTACTATATTAGAAACAAAAATCTCTCTTTCAAACACCTCATAT
Organism: Oldenlandia corymbosa var. corymbosa; assembly: GCA_949775105.1. Taxonomy (NCBI): domain Eukaryota; kingdom Viridiplantae; phylum Streptophyta; class Magnoliopsida; order Gentianales; family Rubiaceae; genus Oldenlandia; species Oldenlandia corymbosa. Next base: position 9,029,687 of record OX459124.1, read on the forward strand.
GATTGCCACGTGGCATGTAGAAAATACTAAATTGCCCTTTTGTCTAACCATAACTAAATTACTAAATCTCCCTTTGTACTTTACGTGACACGTTTTTTTTTTAATTTTTTCTTTATGTTTCATTCAACTAGAGTGGTTTTTTAAATTGAATTGATCAATTAGGTTTTTTGTTACAAAGTGTCAATTTTGTTTTAAGCGTATACCCTTTGGATGAAGCTTATTACAAAGCTATTAAAAATCTCCAAAACTAAGTATTGATTTGGCACGACCAATGGAGAACATCAATAAATCATCTTACTAATATTTAAATTTATTAGGATGCTTTTATATTTTATCTAACATTTACTTCAACACATATATTCAATTAAGCTATTTATATTTAATAAGTAACATTTATAAAACATTTCTAAAACATACATGGCGAAATACAATTTATTTATTTTTTGCGAAATATAAATATTTCTATGATCACACTTATAAAACATTTCTAAATCCTTCGAACATTTCTAAAATATATCGCTCCAAATACAAAATTTTATTTTTTTCAACTATAAACATTTCTAAGATCTACAGATAGACTGGGCCAGGGTCGCGCATTGCGCGACCAGACATCACTAGTATATATATATATATATATATATATATATATATATATTATTGGCAAGAAAACTTCTTTGCCCGACAGCAACCAAGATCATAAAAGGACAAAGAAAAGAAAAAAAATAAAAATAGAGGCGATGGCTATCAAACCCGCTCTGGTGCCATGAAAAGATTTTAGAAACCCTAATTGGGTTGATTTTCATTATCGGTATCAATTATATTTGGTCCATATGTATAGGAGAGTTACAAGAATTACTAGACTATATTTACCATGACTAACTAGTAATAGTAATTTTGCTAATTACGTTCACTAACAAAGATTAAACAAAACAATCGTAATTTTTTTTTAAAAAAAAATCATTTAATTTTCATTAGCTAAAATATTTTCGCTTAACAAAGTAAATTATCCTTATTCTTATAAAAGAACCACTCCAATTATATTCTCAATAATAAACTAATATTTTGATTGGTTGAGAAACTCCCGATGATATAAACAATTTTTAAAGGGGTTAAAATTGTCATTACAAAAACAAAATTTTTTTTTCTCTTTCTTCCGAATAAAGGCAAAAACCGACTAAAACATTAAAACCTTAGACATCAACGACGTGTTTTAAGACGACATCGTTTTGACCCCAATATAAGCAAACAGCTAACCTAATTTCACAAATTCTCTCTGCCGCTTCGCTTGTTCCCATTCCCCGTCGTTCGCCATTGAGGTTGGTGTTGGAGGTCGGAGAACGACAGGAATCCTGATGCGAGTTCTTGCATCAGCTTTTAAGCAGATTGAACGCCTCTCAAAATTCAAGTCCACGAAGTCTCTTAGTTTCTCTCAATTTTTTGAGAATTCGTCTGATATGCACTACGCAATCTAGGTAATAGACACTATGCAGTCTGATTTGGGAGAAGGAGTGAAGCGAAGCCCGAAGATTCGATCAGGATGATTCGTTCGCTGCAAAGCCCTCAGTGATCGATAAGCTGTGGTGGAGAAGATGGTCGTGGCGGTGGAATTGACAGGAAAGTGGATTGGTGGTACCCTAATTCAAGGTTAAACCCGTCGTTACTCATCATCCGCTGAGCTTACTTGCCGAGTCTCAATTCCAGAGGTTCGTCAATCCTTCACTCCCTTTGTTCCTGAGATATTGAATGTTTCCTCGCCCTGAAGGGCAATGATGTTTTCAGAAATCCTGTCTTGGGTTGCTAAAAATTATTTAAAGTGATGTTGGGTTCTTTCTCCATTTTTGAATAGTGTTGATTAGGTTCAAAAGGCGGTTGGTGTGCTTTGTACTCCTAGTTTAGAGTTGTAGAGTCAAGGAAGAGATCGTCGTGACGGATACCAAGGTGATCGTGCTAGACGAGGTGTGGGAGGTTAGCACTGGAAGCGGCAGGGAAAGGAATGGGCAGTGCCCTAATCCGAGGTAACTTCTTTTTGTTTAGATTTTTGTTTTTTGTTAAGGGTGTAAAAGATGTTAAGTCTTTACTCTGTAGTCCTGCGAAAGGGTTTAGAGGTTCAATAATTATCTTGGTGTTTGAAAAACTTGCCTGTTTACAAAGTTTGTTAGACTTATTTTTGTTAAGACTTTATTGTGTGAAAAAAGAGCATGAGACATGGCCTAAAACAGTATCAGGATTCAAAGGATTCATAGTTAGAGATGAATTAATGATAATGCCCCTTTGGGAATTCCTGCTCAAAGAGTGGTTAACCATTGGATTCAAATAATTTGCTCGGGAAATTTTCAGTAGTGATAAATTGGACTAGGCTACTTTAGAAACAGACTACCACATAAGGTAGCAAAACCTTGAACTTAGTTGTTGAATCAGTTTTGCTATTGAAATCATAAAACACTAATTAACAATTTTAGTGACAACGAAATCAAGTTGCAGTTGAGCATGATGATTGTGCTATTGTGCCACGAGAAAAGATAATAACTAAAGTTTTATAAAACTGAGATACGATGAACACTGACAATACCAAATTGTCATATAAGCAGTTAAAGAGTGAGTTGATACCTATGATGATACCTATGTGCTTGATCTACTTCTAAGTTAAGCATCAAAAGCTGTGAGATGGAGGGTGAATTTGGTCACATTAGCTCGAAAAAATTCTGATTTTGGTGGTAGGTCAAGCAAATACGCCGATGATCTTAAAAACGTATAACCACCAAAAGTTTTGTTTCGCCCAGATAAACTGGACTCTCAGCTCCTGCTCACAAGAAACCAGCTCCATTAGTTATTTTTATTTATCTTCTCTTTTTTTTGTTTTGTTTTTTTTTTTTTTAAAATTCCAGTCAAACTAAAAAATTCTGCATCCAATTTCTCTGTGGTGGGAAGCATTGTAGTGAAATGTGAGACTTTAAAATTAGAAAATCTTCTATTTCCTTGGGGTGCTTCATTACTTATTAATCTCATATCCATGGCATTTGGTAGATTTTTATTTTCTAGTAATTTTGAATAGGACTAAGAATAATCATAGAGATTAGATAAAGGATTTCATCAACGGAGTTAGTAAAGGGCAAAGATCTGTGTAGGCTTAAGTAACTTCGCTTGGCTTGAATAACATTGCAGAATAGGTGAAGTACAAATGTATTACTATACTCTGGCTATAATTGTTTTCCATCCTTAGGCATAAAAATTGAGCTACTTCAGAGGGTAAAACATCCCTGATATGCAAATTTATCCAACCATGGCTTTTCAGAAAGCTGGTTTGTCTTTTTTCCTTCGTTGGTCATTCAAGGGTGGAACAATTTAAAATTCTTTGCTTTATAGATTCAACCTAATTTTATCTTTGCAATAGTCCTGTTCATGATGACGATTCCAAAGGGTTGTCTCAACTTACATATTGGCTTCCTAAGAGCTTCGGCATTCGCTGGGCTTGAGAGCTTATGATGCTTTTATCCTTCCTTGGATGTCTGAAACTTTTTTTGTTTAATTTCTTTTTTTTTTTAAGTTTTTTTTTTTATGGTTGTCCTTAGATATCGATTTTCGGCACATGCTTATAAGGATATAGTAAGAAACCATGAATTATTACAGCTAAGTAGGATTTTGTTTTGATTCTCACATGTGCTATGATCAGCTTTAGTAAGTGTACTTAGAAATAGGTTTTGGTTGGTTGCTGGTGTTCTAAAGTTTCTGTAGAGAAACCATTCTAATGATTGATTTCTCAACTTGTCGGCCCGCAAATCTCAGTATATGTCCGGAAAAGTTTCTGATTCGCTTTTAATCCTCACACAAATTTTGTAGGATGACCTCATTTGACCTGATTTGGTTATGGCATGTTGTTTCAATAAGATAAAGCTGCATTTTAGGTTAGATATAGGGTGGTTCAATATAGCTCTGTGGACTCATTCTTTCAAAAAATTGTTTCTGAAGTGATAACTTCCGCACCGTCTTTTCGATTACAATGGTTCTTGTGTAATTTTTGTAATCAGCTTTCTTGAATCAAGAATTGCTACTTGGGATTTGTTTTTGTACCAGATAAAAAAAATTAAGGAATGGTTGGAGGTTTTCGTTCATCATCATTTAAGTGTTTTTATTCAACGTGTATTGTTCTTACTATTTTATACAAGTTGATGATGACTAAAAACCTTATGGCAATACTTACAAAACATTCATAAATAAAATTATGAACTTTTTTATGTTGCTTTATATGCCCCCAATTTGTATGTTTTTTCCCCCCTTGTTATTGGATTTTTATCTCAAGCTCTTGGATTGATTTTGCTTCGACATGTAGGTTGGCAAATTGTTTCTTTTTCCTGTTCTGTTTATTCATCTTCCTGCGACAGGAATGGGATCATGCAATGATCATTTGGGTTGAGATAGCAGAATGCCTCAGAGCTCTTCTGATATTATTTGAGGAAAGATTTGAGCTAGGATAATTTAATATGCTTCACATATTCCACTCAAAATTTTCTGGAAAGTGTTGTCTTTGGATATTTCCTGAATTCTTAGGTAAAAGTATCCAAATTTTGAGGCAACTGAAGATGCTTTTTGACAGGCAAGAAAATACTCGAGTTTTTAAGTTATGTTATGCATCAAATGCATGATGAGTTGCTCAAGCTTGAAGGCGAATCAAACATGAGTGGAGGGAAATCATCACTTGATTTCGCGGCTGAGGATGATGAGTGGGCAACTGTTGGCCCCAAAAATAAATCTGCTGTGACGAGAATCAAACCTTTGTCCCTTCAATTAAGTTTGGTTTTTTGGGGGGCAATTACAGTGTTGTGAAGGCAAAAGGTAAGCTTTTTGAATTTGTTTTATTCTGCTGCTGAGAATTCGACTGAGAATATTGCCATGAAGTTGATGCTAAATTCCTTTTCATTTAGGTGTTGATAATATTTCCACTGCGCATGTAATATATACGGTGATACTTTGCTTCCCTGGTCATTAGAGAGATGTATTATTGCTAAACGTACTGTTCCTCTATATTGTACATTGTTATACTATTTGACTTGTAAAACATTTGACTTCTTGAACCGTGTAATTGTGAGGCTGGACGAGTTTTGGGGGATTTCGAGTTTATGATAGTTTAATCTTGTGCCATTTTTAATCAATTTTTGATGAATTTTGGTAACTATTTGACCTTTCTATGAATAAATTTTCTAACATGTGAAGCCCTCTATAAAAGAGACGATACAAACTCAATGATATAAGTTCCTGAATCCTCCTTATAAGAAATGAAAGATGTTGAAATTTTATCGTTCTTTCATCTAAATTTACTTTTCAATACAATTTCTCTCAACCAGCTATGTGGGAGCTAATCAATCTTTCAAATGGATTTAACAACAATGGAGGGAGGAATTCTATGTCACAGCAATGGCAAGTTTATGGGAGCTCTGGTTCTTGTGAACCTCTAATTTTTGGTGTCCACTTACGTCCTGATACTATGATTCACGGAGATAGTTCCATCATGTCTAGAAAACAAACTAGCAACACAAAAGATCAATAGATGCTTGTCAATAGATCAGACAAAAGTTGCTAAGAAATATTGTGAACACTTAGGTCAAGAACCAATCCAATTACTCTTGCTTTAAAAGCCTCCGTTGTGGTCATGTTTGTACTGATGGCCTGAATATGTCAAAACACATGCTAGATCCTTTTTTGAAGATTTATTTTTTCTCTTATATAGTGTCTTTTTGAAAGGTATTTAATTATCATATCTGTGTATAAATACACTTCATTATATAGTCTCTATATAAATTACTTCATTGCAATAACATAGAGATTGGAAAAAAAAATTAAGCGATATTTACTTAATCAACATTGATATTTTGGTTCGGTCAATGTTTCTAAGGAGAAATTATTTCGTGTAGCAAAATTATAATAAAAAAGAATAAGAATTTTATGAGACTTCAGATAGAGATATTCCATATTTTCTAAAATGACCAAAGAATTTAAAGAAACTCCGTTATTCGTCGTAAAATTATAACAACATATATTTTGTTATAAAATTATCAATTTCAAAATTAATTTACAATGTATTGCAAATACAATATTTTGTTTTAAAATATATTGCAAATAACCTAGTATAAATATAAGATAACGTGGGGAGGGAGTGAATTACTAACGAAATTTTTACTTTCAAGTTATCGAACAGACAGAACGAATTAGTAGTGTAGTGCCTTTCATGCGAAATGAAAGGTCGATCGACCAAACCATAATTTTTCTTGGGGAAATTCTCGTCACCAAAATGGACGTTAATTAGAATTGGCCTTTGGTAAGGATTAAATAAATGCTCTATTTAATTCACTTAAAATCAAAGTGGGCACTACCAAGAATCTAGAAGCAAACGACTAAATTACATCTAAGACCAACAAAAATAATGGCATAAAAGTGATAAAGTTGAAGACTGTTCTTCGAAGTGGTTGATCACTACGTTAGATTGAGTTAATTTGATTGGAACGTACAAGGTTCAAATCGAGCAAATATAACAAATGCATTTTAATTTGGAATTTTATAACAAATGATAATTTCTTCATGTGACCACCGTGATCAATTTTCTACAAACTCTTCAATGTGTTTTAATTAACCTAACGACTTAGACTAAAATAAACTTCATGCACATATTTATGAAATGCATCAATAGATCCAAGATTTTTTTGTCTTTTTGACGCTGACATGTACGTTTATACCTTATTACTCTAAGGGAAAAAAAAAAAAAAAAACTCCAATATCTTAAACTATTTTGTCTCAACAAACATGAATAAGACATAATAAGATCTAGCTCCATCGATAACTTATACTCCCTCTCCCCCTGTCCCAAAATTATTATCCGATTTTGATTTTCATTTCTAGTACAGTTTGAACTAAAAATAAAAATACAAACTGGAGCACAATTGTCCTAAGAAGAAGTGCTATAAATGATACACATGGATCCAAAAAAAAGAAAAAGTGAAGGCCATATATATAATACCAAGGGGAATACAGCAAATAAAAACTTGCTACAATCTAAGGTGGCAACTATATATATATATATATTCTAAAATCAGCAATATTATGTAGTCAGCTCTTCGTTTGGTTTTAACAAAAAGAAGTGAAGGTCTTTAATTTGTAATGTGGCCAACCGTAGTTTGGCGATTCTTTGCCCTTTCTCAGAAATGGAAGTGCAAGTTGACTATAAAATGAGTCGTTGAATTGTTTCCCACTTGTAACAGTTGTTTATTTCGTATTGATTAATTTTGAAATCACCAATTTTCAGGTCATCTTCCATCTTGAAGGGCAAGTACCATCAACTCCTTTATCATTAGAAACTTGAGTTCAAATTAACAAGGGATTGAGTGTTACAGTTATAATTTTATATAACCATTAGTTATTATTTCTTTGAGAAAAGATTAGGGATTTTTTTAGTGAAGCAAGGTGTTATATTTCGAAATTAAGAGTTACTTCTTGTGAGGACTATTAGTTGCTTAAGAAGGCATAGGCAAATTGCGTTTTCCAGTATTTAAGTGCTATAAGCATTTTTTCGTAAAAATATAAGTGACTTTAGATTGGAAGAACGAAAAAGACATAATTTTAGCATATATATTCACGAGATTAAGCTAATTAGAAATTGGTCTATCAAAGATCTGATGGCCAGTTCGGACATTTATAGTATCAAAAGACAAAAGTTATGATTAAACCGTCATTTCTAACACCAAATCACCACAAAAGCTTCAAACTATCTTTACTTTATCAAAACTTCACCATCTTTCTACATCCCACTTGTTTTCTTTTATGATAAAGCTAACCAGTCTAACGCTTATGAGCAAATTTCTTCGAATGCTATAACATTGTTTATCCAGTCTTTTGACTCCGTTTTATCCCTTAGCCGTAATTCTCTCCGGTGGTTTGTACGTCGAGTCTTCCATGCAAGAGGATAATATGGATCTTTTCTGCTTCGTTAGTTTGTACTTTTCCGATGATGAATTTTGTATTGTTAATGGACACAGTTAGTTGGGAAGGCATGGAGGCTTGGATCAATATTCTTGAGGAAGATTATGAGGGAGCAATTCAGATTAGACCAAATCAGGGTAAATACTTTCAAACCTCCTCAAGTTGAATCTCGCATTTCAAGAGTAATTTTCTGGCATGTGATGTTCAAAGAATTTCTCTCAAATCTCAATTCATAGTTTTTATACTTATTGATTAATTGTTAGCACTCTCAATGAATCAATGGATCAACTTCTTCACATGAGTTTGATAGCATTAATGCAACTAATTCAATACAAAAACAAAAGTTGATAGTGCACTTGAAGTGAATCTTCCAGTTCGCTATCAAAAAAGTACTAGAAAAAATTGGGAAGATACTTCGTCGTACCAAAAGTATATAGCAATTGTGTTCCATGGATCAAATACCATTATACCATTCATACACCCAATATCATGTCAAAGGAAAGTAGCACACATTAATAGATTTTATGGCCTACTCCAATGGTTCACTTCTATCATATTCTATGCTTTGAGCACACCAGTACACTAGACAGATGATCCATGAATAACCTTGACTATCTTGCTATATCAACAAAACTTAATGTTTATCTTGGGTTTTAACGTACAATTATTTTAATTAAGAAGTGTCAGGGTTCAGAAATATAAAACACCCTCCCGAGGAATACAAATTCCGTCCATTCAAGAGAACAGTGATATCGTCCTTGGAGGTAAACACAAAATGCTTCAAAATGGCCAGTCTCCAAATGCAAAAGGGTGTTAGTAACAAAGCCTACCAGCAGGAGGAATCATCAGATGCTACATGACCTTACAGTTGAAACCTCTCTTTGGCAGCTGCGCTGGTGGGAATCACACCAGAGGGTGATACAATAGCGTCGATGAAAACATCCGTCGGAGTGACAGGGACAATATCGTCATCCATTATCTGAACTGAATAAGACAGAGCGACTGCATACAGAAAGCACCTTATCAGCCAAGTTCCTAAACTAACATTTAGTTACCCTTGCTAACACTCATTTACCAAGAATAGAAGGAAAAGGTAAAAGAAACAAAAATAAAATGGCTTACCAAGTAAAGGACGCTTCCATTTCTTTTCCTTGGCGCGCTCTAAATATCTTGTTAAAAATGTGTCGTAATATCTTCAAGTAATCACCAGCAAGAAGCAATCGGAATATGACGGGAAAAGAAAAAGAAAAATCAGATCCAACAATAAATGGATGTAGGAACTCCCAAGAAAAGAGAAAAAAAAGAGAGAGATTTAGGACAAAAACATATCATTAAAGCAATGAACGAAGATCTGATCAACTAAAGCAAAATTTGATAATCAGTTTTGCTTATTTCCTCTGTTAATTGATTGCAGGTTGCATGGTGCAGAGGGAGGACTACGATCTCAGATTAAAAGAAACAGAAAAAGGAAACACATGATTTAATAGGAGGACCATGTCTCACACAAGTTTCAACAACACATGGCTATAGCAGTCTAGGGAGCAAAATAAAACTGTTTCAGCAAGATCATCTGAACTTAGAATGGAGCCTGTATATATTAATACAAAATTTATGAACTGCACACAAGTTCAATAGTTGATAATTATTGAAGAACCAACAGAGAGCTTACAGCCCAATTCTAAAGGATAACTACAGACAAAGGCGAAGAACCTCACCCTCCACCACGACCCAAACGCCTTCCAGATTTGTCAAATGCAAGTCCTGAATATTTGTAAGAGAAATTAGAGAGAGATGACAAAATTAAACGTATAGAAGATAAAGATAAAGCATGGACTCTGATGATGAAGCTTAAAGTGCAGTTACCAGGCAACAGAAGCAAGTCAACAGGATGATCAGATAAGAGCACTGCATGGAGGAAACAAAGTCGCAATAAAAATTTAGTTTGATACAAGCAGAGGATAAAGTATTGTTGAATTAACAACCTAAAGATAGTAATTATTTCCGGAAGTTACATGCAAACAAACTTAGAGATATGCCATCCATGTAAGTCAAGTAATCCAATACCCTCACATATTTAGCTCCTCAAGGAAAAACGGAAAAGCAAAACCAAATGCCTAAAAACTTGATGTCTTACAAGGTGAATACTTACAGAAGGTAAGGGATAGGGAAGCAATAATGGAGGGCGATTGTAAGTCTGAAGTTTTACGTTCAAAACTAGGGAAAAGTCGGGGAATCCTAAAAATGAAAGAATCAGAATCTGATGTTATGCCTAATCAATTACAAGAACAGGGCTCTGATTTCCTCACTTATTCATAACGGATTTTAGCTTTTTAGGAGATATGGTTTCTACTTAAAATAATCAGCTAGCAGGACTAACTGGTCATTCGGGCAAAGTTTGAAAATCGTGTTGAATGCACCAAAGTCACCAGTTAGCAGAGTAATTAAACAGGGAAGTCAAAACTCCACTAATCAAACCAAAATCTGATGAAGGGAAACAGAACTTACCATCTTCTCGGTCATTTCCATCCACGTCAGTAGGAGCTGGCTCCAGAATATTCATAGAGTTTGCAATCAAATCACTAATGTTTGTGATATTGAGCATTCGCATGTAACTATTCTTGTCCTCCACACGTGGAACGTAAAGTGTCTTCCTCTTCTGTGGGTAATCTGAAAAAATTGGAAAAGGTTTACGTTTCAGTACATGTTTACTTGGAAATTAACAATTTGAGATTGAAGCAGCATCGATGAAATAAAAAATGTGGTGCAAAAGTGGTACATGTCTACTTAAAAATTAACAATTTGAGATTAAAATAGCACTAATGAACTCCAAAATGTGGTGAAAACATATCAAGTAGTTCCATCAAGTATGTTACTGTACGTATCCAGTATTTCTGTCAAGTATGTAATGCACCAGTCAAATTTCTTAAAAAACATGCTCTTTTATTAAGCAGGCAAAAGGTCCTCAAACCCATTAAGTGAACAAATTTTGTTGATGGGGAAGCTAAAGAAATCAAGATCATTCCCTGAAGTATTAATCAAACATGAACTCCTGCATTCAAATCTGAACTTGTATATTAACCTAAACGTGCATCGCTTCAGCAACTTGGCACAGAACTGATGCCTCCATAGACCCTCTTTTTCAATAAATGTTTAACAGTGTACTTAACCCAAGCTAAGTGCAAAAAGTATTCCTGCAATCACATCATTTCTCGCTTTCGAGATACTGCATAGGTGGTTCTATTGCAAACAAATCATTACCATCTTACCTCTGTAGAAGAAGAAAATTTGAATTGCACCTTCTATTCTGAGCTTATGTCATATGACTACTTCTATCATGTAACCAAACCACCTGGGTTGGTTGCAGGTGTTCCATATCATTCTTGCAGAGAAGATTCTAACATAATAGACACATTTTCCTAATCTTTGATATCTTATCAAACTCAATTAAGCTTTTGAAAAAAGAATTCAAAGTATAATCTCTCAGCTATAAGTTGAAAATTGAGTAGCTCGAAACACAATAAGGTAACTTCCACGATTGAAATAACGAGTTTCATTTTTAGCTTGACGTGCTTATTAAGATTATTGAATCTGTAGGAAACAAGTTCCCTTTATTCACCTATTTACTTTTCAACTAGAAGCAGTTGTAATTCTATCTTAAACCATCCCAACTTCTCAAGCACATCCCCGACACCTCTCTTCAAAAATCCCTAGATCTGAGGTACCGACCTGGAATCTTCCATCACTTTGCAAGCCAAGCATTTCATGACCTCATATTTAAACCAAGATGAGATCTTATGTCCATCTGATTGAACAGAATTCCCCTCCAGAGTAGGAAAAATTTAGTTCACGAAATACAGCAATGGATATAAGGAGGTCTACCCTGTCTCATCACAGAACTTATTATGGATATCCATCCAATATTCAACTTTGTTTCATGAAAAGGCAATAACATGAGTGGCAGAATCATTCTCAAACAGCATTGAAGATACTTGTAATACTACAATAATGGATATAAAGAGGTCAACTATGCCTCTATCTAAAATCCATCCCAGTCGTCATGTATTCAACTCTATTTGAGGGAATAAGATGAATCACAGAAATATTCCTAAACAGCCAAGAAGGTAATTATGATGCAACCAATGATATAGACGTAAGCTCACCTACATACTTTATGAGAACAAACACAATGATGTGCTCAGTTCAAGGCAATGAAAACTTCTAAATCTTAATTGTAGAGCTTCTGACTTTCTTCCAAAACTGAGGAAAGCTTAGTATGCAGACTTCATTTCATAGGATTGCTATCTAGTGTAATTCTCTTGTCCAGTAAAAGTAAAACCAAACTAAACAAGATAAATGAATTGAAAGACATTCACATGAAATGAGATCGGAAAAATGAAAATGTTTAATCAATACTTGCACAATTTCCAACTAAATTATCTTAGAAGAAGAAATTTGTGCGACACTCTCAATAACTAAACTATATAAGTGGATCTCTACTGAAATTATGTTCCCCACTTAGGCTAAATGACTCCATGAGGATAAAATGTAAATCTCACTCCAAGCTTGAAGCCACAAAAGTTAACTTAAGAATCACACCGTGAGGAGTCATTCTTCCCTTGACCCTCTTTTCATTTAACTTTTGTAGGTAGCTATTTGTATCCAGCTCAAGCAAGTTGAAAGATTTGTAATATAAAGAGCTAGCTGTGCCATTTGGCTTACCAACTCATAACCTCAGCAAGGAACTGAAACTCCACTATTATTAAATCAAACAAAAATGATTCACACATATATTGATCTTCAACCTAATCAAACAGTCAGTAGGATAAACCAATATTGACTATTCAGCATAAAGAAAATGATCTGGCTCAATTACCACTTCTATTTGCTATCACAAAGACAGCAAAAAAGATAGAAAAAACAAATCAAGTTCAATCCTCATGAACAAATAAAATAGGAAAAGAAAACACACCTTTAGATGATAAATCCAGAATTTCATGCAACAACTTGGACGTATCAACTTCCCTCAATGCGCTGCAGCTAATATAAGCACACAAGCTCTCACAGAACTTAAACCACGGAGCTTGCAGAACCAAATTTTGTATAGCTTCATCTACATGTTGTTAAAAGAACAAAATGCCAGTCACTCTAAAAAGCCCAGAAAAGTAAAAACAAAAATCAAACATTAAAATTAACATCAGCAGACCTTCTTGAGATCTTAGGTTGGGGTCCATGGACCTGAGGGCTCTTCTGACTTTGGTCCGGAGGGCCTTCTTTTGATTGATGATAGTACCCAAGTCACTAGAGTCCGATGTTGTGGAGGTGGTGGTACTCATGTTGGCGGCGGAAGACAACCCAGCCGGCGGTGAAAGTGGTGGCGGGTGAGGGTGGCGGGCGGTGATGGGTCGGGTCAGGCAGAGTCCAAATTTGTTGGGTAGTGGCGGTGGAGTTGAAAATCTTAGTGGGCAATGGTGAAGAGAAGAAGGTAGTAGGTGTCGGACCATTTGCCTGAGCCCATTTAGTGTCATTTAGAATAATTGGTTCATCTGCGAATTGCCATTTTTCTATTCTTCTAAACGAATAGGAGAATATATTGACAGATTACTACTACTTTCCACTGTCACTATTCTATTCTGGGAGAAATTTCAGGTGTATTATGATTTAAAGAAATGATCTAAAAAGCTTTATTTGTGGCAGATATCCACTGATATTAAATGTTATGATAAAAAGAGCCACAGAATTTTTTTTCTTATGATGAGAGAATTTTGTTCATGATCCAACTCTTAATGTGAACATCATGGAATGCAACAAATAGGGTCAGCTTTTGAGTAATCGTTATGCAATTTAATCTTGCAAGCATAAGTAAAAGTATGTTTGCAAAATGGATAAAGCATAGATTTTGACACTTATTTTTGTTGGACAATATAAAGAATACAAAATCGGAAAATCTTAAACTAAGGTTCTTTCTCTTTGGTTAGAGGTTTTATTCAAGATTTCAATGGCTTTTCTGACACTTGGAGAGTGATTGTGACATCTGAGCAATCTTTTGTTTATGACTAATGTAGTGGATGATATTTTAATAGGGGAGAGAATCATATGAACTCTATGAGCAATCATTTTGGATGGAAATTATATAGAGTTCATGAGACTTGTGAATCTGAATTGGCTGGAAAAAGACATTGCATATGATGGAGAGCAAGGGCTCTTCACTTTTGATCCACTCCCAAGAAACAAACTTGAAATACAGTTGTACTTGGATTCTTGAAAGGTTTTGCTAGCTTTGTAGCAGATGTACACTAGAGTAGATTTTCCTATTTCCTCAAATTTTAACGTTCTTTAAGTGGAAAATGTTGTCCAAGAAACTCTGGGAATGGAAGCTCTGATGAGTGATGACCATGAGGTATGAGAGTCGAATATCTTAGTGACAGGAAAAGGCTCAGATGGCCTTATCAAAAGTTGAGATAAACTTTGCTGCCAAAGTTTCCAGGCAATTGGAATGCATTGTGTGGCCGGGGGTGAGAAAACTTGAAGAAAGGTTTCGCGTGTTCTCGATATAGTTCTATGGCAACAAGCAGCGAAACAGTAGCTGAAAAACATCATGATTCGACTATCTCCTCATGCCGGGAAGCAAAAAATGGGCGGTGCCAGCTCCTTGAATGTTGCTCATTTTGAATCAGGTTGATGCTAAAATATTGATGTGCTTTCCAGGTTGCTACTGGTTAGTCAATCTTATTTCCATAATCAGGCAAGGAATTTCGCCGATGTTCTTGGTGGTCATGTAACTCGCTATGACTTCTTAGCTTCTCAGGAGCCTCTATGAAAGGTACAAAGAAAAGTACAGTTCTTTCTTTAACAACTCCAATTCTCTAGGAAGTACTTGAAATTTTCTTTGTTTACATGCCACTGCTTTTTGAACAACTTCCACTCCTTTGGAAGTTATGTATCTGCAGCCAATAATCCCAGCATTTTCTTTCTAATTGCAGGTTCTCACAGAAGCGAAAAGAACAATGGAGATGATGATGATGGTGGTGATTTCAGATAGCAGAAATAAGTGTCTATGATTAGTGACTACTTAGTAAAGCCCTGGAATATAGAACTACCATTTTGCTTAACTTCTTTGAATAAATGTCAGCAAACCATAACGACAAGCCAAGACCTTGAACACTCGTTAACTTTCAAATTGCACAGTAAAAAATACATTGAGGCTGGAACTACTTCATTAATCTTTACATGCTTGAGTTTAAAACAAAGTTAGAAAATGCAGTATCAAAGAGCTAGCTCCCTTTTCAACAAGGAGTTAATTAAACATCCTCCCTGTTGAGTGGTATCATACAAACAATAATGGTTCTTAACAAATGAAACAGTTCGCGAGAATTCTGAAGTTTCATCTTGAGGTGAATGCCTAAACAACTTACTAAGCCCTCAATCTGTTATGATGTTTATCCTTAAGCTCAAGTGCTAGAGATATTTACCTTTGCTTATGCAAGAAATGACGAAAAATAAATAATCAAAGACTCATCTGTGCGGCCGGGTAAAGCACCTATTCGAGAATAACTTACGGATGGAGGTCTTGTTAATTTCAAAGCAGCCGCAATGGAGGATGTGGTCACCCTTGTGAAGCTATCAGTCATGCCGCTACATCTTCTGGCGGAACATTTGCAGTGTACCTCAGCTTTCGTAGATGTTGAGCTATCTCTGCTAACAATTTAGTGCCATCACTATTTTTCTGTAGAGTCATTGCAGCATGCTTTAGAAAACCACTCTCTGCTTCAATTGCTCTTAATCTCTCTCGAATTATGGATAATTCTCTCGCCAAAGTCGGTTTATTTTCGTTTCCTGCATAAAGTGGAACATGTCATCTCATTCAAACGAAAATGTAACTATTCCCAGAAAGGACTTTTCTACGGAGATAAGATCATGTATCCTCAATCAAAACAAAAAGGACCCAAAGAGGGATCAAATACCTGTTAGAGGCTCTGAGGGGTGAGATCCTCTCTCAGAAGTTGCATTGATGTTCTTCTCAAGATCTTTGAGTGACTGCAGAAGATAAGATCTTTCGCTGTCGAAATCTAGAGATGATTCAGCCAGATTGCTAGCTCCAGTTTCTTCAGGGCGTTCGAAGGAAACCTCATCTATCATGCCATTTTGGCCTACTTCACCAGTAGGACTTCCACACTCGGATTCTTCCATACAAGGTGATAGTGACTGAGATTTCAACTCTTGGTAATCTTCGTCATCAATTTCACAAATCTCACTTCCTATTTTCTTTATGGGTCCATATTTTTCCCTGTAGACCTCAAGATCCGATTCTAGAACCTTAATCTCTTCTTCTCTCTTCAAAATTAAATCTTTCATGACCTGAAGTGCTTCCTGGTCATATTCTGCTTGTTCCTCCATCATTCTTTGATATTGCAAGGCTTCCATCTGTACAGCTGCCTTCTCTGCTTGCAGTCGAGTGATCATCGCCATTGCGTTGTTTGCTGCAACAGCCGAAGCACTCCTTTCTTCATCCAGCTCCATATATAGAGCAATGAGTGACCTGCGGTCCACACGAACTTGTTTCTTCAAACGGTTCAAAATAGATTCACCGTCTGATTCATTCAATGGATTTATGTCATATGGTTCGAGATTGAGGTCGGGCCTGTCCATGGACATCTTTCTACTAGACTTGTTGTATCTTGGACTGGCTTGAGCAGAATCAGACAATGGGATCCCAAAAAATCTGTTTCCCCTGCCAAAAATGGGTGTTTTAGTTGAATCTTCATTGATATCATCAGCGTCTGGCAGCAATGGCACAGTTGCAGCTTTCATATCTTCTTTACCTGTGATAGAAAAGCAAATCAGCCCTCATGACAGCAACAGAAAAACTTGAACTGACTATATCAGAAAGGTTTCAAGTTTCAGCAGAAAAGGTCTAACCTGAGTTGCGAAACTAAAGAGTTTGAAAGAGCTACCCTCTCCATCCCAAAATGATGATTGTCTTGTTTTGCGATGCAAAAACAGTACAACAAACAAGACAATAATTTCGGGATAGAGGGAGTATATGAATACCAAAGTACAAGCTAATTTTTTTGTTTCAACCTTTGTGATATACTTTTTCGGATTATCCCTGTACCTTTTTGGCTAGTAGAATCAAACTGATCATACACCAATCTGTATCAAGCTGACAAAACTCACAAAACCTCACATTTATCTTTCAATGATGCAGTTTTCCTTTTAGAATGCAACCTAGATCCTTTTATAAATAGTGAAAGCTCAAGAGTTTCTTATTATAAGAAATGACATTTAGATAGTTTGCACCGTATGTCTGACTAGAATAGAATCATCAATTCAGTTTTTGCAGGCAAAAAGTAGGTAAATTCACAGGAAAGAGACAGGGAATGACTAAGTGAGGGCTTACTCTGAATTCCTCCATTCATAACATCTTCATCCTCTTGAATTTCTGAGTCAGTATCCGACATAATCTTGAGCTCGGTATAGCGTATATGAGGCAGTTCTGCAGTTCTTGCATCCTCATTCTTCCATGCTAGCAAGGGGGCTCTCGGAGATGGAGTAGGAGCATATGCATTCATCGATGCACTTCGGATAAATTTAGAGGAAGGTCTTGGTCTTAAAGGTTCCCCACAACATGAACACCGAGGAGCGCCAGTCATGTCAAGTTGCATTAATCCTTCATCCTTCTTTCCTGATTTTAGGTAATTCTTCGGATCATCCTCGACGAAGCAATCAATATCCTTGTGCAAAATCCCTACTAGAGACTTGTATCTATCAGTATCTGAATCTTTCTCTGTCGCGAATGAAAGAAGGCATCCGTCGCACATGTTTCGTATATCAGACAGCTTCTTATGCACATGGCAATAAGCAAGGGAAGAAATATCCTTCTTATGAACCTCACAAATCGATTCATTGTAATAAAAACCTGGATTCCTATGAACAAGAACATGATCTATCCTTGTACAAAGCAAACATGGGATTCTCAAATCACATAACTTGGCTAACTCATTGGAGATAAATGAAAGGATACCATCAATGAAAAGTAAAATTATCATTAACCCCTCTAAGATGGCATACATCACAAAATGTGGCAATTTCCCCATCTTTTCTTCAACAAATGTCCAAATGGATTGTGACATGATTTCTAAGCCTAAATCTAAGACTATGAAATTCTACAAGAAGGAGATGGTCTTGTAAAGGTTACAATTAAGAATGCGATAAAAAAAGAGATTGAAAGTGTAAGATCAGCCAAAAATGAGATAGATCATGAATCTGGAGGGAAAATCAACAGGCCCCAGATCATGATCTCTCTCTCCCTTTCTCTCTGAATTTCTCTCTTTGTCAGCTTTCTATGAGGAAGACGATGAAAAAATAAAAATAAAAATACAATTATGCAACTCAATCTTGAGGTGGCCAAAATTCGGAAAGAAAAAGTTGGTTTTTTGAGATATAGTTGGTCAAAAGGAATGACAAAACTCCTAGCTTTTGGTTTAAGAGATAAATATAGACATAGCTAGGTGGAATATTTACCTGAATTAACGGTCTATCGCGCGCTTTTCCTACCTGCAAATTGGAAGTATTGGGAAAATGGTAGTATATCAAAATGAATACATATTTTTCTTCTAAAGATTTGCATAGATCACCATGTTTATTTGCATTTCCGAAGTAAGATCATCCGTTCCACGTATTTGCAATTCTGTTCTAACAACGCAAGCCTTGTTAATTGTCAGACCCAAGTTCCCTCTTTTGTTAATGTTCTCTTTTCCGTTGCTTGCTTACACCTATCATTATCTGCTTCGGTAAGAGTCCCCTTTGGCTTACGACAGATGCATTTCTACACTGTTCTTAACATCAATCTGTACAACTATATTCAATTCTGAGCCAATCGAGCTTTCAGTGGAGCAGCTCGATAGGTCAACTCAAGCCACTTCGTTGGAATAAACATGCTGAAAACTTCGCTATGATGGAAAGGTGGCGCATCCAGACACCAATATTAGATTCATAAGGTACAGAAGCAGCTTCCTCGGCACTTGTGCACCGAAGTATATTACAACGGCTGTGTCTTAAAGCTTCTTTTGTGCCCACAAGTATAGCAGAATCAAATGTTTCTACTGTGCAACCACTTTGAGATACTCCAAATTCGAAATTTTAGGATAATTAGATGTCTTACGGTCACAAGATTGCTGTAACATGTACTAACTACCAACAGCCAGTGAGCTACTTGTTAATGGGGGTACAAAATTGCAGCACTTGTAGGCCAAAACGCTACATATGCATGGATATATGATGGTTAATTTAGTCGCAAAGGTGATGGTGGAAAACTGCTCTGCAACCAAATTCTTTTCTCTCTCAATCTGTAGGCAACACGTATGCAGACATGTAAGGCGAAATGCAACCTTGTACCTGAAGACAATCGAAATCTTAAGGTAAGTGAGAGATACAGATATTATGTTTCACAGATGTCCAAATGCTTTCACGGCTGACGGCTGCAATTGTGAAGTTAATAAGGAGGTGCCTTGCAGTACCGGAACTAGGAAAGCCAAAAGCATAGTGTTCTCAAACGTTTAGGGAAAAAGTATTCGAAGGAACTTCTAGTTCTTTTTGATGACTAAAATATGAGAAGGGAATTAAAATAAAGATCAAATGCTCCGTTCAGAAAATAATTTTTTTAAAAAAACACTTACAAACAGCACACCTTGCATCATCCATAAATCCCGGAATAAGCATACACAAATGACATGTAAGTTTGCCAGTAGCAAACATGTCAGCTTTGATGCATATCCACAATGTCGAAATTGTTATCAGCATATCATTAAACATGCCAAAGATATATTGCTAGGCAATCAATATGTGAGATGTAATGGGCAATCCAATTTCTCATGAAAGATCGAGGCAAACAGAAACGGGGAAACTACTTGCATGCTCTCAACAATATGTATTCGAAGTTTGACAGATTGCACCAGAAAGAATCTTAAAGTACAAAAACTACAGAGAGACATACGTACCTGTAGTAAACAAAGGGGAATTTGGACAAACCCCTGTAGCAATAGATCAACCTTTTCCAAGGATTTTATAGGAACAGGGGTGATTAAATAGAGAACATTCTTTGAAGTATCAATACCTCGCACTATTCCTGGAAAATAATAAAGAAGCTAGTTAGAACATAGGTAGTGCAGTGGATTTCTATGTGGAATGAGAGCAAAAGCTTTACAATATCAATAAGATTTAGCCCCACTATGTCAGGGTCGACTACATACGTCAGATGTTGGATCATGCTCGGTTGTTACACATCTTCAATGTACGTAGAAATATTGCAAGTCATTTGAAAGGATGAGAAATCTTTCCGAATCCATTTTGGAACAAACGCATAGCAGAAAGTTGGAGACAGGATATGAAGAAAAGAGGGAAACTACAGTGTCCCCCCATCCAAAATATGGACACACATCTTATACCTTCAGCCTGTAGTTAAAGCGGTGGCAAAATAATGTGCTAATTTATTTATACATCTCAATCCAAGAACAATCAAGTTCTGCCGGTGATAGATGGTTTCATTGCAATAATAAAATAAACTTGCTATAACAAAAGGGCAAAAGGAAACCAAATTTAACTTGTATGGTTCTTAAATATGTCAACTTACCCAGTCCCATACAAGGGGTAAGACTTTTGGAATCATCAGAACAAACAGCCAAACCAACAATAGTTGCATTCAAGCTGTAAAAAATCTCAGGTTCTGGCACCTAGCATGAATATATTACAGCAAGATTCATGTTAGGTGGATAATATAGTTCAAGAAAAAAGAAACAAAGAAGAAAATAGACTTCAAAAAAATTAGCAATCACAAGATGCTTGTCAATTGCATTATTTTCAACCTGCTGCCTACTAAAATTAATTGAAGTGTGCACAACAATATTAGTAATCATATTTGCAAAGAAGATATATCTTCCCAGAATTATACCTGACAATGAAGATGTTTAATTGTGACATCATCGAGTGAGATCTCAAATGGAGGTAGGGCAGCTAAAGCACTGGCAAATTCCTTCACTGTACCGATGCACATTTCACTGGGGAAGCACTGCTTGAAGTACCACATCGTGCGCAAATCTCGCAGTAGACGTGCATCTTTCTGCACCAGTACCCTTTTGGATATTTAAAAAACAAACCAGCAAAGCAAAAAATGATGTTAGTTAATGCAGCTGATGATGAACAGACTAAAAAGCTGTTCACATTGGCACATATAACTCTGAAATAACAGAAGCATCAATCTTGATATAGAAGATAACAAGAGGTTGCAACATCAGAGACCTTTTTAGCCACGGGGGAAGAAATAAAACCAACAAAGAACTTACGATCTATTGAAATAATCCTGCCGAGCTGAATTGACCTCAATTAAGATTGTTGATTCTGTGTCCTCATCTGACCAAAACACTCCAACTGGTAGATTCTTATTCTCTGCTGAGATGCAAATCTTCACCACATGGGTAGGAGAGATATACTTGAGCATCTCCACAAGTAAGTCATAACCAATACCTACATATTCATTTGTCTCCTTATACATACAAAAAAAAAATTTTTTCTGGATATACACAAACAGTTCTGAATGCAGCAACTCCATCAAAACCAGTATAAAACAGAAAAACAAAATGCACAACGTTCACTAGAAAGAAGATAAATAGAAGGAGAAAGGTAGCACTACAAGGTACCTTTCACCCAGCCAGAAGTATTGATGACCAATGGCACTGCAACATTCGGACTTTCACTCTTATTGAACAAGCCAAATTCTTTCCTATAATGGTCGAATAATGAGAATATAAATGCCAAGTAAGTTGTTGGATCCCTTTTTGAGGATACGTCACCGAAGAAAAAGCATCTGCAAGAGAATTGACCGGTGAAAAGTCAGCATGACTCAGAAAATGCACAGAAAGGTAATGTGTCTGATGAAGAACGGGTATTTATCATCCACGAAATAACCAAACTGAGAAAAGGAAATAATTTAAACTCCTTCGAACTGATATTTATAGTTACACTAAGCATGATATATGTTATCAAACATTAACTGGAGGGAATAATTCCAACACACGGGTTATAGGCACTTTTGAGACAGCAAAATTGCAATGAAATAGTAAATGAAGATGATGGGCACAGGTTACAGGCTGTCACTAAAACAAGAACAGCATTTGAAATGTAAATTTAGAAAATTAGCAGTTTATAGGCTGTCAATAAAACAAGAAACACCAAATTAGTTATGAGACCTCTAATTCTATGTCTCAACAACAACAACAATAACAACATACCCAGTATATTCCCAACTCGGTTGGGGTCCTGGGGGGTCAAGACAAAATAGATAAACAGAATGTTTTGCAAATCCCTAACCAACTGCAAAGACCATTATACAGAATAAAAAATAATGAGGGGTGGGGAGATAGCAATAGGATAAGCACATACCTTTCTGGTGTTTTTAGGCATGGAGCAGCCAAATCTGGTCATTGAAAAAGAATTCAGCCAACTTAATATTTTGGTTCAGCTATAATAAGTTACAACAGAAGCACCATCGTAAAGACATGCTAATAAGAACCTACTCGGAGTTATTGTGTCAATCACGGTGAGTGATAAAAGACCAGGAGGGGTAAACTCTGTCTGGCCAACATCAGTGTCCAAATAAGCCACTCTTTTGTACCTGAAACAGAAAAATCATGCTCAAGAAAACAGAAATGGTTGTATTTTTAAAAAAGATGGGAACCAAGAATGAAGTCAACTTCCTGATTGACAGAGTCTTGTATCCCTAGGTTTAAACAGATTCACCTTTCATCTCTCTTTCTCTTACAAACAGCTAACTGGAAAATTTTCAAAGTTCACATCATGTACATCAGGAGCTTCATGCTAATAACTAAGCATGTAGTACGAATCCAGTTATGTAGATTAAACCACTGGTCGATCGAACAGATGTTCACAAGACTCAACCCCTAGGGAAATGTACTCTCGCAAGTTCCAAATGATATTGCAAAGAATTAAGCATTTGGCCATAGAAACACTTCAGCATTTTGAGATAAGGCCATCGAATAATCATCAAAATCGTTAAAAACCCCTTTATGTTCCTTTCATCTATATTGCACCCAACAAAAAATAAAAAAAAAACTAAATCAGAAATCACTGCATTCTTTAAAAAAATTTAATTGAACAACTACATAGGAGAAAAATCAAATGAAACAAACAGTTATTTTCAGTGCAAAAAGCAAACAAGAAACAAGATAAATCGTGAAAATTCAGCAGAATCCGGTACAATCTATTTCACCATATTAACCAACATTAGACGAACCAGAAATTCGTGGCACGGAAACTCATTAACCCACACAAGTTCATAACTTCACGACTAGGAATTGCGCCTGAAATTCAAAAGAGACTCCCCGAAATGGGATTTCACTAACCTTTGGAGGAGAACATTCAGCAGGTGGCGAGCGAAAGTGGACTTGCCGCAATTTTTAGGCCCACAAACAAAGGCAACTGGAGGACAAGTTCCATCATAATCAGCTATGGTGTTTACTGCATTGGACCAATCTTCAGGTATTGTTATCTCCACAACTGGACTCTTCAATTCCCCGTCGGAATCCATTGTCGACTCCATCAAACTTCAAACTGTCAAGTTCTACGTCTTGTTGAGGTTTTCCCCCTTGAACTTTCTGGGGAAACGACACGACAATAAAACCAGCATTGCTAAACCGGATGGGACGTCCGGTTCGACCGGTTTAACAAGCCGATGACAAAGATTAGGGTTCTAATTAGAGAGTATTACTAATTCATAAGTTTGGAACACGCATAAGTTTGTCTAAAAGTTTCGTATTCATAAATTTCTTGCCATCCCAAAGAGTTTATGGACAAAATCTATCGTAAAAATAGTGAATGCCAATTTTGATTTGACAAGAACATTAAAACACGATCGCAATAATAAAAAACTTACAAAAGTTAGTCCGTGACTATTGATATTTGAACTAGTATTTATCGTTAGTGGTCTAGAGTGTTGGTGCCACCCGGTTTCAATTAGGAAAATAGCTACTCCGTGACAGTTGGTATCAGAGCTTCGGTTCGGTACATACGCTTCCGCTCGTTATTACATTTTGTACATCATGTTTAATCCAGAGGTTACTCAAGGTGTGGAGGTTGAAGGTGGTGTTCACATTTCTCGTGAGCAAGAGAGGACTTATTCTTGAAGGGGAACCCATACGGAAAAGTCTGTTACTCGTGAGCCGATGGTCGACTTTGAGTAACGGCTTGCCAAGGTGGAGTTGGTGGTGGCCGACCATCATGATCGTTGGGAAGAGCATGCTTCCACAGTAGAAGTTATCTCTAAGGAATGCATGGAGCACTTCAAGGATGAATTGCAAGAGATCGTGCAAGAGATGCGTGAAAAGATATTTGGGGCACTCAACAAGGTGTTTGAGAGGGTCACTAAAACTTGCGAGGAAAATACAGCCAAAGACCATGCTCCAAGTTCATGTGTTCAAACTCAGGGGCGTGTTTGAGACTTATCGAGCGCAAACGGAGCAACTCAAGGTACGAGTGGATGCTCTATCTGCTCAAAGGGCGACCGGAGTTGGAGGGCCATCTCCAATGACCGATGTACCAAAATCAAATGTTTATGCTAGTAGCCGCAAGGCAAGAGATGTAGAGAATTTTCTCTACAGGCTTGAGAGGTAATTAGCGCTATGGGTTTGACAGATGACTTTGTTAGACTCTACCAAGTCTCGTGTTATTTGAAAGATAGTGCCTTGTCTTGGTGGAAACATATAATGAAACCAATATGCCGAGAGAAGCCAGTGTTCACAACCTGGGATGGATTTAAGGAGGAATTTAAGAAGTATTTTCTCCCATCTGATGGTGAAGACGAAGCTTGGGCTAAACTTCGTCGCTTACACTACAAGGAGGGCCACATCAGGAAATATGTCCAGGAGTTCTCTAATCTTATACTTGAAATTCCTGATCTCTCATCCAAAGAAACTTTGTTTAAATTCATGGACGGTCTTAATCGTTGGACTAAATTAGAGTGGCAATGGAGAGATGTTTGAGACGTTAAACAAGTTATACGCATTGCAAAATCTCTTGTGGAGTTTCAAGATAAAAATAGCAATAAAGAAATAGGTAAGAAACTTTTCAATGACACAGGTGGAGAATACGACATGACGTCTTATCTAAAATCATTTGAAGGAGCAAAGATTGCCTCCAACAAACAGAAGTCAAAAGTGGAGAAACCCAGAAAATTTGAGGGTTGCTTTTTCTGTGGAGGATCTCACTTGGTTCGCGACTACCCATCTTATAGTAAATTTGCTACCATAGCTCAAAGTTTTTGCGAAGATGACGAGTTGGGACACATGGCATCAAGGACAATGCCCCATTCAGGTGGGGGGAGAGTGACACGGCCCAAACCTTTTAAGTACAATTAAGTACCTTGGCCCGATACTTTTGATGGACCTAGGTCCAATTAGACGTTTTGTATCAAGCCCAATACCCGGAAAATTCTAGAACGTTCCCAAAACTTTCAAGAGTTTTGAGGGTATTAAGGGTTAGGCTGAGCTAACATTCATCATTAGTGGTCTTGAGTGCTAGTGCTGTACTATTTTAACTAAGAAAATAGTTAGCCCGTGACACATTGAAGTGATGAGTTTCAGTGCAGCAAAATATATGAAAACAAACTTTCTACTTCATTCATTCATGTGTTCGAAATGGTTTTGAGCCTGGTTACATTCTGTACAGAGCATTGAAGGGTTAGGGCATCATCATCCTTCCTGGCTTCCCACTTCTAACTCGACCTTAGTCATCATGATGCCCTTTTTTGTTGATCCGCTATTTAATTTCCATGGTGTTCTTGCAATGCCTCCGAGGTGCAATGTTCAAAGCAAGAACATCTAATCATAAATTAATCAAGCAAACTAATTTATTTAATCAACACACATACTAAAGCCTTCAAAAAGCCAACTTGATTGATTAATAAAATCAAACTTGATTGATCATAATTTTTCATGGTCAAGTTGATATTATTTTTTGCCTACGCAATTTTTTCGCAAAACCCTAGCTATAGCTCTTTATTTATAGAGATTTATTTCTCCAAGCCCAACCCATTATAAAATATTAAAATAATTCAACTCGCAAATCCTAGATTAATAACTTATAAAAGCGTCAAACCAAGATAATATAAGTTATTAATCATCCATGTTTGCAAAAGTCTATAAGCCCACGCAATGGCAGAAAAATTGAAAGCATGAAATCCAAATTAAAACTTATTACCGGAACTAAGTTGCTTCAACTTCTCTACTTGGTTACAAATTAATCTTCCAAACAAGAAGGAACCTCAATGCCCATGTGATTTTATACCCTCCTAAAACCTTCTCCATGTGTTCAATCATTAACTTTTGCTTCTTCATCCAAAGTTTACACTCCTCCAATTTAAACTCGTTCCACTTCTTCTCCATTGTTTTTTTGTCATCCTCCTCCATTAGTTCGGTACCTTCATGCAAAAACCGATTCTCCATTAACGTAGCATCATTAAGAACAAAACTCAAAATCCTCTCTTTCTTCTTATTTCCCGAGCCCTCAATTCCTCAAACTCAACCAACACTCTACCATTTCCACTCCTTTTCACCTCCTCATCTCCAGCAGTTGTGTCTTTGCCCCATATCTTTTTGGACAGGTCGTAAACGTTTTGCCCGTGGGGATCGGACAAGGTCCTTTGTTTACCCTTTTTCAGCACCTTTTCAGCTTTTTCTGCATTCTTTTCATATCTCTTTTTGAGTCTCTTCATTTTATCCAATAGTTGAGACTTGGTCTTATCACTACCAATCTTTTTATTAATGTAATCATGAAATTCGGTGATATTGTCAAAAGGATCAGCATTTGCCTTGGCAGAAAAATCGGCCGTACCTTCGAATATAAGGATCTCATCATCCTCACTAAATATTCTCCCAAAAAGTTTCTTCTCTTCAGCGACATTAGCATTCTTGTCAGCAGTCTTTGTTTTTGCCTTCTTTGAATGTATCGATGGTTCGGGCTCTTCAGGTTCCCTTTTAGCATTGGCACCTCAGAAACAACATCCTCGGGGCAGACTCTTTCTCGGATCTGGAACCCTCATCTTTCGACGATGACTTCATTTTACTGGTCTCGGCATCTTCCAGTTCAGATTCCACTTCTTTTTCGGATTCAACCAAAGGCGGATCATTTTTGGGGATTTCAAGTGATTTTGCCATCGGTGGAAAGAAGAGAAAGCTAAGGAAATGTTTATGGCACCAAAAAAAAAAAAAATTCCTCGTTAGTAACCTAACACCATAATTAATGTCTGGTCTTGTAACAATTAAGTATCTCAAGTTTTCGACCAATGTTTTAAAGTACTTGGAATCAATATATTCATCGGTACAATTCCTTGTCAATTTCAACTTCTCTTCAACATGAGTCATTATAGGAGTGGCTCTATCCATCTTATAAGTCTCTTTAAAATATCGCCAACATATTTATTTTGTGAAAAAATATGCCATTAGCTCGTTGATCTGCTTGAATTTGAAGAAAATAAGACATGAATCTTAAATCTTCCATTTCAACATGGTCTATCATTGCCTACTTGAACTCAAAATTTAACTTTGAACTATTACCAGTAAAAATTAAATCATCTACGTATAAGCATACAATGAGAATATCTCTACTAGAAACAGTTTTGATGTATAAAGTGTGCTCATATGGACACCTTTGAAAACCATGCTCCAAGAAATAAGAATCAATTCTGGTATACCAAACTCTAAGAGCTTGCTTCAAACCATGTACACTCTACTCTCTTGTGAACTTTTCACATATCCAGGCGGTTGTTCAATATAAACTTCCTCTTCAAGGATACCATTTAAAAATGCAGACTTCACATCCATTTGATGGATTTTTCAAACATGTCTAACCGCAAGTGAAATCACCATTCGCACATTATCAAGTATTGCAACAGGAGCAAACACTTCAAAATAATCAATGCCAAGCTTTTGTTTGTAACCTTCAACAACTAACCTTACTTTATAGTGATCTACCAGTCCATTAGATTTGTATTTAGTTTTGTATACCCAATTCACTCTAATGGGTTTCTTCCCTGTAGGAAGTGTTGCTAACTCCCGTGTCTCATTCTTTTCAATAAGATGAATTTCTGCATCCATTGCTTACACCCATTTATTATCTTTGACCGCTTCTTCAAACGTAACTTGATCACAGGCTGCAAATAAAGTAAAACTAACAATATCTTCATCAAATAAATCATTTTCATTACCCAAGACACAATCTTGCAATCTTGACGGTAGTTGATGATTTCTCTTTGGGCGCATGAAAATCTGAACTGGAATTGGTCATGTGTTTTGAGTAAGATGTTCCTTTTCTCGCTAACTAGAACTCGCGTCGTCACGTACACATGCACAACTGGTTAATAGATAAATGATGTTCCTGATTCCTTAAATAACCAATCCCAATATTCCTTCTCATCAAATATAACATCTATGCTAGTAACCACTTTCTTTGTCACTGGATTGTATAACTTGATACCTTTTGTCTTATGACTATAACACATGAACACACACTTCTCCACGATACATTCATACACTCTTAAATGATTGACATTTGGCTTTCTACAAGTCTAAATTTCTTAGGGAGTCTTTCCAAAATCGCTGCGTGTAGGACATCAATTCTACACATAAACAACACCATCAACAGCATACGACAAAAAACCCTTAGGCATTTTCTTGGAATCCATCATAGATCTAACCATATCCATCACTGTTCGATTCTTTCTCTTTGTGACTCCATTTTGTTGAGGTGTATATCTTACTATCGTTTGATACTTAACTCCATGATCTCTCAAGAAACTATCACAAACTATATATTCAATCCCCCTATCAGTTCCCAAGCATTTAAGATCATATCCACTCTGTTTTTCTACATAGACTTTAAATTGTTTCAATGTAACATGTTATCAGACCTATTTTTCAAGAAATAAACCCAAGTCTTTTTGCTAAATTCATCAATAAAAGTAATAAAATATATGTTACCTTCATTCGATAAAACTTCAACTGATCATAAGTCTGAATGCACCAACTGCAGTGGCTTACTCACTCTCCAAGCTTTTCCATGTGGCAAATTATCCCTATGTTTCTTCCCCAAAATACAAGACTCACACTTTTTGTCACAAACATTGATCAAGGATAAACCATGCACCTTCTTCTTTATAGATAAAAATCTAATACTATCAAAATTTAAGAGTCCAAACTTCATATGCTACAACCAAGTATAATAAGAGGTTATACTGCTAAAACACTGGGAATCACTACAGTTAATAGTGAGTGCAAATGATTTTGAGTCATTCTAAACTTCACAATCTGATAGCAATTCGTGACAAAACCAATCTTTAAGGAAAGATCAACTTTGCTAAATCGGAAATACAGAGATTTGTAGGCAGCGGAATTTGGAGAATTCGGATGTAAAGACTCAAAAACACTCGAAAACACACAAATGAAAAGATATTTGATCTCATGTGGATCAATTTACGAGTTCAATGGTAGAATAACCCAAATCAAGAATGAAGAGAGCTATTTCTAACCAAGCAGAGACCCCTTGGAAAATTGTGTCGAAAAACCCAATAGATATGAGATCTATGAGCTTAAGTACCAAGATTCGAAAGATCCAATGCTAAAGACGCCACTATAAAGTGAACTAAACAAGATAGATAAGTCTAATAATTGTCACAACACATATGCAACAACTAAACAAAGAAGTTCTCATAAGAACTCCACGAAAGGAATAAAATCCTAACCACTTTTCACTGAGGAAAATATCAATGACACAAGGTGTGTTTGACAAGAGAATTTATGTCCCTATTTATAGAGGGGGTGGCCGAAATTTCTTCCCAAGAAGTAGAGGAAGAACACAACTCTTCATCTCTATTCCTATCTCTAAAAATTTAAAATCAAATCAAATTCTAAAGACTTCTAGTTATCTTAAGTGATAAGATAACGAACCTAGACACTTTTACTAGTCTTAAAACATTTAAGACTATGTAGGAATTAATTAAAACTCAAAATACAAAGAGATAATCTCTTAGAAAGATTCCTATGGATAGAATCTCCCTTGAGTTAAACCTCTATCATCATCTTCTTTGTAGAGTGATCTTAGCCATCCATCTTGATGTAGTATTCATCCAACGGTTGAGTAGACTTCAAAAGTTGACTCCTTATTGTAGGAAACTCGAAAATAAGATAAAAGGAATCATCCCAAATATTATCATTTAAAGAGATAAAGTCTAATAACTTTAGGGATCTATTCGACCAACATGAGGAGTGTGGCCGGCGGCTCTCCTTGGATTGAGGGCCGAAAAATCCTTCTCTCCAAATGGGCCAAGTCCATTTGGTGTCACTTGCAACAAATTAATAGTCTTGGGCTTGTAATCTTCAAGCTTAATTTCCTTCTTGGCCCATGAAGTAGTAATTAGACTATTAAGTGATTCATCCATCCTCTTGCGTCTAGCACGAGTCATGGGTCCAACAATGTTTGAGAGTGGATTACGGATGTAAGGATTATTCTTTAAAGCAGCATCTTTAGATCTTTCATTAGCATTCACGACCTCAACTTGCTCGTCCTCTCCATTATTGGCAGCAACATGTCCCTCTCCATTAGTGTTAGCTCGATGGTCTCCATCATACTCCCCTTCTTTAAGTGAATTCGTCCTCGAATTCAAACCTTCATCGAAATCAAAAGGAGATAGGTCAGAAACATTGAATGTAGCACTAACACCATACTCACCTGGTAGCGCGAGTTTATAAGCATTGTCGTTGACTCTTGACACTACTTGAAAAGGTCCATCTCCGCAAGGATGTAACTTTGATTTCCTAGAGTTTGGAAACCTCTCTTTTCTCATATGTACCCAAACCCAATCACCTGGTTCAAATACAACTTGTTTACGACCACGATTCGCCGACTTTGCATATTGTTGTGTCGTACGCTCAATATTGAGGCGAACTTTCTCATGAAATCTCTTGATTGTCTCAGCTTTCTTAACTCCATCCAAACTAACTTGATCCTTCAAAGGTAAAGGAGATAAATCTAAAGGAGTTAATGGATTAAAACCATAGACAATTTCAAAAGGTAAAAATTTAGTAGAAGAGTGAACAGTTCTATTATAAGCAAATTCAACAATAGGTAAGCAATCTTTCCCATTTCTTCAAATTACTCTTGATGATCGCTCTTAGGACAGCTCCTAAAGTACGATTCGTCAGTTTGACCATCAGTTTGTGGATGACTAGTTGTGCTAAATAACAACTTAGTACCCAACTTTCCCCACAACGATTACCAAAAGTAGCTAAAGAACTTAACGTCCCTATCACTAACAATTGTTCTTGGAACACCATGAAGTCTTACTATTTCTTTCAGAAACAAATTCGCAACATGACGTGCATCATCTACTTTTCTGCAAGCAATAAAATGCGACATTTTAGAAAATCTATCCACAACTACAAAGATAGAATCCATACTTCTTTGAGTTCTAGGTAAACCCAATATAAAGTCCATTGATATGTCCATCCAAGGTTGTGTAGGGATAGGCAATGGCATGTAAAGTCCATGAGGAAGCGGTTTAGACTTCGCTTATTTACATTCCACACATTGATTGATGATAGTCTGAATGTCAGACTTCATTTTGTGCCAAAAGAAATGCTCTTGGAGCACATCCAAAGTCTTAGGCATACCAAAATGTCCCATTAAACCTCCACTATGTGCCTCGCGTATCAGAAGTTCTCGAAGTGAACACTTAGGCACACGAAGTCGATTTTCTCGAAATAGATAACCTTCATGTCTATAAAACTTTTCAAAAGCACTTTGCTCACAAGCAGTAAAAATATTAGCAAAATCAATATCGTCACAATATAGATCTTTAATAAACTCAAATCCCATCAATTTTGTATCTAAAGAAGTTAACAAAGTGTAACGTCTAGATAAAACATCAGCAACAACATTGTCTGTTCCCTTTTTATACTTGATAACATAAGGAAATGTTTCAATGAATGCAACCCACTTAGCATATCTCTTACTTAGACGGTTTTGCGATTTAAGATGCTTCAGAGATTCATGATCAGTATGAATTATAAACTCCTTAGCCAACAAATAATGTTGCCAAGTCTCTAAGGTACGAACCAAAGCATAGAGTTCCTTGCCATAAGTAGGATAATTAAGACAAGCTCAATTTAACTTTTCACTAAAGAAAACTATAGCACGTTTATCTTGCATTAAAACAACACCAATACCAATACCAGAAGCATCACATTCTAACTCAAATGTCTTGTTAAAATCAGGTAATGCTAAAACATGGGCACTAGAAAGGTCTCGTTTTAAGTCATTAAAAGCTTTCTCTTGGGCTGGTCCCCAAACAAATTTAACTTCCTTTTTAACCAACTCATTTAAAGGGGCAGCTTTAGTCGAAAAATCTTTAACAAACCTTCTATAAAAACTAGCCAAACCATGAAAAGATCTCACTTGTGTCACATTAGTTGGTGTAGGCCAATCCTTAATAGCTTCAATGTTCGAGCAATGGTGCACAGCATCTACATCTGACTGCCAAGGCCTACCTAGCAAAATATCACAAAAAGACATAGGAATTACATCAAAGTAAATTTCATCCCTATACTCACCAATCTGAAAAGGTACCATGGCCTTTTTAGTAACATCCACAACCATCTCTTCACTCAACCATTGAAGCTTGTATGGTCTAGTATGCGGATCCATCTTAATTCCATTTGCTATGCAAAATTCCTCACTTATACAATCAGTACTCGACCCACCGTCGATTACCAAATCAACTTCATTGGACCACCCAACCGAACACTTAGTACGGAAGATACAAGTCCGTTGATCTCCATCTTCAGCGCCAAACACCAACCCCTGATCCTCAATTGGACCATTACAACCACAAGAAGTATCATGCTCTCTTTCCACTTCTAAGGCAGCATAGTATGCCTCATAGAGCCTTGATTGTCTCCTTATCTTTGGGTTTAGCTTGTATAACAACACCCTTTATTGCTATTTGACACAACCAACAATTTCAGAACTCATTGTTAATCAACAAAGTTGAAAAAACCACCAAAAAGAAGTAATTGTGCTTTTGGTACTACACAAAAACTCCTGGAACCCTAGAACCAAAGTTTGGTTCGGCCGAAACCCCCCCCAAGAACCAAAGGAATGTTCGAATAAAGCTCTCCCCAAAAACAAAAACTCTCTTGTGCTTTTAAGAACACAACTCTCAAAATTTCAGAATTAAAGAGAAGAGTGCTTCTCTTGTTCTTTTCTCTTTTGATCTCGGCAGCAAGAAAGAAGAAGAAGATTGGAGTAGAGTGATGTGAAAATTTTCGAAAAACAGCACCCCTAGTTATAGGCAATGCAAGTCTTTTTGTGCAAGAAAACTCCTACAAGATAGGACCTAAATTTTCTCAAAAATATTCCCCCCCTTTTAATGATGAAGGCTGCTCGACAATGTGGAATAAAGAAGAAGAAAAACCGGCCTCATATATATAGACAAGGATAGAGTCCTAAAACTTAGGTAAACATAATCCTTTTTGGACACAAATTAGGAAAACTCATCCCTACTTATTAGAGATAAAATTTTCGACCCCCCTACTACTAAAAGGACTCAAATGCACGGCCACACACATGCACAATTGTATTAGAAGACTAAAGACTTTTCAGATTAGGATAAGACTTCCTTATCTTAATAGTTTTCAAAAATAGACTCACTTTAAAACTCTAATTATAATCTCACTGAAATTATAATTTAACACATACAAAAATTAGTATTTAAATCCAAGTAGGACTTAAATAAAACACACAATAAAATTGTATTACAATTAGGAAACAATGGCTGCAAATTTTCGGCCAATGTGAACACAAAAATCCAAAACCGAATAGGACTCAAATCATAACACAATTTGGACTCAATGACCTTAATTTTAGGGCTAAAATTTTCGGCCATGTGAACACACAAATACAAGACCAAATAGGTCTCCAAGTGTAACATAAATAGACAACCAAAATTCAAGTTCAACTAGGACTAGGAAACCCTAATTTTTAGCTTCACAATTTCGGCTATACTATGACTCTAAAATTCAAAACCAACTAGGCTTAGAATACCACAAAAATCACACGCACACACATGCAAAAAGTCAGCAAAATTTCGGCTATTAACCTTTTACCACATAGTTAAAATTTGAAAAATTACTTTTGACTCACTTAAAAAGGAAACTTGAAAATTACCACTTTCCAAAAATGGACAACAAGTTTTAGAATCTTTCTAAAAACCCTTTTCCAAATTGTACTTGGAATTAACAAAAATCACTTTTTATCAAAACAATCCATGGCAAATAAAGTAACAAGAACACCATAATTATAATGAAGTAGGAAATTAAAGTTCCTTATTCAATTATGACATTTGCTTCATAATACTAAATTTAACACAAATCATTATGAAAACTCAATGACTTAACAATGCCATCTTCATAAGTGACCATTGAAAATCAACTTTTCCAACAACCAAATATGTAAACTTTAAGAATACATCTCAAAGCCTATAAGATTTCTTGTCATAAATTAAGAAAATCTTTTTAGTAAAACTTCACTCAATTTTCGGTCATACTCTCGAAAATCAAGGTTTTAAAACACAAGTCAAAGACTTCAATCCTTAAAGTTGGCACAATTCAACTTCAAAGACCTTAAAACACTTTGATACCAAAAACTGATATCACTAAAAAATTCATTCCTCATCACATGACAAAGAAAGTTTTGACTCAAGTTAAGAATCAAGAAAAATCCAATGATAGGAAGATCCACTAATTCAACTCAATCTCAAGGTGTAAAACTCGAGAAAACAAGAAAACCAACATTTGTTACTTTTGAAAAATCTTTTGACACTAAGATTAAACAAGATAATCAACAAAATTCGGTCTCTATGAAATTTTCATGAATTGAAAATCCATAAATTCCATTTTACTCATTAGATTCAAATGAAACCAACAAGAAGGAAAGCTTTTTCATTTATACTTTATGTAGAAAGTACAAAATCACTAAGCTTCACCTTTCAAAGAATAGATCCAAGATATTTACCACAAAATAAACTCTCAAATCCTCCTTATGTGAAGACATCTCTTTAGAAAGAAAAGGCTATCTCGAGCAAGAAGCTCTTCTTTGGCATCAATTCTCTCCTTAAAGATCTAACACATAAGATCCACTAACTTGCTCATAGGAGAAACAGTTCCCTACTTGCAAATCAAGGATAAATTTCAAGATGAAGCGCCCACTTTGATTAGATACCAACGCACCATCATCAAGTTCTTGCATAGACCTCAAAATAACACCACAAGATCAAACAAATGTGTAAGAAGTCACGCACAACCACACAAAAGACAAGATCAATTTTGAAAACGTAGTTTTCACAAGAATTTGATTTATTTTTTTCAACACCCCATTCCAAAACAAGAAGAAACCTTGAAACAAATAAAGATAGTACTACTCGTTAAGTAGCACAAAGCTTGATTACCACACCAAGTAACGGATTCCGTGGTAATTCAAGATATTCTCAAAACCAAGAACTATGAAGTCCTCAACTAAGAAGAAATCTCTCAAAAATCAAACTGATAATAGGAACTGATATGATAATATCAATTAATACCATCACTAAGATAATCCAAGCTCTGATACCAAGAAACTGATAGCAATCTCGTAGACGAAGCAAATTTCGTTAATGCAACCATCAACAAGAAAGTACGAAGATAATTTTGTCTATCCCGTGAAACTCAAAAGAGTGCGGAAAATTCACAGTAAGACGATCGTTTATCTAAGTGATTCTATCTCTTAACTCAAACCAAGCAAAGAACACATCCATGAAAGATTCAAATTAAACAACAACCCACGCTAAGAATAGCAAGGACACCATTCAATATACTCGATCAGTCATCTATCAAGAGACTCAAGAAAGGTAGGAGCAAACAATGCCCAACTATGAAGGAATACTATTGATTAGTAATCTTCATAACCAACCAAAGATATGCAACAGATACACTATCTCAAAATGCTTATGCCAAAGCACAACTCATCCAACAAAAGTAGGACAAACCCCACAATGGATCTCATGAACACACTCATCATGAAATTCGAACACCAAGCCAAAGGAAAGGCTCATCAATCGAACTACTAGAAGTAGTATGAAAATAAGAAGTTTAGTTTTAAAACAATTCTATCAAGAAGCATACTTGAAAAAGAACGGTTTCTGCAAGATCAAAAAGATCCAAGAAAAGATGAAACCCTCTTGGTTTAATCATACTTGACACGAAAAATGGACACTCCATTTAACAAAAATTCCTCACAGGAAAAACTCTCAAAAGAGACAACAAAAATGACCACTCAAGGGTGCTTAAGAAATTCGGCCAAGCCTCCTATATATAGGCTTAGAATTTTCGGCCAGCACCACCAAAAAGAAGACCAATTAGGACTCTCTAATCTTATCTCCCAAGGAGTAAAAGTAGAAGAGTATTTGATCTCTTTGACTCTATCTAAAATCTAGGAAACCTTATCTAAATTACTTATCCTCAAGTAGGATAATATCTAGAAGGAATCTAAGACTCCTACTCAAAACACTCTAGTTTAATTCAGTCCACATGACTTATTTAACTAGATAAAAATTCGAAAATTGACTCCTAGACTTAGACTAACTCTAATCTCGAAATTCAGCTCCAAATTGTTGAAGTAAAATGTCTTGAACGCCCTTCCAAAAGTGGAATATTGGTCTTGCGCCCCTTAAGTTGTAGAAAACTCCAATTTACTCCAAAACTTGTAGAATTCTCTTTATTGACTCCAAAAGATTGGAAAAACACTTGAAACAATTAAGATAGTTTGCAACCTATCCAATTGTGTAGCAATGGACTCAATCTTGAACACTTTGATCAAATAGGCCGTCCATTCATGAACCTAAATGACTCTTCTCACTAGCTTGATCAATGATCTTCATGGAGCACACAGAGTCAAACTCTCTTGATACTCTTCAGCACTTATTTCCATGAGGTCTTCATCTCCTTTGGTTTGAACCCCAAAGTTAATGACATTCTCATCACCTTGATCGTAGCTCTCTTGAACCAACTCCCTATCACATAGGTAGTCAAGATCTATCCTTTCTTTTTTGATTGGCCTGCAAAGTAAACTTGGCATTCCAAAACTAGAATGAAGGACTAGCTCATTCCCCTCACTAGGAGAACCTCCATGGAAGGCTACATGATTCTCATCATATTGTCTTTAACATTTTAGTTTGTTCACCTAACAATTGTATTCTTTCAGCTGGTTTTTCAAACCCTGGTTCTATGACATGCCAAATTTCAAGGACTTTCTAAAAATCCTCCATCTGTTGATGTCAAGCTTCAAAATTATTTTTATCATAAAAAATAAAAATAGAAAAATTATATAACACGGGTTGGGCAGCCATCTCTGATTACCAAAAATCATAATCTTCTCTAATGCCACTTGTACAAACTAAGAACATCTAATCATAAATTAATCAAGCAAACTAATTTATTTAATCAATACACGTATTGAATCTTTCAAAAATGAACTTGATTGTTTAATAAAACCAAACTTGATTGTCACAATTCTCCACGGCCAAGTCGTTTTTTTTTTTTTGGAAACAAAAATTTCACACAAATGCCCTAGCTATATCTCTCTATTTATAGAGATTTATTTATACTCTTAAATAGAAAATATAAAATCCTATTTTACTTTGGTTCATTATTTTACATGCAAGCTCAGGTATGGGGTAGAAAAATTCGTTATTTGCTTAACTTAAAAAAAAAATTTCTACTCCTTTTGCTCCTTGTATTTTCCTTCAAAATTTACTTTATCATTTTCTTACTTTCTTCCTAAATCTTTATGAGTAATGTTGATGTGTCCTAATATCCTTCAATTAATTCCCGTTCCTTTTTAAGTAAAATAATAATAAGAATGTTTAACTTTTTACTTAATACAAATTTTACTTCTTCTTAAGTAAATAATAAAAAATATACGTTTACTTCAAATTTCTAACTTATCCCAAATCCCTCTCTTTTAAGTTGACTCATTATAGAAAAACATATATTATTTCACAAAGGAAAATCCGACCTATCCGGTCCACGTTCATTTTGAGATCATCTACTTCCATTTTCAGCCAATCCCCACGATATTCTTAACCACGACAATCCATCATTTCTCTAAATTGTCCAAATTGAAACACGATCGCCTCAATCATGAAATAAACGCAACCAGGCATAATTGTATTTACCTTACAATTTATTTTGTTTATGGGTTTATAATTACCAATTTCAAATTTCGATTATTGTTATGTCGAGTTCGATGCAGGGAAACGTGGTGAGTTTTTAGATTGCTATTGGTGAGACATAAGACATGACTTGTCCATAAGTATAATTTCATTCAGTCCTTTTTTCAAACACTTTGTCTACATCATTATACACATAACATCTTAGAAAAGTCATGAATCCAGTTAGAGCAATGATGGCGGACAAGTTTTTTTTTATCAACGATATCACATTAAATAAGCATAATGGAGCTTTACTTGTACATAGTATGAGTATTTAGAAAGAAAAAATAAACCCGATGAATACAATCTTATTAAAATAACCTCAATTGAAATGGGTTTGGTAAACTCGAAGATATTATCACTTTTTTACTTTTGCTTATTTTTTAGGATATTTTTAGTAGTTGCTTGTTGGGAATAAAAGTGCCCGAACATGTTTTCCTCGCAAAAGAATAAAATTCTGAATATCAAGTAACCGTTCTAATTGGTTCAATGGAATCTACAATATATTTGTAGGGACCATCGAGACACAAGCCTTGAAACATAGTATAGATTAGTTTCAGACGATTCTTAGGGAAACAAATACCAAATTTATTTCATGATATTACCTTATTAAATTGAGGTTTTTAGAAAGTATCAAGACACAAATGGAAAATACAATTGTGTAGTAGTAGTCATGTTAAGACAGTTGATCCTTTCAACATCTTTCCTTACCTGGTTTCAATTTCGAACCTTTCAAAAATATCAAGGAGCGTAAAAATGATGTTGATTTCTTAGTTGGTAAATTTTATCTTAACGTTCACTTTTTGGATATTATTATGTGAAATTTACTTACTGTAAATGCTCATAATTACATATCTTACTGGCCGAATTGTGGGAAAATGAGGCCTTATATGCGAGGTTGAAGATGATAACAAACAAAAGAAATTACTGGTTGAACTTGAAAATTTTGAGAATCTAGTTTATCTATGATTTTTATTTGCAAAAACTTTACTCAAGTATATTAGGTTTATGTTGTAATGTTTCAAAATCAACATGAATGAGAAAATTATGGTACTCCTATGGGATAATCATACTGAACATGTTCTAGACTTCTTGTGGTCTGAAACAAAGCCGATGTGTGGGGGTCACTAGTTTGGCACCCTTCAAACTGTGCAAACGCTTAATATTTATGTGAAAGACGTCTTTAAAATGTCTCAAGATAGATTACTTCATTAGAATCCATTTGAAGTTATGAATGACAAAATAATATATATTGTTTTGAAAAGTTTGTATTTTGTCATTGAACTTCTGATTAAGTGGTGTGCATATAATTTATCTATTTGTAATATCCCTTTATGGAAGATTTTACTAAATCTTGAATACAAATGTATTTTCTATGTGATTTTATCTTTGATTTTAGGAATTCTGTTCAAATGATGAATTGTTAAAGTTTTGAGCTAAAATCGAGATAAAGAGCAACTGAAAGGGGTGGACTTAAAAATTACAAGAACTATTGAGGAAGAAATCGGATGAATTGAGGAGTTGGAGGGCCAAACATAGAATTTGGAGTTTTTGCTTTGGGTTTGGCCGAGGAATGCATGGGCTAAACTTAATCCATTTGGGTCACAGTTTTGAAGCTAAAGTGGGCTGGAGAGAAGGCCGCATGTTTTGTTTTGTAGCCTTAAAAAAAAATTCTTAATTCTTCTTTGATGCTTCCTGCTCGCGTACGAAACCGAAGACGCAATCCAAAGTTCCAGTTCGTGGCGGTGCAGCGATTGAACTTTGATGTCGGCGAAAGTTTTTTGTCTCAATTTAATTTTGAAACACGATAACTTAGTCTTCAAGAAACCAGGCTGGAAAGAGAACTATAAAAAAGAGAGTTAGGGCTGCGTTTGAGGAGGGCTTCGACCACCGCTGCAACTTTTTCCTCTTCACAGCGTGCATCACTAAACCTCAAATTCCTTCCGCCGACCACCACCTTGCTTCCATCATCCCTTCCCACGCTCAATACAGCAAACCATCATCTCCACGCATCATCATCGTCTTCACGAAGCCAGCACCAGCACACCAATTCTGAAATTCCAACCAAGAAGAAGCCGAGAAGAAGAAGCTTCCGAGCGTGGAGAACCGAAGCAAGCAGCGGACTTGAATTTAATTGAGTTTTAGCTTTCGGTTTTTGGCGAAATCTTTTGGATTCTTTTGTTTTAATTATTTTAATTTCATATTTATGTGGATTATGTCTCTAAATATTATTGAATTTTTGATAATGTTTAGTAGCTAAACTCCTTCAACATAGGGCTTGGATGTAGCCGCCGTATTTATTTGGTTAATTTAATTCATATTATTTGACTTTTCCATTAATCAATATATGTTATTCTTGTTTTAATTCGTGTAAGTAATTTGCCACTATTTGCATGTCTGAAGATACTAATCGAAGTAGCGAAAGTGGAAGATTAGTATTAGTTCATAGGAATAATAGACTTAGGTTGTAAGCTACGAAAGTAAGATTATAACCTTTGCAACGTTTGATTCTTAAGATCTTAATGTGGTTTTGTTAATCCCTATAGTCACGAGAGTAGTCATAGGGTTAATCTAAGTAAGAGAATTATAGCGCGAGAGTGTGTAGTCTTAATTAGGTGAATCTTTGTGAGGTTAGTGGAAGTTAAAAGTCAGATATTTATGAATTGAATCAAACCAAATATTCGGTAGGTGAACCCAATGTCCTAGGTTTCCCCAACTTGATTGTTTCAAACTTTAAAAGTAACTGCAATTTCATATTTTAGCTTTAGTTTTATTTTAGTTCAAAACTTGATATAATAATTAGTCTAAATAATAATAAGAAATAGCATAACCGGTATTTATTTTTTCTTCTCTGTGGGTACGACCCTATTTGCCACTGTACTAGTGTTAAGTAGGTAGTTTTATTTGACTAGTGGGACGATAGCTTGTCAAGATGATGTTCGCTAAACAATTGATCAATCTTCTCATAGCAAATATACGTTCCCTTCAAAATTTCATGACTGCGGATAGTTTGGTGCTCAACAAATTTAATGATGTGCGGGTGTTGAATACATCTAAACAAAATGTCAATCTCTTTATCCGCTTGTTTCTCATTTTTGACGTGCTTGACGAGACATAAACGTTTATTATATTGTCCCCCATAAAGAAACGACCCATTACTGTCTTTACACAACGGTTTAGACATATTAACAACCAGCGGCCCAGCTTCAAAACTCACAATTTCCCCTGGCGATGACTCGCATATTATCTGTTCAAAATCCTCAACACATGTCAGCACACTCAACAAATAATTTCTCATATCTTCGAAGGTAGCAAGTTCCTGTCCTTGCAACCTAATCACACCCTCGATAAGCTTCTTGACTCTGGATGTTTATGGAGAAAAACTCCTCATAAAATCATCAATCCTCTCACTACTATC
Source organism: Oldenlandia corymbosa var. corymbosa (assembly GCA_949775105.1). NCBI lineage: Eukaryota > Viridiplantae > Streptophyta > Magnoliopsida > Gentianales > Rubiaceae > Oldenlandia > Oldenlandia corymbosa. The sequence goes on from OX459124.1 coordinate 9,071,431, forward strand.
GGAGGAGCAAGTAAATTCTCTAAGTGACTCATCACCTAGATGAAAATTCCACAAAATTGAAACAAGTAGTGAAATTGAGGCTCATAGACGGATAATTTCAGAAAATTGAAACAAGACGTGACTGTGATTGAGAAATCGGAGGAGAGGTTAGGGTTAGCGTTTAGACGAATAATTGGGGAAATTTTAGAAAAGAGGTGAAGGGCTCTGTTATGCAATATACAATTGGGTTGAAGTTTCTTTTCTATTTTCTTAAGTATGTTAGAAAATTTAGGTTCATCATTTTGATGTTACTTTAATTTATGATATGCTGATGTCATATAGATGATATTTATTTTAGATTGTTTACCTAATTGGTGATTAAACCAAAGTCCAAAGAATACGAGATTAGATAACATCCCTCTGACAATATATTTTGGCCTCATAAATGAAATTACACACATCTAATTATATATGATATTTTGGATCTTTTGATTTTAAGTCAATTTTCTTGTGTGTGCAAATTATCTTTTATAGTAAAATGTGAGTTATTTGATGAATTTTCTTCACTAATACATTTATATGTATTTAGTGTTGAGAGAATTTACTAGAGGTTCACACTTCATTATTCTCAAGTTTAATCATACCAGATGATTAAAATATACTTCTCAAATGAAGGAGTTTAAAGTTTAAAAGGAAGTTTGAGTTTTTGATTGGGAAAAGGACAAACCCCTCTTCTCCCGAGTAATGTCCAAAGGACAAATTGCCTCCCGACATTTATTATCAAAACAATAACCCCCCTACCGCTAGGTTAAAAGACAATTTTCCCTGCATTAGCAAATCGTAGTGTGAAAAGACATAAATACCCTTAAATCTAGAAACAAATTTTTGTTTACACCAAACCTGTCCTCCAACCAACTCGTTTATTTTTTAAAAATTATAAATTCTACTATCCACCATTTAAATCCGACGCTGACTTTGTTTTGATGTATTATTTCTCCCTATATCACTGCTGCCTAAAAAAAAAAAGCTCGAGATTAAGAATTTAATCTATCAAAATCATAAATTTTATTTATCCAGATAAATAGAATTTATGCTTATCACTGCCACCTCAATAAAAATAAACCCGAGATTGAGAATTTAATCTCTAAAAATCATAAGTTCACTTATAATTTTAGAGATTAAATTCTCAATCTCGGGTTTATTTTTATCGAGGCGGCAGTGATAGGGAGAAATAATGTATCAAAACGGAGTCAGCATCAGATGTAAAATGGCGGATAGTAGAGTTTCTAATTTAAAAAAAAATAAACGAGTTGGTTGGAGGTTAAATTTGGTGTAAAAAAAATCTTTCTAGATTTAAGGGTATTTCTGTCTTTTAAAACTAAAATTTGCTAATGCAGGGGGCAAATTATCTTTTAACCTGGCGGTAGGGGGGTTATTGTCCTTATAACAAATGTCAAGGGACAATTTGTCCTTTGGACATAACTCGGGGGGGAGGGGGGGAGGGGTTTATCATTTTCCCTTTTTCATTAAGGTTTATTAGTATTATGATATTCCTTACCTTGATCAACAAAATGTTATCTAAAGTATACACACTATATGAGTATAGCATTGTATACAAAAAGATCAAATGAATGAGACATGTTTGATAAACAATCTTAATTTATGCCATTAGTTATCTTCCGTAAAATGAATGTTCTACTACAATAGCTGATTATAGACCATATAAGATATAGGTCTGATGGGTCAATCAAATTTACATTAAAATTTTGGGTTACGATATTTTATGTTAATATTTGATTGGTCCTTAACTAATTTGTGGAATACCTTAAAGAGTTTGTGACAAGCCGTCGTCACACTAGTCAAATATTAATTACCTACTTAATACAAATATTATTAGTAAAGCAGAAAGTAGGGTCGATCCCACAGAGAAGGTTACCAAGTACCGGTTAAAATTATTTCTTATTATTATTTAGATTAACAATTTATCAATTTAAACTAATCTAAACCTAAAACTAATAATTGCAATTATTTAAAGATATAAATAAGTAAAAGAAAAAAACCTAGGGCAAAGGGTTCACCAACCGACTATTCAATTTAATTTAATCTATAGATATGTGACTTTCGACTCTCATTATTCTCACGACAATATACCAATTTAAGAATTATACACTCTCGTGTCATAACCCTCTTACTTAAACTAACCCTATGACTACTCTCGTGACTATAGGGATTAATAAAAGCACATTAAGACCTTGGAATTACTAATCACAAAGGCGGTGTTCCTACTCTCGTGACTCACTACCAAAGTTTATTATTCCTACAAACTAATACTAGCCTTCCATCTCGCTACTTCAGCTAGCACCTTAAAGCATGCAAATATTGATCAGGTATTCACATGGATGAAAAACAAGAATAATAAATATTAATTAATGAAAAAGTCACAATCATAACTTAAAATAAATTAAATAGTACGGCGACTACATCTAAAACCCTAGATTAAATAATTTAGCTACACATCATCTCAAAAATAAATAAAACAATGAAACCCGGGAGAGAGAAGTCGGCCAAAAGTTGAGTCCGAAAATTGATCCAATGCTTCTTCCTCCCTCTTGGCGATGATGGCGCATGGAGACAGGTTGCGTGGAATTTTGTAGTTGGAGGAAGGTTTTTGGGTTTTGATGGATTAAAGGTGGGTTGCGTGGAGTTGTGTGTTGTAAGGTTGTGTGTGGCGTGGGTTTTTTTTTGGTGTAGGGGTTGGTGATAGGGAGGTGTGATGGTGATGGAGGTTGGCGGAGTTGGGGGGGCTGCGGCAGTGAAGGGTTTTGGGCGTTGATGATGATGATGAAGGTGATGGTGATGGTGATGCGTGGAGGGTGAGGGAAGCAAGGAAGAGAAGCTGGTGTTGGGTGAAGATGGTGGTTGCGTGGAGGGGAAGAAGAGGTGGAGCGGTGGTGATGAAGGTGGCTGCTCGGTGGAGGAAGGGGGGTTGGGGTTTCGGTGAAGTTCGGTCAAGTTCGATTCAGTCCCATTGTAAAAATAAATCCCTAATCCTTCTTTTATAGGCTTCCGTCAAAACCCTACTTCTTGGAGAGGAAGAAAACTTGTTTCCCAAATAATATCGGGATTAAAATTCTTACTCAATTCCAATCCCAAATCAACCACACAACCATAGTTGTTCGGCCAATTTCCATAAACAACAATTCCGAAATTGGTTGTTTAATGCTCCAATTTTTCAAGTACTTCAATTTCTTCCTTGTCAATTTATCAAAACTTCAATTCTCCCTTTGAGTTGCTTTAATCTTTATTTTAGCCCACAATTTCAACAATTCCTCCAATTGAGTACAATTCCTACAAATAAAGATAAAATCATATAAATGGCATATTTGTACTCAAAATATTGGCAAAATTTCACATAAAGGGATATAATAAATAGGTAAATTATGAGCATATCAGTTTGGTTACTAATTTATTATTCTTGCGAGGCATTATTTTCTCGTAGCACATTAACGTTTAGAAATGAAGTGTTTATTTCAAAAAGGTTAGTGGGAGTAACAAAAGAATTTGAAGTTGTTCACGCCACAAAATAGAAATTTCAACTTGTAGAACATAAGTTTTAACCACATTATGATGCATGTTAGCAATAGTTGCATATTATGATAAAGGGATATCAAAGTTGCATTTTGCAAAAGGAGTTAATTATGTAAGATATAATTTTAAACTCTATATCCAAAAATCATAAGAAAGTATACAAGAAACTTGAATCAAATTTGGATTCATGCCGAAATCATTGTATAGAGAAGTCATTGTTGAAGTCATTGGATTCAGTTTCTTGAGTAGGAGAGTTGAGTTTACTTTCTGTTACTTTATGTGTGACATAATGTATAGAAAGAAAACAAACACCTTGATTTCATAGTTTTATTATCATTGAGTTAGTTATCATACTTAAGAGTTAAAAATAGCAATTCAGACTTTAGAAGTCATATGTGAATAGATTGTAAATATTGCTTGATCAATGTAATACTAAGTTGTTTTGTATGTACTTGTTGTACAAGTAGTTCTGTATAGTTTCACTATTGGATCTAGCTTGTCCGCAGATATAAGTACTAGATCTTAGTCATAATGCTCTAAATGTTAAGAGCATGTTGAATAACTCATAGTGAAAGTCGCTAAATGATAATGAAGAATTTCAATATTCTCAATGGTCTGATCGTAGATTTATACATGTGTATCTATCTTTTGAAGATGGTAACAATTTACATGTGTTTATTCTTTATGATAGTATTTGATTTTGGATGTGTTTCAAGTAGAATCTTGTATTGTAGTTACAACTTATGTCATTACATCAAAGTTTCTAAAAGAGTTTAGAACACATTTGGACGAAGTTCTTTATTGAATTTTAGTTGTTTCCATCATTTGGAAAATCATGTCCTAATGATCCAGTGATGTATGTGGTTTTTTCATTTGATACTTGATCAATGATTAAAGATAGAAATCCTAGTTGAATATATTTTCTCTTATGATAAATGTGTTTATCAGTGAATTGGTTTTAGTCCAAGTGGGGGACTTTTATTCAATATATGGACAAAAATCAATTTAATTTGGATATTTCTTTATATTTTATGCAATATGTATATATGGAATTTTTTATCATTCATTTTACATGTTTAATTACATAAATAAATGGTAAAATCTCCAAAAACATAAGGGTTATGATAATGAGATTCTTCACATACTTATATGTTATTCTTAAATTATCCTTAGTCATAGTATTAACAAGATAGGATGTTATTCTTAAATCATCCTTGTTGTCTATTGTGTGGCGACACAAAAGCAAATATGTGGATGGTTGTCTTTCTGAGTGCTAATGGAAATAATCTCTACATGAAGGTAGTGTAAGTGATTCTTCGACTTGAAATTATAAGAGTCTCCAACTATGTTCTAGCTCTTTTTGCCCTTAAACTTAGTTGGTTATGCGTGTTTTTAGAGTTGAGTACAATATGAAGCATGGAAGGACTTTTATGATCAATAAAAGAAAGAAGAGTATATCCTTTAATGGCCACTAGTTAGAATTATGAATCAGAAATCTTTACTCAAACTAGAAGTGAGTTTAGAAATTGTTCTAATTTTAATTTCAAAGGAGTTATATTTCTGGAACAAAAAAGAATTGATTAGTTCATACAGAGTTAGCACTTACCCTTATTCTTGAACTAATTTGGATATAAGATAGTGAAAGGATAATAATTACATAAAATCTGTGCATGGAAAGGTAAGGTCGATCACATGACTTTTTCTAACACTTGGGTGGTCATGATGATGCCTGGTTAGAGACCAATCTTGATCTATAAATATAAATTTTTAATCCTAAAATTCTCATGGCTATTTGTCTTTAGTCCAAGTGGGAGTTTGTTGGTTTTATGTCCAAAACCCAATTGATATTGGGATTGAAATTTATATTTATTGCCAACGTGTTTAGAAACCTAAAGGGTCACACATAATAGGACAATTACTTGGGATAATTTATATGATATATTGATCATAAGGACTTATAAATAAATAAGTCATGGGCTTTATGATAATTATCCATACCCATAGACTTATATTAATAAGTCACAGACACAAGTTCTAAAATTAATCGGTTCCACAAACCCTAGTTTATAATCCCGAGAACTAGTCGTCATGCCTTGTGTCTGTGTCCCAAGAATTGTTCGTGTGTATCGTTAGAGGCTGGACACTTGAACAGCTGCGTGATCAAACTTCACCATGTGTTGATTGTGATGGATAGATCTACTGTTAAATGTACACAATTCTTAAATGTTTATATTATTCATAGATTACAAAGTGATCCTAGCATGAAATTGGTCTGTATTTATTCCGTTGCGTTACGATTGATTTACTTATAAGTATTTCATTTATATGTATGTCTTCTATTTTAATTTTCCTTTCCCTTCGGCAGCAACAACAAGAAGTGAACGCCGCCGCTTTTCCAGAGTTCACCGCGAAGTGAACGAGCCGCTTGTGACTGATGGTCAAACTCCCCAAGATCCCGAAGATGGGTGCCACTATCAAAGCTGTCACCATAAGTGGCACCGTTGCTTTGGTGATTGCTGGGATTGAACTTAACAGTTCCAGGTCTGGGTCAAAAATGCAAAAGGAGTACTTCGACAAGTTCCTGGATATCTATAAGGAATCAGCGGATCATGAATCCAACTATCGATTTGGGGTGGATAGTATGATATCCTTTGAAGATTATCGTATCAGTTTGCTCCAGAAAAAGGGAAGAGTTCGAACCAAAGAAGGCGCAGTTCGAAGTGAAGAAGATCCTCCTGGCTAGGGAGAAGAGGAAGGAAGAGTGGAAGAAGAAAAAATCTGATTTTTATGTATGTTATGCGGGGAGGGGGAGAGGGAGAGGGAGAGGGAGGATGATCCCTCTTCCCCATTTGAGTGACTGATTAGAGCCATTTCCCCATTTGAATGACTAATTAGAGGTTTAGAGTGACTGATTAGCGTAGAGGCTTAGATTATTAGCGAAGAGATTTGTGGTGATTAGTATCATAACGCTCTACAAATGCCTTTAGACTATCTTATGCCCTTAAAATACCATTCGAATAAAAAATTTTTTCCTTTCCCTTCGTCCTTTGAATGTCATGTGTTTACTTTAAAAAAAGGACCACAGGGAGCGATAATTTTTGCATTGGGGAAAAGGGTTGCAGATTACTTAAGATTTCACATGTATGATATCGTAAAAGGAAGTGACTGGTTAGGTATGTTTTTAAGTCCCTTTTCAAATTGTCATGCAAAGATTTATTTTATAACTAGATAAATGTTTGGTTCATTATTAAAATTGTAGCATACCTTTTGATGTTTTGCCTAACCAAATAAGGCCCTTATTGTTTTGGCTAAAGCCAAGCAATTTGATTTTCTTTGTGTGTCTGGCTCTATGCTTCTTCAGGTGACCAATATACTATTCTATACATGTTCATGTAAGCACCTGAAGCAGTTATGGAGCTTGAAAAATGATGGTTTACCATTCTCTCCAACTGAAGAAGGGAAATTTATGAGTATGCATATAGGGGTCAAAACCTAAACTTTTGAAGAGGTATAAAGTGTTTTGAGTATTCAATAGTAATTGTGGGTAGCTTGATTTTTGTTAAAACCTATAAAAATCACTCTATTTTCTTCTATCATGGTTGGACAAGCTTACCATTATTGAAGAATCTCGTTTACATTGTTGTTCAGGTTGAAAGGAATGAACACAGTTTTTGTAAGGGAGATGAACGAGATCAAGGAGTTGTTGCAGCTCTCAGATTCGATGAGACTAGCTGCTTGCTGATGAGAATCTTTATGAAGTGGCTTTGTGTATATGTCCTTCTACTCTTCTCAATGTAGTCTTATTTAGCAATAGTGTAAATTGAGCCATTCTTTTTTAACTTTATATTTATCTCTGGAATTTTAAGCTGGTTCTAGATGTGAAGTTTCTTTTCAAATCTTGTATTTTCTTTCAATTATTAGATAGGTCCAATTCATTAGTGCTACCTCTATAGTATTCTTCTACAACTAGATAGAATGATGACCAGGTAATTGAATTACATTATCGAGATCCAATTGCATATAAATAATTTGAAAGTAAGAATTATATTCTTCTGTTACAATCTTGGTTTCATCATTCTACACCTTATGAACCTATCTATACTATGTTAGCAAAGATAAGAGAGTGTGGTACTGCGATGCCAACAACTTTTGCAACTTTTTTTTTGTTTGTAACTTTTAGATTGAGTAAGGTGCTATGAAAAGTACTTTTTCGGTTAAAGAATCTCTCTTTGCTGGATAGGTTTCACTTGGTATTGTGGATCGGACAACTCATAATGTAATGAGAAGTAGAACTGCCAATTATCTTCTTTTTATAAGTGGAAATTGTTGTATAGACAGTATAGTCTCTTTAGCTAGATAACATTATGCAAGCTTCCATATAACTTTGATTAGTCATTGGAGAACTATCACAACATGGATAAGAGTTAAAGTTTTTGCATGTAGTGGTCTAATTATCCGTCATGAAAGCTTGTCTGATCATCGTATAAGTTGATTGGCTACTTCTTGATTTGTCAATAGATGTAAGGTTGTTTATTTATTTTTAAGGTATGGGGATGAAGATGAGGAGACAATGATGAATTATGATAATTTCAACCCAGATCCTAATCCAAATTATATTGAGAGCCGTCTGGTCAACAGAATCGGTTGTTGAAATCTCTGCACAAATAACCATGTTTGTCAATATTAATAGTCACTACAACTTATAATAGTCGCCACTGGGTCATTGTTTACTAGTGAGAAAATTGAAATTTAGAGGTTTGGTTGATTTTGTTTTGTGAAATTGATATGTTGCTAGGGAATAGATATATCATTTTATGTTGGATATCAGCAAGTAGATTTGTGGAGAGACTTGCATTTTTAATGATTTTATGTTATATATCATTCTTTGCAATGATTCTGGTGTAATGTGTCGCATATACTTCTTATCAATAATTTGGTTTTTGCTTTCTGCAAATCAAATGATCTAACTTGCATTTGGGGTAAAAAATTTGATTAGAAACTGAGATGTGTAAAGATCTAAGCTCTGATGTTTCAAAAGATGCATGAATAGGATGCTTCTCCTGGAGTTTACTTTATCCATATAAAATTAGCTTAAAGTGGAAACCCTAAAACCACACATTGATGATGATGTGGTGCACTCTGTCCAGGTTGTAATCAGAGCAAGAAGATCAATAGCGGATCTAGGATGAAAAGACACTAGGAGCCACATATAAGATAAAAATATTAAAGTAAATAAATATTCTCTCTGTATTGTAATGATTGTCACATATAATTATTAATTTGGAATGCATGGAATATTATCTACGACAATATTTAAACTAAATATTATTTCGATAAAAAAACAAAAATAAAAATAAACATTCACAGGAATTGTTTAACATTATTAAAAATTTAGATATGATTGTGATGAGTCTTCATCATCTTATAATATTTTAAAACCATTTACAAAATTATTTCTCATCATCTTCCTACTATAATTATTTTTCATCTGTATGGAAACAAAAATATAAAAAAAAAATTTTCAGTTAAAATAGTCAAAACCTTAAAATTTGCAAACATGTGGTATAAAATAATAATATTGAATCAAGGAGTCAAATAAAAATAAACAAAAAATAAACAAAATACATGCAAGGCTAGCTTGGCAGTCCGATCATTTTCGGTGGTAGTTGTTTTTAGAGAAAATGGGAAAAAAAATGTACAATGGCCACTGTTGCTTTGTGAGTGATGCAAAAGTGAATATTTAATTGTCAAAACAAAATTTTCGCTTAAATTAGGAGAGTTTTTTGTGTTCATGAAAACCCAATTAATAACAAAAAGTAAAAATTCATTAACTTAAGTCTACCAAGAAAGAAAACAACAGAAAAACTAAAGCATATATAAAAATAATATATGTATATATGGTTCAGGGTGGGCCCAGCAGGGACCATGGCCGCAGGCCCCCCACTCTCGAATCGTCACTAAAGAAGATGCATGAGTATTGCAGAAGTTGTTGCTGCTGTTTAGATTACTTTTCAGTTTTGATTGATTTTACATATAATTTTGAGTTCGATAACTTCGTGATTTGCCACGGTTAATTTGGTGATGGTGTCATCATCAATGTGTATTTCTCTCTCGTAGGCATCTTCACAACGTCGGGAAGTTCTTATAAAATTTAAAGGTGGTGTGATGCTAATTGGCTGGCTGTTTATTGACATGCTGCTACTTTTATGGTTGGTTCATTCAGTTGGGCAATTTTCTTATTTCTTGGAAGACCAAGAAACAACATACTGTCGCTCGTTCTTCTGTTGAAACTGAATATTACTCGATGCTTCTATTACTTGTGAATGTATTTGGTTGAAGTCTTTGCTTTTATGTCCGAATATTTCTCATTCCCAGCCTATTCAGCTTTCTTGTGGTAGTCAAGCAGCTCTTCACATTGCTGCTAATCCTGTTTTTCACGAGCAAACAAACCACATTGAGGTTGATTTCTATTTTTTGTGTGATGAATTTCTTAAAGGCACTATTTCTCCCAGTTTTGTATCTGCTTATATGCAGCTGGTGGACATTTTTACTAAAGTAATAGGGAAGGATATGGTGAGTTTGATTTTTTTTTTCGTGACAAATTGGGCATTCAAGATCTACATTCTCCAACTTTGAGGGGGTGTTAGTAAATATAATTTGTAATACTATGATTACTAGTTAGTCTTGGTAAATATCGTCTAATAATTGTTGTAACTTCCCTATATATAGGGGCTACTTCTCAATTAATATATACAATGAAAAGTAACCAAATAGTGTTTTCTAAAGTTCTGTCACTTGATTTGCAATTTTTTTGTAGCGGATATCATCATATACATGCAAAGCATATATGATATCGGAGATATCTGAATTGGTAAGGGTGCACAATAAAACTTGGATTCATTCTACTTTAACAATTAGTAGCGGATCCAGAATCAAAATCAACTGGGGTCCAACGAGTGATATATATTAATTGTCTTTTTTTATATTAAAATTTTAATTTTTAAAAATAATTTTCACTGTATAAAACTAGACAAACTTGATAAAGTTTTGCATCTGACTATGCACATATCTTTTCATTATAGTCCTAACTAAACAAAATTTGATCTGTTATGGTTATAGCAATATATATAGAACCAAAAGTTTCTCTCCTCAATCAAAACTATATATCTTCTTAAGCATTTACATCCAAATATCAAAAAAATAAAATAAAAAATAAAAAAAATAATCATGACCCTATATATTATGTGTTGTGGATGCAATGTATTAATACACTGTTCCATTTGCTTAATTGGTTCCAACCTAAGATCATAATCATGACTATCGATAATTCATTACTTTTTAGCTTTTTTTAAAAGAAGTGAATTTCATTATTTTAGTTTGATCTCATTGACATATATTAATCTAATAAGACTAATATAATTTTACTTTCAACCACAATATAGAGAACAAAAACATTAGATAGTTTAGTCCAAGATAAAATCCAAGATAAACATAATTAACGTAATTGTACGTTAAAACCCAAGATAAACATTAAGTTTTGTTGATGTAGCAAGATAGTCAAGATTATTCATGGATCATCTGTCTAGTGTACTGGTGTGCTCAAAGCATAGAATATGGTAGAAGTGAACCATTGGAGTAGGCCATAAAATCTACTAATGTGTGCTACTTTTCTTTGACATGATATTGGGTGTATGAATAGTATAACGGTATTTGATCCATGGAACACAATTGCTATATACTTTGTTACGACGAAGTATCTTCCTAAACTTTTCTAGCACTTTTTTGCTAGCGAACTGGAAGATTCACTTCAAGTGCACTATCAACTTTTGTTTTTGTATTGAATTAGTTGCATTAATGCTATCAAACCCATGTGAAGAAGTTGATCCATTGATTCATTGAGAGTGCTAACAATTAGTCAAGAAGTAAAAAAAACTATGAATTGAGATTTGAGAGAAATTCTTTGAACATCACAGGCCAGAAAATATCTTTTCATTATAGTCCTAACTAAACAAAATTTGATCTGTTATGGTTATAGCACTATATATAGAACAAAAATTTCTCTCCTCAATCAAAACTATATATCTTCTTAAGCATTTACATCCAAATATCAAAAAAATAAAATAAAAATAAAAAAATTATCATGACCCTATATATTATGTGTTGTGGATGCAATGTATTAATACACTGTTCCATTTGCTTAATTGGTTCTAACATCAGATCATAATCATGACTACCGATAATTCATTACTTTTTAGCTTTTTTAAAAGAACTGAATTTCATTATTTTAGTTTGATCTTATTGACATATATTAACCTAATAAGACTAATATAATTTTACTTTTAACCACAATTTAGAGAACAAAAACATTAGATAGTTTAGTCCAAATCACGTAAAAACTAATAAATGAAGTTAAAAATTTTATTCTTATTAATTAATGTACATATATATTATTGGTTTAGGGTGGGACCAATGGGGGCCATGGCCTCAGCATCTACCCTAAATCCGCCAATGTTAACAATTGTAAGGATTTTTTATGGTGCGATTTGGATGTATATGAGAGATATACACGCACAAAGAAATAATTAAAACCTTGTTTGCACGCACTCAAGACCCAAGAGGAAGCTTGTCGCTGTGTTGTGCAAGTAAAGGGTCAATCCCACAAGGAGGTTATTTCCTAAATTAGTACTAAATTGTGAGGGGTAGAGAAAAAAGATGATTTCACGCACAAGAATGATGACACGCAAATAAAGAGAGTTTAAGGATAAAAATTCAAGTGAAAAGAAAAAGGAAAATAACTAGAGAAAATTTGGGCCAGGACAATAAGAAGCGCAACAAGATCACTAATGTGTTTCTAAGATGTGATGAAGGCCATGTTTGTTCGACCTAATTATGCCAATAAAATTTTGCTAAATATGGAGCCATGCTTTTTGCACTTCTAACTTCTACTCCTAGTTGTTAGAACTCAACGACTAGAATCTTCTTCTGATGTAATCTAGTCATTAAATTAAGTGTGGTGGTTTGCACCCATGATTCACTCTTTACACTTCCGTGTCGTAGAGTAACTACAATCTCAAGTCCAAGTGGTCTACATTTCCATGTAATCAAAGACTACACAACAACCTATAGCACACTAGCATACGTTTCATATTTCATTATTGGACTTGAGTAATAATCCACAAAAAATCGCCATTAAGAAGTGTTTCATTGAGGGATGATATTGTTTTTCTCTTAGTGATATGAAAATACGGGGTAAGGGGTTACCTGGTTCCACCCACACTTCGGCTTGAACATGTGTAGCCTTTCTCAAAGAAACATAGTCCTCTTTGACTAGAGCAACTTCACCAACACTCTTAGCTAAATCTCTAACATCGATATAGTTCAAAGACGTTATTGGGACACCATCCATGAGAACCCAGACGTCGAGTTTGTTGATTCGAATGCTATCCAAGGCCAGATCCTCATGGTCATAGCATCAACGAAGTATCAATAGACTACCCTGAACAACATGCGATCCATTGTTGAGGACTGTGAGCAGATCGGCCCTGTTCTGGAACTTTATGACAAAGACATTTCGGTCATAGTGGAGAATTCGAGTATACATCGGCCAGTTGTCATTAGAGAGAAGAAAAAGGATATCCTCCAGAGTTTTAGTACTCGTCTTTCTAACAGGTTTGCAGATTGGAAGACTAAATTACTTACACTATCTGGTAGAGTGAAGTTAACAAAATCTACTCTTTCAGCAATGTTATTATGTCCCATGGGGGTTTTGCAACTCTCAATCTCCACCTGACATAAAGCTGACTGAATCATTGCCGTGTTCATTTGGAAAGGAAATGAACATGACAAAGGAATCCATTGGAGGGCTTGGATAAAAAATTACTAAGTCACAATTCCATGGAAGCCTAGGCCTGAAAGCTACAAAGAAATTCAACCAAGTCTTACTTGATAAGCATGCCTGGAAAATCCTATCAATGCCAAAATCACTCCTTTCCCGACTTTATAGGGCTAAATATTGCTCTAGTGGAAGCTTTTCCTCCTAAAAACCAATCGGAGTAGTAAAACTTGTTAGTCTTTGATGAGTGTCAATTTATGCATGTTTTTAGACACATAATTTACCTCTTTGTATTTAGTTTTAGGTCAATTAGGTTAGGATTTTATATTTATAGGTGAATTTGCTGACTTTTGGTGATCCACGGACTTAATTGCAAAATCCGTAAAAAGGTGGTCAAAATGTGACAAAATGGTGAAGTTCTAGGCACAATTGAAAATGGCTAATTGGACTGAAGTGCAAGGGCAGAAAAGAGGAAGAATCTGGCGGGAAGAGGAGCTGATTGAAGGCCAAATTGAACCAAGACTTCAAGGCTAAGGAAGAGGAGAAGGTGGTGAAGTGACGATGCTGACAAGTGGAGAGGTTGATGTGCCTTAAAGTTTAATTAGAGCAACCAAATCCCATCCAAAAGGTGATTAAAAGTAAGAGAGAAAGTTTATAAAATATGGGTCTCTTCTCTTTTGCTTAAACCCATCGGATAAAGAGGAGACCAACATGGCTAAGTAAGATTACCCCCCTCCCCCCTCCCTTTCCCCAGCCTCTATATAAACCACCAGAAGCAGAAGAAGAAGGCAACAAGAGTTAGGAAAGTAGAAGTTAGAATTAGTTTAGCTCAGTTAGGTTAGAAACAGAGCATAAGTTTGGAAAATAGACTCAGGGGTGTATCTTTGGGAAGTGAGAAGCTGGCTCTGCAGAGTCAGCTGCACTTTACCACACTCCCTGATTTATTCTTCCCCTATTTTCTACATTTTCTATTATAACCATGGTCTCAACACTTAAACTCTATGGTGTTTGAGCTTCCCTCCATGTGTAGCAAAACTCATTTCAAGGGTCTAATCCCTCTACTCTATATACGTATATTTTGAGTCAAGCTCTCAGATGATATTCTTATTCTTACTCTTAGAGTTTTCATTTTTCTTTTAGTTAAATTGACCATAAAACTAATTGTGCTTGCATGTTAAGGGAGACCTAGAAGGGTAAACTTAAGTTAGAATGTCTAAGATTAACCAGTGCAAGGGGGTAACAGCTTAAGGTTTCAAACAACAACGGAAGTTAGTTATTTGGAACTTAATGGTTCCGTCGTTGTTTGAAACTTAATGGCTCAATAGTATTCTGGAGTCAACAACGGGAGTTAGTTGGCTTATTGCTGCTAGGACTGTTGTTTGGAATATTGGAAGGGACCTTACAATGTTATTGTGCCTGATTGAACACAATTTTATACCACATAGAGAGCAAAAAAAATCATCACATATACATATAGAGTAGAGAGAAGGATGACCCTAGGTTACTTCCACTTTGTCAAGTCATAAACTCGCCTGCCCATGTCTTAATCATGTTCATACATTGCATTACTTGCACTAAAACCCAATTTTCATCTGCTGTTTACCGTCTCTGCGAGATCGACCTTTCTTATCACTTACTACAAGTTTTAAGCAGTTTTTTTTCATGTTCTCGACACCCATCAGTCTTCCAATCAGATGCAGATTCGTTTTTTCTTACAACCTGGCGTATTTGGTTAGAACGCAATGACAAGATTTGGAGACAACAAGACAATAGTGCTTTGACTTTCTGGAACTTGATCCAAGCAGATTATGGCACACACAGACCAAATTAGGTTAGGAACGCGCTCCTAGATAGCTCCTCATCCACCCATCAAACATAAAACTTGGTCAATTTGCCAGTAGTCACTGTGGATGGCTTTTTCATCTGACAACAAGAAAGACGGCAGGGGCATGGTAGATTTTTTCAGAACATAACATGGTTTTGCAAGTTTCTGTAATAGACATCCAGACTCTCTCTCCATTCCAAACTGAGGCCACAACATGTTTGTTGGCTCCTCAACAGGCAGCAAGCCTCGTAATCAAGCGAGTAAGTGTGCAAACAGATTGCGGACTACTCACCAAAAATTTACGGAATCATCCTATCCCCATGGATGCACAAGATGTATTTTTTTATTTATTAAAGTAATAGAATCCTTTCATTTCTCCAAATTGATTAAAGTCCGTAGAGATTATGTGTTAGAATTATATAATCTAGTACATGTACTTTTATCAAATAAAAAAGATAATGTTTTCTCTCTAGTTTCTATGCCTAGTCCATGGAATGGTATGATTAACCCCCTATCCGTAGGTGACTCTAGCCAATTAGATTGAGCACATTAACATCTTCTATCTGTCCCTTCATTTTATTTATGTCTAAAGTAAAATTACAATAGTTCCAATAATTAAGGTGCGACTTCCATGAAGATAAAGAATCATCCATAAAGGCTCTAAAATATTCAAGTCAAAGGATCCATTCAACTTTTATGCTATAACACAATAAGAGCTAATTATTAAACTCAAATATCAAATCTAATGATATACATGGCACAAATTAAGAGCAAGAACATCTACCCTTTGCTTACGAACTATTCAATATGAATATACATAATCAAGGATAAACACAACTGAACAAAATATAAAGTACAAGTAAAGATAAAGAAATAAAAGAAAGCTTGCCTTTCGAAGTAAAAACCAAACCTGAACTCCAATCATCTTTACATCCAAACTCTCCCTTGAACATAATCCTAGGCTAATGTTCAAAAACTTTCAAAATATAATAATTATTGTGTTCTTCTAATTATTATAAAATATTTTTAAAATTTTATTTTAAATTGGAAAAACATACTAGATTAAATTTAGAACAAATTGAAATGCCTTATTTGGGAATACATTGTTTGTCCTTTCTCTTTCGTTCATTTACTTTGGAAGTTCTTTGGCTTTTGGGGATACTATGATTGTGACACAATCTGACAGAATTTTACTTGAAGCTCATGCTTCCACATTGAAACTTGGTAGTATATCCCGAAATGTTAGGAAAAAAAAAAGTGATTCGAAACCCAAGGTAATAAGAGTTCATTACAAGAGAATTGCACCCTATATATACCATTCACCTATAGCTAATTAGCAATACATCATTTATAAGTATCTTGGAATCAGTTTTTGTTTTGGTAAACCGCAATAGATTAATGATCAAATCTATTATCGAAGTCTTAACTTACAAAATGAACCTAGGTAGGTCGTTAGTATATCATGTTCATAATTCATCAAAAAAATTATGTTTGTTCTACTAATTTAAGTAGATATATATGACTTTTTTTTTTAGTGAGACGGGGAGTACTTTTTGAAGCATATTGAGCCTATATCATATTCGCTATGTGATACGGTTATTGCGAGAAGGCATAGATCATCGTATGCTAAAAACTTATTAAAAATTTTTTTCTTAAGTGTGAAAAATCTTTTTTTTTTTAAAAAAAAAAATCATCTCTAGGCAATTCTTTTCCATTTGGTTTTTTACTGTCATTTTATAGTGTTCACCCGGTACGAAATGAGGAACTCTGACCTCTGAAACTTAAACAATTCAATCAAAGTTGGCTCCATTAGTAGCACTCCACTTAGGATAAGTTCCGATTGTACTCTTTCTGATTAAAATAATTATCTTACTTATTATGATATTAAAATAATACAGAAACTGAATAATCATTTTGGATACATAGAGGAAAAAAAAACTTTAAAGATTGGCTTGAACCGTGTTTTGTCCCAATTTCCTTTCCAAATAATTTTGTGCGAGAAGTTAATAACTTTTCATTTCAGATGTCAAGAATGAGGCTTACGCCTAAAATTGACAAAGGACTAGTTTATTGTGCTACGGTATTCCGTGTTCCATGTGTTCAACTATTTTCTAGTTAGTGAGTTGTACTTAAAATATAGCATAATTCATAAATTACAATATAGAATTTTTTTTAAGGAAGGTATTTTTTTTTTATCAATTTATTGTTTAACTTTTCTTTGTAGAAGATCACAAAGGAAACTACCAGATAATAACATATTCCCCTTGAATTAATTTCATCCGACCAGCTCATTTTTTTTTTCCATATCGAGTAAAGATTTGCCAACAAAAATACAATAAACATTATAGTTAGTTTAAAACCAGAGACTAAGATTTTAGTTTTTTTATTAATCACCACCTCCAGTATTGATCTCAATTTTTATTTTTTTTTTGCTAACTATAAGCTCTTAGTTCTTTTTCTTTTTTCGGGTTTTGAGTGTGTTTTCTTTTTCAGGATCTTTCAGGGTCAGAAGTTAATCAATTAAAGGTATGTTTGAAGATGGCCATTAAACCAGCCAATTGAACTAGCTGGAGGATACAAAAAACGTCATGGTTCAAAACCACCACCAACGGCAGAAAACAAGCACATGTTATTAGATGGTAAGTAGAGTCGTATAGCATACGAGATCAATATTGCGTCCTAAGTTATTTTAGACACCGTAATCGTCAATTACTAGATGTTAAACCCGTATGATGTGCGGGGTTTATACATATACATCTATTAAAATATAATTTTAAATATGATTAATACAAATAAAGTAACTGGTTTGTAATAATAAATATATGATTAAAATTAAATTAGATCATGGTAAATAAAATTGTTATATATACTTTGAAATGACAACATTTTATAAATTTTATGCCAAAAATGTAATTAAATAATAGAATATGTATAAGGATTATATACAAATAAAAGTAAAAAAGACCACCAAAATAATAAATCAGATGTTACATGTCATATAAATCAAAGCAATTGATATCTACACGGTTAAAAACGCATGCTAATCAAGATTGCACACAATTGGAGAAAGAGACACCTTATATGTTAAATAAAACATGATCGGAGTGAGGTCGTCGCCGCAAAGATGTTTTGTAAAGTATATAAGATGCTTCGCTTCAGTGTTTCACCGGTTGTCATTGTACATGTTAGAGTTAGACCGAAGTGGATATTCATAGTGAATGTCTGAATGAGATATCATAACCAGTAACTAAAGTAAAATTCATAACTATGGAATAAAGATGATAACGTCATGTTGATTAAGGGATAGGATTGGTGGGGAAATGACTTCCATTGCATTAATGTTGATTAGTCTTTTTCAATTAAATTTGATTAGTTTTTAATCACTAAAGAATTTCCACTTTCCCGCACGTTGAACTTAGGTTTTAAAACAATCAAGTAGTGATTTTAGGGATTATTTTGTAGAGGAATTTTTTTTTTTTATTCGAATTGGCTGGGTAAAAAATCCCGGTGAATTAATGTTGAAAATAATAAATGTCTTATCCCTTTGAACTTATAATTTAAATCAATCAATTAATACTAATTGGGGATTAGTTTTGGGAGGGATTATTTTTGGGAGGGAATAATTCTGGTGCATTAATGTTCATTAATCCCGTCCATTAAATTTAATTAATTTTTATTTTCCTATTTTAAACTATAGTTTTAAATGCCATTTGATAAAACTTTATTTACATAAAATTTGAATGACTATTAATATGATTGTTGTAAATATTTTTTGACTCAACCAATATAAAAATGACACATAGGATTTTATTTTATTTGGCACCTTTAGAATTCTTTTTTGTTTTCTCTCTTAATATAATACTATAGATATTACAAACGACAAACTTGATAACTGAATCCCTCGACTTTTTTCTTCGAAGTGATGCTATATTCTTCCGTCTCAAAATTATTTTTCGGTTTAAATTTTTAATTTTAGTATACAAATGGCAATTTAAACTGGACATTAATTTTGGAACAAAAAGAATATTCAGTAAAAAAAAAAAATTGTTTATGATCGTTGTCGTTACAGTCAATCATCCGTAAGTTTTTTTTTGCCTTTTTTTTATTCTTATCATTTATAGATCATCACATCACCGCACAATATGCCGGATAAATTATTACATATACATTTCATAATATTGTACTTCTTTTCATACTTTTGTATCGGTTTAATTGTTGGAATGGTCAACTGCAGATTAATATGATACGGAGGAATAGGTGTTTTTGGTCGAAGAGAATGTCTTACTTCATCCTTGTGTGGATCGTCACTCTGGAAAGTTACAACTTACAAGTAACAAACTCCCTTCCTACGAGGAGATCAGAAGAATGCGGGGAAGAATTCAACTCTCAAACAAAAATTACCAAGTAAAATTTTACTGTCCGACGAGATTTTGAAATTTATTTTTCTTTACCACAATGGAAATTCTTATCATTTTAGGTGTGGAATGCATTTGCAGTTCTTCTGGGTTTAGGTTGGAGTCTCGAGTTAAAGAGAAAAAAAACTCGAATTTGGTGCATGCGGTTGTTTGCCGAAATGAGACATGAGATCCTGGATCCGTAACATTTTTCTATTACACTTTATGTTATAACAAATTTAATAACTTTACATAATTTTTGTTATTTGTATTAATATTTTCATTTTTCGTAGAGACTTTGGAAGTTATATATTTTAAAATTAAGAGTCATTTTTCCGGATTACAACTTATTTATTTTAATTTTAACCGTTAGAAAAATTCGATAAAAGCTGAAAGTTTCATTAAAAATATAGAATTAATATGAAAAATAAAATAGCATCCAATTCCGTCAGAATGGTATTATGTGTCACAGGTCCAATCATTAAAATAAGCAACTTCAAAGCATATTGTAATAATAACAATACTTCTACACCAAGGTAAAAGATATAGCTGGATATGTGATTTCCAGGTATTTGGCCATTATTTTCCCAAAAAAAAAAAAGGTATTTGGCCATGGCTTTACTGTGATCCATTTGAGATCCAATCTAAAAGACTTTAAACATTGGTATTCACCTCTTTTTTCTCAATAACTTGTGAAACCTAATTAGGCTACGCGTCGAATTTGTTTGAATTATTTTAGGTATAAATACTTTTAGTTAAAGATGGAAAGATGCTGGTATTAAATGAAAAATAAATAATATTTTTGTAGATATAGTACATATATAGTACATATGTAGTAAATAGAAGTTTTTAATTGCAAAACCGTAACAAAACATCAATCTCTCCACATTTTCATATGTTCATTTACTTGGCCTCATTATGTTGTAATATATAGAGAGACATTCATTGTTGAGCCACTTCTTCTCATTTCAAACAACACCCGCCCGCCGCCCCCCCCCCACCCAACAACCCCACCCCCACACACGTATGATTAGATTAATTAGCCAAAACTACTCCCGTCTTTTCAGATTTGATCTTTGCTTTTTACCTTAGTTTATATCCCATGGGAGCTGGTTTTTTGGTTGGTTTATTTATATGAAAATGGTTTTTTTTTTTTGGTGGTCGATTGAAAGTGGCGTGCTGATTAGTGAAAATGGCTTCTTGTTGCCAATGTCTTCTTGCGGGATCATGGATCACAACAACAACAAGAAGGTATTCTTGACAGTGGAGGTGAGAGCTTGAGTGATATTGGCGGGACGGCTCAATCTAATTATGATTATCTTTTGATATTATGAAAAAGTATGTAGAAAATGTTTATTCATTTCACAATTTCAGTTTAATTTTGTGGTGTAAATCATGCTATCTATAATTAGTAAGTGACTATCTTTATTTAAGCTAGCCCTATGCTTTTCTTACACAGCTTATTAATCATAGTCTCTTTCACCTCCTTGATTAAATAAAAATACAGGGAATTAACGCAGCAAATAGTATTCAAATGAATACTTAAATTCAGCATATCAAGGAATCTACGTAGATCGATCTGAACGAATTGTCTAAACTTTGTTGAACAATATCATCCACACAAAAGCCATGCAAAATCTCTCTGACATATCATCATTAATTAATCATCAGCTGAAGTAACAGCAAAGGAGAACTTTTATTGACCTTGTAAAAATGTTTAAACCCTAAACAAAACCAGTAAGGTGAAGCCACGACCCAAACAAGCAGGAAAAACTTTTGACGGAATTGCTCATGCATGGAGCTCAACTCGTTTACACCAGAAAGTAAAATCCAGAAAAACTAAAACAAACACAACATTAAATAAAAATAAAAGGATGAAATAGCCTTGAAACACGTCATTACTGTAAGAGCATAAATTGCATCATGATGTAAGTCAAATTCCTCAGCTCCTAGCTCGTAGCTTAATGCAGCCAACGAAAAGCTCTAATCTTGAACCCTAACAAGTAACTGTTATTAATCCGTTCTGTGAATATCCAGAAATACAACTTTCCTAAACTCTGTTGATTTCATGCACGAAACCCGTGATCCAAGCCATAAAAAATTCCACCAATAAGTAGACCCGCAAATTTGGCAAAGAAAATAATCTCAATTTTATAAAATCAACAACTCAAGTTTATAATGGCAGCTAAAACTTTAAATAGAAAACAAAAGAAATAAACCCTAATCTAACTAAACTAAAATAACCAAAATATCCTTATAGAAAAAAGTACTCCCTCCGTCTATAATTATTATCCAATTTGAGCTTTCGTTTTTAGTTCAAATTGTACTAAAAGTAAAATCTCAAATTAGACAATAATTTTAGGACAGATGGAGTAATTAAGGCTCTATTTGGACAAGAGTTTTAAAAAATTGTTCAGAAAAGTCTATTTGAAGCAAAAGTTTCAAAACCTTTTTACGAGTTAAAAATGTGAAAAAGCCATTTGGATTAGGTCTTTTTCAAAAGTACTTTTTGTTAAAAAAATAATTAATTAACTTTTTTTGAAAAAAATAAAATTATTCTTTCAAAAATTTTTATTTTCATTTTTTTCACTTTTCTTTTCTAAATTTTTTTTTTATTATTCACAATTATCTTGTTCTAAATTTTCTCTAACACACTTTACCTCTCCAACATAAATCAAAACAAGAGTGTAGATTTAAAACCATTCTAACTAAATTAAATGCATAATATTTATACTATTCTAACTTATTAAATACATAATAAGTTATGATAAACAAATACTAACAGATAATTTTTTAATTGATTTCTAATTTCTGTCGTTACTACAGTTGTATTCGTACTAACAGTAAATTCATTATATTTATGACATCATTAAAAAGAAAATAAATGTGATACAAAAGTATTATTTTACTAAAAAACAAAAATTAAATTCTTTTATACTCAAAGACAAATAATTTGTGAAAAATATTTTTTAAAAAAAATATAATAAAAAGAAACAAATGCTGAAAAATTAAAAAAAAGTTCAAAATGTAATTAGTGAAGGATAAAAATAAAAGAAAATAAATAAAGATTTACCTTTTTTGGTTAAAAAAATTAACTTTTCATATACATAATAATCAAACAACATATACATTAATTTTGATATATAAATTTGAATGAAATTTTTAATTCTAAAAATATTAACAATGGATCTTAATAGAAAGATCTTGTCGCATAGATTAATTTGATATATAGCACGTCGTGTAGATTAATTTGATATACAGCACGTTGTCTAATTATTATATATTAAAAGATATGGTCATTTGAAAAAATAAGAGAAAACTGAAAATAAATAAAAATTAAAAAGAAAAGTGGGGTCGAAAACAGAGTGAGGAAGAGATGGGAAGAGGAAGGGAGCCGCGCGTGTAACGTACCTTTTTTTTTTTTGGTCTTGTTAATGATATTCATGACCCGATTTTTTATAACCCGCATTCAATCTAGATTGAGACACGCGAACGGAGACAAAAAGACTGTTTCAAAAAGTTCAAAAATACCCTCTACCTATTTTTTAAAAAGTCTATTTCAAACTTTTTTTTTTCAAATTGATATTTAAAAAAGATTTTAATTATTTTGTCTAAACACATTTTAACTCTAAACAGAGACTTTTTAGCCTTTAAAATTTGTTTAAAACTCATATCCAAATGGAGCCTAATACTCTAATCTATTAGTTTCTTTCCGTCTGGCATCATAGCTCTTACACAGTGAAGATGGAATGGAGAGCGGACAAGCTGGAAGCACCAACAAGAAATTCTCAGATGTATCTGACCATTTTGAGTTATACTCGGATTTGTATCGTTCCACATCGACCGGTTCAAGTTGTCGCTTCTTTGTCCGAATGTTGTACGACACCAAACCCAAGTTTATTTTCAAGAGAAAGTCTTTCATACAGCTGTTCCACCACGTAGAATTGTGCAGCGAGACATAAATAGGCAAGATTGTAATTTTACCGTAAAATTTGTCACAAAATTAAGGGGCCATGATATTTTCCAGTATAAATAGTGTGTTATTACACTAAAAAAAGACACACTTTGCTGTATGGAATAATTTTTCTATTTCGAAACCCCAATTATAAAAATAGACAACATCCGGATCAAATGGATGGAATGACATAAACGTCACGTGATCCATACCATCAAGCTGATAAGGTCCTATACGTAAACAAGAAGGAGATATAACATCTTCAACCTCAACTGTATGCTGAATATACCATTTCTCGTCATCCCGAAACTCCCAAATCTCGAAACTTTGAAAACAATCAAATGCATCGGTTCCCATTGTCTTAACACTTGATTCGTCCTTCAGAGACGCCAAAAGTGCAAGCCTCTTTTCCAAGCGAGTCGAGCCGACTTTGTTCGCTTAAATTAGGTGGAAAACCAATAATTTGGAGCTTATAATCATCAGGATTATATGCTAGGATTCCTCCTCTTCCTTCTTCGAAAAATCCAGTACTTCCATCATTGGAACGAAAATTCCAAAAGAGAGTGTTGTTCTGAAGTACAGGTTTCTTGAAAACGGAGACTAAAACTGGAGGATCACATTCTACTTTCAGATCAACCCATCTTTTTGTCTCTGAAGAAAACACCTCAAACTCAAGTGTATTCTGAGCCCTAATTGCACATCGAACTATCACGACTTTATAACTTGTCAAAACTCCGGATTCGGCGCGTGTAATAAACCCTACATTGGCTCGCTTGAAAAAATCGTGTAAGGGAAGAGCAAACCATTGCTTGGTCATAGCATTACATGTGTAAAACTCAGCATGGTAACTTTTAACAAAGAAACTCTCGTCCCTCACCGGCACCGGTTTCGGACGCTTTGGCATCTCCACCTTTCCTCCCAGCAAAAGAAATCCATTGTGAGCTGCTAAGATCTCAATCGTATCGTTTGAGTCTCGGATCAAAGAGTTTGGTAAAGTAAGCTTCTGGTCGTACATGGAAAATAGCAAATCTCGTTCGCGCTTTGATTCTTCAACCAACTGAACTCTTGAGTTGAAAGAGATTACGAACGGCCTTAATGCCCTTCTGGAGATGTATAAACTGGGAAAATTAGTACTCCCTCCATCCCATAATTATTGTCCACTTTGGGTTTTCATTTCTAATTCAAATTGTACTAAAAGTGAAATCTCAAACTGAACAATAATCTGGGGACAGAGGGAGTAGTAGAGATCAAAGGCAACCATTGTTTCGAGACGGACTTAAACCTAAACACATCTTTTGTTGGAGGTTTGAACAAAAATTCAAACAAAAACCACTCAGGTGTATAATTGTCCTGAATATCATCACCGCCGGCACTCTTCAAGAATGTATTTTCAGTTTTGCATTTTTTGAATCTCGTCGTTTCTCCGTTGTAGCTTTCCATGCTTTCAAATGTCAGAAGAATGAAAGAAGCTGCGCAGCCGCAGACCATATGTTTTCTTAGGGTGTTTTCTTTCCCTTCTTTTTCTAAATTATATAGCTATATTATTATTACTACCGAACAAGCGCAATTGGTAATGGTGGGAATACAATTAATGAAAGCATTTTTTTTGTTTTTGGTAAATGAATCATAATGTGTAATAAGGGAACACATACCTTGTTTAGAGAGTTTAGATTTGTGACCAATTCGCACTAACAAAGAAGCTGCTTTTGGTTTTCTAGTTAAGGATGGATTCTCTTACGAGAAAAAAGAAAAGGTAAAGTAATATGTTACCAGAACTCTGAGCCCTAATGAATGGATTCTCCGTACCCCCTCACTTCATTGTACTCGCATCCGAATGACACCAGCTATTTTTGAGAACCTTCGTAATATAAAATTTAAAAAAAAGAAAAAAAAAACTTGGGGTTTAGCTACACTTCACGGCTAAGATGAATTGCCTTTTATAAGCTTTTGGTTTTTGGGTATTATACTCGCAAATACTAATCTCTTTTTGATGTCTTGCCGAATAAAATGAGGAGAATTCTTAACTTGATCTTAATTGGATAGCGAATGGAACACGTTAAGGATGTTTTTATTTCTAGTCTCTGGGTACTTCAACCATTTTCTAGGTTGGCAGGTCATCATTTTGTTAATAAAAATGATTATATATGATGTAATATAAATCGGGTTATCCCATTAGGAAGCATGACATTTCCTGCGTCTATTAGCAGCAAAAACATATTTACAGCTTCAACGGCTACTAAAACAGAGCCTTAACCCTCTCTACTTCTCAGTGAGTTGAGAATATACACAAAACTCTAAACAGCAAGCCATGTAAGAATACGTAAGTTTCCAAATTTCCATTCTCTAGAAGGCGACTCCACATGCTTTGGATGCCACGGAAGGCAAAGTTCAAGTGAATGTATCCTCGCAGTCAGCTTCTGGAATGCCGTCTTCCATGTTGCTGAAATCAATGAAATGTCCTGGCCGATGGTCTTCATGATAATACTCCCTTGGAGTTCCCAGCTCCAGTCCATATTCCTTGATTGTATCATGCTTCGCTCCCATAAAGTTGTAGTTCCACCGACCATTTTCTGGAATCTAAAAAAGGAACCACCAGAAATCAAAAGAGATTATCGAGACAAGAATTACAAAATAAAACAAATGAGAAAAAAACGAAGAAGGGCATAATCCTACAGCCTTACCATGTAGAAACCAAGGAAACGATCACTCAAAAGCATCTGAACCTTCTCATAATGTGTTGGCAAATAACCAGCAGGACCGCTCATATTATCCTTCTTATCAATCCCCCAAGCATAACCAGATGGTGTCAGTTTATATGCAGTTAATGAGCAGGAGCCTGGCGTAAAAATGCATGTTAAGATAATGCACTTCTCTCCATCCCATGGCTCCTTGTTCTCCAGAATCCGCGTGTGACTAATAAGATCCTACGTACACAGACAACTAATTTCAGGCCACATGTGACTACCGAATAAAATCAAAAACTTCTTTCCAGGTGAAAAATAAAGAGAGAAAAAATATCGGAACAATTTCACACCTGGTGAGACAGCTCACGTAACTCATTTGGCTGGGTATGCATCCATCCCAAAGGCTCCAAATCGTGTAAAAAATCATGCTCAGGGAGAGCTGATGGCAAATTCACTCCCTGATGAGTTCCAAGCTGTGGTGGCATGACAATACAACGGATTTCCTTTACTTGAGGATTATCTGGAGGGCATATACCATACAAGTATCCTGCAATTTGTGTACGCAAGTCTGCAATGCAGATGAACTTCTTCAGTACATTCTTAGGCATAATGTACGTATACCCAGTTTCCTGCACAAGCAAGACGAAAATGCCAAGAAAATCAATCCACCTCAGTATGTGATACTGCATTCTAGTATAACATTTGGGAAGAGAGATCAATAGGTACCTTAATATTCTCAGAGTTTACATAGATGTGGTTCACACAGAGGTAAAGGTTAGTGGCAGAGACAGCTCTCACACGCCAGCCGGTCTTAGTCCTATGTATTTTCTGCTCATATGGACTGATCGCTATCGAAATGAGTCCCTCAGCTTTTATTAACAGTTTTTGTGGTCACCGCTATTTGATTAGGTTCCCCAGCCTAAAAGAATGAAACTAAAACAAAAAGGGCAACTCATCAGCTGAATTGGATAAAACCCAAGTATTTTAGGCACCCCTGAATATAACATCAGTATAATTGCAAAGACACCCAAAAAAAGAAGATTACCGCTTTCTCTATCTCTGCAATTTGTTGCCTCTGCTGGGACGGTGGAGTGATTTCAGCTCCAAGGATAATATTCCGTATCTCTGTCTGCATGAGTGCTGAAGTGTTCACATTGTTCTTCTTTGCATAATCAGATAATATTAGATCCCTCAATGCGACCTCAACCTGCATTACATTGGCAATGACAATTACAACATATGTAAAACATAAAACAGAAAGCTGTTTCAATGTTCCTACTGAGGGTTTAGCCCTTTTTTCCCCTCATTATACATGACTGATCAAACACCACCCCCACCCACCCAAACGACGAGGAAAAATAAAAGAACCCAACAAGTAAAACCCGCACTCCCAAATTCTAGTGATTAGACAACTTAATGCACAAAGTGATTTTACCTGAACCCAATGATCATCAGTCAGAGAGAGCCAGATGTGATGAGGTTCAGTAACAATTGTTTTGTCAGGCTTCAGTAACATTTTTGCCTTCTCATTATTCACATGAAGTGCGCGCAGGATAAGAATTAATCTAGAAAAGGCAGTGTGTGATGAAATACTTTTCAGCCAGTCATCATCTATGTTGAATAGGACCATCTGGGGTTCAGTTGCCTTCAATATCAGATCCCCAAATTTCTCAATCTTCAAACATGCCTGAAAAGGCAATTGAAGCTCACTTCCCTTAATAACAATATTTGGGAAATCCAGCAGGTGTACTTCCAATGGATCCAACATCCCCTTCCGTGTAACTATAACCTGCTTTGGCTGTTCTTCAACTGGCAATGAGCGGACCAATGCAGCAACTTCTTCAGCTGTTTTCCACTTGGCCAACTGGTCAAGACGCTTTTGTCCAGCCCAAACACTAGTGTGAATCACCTGAAAAAGCTTAAACATAAATATCATTCTAGAAGATAGATGATTCCGTATATAAATTATGAAAATAAGCAAACCTTCAAAAACAACTGGCCAGTTCTCGGGTTGAAGATGAAAATTGCGCCGTTAATAGACTTTGTCGTGAGATTCCCCTCAAAAGTCTTGTGGATGGTGACCCGGTAAACATTAGTGTCATCAACAAACCATATGATTTGATTGCTGAAAATCTCCCCATAGTTCTGGGAGGAGAGGTAAGGCTCGGTCGGCTCTGATGAATAAAGCTGCAAGCCTTTCCTTATTCTCTCCCTCAGAACATACAAAGCGGGGTTGGACTGCAGCAACAAGTTAGAAATAGTATATATTAGATACAATCTCCACAAAACATAAAAAACATAGAAAGGAGCTGAAACATCAAGTGGAAAGACTAATGTACCTTCATTATCTTATTCATGGCTTGGGCAAGCAATGGTTTTGAGCCGGCGAACCAGTTACCAAAGGCAGAATGCAAGTTGTAAGCAAGATCGATGCCAATCATCACCCCTGCTGTAAGAAATCGAAAGTTAAGGTATGATTGAACCCTGAACCCAACTCAACCACCCCCAAGGAGAAAAGAATCTTTGTGGAGTTCAAAGGAGTTTCAAATGAAAATAAATTTAACAATGCCCATAGATCAAAATAGCATACCTGTCGGGGAAGGATATATAGACATGTTGTCTGTTGTATAATCCATGAATTTTGCCCTTGTGTACCGTTCAATATCATGGGAATCATAATCACTCCAACGAAGCTGTACATCTATCCAGTACTTGTTGCTAGCTTTCTGATCAAACACATCCTTTGACTGAGCAACAAGACTAGGCTTTGACATAGGCCATCGATGAGCTGCAAAGAGGAGTATATCAGCACACGAACTGTTCATCTTATAACTTTTCCTGGGATGAATAGTTTCCTTCCGCGGTCTCAATTTCTAGAGCATCAAGCTCTTGATCTAAGACCTGGCAAAGATCCATGACAACACTCCCATGAATCTTCTGCCACAAGTGGGCTCGGAATATCTGTATCAGAGATATCTTGAGAGTGGGTATCTTTCCATGCATAAATATTCCCGTCAGATCCAACTGCACTTGGAAACCAACATAGACATTGGCCCGATTAATTGTAGGAGACCACCACAGTGTAAATCTACGATTAGGAATTTGGTTGAGCCCAGATCTCTGTGCATTGGTCAGCTTCTTATATTTCATGGATTCTTCAAAGCCAGATGCTTTCTCCCAGAAAAGACCCTCCCAAGTAGGGAAGCTGTAGAAAAGACAGCCAATCAAATTGTCAAATCGGAGCAACTGACATCAGAAATTATGTTGAAACAAAGAGGAAGAAGTCAAACGTACTATATTCCCTTAAATAAGGTATGCTCCAATATTCCTTCGACTCCCCCTAGTACTTGAATAACATCAGTTCTCTAATTGTTCAAGTTCCACAGCTTTCCATCATGCCTCTGGTGGGTCCACCAAAAAGGATTCTGCTTCAAAACTTGATATTGCTTAAAATCTGTTCTCACTCTCCATCCTTTGTCATATGCAAGGGTGTGCCTGTCCTTCTGGAACAATGTGTTGATCCTAGGAATCCCCGGGTCCCATGAATCCTAAACATTAAGTAAATGATATGAGAGCAAGCCAACTCCTTGAATAATTGAAATGTCAACACAGGATCTTTCCATGTAAAAACAAAGTCACCACGACACACAGGTGGACCAAAATAGCAGTCTATAGTAAATCACTACCATAGGCCAAAGGAAAAATGTAAAAAAGAGGAGACAGCAGCAACACTGACCTCAAGATCTTCAAGAGTCAACCGCCTATTCTGCGCTTGAGCTTCTTGTCTCTTTAATGCGTATTCAGCCCAAACTCTTTGGGAATCGATGAACTCACTCTCCCAAGCCTGTCATGATATCAAAGATGCGGGTCAGCAAATTAACCCCAAAACTATAAAAACAATTAAAGGAAAGGAAATGACACCAGCAAAAAAATCATCAAACCTGTACGTATCGATAAAGATTTGGAATCAACTGATCTTCCTCGTGACTCATACCACTCCTGAAATGTGTGACACCAACATCTGTCTGCTGACTATAGCGTAGATCACTCTGTGGAATCAGAATATGACCCATTGATAGCATTCCCAACCCTCCAATTTCTTTCGGTGTGTAGAATATTACTGGAGGAAACCTGGAAAGACAACAAGTCAAAATGATTAGGAGTTTGAAAGTTGATATTGCACTCCTTAAAATAAAAGTACAACACCAGAGTAAAAACTTTACCTGCTTGGCTTTTTCGAGTGTCCCAATAAGTTATGAACTCATTCGGCATCTGTGGTGGACCCGCAATTTCGCTGACTCGAGTCAAACCAAGAATCAAAAGATCCAGGACCAGTCCATAATACTGCACCACAAAAGAAGCAAACTGCAGTCCACGGATTAGACCATAAGAATTCGTATGACTCATGTCCTTGTAAGAGAGCACAACATTGTTCTTGGCCGTGACATAATCCGCAATGTTATGATCAAGCACAAGCCGAAGAAGCCTGTTAAGCATGGTCAAATCGATCTTCTCAAAAAATTTCTCGAACTTCGTTTGGAGCATCACAACACACTGCCCTTCACTAGTGTCCCATATATCTTGCAAGTTGTTTACGCCCTGGCACCATTTATAGACAAATAAAGGAGGTGGCTCTGAATCTGCTGGCTTTATCCAATTTGGAAAAAGATGGCGTTTGTCACCTTCATACCACAGATACTGATCCAGATATGCATCTGTGATCTTCTCAAGGGGTTCAATCTCATAAACAGGTATCAAATAGCTATACAAATCCATGAACTCAATGCCAACTTCTATAAACTGACGTTGGGTAAGAAGATGATGCTTAATGCGTGAGAGAGCCTCGTGTGGATTATCATAAGCTTGCTCAATAAGACCTAACTCTTCTCTCTGTAGTTGATTTAGCCTCACAGCCACACTGTATGCCTCTTTCAACCTTTCCAGTGCAAGGATGAAAAGTTTTGTGTCATGTTTGTATGAAAGAGGAGGAAATGGAATAGGCGTGAACTTTCTGGATTCCAACCAGTGCACAGTGGTAGTGTAAATAGCCACAGCTTCTTCTGGGGTCACATATGGACCATCTTTCAGAAAATTGTGCTGACGCTCTCGCTCCGCTTTTAGCCAAAGATGGGTCAACCTTCCCAGGTTCTTCCGACAAACTGTCTTATCCACAGTTGCACCTCTTCGTATACGTTCACGATTGTAATGAGCCACATTTGTCCACCAATCAGCTGTTGATTTCACATAGCGAAGAATCATGTTCTCAATTGGAAGAGGCAAACCAGGAACCTTCCAGGGGATATTAGCTTTCCAGAACGCCAAGCTTCGCTCAAGTGTTGCAAGATTGCTCTAGCCTTGTTTTGCTTAATACCTTCTGGCATAGCATCAAGAACATCATGCATTACAGCAGCACGAAGCTCCAAACCAAAGTGGCTTTCAACACGTTGCTTTGTTACAGTTTTAGCAACCCCTTTAGAATGCCGTCCCTCGAACCGTCTTGCCAGTAAATTGCCCAACCATCTTTCAAGAAAAGAACAATCCCGCGGAGAAAGAAAAACCATACTCTCCACATGGGAGCCCAGAAACCACATCCAGGCCCTTTTCCAACAGGCCCAGTGTTAAATCGGTAATAAATCAAGTGCTTCAAGTCCTTGCACATTCTTATCTGCCGCATAAGCCTGTATTTGTATCTGTACATTCCAGTTAACTGCCCAACATGCGAAAAAATATATTGCCCATCAGCCAACTGAAATGCATCAACATTTCACAAACGGAACTGGATGTTGGCATCAACCACAAGCTTTGTCAAACGCAGTATCTCACGACAAAGATGAAATGCATTACCAAAACGGGACTTCTTTCTATCCTTGGTAGTGAGGGTCTTCACAGGCTTTAGATTAAAATTTTAATCGAGATGTAGATAGTTTAAATTCTTCCTGTGAATCAACAAATTCAGCATATTGTACCCTTGCTTACAAACTTGTAGACCAGCTTCAGCCCAATCAAGTTCTGTAGTTTGGAAGAACTTGGTGGCTGCAAGAGACCGGAACAGATGTTTCTTTTTTTGGGCCTTGGGCGGCCTGTGATGCAGCTCATTCAGCACAAAACATTTCAGCAGTTTCTGATAACTCACCCGAACTTTGACAGGATAGGATGGAGGACTGCAAGACACATAGATAAAATAAATTTGAAGCACAAACAAAATAATGGAAAAGCATCAAATTAGATTGAGAGGTGCTCTCAATCTTACCAGTGTTCCTTGTACCACTCAGAGACGAGGTATATCTTCAGCATGCCACATGCGATCAGATCTCATGTTAAAAGGGCGTGGTATCAGTATAGGGAGGAGTACTTTTGAGTAACGGTTCAACCCCTTCAGGCAAAGAGAAGTCGTCATCATCATCATCATCCTCTTCCAAATGTTTCTTCTCCCATTTATCCTTATTGGTGCAGGTGATAGGGTGAATAAGAGGATCATAATAAAAGGCAGGAAGATCAGGATCCTCAGTCTTTATGTACATTACCATAGGCATATGGCAAACTCCTAGCTTAACCTGTCGGGGTCTATTGTTATACAGATGAGGGAAAGCAATTCTGTATTCTGTCCTTAGGGGTGACCTAATTATAAGCTTGCTAATATCATTGAATTCATTCCAGTCTTCATCTCCTTTTTCCATGTCCCGATACAATGGCTCAAACTTAGGGCCACCTGATTAGAACAAATAAATAAAAGCCAACTCCTAGGCAACTATGAGGGAAGGAAATCGAACAATTAACAAATTAACCATTCTATGAGGCTAGACTGCAGAGTCAAATTAAACAGAAAAAGAGGACAAAACCATAACTATCAGCAGGTTTCACAAAACCTATCCTGAGGGGGAAAAAAATAGAACAGAAAATTGGCATACCTGGAATGCACATATTCAGTGCTTTAGCAGTAAAGAATGACTCCATGTCAAATAGGTAGAAATAATTGTGATCAATTAGATCCGACAGAAGCTGTCCAGCAAGCCAATGCAGTGTTGACATAATCGGAGTGACAAATGCCATCTCCTATGACTAGGTCCATTAATGAGCTTAGTTTTTACTAGGGGCTTATGATCATAAAACCAAGTATATACAGCAGATCTTCCTCCTCATCCAACTCTAACTGAATCGGCTCTAAAGGATCCACATCCAAAATGTTATCAGCATAATCCAGTGGGGGCTCCTCATCATCAAATGGTGGAAACCGCATTCTCTTGAAATGGCGACGATCTCTCTTCTCCCTACGCATCATAATCCACATTGTACCCCACTGTAAAGTTAAACAAGAACCAAACCAAACAGAGTTATAGAGGGTACGGAATAAGAAGTTACGCCAAATAAAGCTAAAAGAATAAATTTAGGGTAACTAACCAAAATATAATTAGACAGATGATCATAGGACAAAAAAGTACCTGCGCTAAATAAATTGGTTCAACCACCCAAGGTATTTCGTTGACAACTGTTATGGCACCAGTAATATGGTACATCACATCCCGGACCTACAGCCATGAAAAGCGCAATCGAAGGTCATTACATGACTATTAACAGTCCTTGAGTCACCAACTAGTCCGCGAAATCAAAAGAAAAATCTCAAAGCAAGTATGAAGGAATTACCTGTTCCCAAGGCATTGGCATGTTCTCAAGAAGTTTGTAGACAGCATGAGGGATAAACTTCAAGGCTCCCAAATATACACGCTTATCATGACTATACTTCTTGGATGACATATCTCCATGATCTCTGTTACGGACAAATTCCAACAGATGTCAAAATAAAAGGAGGGCAACCATTCATTGGAAATAAGAGAAGATAAAAGTTACACTTCAATCATGACAACATTAGTGAATGCCATTTGCTGACCCTAAAGTACGGGAATTGGTCTTGAGGTGTATAACTAGGTCCAAAAAAATCTTGAATTGACATAAAAATAACATAGGAGCTCATTCTGGCAAAAAGCAGGCTTTTAAACTATGAAATCACAAATTAGCACCTCTAGGACCTAAGGAAAGGGAACCCACTCACCATCCTAGTTTCATACAAATATGAACACCAGACTTCACATGTCAAAGCAGAATTGCATAATTTTATATTTTCACAAAAATTGAAATAGAAACAAAAAAATTAAGAATCAAAAAAATGCAGATATAGGTTATCAGATCAAAAACAGAAAGCACTTCCGCTCATACAAAAGGGGTACAAGATGAGCAAAGTTCAGATGTAACTCATGTAAGCATGCATCTATTTGTCTTCATTCACGAAGAAAGCATTCTCGAATCATTCTCTAGGGAAATAGCAAAAGTATCTACGAGTTTAAAAAGATTCCTTACACTCAGGAATTGGTTCTCTCCTAATAGATTCCTAACATAAACATAAGCTTACATCAATGCAAATCAAATGCATTTCAAGAAATCCTAATTTTTGCTTCATGTAGGCCAATCGAAATGTTGGAAATTTCAGACAAAACGATAAGCATCAAACCTAAATTGCTAAGAATCACAAGAACCAAGAAAAGTACCTACACCAACATGTTCAGGGAAAATCAAGCCAACAATACACCGAGGAAACAAGTAAAACTCGGAAAATAAATTCAAATTTGCCATAAAATTGGATCCAAGAAACAAAAAAGAAGCAAAGGAGACTCGCCTAATAATCTTCCTCACATGCTCCGGTGGCAT
Organism: Oldenlandia corymbosa var. corymbosa; assembly: GCA_949775105.1. Classification (NCBI taxonomy): domain Eukaryota; kingdom Viridiplantae; phylum Streptophyta; class Magnoliopsida; order Gentianales; family Rubiaceae; genus Oldenlandia; species Oldenlandia corymbosa. The sequence goes on from OX459124.1 coordinate 9,106,388, forward strand.
ATCTTCCTTCTCTGTTTCGACAAACCTAAACTTCCTCTTATCACTATACCGCTTGGAGTTAAGTTGCATCCACTTCCTCGCTTTCTCCTCCAACTGCGCCTCAGTCGGCAAAACGATGTACGAAGGCGGTGGTGGCAGAGGAGGAGGACCGCCGGCTCCCGGAGATCCAGTATTCCCCGGCGGTATTAACGGCGGCTCCGAATTCCCCATATTAACATCCGCGCTAGTGTTCCCCAAAATATCTTGTCGATTTCCACTCCACATAATTCCGCGCTGAGAAAAACCGTAACCCTACCTACAAATTCTACCGGTTAAATTGCTGATCAGAACACGAAAAATCAGTTTTTCTCCGTTCCAGAAACGGGATTCGTAGGGTTCAGTCGGAGGGAGGTTCGTTTCGTATTGTTTTTCAAATTAGGAGAGAAAAGAGCGCGAGTGTAATAAAAAACACTAAGCCCTCTCTCTCTCTCTCTCCTTTGGAGGAGTGCAGTTTCTTCCACGCGCTCGTGGGGTTAAGTTTTTTATCAAGGTTATTTACGTGCTTCTTTGGACGTCATCTTACATTTCATTTTGCCAATTAAAAGTGTAAAATATTTCAAGTTGAAAACTAAATGGGAAATGAAAATATTTTTTGGATGGTATTTTGAGCAAAAAGTTGTTTGGATATTGGTTTTGAAAAAAAAATATTTTGAACTACATTTGAAATATCAAGTACGAATCATCACTAAACAATTAAATATTGTCAATTATAGTCACTTTAAAAAAGAACTTTTCCAAAAATAATCACTAAACAACGAAAACCTGGCAAATTTGTAGATTTTCCTTTTTTAGATTTCGTCACTGAACTACTTCTTTTTCAAAAATAGTAATCACACTAACAAAAAATGTTTCAAGCTAGAATTTAAATGTAAATCAGAAAGTTGTTCGGACGATGTTTTCTTTTCCATTGGGTTTTGTGTTTAAGTTGACAAACAAACAAGTACTAATCATCCTTTTTATTAGGCCCTAAGGCGGTGGTAACGAGGCAATTCTATAAACCAGGTTCACAATGGATTGTTGACTGGTTTTAGAAATTAGCACACACACTAAAAAAAAGTGTTATGAAATATTTGATTTGATTTGATTGAATGTCTATAATTAACATGTATTATTCTATTCACAATCAAGGAGATATGATTCTGTAATATTTAGTATTAATGATAGGTGATTCATTTCCCACAGTTTGATCCCCTACTTCTTGTATAAATAGGGAGTTCATTCATGCTTCAAAATACATATGAATACAAGTCTCTTATGTCTCTCTACTCTCTTGTCTCTCCTCTTTATTCTTATGCTTAGTTTCATATTAGTAGTCTAGCATTAATTTTATAATACGTTATCAGCACGAGACTCTAGTCAAAGAGCTTCTACCACCATCTGAAGTTGGTGTATATTGATCTGAAGGCCTGAAGCCTCAATGAATATTTTATTTCTACCACAGCCTGAAGTTGGTACATATTGATTCTGAATGCCTGAAGCCTCAATGAATATTTTAAAAGGTTTTCGTGATCTAAAGCGACGTGACCTCAAAAACTTTTCGGTGCACAAGTCTCTAGCCGCACTGAGATGGTTCATCATGGAGCTCAATTTAATGACTCAAAATGATGATGATGGGAGAAAAAGGTAAATCATAAATCATGCATATTTGGTTTGCATATGAAGGAAAAATATTTTTTCTTATAAATTCTATTTACTCATATCATACAATCACGATGCAATTTTTAAGCTATGTATATGACTGTTGATCATGTGGATATTTATATAAGTTGCATGTAATTGTGATAGTATCCATGTATACAAAGAAAAAAAATATTTTCTTTAAAGAATTAATTTCTTTGATATTTAGAATGCAAGGAAAGCACTTTGTTTTATTATCATACACTTATTAATATTAGTAAAAATGTGGTGATAGAAAGAAATTTCCTTCTCATATTTTACTTTGTACTTATATATTCTACATTACTCATAGTATTACGAATGCAAGTAAAATATATTGCCAGTGGCAATATGTAAATGCATCAAAGTTGCTCCTGAAGTAGTAATGTTGCGATAGCATATTTACCATATTAAATTGATCCAGTGGTAGCATCAAGTGTGCATTGCGTCTTTTCATTTTGTTGTGGCCAATAAATTTAATTCCTGCATCTACAACAGACTTTCATTTCATGATCATCATTTTCATTTATTTTACTACTGCAACATAAGCAATTTTCATGTCGATATTTTATTGTTGATCGATTCCATGTTCTTTGTTAATGAGATCTCACAATCATTAAGTTTCCCAAATATTCATATACTTCTTCTGGAAGTTAATTCACCGTAATGGAAAACTATTCCAGTTCAAAATTCTTATGAATTTTTAAACCTTGTTATTTACGAGTGATTATAATTCATAAGAATTTTGAACTGGAATAGTTTCCCATTACGGTAAATTAACTTCCAGAAGAAGTATATGAATACTTGGGAAACTTAATGATTGTGAGATCTCATTAACAAAGAACATGGAATTGATCAGCAATAAAATGTCGACATGAAAATTGCTTATGCTGGAGCAGTAAAATAAATGAAAATGAGGATCATGAAATGAAAGTCTGTTGTAGATGCATGCATTAAACTTATTGGCCACAACAAAATAAAAAGAAGCAATACACACTTGACGATGTATACTTAGAATTGAAATTACTTGCTTACTAGAAGTTTGGCAAGTGATATACGGGCTAGATTTTGGCGGGTGATTGTGCAAAAGATTATCGACCAACCTCTTTGTTGCACAAGTTTTTTCCAAAGTCCGGTTTATCTTGTGGTGGATGAAAAGGAAAATCTTCAATTATTTGCTAATCTGGTAGCAAATGAAGATAAGAAATGCGTCTCTTAATTATAGTGATTACTTAATACATGATACTTGATATTTAATAATGATGTCTATATGAAATCCCCGAAGGATTAAAAAAGGGACATGATTCCTAATTCTCGATAAATTAGTTCAGAAGACTTACGCAAGTTATCACGTCTTCGTGTGTCTAGATATTTAGGTTCATATTTTTTGAATATAATATGTTATGTTTGTTTTTATCTAGATATGTTATGTTTGTTTGTAACATGATCTTCTATCTGTTTTTATGATCATATTTGAATGATAGGATGATAACTAATATTAGAGTGAGTATTCATAAGTCATATGTTCATTTACAATTTTGTTAGCATCGAACTCTTGTAGAGTTTCAAAAGACTGAATATTATCGAAACTTATTACGAAATTTGAATAGCCTGAATATAAGTAAAACTCATGAAGAGTTATACCAGAGTTTTGAACACTTCTAAGGAAGTTCAAAAGGTTGCTACTTGCCTGAAGCAAGGATAATGAAAAATCTTGAGTAGAATTTCGGTCTAAATAGTTTGACTTTTGTATATTTAACACTCGTTGAGTGCACTTGATTAAAATCTTGATGTGCATATAGATCCTTCTTCTTGACTTTCTATTATAATGATGTAGACCGATTTGGTCCTGAAGTACTATATAAAGTTTCGGTTTCTCTAATCAATTAATCAATACTTGGATGGTGTATATTGATACATTCAAAGTATGATGATCATGCATCTCCATTATTATAAAACGCTCAAGATTATATAGGTATATGAAGACAACCGTCTACTTGAGAAGTCAAAGTAATCTGTCTATTATTGACTTAAACAATCATGAACCTGGTCAATAGCTTGGCATGCAACGAGAAGATTACAAGTGGCGTACTTAACAGGGGGAGTAATCCACACTGTAATCTTTTTCCCTTGATCGAGGTTGATAGCAATCTCGTAGATGAAGCAAATTTCGTTAATGCAACCATCAAACAAGAAAGTACGAAAATAACTGGTCTATCCCGTGAAACTCAAAAGAGTGCGAAAAATTCACAGTAAGACGATCGTTTGTCTAAGGATTTCTATCTCTTAACTCAAACCAAGCAAAGAACACATTATCCATGAAAGATTCGAATTAAACAACAACTCACGCTAAGAATAGTAAGGACACTATTCAATATACTCGATCAGTCATCATTCAAGAGACTCAAGAAACGTAGGAGCAAACAATGCTCAACTATGAAGGAATACTATTGATTAGTAATCTCCATAAACAACAAAGATATGCAACACATACACTATCTCAAAATGCTTATGCCAAAGCACAACTCATCTAACAAAAGTAGGACAAACTCCACAATGGAACTCATGAACACACTCAATGAACTCGAAAACCAAACCAAAAGAAAGGCTCATCAATCGAACTACTAGAAGCAGTATGAAAATAAGAAGTTTAGTTTTAAAACAATTCTATCAAGAAGCATACTTGAAAAAGAACGGTTTCTGCAAGATCAAAAGATTCAAGACAAGATGAAAACCCTCTTGGTTAAATCATACTTGACACGAAAAATGGAAACACCATTTAACAAAAATTCCTCACAGGAAAAACTCTCATTAGAGACAACAAAAATGACCACTCAAGGGTGCTTTAATTTTCGGCCATCCCCCCCCCTATTTATAGGCTATGAATTTCGGCCAAACACCAAAAAGAAGACTAACTAGGACTCCCTAATCTTATCTCACGCAGGAGTAGAAGTAGAAGAGTATTTGATCTCTTTGACTCTATCTAAAATCTAGGAAACCTTATCTAAATGAGTTATCCTCGAATAGGATAATACTTAAAAGGAATCTAAAACTCCTAATCAAAACACTCTAGCTTAATTCAGTCCTCATGACTTATTTAACTAGATAAAATTCGAAAATTAAACTCCTAGACTTAGACAAACTCTAATCTTGAAAATCAGCTCAAAATATTGAAGTAAAATATCTTGAACACCCTTCTAAAAGTGAAATATTGGTCTTGCACCCCACAAGTTGTAGATAACTCCAATTTACTCCAAAATTTGTAGAATTCTCTTTATTGACTCTAAAACATTGGAAAAACACTTGAAACAATTGAGATAGTTTGCAACCTATCTAATTGTGTAGCAATGGACTCAATCTTGAACACTTTGATCAAATAGGTCATCCATTCAAGAACCTAAATGATTCTTCTCTCTAGCTTGATCAATGATCTTCATGGAGCACCTAGAGTCAAACTCCTTTGATACTCTTGAGCATTTATTTCCATGAGTGAATCATCTCCTTTGGTTTGAACCCCAAAGTTAATGACATTCTCATCATCTTGATCATAGCTCTCTTGAACCAACTCTCTATCACATAGGTAGTCAAGATCCATCCTTTCTTCCTTGATTGGCCTGCAAAGCAAACTTGGCATTCCAAACTAGAATGAAGGACTGGCTCATTCCCCTCACTAGGAGAACCTCCATGGAAGGCTACATGATTCTCATCAGAGGTTATATCCCAATGGGTTTTCCTGACAAGGTTTTTAATGAGGCAGTGTCACATTCGGAAGTGTACTCTTTTTCCTTCACAAGGGTTTTATCTCAAATGGTTTTTCCTAGTAAGGTTTTAACGAGGCATTATTCCGCAGAGATGGACATTCAAAGGGGGAGTGTTATGAAATATTTGATTTGATTTGATTAAATGTCCATAATTAACATGTATTATTCTATTCACAATCAAGGAGATATGATTTCGTAATATTTAGCATTAATGATAGGTGTTTCATTTCCCACAGTTTGATCCTCTAATTCTTGTATAAGTAGGGAGCTCATTCATACTTCAAAATACATCTGAATACAAGTCTCTTATCTCTCTTTACTCTTTTGTCTCTCCTCTTTGTTCTTATGCTTAGTTTCATATTAGTAGTCTAGCATTAATTTATAATAAAAAGTAAGTTTTGATTAATTTTTCTATCTTAATCATGCCAATCAAATTAATAATTTTCTCTCTAATTTTTTCCAGTATTTTATCACTAATTTCATTCTGTATACAAATCAAAACAGAAAATCTATTCACTCTCGTTTAAGCCTTACAATTAACAACTTTTCATGTATAAAATAAAGAAAACATAAAAATAAGATGCAAAGTATCATTCTTTCACACTAAATCTTGTGAGTTATAGAATAAGTTTCGATTGAAGATGGTTTTTTCACAACATCAATTGATATGCATTGAAGATGATGGCGGGTGTTACTATTGTGAAGCCGCGTGTTTCTAGAATTACCGATTATGATCCTAGATTTCAATTATGGTCATGTTGGCTGCTTTCGGGATTTTCAGAATTGCCAAATGCAATTTGTACAGCTACGGTTTGAACATCTAATTAACATCATTCATGAACTTTTTTAAAATGAGTATAAATATTTTATTATATTAGACACTCAAGTCTGGTTCGTGTTCTTATTTTATTGCTATATGATGCGAACTTATCATGAAATGACATTTGCGGTGTATGAATATAGACTATATTTACCATAAATGTTGCATAATATGGTCATGAACATATTACAAGTCGTGAATGTAATTATGAACATTATCCAAAATTTTCATGAACATAACATAATATGACCATGAATATTATTTTATTATTACTACGATTTGTTATTAAATACGAACCTTAGATTCTATACCATGAAAAACACATTTAGCATTCATGAATTTTTTCTTTATATAAGTTTGAACATCTTAGGAGAAAAATAGTATTATTTTACTATGAATGTATGAATATTATGCATATTTATTATGAATATGACACTTGTGACGTATGAATATTGTATAGTACCTTATTATAATGTATGAAAATTGTGCATATTTGTTACGAACATTGTACATTAGTTTCATGATTATTGACATCATTAATCATAATACTTTATAAATATTGCCATGAATTTTTATTGTATTCAACACAAAATTGTCATGAATTTTTAATATGACTATCATGAACTTTAATATGTTTTGTTTTGCATATTTACACTTTAATGAACATTATCATTTGTACTATTTGTTTACAATTTATTACGTATTTTTGTGTGGTAGTGTGCAATTTTATTTTTATATGACTCTAGATGTAATTGAATTTATTTCTTATTAGGATTGTATTTTTGTTACCATGAAATTTGGATAGAATTTGAATTGTAGTTTATTTTGATTTGATTAGTTATGAATTTTGAATAAAGAAAAAATTCTGATTGAATAGATAGAGAGAGAGAGAGAGAGAGAGAGAGAGAGAGAGAGAGAGAGAGAGATAAAAACTAAAATTGTATGTGAGCGTATAAATAATAAACCAGTTCACCAAGTATTGTGAACTAGGGTGTACGATATAATTACTCTGGTAATGACATGAGCGACTTTGACCATCATTTAATTTATTTAAATTAACTATGGTAGTTTATTTACTATAGTATTTTTTTTTAGTCCAAAGTTCAATTAATTCCATAATGATATCGTATACAAAAAAAGGGTTAATACATAAAAACCCCCTTGTGGAATTTAAAACTACATGATCACCCCCTTCTGGTAAGAAAATATCTAATCATCTCCCTTTTGGTTTGTGCTAAGTTGGTAAAATTGATAAACGGTGCTCTTTTTAACGAAAGTGTGAGAAACGCGCCTTATTTGAGGGTGGAACTTGTAAAACGAACCTAAGTAGTAGTTTGCATTCCAAAAATACCCTGGTATTAGTGTTTCTATGACAATCAATCAAATTGGAAATTTTCAACTTAACAAGAAAGACCATGAATGTTTGGATTGTTCTTGAAAAACTTATGATGTATTTTCACTTCCATGACCACTCATATCATTTTTTGTTTTTTGTTGGTAAATAGTTAGTGGGGAAATGAAGCTGTTGCCTAAAATTTTCAGAAAACAATTCCTTCATGAAGAGACCAGCAAGGAATGTTTGGGCAAGAAGTGAAGAAAATAAACTTTTTATTATCATCAACTGGAAGAAGAATGAGAAACCCAATGTCATTTAGAAGTAGAAAATAATTAGAAGGAAAAAAATGAGATGAAAGGAAAAGGTAGTAGAAGAAGGAAGAGGTCAATCAAAGAGAAGATGGGCAAAGTGGGTAATATCAGTTCATGCGGTTAGTGTTGCGCGTTTCGTCCAATTTACAAACCTCGGACAAACCATGAGGTGGTTTTGTAGATATTTGTTTACTAAAGGGGGGTGTCGGCGTGTAGTTTCAAGTACCCCAAGGGGGTTTATATGAATTCACCCAAAAAAATGAGAAATTTATACAAAAATATGTAAACACTAATAACTGATTGAAGAACAAGGTAAAATTTAACCTAATTATTGTACAACTCATTTGATACAATTAATTTGACATGATTATTGTTTTTATGGCATTTACATCATATGTAACAAAAAAAAAATGCAGATTAGCTATTGTTAAACCCATGTGCTACAAGAGAGATAAATTATGCTTAATTAATCACATGTATCAAAACAAGGGTGTATAAGTTCAAAAAGTTTTTCATTTTTATACTATGAAAAGTACTTAACACGATGAATTACGTGTAAATAAAATAAGAAATTAATTAAAAAAATATATTATGATGATGTACATTTCTTTTTAGCCACATATAACACCTATATAAAAGGCTCTGGCACGGGTACAAAATTTGGCACAAATTGTAGATAACAAATTTAATAAAAGGAAAAAGATCAAACTTGTTATATTGTTTTTATAATTCATACTTGATGCCTGGGCGACTCTAATGCCCGGGCGGCTCTAATGTTGTCATTTACATTAATTACATAAATAATAATTAATTAGAGTAAGATGAAATGGAAATTTTATATGCAAACAACAATTTTAATTATATAGGTGCACAACTAAACTTAATCATATTTATCAAGTGTAGAAACAAATTGTTGTTTTCGAGTAATACATTATGTCAAAAAAATAAACAAATAAAAATAAAACACCAAGGTTATTTAATCACACGTACCATACATTGACTTTTTCTCACTTGAACACTAGCAAAGCAAAGTACTAATAAAATTCCCTCTTGGTACAAAATCCAGTACTCCACCTATCTATAACTTCACTACTCAAACTTCGTTTTTGTACATCTGCATGAAAAACGGAAGAGAACGCAACATATAAGTATAAAAACCACTTCAAATGGTTTGCGAGAGTCTTAGCGATAAGAAGAAGAAAAATGGCTTACTTGTGAGGATTCTTCTGCTGCTGGCCAAAATCATCATTAGAAACCTCTGAGAAAGTAGACTAATAGATCATTACATCAACCTTGAATCACTATAACAAAGGAAAGGGGATGGATGACACAAAGAACAAACACATAAATACAAATCTTACCAGGTCTTGATGAGGTATTCCATTCATTACTGGGTTTTCGGCATTATTTTCTTAGTTGCAGGCAAATTAAAAGAAACTTAGATCCACTAAGATAAGTACACTTGGTTGCAATCACTCATAACACATAAAGGGTAACTAACATAAATTCAATAAAGAAACGACCAAGAACATTACAAAAGGTTTTCAAAGATTGCATCAGATAAAGAAATCAAACAGTAAAAGTAGCTAAAATCTCTTCAAGACTACAATTTTCAAGATAATGCAACAAAATCCAGAGCATAAAGCAGCAAAACAAACTTCAAGACTATAATTTTCAGGATAGCCATGTAACGAAGGAAACTCATTATACAGTATGTGATCACTAAATCTGAAATTTGAAAATAAAGGAGTATTACTGACAGTGAAGCAACAGCTGCAGAACCTAAACAATGCTAAGAAAGCTGTGCAACAACTATAGACCACTACTTATGAGCTTCAATACCTGATTAATGACATGCTTAGGGAAATTTCTACTCTTACAAAAATGAATAGCTAATAACTTAATATGATAGCAATCTCGTAGATGAAGCAAATTTCGTTAATGCAACCATCAACAAGAAAGTACGAAGATAATTTTGTCTATCCCGTGAAACTCAAAAAGAGTGCGGAAAATTCACAGTAAGACCATCCTTTATCTAAGTGATTCTATCTCTTAACTCAAACCAAGCAAAGAACACATTATCCATGAAAGGTTCGAATTAAACAACAACCCACGCTAAGAATAGCAAGGACACCATTCAATATACTTGATCAGTCATCAATCAAGAGACTCAAGAAAGGTAGGAGCAAACAATGCTCAACTATGAAGGAATACTATTGATTAATAATCTTCATAACCAACAAAAGATATGCAACACATACACTATCTCAAAATGCTTATGCCAAAGCACAACTCATCCAACAAAAGTAGGACAAACCCCACAATGGAACTCATGAACACACTCATCATGAAATTCGAACACCAAGCCAAAGGAAAGGCTCATCAATCGAACTACTAGAAGTAGTATGAAAATAAGAAGTTTTGTTTTAAAACAATTCTTTTAAGAAGCATACTTGAAAAAGAACGGTTTCTGCAAGATCAAAAAGATCCAAGACAAGATGAAAACCCTCTTGGTTAAATCATACTTGACACGAAAAATGGACACTCCATTTAACAAAAATTCCTCACAGGAAAAACTCTCAAAGAGACAACAAAAATGACCACTCAAGGGTGCTTAAAAAATTCGGCCAAGCCCCCTATTTATAGGCTTAGAATTTCGGCCAGCACCAATAAAAGAAGATCAATTAGGACTCTCTAATCTTATCTCACAAGGAGTAAAAGTAGAAGAGTATTTGATCTCTTTGACTCTATCTAAAATCTAGGAAACCTTATCTAAATGACTTATCCTCAAGTAGGATAATATCTAGAAGGAATCTAAGACTCCTAATCAAAACACTCTAGTTTAATTCAGTCCGCATGACTTATTTACTAGATAAAAATTCGAAAATTGACTCGTAGACTTAGACTAACTCTAATCTCGAAAATCAGCTCCAAATTTGAAGTAAAATGTCTTGAACGACCTTCCAAAAGTGGAATATTGGTCTTGCACCCCTTAAGTTGTAGAAAACTCCAATTTACTCCAAAACTTGTAGAATTCTCTTTATTGACTCTAACAGATTGGAAAAACACTTGAAACAATTAAGATAGTTTGCAACCTATCCAATTGTGTAGCAATGGACTCAATCTTGAACACTTTGATCAAATAGGCCGTCCATTCAAGAACTTAAATGACTCTTCTCACTAGCTTGATCAATGATCTTCATGGAGCACACAGAGTCAAACTCTCTTGATACTCTTCAGCACTTATTTCCATGAGGTCATCATCTCCCTTGGTTTGAACCCCAAAGTTAATGACATTCTCATCACCTTGATCATAGCTCTCTTGAACCAACTCCCTATCACATAGGTAGTCAAGATCCATCCTTTCTTCCTTGATTGGCCTGCAAAGTAAACTTGGCATTCCAAAACTAGAATGAAGGACTAGCTCATTCCCCTCACTAGGAGAATCACCATAGAAGGCTACATGATTCTCATCATAATATTTAGTTCTTCTAAGGCATATGACAGTCCAGGTACCAATCCAACCAAAGATCAAAAATTATTTATCTATCTAATGACTAAGAAGCCACTTAACCATATGATCAAATGGGGAATTAAATTCCTGTAAAATGAATCCTTGAGAAAAGACCCTGCAAAAAGTCTCTATCCCATAAAATCTGAATCCTTAATAGCAACAACACCAATTCTGGGAATCTCTATTAATTCTTTCACTCGATTCAGTTTTAAAGAACGGAATCGGGCAGTGGCTACATTGTCTATTTCACCCCCTAAACAGTGACATCAAATGTTGACAGCTAGCCTAACATCATTCACCCAAAATAATGGCAAACAAAAATTAATTCAAACTATAACCTATATACTCACTGGATATGTTTCTTGACCACGACCAAAATTTACTTCTATTTGTTGTTCCTCTCCATATCCTCGCTTGGATGTTTCTTGACATTCTAAATTTCATCCTTTCTCCAACCTCGAAATGGCAGCCCTATCAATTATTAAGCATCAGATGCATATTGTATGTAAATATCTGGTAAGATTAAGGGAAAAATATTTTAGAATATCAAGATCATAGGTTACTTCTCGAAATCATAAAAATAAAGAAATAAATAGAACACAGATAGCCAATACAAAACCTAAGAATTACCAATGAGGAAGAATTTAAACTCAGAATTCCAACACTAACATATTGCCAGAAATAATTCAAGAACAACAAATAGAAGCATAACTTTATGAAGCAAGCTAACCTTTTTCCATGAATCAGATGTAAAAATAACAACTTTGGCCATTATCGAATTGCTCCCAATTAAGCTTCCTTTTCCTGAGAAAAGAAATCTTTTTCTACGAACTTTTATATATGTACCAAGAACAAATAACAAAATTGCAAAGAACATATCATAAATCAACGTAATAGAGTAGTCCACCTATCTTTCATTTATGGAGTAAAAATCCTAGCATAAAAACAAATAAATAAAGCACAAATCTTCAATCCCGGCCAAAGAAGAAACAAAAAAAAAAGGCCAAATCACAAATCTTCAATCCCAACCCTATCAATTATAAATGCGCACAACATGATCCAACTTGATCTTCATTTAAGGTTTCGCAGCTAGCTTATTGTCCCTGGAAGTTGATGGTTGTCTCTACTACAACAATGAACATATACTAAACAACCATAAAATATCAGATTAACGGACATTTTTTTTCAACCCAACCAAATTGAAGTTGTCGTCGAATTTATGATACAGAATCCACTCAAGAAAAATTCAGAAAAAGATGTAAAAATCATACCTTTAAAAAAGCACTGAGATTGGCAAAAACCGCCAAAACTTCCTTCGCTTCCAAGCTGAAGTATGGAGATGAAGGATGATGAGAATTCCAAATAAATTTCACAACCAACTAAAGCAATTGGCTATTGTCTACAGTTTGCTAACGATTACAGAATATGAAAACCTTCGTAAATTGATCTTCAAAAATCAAACATTCAGATTAAAGATAGTCGGAACCGGTGCGAGCTTGGTGTTGGGGCGTGACCAAGAGTCTGAAAATAACTCCAACACCTTCTCCCATTTGCCGGACTAAGAATTTGGAATCTACTTTGTGTTCTTTCATCACTATAATTCACCAAATTCAAAATCATTAAAAAGAATCCTTCAAAAAAAAAAACCCTAATCTAACAACCCCAAACTAATCGATGGCACTGGAATCAAAAGCAACACGATGGCTAAGTTCAGACCGAAGAAGATGAAATAAATTACTCCAAAAAATATGAAAGATTGGCTCTTTTAGAGAGGAGCCACGGTTGAGAAAATTTGCAAAAAAAAAAATCGTAATCATCTGGACAGAAATTGGAAAAGGATACAAAAGAAAAAAATTTACCCATGAAATTCCAAAAATCAGAGTTTTATGTAGCCATTAGGCTTCTTTTTATTCAGGCCAAAAAGGAATCTACTCCGAAGCGGCATTGGAGCCGACTTTCTTTTGGATCTCAACGAAATCGTAATCGTCAAATCCACCGCCGGCTACATAAAGGCCGAGATCTCTCCGGTCGAACTCATCAACCATTGTCACAAACTTGTAATTCCTCAGTCTGTGCTCCCCCGCCGGTGATGATGAACCCAGTAACGTGTACGGGTCGGAGCCAAATATGGGAGGAGAAATCAGGAACAGACAGGACATTGAATTTTTTCTTCTTTTGAAAACTGAATTTGATTATGAATGGTGGATTTGATTGGAGAAAATAATTTGGAAAATTAATTAGTTAGAGTGATTTGTGGGAAGTCAGTAAATACATACGGCTGAGAGTGGGGGGACTTATTATAGAGATAACTAGACTGATTATTCTCTCTTAAAATAAGGGATGATTTATTTTCAAACTTTAATTAATTTGAACTGATTCATGTGCTAGAAAGTAGGCTTTCTCCCGAACCTCTGTTTAACTAAAATTTGCTGCTCACTCGTGAAGTCACGTGTCCACATTTTGTAGCTTCGGTTTTGTACTGTAAATGGTTTTGGAGAGAAAATTTTTTTTATGGTGCTGACACTGTCCAAAATGTTTGTTGCTTTAAGTAAGTACACTAGATAAGAGTAGTAATACATGTAGGAAAAATTTAAAAGGAAAAACTATAGGGAATGATGTGTCAATATCAAAACTATGCACTAACCTTAAATGTTTAAACCCAAATGAAAAGTGTTAAAAATGAATAATTATTATTCATTCCTTGTCAAAATTCCCTGTTAAATTTCCTTGCACAAATCAATATTCTTAAAAGTAATAACAATTCCAAAAATGATTCCCTATCATCATTATTAGCTAACATCCTGCCAAACTAACACTCACGATCTAAATTTAATTTTCTCCAAATATAAAAACATCTTTTCATAATCTAAATCTCAAAACCTCCTCTACTGTCTCCTAAGCATCACCAATTTTGAGAAGATTTGAGAATTAAGATTTGATAAGGAATAGAGACTGATGATGTAATATGACAACACAAAGACGCTAGCAAGAAAAATTCAATTTCGGTACTAGAACAAAATAATGACGCAAAATCCAATTCCGCAATATGGTATTCTCATCATCCCACAAATTCTCATTCCATTGTAACCATTTTCTTATCCTAAGATGAAAACATTTTTTTCGGGTATATTGAAATTGCTAACACTATTAATCTTGAAGTTGAGAGCAGCAAACGAGTTCCCCAAGACCAGCGAATTGATGTTTTGTCATGAAACATAACCAGGATAGTTGTGCATTGGCTAATTACAACAACCAAAACAAAACACCATCAGCGAGGCGAGCAGTGCCCAGGGCTATGAGTGCACCCACAGAGTAAGATGCCAAAGAAGGTGTTGGATACGAGCACAACTAGTAGTTCAAATGACTTGCAAGTTCAACATTAACATCCCTTTATACCTCTTGAAAGCAGCTGCCACTTAAGCCATGTGGCAGCTGCATAGAAGCTATTTTCCCGCTCAAAACAAAGACCCAAAGCTATGCCGTTTCCGTTCTAAAAAAAAGCACACAAATTCAATCCTCTGATTTTCCTACCGAAATTAGCCGATAATAATTTAACATTAAGCATTCAAACTTCACAAATCTCTCAATTCAGCTAATACACTCAAATCAACATTACTTCATATTCAAAAAATCCTTCAAATTAGGGCTAACAGTCACGTCTCACACAAATACACTCTTCTTAATCAGATTTAATTCTTAAAAGGAAAATCATCGCTACCATTCTCATCTTTTGATTTCTCTTCTCATCCGTCTTGGCATCTGTCATAGAAATATCCCTAATTAGAGTTTGAAACCAACTAAAGATGGCAGTGAAAAAGGTAGATAATAGACATGGAATCAAGAAATAGCATCGGTCATAGACAAAATTTCTAACGATTAAAAATCTGGATGGACGGCCAGTCAATTGCCAACCAATGAAAGATGTGGTTTCAGTAAACAATAATGAATGAAAAGATCAACTCTCAAAGAGAATACAGGCTACCGGAAAAAGGAAGAGATATCCACTATATGGCTTGAATAAACCCTTCAGCCACAAAAAGATCACCATAGCTGCAGCCAGTGGAAGAAGGTTAGGACACTTAGTAATTTACAGGTTTTGTTTATTTGTTTATTTGTTTTTTAAGCAGTGAAATCAACAAACAATTACATGTGCAATATCTTAATATCGAATTGAACGGCTTATAGATAAGAAAAGATGATAATAACGGTGAAGATGATAGAATTCAGATTCAAGTTTTTATTGGCATGGTTTCCTTTTAAGAAAGCAATGCTTTACACCTTTTGATTGGTAATTAATTTTGCTTCTTTAGTTATGCCTTTAGCCTGGTCATCCATTTCGTTTATTTAGTCATTACCTACTTGATTATGCTTTTCTTTTAAGGTTGCTATTTGGATTTTGGATGCAAAGATTTCCTTTTTATTTTATTTTAGTTAGTTCCGTTTGGTGTTACTTTTGATTCAAAGTTGTTTTGCCATGTGCTAGATTTTTATATTTAAGAATATAAAATAGGAGCCTAGGGAAGTGCTTGGTTCGGTGCAAGATTGGTCTCTGTTGTGGAAACAAATTAAAAGGTATTAACTTTTTTGATTTTTTGATTTCTGAGTTTCAACTAACGACATTCCTTCTTTTTCTTTTTTTTTTTCCTGCACATGAGACATAGTTTTCATATGTGTTGGTGTAAATTTAGTTTTTCCCTTGGCATGGAATTATTTTTCCAAGTTATGGTTTTCGTCTTAAATAGAAATTGAAGAAAATTCAATGTCGTTTCTGTGCCAATGTATTGAATGATAAAATAAGGTTTCCCTTTCTAATGATGTTGGAATGAATTAAAAAAAAAGGTACATATATGAAGGCAAATAACAAAAGATGCACAAAAAATGCTCTTCATAGTAGTATTAATTATTTTCGAATGATCTAGCTTAACGTAGTGTGGCTGTCCTATTTTTTTGAAATTTTATGGAATTCCCTAAATGAAACTCCAGGATTTTATTTCCGACTTTTGGTTTTGACGTGATTAGAAACAGTGTTTCTACTTGCAGTTCTTTCTGGCAATAAAGAGTTTTAAAGCTGTTAGGAAGTTATTTCATGTACTATTAGGGACAGTAGTAGCCCTTGGTTTACACGGGTAGTAATCTTCTTCTTTTACTCAATTTTTCAGAGTATTGTAGTAGGTTGAAGTAAAAAGAGAATCTCATTAAAAGATTCAAATTATGTGAGCGAGGATAAGTCAATGGAAGCATTGGCCAAAAGCGGTTGTGGGAAATCATCATTTGGAAGTGTGAAATGCGAATATAAACCAACTCCAATTAGGATTGAAGGTTTCAAATGTCGGGGAACTCAAACTTTAGCATAAGACTACTATATCATGGATGTCAGCTTGGAATTTGAGGGAAAGAGAAGAATTGTGGGTCAAAACTGATAGACTTTCATGAAGACTAAGAACTAAGTACATGTAAAATTTTTTATGACTAATTATAGATATTACTAATGTTTTGAAATTTACTAGCAAATAGTCTGCCAAACAAAAGTTATTGAAATAGTTCCACTTCCAAAAAATCAAAAGTCGGCCGGGCATTTGCCTGGGCTGAGACTCTAGTTATTGTTATCAAAGCAATTATCTGTTTGAACACATACAAAAGAGGAAAGCACCATAATACTAAAGGGAGTATTGGCGGATAAATTCCAATACCCTAAACCCTCTACTAGCCAATTCATCCTAAACTTTTAAAATGGAGTAATTATATCCCAAAGTTTGTAAAATTGAGCGCAACCGCCCCATGACATGAAACAAGACAAAATTGACCTGGTACAACAGTTGAAAATTCTCTCTCTCTCTCTCTCTCTCTCTCTCTCTCTCTCTCTCTCTCTCAATTTTTAATATTTTTTAATAAAATTTTTCCGAACCTGGTTTTGATCTTATTATGAAGAAGTAATTAGTTTTCCTTATTTTTAAAATTTTTTTTATATCTAAATAATGCATGGTGAATTTTGATTCCATATGTTTTAGGCATAAATTGAAACTTTTACCTATGTTTGGATCGTTATTCAGTGTGTAATTTTAAGTATTTCTCGTATTCGAGATTGTAAAAATGAATATTGAAAATTTAAAAGATATACTGAAATTGGATATTTATTAATAAGCTATTATGAAAAAATCATCAAAAAAATATTCCAAACAGATTCTTTTATTCGGTAACAGTAATGGTATTGGGAGAGATAAGGCGATGGAATGACATAATTAATCAGACTAGATAAAAAGAAAAAAATATAAAAATAAAAAAAGGAATAAGTGGCAAAAGAAATCAATACCGAACTAAGTAAAATTTATGAAACTAAGTAAAGTTTACCTGTTGCTCTAGGTTAACAATAGGTCATGGGACGGTTGCGCTGAATTTTAGAAACCATGGGATATAATTACTCAATTTTAAAAGTTTGAGATGGATTGGCTAGTAGAGGATAAACGTTGGGATGTATCCGCCAATATTCCCTAATACTAAGTACCAAATGCTCTGCATCTCTATCATCAAAGTCATTTTAGAAGTTATTGTATATAATTTTTTGGGGGGATTGATGTTATATGTTATTATTTTTTTAAAGATTATTTATAGGAAAGATAGTGATTTGTGCAGGGAAATTTTAAAGGGAATAAATCTTAACCATTCATTTTTAACACTTTCAATTTGGGGTTTAACCATTTAAGGTTAGGGCCTAATTTTGATGATTGACACATCATTTACTGTAAGTTTTTCATGTAAACTTTCCCTGCATGTATTACTACTCTACTTATAACTAGATGTTTGGCCTAGGCAGATGCCCGGGCGCCCCTTCTAAATTACTATTTTATTAAAATCTAATCGAATTACTATTTTTTGAGGAATTAATTTGGCGTATATATCATTTATGCTATGGTTTGGGGCTTAAAAAAATATACCTATAAATCTGAGGTTATAAGGGAATAATAAGTAATTAGTTTATAAGGCATTATTCTTAATAGCTGGATTTAGGTATTTTTATTTTTTGTTTATATTAAGCCTGCAAAACTATACGATTGGACATTTGAATTTGAATTAATTTATCCATTCGTTTGAAATGTAACTGATCCTTATTTGTAGTAAAACATGTGTTTTTTTAAAAAATATAACTTCTAATTAAAAGAGACTTACACGTGGCAAAAAGACTCCTGAAATCTGAAATATGGTGCATTGGAGCCAAAACAGATGCATACGTAGTTGCCACGTAAGCTTCATGTCTTCTGCTTTAATAGGGTAAAAGGGATTCGTGCATAGATTTAATGAAAGATTTGGAATGAAACAACTTTTAAGGATTTAATGACACTTGGAATTTTATATGAAAATTGGTGATTTTTTTTTTTTTTTGTATTGGTATATATAGAATTACTTTTCCGATATGTTTTTTTTTATTACCAATGTAACTACACCTTATTACATTTTCAACCAAAAGTACACAATGAGAACATGATTCAAATAGCATAATAGAGTTAAATTTTACCATTTTCTCTCTTTTTTTGATGATTTCCTTCCATTTCAAATTTCCAACATTATGTTGCTGCTCTAAAAATATTTTCCACAGTATGAAAGTTTTGATGCCTCTTGATTTTAGGATTAAATGAAAAATATTAAATCCAATTTTTGTTAGAAAAAAAAATACTAAAAAAAACTCAATAAGTATATGCTATCAATTATTTAATATCTAAATGAAATAATCCAATTTATGCGAGAATAAATATGTATTGGATGATGATTTATCATCTTTATGTTGTGATAAAATTAAAAAAAAATAAACGTAAGACTCCATCCGTTAAGTAGTATCAGTAGTTATATTTTTAAGATTAAATAGCATTTAATTTATTTTGGGACAAAAGGAGCAGAAGTAACACGTACATCCTATATATGTAGCAATCCAGCCCAATCGCTTTATTGGTATTGAACTTAATACATATATTTTGATAAATATCAATTGTGTTCTTTACTTTTATTATAAAGAATGAATGTTACTCGTATACATATATATGTAATCAACTTTGATTTTTTTTAGTACATATAATAAGAAGTACTTGGTCCGTCATAGAATTTTTTTTCCCTTTTTTTTAATTTTAATAATGGCTATAAAATTGAATGTTAAAAATTCTCAAAATAGGAAAAATCATATATGCGACTTATTAATTTTATTAGGGAAGTGGAACTCTGGAAGTGTATAAATACATAGTTATCATAGTGCATGAACCCTAAATTTTCAGTAAGGAGGTTGTTTGTGGTAAAGATTCTTTGGAAAATTCCACCAAGAAAAAGGAAAAGATAAAAAGGTAAAAAAGATTCTTTGGAAAAGGTCAAATGATGTGTCAGTAAGTACCGTCTATATAGATTTTATTAGGTTCTTGGCATGTGCATTTGCACGGGTTTGGCCTTAACATTCATGCATTTTATTATTATCTAACTAAAGTTAAATAGAGACTGATTTGGGAGTTTAGCGATCGTAGTATGTTTTTTCAATGGTGTCATTATAAATGGTATAATTATGAAATTATTATAGGTGAATAAATCTTCACAAAGGTAATACATTTAGTGTAGAAATATAATCTTCATAGTAAACTTTGCGTATATACAAATTATCATTGATATAATAGTTATGAAAAGCAAAAAGTTCAATTTGGCCTAAGTGATCATACTCATACCATCACATAAGGTTCGATGATTTTTTAAATTCGTAATGCTTACATAAATGGTTAGGAAAAGGGCAAAACCCAACTATAATGCCACATGACTAACCAGGAGGAAGAATTGTTTGTTCACATTATTGAATGATATCATGAAATTCATTTCAGTCATGACTAACCAGGAGGAAGAATTGTTGTTTACGTTATTGAATCATATCATGCAATCAAATTCATTTCAATCATTACTAACCTTAACAACAATGCAAGTTCCATGGAAAACTATTTTAGCTGTGGAAAGTACTAAATCACCATGGTTAACAAGAACCTTAGAGTACCAATTGAGGAAAAGCTTCCCATAGTCATCATCATAATCTCCTCCATCACAAAAAAAGACCCCGTTTCATGCGGCAGAGAATTGTAAGAACCATCATTAACAGGATGACGATTCAAAGAATCATGTCCCTCGGTAAAAGCTGCCCTTCTCAGGCTTCCCTTCAAGTATTCATCATAACACTTTAGATGAAAAAGGACAAACAGATTGTTCAATAATGAATGTGAAACAGATTAGCTCCATATCAAGTTTTAAGAAAAGTTGAAAACACCAACTACCAATTCCCCTACCAGAAGAGAGACATAACAATGGCTTGCTATCAATTGCAAGAGCTTTACCAACATCGATTTGAGAGTAAAACTTAAAAGCACTCAGGTCAAGCAAACTGGTAGAATGAATTTAAATGTCAAATATTACGAACTTAGAGTTTCAAACATGAAACATGAGGCAATTGAATTTTTTGGTATTTTCCACCTTAAAATAAATGAAAGTACTTCATACGAGAAACAAAAATGATATATAAATAGAATCTAGAGAGGAAGCAGTAGCATGATGCCACTTAAAATACCAAAACAGGTCACCCCCACTCTCACTGTCGTTTAAGTTCATCCTATCCTTCAAAGCAAGACAAAAGCAAAAAAGTATAAAGGACTCTTCTAATTATCTTTGCTAGAGTACATTCAACATAGCAAAAGACTACCTAGTGAAACAATTCAAAAATTCCATTGTCCATTCCATCCTTAAATACAAAGCTAAGTAGATAAATTACTTGAAATTTGCCAATCCTAGGGAACTTCCAGCCACGCCTTACGGAAAATGAGGGGTATCGTAGCTCCCCGGATGGACCTAGTCTAATTACCACCATGGTGATCACACCACCCTTAAAAAACTCGTCAAATTCAATATAAAAACTTCTCATAAAGTTGAGATAGACCTACATCACAATTTAACCACCGAAATCAGAAAAATCCAAAGGTACTAAATAACAATAAATAGAGCAACTCAACACATAAAAAAATCACAATAACCGCCATCTCTTGTAATAGCAAACATGATATTTTGTGTGTTATTTGAAAAGAGTAATCTCGGAAGGATAATGATGGAGGACACGACTATCCATAAGAAGAACATAATTTTAGCTTCAGTTTGTAATAGTCCAAAAACAATAAGTAGATAATAAATTCATAAATGATGCCTGAATATTTGCAAAAATAAATTGATTTACAATCGAACAAGTATATATGAGTTGGGAATGAATAGAATACCTCAATAGCACTATGGCCTTGTAACATCTTTTCTTGATCAATTCCCCGTGATATACATTCTTGGATCAGGTTCCCTGATCGATCTCAGTGCTTGCTTCCTGACTTATCAGTAAAGAACAAATGAGGATTGTTCAAGCCAATATTAGTTATCCATTTAGGCAGCGGAATGCAAACATCGCCAATGAAATCGCCACCAAATTCATGGAAAGACATTACAATCTCATACAAATCAGAACCTGTTTTAGCAAGACTTGAACAGAGTACTCATAAGACATTTGGGGGGGATAAAAATAATAAAGCATAAGGCGGAATAATAATTGGAAAATAACGCTCAAGGCTGTTTTCTTTTTGCTGATAATGTGGAGCATTGAAACTAAAGATGCTTTAATTTGATCTCTATATTAATATTTCAGCATATAACCATTCAATGAAATAATGTTGAATGGTCAAAGCCAGACCAGATTTGAACTTTCAGTATAGAACTGAAGGATCATACTAACGAGCTGGTCAATTCTGGAGTTAAACAAACCTGAACCCACAATGCATATTCTTCCATGAATAATAAGGAAAATAAAGCATAAGGCTATTTTCATTTTGCTGATAATGTGGAGGATTGAAGTTAATGATACTTTAATTTGATCTCTCTATTAATATTTTAGCATGCAACATTTCAGATAAATAATACTAAATGGTCAAAGCCATATCAGATTTGAAATTTCAACATAGAACCGAAGGATCATACGGACTAGTTGGTCACTTCTGGGGTTAAACAAACCTTAACCCAGAATGCATATTCTTCCATGAATAATAAATTATTGATTACGAGTTTGATCTTCTTAACTAGTGACTTGCCTAGATTAAACCAACAATAATAGCAACGAAGCATCCTTTTTCATGATGAGGAATGGGTAGTATGTAATCTTACCTGCAATTGCAGTCCAAGTTCACGAACAATTTTGAACACCTGTTTGTACCCTTTCCAGTAGTACTCTCACGGAGAGGATGCTTTCACGACACCCAAAACCACTCAACCATAGGACCATCCACCTCATTGGACTTCAAGGTTCTCAGTTGTTGTGCTATACCATCTGGATCAACAATCTCGAACTTCATATTGACGATATGCTAAGGTAAAAGAACATATACGAGAAGACATGGAGTACTAGCAAAACTATGCTTCAACTACTGGAAATGCTTGTCAATAGAGTATAAGGAGGCTCCCAAGAGTAATGAGTATAGCTCGATTGTTTCTTTGGCCCATTTCCGCCATTATACCTCCCCATTGGAGGCATAGTCAGAGTAAGCCGTGAAATCTACCAATTCATTCTCGATCTCATGGTGCAACATTCTTATAAAAATCGGTAACTTTGGATTGCGATGGTTCTCAATTTTGGTAATGAAATGAATGCTTTTAATGAGCCCCTAATATTAGACTTTTAAAAAAAATGGAAAGGTTAGGAAGATGTTCAGGTTTCATCTAACACAAAAATACTCAA
This sequence comes from Oldenlandia corymbosa var. corymbosa, assembly GCA_949775105.1. Taxonomy (NCBI): domain Eukaryota; kingdom Viridiplantae; phylum Streptophyta; class Magnoliopsida; order Gentianales; family Rubiaceae; genus Oldenlandia; species Oldenlandia corymbosa. The sequence goes on from OX459124.1 coordinate 9,129,592, forward strand.
GGGGTATACCCAAGAGAAATGTTTTGAGCTAGCCAGTGCTAGATAATACAATACACCCAAGGGGTATATCCAAGGGATGAAAATATATACCATCCAGTTCCCTAGTATCGCTCTTCCCTGTTTTTATTGCATTTATAAAAAAGAGAAGCCAATGTCAGAGTATATTCTAACCCTTTATAAAGCTATTAATTTTAGCTATGTAAATACGGGAAAGACGATTGATCTAAAATCAAAAGTCCCCTCAAAAAGCTTGGTAGTAATGAAAAACTATTGAAGATCTCAATATTAGACTAACATATCTCCCCTAATATTATACTTTACATCTCTCTGCACGAGATAGATTTAAGAGTCAAATAAAGGAAAAACTAACATTTGATGGAAGAAAAATACAATGTCTAAAACACAATACAATGTCTAAGGGGAAAAAAAAGCAGAAACTCAATAGTTTCTCCAAATACATCCCTCTACATCTGGCATGTGTTGAAAACTACTGCTCTCTTATTCAATAAATTTCCTTGACATCAGAGTACGTTCATGCTTCATTCATGTACTATCTTCTAGGGTTGTTGATGATGATGATAAGAAGTAAAGTTGAAGGCGGTCATAAAGTCATTCTTACAAGCAATGTCAATGTCATCTAGAACTTTTCATTTTAAGCACATCATCATCATGGTTATCCAAACTCATGAAATTGTTAGGATTGCACCATCATTTATTGTGGAAATTTAAAATACCTGAAAGAGTGTGGGTTAAATTTGGTCAAGGAATTAGAGAAATTTCAAGAGATACTCTTTTTAGCAAATTCTTGATAAATTTCATTTTTTTTCATTCTTTGGCAATTTTCATCGAATTATTTTGAAGATTTTATCTCTAATTGAACATCAATATTATTAGTGTTTCTTATTTCCAATTTTTATACATAATGATACTCATACAATGAATGATGCTTCCTTGGATGAATAACGGTGTGTTTTTGGAGAATGTTGGTTATGTGATACTCACGCAGGATAAATATTGTTTTTTTTTTAGGTTGGTTCTTTGTTCCTTCACTCAAATTAATGTTCATATAATTTTGGATGAATATTGTTTGTTTTAAGGATAAATATCAAAACTTTTCTGGATGAATAATTGGTTCGTGGAGCAGTGCATTGTTAGATGAATAATATGTGTGTGTATTGAATGAATAACATATATGTAGTTTAATAATGAACAACATATAAAGATTGCATGACTAAATTGTTTGTTAACGATGAATTTGAAAAATTGTATGTAGTTTAATCAATGAATAATGACTTTTTAAGGCTAAATGTCAAAACTTGTCTAGATGAATAATATTATCAAATGATTTATTCGATCCGTATCTTTCTACCCCCAGGGTTCGGGGCATCCCCATATAGGTTTGAATCTTTGGCGGTTTAAGATTTATAGTTTACAATTTGGGGTTTACACATCTCCAAACGGTTAGGGTTTATTGGCAGGCGAAATCGCACTTGTGAATTTAAGCATTTTTATTAGGTTAGCCTAATTTAAATTCTTATATTTGATTTGCATTTTCTTTCTCCGTGGGTTTAAGGTTTACGTATCCACAAAATAATGATCTAGTAGTAGTTTAGGGTTTAGGATTTAGGGTTGGGGTTTTCTTTGTCCCCACAAAGCAAATTTATTAAATCATGTTCAAACATGGTAGCCTGGATGGTGGCTGACACAAAGAAGAACATAAGCATCTGATAAAGCAAATACATGATCAACTCCAAGACAAGTGCAATGAAACCATTCTTCACATCCTAACACTAAGCCATGGGTTGTGTGGGATCATTGACTATATTGCAATTGCAGATGTATAGTTCATTGTCAAGGTAAGTAATTTTTTCATTGTGCCAATTAAAGAAATACCTTGAAAAAACATCAGTAACCCCAAACTATTGCAAAGTAAAGAACTTGTCTAGACTATGTATACGGACCAAATCAGGTATATTTGAGCTCGGTATCCAACCTACCCGAATAGACACCAAATACTCTTCCAAAGACTGATGAGGAAACAGGTCTCCAATTTCATCAATAGGATAATAAAGATAATATTGGCTTGCAAAGGAAGAGCTGAATCTAACCCGATTACTTGGGCAATAAAAGGATGATTCACATTTGCGGTTCATTCGAATCTTATTTTTTATGAATAATATATATGTATATATATATATATATAGAATGAATAAAGAATGTTTCAAGGATAAATATAAAAAATTTGTCTAGATGAATAAATTGGATAAATATAAATGGATATATATATAGTATGTATAGATTGAATGAATAAAGTATGTATAGATTGAATAAATGAAGCATGTTTCAAGAATAAATATGAAAAATTTGTCTGGATAATAAAGCTCCAGTTGGAGAAGTTTTTTCAAAAGCTTCTCAAATAGGTCTTTTTGAAAGAAAAATTTAGAAAGTATTTTTTGAGAAAAAAAAATGTTTTGGACACAAAAACTTGTAGTAGTTAAAAGTATTAAAAATCATTTGGATTATAACTTTTTCAAAGTAACTTTATGAAAAAATAGTTAATGAATTTTTTAAAAAATGTCCTTTTTTTGCACAAATGTTAATTTTATTATTTACTTTTCTTTTTTAAATTTTTTTACCGCTCACAATTGTATTTTTATTTCATTTTTTCCAGCATACCGTTCAACATAAAATAAAATTAGAGTGCAATTTTAAGATCATTGTAATTAAATTAAATGCATCATATTAATGTAACTATAACAAGTTTGAAACGTTTCAATTGGCAAATAAACATCTCATTGATATGCACGAACTATTGCACCTATTACTCCTATCCCTGCTAAAGTAAATGATTATTGGCAAAAGATTTTTAGTTAACAACTAAAGATTCTGTAACTCAAATAGAATAAAAACTAGTTCTTTGTACTATAAATTTAAAAAAAATATGAAAGTCATCCCGTTATAATTAACCATACATGTCATGATCGGTGATCTCTTCCTCTTAACTCTTACAAACGATCTAGGCATCTCTCAATTGAATACTCTTCAACTGTCAAGCTTTGAGTTGTTTGGATATTGTACTTCTTTACCTTTGCAAGAGTAGCCTCGGTGGCAGCCTCCCAGTAAGTATTTTTCTTTTGTATCCCCATTGACAACATTCTTCTTTCTCGAATCTCCTTCTCTAATACTACTGTTATTAATCTGCCTCTTACAAACGCCAGTAAATGGAAAAGAGGACATCAATGGCCAGATTCACATATACAGATTTACTATATAGGAACCAAACATATTGATAAGAATTACGGAGCTTCCCATTGAAATTATTCTAAATTGAAGGAATCAAAAGTACTCTTGTCAATAGTAGGACCAAGATTATTTCCTTTCAATAACAAGAGAAGGTTTGTTGTGAGGAGTTGGCCTTCAGTGAAGGAGTTTTCATCTCAAACTGTTGAAGGAGGCAATGAAGAAGAGTCGCTTAATCATCAAAGTGAAGATCAAGTATCAAATGAATAAAACGATGGGTTTGATGAAAATTGGGATTCTACTGATGATTAAAGTGAAATCTAGAGGAGATGTCGTGGAACTCAGTGCTGGTGAGTTTGTTCCAAGGAATAGGCGCAAGGAGAGCATGGAAGATACACACTCTTGTGTGTAGGAATCACTTCATTGGGGTTTGAGGAGTATTTAGGTCCATGCGAGTTGTCCGTAGTGATCATATCCACCTCAAAATTGAAGTTGAAGATATAGATGGTGGGTGCTGAGTTCACCAAAAATAATACTAGCTGGATTATGGATTTGCAGATAATGGAAGCTAGGTCATTCCCACAGGGACAGCTAAATTACCAATTTGTTGCTAAAAGACTACCTGTTCAAGCAAGGGTCACTCAGGGGAATGGAAACGTTCACTCAGGGGAGTACAGTCCAAGGGTGTTCATCTCCTCTACCTGTTGCAACAGTTGTAATTTGCACTTAATGGTTAAGTTCTTGTTCATTCAGCTCAGGATTAACTCTAAGTCAGTTCCCATTTTTCCTAGAGTCATCTTTGTAACTTTAACAATCTATTTTCCAATGATTGAGTCCAGTTATAAAGTCATTAAGAGCTACGGCTTATATGAATGCTCATGTTCACTAAGTATATTCCTATCTTAGTTAAAGCCATAGATTGCTACCTCTATGTCACAAGTTAAAGTTGAAATAGTCCAAACCAAGTTTATCTTTCCAGATTTCCCTTAGTTCTAGCATGCATTCAATTAGAGATCAAGTAATTGAATGTAGAAATACTTTCAACTTCAAAACAAAGAACAGAACCAGTGCATCACAAAAACTACAACATAGGTTGAGGAGATTAAACCCTGGAAGCTGTTTAGCTACTCATACTGGTTGATGCTACAACTACTACTTCAACAGACATCATAGAAGTAAGCATCAATGGAAAGAAATACAAGCTAATAGTTTAAGAGAAGAAGACAGCTTATGCAGTTCAGAGGTCACTCCTGGGAGTGACAGGATTCACTCAGAGGACTGAAGCAATGACTGAGATGGCTGTTCTTCAACTTGGCTTCCTTACTGAGTTGTTGCTGTTCTTCCTTCCTTCTTGCCTTCTTCTGGAGTTTTTCTGTGTGTTCTTGGCAACTGAAAGGTGTGGCCAGAGATGATTGTTCTGTGTATGCATCTCCCCTTTTATACTGCTGAATGCTGGTCCTTCTTCCAAGAGCACCTCCCCATGCCTATATATTTTTTATTCTCCCCAATGTCTTTTATCTTGGACTGGTCTTTTGCTCTCCTTCCAGAAGTGGTATCAGTTATGGCATTGATCAGCTTGGGAGGTTGGTTTGTCGGCCAAGGGGACAAGCATGCCCTTGGGTTCTTAAGGAGAGACAACTTCATTAATTGTGTGTAGAAGATGTCTTTGACCAACTTAGCAAAATTTGAATTCATTAGCTCATTTTTTGTCTCAGCAGCCCTCCTTTTTCAACAATTGTTCACTCAGGTCCCTTCCTATGCAAAAACATGAAAACTAGTTAAGTATTATGGACTTATTCAAAAAATTGCCCCTTATTTTTCATTAAATTCAGAGTAAATGGTAATGTTTTTGTGTAACAAATTAACCACTATCAATAGACAAAGAGTATCAAGAGGAGGATGACCGATGGTGTCTTACAAGGGTGTTTTACTCTTTATTACTTTGATAGTTGAAAGAGTCCGTAAATAGATAATATTCTCTTACCTAGCGTCAATAAATTGAATTACCATTGAGTTAAATTGAGTAATAATGGCCGGCCCTAGTAGGTTAAATCATTAAGGTTATTTATGTCTTCTTGTTATGAAAATAAGTAGGGTTTACTACTGTATTTATTAATTAAGTTAGAGTATAATTAGAGCTAGAGTCAAAGTTGACTTCGTCTTTCCTTCCTGTGTGTTGGATCGAGAAGGGAGAAAGGGAAAGAGTCCTTTTCTTTAGCCTAAAGTAGGTTCACTTCTTGAAGAGTAAGAAACCTTGCCTATATAAAGGCATGGCCGAACTCCAATGTAGAGTGTCAATATGGAATCAAAACTTTTGTGAGTCTTATGACTTTCTAATGAAATATCATCATTTGATGGTTTTCTTACAATGGAGTTTTGTCCGTTGTGTTGGAGAGATTGTACAGTTAGTCAATTTTTTTTTATCTTTGAGATCCAACGGAGCATATCTTAGAGTAAAAATCGATTTATTATGTTATCTTTTGCGTGATTTAATTGTTTTAAAACTAATAGTCTTGTTTGTGAATTGATTCAGTGTCGATTGGTTATAGCTTTCTTTAGCTCATGTTATTCAAATTTCTTATGATATTTATGCATGAGATGCCATGTTGAGTTTGTCTATTTATAGATAGGTTTTCTTGGAAATAGTATATCGATTTATGTGTTTGCATACTTGTTACCTTAGTTGCGAATAGTTCTATTTGAATAGTATTGTTTATAGTTGAGTAGTGATTTGCTCATTGCATGTGCTGACAATTACATAGGTGATTGTTCGATTACATTGAAGGGTTCTATCTTGAAGATTATGGACTTAATACAAGCATGGTACTCGGTTGGAAGTTTCACCACAGTTAAAAAAGCAACAATAATGATAACCCCATCTTTAGTAATATCGGTGATATGGAAGCTACAAAACAAATGCATCTATGATGGCATGCCTTTTTCCTTGGATAAGACATTCACGAAATTCGAACTAACATCTCTATGATTTGAAGTGTTCACGACTTGCAAGAAAAAACAATCATTGAAAAGAAGAAAATGGAAGACATCTTCAAGATTAAAGTTTCAACAATAAAGAAGTTAGCTCCTTATGTAGGTTGCCACCAAAACCGGATGAAATAGTTTTAAATACTGATGGTTCAGCTTTGGGAGCTCGTTGGGATGCTGGCTGGGGGTTTATTGTACGTATGAGCATGGTAATTTCATACGAGCAGCATGTAAGAACATTGGAGAGGATTTTAGCATTTCAGCTGAGATAGAAGCCATTTTTCAAGGCTTAAGATGGTGCAAGAACAAGGTTTTAGCAAAGTCAGAGCTCAAAAGAGAGTAGTAGAGTGGTTTAGCTCCTGCATAAGGGTAAGGATTTCCCATGGCGATACCATATTTCCTCCAAGTGAGATCAAACGAATCTTGAATCGTAATGGTTTTCAAGTTCAACATATTTTCCGCGAAACAAATTCTTTAATTGATAGACTTTTGAAACAAGCATCTGATGGGTGTCGAGACCAAAAAAAAAGACATGCTTAAAACCTATAGTAAGTGATAAGAAGGGTTGATCCCACAGAGACGGGAAACAACAAATGAAAATAGGGATCCAATGCAAGTTATGTAGTGTATGAACAGAATTGGACTTGGCCAAGCGAGTTTATGACTTGACAAAGTGATGGAAGCCTAGGGTCGTCCTCCTCTCTACTCTATATGCTTATGTGATGATTCAATTTGTCTTTATGTGGTATGACACTATGTTCAATCAGGCACATTAACACTATAAGGTTCCTTACGATATTCCAAATAGCAGTCATAGTAGCAACAAGCCCACTAACTCTCATTGTTAACTCCGGAATACTACTAAGCCATTAAGTTCCTAAGCCCTTATGATTGCCTCGTGCCAAACAACTAACTCTCGTTGTTGTTTGAAACCTTGGGCTGTTACCCCCTTGTCACCAGTTAATCTTAGATGTTCTAAGTTAAGTTTACCCTCACAGGTCTCCCTTAACATGCAAGCACATTTAGTTAAGTGGCTAATTCAACTAAGAGGATGATGAGTGCATTTTGTACTATGTTTTTGGGCACATATTTTGCCTCTTTATGCTTTAATTATAGGTCAATTAGGTTAGAATTTTATAATTATAGGCTAAATTAGTGACTTGTAGTAATCCAGGGGCTGAATTGCAAAAAGAACAAAAAGGTGGTCAGAAAGTGGCAAAAAGGTGAATTCGGGCCAAATTGGAAGATGTTGCAGGGACTGAAGTGCAAAGCCTCCAATCGACTGAAATTCGGCAGGAAGAAGAGGCAATTGGAGGAAGTCTTCGAAGCTAAGGAACAGGGGAAGGTGAAGAAGTGATGTTGCTGACACTATTTAGGGATTGATGTGCCTCAAAAGCTGATTAGAACAAACCAAATCCTTCAAAAGATGATTAGAGGTAAGGGGGAAGCTGAAGAAGTATGGGTCTCCTCTCTTTTGCTTAAACCCATCGGGTAAAGAGGAGACCAACTTGGCTAAGCAAGGATTTCTCCCCCAACCTCTATAAAAGGCAGCAGCAGCAAGAAGAAGAAGGCATCGAAGAACATCCGAATCAAAGTAGTAGAATAGATAGTGTAGTTTGGTTCAATAGTGTAAAAACAGAGACTAACTTTGGAAGGTAGACTCAAGGGTGTCTTTTGGGGAAGTGAGAAGTTGACTCTTCAAAGTCACCTGCACTTCTCCATACTCCCTGACTTTACTCTTCCCCTGTTTTCTGTACTATCTGTTATAACCATGAAGGAGTCTCAATACTTGAACTTTCTAGTGTTTGAGCTTCGCTCCATAAGTAGCTAAACTTATTTTCTAGGGTCTAATCCCTCTACTCTATATAAATATGTTTTGATTCATGCTCTCGGATGATATTTGTATGCTTAGTCTTAGATTTTTAATTATCCTTTTAGATTGAACAGGTCATTCAAACTAATTGTGCTTGTATGTTAGATCTGATTAGAACAAACCAAATCCCTCAAAAGATGATTAGAGGTAAGCGGGGAAGCTAAAGAAGTATGGGTCTCCTCTCTTTTGCTTAAACCCATCGGGTAAGAAGGAACCAACTTGGCTAAGCAAGATTTCTCCCCGCAACCTCTATAAAAGGCAGCAACAGCAAGAAGAAGAAGGCATCAAAGAACATCAGAATCAAAGTAGTAGAATAGTTAGTGTAGTTTAGTTCAATAGTGTAGAAACAGAGACTAACTTTGAAAGGTAGACTTAGGTGTGTCTCTTGGGGAAGTGAGAAGCTGACTCTTCAAAGTTAGCTGTACTTCACCACACTCCCTAACTTTACTCTTTCCCTGTTTTCTGTACTGTCGGTTTTAACCGTGAAGGAGTCTCAACACTTGAACTTTCTAGTGTTTGAGCTTTGCTCCATGAGTAGCTAAACTCATTTTCTAGGGTCTAATCCCTCTACACTATATAAATATGTTTTGATTCATGCTCTCCGATGATATTTGTATGCTTAGTTTTAGAGTTCTAATCATCCTTTTAGATTGAATAGGCCATTCAAACTAATTGTGCTTGCATTTTAGGGGAATCTCCGAAGGATAAACTTAACTTAGAATTTCTAAGATTAATCGGTGACGAGTGGATAATAGCCCAAGGTTTCAAACAACAACGGAATTTAGTTGTTTGGCACAAGGCAATCATAAGGATCGAAGATCTTATGGCTTAGTAGTATTCTGGAGTCAACAACGAAAGTTAGTGAGCTTGTTCCTGCTAGGACTGCTGTTTGGAATAACGAAAGTGACCTTACAGTGTTTATGTGCCTGATTGAATACAGTTTCATACCACATATAGAACCAAAAGAATCATTACATATGCATATAGAGTAGAGTAGAGGACGACCCTAGGATACTATCACTTTGCCAAGTGACAAACTCACTTCCCAATCTGTTGTTTTTACTTCTGCTTTGTGTTCTTGTTCTGAATCCCAATTTTCATTAAGTGTTTTCCGTCTCTGTGGGATCGACCCTTCTTATCACTTACTATAATTTTTAAGCAGGTTTATTTTGGTGGTATCGACACCCATCAAAAGATAATGAAAACTCTAAGACTAAGCACACAAATATCATCCCAGAGCTTGAATCAAAACATACTTATATAGAGTAGAGGGATTAGACCCTAGAAATGGGTTTAGCTACACATGGTAGGAAGCTCAAACACCATGGAATCAAGGTGGAGAGACTTCCTCATGGTTACAACAGAAAAGGTAGAAAACAGGGGAAGAACAAAGTCAGGGAGTGTGGTAAAGTGCAATTGACTTCACAGAGTCAGCTTCTCACTTCCCCAAGGGACACCCGTGGGTCTGCTTTCTTGACTTATGCTCTATTTCTAATCTACTGAACTAAGCTAACTCCAACTTCTAATCTTCTAACGCTTGTTGCCTTCTTCTTCTGCTGCTGGTTTATATAGAGGTTGGGGGAAGTAATCTTGCTTAGCCAAGTTGGCCTCCTCTTTACCCGATGGGTTTAAGCAAAAGAGAGGAGACCCATACTTCTTCACCTTCCCCCCTTACCTCTAATCATCTTTTGAAGGATATGGTTTGTTCTAATCAGCTTTAAGGCACATCAATCCCTCAATAGTGCCAGCAGCATCACTTCTTCACCTTCCCCTCTTCATTGAGAGGAGTCCCATACTTCTCAACTTCCCCCCTTACCTCTAATAATCTTTTGGACGGGATTTGGTTGATCTAATTCAGCTTTAAGGCACATCAACCTCTTCCCTTGTCAGCAGCATCACTTCACCACTTTCTCCTCTTCCTTAGCCTTGAGTCTTGGTTCAATTTGGCCTTCAATCAGCTCCTCTTCCCGCTGAATTCAGCCTCATTTCTGCCATTGCACTTCAGTCCAATCATCCACTTTCAATTGCGCCCAGAACTTCATCAAATTGTCACATTTTGACCACCTTTTCATGGATTTTTCAATTAAGTCCCTAGATCACCAAAAGTCACCAAATTAACCTATAAACATAAAATCCTAATCGAATTGACCTAAAAACTAAGTACAAAGAGGCAAATTATGTGTCTAAAAACATGCATAGATTGACACTCATCAACTCGCCTAAACTTGAAGAGTTCCTTGTCATCAAACAAACACAACATCTAACCCCCCATACTGACTCTAACATGAGAATGTAGTAAAGAAAACAATCAAAATTTTTGTCTCAGAAACAGGTCTCATCAGAGACAGGTTATACACTAAAGTTCAAAACCATATGAGCAAGACAGAAACTCACTTCCTAGTGTGTGTGTGTGATAGAATACGGAACAAAGAGTAGATTTTCCTTGTTAAGTTCAATTCAGCACAAGTAGACATTCTTGGATCTGTACCTATTTTTATTAGGTCTGCAACTAGGGTATTCTTACTAGAATTTAGACTAGGGCTTTCCTCTCTGAACTGCTGGCACAAATACTGCGTCTTTCACCCTCATACCATTTTCCACCTTGTCCAAGTTGGCTTTTCTTTTGGATCTTTTCCACTCATGCCTTTACCAAGCACATAGCACTTTTATCGTATTCTAAACATTTATATTTTTCAACTCACCAGGCCTGAGGACACTCCTCCCTTGGGTTGCCATGCCTCACCACTCAAGGTTTATAATGCCACATTAGGCACTCTGCCTATACTCCCTCAATTAGCTAAAAAGATAACCTCAGTTTAAACCACCAACTTTCCCTTTTTCCCAGGTATTTCAGACTAATACAAACCACTATGGGTTCGAATCGAGGCTGTCATAGTGCGTAGGGCTGTCTTAATCTATATCCAGGATTATAGTCCCCCAGGTTAACAAACAAGTGAGCTCTAGTACAGATCACAACAATGTAGGAAACTTTTCAAATTTTAAGCAATTAAGCCCAGAAAAACACTTTGTCAAGTGAAATTTATGCATAAGGAAGTGGAAATAAGTCTTGATTTTGATCAATCGATTTTCAAACAAGTGTTTAGCCAGATGTGAGCCTCAATTCTGTTTCATCCTTAACATTTGACTATCTACTTCACATGCATTCTCAATTTACATAAACACAGGAAGACTCTACAGATTCGATCACAGAAGAGAAATAGAACACAGGAAAATAGAAAAACCGGGCAAAGTGCCCAGAAACAGAAAAACACATATGCATAGACCTAAAAACAGAAACCTAAAAACTGACTTCACAGTCACCTCCCCCCCCCCCTCCCAAACTTAAAATTTAGCATTGTCCCCAATGCTAACAAAAAGAACAGAGAAGGAGATGAACAGAATGGACACAAAAGAAAAAAAAAATGTACAAAAAGAAAAAAAAAGGAAAAGAAACTGGTGACTTCCCTGATGATTATGGATTCATCCCATCAAACAGATAAGGTAGTGGACTTTGGTGCAAATTGCAGTCACTTGAGCACCCTATCTTCTCGTGGATATGCTTGATCATGGCTTCTTGCCCTACCGCCAGCCTATGCATATAGTCCATCAGGTACTTATGCTTCTTGAAATCTTCTTACCCTTGTGATTAGAGGTGGGTCTTCCCTAGGAGGCGGCTCCATGGCCTAGAAATTTATTCATGCAAATCAGCAGGAACAAACCTCACATCTGCTTTAGCACAAAGCATAGTGACCAGCACCAGGAAGTACCAACTTCTGACTGCTGGATCAGTGACGCATTGTCTCATCTGCTCCCTGATGATACTTTCCACATCGACGGGAGTAGAGGTGGTGATGGCATGGATGAGCAAAGCCCTCTCATAAGTCACAATCTGGCTAAACATGGTGGGCATGATGGTTGTTGTGATAAACTTTAGCCACACCTTATTCTCAAGCTTTAGCCAGACATAGGCAAATGAATCTGAGGCTCCCTCTATGTTTAGATCCCATTCAAGTCCCATGGGATTTTCATAGAGATCTTTTAGCACAGCTTCTGGCAGATTTTCATTGGGATGTAGTGCTTCCAGAGCCTTGACATAGTCTGTCTTCACAATTCTGAGTCCTAATATATCCCAAATTGCACTAGGGAAGATATCTACATGCCTTCCTTGAACAAATACTACGCCCCTTCTGTAGACATCAGGTTACTGTAAAATTCCCTGACCACTTGCATCCTTGTCTCTATTGTGGGGTTGCAGAATTTTGTCCAGTTGTGCTGCAGTATATACATCGCCAAAAAATCCTCAGAATCAATCCCCCGTCCTACTATGATAGGCCTATTTTGATTGCAACTGAAAAAGGCCCAAGCTTTGTCAGTGCTATAGAGGGCAGGATCTCGTTCAGTTTGCAAAGCCGCCTCCGCTGCCCCTAGTTGTGCTCTGCTTGGCTGCCTAGGTTTAGGTGGTGGGGGTTGTGGAATTCCGATTCCGAGATGCCAGTTGGTAACGCGCTTTCGAGCTCTCTGCTTTTTGTTCACCATTCTCACCCTGCAAAAAAATTTGACCTTTTTGTCGTAGACAAGTGAGATGTGAAAATTTTTGTTTTTGTGTAATTGAAATGGTTGTTTTTTTGGAAGGGTCTTGGTTAGAAACAATTTTGTCTATTCAGAGAGTCTTCTGATTGCAGGGAAAAGAAGAAGAAGGAAGAAGGAATTAAGAGGGAGGCAAAAGGACGGATAATAATGACTTTGGGACATAGGTGTTGCAGTTTTTGAGTTAAAGGCAACAACTCCCCATGTCCGGTTATTTCAAAAACTAGAAAGGTTGATTCCTTTCTGGCTGCCAAAACACAGTTGCTAAAGTCGAAATCACCCCCCCCCAAAAAAAAAATTAAGATGAAGACAGGTTCCCAAAGTCAAAGACAGACTTTCATTTATTTTTGAACGTTCAAATGACTTGTGTAAGTCAAAAACTGACTTCCTGAAGTAATCAGCCAAACTCCTCAGAGTGTTGATCCTGTTTCTTCGCTTTTCTCTATGACATAGTCAGATTTTAGTCATCACTCCTTCCTGAAATTTGGTTCCTTATCTGGGTGGATTGTACCTGCACTACACACAAAATAATAGGAGGTAAAAGGTTTAGAATAAAAGATGCTTGGGTTGCCTCCCAAGAAGGGCATAGTTTATAGTCTTATGCCAGACTCTACTGCAAGTTTATTCCAGATCAAGGAGTGCCAGGATATGACTATCATGTTCTCCTTCAGATTGCATTCCCAAATATGGTTTCATTCTTGTCTATGTACCAGAAGTGTGCTACCATCCTGCAGATTGAGTAATTTCACAGCTCCTTGGCTCAGGATTTTGTTGATCACTTATGGTCCTCCCCATCTTGACTTGAGTTTTCCAGGGAAGATTCTGGCCTGGAGTTGTAAAGTAGTACTAACTGGCCAACCTCCAGCTGTTTCCTGATCAACTTCCTATCTTAAAATCCTTTGGCCTTTTCCTGGTAGATCTTGGATGACTCATAAGCCTCCTGCCTGAATTCTTTTAGCTCATTTAGCTGTAGCAATCTTAGTTCCCTGTTGAGTTTTGGATCCATGTTTAACTCCCTTACGGCCCAGTAAGCCTTATGCTATAACTCAACAGGAAGATGGCATGATTTCTCATACACCAATTTGAATGGAGACATGCCAATTGGAGCCTTGAATGCAGTTCTGTATGCTAGAGAGCATCATCAAGCTTGGCAGACCAGTCAGTTCTTGAGCTACTAACCACCTTCTCCAATATCCTCTTGATCTCTCTGTCTGATACCTCTGCTTGACCATTGGACTGTGGATGATAGGGTGTAGAAACCTTGTGTTTAATGCCAAACTTAGCCATCAACTTTGTGAATGCTCAGTTACAGAAGTGAGAGCCTTCATCACTGATCATTACTGTTCGAGTTCCAAAACATGAGAAGATGTTCTTTCTCAAGAACTTTATCACTGTTTTTGCATCACTTGAATGAACTGCCACAGCTTCTACTCACTTAGAAACATAGTCAACTGCAAGTAGAATGTGTTTGTTGCGAAAAGATGACACAAATGGTCCCATAAATTCAATTTCCCACACAACAAAGAGTTCTACTTCCAGGATCATGTCCTGTGGCAACTCATTTCTCCAAGACAGATTTCTTGTTCTTTGGCATCGATCACAACTAAGCACAAAATTTTTAGCATCCTTAAATAAAATAGACCAGAAGAAACCAGATTGTAGTACCTTAGCAGCAATTCTTTGGCCTCCATGATGTCCTCCATATGGTGAGCTATGACACTTCTCCAAAATTGCATGTGCTTCTAATTGATCCACACTCCTTCTAAACAAGTTGGGCTCATCCCAATAGTAATGCTTGGCGTCATGAATGAACTTATTTCTCTGCTGACCGCTCAATCCCTCTGGTGTAACTCCAGAGACAACATAGTTTGTATAATCAGCAAACCATGGCCTCTGATCAAACACTTGGGCAAGTGCTTCTGTCACTTTCCAAACTCGTTCATCATGGAATGCTTCAATAGTGGGCTCAAGATCTTCAGGCACATTTTTAAGCCTTCACAAATGATCTGCTACTTGGTTTTGGATGCCTTTCTTATCTCTGATCTCTAGGTCAAATTCTTGTACCAGTAGTACCCATCTAATCAACCTTGGATTTGAATCCTTCTTTGTGACCAGATACTTGATGGCTGTATGATCAGTGTATATAATGACCTTCATCCCTAACAAGTAGCATCTGAATTTGCCAAAAGCAAACACTATGGCCAGCATCTATTTCTCTGAGGTTGAATAGTTTATCTGGGTTGCATTTAAAATCTTGTTTGCATAGTAGATGACATGCAATACTCTGTTCTTCCTTTGACCTAGCAGAACTCCAACTGCTAAGTCACTAGCATCAGTCATCATTTCAAATGGCTGAGTCCAATCAGGTGTAACTATCATAGGAGCAAAAATAAGCTTCTCCTTGAGCTCCTCAAACGCCTTGATGCAAGGTTAATCAAAGATGAATGTAGCATCTTTCTCCAGGAGGTTGCACAAGTGCTTAGATGAATCTCCTGTAGAAACATGCATGACCAAGAAAACTTCTCACTCCACGAAGTGTTGTTGGTGGACTGAGCTTTTCTATCACCTCTATCTTGGCTCTGTCAACTTCAATGCCCTCTTCTGAAATTCTATGGCCCAAAACAATGCCTTCAGACACCATGAAATGGCATTTTTCTCAATTCAGCACCAAGTTGGTCTCTATTCATCTCTGCAACACCTTACTTAGCTTCTCCAGACAAACTTCATAATTTTTCCCAAACACTAAGAAGTTATCCATTAAGACTTCAATGATGTCTTCCACCATATCTGAGAAAATAGCCATCATACACCTCTGGAATGTTGTAGGCGCATTACACATGCCAAATGACATCCTTCTAAAGGCAAAAGTGCCGTAAGAACAAGTGAATGTAGTCTTCTCCTGGTCTTTAGCAGCAACAGCAATTTGATTGTATCCAAAGTAGCCATTCAGGAAGCAGTAATAATTGTAACCAGCTAGTCTGTCCAGCATTTGATCAATAAAAGGCAGTGAAAAATGATCTTTCCTGGTAGCCTTGTTGAGTTTCCTATAATCCTTGCACACTCTCCAAGCACTGACCACTCTAGTTGGGATGAGTTCATCCTGATCATTTTTCACCACAGTCATCCCTCCTTTTTTAGGGACACATTAGACTGGGCTCAGCCAAGCACTGTAGGGTATATGATCCTTGCATCTAACAACTTGATGACCTCTTTCTTGACCACCTTCTTCATGGCTGGATTCAATCTTCTTTGACCTTCTATACTAGGCTTTGCCTCTTTTTCAAGCAGGATCTTGTGAAGGCAGATGGAAGGGCTGATGCCTTTGATATCTGCTATGATCACAGACAGAGTGTTGTTGTCTCCCAAATACAATACTTGAGATGTGGGGGCAGCGGCTTCAACTCTGGAGTTGTTGGTTCTTCTAAGGAGGGTTAATAAGTTTTTTCTTCCTTAGAAAGATCCAAGATCTCCACAAGTTGACTTCTGTGTGGCCACTTAGGAGAGTGATCTAAGTAACTTATCCATTTCATGGCTGAGTTCTCATCTGCAGGCACATTGGCTGCAAGTTTACTAAGCTCCTACTTAGTATTGGGACTATTGTGTAAATATTAGAGAATTCAGGTTGTTTGACTTGGTCATATTGAGAATGTATATAAGCCGATCTACATACATTTTTTTGGTTACATTTATTTTTGAAGAAATATAGTTAAACAAAATTTTTCCCCATTTGTAAGAACCCTAATTTTCCTTTTGTAAGATGGTATATCTTGCTCTGCCTTCGCTTGCGCACACTAAAAATTAGTAGGTTTTGTTGTGCATCTGTTACTGAGTACATCTATGGTTTGAATCAGTGAGATATGGCCAAAAGTCAAGAAATCGAGAGAGATGATGATCACCAGAGGATTCTAAGGGAGCGAATGCAATTTTTTGATCCCGACAATGAGTTGCAGCTCCATGGATCGGAAACTCCAGGTTCTGTAATGGTTAATTGTCCTCTAGATGGTAAAAATTATTTGATTTGGCACAAGGCCATGGTCACTGCTTTAGAGTCTAAGAACAAGTATGGCTTTGTTGACGGTTCTCGTGAAATACCTGATGTAAGATCTCCAAATTTAAGAAATGCAGATAAGTTCATAGTATGGTGATGTCATGGATTAAAAATGCTTTGTCACCTGAAATTACTGTAGATTTTCAATTTGTAAATGATGCAGGGGAATTATGGGATGACCTTGCTCAGACGTATGGTATTTGTAATTCTCCGATGGGTTTTCAGTTGAAATGTGATATTTCTATGATGAGGCAAGAGATTTAACAATTCCTCAGTATTATAGTAAGTTGAGACATCTCTAAGATCAGTTGGCACAGCTTAGGCCACCATTGGTAGCTACGGGTTCACTTAAAGAGCAAATTCAGGAACGAGAAATGGAAGATAAGGCGATGCAGTTCCTTACGGGGCTTAATGAAGTATATGAACCAGAAAGAAGTTCCATCTTAATGTTGGATCCACCTCTAACTATAAGATTTGTGTACTCCAAGCTGCTCAAGGCAGAGAAGCATAAGCAAGTTAGTGTTGGTATGTCAAGTACTATATCCAATGACAACTCAGGCATGGCAGTAAAGGCACAGCAACCACAAATTTTCAAAAAGAAGGTCCCAAACCACAAGGATCAAAATCTCCATTGAGTAGAAGTGGTGGAAAGCCTAGCTTTCAGAAGACAGATAAGAGTCATTTGTTGTGCACTAATTGACGTAAGACAGGTCACCTCAAGGAAAACTATTTTGATCTGATAGGGCATCCAAAATGGTGGAATATACCACAGAATCAAATTGTCAAGAGGCATGCATATCTGGCATATACACCTTTTGAGGATAAAATAGACGAGAGTAACAAATTGCAGGATCTCATTGCTAATGTTGTGCAGCAAGAAGTTAGCAGATTGATGAAAGGGAAAGGACGTGGAGTATAATTCTCTTAATCCAGGAGGGTCAGTCCATTATGCAAATCTTCCAGAGTTTGGAGAGTTTGCAGGTAATTTTATTATGTCCTTACTAAGTTCTAATTATGTTGATTGCTTAAGTGTGAAAGACGGGATTGATGACACAGGTGCAACCTATCACATGAGTTATAGCATAGAAAATATAATAAATCTTAGAAATGTAACTGTATACACCCATATTTTTTTGCCTGATGGTAGCATAAAATAAGTGCATAGAATAGGAGATGTAGTGTTATCACCAACATTAACTCTTACTGGTTGCTTGTATATTCCTTCCTTCAAGCGTAACCTTTTGTCCGTTAAAAAGCTTGCACAATCTTTTTTGATTTTTCAGTTCTTGATAATTTTGTTTGTTACAAGACCTTAAAACATGTCATGTAATTGCAGCTGGCAAAGTGATCAAAGGACTATACATCATTAGTTCCACATCTTTCACTTCCCAAGTCATTCAAGAAAGCCAGCAGTTCTATGTTTCGTATGTTTTAAGAGGCAGGCAGTTTAGTATGAATAAGGCTTGTACAATCATCGATGTATCCACTTGGCATAATAGACTAGGTCACCCTTTTCCTGTTATTTTTATCCATATTTCCAATTCCTACTTCTGAAAGTGATACAGACAGAAATATATGTGAAGTTTGTCCCTCTTCTAAACAACGCAGAAATTTTTTTCCAACTAGCTCTATTTAAAGTACAACCAGTTTTCAATTACTTCACATCGATGTTTGGGGACCCAATGAACATGCTACTAGTAGTGGTTTTCATTTTTTCTTAACTGTTGTAGATGATTACAATAGGTGCACTTGGACTTTTTTGATGAAATACAAAAGCCAAGTTGCTGGTATTTTAGAACTCTTTCTTATCATGATTAAAACTCAATTTCGTAGTGATATTAAGATCATATGTAGTGACAATGGAACAGAACTTCTCAATAAAAATTGTCAAACCCTATTTTCTAAACTTGGAATCCTACACCATAAAAGTTGTACTTATACCCCACAGCAAAATGGGGTAGTGGAACGAAAACATCAACACCTACTCCAAGTTGCTAGTCATGATTAAAACCCAATTTCATAGTGATTTTAAGATCATCTGTAGTGACAATAGAACAGAATTTCTTAATGAAAATTGTCAAACCCAATTTCCTAAACTTGGATTCCTACACCATAAAAATTGTCCTAATACCCCGCAGCAAAATGGGGTAGTGGAACGAAAACATCAACCCCAGCTCCAAGTTACTAGATCACTATTAATTCAATATCATTTACCTAAAACCTTTTGGGGAGATGCTATTCTTACGAAAACTCAACTTGTTAATTATTTGCCTTCTATGGTATTGAAATGGAAATCTCCTTTTGAGGTTCTTTATCACAAGAAAACTGACCTAAGTTCTCTTCGAACTGTTGGTTTCCTTGCTTTTGTTGTCGTTAATACTCCAACCTAGGATAAATCTAATCCTCTTAGTTTTAAAGGAATTTTTGTGGGTAGAAAGGATACAAAATATATTGTCCCTCTTTACATAAAATCATTATGTCTCGTGATGTTATCTTTTACGAGGAAATTTTCCCTCTTTCAGTCAATTCCAAACCTAATCTTGTGTTGCCTATCTCTGTTGATGACTATATGCCTAATAATACTTTCAGTTTTCTTCCACCTGTTTCTCTTTCACCTACTGCTACTTCTAATTCTTCAACACCTTCTTCTGTATCACATGACTCTTCTCATCGAAACCCTAGTTCTGCTCTGATGAGTGCATTTCGTACTATGTTTTTAGGCATCAAATTTACCTCTTTATGCTTTATTTGTAGGTCAATTAGATTAGGATTTTATATTTATAGGCTAATTTGGTGACTTATGGTAATCCAGGGGCAGAATTGCAATATGAGCAGAAAAGGTGGCAAAATGTGGCAAATTGGTAAAGTTTCGGGCCAAATTGGAAGAAGCTGCAGGGACTGATCGTGCAAGGGCTGAGATGGGCTGAATCCGGCGGGAAGAAGGAAGAAATTGGAGCAATCAAGGTAAGGAAGAAGAGCCATTGGTGAAGTGATGTTGCTGACATTAGAGAAGATTGATGTGCCTTAAAGCTGGAGTTATTCAACTAAATCTCTCCAAATGATGATTAGAGGTAAGGGGGAAAGTTGGGAGAAGTATGGGTCTCCTCTCTTTTGCATAAAACCCATCGGGTAAAGAGGAGACCAACATGGCTAAGTAAGAGCTCTCCCCCAACCTCTATAAAAGGTAGCAGCAGCATGAAGATGAAGGCATTGAAGACCAGAAACACTTAGAAGTAGGATTGTAGTGTAGTTTAGTTCAGTTAGGAAGAAACAGAGTATAACTCTGGGAGGTAGACTCAGGGCGTGTCAGTTGGAGAAGTGAGAAGCTGACTCGCGAAGTCAGCTGCACTTTACCATACTCCCTAACTTTACTCTCCCCCTGTTTTCTTCTATTTCTACTGTAATCATGATGGAGTCTCAACATCTGAACTTTGAGATGTTTGAGCTCCAATCCATGAGTAGCTAAACTCATTTGCTAGAGTCTAATCCCTCTACTCTATATAATTATGTTTTGATTTATGCTAGCGGATGATATTTGTATACTTAGTTCTAAAGTTTAAAATTATCCTTTTAGATTGAACAGGCCATTCAAACTAATTGTGCTTGCATGTTAGGAGAATCCCAGAAGGGTAAATTTAACTTAGAACGTCTAGGATTAACCGGTGACGAGGGGTTAATAGCCCAAGATTTCAAACAACAACGGAAGTTAGTTGTTTGACACAAGGCAATCATAAGGGCCAAAGACCTTAATGGCTCAGTAGTAATTTCGAGCCGACAACGGAAGTTATACTATTAGGACTGATATCTGGAACAATCGAAAGTGACCTTACAGTGTTTATGTGCCTGATTGAATATAGTTTCATACCACATAGAGAGCTAAAAGAATCAATACATATTCATATAGAGTAGAGTGGAGGACGAACCTAGGCTTCCATCACTTTGCCAAGTCATAAACTCACTTGTCAATTTGCTGTTTTTACTTCGGAACCGTGTTTTGTACTGGATCCCAATTTTCATTAAGTGTTTCCCGTCTCTGTGTGATCGACCCTTCTTATCAGTTACTACAAATTTTAAGTAGGTTTATTTTGGTGGTCTCGACACCCATCATGCTCCCGCCATTCGACGCAGCACTAGAACTACAAAATGCCACATTATCTCGATGACTTTGTACTTGTAAACTCTTGTACTACTAATCATCCTTCTAGTTACATTTCTAATGATTGTTGTGTTTTCTCTAAAACTCATGAGTCGTTTGTTGCAAATTTGTCCACTTTTCAAGAACCTTAAACTTACAATCAACCTAGGACTAATGTATGGATAGATGCGATGAACCAAGAGTTAGATGCTTTAGAAAGTAGTGGTACCTGGGAGCTTACTTCTTTGCCTCCATGAAGAAACATATTGGTTCTAAGAAGGTGTATCGAGTGAAATGTAAATCTGATGGCAGTATTGATAGTTTTAAAGCTCGTCTTGTTGCAAAGGGTTTTACTCAAGTAGAAGGAGAATATTACTCTGAAATTTTCTCTGAATGCCGCTTTCCTTCATACGTTTATTGATGAACATGGTACCTCCTCCAGATTTGTCGATTAAGAAAGTCTCTTTATGGCCTTAAGCAAACCTCTTCCCAATGGAACGCCGAGTTTACTTCGAAATTGCTTGCCTTTGGTTTTACGCAGTCCGTTAATGATCACTGCCTCTATACTTTTGTTACTCCTGTCTGTCAGATGTTTCTTTTGGTTTATGTAGACGATGTTCTTCTTAATCTGATGAAGTCCAATTAAAAGGGTTAAAACATTTATGGATGATGCTTTTTCGATTACGGATATTGGTATGGCTAAGTACTTCTAGGTATGGAAATTACTAGGTCTTTTGCCAGAATTTAGGTCTGTCAGCAGAAATATATCACTGATATTTTACGAGATACAGAAATACTGGATTGTAATCCCGTTTCTACACCTTTTCCTAAAGATTTTTGGTTCCCATCTAAGGATCCTACCTCTGTTTTTCCGGATCCAACTAAGTATAGACGTCATCGGCAGATTGTTATATCTTAACTATATTAGGCCTGATCTTGTGTACGCTCTTCAGCAGTTTAGTCAGTTTGTTCAAGCTCCTTTACAGTCCCATTGGCAGGCTGCTTTTCATGTTCTTAAGTACCTTGCTGGTTGTGTTTCCAAAGGTTTTTTCTATCTCAATGGTACTTCACTTCAGCCTCAAGCCTATAGTGATGCCGATTGGGATAGTTGTCAGTTCACCAGGCACTCTGTAACTGGTTATTGCATAGTTCTTGGTGCTTTTTTGGTCTCCTGGAAGAATAAGAAGCAAATTATTGTCTCCTGTTCTTCAGCTAAGCTGAATACAGGACTATGGCTATTACAGCCTGGGAACTTCAACGGGTTAGATATGTTCTCTCTGATCTTCAAATTTCAGTAGCTTTACCCATTGATTTTCGGTGTGATAATAGAACTACAGGTTGTCCGGGATCTCTACAGGGTTTTCTTAACTTGAATCTCCTCTAATCAACTTGCATATTTGTTAATGAAGTCCCTCCTAGCTCTCACATTTGATGTTCTTGACAAGATGGCCATGTCCCATCCTCGGAGGGGTGTTGAGTAATCAACAGGAATCAGCACATAATGAAAATCAAGCATCTCAAGTTTTAGATTTTCGAATACACAAGATAGATTTGCATAGTTAGTTAGAATAGAGAAAAGGAATAAGAAATTGGGAGATTGAATAACTGTTGCAGGGCACTGGAGGGAGGAAGGGATAAAAATAATTCGTCGGATGGTTGGGAACATTAAAATGTAATTAATCATTTATCTAATTAAACTTTAATTATTTTGAATCGTGAAAAAAAGGCAAAAAATTTTAGAGATTTTTGGTTGAGAGCGGCATTTTAAGGATTGAGGCATTAAGAAAGAAAGTAAAAACGAACTAGAGATACTGTCAAGAATTTTCGCTATTTAACTGTTTCTTTGTTTAATAACCCTATGAAAACTTTTTAGGCCAAATGATAAATCCAATGGTGTTTTCCGGCAAATTTGATAAAACCTATTTATGTCCTTTTATTTCTTCTGAAATTATTACATCATCTCTTCTCTTTCTTGGTCTCCATTTTTCTCCGACCACAATTCACAGACATCACAATTGACAACTAACAAGCCTGGACCCTAGGTTATTATTTTTTGCGGAAAAATATTAAGTTATATAAGCCATAATAATTTCTATTATTTACTAACCAAATCCACTGTCATATCATTACGGTGATTATTCTTTTTATATATTACGTAAATTATTGATCCGAGTAGTTCTTTTGGTAAATCTCTCCCGTGGAAAAACATGGCATGTGGTTATGGAAATTTTTTATTTTTAGACTTGAGGCTTAATCAAGAATCATCAAAGTTTTCTGTGGTTGCGGTTGAGTTTGGATGACGAGAAACGAACAAATTTTGGTAAAATTAATTAGGAATTATAGTTAAGTTGTGATTGTCCGTGGACATAGTTGAACTTTAACAAAGTTGGATTTAAGGGGAAAAAAAAACACCTGGATTTATCACTAGCCAACTTCAAGTTTTCTCTTTAAAACATTTTTAGAGGCACTTCTCACAAAATTAAGAACATTCAAAAAAGTTAGGTATTAGGGATCATTGATATGCGAGCCCTGAAACTTCCAATCTCTTAATTTAAAACTTCTTCGCAGTTCACAAATTACTCTCTTACATTTTATTTTGGACAATTTGCCCCTGAACGCTTATCTAATTACAAAAACCTACTCAAAATATATTTATCATACAATTTTAATATAATATCTTATGCATTCTTTATTTAAATATAAGAAATAAATCATAATAATAATAAAAAACTTATTATACCTAATTTCTACATTTAATCTATACTAATTATTAAATTAAATTACTTATACCTAATAAATCCAATTAAATCAAAAATGTTATTAAATCAGTAAATATAACACAAAAATAAAATTAAAGTAAATATAAAAAAATAATGACAATTACACAAAAAAAATTATAAAAAGAAATTGAAAAAAAAAAAAATTTGCCCGGGCCGGCCACCCTTTAAAGATTGGTCGGTTTACTCACCGAAGTGGCCTCGGTCACTTTTTCCCGGTTGGCCGGTGAGTAAAGCGGCCAACTTCTAAAAGGTGGCCGGCCCGGCCCAGTACTTTTTTCAATTTTTTGTGTTATTTTTATATTATTTTTTTGTTATCATTATATTTTTTGTTATTGTTCAATTAATTTAGTTAAATTTATCTATAATTAATGTAATTAGTGTATGTTATGTTATTTAGTTGTAATTAATTTACTCAAAATATAACAAAAATAACTAATTCATTTACGTAAACAATAATTATTAAAGCCTACAATAATACTAACTAAATACCACATACTTAATTACAAAAACCTACTCAAAATGTATTTATCATATAATTTTAATATAATATTTAGTGCATTCTTTATTTGAATATAACAAATAAATTATAATAATAATAATAAAAAACTTATGATACCTAATTTATCCATTTAATCTACACCAATTATTAAAATAAATTAATTATACCTGATAAATTCAATTAAATTAAAAATATTATTAAATCAGTAAATATAACGCAAAAAATAAAACTTAAAGTAAATATAAAAAAATAATAACAATTACACAAAAAAAAAATTAAAAAAATTGAAAAAAAATTTTCCAGGGTGGCTGGTCGTCAGGCCGGCAAAAGGTTACCACTTCTTCCCGGTTGGCCGGTGTACCCAACTTGGTGAGTAAACCGACCAACCTTAAGCCGCCCACCCTTACCCTTTTTTTTTCCGTGTTATTTTTATTTTATTTTTTTGGTATCATTATTTTTTTGTATAATTATTTTAATTTTATATTTTGTGTAATTGTTCAATTAATTTATTTAAATTTATTTATAATTAATGTAAGTAGTGTATGTTGGAGAAGAAGAAATAGTTCACGGACAAAATTATCCAAAACGAACTGTAAGTGAGTAATTTCTGAAACACTTTGTAGTCGTCCATACACCATATGGATTCCGTGGAGGCTTAACATTTACTCCGTCCTAAACCAAAATTATTGTCCAGATTTTTAATTATTGTCCAGATTTTTATTTTTAATTCAAATAGTAAAATCTAAAATCTGGAGAAAAGAAAATACATCTTATTAATAAATTAAACCAACATATATTCACTATTCAACGAAGTGAAATTTGAAGAGTCAGTAACTCAACGGTTGACCTAGACAGTGACATTGGACATGTGCCTTTAATCATTTGAGCACGTAAACCTTTCGCCCATAGGACATCCAGAAAGGCTTGGTTAAAAATCGTAGTAATAACAATTACGGAAAGGCATGAAAAAGTGTCACCACACCCGCACATACTGGTGCATCATGACATTTTCTGTTTTTACCACAAAAAATATTTACAACTTAAAACATTTTCTGGCTATTAGACCACAAACATTTCGAAGGCTATTAACCAGAGCCTTGTACAAAAGCATACAGTAAGTGTTGCAAGAAAATAGACATCCTCCACATGCCCCCAAGCTGCCTACACATTTTCTAGAAGAATGATCATGAAAATGTATCCTCTCGGTCAGCTTCTGCGGTGTCATCTTCCATGTTGCTGAAATCAATGAAATGTCCTGGCCGATGGTCTTCATGATAGTACTCCCTTGGAGTTCCCAGCTTCACTCCATATTTCATGGTTGGAGTATGCTTCACTCCCATAAAGTTGTAATTCCATGGGCCACTATCTGGGATCTAAAAACAGGAACCACCAGAAATTAAAATAGGTATAGACCAATTCGCTTTTTGTGTGTGGGGTGGGCTGGGGTTGGTGTTAACAATCGAAAGAAAGTTAATTGATTAATGAGAAAGGCATAAAGCCATAACCCTACAGACTTACCATGTAGAAACCAAAGAAGCGATCACTCAAAAGCATCTGAACCTTCTCATAATGTGTTGGCAGATAACCATGAGGATTGCTCCCAGTATCCTTGTTCGCTCGCCCCCACTCATAACCGGATGGCGTCAGTTTGTATGCAGTTAATGAGCAGGAACCTGGAGTAAAACTGCATGTTAAGATAATACATTTCTCTCCATCCCATTGCTTGTTGTTTTCCAGAATCCGGGCGTGGCTAGTTAGGTCCTACATAGACAATTAATTTCAGGTCACATAAATGACTGCCAAATAGAAACAAAAGACTTAATTCCCAGGTGAAAAACTTGAGAGAACTTGAAGAACAAATTTCACACCTGAGGAGAGAGCTGAGGTAATTCATTTGGCTGGGTGTGCATCCATCCCAAAGGCTCCAAATCATTTAGGAAGTCATGCTCAGGGAGAGCTAATGGCAAATTCACTTGCTGATGAGTTCCCAACTGTGGTGGCATGACAATACAGCGAATTTCCTTTACTTGAGGATTATCAGGAGGGCTTATGCCATACAAATATCCTGCAATTTGTGTACGCAAGTCTGCAATGCAGATGAACTTCTTCAACACATTCTTAGGCATAATGTAAGTGTACCCAGTTTCCTGCACAAGAAAGATAAAGAAAATGTTAAAAGAAAATCAATCCTCCTCGGCATGCGACATCACCTTCTACTGTAACAATGGGAGTCGAATTCTATAGGTACCTTAATATCTTCAGAATTCACATATATGTGGTTCACACGGAGGTACAGATTTGTGGCAGAGACAGCTCTAACACGCCAGTCAGTCTTAGTCCTAATTATTTCCTGCTCATATGGACTGGTTGTCGTCACAATGAGCTCATCTCCATGAACATTTGTGGTTCTCGTAGTGACTGCAGTTAACTGGTTAGCCTCCTTGGCCTAAACGTAGAGAGCAAAAGGAAAAAAGTAACTTGTCAGCTGAACTGGGAAAGACCAGAGTATTTAGAACAGTTGAATACTAAAGCAGATAACAAATTCAGTATTGCTATCAAAACCAGAACAAACAAAATACCGTTTTTTCTATCTCTGCAATCTGTTGCCGCTGCTGGGATGGTGGAGTGATTTCAGCTCCAAGGATAATATCACGTATCTCTGACTGTGTTAGAGCTGAAGTACTCACATTGTTCTTCTTAGCATAATCAGACAATATTAGATCCCTCAATGCAACCTCAACCTGCATAACATACACAACACGTAAAACATCGAATGAAAAGCTGTCACAATGTCACTGCTGTGGGCTATGGGTTTACAGAAAACCCTCATTTTGCAAAATAAGTACTTAGTGCACAAATAAGTCTTACCTTCATCCACTGATCATCTGTCAGAGAAGGCCAGATATGATGTGGTTCAGTGACAATTGTCTTGTCAGGCTTCAGTAACATTTTTGCCTTCTCATTGTTCACATGAAGTGCACGCAGGATTAGAATTAATCTCGAGAAGGCAGTATACGATGAGATACTTTTCAGCCAGTCATCATATATGTTAAATAAGACCATCTGGGGTTCAGTTGCCTTCAATATCAGATCCCCGAACTTCTCAATCTTCAAACAAGCCTGGAAAGGCAATTGAAGCTCACTCCCCTTTATAACAATATTCGGGAAGTCCAGTAAGTGTACCTCCAATGGATCCAACATTCCCTTGCGTGTAACGATAATCTGTTTTGGCTGTTCTTCGACTGGTAATGAGCGCACCAAGGCAGCAACTTCTTCAGCTGTTTTCCACTTGGCCAACTGGCCAAGACGCTTTTGTCCAGCCCAAACACTAGTGTGAATCACCTGAAAAAGTTTAAACATAAATATCATCATGGAAGATAGAAGGCTAGATACATAAATTAGAAGAAAAGCAAACCTTCAAAAACAACTGGCCAGTTCTCGGGTTGAAGATGAAAATTGCACCATTAATAGGCTTTGTCGTGAGGTTCCCCTCAAAAGTTTTGTGGATAGTGACCCGATAAACATTAGTGTCATCAACAAACCAGATGATTTGATTGCTGAAAATTTCCCCATAATTTTGGGAGGAGAGGTAAGGCTCTGTTGGCTCTGATGAATAAAGCTGCAAGCCTTTCCTTATTCTTTCCCTGAGCACATACAAAGCAGGGTTTGACTGCAGCAACGAGTGAGAAAAGAACATATTAGATACAATCTTCGCAAAACATAAGAAACATATGAAGGAGATGACAAATCAAGTAAATTTGCAAAAATGCTCAAAAGACTGAAGTACCTTCATTATCTTGTTCATGGCTTGCGCAAGCAATGGTTTTGAGCCAGGGAACCAGTTACCAAAGGCAGAATGCAAGTTGTAAGCAAGATCGAGTCCAATCATCACCCCTGAATTCAAGAACATCAAACTTAAGAATTGATTGAACCCTGAACCGACTCCACCACCCCCAAAGCAAAAAGAATCTTGGCGAAGTTCAAAGGAATTCCCACTGAAAATAAATTTAACATGCCCAGAGATCACAATAGCATACCTGTAGGGGAAGGATATATAGACATGTTGTCTGTTGTATAATCCATGAATTTCGCCCTTGTGTAACGTTCAATATCATGGGAGTCATAATCACCCCAACGAAGCTGAACATCTATCCAGTACTTGTTGCTAGCTTTCTGATCAAACACATCCTTTGACTCAGCAACAAGACTAGGCTTTGACATGGGCCATCGATGAGCAGCAAACAGGAGTATATCAGCACACGAACTGTTCATCTTATAACTTTTCCTGGGATGGATAGTTTCCTTCTGCACGGTCTCAATTTCTAGAGCATCAAGTTCTTGATCCAAGACCTGGCAAAGATCCATGACAACACTCTCATGAATCTTCTGCCACAAGTGGGCTCGGAATATTTGTATCAGAGATATCTTGAGAGTTGGTATCTTTCCATGCATAAAAATTCCCGTCAGATCCAGCTGTACTTGGAAACCAACATAGACATTGGCCCGATTAATGGTAGGAGACCACCACAGTGTAAATCTACGATTCGGAATCTGGTTGAGCCCAGATCTCTGTGCATTAGTCAGCTTCTTATATTTCATGGATTCCTCAAAGCCAGATGCCTTCTCCCAGAAAAGACCCTCCCATGTAGGAAAACTGTAGAACAGACAGCCACACGAAATTGTCAAATCGGAGCAAGTGACATCAGAAATTACATTGAAAATAACCTTTAAAGAAGCAAAGAAGAAGAAGTCAAAACATACTATGTCCCCTTAAATAAGGTATGCTCCAATATTCCTTCGACTCCCCCTAGCGCTTGAATAACATCAGTTCTATAATTGTTCAAGTTCCATAGCTTTCCATCATGCCTCTGGTGGGTCCACCAGAATGGGTTCTGCTTCAAAACTTGATATTGCTTAAAATCTGTTCTCACTCTCCATCCTTTGTCATATGCAAGGGTGTGCCTGTCCTTCTGGAACAACGTGTTGATCCTAGGAATCCCACGGTCCCATGAATCCTATACATTAAGTAAAGAATATGAGAGCCATGAAGAGTAGAAATTTCAACACAGGATCTTTCCATGTACAAACAAAGACACAACCACAGAAAGGCGGAGCAATATAGGGGTCAACAATAAATTCACCACCACCAAAAGCCCCAAAAAGAGAAAATAACAAAAAGGGTAGGAGACAGCAGCAACACTGACCTCAAGGTCTTCAAGAGTCAACCGCCGATTCTGTGCCTGAGCTTCTTGTCTTTTTAATGCATATTCAGCCCAAACTCTTTGGGAGTCAATGAACTCACTCTCCCAAGGCTGTCATTGAAACAAAGATGTGGTCAGCAATTTAACCACAAAATTATAAAAACAAAGCAAAAGAAATCAGATTAGCTCAAAAAAATTATCAAACCTGTATGTAGCGATAAAGATTTGGAATCAACTGATCTTCCTCGTGACTCATACCACTCCTAAAATGTGTGACACCAACATCTGTCTGCTGACTATAGCGTAGATCACTCTGTGGAATAAGAATGTGACCCATTGATAGCATTCCCAACCCACCAATTTCTTTCGGAGTGTAAAATATAACAGGGGGAAACCTGCAAAGACAACCAGTCAAAATGATTAGGAATTTGAAAGTTCATATGGCACTCATAATAATTGTAAGTACACCACCTAAAGTGCGTACTTTACCTGCTTGGCATTTTCGAGTTCAATCCAATCTTGATTCGGGTTTGGATTTTGTTTTCGCATTTTACCAATAAGTCTAACAATTCCTGTGTATGAACAGTAGCTTCACGGAAATACGTCATGAGGCCTAGCAAAAGCAAAAAGTGAAAATCAGTACGGTGGTAGCAGAAAAAATATTACCAACTGGGAGCACAAAACTAAATTTGTACTGTCGTACCTATTAAAGCTGTATTCCATTTGTTGACAATCTTGGTGAATGTAGTAGAACCTGATGACATAAGAATCTGCCTAACACGATTCTCAAACACTTTCATATGCTCATCATCAACACGTAAGAAAGCAACAGCAGTACGCTCTTTTGTTTGCTCGTTCTGCAAGTTCCACACGCCATCTCTTGTATTACTGAATGCCTCCTGAGTCATTCTTATCTTCGGTAGAATACGAACCTCAAACCCGCACATACTAAAAAGCAAGTTGGGATTGTCCTTACTGTACACAGAAACAAAGCTGTTCTCCCATTCCAATGTTGTTATACTTCTGGGAAGACGATTCTTCATATCCCAAAACACACTTCTCCCAAGGTTGACTGTGTAAATAGACAAAAATAACAAAAAATTAAATCAGACAACTTCCAAACACGAGAAAAAAACTAACTAAACATAGCAAGTGAACAGAAATTACCATCATGTTTCATTAGCCTCATCCGAGCATCTCGGGGCCAGCACTTCTTGTTGTTATAGCCAACCATATTCTCATTGTTCGGATCAGGATGCTCAGTAAGATATCGCTGGATGAGATCCCTTGCTTCCTCGTGAGTGAAGCGGAACAATATATGCACCTTATCAATGTACCTTGAGTACAACCTTATAGGGTGTCTGGTTTCAACTTTAGTGTCCCAGTAAGTGATGAACTCATTTGGCATCTGTGGTGGACCTGCAATCTCACTAGCTCGAGTCAAACCAAGAATCAAAAGATCCAGGACCAGTCCATAATACTGCACCACAAAAGAAGCAAACTGCAGTCCACGGATTAGACCATAAGAATTCGTATGACTCATGTCCTTGTAAGAGAGCACAACATTGTTCTTGGCCGTGACATAATCCGCAATGTTATGATCAAGCACAAGCCGAAGAAGCCTGTTAAGCATGGTCAAATCGATCTTCTCAAAAAATTTCTCGAACTTCGTTTGGAGCATCACAACACACTGCCCTTCACTAGTGTCCCATATATCTTGCAAGTTATTTATGCCCTGGCACCATTTATAGACGAGTAAAGGAGGTGGCTCTGAATCTGCTGGCTTTATCCAATTTGGAAACAGATGTCGCTTGTCACCTTCATACCATAGATACTGATCCAGATAAGCATCTGTGATCTTTTCAAGAGGTTCAATCTCATAAACAGGTATCAAATAGCTATACAAATCCATGAACTCAATGCCAACTTCTTTGAACTGACGTTGGGTGAGAAGATGACGCTTAATACGTGAGAGAGCCTCGTGAGGATTATCGTAAGCTTGCTCAATGAGACCTAACTCTTCTCGCTGTAGCTGATTTAACCGCACCGCCACACTGTATGACTCCTTCAACCTTTCAAGTGCAAGGATAAGAAGTTTTGTATCATGCTTGTATGAAAGAGGAGGAAATGGGATAGGAGTGAACTTTCTAGATTCCAACCAATGCACAGTGGTAGTATAAATAGCTACAGCTTCTTCTGGGGTCACATATGGACCATCTTTCAGATAATTGTGTTGACGCTCTTGCTCCGCTTTCAGCCAAAGCCGCGTCAACCTTCCTAGGTTCTTCCGACAAACAGTTTTATCCACAGTTGCACCTCTTCGTATACGTTCACGATTGTAATGAGCCACATTCGTCCACCAGTCAGCTTTCGACTTGACATAACGAAGAATCATGTTCTCAATTGGAACAGGCAAACCAGGGACTTTCCATGGGATATTAGCTTTCCAACAACGCCATGCTTCGCTCAAGTGTTGCAAGATTGTTCTAGCCTTGTTCTGCTTAATACCTTCTGGCATAGCATCAAGAACATCATGCATTACAGCAGCACGAAGCTCCAAATCAAAGTGACTTTCAACACGTTGCTTTGTTACAGTTTTAGCAACCCCTTTGGAATGACGTCCCTCAAACTGTCGTGCCAGTAAATTGCCCAACCATCTTTCAAGAAGAGGAACAATTCCGCGGAGGAAGAACAACCATACTCTCCACATGGGAGCCCAGAAACCACATCCAGGTCCTTTCCCAACAGGCCCAGTATTAAATCGATAGTAAATCAAGTGCTTCAAGTCCTTACACATTCTTATCTGCCGCATAAGCCTGTATTTGTATCTGTACATTCCAGTCAACTGCCCAACATGTGAAAAAATATATTGCAGCCCATCGGCCAACTGAAACGCATCGACATTTCCCAAACGGAACTGGATGTTAGCATCAACCACAAGCTTTGTCAAACGCAGTATCTCACGACATAGATGAAAGGCATTACCAAAACGGGACTTTTTTCTCTCCTTGGTAGTCAGTGTCTTCACAGGCTTTAGATTAAAATTGTAGTCCAGATGTAAGTAGTTCAAATTCTTCCTGTGAATCAGCAGATTCAGCATATTGTATCCCTGTTTACAAACTTGTAAACCAGCTTCAGCCCAATCAAGTTCTGTAGTTTGGAAGAACTTGGTCGCTGCAAGAGACCGGAACAGATGTTTCTTTTTTTGAGCCTTGGGCGGCCTGTGATGCAGCTCATTCAGAACAAAGCATTTGAGAAGTTTCTGATAACTCACCCGAACTTTGACAGGATATGATGGAGGACTGCAGGACACATAGATAAAATAAGTTGAAGCACAAACAAAAACAAAATAATGGAAAGGCATCAAATTTGATTGAAAGGCACTCCAAATCTCACCAGTGTTCCTTGTACCACTCAGACACAAGAGGTATATCTTCAGCACGCCGCATGCGACCAGATCTCATGTTAAAAGGGCGTGGAGCAAACAGAAGGGAAATACCAGCAGCGGTGGTATCAGTATAGAGAGGAGTACTTTTGAGTAGCGGCTCAACCCCTTCAGGCAAAGAGAAGTCGTCATCATCATCCTCTTCCAACTGTTTTTTCTCCCGCCTATCCTTACCGGTGCTGGTGATAGGGTGAATAAGAGGATCATAATAAAAGGCAGGTAGATCTGGATCCTCGGTCTTTATGTACATTACCATCGGGGTATGGTAAACTCCAAGCTTAACCTTTCGGGGTCTATTGTTATACAGATGAGGGAAAGCAATTCTGTATTCTGTCCTTAGGGGTGACCTAATTATGAGCTTGTTAATATCATTAAACTCATTCCAGTCTTCATCTCCTTTCTCCATGTCTCGATACAATGGCTCGAACTTTGGGCCACCTGATAAAAAGAAAAAGCAGCTGCTAAGAAACACAAGGTGAAGGAATAGGAAGTATGAACTAGGAAAACGTGCTATGAGGCAAGAACAAACGGGCAAATTTATAATTAAAAAGTGACCAAACACTGCAACTTCAGTAGGTTTTACAAAAGTCATCCTGTCAGGGGGGAAAAAAAAACTTAACATACCAGGAATGCACATGTTGAGTGCTTTGGCAGTAAAAAAGGACTCCATATCAAATAAGTAGAAGTAATTGCGATCAATTAGATCCGACAGAAGCTGTCCAGCAAGGCGATGAAGAGTTGCCATAATCGGGAGAGACAAATGCCATTTCCTGTAACTTGGTCCATTAATAAGCTTAGTTTTTACTAGAGGCTTATGATCATAAAACCAAGTGTATACAGCAGAATCTTCTTCCTCATCCAGCTCTAACTGAATCGGCTCTAAAGGATCCACATCTAAAATGTTATCAGCATAATCAAGCGGAGGTTCCTCATCATCGAAAGGCGGGAACCGCATTCTCTTGAAATGGCGCCGATCCCTCTTCTCCCTACGCATCATAATCCACATGGTACCCCACTGCCAAAAGTACCCAAACCACACCAGAGTTATAGAGGATATGAACGGAGATGTTACCCCCAACATAATAACAAGAGAAAAGTTACAAAAGCCTTGAGAGATGGTAAATAAAATATTAAAGACAATTAGACAAATCATCACACAACGGGAAGAGTACCTGTGCTAAATATATAGGTTCAACAACCCATGGTATTTCGTTGACAAACGTTATGGCACCAGTAATATGGTACAGCACCTTCACATCCCGGACCTGCAGCCATAAAAAACAATTGAAGGTTATTACATGATTATGAACATGATGCTTCAGTCATAAAACCAGTCTGCCAAATCTAAAAATAATCTCAAAGCAAGTACTAAGAAAATACCTGCTCCCAAGGCATTGGCATGTTCTCAAGAAGTTTGTAAACAGCATGAGGAACAAACTTCAATGCTCCCAAATATACACGCTTATCATGACGATACTTCTTGGATGACATATCACCATGATCTCTGTTAAAAAAACAATGGCATCAACATTCATTCCAACAAAAGTCTCTCGAACAATTAAGTGCAACCATTCATTGCAAATAAGGAGATAATTTTATACTTCCATATAATTAGGACAAAGGATGTAAAAAGGTTTTCAAACATGTAACTAGAACCAAAGAAATCTTCAAATGAAAGCAATGAAGCTCGATGCTTAGACAAAAGTGTTAAAAAAATTGATCCATCATACACAAAGTTGCTGCTCAAGAACATGCACTACTTGCCAAACTAGAATAACAAAACCATACATGTGACAAAAAGACTCTTAGGCAAGGAGGGCTGAGCTGGAGTAGATATGCTCCTCTTCATGAACTATAATCATCAGCCCTCTACCACATGCACATGAAATAGCTAACAGAACATTAAAGACTCTAAACCAAGATTGACTGACCATTAAAGCCCAACATGGAGTTGACTCTTAAAACATATAACTAGATCCAAAGATATCTTCAAGCAAGATAATAAAATCATGAGAGCTCAAACGCTTGTACAAACAAGTAGCATAAAGAAAGCTGAATCAAATACGGGCAGCTAGGAACAGGAATTTTGCTGGTCTAAGTTATCTGGGGCTGGCTAAGCTAGAAGATGAAGCCTATACATGGCAAGGAACCTAGATACAGAAATCCAGGCTAGACCTAACAAGCTGATGATCATAAACCGTAATCTGCTCTATACACCACAGGTTAATGTCATAGCAGCTGACCCTTTTAAACTATGTTTGAGATCACAACGTTGCATCTCTATGACCAAAAAAACAATTAATTAACATGGGAAACAACACTCATCATCCTAGTTACATATGAATAACACCGAGGATAGCATGTGAAAGAAAAAAATGCATATTTTACAAGTTCCACGAAAACTACAACAGAATTATCAAATGGAGAGTTAAAAATGCATTATCAGATAAGAAGCATGAAGCAATCTTTTTCTTTCTTCTGAAAGCTGAATCCTCTTCTTAATAAACCAGTTCAAAATAACCAAAGTGATGTTGTTAGCTTGCATCTCCATGTCTTACAAAGAAAGCATTTCCAAACCTTACTCTAGGACAACCACGAAAGTGTCAACGAACCTAAGAACAAAGAAACCAGATGATAATATTCACTTGAAAAAAACCTGACAATCAGGAACTGGTTTTCTCCAATTAGGTATCATGCTATATAAAATAACTGAAATAAATTTAAAGAGACTCTAGATTACTTCCTTCTTACAGAACAAGATACATGTACACAAGCCTAAATGATTAAATCTATCAATTTCTGCAACTCCAGTAACAGGGGAAAAAACAAACAAACCCTAAACAAATAAAATATACCAAAACAAACACATAAAGTGGAACCCAGAAGCTCAGAGAAAAAAATCAAACCAACATAAGACACACCTAAGAAGAAGCAAAACTCAAAGAACAAATCAAATTTCCAAAATAATTATCCCAAAGAAAGAAATAGAAAATACTAACCTAATAATCTTCCTCACATGCTCGGGCGGCATATCTTCTTTCTGTGTTTCAACAAATCCAAACTTCCTCTTATCACTATACCGCTTCGAGTTAAGTTGCATCCACTTCCTCGCTTTCTCCTCCAGCTGCGCCTCAGTTGGCAAAACAGTATACGAAGGCGGTGGAGGGAGAGGCGGAGGACCAACAGCTCCCGGAGCTCCACTAGTTCCAGGCGGCATTAACGGCGCCGGTGGTGGTATCCCCGGGGGCGGAGGCGCCACATTCCCCATATTAACATCCGCACCAGTGTTCCCCCACATATCTTGTGGATTCCCACTCCACATGATTCCAACCTGCAATAAACCGTAACCCTAACTACAAATTCTAGCGATTAGATTACAGATTGGAAAAGACGAACATTTGTTTTTCTCCGTTCCAAGAACGGGATTCGTAGAGTTCAGTCAGAGAGGTTCGTATCCTAGGGTTTAGCAATTGGGGAGAGAAACGAGCGCGAGTGTAACACCTCTCTCTCTCCTCTGCAGAAGAGTTTGAGTTTGAGTTTTTTCCACGCGCTTCGGGGGTTTTCCGGGATTTTAAATGGTGGTAATTGAGGGAGCATGAGTTTTCGGGCCTAAGGCGGTTGTCAGAAACCGATTTTGTTCATTTCATTTGGGCCTTTTAATTGGGCAATTATGTGTAAAGGCTCGGTTTGATCAGAAATTATACAACATCAACACTCACATGATGTGGTGCTGCAACCCAATATTTAACTGACACTTACAATTTTTATCAACAATAATGCATATATACTTCTTACTATCTAAGAAGCAAAAACCACGGTTAAGAGAACGTACCACCATTTGCCATGTGGCATTTCCACATCATATTTTTAAAATAAATTTTTATTTACACATCAGTTTCCTAAACTTATAAAGCAAATACAATCTAAATCCACCTCTACCTCCTATTAAGATGTAATAGAAGCATTTTTCATGTCATTCTCTCCCCTCTCCCTCAACCTCCACGATTTCACCCACCAATCGACTTTTAATCAGTCCACGTTTAAAAAGTCCACGTGTAGAAATTATTCCGTATAAAAATTATGGTTTTGAATCCGTGTAG
Source organism: Oldenlandia corymbosa var. corymbosa (assembly GCA_949775105.1). Lineage (NCBI taxonomy): Eukaryota > Viridiplantae > Streptophyta > Magnoliopsida > Gentianales > Rubiaceae > Oldenlandia > Oldenlandia corymbosa. The sequence continues at coordinate 9,166,485 of OX459124.1, forward strand.
AAAATCATGACAACGGCTCTAAAAATTTTTCCAAATCATCGACCCTCATTTATGTATTAGCTAACGGAATCTTTTGCTACGGTAATTTGCTAAAATTCACCAAACCTTCTTGGATCAATTTTCTACATATATAGATATATATAAACCCCAAACCAATTCTTATATGTGGATTAATTGAGCTAAAATTTACAACAAAAATACTGAAATGGTACATACATAATTACTGCTATTAATTTTATTAAGTTACTATAAAATGGTCGTAACACAATTAAGTTCATTTCAATAGAGTATTCTTAAGTTACACTATTTTTTTTGACATCTAATATTTTTATACAAAAACTACTTAAGAAATCGCAATTCCGTTAAACTGATTAATTGATATCACATTCAATATTTGCAAATTAGTGTATAATAATATTTTTTGCAAATATTAGATAATGATATTATTACACTATTAAAATATTTGGATATGATTACACTATTTAAGAAAATATAATTGATTTGGGTTCGTAAAAAATCCAAATCTCCACCTCCATCTCCACGACAATCGACTCCCTAATCAATCCCCTCTCCACAATTAAAAAATAAATAAATAAATTCCTCATCAATCATCAATTGAGAATATGTGGTGAAATATACTCATTTCCTATTAGCATGTTCAATCTTTTCATTAGTGATGATCAACTACATCCTAATCGGATAAAATTTCGACTTCAAAAAAAATTCTCTTTACCTCTCTACATAAACACAAAGGAAAAAAAAATTTTCTCATTGATATTGCTTCAGCCCTTGTGGTGGTGTCATTACAGGTGTTAGAATTTAAATGATTTTATTTCCACAGATCATTTGTTTGGTTTTTATTATTTTTTGTTTTAGCCGTTCAAGAATAGTGTTATTACTATTACTTTTATGCATCCATCCGTTACAGCTACCGTAACCGTTGTCAGGTAATATGATGTGATTTCTTATATAGTTAGTTAGTTTAGAATTTTTGTATGATTTTAGTTCTGTTTGGATTGAATTGATTAATTGGGTTTTTGTTACAAAGTGTTGTTTTTTGAATTTATTTTTTATGTTTCATTCAATTAAAGTGGTTTTCTTTTTTTAATTATGGAGTCTCAGGTTTTTTTCGTATATTGTTAATTATGAAGTGTGTTTTTTCTTTGTTTAATTGCTTTTGATTTTGTTCCATACTCCCAGTTGACTAATTACTATTATTACTATTTTATTTTATTTACAAATAAAGCGCGTTTTTTTTTTGTGTCCGGGCTTTCAAGGATATACTTTTTTTAGTTCTTCATCATATAAATAGTTCAAGTCGCTTCTTCTAACTAACTTATGGGGAAGCCTTTTATGAATTTAAAGTGGAAAGGGAAGGAATGTTGTTTCTACGTTTATTTGTGTTTTTATATATCATTTTTACCTACAGAAAAAAAAAATTTCTCAATTTTTAATGAGCTATCTTTTACTTTCTTTTTTTTTTATTTGCCATGGTGAGGTGAGTTCTTTTTTGCTATAACTTGAAACCTGTGCAAATTTACATTATTTTCATTCTTATATTTGTGATCAACCAGTTTCAAAATCATATTTTTGATATTTTACTACTCATAAACTTTTGGAAGAAATAGTTCCAACAATTAAGCGTATACCCTTTGGAGGAAGCTTACTACAAAGTTCTTATAAATCTCCAAAACTGAGTATTGATTTAGCACAACCAATGGAGAACATCATCTTACTAATATTTAAACTTATTAAGATGCTTTAATATTTTGTCTAGCATTTACTTCAAAACATATATTTGATCAAGTTTATTTATATTTAAGTATTCCCTCCATTCCAAAATAAGTGTCATTCTAGAGTTTGCACACAGTTTAAGTAAACATTAAATATGGTAACTAAATTACTAGAATCTCCTCAACCAACTCCATTAAAATAATTGCTCACCAATAATATTATTTCTTTTGAGGGTATGTTTGGAAATTTTTGACAAAAAATGCATTAGAATCCAAAAACGACACTTATTTTAGAATTTCTGAATTTTGCTAAAACGTCACTTATTTTGGAATGGAGGGAGTAACACTTATAAAATATTTCTAAAATCATCAAGCATTTCTAAAACGTACCGGGTCAAATACAATTTCATTTTATGCCAAATACAAACATTTCTATGATCACACTTATAAAATATTTTTAAATTTTTCAAATATTTCTAAAATATATCGGGCCAAATACAAAATATTTTTTTCCCAGATACAAACATTTCTAAGATCTACAAATATATTGGGCCATGGTCACGTATTGTGCGACCAGACATCACTAGTAATTAAAGAAGCAAACAAAAAGGGCCAAAAGTTATTTTTAGTACAAAATCGTTTTTGACATGTGGCTTCTTCAGAAAGTAGAAAAATAGCGTATATTTTTTCAAGTAAATAAAAGATTTTATTTATTTACTATATGATGAAATTCCGGAAAAACCTCTACGGTTTGTCTGATGATAATGAAAGTATGAATCCATGAACATCTAAAGCCACAGTTTAAGCTCTGATAGTTATCAACTATGAATCAGGCATTAAATTGCCTTCAATTTCAGCACTACCAGGCTGAGTAAAGTCTAATTGTCGAAAAAAATTATAATAAAATTGTTATGTATAAATAAAAAACAACTGCAATGTGTCGCTCCCTTTCATTCGGAGGACGGGTTCAATGAATTCCTGCTATTTCTCTGTTCAAAATCAATGCTTGCTTATCTTTTGCAATCAATCACAATCCCATATTTCAATTTCAAACACACAAAGGATCAGATTTTTATGATAATAAATCATTTTCAGATTTGGCTGGATCCTGCACGATTACTCAGTGTGAACATAGGTAAACTCTATCCTTCTGTTTCCACTTCAATATTCCCATCCCCTCATATGATTCCCATGTTTGAAACTAAGGGGTTAAAGGGTTTTGGGGAAATAGTGACACTAGATTCTCATCCCTTTGAATGAGGACTAATCAACTGTTGAATTCTTAATTTGTGTGTATGATAATTTTTGCTTTTCCTGATGTTAGGGCAAAGCCATTGTTCGTTTTATTTACGCACCACCCGATGTGGATAAATGCTTTAATGGTGCTATGCTGACGGGGGCTCAATAGTAGCAGGTCCATGGATGGGTTCAATGGTTAGTAAGGTAAGGGTTCAATGACCTTTGATACTGTAGGGAAAAAGGTAGAGATTAATGAATTAGAATGATGTTTGAATGATGGGATCATTTTATTAACAAAATAATATTTTTCTATTTCGGATTTGGATATGAGTGTTTTCTCCTCACCATCATAACACTCAAAGCTATACTTTCATCATTACAGATTGATTGTTTGTGTGAAAAAGAAATTTCAAGTACTTGGTTTTATTACTTTTTGGTGTACAATTTGTCATTTTTTTGTGCAGAGAGAAAGATTTTGTTCAAATAAGGCAGTATACTCTATGAAACAAACCAAACATTTGAGTTCTTGGACAAATTCAGGGGTTGGATTTGAAGGATATTTGAGTATTTGGCAATACTATTATCAAGGTAAATGCAGACAAGGTGTTTGAATTAACACTAACAACATTCAATATCTTGCTTTAGTTTTTTTCAGAAAAAACTTCAACAGAACTCGAACAATGACCCAAACTTTTAAAATTTTTAGTAGAAGTGGACAAATGTAGCTGATGATAAATGAAGCTAAATGCAGCAAAAGCCGATCCTATGTTACAAACATGCCGTGGATGAAAATTTTTCTAGCTGAAAACACTGATAAGATCCTTTGAGGTGAATCAGCCGCAAGTATTCTAAGAAAGCACTCATTTTTTGTGGTCAATGCCCAGTATTTTAGTTGTTACAAGTTTCATGCTTGAAGTGTTTTCTGTTTATATGCATCTATTATCTCATTTTAATTTAATGAAATAAATAATGACACCATCTTCGTATCTTGATAAATATGAGTTTTGTATGAAGATTTTAGAGTCATTTAAAGAGGATCCTATGCCTCAGATTAAGAAGCTTAGGAAGGCTAAACACGAGGTTGAGCCTCATGAGAAACCAAGCTTTGTGAAGACAAATATGTATTATAATCATAGAAACCTGGTGATCGGCTAGGGTGTCTGTAAAGCCAGGCTTTCAGGACCACTCTGTTTGAACGTAAATAGTGAAATAATTAATTAGTTACGATCATCGGTGTCTTTTAGTCACATATATTCTTAATTAAGAACTGAACATAACAGTGACCTTTTGATGGTAAACAATATACAAATGAAATAGTTGTAATTAAATATAAACTATGTTTTAAGACATAGATTTATTAAGGTGTAGAAAGTCAGAAACATGTGTGGCTAATTGACTACATCTTAAACTAAGTAGTCTATTAAGGAAAAGAAAAATTGGCAATACTACCTCACAATTTTTACTGCTCCCTCCGAATGACAACAAAACACACACAATGTCTCACTTGTTGACAAGTCTCACATATATTCATCAGCAAAGAAAATATAGAAAAAAAAACTCCCTCTCTGCTTTTCTCTCATTCTCTCACGTAAACCCACACATTCACCTATTTTCTTTTCTAAATTCCAAAATTTCTTCCACCCCAATCCAATCGAATCTGCTTGGCATGCCATCTCAATTTTCTCTCACTCTCTCTCATAATCAAATTTTACCCCAAGCTAGTTAAGCATGGCAGTGGAGTTAGGAAGTATGGAAGATGGAGCGAGGAAGGTGGAGGAGAAGGGCCGAGAGAGAGGGATGAACTCTAAGCATTAAAAGTAGGAGCATTGGGACAATTCTGTTTGTTTTTGAAAAATTCTTTGCTTTAGGAAGACATTTATTTCATTTTGATATGGAGATGATTTAGAGATTATGTACCCTGCACTTAAAAGTTAAACTAATGAACATTGAACTATTTATAATGATTAAAACTATTAATTAGGATTTGGGATGTGCTATATGGGTTTTATTAACTTCAATTTAGTTTGTTTTGGAATATTTGTTGTTTGAAATGAGATTAGGAAGTGCAGGAATGTTTAGGATGAAAGGTTTATGCTTTGTTCGATTGGAAAGCTAGGAATCGAGTTGCTGTTTTGTTTAGGTCCGACTCATATGTTTTTGGCTGTTGTCTTGCATAATGGTCGAGTGCTTGTGTGCCTGTGCTTTTATTCCTTTTAATGAATTGCAATTTTTGTGTTAATATCTTCACTTCTTGATATGTGAACGTGGTGGTGGTCACTGTTTGGCTTTGTGCCAATTGAATTGAATTGTTTGTCCCTCTTCAGTTGTGTACTTTATCACACCGAGATTTACTATTGACATGATTTTTCTTGGAAAGAATACTTGTGCATGAATTGCCATGAAATTGTTAAGACTTGGATGTGTACATTATCACACCAGTCTTGGGGCCCGCTACCATAGATCAATTCCAACGGGTCGGCGATGGGCACAGGCGTATGGATAGACTATGGATAGCTTTAATAGGCGTGCACGAGCTACGAATACTTGTTTTTGTGGGCACTAGGGGTGAAGGATTCTGCTTTTGAATTGAATAATCTTGGACATTATTTGGAATCTAACTTGGAGGACGGCCTATCGAGCCACATAGGTCTTTGGCAGTCTCCAGTTAAGATCCACCTATATCTTCCCGACTTGTATCTTCTTGTCAATATGGTGATGGACACGGTTATGGTCATCTTTTATATGTCACTTTGTGGCTGATTGTTCTTTTACAAATGCTGCTCACCTCGAAGATCATTTATTTTATTCTTTGAATAGATTAGAATGATAGAACTGTTTAGTTAATATATAAAGAAATAATGACTAAAATGAACTCTGTGAGTAATTTCTTGTGCATGTGACTTGATTACCGTATGGAGTGTGAGGGACTGGGAGTTGTTGTTTGAGGTATTTACTGGGCTTTAAAGCTCATCCCGTCATTTCCCACCACAGGTTAGCAGATGAGTTTTGTTTAGCAAGTAAGTTGTGCCGGACGAGAAGATAACTAGTGGAGATTTCTTTAGTTTAGTTTGATATTTATAATTAGCTTGTATAAATTTTGAAAACATCTTTTGTTGTAATTAAATTTTCCCTATGTAAATTAGAAATTAACAAAGTATAATTTTTAGTTGGTTCTGTAACACAAGCCTTGCCCGGCAGGCGACTCAATTAGTCATCAGACACGATTTTTAATCGAGCTGGAGGCTTGGGTCGTCACAAGTGGTATCAGAGCTTAGGGATAAGAATCTAGGACATGTGGTAAAGGAAATTAGGAGATTAGCTATAGAAGTTAATTAAATAGAGTTGAAATGTAAAATAATGGAGTTAAAAGTTATTCTGGCAGTGTTGGCTAAGGGTAAGCAAATCTGAGTTCTCTGGTGAATCACAGAATCCGTAAATGGGGGTATAATTATTTAAGATGTGAGAATAACTGGAGGATAAGGAATTTGGGAAAGAAACCAAGCTTTACATTTAAATGTGGTCTGCAAATGAGGATTAAGTCATAAAATAGAAGAATTCATCATAAATTCTAAACGTGCGATTATTTGGAATCGACCTTAAAATTGCCATGAAATCTTCTTGGGACCGGCCATCCCAAATTGAGTTCAGGTCAATTCTCTTGTGTGATTTGGATGAAAGCACATAAAACTTTTCAACTTTAATTTATTTAAAATTCTTAAAAAAAAGAAGAAGAAGAAAATAAATAAAAGAAACAGGGGATTTTGATGACCAGCCCACAAAGGTAATAATTTTGTAATCCTGTAGTTGCTGCTATAAATTAAAATAGGACAGAGGTATAGTATACTATCACGGTGAACTGCGTGAAGGATTATTAAAATTGGACCTTTAGATGAATAGGGATGAAAAGAAAGATAGAAAACATAACCCACAATTGAAAAATTATTGAGGAATTATAAGATATAGAAGATATGCCATTGTTAGCAATGAAGTAAGTCATTTTTGCGATACCTTGTATACAACGTGTGACCATATTCTGAATTGTTGTTTAGCATGCTTAGTTGTTGTATTCTGAGGCTCGACCCTCATAATTTGTACAATTGCATATCAGGTTTTAATTCGTTTCCAGGTAACTTCTTAGTTATTGATAATACCAAATGTTGTTACTTTTTTCTTTTTTTTCTTTTTGAAATAAACTAACTGTTTGGTTAATAATCCAAATAAATCTGAAGTTGATTATTGAATATAATTGTTGTTGTTTCTAGAGACACTTTAAATTATCAAAGATGCAAAGGGACGGACCCAATGTTCTCAAAAAGTCCAAAGGGTCATATATTGGAAGGTAAAGAGTTAAAATGGAAGGAAAAAAAAACTATAAAATCCAGACATTCTTGAATTTGAGTTTGCATTAGTCATTTTGTGAAGTCACTTTCGGATTGATCTGTTTTCATAGAGAGAGGATGCTTGACCTGACTGCTGTATTTGCGCTACTTTTTGACATCTAACTGCTGCATCCATGGCTTCATCTGAATTGCTCCCCAAAAAAATAAAAAGATAATGGGTATTTGAATATTTTATGCTCAGACAGAAAAAATAATTGTTGACATGTTATCATTATTAATTTTGTAAAGAAGATTGTTGAAAGAGATGGGTAGGAAAAACTTGCATGGATGCTCAAAGATTTTCTTTACCAGTAAGTTAAATGTGGCAAAGAAGGCTTTATATAATTTGCTGATACGATGTAAACACATGCGACCGTCCAAGATATTTTTTTCGTTGGAAGTGTATATGTCAGAAAGATTTTCCTTATGAAATGGAATGATCAAACATTCATTTAAAATTTAATTTAGTTTGTAGGTTATGATCTCTTCTTGAGAAAAATATGATGATAGGGTGAAGTTTATGACACGGAAGGGGAATTGGAACAAGAATCCATTTTACAGTAAAGTTTCTGTTCCAACATATCACAATCATTCAAAAAAAGCCAAGAATAAAAAGAAATTTCAAGTTCGTTGGTCTGCTAGATTGAATAAGGATTAAACGTTGCTTTAAGATCAAAATTGTATTTGATATAAAGTTTAGCATATTCGCTGGTTATTTTTTATTTATTATCAAGAAAATTATTTTTTGAAAAAAATAAAAAAAAATATGATGATAGGGTGAAGTTGTACTGGGGTTTCCTCCATGTCGTGATTATATGATTATAAAAAAAAATTAATTTTATAAATTTACATTATTGTCTTTTAATTTCATGAAAGATATGTTTTTTCACATGTACTGTTTTTTTATTTGTATTTTCACATATTATATATAATCAAATAAACTTCTATTATTGTATGAATTATTTTTTCCATTTAACGACTTAACAAATAGAGGATGCCCGGGCATTCGCCCGGGCCAAGCATTTAGTTATTCTTAATTTCTTTTAATTGACACTTGTCGTCGCTGATCTATCAAGGGAATGTCGTCGCTGTTCCTAGCTATCATCGACTCTAGAAGAGAAGCAATTGCAATGACTATCTATCACGAAATAAGGAGGACCGGTTCAAAAATTTTATTCTGAATGAACAATCCCCCTTCTCTAATTCTACAACTATTTTAGGTTCTACAATTCAAAAAATTATACCGTAATTTCATTTTTAGATATCCATAAAAACTCACAAAGTAACAAGGTCCAATATGCTTTAATTTCATCTTTTCCTAATATGTTAATTTGGAGTTTTTGTACTTGACAAATTCTTTTGAGGCAACTAGAGTAAAAAAATTTTATCTTTAACCACCTTTTATACTTCAAGGACTTTAATAACCCTTAACAGAAAGACAACAATTCTATCCATCATCCCTTCCCTTGATCACCATCATTTGGTGTGGTTCTACTTTTGTTAAAATCTAAAATGCCCTTTCGTCCTCAACGTAATACACCAGCAATTTTTCAAATGACTTTGGCATGTTATCAGTCTCATCTCCCTTTTTTAGCTCATCCATCACAATATCAAACGGGTATAACATAATTTGATCTCTTTTTCTAGTTTGTATCTATGTTTTCAAAACCGGACCAGTACGGAAACCGTTCTTCTTACTGGGTTACCGGATTGAAGCGGTTTAACCGTTCTAAAAAACCGGATGACATCATCATTATGTCATACTTATATTAAATATATAATATATATTTTAGAATAATTTTTGTCAGTAAGCATTAAACTTTTCAATAAATTACAACTTAGATTTGTCAACTTTGAAACTTATGGGTCAAATTTATTAATAATATAAATAACAAGATCCTAAAAATAATATACATGCTAATAAGTAATAAACCCTACTCTCTTTTCTCTTTCCTTACTTCCTCCTCCACGCAGCCGTCTTTCTAGTTTCTCCCCCTTCCCTCTCGGCCTCTTCCCCTTTCCTTCTTCCCCAGTATTTCATCTTCCTTTTTTTCTACCATTTTTTTTTAGATTCTTTTTCTATGTTCATATATCTAATTTATTCTTCTATCTCTTCTTCTTATTATGTATTTTAGTTTGTTCATTGTGATAGATTATTGAGTCTAATTTTTATTTCTTTGCTTCTTTTTCATTAATTAGGATTGGAAGGGGGCAAATAAATCTTCAATTTGGAGAGAATTACCCATTATTACAAGGAGAAAACGTGTAAACGATTCAGTTGTGAAGATATGATGAAATAATTTGCTAAATTTTGTCAAAATTGCATGAACTGAGAAAATTTGGTGGGATTGGAATTTTTTTTTTTTTTTGAGTAGAAAAAAACGAATCGCGGACAGCCGGTTTCATCCGGTTTCCGGTCAAACAGCGGTTTTGACCAGTTTTCAGTACAAACGGTTAATATGTGAACTCGGCTCGGCAAGCTATCCGTTCTCGGGCTAGCCGGTCCGACCGTCCGGGCCGGTCCGATTTTAACAACATAGGTTTGTATCGTGCATACCATGGTAAGAGTAGTGGCAAGTTGAATCGTGAGAAATCTATGGCGAAGAAATTGGTAACTTGGATTTCCTTATTTTGGAGCCGCAATTAAAGCTGTTAACAAAGTATACTTAACAGTTTTATCTTGAAAATTACACGTGTCATATAGCAATTAGATTGCTGCACAACATCATGAGTGCTTATGCGGTACATCCCGCTACATGGAATATTTCTCCGGTTTGATAGCTTAAGATATTTTGGGGGAAGAAACTCCACATCTGATAATTCTATCTTTTATTGAATTAATAATATAATTAAACTTTTTATAATTTATTAATACACTTAGGACTCCAAATTATAATGAATTAATTTATAAAGTTATTAATTTATTAATAAATTAACAATTATAATTTTGTTAATATAAATAATTTATTAATTTAAAGACTTTTCAATTATATCAAGATTTATTATTTTTACAATAAGAAAAAAAATGCCAATCGCAACTCTATTTAATTTATTAGAATTTTTAGCTGCATTGATCTAAATCTCATTTTTCCCTAAAAAAGTACTCCTTTCACTATTTAATGGAATTTATTCTAGACTATTATATTTAGTCTGGATAATATAATTCTCGACTGTTAATTAAATTTAACTTATTGTTGAACTGTTGATGGTCATTATTTTTTTCAAGTGAATATGATTAATGTAAAGAAGATCTAAAGAAAACTTTTTAATGAGAAGCAGGAAATAAATGTGGTGATTTGCCAAGATGACCTTTTCATCGCAATTGAAAAAATTAATCCTACATACACGTGCTAAATAATTCTTTTGTCGTTTTGTTTGCATATGCATCTTGAAATTTAAGTGTGGCAAGCGATTTTTTTTTTTACAATTATGTTTTAATATTTCCACTTTAGGTTGTGCTATATTATTACTTTGGTACTAATTGTGATAATTTTATCTCATCAATTTATGCTTATTTATTTATTTTTATGTACAATATAATTATTTTTATTTTTGCATTTGATTCAGGCAGATTACAAAACAGATCCAAGGAGCATATAGAAATTTAGCAAAGCAAACTTCTTAGTACAATCTATCTAAAAGTATTGTATGGTTTTGAAGATTGATCATTTTGTTTATTTGAATTGATATAATTTTTTATTGACATCTCTCTTTTAATTTAGATTTATTTGGGGGGGGGGGGTTCTTGTTGAATTTTGAGACATTAAAGACATATTACTTAGCCTTTTTTACTGTTTATCTTAATAAGATATTTATGTGATTAGCAAATCTTTGTTTGCGCCATTCTTCATCTTTCAATGAACTCAACTTCTCGCTCAATTTACTTTCTTGTAAGGTAGTCATGCGATAGATCCAGTTGACTTTGAAGATTTCATGAAGAAAGCTAAAACTGCAGATTGTGATTTAGCTCAACTAACGACTTTGTTGGGTGCTATGCATGAGGCATATAAAGCTGCAATAATTGGAAGGATTAAGGTTGTTGAAGAGAGAAACGATGCACAATCAAGGAGAGTTGTTGCACTAACATAGGCACACAAGTTAGAAGTCGAGTTACGTGCAAGGCCATTCCCAAAAATCAGTAGCTCGTGGGCAAAGGCAATGGTTGATACTCTCCCTCCCACAATCTGCAGTCAAGGTCAATCCTAAGTGCAATTGCTCGTTTGTTAAGGATTCTAAAGGAAATTTTTTTCTGTTATTAATTAGTAAAAGAAATGTTCATGTAGCTGATCTATGCTTGGATTGTAATAGATGATCCTTCGGGAGCAATTTTAATAATAAAAATTTTAATTTGATTTATTGATTTAGATACTTATTTAATTTATTTCTTTTTATAAAAAAGGTTATGTGTGAAGGCGTTTATAAAGGTCCCTATAGATGCCTATTACCACACTTGGAAATGTCATAATCTATTTATATATCTATCTATCTATATATCCAATTATGAGAAAAACCAATACAATTCTAAAAGCTGACATGACACACTCTCCGTACTCCAAATCCCGTCAAAGTATAAGTAAATCATGGTAATTAAGGTAACTATTATAATTATAATATTATTAATTAGTTAATCAATAATCGATGGTAAATGAGCGGTTACTAAACCCGCACGTCCAACGCCACTCATTATCACGTCTCTCGAATAGAAAGTGACGGAAATCACTCAAAGTTACCATAAATCCCAAATTTATCAACAATCACGTCTTGTCGCTCTTCCTTAATGTTTAACGTCTACCCAAATTCTTGAGGAGTTGTTTTGATCTGTTGTTTTTTTCCTACACCAATTCCAAATTTATTCTCTAATGTCGCATGCTGAAATTGAAGCTAACGCTCGACTAAATTTGATTGAGGGAGCAAGCCGATTGAAGCTTTACCCGACAATATCCAGTTGTCAATAACAATTGATGGTAGATTGATGAGGCAGAGAGTACAAACAAGTGGTTCATAGGGATATTACCAGATAAAACTTTGATTTTTATTATTTTTTCTTTTGAGTTACTTGAAACAAATTGTGGTAAAAAAAATAATGAACAAACCATTGTGATGAATGTGCCTCTGCCAGAATATACTTAGGCATGCTATTTTTATCTGTACTTAATTATGTCTCATCCATATCTATTTGTGAAAATGCCCAAAAGAACCATTTAATATGATGTAACAGGGATATCCATCTCTTGGTTCTTATCAAAGCAATGTAACAGAAGAATTCATGAACTCCTTATCCAGTAAATGAAAGTAAGAGGATGAGAAAACATGCAATCTCCGTTGGTGTTAATTTTGAGTTAATCACTTAATATTAAGTTGCAGTGTAAATAAAATTTGGTGTTTTTTTCTTAATTTAAAATGGAAGATACTAATTCTATGGGCAAACGTTAGGACATCCATTAAATCGGTGAAGGTGGCAATCGAGTATAAGAAGTATTCTATTGAATGATTTCATAGTCATGTAAGGCAAGTTTTTTTTTTTTCATGCACAAATTTTTACATTTGGTCTCAGTTTTTTTTTGTTTAGTTGTTTTTGTCGTCATTTGAAATTGGAATAAGGAAATTGGTTATCCATGAATCGTAATTTTAACACTGTGGTCTTATTAAAATTCTTTAATTTCCGAACCAACTATATCCTGATTTGTTAAGTATTGATATTATTTCTGAACTGCATCCTAATCATGTATAAGTTTGTTAGCAACCGCATCTAAATTTTTACAAATGCATCTTGATTCATTTGGCGATAAATCGAAGAGAAGGCCAATGAAATTAAGTGATGTATTTTGTATTGCATTCATCGTAATAGCTGTGCTTTTACTTTATGCATGAGAAACCACAAATATGAAATAGGATTGATGTTATTGATTTTGTTCTTCATGTTGTCACTGAAAAGGTTGAATCGGGATTGATTCTGCTCAGACTAAGGAGTTGTTGTTTCAATGTTAAGATACGTGAATGATTTAGATACTTGATTCCTTACTGTTGGCAGTTAATCATTAAATTTTGTTCTCATTGTATTGCCTAAAAAGCTTTTGCTTTTTTTTTTTTTGGTTTTTTGGTTGCAAGAAGGTTTTGTCAAGGTAAAAATAAAGTAAGCTTTATCATACAGATTCCTGGTTGATTTTTCTTCCCATTATTTGTTTGATTAAGTTAGCCAATACATTGTAACTTTTGTTAATGTGTAGCAAATGTGTTGATTATTGAAGTAAACTGAAATTCCTGATGTACTTCTATTTGTTTATCTAATGGAGCTCGAATTCAGGGGGCTTGCCATCAGTGATGCTGGGATGTTATAACTTACGATACTTGGAAAGGCATCAATTTAGGTACATCATTTTCTTGCATAATTTCAATTGCAGGTTTATAAATATGTCTTTTAGAGATAATAGCAACATGAATTCAGTTTGCGATATAGTGATTAGGATTATGCAGAATTGATGTTTTTGGCGACTGAGAGTTGGTTGTTTTCTAACAAATGTTCTTAAATTTATGGTTGCAGTTTCAGCGATCGGGATGACGAGTATTGGGAATAATATTGACTCGATGTAGTCTGTCTAAGGATTTCTTCGCTATTTGCTCTGGTGATGGCCGAATTAAGGTAACCCTTCTCCTGTGTTGTTGTTTTTCCTTTTGTTGTTATTGTTTTCTTAAAATAGATGACTGTCATGGATGCTTTGTTCAATGTGTTTCTTTTAACTCCCTTTTTGTATTAATGTAGGATTCATAGTTTGGCAAAGGGTTGTTTCAGTTAGACATTTATTATAGGGAAGAGTGTATGATGTTTTTTATTTATGAATTTCGTGACTCAACTGTGCATTCTGTAGTGTAGCTTCTAATTGCTTTCTTAGTGTTAAAGTGTGAAATTATTCAAGTAGTGGAATTTTGCGTGGTGTGATGTTCTTCATATTAAGAGTTAACTGAGTTTTATGTTTATACTCTGCTGCAGACTGAGTCTCAGATATTGTTTCCAGTTGAAGATTTATAAGGTTTTTCTTTTGATGTTTCAATTCGGGGAGGTGTAAAAGCCAAGTGATGCATCTTAGTGCTTGAGATATTTGAAGCATTCCATATTTGATTTGCTAGGCATCTGTACTTTCATATGCCATTTGTGAACATACAATTTATCTAAGTATTAGCCGGTTGGGTTTTGTGATTATGAACTTTTTGGTGTTGTCTTTGTTCTCTCTCTTTCTCTCTTTAGTAGACAATTCTATTAGTTTAGGGAATTAATGGAACCTGTCATTATGATGGATAAAAAACCGAAAGATCGTGAGGAGTTCGTTACGTTTGTTAACCCTGAAGCTGCAAACAAGATTCTAGAAATAGTAGCAAGTCGTAGATGGCATAACAATATTAATTTCTTAACTGAAGTAAGAAAATTGGAATTTGGGGGAGGAGGGAGGGCAATTAAGTACTATAATGGAATGAAAAATGAGTAGATGATAGTTTGCCATAGATTAGCTTCTTAAACCTTTTATAATATCTTAAAATTGTCGTGCAGTCTTGCACTTTTGAAGTTGTATTTCTATTAGTTTTATTTTGTTTGTGCCTGGGTAGTTTGCCGTGCATTTGGTGCCTAAGATGCATAAGAAAAACGTGCTTACCCGAGGAGAGGATGCTCAAAGACCCAAGGAGACTCATGCCCCTGGTCATCTTTACAACAAAGTAGAGAGAAAACCATTTATGCATACCTGAACTATCAAACCTCAGAGTTTTTGGTTCACCTTCCTGGCACGATAATTTTTCTGACTTTTCATCTCCGTGAAGAGGATTTATGGTCTTCTTTTTTATCATATAATAATATTATGTCCTGATTCAAGAGGGGACAATATCAAGTCTACCGTTAGAAAAATAAAAAGTTATAAATAAATGATTATTTGAAGTTTTTTTAGCCGAAGAATTTTTTTATTATTTCCATAAAAAAATATTATCACTAATTGATATATAGACAAATAAATAGTAATATTGTAAAGATAGTAATAGTTTACGATTATCTTTTGTCAAAGCCAAACCCGTGCGACAACACGGGTCCATAACCTAGTAGATTTTTATCTATTAACACATTGGAATGGATCATCTTTTTAATCAACGTGAAGAAAAGTTGAAGTGTAGTTATAGGGTGTTTAAAGTGTCTTCATATTCTTTTATTCTTGTAGTGAATTTAATCATCACCTCCTTCATCTGATCATCCCATCATACAACCGCCACCATTACCTCCTTCCACCTAAGACCACCATTGTCCACCATCTTTTGGAAACCATTGAATTATCACCATCATCATTATAAGTTAAATTAATTTCTAAAAAACTTATAAATAACTCAAATTCATATTTAGAATCCATGAATTTATCCAATAAAATCTAAGGTGACACAAAGGAAACCAATTAAAAGGGATTTTTTCCTTTGATTTTTGGGACCGAAACTTTAATTAAATTAGATGGTGGGGAATGAGGAGAGGATGAGAAGATGACAATACTCTAATGCGGTTATGTTGATGTTGCTCTTTTGGATAAGGCTGAAGTATCACGGACATGAACTGGGAAATAAGAAGGATGAGATAAGCTCAAAAGAGCGTCATGAGGAAAGGAGTAAATCTGGAAACTTTAATTAAATTAGATGGTGGGGAATGAAGAAAGGATGAGAAGATGACAATACTCCGATGCGGTTATGCTGGTGTTGCTCTTTTGGATAAGGCTGAAGTATCAGGGACATGAACTGGGAAATAAGGAGGATGAGATAAGCTCAAAAGAGCGATCATGAGGAAAGGAGTAAATCTGGAAAGTTCCTCATAGCTGCGTGAAAAATCAGGTTTTGGCAATGGAGTGGAAAATAAAGAGATAAAGAAAATGCCGCTTGCTTTTCAAATGGAAACAAATAATAAAAATAAATTAAAAAATTATATTTAAACATGGTTGGAAAAGTTGGAAAATGATAATAAAATAACTAAGGTGGGCCCTAGTTTTGGAGTACAAATTCAAATTTGACTGGATTCTGGTTAATTGAACAATTTCATATCAAAAAAACATTATTTAAAAAAGAATAGGGACAAAAATTGAATATGATCAATAGCATAGGAACGAATAAATTTGGGCACCCTCAAAACTAAACTAGAAAAGCTATTTAGGACTTTGTTTTATTTTCCTTAGGGGGTGCCTGGTTCAAATGGTGGAATATGATAGAAATTAGATTTAATAGTATTCTAAATTCTGTGACATTTTTAAGAGAGTATTATACTCATTTTACAGTGCTTGGTAAGAGAAGAAATAAGAATGAAAAGTGTTATAAAATATCAATTTTATCCCTGCTACAAAATCACCAAAAAACAAAATAAATAATCAGTAGTTCACTCTACGTTCTGAAATTTTGGGCATTGATTAGTAAAATGAAGTTTTAGATATGAACCCCCAAAATAATAAGCACCATAGTTTCATCATTTTCAATAAGATTGGAGGAACAAGTACGGGAGAAGAGAGTTTTAAATTTTGCTAAATTTGTTGGTGTTCTTGGAGAAAAATTGAACGAGCTGCAGTGGAGGATGCGACGGCAACGACGTAAAGAGAAGACCAAAATCACAATCATGGTGAGTTGGAATAGAAGTGTGAGATGATTATTTCTTTGAGCAAAGTAGGATGGTGTAAAGGTGTGAAAATAGAGACATGGAAAAGACAGGGAGAGATGATGGGAGTTGGTGGAAGGAGAAATAATGACAAAGGTAAAGGGGTCAAAATATTGAACGAACAACGATGGGTTACTTATCCTCCATATTGGCTGGGATTGAAATTCTTGGAATGAATAACAACAATTTAGCGGGACCATAAAATGAACTAAGCATGAAATTTTTTATCAAACTCATAGCCTTTCTTTCAAACCCTCCAGAACCCTCAAACCAGGCACTACTTCACTCCTTTTTCCTAGTATTTCTCTTTTTTTTTTCGCTCTCTCTCTCTCTTTTTTTCCTTTCTGGCCACAACCCACTTTGTTTCTATTTTTGTTTTTTGCTTTTCCTTCTTAACAAATAAAATTCTATTTAATTATATTAGTTAAGATAAAATGGGAATAGATATTATAATATTATATGCCGGGGGTATAAGGAAGGTTTATAAGGTGTAATATATGACGAAAAGAGGAATGGTGCATGTGCCAGTGGTAGTTTTCTCTTTTCTTTTCTTTTTTTTCCCTTTTCTTTTCTCTCTAAATCAATATTTTTGAGTAAATTTTGTAATTTTATAATGATTCTTCAAATTTATGATTGTCTACTTTGTCCAATATAAATTTAAATTTCTCTTGATTGAGTTCTAGGGGTATTAATTTGGTCGGTTTGGGTGGATTCGGTTTATTTGGTTTGGATTAATCAATTTTCTTTCTTCTCAAAAATCGCTCGCAAACCGAACTGAAATAGTACAAAATTGAACCAAACCACTCGAATAAGACTTTGGGTTAAGCGGTTTGATTTCGGTTTATCCGAATCGCTAGTCCAACTTTGGTCTTAACTTTTGATTCAACTGGTCTTAACTTTTGGTTCAACTTTGGTCCAACTTTTGGTGCAACCTTACAACTTACAATAATTTCAAATCCAAGAAATACGTACAATTTCAACTTACAACTTCCAAATCCAAGAAGTTTAATGATCCAACAATAAGTTCAAATTCAACATAGGATCTCAAAAAAGAAAAATAACAAAGACAACTACAATAGAGGATCTCCAAAATAGAGTTTTTAATAAGAACAACAAAAACAAACAATCTTCGAGTTGAAATCTTCTATCTTCAGTTTCAAACCTTCAACTTCAGTAATCAATAGGAAAAACCTCATTTCTTCAGTTCGTTAACCTGTACAACAGAGGAAAAAGAGCTCTTGTTTATTCCGAAGAAACTCAAAGTTCAAAGATATGACATAATCTCTCACAGTTCAAAAACAAATGCATAAACTTTACCATCAATCCTTGAGCAAAATGAATATTATCATCATGGTAAGTCTAGTATCATTTGCCTTTAATTCTGCAAACAAGAGAAAACTAATATAAAGAATCAGAATTATATGAAATAAAAAAAAATCTTTGTAAATTTATAGATTCAAATAAAATCTTACAACCTTCTTCAAGTGACTGAAGATCCTCCCAAGTATCTTCAACTCCCACTGTCTTCTGGTCAGGGTCACAAGATGCATGAAGCCAATCTTGGGCACAAATCAAACTTTGAGTTACCCCTGGGCTTAATGAACTTCTAAAGGTATCCAATATTCTTCCACTTGTCCTAAAAGTGGATTGAGAAGTTACAGTTGAGAGTGGAATTGCAAGAACATCACGAGCCATCAAAGAGATAATCGAAAATCTAGCACTATTAACTTTCCTCCAATCTAGAAGTGCAAACTTGGTGGAGTCATTCTCAGTATCTTCGTTTAAATATCTATCCAATTCAGATTTTGAATCACCACCAGTTGAAGTTTTCTTTTTTTCTTTGTCATTTCTATTCTAAAATTATTTTTTAGCATTCTTGAAGACTCAATATCAACTGGTCAAGGGCTTTTTCCCAGTGGAGATGATTGAGAGGATTCCGGGACATCCCGACTAGAAATAGGAGCATGAATCCTCACATAATCAATATACAATTCATTAATACTGGTTTCAACTTCATCTCTTTTTTCCTTGCCATCAATGGTCCCATAAACCTTACTGAATATAAATTCCACAAAATCCAATTTATTTCTAGGATCCAACACACAAGCAATATACAGAAGCTTGTTCATAGATGCAAATTCACCAAAATATTTCTCATATTTTTCCTTCATCATTCATGTCATAACTTTCAGATCACCATCATCAGTATTACTTATAATTTTCTTAAACAAGACATCAATGCAAATAATACTCTCAAGAAATGTATTAACAGATTTAGTGTGTGAAACCTTTAATGTCAACTCATAAAAGGATTCAAAGACAACCGGCCAACCTCCTAACTTTCATCCAATCAATTGAAGTAGGCAATCCAGGCCCGAATCATCCTCCCCAGGAATATTTTGAAGAGTATCCTCAAAATGTGGATTATCAAATTCATATCTCTTAAATGCTTTTTCATAGAATCGGGCAGTAGCTAGCATATCATAATTGAATTCCATCTTGTCGGGGCATCAAAAACCAAGTTCTTGGAGATATTACATTTCTCAATTTCAACACATTTCATAAAATTTTCAACTCTCTTAGACGATTCCCTAACATATTTAACAGTAGTTCTAACCCTTTCAACACTTTCACTAATTGATTTTAAACCATCTTGAACAATCAAATTTATAATATGAGTAAGACAACGAACATGCAACCATTTCCCCCAAAATACATTTCTCTCCATTTTCAAACTGCTCTTTCTAGCAGCATCATTAGAAGATGCATTATCACAGGTAAGAAACTATCAATGTCCCACTAAAATACACTATTCTCAACGTACCTATGTCAACTCCCTTATGACTAGATAAGGACAAAAATTTAAAATTCTCTTTTTCAAATTTCAATCATTATCAACATAATGAACTGTGAAACACATATAATTTACTCTCTGCATAGAAGTCCAAGTATCCATAGTCAAATATACTTTTCCAATATTCTTTTTAATTTCAACCTTTAATTTTATCTTCTCCTCCAAATACAATTTCCGACACTCATTAGCTATAGTAAGCCTACCCTTTGGAATAAATAAAGGTTGACACTTTCTCAAGAAATATTTGAACCCCTTTTTCTCAACTTACATGGAAGTTCATCAACAATAATCATGTATGTAATAGCTTTGAAAATTTCTGATTCAGTAAACTTCCAAGCAAGTATATTCCCTGGTTTTTCATCATCCCCATCCTTTAAAACCAGCTTAGTTTGTCCCAAACCCATATTCACCAAATACTTTTTGCAAATCAACAAATGGCCTTTAAGTGCACTAGTTCCATGTTTCCTGGTTTTGGCATGATAGGACTGATACCCCACCCTTAGCACTTTTGAAGTTGGTAAAATGGAGCTAAATTGTGGACCGCTGCCGACCAGCCCTTCGTCGCTTCAAAGGTCCCTCAGCCATATTCTCATTCATACCATTTTTAACTTCTATACTTTCAATCTCCATATCAATCAGCATGGCATCAGTAGTCGGTACAACGGTGCATGAGCAGGTGAAATAGGTTTTGTCAACAGGTTCTATTGGGACTATAAGATGGACTGCAACATGTTGTTCAACGTTGCATATATTTTTATGAAATTTAGACTGTTCAACCATCTGAATTATAGAGAACATGAGAATGTTAAACCTTACATATACACCAAAAGTTTGAACTACAAAGATTTCTAAAGAAAACGAACAGTTATGCCAATTTGCAGTAATTAAGTTAATAGACAAGAATTGGACTTTCAAGCTTAAATAACCTAAGTCAAATTGAAAAGGAAATCACCAAATCAATAGCATAACAAACCAACAAGTGAGTCTCTGAAAATTCAGATCCAAATCTCAAGAAAACACAACCCCGTCGATAAAAAATAAATACCAAGAGAGAAAAAGAATCATACATAAAAATCTCAGTACAAAATATATCAAAAATGATAGAATGTGAGGTGAGTTAGATCAAAAATGAGAGGAAAAAAGACTACCTTGGTGGCTGGGTCAATGGATCTAGGCTTTGACCGAGGAACTGAGGGTGGCTGAGAGTGGCGTGGTCCACGTGGAGGCGTGGAGGCTGAAGCTGTGGATGCGGTGGTGGAGATTTTTTCCAACCAGTTTTTTGAAATCGAAGACGAGGTAAGTTGATTAATTCGACGATGTGGTGGAGAACGAAGATACGAAGATGAATCACGATAGAGGTGGATTAAGCGGAGGAGATGGATGTGGAGGTGGAGGATGGAGGTGGCGGAACTGGATGGAGGTGGAGGGTTGGAGGTGGAGTGGAGGAGGCGATGTCGATGCTCACGATGATTTAGAATTTGAGATTTGGAGAATGGCCGAATGGGGAGAGTAATGTTAAAAAGTAAAAACCCTAGTAAACTTGGTAGTAGTAAGTCCCGCCCGAAACCTTTTCTCGTCACCCACACCCGTCCCACATATTATTTGCTAAATGCAGTTAAACCGTCAAACCGCTCGTCGACCCAAAAATCCGAACCGAATGCATCTGAATTCATCAGGTCGGGCAGGTATTCGGGTCAACCCGAATAAGTAACACCCCTAATTGAGTCCACAAGAAATTAAATTTCATTTTCTAATATTTTAGTTGTCCCAATACTTATCACTAGATCAATAATACTTTTAACTATCTCACTTTATTAATTATGCAGAGGTTTCAAATGGTGCCTCATACTTATTGCTGTTGTCGCTATAAATTTGTTTGAGATGAATGAATATAAAGCACAAATTTCCTTTCAAAGGTACTCAGGACAAGACGAATTAAAAATTTTTTGAACATGGCCTAGATTGGAACATATGGCACCCCAACGGGCACCCACCTAGTTTAATCCAAGTCGAAGGCGCTAAATGAAACATCTACCTAATTCCTGTTAGGCTTAACCCTACTTGAATCACTTACTTTAAAATTTTATACTTTCATTTTCAAACTTCTTTAAGAATAAATATATTCACACATAATGTTTACCAGAGTAGCACAAGTTTTGTTTAAACATTACAAACAATACTATTTCAAAACACTACAAACTGAAGCCATTATTCCAAAATGCTTGAAAGCATATCTAACAGTCACATTAGGCTAAAGTAAACCAAACCGAAAGGGACTATGTTTCTATTGTTTTGCGCTGAAAGATCTTTTAATTGTGTTAAAATCTAATTATGGTGGTTATTAATGTATTAATTAATAAGTATGTCTAATTTGGGTTCATTTCCGATTATGTTTAAATTTGTAAATGTTTTCTTTATTCTTAATAGTTAAGACATGCAACCATTGAGTTAAATAATTCTATTAACATTTACCAAATAAAAAATATACTTAGAACTTTCTAAATTAATAGTATTAGGCCCACAAAAATTTATTAATTCACTGATTTATTTTATCGATAAATTAATAATTATTATTTTATTAATAAAATAATAGTGTATTAATTTAACAGATTTTTTTTATCATGTACTAATTGGGAAAAAAATATTATCGATAAGATAATAGTGTATTAATTTTATGGTGTCAAAATTTAACAATTTTTTTTAATTCTATTAGGAAATAAATATTTAGGCTTTTTTTTATATATTTTTGACACGACTCCAGAGTATTTGAATGTAACAAGAAAAATCAAAGATGAAATATTCTTAGATAATTTAAAGAAAAAAAATAATGTTCAATAGCTTCCCCTATATCAATTTGAAGTCTCTTCATTGAAAAATAAATTAAAAAAATGACTCACTATAAGAAATATCTATTGCTTTTTGGTAAAAGTATGGTTCCTTAGGAGAGTTTTTTGGAAATTTGAAATTCTCATAATTATCCCCAAATTGGATGCTATTATTGAACCCACTCAATTAAGTACTATCTCTGTCCTAAAATTTCAAATTGAGTTTTGAGATTTATACTATACAAAAATATCAAAACTTAATGTGGATAATTGTTTTAGAAATTTTTTTTATTAAGGGCATGAGAGAAATCAAAATATTATTAGTAATGGCAGCACCCATATTATCCACATTCACATTAAAGTCAATCTTATGGTTTATTTAAATGTGAAAAGACTATTTTATTCTTCTCACTCAAGAACCGATTTCTTATATGTATCTCATTTTTGTTGGGATAAACACTATTGTTATCGATGGTTCAGCTTCAAACTGACACAAAATGGTTGATTCTGGAATATTATCAAAGACATATGCAGAGATACTTTTATTCGATCCTGTTGTAAATTATTGCTACTTGCTGCTTTCAATTAAAATTTTGGATTTTTTAAAAATTTTTTCATGGTGTCCAGTAGCTATTTGAAGTGGATAATCTGGTATGCATGAATCGGATGCACCTTTTCAAAGAACTACATCATTTGATTGATTATAGTATAAAAGAATGCAGCCAGATGCTAAAGTTTACTGGCTCAATCAATTTTGGTAGGCTTTAAAAAATTTTAGTTCAACACTTTTCGGAGCCTACAGTATTTTATGAGGTGATCATTTGAGTTTTTGATTCTCAATTTTTACTGTATCTTTCTAGTAGTGTTGTCAAAATAGGCATATAGGTAGATTTAGTTCATTCTCATCTCATCATTGTCAGAACAGTTAAAATTCTTGTAAATGACAAGCACTTGTGCATTCTGTATCATGCATCAATGGTTATCTGTTTGTTCATTGTTTAGTTCTCTGATAAAATAACCATATAGTAATCGAAATCAACGACTCTGAGGAAGAGGAATTTGATTGAAAGAGTTAATAAGGAAGATTAATTGTGAGATTTGAGAACGATAAATCAGTTATTTCTATAATTATAGACATAGATAAGTGTTTTTAATGACAACAATAATAAAAAATGCTCTTTTTAATAATTTTGGGTTCTTACATGCTCTTGATGAGAATCCTCTCTCTCTCTCTACCCTTCGGGACATAAGATAATTTGATTATATTATTTAAATACATTTTTAAAAGATGACCGTTTAGTTTTTTTTTTTTTTTGAGGAAAAGTACCTGTTTATATTAAAACGGGACCTAATCTATTACAACATATCTTACCATATACTAAATTATAGACGTCATTGACATCATTCCTGCTAAATTTAGTCAGTTTATAAGAATTAAATTTCGCACACAAGTTGTGTACTAATGAGACAATCTCTTAAGTTCTAACGGGAAAAGAGAATGATAAAGATTAAGAGTGAGCACTTCACAGTCCGTGAGCACTTTAACACGACCCAGGCCAAACTTGGATGCCTCTTTGAGCGCTAAAAGACATGCCATTACTTTCGATTGGAATGGGGATAATGCTTGCACTGTAACTGCTTTTATTTGCATGATCATATTGGTCGGGGAGATAATCTTCCACGCTCCTGCTGCCATCCGTGTGACTGGATCAAAGGACCCATCAAAAGAAATAATAGCATGACTCATCCTCTTGTGTTGTGTTGGATTGGGTGACTCTTCTCTGACCGTGGATGTGTTTTTTATGACTCATAGGACCCACCAAATAATAGCATGACTCATCCTCTTGTGTTGTCTCCACACTTTGTCATTCCTATCAATTCAGATCCACCATGATCATTATGAAGAGCCCCAGATCTAGAGGTGAAGGATTTGAGTGAATCCATTGTGTGAACCACTCGAAAAAGGATGATTAACCATGATTAAAAGTCTGAGGAATAGTCGGGTAAGTTAAACCCCAGAGTGCTTGAGACTGCAGACAATCAATGAGAAGATGGAGGCCATCCTCGCAAGGTGCTAGGCATCTAGGGCAGTTAGTATTACTAACTATTCTTCTTCTCCAAAGACCTGACATAATAGGCAAAGCATCGGTTAAAGCTCTCCAAACTAGAAGTTTCTGTTTGGGTTGAACCTTGGAATTCCACAATAGTTTCTAGACCTGTGTACCAGTGTTAGGCTGTGGAAGATTTGGAAGTGCCTGCTGTGGGCTATACAGATTGATCACTTCATGGTATCCAGTTTTAACGGTATACTGGACATGCGTCTCCTTAGTCCAAATGAGCTTATCTCCTTGCTGATGTCTAGAAAGGTCAATGAAAATCCCTGTAATATTTGGGATCAGAGGTACATGGAAGAACTGGCAGATGGTAGACAGTTTGCATTGGCCATTATCAGTGATGAGATCACTGACTCTTAGGTTGGAGAGAGTGGCTAGCAAGGAATTCGGTTGAATTGGATTGGGATGATTTGGAATCCAGTTGTCTGCCAGAGAAATGCTTCATCCTGACACCACTTTCCATTTTACATGATGTCTTAGAAGTTTTGCACCCCATAGAATTCCCCTGAAGCCCCAAGTGGGGTTCCACGGAGGGTTTGGAGGCGGAAACACACCATTGGGACAGTATTTTGCTCTGTACAACCTTGAAATCAGTGACTCTGGGTTTGACATAATCTTCCAGGCATGATTTGCAAGTAGAGCTTGGTTGAACTCCTTTAAGGACTTAAGACCCAGACCCCCGTGAAATTGTGACTTGTTCATTTTCTTCAAGGATTTCCAATGAATGCTTGTACTTGAATGATCTCCTTTCCATATGAATCTTGCTATTATCGACCCTACCTTGTGAATGGTTGCAACTGGAAGTTGAAAAACACCCATTGGGTAGACAAGCATAGAGGCCAGTGATGACTTTGCCAACGTGATCCTTCCACTGAGGGTGACAAGTTTGGTCTTCCAATTTGCAAACTTTCCAGAAAGCTTGGAAGTGAAGGTTTGAAAAATGACCTTCTTTTTCTCATTGAAATCTAAGGACAAGCCCAAATACTTGCTTTGGAATGTGACCCTCGGGAATTTTCAAAGTGGTAGGGATAAAGTCCTTCATGGCTGGCACTGTGTTTGAACTTAACAAAATAGAAGATTTTCTAAATTTGATTTTCTGACCTGAAAAAGCTGCATATTCCTCAATTAAACCAGCAAGAGTTAGAACGGATGCCTGATTGCATTATTAGAAAAATAGGCTATCATCGGCATACATGAGGTGACTAATCCTCAGGGCCCTCCTGCAAACCTGTATTCCCAGTCCTTTGAAATTCTCAGACTCAGTTCTGATTGCTGAGGATAAAACTTACTGGCACAAAATAAACAGGTATGGTGACAGTGGGCATCCATGTCTCAGACCTCTGTTTGGCGAAAAGAATCAATGTCCCTTACCATTAAATTGAACTGTGTATGACATAATAGAGACACAGTGCTTAATGAGGTGAAGAAGATTGGAAGGAATACCAGCTTTAGTGAGCACTTGTTAAAGAAAAGGCCTGGAGACACGGTCATAAGCTTTGCTCATATCAAGTTTGATTGCCGCCAAACCAAGTGCACCCTCCTTCTTTCTGATATGTTCAACCATTTCATGAGCAATCAGAATGTTTTCACTTATATTCCTTCCCTGCACAAAACAATTCTGGTGTTCGTCAATAAGGTCATTCATGACAAGCTTTAACCTATTAGTAATCATCTTGGCAATGATTTTATATTTCGTATTGCAAAGACTTATTGGCTTGAAATCTGCTGGCGTGGTAGGGGTTAAGACTTTTGGTATAAGGACTAAATTCGTTTGATTCCATTCAGCCGGAAACTGTTGCTTTTGGCAAGCCTCCAATATTGTAGCCTCCACTCATGGCCAATGATTGCCTTATACTTGTGGTAGAATCCTGCCGGGATGCCCTCAGGACCTGGAGATTTCCAAGGGCTCATCTGGTTGACTGCTTCCCAAACTTCAGTTGCTGTAAAAGGTTGAGCCAACAAGGTAACTTGTGCTTCAGTCAGATATTCCTGCACCTCACTTAGACGATTTTGAAAGAAACTCGATTAAAGCTGCTGTGGATGAGAGGGTTCCAGGTAGATGGAAGCAAAGTGTTCTTGAATCATGTTGACCAAGCCTCTCTGATCCTGAATCCAAATCCCCTCCACATTTCGTAACTCAGTAATCCATTTATTGCCTTTGTTTCTCGTGGCCCATCGATGGAAATATTTGGTGTTTTTGTGACCCTGTAAGGACCAATTGATCTTAGCTTTCTGATGCCAATAGTCTTGTTGAAATTGCATAGCTTCCTCTATAGTGTTCTTTGTTGCTGAAGTTGGAAAAACAAGTGACCATTTGTACTATCAGCTTCCCACCGTTGTTGTAGTGACATCAGAATATCGAACTGCTTTGTAACATGATGATCAATGTGACCAAGCTGAGATTTACTCCATTTATGCAAATTAGTTAAACTCCCTTGCAGCTTATATGACAGCTTCTCCTGAGGAGACTCAATCACTAGGTTCTCCTGTGACCAAATTGACTGGATAATTTCTCTAGCTTGATTTTAATTGGACCAGAACTGTTCAAACTTCTTCCTTTTCCTCATCTTACAACTCTTGTCATTTTAATTGTATGAGGATAGTACCATGATCTGAGTTTGAGATAGGGAGATTACGGATAAAAACCTTTTGGAAGTGTTGAAGCCACTGAGCATTCACAAAAGCCCGATTCAGTCTTTCAAAAATTGCTTGTGACCCTTGTCTTTTATTGGTCCAAGTATACCAACAACCCAGATGCCTTAACTCTTCAAGGTTGTTTTGTTAAAAGAATTGTCGAATGCATCTGGTATCTTGTTCTCTAACCTGCCTCCCACCAAGCTTATCCTCTTGGTGTATTACTTGATTAAAATCACCTACTATAATAGTAGGATAATCAAAAGACCTGATGGTGTTATTCAAACTAGACCAAACATTGGCCCTTCCTTGGCGAAAAGGAAAGCCATACACAAAAACCACTAGCCATTCTAAACCAGAACCTTCTTGTACCTTAGCTACTATTACATTCGAGTCATGAGCTAGTATATCAAACTTAACACCATCAAGCCAAAACAAACTTAAACCGCCGCTAAGCCCTATAGGGTCTATTACAAAAGAGTTGACAAAAGGAGAGGATTGTTGCCAAGCTACAACTTGGTCTTTACTTGCCTTAGTTTCCGTAACAAAGAAAATACTAGGTTTATATGTTCCAACTAACCTATTCATAGAGAACTTTGTAGAAGCATTATTCATGCCTCTATAATTTCAAGAGATAATACTCATAAAACAAAAGACAATTGACCAGGTTCAACAGCCGCAAAACACTTCTAAATATTAGAAATATTACCTTTCTCTGGTGTAATCAGTGAACTGTCAAAAGTTGTCGCTGGGATTGCTACCTTGGTGTGCTCATTTTTCACAAGTCCTTTTTCAAATGTTGCTGTTGAGGCCTCCACCTTGCCCCTTCTATTTGTTGTTCTTGTCGGCTTCTTGGTACTGAAACCCTTCAACACTTGACTCCATACAATAGAGAAATGAAAACTTGCTTCGGCTATGTTTCTATTGAAGCTTGACCAATGTGATGATGTGATCAATTTCTTGGAGCAAAATGGAGTCTCAAGGTCACCCATCGCCTCCCTCTTGCGTTTCCTAAATGTTCCTTTATGCCCATGGATGTTGCCAATTTTTTCCTTCCTTAATCTCAAGACTGCATGTATTTGGAAGCCATTCTGTCCTCTGATTTTTGCACTTTCCCGTCGCTTGAATAAAGTTGTGTTTTTTATATGGAGGACTTGGGTCTCCAACCATAGCCTATTGGATTCCTCTAAAAGAGGTACACCAATCAAAACATCATGATTTTGTTTTGGGTGCTCTATTGTACTTGGATCCTTTGTTCTATTTGCAGCCGAGGGAATATATATGATATTCGACTTTGCCAACACCGGTGACCGTGAAAGACCATCGTCAATAGGTACCCATGACATCCAGACCTTAGTTAATTTAGCATCAGTCTTCATGTGATTGGGATTTGTCCCCTTTCGATCTATCTTGATTTTTGCCGAATCAGCTGACCACTTTTTAATTCTGGCGGTTGATTGGTGCTCCTAGGTTAATCCTTTGCTCCAGCTTCTTGCAAATTGGACAGCTCTTCAGCGAAATAGGAGATGATGATGGTGATTTCTGGAACCTTGGATGTTGCAGACAGGGTCGAAATAGTTATGGCAATTTGATCAGTGGCTGGCAGTATATTATTGAGAGCTTCCACCGCAGCAATTGCTTTAACTATAGCTAAACAAGTAGTCCTAAATTCAATTTCTTTAGCAATGTTGTGTCGGAGAAGTCTCATTGCATATGTCACATATTTGCTTATATGACCCCGATTTGACAACCAAATCTCCTTTTCTGACCGTGGATGCATAAAATGAGGTTTCAATCTTGCCTCTTTAGAATAATTCCACCGCATTTTGGAGAATCAGATTAGCTAGGACGCCTAGAAATTGTAAAAGAACATATCAGCTACAAACTCTGTTTCCTCCAAAATTTAATTGGGTTGGAGTTGGATGAAAGTTCGATCCTCTGTAGCGTGCTTGAATCTGATGGATTGAGCTTGAATTTGATGAATTCAGCAGTGGAGAATTAGATCTGGAATTCATGAACTGGGGTTCTCCGTTTGAAGATTTGGAAAATTAGGGGCGCGTGGGGCGCGTTCCTTTTCCTTTATTTTTACCACAGGTGGTCTTTTTTTTAAAAAAAAACCCTTCCTTGACTAATTCTATGAGGATGACCATTTAGTTAATTTGTTATAACAGTTGACTTGTATAACCTGAATTATATAGATTTAAGATTATTTGAAAATAGTAGTCTTATATGGTATTTTTTCTAACTCGAAAAAATAGCTGGGTGAGAGGGAGTATAAAGTTACACATCTCTATTTCTGAATTTTTTCAAATATTTGATTTTATCACAATCATATTTTTTTATGTGCTCTTTGTGGAACAATTTTTTTAAGACGAAGTAATAATAAATCACACTTAGTGCATGTATATTTTATTATGCTTTAACGAATTTTGTAGTTATTATTATGGTAAAATAATGTAGTTTTATGAAGGCTTTGGAATATTTTAGCGTAAAAATGTCGACTAATAACAAAATAATTTAGTAAATTAGTTAAAAAATTAAGAAAAAAACCTAAGGACGAAAGAAATGGAAAAACAAAACAAATAAAAGTCATGTCAAAATTATAAATGAAAAATAGAGTAATTTTTTTTGGAAGCAAGCCCTTTCATGTTTCATCATAACAAGCCCGAACGAGGTCCTTAATTTATTTATTTACTCATTTGGTTTTACTACTAATTAATTCTTGATCTCAACCGACCAAACTTGATAATTAAATGATCAGACGGCTATGATTCAACGACAGTCCACAGTAAGACGATACTAAAAATTATAAAAAATTAACAAGTAATCCCTAACTAAAACAAAAAGCGCCAAAAGAAATCCAAAAATCATAAAAAGATTTCTTCAAAACGTTAAAACCCCACTTCTCCCTTTGCTCGGTGCCGATGAACTTCAATTCGTAGATATTCTTTGCTCGGAATTCCATACATAGATGATATACAAAAGCAATTGTACATATACTCTGTGAATTGAAGTTTTGGATTCTGCCGCAATGGAGTTGCAGAACACCGTCAGAGAGGCCCTAAATGCACTGTATCATTACCCAGACGACGCCGTTCGCATGGAAGCCGATCGATGGCTTCAGAGCTTCCAGCGTACCCTTGACGCTTGGCAGGTGATATATGTTGATTCGTTTCGTGCCTTTTCTGCTTTTCAGTTTGCTATTAGAGTTTATTAGTGTTAATTGGAATTGTGGGTTGATCAGCTTTGGAGTAAATTTGAACTTTGCTCATAATTACCTTGACGTTTTGTGGGTCCTGATTGTGATTTGATGTTAATTTTTTTTTTTTTCATGGGTGCTGTTTCATCCATTGGTTGTCAAGATTCGGTTCACCAGCTTTGAAGAGTTTGTTTTTGTTTTTTCTCTCAAAATATTTTGAATTCTGGAAGGTCTACTACATTGAGGGCCCTTAGGGTTAGTTTTGTGCAACGATTAATCAACGTGGATTATATTGTTTAGATTTTTTGGTTGTAGAATTTTTTTTTTTCTTTGTTGAAAAATGAGGTTCGTAATTGAGCCATGTTTACCTATAACATATTCAAGTTAGAAAGCAGCATAACAGCAAACCAATGACCATATATCTCAACCAATGAGAGACTAGTAGAAGTTATGCCAAGTAGTAAAAAGTTTGAAATTAGTAAGAGTTGGAGTTGGCAACGGGCTAAAAGTTGGAAATACTTTTTTCCAAATCGTGTCAGCTTATTTATTGTCGTATGTGGTTTGTGAGTTTTCTTTGTCGAGTAATATTCAGCTTTACTTTTGGAGGTTAACCGACAAGTAGCTGTCGTTTTACTAAATTTTATGTCGGCATTCTGAAAAATTTGTTGGCATTCCTTAAGATATTTATTTTATTTAGTGATAATTTACATGGTTTAGGGTCAAAACAGCCAGCTGTTGTTCATGTTTAATGGCAGCTGTTTCAACTATCTTTGTATGTTTGTCCTTTAGAAGCTACTGTCGGTGGTCCTTATTTGGATTTTGACTCAACCCTGTGCTGCCATCACATTGCTTTTCAATAATTGCAGCTTTATGAATTGATAGTCCTTAAGCTGACTGAGACTGACAAGATAATGTGCTTGTGAGCTAGGCAAAGAGGTATAAGGAGGTCTGAGTTGGTAGCGTAAAGAAATGCATCGCGATTCGTGAATTGAGTGTTGAGGAAGTAATTATTGTGATGGCTCTTACTGAATACATGATAGTAATTCTATGGACTGTTATACCATAGCTAATTAAAGCAGTCACAGGGTCTTTATTTTCACTGTTATGCCTCCTTGTGTATGGTACTGTTGTAAGGGACTACTTTTCTCTTTTTAGCTATTTATAGAAGTCAATATAGATATCTGATGGGGATCAGTTATTATTTGCTATTTCTGGTTTATCTATTGTGAAAATGATCAATGTTTTCTCAAAATTACACGAATACTTGAAAGGTACAAGATTTTACAATTACTGTTTTGTAGTACTTTCAATTTCAGAAAATTGTACCTCTAAAAATTCCTTGAAAATGCTTTGTTGTCCTGCCCTGTTTAGTTCCAAAAGCAACCTATCTGGACATGAGGGTAAAGTTAGGATCTACATCAAATTAATATATTTCGGTTTAATTTGAATACAATTTCACCTTGCAAAAGGGATGTCCAGAGCAAGATGGAGTGAGTAATTAATTTGTGCTCGAAGATTGTTGGGGTGCAATTGCATTCTTATTTCTTGGTCCTTGGGGACTGGAGAACATGCGTAACATATTCATAAGATTAAGTGAATGGTAAGCTTTGGTTTGCTAGACACTCAAGGTCAATAGCCTTTTGCCACCTTGTTATATCCCTCTTTGTTTTTTTCTTGTATGTTTATGGGTATTCTGTGTGCGCATACGCATCATCTAAGGCAATGTATAACTATTGTGTCATGTCGCTTGACTAGCCACCATAACTATTTGTTTCAAGTTATATTCTTATCCCTGCACGAGGGAGTTTCTATGCTGCAGGATGTCGGTTTTTCTGTTCTTTTTTGCCCTCTTTTTCCTGATTTGCTTGTTGTTGGGGCCTATTTATGCCTTAGGAAGAAACAGTAAGATAGATTGTCTTTACTTTTTGTGGATTGGTAATTTGTTACATCCAGTTGTGGTTTCTGTCTATAGTTTGACCTTTATTTTAATCTTTCTGATCTAGTAATCTATAAAGATTATAAATCACATAATGCAGCACCAACGTGGTGGTTAAGAAAATCGGACTGTAGACTGGTTAAAGGAACGTACGCAGCGGAAAACTAAAAGAATCTTTAGGAAAACAAGGTAGAAATCATAGGGAAACAGGAGGAAGGCGGTAGGAAACAAGAACAAAACCTAAGAATCACTCTTAGGGCCCTTTGGCATCACACCGCAGGATTCCTAGGCATCACACCCAAAGAAGTTGCATCACGCAACTGCTGTTGAAAGCAAAAGCTCGCAGGAAGTTTATTAAGATATCCTCCTCATATGAGGTACATATGTAAAGGCCTAAAACTTGACCTAAACCAAAGACGACTAGGATTCACACCTAATATCCTTTTTATTCCCGAAAATTCTGCAGCATAGCTAAAATACTAAAATATCCTTTCCTAAAATTTACTATTAAGAACAATGAACTAACTAAAATTGTTGCCTAATAAAGGATTAACTTAACCAAAGTTTTAACACTTTTGGTTCCTTCCTTGGATCATGATGATCCTTGGCTAAAGTATAGAATATCCTAGTGATAGAGTTCTTAGGCCCTTCTTTGTCTGCATTATCACATAGTTTCATAATATTGGGTACTAACGGAAACTTATCGAGATAAGGTCATAGTGAGTTGACTTTTTACCAGCTTATAAGAATAGGTTGAATTGGGTCCCCCTGTCCTTATAATTCTAACCTATACTTTTGAATTTCTGTAAAAGGGTTTTAGTATTGCATAGTCAGCTCGTTTACGTACTTCAAAGAAACTTTTATAATATTTTTTAGGAGCATGTTTCAATTCAAAATTACCGGCTTCCATTTTGAAACTCCATCATTTATGTGTTGTTTCTTTCCTTTATGGAATGCCTTGAGATTTCAATCCCCTTATGTTTCTCCTTCTGTCATAGCAAATGAAACACTTCTATCCTAGATCGACCTGATATCTGGTCAGCTGCTCAGTTAAAAGAGGAGGTCAATCATTAATGTTTCTGACCATAGTGTACAGTTAATATTGTCGGTTATTACAATATATTATATTGCTGTTTAGGAAAGTTTTGCATTGGCTTCTCCATTTTTGATGGCATTCTATTGTTTCTTTAAGTTTCTCATGACCGATGCGTCACACTTACGGTTTACTGGTTCTTTGCGTTAAGTTTCATTCTCAGATATTCTTTCGTTGTTCTGTAGGTGGCGGACAACTTGCTTCATGATACTACCAGTAACCAAGAAACTTTAATATTCTGTTCGCAGACTCTTAGAAGCAAGGTAAGCTAGTCATAATGCTGTCACTTCAGGTTTTGATGTCTGTAACTTTGTGTTTTTGCCTTGTTAGGATTTAGGCTTCACCAATATCTAAGTTGCTTTCGTAGTTTCAAATACAAAACATTGGGTTTCTAGTTTCTGAATGTTCTATGTACTGCTGTTGATCTTAGTTTTGATTGAGAAAGGCTTGTTTGGTTTATGAAATACATGACCCTTTTATGTATTGCTCTACTAGGTTGTGGCATATGTATTTTTCTAGCTCTCTTCATTATCCCCCCTCTTCTTTTTTTTGGTTTTTTTTTGGTTTTTGGTATTCTTTTTGCACCATACTACCGCTTGATTCTGGGTTCTAAATTTATGTTTGGTAGGTACAACGGGATTTCGAAGAGTTGCCTTCAGAAGCTTTTCGTCCTTTGCGAGATTCTTTAAATGTGAGTTGTCCTAACTCTTCGTGGTTGCAGTTGATTGTGTATCCTTTCGAGTGACTATATGGCTCGCTGCTTTGACGACTTGATTTGGGTAAACCGGTAGATTTGCGGATCTATACACTTTGTCCTTCTACTTGGCAATACCAGAATAGGGACATTCAGCATGTAATGTTGTCACAGAGTAGCTCATTTCTTGTTTGAGTTGTGGATTTTCCTTAATGTATGTTTCTTGCTTGATTAGATAAATTGCGCTATGAGCTTTAGTTTGTAGGTTCCAGTCTTGATATTGTACCCTTTCTTGTAAGTATTTTGTCACTCTTTTAGATTCTCAAAAGCATAATTTTACTTCCTGAACTGCCAGTTGTACAGTTGAAAGGTATAATGTCCAGGATATTGTTGATGCTTATACTGGACTTTGAAAAAGTTAGGTACATGTACTGATGCATAAAGAACATTTCATTTGTACTGTAGAAGATGACATCATGTTTCAGGGAACTTAAAAGTTTTCTGTCTAAACTAGATTTAGTTCAAATTTTATGTTGGAGTTTTAAATTCCCAGTCTGTTGTTTCTTTGAACACGCCTTTACTAATCTTGAGGGAGATTAAGTTCTCGCGAAGTATCTTTTCCCTTTCAAGTCCTCAACTTCAGCCCATCTTTCTTTTAAACAATGAAAAGATATAAGATATCTTTTGAATTTGTTTACTGATTCTCTTTGACCCAGTGTAGGCATGAAGTTCTCTTTTTTGATAATGGTTGTCTCTTTTCTGGGGAATCTTTTGTCTCCTTGAGTTGAAATGGCCTTTTTAAGTGAAAGTTTTTATTATTTTTATGTGATGTAGTGAATTGATTTCTTGTGTTGCATGATTACTGTTTTCTGCACAATCAATCGCACATGCACTTACATTCGTTGGACATATATGTTTTACTTAATTATGTATTTTAGTAGTTGTTGACTTTTTTGTGGCAGACTTTGTTGAAGACATTTCACAAGGGACCCCCTAAAGTTCGAACACAAGTAGGTTCCGAACTTGTAATCTACCACCTCGCTTTTGTCTTTGATGTATGAAGCCTCCTTTCTTCTTTCTTCTCTGATTTATATTCGTTCACAGATTAGCCTTGCAGTGGCTGCATTAGCTGTTCATGTACCTGCAGATGATTGGGGAGATGGTGGTGTTGTAAAGTGGGCAAGGGATGAGATGAACTCCCATCCCGAATATATTCCAAGTTTTCTGGAGCTTCTTAAAGTATTGCCAGAGGTACTCTTAAAATGTTCCACATTTTAAAGAAATTGGATTCTGTAACCCCTTGGAGATGAAGAACAACTTTGGATTTTATGCCAGAAAAACCATTCTTTCTGTATTAGTGGAATGATTAACAGGCTTATGATGTCTTTGAAGCTATTACCAATTAGCTTGCGGTGCAATTGTAGAGTTTGCTGTCTAAAAATCTCAAACAAAATTTGTTTTGTCTCTAGGAGCAATATATGTAATAATTAATGTGCTGTTGCCATCCTTAACATCGCTACTTGAAGAAGTTTTTGGATAGGAAGATTCTTGCATAACTTCTTTTTCCTGGAGATGTTCAGGATCTTAAGTCAAAGAATCCTTTGATATCATTTTTATGTAATGGTTTTAATCTGTTTGGACTATTTCCCTTTTCATCTGGTTTTATTCGGCCCTTTTTTCTAATCACTGTTCTTTCGTGCTAGAGAAGTATCTACTTTTTCCTTTATGTTATTTTTTAAGTCCTTCTACACTAAGTTGTTCCTTTACGAAGTTGTTTCAGCCTTTTGTTTCTGTATTTTATTTTTAGTTCTGGATATTGGCTCCTTGGATTTTTTTTTTCCTCCACTGCATTTTAGATATCTTCTTGTTTAAATACAGGAAGCATTCAACTACAAGATTTCGGTTAGGCCTGATCGGCGCCGTCAATTTGAGAAAGAACTTGCTTCTGTAGTGGAGATTGCTCTTAATATATTGACTGCTTGTTTGAGTATCAATGAATACATGGAGCAGGTATGGATTTCCAATTTGTTTTGTTATATAAGTGCTCTTCTTTGTAGATACTATTCTTCTTTTCACATAATCTACATAATTGCCCGCTAATATATATAGTTTACATAATCATCTAATTCATGAGTGTTGGGAAATGCTGTTAAATTTTTTCGTGTACCCAGAGCTGAAGATATGATATTTTCTTGGGGAAGGCAGATCAAGATGTGCTCTCTGATTTATTTAAATTGGAATTATAGTATGAACAGTCTTTTCTTCGCCCCACTTGAACATCTTTTAGTGTTTGGATTCTTAATTGAAGAATGAAAGAATAGGATTCATCTTAACGAAAACATTAGTCCCTTCCTCTGCACTCTCTATTCCCTCTTAACCCACACAACACACACAACGCTATTACCAATTGGTACATCTCCTTTTGGCAAAAGCACTATTAAACATTGGGTCAGCGCATATGTAAAGCAGTGACCTACTAAATATTAGGGATTCCATTTTGAAAACTTGATGAATAAATGACCATCAATAGTGAATTGTGTATCAGTGACCCAATGTGCATACTATCCCAACACTAACAATGTTTCGCACAAAATTAGTTTATGGTCATAGGAAGATATAATATGAAATTTGAAATTAGTCTAACAAGAGTAAACTAAAATTGGGGTAGTAGTTTGTGCACAAACTGACCGCAACTTGAATGCTTACATTTTTATTATAATTGATATAAACATGATCTGGTTTTTTTTTTTTTTTTTCCCAGTAACCCTCACATGATGGAAATTTCTTAACTTTACCTGCGAAGACTTGAAAAGCCTAATTACTTCTTTTTGTACTCCCTCCATTCCAAAATAAGTGTCGTTTTAGCAAAATAGAAAAATTTCAAAATAAGTGTCGTTCTCACATTTCTATGCACTTTTTGTTCAAAATTTCCAAAATCACCCTCAAAAGAAATAATACTATTGGAGAGCATTTGTTTTAATGGGTTAGTTGAGGATATTCAAGTAATTTTACTGTCCTATTTAAGTGTTTCTTAAACTATGTGCAAGTTATAGGATGACACTTATTTTGGAATGGAGGGAGTATTTAGTGTACCTGACCATGTGCAGTTTGCCATAACTAGTATGAATATAAAGGAACAATGATACTCAAATGATCTTTAAACACCCAATTTGTTGTCTTCTATCTTGGACTCAGTACACATTCGCTGCATATTGGTGGGCACCTCTTGCATGTAGAGAAACAGCTGTGTTTATAGTTATTGAAAAAAATGCATTACCCAGCATTTTGGAGCTGATTTATGGCATAACTGATTATAGGATCTGTGTCATCGCCTTTCCTTGTGGCAAATTTTGCTCAGTAGGCAGACCTGAAGGCGGTAGCAACTTCTCTTTTTAGCATAATTGATTCTTATTTTTGTTGGGATCCTCTTTGGTGTCAGGAAACATACCATGAGGGTGGGCTTCTTTCGCCCCTCCTACTAGCACTTTGTGACAGAATGCTACCTGAAATATGTCCCGTTTTCCTGTTCAATTCCATGTCGAGTTTAACAAAGGCTATTAAACTGTCCTTTTGACATTTTTGTTTAAATCAATTAGTCTATAGGTTGGAAATGGTGGAATCCCCCCCCTTTGCCAGTCCTTGATTCCATACCGGCATTTTCTATTTGTTGTCCGTGTTATCGGAAATTTACCGCTAGAAATGTATATTTGATTTGAACAAGCTGTCTTGACTTCTCATTTTCCCTGCAGGTGCTTGAGGCATTTGCTTCCTGGTTGAGGCTGAGGCACAGGTATCATTTTCTTCATTACTTAACTTCTCAAAACTGATGCTCGTTCTTTCTTTGTTTGCTTTTGATGAACTGGAGTTAGTAGTGATCCCTCGCCCATCAATGTTGATATAATTTTTCAAACCAAGATTAACACTGCCATGATCGTCTGAATTTGTTTTAAATTGCATGAGGATTAAGGAAGTAATTTTTTTTTTGTGGTCTTCTTTTCGAAATGTTTTGAAATCTTGATCTCTTCATTTAATTTATCTTTCCTCTGCTCTCGCGATCAACGTTTTCATAGATACATTAAATTCTTAGGTTACTAAACCTTAGTCGTTTTGTTTATGACTTAGTGGGTTCACCTTAGTTGTTGCTGACATTTTGAGTATTGTTCTTATGCATTGAGGGTCATCCTCTTCCTATGGATCACTCGAATAGGGATTAGCCTGACTGCGATAAATCATCGTGTACATGGGCACGAACAGAATAAAGTTGGTGGATGGTAAAATTAAAACTGTTCATTCTCTGAAGCCAGATTGGTGACTTATTCCTTTGGTTTTCCTTGTTTGTTGATGCTGGAGCACCTGCAAATTTATAGAATATGCTTTGTGCTTCTGTTGCTGTGCAGATGAAATTCTCCATTTCACCATGCTCTAGCGTTCTGTCCTATGTGGGATATTTAGGGATTCAAGGCTTCTTGTTCAGCTGTAAACTTAGGAATTTTGTTTGAGATTGCTTATCAGGCTTCATATTCTGGATCTCCCTTATGATGGGGTAGATCAAAATGGCTCCCAGTGCTTCTGTCTAAAAGTTCCCAGTGCTGCTTCTATTAGTGAAGTTTCTGGAAACCAATACATCAAATGATGCAATGTACCTTTGGCTGCAACAGAAGCAGCCTCTCTGTGTAATTACGAGATTGCATACACTTGCCCCCCCCGAACTATATACCGGGAATGTTGATGTTGATGTGATGCTTATCAACATCATCAATTTTCGTTTGGGGGTATCACTCATGTATGGAGATGTCGGAGGTTCTTTGGCGTGAACATTAGTATGGAGTCGACTCTAGACATGAAGCATGCATATTCTTTTGGTTGAATAGAATCAATAATATTCGTGGCCTTTCTCTTGCATGTCATGCATCATGTGTATCGTAACTTTTACAATGGTCTATATTTTTACCCTTGCTTACTTTCCTTTCAGGATTCCTGCGTCTGCTCTTGCTTCTCATCCTCTAGTGCTTACAGCTCTCTCAAATTTGACTTCTGATGTGGTTTCAGAAGCCTCAGTAAACGGTACATAAATTATTCAACGGCATCCTGTCTTGTTATATTTTTGGGAAATTATTTATCTGGCTTGTTATATACTTCGGCTGTGAGATATTCAGCAAGGGATTCCCTACAGAATGTCAGAACTTTCAGTGTTTGATAAGTTGATTCACCACCGGAACTCAGTTGACTTAAGAAGTACTTAGGAGAAGCCTCTTTGATGACTGAATATGAAGTTCTTACTGCTGTGTGATTTAATTTAATTTCTTGGATACAAGTGCATTTGACCTTAATTTAGGAAAGCTAGTTCATTTTTGGCCTAATAATATGTTCTAAGCCACCAACTTTTCTCTATACATCTCTTTTCTACATGGTTCTTTTCAAAATTTATATTGCCCCCTCATCATGATTCATGTTTGCCCTTGAAGCTTATCAAATTATTCAATGTGCTTAATATTTTAGTTTGGTCATGAAGCCATTCGCAAGTCTCTTTTTTATTTTTATGTTTTTTTTTTCTTTTTCCCATTATTCAGACATGAAAGGGATATTCTTTTCAAAGAGTCTGAATAAGGAATGTTACGGATATAGGACTTATACTGCAGCTTCTTCTTGTAGCATGTATTACAGCACGGTTATCTATTATATCTTATTCAAATCCTACTTCATGTCTTCCTCTTCTTCTTCAAAAAACTCCCTTATATTTCAAGGATAAATGAATGCTTTCATGTGGTATAGTGGGGTAGAGGATTTATGTTAAAACCTATATTTCTTCATCGTCTCCAGGATTCTCGTATATTTTTCTTAGAAATTGTCGTTTTTTTCTTCATGATTATTTTTAAATAATGCTGTGGATTATCATATTGTGACTCTTTCCTCGCGTGTTCGTTCTTGGGCATCATAAGGAGCTTGGCACACAAATATATATATATATATATATATATATATATATATATAAATGTAAAGGGATCGATAGTGGTTCTCCACTTACCCCCGGCGTGACTCGAACCCGTGACCTATTGGTCAACAAGTGAGGCGTCTTACCACTAAGCTGCACCTCGTTGTCAAGGAGCTTGGCACATATGATTGATACGTTTACCCAACAATTGACCACTAGATTACTCTAATATGGGAAATTAAGTTTAGCCATCTTTCTGGTGTAATCACAAAGTTCTTTGCAGTAGTTTTAAAATATTGAGAGGGGGAAAAGAAACCCTGAATTTTGTTTCATATCTGTAGTGGAGCTGTTTAGCCGAATAGTCAGTGGAGTTACCCAACTCAGTTGTCATCTAGTACAAAATTGAACTAACTTTTAACCTGTGGAAGCTTGTGATATCTCATGTGTAGTGAATTTGGGGAGCATCATATTGCCAGTTACTTAGTTCCCCAATACCTTATATATGTGTCTATTGAATTGAACTTTCCTTTCTCATGTTCTATGGCAAATGAATAACAAATCGATATGGTTTGCAGTGTCAAACATGTAATATTACGTGTTGATCATTTGTACATGTGTAGAGAGATATAACTATGTTTCGACTTGATGAAATCCTTAATGCTCAAAAGTTAGTTGTTTACGTATATTATAAACTAAGATGAATTAATCTCTAATAGAACTATTTGAGCTTGGAATGTTGGTCTTGTGTAGTTTTTAATTGTTTTACTTGAATGTGACATAGCCAATTTACCACACGTATGAACCTTAATGGTACTGTCTGAAATTGGTCTTGTTATTTCAACATTGCCTTTGAGATTTATAGTTTATTATTATTATTGTTGTTGTTGAGATTAATAGTTTAGTCTTCTTCTTGTTGAACCTTAATTGTAGTGTCTGAAATTCGTCTTGTCATTTCAACATAGCCTTTGAGATTACAGTTTATTATTATTATTATTGTTGAGATTAATATTTTAGTCTTGTTGTTGTTGTTGTTGTTGTTGTTGAGGGAATTTATTTTCTAAAATGCGTTACTTTATATGATTCCTGGTCTGTTAGTTTTGAAGATGACAGGCTTATGCATATTTCATCTAAATGGTTTAATTGTTTCCGACTTTCTTTGGATTGATTTACTTTTGATTTTTGATTTCTCACTCTTTGCTTTCATGCTGCCTCTGATGCTCTTCTTGGTATTTGCAGTTGTTTCTGAATTGATACACTACACAGCAGCCAGATATTCTGATGGAGTTTCTTCACAATTGCCTTTGATACAAGTTATTGTCCCACAGGTTATGAGTCTTAAGCCTCAGCTAAGGGATCCTTCCAAGGTATTGTTTTTTGAGGGCTCTGCTTAATTATGTCTTATCTTTTCCTTATTGCTGAAAATCTTTATGCTTGCTGTAGACAACGGTACAAGCTCTAAATTGACTGATTATAACCTGTGGGTAGCTTAAGAGGTGGTTCAAGTTATGCTCTGCTATAAACATAGATCTTAACCTACTCGTGGAAACTCCCTTAAAAAACTATTTTATTAAAATGCCGTTTCTTATCTAGAGATTATGGGAAGTTTTCATTTTCCTACATTCTTGAAGCATTTGGGAGTCTATTTGAGATATGTTTCTTATCCTTTATAAGATCCTGCAATTGGGCAGTAAAGTAATATTTCCTTGAATCAAAGTTCATGCAACCAAAGTTAAAATTTTAAACAACTTTCGATTGCATAACGGAAGTAGTAGTATTTAGAATTAATGTTTACTAGGTGTTGTGTGTGAAGCTCTCCTGAGCTCATCGCTGGAGTACTTTTAGAATGTAAATCCCAATTAACAATGATTAGAATTTCCTTGACATTGTAGCTGTTATTCATTTTCAGTAGCTATATTTCATACTTTTTCAATTGATTCTCTTAGTTTTCTGTTGAATTTCTGCTCATCTTAGCAGTGTTTATGTTTTTCACAATTGTTCATCAACTTCTAGGATGAGGAGGATGTGAAGGCCATTGCTCGTCTCTTTGCCGATATGGGTGACTCATATGTGGAACTGATTGCAACTGGTATATGTTGTTCTCTACTATTATGTTTCTCTTGTCATTTAGTACCCATCTGCCATTATTTTAGATATGCTTCTGGGGTCTGTGGACTGTTAGATTCCGTCAGTGTTTTGAGTTGTGTATTTCTTTTGTCTCATTAATAAAATACTATTTTCCAGGGTCTGATGAATCAATGATGATTGTACATGCGTTACTTGAAGTTTCTTCGCATCCAGAATTTGACATAGCTTCCATGACATTTAATTTCTGGCATAACCTTCAGATGATTTTGACTGAGAGGTGAGAATTCTGTGTTAACTGTTTGAAAACGTCTGCAAGGAAGATTTTCAATGTTGCATCTTCAATTTCTCAGGGACTTTTTCATTTCATCTAGTGATGAAGCATCAACTGAAGCTGAGAGAAGTCGACGGCTGCAAGTTTTCCGGCCTTTTTATGAATCGCTTGTTGCCCTGGTAAGTTGCTTTAAACAGAAATCAGATATTTGTTTTTCGAATTGTCTGGGTTCGAAATATTACTTGATACTTGTCGTGAAATTCTGTTATTCTTCCAATTACTAAAGGCATTTAATTTGATTGTGATTAGAAAGACTGACATCCAAATGCTTCTATGTACTTCTTTTGTAAATATAATTCCTTGAGATTTTTAGAATTTGAGATGGTCTGTGCTCCTCGTCTGAAAATCATAGATGCTTAATTAGGGGAGGCTTGCTGAAGAATTGTTCTTTTTATTTTTGGGTGGGTTTGGGTTGGGGAACTCTGTAAGCTGTTCATATGGGGAAGGAGCTCTGTAAAATGTGAAATATGAATGGGTTGTAGTTTAATTTGCTTATGTCTGTTGATACACAGGTCACCTTCAAAGTTCAGTATCCTTCTGATTATGCAGAGCTCTCAAAGGAGGATCAAAAGGATTTCAAGCAGACTAGATATGGTACTCTCTCCTACCTTGTTTAAAACTTCAAACATTGATCCAATTTGGCTGTTTCTTTATGATGCAATTTCCAAGAAATATCCGAAGGGGTCTTTGAACTTGTTTCAATTGTGATCAGTCCATTCTTACTGTATCAATGGCTCGGTACCTTGATTTTCGAAGGTTATTGCGATAATCTCTTTGATGTGATTAAATATTGTGATCAGTAGAAGATAGGAGGGAAACACCATCTATCTTTTCACTGATTTGGTTCTCATTAGATGTCTTTCTATATTAGAATCTATATTGTGCACAACTTTTAGAATTAAGAGTTCCTAGGTTCTGCACTCTGCATTTTTGTTCCCTCCCTCGTGTAACCCTTGTGTAATGAATTAGTGTTTCTCCCTAATCAGACTTTTGAACTTCAATTAAGTAGTGCTTGTGCATGCCCTTCCTATGGACCATCTAGTGAAAATGCAGTCGCGTTGCCTTTTGTACTGGGGCTATGGTTGAAATCCTAAAGTGTCTCTTCTTCTGTAAATTGTTTCTGTTTATCAACTTACATATTTTACACCGAATCCCCTTATTGAAGCCACATTGCAGCAGTTTTTGGGCCAACTTCTCTTTTTCTCTTTCTTACTCTAGTTGTGTATATCAATTGGGATTTATTAACCATTAAATGTATAGAAGAAGAGAGTTTGGATCCTTGAATTTATGATGGGACTACTTTATTTGCTGAAGCACTCTAACATTGCATCTGTAAAAATAGAAGCCAATGAAGCCAGATCTTGTGACCCCAATGTATCTTACTAATGTTTTGAACAAAGAGTTTTTAGCTCAATGGTATTTCAGATTAGCCTTTAGCTTCGGTTTTAGATGTGAACTAGATAATGCATCATTTTAAATCATTGGTTCGTCATTGTACACAGTACATAATGGAATGTATCTCAGACGTCTGGAAATTTTTGGCCAGACACTAGTTCATAATTTGAAATTGAATCTATAAATTTCAATCAGCATTAGTTGTTATTTGATTTAGTACAACAACAATCTGTTTCCCCACTAGGTGGGGTCGGGTCGGCTATATTGATCATATGTCGCCATTGTGCCCTGTCGGTACAGATTGCAGATATTTTCTCTACAAAAGCACGCTTTATTTAGTTCATTGTTTAGGTTATTTGAGTTACATGTGCTTTTGTTACACTTAAGGGTTCCCCAATCGTCTCAAACTTTCGTTTGTTATTTGTTTGTCATTTATATCTAGCTCCAATGTGTTTAGGTTTCCTTGATATTCAACGTGCATTAAAATGATGCTGATAGTTAATTGTCTCTTTCTCTCTTCTATGATCATCTTACTTTCGTTGGTACTGTTTCTACCGTCTGATGATGAGATTGCAAG
The DNA here is from genome assembly GCA_949775105.1 of Oldenlandia corymbosa var. corymbosa. Lineage (NCBI taxonomy): Eukaryota > Viridiplantae > Streptophyta > Magnoliopsida > Gentianales > Rubiaceae > Oldenlandia > Oldenlandia corymbosa. The sequence goes on from OX459124.1 coordinate 9,211,163, forward strand.
GTTGCTCTCTTTGGGAAGCAAAAATGTTCCTCATAAGCATGCTTTGATGTTGATTTTGGTACATTATTATTGTCACCTCTGTCATGTCATATTTTCTTACAAAGTCATCAATGTTTTCAGCTGTTGCGGACGTCTTAATTGATGGAGCATTAGTTTTAGGTGGAGAAGCGACACTGAAGATTTTGTATGTTAAGCTTGTTGAGGTTTGTACTGCCTTCTGCAAGTTCTTGTCCTTGTGCTTATCGAAACTTCTCTTTATCTTTTGATGTAACGGGTACCGATATTGTACTGACCAGGAAGGCTTTTACTTTTGAGTTGACTATAGCAGTATCTTAGAACAGTTCTTGGTCACTTGAATTGCTTACTGTTTGTAATCCTTAGGGTTCAAAACTTCAAATGACAAGTTAATCTCAGTTTCTGTTCATTAGCTCTAGAAAATCAGGATTGATTTACCTTTCAAATGCTTCCTTTGGGTCTTCAACCATCCTTTTCTTGTATTTGAATCTTCCAAGAGCCCGAGTGATGAACACCAATTGATGGAGGAATCCAGAATAGATCAAATTTTCGGTGTTATTTCCCAGAGGTTGAGACAAGTAAATTTCACCTGAGTTTGATAAGCTTTAGTTTCATGAGAACAACCAGTATTAAATAATCTGACCATTGATTAGCGTATATGTCTGGACCTCTTTGCGGGTAAGTAACATAACGTATATGTCTGGACCTCTTTGCGGGTAAGGTTGTTACTGTTTCCATGCCTGATAAGATTGGATTGATATTGCATCCACTCCATATCCATTTTTGTTGGACCTGACTGAGGATGCTTCTAAAAATTTGAGCTTCCATCTTATCCCATATCTTACTCTTAAGCTTGATTTATTCATTTAAGTTTGAATCAAAGAAATTGGTTGAGTATTCCTTAATTTTTATTATATCTTATCCTTTGTTTGCAATTGTCCTCCCCCAACACCCTCACAAAGCAGGGAGCCTTTCGACACATGATGATACATACATATGATTTATGGTGGCGTCAGTAGAATTATTTTATAACTTGTTCTGAAATGTCTTCCACAGGCCTTAAGTTACAGTGGGAAAGATAACGGTACTGATTGGCGTCCAGCTGAAGCTGCTTTGTATTGTATTAGGGCCATATCAGATTATGTTGCAGTTGTTGAAGCTGAAATATTGCCACAGGTTCAAAATTGAAGATGCTATTTCTTAGCGTTGCCATTTGCAGATTTGGAAATTATGCCTGCTTTTCTTGTTCCTAGGATTTTATGCATTAGTCTAAGAATATTTTATCCTCTATAGATTGCTTGACTACCCCAACTTCATTTTGCTTCTGCAGATTATGTCCTTATTCCCAAAACTTCCTCATCAACCTCAACTGTTGCAGACAGGTAAGCTGCTGCTTGCTCACTACAAGGAGCAAAATTTTCCCTCTTTTGCACGCAATCATGCATGCAGAGATACTTGAGAGGGTTTGTGTAGGAAGATATATTGCTAGCTCTTGGATAAAGGAATCAGTATTCTGATTGATATTCTAATTTCCTATGACTCGTTAACTTATTTGCTTGCGGTCTGTGAGTGGATTGATGAATGTACGGTCTCCGATATTGTAAACATCTTAATGTAGTATGCCTAACGATTGGAGCCTATTCACGGTGGCTCGATGCTTCATCTAGTGGAGTTTCTTTCCTGCCATCTCTGATAGATATTCTTGTTAATGGAATGAGCATATCGGAAGATTCAGCTGCAGCGGCTTCTTTGGCCTTTAGACATATTTGTAATGGTAAGGGTACCTTTTCTTAAGTTCTGGTCGATAGTGTACTTTTGGAGAACTGGCAGGATTATATGTTTCTCACAACCACCTTTTTGAGTCACAATACTAGAAGTTCAGCTGTGAATTGACAATTTGCATTATTCATTTTTAATTATTGCTTTGTTTGCCAAGAAAGTAACTGGCAATCAAATATGTGGCGATCATGATATTAGACGAGAAAATCATCCGTCACGAATGGGTGCCTGCCCTTTTTTATTTTCGATGTTTCCTTTAATCCAAGGAAAAGAAAATCTGCGGTTTGAAAAGAAAATTTGTGCAGAAAAAGAAAATCTGTGTTTCTATCAGTTATACCTTTTCTAGACAGGATTTGCAATCTCAACATTTCTTTCGTTTTTGTAGATTCTTTGTTTTAGATAATTCACAGCTTTTTTGACGTTCACTTATGTTTCTGAATAGTATGTTGGCTATAATTGTGTTTTTGCTAGTTTGGTTGAATTAGATTGCCGTGCTTGCTTTCTTGGCAGATTGCAGTAAGAAACTTTGTGGGTCCTTTGAAGGCCTGTTTCAAATCTATAAAATGGCAGTGATTGGGGAAAGTTCTTTCAAGGTTTCTGCTGAAGATTCATTGCATCTAGTCGAAGCTCTAAGGTGTTCTACTGATTCATCTTAACCTTGTTACTGTGATGAATGAAGTGCTTAATCATTCTTTTTTAAATTTTGCAGCAAGGTTATCACAGAACTTCCTTCAGAACAAGCTAAGAAGGCCCTTGAGGCATTGTGCTTGCCTGCTGTTACTCCGCTACAGGTTGGTCTCCCATGCTAAATTTTATGATTGGATTGCAAACAGTACACCAAAATGTCTGCTCTTTTACCAGGAAATTATTAATCAAGGCCCTCTTATACTGGGGCAAAAAACTGCTCGTGACCTGACAGTTCATATTGACCGGCTTGCCAATATTTTTAGGTACAGAGCCTTATAAATGTTTTTCGTTTTCTCCCCCCCCTTAAATCTGTCATTGTATTCCTAACTGAAAAGTTGCATGTGCTAGACATGTCAATCACCCTGAAGCTGTGGCAGATGCAATTCATAGGCTTTGGTCACTTTTCAAACTGATCTTTGATCTGTAAGTGTAATTAGGCAAACATGTTTAGTGATAGATTCCTTCTATTTGTGCTCTCAGGTATATGTAAGGCTACCATACTAACTGTTCATTTTGTTTCTTGCAGTCGTGCATGGGACATGCGGACTATGGAATCCCTTTGTCGAGCTTGCAAGAATGCTGTGAGTTTTTGGTTTTCTTTTCCCCGTGTGTGTAAAAAATCATGTATTTAGTGCGAGTTTCCTATCAGTCATTCGTTCCCATACATTGATGTTAACTTTTTTGATTAGCTTGGTTATCATTGTGACACAACTCATTCTAGCATTGTCTTCTGTTTGTTTGTTTTTTGTGGCTTGCAAACTCTAAATTTACCTAGTCAGAGAACGTAGTGTAACATAATTTTCTCAAAGTTCAGTATCACATGTGGTCGACCTGTTTCCTCGGAGAGGAATTTTAGATATATAAGAACCAATTTTTGAGTGAAGTTTCCTTGATGCTGATTCTGAAATATTATTTCTTTAGGTAAGAACTTCGAAAAGGTTCATGGGAATCACAGTTGAAGCCATACTGGAGGAGATACAACGACTTTATAAGCAGCACCACCAACCCTGTTTTCTTTATCTTTCAAGTGAAGTTATCAAGGTATTTCTTTCCTTGGGGACTTTTTGCTTGTTTACTTACTGTAAAGAGTAACTATATTGAGGTGCAATTTTGCAGATATTTGGGTCTGATCCTGCATGTGCAGACTATTTAAAGAGTTTGATTGAGTCTCTCTTTAGCCAAACAACGTGTCTGCTAACACGAATCCAGGAGTTTACTTCCCGACCAGACATTGCGGATGATTGCTTTTTGTTGGCATCAAGGTGTATACGTTATTGTCCTCAATTATTTTTCGCTTCACCAATTTTTCCACCTTTGGTGGATTGTGCCATGGCTGGCATGACTGTGCAGCATAGGTGAATGATCTCTCTCTCTCTCTCTCTCTCACACACACACACACACACACAACACACCTGCACACCCTTTATTTATGAAGTTGCCTGTTTGCAAAAATCTGGTCCTTTTTATCTGATCACCCTGGAACGTTAAATTGATTATTGGATCGCGCACATGTAAAGTTTTGAGCAGCTACTAGGGTGTCTCTTTCTGCATCGTAAGTAAAGCAACAATGATATTTGTCTGTGTTTCCTTGTGGTCTTGTTTGCTTCTAGGAGCTGGTTCGTGATGATTTAGTAGGGTGCCATATGCAAACCACAAATGGTTGCAACTTATTGGTGCATTTTGATATGCATACAATTCCCCTTTAAAGTTGCATTCATACTATATCTTGTGATAAGCAGTGTTTTTAATTGAGCAGAGTTGGTTCAATTTGAGTGAGATAAAAAAATTGCAGTCTCTTGGAGATTCGATTGTTGCTCTTAGACATTGATATTTGATTTGCATATTTCTTTTGTTCATGTCACTTGCAATCTAAGTAGAAGGGTTGTTTGGAGGTTAAGGGCACGGTAGAGTATGCATGAGCGGAAGAAATAGGGACTGTATCAAGGAATGGTCATAAGTAACATGAAATCATCAACATTTGTTGGCTTCGCCTTGTAATAGAGCTTTTGCCTATTTGACAGATCTTCATGTAAGTGGGAAGTGTGATTTAATAAGAGGAATCTCATAATTCAAACTTTTGCATGCAGAATATGAGTTTGTGTTATTTGTATTGTGAAGGAAAGCTATTTCTTGGTCACTTCTTCTCTCGTAATGGAGTATCATGACCTTACCCCCTTAATTGGCAGTTCTGTTGAAAGTAGATTCCTGGAAAGATCCAGCAATGATATATTAGTGATTGAGGTGGCGAGGAGGAATACTTTTGTTCGCCTCTGCATTTTCTGTATGGTTGCTTTTTGTGTGATTTTGTACTTACGCTCACGCAGTTTCCTGATCACTATTATTTTTATGTGATGGTTATGTTCACCTTCCAGTATGTTCTTTCGATTTGAGCAAGTAATTCAAAGTTCACATTTACTAGGTGGACTTGCTAATAAAAACTTTCAGTATACGTTAATGGTGGTAAATGTGATGTAAACAATTTAGTTTATGATTTATCTCCTTTTAGGCACATCTATAGTAACATATTCATGAAGCATATCAATGCGTCACATGTCACAATGACTGGTTCAAGGATGCAAGATTGTTGCTAAGTATTAAAAGCTACTTTTTCAGAGGAAAAACGAAAAGAAAAATATTCATTGAGTGGGTTCATGGTACTAGAAGTTATTAACTCTTTTGGTATATGGTCTCTCTTGACACTTCTTTGTTTTTAATTTTATCAGTATGTAAATGGAATGGACATGTCATTAATTTGTTTCTCTATAGGAGTTTACTTTTGTAGTCGCACATTTTTTCACTTCTTTTGTGTGTGTGTGTGTGCGTGTGTGTTGGGGGGTGGTGGGTAAATGTAGTCTGACATTCATGTTCTAAACTCCTTCGGGCACTCATAATGAACATTTTGTTGTTTGACAATTGTACAATACTTGTCCAGATAATGAACATTTTGTTGTTTGACAACTGGAGGTTACTGTATACTGACTTTGCTGTTTTTTTTCCTTCATCACAGGGAGGCATCAAATTCCATATTAAATTTTTTGTCTGATATATTTGATCTTGGCAATTCTAGCCATGGAGAAATGTATTTGTCCACAAGAGACAGTGTTATAATTCCTCGTGGGCCAACAATCACCAGGATTTTGGTTGCTTGTTTAACCGGTGCACTCCCAAATTCACAAGTTGAAACGGTAATAGGAATTGACCTTTGTTTCTGCACTAGCATTCTTGGTTGGTTAACTCAAATCTCGATCGCTTAGTTTAAATTCCATGCCAACAGGTAACCTATGCACTACTAGCACTTACTCGAGCTTATGGGATGAAAACTCTTGAATGGGCACAAGAGAGTCTTGCATTGATTCCATCTTCAGCTGTCACAGACTTAGAAAGGTCCAAGTTCTTGCAAGCTTTGTCAAATGCATCCTTAAGGAAGGATACCAATGATATAAAACTTCCAATTGAAGAGCTTTCCGAGGTTTGTCGTCGCAACCGAACAGTTCAGGAAATTGTTCAAGGAGCTTTAAAGCCCCTTGAACTGCAAATAGTCAGTGGTTCATAGTGGAGGGGGCAAACACAAGGGGTGAATTTTTTCCTCAGCCCTTTGTCGGTAGCCGAACTGGTTTGCACCCATTTTCTGTCCTGTGTTTTACCAGTTATATGATCCATGTGAGGTAAAGGGTGAAAATTCTTTTGTCTTTTTATTTAATTTTTCCCTTTTGGCTGGGTTTAGTTTTTTCTTCTCTTTATTTTAGTCCATTCTAAAGAGATGATAGAGATCAGGGGTGGGTATAAACTTAGGTATTTAACTGGAAAGCAATGGAACTATCTTTGTTGTATTCTCCAGTTTTGCTACAACAGTTCATATTTTACATTCAAGTTTCCCATTTGTTTCAAAATTTTGTGCATACCCATTAATGTGAAAGCAAACTTTCTCAATTCTGAGGTGGGAAGAAATTCTCCAGATCGAAATCTGAATCTTCTATTCACCAATTTCTTTGTTTTGTTCGAATGTATATGAAATCCATTAAACTGCTGGAAGGCTATCCAGCACAAGCTGTTCCAAATTGTCTGGGGAACAGAATTCCCATACGTTTTATAAAGTGACTAGTGCTTTTAAACTTTTGTAAATTACAGGATACAAATTCGACATTTTGTCCTAGAGGAATCGGTGAGAGAGTTGGCCATAAGACTAAACGTGATTCCTTTCTTCCAATCCGAGATAAGGAAACAGGATACAAATTCGACATTTTGTCCTAGAGGAATCGGTGAGAGAGTTGGCCATAAGACTAAACGTGATTCCTTTCTTCCAACCCGAGATAAGGAAACAGACTATTTACCTTACAGTTATTATTTCATTTTTCTCAATATGCATCTACAATCTACTCTCCTTGTTTCCAAAATATTGACTAAATTTGAAAACTTAAATCTTAAAATAGCACCAAATGTTAAGAGCCAACCACTTTAATTATTACTTTGAAGAAAACTCTAGCAAAATTAAACAACCCACGTCATGGTGTAATTGCCCAATCACCTATATCAAAAATAGAAAAAAGTTTTTTTTTTTAAAAAAGAAAACTTGAAAAGGTCAAGGGAAAAAAGATGAAAGAAAAGGAAAGGAAGCATGTTATTGAATATTTGGAACAACACATCAACCGTTTCCTGGTTAACTCTATCGGAATGATAATTACGATTTCGAAGAAAACAGCTAGCGCCACCCCAACAAACAAAACCCCCCATCTTTCCAAAAGAGAAGTACGAAATTGTGGAACTAAACTACCAAATCATTGATTAGAACAACTGAAGACTAATTCACTCACATCCGCGGTCAAGAAGGGAGAGATCTTGATACAAACTCATAATAATAATTTCCAAGCTTTACCACCCTACCCAAAATTGCCTATGATACATTGGTTAAAATGATTAACTTGCAAGCAAAAGTAACAAAGTCAACTTGATTAGTTAGAAATACACACAACACATACATATTTCAATTAATTAACTACTGAATCTGAAAAATTTTATAAAAGAGGAATGGGAGATGGATATTTTAACCATTAACGTTTTCAAGGCTACTCATTAATTACCAAGGAAACCAAGAGAATTTCAAGTAATGTCTCCATTGTCTTTGTCGCCATAAAGATTATTCTTTTCAGTGTTTGTCTCTTAAATGAATTTTGTGAAAGATTCTGATCAAAATTCCCCCGGAGGAGGATACCGGGATAGTGTTTCGACTATGTATCGTGGAGTTTTGGAGGAAGTACGGTGGAAATTAGAAACAATTCTAACTTTTTTTTTTTGTTTTTAAAAGTTGAGCACTGAAACCTTATTTTTTACTAAATCATGAATTCATTTTGTTACTTCGTCATATGAATACAATTGGAGAATTATATCCATCTATTTGACATTTTAGACGTTAGCTACCTCTATGACAAACATAAATAAAAAAAATAAATAATTGAATAGATTTGTTTTTTCTTTTCACGTCAACGAGTCAGCTGACTTTTCAAAGAGGGTAAAAAAAACACAGTTCTTTTTTGGGCGAAATAATAGAAACATAATTGCCTAAACATATTGAGTTACTGAACAGTGATAGTAACAACATTCTACAGTTTTTTTTTCTCTTTCAAAACAAAATAAAAATAATAATAATAAAAAAGCACTCCACTCTACGGGATAATTGGTGCACGGACCAAAGCATGCAAAGATACTCTCTCTCTCTCTCTCACCCTCTCTCTCTCTCTACATATACATATTAAAGTTGAGTTCTAAATGGTACACATGTCGTAAAATTAAATAGGGTAATCCACATGGTAAAAAATGAAATAGCCAAGTCTACGTATCGCAACCACATCACTTCATTATTTAATGGTCATTTTTTCTTTATAAATCAGTAAAATCTATAAATAACATATTTTACTAAATCTAAACAAGTAACATAAAAAAATAAAGTTATACATAGACAAAACTAAAGATAACTATGGATCTGTTATGGAAAAATCTGATTTGATTGAATGTCCACATTAATATGTATTATTCTGTTCACAATTAAGGGATATGATTATGTAATATTTAGCATTAAGGATAGGTGATTCATTTCATATAGTTTGATCCCTTGCTTCTTGTATAAATAGAGAGCTCATTCATGCTTCAAAACATATCTGAATACAAGTCCTTTATCTCTATCTACTCTCTTGTCTCTCCTCTTTATTCTTATGCTTAATTTCATATTAGTAGTCTAACATTAATTTTATAACACGTTATTAGGACGAGCCTCTAGCCAAAGAGTTTCTAGCACCACCTGAAGTTGGTGTATATTGATTCTGAAGGCCTGAAGTCTCAATGAATATTTTAATTCTGCCACCACCTGAAATTGGTGCGTATTTAATTCTGAAGGCTTAAAGCCTCAATAAAATATTTTAAAAGGCTTTCGTGATCTAAAGCACCTGAAGCGCCGTGACCTCAAAAATTTTCTGGTGCACGAGTTTCTAACCACACTGAAACGGTTCATCATGGAGTTCAATTTAATGACTCAAAATGATGGGAGAAAAAGGTAAATTATAAAGCATACATATTTGGTTCGCATATAAAGGGACATATTTTTTGTTATAAATTCTATTTATTCATATCACACATATAACGATCACGATGCAATTCTTAATATATATATATATATATGTATATGATTGTTGATCATGTGAATGTATAAAAGTTATATAATTTGCATGTAATTGTGGTAGTATTCATGTGTGCAAAGAAAACAATTTTCTTTAAAGAATTAATTTCTTTGATATTTAGATTGCAAGGAAAGCATTTTGTTTTATTATCATGTGTTTATTGATATTAGTAAAAATGAATTAATTCTCTTCTCATACTTTTTTTGTTCTTTTATATTTACTTTGCTCATAGTAATGCTGATATTTAGTAATGAAAGTAAATACATTACAATAGCAATATGTAAATGCGTCAAAATTGCTCCTGAAGTAGCAATGTTGTGATAAAATATTTAGCATATTAAAATGCTCTAGTAGTAGCATTATAGCGACATATTTGATGAAATCTTATGAATTGATTTCCTTCCACTCCCCGAAGTGAGGGGGTAGTAAATTATTTCAAGGCAAATTGTAGACATTAATCTACAATAATTATGTATATATATAATTCTTCACCTGAATTTAGAGAATTAATTTAGACATCGTCCATTTCCTGAAGTAAATGTGACGATCATGCAATAATGATAGTAGCGATTCTAACAAATACACTATTAACCACCTAAAGTTGAAAAAATAGTGAAAACACTACTATCGATATGAAGTTGAAAAGTAGTATATTACAAATGCTATTGTTGTGGCATAGAAAACCATTGAGTTCACATGTTATGTATACCCACAATTATCTTATTAATATCTTCAATATATTATTAAAAGTAGATGAATTCATTAGTCATGTCGACAATGAATTAACAAATCATAATTCAATTTTTATTAATCGCCCTGAATGTGATGCTAGTCAATGATGAACACGAAACAATTAGATGCTCCCGTAGAGCATATGCCATTGAATTATTTTGTAAAGATAAATGAAAACTTCAGTAGAGTATAATTACTCTGGAGAGTGAAAATAAATATATGCCCCTGAAGAGCAAATATAGTGAATATATCATTGCCTCTAGAAGAGCAATTAGAAATGAATATTAGAAGGAGAAAGAGCACTAAGATTATCCAAAGAATCAAAGAAGGATAGACATTGTTCTAACCGTCTCCAGTAGACGAGCAATACACTTTACTTTAAAAGAGCAAGAGCACTATGATAGAATGAAAATACTCATGTAGAGTATGATTATCTCAATAAGATTATATGTGTGCTGCAGAAGAACAAGAATACTTATGGTAGAATGAAAATAACTGAATAACAAATACTCTGTTAAAATAAACGCTCATGTGGAGCGAAATTGTTCTGGTATATTTGAATAATTAATTCACTGTTTTCTCCAGAAGAAAAATTTTAAAATTTGGCATAACTAATTAAGCGATGCTGGTTTCAAGACGAGACAAGTAATTTTATATACATTAAATTCGGAGAAGAATATCAATCGATATGTCGATGAGATAGCCACATGTATGATTATCGTTAATTTGCAACCTGAAGCTTGCAGAAATTTTATTATGAAGTTAAATCGGTAACTTGCAGACTTTCATGTTCTGCTTTTGCGAGAATTTTGATTTGACAATTGTGGTGAGTGTATGACTCAATACCAGAATGATAGAAGTTGAACATTGAGTGTCTATAAGAGCAATAATGAAGCGATCTGGTAGAATTGTTTATTGCATGTGCAATTAAAGTAATTACCTCAAGTATAGTTGAGGAAGTGTTGAAACACAAAAGACACCAATTATATGCATAAGACCAAACAAGTCATTGCAGATATTCTCCCCAACAGTGGTTTTCGGTCAGAAACCATACATATCCATCTTCAAAGATTACATGTGCAATCTATATTATAATTATTCCACCACAATGCACACAATGATGGAACCTCCAGAAGAGGTCAGAAATATATGTTGAATATTGAATCTCTAATGTTTGAAATTATTGATGTTGGATTAACTACTCAATGGACTGATCGTATTAGTTTGACGAGTTAGTTACTCCGAAAGGGAGATTTATTAACTACTCGATTGGTTAATCATCATTTTAGCGAGTTAGTTATCCTAACATCAGGGGAAGAAGTTAAAATAACTTATTTATAAATTCAGATGGACAATGCAATTATCTCATTATGATCCTCGATGATATGAACATGAAGTTCAAGAGATAATGTTTAAGACCAGATGTTTACCTGACCGAATGTATAAATATATCTTATATAAAAGGCTGTTAAAACTTAGAATTTGATAATGTGTCCTTGAAGGACTACCTACCACTATTTGTTAGTTGAATGTCCATTTAATAAGAGGTAGAACCATCGATTCCAAGTGATAAAAATCATCGGTATGACAAGGTTTAAATCTATAGAGATGGCAAATACGAGTGATTATAATTCATAAGAATTTTGAACTGGAATAGTTTCCATTACGGTGAATTAACTTCCAGAAGAAGTATATGAATACTTGGGAAACTTAATGATTGTGAGATCTCATAACCGAAGAACATGGAATCGATCAACAATAAAATGTCGACATGAAAATTGCTTATGCTGCAGTGATAAAATAAATGAAAATGAGGATCATGAAATGAAGTCTGTTGTAGATACAGACATTAAACTTATTGCCCACAACAAATGAAAAGACGCAATACACACTTGATGATGTGTACTTAGAATTGAAATTGCTTACGAACTAGAAGTTTGACAAGTGATATACAGGCTAGATTTTGACGGGTGATTGTGCAAAAGATTATCGAGCAACCTCTTTGTTGCACAAGATTTTCTCAAAGTCCGGTTTATCTTGTGGTGGATGAAAAAGAAAATCTTCTGTTTTTTGCTAATCTGGTAGCAAATGACGATAAGAAACGCGTCTCTTGATTATAGTGATTACTTAATACGTGATACTTGATATTTAATAATGACGTCTTGATAGCAATCCGTGACAAAACCAATCTTAATGAAAAATAAACTTTGCTAATTCGGAAAGACAGAGATTTGTAGGCAGTGGAATTTGGAGAATTCAAATGTAATGATACAAAAACACACAAAAACAAACAAAAGAAAAGATATTTGACCTCACGTGGATCAATTCACGAGTTCAATGGTAGAACAACCTAAATCAAGAATGAAGAGAGCTATTTCTAACCAAGCAGAGACCCCTTGGAAAGATGTGTAGGAAAACCCAATAAATATGAGATCTATGAGCTTAAGAACCGAAATTCGAAAGATCCAATGCTAAAGACTCCACTATCAAGTGAACTAAACAAGATAGATAAGTCTAATAATTATCACAACACATATGCAACAACTAAACAAAGAAGTCCTCACCAGAACTCCACGAAAGGAATAAAATCCTAACCAATTTGATTTCACTCAGGAAAATATCAATGACACAAGGTGTGTTGGACATGAGAAATTTGGTCCCTATTTATAGAGGGGGTGGCCGAATTTTCTTCCCAAGAAGTAGAGGAAGAACACAAGTCATCATATCTATTCCTATTTCTAAGAATTTGAAATCAAATCAAACTCTAAGGACTCTTTTACTAGTCTTAAGACATTTAAGACTATGTAGGAATTAATTAAAACTCAAAATGCAAAGAGATAATCTCTTAGAAAGATTCCTATGGATAGAATCTCCCTTGAGTTAAAACTCTATCATCATCTTCTTTGTAGAGTGATCTTAGCGATCCATCTTGATGTAGTCTTCATCCAACGGTTGAGTAGACATCAAAAGTTGAATCCTTATTGTAGGAAAACTCAAAAAGCAATAAGATAAAAGGAATCATCCCAAATATTATTCTTTAAAGAGATAAAGTCTTATCTTTCAAATAGATAAAATTTGAATGATCTCATCCCTAAACTTTAGGGATCCATTCGGCCTCCATAAGGAGTGTGGCCGGTGGTCTCTCCTTGGAGTGAGGGCCGAAATTCCTTCTCTCCAAATGGGCCAAGTCCATTTGGTGTCACTTGCAACAAATTAATAGTCCTGGGCTTATAATCTTCAAGCTTAATTTCCTCCTTCGCCCATGTAGTAACAATTAGACTATTAAGTGATTCATCCATCCTCTTGTGTCTAGCACGAGTCATTGGTCCAACAATGTTTGAGAGTGGATCACGGATGTAAGGATTATTCTTTAAAGCAGCATCTTTAGATCCTCCATTAGCATTCACGACCTCAACTTGCTCGTCCTCTCCATTATTGGCAGCAACATGTCCCTCTCCATTAGTGTTAGCTCGATGATCTCCATCATCCTCCCCTTCTTTAAGCGAATTTGTCCTCGAATTCAAACCTTCATCAAAATCAAAAGGAGATAGGTCAGAAACATTGAACGTAGCACTAACACCATACTCAATTGGTAGCGCTAGTTTATAAGCATTGTCATTGACTCTTGACACTACTTGAAAAGGTCCATTTCCACGAGGATGTAACTTCGATTTCCTAGAGTTTGGAAACCTCTCTTTTCTCATATGTACCCAAACCCAATCACCTGGTTCAAATACAACTTGTTTACGACCACGATTCGCCGTCATTACATATTGTTGAGTCCTACGCTCAATATTGAGGTGAACTTTCTCATGAAGTCTCTTGATTGTCTCATTTTTCTTAACTCCATCCAAACTAACTTGATCCTTCAAAGGTAAAGGTGATAAATCTAAAGGAGTTAGTGGATTAAAACCATAGACAATTTCAAAAGGTAAAAACTGAGTAGAAGAGTGAACAATTCTATTATAAGCAAATTCAGCAATAGGTAAGTACTCTTCCCATTTCTTCAGATAACTCTTGATGATCGCTCTTAGGACAGCTCCTAAAGTATGATTCGTCACTTTAATTTGACCATCAGTTTGTGGATGACTAGTTGTGCTAAATAACAACTTAGTACCCAACTTTCCCCACAACGATTTTCAAAAGTAGCTAAGGAACTTAACGTCCCTATCACTAACAATTGTTCTTGGAACACCATAAAGTCTTACTATTTCTTTCAGAAACAAATCCGCATGGTGACGTGCATCATCTATTTTTCTGCAAGCAATGAAATGCGACATTTTAGAAAATCTATCCACAACTACAAAGATAGAATCCATACCTCTTTGAGTTCTAGGTAAACCCAATATAAAGTCCATAGATATGTCCATCCAAGGTTGTGTAGGGATAAGCAACGGCGTGTAAAGTCCATGAGAAAGCGATTTAGACTTCGCTTGTTTACACTCCACACATTGATTGATGATAGTCTGAACGTCAGACTTCATTTTGGGCCAAAAGAAATGATCTTGGAGCACATCCAAAGTCTTAGGCACACCAAAATGTCCCATTAAACCTCCACTATGGGCCTCGCGTATCAAAAGTTCTCGAAGTGAACACTTAGGCACACAAAGTCGATTTTCTCGAAATAGATAACCTTCATGTCTATAAAACGTTTCAAAAGCACTTTGCTCACAAGCATTAAAAATATTAGCAAAATCAATATCTTCATAATATAGATCTTTAATAAACTCAAATCCCATCAATTTTGCATCTAAAGAAGTTAACAAAGTGTAACGCCTAGATAAAGCATCGGCAACATAAGGAAATGTTTCAATGAATGCAACCCACTCTGCATGTCTTTTACTTAGACGGTTTTGTGATTTAAGATGCTTTAGAGATTCATGATCAGTATGAATTATAAATTCCTTAGCCAACAAGTAATGTTGCCAAGTCTCTAATGCACGAACCACAGAATAGAGTTCCTTGTCATAAGTAGGATAATTAAGACAAGCTCTATTTAACTTTTCACTAAAGAAAGCTATAGCACGTTTATCCTGCATGAAAACAGCACCAATACCAATGCAAGAAGCATCACATTCTAACTCAAATGTTTTGTTAAAATCAGGCAATGCTAAAACAGGGGCGCTAGAAAGGTCTCGTTTTAAGTCATTAAAAGCTTTTTCTTGGGCTGGTCCCTAAACAAATTTAACTTCCTTGTTAACCAACTCATTTAAAGGAGCAGCTTTTGTCGAAAAATCTTTAACAAACCTTCTATAAAAACTAGCCAATCCATGAAAAGATCTCACTTGTATCACATTGGTTGGTGTAGGCCAATCTTTAATAGCTTGTATTAGATTCATCAACATGAATTCCTTTTGCACTAACAATGAAACCAAGAAACACAACTTCATTTACACAAAATGAACATTTAGGCATGTTAGCATAAAGTTCTCTTCTCTCAATGTTTGCGAAACAATTCTCACATGTTCAACATGTTCTTGTAAGTTTTTAGAATACACTAAGATATCATCAAAGTACACAATAACAAACTTACCAATATATGCCCCAAAACATGATTCATTAATCTCATGAAAGTACTAGGAGCATTAGTTAACCCAAAAGGCATCACTAACCACTCATACAGACCAAATTTTGTTTTGAAAGCAGTTTTCCATTCATCTCCTTGTCTAACTCTTATTTGATGGTATCCAGATTAAATCCACTTTAGAAAAGATAGTAGCACCATAAAGATCTTCAAGCATATCATCTAATTAGGGATTAGATGTCTATACTTAATAGTTATCTTATTAACAACACAACAATCTATGTACATACGCCACGTACCATCTTTCTTAGGCACAAGTAAAACAGGAATAGCACAAGGGCTGAGAGATTCTCGAATTTTACCTTTAGCAAGGAGTTCTTCAACTTGCTTTTGTAGTTCCTTCATTTCCTCAGGATTTGCTCTATAGGCAGGTCTATTCGGAATGACTGCGCCAAGAATTAGATCAATTTGATGTTCTATTTCTTGTATAGGAGAAAGTTCATTAGGCAACTCCTCGGGGAATATGTCCTCGTACTCTTGAAGTAGCCTTTGAAACACCTTAGGCAAATTGCTAGGAACTTCGGTTAGTAAAACAGACTTATCACGAAAAATCATTAAAATCATACCTATTCCTTTTGCGAAACACTTCTCCACCGATTTGGAACTAGCGAAGAAATTTTCGCCCACTGGCTCTCGAATATGTAGACATTTGGAGATCTCTTTGAAACGTCTAAAGTAGATTCATCGTTAGGACTCTGCTCTTTCCTTCATCTCTCTCTCTCTCTTGAATCATTCTCAGATTACATTCATGAACTTGAGGAGGTGAAAGAGGTGACAGGGTATAGCTACGACCATTCATCACAAATGAATACTTGTTTGTGTATCCATCATGCTTTACTCTTCGATCATACCCCCATGGTCGTCCTAAAAGTAGGTGACTTACCTTCATAGGTACCACATCACAAAGTACTTCATCCTCATATTTTCCAATAGAGAATGGTACATTCACTTGCCTAGTGACTCTAAGATTGCCACAATCATTCAACCATTGCAACCGATAGGGTGTCGGATGCTTGATAGTAGGTAACTTCAGATTATCTACAAGATATGAACTAGCAACGTTAGTACATGATCCTGGATCTATAATAGTTAATCATACCTTGTCCATAACTCGACACTTAGTATGGAAAATATTATTCCTTTGTTGATCATCTTCAGTTACTTGAGCTTGTAATGCTCGAAGGTTGACAAACACTTGTCCAACCTCAGCATCAATCTCTACAACTTCTTTCTCGACTTCTTCAATAAGTCTTGGCATCTCATCATCTTCTTCATCTGTTTCACTTTCAAAACTTCCATCCTCTTTAAGCATCATAGTCTTTAAAGTTGGACAATCAGAAGCTATATGTCCTCGTCCCTGACATTTGAAACAAGTAACATCTCTAGTTCTGACTTTATTAGTATTACTAGATGAAGTAGAATTCTTAACATTAGAAGATGGTTAGGAATATTAGAAGTATTAGAAGCATTAGAACTACTTCCCTTTTCAAACTTTGAAGAATTATCATAAATAAATATTATTATTTTTTTAAATAATTAGAGATTAGGACAATAATCAGGTTCCAGCTATTCCAAAAAAACTCAAGGGTTATACCCAAGAGGTATGTTTTGAGATAGCCAGTGCCAGATAGTACAAAGCACCCAAGGGGTATACCCAAGGGATGGACATATATACCATCTAGTTCCTTAGTCTCATCTCTTCCTGTGCGGTTTTATTTCATTAAGAAAATGAAAAGCCAAGGGCAGTGCATCAAACTAACCCCGCGTGATTACACAGAAAGCAGATTTAGCTAAGCATAGACAACAGAAAAGTACAGGCTACTAAAAAAAAACTCTCTACCTAATGCGTACATAAGGTAAAGACATTTGATCTAGAAGCAATAAACCTCTAGAGACCAAAGGCAAAGACCTACAATCAGTAAAAGTAATGGACAACCCTGAGCAGGCATTTTTAACCAAGCTATCTGCAACCGTATTTGTCTCTCGGAATGTATGCGAGATAGTGAAGTTCTAAATATTTATTGTATTTCGAATCTCTTCCAGAATCAGTTGAAATCACCAAGGATAAGGTCCTCCATTAACCAAAATAATAGCAAGAGCTTGATTATCAGTTTGAATTTCCACCCGCTCAAGTCCTCGAAACACACATTTTCTAAGACCAAAGAGCAACCCATAAGTTTCAGCCATAAAACTATCTCCATTGGCCTTGATAGCAAGATTCAGCATAGACGAATTGACCACAATCAGTCCTTATAACAAACCCATAGCCAGCATCATGATCTACACAAGAACCATCCAAATTAAGGCAAAAAGTGCCAGAAGCAGGCTTTCCCAATGTAACAACCTTCGTCTTCCTCTTCACTTGACTCAATTGCAAGTTAAAAAGTGAGTCCAAGAACCCCTTCCCTTCCAAAGTTTTTGCTGGCGGTCGATGTATGAATAACATGTTCTCAATACTTACCATGACTGCCCTTTTAATTGCATAATTTGAATTTTAGACCCTTCAAAGAACTCCTTTTTCTTAGCTTTCCAAAGTTCCCAAATTATGAATGTTGGAAGAATTTTTCATGATTTTGCCGTTGAGAAGCAGCAACTAGACCATAAATATATAAGACATTCTCCAAATTTTCAGGAGGCATGGCGAGATCAAAAAGCCCCAAGAAATGCTGCCAAACTTCCCGCGTCTCTGCACATTCAAGAAAGAAATGATTCATGCTATCTTCACTCCTTTTACAGTGCAAGCAAACAGATGGAAAGCTGTAGAAACCCATTCGCGCTAAATTACTGGGGAAAGGCAGCAAAGAATTGCAAAACTTCCACATGAAGAAAGAAATGCGAATTGGTATCATCTTATGCCAATAATTCCGAGAGATCTCAGATTCCAGTTTCCGTTGTTGTATCGACTCAAAAGCCGATTTGATAGAAAAATCCCCTGAGGTGGTTGGCTTCCAAGCAAAAATGTCCTCTCCATCCATGAAGCTAACATAATGATCCTGAAGAAGAGCCATAGAAGCTGCCGAGAGATTCAATTGAAATTTAGCTAAATAATGCTCTTTATGCTCAAAAAATTCCTAAATAGTCAGCTCCAATGAAGGCGGCTTTTCCAGTTGATTAACCCAAAGAACTCCAAGGTCTGACCAATCATCATGCCAAAAACTTCTATTACCACCCTTAATACACACTTTAGCCAAAGAGGATGCTTTCGAGCTAACTTTTTCCACACGAGTCCAAGAGGTCTTGTCAAGCGCAGACGAAGACAATGAGAGAATAAATTTTGACGAAAGCCCTTGCTTCATTTTAATTTTCCACCAAAGCTTAATCAAAAAAGACTTAAGGATGTCACCAAGCTTTCTTAGCCCTAATCCATTCTCTCGCGTGGGAACGTACGAGCCCTTGCCAGTGTCGCTTACTATGATCGTCTGTTCCTTGCCACAAACATTCTTGACAACGGTGTTCTAATGCAGCAATAATTCCCTTCGGAGGCTCAATAGCTGTAAAAACATGCAAAGAAATCGCCAACAATTCATGATTGATAAGGAGAAGATGACCACCTGGGCTTAACAATTTATTCTTCCAACTAAATAATCTTCTATCAAGCACATCAAGAAGAAATTGAAAGGTGGCAATTTTCTTCCTCCTCTTATACAACCGATTCCCTAGATAAGTAAAGGGAAAAGATCCTTTTTGCATACCTGGTGTTCTTTGAATAATCTGACTTCTATAGGCACTAAACTTGTCATCAACAAGATACACACTTTTCTGCCTATTTATTTTCTGCCCCGACGCAAGCTCGTATTCAACAAAGAACTTATTCAGCTCCTCCAATGACTTTTTCATTCCTCAAGTAAAAATCACAAGGTCATCTGCAAAGGCTAAATGAGATATATACAAAGATCTTGCTGGTAGTCCATAACAGGCGATTTTGCGACTATCCATGAGAAATTTCTAACGTCTTTACATGGCTTCTGATAGCAGGATCAATAAGTAAGGGGAAAGGAGATCTCCTTATTTTATCCCTCTCGTGGATTGAAAAAAAAGCCAGACTACCATTGATCAGAATGGAGAACCAGCTTCCTGAAAGATTCGCAATAATCAAATTTATAAAATTTATTGGAAAACCAAAACGTTTAAGTACCTCTCGAAGAAAGCTATATGAGACTCTATCAAAGGCCTTCATCATGTCCACCTTTAAAATAACATTATTCCCCTCATCTTTGTGGTTGGTGAATTGACAGAGATCCTGAGCTAACAAAACATTGTCTGTTATATCTCTTTCAGAAAAAAATGCTTATTATTCCTCCAAGATTAACTTAGATAGCACCATCTTCAATCTTTCAGTGAGGACTTTGGTGAATACTTTATTGACAAAGTTGCACAGACTAATTGGGAGCAAATCCGAAAAAGTCGTAACAGAGGTTTTCTTTGGTATCAAAGTGATCAAAGTACTACCAATGGCTCTAGGAATTGGAACACCGGCAAAAAATTCTTCACACGCTGCCATCAAATCCGAAGAGACAATGTCCCAACAATTTTTGTAAAAATTACCATCGAATCCATCCAACCCTGGAGCACTATCCACACCCAAACCATCAACCGTAGCTTTAATCTCCTCAGTTGTCAAAGCCCTCAATAAAAGACCATGATCCTCGCCATGTAACAAATTCGGAATGTGTTGACAAAAATTATTCTGAGTTTCTAAATTATCAACCCCTCGCTCTTCAGTGAGTAAATTCCTAAAAAGGAGATTGCCTGTGCCTCAATGATTAGTCTATCACGCAGCCAATCATTGAGGCACAGGCAACATCGTACAAAAGATAAAATCCATAAGCAACATCGTACAAAAGATAAAATCCATAAGCAACATCGTACAAAAGATACAAAATATATTCAATATCCATCTAAATCAGTTTAAAAGTACAAGTCACAACTTAAGAACAAACTAATCCTTCGGCGATGGTGGCGGCGTAGACCTAGAAGGTGTATACCTTTTGGGAGGCTTATGGGTCCGTTGATTTTTTGTTTTTGCCAAAGGTAGACTAAGTTGCTCTAAATTCACCTCAACCTCAATATCTATATTCTCAGCTTGTTCCATGGAATCTTGTTCCGTGGCAGCTTGTTCCATGGGAGAGGGAGTCTGAAACATGCTTACATCGAGGGGATCTTGTGGTGTTTTTCTTCTTCCTCCAATTCCAGCCTTAGGAACATTAGCCCTGCGATGTTTAGCAACTGGTCGGGCTCTTTTAGGAGTAGTTTGAAGGAGCACTTGGCTGGGATACACCGTAGGCATCTCTGCTGGCACAACAGCTAGGGCATTCACCGCAAAACTATGGATTGATTTGCAAAATTCAACACATTTCTCATTTGAACACCAGTTCGAGGCCTAATATTTTTTGACCTCCTTGGAGATGTCAAACAAAGTATCTGCCTGTAATTTTCCAGAAAAGATATTCAACAATTAGAAAAAGGAATATAAAATAACAAAGATCCATTAGAAACAGAAGCAATCGAGTTGAAAAAATTAGAATATAAAAGAGATTTAGGAAGGCTTATATATATTTTGGCCCTATCTGATTGTTCAAGAAACCCTTCCACCCTTTGGTCGTACTTAGTAGGATCGATACTGAACTTCACGATCCTGGCTTGATACCAAGGAAGATAATCTGCAACGGTTGTAGGTACATCAACCAATAATCCAACCTCAATAGATTGCAATCTGTCATCCCAGGAGGCGATATACTCACTATTCTTATTTGCCCAATTAGTGTCATGATATCCGGTCATACCATAACGGTGAGTTTTGGTCCATTCAGTTTTGTTGGCAAATGGAGGTTCTGGGATAGTTTGGATTTGTCCAAACTGTCGCAGGACCTGATCAGGTTGATGTGGTTCTATAACATCAAAACAAACCAACCATATTTTTACCTGTCAATATTTTTGACCTCGTGTATAAGCAGCAGGAAGTGCAGGGAGGTGCTTATCACAGGGTCTCCAAGTGAACTAAAACAAAAATATAAGGAAAAAAAAGAAAATAAGAAAAGTCCAGAAATCCGAAAAACAGTCCAGATTTGAACGGAAAAAACAGTAAAGAATTGCAAATAACAGTCCAAATTTGAAATTAAAAAAAAGAGTCCAGATTCGAGAGAAAAAACAGACCAAAAGTGTAAATAACAGTCCAGATTCGGAAAAAAAAAGTAACAGTCCAGATCTGAGGAAAAAATTCCAGAATTTTGAAAAATAATAAATCAGTTCAACATTGCTTAAAAACCAGCAACTGTCCAGATTTGAGAAATAGAATTCCAGAAAAAAAAAGAAAGCTAAAAAGAAGTACATATTTGAGGGAAAAAAAATGTCCAGCACTTAATAAAAAGAAGTCCAACATTACTTAAAAAAAAGGTCGAGATCTTACGTGCTTTGGCATCCTCAGAGCTGAAAATTGATCTCGATAGGCAATAATGGTATGAGCCGGCACTGCAGAGAGGTTCAAACCAACACATCACCTTGCACCGAACGAATGATCCTTGAAAAGGTCTTCATCAGTATTTCTCCTTGGTTGAATCGAAGGGATACGCTCCCAGGCCCATAGCTGTAAATGAAACATTGAGAAATAGTCCAGAATTCAATTTAAGAAATTATATAAATGACTGCAAAAAAAATAAAATAAAAGAACTTAACCTGTAAAAGACGAAGGCTACCCATTTCCCAACTTGTCCTATTTGATGCCTTACAAAGATTATTGTAAAGATGGGCTAGACATGCACCGCCCCAACTAAGTTTAGCACAACCCTTCAGATCCTTTAACACTGGCAAATAATACAAAGAAACTGTATTGCTAGTTGAGTTGGGGAAGAGTATACCACCTAACGCCCACATTATAAACACCCGAGCCCTCTTCTCATAAACAGCTTTTTCACCTTCCAATTCAATATCATCTCTTGCCTTAGCTTCTAGGGAAGTTAAGTAAATGAAGTTGCCTTTGAATTTGGTACAAAGCAGGCCAGTCTCTTTTCTCCGAAGTGTCCGCCATAACAGGGGGTCCATCAACATTTAAACCCAATAAAACTTCAACATCTTGGAGTGTGATGGTTGCTTCACCGAATGGGAAATGGAAGATATGGGTTTCAGGTCGCCATCTTTCGACCAGGGCACTTACAAGATGGTTGTCTAATTGTAAATGCCCAATCAACAAAAATGTCCCAATAACCCGGCTTCTTGAACACAATCCCTTACCTTCTGATGTGCTATGGGAAATGCACTCCGAATTCGACTACTATTAGTCCGGCACGTATGATGGTGATATATAAAATCTTCCTCACTGTCGAAGACCACCCCAGATCTATGCTCAGCTTGCAAGTATAGGAGCTCCAGATTGTCTGGTCCATGGTTAGTGAAAATTTGGAGTTGGGATTGGGTTTCAGTTTCGAATTGGGTTTCAGTTTGGCTTGGGTTAGAAGAACTAGCCACTATTTTACCACAAAAGAGGAAGCCAACTATCATTTTAGCAACTATCATTTCAATGACGTACTATTATTTAAGCAACTAACAAAACACAATATCTTGGAAGCAAAAATGAAGCAATACAGATGCAAAATCTTTTTGTAGTCGTCTCTGGAATCTAGATTAAAATGTCAAGATGACATTTTTTCCCCCATACTACTACTTACTTTGTCCCAAACTAATACTAGTCAACCAATTTACTTTTTTGGTTCCACAATGGGACAAAGGGAGTATATTTGTTACACATTTGTCATTTTGGTGTTGTATTAATATCATGATCCGCAAAACTTTTAAGCATTATTCATCATATCATTGTAAGTGTACTCTATATAATCATTCAATCTAACCTATTTTTTCATCAATTTAAACGTTTTGATTAAATCTGTATCCTATTTATGAAACCACCAAGAAGAAATAAAAAGGTACTACTATTTATTTATCAGTCTGATAAAACCAAGTTAATTAACTGTTTACACCCGAGCCCTCTTCCCATAAACAGGTTTTTCACCTTCCAATTCAATATCATCTCTTGTCTTAGCTTCTAGGGAAGTTAAGTAAATGAAGTTACCTTTGAATTTGGGCACAAAATCCAACAGTTCTTGACACAAAGCAGGTCAGTCTCTTTTCTCTGAAGTGTCCGCCGTAACAGGGGGTCCATCAACATTTAAACCCAATAAAACTTCAACATCTTGGAGTGTGATGGTTGCTTCACCGAATGGGAAATGGACGGTATGGGTTTCAGGTCGCCATCTTTTGACCAGGGCACTTACAAGATGGTTGTCTAATTGTAAATGCCCATTCAACAAAAATGTCCCAAACCCGCCTTCTTGAACACAATCCCTTACCTTCTGATGTGCTACGGGAAACGCACTCCGAATTCGACTACTATTAGTTCGGCACGTATGATGGTGATATATAAAATCTTCCTCACCGTCGAAGACCATCCCAGATCTATGCTTAGCTTGCAAGTATAGGAGCTCCAGATTGTCTGGTCCCTTGGAATTTTTTTTCCCCGAAACATTTGATGGAACATTTACAAAATCTTGTTGCTCAACATTAATTGTGAAAGTAGAACTTTAAACTTTGAGAAATAATATATACCCTGAGAATATAATGTGTTTAGCATTGGACATTTCATTTCATAGTTCTCTCATCTTCCATTGAGGGGTGTAACCTTTTTATTCACGAGAAAACAAAATCAGAGTTATATAAGTGCATATAAATTCCAGCAATCTCTTTGGTGATTCCTCCAAGGTCCCAAAACTAATTATCAATTAACGCTAATGGAATTAAGTAATCTGCTGCAAATTAAGATAGACGCATATTGACATGTAACAGTTTCACTTCCTATTTCCGGTCAACATTCCTTTGCATTTTCAGTTTATTATGGTGCGACTATAATTTAGCTACCTAAAATTTTATTGTGGCTGTTAAAAAAATTTCAAGTCGTAGGGTTGTTTAGGGGCCACCAGAAAACACTTTGTTCAAAACATATTGGATATTCAAGGGAGACTGATTTAATTTGCATGAGCATACCCATAGATGAAGTTAGTTTCAAGGCTCTAGCAGCCTTCCTGGAATGATTATTAAAGGAAGCATCAAAGACGATTTCTGCATAGTCATTCCCTTGGACATTGATGTTGGAAGAATGTTGTGGTAGGGAACCAGAGGCTTGCACTCTAGCCATCATGGCATTATGTTGTTTGAGCTCCTATTGTATTTGTATCCACAAATTCACTGAATCAGCGGGCTGACTTCTCCATAGTCTATCATTCCTCTCTATCAAAATCCTCCAGAAAACTAGAAGGAAAAGATCTAAGTCTTGAGAGGATGGATGAGACTGAATCCATTGTACAAACCATTCAAAAATGGAGGAGACGGAAAATTGATTGGAACTTTGGATATGCGAAGCTCCATATGGCCTGAGATATCGGACAAGTAAAGAAGAGATGCAGATTATCTTCTTCACTTGTAAAGCATCAAGGACAAGCAGTATCCAATTGGATTCCACGTTTCAACAAACCCTGTTTAGATGGAAGAGCATTAAGAGCTGCTTTCCAAAATAAGAATTTTCATTTAGATTGCACTTTCGCATTCTACAAACGTTTCCAAGCAGCAGTTTTCCAGTTGTAGTCGCACCGGTTGAGAATTAGACAGGTTAAGTGCAGTATGGTATCCTGATCGAACTGTATACTACCCAGGATCCTTATGTACCCACACCCACTGAATTTTATCTGCATCCCTATGATTAGAGGGATCTATGAAGATTCCAGTAATATAGGGAAGTAGTTCATCTGGAAATATAGTACGAAGAACAGGCAGTTTCCATTGGCCATTTGGTCGGATGAGGTCACTAACCAATAGATTGGAGTGTGTCGCCAAAATTGAATCCTGTTGGATAGGGTTATCATGACCTAGGATCCAATTATCATGAATCCTAATGTCTTTCCCTGAGATGACCTTCCACTTTGTGTTCTGGTGGAGAAGTCTAGCACCCCATAAAACACTTTTATAGCCCCAGGTTGCACCATTTGGGGTCTGGAGTTGAGGAAAAGATTCTGAATTGCAGTATTTGGCCCTGTATACCTTTGAAAGTAAAGAGTGCGGATGAGACATTATCTTCCAAGCATGCTTGGCCAAGAGAGCTTGGTTAAATTCTGGTGTGGACTTCAGCCCTAAACCTCCATGGAACTGAGATTTGGTAATCTTTTTCCATGACTTCCATTGAATGCCTTTTGCATCTTGATCTCTATTCCATATAAATCTGCTGATAATACCATTGGCTTCATTCATTGTTCCTGATGGTAATTTGAAGACTCCCGCAGGATGCACCAACATGGCTGACAGAGTTGCTTTTGTCAGTGTTACTCGCCCCGCAAAGCTGAGCAGTTTAGTTTTCCAATCCGCAAACTTCCCTGTTAATGTCGAGGTAAACTCTCTGAAAATTACCTTATTTTTCTCTTTGAAGTCCAGTGATAACCCTAGATATTTACCATGAAAATGACCCTTAGGAATCTGTAACGTAGAATGAACTTCTGCCTTGATGTTGAGTGGGGTATTAGGACTAATAAGAATTGAGGACTTTTGATAATTAATCCTTTGACCCGAAAAGGAGGCATACGTTTCAATCAAACCTGCCAGAG
This sequence comes from Oldenlandia corymbosa var. corymbosa, assembly GCA_949775105.1. NCBI lineage: Eukaryota > Viridiplantae > Streptophyta > Magnoliopsida > Gentianales > Rubiaceae > Oldenlandia > Oldenlandia corymbosa. The sequence continues at coordinate 9,237,265 of OX459124.1, forward strand.
CTTGAACCGAGGACTCCTTGCAATCTAGAAAAAACAAACTGTCATCCGCGTACATTAGATGTGTGATCCTTGGGGCATGCCTACTCACTTTGATACCTAAACCAGGGAATAGCTGAGTTTCTGCCCTGATCGCCAAGGATAGCACTTGTTGACAAAGAATAAAAAGGTAAGGAGATAGTGGACAGCCCTGTCTAAGACCTTTGGTTGGAGTAAAATAAGGGAGGCTTTCTCCACTGATCTGTAGAGAATATGTGACAGTAGAGACAAAAAACATGATGATCTTGATAAGACTTTCTGGAAATCCCACCTGATTAAGAACTGCTTGTAAAAATGGCCAGGAGACACAGTTATAGGCCTTGCTCATGTCAAGTTTTACAGCAGCCAATCTCAATGACTTCATGTGCCTGCAGAATGTTTTTTGTAATATTCCATCCTGGGACAAAACCATTTTGATGTTCATCAATGAGGTCCGGCATAATAATTTTCAGTCTATTACTGATCATTTTCGTGTGAATCTTGTATTTCACGTTGCACAGACTTATAGGCCCATAATCACCAGTTTTTGCATTGGAGTAGCATTCTTTGGGATTAAAACTAGATGAGTCTGATTCCACTCCATGGGAAATTGATGTTGCTGAAAAGCCTCCAAAATCGCTTTTTCAATGTCCTGGCCAATAACGTGCTTATAAGTCTTATAGAAACCAACCGGCATCCCATCTGGCCCTGGAGATTTCCACGAAGACATATGCCTAACTGCATTCCAGAATTCAGAAGATGAAAAAGTTTTTCCCAAAGCTCCCACTTGGTTCGGCGTCAAGCCAGAATCCATTTGATTTAGGAACTGAGTAAAGAACAGAGAAGACTGATGAGCAGAAGAAGAAATTTCCTGCTCTCCATATATATCAGAAAAATGTTGCTGGAAGAGAGAAGAGAACTGTGATTGAGTATTCGCCCATTGACCATTTGGAGCTTGGATCTCTGTAATCCATTTGTTTCCCTTTTTACGAGTTGTCCATTTGTGAAAGAATTTTGTGTTCTTATCACCTTGGACCGGCCAAACAAGTCTTGAGCATTGCTGCCAATAATCATGTTGGAACTGTAAAGCGGTCTCCAATTCCTCTCTTGCAGCATTCATTTGATGCAACAAGGTGTCATTCTAGGAATCAGCTTCCTAGTGCCTTTGAACAGTCGCCAATTGGTCAGTGAGTTTAACAACTAGCCTGTCTAGGTTACCAAACTTCTCTTTACTCCAATTATCTAAACTTATCAAGCTAGACTTCAACTTATAAGATAAATTATGTTGAGAATCCGTTATCTGCAAATTTAGATTCTGCCGGGCTTGATTAACTAGATTTTGAGAATGTGGACATTTAGCCCAAAATTGCTCAAACATGGCCTTCTTTCCTTGCTTCTGTGATCTAACTTTGAGTTGAATTAGTATTGGAGCATGGTCTGATACCATTATAGGCAAGTTCCGCATAATGGCTTTAGGAAATGTACCAACCACTGTCTGTTTGAAAAGGCACGATCCAAACGCTCATATATCACATCCTAGTTGGATCTCTTTTTTGTCCAAGTATACCAACATCCAATGTGTTTGAGCTCTTCAAGATCATTCTGTGCCAAGAAGTGTTGTATTGGCCTTGTATCTTGATCCATTATTATTCTACCACCACTCTTGTCTTCCTGGGAAATGACCTGATTAAAATCTCCTAGTAAAAGCTTAGGATAAGCAAAGGATCTAAGATTGGCATTTAGCTGTGTCCAAAATTTGGCACGACCTTGCCTAGCAGATATGCCATACAAAAAAACAGCTAGCCAACTAGTTCCTGAAGTCTCGCAGACTTTGGCTACTATTACATTGTGCATAAGAACAGTAAGTTGCACACTATCTACCCAAAATAAGGCAAGTCCACCACTAAAACCTGCTACATCTATTACAAAAGATTTTTGAAAAGAAGATGACTGTTGCCATCTCTCCATAGTACTACTATTAGCCCTAGTTTCCATAAGAAATAAGATAAAAGGTTTATAATGCTGAGATAATCTACTTAAACTATGCTGTGTAGAGCATTATTGATACCTCTGCAATTCCAGGCAAGGATATTCATTGTGGTGAAGGCGGTTGATCTGGTTCAACCACCACAAGACTCTTCAGTTCAGCTTCCTCACCATCACCTGCATAACCAAATACCTCCCTATGCTCAGCTTTGTTCATCTAATTACTCACAGGGGCTTCCTGTAATACTTCCAATGGCCTTTTCCTTGTTCGCAGCATTCCTTCCCCAGGGAAGAAGAACTCCTCCTCTACTGCCATTCTCCATGGACCTTTCTGAGACTTTATGCCTCCTGAAATCGAATGAGTGGCAATTGACTGGGAATTAGAAGAGCTCTGTTGTGAATTCCTGAATTCCGACTGAGGCTCTTGATGATGACGACCAAGTTTCGAACTGCTCTCGAACTGAACTGGAATTGCCAACCTTCACGCTTCCCCCAATGCTGACGACGGAGGGAAACTGGACCTTAAAGTCTCGCAGGGTTGTTGAAGTTGAACATGAAGCTTTTCTTGACGCTTCTCCCCCCGACTTTTGTTGTTAAAATGACGGAGACTCGAGTCCGACGGGACGTCGAACTGATGGAGTTGTTGCAGCCTCGAACTTCAAACCAGCTCCGGACGGACGACCAAGCTTCAAACCAGCAAACAACTTTTTAGCTCCTTCCCCCGATTTTGACGAAAGAGTAGAAGTTGGGTCGTTGTCTACTGCAGAAATCATCCACCGTTGCATGTTTCAGGCAGAAGGAGTTGCTACTAAAGGCGATTCGATTTGCTGACGGTGATGATGAAGGTTCGAACCATCTTCAACCTTGAAGAACCACGTTCATGATTGCTTCACCACCAAGGAGCTTCCCGCCGGTGACGACATGGGCTTCCAAAATTGTTGCCGAGGCATCGTCAAACTTTATTGGTTCAGAGAAGGATAGGAGACAAACAAGTTCAAGGCCTCCGTTGCCGCGACTGATGATGATGAAGGTTCGAGGGTTGTCCCCTTTAGAAGTCACGTTCAATGGTTACTACTTCCTTGGCACGAAAGAGGTTCAACCGGTGCCGACGATCACGATGGAGCTCCGACCAGCTTCCGACCAGCCTTCAAACCAAAACCTACAACGGATGCCACGCTTTTGAATGCACAGCCATTGTTGTAGATGACTAGGATGGGTTGGCGCTGTTGAAGATGAAGCACCGGACTCGTTTTCGATTTAAGATCTGATGCCGATGTTTTATCATGTCTGAAGAGCTTCTGGGATTTTTCTTCAACCCGAGGCAGCCTCAAACTGCAGAAGGCCCACCTATGAAGCTTGTAGCTGGAAACTGATCAAGCTTAGAAACAACTTGGGGGACGAACACTCCACAACGGGAGAAGAAAAGGAAGTTTCCTTTGTTGAAGCTCAAACTACATGCATAGCTCAAACAAAAGGATCGATGACCCAGTGGTCCAAATCCACAGACACTGAGACTATTAATTCAAGCTTTCAATTAAGAACATAGTCCCCACAATCGGCGTCACTTGACGAAGGCAAAATCCGACGGGAAGTCGAAGTCCGAAGGGACATCGAAATCCGACGGGACGCCGAGTCAACAATGTCCTCGGATCTAGGACCTGCAAAACAAGAGTTAGCACTCCGACGAGCAAGTCAGTCCGAGGAGTGGTCAAAATAAAGTATCTGAACTAAGAAGGGAGTAAAATGAGCTTACTGAAATACCACACGAATGGGGTATATATAGAGTTGAGGTGGTTAAAATATTAATTAATTGGGCTTTGGTTAAAATATTATCCATCAGGTGGAATACTTCATTGGGGTGAAATCTATAACGATTAATGGAATAGCCGTTCCTTTGAATTCGACGTTGTTGGAAATCGACAGCAATGGAAACTGTGGGACAAAGATCAGCATCGTAAACCCTTACACCGTCATGGAAACCTCCATCTACAGAGCTTTCACCAATGCATTTACCACGAGTTTCGCCGGGAATATTCGAGTTCCGCCCGTGGTGCCTTTCGAGGTGTGCTACCATACTTCTAACATGCCAAGTACTCAACTTGGTCCTCTGGTTCCTACTATTGGATTGGTTTTGCAGGACCCATCTGTTGTTTGGAAGACTAGTGTAGTGCCCGTGTGCTGCACGGTGGAATTCGATCTTAATCTTCAAAATTTAGCATCAATGTTAACTTTGTAAGAAAATTGTTTAGATATTTGCATGAACGATTATTCAGTAAAGATACCGTTTATTTTCTTTTAAAATAATACGTCCGCGATAAAAATGCAAGTTTTGTCTAAAACAGATAATATGAGAAAAGTCATACATGTTGTGATTTTATTTTAAAATTGAAGAAAAAAAACAAAAGCAATAAAAGCTATCACCAAACCTTCATATATTCTCGAGAGCTTCCTTGTAAATCACATTTGTCATGCGAGTACATAATTCACCAGCCTTGTTACAAATAAGACATTTTCTAGATTTGACTCTCGAAAGAAGCGTATAGTTGGCTATGCATAAAGACTGGACGACACAAAAATAGATCCTCCTGCGATTATGACGGACCATGCCTCTTATTGACTGTCATCACAAAACATGGGATAATTGGAATGGTCTTCGCTTTAAGAAGATTAGAGGAATTTTATCTATTTTTTCATTTAAGGGAATTAAGTTTTAATGATTTGAAAGATCATATTAATTTCAAATCTAAGATTATTTTATTTTTAATGTGAACTATCCCACCCAAATAATTTTCTTAATCATTTCACATTTTTCTTACATCTTATCAGCCATTCCAACTAGACATCTCCGCATGTAGCATAAGTAATGTGTTTAGATAAATGGGAGAGTAAAATCAATAATCTTTTTCCCGAGAGAGATTTGTGATAACTTTTGTGTGAGAAGGAGATATATTTATAGTGGTTATGCTTTCGGCTCAAAGAGCGTCACATGACCAATCTGTTTAATTAAGCAATTTTTTTAATTGATTAAATTATCATATCTTAAGTTGTGTTTATCCCTTATAATTGTGAGATAATTAGTTTATCAATTTCGATGAGAAGAATTGGATGAATGTAGACATGAATGTGAATACCTTAATTCTGTAAAAAGGATAACAAAATAAAAAAATGATATCAATATTAATCTTATTTGATATATACCTTATTCAACTTAATTATGTTCGATCATGACTATATTTTCTATAACATAGATTCGTTTAAATTTTGAATTGCAATTAATTTTGAAAATATGAGATTATCTTTATTTTTATTTCTAGAACTTTTCCAAAAGTCAGACTCTTTATGAAAATTAATTTTTCAAATGGGGTACAAATATAAATCAGGAAACTTTTTCCAGCATTTATGAGTCTACGGGGTCTCTTACAAATATTTCATGTTTAGTGGGCAAATCCTTAAATATGAAAACATTTCCCAGAGGGACCATTTTTGCAAATAATAAAATATTAAAAATTAGGTTTTTGTAAACCCTTCAGCCGACAGAAATGACATCATCACATGATGTCATCATCTTCTACCTCATTACTAATTTTTTTATCTATTATTATTTTGAGGTTAGACAAACAAAAAAATATGTAGTGTGTACTGTGTACTATGTATAGTACTTGTACGAACCATGTATAATAGTCATAGAATCCAGTATTTCATTACTAACCACAAAAACCGTGAAGGCGTGGTTTGTTAATTCCCTGGAATGGAATCCACAATAAAAGGTAAATACTACACCTCATAATTCTACCGCTCGATTCAATCCCACAATTAAGTATGGTTCTAGCCAATTTGCAGTACCCTAGCATTCTAGTAGGGGATTTCAACCAAGTTCTAAGTCAGGAAGATAAGTGGGGAGGGCGAGTTGTTACAAAAAACGAGCCAAACATGCTCATGGACATAATCAAGAAGCACTCTCTGTCAAAATTGAAACACCTTGGGTGTTGCATACATGGTCCAACAACCGGAAAGGGAGTGAGGAAATTTATGAGAGGTTGGACAGGGCATTCGTCAACAATGACTGGATACAACACTTTCATAAGGCTCATCTACGCAATCTACCTATCATGCGATCAGATCATGGGCCAATTTTACTAGAACTTAAGGGTAGCCCATCTCAAACTAAGAGGCAGATTAAATTTGAATCTTTATGGGTTAAATGCAAGTAGGTACAGGAGATCATAGGCAAATAGGCAGTGGTACATCAGTCTGCTGACCATGAGCTACAGCCAATCTTTCAACATGCCTGGAAAACTGTCTTACTAAAGCCAGTGAGTTGAGTTAGCAGAGGTGTGGTGGTTTAGACAAAAGAGTTAAGGAGCTAATGGCAACGCTCCAACACAATCAAGTTAAATGAGAAAATGACCTACAGAATCTGGTTTCACAGCAAGCATTAAATGACTCCAAATTAGAGTTAGAGGAAACATTACAGCTACAACAGGATTATTGGAGTCAGCGTGCAAAGATTAATTGGCCTCTACAAGGAGACATTAATACAAAATTTTTTCATAAATGGACTACCCGAAATAGAGGAAATAAGTGGATCACATAATTACAAAATGAGCAGGATGAATGGCAATATGATCCCCTGATCATAAATGAAATCATTCAAAGACATTTTCAGCATATCTACATTGATCTGGATCCTTTTCCACATCATGATGAAGTTCCGACAACAAATTTGCAAGAAGTATTATCTCGTATTCAAAGAGAGCTCACCTCAGAACAAGTGCAATATCTCAGCCAACCTTTCAACAGTGATGAAGTCCTAGCAGCAATAAAAGCTATGGCCCCCTGGAAATCGCCGGGTCCTAACAGTGTCCCTGCAGGATTTTATCAAAAATACTAGTAGCAAGGCAAAGGTCTTGTCACATCAAGTGTTCTAAAATCATGTCAACAACAATGCATAGATGATGAATGAAACCAAACTAATCTAGTTCTCATCCCCAAAGTCCAAATCCCAAAGAAAGCCTCAGATTTCCGTCCTATAGGCCTTTGCAATGTGAAATACAAAATCATCGCAAAAATGATCACGACAAGGCTCAAGCTTGTGATGGATTCCTTGATAGATGAACAACAAAATGGATTTGTGCCTAGAATAAATATTAGTGAAAGCATCCTGATTGCACACGAACTTATTCAGCATACTAAGAACAGAAAAGGGTGTATTGGAATGGCTGCGATAAAACTCGATATGACCAAGGCCTATGACAAAGTGTCTTGGGATTTTTTGCAAGCAGTGCTAATCTGATTACATTTTTCTCCATCTTTAATTACCCTTATTATGAGCTGTGTAACTACAGTCTCCTACTCTATTCTATTTAATGGAGAGAGTTCAAGGAAATTTCGTCCAAGATGTGGATTGAGACAAGGTTGCCCGATGTCCCCTTATCTGTTTATTCTTTGTCAGCAAGTTTTGTCACCAACCATCCACCATGAGGCGACAACCATTAGGGGCTTGGGTATTAGTTGGGCAGGCATACACCGAAAATAAACCATCTGATGTATGCGGATAATACTATTTTCTTTTTAGAAGTGGGAGATGATGCAATCAAGGGACTAAACAGAGCTATTCAAACATATTCAAAGTTTTCTGGACAGAGAGTCAATTTTCAGAAGTCTAGTATTTTACTCAGTCTGAATACCCCCCTGACTGGGAACGATATTTCCACCAATTCTTAAATATCCTGCAAGGGGCTTCCTTTGGAAAATATCTGGGAATTGACCTCAACTTTGCACAACCAAAAAAGAAGATATTTGAGCATTTGGAAAAGAAAATTCGGGCCAAATTTTCAGACTGGAAGACAAGATCGCTTTCAATCATGGATAGAATCACGTTAGCAAAGACTACACTTTCCTCCATGATGACGTACCCTATGGGAGTGTTCAAGTTACCAGTCTCAACACTCACAAAGGTGGATCAAATAATTGCCCATTTCATATGGAAAGGAGACAAGGAGGAGAGGGGAATTCACTGGAAAGCTTGGCATAAATTATGTTATTCTAAACTGCATGGAGGCTTAGGTTTGAGATCAGCCAAAGAATTCAATCAAGCAATGTTGGCTAAATATGCTTGGAACGCAGTCACTCAACCAAATTCCTTGATTGCTTAGATCTATGAGGGGAAATACTACCATGATAAATCTCTCCTACATCTAGGTAAGGTGAATGATACAACATGGGGCTTCAAAGGGGTCCTTTGGGGGCAGAGCTACTACGGTCACAGACAAAATGGCAGGTTATCTCAGGAAAAAGCATAAAAATCCATGAGAATTGGATTCCATATCAGGTAAACCCAATCCATTCAGATTCAATACTAGCCACTCATGCAAATTACAGAGTTAAAGATCTCCTGTCTACAAGTGGACAATGGAAGCTAGGCATGTTGCGAAAATTTTTTTCAGACGATATCATACACCAAATTCAAGGAATAAACGAGGGGTTGATCTTTCTCCGATATGTGCACGATGCCAACAGATGGAGGAAGACACGGATCATCTCTTCCTTGGGTGCGAATGGTCACTCCAGATCTGGAAATTGTCTTCATTAAGGAGCCACTTTGACTCCAACCCTCCAATCTTGTTTCGATCTTGGATTGAAAACTGGCTCACAATACCACCGAGGGAGGATAGTTGGTCTCTGGTAATCCATCTTGTTTGGTGGATTTGGATCTCGCGAAATCGGAAAGTCTGGGAAGGAAAGCAACTTGACCCCAATCTGGTCTGGAAGTTGGCGTTTGAGGATTTCCAAATGAACAAAAAAATTTTCGACAAGGCTAGACAGAAGGAGATAAATTTGGAAACTGAAGAAGTCAACGCTACCTCAGTTAATTTGAGTGGGTGGAATTTACTAGGATGCCAAGCATTAATTACCTTTGATGGATCCTACCGACGGTCAACAGGACGTGCAAGTGCTGCTTGGAATATAAAATCCTCAACAGGGTCAATTTTATAAATAAAAGTAGTCCAAGTACAGGTTTTTTCGGTCTCACAAGCTGAAGCGCAAGCATGTAAATTGGCCCTCGAAGCTGCATTACAATTGGGTCTTACGAATGTTACAGTATATATAGACTGTAGTGTTTTAGAAGCGCAATGTTTGCGTGATTTGGATTTCCCCGTAGAAGTTCAGATTCTAATAGGTGAAATTATTCAGCTAGAACATAAGTTTGTTAGGTGTTCTTTAATTAAAGTAGATAGATGTCAAGTAGAAAGGTACATAGGCTTGCCTATTACTAAACAATGTGTACAAGTACCCCTCTTTAATCTTTTAATATAATACTTTAATCTTCAACAAAAAAAATCAAAAATTACTTTTCCTTTTATTTTTGGCTTTTCGTTATTTTCCAGAGTCTCATTTTCAGCAAATAAAAGAAACACATAAAATAAAAATCTGCCCAAATTCATTCCCCCGATTTTCTCTCCCTTCGATTTTTCCATTTTGTGAATTCCTCCCGGAGACTGAATCGGAGTATGGCCGACGCCTCACTGGAGCACACCCAGACGGAGGAGACCCCGTCTCCGCCGGGTCGGATCAGAATTCATCATCATCCTCCCCGTACTGTTGATATCACAAATCTTAGAGCAAAACATTTCTGCTGTGTCGAGATTGAGATTGATTTCAAACGGTCGTCGGAATCTGACAAACCCGCCGAGAAGCTCCGAGAAGCTGATCCCTCGATTTACGATGTGGGGTTCTTGGTCGGATGAAGATTGTGAAAATGATGAATTGTTTTGCGGGATTCGGAGCATGTATCAACTCCGGCACCATTGCAACCAAGAAATGGAATTGTTTCGGTAATATTAATTTGGTGTTGATTGCATTAGTTTGTGTTCTGAATTTGAAGTGCTCCAATTGCAAATTTCTGATTATATTTTGCGAGAAAAGATGACGCCGATTGAATCGTGCGTGGATGACTGAATTTGATGGCAATGATGAAGCAGATGACCGGACACCGATGATGATGTTTTACCGAAGACCGGAGGTTGATAAAAAAAAAATTACCTAAATAAAATATAAGTCATGGTAAATTTCAAAAGTAACGGTTTTACTAATATATTATTACTGTTTAATGAATAACCAATAACTAAATGACACGTGTCACTGAAATCAATTTATGCGCAATTGAAGGACATGTCATCAACCCATCTTCTTTCCTTATATATATAATATAGCATTTTCGGTCGAAATTCGATGGTACAAGTCGGGCCGAAGGTTATATGTCTCGGGTTTGTGGATGGAGGTTCGGAACCAAGAACCTCTATAATGATTGGGACACAACTAATTGAGGATAATCTTCTGGAGTTTGATATTGCTAGATCTAGGCTTGGTTTTAGCTCATTTCTTCTAATACCACATACTCCGTGTTCCAGCTTCAACTTCACATCACTTGCTCAGGGATCGACCCAGAATTTGCAGTTCAATCTTATTTTCCTTCCGTCTCAGATAAAAGATTAGTTCTGAATTCTTGATACAAGAAATAGAGTATTTCCGAAATAAAATAGTGCTCAAACTTGAATAAGACTTATATGGATATGTGGTCATTTTCTTTTCAGGATAATCTTATTTCTAAGTTTGTTTTGTGAAAAGTGAGAAGTTGGAGCTCTACATGAGTTCAAATCATTCTTATTCAATAAATCCATTTTGTGTTTGTGTACGAGGATAATGCTATATGCTTAGTTACGATAACATTAGTTTAGGGGGAAAATAAAAAATCCAAAGTCCAAATTGGACAATCATTTCGAGACAGAACGAGTAGTATTTTCATAATTTTATTTCTGCATTTTTTTCTTTTTATTTTTTTAATATCGAAACCCTTTTTGTGATTTGTTTTTGGGCATTCGCCATTCCTTGAGTGTTGAAAATAGTGTATATACTTTGGTCCATGGTTATTGTTGGTTCTTAAAATTTTCGAAAGTTAATTTTTGTTCTCTAATTTTGGAATTCATTACTATCTTCTAACCTTTGAGGTTGGGATCGCCTATTTAAAACCTGTCCCTTTCCAGTTGATGTCCATATTTTTACATAGTACTGTTTTTATTTAGAAAATTACATTTCTTAAAACCAAAAGCAAAAAAAAACACTTTTTAAGCCAAAAAGGCCTAGCAAACGAAACCAAAGGGTAATTACTATATGGTTAAGAAACTTAAGATGTGTGGTTTGATTTTTGAGAAATTTGAACCCTTCCGTCTCCTTTTGATCTATCTAAATCAAGCAAAAACAGATCCATAAGAGATAAGACAGATACATCAAAAGCATAGCAATTTCAGCAAAGTCTTCCCATTTCTTTTCACCCTCAATTCTTTGTTTTTTTTTTCAATTGAGATGTCTGCTTCTGGAACAAAACATAAAGCCAGCAATCTCTGGCCTCCACTCTACACTAATTTATTGTACTTGTTACTCCTTTTGGTCCGAGTTATAAAGTACTCCCTCCGTCCCATAATTATTGTCCAGTTTGGGTTTTCATTTTTAGTTCAAATTGTACTAAAAGTGAAATTTCAAACTGGACAATAATTTTGGGACAGAGGGAGTATCTTTTAAGGTTTTCGTTGATCACATTTTCTCCTTCCTTTTTCACCATGTCTCCCTCTTTTTTCTTCAAGCCCACACTTTTTCCCTCTGTTGTTGTGTATCTACCGCTACCGCACAAGCTTATCGTGTAACAATAAGATATTGTTCCAACGAGAACTTTGATACTAAGTACTGATTTCTACAACTTAGTTAGCTAAACTAATGAAAATTTTGAGATTTTTGAATAATTATAAAACAAACAAGTTAAATAAACAGATCAAACTTTTTAGAAAGTAGCAAACGAGAGATGTCTAGAATTCGGTTCACCAAATGATCGTTATGAATTATTGTAACGACCTCCTGTTAATTATAAATGCCAACTTATGAAGATGAATTATCCGATTTTATTATCCCCTCTCGAAGTATAATAATGTGACTAAATTAACCAACCTCCTATTCTCATGGTGATTGTATCAACTTAAACCCATTAACGATCTTTGATATTCAATGAGCCCTCAAAAGACTAAAACATACTCTCGTGATTTTAGATCTTAGGTTCAATTCTACGATTCCAGTATTAAAATTTCACCTTTCGGTCCTTCACTCAATACCCATAATCATACAAATAAGTGGCCAACAAATTTATAAGCATTAGACACACTAGAATAAAATCATAAGCATTTGGTTTTCATAATATCAAGGAAGATCACAAATTTAATTAATAATCAATCATTGGGCTATCCCAAATTCTAGAACAAGAAAACTACTCACTCATGTTCAACAAAGAATCCACCAAAGCAATAAAAATCAATAAACACATGGCAAGAAAGATTAAATAAAGACAAAGAAAATATTAGTATAAATAATCTTCACTTGAATCCTTAAATTGAATAGAGCAGAGATAGTTCTTCAAAAGAGAGCCAGGACCCTTGCTCCTTAAAATTCTCTCTGGTTTACGTCAAAGTGAAAAAAGTTGATAATGAGAGAAAGTGGTTAATACCCTAAAAATAATATTTTTAGGAGAGAAAAATTAGAAAAAATCTCTTTTTTAAATTAATTAGGATTTTTTAATAAAAGTTTCTCTCCAAAAGAAACTCTCGGCCAGAATAAACAAGGAGTCCAACCAGCCGCCTAATTTGTGCAATGAAATCCTGATTGGTCCTTGAGTTTCCAAATATTTCACTTTTGTCCAACAAGTTTTGTGTTTCTTCAATTTAGTCTTTAAAATTTCTTTTCTGTTCCATTTTGCTCCAAATCTTCAAATTCACTCCATTAGCTTTACATCCTACAAAAGAAATAAAATACAAGTGAATTATCCCAAAAACACTAAAAACACAACAAATTCTTAAGTAAAAGAGTGAGAAAAATATATATATAGATTGCATTATCAACCCCCCAAACTTAAGATTTTGCTTGTCCTCAAGCAAACAAATTCTAAACTCATTTTATTATACAAAAACAGTAAAGAGAATTGTCAAAACTTGTCTCAAATTCAAGTCTCATCAGAGATAATGTACACCACAGTTCAGTAATACTTGAACAAGTCAGAAACTCAAACAGACCACAAAACAATTAACGTATAGCTTAACCTACTGTTCATTCTAAGATTAGGTTCAATTTATTTCAAATGGATATTCTTGTGATCAGTACTTATTTCTTTTTGCCTTCAACTAGGGTATTCTTACTGAGGTTCAGAACTAAGGACTTACTCTCATTTCTGCAAGCATTATTAGCTGCATCTTTTCACCATTGTACTTTTTTCTCCTTGGTCCAATTGGCATTTTTTCGGATTCTTTCCCACTCAGACTTTTACTAAGTGAATGTTTAGCCGCTATGGTACTCTAAGCATTTAAACTTTTTTTAAACTCACTAGGCCTGAGGACACTCCTCTCTTTGGTGCCATACCTCACCACTCAAGAGATTAAATGCCACATAGGACACTCTGCCTATACTCACTCATTAGATAAAACACTTAACCTCAGATTCAACCGCCAACTTCCCCTTTTCCCAAGGTATTTAGGCTAATCCAAACCACTATGGGCTCGATTTGAAACTGCCATAATGCGTAGAGCTGCCTTAGTCTAACTCTTAAATTTACAGTCCCCCCAAGTTTTAGACAAGTGGACTCTAGTATAAGATCACAACAATGTATTAAGCATTCAAGATTTTAAATTTTTAATCCCAAAGTAAACACATTGTCCCGTGGAATGTTGTGCATAAGGATGTGGTCATGAGTTTCCAACTTTGCCTAAGAATGACTGGAACAGGTGTATTTATAGTAATTTACAACCCTCAATGTTGAATTTATCATAGATTATTGACAATTCTCAAAACATGCAATTTTACTTGACTTTATTGAAAGAAAAATTCCTTTCTTTTTTAAATTTTTTTTTCAAAACGATTTTTTTAATATTTTTTTTGTTTATTTTTTTAAAAACAAGAGTTTGAATCGAATACTTGAAAACATATGCATTGTTAAAAATAATTATTCTTTCCCCAAACTTATCCTCGCCGAACTAATTTAAATACATAGGAGAAAAGAAACAATAACTGACCATATGAAAATAATGCATGTGACACACAAGAACCTAGCCTAATATGGGACAAATTATAAATTATGTGTACAGAAAAACTCATCACCAACATAAACCAAATTAAAACACGAAGCAATCAAATTAACTCATGGTAACACACTCTAGAATATAATTTCAAAATTAAATCATATGAAAGAACAAGGGAAAGGTACTGCCCTGAATTAAATGAAGCTGGCCTGCAGAAGGAGGTATTGACAATGAACTAATTCTTGCATCAATGAACATGGAGAGGCAGCGACAACCGATGATCAAGAACGGCTGGAGTTGATCTACGACGACGGCAAACCAGTGATGGCAGTCATTGGAGAAGATGGTGAAACGCTGTGAGATATGATGATAAATGGATGATCGTGATTGATGACGACGGAGGGCGACTGACGGTTGTGATGAAGAAAGAAAAAGAAAACAGCGCCAAGATGCACAAAAGCTTAAAGCCGCGATTTTGCTTCTCTAACGGCGTGCTGCTGCGTCTTCGGAGGGTGGTGATTGTCGCTGATGGTGATTAACATAGATTGATGAGTAGCAGGTGATGTAGATTGACGACGAAGACGGCGCTGGTGGTGGCAAAGCTGCGGTTCGATGAAGGCACCGGTTGGAGACCATGGTGAATAGCTGCTTGCTTGCGTCGGTTTGAGTGGTGTCTCTTTCTTCAGATGGGGTTGATGACGATGGTGATTGGTGCTGCGTGAATTGGTGGAGGTGGTGGAGATAAGGATGATAATGATGGTGCACGGTGATGGAGAAAGAAAGACGCAGGGATGGTGGAAGAGTTTTGGTGCGTGGGGTTCCAGTCAGGGATGATGATGCTGATTGGTGAGTTCCAGTGAAGGTGATGGGATTGTAGGCGTGGAGAGGGAGTGATGAGGAAGGGATGGTCGGCGGCTGTAATGTTTTGACGGGAAAGGGGAAGAAGATGTGACGGGCAGGAGGTTTTTTTTTTCTGATTATTTTTTTTTCTGTTTTCTTCTTTTTTTTTTTTTTTTCAAATAAAGGGAAAAAAGAATAGTGTGGGCATGCGGGAATGACTTCCCTTTGCTGGAATTTTCATGTCCTCCCTGGATCAATCTTCATTTGGGCACACGGGGATAAGGCAGCTTTGCTCGAATTTTCTTTCTTCAAATGTTGGCCAAGTCCCAAAATCTGTTGGGTTAGTCGTTCCCCTCAATTGGGCTAGCAACAAGAAGGAAAAATAAAACTAAGCCTAACTAGACTTTGGTTTTGGGGTGTTTGACCGAGAAAAGAAAACCCACTTCTATTTGGTTTTGGGTTTTATTTTTGATGCCTATAAAAGCAAGGCTTTGTACACAATTTGCGTATGTTTTTCAACCAAGAGAGAAGGAAAATTAGGGCAACCGTGCAAGGGTTTTGTGCAAGAGAAAAAGAAAGAAAGTTAGGATTTAATTTTCGGTTTAACTCTCTTTTGGTTAGATCCTTCCAGTCCTACTTTGATAGGTGTGTGTGTGGAAGAGTATTGTTGTAATCCACCTTTGGGTGAACTGTGTATCCACCTGCTGGTGAAGATTGTTTTCCATTATTTTGATAGTGGAGATTTGACTGTTGTTACAGTCCCGTGGTTTTCTTCGATTTGAGTTTCTATGTAAATTCGTGTGCCTCATTTATTTTATCAGTTCTTGAATTATTTTACTTGTTTGGTTGTCCTATTTTATGGGTAGTAGGAACGAAGTTTTTCTTAGGAATCATTTCCACTGGTTTGTTGTGTTTATACCCTTTCTGCTACAACAGAGGCATCAGAGCTACGGTTCAGTAGTTGAGGTGTTACACCAATAAAATAAAAGAGTCATCGGGTACTGGTACGAGGATTAAATTGACTTCATCCAATTATCATATGTGGAAGCCTAGAATGAAAGATTTGTTGTATAACAAAGATTTGTTTGATCATGTTCTAGGGGATGAAGGTAGGCCAAGTGATATGATTGAGAAAAAGTGGGCTGATATGCACAGGAGGACTGTTGGTAATATTTGACAGTGGATTGATCAAAGTGTGTTTCATCACTTTTCGGGAGAAACAAAAGCTGAGGAACTTTGAGAGGAAATCCAGAATATGTACTGGAAGAAGCCTGACGTCAATAAATCATCTGCGCTGAAATAGATTACCAGGTTGTGGTACAAAGATGGTGCTAGCATAAATGAGTACTTGAGTTCGTTTCAGGATTTGTTGAACCAGGCAGTGAATGTAGGTTTAAAGTTGGATGATGAGGTACAGGCTTTGTTATTGTTTAGTTCTCTTCCAGACAGTTGGGACACTTTGTTAGTATTAATCAGTAATTCAACCTAGGATGGTGTCTTGACCTTGGATCAGGTCCAAGAGGCTTTGATGAATGAAGAAGTCAGAAGAAAAGAGCAGAGTATTGAGTCTGAGTCGCAGGCTCTTGTGACAGAAAAGTCAGATAGAAGAGGGAGAAGTAAAAGCAGAGGGCCACGTGATTAGAATGACAAGTCCAGGGGACGGTCTAAATCCAAGAAAGATGTCGTATGCTACCATTGTCAAGGGAATGGGCACTTTAAGAGGGAGTGCAGGGTTCTCAAGAGAGAACTAGCAGCGAGAAAAGGTAAAGGCGAGAAGGATGAATCAAGTGATGATGACACTACTGCAGTAGTAACTACCAGTGATGTATTTGTGTACTGTGATGATGATACAATTAATGTTGCGAGTCACGACAGTGATTGGTTCGGTGATTCAGGTGCGTCTTATCATGTGACGCGTCACAGACACCTCTTTACCTCTTACACAATTGGAGATTTTGGTCGTGTAAGAATGGGCAATCAAGCCTCATGCGATGTTGTCGGCATGGGAGAGGTGTCATTGGTAACGAATACAGGTTGTACTCTTGTCTTGAAGAATGTCAGACATGTTCCGGATATGTGTCTGAACCTTATTTCCGTTGGAAAACTTGATGACGAGGGTTATTATAGCGTTGAAGGTGGTGGCCGTTGGACAATTACCAGAGAGAATCTTGTTATTGCTAGAGGAAAGAAGTTGAACTCTTTGTATGTGTTGAATGCAAAGTTGAAGAATGGAGAGGTGAATGCAACTCAAAATGCCTCCATTGATCTCTGGCACAGAAGGCTTGGACACATTAGTGTCAACGGCCTCCAGATTCTTGGTAAGAAACAATTTCTCCCTGAGGTGAAAGGTACTACTCTAGAATCTTGTGTTGACTGTATCTATAGTAAATAGCATAGGGTTTTCTTTCAAAATTCTCCTCCATCTAGAAAGTCCAGTCCTCTAGAGTTAGTTCACACAGATGTATGTTACATGAAAGATAGGTCGTTTGGTGGAGCATTGTACTTTGTTACTTTCATTGGTGACTATGCTCGAAAGGTTTGATGTTTTTCTTTGAAATCTAAAGATCAGGTATTAGATGTGATCAAAGACATTCACCTTAGAGTTGAACGAGAGACTGGCAAGAAGTTGAAGTGTGTTTGAGCAGATAATGGTGGTGAGTACAGGGGTCCGTTTGAGAAGTATTGCCGAGACCATGGCATTAAACTTCAGAAGAGTGTTCCGATGACTCCGCAACATAATGGCGTGGCAGAAAGAATGAACAGAACTATTACCGAAAAGGTTAGGTGTATGCTCTCGAATGCAAAGTTGCCTAAATCATTTTGGGGTGAAGCCATGGAGACAGCATTTGATCAACCTATCTCCCTCAGTTCTATTGGATGGTGATCTACCACAGTGAGTTTGGATAGGGAAAGATGTCTCCTTTGGACATTTGCGAGTTTTTGGTTGTCGTGCCTTTGTTCATATTCCCAAAGACGAAAGGTCAAAGCTTGATGGCAAATCCAAGCAGTGTGTATTCTTGGGGTATGGAAATGATGATTTTGGGTGCAGACTTTGGGATCCTGTAGAGAAGAAAGTTTTTAGAAGTAGAGATGTGATCTTCTTTGAAGACCAAACCATTGATGATATGGGAAAGGGCGAGATGCTAGAATCTTCACCTGAGATTCCTGTTGATCTAGATCCAGTTCCTCCATAATCAGATGATTCTCCTGAAGGAAGAGCTGAGACAGAGTAGGATGGTGAGTTTGATGATGATCCTGCTACTAAAACAAAGACACCACCGGTTTCATCACCTCCTGTACAGCCTAGGAGGTCCGCCAGAGACAAGAGACCTTCCACCCGGTACAGTGTTCATGAGTATTTGTTGCTTACTAACGGGGGAGAGACAGAGTCGTATGAAAAGGTTCTTAGTCATGAGTAGAAAGATTAGTGGTTAGCAGCCATGCAAGATGAGATCAAATCCTTGCATCAGAATAACACGTATGACCTGGTGAAGCTGCCTAAGGGCAAGAGAGCACTCAAGAATAAATGGGTGTTCAGACTGAAAACAAGTTATAACAGCTCACAACTGAAGTACAAAGCTAGATTGGTTGTGATGGGATTCAATCAGAGAAAGGGTGTAGACTTTGATGAGATATTCTCTCCTATTGTAAAGATGTCTTCGATCCGAGTTGTACTTGGGATAGTAGCCAGCTTGAATCTTGAGATTGAACAGCTTGATGTGAAGACAGCATTCTTACATGGTGATTTGGAAGAAGAGATTTACATGGAGCAACCAGATTGGTTTCAGGAGAAGGGGAAAGAGAAGCTTGTATCTTGTCTCAACAAAAGCTTGTATGGGTTGAAGCAAGCTCCGAGGTAGTGGTACAAGAAGTTTGATGCTTTCATGATAGGGCAGGGATACCAAAGACTACAGCCGATCATTTTGTGTTTGTGAAGAAATTCTCTGATGGTGATTTTATAATTTTTTTGCTTTATGTCGATCACATGTTGATTGTTGGTTATGATACTACAAAGATTGCCAGGTTGAAAAAGGAGTTGAACAAGTCCTTTGCGGTGAAGGGTTTGGGTCCGGCTAGACTGATCCTTGGGATGAAGATTTCTCATGACAGACAGAATGGGAAGCTTTGGGTATCTCAACAGAAGTATATCGAGAAGGTTCTTGATAGGTTTAACATGAGCGGTACTAAGGAAGTCTCGACACCACTTACGGGGTATTTTAAGCCAAGCAAAATGCAGTGTCCTAAAAGTGAGAAAGATAAGGAAAAGATGAAAAAGGTTCCTTATGCTTCGGCAGTTGGCAGCCTGATGTATGCGATGGTTTGCACAAGGCCAGACATAGCTCATACAGTTGGTGTTGTTAGTCGATTTCTCTCCAATCTTGGTAAGGAGCATTGGAATGCTGTGAAATGGATTCTCAGGTATCTTAGGGGTACTTCCAGATTGAGTCTTTGCTTTGGCAATGGGAAGACCATGTTAGATGGATATACAGATGCTGACATGGCGGGTGACCTTGATGGTCAGAAGTCTGCTTCTGGTAACTAGATGACTTGTGGAGGGGGAGCAGTATCATGGCGGAGTAGGTTGCAGAAGTGTGTTGTTTTGTCTACTATAGAGGCAGAGTTTATCACAGCTACTGAATCTTGTAAGGAAGTACTTTGGTTGCAGAAGTTTATACAAGAGCTTGGCATGAAGCAAGAAAGGTATGTGGTGTATTGATGTAGACCTTCCTGAGGAAGCTCCCATCATGACACCTAAGTCTTCTGGTCCTATGACACGTTCTAAAGCCAAGAAGTTGCAAGAAAGTGTCAATGGTCTCCTACGTCAGACGGAAGTACCTATACCGAAAGAGTATGACGCTAGGTTGATCAATTTCCTAACCATTCAAGTCTAGTGTTTTCTGGTCCTTTCAGGTATGGTTTGCGGGGAAATAATTCAACTTGCCCGAGGAAAAATGATGTTTGCCGAGAGAATCAACAAATGCACCTATTCGGCTAACCCGTTTGCCGGGAAAAGGTCATTACTCGGACAACTCTTCACCCAGGCCAAATTTTTTACATCCGATGATCGTTTTGGACATTTTATATTCACATTATCGCAGGTAGAACCCAGCTTGTCCGGGAGATTTTGCCATTTTCTGAGAGTTTTCTCAAAACGGCCCATTTTGCCGAGTCAAGAACCCGGGAGAGCCGTTTCAGCTTACCGATTTGATGTTGTGGCCTGATTTTTGGTTTATTTTGATGTTGCAAGTTATTTTAAATGTTAGAACCTGAAAGAGGGATTCCTTAGGGACCAGGAAAGGTCCACTAAGTCAAGTAATTATTTTTCTAAAATTTTCTAATAGTATAGGAAAGCTAGTTGTATCATTTTAGACATAGTTGCAACTTTTGACTTTTCTAGTTGCTTGCTTCACCACCTAACTTGTGGAGCCAGCCAAGTTTGATGTGATAAAGAGTCTTCTTCCTCAAAAAAAAACGAGGGGAGGACAGAAAAAAAAAGAAAATTCCATAGCTTTTCAAAGCTTGAAACCGAGAGATCATCAATGGATTGTCCATGGTGAAATCTTGCAATTCCAAGGTTGGACTTTGGTGGTTTGCACTCCGGGAGTGTCAAGCAACGAGTATGGCAACTAGGGATGAGTTTGGCCTGGTTGTTGGAGCTCTCTAATCAAGTTTGTAACAATCTAAGAGGAGCCAAGGTCGTTGAATCCATTTCCTTTGCGATTGTTAGTGATTCCTTTACTTTGGTTGTTGTTATCAACTTGGTAGCATACTAAGCTCTCTTTCCATTCAGATCTCATGTCATATTGCTCTTTTAGGTGTAGTTTTGGTGGCTGCATCTATTTGTGTATCGAATTCCTTTATTACTAAGTAATCTAGCCAAACCGTGAATTGTGTTCATGGTTATATCTTGCGATTGATCCTTGCGTCTTCGATTCTGCATGCGTGCTCCATGTGTTTGACTTCATATTTTCTGAAAATCCTATCTTGTAAGTCTAAAAGGGTTTAGTAGGCCAGGGGTGTCAATTTATTAAGCCAAACATTGCATGACTCCAGGTTGTATCACTTAGGGTCAGTCTGTTTTTCCAATTTTTGTTTTAGTACTTTTAGTTGTCCAAAAATTCTGAAATCTGGTGGGTTATAACTTCAGTGTACTGGAGATATTGTGTCCAAATTTCAGGTCAAAATAAATTCGTTTACTATATAGACGAATCCAATATATTTTCTGTGGCAGATTGGTCCAAATCCATTTAGCTACTGCCCATTTTGGTTACTGGGTCTGTAGGCGTCCAAATGTGCTCAAACTTTGCCATAAATTTTCATTCTATTATATAAGTATTGTGTCAAATTTTCAGGGCAATCCGACGTCGTTTGCCTGGGGTTCATTTTTTTGTTATAATTACTACTTTCGTCGGTTTTGCATGTATTCTGAAAATCAGTTTGGTTACTGGGGTTTTTGCCACCATTCAGTGCTTCATTGTCTATTAATAAACTCCTGAAAGAGTGTTTGTGGAATGGTAAAGTCCGGGGCAAGGGTTACCTTTCATATCCATGTGTTTCGCTTCCGATTTTGGGGATTTCGGGTAGAAATCTACATCAATTTGGTATCAGAGCCAAATTGGTGATTAGATTATCCTAATTTGGCCAAGATCCAGGTTCTTTTACCATTTCCATACCTTTGAGTCTAGGTCTAGGTTGGGTAGTTTGAGAGGGTAGAGTGTGGTACAATTTGGTTCATCGCATATCTTGTGTTATTTGCACTTTTCTTGGCTTTTCATCACTTGTGCATGGTTTTATTGTGTTATACACATCCGGGATCATTCTCCCCTACCTTCCCCTGTTCTTGGCTGAGAAAATTAGGTCTTGGATCAAAGAGATTTGCAGCACTTACAATTTTTTCCACAAGTCTAGTCAATACCAAAGTGTACCCGAGTTTGTCAGTGTACCCGAGTTTGTCTTTTTGATCCGGGTAATTTTGTTTGTTGTGTTTGAGTTTCTTGCACCAATTTTCTCTATATACAACTGAATTTTATTCAAGGTATCTTTGTGATCAAATGGTGAATGGGCAAAATGTATGAAGCGTCTTAAAAACAGAAGAAAAGACGTGGACAAAAAAAAAAAAATAAAGACCCACTATTTGATTTACATTGCTTGCGCTGAAATTTGTGTTGTTTGGTGCCTTTCTTAGCATATTTGTTGAGTCTTTACCTTTAATACAACAACCAAATTTTCTTAGAAATTTTACCGTTTTAAAGTGTGTTAATTGCTAGTGTTTTCTACTCGGACTTGTCTATATTCCATCCGAGTTTGTACTCTTGTTTGCGTACCTTGTTTACTTCATTTGGTGACCTTGGTGATTGGATTGGATAACCTTGTGTGGAGTGCCAATAGTTGGTTCAAGTTGTTGCCTAGCTGAAGTACTTGAGCTTACTCTTGGAAGCTATCAAATACATTGCACACTTGGGATTCAAGTCAGTGAGATTGTGAGCCTTTATCCCTTTACTATACTTCTAAACCTCCGAGTGACATTGGTGAGTGTTTGGGAGGGGTATTTGGGAGTGAGACCAGCCTCTTAAAATCTCCATTCTTGCTTTGTTTTGTGTTTGCGCTAACTTTTTAGGTCATTCAAGATGGCACCACCAAAGAAAGATGCCGCCACAAAAGGTACTCAACAACCAACTCCTCAACAAGAAGAAGAATCCGAGGAGACATCAACCCTATCAACCTTAACTTCTCAAATCCAACTTCTTGTCACTCAAGTTGGTAATATAGGAAAGGAAATAGGTGACAGAAAGATTTCACAAGCTGAATTTGCTCAAAAGTAAGACACCTTGGCCGAGAGACAGGAAAGAATGGGAGCTCAAATGACAGACCTTAAAGGTGAGCACGGTACTTTGGCTTCTAACTTTGCTACTTTTTAGGAACAGATGCAAAATGTTCAAGATGAAGTAAGAAGCACTGTAAGGCAGCCACATCCACCACCACCACCACCATTTAGACCCGTGAGGCCAAATAGCCCACCGGTTGAGTTGTCTACGGAGGATGAAAGATCCGAGCCTCCATCACCTCCAAGAAGAATTAGACCGAGGAGAAGGGATGATGAACCAGAGAAAGGGAAGCTAAAGCATGATCTCCCAGAGTTCTTTGGCACATCAGAACCGGATAAATACTTGGAGTGGGAGATGATCGTGGACAAGGTGTTCAATATGCATTACTATGCCGAGGACTA
Source organism: Oldenlandia corymbosa var. corymbosa (assembly GCA_949775105.1). NCBI lineage: Eukaryota > Viridiplantae > Streptophyta > Magnoliopsida > Gentianales > Rubiaceae > Oldenlandia > Oldenlandia corymbosa. The sequence continues at coordinate 9,260,443 of OX459124.1, forward strand.
TAAGGTAAACGCCGCCATTTCTCAATTTCGTTTAAATGCTAACACTTGGTGGCTTGATGTTAACAGAAGAAGGCGTAGAGATGGTGATCCAGAGATTGTAACTTGGTTACAATTGAAGAGATTAATGAGGCAAAATTTTGTGCGCAAGTCATATCGAAATGAGTTGAGAAATGAACTACAAGATCTAAGGCAAGGTTCTCGTCTTGTTTGGGACTTTTATTGGGAATTAGTTTCTTTGCGTACTAAATTGCAGTTAGATGAGTCTGATGAGTCTATGGAGGCACGATTCATTCGAGGATTGAATCGCAATTTGAGGGATCCAGTGGAGTTACATGCTTTGAAGGTACAATCCCTTGAAGAATTGGTTGAATATGCTGACACTTTGGAGAAACAAACCAAAACCCGTGAATCAAGGGCTGCCCCTACATCTTCTAGGCCCTATTCCGGATCTACATCAACCAAACCAAGCCCTCAATCAAGCCAAATGAGGCCTGCCCCTACTCGGACTCCATTTCAGCCGAGAAGACCTCCCACAACATCAACCGGATTTCCTCCAAAACCGGTTGCAAAAGCACCTCCACCTAAGGTAAATCCTCATTCTAAACCTTCTACTTCCACTAACCGTGTGTCTAATGTACCGTCTCAGGGAAATAAGACCCAATGCTTTAAGTGCAAAGGGTTTGGTCATTTTTCTAGAGAATGCCCTAACCAAAGGGTAATGCATATTGCTGATGATGGTGAAGTTTTTAGTGAAGAAGAAGACACGGTCCTCGAACCCGAGCCAGTAGAGAATGAAGAATTACCTACTAACATGAAGTTTGAGGTTGAAGAAGAAGATGAGGAGATAGATTACAGTTTGGTGGTTAGAAGGACTTTGAGTACACAACCACTTCCTGAAGATTCAGAAGTATCTAAACAACGTTCTACCATTTTTCACATGAAGTGTAAGGTACAAGATAAAAATTTTTTAGTCATTATTGATGGTGGTTCTTGTGCTAATGTTGTTAGTGAAGATTTAGTAAAGAAGTTAGCACTGAAGACGACTAGACATTCCCAACCATACAAGTTGCAGTGGATTGGAGATACTGGGTTTGTTCAAGTCAAATTGCAAGCAAAGGTTCCTATTGAAATAGGTCCCTTTAAGGATGAGGTACTTTGTGACATTGTTCCTATGAATGCTTGTCAAATTCTTTTAGGTAGACCGTGGGAATATGATCACAAGGCTACACACGATGGTGTCACCAACAAGTACACTATCCGTGTCAATGGTTCATCCTATGTTCTTCCTCCTTTAAGCCCAAAAGACATCCACGAAGCTCATGATCATTTTAAGGCACAAAAGGAGAAAGAAAGAAGAAAGGAAAGGGCTTTGAAAAAGCCAATATCCGAGACCTCTACATCCTCGGGTAAGCAAATTTTATTGGCAACTAAGGATGATATTGATGAAGTATGTGATATTACTCCTCTTTGCATTTTGTTAGTCCTTAAAAATTATTGTTTTACTAACACTAATGACTCGAAAGAGCCCACTTTGCCTAGTGTTATTGCAAAGGTTTTGCAAGACTATGAGGATGTGTTTCCTGAGGAGTTACCATCAGGTTTGCCACCACTTAGAGGCATTGAGCATCAGATAGATTTTATCCCTGGAGCCTCCATTCCCAACAAACCAGCCTACAAGGCCAATCCAGTGGAGACCAAGGAGTTACAAAGGCAGGTAGATGAATTGCTTTCTAAAGGATTAATTCGTGAGTCTTTATCTCCTTGTGCAGTGCCAGTGATCCTAGTCCCTAAAAAGGATGGAACCTGGAGGATGTGTGTGGATTGCAGGGCAGTTAACAAGATCACAATCAAGTATAGACATCCAATCCCCAGATTAGATGATATGCTTGAAGACCTTAGTGGATCAAGGATCTTCTCTAAGGTTGATTTAGCATCCGGATATCACCAAATTCGGATGAGGCCAGGGGATGAATGGAAGACAGCTTTTAAGACTAAATTCGGTTTGTATGAGTGGTTAGTGATGCCATTTGGGTTAACTAACGCACCTTCTACTTTTATGAGGCTTATGAATCATGTTTTGCGCGAGTTTATTGGTAAATTCGTTGTGGTGTACTTTGATGATATATTGATTTATAGCCGTGACATAGGAGAGCATGCTTTTCACTTGTCTTGTGTTTTATCTGCTCTTCGTGCTAACCGTTTATTTGGCAAGATGTCTAAGTGTACTTTTTGTGAAAAAGAAGTGGTCTTTTTGGGATTCATTGTAGGTAAGGATGGCGTTAAGGTTGATGAAGAAAAAGTACAAGCCATCCGTGATTGGCCTACTCCTACCTCGGTAACACAAGTTCGATCCTTCCACGGACTTGCAAGCTTCTACCGAAGGTTTGTACCCCATTTTTCCTCTATGGCAGCCCCTATCAATGAGCTGACAAAGAAAAATGTTAAGTTTCATTGGGGTGATAGACAGGAAAAAGCATTTAACACTTTGAAGTCAATTCTTACAAAAGCCCCTGTTTTAGCATTACCTAACTTTGATGATGTGTTTGAAGTTCAATGTGATGCTAGTGGAGTAGGTATTGGAAGTGTTTTATTGCAGAATGGAAGGCCTATTGCATATTTCTCGAGAAGTTCAATGGTGCTCAATTGAACTACCCCACTTATGACAAAGAGTTGTATGCAATTATTCGTACCTTGGAGCATTGGCAGCACTACCTTCTACCCAAAGAGTTTATCATTCACACAGATCACGAGTCAATCAAGTACTTGAGTGGCCAGCAAAAACTTGACAAAAGACATGCCAAATGGAGTACTTTCTTGGAGACTTTTCCTTATGTGATTCGGTACAAAAAGGGTAAGGAGAATAAGGTAGCTGATGCTTTATCTCGCAGGAACTTGGTACTGGCTACTCTTGAAAGTAAATTCTTTGGTTATGACTTTCTTCAGAAGCTTTATAGTGATGATTCTGACTTTGCTTCCATTTATGAAAGTTGTGACAAAGGTGCTTTTCAAAAGTACTACAAGCATCGTGGTTTATTGTTTAAATCTAATCGCTTGTGTGTTCCTGCTTGTTCATTGCGTGATTCTCTCATTGCCGAGTCTCACATGGGTTCTTTGATGGGCCATTTTGGTGTTTTAAAGACCCTTGATTATTTGGGTGAGCATTTTTATTGGCCACGCATGAGAAAAGATGTGGAAAGATATTGTGCTTCTTGTATTCCTTGTAGACAGGCCAAGTCAAAGTCCAACAACTTTGGTTTGTATACTCCTTTGCCTGTGCCTATTTGTCCTTGGGTTGACTTGTCTATGGATTTTGTCTTGGGACTCCCCACCTCACAGAGGGGACATGATAGTGTGTTTGTTGTGGTAGACAGGTTTTCAAAGATGGCACACTTCATACCGTGCAAAAAGACTAATGATGCAAGGTATATTGCAGATTTGTTTTTCAGGGAAGTTTCACGGCTTCATGGAGTGCCAAGGACCATTGTCGATGTGAGGATACAAAGTTCTGAGTGACTTTTGGAAGTCATTGTGGACGAAGCTTGGAACTAGGTTATTGTTCTCTACCACGGCTCATCCTCAAACGGATGGCCAAACGGAAGTTGTAAACCGCACCTTGGGTTCTCTCCTAAGGGCTTTGGTTCGTGGACACAAGAAGTCATGGGAAGAGTGTATTCCAATTGCAGAATTCTCTTATAATCTGACAGTGCAACGCACTACCGAGATCTCTCCTTTTGAATGTGTTTATGGGTTTAATCCACTAACCCCACTTGACCTTTCTATTGTTTCTTTGCCTAATGATGTTATTGTTGATACAGATGGAGCAAAGAGGGCCAAGTACATCAAAGATCTCCATGCAAAGGTTCGTGATATGATTGAGAAGAAGAACGAGTCGTATGCTCGTTTAGCAAACAAAAGCCGCAAGGAGATGGTATTCCAACCTGGAGATTATGTCTGGGTTAACTTCCGAAAGATTCGTTTCCCTAACAAGCTTAAATGCAAACTTGATTCTAGAGGAGATGGACCTTTTAAAGTGCTTGAGAGGCTGAACAATAATGCCTATGTTCTTGATATGCCAGGTGAGTATGGTGGTAGTGCAACATTTAATGTTTCTGACCTTACTCCCTTTGATTTCGCAGAAGGAGAAGCCACAGATTCTATGAATCCTTTTCAAGGGGGAGGGGATGATGTAGACCTTCCTGAGGAAGCTCCCATCATGACACCTAAGTCTTCTGGTCCTATGACACGTCCTAAAGCCAAGAAGTTGCAAGAAAGTGTCAATGGTCTCCTACGTCAGACGGAAGTACCTATACCGAAAGAGTATGACGCTAGGTTGATCAATTTCCTAACCATTCAAGTCTAGTGTTTTCTGGTCCTTTCAGGTATGGTTTGCGGGGAAATAATTCAACTTGCCCGAGGAAAAATGATGTTTGCCGAGAGAATCAACAAATGCACCTATTCGGCTAACCCGTTTGCCGGGAAAAGGTCATTACTCGGACAACTCTTCACCCAGGCCAAATTTTTTACATCCGATGATCGTTTTGGACATTTTATATTCACATTATCGCAGGTAGAACCCAGCTTGTCCGGGAGATTTTGCCATTTTCTGAGAGTTTTCTCAAAACGGCCCATTTTGCCGAGTCAAGAACCCGGGAGAGCCGTTTCAGCTTACCGATTTGATGTTGTGGCCTGATTTTTGGTTTATTTTGATGTTGTAAGTTATTTTAAATATTAGAACCTGAAAGAGGGATTCCTTAGGGACCAGGAAAGGTCCACTAAGTCAAGTAATTATTTTTCTAAAATTTTCTAATAGTATAGGAAAGCTAGTTGTATCATTTTAGACATAGTTTCAACTTTTGACTTTTCTAGTTGCTTGCTTCACCACCTAACTTGTGGAGCCAGCCAAGTTTGATGTGATAAAGAGTCTTCTTCCTCAAAAAAAACGAGGGGAGGACAGAAAAAAAAAAAAGAAAATTCCATAGCTTTTCAAAGCTTGAAACCGGAGATCATCAATGGATTGTCCATGGTGAAATCTTGCAATTCCAAGGTTGGACTTTGGTGGTTTGCACTCCGGGAGTGTCAAGCAACGAGTATGGCAACTAGGGATGAGTTTGGCCTGGTTGTTGGAGCTCTCTAATCAAGTTTGTAACAATCTAAGAGGAGCCAAGGTCGTTGAATCCATTTCCTTTGCGATTGTTAGTGATTCCTTTACTTTGGTTGTTGTTATCAACTTGGTAGCATACTAAGCTCTCTTTCCATTCAGATCTCATGTCATATTGCTCTTTTAGGTGTAGTTTTGGTGGCTGCATCTATTTGTGTATCGAATTCCTTTATTACTAAGTAATCTAGCCAAATCGTGAATTGTGTTCATGGTTATATCTTGCGATTGATCCTTGCGTCTTCAATTCTGCCTGCGTGCTCCATGCGTTTGACTTCATATTTTCTGAAAATCCTATCTTGTAAGTCTAAAAGGGTTTAGTAGGCCAGGGGTGTCAATTTATTAAGCCAAACATTGCATGACTCCAGGTTGTATCACTTAGGGTCAGTCTGTTTTTCCAATTTTTGTTTTAGTACTTTTAGTTGTCCAAAAATTCTGAAATCTGGTGGGTTATAACTTCAGTGTATTGGAGATATTGTGTCCAAATTTCAGGTCAAAATAAATTCGTTTACTATATAAACGAATCCAATATATTTTCTGTGGTAGATTGGTCCAAATCCATTTAGCTACTACCCATTTTGGTTACTGGGGCTGTAGGCGTCCAAATGCACTCAACCTTTGCCTTAAATTTTCATTCTATTATATAAGTATTGTGTCAAATTTTCAGGGCAATCCGACGTCGTTTGCCTGGGGTTCATTTTTTGTTATAATTACTACTTTCGTCGGTTTTGCATGTATTCTGAAAATCAGTTTGGTTACTGGGGTTTTTGCCACCATTCAGTGCTTCATTGTCTATTAATAAACTCCTGAAAGAGTGTTTGTGGAATGGTAAAGTCCGGGGCAAGGGTTACATTTCATATCCATGTGTTTCGCTTCCGATTTTGGGGATTTCGGGTAGAAATCTACATCATGTATTGTGATAGCCAGAGCACTATTCACTTGGCAAAAAATTCCACATTCCATTCGCGGTCTAAACATATTGATGTGAGATATTATTAGATTCGGGATGTGTTGGAGTCCAAGGCATTGTTTCTTGAAAAGATTCATACGGATGACAACAGTGCCGATATGTTGACGAAGACTGTGAGTAGAGACAAGTTCCCGTTTTGTAGGCAGGAAGCGAGTTTGGTTTTACCCCTGAATTAAGGTGAAGGGGGAGATTGTTGGGCTGGTTGTTCCCCTCAATTGGGCCAGCAACAACAAGGAAAAATAAAACCAAGCCTAACTAGGCTTTGGTTTTGGGGTGTTTGACCGAGAAAAGAAAACCCACTTCTATTGGGTTTTGGGTTTTGTTTTTGATGCCTATAAAGGCAAGGCTTTGTGCACAATTTGTGTATATTTTTCAGCTAACAGAGAAGGAAAATTGGGTAGCCGCGCAAGGGTTTTGTGCGAGAGAAAAAGAAAGAAAGATAGGGTTTAGTTTTCGGTTTAACTCTCTTTTGGTTAGATCCTTCCAGTCTTACTTTGTGATAGGTGTGTGTGTGGAAGAGTATTGTTGTGATCCACCTTTGGGTGAAGTCCTGTGTATCCACCGGTTGGTGAAAATTGTTTCCTATTTTTGTGATAGTAGAGATTTGACTATTCTTACAGTCCCGTGGTTTTTCCCGATTTGGATTTTCATGTAAATTCGTGTGTTTCCTTTATTTTATCAGTTCTTGAATTATTTTACTTGTTTGGTTGTTCTATTTTATTGGTAGTAGAAAAAGAGTTTTTCTTAGGAATCCTTTCTGCTGGTTTGTTGTGTTTATACCCTTTCCGCCATAAGAAAATCCGTATGGGCATTCAGGAATTCACATCCGCTGCTGCTTTAATTCACCAAAAACAAAAAAAATTTGTTTAGGCATACGGGAATACTTCACGATCTTCTTCACTTAGCCAACATCCCACGAAAACATGATCGTGCTGTGCTTCAATTCCGCATCAACCATCTCTGCAAATTCAAAATAAAAATAGAACAAAGAAAATTAACAACCCAACTAAAAATCAAATTTAAAACAAAAAAAAACCAAATAGCAAATATAAAAACTAAAATTTAAAAATTGGGTTACCTCCCCAATAAGCGCTCGTTTAAGGTCATTGAGCTTGACCCCTGTCAAATTACTCAGAGATGGGGGATGGATCGGAGAGAGCATACTCCGCTCCTTTTATGATAGGCTCTCTGACATTATAGTACTTCAATCTCTGTCCATTCACCATGAATGATTCACTTGTGTAACTGCATAACTCAACAACTCCATAAAGGAGCACCTTGCTCACTTGGAATGGTCCAGACCACCTAGACTTTAACTTTCCTGGAAAAAGTCGCAGTCTTGGATTAAATAGGAGCATCCAATCCCCTTCATGAAATTCTTTTGGAGTGATATGTTTGTCATGCCAACGTTTTGTACTTTCTTTATAGATTTTGGCATTCTCATAAGCATCCAATCTCATTTCATCTAGCTCATTAAGTTGGAGTAGTCTCTTTTCACCGGCCGTCTTCATATCAAAATTAAGGGCTTTTACTGCCCAATAGGCTTTGTACTCCAATTCCACCAGAAGATGAAAAGATTTTCCATATATCAATTTAAAGGGAGACATAATGATGGGAGTCTTGTAGGCAGTACGATAAGCCCAAAGTGCATCATCCAATTTCATTGCCCAATCTTTTCTTGCACTTGAAACTGTCTTCTCTAGAATGTTTTTGATTTCTCGATTGGAGATTTTCACTTGACCAATAGTTTGAGGATGGTAAGCCAATGCAATCTTATGAGTTACTCCATACTTGTGCAAGAGGGCCTCAAATTGACGCTCAGTAAAGTGCGAACCACCATCACTTATAACAACTCTTGGAACTCCAAATCTTGGAAAAATCACCTTCTTAAAGAGCTTGGGAACCACCCTAGCATCATTGGTTGGAGATGCAACTGCTTCCACCCATTTGGAGACGTAATCAACTGCAACAAGAATATACTTATTGCCACAAGAAGATGGGAATGGTCCCATGAAGTCAATTCCCCAAACATCAAATAGCTCCACCTCCAAAATAGGATTTAAAGGCATGTCATTTCTCTTTGAGATATTACCAGTTATTTGACATCGATCACAAGCAGATACATATTTCTGAACATCTTTGAATAGTGAAGGCCAATAAAAACCAGCTTGAAGAATCGTTGCAGTAGTTTTTGACTTATTCGCATGACCACCATAAGATGAAGCATGACAATGGTAGAGTATGCTATCAACTTTGGTTTCTAGAACACATCTCCTGAACATGTTGTCTTCACATTTCTTGTAAAGCAACGGCTCATCCCAATAATAATGCTTGACATCTAAAAAGAATCTCTTCTTCTGTTGATAATTTAGTCCAGGAGGTAGAACTCTACAAGCTAGATAATTCACCAAATTAGCTAACCAAGGGGCATCTATCTTCTTCACAGCAAATAATTGATCATTAGGAAAAGAATCATCAACTTGTGGCTCTTTATCTCCATCCTCATTCAAATCCTACCTCAATCTAGACAAATGGTCCGCCACCACATTCTCTGTGCCCTTCTTGTCCCAAATCTCTAACTCAAAATCTTGAAGAAGCAATATCCAACGAATCAATCTAGGCTTGGCATCATTTTTGCTCAACAAATACTTGATGGCAGAATGATCTGTATAAACGATTATCTTTGAACCCACCAAATATGAGCAGAACTTGTAAATGGCAAATATCACAGCTAGCAACTCCTTTTCTATGGTAGCATAATTAATTTGAGCCTCATCCAGTGTTCGACTTGCATAATAAATTGCATGAACCTTCTTGTCTTTTCTTTGCCCCAAAACAGCTCCAATTGCATAATCACTAGCATCACACATGACTTCAAAAGGGAGGTTCCAATCAGGAGCTTGCATGACTAGAGATGATATCAATGCCTATTTCAACATAGAAAAAGCATCAAGAAAATCCTGACTAAAATCAAAAGGGACATCTTTAAGAAGTAAATGGGTCAAAGGCTTAGTATTTTAGAAAAATCTTTAATAAAACGCCTATAACATCCAGCATGGCCCAAGAAACTTCTGACACCCTTAATAGAGTTTGGAGGAGGCATCTTTTCAATCACTTCCACCTTGGCACGATCAACTTCTATCCCTCGCTCAGACACTTAAGTGTCCAAGTACAATACCTTCCTTCACCATAGAATGACATTTTTCCCAATTTAAGACAAGGTTAACTTCCTTGCATCTCTGTAAGACTTTATACAAGTTGGACAAACAATCATCAAAAGTAGTTCTATAAACAGAAAAATCATTCACAAAAAAACTTCATGATATGCTTAATAAATTCAGAAAAAAATTGCCATCATACAACGCTGAAAAGTAGCAGGAGCATTACAGAGACCAAATGGCATTCTCCTATAGGCAAAAGTACCATAAGGGCATGTAAAGGTGGTTTTCTCTTGGTCACTAGGATGAATAGGAATTTGAAAAAATCTAGAATAACCATCCAAATAACAGAAAAATGCATGCTTTGCTAATCTTTCCAACAATTGATCAATGAAAGGAAGAGAAAAATGATCTTTTCAGGTTGCTTTATTTAATTTCCTATAATCAGTGCACATTCGCCAATCCGTGACCAATCTAGTTGGAACTAATTCACTATTCTCATTTTTCACAACAGTTATTCCTCCCTTTCTTGTAACCACATGGATTGGACTTACCCATTCACTATCAGAGATAGAAAAAATTATTCCATCATCAAGCAATTTAAGCACCTGGTGGGTTGTCGAAGCCCCCAAAATAAATTACCAACTTAATCTGTAGATAGGATAAGTCAGGTCGATCCCACAGGGACGGGTTAAACTTCAAATAACCGGAACACAAAATTGGACAAACAAGAAAGAAAGTTGCAGAATGTCACTCACTTGCACGAGTGGGTAAAGTCACTCAGGCAAGTGACTCTGCAGAACTAAAGACAAAGAAAGACAAATGGAACCTCACTCACGGGAGTGAGAATTCCGACTCAAGGGATTGACTCTGCAAACTAGATATTCATTCTCTTTTCCCCATGTAATCAAGCTATAATGTTGCACTCTTTTGGTATGAATTCATGCTCATTCAGGCACTTATATATCTCTAAGTCACTTCCGATTTTTCCTAGAGGTATCTTTATCAACTCAATTAAACTATTTTTCAATGATTAATCAAGTCAAAAAGTCATGAAGTTTTCAAGCCTTATATGAATGCTTATGCTAATCAAGTGTATTCCTATCTCAATCAGAACCTTGGACTGTTACCTCCAAGTCATAAGTTGAAGCTAAATGATTTTGAACCTTGTTTACCCTTCCGGGATTCACTTAGTTCTGTGCACAATCAATCAAATGGCCAATTTAATCAAGAGGTAGATGAAAGTTTTAACTTCAAAACACAAAATCATCCGAATGCATTCACAGACTTAAACTACATAGGTTCCAGAGAATGAAATCTAATTAACTACACATACAAACTACAGAAAATACAAGAAAAGAAGGAAAGCATTGAGAAGAAGCAAATCTGGATGGCTGAGCAACAGGTCACTCGCTTGAGTGACAAAGGTCACTCAAGCGAGTGAGGTCCGCTACTCCTCTTTTGCTGCTACTGGACTTCTTCTTCTTGGAGTTTCTTGATCTCCTCTTCGGTATCTTCTTCTCTCGCTATGGTGTTTGGTGTTTTGTATGTGTGTTTCTGTCCGCTCAGATCCCCCTTCATGCTGGAAATGCAGCTCCTTTTATAGAGTTTTGAAGCCGGTTCTTCTTCCAAGATAGCCTCCCCATGCTTGTGAATTATTTATTCCTCCCAATGCTTTGTGTCTTGAATCCGAGAATTGACTGGTCTCTTGCCCTTCTCCAGCACTGATATCAGCTACAACATTGATCATCATGGGCAGTTGGAAGTCTAACCAAGGGGACAAGCATGCCCTTGGATGGGACACACTCATTAAATTGTGTCTTGGAGATATCTTTGACCAGCTCAGCAAAATTTGATTTCAGCAGCCTAATTTTTGTTCCTAAAGCCCCTCTTTTCCAGTAGTTATGCACTTAGGTCCTTACCTATGCGAAAACACAAAACTAGTTAAGCAAAATGAACTAAATCTATGAAACACCCCTAATTCTCCATTAATTTCAGAGTAGATTATAATGCTTTTTGTGTAACAAATTAACCATTATCAACTCCCCCAAACTGGAAGAATTGCTTGTCCTCAAGCAAAACAATCTAACCCTTAAGAACTACACATAGAAACAAGAAAACAATAGCTAACCACTGACTCCCCTGAGTGAAAATATCACTCGGGCAAGTGGCAATATTGACTCCCCTGAGTGACAAAAGTCACTCGGGTAAGTGACACTGCAACAAACACACAAGAACTTTACAGCAACTATCAAACATAACTAGTTCATATGACAATCGTATATAACATCTCAGACGCAAGAAAAACAAGTATATCTTCATCAAAATTCGAATTTCACCTAGTCTTTACAAAATCACCTCCATGTGTGTGTAAATCATGCCAAATATGCAAAGTAAAAAATTACTATAAGGTAAATAACAGCTCATGGTGCATATTTAGATATTTCTTAGCCTTATGACTCATTCTTTCTTACCACAATCATGCTAATGTGGCCAATACAGCCTCAGAGATATAAGGATTCTCACTATTCATTTCTTTTCAACTATTCTCCTTCATTCCCTTTTATTTACCTCCGAGTCTTTTTGGCTTTTTCTATTTATGACTTATGATTCCTTTTCTTTCCAACGTCCAATCCCTCCTACCTAGAGCTTTTGATAGGAGACTTTGCTTTCCAGGCCAAAGGATCACTCATTGTTGCCATTTCACTCTAAGAGATTTAGCATTGATGCTCTACCTTATACGCCCTCAAGTTCTTTTGAACTTTTTTATTTACTCATTTTTGAGCATTCCGCCTAGCAATTCCCAAAGAAGGTATTAGAGAGGGTCATTAAGCTTGCCTTATTCAACTCTTTAGCATGTAAACAAACTATACTTCGCATTCTAGTGGTCGTAAGAAAAGTCATTTAAATATTTTTAACCAATTTAGAACACCACAGAGCATGCTATAAAACTCAACTTCAATGTAACTAAGCATAAAAGGCATGTGTGCTAAGCAGTATAGAGATGATAACCAAGAGTTCGGTAAAATCAAAATGTGAATTAGATATAAAAAAATTAAGTACATTGGTCTTCATAGATATCCAATTATCATAGAACTAGCATTCACAAAAAATTAAAAAAATAAAAAAAAATTATAAACATGCTCCCTACTACTCCCCCAAACTTATTCAAAGCATTGTCTCAAATGCTGACAAACAGATCACACAAAAACAAAAATAACAACAAAAACAGTTCACAGAAACAAAAACAATTCACAACAAAAACTGTGTGGTCACTCGCAAGAGTGATATTCTCATTCCTGTGAGTGAGGTAGAGGACTGATGACTTCCCTGAGTTGGAGCAATTGAAATGGATGAGGAGGGCTTAATGGTGCACATCATTCATCATATGTGTTTGATGGTTTGGAAACTCTCGGTTGTGTTGAACATCAGAACACAACAAAGATTCAACAGCAGTATGGAAGAGTTTAGAATTTTTATTTTTCTCCATTACCACTCGCTGGAATGACTTTGGTCACTCGCGAGAGTGACTCTGCAGTCCTTCTTTAGCTGCAAATTTATTTTTCTCAAATACCAAGGATTAGAATTGAAACACAAACTAAAGATATCAAAAATTAAGCTCATGAAGTTCCTTGGTTCATACAATTAAGCACAGAGACCATAGAAAGCAACAAACCAGAAACACCATAGTTCCATAAATAGATTTAGCTTTTTAACAATAATGCTCAAAAAGAACTAGGCGACTCATATGCAATCGGACATGCTAAATTCTGAAAATTCTTCCTAAACTTGCTAGATATGGCATCAATGCTCATAAAGATATTAGAAGTTTACCCCAGACTAAAGCCTAGCAAGTACACATTAAGCACACCAAATTTCAGAATTAACAAGCTACTAAGGGATATGATATACAAAAGATGTCTCAAGAACCTAAAAAAGAAACAAAACAGAAAGGTAAAACAAAATATATGGGTGGGTAAAAGAAATAAATTGACTTCAAACATCAAGTAGGTTCAGAGTCACTTTGCCGAGTGACATGAGTCACTTCCCTGAGTGTCTTAGAACTTTCAGCAATACACACAAATTTTCAAAGTCAACAGCTTCAATTTTCAAAATTCCCATATTCAAGTTAGAAACAAAATAAACTAACAATAATCATGCGTGAACAGATTAGACATCAATTTCCCCAAACTTAAAACAAAGCACAGATTCTATCCAGACTAAAAGAAATCAAGAGCAAACCAGTCACAATAATTTTGCTTACTGCAGAGCCACTCGCAGGGGTGACTTTCTCATTCGCCCGAGTGACTGGTTGGACTGAAATGCTGCATATGAGCATCATCAAATGAATTGGGAGGCGATTGACACCTTCCCTGCACATGCTAACAAAAAAATCAAAGTAAAAGAAAATAAAATAACCACTAAACAAAAGTAACTAAAAGGAAAAGAGAAAGAACATGGGTTATCTCCCATGAAGTAAGCAAAATGTTGAAATGCAAGATGCATTCCATAACCAACTCTTGTGGCTTCAAGTCACTCAGAATAACTGTCCTGATACCACAAGAATGTGCCATCAATTAGCCTATCATGACTCCATGAAGCATTCTCTTGAATCATCCAACATAGAAGAAAATCTATCTTGCTCCACTTTACCAACATCTCGGGGTCCTTCTTGGTTTGGCATTGATCGAAATCAATATACTCTGTTTGCACACCCCAAGTGAGTTCACCCTTACCTCTGCCCACATGACTCTCATCAAGGGAGATAATTGACTCTTCTTCATTCGTAAACAAAGTTTATCCCCAGAGTCAATTATCTCTCTTTCTGGAGAAAGAGTCTCATGAAATATTGAGCACGGCTCACCTTCAGCAAACAGTCCCTCTAAACACAACTCCTCATTAAGTGGGTTACTAAAACCTTGTTGCACAACTTTCTGCTTGGCAGAGTTTTTAACGCCACTTGAGGAAGTGTGTTTCGTCACTCCCCTAAGTGGGAATGGCAGAGGTGGAACATAAGGAGGTGGTTTTTGATATGGTGGTGGTTCCATCTCCACCTCTGATTCTTCCTTTACCTCCTTCACCTCCACTGGTAGGACTAAATTCTGATGAGAAAATTGCTCCTCTTTCCTTTCTGAGATTTCATTCAACTTTTGGAGCCCTTGTTGTATTTGTTCAACTCTTTGCTCCAACTCCTTTAAAGTTTCCGGAAATTTGTCCCACTCTGTTTGACTCAGCTCCCAGTCGAGCTCACCTTCATAGTTCGGGGACATTGGTGGATCAGAGTAGTAATAATCCTGCTCATAAGAATCAAAACCGTTAAAAGCACAAAGGGGATTTAAACTATAACTAGGTGAAATTTGTTGGTAATTATTCCAATAATAAGAATTTCTTATATATGAAGGATAATCTGCCATTAAATTTCAGAGTTGGCACACTCTTCTCAAATCAGAAAACTAAAGGAAAAAAAACAAAAACAAACAAATGGTTAAAAGAAGTTTTTTGCCGTCCCCGGCAATGGCGTCACTTTTGGTGGGTTGTCGAAGCCCCCAAAATAAATTACCAACTTAATCTGTAGATAGGATAAGCCAGGTCGATCCCACAGGGACGGGTTAAACTTCAAATAACCGGAACACAAAATTGGACAAACAAGAAAGAAAGTTACAGAGTGTCACTCACTTGCACGAGTGGGTAAAGTCACCTCAGGCAAGTGACTCTGCAGAACTAAAGACAAAGAAAGACAAATGGAACCTCACTCACGGGAGTGAGAATTCCGACTCAAGGGATTGACTCTGCAAACTAGATATTCATTCTCTTTTCCCCACGTAATCAAGCTGTAATGTTGCACTCTTTTGGTATGAATTCATGCTCATTCAGGCACTTATATATCTCTAAGTCACTTCCGATTTTTCCTAGAGGTATCTTTATCAACTCAATTAAACTATTTTTCAATGATTAATCAAGTCAAAAAGTCATGAAGTTTTCAAGCCTTATATGAATGCTTATGCTAATCAAGTGTATTCCTATCTCAATCAGAACCTTGGACTGTTACCTCCAAGTCATAAGTTGAAGCTAAATGATTCTGAACCTTGTTTACCCTTCCGGGATTCACTTAGTTCTGTGCACAATCAATCAAATGGCCAATTTAATCAAGAGGTAGATGAAAGCTTTAACTTCAAAACACAAAATCATCCGAATGCATTCACAGACTTAAACTACATAGGTTCCAGAGAATGAAATCTAATTAACTACACATACAAACTACAGAAAATACAAGAAAAGAAGGAAAGCATTGAGAAGAAGCAAATCTGGATGGCTGAGCAACAGGTCACTCGCTTGAGTGACAAAGGTCACTCAAGCGAGTGAGGTCCGCTACTCCTCTTTTGCTGCTACTGGACTTCTTCTTCTTGGAGTTTCTTGATCTCCTCTCCGGTATCTTCTTCTCTCGCTGTGGTGTTTGGTGTATTGTATGTGTGTTTCTGTCCTCTCAGATCCCCCTTCATGCTGGAAATGCAGCTCCTTTTATAGAGTTTTGAAGCCGGTTCTTCTTCCAAGATAGCCTTCCCATGCTTGTGAATTATTTATTCCTCCCAATGCTTTGTGTCTTGAATCCGAGAATTGACTGGTCTCTTGCCCTTCTCCAGCACTGATATCAGCTACAACATTGATCATCATGGGCAGTTGGAAGTCTAACCAAGGGGACAAGCATGCCCTTGGATGGGACACACTCATTAAATTGTGTCTTGGAGATATCTTTGACCAGCTCAGCAAAATTTGATTTCAGCAGCCTAATTTTTGTTCCTAAAGCCCCTCTTTTCCAGCAGTTATGCACTTAGGTCCTTACCTATGCAAAAACACAAAACTAGTTAAGCAAAATGAACTAATCTATGAAACACCCCTAATTCTCCATTAATTTCAGAGTAGATTGTAATGCTTTTTGTGTAACAAATTAACCATTATCAACACCTCTTTCTTAACAACTTCTTTCATGTTAGGATTAAGTGGTCTTTGATGCTCAATAGACGGCTTGCAATCCTCCTCTAACAAAATTCTATACATGCAAAAGGATGGGTTGATTTCTTTTATATCATCAATGGAATATCCAATAACCTTTCTATACAATCTAAGTACACTCAACAATTTTTCAGTTTCAACACCACTTAGATGCACTTATGATCACATGATATGTAGAGTTGGGGCCAAGAAATTCATACCTGAGGTTAGAAGGAAGAGGTTTAAGTTCTACCTGTGGTGTTTTCTCCTCTTTCATTGAAGAAGAGTCAGTTTCAGTTTCAAGTTCCTCTATCCCTACCTGGTAAAGTGGAACATGTGATGGTGCTTCCAACAGTTGAGCATAAGCTGCCACCTCTTTATTCTCATGAGATGGGGTGCCATCATATAGCAAAAAAGTCTTCAAGTGGATCACTTGAGACTTGTTGAATCATCTCTTCTTCTACCAATTGATCAACCAAGTCAATCCTGTAACAAGAAGTCTCAAGAGAAGGGCCATGACACCTTCTGAACGAATAACAGAATGGTAGTTGTAGAGTTATATTTGTAGGGAGTAAATCACCTAGATCAATTTTCTTATAAATGGATAGAGGCATCACACTAACACGTGCCCGTAAATCACACAAAGCATTGTTAAAATTCAAATCACCAATAACACATGGAACAAAGAAACGACTTGGATCTTCAAGCTTAGGAGGCATTTTATGTTGAAGTAGAGCACTACACTCCTTAGTTAAAGTAACAGTTTCATAGTCATCAATCTTCCTTTTATTAGACAAAAGTTCCTTCAAAAATTTTGCATAAGAAGACACTTCTTTCAATGCTTCAACAAAAGGAATATTAATGTACAACTTTTGAAGAACATTCAAAAATTTTCCAAATTGTTTATCCAACTTAGCTTTAACAAATCTTTGTGGAAAAGGCAAAGTTGGCTAATAAGGTGCAGGAGAAACATACCTGGGCTCGACATCACCTTGATCTGCCACATTTGTATCATTGGCCTTATCAGAGGAGTCAACTCCTACCTTAGATTCTTCATTCTCGACAACCTTACTTGAAGTATCTTCTAACTACTTTCCACTTCTCAGAGTTACAACTGCACAATGCTCTCTTGGATCTTCAGGCTTACCTGGAAACTTACCTGGATTCCTAGTAGCATAACTTGCTTGTTGGGCAATTTGATTTTCCAACAATTTATTGTGAGTAGCCAAAGAATCAACTTTAGAAGTAAGTTCCTTAATTGCATCATTAAAATTCTCATTCTGTTTGGTTTGAGTAAAAACAAAATTTTCCAACAAGGATTCCAAATTGGACTTTTGAGGTTGAGAATGAAAAAACCTTTGTTGAAAACCAGGAGGTGGGTTGGGGTTATTGTGAGAAATAGGATTAGAGTTCTTATAAGAAAAATTGGGATAATTTCTCCAGCCAGGATTATAAGTATTGAAAATGGATCATTTTTCTGGCTAAAGTTATTGACAAAATTGACTTGTTCATGGAAAGAATCCTGAGAATTCATCAATTAACATTGTGAAGAAATATGACCAACACACCCACAAATTTCACAAGAAACATTATTCACAGTCACAGAATTTAAACCCAACTTATCAAGCTTTTGAGATAAAGAATCAAATTTTGCAGCTAACATATTCATTGGGTCAAGCTCATACTTTCCTGGAGTTTTATGTGCAGAAGCTCTCTCATCTAACCACGAAGAGTGGTTCTTTGCCATGTCCTCAAGAAGCTGGTGTGCGGTATCCACACGTTTATCCATAAAAACTCTTCCAGCTGCAGCATCAACTGACATCTCTGTACTACAATTAAGTGCACCGTAAAAATTTTGCACTATCAACCATTTTTCAAGCCCATAATGAGGACATAACCGCAACAATTCCTTGAATCACTCCCAAGCTTCATAGAACGTTTCACCCTCCTTTTGTACAAAATTTGTAATTTGATTACGAAGAGTAGCAGTCTTGCTGAGAGGGAAAAAATCGGCTAAGCAAGCTTGTGAAAGTCCATCCCATGTAGTAAATGTTCCATCTGGATGGGAATACAACCATGCCCTTGCCTTATCTCTTAAAGAGAAACGGAACAATCTCAATCTAATAGCATCACCGGTGACTCCATTCAGCTTGAAAGTATCATAACAGTCCAAAAACATTGATATATGCAGGCTAGGATCTTCACTAGGTAAACCTGCAAACTGATTTTGTGGAACCATAGAAATAAGAGAAGGCTTGAGCTCAAAATTGTTGGCATCAATTGTAGGCCTTGTGATACTTGATTGGAGCCCGTTAGTACTAGGTGATGCATAATCATTCAAAGATCTTTGTTCATCCATTGCTTTTGATAAGGAAGCAGACTTCTTCTCAAATTGTCGTTTTCTTCTTGCACGAAGACTTCTTTCGATTCCAGGATCTGGTTCAAATAATTTCTTAGAACTTCCACTCCTGGTCATGCAAAAGAAATAATCGCACCTAAAAACACAAAAGTAAATAAAAAATCAAATTTTTAAAAAAAATGTCTAGTCTAACAATATGTAGAAAGTATCAATATCAGCAAAACAAAGTCCCCGACAATGGCGCCAAAAACTTGTTGTGTGTCTATAGCAAGCGCACGAGCTTATCGTGTAGCAATAAGATATCGTTCCCACGAGGACTTTGATACTAAGTACTGAATTTCTACAACTTACTCAGCTAAACCAATGAAAACTTTGAGATTTTTGAATAATTATAAAGCAAACAAGTTAAATAAACAGATCAAACTTTTTAGAAAGCAGAGAATGACAAATGTCGAGAATTCGGTTCACCACAATGATGATTATGAATTATTGTAACGACTTCCTCTTAATTATCAATGCCAACTTGTAAAGGTGAATTATCCTATTTTAATTATTATCTCCTCTCGAAGTATAATAATGTGCCAAAATTAACCAACCTCGTGTTCTCATGGTGATTGTATTAACTTAAAGCCATTAACGATCTTTGATATTCAATGAGCCCTCAAAAGACTAAAACTTACTCTCGTGATTTTAGATCTTAGGTTCAATTTTACGATTAGGGTATTAAAATTTCACCTCTCGGTCCTTCACTCAATACCCATAATCATACAAATAAGTGGCCAACAAATTTATAAGTATTAGACACACTAGAATAAAATTATAAGTATTTGACTTTCATAATATCAACGAAGATCACAACTTTAATTAATAATCAATCATTGGGCTACCCCAAATTCTAGAACAAGAAAACTACTCACTCATGTTCAACAAAGAATCCATCAAAGCAATAAAAGTCAATAAACACACGGCAAGAAAGATTAAATAAAGACAAAGAAAATCTTAGTCTGAATAATATTTACTTGAATCCTTGAATTGAATAGAGTAGAGATAGTTCTTCAAAAGAGAACGAAAACCCTTGCCCCTAAAAGTTCTTTCTGGTTTACGTGAAAGTGAAAAAGATAATAATGAGAGAAAGTGGCTAATACCCTAAAAATAATATTTTTAGAAGATAAAAACTAGGGAAAATCTCTTTCCTAAATTAACTAGGATTTTTTATTAAAAATTTCTCTCCAAAAGAAACTCTCGGTCAGAATAAATAAGGAGTCCAGCCAGCCGCCTATTCTCATATCACTAATTGCATAAAAGACACAAATCCGGATTTGAGTATCATGGCCTGAAAAATGAAAGAAAAATATGAAAAGTATTGGGGAAATGCATAGAAAATGAACCCTTTATTGTTTTTCGCTGTTATTCTTGATCCTTAGTACAAACAAGATTATGTTAATTGGAGTATCGAGCGTATGTGTGGGTTTGATACAGAACTTGTGGGTGTGATGAAGGAAAAGGTGGATAATGATTAGAAGAATCTCTATGCTCATTATCTTAAAGAAGCTCATAATCTTGTGAAAGAAAAAAAAAATGTCCCTGAAAAGGCTAATGTGGTTAGGAATGATGATATGATTGACCTAGATGAGCAACATTTGCAAGATTTCAAATCTTTTTTTAAAATCTGGAGTGAACGGAGAAAAGACTGGATTGGACAAACACTTATCGGATGAGAAAGAGAGCATGGATGCGAAATTTAATGTGTTAAATTGGTGGAAATCGAACTCTGCAAAATTCAAAATTTTGTCAAGACTTGCGAAGGATGTTTTGGTTGTTCATGTCTCTACTGTGTCATCGGAGTCTGCCTTTAGCACTGGTGGTCGTGTCATGGATCCTTTTAGGACTAGTCTCACTCCTAAAACTGTTCCAAGTCCATATATGTGAACAAAACTACTTGCAGAATGAAATCCCACAAGAAAAAGTTGATTTACAAGGTGTTTTGAAAGAGATTTCAGATCCTGAAGGGATTAAAAAAGGTAACTTTGAGCTTCTTTCACATTTACTTACTTAATATGTTTTAATACATTTTATACGAGGTCTAATATGTTTTATTCTCTTCATTTCTATTCAGATTTTGCAGTTTCTCTCAAAATTTGCTGTGATATTGTTGAGTGATAACCTGGACTACGGCCTGAATTGAAAGAGGTAATTGTAAGGTGACAATGTTGCGTTTTTCCTCATTATTATGATTTTTGTCTTTTTGATGGCAAAATCTCTGGTATGTTAATTTTCAGGTTCAAACGTTGAAGAACAATTTACATGTAGACATATGGACATCTTATTATCTATAGGTTTTGTAATTTTATGGATAGTAATTTATGGATTTAGATGTTTGTGAACTTTGAATGGTAGGATGGGTTTTCAAATTGTAGAATGGCTTATTAGTGTTGCCCTACATACTTTCTTAAATTGTGATGTTGCTGGTTTTCGTGCTAGCTTTAGGCGTGTCGTTGCTAGTTTGTGCGCCAACAATTAGGTTGTGATGTTGTTGTTTTTGTGCAAATGTTTAGGTTGTAATGTTGTAGTTTTTGTGTCATTTTTTGGCTGTAATGTTGCTGATTTTTATCCCATGTAAATAGCTATGATATTGCTGAATTTTGTGTCATTTTTAGACTGTGATGTTGCTGTTTTTGTGCCATTTTTTGGTCTGAGATGTTGATGGTTTTTGTGCCCAGTAAGTAGCTGCAGTATTGCTAGCTTGTTTTGCCTTTTTAAGCCTTCATGTTGCTGATTTTTATATCATTTTTGGTTTGTAATGTTTCTGTTTTTGTGCTTTTTTTTGGCTGTATAGTTCCTGGTTTCTATGCCAAGTAAATCGCTTTGATGTTGCTGGTTTTGATGCCATTTTTAGGCTTTCATGTTGCTATTTTTGCTCCATTTTTGGTCTGTGATGCTGTTGGTTTTTGTGCTAAGTAAGTAGTTGTGATGTTGTTGGTTATCTTATCTTTTTTAGGCTATCGTGCTACTAGTTTTTGTGCCATTTTTTGTTGGTGGTTTTTGTGTCAAGTAAATAGGTTTTCTTGGTCATTTTTAGGCAATCATGCTACTGATTTTTGTACTATTTTGAGGCTATTGTGTATGTTACTTGCAATTCTTCCCCCGGGCTATGATGCCATAATGGATGGAAGAACCTATGTAGCTTGCAAATTTTTTTTTCCCTCTGGGCTATGGTGCATAGATGGATGAATCTGGGCTATGATGCCTTAATGTGGTTTCCTTTCTAAACTTTTATTTTGTCTTTGTTATGCATTATTTTTGTAAGCCAATGAGCTATTTCATCAAATGAGTATGGGCTTCATTTGTGGGCTATATACTATGAAAACATTGAGCCCATTAGAATAAAAATGTAATAACATCTACAAATGGTTCAAATCGCAATCCGAATATACTAAACCGTAAAACTGCAGTCCGGCTGATTTGGTTTACCTAAGCAAATCCGGCCGATCCAGTCTGTAAAATGATAAATCGTAAAATTCGGTTTGGCCAATACTTAAGCCTCCAGACCGGCCAAACCAGACCGTGTACACCTCTATTTGTTGCTAATCCTACACATATCAATGTTATTTTCAGAACCTACATCCAAAAATATGAATCTTAATTAAATTCTTACAAAGTTTAAAACAAACAACTTGTGATTGAGTTTAGCCAGATTGGTAAGTAGATAGAGTAATGAATTAGCCCAAAATTCAAGAAAAAGAAATAAAACCTATATATACTTGAAGAAAATAAATGATGACATAAAAATCTAAGGATATATTCACAAAATTCTTTAATATGTCAAATGTTTCTAACTTGTTTTAGTAGTCCCAACAAAGCTGAAGTTTTTTCGAAAAAATAGTTTGTAATATATGCAATTTGTTATCCCTTGGAATAGGAGCAAACATGAGATATGAAAATGCTCTTGCAAATGAAGGGAAACATTATGTAATTATATGCCATTAATAAAAAAGTGCAAGAAAATTTTTGTTGAATTTGAGAGGAAAGGTGCATTATCGATCGAACAATTCTAGCTTGCCACTTGACATCTCAAGGTTTTGCTACTTCAAAATGAAATCGATCAAACAAAATTTTATTAGTCAGGCTTTAGAGAAGGGATCTTTTTCCTAAAAAAATTGATTAAATAAAGGTGGACAAATTTAAATTTTTAAGAATATCTGTGAACATATATATATCCCACGGATTTCTGAAATCCAAGTGTTAATTAAAATTAAACCTTCAGATTTCTAAAATCCGAATCCACATATAATATTAAAATAATAATTATATACATTTTGTGGAATTATAGTAAAAAAATCAGAAATGAATAGTACCATTTGGATTTTGAAAATTCGAATTCCAAAAAAGAGAAGGTAAATTGAGGCGCGAAATTTTGGAACTCAAATAAGGAGTCCAGGACCTGGACTCCTTAAATAAACAGTTCCATTTGGATTTACAAAATTTGAATGCCTTAAAGAAAGAGAAAATTGAGGTGCGAAATTTTTGAACTCAAATATAAACAGTTCCATTTAGATTTACAAAATCCGAATGCCTTAAAAAAAAGAGAAAATTGAGGTGCGAAATTTTTGAACTCAAATAAGGAGTACAGGTCCTGGACTCCTTAAATAAACAGTTCCATTCGGATTTACAAAATCTGAATTTATTAAAAGAAGGAGAAAATTTTTTAATCCAAAAAACCGGAATTCCATAATCTGGATACAGATATTCGGATTTTGGAAATCCAAATACTTTTAATTTTGGTTGGTGGAAGTAGGCATCTGCCATAAATTGGAGGACCAAAAATGGAATAAAAAATCTGAAATTGACCGAACTCGGATTTTTGAAATCCGAGCTTAAGGTGATTCGGATTTAGGGAATCCGAATTACTTACAGATTCGGATGTCGGAAATCCGAGTTTAGCGTGCTATAAAAGAGAAAAAAAAATCTGACAGTTCTCATTCGAGAACTAAATTGGATTTTCTGTTTCTGCAGCTCTTGGTTGGCGAATTGGAGTTTTTGATGCAACCTTACCGCTAGATACATGGGAATCTTTAAAAGAGCTTAGATTGCAAAACATGTTATTTAGTTTAGTTTTGTGTTATTTTGATTGTTAGAATGGTGTATGAAAGATTAGGGTTTTTGTTTGTTGGTAGTTTGGATGTTTTAGATGTTGATTTTGAGGTTAGAGATGATAAATCATAGTTGTTCATGAGATATGGAAGTTGATTTATAAGTATTTTAAGATTTTATAGGTTTTTTGAATTATGAATGGATTATATATGGTGTATTTGTTGATTTTGTTATTAAGAAATGAATAGATATTGATGTTTTTTTAAACTGTTATCAATGGCATGTAATGTATCATACATGCTTAATTTGTATCATACAAGCAAGTATGTGATAGAGAATGGTAGCATCAACACTTTTTCGAATATGCCGAATGATGGTTTGTTTGTTGAGGAAAGGTTGTCATATGATGAATTGATTAGTAAGATTTGTATAACACTTGGTTGGGATCCAGCACACGTGAAACTCCACCTTTCTGTGATTTTCGATAGTCCCGGTGGTAGGCGTGTAGTGAAGATCAAGAATGATTCGCATGTAGAGTTCATGAACCGTGTAGCTCCAATGTCATGTTTGGATTTATACATAGATTTGGAAGATATCACTCACGAAGAAAGAGAAGCGAGTTTGGAAAACAACGTGTCATTTGGTGGTTTTCCAAGGGGAGAACGTGCTAGTACTTCTCGAAACCGTAATGAAGAGGAGACACCTTTATTTGCACAAGATGACTACATGGAAGAGTCGGATCCCGACTACATAGCTCCAAGCGAAAGCGAAGAAGACCGTGATGTCTCTACAGAGAGTGATTTTGAAGAAAGTGATGATGAATTATTGAAAAATGAGGAAAGGGATCTTAATCCATTGTCCCGACGCCATGTATATAGTAAGATGGGGAAATGGGATGCCTCGTATGTGGACAAAGATGAGTTTGCTCTTAAGATGTGAGATGAGACGCCCGAAGGAATGGACATTGGTGTTTGTTTCAAATCCCAATCAGAAGCAAAGCATGTTGTGAAATTATGGAATATCCATCATAAAAGAGAATATACGGTCGCCGCGAGTAGTCCAAAGACGTGGGTTGTACGGTGCAGAACATTAAATGTGGAAAGTGAGGATGGTTAACCACCATGTGAGTGGAAGATGCGTGTGTCTTTGAAAGATCACGGCCTTCATGAAATTGTGAGGTGGCATGATGTACATAATTGCATGACTCCCATGAACGATAATGACAATCAGTGTGTGGACGTGTCTTTGATTGCTAGGCTCATTAGGAGAAAGGTTGAGGACAACGTAGATTATACGATGGCCTCGGCACAGAAAGATGTGAAGACCTTATTGAAAGTAGATGTACGATACAAAAGCGTGTGGCATGGGAGGAGGAAAGCCATAGAAGCGGTCTATGGTGATTGGACCTCGAATTTCGAAAAACTTCCTAGGTAAATATCAACTTTTATCCGTATTTTTATGTGCATTATTTTTAGTTTTTTTTTTGTTAAATGTATTGAAATATTTTAACTATGACTGGTTTGTTGTGTAGGTATATCGCGGTGCTTAAGTTTACTAATCTTGAGACTGTAGTAGAGTGGGAATGGAAGGAGGGACAAGATGGTTGGAACAGGGGAAATAGGACATTTAAATACGTCTTCTGGTCATTTGCACCAGTGGCTGCGACGTTTCTTGAATGTCCACAGGTCATTTGTATCGATAGAACCTTCTTGCGTGGTGGATACAAGGGTAACTTGCTTGTTGCAGTGGTCTATACAGCAAAAAAACACATTTTACCAGTTGCATTTGCGATTGTAGATGAAGAGACAGTAGATAGTTGGACATTTTTTATGAGGAATTTGAGGTTGTGGGTTGTGCAAGATAGAATCATAAGTGTGATATCCGATCGGAATGTATGGTTGTTGAGCGCAATGTCACAGATAGATGAATGGCGTGATTTAGGAAACGGTAGCCACTTTCTTTGCCTCCGCCACATTCGCAGTAATCTTGTGTCATGATATAATAGCAGAAAGGTGAAGCGGTTATGTTGGAAGATGGGCACGACGCATTCAAGAGTGAAATACAACCGTATGAGGGCAGAGCTTATTGAATTCAAACCTGCTATATGGGAGTATCTTCGAGGGATTGGAAGAAGTAACTGGGCTCAATTGAAAGCCGGTCTTCGCCGTTGGGGGATAGCGACAACCAACATTTCTGAGAGTTACAATAATGCGTTGAAAGGGATCCAGTTTTTACCAATTAGAGCCTTGATCGATGCAACATTTCGCAAAACGGTGAAATTCTACAAAAAAGAATAATTGTGTGCGAGAAATTGTATGACACCGATCCCTCCTGAGTTATGGAAAAAATATGAGGAAATGAACGACAAAGCAGCCAGTTTTGATGCCACCCCTTTCGATGGTGATGATGCTAGGTGGCGGGTTGTTACTGCTACACGGCTAAGTGGCAGGGGTGAGTCTTTGCATATGGTGAACTACGATGAACATAGGTGTTCGTGCATGAAGTGGCAAGAGTACCGGATGCCTTGTACGCATGCACTCCAAGTTTGCCAGAAAAAAAAGGGATCGGCCTATTGATCTATAACATAGTGTGTGGCGCCTTCCAGCATGGCGCAGACAATTTGATTACACGGGTTTTGTTCCGATTCCCGATAACAATGGCCGACGGTCAATTGGAATATTCTGAATTATGAGCATCTTGTTTTGAATATGGGACCCGGACAGCGACAAAAAAGGAGACATAGAATGCAAATGGATTACATGGGACGCCAGAACCGGGGGGAATGTTGGAGATGCAGACAACAAGGTCACTAATATTGCATTTTATTAACAGTTTCATGTTTCCTACTAAGACTCAAAATACTGTCAATCTGCAGTTTTTGACCCAGGTTAAGGATTTGGAGCAGTGTAGTCGATACAGTTGGGGATCGGCCCTGCTGGCTGGTTTGTACTCTGGCCTGTGCGAGGCATCCCAGTACATCATGTACGACATCACTGGTTGTCTATATTTGTTACACGTACGTATTAGTTTTCAATAGGTGTTTTAATTGTTTTTGTTTTCGACGTTATAATTTAAAGTGTTAACATTATTATTGAAATTTAATAGGTATGGGCGTATGAGCGGATTGAGAGAATCCGCCACACAGAAAAGGAGTAGATTATATACTTGATGAGACTGCTCCATTAGCTCAGCGTTACGTATTTTCATTTCAAAATAACTCAATATTTATTTGTATTTGTTTCTTATCCATCTTTTTTACTAATTCAAATGTAACCCCTTCGTGTTTGTTCATTAAGGTGGGAATGTAGGTACACCTACGGAGACCTCCCGAGGTGCAGCTTGCCACCTTTTAGAGATTATTAACAAGCCTGCGTATTGAAGATGTAAGTACTTAATTTGGTATTTATATTTATTTTGAATTTCTTTTTCTTCCGGTTATACCATTTAAGTAAATTCTTTTCGTGCAGTTTTGGTGGCAACCATATGCAAAGGTCCTTGATAGACTCCCTGATTTCTGTAAACAAGGCCAAGCCATTTGAACGACCAGGTGTTGGATGTTCTGTTGGGCAATTAGGGAACCCCACGAGTCGGGCAGAGTTGTGAGAGAATTTGGACACATACAGGGTGTTCCTAGTCGCCCTATGATTAAAGATAACGCAACATTTCTTCTCGATCACGCCCACAGTATGTCTGAGTATCATAGCAACAATTGGGTGGATCACCATTCCACAGTACGTCCTCACTGGAGAAAGAGAGAAAAGTACGTTCTACAAGATTTGGAGGTCGGATACCCTGGCCAAGTATATGAGGGGTACTATGAATGGTTCATGATGAACATTGTCAAGCTCATATCCAATCCCAAAAATTATGAACCTAAAGGATAAGAGACTTCTTCAAGCTGAGTGAAATTATATGTGAGTTCATTCTATATTTTTGGTTTCTTATTTCTTATATTTTTCTTTTTTCTTTATTTTTTTGGTATTTTACTCTCTTAATTAATGTTCCAATTTCTTTTCACGATGAAGTATTGAACAACATTCGCGTGAGTTCCAAGCTGTTTAGAGATAAACGAGATGATAACAATCTCCTAGACGATGAACTCGAGGAGCATTTGAACAAAATCATCGATCAAGCACATGTTGCTTTAACCCTGGGGGCAAATGATGAGATTGACGTGGACGATACCCAAATCCTAGTTGATGAAGAACCATCTATGCCCTCACAACCTCCGCCGGGTAAAAAAGCGAAACCGTAGTCGAGAGACAAGATTGGAGGAGGAAGAAAGAGAAAGATGGTGATCCCCCCCTCAGACATCGCAAGAACAAAATGAGGGTCAACAACGAGATGGCGAGGCGGCTTCTTCTAGAGGCTCGCACATCCTGGTCCAGACTAAATTTGAAGACATTGGTGGACCCGAGACTCAATTCGGTGAAGAGTCGCAACTACAACCGCAACCACAACCGGGAGTCCTATTTCTCACCATGGGAGAGTCCTAATCCCAACCCCAACCGCGTCAACAACAGGGTTCAATACTCACGTATCTTCGGAGGGAAGACAGGAACCGGCAGGGGCCAAATAAATACACTCCGGATGCGCCTAAGAAAGGAAAAGGGAAAAAATGAGCCCTTTAATGTATTTTTACATTTAAAGTAGTTTTTTGATTCATTTTGGATTGAAACTTGTTATGTTTCATTGTTAATCGAATGACGTTTATTGTTTTGTTGCTATTAGATTTCTGTTTTTCTATGTTTCATTGTTGTTGGTGCTGTAAACAGGTTTTGGACTAGTTAAAACCAGTCCAATTTTTTTTTTTTCAATTCTGACAAATCCTTTCATTTTTTACAGGACTCGGCTTTCGCAAATCCGAATTGGTAGCTAACTGGGAGTTCCCAGTTTTCAGAAATAGAGCATATTCGGATTTCAGAAATCCGACTGTATCCAACTTCGGATTTCACGAATCCGTATTTAGCCGAAGAAGTGTTCCGGATCTTCAAAATCTGTATTTGTCTGATTCGGATTCCAGTAATCCGAATTTAGCTAAAATTAATTTTCCAACACTTGTATTTTTTTTTCTTTCTGAAAATTAATATTTTATTATCATATTCGGATTTGGAAAATCCGTAGTATCATTAATTACACTAATTTCTGTTATAATCTTAAT
The DNA here is from genome assembly GCA_949775105.1 of Oldenlandia corymbosa var. corymbosa. NCBI lineage: Eukaryota > Viridiplantae > Streptophyta > Magnoliopsida > Gentianales > Rubiaceae > Oldenlandia > Oldenlandia corymbosa. Next base: position 9,289,327 of record OX459124.1, read on the forward strand.
GTCATATTTACATTATACAAACTCGGATTTCGATAATCCGAATTCTATAGGATTCAGATTTTGAAAATCTGAGTGCAACCCTGATTCAGATTTCAGAAATCCGTGATATATAGTTTTGTCCACAAAGTTTCGAAAAGGTTTATTTTTGTCCAGGTCCTTAATGTGCAAGTATATTTAAGGAAAAAACTCTTAGAGAGGGAAGGGGAAAAGGTTATAGAGCTTTCTGTCTCCTTGGCTTAATTAGCTTTTAATATTGAAACATAAGGTTAATGCAAAACGGGAGATGAAAAGATCATAACTGAAGAAATTAAGAGAATTGAAAACAATGGTGGGGGATGATTAGTAAATTGAAATGAAAAAAATTTGTTTAAAATAACAATGGAGGAAGATGAGGCAAGCGAAATTTGTAAATGATAAACGGAGAACTAAAATGGAGAACTAAACTCTCTTTTTATATATATATATATTAATATTTATCCTGCACGTTGTGTGGGTTATTCAAGATATATATGAGTTTGGTGACATAACAATTGTATGACATTTCTGACGGAGTGATATATGTAAAAAATTAATATTAATGATATAAATTGCAGCTGTGTAATTTGTTTTTTTATTTTAAATACATTTGAAATAATTTTCAATATTTGAAATCATTATATGTAACTTATTATCCATTTTTTTTATTTTATTCATTTATGGCTTTATATCTTTTAAAAGATTTTTTATAATGATCTCTCTAAATATTTTTACCCATATCATATCTTTTAAACTCCCACTCTAACAAAAAAATTTCTCATTATTTCTTTTCATAAGTTTATTTTTATTTTTCAGCAATCTATATACTTTTTGTAATCCTTCTTTAGTAAGTTTTTCATATATTTTTCTTACAACATAATTATTTTTTTATTGGTTGCAGAGTGTTCACCTTTTTTCCCTAAATTTGATTATCTCGCTTTACAATTTCATTTATTGAAAAAATTGAAATAATTATTTTATTTTTCACTATTATCTCGGTTTCTTTTATCACATTTTCTTATTCTCTACATAATTTTAACCTCCATATAATTAATTTCAATTTCTCAATATACTTTTCTTCTACTGATTGTCTTTCACAAAGACCTTTATTCTTTTTCCATTTTAAAAAGCTTTTTCCCTATTGATCTCTACGTTTTGTTTTATCATCATACGTTAAATTTTTCTATCATTATATCATATAAAAGAAATATAATGAATCATCTAATTGATTTTTTTTTATAGTTTTCTATGGATTATCAATTTTCATCAAGGTTAGAAGCTATATCGATAAAAAATCGCATACCACACTTGAATTCTAAGATGAAATATTTAGCACCAATATAGAATATTAATTTCTTAAATATGATGAACTCATTTTAATTTTGGGCAACTAAAAATATGCATCTTACTACATTTTTTTATCTGGACATGTTAAGTGATAGATTAATTTAAATACTAATTTCTTATAATTTTTTTAAAATAATATCTTATATGATAATAATGATATTAAATTATATTTAAATTTAGTACATATTCTTCCACACATTTAGTTCCGTTATACGGTGATTGTTTTATTATCATAGTAACTTTTAGTATTAATATATTATACTATTCCCTGCACGAAGCCTCTAATTAGTATAAAAGAATAGCTATTTAATATTATTATATTTATGAAGCCTTGCAATGATATTTCGACTCCACAAGTTTGGGTGAAGTTATGTGTGATTCATAGTTGGGGGAATTCCATTAAATATAATTAAAAAATAATATTAATGATATGATCCAATTAATAAACTTAATGATATTAATTAGAGTGAACCTCAATACAAGTCATCAATCTTTAATATATTTTCACTCTAGATCATCAATTAAATTTATTTGTAGCACAGATTACCTTACTAAAGTTTTAATCCATTTCAGACCATTCTGTTAATTTTGGCCGTTAAATAGTGATGGAAATCCATTTTTCACATGCTTTTGGGTTCAGGGGTATTTTTGTCATTTTATTATTATTTTTTTAATTTTTTAAATCTTTAATTTTTATTTTTTTTTTACAATTCTTCTTCTTATACTTCCTAACTTGTATACACTTGTAGTACAATTCTAAATTTTAAAAATTATTTAAACAAAAAAAAATAAAAGAATTAGCTAACAAGTTATTTCTTCTAGGTTATTTAATTTTTTTCAACTCGATTGAATTATTTAACTATTAATTTTCGCGTTTCTTATTCCTTTTTTGTAATGTAGAAGTTAAGATACAAATGAAAAATAAATTCGTTTTTGAAAATTAATTTTTTATTTGTATATTAACTTGTAGATTATTAAAAAAAATGAATAAGAAACATGAAAATTAATAATTAAATAATTCAATCAAGTTGAAAAAAATTAAATAATCTAGAAAAAACAACTTGTCTTAGCTAATTATTTTAATTTTTATTTTTTAAAAAAATGGTAAATTATTTATTTTCATGTTTACTTTAACTCGAATTTTTCTTCTTCATTTCTCAATTTTTTTAAAAAAAAAAATTATAATCTAGAAGTTAAAATACAAAAGGAAAATAAATTTTTTAAATTTAGAATTATACTACCAGTGTATACAAGTTATGAAGTATAAAAAGAAGAATTGTAAAAAAAAATTTTAAAAAGATTAAAAAATACAAATAAAATAATAAAATGACAAAAATACCCCTGAACCCAAAAGCATATGAAAAATGGATTTCCGTCACTATTTAACAGCCAAAATTAACAGAATGATCTGAAATGGATTAAAACTTTAGTAAGGTAACCTGTGTTACAAATAAATTTAATTGATGACCTAGAATGAAAATATATTAAAGGTTGATGACTTGTTTTGAGGTTCACTCTAATTAATAATAATTTAACACGTTTAAAAAACGTGTATGCAAAGTTAGATGTTAAATGTGCAAATTGTTATCCTTTCGGTTGGAAAATTATATCTTGTTTTTACACGTTATTTTTTATTGCTTTTGCTTTCTTTTTTGAGGTAAAAAAAAAAATTAAATTGGGTAAATTGATTATTTATAGATTTTACTGATTTATAAATAAAAAATTATCATTAAATGATAGAGTGATGTGGTTGCAACATATGGACTTGGTTATCTAAATTTTTGACACGTAGATTACCATGTCTAATTTTACGCCATGTGTCCGATTGAAAACTCCCCTTTAATATATATATAGAGATATTAGATAGATTATTAGATTAGGTTAGGTAAAAATTAAAAAAAAAAACTATTAAAAAAAAAACAGATACCAATCAAAACACAAGAGAACAAATAACTTGTAAGTTGTAACATGGAAAAAATATCGTTCCTACCGAAAGTTTTGCCCTCAGCGTCAATCATACCTAATAGGTTTTCGGTTAGCCAACTTTACTCTAATGTTTGAAAATTTCGCCAATTTCGTCCAATCGGCCCATTTTCTATCCAAATTAACAGATCTATGTTAGTTTATTAATAAAATAATAATTTTAATTATAAAACACCCCAATAATTTTTAAAATTTTAAAAATAATCTCTAAAATATATAAAAAATAACAAAACAATCCCTTTTCACTTTTTTATTTTATTTTTCTCTATTTTGTTCCATTTCTCTCAACTACTTTTAATCACCATAAAAGTCTATTATATGAGTTTTTAAAAAATATTTATTTATTTTCAAACTCTACCGTAAAATTAATCTTTGTATAGTTGTAACCATGATTGTTTTATATAAGTATGTTAATTTTTTTCATAATATAGTTTAGCTATAAAGACACTATTTTTCTGATTTATTTTATTTTTCCTAACATAAAGATTAAAAAAAATTTAAATGAAACTAATATTCCGCATAAAAATAAAATATTAGCTCAAATAAAAAAATATTAATATATTTTAGTATGTTATAATTTAACTTAAGAGACCATAACTTGCATTAATATAATTCATAAAAAAAATAATTAAGACACTATTTTTCTGATTTATTTTATTTTTTCCTAACATAAAGATTAAAAAAAATTTAAACGAAACTAATATTCCGCATAAAAATAAAATATTAGCTCAAATAAAAATATATTAATATATTTTAGTGTATTATAATTTAACTTAAGAGACTATAACTAGCATTAATATAATTCATAAAAAATAAATAAAATATAAAATAATTAAGACACTATTTTTTTATTTATTTTATTCTTCCTAACATAAAGATTAAAAAAATTTACATGAAACTAATATTCCACATAAAAATAAAATATTAGCTCAAATAAAAAAAAATATTAGTATATTTTAGCGTATTACAATTTAACTCAAGAGACTATAACTTGCATTAATATAAAATAAAAAAATAAATAAAATATAAAATAATTAAAACCTTAAAAAAAATCCTCCAAACATAAGTATTCCTTCTTGAATCCAAAACCTATTTCCGTCACAACAACTTATTACCATATTGTGACCTCCATTCATTTATGTTAAACTAAAATTATATAGAATAAGCTAGTAAGACTTCCTCTATAGTTAGATATATTAACATCTCGAATAATTATTACAAAATGTTAAATCCTCGCATTGATAAATATAAACATATTTTTTTATAAATTATAATATGCCATGTAGTCTCTCTAGTTAAATTGTAATACGCTAAACTATACTAATATATTATTTTTTATTTGAGCTAATATTTTATTTTTATGTGTAATATTAGTTTCATTTAAATATTTTTAATCTTTATGTTAGGAGGAATAAAATAAATCATAAAAATAGTGTCTTTATTGCTAAATTATATTATTAAAAAGATTAAAATGCTTATATAAATACAATCATGTGTTACAACTATACAAAGATTAATTTTTACGGTAGAGTTTAAAAATAAATAAATATTTTTTTTTAAAACTCACATAATATACTTTTATGGTCATTAAAAGTAGTTGAGAGAAGTGGAACAAAATAGAAAAAATGAAATAAAAAAGTAAAAAGGGACTATTTTGTTATTTTTATATATTTTAGGGGTTATTTTTAAAATTTTTACAAATTACTGGGTATTTTTGTATTTAAATTTATTTATTTTATTAAAAAACTAACGGAAATCCGTTAATTTGGACGGAAAATAGGTCGATTGCACGAAATTGGCGAAAATTTTAAATATTAGGATAAAGTTGGTTAATTAAAAATCTATTGAATATGATTAATGAAGGCAAAGCTTTGAATAGGAATGACATTTCGTTGTAACACTCGTTAGTGGTAGCACTAGTTAAGTTGGCAAACCGTAAGCGACTTTGGTAAAAATAAGATTATCCACAAACATCGAAGTCTACGTGTCCCTCTTCTCCTAAAAGGCTAAAACCTCCAGATTTAACCGCCACTGAGCTAAGTCTGCAACTTCATTCGGCTCCCTCTTCTTCTTCCTCACCATTTTCATACTTCAAAATTCAAATCAGTTTCCTGGCAAAGGGGAAACAAAACCCATGTCCAAATGACCACGATATCGTTATCCTTATCCCCAATTCCCCGCCCTATCTCAATCTCTGTCATTCCCTTTCCAGCCAAACTCCCAAGCCTTCAATCCGCCACCTTCGACCGCCGGCGGCTCCTCCTCCCTCTGACCTCCGTCTTTGCCCGAGCAAAGTCCAAAGAACTCATCCTCGGAAACCCTTCTGTGACGGTGGAAAAGGGCAAGTACAGCTACGACGTCGAGACCCTTATCAACAAGCTCTCTAGTCTTCCTCCCCGTGGTAGCATTGCTCGATGCCTCGACGCCTTCAAGAACAAGCTCTCCCTCTCTGATTTCTCCCTCGTTTTCAAAGAATTCGCCGCCCGCGGCGACTGGCAACGGTCTCTTCGTTTGTTCAAGTATATGCAGCGGCAGCTATGGTGTAAGCCTAATGAACATATTTATACTTTAATGATTGGAATTCTTGGCAGGGAAGGCCTTTTAGAGAAAGCTTACGAAGTGTTTGAAGAAATGCCTGAGCATAATGTTGTTAGGACTGTTTTATCCTACACTTCTATCATTAATGCCTTCGGCCGAAATGGTCAGTATGAAACGTCTCTGAAGTTGCTTAGGGAAATGAAGAAAGAGAGAATCATGCCTAGTATTTTGACTTATAATACCACCATTAATGCTTGTGCCCGTGGCGGGTATGAGTGGGAGGGTCTTCTTGGTTTATTTGCAGAGATGAGACACGAAGGAATTCAACCCGATTTAGTAACATATAATACTTTGTTAAGTGCTTGTGCGAATCGGAAATTGGGGGATGAGGCCGAAATGGTGTTTAGGACGATGAATGAGAGTGGGGTTTTACCGGATATAACTACCTTTAGTTATTTAGTTGAGACATTTGGAAAGTTGGGAAAGTTAGAGAAGGTAACTGAGTTATTGAGAGAAATGGAGGAAGATGGGAATTTGCCCGAGATAACTAGTTATAATGTGTTGTTGGAGGCCTATGCGGATTTAGGGTTGATAAATGAGGCCTTGGGAGTGTTTAGGCAAATGCAGGCAGCTGGTTGCATGCCTAATGCCTCTACTTATAGTATTTTGCTTAACCTATATGGGACTCAAGGGAGGTATGATGAGGTTAGGAATCTGTTTCTTGAAATGAAGGTGAGTAATACAGAACCGGATGCAGCAACGTATAACATACTTATTCAGGTTTTTGGAGAGGGGGGGTATTTTAAGGAGGTGGTGACTTTATTTCATGATATGGTAGAGGAAATTGTAGAGCCAAATATGGAGACATATGAGGGATTAATATATTCTTGCGGGAAAGGGGGCCTTCATGAGGACGCAAGGAGAATTCTGCTCCACATGAATGGTAAAGGAGTGGTTCCTAGCTCGAAAGCATGGACAGGAGTAATTGAAGCCTATGGACAGGCTGGGTTGTATGAGGAGGCTCTTGTTGCATTCAATACAATGAATGAGGTCGGGAGCATTCCAACCGTTGAGGCATATAATTCTTTGCTTCATGCATTTGCCAAAGGAGGACTCTACAAAGAATGTGAAGCAATTACTGCTAGAATGGGAGAGCATGGAGTCCAGCGGAACAGTGATTCGTTTAATGCTGTCATTGAAGGATATAGACAGGGTGGGAAATTTGAGGATGCCATGAAGGCTTATGTTGAAATGGAAAAGGCGAGATGTGACCCTGATGAGTTTACCCTTGAGGCAGTTTTAAGTGTTTACTGCTTTGCAGGTCTCACAGATGAGAGTGAGCAGCAGTTCCAAGAAATTAAGGAGTTGGGTATATTGCCAAGTATAATGTGCTATTGTATGATGCTGGCAGTTTATGCGAGAAGTGCGAGGTACGATTCGATTATAGTTGCTTTTCTTGTCTCTCTGTGGCTTCATATTTGCATAACTATAAGTCTTGTTGCCTCAACAAGCAGCAGGAATTTACTTGTGCTATAGAATATATACTGGTAATATTGTTTCTGTATACTCATAGTAGCTTTTATAAGTGAAGCTAACGCAAATTAGTCACTGCGGCTCATGAAAGAAAAATATAGTTTAGTTTACCGTTAAAAGTTGATGTGGAATTTGAAGTGTTTTTAATGTAGAAATTCTGTGGAGAATATTCAGATAAAGTGCTACAATTTTCAATCCTTTCTGTCTTGTTACAGTGAAAGCCTTTCTTTTGAACTTTATGTGTTACATACTCTGGACTCAGATTTATTTAACTGACTAGCACTCTTTAATGGTTAACGGTTTCGAGTATCTGACGGAAAGTTACTCAAGGAGCTTTGTCTATCAAGTGCATTCTGTAGTATGTTCGATTTAGGTATCATCAATCCTTAGAATACTTTCAAGTGTCTAGTTCATTTCATATTAATTTTAATTAGTCGATTCATTTTCATATGAGAATTCCTTGCTTCAGCAGTTACTTCTTCTGAAAGAATGAATAAATAAAGATGAATAAAATTAAATGAAGTGAAGACAGAGAGGAAGAAGACTAATTGGAGTATTCCTTTCTTTCTTTTCTGGATTAAATGTAATGAGTTCTGCCCTTGTAAGATTATTCAACTGCTTCTGGTCTTATCAAAAGATTTGTTCTTCAACATAAAGAATAGGCAACACAAGTTGTGGAAACTTATGGTTCCTATGGGATTTGGTGCACGCATTCAACCTTTTCTATGGTTGGGTTACATATTTCAGGGCTAATCAAGTTGTGACCAATTTTGTGAACTTGTACTTGATTTACGATGTCTTAGGTTTGGCATGTTGGCTTCTTTGCAGATGGGACAAAGCCTATGAATTGCTGAATGAGATGCTTTCGACTAAAGCATCCAATGTTCATCAAGTTATTGGGCAGATGATCAAGGGTGACTTTGATGATGAAAACAACTGGCAGATGGTAGAGTACGTTTTCGACAAACTGAGCTCTGAAGGTTGTAGTTTGGGGATGAGATTCTACAATACACTTCTTGAAGCACTTTGGTGGCTTGGCCAGAAGGAAAGGGCAGCAAGAGTACTGGATGAAGCAACAAAGAGGGGAATCTTTCCTGGGTTATTTCGTTTGAACAAACTTGTTTGGTCTGTGGATGTGCACAGGTGGTTTTCTATTTCCAGACTCCAAAAGATGCTATTTTCTGTTAAGGAATTTTCTTATAGTTATAAGAATAACATATGTTCAATTTTTGCTTCTCATCCACTCTTGTTTTTCATGAATTTCTACCATTTTAGGATGTGGCCTGGTGGTGCTTGTACTGCAGTTTCCGTATGGCTGAAGAAGATGCAAGAAATATCCTGTAATGAAGAGGAGCTTCCGCATCTTGCAACAGTTGTCTTGGTGTAGGTGTTTCTTTTCCTTCTACAACCAGAGTGACCTTGTGTACTTAATGTTTGCATGCATAATGTTCCATGTACTTTTGTCACTGCTAAAGATACCAGAAGTAGCTACATAGAGATTGAGTAAAGGACATAGCAATTTAACCTTGGAACAAAAAGGAAAATCTAGCATAGATTGTGCAATTTTTCCTTCTTTTTTTTCTCATCTGACGTTGAAAGCCTTGTGTCCTTTTTATGTTTCAGAAGAGGACAGTTGGAAAGTAGCTCAATAGCACAAGATTTCCCTGTTGCAAAAGCTGCGGATTCCTTGCTAAGGGATACTGTTTCATCGACCTTTGGTTTCCCTGGATGGAATAACGGGAGGATAGTCTGCCAAAAATCTCAGCTTAAGCGCATCCTATTTACCAGAGAAACATCCTCTGAAGGAACTGAAAGTGATTTTACAATTAATCTGAGTAACTCTCCTTTTCCTTTCGTGGAAACAAAAACATCCAGGAATGAAGTCAAGAGAAGGCAACAAGATAGTGCTGATAACGAGGCAGGCATTAGAAAGAGAATGGAACTCACTGCCAGTTCCATTTAAACAGATAAGGGTATACCTAGATCAGTTTTTGGTCCAATATTTGTGTGGGAAAGAACTGAAGTGAATGATTGTTGAATCAAGAACGCCTCTACAATGATTGTTGAGCTAAGATCTGCACTAAACCGTGCATGGGGAGTTCAAGTGAAGATCCTGAGCTAGCTGAATACGTTGAATAGGATGTAGAATTCTCTGAATCTCGTGAAGTTCAGCGTGATAGTTCAATAGATTGTGTTGCCACCCTTTTTTTGTTCTTGGCTTAGAAACAGGAGGCGAGGCAGACATTGACAGCAGTCAGATAAAATCCTTGTCCTGATTGGTTCATGTCTCTCACTTTCTCTTCCACTCTCTGTATCCTGGTGCTAAAGATTTGATGCATCTCATTCCCGAGGTGAGCAAAGGTCCTATAAGTTACAGTTTGGGTAAAGTTAGATTTATCTTAAAAATTCTTTGTTTCTAACCTAGGAAGTTTTGAATTTTTGTAACTTAAAAGATGACTATAGATTGAAAACTCCCGAAATTTGCTAAAACATACATGATGGACCATACACTGTTTCAGTCTACTTGTCATGAATAGATAGTCTCTGATGTCGCGGAAGCTCTTGTTCGACTTTTCTTAATTTTTATCCAACCAAAGTGTGTTTAGGCAGTCAATCAGTCATCATTGTGGGGAAATGGAATGCTGTCTATTCTTCTTCTTTTTTTTTTTAATTCTCATATGGAGAAATTATTTATATACTTGATATAATCAAATCATTGTTGTACCTAATAAAAGAAATATTGTAAAGATGGGAGAAACATCTTTAAAGATGAAAAGAGATGATCTTCTTCAGACTTTGCCTTTTAGTCTTTTACCACTTTTCAGGTGAAACTTCTCACATAAAAATGCATTAGATGAGCTAAAAAGGAAGATCAAAAGAGATGGAAAGTGCATCAGTGGACCATCCTCATTCCTATATGCCATTAATATCTGGGCTTTTTCAATTCATGTTTTGGAGAAGAACTAGTTGTAAATTCAGTATTCAGTGCACTATGTCAATAAACTGAAGGCTGAAGCCCACTTTCGTTCTTTGTAGCATTATGCATGTCACCTTAAAATTGTACTCCTACAATTTACTAATGCACGGGAGGAAAAATTTCGTATGTGAGGGAAAGTTTCACTGTCGAGTCCAAATCAGAACTAGAAGAAAAGGAGATGCTGGAACAGCGTAGTTCTTGGTTGAGCATTAAACTTTATGGGATTATTCGGTTTTTTTCCCCACTTTAGTAATTAATCCATCCATTACTTTGAGATGTTACTAAATAAGTTACAGCTTGATGGAGTGAGATTTACTTTAGAGCTGAGACATGAAAGTTTTGTCACTCTAGATTAGGCCTTGTTCTTTTATAAATGATGATTAAGACAAAACATATTCGTCAGTAAACTGAATTAAGACTTGAGTTTTAGAATTTTGTGCTTCGTTTGAGCTTTGAAACCTGAAAGTATTAATTCGATAACCAGATCAATATATATAAGAACTTCCCCTGCAACATTGACAGCCATACTCGAACACTGACAAGCAAAATTTGAAGGAAAGCACACAGATAAATGCAACTAGCCCTATCCTGCAAAATAAGAGCTTGTTGGATTATCAGAATCCGAAATGAAAATTGTACTGGCATGATATAGTTAGATGGTACTTAGATGATAAATTCTGAAAGAACATCAGATATAGTTAGATCATGAGTGTTAATTGTTCCCCCTTTTGCCGATCCGGTCTCTGTAAAATGAAGATTTAAACCATTTACATTTTTTGTCTATAATGGGTATTTCCTCTATACATTCATACTTTCATACATTACATTGGTGGTGTTGACAAGATCATACGCGCAGAACCTATAATTTTTAACGATCATTATTTTTTCTTTACAAGCTTAGTTCTATCTCATACTACCTAGCTAGGTGGTGATAGTAATAGTTTTTAAAGTCTTATTGATGATAAACAAATTTTAAAATGTATCCAACAAATAAATCCCATATAAATTATACTATATATGCTCGTTCAACAATGAGACCGAAAAAAGAGATCAGAAAATTCTCTATACAATTAAGATATTAGAATACTATTCCCGACTTTATACCTCTTTCTAAGTTGGACACATTTTAGCAAAATAATTAAATTCACTTCTGAAAAAAAAAAAATAAAAACCCTCCCATTGTCAACTCAAGAGCAGGAATGTGTGTGTGTGTGTGGGTGGGGTAATAACGCCGGAGAAGTGAAGCCTTTAGCTAACTCACATTTCTATGTTGCGGCGTGTGACCTACACGACTTTCTTGATCGATCAATCCAATAGTTTTTCAAAGACTAAATTCTGAAAATGGTGTTTTACATGCCAAAGCCAAATGCACATTTTGATTTTCTAGATTAATATTTAGTTAAAATGGTCTTTTACATTTTGTTTGTAACTTTTTTGGTCTTATGACACTATTTTACGACGTTGACCATATTTTGGTTGAAGTCAACAGCGGTATTTACGGAATAAAAAATATTTATTTTCTAAAAAATTATTATTGAATAAAATACTATTAAATTAATAAAAATTGAAATTTTATAAATTATTTTTTAAAAAATAAATTTAATTTTGTAAAAATACTTGTCAGCCTTTTTAATCCTCCAAATCCGGATCTCACTTTATTACTAAATTAACAAAATATTAATTTAAAAAATTCCAAAATTAATATATCTTTTTGACAGACTAATTTGTGAAATTGTAAACAAGTTCATAGTTTAATATTTTTTTATATAATATTTTATTAGAAATAATTCTAATTCTTGTACAATTGTAAACAATTTCAGAATTTATTATTTTTTAAAGTACATAAATTTTTGAATTTTTCAAAATAATAATTTTCATTTGGAGTTTTTTTTATGAATTTAATGTTATTTTAATATTTAGATTATTAGTTTATTCATACAACAAAACCTCTATAATATCCTCATATATGTATATCAATAATCTCTATTAAATAGTAATTTTTTTAGTCCGAAATTGGGACAAGCAAAATATGAAGAAACTCAAGATGATTTTTTAAAGGAATCCACTATGTGAATATAATTACCTATAATTTTGTAAATTAAAAAATCAAAAACAAAAAATTATATTTGAATATATTCTTAAATTTAAATTTAATTATTTTTTATACCATAGATTGTCACAAAATTAACACTTTTACTATATCCCAAGCCCACCAAATTTAAAATAATATAATAAATTTTATAACAAGAAGATACAAATCTTTTTATTAATATGTATTTTATTTTAAAAATTTAACTTTTCTGAATTTTTCATTAAATTATATTTATTTGAATTTTTATTTATTTTTATAATATAATTATTTTAATATTCAAATTAATATTTAATATTCATTCTATTGATTTTAAAAAAATTCATAAATTTATGTACTATACAAAAAAGACTAAATTCTAAGTTGTTTACAAATGTACAAGATTTAGAATTATTTTAATAATATATTAATCTATGAAATTTGAATATAATTTCAGAAATTAGTCTTTTTGGTGCAAATGTCAGCATGAATCATACATCATGAACAACCCAACCTAAAAAACAAAACATTTACAGCTTTTTTGGTGCAACGTTGTTTTACACCGCCGAAAAGTGTTAGTTATTGGTTAGATCATGATGTTGTGGGTGTTTCTTATCTTGGTAGTGTTTTAATTTCTTGCAATTAGAGCAATCACAAAGGAGGGTATAGTATCTGATACTACACTTATTTTTTACAATTCAACTAATGTGAAGAGTTGAGGGCCGCTGAGTGGGATAGTGCAAGCAAACCACAATTTTTTGTCCACTTTTATGACATATGTCCCCTTATTATTAGTGATCCACTACAGAAGTTTAAAACACAAAAAGTAAAAAGAATTGAAAAAAAAAGTGTAGGACCCAAAAAAACTGTGCAACCATTGTAAAAAAAAAAAAAATCAAAGTGGAGCGTTGAATAATATGATGTGGCGCTGAAAAATTCAGTCAAAATAGGTTAGGGCCTGTTTAATACATATTTATGTCTAATTCTGAATGTTTATTACTGAATTACAAATGTTGAATTCATTATGGAGTTAAGCAATAAGCATCAAGCAAACTTTTATTACTTATATTTTGTGCTGCAGTTTCAATACCACTTAATTCATTAAGAGGTTCCGTTTTTTATTACCAAACATGCTGAAGTCAAAAAGTGTTTAATGAAATAATTTTAAGCAATAATTGGCGTTATCAAATAAGCCCTAAACTAAAGAAGCACCAATTCGACATTTTGAGGCAGCAATCCAATAAGTTGTATCTTGGCAGTAGCACGTTTTTCACATACTGCATCCATTTCCAAATTATCAACAGGAAGACCTTTCGGCGACAAATCACGAGGATCAATAACTAATCTCTCAAAGGAAACCCCATTTTCTACAAAATACTTAATAAACTCAATTTCGGTTCTACATCCAGAGTACCCCAGAACTCTACAACTTTCAAATGCTTAAGGGGAATTTTCGATATTCCTTCCATAGGTTCTAGGGCATATATCGTTATGGTCACCCCAGGGAGAGGAAAACCAAGACTCATCCACATCATCGGACCACTGAGTCTTCATCACAAACTTCTCCAAGTTGGGAGATGCATTTACTAGAGAAATAAAATCAATCAGGCTCACGTCCTTTCTTGGATACGAGACAAAAAGAGTTAATTGCTTCAGCTGAGGAAGTACTACATTTAAATCTTGAACCATTGGTATTCTGGTAGTTTAATATTTTTAAGGTAAGAATCTTTAATCTCGAAATGCAGCAAGAAAACCAGGAAGACCATAGTATTATTTTCCTACAAGAAAGTAGGTCTAGTATTATTTGTACCAAAAAAAAAAAAAAAAAGAAGAAGAAGAAGAAAATAGTGCCAGCAACAGTTTTATTCATACATAATTAATTATGTCCTTTCTTTGATGCATACTGTATATTGCAATTTATTTTGCTTCTCTCTTTCACTTTTTTCGTACCCAACAACCATGGAGTCCATAAGGAAGACCATAAAAAGGAATTTCGCACTAGCGATTTCTTAAAAGTGGATCCATCCAGAACCAAGGCATATCTATTTTTGCCACTAATTATAGAGATTATTACCGCTCCTCTTAATATACGAAACTAAAGTAGGTTATTTCATTTGGGAAAATGTTCAACCTTTGTACTTTGTTTTTTATGCCAAAATAATTATTTTATTTGTTTATGTGACAATTATTTTGAAAACCATGAAGTAGACATAATAACAATTTAATGAGAAGATGATTAATCTACAACGTACCATGATCTTCTGTTGCAGCCCCAGGCCGAGGCACGAAGAACGGTTCAGACGGTATGGAACCTTCGTCAATCGTCATGCTAATTTTTTTACCTTTTTCTCCAATAGGGAAATCTATAAAAGAAAATAACTACCCCTGATGATTAATTTACTTGGTTTTTTGTTTTGATTATGAACCACAAAAAAATAAGAGGCGCAATCGAAAATCCACGATACTACATCAATAAGCCGCTTGATTGTTATCTTAGACAAAATGTTCTTTTCCTTACAGGAATAAAAAAAAATTAAAATAAATAATACCTCTTCTGTCCAAATAATAATAATAATCCACTTTGAGTTTGGACATTTGTACTAAGTTTATCACAAATTTAAAAATTCAAGTTGAATTTTTTTTTTTTTGGCACGGACAGTGAAAAATAAAAAATAAAAAACCTTTTTAAAGTCTTGAGTAGGGTGCTGCTTCTTCTTCTTTTAGCCGGCTTCTTCCTCGTCGGAATCATTGGCTATCTGGGTTAAAGAGATACTACGTCACCGACGTCATCCTTGGCTCCTTCAACCTAGGTTTGATGTTGCAAAGAGAAGGAATATATGAATTAGGAAGCTAAAGAGACGATATCTTCTATGTTTAAAATTGAAACATGCATTGATGTAGTTAATTTAGGGATTTGATTTTAATAGTAGGATATGATTTAATCTGAAACAATTTCGTTGTGGACACCATTTTAAAGGGAGTTTTTTTTTTTGTTGGACGCGATGATGGAGGCTGAAATTGTAGAGCAGTTATTATGTTGGTGTCACGTATCAAAAAAAAGATTTTGTAATGAAAATCTATTTTAGAGAGAAAATTTTCATTAAGATTTTATCACATCAGCAACATTAATTAAATAATCTATATATATTAATAGACGATAAAATATGCTCATTTGGCATCAAACTAGAAACCTAATAATTGAGTTGGTAGTAAAAAACTAGTGGGTGATCTGCACGTTGTGCGGGTTGTAAAATTTTTCAAGTATTATTTGTGTAAAATAAAGATTATCAAAATAAAAAGTAATTGCGTTAAAAGATATATTTATATATACTCGCTTAGATCTAAAAAAATACCCAAAATTTCCCACAAAAATACAGTATAAGCTAAACTTCTCAACTAGTAGTCGAACATTTATACAGTAATTTTAATCTTTACATTTGAATTTTTTACTATTATTTTTCACATCAGAAAATTTGTAAGATGAATATTTTTCGTTGTCTATTTTATCTTTATATATGAGAAAACTAAATATATAGAATAAAATGTAAAGAAAAATAAATAAAATAAATTCTCTTAATAGATGGTAGTTAGATGATAAATTCTGAAAGAACATCAAGAACAGCACAGAAACAAAAAAAAAACACTATACTTGGAACGGATATACGTAATGTAAGACGTTGGATGAAAAATAAATTACTTTATTATGAATTAGTACAAAAACATCCATAGACATTCCACAAGGTTGCGGAACTGGCGGAATCTCTTTAAACATCCATAGATTTTAAGACGTAATGCCAAACGTCGAATGGAATATCTTTACCGGCAAAAATCACTGATTCCATGAATTTACTTCATGCGGTGAGGACATTTTCTTTTACCTTTTTACCAAATGTTAAAGGACAAAGGAAACGCCTTCTTTTTTAGGTTACGAATGAAACACTTTTTAAGCTTGTATATGCAAGCAACTTGTGAAACTTATTGGCACTTGGACGAGGGTCTCTAGGGTCTCTGTGTAAGCCAATTGCACGTCCAAACAAGAAATTTCAGCATTCTGGATTTGATTTCTGAATTCTCGAGCTCTGTTCTAACTGCGCCATCATTCTGGATCATACAACTCCTGGCCGGAATCAATCAATCCTTGCAGCTCTTCCATTAGTGGTGGCCGTATTTCTGTTTGAATCACATGAAATTAAAATCAATTCACCAGTCCTGTCATTCAGGACAGGACTCAAGTTGCACAAAAACTATAATACTGTTAGGCCCCGAAAACTACATGCTCCAACTTCTATCAATAGTCTTCAATTCTAACAGAAGATTAAAGAGGTTTGAAATATGATTTTGCAGAAATAACTGGCTAAATCAAAGCAGCGCCAAAAACTTCTTAGCTAGATTTTTTTTTTAATTTTTTTAAGATGAAAATATTACATTATAATAATGTAGAGCTCCTCAAAATTCTAATGTAGAGCTCGTCACTCCAGCAGAACAAGGTTCAGTTTTAGATGTCTCAATTCACTTTGATGGCTCCTTTCACCTGCATACAATGGCAGCATGGAAGATTACTTCACCTCAGGGAGCTATAATTTACCTCGGGAAGCTATAATGCAAATCAAGGCGACCCTTCTCCAGGTATTATCACCATTCCAAGCAAAGGCCATGACTTGTCTCGTTGCTCTCCGTAAGGCTTCACAACTTGGAATGAATTGTGTGAAGGTTTACACTGATTGTGAGTTATTATCTATTGATCTAAGGTCTATCCTTGTGCCGACAGAAGCCCAAGAAGTTATTGCTTTATTATTAGTTTTAATTTCATCTTTTGAGTCCTGCCAACTAATCAAAGTTAGTAGAAATGATGTTAGCGACCTACATAGTATGGCTTATAATGTTTGTCAATGTAATTGCATATGTACTTCCGATTAATATCAGGTACCAATTTAAATATATATATATATATATATATATATATATATATTCACTTGACACTTCACCGTGATTGCTAAGAGGCTATAAGATGTTACTTCAAACCTTAATGATATTACACTGATAAAACTTATTCTTAAGCTGCAAGATTTCCCCTATTAAAACCTGTGTTCAATTGGAGACTCTTGTACCCATAACGATTGGGCTTTCTTCGACGCAGCAGTCCAGATAAGCAATAATATGTGTGAGGCTTTTATTTAAAGCTCAATAGACATTGTGAGTGAACAAAATCTTGATATTAAACTTGACTCCAAAATTATAAAACTAAACGAAAATGCAAGAATTTTTATCCATCATTGAAAAGGGGGGGGAAATAAAGAAATAGAAATTATTCTCTTCAGCTTTTACCTTTATTTTTTCCTTTTAAATGGACAAGACAAAATTTTCTAGATCACACTAGGGGATTTTCAATGTCAAAATTTCGATGCGAAATCATGTCGTATTGGTCATACTGTTGTACACTTCCTTTGGGTCTCGTTAAAAAAATTCAGAAGGAATCATTTACCTGCAAGGAACCTATTATGTACTCCATAGATATGGCCGATTGCAAGAGGCGGACATCTAGTTTCCATTCATTGATGAAACCCATTTAGCTCAGACTTGAAACTACGATGCAAGAATGCGTCAAAGAACTCAACATTCTGACTTCCCCTAAACAAGAGAACTCAAAATTCCTGATATTGCCTTTAAAAGTCCCGCATACTTACAGTATAAGCACCTGCAACACGGAACACATCGTATATGTGAGTTGTATTGCTGAGCGAAAGAAACTTATCCACACTAAGCTTCAATTACTTGCAATGGATAATCAGTGCAATTCAGTTGACGAGCAACACATTCAGAGCCGAAACAAAGGAAATCCTTAATGAACAGAGAAAATGTATGTCAACTTTATATTCCTTATTATTGGGCCACCGAGGACCACAGGAATACATGAAAACAGCCATGAAAGAAACTAATAAGGAAAAAAGGAACACAAACCTTTGCTGCAGCTTTAATTCATCCCATTTGACACTCCAGGACAGTATTAGATGCGGTCCTGGCAAGTTGCTCTGAGATAGCAAGAGCAGGGAATTCTGTATCAGTGACAAAAGATGTAGTCATCCGACTTAAAGGAACAGCCCTGAAAGGAAAATGTCAATCATCACAATAGGCACCTCAAAATAACATGACTTGGCGTTGTGAACAAAAAGAAAAATTATTATATGATCCAAAAGTTCCTTCAAACATCATCCCAAAATAAATTAAATTACGTAGCTTAGTTAGAATGAACATAGTCAAGATCTAAGAATATCAGTGCATGAAAGACATCTACATTTAAACAGTCCAATAGAAAGGGAACTAAAAGTAAGAACCTTGGAACATTTCAGAATTAATACATGAATACAACAAGAATCATCCCGCTATGTGGGGTTGACATTTATAATAGTTCCTTTCCAAGTACTTTTAGGTCCTCCTCCTCCCCTTCTAATAAGATCAATACATGAAACTTGAAATCTTATGACTGACAGCAGCTCCAATCCACCGCTCCAAACGAAACTTATTAAAGATTCAAAGCATAATGAATAGAACAGTATGAACAACTCCAACTCTAGAAAGTATTATACCATAAGAATGTTCTCAAAATATACTACAAAACCTACGAAGATACTCGGGATCTGGTTCCTCTACTATGTCATGTGGATGGCATGCAAAAATACTGGCCTCTCTTTGTAGCCTAAGGGCATGGGGCGAAAAATCCAAGTAGCCACAAACAAGTTCACAGTGTATTGAAGGTTTGATCCTCTCGCAAAGGTATTACCGTAAAAGGAAACTAGGTCTCCTCAAACTGAGAATTAGCTTTTGCATTAACACCTCATATAACAGGAATAAGAAATGCCGCAGAAGCAAAAGTACCTCCAAAAGTACAGATGTATGTCTGCATACACCAGACTGCATGCCACCAATAGGAACAATAATCGAATTAACCCTTCCCTTTATAGATTGAAGAACCCTCCCACATATATCATGAAAACCTATGTCATCACATGCATCCATACTCTCGTCGCGGTTCTTTTGGTTCTGTCATCATTGCCAGTAGGACAAGGACAAGTGCACACAAAGAGTTTTTGATAATTCCATTTGAACTGGAAACAGTCTTTCTTTCTAACAACAAAAATGGCATTTTTGTCACTACCGCCAATTGGTCGTAAACAAAAAAGGCAAGCAAGGCTGCAACCGGAATTAAATCACTAGCTCAATCAGCCTTTTTCTTCAGTAAACCGTCTATCCACTTAAATAGCAACATCAGAACTTTGAGCACAGAATGACATCAAGTTTATCATCTTCTTTCCCTGCCAGAAGAAAGCAATTATAAATTCAGTAATCAACATCTACAATGGTGGGCAGTCCAAAAAGCAAGTGCATCAATACATACCAATCCACAAGAATAACTTTCAGTGAGTAACGCGGCAGATTTTCTTCAAAACTATTCAGCAGCATAAAAGGTCGGTCGGCCATCCGAGTAGATAGTCATCAGTTGCAGATATGACACTCTGTAATATTTGCATGAGATTTCTGACTGATTGCCAGTGACTTGGGGTTATCAGGCTCTACATCAGAAGGCTTTTTTTACTTTTGAAATCCTCTGGATGTGAATACAACAGTCATCTAGCAGACAGACAGCAACACGTATAGAACTTGAAGAATCATCACGCCCCTTACCAGCACTCTTCATCTCCTTATGTTGCAGATGACAATCAAGCACTTCCCATCGAGACACCCTTCTTCATGGTTAAATCATTATCCTCCATAATTGTAACAGAATTCTGAAAATCAGATGATAATTTTATGTCCTTAACCATGAAGAAGCTATCAGTAATGATTGAAAAGCGTCATATTTGGTCATAGTTAACCATTAGCGACACAATCATCAGTACATAACAAACAAACTTCAGCAGCTTTTCAAATAGAAGTCTGATTTTGTCCTTTCAACTTCTGACTGCTATTCAATCTTTCATAGCGAGCCCTTTGTAACCAAGTGTGGCACCTTTTACACCTTTTGACTTCCATGCAGCAAACCAATTATGATCTGATTGTGGTGCAACTGAAAGACTCTATTACTGAAGAATCTGTATTATGAAACAATGTCACCTCATTAAAAGGAAAGTTTAACACAAGCATACAAAAACCCGTGCCTATGAACATTTTGCCAGAGAGAGAGTCTTGTTCAGGTACCTAATGCATGACCTGAGGTGAACATTCTACATCATCCATGTCTGCAGAACTGATAAATTCATCATTGACCAACTCATTTCCATTCCCTTCTAAGTTGCTTAATATCCATGAAGGCATTTAACAACAAATACGAAGCTCATGTTCTGCAATAATTCGAAGCAACAGAAGAGATGCCCTTTAGTATTCATTTGAAATATATATCTTGAACGCAAGGAAGAAAGAAATCAAGTATTCCATAAAAAGTTTCATACATCTTTCAACTTATTACAAACTAAAACTACGCCCAACTTTTTCAAGATCATCCATTTCTTTCCTTCAACAAATGTGCTTGGGCCATGAAAAGAACATAAATTTGAAGGGAAAGAAGTTGTGAAAATCGACATTTTTTTTGTATGTTTCACAATTTTACTTACCTGTTCTGCGCCACAGTGCACTCAACCTCTATGCAAAGTTATTCCCCATCAAAAGCCCAAGATAATTCATCCCCGGAACACAGTAGAATAGCTCCTATAGATACAAAAAAAGCTAGTCCTTTTCATCTACCCATACTTGTCAAAAATAAACAATGTAATGTTACTGTTTCAACACATGAAGAATAATCAATCAATGCAGAAGTGTTATCTAAA
Organism: Oldenlandia corymbosa var. corymbosa; assembly: GCA_949775105.1. Taxonomy (NCBI): domain Eukaryota; kingdom Viridiplantae; phylum Streptophyta; class Magnoliopsida; order Gentianales; family Rubiaceae; genus Oldenlandia; species Oldenlandia corymbosa. The sequence goes on from OX459124.1 coordinate 9,310,607, forward strand.
ATTTAGATACTCACATATATGGAGAATTTCGTGCAGAACACAAACAAGTGTGTAGAAGACCAGCATAAAGGAATTCATTCAGCCTCTTTTAACTGCTGAAGGTTGATGCAATTGGCCAATCAAGGAACCATATACATAATCATCCACTGTTAACTCATGTTGCACCATTTCATCGCACACATTCAAGGCGTCTACAATTTTTCCTTGTTTGCAGAACCTACTTGTCAGTATACTATAAATGACATAATCTAGCGTTATTGCTTTTTTCATCATGTCAGCAAGGAGTGCATTTGCCCCCTTCTCATGACCTAGTCTAAAATACCCTTCAATCATCACCGTGTAAGTTATCTCATTAGGGTGTACACCCTGAAAGAACATTTCTTGCATCAGTTTCCTAGCTTCCTTCATCTGGCCTAGCTTACAGTAACCGCAAATTAATGCAGTATAACAAACAACATTAGGCTGCAAATGTTCTGCTCTCATTTCCTCAAAAAGGCATCTAGCATCCTCCATGCAACTGATAGTGCACATTCCATGTATAAGAGAGGTGTAGGTCTTATGTGTCGGCAGAATTCCTTTGCTTCTCATTTCTTCCTTTAGTTCAATTGCTTCTGTCATGTTGCCGTTTCTACAACAGCCTCCAATGATTATATTGTATATAATGGAATTCAACTCATTATTTCGTCGGAAGTCATTGAATAAAATCCTAGCCTCTTCAAGTTTTTCAGATTTGCAGAGCCCATGTATCATGATGGCATAAGTATAGACATCAGGAACAAGGCCATTCTTCTCACTTTCACTCCAAAGATTCAAAGCATCACTAATCTTTCCCTTGTTACAAAGTCCATGAATCAGCAAATTGTACGTTACAATATCTGGTGAAATCCCGAACTTAACCATTTCTTCTCTTAACTGAAAGCCCTGATCCACATCCCCAACTTTGCAACACCCATATATCAGTGAGTTAAATGTAATTCTATCCAGTTGAAACTTTCTACTCAAAATTTCTTTTAGAACCAAAAGAGCATCCTGCATCTGTCCTGCTTCACACAGCCCATGAATAAGAGCATTTAAGGTTATTACATTGGGAGTCACTTCTTTCCTTAACAGCAAGAACAAAAGCTCCATTGCATCTGAGTGTTTCTCATCCTCACAAAGACCCTCAATTAATTTAGTAAGTAATGGGTCATTTGGCCGTAAACCTCTCAATATCATTTCCCTTGTGAATCGCAAAGCAGCTTGAAACTTTGACTCTCTGCATAACTCATGAATCAAGGAAGTGAGTGCACCAGCACTCAAGGACAATCCTTCAAATAATTTATCATCTACAAGCTGCACAGCAAGATCAATTTGCTTAGATAAGCACAAGCCCATAACAAGAGAAGCAAGTGTAACTGAATTAGGAGCCAGACCATGACATAACATAGCCTCCTTTAACTTTAATGCTGAGTGCATATCTCCTACTTTGCAGTAACCTTTAATCAGAGTGTTATAAACTATCTCATTCGGAATCAACCCTTTGTCAATCATTTCTTTCAGAAGAAAACAAGCTCCATCTAATTTCTGAGCATTTACCAGAGCATTAATTAGTATACTGTATGTAAGCAGACTAGGTGGAACACCATTGTTAACCATTTTCTCCCTAAATTCAAAAGCCTCTCTTATCTTGCCAGTCTCACACAAACCCTGAATAAGATTATTATATATAACAACATTTGGAGGAACGCTTGAAGCTTCCATTTTCCTAAACAACCTCATTGCATCCTCGATTTTTCTTTGTTTACAAGATGCATTGATGGTGATGCTAAACATGTAAACATCAGGAACAAAATTTCGGCATAATATATCAAATGCCTCACATGTCTTCTGAAATTCATATGCCTTGGCAAGGGAACTTAACAAAAAAACACAAGTTCTCAGAGAGGGGAACAGCCCCTTCTCAGCCAAAACGCGCAGCAAATCCAAAGATGCATTCAAGCCCCCCGCACTCTTAAATTGAGAAGCATAAACATGCACCAGCAAGTCACATAACCTAACACTAAGGTCAGAATTGTGCGATGCCAAATTTAAATCAGTAAATACAGCCGCAAGCTCCAAATGCTGAACACTAGAACCATTATCATTACTGTTCAAGCTACCTCCAAGAGTACTAAATTTACCATCTATCAGCTTTATCAAAAGCAACCGAGCAGCCGCATCATGATTGGACAGAAGAAGCAAGCGAATCAAAATGCAGTAGGATCTAACCGTAAAGCTGAAACCAAAAGAATTCGAAGCAAAATAGAAAAACCTCAAAGCAGTAAAAGGGTTGACAGAATGATGAATGCTGTCAAAAACACCCTCAAATTGCAGAGGACTCAAACGGTTCGACATCAACAAATCTCTACATTTTGACATATCCAGACGTTCTTTCGAAAGAATAGAACTAACCCACTTCACGAAATTGATCTGATCATCAACGACACCATTCCCCTCATGAATCCACTGTTCTTTCCTGGGTTCCCTCAATGCCGTCTTCTTCCCGCTCTCTGATTCTCGCAAAGGTTGAGGCATTTCCTTCGGCGGCTTTTGTCGGCTATTCAAATTCTGAATATGGTCCTGTGAGGTGGACGTGATTAAAGGGCGTTTGATAGATGGAAATAACAGCTTCGTAGTGACTCGGGAAAGCCTCAGTCTGTTGATGTCCATTAGGGCAAAGGGTTTATACTGGATGAGCTTAAGCTCCGGGAAAGAGGGTTTGGTTTCTTCGGATGAAGATTAATGGATTATGGGGACGACTAAAGGAGGTGGCGGAGAATGTGCCATTGGAGAGGAAAGAGGCTGGTGGCGGTTCAAGGAGGAAGAAGAGCCACGAAGAGGAAGAAGAACGGTGTGTTTTTTTACAGTTTAGCTGTTTAGGGTACTGGAAAAATTAAACCCACGACGGTGTTTTCATCAAAGGTCTCGAGTTCGAAACCGCCCAGCAACAATTTCTCTACCAAAAAAGCGTATTTAAAAAAAATAAAATAAAATAAAATAAAATAAAATAAAACGAAGGTGGTTTTGGAGGGGAAAAAAAGAAAATAGAGTTAACGAAGGTTAATTAAACAAAACTCTCACGTAGCCTTATTATAAGGCAAGTTTCAACTAATATGTTTTTTCAATTGAGAAAAAACAACGAATATGAAAATATAATTTAATGAGTTTTTTTTTTTAAAATCAAAACAACATACTAAGTGAAATTTAGACAAATCAAAATGTCTTATAATAAGTACCGGAGAGAATACTATCATTTTCTTCAAATTTCTTTTCACTTTATACTTTTTGTTTTATAAAAAAACGAAGCAAAAATAAAAAATAAAAAGCAGATAGTATTCTCTCTGTCCCAAAATGATTTTCTAATTTCGAAATGATTGTTTAATTTTATTTTTTTTTTTTTGTATATTGCACAGGCCGCAGGGTGTCCAAAGTGCATTGCACTCAGATTAATGCGCACCGAACCAGGTCAGTCTCCTTTCGGAGGGAAAGCTCTTCTATTCACGAGATTCGAACCTGAGACCTCACTTAAGAGAACCAAAGTATCTTACTACTTTGACCAAACAGGTCTTAGTAATGATTGTCTAATTTGGATTTCATTTTTAGTTCATATTGTACCCGATGTGAAAATAAAAATTAGAAATTAATTTTGAAACAGAGGGTTTTGTTAGGTAAACTCGTAACGTGTACCGTTTTTTTCATTTCTTTTTTTTTTTTGAAGAAAAAGAAGAAAAGTGGATTCTTTATCCAAAATACAGTTTTTTTATCATTTACAAAGAAAAATAATTATTTATAGTTGTTAACATTTTGATTATCCTAAAATAATTTACCATTTACATAGAAAAAGAATTATTTATAGTCATCTAAATTTTCAAGTCCGTAATCTTTTACCATTTTGATTGATTTGTACCCAAGATATGTAAATTGATTAATGGCTCGTCATGCCATCTCTCACTTTTATGACTTGTTACGCAAATTTACTCGTAACTTGTGCACAGTCCCGAATCCAAATCTATTTCATCATATGTGAAAAAATACACTATTTAGTAATTCTGTACATTCTGTTATAAAATTAATGATAAATTACTAATATAAATTAAGAATAAGAACCAGAGAGAGAAGACAAGAGAATAAAGAGAGATGAGAGACTTGTATAGAGATATATTTTGAAGTATGAATGAGCTCTCTATTTATACAAGAAGTAGGGGATCAAACTGTGGGAAATGAATCACCTATCATTAATGCTAAATATTACTGAATCATATCTCCTTGATTGTGAATAGAATAATACATGTTAATTATGTACATTCAATCGAATCAAATCAATTATTTCATAACACTCCCCCTTTGAATGTCCATCTTTGCAGAATAATGTCTCGTTAAAACCTTACTAGGAAATACCTTTTGAGATAAAACCCTAGTGAAGGAAAAAGAGTACACTTTCAAATGTGACGCTGCCTCGTTAAAAACCTTGTCAGGAAAACCCATTGGGATAAAACCTCGATCAAGAGAAAAAGAGTACAGCGTGGGTTACTTCCCCTGTTAAGTACGCCACTTGTAATCTTCTCATTGCATGCCAAGCTATTGACCAGGTTCATGATTGTTTAAGTCAATAGACAGATTACTTCGACTTCTCATATAGACGGTTGTCTTCATATACCTGCATGACCATCATACCTTTAAGGTATCAATATACACCATCCAAGTCTTGACTAATTTAGATAAATCCAAACTTTATATGGTACTTCAGGACCAAATCGGTCTACATCATTAATAGAAAGTCAAGAAGAAGGATTTATATGCACATCAAGATTTTAATCAAGTGCACATCAAGAGTTTAATCAAGTGCGCTTAACGGGTGAGATTCTACTTAAGATCTTTCATTATCCTTGCTTCAGGCGAGTAGCAACCTTTTGAACTTCCTTAGAAGTGTTCAAAACTCTGATAATGTGCCCCTATAGGACTACTCACCACTATTTGTTAGTTGAATATCCATTTAATGAGTGGTAGAACCATCGATTCCAAATAATAAAAATCCTCGTAAATGACAAGGTTTAAATCTATAGAGATAGCAAATATGAGTGATTATAATTCATAAGAATTTTAAACTAGAATATTTCTCATTATGGTGAATTATCTTCCACAAGAAGTATATGAATACTTGGAAAACTTAATAATTGTGAGATCTCATTACCGAAGAACATGGAATCGATTAGCAATAAAATGTCGACATGAAAATTGCTTATACTGCAGCAGTAAAATAAATGAAAATGAGGATCATGAAATGAAAGTCTGTTGTAGATGCATACATTAAATAGATTGCACATGTGATCTTTGAATATGGATATGTATGGTTTCTGACCGAAAATCATTGTTGGGGAGAATATCTGCAATGATCTGTTTGGTCTTATGCATATAATTGGTGCCTTTTGTATTTCAACAATTCTTCAACTATACATGAGGTAATTACTTTAATTGAATACATGCAATAAATGATTCTACTAGACCGCTTCATTATTGCTCTTATAGGCACTCAATGTTCAACTTCTATCATTCTGGTATTGAGTCATACACTCACCACAATTGTCAAATCAAAATTCTCGTAAGAGCAAACATGAAAATCTGCAAATTACCAATTTAACTCCATAATAAAATTTTTGCAAACTTCAGGTTGCAAATTAACGAGAATCATACATATGGCCATCTCATCGACATATCGATTGATATTCTAATTTATTGAAAGAAACTCTTGGTTCTCCAAATTTAATACATAATAAACTTTCTTGTTTCGTCTTGAAACCAGAATGGCTTAAGTAGTTATGCCAAATTATAAAATTTCCCTTCTAAAGAAAAATAGTGAATTAATTAGTCAAATATACCATAACAATTGATTTTGTGTTTATCATTGACTAACATCCTCTTCAGGGCGATTAATAAAATTCACAAGACTCATAGAGGCAATAAGAGTTGCACTATGTGCAAGGCATACTCAACAAATGAAAAGACGCAATACAAATTTGATGATGTGTACTTAGAATTGAAATTGCTTGTGAACTAGAAGTTTGGCAAGTGATATACAGGATAGATTTTGGTGGGTAATTGTGCAAAAGATTATCGACCAACCTCTTTGTTGCACAAGTTTTTCCCAAAGTCCGGTTTATCTTGTGGTGGATGAAAAGTAAAAATCTTCTGTTATTTGCTAATCTGATAGCAAATGAAGAAAGAAATGAGTCTCTTGATTATAGTGATCACTTGATACGTGATATTTAATAATGACGTCTATATGAAATTCCCGAAGGATTAAAAATAAAGGGACATGATCCCAATTCTCGAGAAATTAATTCAAAGGACTTGCGCAAGTTATAATGTCTTCATGTGTCTAGTTATTAAGGTTCATATTTTTTAATATAATAGATATGCTATGTTTGTTTTTATCTAGATATGTTATGTTTGTTTGTAACATGATTTTTTATCTGTTTTTATTATCATATTTGAATGATAGGATGATAAGTAATACTGAAGCGAGTATTCATAAGCCATATGTGCATTACAATTTTGTTAGCACCGAACTCTTGTAGAGTTTTAAAAGGATGAATATTATCGTAACTTATCACGAAGTTTGAATAGCCTGAATATAAGTAAAAGTCCTGAAGAGTTAGAGTTTCATCCCCGCCGGATACTACCCTGGTTCCACCAAAAAAATAAGAAAATATTCAAGTGAAATTAATATGAACTTTTATATTTGTTTAAAAAATCTTAACACCTCACCAAATTTTTAATACTCAATGCACAATTTCTCCATCAAGTCAAATCAAAATCTTTCGCCACGAGAGCTTCAAGCACGGAGGCATGAGCTAATAAGCGTATGCAATTAGAGTTTCCTCCATTAGTAGTGTATCTCCCCCCACCATAAATTTTATCTATAGAATACTTTAGGTGATTGTAAAAATGTATTTAAAAAAGATCATGGGTCTGTTATTGTTTTGATTTTAATATATTGTGGTTTATGTTTTTTTTTAATGAATATTGAGGATGGGATGACTTTCAAGTTTCAGCTGATCCAAAAAAACTCAAGGGGTATTCCCAGAAGGTAAATTTTTGGACCAGCCAGTGCTAGATAGCACAATGCACCCAAGGGGTATACCCAAGGGATGGACATATATACTATCTAGTTTTCAAGTTTCACCCATTCCTTTATTTTATTAAACCATTAGCAAATAGAAAATGGCAGAGTATAAGTCTTACCGTGTTACATCACCTAGACTTTCTACGAATATAAGAGAAGGAATGCTGATCTAAAATCAACAAACATTTTACAACTTTAGGCAAAAAATCTAAAGCATGATACATTTGTGATACACCAAAGGATGCAGACTTAGCCAACTTATCAGCCACTGAATTTGCTTCTATACAAATGTGAGTAACCATTCCTCTGTATAATAGATGACATTTCCTGTAATAACAGGAAATACTTCCAGGGAAACCAGAGTGATTTTTCAAAGCATCCGCTAACCCCTTATTGTCCGTTTGCAAGCAGACATTCTGAAGATGTAGGAGCTCACATTTGCGCAATCCAAATATAGCTCCAGCAACCTCCGCCATATAACTATCACCTCCTCCCAAATAGCCACTTTCGCCGTGAACAAATACTCCTCCTTCTCCACGAATAACATATCCATAACCTGCTTCGTTCAACACTGAAGAACCATCACTATTTAAGATATGAGTATTAGGACTTGGCAGAGACCATTTAACCTCCATTGCGCGTGGCTGCGAGACACCCTTTAGGTCAACTCCAAAAAATCTTTCGAAAAGGTCCTTTTCCACTGAATTCCTAACCTTCAAATCATGCACCTTTATCACAAGGCCAACCTGATTTTTAATCACATGTATTATTCCCAGAACCACCATTTTCACATCCTCAAAGAAAGCCTTATTCCGAGCTTTCCAAGTTTCCCACAATATCATCACCGGTAGCAACATATACAACATTCCTAGCACCGAACTCTTATTCCCTTTGCTCCACCATCTATGTAAAGTTGAAGCAAGAGTGGCCGTATCACTCATCTTGAGTTGCAACAAGACAACAAAGTATCTCCAAATCTCGCGTACCATGCGATAGCCAAAAAACATATGCTCAAAACCCTCTCCATGCTCATAACAAAATAAGCAAACCGAAGGTAGCATTTGAATCCCCATTTGACACATAATATCAGGAAAAGACAATAATTTTTTACGCAACTTCCATGCAAAGAAAGAGGTCCTCAAGGGAACTTGCCTTAACCAAACATGCCGCGTCCAACTTTCCTTTGGGCGCCGCTTTCTCATCACATCATATGCCGATTTGACAAAAAGGCACCATTAGGGTTATGTTGCCAAAAAAGAAGGTCGGCCTCTTCCTGAAATTGAAACTCAAAGGATGCAAGAAAAACTCTTAAGTGATTAGCAAGGACATTAGTAAACTCAGACAGATAGGATTTCTTTGCATCAAAAAACTCCCTTATGGTAATTCCTAGATGCGGAGGTTGCAAATGAGCAAACGTCCCAAATAACACCGTGTTGCGACCAATTGTTGAACCAAAAAGATCCATTGCCTCCCCTCATAATAAGTTTAGTGTTGCTTGCTGCCTTAAATTCAACTTTCGAAATGCGACTCCAAGAAGTTTTTCTTTTTGCCGCATTTGAAAGTGAATTGATGAATTTGCTCCACACACCTTTCTTTTGCTTTAACTTCCACCACAATTTAACCGTCAAAGCATCAATTATTCCCTAAAAGTCACGCAACCCAAAACCATTCTCCCAAACTGGAAAAGTAAGCCTCTCCCAGGACCTCCAATGCCGCTTACTAATATCCGCTGAGCCACTCCATAAGAATCTCTGAAACTTCTTTTCCATTTCTCTAATTATAGATTTCAGAGGTGGAATAGCTGAGAAGACATGTATTGGAATTGAAGACAATACATGCCTTATTAAAATGAGTCGACCACCCAAGCTTAGTAGCTTGTTCTTCCAACGCAGGAGTTTAGCATCCATATTATCCAAAAGGAATTGAAAAGTAGAGGACTTTCAGTTTCCATGATACAAGCGACACCCTAGATAAGTAAAAGGTAATGATCCTTTCGGAATTCCTGCCACCATAAAAGCGCTTTTCTGACGATTAACCTTTTGGCCCGACGCTTGCTCATAAGAAGCAAGGAAAGAGTTTAGCTACCTAAGCGACCTTTTAAATCCCCTTGTAAAGATAATAAGGTCATCAGCAAAAGCCAGTGTGGAACCACCAAAGCCCCCCTTGGAACATTGTAATTCACCACTAAACCACAATAAACAAGGTGATTTAGCCTTCTAGTCATAGCTTCCACCGCTACTATAAACAAGTAAGGGGACAACGGATCTCCCTGCTTGATCCCTCTTGTGGGTTGGAAAAAGCTAGCTGGGCTACCATTTATCATGACTGAAAATCAACTATTACGGAGGTTGTTCATTACAAGAGGGAAACCAAAATTGAGCAAAACCTTCTCAAAAACTCCATTTAACCCGGTCGAAAGCCTTCATCAAATCAAGCTTAAGCACCACATTACTACCCACAGTCTTCCGACCAAGGAATTGATAAAGATCCTGGGCAAATATCACATTATCCACAATATCCCCACCTTCAAGAAAAGCCGACTGTTCCTCTGAGATAATCTTTGGTAATACAACCTTATGCCTTTCAGTCAAAACCTTCGTAAAGATCTTATTCAAGAAATTACAAAGGTTTATTGGCCGATAATCCGAGAAAGTACTAACGGCCAAATTCTTCGAAATGAGAGTGATCAAGGTGCTTACGATGGATCTTGGAATTGGAACACCAAGCATAAACTCCTTGCAAGCATTTAGCGAATCAGTAGCAACAATATCGCAACAACTCCTATAAAAAGATCCACCAAAACCATCAATTCCAGGAGCTGCATCTTCACTCAAATTGAACATCGCCTCCTCAACTTCTTCTAGAGATATTGGCTTCAGCAGTACATTGCAATCTTCATTGTTCAAAGTTGATGGAATATGATGAATTAAAGCATTTTGAGCTTCAACCACATCTTGATCCAAAACAGAATCACTCAAGAGCTCCTTATAGAAATGCACCGCTTTATTCTCAATCCCAGCGGCATCGGTAATCATAGTACCATCCATAGCTTGGATTTTGAAGATTCCTTGTCTCATTCTACGCTCTTTCAAAGCCGCATGAAAGAAGGAAGTGTTAGCATCCCCTTCCTTTAACCACTTAACGCTCATTTTTTGAGCCCAGAAACCTTCATGTTCTTTTAACTTCTGCAGGAAAGCAGCCTTAGCAATATTCATTTGAATCATACACATTCCCCTGGTGCTGAGCACTTGCCTCGGCCTTCTTCAGATTCTCAAAAAACGTCACCAAAAACTTCCTTGTTCCACTCCTTCAACTTCACTTTCAGCCGTCTAAGCTTTAAGGAGAACCCAATCATGCCAGATTGAAACATAGGCTCGTCCCAGGACTCCTTGACAACCACTTTGAATTCATCTCTCCTTATCCACATATTTTGGAACCGGAAAACCTTTAGTTTGCTGACAGGTTGCGGCGCGACCAGATGTAAAACGGGACAATGATCTAAGGTTGTGCGACTTAGGTTCTCAACAGAAGATGCCGTAAAAAGATCTTGCCATTCTTTGTTGAACAAAACCCTATCCAACTTCTTACAACCGAAGTCTCCATAAAGGGCTCAACAACATGCACTTTTTCCCCAGCCGCAACCGAATACTCAATTTTAGTCACAACCTCTTCAACATTCGCAACTTCAGGAATTAGCTTGAGCTGCAAGGCATTTATGTCTCCACCCAAGTCCTCATTATCAATTTCAGTGATTAATTCCGAAGCCCCAAACCGATTAGTTACTGTCGTCACCATATCCCCCTTCGCAACCTCAGTAGAAACCCTAGTCGCAAGGTTAACCGCAGCTGTCTCGATTTCTGGTTGACTAACCGGCAATTTCTCCGACAAAATTTTTGTTGGAGAGCCTTGTAATCAACAGGAATGGCACCTTTCTCTTTTAGAGATAAGCCCGATGAAGATCCCTTAGCCTGTGCAACATTGGAGACCTTCAGAACCGCTTTAGGGTTTTCCGGCTTTTTGAGTATCGATTTCGGCTGTACATCTTTTGAAGGGGTTTTCTGCTTCGATTCATCAACCAACTTCCACGAAACCCCTTTCTTGCAATCCTCAGCCTTTTGGACGATTTTGGAACATTTGGAGCAGTAGGCGGGAACATGCTCATACGTGAAGAATTGTTCATGCTTTTTCCCTTTTTTTCCAACCTTAACAGATTTAGAGAACTCCTTCGTTAAATCTACTTCAACACAAAATCTTACAACCGAAGGCCGCGTGAGATATAGAGTTGGGGCATCGACTTTTAAAGGTATTCCCAATCGCCGTAGCCATTGAGAAAATAACCTCCATATTCAGAAATTCGATTGGGAGATCATGAAGTGATACCCAAATTGGGACAATCGAGGGATCTTCTTCAAACTTGAATCCTAGCTTCCACTTTAGTATCCGCATCGAGAACTCTGTGATGTTCCAAAAGGTATGCATCCAACAATGTTGGTAGTCGTCCTCCCTTTTGAAACGAGTTAATACATGTCTAGAGTTCATCAACCCTAGAGTGTAATTTCCATGAAACCGAATTTTCTTAAACTCCTTGTGGATTTCCTCCATCTTTGGACGACCATATGAGAACTTCCCAACCAAACTCAATTGGTGTGGAGTTATTAAGCGCGCGTACTCCTCTTCTTCATATTCAATGACGGCGCCACCGTTTACGAAAGTAACAGGCTTGATAAGAGATCCTTTTTGTGATTTTTCAACCGGTGGCTTGTGAAATAAACTAGCAAACATTAGAGAAGCCTAGTGGGGGCATCGCCCGAAAGATTTTCGGCCATGGTGGTCAGCTGAAACTAGGGTTTCGTCAAGGTAGGCCGTCGTGCGCGTGAAAATAAATGTTTATTGTCTTTATTAAAAAAAATAGAGTAGAATTTATGAAAATACATATATTGTGGTTTATGTGTTTGTTTGTTTGCAATAGGTTTTGAGATAGAGTTCAAAAACATATTTGACAAAAAAAAAATATTTTCAGAACTACACTTTGGCCAATAGTGAACGTCGCTTCATCAGTAAAGCTGTGTCTGGAGCACTGCAAGCCGACGACCGAGTGGTCAAATTTTTGTTAAAGTTTCTATGTCCAAAATTTTTTGCCCCACCTAGTGTCGAGGGCCTAGTTTCGCCCCTGCATGAAGTGTATACAAAAAAGAAGAGCTTCTGAGAAATTCAGCCAAAAAGTAGCTCTAGTTGGCATTGGAAGCGGATTCTTAAATTGAAGGCGAAAGTGAAGGATGGATTCATTGACAACAAGTGAAAACATACTTCATCAGGTGAATATTCTGGCTATAGGTGGTTGATATTGGGAGGGTGATAAACTTTAGGCAGCTAACTTTGTATCTTCTAAATATAATATTCCTAAGCGTTCTTTTATTGTTGGGTTGCTTTGGAGGAAAATGCTATTGACCAAGGATAAGCTGGTTTGTAATCAATTTACTTCAAGGAGATACAGAGTGTGTGTTGTGCAAGGAGGAACACAAAACATCTGAGCATTTGTATTTTGAGTGCAAATTCTCTAATAATTTTCTTAATGCAATGACACAATGGCTAGGTATCAATTAGTTGTCAGGAAAATTGTCGGAATGGAAGGAAAAACTTATGATTGTATGGAAGAACCTAGACTGAGAAGTATACTGAAAGCAACTCTATATCATGTATGGAAAGAGAGAAATGCTAGAATTTTTGCTGGAAAATGTAGGTCTGCTAAGATCATTTTGCCTATGATCAAGAGGGAGGTCCAATGTAGAACTGAACGTTGTATGGGAAGCAAACTGTCAAATCAGGAAAGACAGATTCTGCAGGAAACTTTTGAAGCTTAGAGACAGTAGGCAAGACTAGTAGATAGTTTCAATGTAATAGTGAGTTTTTTTTTTTTTTTTTTTTTCTGTTTTTTGTGGTAGATGTGTACTTCATTGAAGAAGACCTTAATATACATTTTACTAAAAAAAAAGAGAGGGATAAAGTTACATAAAACTACAGGCCATTATCTTAAAGGATTGTTTTTGATAATATGCTTAAGATGAATCACATCAAAGTCAAGAAATCAAAAGTACTCTAACCATGAGATAAAGCTGTTACTGATTTTGGAGAAGCAACAATAAACTTGATTCTTGAGGACAGGATAGTTTGAAGGGCCTGACAATCAATTAAAAGGAAATCGAAGCCCAAAATATGTAATTAATTATAGTGGCTAGGTTTTAAGTGAAGCTTTCAAGTCTCGATCCGGTTAGAAGTATCTGAATTCTAGTTTTATTCAGCGAAGCCTTCTCCTTTCCCAAATACTCAAATCTCTAATCATCATCTTCAGTTGATTGTTTAAATTGAATTTATATATCACTGGTTGTATGACGAATTCATTGTTCAAATTGATTTCTCCGCCCTTTATCGATTTCTTCTCGAAACTTATGCCAATTGCCCCATCTCCCGAATCACTAAACCCTAACCAAATTCCCAAACCGTCCCCAATGCCTCCGCCTTGTACGGCGGAGCAGCAACAGCAGCCCCAAAACGTCCTGCCGGAAACCAATGACGGCGAGGCCAACAAAAGCCTTAATTCCGACAAGCCGAAGGATAGTTCCACGGCTCCGGCGGCCACGCTGCTCCACGTGTCATTCAACCAGGACAGCGGATGTTTTGCGACGGGGACTGATGGTGGATTCCGAATCTATAACTGTGACCCGTTCCGCCAGCTTCTACACCGTGATTGTAAACTTGCCGGCGGTGGCGTTGGGACTGTCGAGATGCTTTTCCGTTGCAATATCATGGCGCTAGTGAGCGGCGGCGGCAAGGATAAGCCAATCCCTCCTCCCAATAAAGTGATTATCTGGGATGATTTTCAGAGGCAGTCCATTGGAGAGCTCTCTTTCAGATCGGAGGCGCGTGGAGTGAAGCTACGGAAGGATCGGATTGTTGTGGTGCTGGAGCACAAGATCCACGTGCACGATTTTCCGGGTTTGAGACCGTTGAATGATATCGAGACAATTTCCAACCCTAAGGGACTCTGTGCTCTGTCTCAGGGACCAACAGAATCCTTTGTACTTGTGTGTCCAGGTCAGCGCAAGGGTCAGGTTAGGGTTGAGCATCATGCACCATCCAGGAAAACTCGGTTCATTCCGGCGCATGAGTCCGAGATCGCATGCTTGGCACTCTCCCAGGACGGCCAGTTGGTGGCTACCGCGAGCGCTAGAGGTACTTTGGTTCGCGTTTTCAACACACACAATGGCGAGCTCGTGCAGGAGTTAAGGCGGGGTACAGACAGAGCTGATATTTACAGCCTCGCGTTCTCCCCATCTGCTCAATGGTTGGCAGTCTCCTAGTAACAAGTGCACTGTTCATGTTTTCAGCCTTAAGACGGCTTCTGGCGGCGCCACAGCGAGCAAAAATTTGAGTTTTCAACCGGAACCTAAGCTTTCAAGAACTTCATCATCATCAGGCTCATGGTTGTCTTTAATGAAAGGTGTTTTACCCAAGTATTTCAGTTCAGAATGGTCCGTGGCTCAGTTTCGTTTAAAAGGAGGATGTCAGTACGTTGTTGCCTTCGGGCATCAAAAGCATACGCTGGTAATACTTGGGTTGGATGGAAGCTTCTACAGATGCAAGTTTGATCCGGCCAATGGTGGAGAAATGACGCAGATAGAACTCCACAATTTTCATTAGCAGGAGTAGTGGAAAACTCGAAATCTTTCAGATGTTTTTATTTTTTTCTTCTGATCTAAATGGCCGTCATAAGCCACCTATTGAAGGGAGTATGTAGAATGCTTGCTTTTGGCAATAATCCCCAAATTTAGAGTAGCTTTATGGCATGCATATTCTTAAGTTGTTAGTTCGTTCTCACTCTCCGTGATCAATTTGGATTTGAGTATCAGTACTTCAAAAGTTCGGGCTGTTAAATTCATCAGAATTATGGGAGACCAAAAATATATAAATAATGGGTTAATCAGTTCGACATGAAAGCAACTATCAACTATGGTTGTACGTAGTTCATTATGAGTGCTAAAAGGCTTCCTGATAAGGTTTTAAACTATTACAAACATTAGGTAAAGATGTGTTTTCTCTACACAAGTAGAGTTCTGCTGGTTTGTGATTTGAATAGCTTCGTGTATAGGACATGTGACCTAAATTTTGTGGGTACTGTGCTAAATAGTTTCTACTATTCACGATTAGTCATAAGACATTTGAGAGAGTATTATTAGATTATTATTCGATAAGACACTTTAAAGAGTCTCAATTTAAGTACCCTAATAGTGCAAAAACAACCTAAATAGTATAGTTATGATACAACAACAATAAGCCTTTTTTTTTTCACTGGATGGGATCGACTATATGGATCATACGTCATAGCGCACGATAATTACATAAATTATCGCTCAAATTTAAATATTTTAAATTATATTTAATAGTCTCTTTTCAAGTTTTCTGAGGTTTACCTCTACCATTCTTAATTTAAATTCTTGATTTTATAGTATCTATCTTCCTAACCGGACCTCCACAGGTCTTCTAATTAGCGCATGTCCGAACCACCTTAATCAATTTTATCTTATTTTCTTGTTTATTGGAGCTACCCCTACTTTATTTCTAATATATTCATTTCTAGTACAACTAAAATAGTGTTTCATAATATTAACTCACTTTTTTAACTTCTTAATAAGACAATTTTTTAAATAAATGCCCTAATACACATGTACTGAGTCACATTGTAGGAGAAGTCTCCCACCATAAGGATATTAGTAGCCCTATTTGTTGTAGTGTTAATATTGATATTGTAATATTTTTTGAATAATTTTTTTTTTTCGGACAGAGAGTAATATTTAGAGTATAATTTTACTGTGAAGGTCTTAAATTGGTCTCGAATTCTGCCTGCTAGATTTTGATCTCATGTGATCGATACATGTATCCAACTCTCGAGCCACTTGGGAAAAAAGTTGAAGATGGCGAGGCAAATGCACAAACATAAGCCTTTGGGATTTAATAGATTGAACGAGAAATCATTACCTAATGTTGTGCCATTCTATGCAATATTCCATGTAACTTATGATCGTGCAATTTGATTTAGCACTAGCAACAATGGAAAACAGAGGTGTGTTGAAAAAAAAAAAAAAAAAGACAATAGGCAGCTAACCTAAACCTTTTGTTAAAAATTCAAATAATCGTTTACCAAAAAAAAAAAAAAAAGTTTACCAAAAAAAAAAAAAAATTCAAATAATCTATTTCGACCAGGCGACTGTATCAATCTCTGCCTGAGCAGCGTTGTACAACTCTAATCTCTTTGCGAGGGAGATTCGTCGCTGAATTAAATCCGGATCCTCATCTAGCAAAGTATCCAGCTGTTTACCCTCCTTTCTCCCCAACTCAACAAAGAAATGATCGAGCAAACTGCGTTTCGCGGCGCAAACTTGACTGTGAGCAATGGATTTCGGGATGGAATTCCTCAAAGTTGCGCACACCATGTTGACATATGACAAGACATTTGACGCTACTTGTTGCAGGTACGAATCCTTGTACCTGTCAAAAATGGATTGTGTCGGATTTCCGCCCTTCCCGATATCCTGCGGGAGTTTCCGGAAGAAATCCACATTAAGGTAACCGCATTCCATATCCACCAGTCGCAAAGTTGTTTTCTTGTTCTCATCCCTCATTTGCTCCAGCGATTCCACGGCCGCGAGGGAAAACTTATTCCTGAGTGATGGATACTGTTTCAATTCTTCAGTCTCGCTGATTGCCTTGTGAACCAGATCCTTTAGTATACGATGCACTGCTTCAACAGCAGCCTCAGCTGGACCTTTGATTGTAGCCAAACTCGATTCAATAAGACGAGGGTACCATTTTTCGGGTGCTAGAAGATGAGGCTGATATCCATCAGCTTCAGTAATAATCTTCCTTACATTGTCCATTGAGAGTTGCTTCTCGAATCTCAGCTTTTCCAATGCAGCCGGAAGCAGGTTGTCGAAAACATTGGACACCTTTTCGCTACCAGGCCGAACTCCATCGAGATGTTCTTTAATTATTCCATCAAAACAATGGCATAGCTTCATAATCATGTACAATTTCCCACCATCATCATTGGCAATCGGTTTCCCAAGACGGCGCAACTCCGATTCCAGCTCATTGATGGTTTTGTTCACCAGCGATTGAATTCCAGGAATCCGGGATTTGATGACGCCCTCCAGGTGTTTCGAGAGGAGAATTTGCGAAATACTCCTGCTCCCTAAGCCTAGCAGCAATCATATCAACACTTGTGTTAATATCAGCTTGTGAACGATTCACCACGCCAATCCAGGGAAACTGTAGCTTGTAAGATCTTCCCTCCAGGATATCAATAGCATCGGTTCCCTTATCCATGAGATCGATTTTCGTAAGCACGCCAATCGTTCTCTCCCCTCTTGGATCCACTTCACGAGACATCCTGATTGCATCTGATGTAGCGAGATCCTGGTTGGCCGGAGATATTGCCAGAATAATACAATTCGGCTTCTCAATAAACGACCGGACAATATTCTCAATGTCCTGAACAATGCTCTCGGGCTGACCCTCAACAGCTACTTTAGTAAGCCCTGGAAGATCAGTCAGTGTCAAGTTCACCAGTTTGGGAGAGTAAATGCTGAGATAGATCGGAACACTGGATATAAGCTTCTTGCTCCGGCCTGTTTCCCGGTCAGTTGTATCGGAGATCTCTCTTCTCACAGCAACAAAATCGGTGAACTTCTGCCCGGCGTGGTGTCCGAATTCTGCATAATCTCTGCCTTGGTCAATGCGGTTAAGTTGCAAGATAAGTGGTCGCCGGGTTACAATGCCAGATCCACGAGGCAAGAAATCCCTTCCGACAATGCTATCAAGTACTGAAGACTTGCCGGAACTCTGGCCGCCGACCACGGCGATGGACGGCAAGGCGTCCCAAAGGGTAGGCAAAGTCGAGTTTTCGCCGTGATCGCCCAATGTGGTGCATGCCTTCTGTAATCTGTTCACCAATGCTCTCAAGTTTTCCATACTTGTTATTATCTAAAGGCAACTCTTTTACTAATATTCTCTTCGGAATAGAGGAAGAAATAAATTGGGCAAACCGGAGAGAGGTGTCCGGTTAATGTTCCGGCAAATTAGGTTCAGGGTTCAGGAGAAGAAATTAACCCCCCTCTCTCGTTATCATCATAATATTTATTACTCCCTCCGTCCCATAATTATTGTCCACTTTGCCCAAAAAATTTTGTCCCAAAATTATTGTCCAATTTGACTTTTTATGGATCAAGTTACACATTTGTCCTTAGTAAAAAACATTATCCATAAAATCTTAGTGGTTAAACAATTACTTATGTAGGGGTATATCCGGTTGTTTAAGGTAAAATATAATTAAGTTTGACCAAAAATAAAATATTTCATTTTAGTAAAACTGGACAATAATTATAGGACGGAGGGAGTATAAGGGAAAGTTATGTCACTAAAACAATTCTGTTCCAAGTATGAAAACGATCAATATTTTCGTTCCCCTAAAAAATTAGTATTAGGCTTTTATTTATTTATTTATTCTTTTGTTACAAAAGAAAGGAGGCTGACTTAGAAATTTTTTCAAAAGCTCTTTTTCAAGCCAAAATTTAGGGTTTTTGTAATAAGATTATAATCAACTTCCGGAATAAATAAGGTACTCTTTCCGTTCCGAAATTATTGTCCAACTTTGGACAGAGAGAGGTCTTTGGTAAGGATCATTAGGTGGTTTGAAATTCATATTTTCATTAATTTGATTTTTATTTTTTTACAAGTATCGATGTTTTACATTTATCTAGGAATATAGATAAATGCTCTTGCTTTTTCACACTATCATTTAATCTTGACGTATTATTAAAATAGTAACATCCTCTCAAAACAAATATACATGCATGCCATCACCTAGTTGTAAGTTTTTCCCCCAAATCATAATATTTCATTTATCCCAAAATTATCAAATCGATCAAGTTTGGATCTTAACTTTTATTTTTTTACAAAAGTTCAAAATTCAAACTAGACAATAATTTCAGGACGGAAGGAGTAAATTCTTTGATTGCCAAGTGTCACCTTCCAAGAAAAATAAATTGTGAATTTTTCTTAAATGGTCCAACTCTTTTGCCATTATATCATTTGTGCTTAGTTTATGGTCAAACTCATGTCATCATATTGTTTTCCTAATGTTGATTGCACATTTTTCATCAATATTTATGGTAAATCTCATTCACATTATTATCCCCAATATTAATTGCAGTTTCTTCAACAAGAATTGCATATTCTTCTACATTATTTTTTCAAGTAAAAAAATTCAGTCTTGAGTCGTGTGAAAAATTCTTGTAATGGTCAATTTTTGTTGTGTCACGCCCCAACCTAAAGCCTAGTTAATACTCTACAAGTACAAGAAAACATATCATTCAATGTCATACAAGCAAAGCTACATACGTCATTTTAAATGACTAAGATAATAAAATTCATATCAAGAAGGGTTACATCAAAATTATATTGCACCGGAAACTAAATTCTTATCAAATTTGTTAGACATTTTTTTCCTTTCTCTAACATTGCAAAAAGGTCCACCCTTTGTAACAATCATCGTCACTGTCACTCCAAATATTTATCGAGTGTCAGTACATGCAAGTTCAAGTACACACAACTTTTCAAAAAAAAAAACATTCACTGAAACATGATCTTTTCAAAACAACATTTCATAACAAAATGTTTCTTTTCTTTAGAAAAAAATTATTCATAACACTTCCACATTTCAAAAACATTCCCTTTTCAGTCATACGACTTTCACGTTGAGAAAATGAGGCTATCCCATTTATTTCCACAAAAATAGAAATTCACATTGTAAAATATGACATAGCTCATAAATATTCCTAGCTTTCGAAAGTTGGGCAACATTACTATAAAAAATTGGAGACTCTGATAAACATCCACTTTGGCAAAATTGACACAAAATAATATACTTTATCATAATAATCTGGCATAATTATGGATATAATTCCCCCAAAGTTTTTGGTATCCTTTTAACTTAAGGCCAATTGTGCCTCACTTGAGCATTCCACATTTTTCGTTCACTTTTACATTACTCATTTGGATTTTCTAGTTTTTTCATCAACTTTCATATTTACTCAACGATTTGGGATCTTCAACTTTCTCATCCCTTTGCCTTTTGTGATCACTACCATATAATATCATGCGTGCATATAGTCTCAACTCCTAAACAATAAACGTTGATCTCGCATAAATACTATAAATAAGTATGTACACTGTATGAGAGAATGAACACCATGTATACCACGAAATCATTTAGTTCACATAATACTTAAACAAGCATGTGCAAGGGAACACACTTTCTTCCTTGCTAGCCCAAAATAGTTAACCCAAGTTGTTAGTAGTTTACGAGTCTGAGACTTATATACATGTCATTCACTTTGTCAGGTGGTGATTTAGGACAGGATGTTTATAAAGTGAACACCTTTGTTTGTAAGTAAAATTTTGGGGGTAAACTCCTCCATTAAGAGACACTACTATTCCTTGAGCCCTTTACTATTTATTGGTGGCTTTTACCCTTTTCTTTTTATTTTATTATTTTTTTATTATTTAAGGTTGTCTCTTACTATTCATGGTTGTCTCTTACTTTTTATGTTACTAATGTTATCTTGTTTATTGAAGTATCAGACTTCTCTTATATTTATGCATTTGGATGATGATTATTTGTAACTTGCTACACAATATTCTTAAAATCTTCTTTTATTTTATTTTTTAAATTCATCACAAAATTAATTTTGGAAAATTTTTCGAGTACCACATGTTATCTTCTGTATCACATGATTTTTTATAAAATCAACATGAAATTCAATTTCATCTATAGTCTATTGTTTTCAATGATTCCAAAAATGTTTGAGAAGATTGTTGATTGAAATTACTCAATATATTTATGAATATTCAACATTATTTTTTTTGCTCATGGTATGGTTTATATGAAATTAATAGTCAATAGTCAAACTTCATGCTCTTCAATATCATATACTTTAGAGAAATTAATAAATATTAAACTTAATTTGGTTTTGTACTACACGTCCCAACATAATCTAATGAGTTGACTTTCTCCTAAATGGTCAAACTCTTTCCGCATTGTTTATTGTACCCTATTTACGATGAAACTCATTCTATGTTGTCTTTGCCAATATTTGTTGCATATTATTCATCGAAATTGCACATTTTTCTACATTACTTTTCTAGTTAAAAAAGAAATGAATTTCCATCCTTGAACCTTGTAGTTGACACAATTTTTTTTTTCTTTTGGTGTGAATATTCATGGTTTGGTGAAATTTTGTGGTGTTCCTTATCATAATGTTTTCATAAAATCAACATGAAATTTAATTTAATTAAAGTTAGTTAATACTCAATTTTAGTCAATAATTTCCACAATGTTTCAGAACATTTCTCATTAAAATTAGTCAATAGTGAAGAATATTTCTCATTGTTTATTGTACAAATTATATGGTATCACCCTATTTATACCCAAGAAAAGAAAAAAAAATGGATACAGTTTGTTTGTTGTGTGAAAATCTTCATCATCAAATTTTTCATATTTGGTTTCAATAAAGAAAATATTTGTTTTCTTCATTTGTACAAATTCATTTTTATTACATAAACAACTTCATGAATTATAAATAATATATATTCATTTTTCATATTTGGTTGCAAAGGGAAAAAAATGTGCTGTCAGATGCACACACACACACACACACACACACACATACATTTATAAATTCATGAATTATAAGTAATATTCATTTGTATTACATATACAAATTTATGAATTAAAATTTTCTCTCGTGTGTATTCATGTTAAAATTATGAATTTTCACGATGGAAAAATTCTTAAAATTTCATTGAAAATGTGAGTCCGTCAAAAGAAATTGCAGTTTGAAACTTTGATTCATCAGACGAATTTTGGAAGCCCAAAATCCGAATGAATTTTCTTTTCTGTTGAGCTGATATTCATTGATGAAAAAGTAAGGATCTTTAACTTAATTAGTTTATATAGTAAGTAATGAGATTTCATTGTTGTAATTGTTGAGATATTCTTATGAAACTCTTATAATATGTTTGGGGAAATAAGATTTAAGTTTCAAAGTATAAGGGTATGCCACCAAAATTTCAGAATTCTATTGTTGGAAAGGGATTTCATCACCAAATTAGCTATTTTGGAAAACAAGGAAAAATAAAAATTTATTGGTCATATGTACACAATCAACATTCTCCACTCTTCCCCATTTTACTTTTCAATCATGGTTGATTTATTTGCAGAAATGTTTTGCCTTGTCATCCTCAGACATGTTATCTAGGCTTCATTTGACATTCAAATGGTAATTAAATTCATAAAAATAAAATTTAAAAATTAGACCTTAAAGGATTTTTTTTTGTATCGTTTTATATTATTAATATAAAAATGACTAGATGAAACTTACTTCGTCTTTTCAATTATGTCAATGGTCCAATAAATTTCCAAACTTAATTGAAATTGGACTAATATTGTGTAGAATCAAAAGGCAGTCAGGCAGCAATGCCTCCTATCTACCACAACATTTAATTCATAAATACATACTACATCGAGGTAGGTACCAAAATAAAAAGACTCTTTTCTTGTTTGAGGAAAAAATAAAAGACTCATATTTTGTCTGGAGAGAAATTTATTTAATTTGATACGGAGTCATCAACACAGAATAAGAGACTCATGTGTATATATATATATATATAGACTCATTCCATTTGCTTCAAATAACATAATGATGACTTATTCCAGCATTTCTCCTAAATGTTTCCGCATTTATCTACACATATCAGACTTTGATGGAAGTTAAGTGGAGAAAATCCAGATGGTTATGTGTGTGTGTGTGTGTAGATATATATATATATATATATATATATATATATATAAAGAAGCCAAAGTTCTAATTAAAACCCTCTAACATAACCTTTGAGCATATGCATTATTAACGTTCAAATGGTTGATAAATTTGCACAACTTTCTCCCGTTGATCCACAAAAAGATCCCTATGGCTATCTGGGACTGGTTCAAAACCCCGATGGTTTGGTCTCACGTTCCAATGAAAACCACTCCAATCTTCTTGTTAAGGATGTCACCATAAACCAATCCAAAAACACATGGGCACGTGTCTTCCTCCCAAAAGAAATGGTTTATTCCAATCCAACCTCAAAACTCCCTGTTTTAATCTACTTTCATGCCGGAGGATTTGTTATATGTTCCGTTTCCACGCCATTCTTTGAAGATCTCTACACCACGTTCACGACAAAGCTTAATGTTATGCTTATATCAGTAGACTACCGTCTTGCTTCAGAACATAAGCTGCCCGTGGCATACGATGATTGTAAAGAAGCTTTGGAATGGATCCATGATTCGAAAGATGAATGGTTGACTAAATATGCAGATTTATCCAACAGTTTTCTCATGGGGAGTAATGCCGGGGCGAATATAGCATATAATGTCGGGCTGAGTATCACTGATGATCAAGATAATAATAATCTTCAGCCTCTAAATATTAAAGGGTTGATTTTAAACCAACCTTTCTTTGGTGGAATGAAGAGAACAGATTCGGAATCGAAAGGCACTGACGATAAGATGTTGCCACCTTGTCTAAGTGATGTGATGTGGGAATTGGCATTGCCGAAAGGCGCAGATCGCGATCATGAGTTCTCTAACCCATTGATGGATCCAAAATCAGGTCGATTCGAGAAGATTAAAGGTTTGGGATGGAAGATTTTGGTGACAGGTTGTGATGGGGATCCGTTGTTTGACAGACAAGTTGAGTTTGTGAAAATGTTGGAAGGGAAGGGTTTTGTCTGTGAAAGGTGAATTTCGTGATAGAGGGTTTCATGGATGTGACATTTTTGATGGTGCTAAAGTTCAGGCTTTCTGTGAGGTTGTGAAAGAGTATATGAAATCTGTTGTTTGAAACTCGTGAAACTAACACATTTTGATTAGTAGGAAACTTTACGAGTATGTTTTCCTATTCCTACGAATTAATCATTGTAATGGTTTATAATTAGCCTTTTTTATGTTGTCTCCAGTTGTTTGTGTATTTTGATCAAACCACATTATTAGTACGTAATACTATACTCCCTTTTGTGTTGTTTGATTCATAGCACTACTTTTGCAATGATATTATAGTCATTCTGGGATGGAGAGAATAGTACTCCCTCTGATCTTTATTATAAAGCATTTTGAATGATTTTAAGGTTTTACTTTCAATTAGAAGAACAGAGTAAATGAAATTTTTATTTTCAATTAGAAGAAAATAGTAAATTAAATTTTGGACAAATCAAAAGCCTTATATTGTGGACCGGAGGGAGTACTCGATTTGCAGTGATTTATACGCTTTTAGATTCCATATTCTGAGCAAAAGAAAAATCGTGATTTATATAGACACTAAGCAATTGATGAAAATGCTATAAATTTTAACTCCATAATATCAAATTGCCACATAGGACACAAGAACCAACTATAAAATCATACGTAAGTTTATATCATAGCTAATTTACTCGAATATAGTTTGGTCTTTAGGTTGGTATTGAAATTTTTATTAAGGGCATAAGAAAGATCGTAATTATTTATTCTATTTTAATCAATATTTAAAAACTTCTAATGTTTTTCTTTATACCTCAAAACACTAAATCTTATCTTGAACTAATTTATCTATCTTCTCTGTATCCTTTCCTCCATTTTAATTCAGGCTCTCCAATTTTTTTAGTACAATAAATTTTTTTGGTTCAATTTTTTTTTGCTAATTTCAACAAAACATTATGGAAAGCCGTCAATCTAAATTATTGCAAAACGTTGGTACGAGAAAACTATGATATCATGTTACATTCATAGTTTTAAAAACGCTGGTGGTTCATCTAACTACAATCGTCTTCCATTCCACCCGACTACAGTTACTAATGAATCTGTAACAAAGCTCTAATGCAACCATACAGATATTCATTACAAAGCCCTTACGTAAACCAAAAACTTCCTCCTCATCCTTAACCATCTAAACAACAGTTAGGTTGTCAACCTCTACTACAATCATCCGCATTCTTAGTTCCCAATCAAGATACAACCCCTTATGTAAATCCCAAACCATTGAATCCAAATTTTCAATAAAGCCTCTTCTAGGAAAATTTTATGGTCCAGTAATGGATTTTTGACCGAACCATCTAGTCTAAATATAGCCACCCAAGATTTGGTGTGTATTACATAATACAAATCTTTCACTTGATAATAAATTATTATTTTTTTCATAATTAACTGATCATGAAGCGGCTAAATCGCCATATTTTTTGTCACAATAAGAGAAGCCAACCCCTGAATTCGCACATATCTGAGATATGCAACCCCTCTAACATTATGTTGTAGTCATGGACTTTATCCCAAATGGGATAAATCACCAATTTTAATCCATAGTTTCAAAACCCAGTGCCACCAATTGGATTAGTAAAGAAAAGAACAATTCAAAGGGTACCTTCAAAGAAAAAATATATTTGATGACCAAACGCTGCATTGGAATTTGATGGCCAAAAATTCCTTAGACTTCTGTATGTAAACACTTAGAGATTGAATGGAAACAAGAAAAGAGCGGCTTAAAAAACTTGACTCTCATGAATGTTATGCTCTGAGACTTCCTTTGGAGGAGAATAGGAGACACCTTGAAAAGCCTCTATTTGCAATGGATCCGGAGACCCTTAACCTTTAAGAGAGAAAAGATATTCTTTAGGATACAGAGCTAGTTTCATCGGAAATTAGGAGAAGGGAAGAGGATTTTCTATTATATTCAGCTAAACTTGAAAAATTAATCTAGTTTTTTAGATCAGAGAGATAACAAAGGATAGCAGGAAACAAGATATTGATGTGGAACAGATCTAAAGAGACAGACACAAGAAAGCTTAACTAGTGAGTAACTCCATTCAAGGACGTCTTAATCGAATGTTGAAGTACATGAAACTATTTTCAGGGAAGCAAGAAAAGATCTGGTGGCCCGTGAAGCTCACCGATGGCTAAGAGAAATCCACAAATACTTTAAACAAACGGCTGATACCATTGACTCAAACAAAACTGAACTCGATCTTTCAACATCAATGGTGTATCATCCATTGTTGATGAAGAAAGTAATACCCTTCTATAGAGTATCACTTGGAAGCTACCATCACCAGTGTAAGAAATAATGCGCATAATTTTTAGGAGCGGACTAACCACAATGCATTGAGTATAAAGCATCTTCTAAATATTTGGAAAATGATACTGATCCTTATGGGGACACATTAGGCTCACCTTTTAGCAGGAATCCACTCAACACAAGAATCCTTCTGTAATTTTCTTGAACAGCATTGTTCCTCTTAATCTTTTTAGCCAATTCTGGAAAAAAAAATATCTATACAAATCCAAAACATGGTTTTCTCCAATTACAACCAGATCGAACGGGAGAATGATGGACTTATATGTTTTGAATTATCCCACTGAATTAAGATTATTGAATAATCCTAGTATTGTAATTGTCATAATTAGTCAATGTACTAAAGCCTTGGTTTGGTGTGATCTGGTGGAGTAAGTTTGAAGTCCCCAGAACTGTGAAAGCATTGTTCTCTCCGATTTTGACCAACTTGTGAACTAAGTTCCGGCACAAGTTGGCCTCAAGGTGGAGAATCGCTGATGGAGTTTGAGCGCCATGGACGACTAAAACCTTATTGTTATTGGAATGTGAATTGACTACTCGACGCCATCCATAGAATCCATTAGGGTTTTAATTTGTCATCGAGAAAAACTGACCGTATATTTTTGGAGGAGATATGGGCATCATCAAATATGAAAGATCAGAGGACTATTAGTCGTGTTCTTGGTTACTTTTACGGTAGGCGTTTAATGATATTTCTTTGTTTCATGCAGATGAGGAGTTTTTTTTTCCAATTTGTTAAAATCAGTTGGATTTCATACTAACATAGATTTTGTATGAATTGATTCAATAGTTTCCACTTAACTAGGCAATAATCAAGTGTATTTGGTGTATCCTCTTTAAAAATACCTTTTCTTTTTTAATATAACGGTTGGGATTTAGTCATGGTCATCCTACTACTATTAATTATGATTGTACGATTCAGTCGACTGTACTCTAGCCACTTATATACATATATAAAAGCATAACGTTAAACAAATTAGCGTCTTTATATATCTACCTATTACTGTACATATCTATATATCCTATTATGGGAAAAAACAGTATAATTCCAAATGCTGATGTGGCGCTTTATCCTTAATCCAAATCCCGCCAAAATCATAAGTAACTAATAGTAACTAATCTAATTACATTAATTAATGGTAAAATTAAAGAGATGTAGTTTTAATCATCATCAAAGTCTAATCATGGGTACTAAACTCCTCCAAAACTCCTTATTTACAACCTAAAACCAACCCACTTCTATACCACGTAATTCAGTTTCTTTTTTAGTAGTATTAGCATTCGCAACTAATCCTTGATTTATGCTTTGACGAGTCCTGTGGAGGAATCTTCTTCTTCTCTCTGGACAAAAAGCATCAATAATACCCCTTCCCCAAAATAATGGTACTCTCCTCTTTTCTTCTGTGGTTTGTTGAGTCATTTTATCTCTTTCATCTGCAGCAATGCCCTTCAATTTCACAACTTCATCTTCACCATTATCAAGAATCGGCAATCGCCTTGCTCTTTGCAACCGCTTGTGATCAATAGATAATGACCAGAATTCCCTAGAAAGAGGCTGAACGGCATCGCCGACGGACTGATTGAGGTGGAAAAGTGGCGGCTGCGGCTGCGGCTGCGGCTGCGACTGCTGAAGGGCGGACAGAGTGCGCGGTTTTCTCTTTCTTTTTTTTATTATGGGTACAATCACGATAATCTGTTTCAATTGGTCTTACGGACATTTACTTTCTTCAATTACTTACTTTATACTTTGAAATCTGGTTTTCTAGTAATCCCAAAATTAATTCTCATCCAAGTTTGTGGAAAACATATATAGCGTGCTTCTTTCCCTGATTCAATACGTCCTCTGCTTTATCTAAGGAACTCATCGACATGTTATACATAAAGAATCGATTTTTTTACTTTTTCTCGGTTCCTTTTATGGAGGATTAAGTATTTGTAAAATAGATGCAAAAGGTTTAAACCTAAGGGGAAGTTCACGTTTTTTACTCAAACATTTAACTAATTAGATTTTTATTAGACCTTTATGTGAAGGTTGAAATGGGGTCCAAAATTTATTATATGTGAAATTATCTATGGAAGTTAGGCTTTAATGTTCTTCTATCTGTGCATTTTGAAAATGTTATAAGGGAAAAATATAGACACAAAGAATTGAGAAATTAAAATAGTTTTTTTTTGAGCTTTTTTATATTTCTTGATATTTGTCACTGAAAGGATTGAACATGCATTTGATGCGAGAGATCCAAGTCTCTTAGGAAAAATGTATTTGTCAAAAGTCCTTAGTCCTATGTTCTATGAAACACTTTGTCGCAATTATTGATTGTAGGAGGAAGCTTGTAAAGCCAAGAAAAATTAATGGGAAAGGTAAGTTTTTGTGTCCAATTTTACGTTTAAGCTCATGAATTTAGTAGTCCACGTTCTTCATCTGTATGAAGATTTATGCCTATGAGATTGATCGGTTGAGTTGTTTCATATATACATGGAGCTAAATTTTGCAGGAGATTCATTAATAACTTTAGCAATGGATAGTCTTGATGGATTGTTATGGTTAGATAAACCTCCGGCCATTTTAAAACCTTAGATAGCACATGATATTAATTGTTTGAATATTGTACCAACGTGCTATAATAACTTAGAAGTTAAAGGCAATTGCCTCCTTATATTGTACCCAAAAAAAAAAAATACCCGTATGGTTACTACTAATGTATTAAAAGATGTCTAAACTTTGAATTTGTCCTCTTAGTTTGGAGCTGCGTTAGATGCATTAAAAAATAGAAGTTGGGTAAATAACTTAGTATTGTAACGGTTCCTTAAATATATTTAGATAATATCCATGTTGGCATGAAAAACTTGATCCAAATCATATAATGGTGGGTTTAATTTTCCAGTGCAGTTTGATGAACTAAAAATTTGTTGTAGCATGTGTTGATAAAATATCGAATGCAGCTTATTCTCCATCTTCAAATTTCGAAAAACAAGCAACCCTTTATGCATTCTTCTTATAATATGCAACTTTTTATCACTGATATCTTTTATTTTGTTAAAATTTATGTTATCATCTTATCCGTCTTGTGATTCTTGTCTTTGGGAAAAGGTGTTTCTTAAAGGTATAGCGGAGACATCATGTAGGGAAAAGTTTTATGGTGAGCGTAAGTAAGCCGTTTATTTGAACGAGTGTATCTATAAACCAAAGAGAGGAGCTAAAATTAAGTTCTGGTTATTGTAAAGTTCTTTTAGTGCTCTTTGCGAGTTTTAGTTCCTCATGAAAGATTGAACCTGGGAAGTGATTGTCAAATTAGTTTTTTGGTTGTACCTATGCAGTCTAAGTTTATTGTTGACATCATGATTTGATTGATTTTTTTCCCCTTTCTACTCCTAATTTACTCTATTTCGAGAAATTTAAAAAATATGGTTTCTGGTGATTATGCAGAAAATAAAGCCATGATGAAAACAAATTTTATTGACAATTGAAACTGAATCATTTGGAGGAGACATATTTTGAAACTTTTTGGCACCTACAAGAGAATGGAACTTTGTGCAAAATAAAGTTCAGTTAATGGAACCTAAGAAACAAGTTTTGAAGGAAAAAACTTTAATTGTAAAAAATGAAATGGTCCTTTGACCAATTAATGGGGAGCACGCCCGACCATCATATTAGCAAATAAACATTTTCCCGGACTTAATGCGCAAAAACAATGAGAATCAAGTTTTGAAGGCAAAAACACGAGCGACGAAGTGATATGAAGGGTAATAAGATATAATCCATTACATACCCGTGTGGGACACGGGTCCAGAACCTAGTATAAGATAATAATGAGGATTTTCACTATAGCAATTTTTTAGAATTGCCACCTCATCATGAAATAGTAGAAGACTGTTATAACTCTTAGAGAGAGAGGGGGGGGGGATCCTAGCAATTTTATAGGTTATTTCCACGGTCAAATTTCAAATTTTTTACATTAACTCTTCTTTTGAACTCACTCTTCTTAGTCCTCCCTCCTTTTTTCATCTATATCCACATATTCCACTAGAAATTATAAAATAGAATAGAATAAAATTTATTGCCTCCAATACACCATAACAGACCTCTTAAGCTGAGTCTTTGTGGTGCTAGCTAGTTTATAATTTTTACATCATTTGTCAATTTTTTGAATATAATTTACAACCTTATTAATTGAAATTCTCATATTTAAGAAAAAAAATTAAATGAAAATGATAGTTGCACATGTTGATCTTCATTTTTCCAAAGCACAAATACAAACTAGGAGGATTGGAAATATTTACTATGCCTTGTTTGGACGACACTTTGTTAATATATGTCATTTTGGGTACATTTTAGAAGTGTATAAGATTGTATGTAACTAGAACATTATAATATTAATTTTAAAATGAGAACCGTGAGAGAGAGAAATGGAATTAAGTGATAATATTAAAAATCTAGATTTCAAGTTATCGTTTGTGTATGTGATAAATTATTTAAAAGTGCCATTTTCATTTTTTTGAAAAAAATGTATCAAGCTTAGCACAAATATGATGGATATTTAATGCTTTGAAGATCTCACTCTCTTTTTTTCCCTTTTCCATTTCTATAGTGGTAACATACCAAAAAAAAAACGAAAAATTAACCACAAATATTCAATTTTATGGCCCACGATAAATCATAATAATAGAAAAAGATAATAAAAAAAGTGTATGATTTTAGGTGTTTTTTGTAATGGAAACATAAAAAGGTGTATTGAAAATATAAAAATTTATGTTGGGGATAGAACAATTATTATTATATTATTCTGAAAAATTAGTGAGAAAAGAAAACAAATATACCATAATGGGGAAACTAGTGAAAAACTAGGACAATTATATATACTAGGTAGTCTGTCAGCTGTGCTAAGCACAAGCCTCATAATATTTTAACTGCAACCCCCTCTAAACAAAAATACTCAAGCTTCTTCAATATAGGACTTAGATTACAATCTAATCTGTGAGAGGGGTTGGATGGTCAAAAATTAATTTGTCTAAGGATATGCTTAGGACATTGACAAAACATGCAATCCCGGAGGAAACAAGTAATTCAATAAAGCCTCTTTGATCTGAGGTCTTTTTTGGGCCTTCTCTAAGAATTAATCAAGTGGTTGTGCCACAGAGAAATGTTGATAAAATGTAAATTATGCATGATAAAATGTTCAACTTTAATAATCAACCCAATCCCGACTCAAGATAGAAAGTTTCCTAGGCCCAATTGATATGTCTCTACTATCGTGCTCAATTACATAAGCCTATATGTATAAAATTCTCTCTATATATTCTCTCTAGAAACTGATTCCTCTTTAAATCGAACAGAACTTTTGCCGTCCCTTCAGCTCCGGTCCAAAATGGAAACGGAGATGGAAGATCCAACCTTGCTAAGTCATGATAAAGATAATCCAGCAACAAAAAAAAGTCAAAAACAGAGACCAACAAGATCCAAACAACCTTAACCAACAAGAATCCAACCAATCTAATGAGCCTGCAAGCCAAACCAACAAAGCACCATGGACAAAGAGCTCAACGTCGTTCAAAGACCGTTTACTATAGGGTCAAACTAACCAAATCATAAACAAGTTCCACCTGATCAAGGTCTCTGTGGAGGAAGGCAATGTCACATATGGAGAGAAGGATGTAGTCCCTTCAACTGAATTCTCCAAAAGAGTCAAACGCCAAATGAAAGTGGACATGACCAACACCATAGCTATCAAACCCTTGGGCAGAGAATTCAGACACGATCGATTACTAAGAAGACTTAAGGGCCTCTGGAAACCCAAAGGAGAAATCTTGCCTGTGGATTACATTGATGGTTACCATCTATACAGAGTTAACAACGAGGAGGATTTCTATTCAATCCTACTCAATGCACCTTGGTCTTTAGACAACACCTACATACTGGCCTTGCCTTGGTGTAAACAATTCAACACCAAGGACAACAACATCAACGCGTTACCTACGTGGATTCGCATACCGGGGCTGTCAATTGATTACTTCCACGAAAATCTACTACGAAGCATTGTTAAACCTCTTAGGAAATACATCAAAGCTGACAGAAACAAGCTGACAGTAGAAAGAGGCAAGTATGCTAGAATCACCGTAGAAATCGACCTCACAAAGCCATTAATTGGGAAGACCAACATAGATGGGGCAGATTTCAACATAGAATATGAAGATCTCCAGAAAATCTATTTTTCTTGCGGCAAATATGGTTGTCTTAAGTCGGAGTGTAACACCTTTCCAGCGGTACCACCACAAGAAGATCGGAGAACCACCCCAAACGGAGACAGCACACCCACCGAGAACAATACTCCTCCAATGGATAATTCTGACATCTCAAAAGTTCCACAAAGTCCACAGCAACACAAGAAAGCCCCTACCGTTGGCGAGTAGAGCCACGCGGTCAAAAAGGGAAAAAGATACAACCCTCCCCATGGACTGACAGGTAAGAACTACAGGCCCACAAATATGTTTGCTAACCAAACCAATTTATTTAATCCCTTTGCAGCTTTAGATGGGCTGGAAAAAGAGAAGGAGGCTAGCCCATCAACATCAGGCACCAAGAACCCACCAGTTTTTAGCTGGAACAAGGAACCACCAACAAGTGCCTCCACCTTCATCCCTAATAACAACTTTAGCCAAGGAAGCAACCCAACATCAGGACACAAAATGGAAGCCCAGAAAAAGAATAACCCAAAATCCAAAACCCAACAGACCACTTCTACACCCTCCAAAAGAAAACCCGACCAACAAGGCCGGGAAAGGGCCTGGACTAAAAAATCCACCACCAGAACCTACCCCACAGATCCAAACCCAATAGAGCAAAGCCCAAACACCCAAATAGACCATCCCCAAACACTCACTTCCACAGAATAACCTAAGGAACAACCCAATACACCCCACAAAATCCTGGACGAAATGAAACACACTGCAATAAACATACCCCATACAAACCCACCCAGAACCCAAGCTATTGATCCCGAAAAAACCAATTCACCTCCCGTTCATGACCTAGAACTTGAGCTCCTGCAAGCAGGGAAGAAACCTGATCCGTTCAAGACTTTAAACCTCAAACAGAGGAACCAAAATCAAAACATCAGGATTGGAGTCTGATTCACATCACAATGAACAAGACATGATGTATGCTGAAGTGAGCAAAACAGAAAACTCACAAAGCCATGTCCACACCAACTCTGTCCCAGAATCAAACATAGAGATGTTGTCGGATGCCGGCGGGTATGCTCTACTTAACATATCAATTTAAGTATGAATTACAAAATACTTTCCCGGAACATACAAGTGATTGCTAACATCCAAATTGTTTCCGTACTTAAGGATCTGATCAAAATTTATCGTTTCCAAATACTAGTAATCATAGAACCTAAAATTAGTGGCAGAGATGTCGGCTTAATCATAAAAGACATAGGTTTTGAAAATTCTCATAGATAGAAGTTGTCGGCTTCTCATGAGGTATATGGCTCCTTTGGCAAAACTCCATAACAATCCAAATCCTTGAAAATGCATGGCAATTCATCCATTGCAAAGTCTTTTTCCCAGATAAATCTTCTTTTTATTTAACCACGGTGTATGGTAGTCCACAGAGGCTAACCAGACGTACACGGTGGGTTGACTTGGATCGTAATATTGCAGGTAACACGTTTGATCCATGGATCATTCTGGGAGACTTCAATGCCACTGTAACAGAAGACGATAGAACAAGAGGTGCACACACAGAGGATGCAAGCACTTCATCAATTGGATCAACAACAATGAAATCAACGACTTGGGATTCATGGGAACAAGATACACCTGGAAAAGAAGCCTATGCCATGCAGGACTCAACAGAGCACTATCAAATCATAAATGGCAAGAGGTGTTCCAGGGAACTAGTGTACAGCTCATCCCTAGAATAGCATCAGACCACTCTCCAATTTTAGTCCAATTTACAAGCATGGAGAAGCAACCAGGTAGCAACAAATTTTTCATATATCTAACACCATGGGAAATGCACGATCAATGGAGTACTGGCTCAAAAGAAACTAGAAAACGGAGGCAAATTTGGAAAGAGCTTTAACGCAACTCACAAAGAATCTAGAAGATTGGAAGCACAATATCTTCGGAGATATTTATAAAAGAAAGAGACGAACCATAGCAAGACTGGCCGGAGTACAGAAAGCCTTGGCCGTCCACCATTCAGCAAACCTTCAGCTCCTGGAAGAACAACTCCGTGAAGATTTAGAACAGGCATCAACACAAGAAGAATGCCTGAGAATGCAGAATTCCAGGTCAGTATGGTTAACTAATGGCAATAGAAACACAAGAGTGTTCCACGCAGTCAACAAACCAAGGAAGGATAAAAGCAAAATCAAAGAAATCCAATTGGAGGATGGAAGCTGGACAACAGATCAATCAATAATGGGAAAAGAAGCAACCAATTTCTTCCTAAATGTCTACTCAGGGGGAGCACAAATAACACATACCACATAACATATTAGGGGGCACTTTTCCCCAATCCCAGAAAGATTGAGAAGCAAGCTGGCAGTGGGTCTTTCAGAAGAGGAAGTGAGGACAATAACCTTTGAGATGAACCCCAATAAGACAGGAGGCATTGATGGGTTTAGCGCGGGATTTTACCAAAGAAATTGGAACACGGTTGGAGCAGTCTACAGTGCGGTAAAATCAGCCTTCCAGACCGGCAAGATCAACCCAGAGATAAACAAAGCACTAATAGTTCTTATCCCAAAAGTATGGCCACCAGAACGTTTTCAAAACCTTCGTCCCATCAGTCTGATTAATGTAGCTGCAAAAGTCAACACCAAAGTGGTAGCAAACGGAATCAATTACTAATGCCTCATCTCATCTCCCAGTT
This sequence comes from Oldenlandia corymbosa var. corymbosa, assembly GCA_949775105.1. Lineage (NCBI taxonomy): Eukaryota > Viridiplantae > Streptophyta > Magnoliopsida > Gentianales > Rubiaceae > Oldenlandia > Oldenlandia corymbosa. The sequence continues at coordinate 9,345,888 of OX459124.1, forward strand.
ACAAACAAGTTTCATAGAGGGCAGAAACATTATCGACAACATTATTTTTGCTCAAGAAACGATACATACCATGTGCATGGCAAAAGGCAAGAAAGGGTGGCTCGCAGTCAATATAGACCTGGCTATGGCTTTCGATTGCATTAGCTAGGATTTCATCAGGGACACTCTACAAGATGTCAACATTCCATTAACACTTTCAGACATTATCCTGAGCTCCCTCACAACTAGAACAACAAGAGTACTTTGGGACGGCGTCATAGGCAAGGAATTCAAACCAAGTAGAGGAGTAAGACAGGGGATCCCCTTTCCCCCTATGTATTCGTCCTATGCATGGAGAGACTCTCACAAGCAATCGACAAAGAAGTATAGGGAGGACATTGGAAACCCATACCGTTCGGAAATGGCCAGGTCAGCATCTCGACCTCTTTTTTGCTGACGATCTTATCCTTTTTGTAGAAGCCTCCATGGATCAAGTCATGCTGATACATAACACCCTTAGAGATTTCTGTAAAGCATCAGGCCAAACAGTAAGTAAAACAAAATCAGTTCTCTACTGCTCACCGAATGTCAACACAACCCTGGCCAACACACTCAGCAACAAAGCAGGCGTTAAACTAGTAGACAATCTTGGTCAGTACCTAGGGGTTCCAATAATACATGGCAGAATCACTAAGAAAGATTACAACCCCTTAATCTGCAAGGTAAAGAGAAGAACAAATTAGTGGAACCCAAAAAAAATCAGCCTCGCAGGACGACTGATGCTTTGCCAATCCATCCTGGCTGCCTTACCAGTATAGATTGTGCAATCACAAATCATCCTAAAAGGGACCAGTGAGGAAATTGACAAAATCCGACGACAGTGAATGTGGATTGAAATTCTCAGAGCAAAATATGGCAGATATATCACACATTCACTAGAACAAGCCCAAAATGCCACCGGCTCACATCTATGAAAACAACTCACTAAAGTTTGGCAGATGGCATCACAGTCGACCAAGTGGTACATAGGCAACAGAGAATCTGTCCTTTTCTGGGAAGACCTATGGATGGATACAGATAATCCCCTCCCGTCCTACACAAAATCAGCCATTCCATAAAGTATCAAGCACAAAAAAGTGAAAGAATTTGTAAAGTCAACTGGCTAATGGAACTGGAAAGAGATCAATCAATGGATAACAGAGGAAGCAAGGAACAAAATCAGAGCCATTCCCCCACCAGCTACTCATGCTGGGCCCGATAAACCAACATGGAGATGGTCAAAATCGGGCAAATTCACAACCACTTCTGCCTATCAGATACTCAATCAACGGAATTGGAAGCAATGGACAAGCAGTGGGATAAAATATGGGGGTGGATGGGACCGGAAAAGATCAAACTCTTCCTTTGGCAACAATCGAAAGGAATCCTACTTATCAATGCAGAAAGGACCAGGCAACATATGGGGAATGACAGCGCCTGTGGCTTCTATGGCAGACCAGAGACTCTCTTCCATCTTTTCCGTGATTGCCCGAAGTCGAAGCAGATCTGGACAACCATAAGGGAGTACCCTCCTCCATCTTTCCCTCAATTATGGTCTCAGCAGGAATGGAAGGATTGGATCTTCACTAATCTTTCACTTTCCTTTTCGCAAGAAAACATTCAACGGGCCCATATAGATTGCAACTGCCTGCCGGAAAATATGGAGCTGCCGGAACGATGACACATTAAACGACAACTATAAATGTTCCAGAACAATCGCAGCCATGATCAAAGTGGCGATCACCAAAATTACCAGATCCAGAAAAATTTTTGCACACAAAAACCCATCATCCCATCAAAATCTAGAACCCGTAATATGGGAACCTCCACCATGGGTATGGGTGAGGCTAAACACAGAGGGGGCATCGAATCCAACAAACAAAGGAGCGGCGGCTAGAGGTTTACTGGGGAACCATGAAGGCTGGTGGATCTCTGGCTTTACAGCCAATTTAGGGGAATGTTCAGCCCTCGATCGGAACTATGGGGAGTCCTCTTTGGGCTACGTATTGCCTGGCAATTGGGCTTCCGCAAAGTCCAGTTGCAGATGGATAGTAATATTGTAACCAAGGCCCTCTAGAAAAGAACAAGCCCAAGTCAACCTAGTAATGTGTATAGCAGAATACTCCCATTACTCTACCAAAACTGGGAGGTTGATATTTTGAATATTAAACGGGATGGAAACGAAATAGCGGACTCATTAGCAAAGCTGGTCTACTCAGACCCGGAGGAGTTACATATTTTGGCAACGGCCCCGTTAGCGATTCATGGAAAACTAGAACTAGAAAGTCCAACCTCCCCTTGAGAGGTTGTTTTGTAATCTAAGTGTTATACTTCCCTAGTATATAAAAAATTAAAAAAAAAAATTACATAAGCCTATTATCAAGTATTCAAGTTAGAGACCCGTTATATTGATGGAGTTTTGTTTTTTTTTTTAACCAAAGGGGTTGTGGTGGAGTGGTAAGAATTCCTCCACCCTTAACCATAAGTCGAGGATTCAAAACCTTGGGCATGGAGCAACCTTTAATCCTTTGGCTAGCTCTCCCACCTATCAAGGTGCCTAACATGAGCGAGGTGGTAGCGAGAAGGATTAGCCACTGTTGTCAACGGTGTACACCCTGCAATATGACGAAGCTTGGTTTTACACTATCGGTCTGACAGTGGAACTCTGGCTAGGGTTTCCTGCAAAATAGAGCCTCGGGGGTCTCCCGAGGGTTTTAAGAATGTCTGAATGTGTAGTATGTTAAGCTAGAGATTGCGTACCCGTATTGTGGTGTGGCCAACCCTATTTATAAGCATGAAAGCGCATGGGAGATAGTCAAATATTACTAGGTTTCGGGCTACCTAAACCGCCTTATCAGAGTCAGTTGGACCTCCTATGTGGTTAATGGGCCGATCCAACGTCAGTAATGGATATAGACTCGTCAAATGCCCCTGTCAAGTGTTAGTTGCACAGGATAAACAATACTTGACACAAGATAGACTTACTTAGAATAGGCCCAAGAGTAATGGACAAAACTGGTCCAGTAATATGTCAAGCAGGCCCAAGATAAACGCTTCAGACTCGACCTATGCTGCATCGAGGAACCTTGACGCGTGACTTACTGGCCACGATCCGACCCGAGGAGATGACCCGCTTCATAATCCCGCCCAATTTATTCAACCGCGCATCGTTAATGGGCACATTTCCCAAACGGCAGCTTCATCATCATTACGGTGTCCTTGAAATTCTCCCAAACTGTCAAAGCGTGGGCTGTAACCGCAGAAACATGGGAGGATTAAACTCCGGCCTTAAATAACTAGAAGAGCTCTCAAAAGCTCACTTCCCTCTATTTTTTTTTCAAAATATTAAGGCTGCATTCTCTGCCACAGCACCCCAGTTGCTCTTTGTCGGAATATTCACAGGCCCGATTCGACATACTGCCCCGGTAACGTTATCACCGGAAAACCTACGATTGAGGAATCGCGAGGAAACTGGGAGGCTATAACTCCAAAGGCGAGTGGTCTTTCCCCCATCCAACAGTAAGTCCTCAGATCTGATCATTTGAATTCCGTTTTAGATTTCTTTGGTTGAATTTGTAGCGTAAATCTCTATTTTCCTACAAGTAGATAATCATGGCTAGAGATCCAAACCAGAAATCAGTTGACGACTTTGCATCCTCCATAGATAGTGTTGAGCGGGTAAACTCTGTTAAAGTCAAATACGACATGGCCCTAGATCTAGAAGCTAGAGCCCCCTAGGAAACGAGAGAGACAATACTCCTCCAGAAGGAAAAATCACCATATATGATAAGTTTATGTTCTTAGGCATGAGATTCTCCCTTTTTCCTTTGTTCGAGAAGATTGTCGATTACTATAAAATCCCCTTAGCACGCTTCACCTCGAACCTAATTACCTTCATTCTCGGATTTGTGAAAATCTGTCAATAAGTAAAGGCAAAACCGTGCATGTTCCTGTGGAGATATTTCTTTAGAGTGTCCACACCCTCGACAAGTTTCCAAGACTGGTATATAGTAAAGAGAAATCTGGCCTCTGGTTCTAGGAAGATAGTAGAGGGGTACGGTGGTTCCCCCATATGGAAGCCAAACTTTCTCAATGTAATAGCACCAGAGAAATACCGCATCGCCTGGAATTATCGAGAGATCAATGGATATGAGGCGATAAAGAACGAATGGACGGATGAAGATGACGAAATGATCCAAGAATTCGAGGAGGACTTAAAGAAGCTCGAAAAGTATTCCAAGGTTGTGAGATGGGATACGTTATAGCATTTCACTCCCACCACTCCTGTCGAGAAAAAGGAGAAAGAGAACCGTGTCGAGACTGCACTCGGGGCTCCTCTCGAGACCCCTGTTGAAGAAAAGAAATGTACTAATCATTTTAACTTGCTTGCTTGTTTTTAGGTCATGTCTTCGAGCAATGCTGGCTCTCGATTATTTGGGGATAAATTCCTTTCCCGTTGTAAATTTATATGAGGAAGTTACGGCCACCGCAGTTGCTGGCCAGAAGAAGAAAAAGAGGCAAATCGTCAAAGCCTCCGAGAAGGAGAAAAACAAGAAGGCAAGATCCGACGTGCCCTCAACTAAGAATCCAGCACAATTGGAGAAAATTGCCCCCTACCGCTGAAGAACCTCAGGTTCCGCCCGTGGAACCAAGGACAAATGTCTCTTCCACTACCAACCAGGGCGCAAACCCTCTTGATGGAGAGGCACTAATATTGCCCACCCAACTGTTTGAGGGAGGACCGACAGTGGCAACCCCCCACCGCTGAAGAACCTTAGGTTCCTCCCGTGGAACCAAGGACAAATGTCTCTTCCACTACCAACTAGGGCACAAACCCTCTCGATGGAGAGACACTAATATTGCCCACCCAACTATTTGAGGGAGGACTGACAGTGGCAACCCACACGTTTAGTGAGCCACCAACAATCGAGTGCCCCTTGCTAGAGGAATTCACCTCGAATTTGAATGAATTTGATAGCATAAGACTAGTAAGGTTTCCATTATAATTGATTACCCCTGCTTGTGATCATGGTTTAGAGAAACCCTCCTTAACACCTCGATTGTATACAGATGAGTGCATGCTTGATGGCGAACCTGATGCACATAAGGAAGTTGAAGGAAGAGCTGATTCTAGCACGGGCTGAACGAGATCAGGTCTTGAGCGAGAAGATCGTCCTGGAAGAAAAGTCGAGGCAGGTATTGGCCATGGAGCAGGAATTAGCTGCCGTGCAGGTTAAGTACAACGAGCTCGAGGAGTAACTTAAGGGTTATGCCAACCTACATGTCTCGAAGGAGGACCTGCACAAGTGGTGTGTTGCCTTCATGTACAGGGTGATGTCAACAGGTGGGATGGCAGCCGCCATCGAGGAGGTGAACCTGGTTGCTACTAAATGCGGCACGCACCGAGTTGATGTGGTAGGCCTTAAGAGGCTTAGGATGACAGACCCATCAAGGCTAAATGGTTCAAACAACTCCTGATTCCGGAGCCAAAGAAAACCATGCACGAGGCAATGTTGAAGGTCTTGACCAAGCTCAGCATCGAGCAACTGCCCCTCTGGGAAGCCCTATCGGGATCCATGGCTAAAATGAATTCTCCCTCGGACATTGCATCGTTCCCTGGAGATGCCCCTACAATCTTTGCCTAGGGCCCAAGTGAAGAGGAGCCCATTCCTGATTTGCCAGATGAAGATATGGGGATCGAGCTTGAAGATGTTGATGATGAATCTACTGATGAGGATGTAGCTGACACTGGCCATTCCGGGGTGCAGAGAAAGGCTGGGGAGACGTCTCAATCCAAGGATACATCGCTTGATCGAGATGTTGTATGAACCTTCTCTTCTTGTAGTAGTTGTTAGGATTTTTAAACTAAAAAATTTATATGTCGAATTATCATTTCCCCTTTTTTGTCAATGGATTTTGCTCTTTTTGCCTTCTTTCAACTTAATACAAATGTTTCCTACTCCTCTGTTGGAACAGGATGGTTGGTCTATTCATCGTGTCCATCTCATGGTGTTATCAGAAGAACAGGCAAAAGAATTCCCCCTATACTCCATGATTAGTGGTATCATGATAGGTCGTGCAGACATCCATAGCATCGAAACAGTAAAAAATCTGGACGTTGACCTCCTCGACGTGATGCGGGCACACAACGTGAGAGTTAATCAATATCTGATTAACGAAATCAAAAAACTTCGTGTGGAGTTGCAACAACAAGATTTCCAGAAAGACAGAGATTTTGGGGATTCTTTGACATTCGAGACCGATATTCATGACGAACTTGTTGCCCTACAGAGAGAAAATACCCGGCTGAGACAAGGTCAACAGATCGCCGTATCGCCATGGTTTCTTGAGAAACACCACGTGTTAGCTCGAGTACAGCACATGATTCTATACGAACTCGTAGATTCATTGTAGTGATGGATATGTTGAAGGAGAGAGTTCAGGAGGTCGAGCTTCTAATGGGATATATCAGCGACCTGCAGAACTTACTATTAGTAGACCACCATATTGACTTTCAAATTTTTGAGAAACCTAAAGTACGATCCTCGAACCCGAAGTTCTCAAGAAGAATTGCTCATGAGGGTACATGCCCAAGATGAAGAGATTGTGGATCTCAAAGATAAGCTGAACGAATGTGTAAATCTCCTTAGTCTGCATGGGTTTAAGGGGATTATTCGCCCTTCTCCTGATAATCCTATCAGGGAGGTTCTTGTAATAGTGTAGAAGAATAAGTATATTTTCTACGTCCTCGCACAGTTGTGTGAAGAAAACTAATGTAGTATGGTTTCATGAAACTCGAGTTTTTGATTTGTATAGCGCTTGTTGGCCGGATGTAAAGTATATGGCTCAATCGAGGGAATTATGTACGAATTCCTCGATTCAATACTGCGTCCTGCAGTGTGTACGAGGAGGATTCCTCGATTTGTGTCTGGATGTTGAGTACACGGCTCTTTAACGAGGATGGCCCTGAAGAAGGAGTCCATCTCGATGACTATTCATGAATAAGATGTCGATAATCAAAAAGAATATGTAATGTCTTTTATTGAATAATTACCCGAGGACCCGGGTTAGCATTACACATGGAGGAATAAAATTGACAAAGTAAATAAAGCAAATAAAACACACAACTGGGATAAGCGAATAGCAAGCAAAGATTCAAATATAGAACCTGCGAAGGTTCTGAATGTTCCACCATCGAGGGAGAATAGTTCCACTATCGTCCAAGGTTTGTAGGCGGTAGCTACCTGTTGGGGAAGCCTGGATGACTTTGTAGGGCCCTTCCCAATTTGCTGTGAGTTTTCCAGGAGTTTCTGCTCGACTGGCTTCATTTTTTCTTAATACGAGATCACCTACCACGAGATCTGTGGCCTTCACTCTCTAGTTATAATGCCTTCGCAGAATCTCCTTATACTTTGCCTCTTGAATTCTCACTGCATCTCGCCGTTCCTCGAGCAGGTCGAGGTTCAGCTTGATGTCATCATCACTAGTGCACTCGACAAAGTTTATTCTTCAAGGACTCGACAAGCCTATTTCGACCGGGAGAACTGCATCCATGCCATATACTATGTTATACGGTGTTTCGTCTGTCGAGGAATGAGCAGTAGTACGGTATGACCATAGGACATGAGGAAGGTCGTCAGCCCATGCTCCTTTAGCGTCATACAACCTGGTCTTGATCCCATGTAAGATGGTTCTGTTGATGGATTCCGCCTGACCGTTAGCTTGAGGATGAGCTATGCTTGAGAAGCGGTGCTCAATTTGTATTTCCTCGCACCACGACTTGAAGGGATTCCTCTCGAATTGGGTCCCATTGTCAGAGACGACAACCCATGGGATTCCAAAGCGGCATACGATCGATGTTCTGCCAGAAAAAATCCAACACCTTGTTTCCTGTTATCGAGGCCAACGGTTTAGCTTCTACCCATTTAGTAAAGTAATCTACTGCTACGATTACCTATCTTACTCCTCCTGCCCCTTTTGGATGAAAAGGGCCGATAATGTCAGTGCCCCATTGGTAAAATGGCCAAGGGCTTTGAATGAATGACCATCTCGTGCTGCGGCTGTCGAGTGATGGGAGAACAGCATTGACATTTATCGCACTTTTGTACAAATTGGTATGCGTCCTTGAAGATTGTCGGCCAGAAATACCCTGAACGCAGGACCTTCTTAGTAAGTGCTCTCGCCCCCATATGTGCTTCACATGAACCCTCGTGTATTTCTTCGAGCACATAAGCTGCTTGCTTTGGGCCAATGCATCTCAGCATGGGTAGCAGGTACTCGTGCTTATATAAGATACCATCTTTCAGTGTGTATTTAACCACCTTCAACTGGAGGGCTCTGGCTTCTGCTCTTCCGCTTGGTAATATACCATCTGTAAAATATCGGATGAACGGGGTCATCCATGTGACTTCGTCCTCGGCGATAGTCATTATGTGAGTTTTCTGGATGCTAGGCTCGGGGAGAATCTCGACCCACACTTTGTGACTGAGGTGTACAAAATTCGAGGAGGCCAACTTACTAAGGGCATCTGCCCTTTTATTTTTCAATCGGACTATGTGGGATACGGTGCATTCTTCGAATTTGTCCTTGATCTCGAGAACTTTCTCGAGATATCGCTTGAGTTGCTCATCATTTGTTGTATACTCGCCCAAGATTTGCTTCACTACTACCTGAGAGTCACTAAAAACTTGAATTATGTGAACCCCGAGGTTTAGTGCCATATTCAGTCCTACTATCAATGCTTCATACTCGGCCACGTTGTTAGTAACCGGGAATCCGAACCTTAGCGCATATGTATACTTCGTATCATACTCCTTCATGCTCTCGATGTCGGGATCGGCTGATGGTTCGGCTAATATGATACCGGCTCCTCCCCCTTCATCACAACAAGAGCCATCGGCGTATAGTAACCAGGCTCGAGGGTTGATGTTGACACGAGTAGCAGGAACATCCTTGGGTTTCACTTGTTCTGGGACGTTGACAGCTCGAGGCATTTCTACCAAGAAATCTGCATAGGCTTGTCCTTTGATTGCTGCCCGTGGTTTGTACTCGATGTGGTGTTCCCTCAGTTCGACTGCCTACATCATCATTCTACCAAAAAGCCTCTGGCTTGAGTAGGACTTGTTGGATGGGTTGCTCCGTCAAAACCATGATGGGGTGCGCCTGGAAGTACAGACGCAGGCGTCGAGCGGCTAAGACCAGGCTGAGGATGAGTCTTTCCATGTGTGTATAGCGGGTTTCTGCCCCTTGTAAAACTTTACTGATGAAGTAGACGGGGATTTCTTTGCCATCCTTACGTTACACAAGCATGGCTGAGATGGCTTTCTCTCGAGCTGTCAGATAGACATATAAAGTTTCTCCCAATTCTGGTTTAGCTAATAAGGGCAACTGCTTAAGGTGTTCCTTTAGGTCCTGGAAGGCTTTCTGGAACTCCTTTAGGTCCATTCAAATTTCCTACCTTTACGGAGTGTATGGAAGAATGGACGGCTTCTTTCAGCAGCTCGAAAAAGGAATCTGTTTAGAGCGGCCAAGGAGCCTGTGAGTTTTTGAACTTCTTTGACGGTTTTTGGTGCCTCCATGGCTAAAATTGCCTTGATTTTTGCCGGGTCAATGCTAATTCCATCCTTGGAAACCCGGTATCCTAGGAATTTCCTTGACCCGACATAGAAAGTAGACTTCTTAGGGTTCAACTTCATGTTAATTTTGCGTAAGATCGTGAAGATCTCTCGCATATCTGCGGCAACTTGCTCATCTTTGTTAGTCTTTATCACCATGTCATCCACGTAGATCTCGATGTTTCGGCCAATCTGATCATGAAAGGTTCTATTCACGTGCAATAAATCCCTTATAATAGCAATAAATCCCAATAAATCCCAATCTAGGTAATATAAGTTGTCTTCTCTGCATCCTCTCGTGCCATGAGGATCTGATGGTATCCCTTGTAATCATCAAGGAAACTGAAAGTTCTATATCCAGCAATACCCTCAACCATATGATCTATGACTGGTAAGGGGTGACAATCTTTGGGACAATGCTTGTTGAGGTCAGTGTAATCTTGGCACATGTGCCAAGAATTATCGAGTTTCGGCACTAACACTGGGTTGGCCAACCAAGTAGGCCACGGGACTTCTCAGAGTATGTTGGCACGGACTAACTTTGTAGTTTCCTTGTTGATGACGTCATTGCGTTCACGAGCAAATATCCTCTTCTTCTGCTGCATAGGTTTGACGTTCGGGTCGAAATTTAACTTGTGTTCCATAACCTCTCGAGGGACTCCCGTCATGTCCACGGGAGACCAAGCGAATATATCGCGGAATTCGCATAGCAAGGCACTAACCTCGGCTAGCAATGTGTCATGAAGAGAGACGCCGATTTGAATGGTCTTAGCGGGATCCGCCTCGTTTAGGATCAACTCTCGTGTCTTGCTGCTGAGTGGTGGGAGATTGGAGGTTTCGTGATCCTCCATCCGTGATGATACGGATGTTTGTTGGATTGAGTAACACTCTGACATAGCAGTACCTGGGTTAAGTTGCACAGCCTTTTTCCCGATTCTAACTGCTGTGAGCAAGCATTCTCGAGAGATACACTTGCATCCTTATACCTCCAACCCATACTCTATTGGGAACTTCATTACTAGGTGATAGGGAGACCAGACTGCACGTGTCTGGCACATCCAGGGTCGTCCCAGAATCACATTGAATGGCGAAGGTGCATCTATCAGAGCGAAGTCCATGGTTAATGTGACCGTCCTTGGATGCGACACTACCGAGATGGGGAGGCTAACTATTCCTGTTCGAATAATGGTGTGGCCCGAGAATCTCATGCTAGGCGGATGCTAGGATTCTTGATATTCATCTTCTTAAAGCAATCGCTATATATGATGTCGACCCCGCTGCCATTATCCACATAAAATCTACCGACCTTCACATTTGCAATTATTGCCTCGATAACCATGTCATCGCTATGCGGGCAAGTATCCGGAACCACATCGCTATCCGTGAATACGATGGTCTTTGTGACGGTCCGCAAGAGTTCTTCATAGCCGTGGTAGACAAGACCTCGAGGGGCGCTCCATAAATAGCCCCTACCTGATGAGTGATCTGCTTCGTAGGATCCGCCAGGGGAGTTGCTGGAGTGGTTGCGGTGTTCCTTCATTAATTTCCTGAGGCTGTTGTTGGGTATTTGCTCTCGGTTGCCAATTGTTTTCCTGGCCATCTCCTCGCGGGGGGCCTTTGAAGTTCCTTTTGGGGTAATTTCGTGATAGGCCGGGCTTGTGGTTCTTTTGCCGAGAGGATCCTTGTACGTATTGTTGAAATTTACCAGACTTAATCCCGTTCTCGATTTCCCTGTTGAGTTCTCGATAATCCTCCGTATCATGGCCGTGATCTTTGTAATATTCACAATACTGTTCCGTTGACCTATTTGGATTAGACGCCAAAGGTTTCGGGGCTGGTAATTCGTCTTTGTGGATCTGGAGAATTTCTCGCAGCGGCTTGGTTAGGGGTGTTAACTGCCTATCCATCTTGGGCAACGTCGGTTTGTTCTCCATGGGAACCTTCGATCTGTCTCTTGGTCGTACCAACGCAAAAGATTCTTGGGATCTCTTAAGTGTATGCTCTTGTTGTATATGATTCTCGACAATGGCCCACATCTCCTGAGCATTCTTGGGGGGATTAGTCGAGAGCTTGACCCGCAACATTGACGATTTTCCAAAAGGGTTGAGACCTTGAATAAATCTATTGCGCACATCTCGATCATCAATGTTGTCGACTTGTAAGCTTTCTTGTATGAACCGTCTATGGAAGTCGGTGAGACTCTCATATTGTCCTTGCCTGATTGAAGAGAGATCAATGGACATTCACGATATTCATTTACTCTGAAAGAATCGAGTAGCTAGTTTGACGGATAAATCTTCAAAACTAATTACACTCCCTTCTGGCAATTGCCCGAACCGTCACTGTGCAGACCCCGCCAAGTAAGAAGGTAGGGCTTTGGCCATGAAATTTATAGTTGTGTTTCTAATTCTCATGACCTGGACATACCCTTGCAGCCATTGAGAGGCATCCGTATCTCCTGAGTATGGTTTAAATTCATTAGGAAAGTCAAAGTCTCGGGGCTTAGGTTCATCTTGAATGTCAGGGATAAAGGGACTCCGATCTACCCCTATTCCAATGATCTTCCTCATTTCTTCTCGAATCAAGACATTCTGATCTCTTGTTCCCTTCTGATCTCCATGGAGGTATGGCGGATTTTCTCTATGCTTGTTATATTGCTGATGTCTGGGAGGTGAGTACTGAGGACGATGATGATATCCTCGGTCATGATAGCCCTCGATGTCGTTGTTACCTTGATATTGTCCATAGCCAGGTCTATACTCTTCTCTTCGAGGACTTCTTCGATTTCAATTAGGTCCCAGGCAGTCGTGCACGTTAGTTCGCCTTGGAGGATTCCATTGTCCTTTTTCAATGACCTCGATACTCGGGGAACCATGATTTTCTTGAGCACCTTTGCGCCTGTATATTGTGTCAAATTCCTCAAGGGCCATATCGAATGTTGGGTATCTTTCACTGAAAGCATTTCAGAATACGGTGTCTCAAGTGGCGGTTGAGCGGTCTTCACGGAGGTCTTCATAACCCTCAACTTCTTGGTAATCCTCGTTCTCTTGGACCTTCCGCTTCCCCCGCTTCTTCTCGAGAAGGGCTAAGGTTTGGCGAGCTTCTTTCTCTTCGATCAAATCACTCAACTCCTATTCTGTGGGATCAAGTTTTCTAAGGAGACAGCGTCGCGTGGTTTCCTTGAGGACGTTGATCGCTGTCATCTCTTAGCTTCTTGAGTCTTGCCTCGATCTTGGCCAGCTTCTGATCCTCCAAGCGTTTCTTGACAGCAGGGGTATTTCGAGGAGAATGCACCTCCTCCTTTTCGGGTGGATGATTAGCCTTGTCCTGCTTCTTCGTATCTAGCCGGGAAGAACCAAGGACCAAGCGTTCTTTTGCTGGTTCTTTTTCAGGTCCTCCGTCATGGCTCTTTCCTGCCTTCTTCCTTTCTTGTTTACGTTGAAATTCTGCTAGGGTGGTGTTGTCTCCCGGACTATGTCGTCTGTCGGAAGATGCTGTACTGCTGGTGTCTTCTTCAACCCTGATCATTGTGCTGATTGTTCCTGCAATCCTAGATTTCACCGGAAGATGTTAAGGAAACCTTAGAAGGTTTTCATGATACAAATCCTAGTTTTCGGGTCCCATCGGGTGTGCCACTTAACGAAACTTGGTTTTACATCGCCGGTCTGACAGTGGAACTCCGGTTAGGGTTTTCTGCAGCCTCGTGGGTCTCCCGAGGATAGACACTCCGATGCTTAAGTCAGTAAAGGGTTTTAAGAACGTCTGAATGCGTAGTATGTTAAACTAGAGATTGCGTACCCGTATTGTGGTGTGACCAACCCTATTTATAGGCATGAAAGCGCCTGGGAGATAGCCGAATATTACTAGGTTTCGGGCTACCTAAATCGCCTTACTAGAGTTGGTTGGACCTCCTATGCGGTTAATGGGCCGGTCCAATGTCAGTAATGGATATGGACTCGTCAGTGGTAGCGAAAAGGATTAGCCGTTGCCGACGGTGTACACCTGCAATATGAAGAAAAAAAAAAAAAAAGGAATTTGATGGAGTTTTGATCCGTTTGTCTCACTTGACCCGTTACTCGTTAGCTTCAGTGTTTTTTTCCCTCTTTTCTTTTCTTTATTAAACGCAATTTATGAAGGTGCGTTTTCAGTTTTTTCCTGAAAAAATAATTATCGTAGAATGAAGGTGTAGAGAAACTTTGTTCGTTCTCAACTTCTCATAGCTCACAGTTTCAAAAAAAAAAAAAAAATTTCTCATAGCTCGGAAGCTTAATCATGCGTTTAGATTCTGCGTGTATTTATATTGAGATTTTCAGAAATACTGTTTCATTGAGATCCATATCATTTTGAGGTTTAGCAAGATGTTTTTTTGCTCCTTCAATTTACCAAAAAAAAGGATGAAGTTCGAAGTTGCTAGTTCTCAGAAAATTCTCATCAGCAAAAAATTTCACTTGTTGCAGTTTCAATTCGATTCCACTGTCCAGAGCCCCAAAACTGAATTCTCCTCTTTGATTTCTCAAAAACCCACAAGAGTAAAATGTAATCTTTGCTCAGTTTAGCCTGCCCTGAGTTGATTCTCCGGCTGGGCTTGTGAGTTTGAAATTCGAATTACCCGACAGTGACTCAGATTACTAGCGCACAGAAGAAGAAGGTAATGATGTTGCCTTCGGCTGATCAGAAGAAGAAGGCCCTTCACTCGATTTTAGCATCCAGGCTCAGCAACTTGAAGATCCCATCTTGTTCTACTTCTTCACCGGCTGATTCGGACCTTGATTTCTCCGAACTTTTTGGCCCGGTTGCTTCTTCGCCATCTCCTTCTGCCCTGTTTCTTGGTGACCCACAAGTCATTCATAACCGGTCACACTCTTTTGTGGGTCCTTCTCCTCGATTCACCCTCTCAAAGTCCCTTCCTTTTCAGGAAGAACTTGTTTCTGAGAGTGATGATGAGGACGAAAATGAAGTTGTGGAGGTCAGTGCGAGCCCTCGGGATAAGGAGGTGGAGGAGGTGGATGTTGGGTTGGGAGTGAAGAACATTGCTGAAGTTAAAAAGATTGGACCTGGGGATTTTGAAATTCTGAGGGTTATTGGAAAGGGTGGATTTGGTAAGGTTTTTCAGGTGAGAAAGTTGGGCTTGAATGGAATGTTGAATGATGGTGATGGCATTTTCGCAATGAAGGTGATGAGAAAAGATACCATTATAAAGAATAATCACGTGGATTACATGAAAGCAGAGAGGGATATTCTCACAAAAGTAGTTCATCCCTTCATTGTTCAGCTTAGATATTCTTTTCAGGTGAGTCTGCGGAAATCGTGCTTTATATCCTGCTTTTATGTAATCTTGGATTTGTGCGTTCATTTCTAGTGTTCTGAAGATTGTTTATCATTCTATTCAATGCATTGCATATTGGTCTTGCTGGGAACTGTTTTGTTTCTCTTTGCAGGGAAAAAATTGTTTTGTATCAGTTTGATTAGTCTGAGTCATTGCTGTAGTTGTGTCTAATCTTTGTTCTGATGAGGAAAAAGTTTGCATCTTTTCCCCCTCAATAAAATGCCAGAGGTGAACCAGTAAAATTTTTAGGAATTTGGTGTTGGTTTACTTTTTGTATCTTTATGGTTTAGTCTATCATGTAATTCAAATAGTTACAAAAGGGGATTTATTCTTGCATAGAAGATGATGTGCTCAGTGGACAATTTTCTCCTTTAATTCCTTGCCTTTTGTACATGTTGCCCTAGTTCTTATCTTAGTTTATTTATCCTGGTTCGGCGGTCTCAGTTCATTTTCTTCCATTGCACTTCTTTCATGCTTCCCTGTAAAGTACATAATAACATTTATTTTCTATGTTTGGTTCTTCTGATTTAGTGCTTTGCTCGCTGAAACGAATATGTAAAGTTTACTCCTTTTCATACAAAATAGCCTACTTTTAGTTTAAGAAAAAAGTAACTGAAAATGGTTGTTGTTGATGTGTGGAGCACCATATTTCTAAGTTGTCTCACTGTCATCATCTCAATGTTGACAAGGAGGTGTGTGGAACAGAGTTTTCGGCTTGGTCCTTGATCAATTTGCAATGTATTAGGTATGATTAGCTTTGGTTCCTTGGTTGCCAACAGTTTGGTGCGAAATAGATATATGCTACTTATCTGGAGCTTCTCCCTAGTTTAAGTGTCTCTGTTGTATCTTGAAACACGTCTCAGTATCACAACATCGAAATTAGGGTATCATATCAGATCCAAAGTAGATAAACATATTTTTGAAATTAACATCACAAGTCACAACAGTCATGTTTGAAATTATTTGCACTGTTAGTTTTTTTTTGGTTATAATTTGCACTGTTAGTTCAGTATTTGCTACCTCCATGATTAACTTTATGGTGGTGGTTTTCTGATAATCTAACATTAGGTTGACGTGGTCACGATAGGCTATTTCGTAGCATGATGGATTCCATAAAATGATAAATATTCTGCACCCGGTAACATGTACAGTGTACTCCTGTCAAAAATAAACCAACGGCTGCATGCCTAAGAGGTTGTGTTTGGAAAAGTTTTTCCTCTCAGCTTTACATTGATTGATTTATGAAAGAAGCTGAAACTTATCGCTTGTTTGGATGTGGTCAATATGGTGATTTCTTTAGTAATTTACTCTTCCTTTCCAAGGGCATATCAGTGCCTGGCTTATGGATTTTTCGTTAGTTGTAGTTGTAAGTCAATCTTAGAATTTTTTTGCCCATATTTATGTTCTCTATTTCGATATAGTTCCAACACCCCTGCCCCCCCCCCAAAAATTCCCTTTACTGAAGATGCTCAGAAATCAGTTAATTCAAGTGCAAAAGATGTGTCTTATGATAACATTATTAATAAAATAAAATAAAAAAAAGTCAGGCTTATGCTTATTATTACTTCTCTTCTGGTGACTTGGAGTTATCTATGGTTTCGTGCATACATATCCGAAAATTATTAGTTAATTTTTTAAAATTATTCATTGCGGATTCAAGTGTTAGGGGAAGCAGTGTGTAATTAGCGAAAGCTGACAGTAGTCCTAGAATATAATGAGTTTTCTTTGGTTAGTTGGAATGTTTCAATTAGCTTACACCAGTATTTCCTGGGAAGTTATTCTTAACTGTGGTGAATTTCAGAGTTGAGTTTCCAAACTCTGTAGAAGAAAATACCAAAGGAAATGCCCGATTTTGGTTCATATATGCTGGATACTCTTTAAGTATCAACCATGTGATCATTTTTGCAATCCAGGTCCTTGGATTTTTGAAGAGAAAATGGTTAACTGCTACTTTTGAATAAAGTAACTGACCTTCAATGGTCTCTTTACATGGCATAAATTCAATGGCAGAGAGAGACAGTGTAGGCAAAGCATTGAAGTTAACAAAGACACTTCATTTGCGAGAGTCTTAACTATGACAAACCAAGTGGGCAAGGTTCTGAAGATTTTATTAAATTTTTTTTATAGGGTGTATCACAAGAATTCATTTTCCTTGTCTTATACGTCAATCACGAACCATCTCCTGTGATGATGGTAATGATCAATTAGAACTTTTGGATGGCATTCGTTTTCAACTTATAATTGATTAGTTTCTCTGCCATTTTTTTTTTAATTATTTTTTTATTTTTAGTTTCTCTGCCAGTTTTAATAATGTTCTTTGATCAATATTAAAAATTCGGAAGTGTAGGTCTTTATTCTGTTGTTTGATAACTTGATTCTTTTATTGATTTTATTGTTGTTCGTATATTTTTCATGGTTTTCTGGGTTTCAGTTCTCATAGCATAGATTGAATCTCATGGAGAATCTGCAGCTATGCTATGCACTAATATGTGGTTTTCGTCATTGTAGACAAAATCTAAGCTTTACTTAATCCTGGATTTCATAAATGGTGGACATCTTTTCTATCATCTTTACAGACAAGGGATATTCAGGTAATTTCGTTTGATTAGGGCAAAAAAGTATTGAAATTTGATTGGTGATCAATTTATTTTACAGTTATGGACCATGTTTTATGTAGTGAGGATCAGGCAATGGTTTATACTGCTGAGATAGTATCTGCTGTTTCACATCTTCACAAGTGCGGCATTGTGCATCGAGATCTTAAACCTGAAAACATTCTCATGGATTCTGATGGGCATGTAAGGATTGTGACTTTATCTATTGCTAACAGTTTTACAGAATAATCATTGTTGCGGGCAATAAAGATACAAATTGACTTAGAATAAACTTTTCCTAGGTTATGCTTACTGATTTTGGACTGGCCAAGGAAATTGATGAATCAAGTAGATCAAATTCCATGTGCGGGACAACAGAATACATGGCTCCGGAAATCTTGCTGCGGAAAGGCCACAATAAAGAAGCAGATTGGTGGAGTGTAGGAATTCTTTTGTTTGAAATGCTTACTGGAAAGGTATTATTTCTGGAACATCTACTTGCATATGTATCGCTGTTGCAATTCTTTACGTTTGAGTGTCTCAAGTTTTGCTTTATATATGTCGTAGAAATAACAAAAGGAAATTGGAACTTCGTGTGAGAACTTTTTACTTGTTAAAGAGGGCCTCGTGTTCTGGTGCAAACTGATGAATCTCTTAACTTGTGTGGTTGAGAAATTATTTCACCACAGTAATTTGTTCTATTTCTTCAGATGTGAGAACTAGAAAGATTTGAGATATTTAGTAAGAGTTTTTGTTTTATTTGTAATCAGTTTTACAGTCTTGGCCCTCTGATGTTGTCCATCGTTGTTGTTCTAATCTAGTAAAGGGCTAAGGGTCTTGTCAGGTGTTTCTTCGGTATTTGAATTGTCCATGATTACTGACTAAAGAAATGACATGTATCATGTATCTGTGTTATGCTATATCCTACCAAAGCCCCAATGTGGCGGTGGCATATTGTGATCTACAGTTTTGGTATCATCTCATCCACTTCAGTCCTGTATCCTTCGAAGCAAGATCTTCAACAAAAGTGACAGTGATTTCATCTAATACCCTCACGTAGTGAATGAATGAATGAAGTTTAATCTCTTTCCAGGGATCAGATATAGTCGTCTCGACAATATCAACACTACATTCCAACTGCTGTAGAATACTTCACTCATTGTAAACTCTTTCTGAGTTTGCGATTATATTGTCAGATATTCGTCTTGATTATATAAAGTGACAAGCTGTTCAAAACATTCTGTGTAATACGGAAGCACTGTGTTTCTTTTCAGCCACCATATTTTCATTCCAATAGGAAGAAGCTTCAAGAGAAAATCATCAGTGAAAGATTGAAACTTCCACCTCGTCTGAGTGGTGAAGCCCATTCCCTGCTTAAAGGAGTATGTTCAAAGCTCTCTTCTTTCATATCGCTTGTTTTTTGTGGTTATTTGTAACATTAGGTATCTTACATACTGCTGCCACCTTGATGACTTGTATGTGCTACAGTTGCTAAATAAAGACCCATCCAAAAGATTGGGCAGTGGGCCGAAGGGAGGAGACGAAATCAAGGCTCACAAATGGTTTCGGTCAATCAACTGGAAGAAATTAGAGGCCCGAGAACTTCAGCCTAAGTTCAAGCCAGATGTTACTGGCACAGACTGCACTGCAAACTTTGATAAGTGCTGGACTACGATGCCTCCAGATGATTCGCCAGCAGCCACACCAACCTCAGGCGAGTTTTTCCAAGGGTATACTTATGTTGCACCTAATCCATGGCTCTCCTCTTCTCAATGAAATATTTGTCCTGAAATAGCATTGCCTTTTAAAATAGTAATCTATTAATGTCTACCTCTGTAGTCTCGGTGCTATTGATAGTTTGTCAACTGTAATTGATTTGCTATGACAGTAGTTTAATGATGTGACGATTCAAGTGTAGAAAAGGCTTTATCGAAAAAGGGTCACAGAATTTCAATCTTGTGCATTAGAATGAATGAAGAAAATTTCTCAGCTGTAATTGATTTGCTGTGACAGTAGTTTGATGATGTGACTATTCAAGTGTAAAAAAGACTTTATAGGTAAAGGTTCACAGAATTCAATCTTGTGCATTAGAACGAAAGAAGGAAATTTCTACACAGATTTTGCTACGCATCATGGATTGTGCTACAAAATTTTAATGCTACAGATGCGTATAGTGAATTTGATAGCATTCAGGTTTATAATTTTATTTTACTGCGAAATTAGAAGCTTCGGGTTAAATAGCATTTCTCCAATGCCTTATTGCCATGTTCGAGAAGTCTCCATCTTCATTTGTACTCTCTTTGGCTGGATAGTAGCATCATATATTCTTCATATATACTTTCTTCGGTTGGATAGTAGCATCTTAATACCGTGGCGAACTTCCCGGTAGTGCAGCTGTTACCCTTTCCATAGCCGGAGGTGAACGTCCCTCGCACGATCTTGTTGACATGTTTGCTTGACTGTATAAATTGAACTGGGTGTTTCAAGGTGGAAGTAGCGAGTGCCTCCTTGAAGATTGGTAATGGTTGTTCTTTGGGGTAGATGAACCCTTGATTTCAGTAATAGAAAGTTTTGTAAGATATTAGAAGGCTTTGCTACTTAGGATCGAGAGAATAGAATTGTACAATCTGTTCTTGATGAAGTACTTTAACGGCTGAAAGCAAACGTAAGTCTCTGCAATAATAGAAATGATATGACAAGGACATATAAGAATTCTATTGGAAAAAGAAAGAGTGAAATGCAGCATAAAAGTATTGCATTTGGTCACTACATCAATTTATGTCCAACGAGATCATCATGGTGATGAATAGAGGACAAACGAGGTCATTTTGCAAGATAGTGGTAGTGATGATGAAGTCGTCGTTGGTGAGTATGAGGAATTGATGGATGGAAAAACTTCTGTGAATGGCATCCAAGATGGGTTAGCCGGAGAAAATTCTATAAATGGTGCAGATCAAACTGAAAAAGGCAGATGCTTCTGGTGATATGGGTTTCTTCCAGTTTTGAGTCTATCAGACAATGACGATCTCTATGGAGACACAAGTGAAAACCAATAAATTGGATGCTTCTGTTATAGTGCTACCAGAGGCAGTTGTTATATTCTGATGGTAAGTATGCAACACTCCCCTGGAAGAAAGTAGGAATCATGAACTAATTCAAATTACAATAAATTTTCCTAAAATGGCAATAATCTCTTATCTTCAACAGCTTTTTTAGTCCCTGCCATAGGCAAAGGTTGTTCAAGCAAAAATCTGTACCTATATCCCTAACTTGACTTCCCAGTTATAGTGGAACAAATGCATTAACATCATTATCACCAGCATAAGTCAATTTCCCAGGTAAAGTTCACTGGGGAATGACCACTCTCGAAAAAAAAAAAAAATCAAAGACATGTTATGAGGCTTAAAATTCATGGCCAAATTTCCAGGGTCAGATGTAATTATACAAACAGTGCAAAACAACTGCAATGCAAATCCCCATTGAAATTTGATAAGCAAACATGAAATTTTCAAAACTAACAAAACCAACGAAGCCAAATATCTTAAGCGTAATAAACAATTACACATTGTTTGCAAACTGCCAATCCACAACTTCATGGTGAATTTGAGGATAGAACAAACAATAAGTCCCAACACAGCCTCCGTTCTTTGTACTAACACACAATTTAGGATAGGAAATGTGAAAAAGCTTAAGATTAATATCCCTCCAGGTTTACACTGCCCTGTCACCACTTTATCAAAGCAGCATTGAAGCAACATTGATCCACGAAACAAAAACTTAATACTCCAAAAAAGAATGTCATTACATTAAACATACCATTATTAATTGCAGCCCTTTCAAGAAAATTTGAGTTGACAGGATTGAGAGGTTCTGCGGAACATCGATATCTTCTCGATTATGAGCGACTTCTTCTTCAAATCATCCGCAACGATGGAGTTTAAATTCACACATTTCAACACAGCACCATGCTTTAGTATATACTTTATCAGTCTTAACTCATCTTTAAGGCCTTCGAATCCACTGAATGAAACTTGTGCCAGACTGTGTGAAAGGCATTCCGGGACCTCGGAAGGTTTCATCCAACAAATTTCATCCTGCGCAAAATTTATTCTGTGACACCATTTTGTGCTGTGTAGGACTTGTAGTTTTATCGAACAATCCAGCAAGTCATTCAGGAAGCTCCACTTGTAGCCGCGGCCGCCCTTGCAGTCCAAGTACAATCTGGTTAATCTCTCAAACTTCGCTGACAGTCTAGTAGTGGCATGGGTAAGAGCCAACAAAGTCCGTCCGGTTAATGTCAGCAACTTGGCACAATTCATCGCTTCAAGTTGCTTAACAACCAAATTGCATTGATCGATATCACAGTCCCAATCATACAGATTAAGCTTTGCTTGACTCAAAGAGGATAGCCCTTGTAATGAGAACATCCGACAATTCATCTCTCGGAAAGATGGTTTCGAGAGCAGGGGGCTTCAATTTTCAGATGCTGCTGCTTGCAAGAGGGATCATCATCATTATCATCATCATCATAGAATTCCAATTTAAGAAATCTAAGTGAACGGGAAGATTCGGCACAAACGAGCAAACCATCGTTGAGGGTCCTCCTCCGAATGCTAAGCGAATAGAGCACAAGACAACCAGGTACAAACTCGTGAAAAGCTTTGTCAGATTCATATATGTTGTGACGGAAAAGGTATAAACACAGCAAACCAGTAGAAAGGATTCCCAAAAAAAATTCTTTTTCTACTGCCAATAAAATAGGACAACCAAACAAGTAAAATAATTAAAGAACTGGAGGCATACGAATTTACGTGGAAAACCCAAATCGGGAAAAACCACGAGACTGTAACTACAGTCAAATCTCCACTATCACAATAATGAGAAACAATCTTCACCAATCGGTGAATACATAGGACTTCACCCAAAGGTAGATTACAATAATACTCTTCCACACACACCTAAACCTCAAAGTAGGATTGAAGGATCTTACCAAAAGAGAGCTAAACTGAAAACTAAACCGGAGGATTTGTAAATCTTGTTGAAAGAAACACACATGGAAACTTGCACCAATAACTGACTCTGTTTCGTCACCGATCAAAGCCTTAAAGTGAAACACTTTCTTCTCGCAACACTTAAACCTCAAAACTAGCTTTTCACTCTTTTTCTCCCTCGCACAAAACCAATGTGCGGCTGCTGCTTTCTTTGGCCGAAATTCACGTCCAAAAGCACACCTCCAAAGCTTCTGCGGAGCCTTGCTTTTATAAGCATAAATAACAAACCAAATTGGAATGGGTTGTTTCCCTCGGTCAACTCCAAAACCAAAGCCTAATTAGGCTTAGTTTTGTTTCCTTTTTGTTGGCCCAATTGGAGGGGAACCGGACCCAACAATCTCCCCCTTCACCTCAATTGGGGGGGGTAAAACCAAACCGACTTCCTGTCTACAAAACAGGAGTTTATCTCTACTCACAGTCTTCGTCAACATATCGGCACCGTTGTCATCTGTATGAATCTTCTCAAGAAACAATGCCTTGGACTCCAACATATCTCGAATCCAATAATATCTCACATCAATATGTTTTGACTGCGAATGAAATGTGAAATTTTTCGCCAAGTGAATATCGCTCTGGCTATCACAATACACCACATATCTCTCTTGTTGCTTCATGCCAAGCTCTTGTAGAAATTTCTGCAACCAAAGTGCTTCCTGTACAAGATTCAATAGCTGCGATAAACTCGGCCTCTGTAGTAGACAAAGCGACACAATTCTGCAACCTACTCTGCCATGAAACTGCTCCCCTCCATAAGTCATCAAGTATCCAGAAGTAGACTTCCGACCATCAAGGTCATCCGCCATGTCAGCATCTGTATATCCATCCAACATGGTCTTCCCATTGCCAAAGCAAAGACTCAATCTAGAAGTACCCCTAAGATATCTCAGGATCCATTTCACAGCATTCCAATGCTCCTTACCAGGATTAGAGAGAAACCGACTAACAACACCAACTGCACGAGCTATGTCTGGCCTTGTGCAAACCATCGCATACATCAAGCTGCCAACTGCCGAAGCATAAGCAACCTTTTTCATCTCTTCGTTATCTTTCTCACTTTTAGGACACTACTTTTTGCTTAGCTTAAAATGCTCCGCAAGTGGAGTCGAGACTTCTTTAGCACCGCTCATGTTAAACCTATCAAGAACCTTCTCGATACACTTCTCTTGAGATACCCAAAGCTTCCCATTCTGTCTGTCACGAGAAATCTTCATCCCAAGGATCTGTCTAGCCGGACCCAAATCTTTCATCGCAAAGGACTTATTCAACTCCTTTTTCAACCTGACAATCTTTGCAGTATCATGACCAACAATCAACATGTCATCGATATAAAGCAAAAGAATTATAAAATCACCATCAGTGAATTTCTTCAAAAACATACAGTGATCAGCTGTAGTCCTTTGGTATCCCTGCCCTATCATAAAGGCATCAAACTTCTTGTACCACTGCCTCGGAGCTTGCTTCAACCCATACAAGCTTTTGTTGAGACGACATACAAGCTTCTCTTTCCCCTTCTCCTGAAACCCATCTGGTTGCTCCATGTAAATCTCTTCTTCTGAATCACCATGTAAGAAGGTTGTCTTCACATCAAGCTATTCAATCTCAAGATTCAAGCTGGCTACTATCCCAAGCACAACTCGGATCGAAGACATCTTTACAGCAGGAGAATATCTCATCAAACTTTATGCCCTTTCTCTAATTGAATCCCTTCTCAACTAATCTAGCTTTGTACCTCGGTTGTGAGCTGTTCTCACTTGTCTTCAGTCTGAACACACATTTATTCTTGAGTGCTCTCTTGCCCTTAGGCAGCTTCACCAGGTCATACGTGATATTCTCATGCAAGGGTTTGATCTCATCTTGCATGGCTGCTATCCACTGATCTTTTTGCTCATGACTAAGAACCTCTTCATATGACTCTGGTTCTCCCCCATCAGTAAGCAACAAATACTCATGAGCACTGTACCTAGTGGAAGGTTTCTTGTCTCTGGTGGACCTCCTTGGCTGGACAGGAGGTGATGAAACCGGTGGTGTCTCTGTTTCAGAAGTAGGATCATCATCAAACTCACCATTCTGCTCTGTCTCAGCTCCCTCTTCAGGAGAATCATCTAATTGTGGAGGAACTAGATCTAGATCAACAGGAATCTCATATGAAGATTCCGGCATCTCGCTCTTTCCCATATCATCAATGGTCTGGTCTTCAAAGAAGATCACATCTTTGCTTCTGAAAACTTTCTTCTCTACAGGATCTCAAAGTCTGTACCCAAAATCATCATTGCCATACCCCAAGAATATACACTGCTTGGATTTTTCATCAAGTTTCGACCTTTCGTCTTTTGGAATATGAACAAAGGCATCTTTCCCTGTCCAAACTCGTTGTGGTAGATCACCATCCAACGGAACTGAGGGAGATAGGTTGATCAAATCAACTGTTGTCTGCTTGGCTTCACCCCAAAAAGATTTAAACAGCTTTGCATTCAAGAGTGTACACCTAACCTTTTCGGTAATAGTTATGTTCATTCTTTCTGCCACGCCATTCTGTTGCAGTGTCTTCGAAACACTCTTCTGAAGTTTAATGCCATGGTCTCAGCAATACTTCTATAATGGACCCCTGTACTCACCACCATTATCTGCTCGAACACACTTCAACTTCTTGCCAGCCTCTCATTCAACTCTAAGGTGAAAGTCTTTGAACACATCTAATACCTGATCTTTAGATTTCAAAGAAAAATACCAAACCTTTCGAGCATAGTCATCAATGAAAGTAACAAAGTACAATTTCTCAACCTAACAACCTATCTTTCATGTAACATACATCTGTATGAACTAACTCTAGATGAAGGAAAATTTTGAAAGGAAACCCTATGTTGTTTACCATAGATACAGTCAACACAAGGTTCTAGAGCAGTACCTTTCACCTCAGGGAGAAATTGCTTCTTACTAAGAATCTGGAGCCCCTTGACACTAATGTGTCCAAGTCTTCTATGCCAGAGATCAATGGAGGCATGGTGAGTTGCATTCACCTCTCCATTCTTCAACTTTGCATTCAACACATACAAAGAGTTCAACTTCTTTCCTCTAGCAATAGCAAGATTCCCTTTGGTAATTATCCAACGACCACCACCTTCAGTGCTATGATAACCGTCATTATCAAGTTTTCCAACGGAAATAAGGTTCAAACGCATATCCAGAACATGTCTGACATTCTTCAAGACAAGAGTACAACTTGTATTCGTTACCAATGATAACTCTCTCATGCCGACAACATCGCATGAGGCTTGATTGTCCATTCTTACACGACCAAAATCTCCAGGTGTGTAAGAGGTAAAGAAGTGTCTGTGAGGCTTTACATGATAAGACGCACCTAAATCACTGAACCAATCATTGTCGTGACTCGCAACATTAATTGTTCATCATCACAGTATTAACAGAATTAGCAAATCTTTAAAGATTTGCTATTCATAGTTGGCAGATTTTATTATTCTAATAGTTGTTATTTTTTAGCTGTAAATATTTAAAATTTAAATCTAGGATATGATTAGATTCAGATATGTATCTATCTGTTTGTTAGGCTAATACCTACCCTATATAAAGAGGGTTCTCCAACAAAGGAAAGACATCTATTTTCCACAGAATCTCAGTTCTCCTCTCTCACAAAAATTTTTTACTTCTTTTCATGATAAAATCTCTTATTTTAACACATAGTACACAAATACATCACTGGTAGTTACTATTGCAGTAGTGTCATCATCACTTGATTCATCCTTCTTGCCTTATACCTTTTCTCGCTGTTAGTTCTCTCTTGAAAACCCTGCACTCTCTCTTAAAGTGTCATTCCCTTGACAATGGTAGCACACGACATCTTTCTTGGATTTAGACCGTCCTCTGGACTTGTCATTCCAATCAGTGGCCCTCTGCTTTTACTTCTCCCTCTTCTATCTGACTTTTCTATCACCAGAACCTGCGACTCAGACTCAATACTCTGCTCTTTTTTTCTGACTTCTTCATCAAAGCCTCTTTGACCTGATCTAAGGTCAAGACACCATCTTAGGTTGAATTACTGATTGACACTACCAAAGTGTCTCAACTGTCTGGAAGAGAACTAAACAATAACAAAGCCTGCACCTCATCATCCAACTTTAAACCTACATTCACTGCCTGGTTCAACAAACCCTGAAACGAACTCAAGTGCTTATTCATTCTAGCACCATCTTTTTACCTCAACCTGGTAATCTGTTTCAGTGCAGATGACTTATTGATGCCAGAATTCTTCCAGTACATATTCTGGATTGTCTCCCAAAGTTCATCAGCTTTTGTTTCTCCCGAAAAGTGATGAAACACACTTTGATCAATCTACTGTCGAATATTACCAATATTTTTTCTGTGCATATCAGCCTACTTTTTTATCAGTCATATCACTTGGCCTACCTTCATCCCCTAGAACATGGTTAAACAAATCTTTTGCAATATAGCAAATCTTCCATTCTAGGCTTCCACATATGATAATTGGATGAAGTCAATTTAATCATCGTACCAGTACCCGATGACTCTCCCATTTTATTGTTGTAAAACCTCAACTACCGAACCGTACCTATGATGCCACTGTTGTGGCGGAAAGGGTATAAACAGAACAAACCAGCAGAAACGATTCCCAGGAAAAACTCCTTTCTTACTACCAATAAAATAGGACAACCAAACAAGTAAAATAATTCAACAACTGATAAAATAAAGGAGGCACACAAATTTAAGTGGAAACCCAAATTTGGAAAAACCATGGGACTGTAACCACAGTCAAATCTTCACTATCACAATAATGGGAAACAATCTTCACCAATCGGTGGATACACAGGACTTCACCCAAAGGTGGATTACAATAATACTCTTCAACACAAACCTAAACCACAAAGTAGGATTGAAAGAATATTACCAAAAGAGAGCTAAAATGAAAACTAAACCGGAGGATTTGTAGATCTTGTTGAGAGGAACACACATGCAAACGTGCACCAATAACGACTCTGTTTCGTCACCCGATCAAAGTCTTAAAGTGAAACACTTTCTTCTCGCAACACTTAAACCTCAAAACTAGCTTTTCACTCTTTTTCTCCCTCGCACAAAACCAATGTGCGGCTACTGTTTTCTTTGGCCGAAATTCACGTCCAAAAGCACACCTCCAAACCTTCTGCGGAGCCTTGCTTTTATAAGCATAAAAAACAAACCCAAATTGGAATGGGTTGTTTTCCTTGGTCAACTCCAAAACCAAAGCCTAATTAGGCTTGGTTTTGTTTCCTTTTTGTTGGCCCAATTGGAGGGGAACCGGGCCCAACAATATAAAACATAATTAAGTTGCAAGTCTCGTAGTTTGGGAAGATAAATGGTACCAGGGACCTCAACCAGGAAAGGTCCTTGCAAGCTGAGAGATTTTAATGTCTTAGAAGTGAAAAGGGAAACTGGTAGTTGAATAAGCTCATCATCATAATGGGGAGATTCATCAATGATACCAATAACCTTAACATTCCGAGCAATTGCTTCGCTTATCCATTTACTAAGGTTAGCTGGATCAATGTAGTCGTCCTTGGACCAGTAGAGATGAAAATTGTCCAGTTTTTCAAATTCCAGTTGAATCATCAAAACCTTGTCGACAGTTTCCTCAAAATCCTCGAAGTCATTGCCATTATTATCCAACCAAAAGGTGTTAGCTTTAGTCCAGAGGAATTGCCAACTTTTTGATAAAGTGCTAGTTGCAACAGCCTTATTTGTGTGCGAGAATGATAGAATGTAGCAAATAATTGACTCCGTCAGATTGCTTATCCTATCATCAAAGGGACTTGCATCACTGCCAGGAGAGGACTGGGGATTCTCTGAAGAAGAAGCCATCGATTCAATTGAGCTTCCCGTAGGCTACAATCATGTTTTTTCCAAGGAGAGATATCTAGTCCCACACTGAAATATTAACCAAATCGGCTCAGTTCTAGACTATGTTTCAGATTTTAGGAAACAAAAATAGAATTACAATACAGGGAAACAAACTTGTGAATCTAACTCAACTAGGCATAGGCCACACAAAACTCAAGAGCTTCCAAAAGAAAATTTAACAAATACAGAAAAAATTAAGTGTTTAAGCAAAACCACACTGGAAGCGGGCCACAAAATCTCAAATTCGCGGATGCCAAAAGACCACCAAACCACAAACCCTAAAGCAATAATCACATAACCCTATATTTCGAAGTAAAATCCAACAATAAGCACCAATCAATCCAACAGACTTACATTCTCAAAGAAACATACTGTAACTCAAACTTTAAGGTTAAGAAACTCCAACGCGAACACAATTGCGATAGATTACAAGCAAAAAAAAAATCTGAACTAAAATAAATGATAAAAAATGAAAACTCCAAAAAGAATTCACCTCCTACTTCCAAGGAACAACGCTTCTTGCAAAGAATACAGAAACTTTTTCAAATTGAAATAAACCCTCCCTCCGTCTCTGTGAATCAAAAGCTTTCGGCAATTTGAAATTATGTTTGGTGACGATGACAAGGAGAATCTCACGCTTCAGAAGATTTATAATTCATTTTAGGGAAAATTGTATCAGTGCGACGTCGTCCAGCGATGCGACTGAGTCAATTGGAATTTTACGAAACTTTCTCCCTCTTTCCTTATGTTACCATTATCTATTAGCAACTGTAATCAGTCTAGTAATTTTCTAAAAGCTTCCTTGTAGTATCTGTTGCATTGCTGGCAGTTTGTGACTCACCTTAAAGATATGCTCCAGTCTTGTACGAGAGTTTCAGGAATGAATTTGGAGATCTTTTTGTTCTATCCTCTCTGTCAAATATTCTTTTTCACTCTCTTCTTCCCCTGCTACCTTTAATCCTCCAAAATTTGCACTCTATTTCTGGATTGTAATTCCTCATTTCATTACATTTTGCTATCAGAGCTGCGATCTTCCGACTGTGGTGAGTGGCCATGGTAGAAACTCGTGGAGTTGGGGGCGATGACCATGTGAAGAAGATGGTCAAAGATGCCGTTTCTTCCTTAGAAAAAGGGTTGAGAACAACATTTAATCCTTGGATGTGAAGCTGATTAACATGGATAATGCCTTGTTGAGTTTGAGAACTCAAATAGAGAACATCCAAGCAGAATCTAAGCAATCGAAGGCAAGGTGGGAAAGAATTGAATCTTGGATGCAATCAATGGCGAAGGAGAAATTTGTGTTTAAAGGAGAATCGTCTATTACAGATCCAGAAAAGTCGGCGCTTTTAAACACTGTCAGCATACCACCCAGGGTGTTGGTTGAAGATGATACCCCTTGGAATTCTAAGGACCGCTACCACAAGAATTTTTCAAGGTGGAGTTGAGCACTTTTGAAGGTGAAAACCCCAGGGAGTGGATTAGAAGATGTGAGAAGTATTTTGAATTATATCAGATTTCGGAGAATGCAAAAGTGAGTACAGCGGAGTTGTGTTTGAATGATAAGGCTGAAATTTGGTTTGAAGGGGTCAAAACAGCCAGAGGAAGGTTGAATTGGGAGGAATTCTCTACTGTGTTGGTTAGAAAGTTTGAAATCAGAGGGCGTAAAGATGACTTTGAAGAATTCAATAAGCTGCAACAACGTGGTTCGGTTTCGGAATACATCGAGCAGTTTGAGAATCTCAAATCTCAAGTGTTGAGAAAGGATCCAAGATTGACTGAGCAATAATTCATTTTGAGTTTTATAAGCGGATTGAAGGAAGAAATTAAATCGGTGGTAAGAATGATGGCTCCCAGAGGCTTAGTAACAGCCATGGAAATCTCAATACACCAAGAGATGACTCTGGATTTCCAAGTGGAGAAGGACAATTCGAACCCTGTAAGCCACCACAAATCGCCTTTGGTTCCTAGGAGACAAAACACCCCGAGAGTGGGATGGAAACCTGAGGAAAAGAAGATAGCTTTCAATGATAAGTTCAAAAGAATCTCACCCAAAGAAATCCAGTACAAAAGAAACCATAATCTGTGCTACAAATGTGGCGAAAAATACGGTCATGGCCATCAATGTAGCATGAATAAGGTTTATCTGATTGTGACAGAAGAAGATGAATTGGAGCCTCCAGATCTGGAAGTATTTGAGATGCCAGAGGAAGAAATCGTCACAGAGGGGGTCAGAAGGTTGTATCTTCACGCCTTGGATGGGAAGACAAAGAGGAGAACAATCATAGTCAGAGGAAAAATCAAAGGTATGTGGGTCAATATATTGACTGATACGGGAAGTACGTCCAGTTTTGTTGATCCCAGTTTTGTGAGAACTTTGTCCTTGCATTATCACTCTGTGGAACCTTTTTGTATTAAAATGGCTGATGGAAACACCTCTGTGGGATCATTCATGTGTCCGGAGTTGGGTTGGAATATTCAACAGTACGAATTTTCTTTTGATTTTAAAATTATGAACCTAAGTGGATTGGACATTATCTTGGTGTTGATTGGATGTCAAACTTCAGTCCTGTGATTTTTTATTATGATCACGATAATATCCAGTTGATAAGAGGAGATAGACGGTACATCTTATGGGGGAATTCAAGACCCCTCAGTTAATATGATCCAAACCGACGATCTTAAAGATTACTTGGAGCTTAAGAAGAGAGAGTGGTATGGCAGGTCTCACTACATGCTGGAAAGGAATTTTGCCCTGACGAATGAGAGAAAGATCAAACTTCCAGACGTCTTAGAGTCCTTAATTAGCCAATTTAGTATTGTTTTCTCTGTTTCCAAAGGATTACCCCCCCATCAGAGAAATTGAGCATCGTATTGAACTCAAAGAAGGCTCCCAACTTTTCAAAGTGAAACCCTACCGCTACCCACACGCACAAAGAGGAGATTGAGAGGCAGGTTGACAGTATGCTCGAAAACAAGATCATCAGGAATAGTAGTAGCACTTACTCTTCTCCTGTTTTGTTGGTTCCTAAGAAAGAAGGGGAGTGGCATTTTTGCACAGATTATAGAAGGCTCAACGAACTTAC
Source organism: Oldenlandia corymbosa var. corymbosa (assembly GCA_949775105.1). NCBI lineage: Eukaryota > Viridiplantae > Streptophyta > Magnoliopsida > Gentianales > Rubiaceae > Oldenlandia > Oldenlandia corymbosa. The sequence goes on from OX459124.1 coordinate 9,377,481, forward strand.
CATCAAAGACAAATATCCCATACCCGTCATTGAAATGAGGAGCTAATAGATGAATTAAATGGAGCCAGTTATTTCTCCAAGCTTGATCTCAGATTCGGGTATTTCCAAATACGAATGAGACCCCAAGATATAGAGAAAACGGCGTTCCAAACTCACCACGGGCATTACGTTTGGTGATGCCTTTCGGGCTTACGAATGTCGTGGCTACATTTCAGTCCCTGATGAAAAGTGTATTCAAAAAGTTGATCAGAAAGTGTTTTCTTGTTTTTTACGATGATATACTCGTGTATAGCTCCACATGGGAGGAGCACCTGGAACACCTCCAATCTGTGTTGCGCATTTTGCATGACCAGCAGCTTTACGCCAAGATGAGCAAATGCATATTCGCCCAGAGAAGCGTAGAGTATTTGGGACATGTTATCTCTGCCCGAGGAGTCAGCATGGATTTAGAAAAAGTTAAGTGCATTCAGAATTGGCCTCAACCTCAGACAGTGAAAGAGTTGCATGGATTCTTGAGACTGACGGGCTATTACCGCAGATTCATACAAAGGTATGGATTGATTAGTAAATCCCTTACTGTTTTGTTGCAGAAAGGTTACTTTTCATGGAATGATGAAGCTAAATTGCTTTTGAAAAGCTTAAAAAGGCTGTCATATCAGCACCTGTTTTAAGCGTGCCGAATTTTTCCAAACGTTTTATCATCGAAACCGATGCTTGTGATTCTGGTATGGGAGCGGTATTGATGCAGGATAATCATCCCATTGACTATTTGAGCAAGGCTTTTAGTGCAAAAAACTGTGGCTTGTCTATGTACAAGAAAGAGTTACTAGCTGTAGTAATGGTTGTCACAAAATTGAAATATTATGTTGTAGGAAACCATTTCGTTCTGAAAACGGATCACCAGGCTCTCAAATTTTTGCTAGAGCAAAAGTTAACTACTTCAATGCAACACAAGTGGTTAATAAAATTGCTTGGACTGGATTACGAGATCCAATACAAAAAGGGAGCTGAGAATAAGGTAGCGGATGCACTGTCTAGGCTGAACAACAAGCAAGGAAACGATAATACAGTCCAACAGGAAGAAGGCATTGGCTGCAATGCAATTTCCTCAGTCCAGCCAAGTGGATAGTGGAAGTCGAGATTAGTTATGAAGGCGACGAAGATGCGCAGCAGATCATGGCGGCATATGCTGTCAACCCCACTAAAACGTCTGAATATCAGGTGATCAATGGGATCTTGAAGAAAGCTGGAAAAATCTCGTAGGCAAATATGGGGACGTGAAGAAAAGGATAATGGAGACCATGCATTCATCTCCCATTGGCGGGCATTCCGGGCAGACTGCATCATTGCTTCGAATCAGGTCCCTATTTTTCAGGCCTAAACTAAAACAAGAAGTGGAGAATTTCATGAGAACATGCGAAGTTTGTCAGCGAAGCAATGGAGAACAAGTCAAGTATCCCGGTCTTTTGCAACCCTTGGAGATACCGCAAAAAGCTTGGCGACATATCTCTATGGATTTCACAGAGAGGCTGCCGATGTCAGAGCACAAAAATGACACCATTCTCGTCGTTGTAGACAGGTTTACGAAGTATACTCATTTCTTTGCCCTCACCCATCCCTTCACTGCATCCACCATAGCGGATCTATTCCTTAAAGAGGTTTACAAACTATAAGGGCTACCAGAAACGATAGTCAGTGATCGTGATAAAATTTTCACGAGCCATTTTTGGGGAGAATTGTTCAAATTGCCGAATGTACAACTAAGCATGAGCATGGCGTATCACCCTCAAAGTGACGGCCAAACCAAGAGGGTAAATCAGTGCTTGGAGAGCTATCTAAGATGTTTCGCCGGTGTTAAACCCTCAACTTAGTGTAGATGGTTGTCGTTAGCCGAATGGTGGTATAATACTATGCATCACAACAGCATCAACATGTCTCCCTATGAAGCACTCTATGGAAGTAAACAAATACACCTTCCCTTAGGTCCTTATAGTAATGTCATCATACCGATAGCTGAAAATATGGTGGAACAACATAACTCAGTGATGAAGATAGTTAAGGAGCAGCTGGTTAAAGCTCAAAGCCGAAATTCTACGTCGATATGAAAAAGGTCAGAACAAGTTCTGGAAGTGGGGGATTAGATGTACTTGAAATTCCAACCATATCGTCAATCAACACTAGCCATCCGTAGTTCGTTGAAGCTAGTGTATAAATGTTTTGGTCCTTATGAAGGTCTGGAAAAGGTCGAGGCAGTGGTGTGCCGATTGAAACTTCCTGATGATGCCCGCATACACCCAGTGTTCCATGTCTCTCTGCTCAAGAAACATCAAGGTAACAAACCAGTCAGTTCCACTTCTCCTCCTAACTTCTCTCAGCATGAAGAAAGTTCTTTGTTTCCAAGCAAGATACTGCAAAGGAGGTTGACCACCAGGAACCGTGTGAATGTGGTGCAATGGCTGGTACAATGGAGAGCTTTGGAAGAAGAAGAAGAAGCATCCTGGGAGGATCGTGATTTCATCGTGAAGCAATTTCTGTCCTTTAAAGCTTGAGGGCAAGCTTTGCTGAAGGGGAGAGCAATTGTCACGCTTCAAAAGATTTATAATTCAGTATTTAAATTATGATTAAATTAGATTTTTCCAATTTGGGGGAAATTGTATCAGTGCGATGTCGTCCAGCAATGTGATTAAGTCAATTGGGATTTTACGAAACTTCCTCCCTTTTTCCTTATGTTATCATTATCTATTAGCAGCTGTAATTAGTATAGTAATTTCCAGGAAGTTTCTTTGTAGTATCTGTTGCATTTCTGGCAGTTGGTGACTCACCTTAAAAATACGCACCAGCCTTATACGAGAGTTTCAGGAATGAATTTGGAAATCTTTTTGTTCTATCTTCTCTGTCAAATATTCTTTTTCACTCTCTTCTTCCCCTGCTTTCTTTAATCCTCTGAAATCTGCACTCTGTTTCTGGATTTTAATCCCTCATTTCGTTACAGAGAACTCTTTTCCTTACAAAAAATAATAGAGGATAAATGGACCACTTCTAGCCTAAAAAGTTAATAAGCTTCTGGGACTTCTAAGGGCTCATGGACTTTTATTGTTAATGGGCCACCTAGATGTGCCATGATGTTGGATTTCATTTTATTTAACTTGTCAGTATAAATTGAATTGGGTGTTTCAAGGTGGAAGTATTAATTTATGTTCAACGAGATCATTATTGGAACCAAAGTGGTTGTGGTGGAGTGAAAGGGACTCCTCCACCCTTAACCATAGGTCGAGGGTTCGACCCTCGTTATGGGCATGGAGCAACCTTACATACTTTGTCCAGTTGTCCCACCTATTGAGGTGAAACGAAATCATCATAGAGATGAGTAGAGGAGAAATGAGGTTATTTTGTCTTCCGACGCATAAAATTCTTTTTTCATTAATGATATTGTTTGTCCAAAGTAAAAACTACTATGTATGTGTTTTATTTTGAATGGGAATTTATAAATTGAGACCAATTTTGCTATATTGAGAGCAAAATTATGACAATTACTTATTATGCCCCCACTCATGATTTCTGGAGATAATATCCAATTTTTCCCCCTTAATTTTTCCTTTCTTTTTTTGCTCATTCCTGTTAAATTTTATTAATGACATTTGATATAAAAAATAAAAATAAAAATTGCTTAAGGAGCTTGTAGTTATTTTGGTGTTTTCCATTCTCAAATTCTCCAAAAAAATTTAAAATGTTAAAATCAATGATAGCACTAATGATATTAACAAATATAGTGATGTGAAAAGTTAAAAAAAATTCATAGAATTCAAAAATTCGAGAACAGTTTACTCTACAGAGCAATTGTTTTAACGAAGGAGCGTGCCGAGGATTCTATAACGTTGCTACTTGCTATTCCTCCCGTTGCCATTGTTTTTTATGTTGCTCTCATTGCAGCTAGAGAAAAGAAAGAGAAGAAGGAATTATTTGACGATTGAATGATTTGGGGTTTAGTTTCTTTGATTAAGTGTAGTCGTTTGTTGAAAATCTTATTTCAACAATGTTCTTTTGTTGAAGCTTTGGTGGTGGTGCTACAAAGAATTTACAAAAATACAAACAAACAACGAACACAAAATCACTCCCGAATCTAAAAAAAGACCCCAGAATCTTACGTAAAATTAAATTGTTGGTAGTTATTTAGAAAAGAAAAAAAGCATAAAAGAAAATGAAAAGGGTAAAAGAAAGAAAGCCATGAATAGTTGTCACATTCCAGATCAGAATTGCAACCTCCACTTAGATATGATTTCTGACGTCAATGTGGGAAACTGAAACGAGAAGGAGACATATTAAGTACTAGTACAACTATTAGTCCATGCTATCGTGATAACTACATGCCATCAACTAATATTTCTCCTTCCTCTTCTGCATCAGCACCAAGATGATATTGATGCATGACACACAGTTAGACTTATCAGGCTTGGATCCCCCGGTAGAAGTTTTGTAGAGAACCATGGTCTTCTTGCACCCCCTTCTGGATTCCATTTTCCCACACAATTTTGGTTAACCAGTCTTGTGCCAGCACACTTGCTCCATATTCGACCCACTTTCGGTCTGGATCTTTTTGCACTTCCTCTAGTCTGCTGAATATGTGCATTCTTAGTTCAGTAAACGAAGCAGACGTATCATCTTTCTTGGCACCTGAAAGAGCAAGATGATTAATTTACACAATTAAACACTCATGGTTGACAACGAAAATGGTATAGGAACTCAAATATGGATCAATGCAGCTGCATAACATGGCAATTTAGGGATTGATTTGCATGTGGGATCGACAGACAATTTAGTGATTCAATTTCGGGATATACTTGATTGCATCTTGGGGTGGGTTTGGGGAACGAGACATCATGCCTTTTTCAGAATGTAAGAGATGAAATGAAAGGGACATCATGCATTTCTCATTATCATATTTAGGGGTCTAACAAACGTCCAAACTCCTAGAATCATCATGAAATTGAATCCAAGATAGTCGTAATATTTTGAATCAATAACCAGAGAATAACGAATATCTAACAGAAAATTTCACCTGGAAGCTTTTCTGGATATACATAGTATATCCCGTCATCATGATCAAGTGTTGTAACCAATAAGGTTCTGTAGCTTCACATTTTTGCTGACAAATGATCTCTGAGCTCTGAATCGGAAGGCTCAAATTGTACACCAACAGGGAGCCCAGGCCATTGGTGAGATATCTGAGAGGGGGACGACAAATTAGATCAAATGAACCAAATAGACAAACGAGATAACATAACATGAAGTGGCCAACTGGAAAGAACCAAAGACGATCAAATTTCATTTATTAAAAAACTTAAAGGAAAGAAGAAGAATCATTAAACTTTTGCCTCCATACATTTGTCAAGAAAGAAAATAAGCAAGCTAATTGTGAAGAAACAAAGTTGAGTCATACTTTTACAGCTTTAATCAAGAACACTTTAGTAAATGCATTGACAAAACCCACCTTACATCACTGTTATCAATGACATGGTGAGAATTTGAGCATTCACGCTTAGTTCCATAATCCTTGATTTGACAGAGCCGGTATGGTGTCATTTTTCAGTTTGTTTGCAATTCCTCTACTATAAACAAGCCACGACCCACATCAAATGACTTTGAATCAGAATAATCTTTACAACCCATATGCCCGAAGAATACAAGGGGAGAATTAATACGTAAACCGTTAGAACAAGGCATTCCACAAACTATAACATAGAAATAGAATCGGTTAAGCTCTTTAGCTAGAACTCTATGAGAACAGTTTGGGTCTCACAAACAAACAATCAAAACACTACATGTACCGGATCAAAGCAAATTTTGATTGATTAATATGACTATTACATGTAGAGTTGCAGAATACCTTATATAGAAACAACTTATTCCGTACACTTGATACTACAGAAAACTTTTCATGCAGACAAAAGGGACAATGAATAGATCCTCACCCTCCAAACTCCAAAAATTGCAATCTTGGTTATACATATCAATGACAAAGTTTCATACCAAAACCACAAAAGTTAGAAGAAATGCAGCTCTACTGGAAATGAGGGGCATGTATCCGAAGAAAGAAAAAGGGGGGAAAAAGCATTAGAAGAAAAATCAATTGTTTCCAGTCCCTCTCTGTCGAAACCCCATATTCAAACACCAAAACAATGACCGTGTTATGTTGCATTCATCCCTCGCCATTTGACGCCATGAATTGCTGCAGCTCCATTTGCCTCCAAGGTAGTCGAATCCTTCCTCACGATACATTGATATAAAATATTCATGTCTTAGTTAAATCTCATTCTCATTTGGTCTGCTGGGAGGCAGCAGCTGCACCACTGCTACTTCCTAATCCCATCTTATGCCCTAGTACTGCAAGCTGCTCCACAAACTCTCCTCCTGTTAGAATCTCTGTTGTCCCATAGATAACATGTCTTGTAGGCTGCTGGCGCCGAGCGAGCTCAAGCAAACTCCCATATTCCACGTAATTTCCACCACCAATCATAAACACGATAGCTTCCTTAAAGGGCCCTTTCAGATGGATGCTGCCTGAAGTACTGGAGCTTGACTTGGGAGCACGGGGATCAAAAGTGAGATAGGATTCAATATCTGGATTAGGTTTTCCTTCCATCAATGCTTCCACTGTTCTGACCAAAGCCATTTGATGGTCACTAGACAACAGATTCTTGACACCAGCAGTAACAGCACTGATCGATTGTCCATAGAGTTTCTCAGCCCAATCAACGAGGTTACTCCTGCTAGCTGAATTAGCCGAACTTAATGCAACATTCAAAGACTTAATCTTTTTCACATACAGAAATGCACTGGTATCAACCTCAGACTCCCTCAATGCCGTCTCCACCATCTCAACTTCAGACGGAGGCATGTTTTCGGTAGAAATAAGATATATGATAGCAAAACGCAGTTTGTCCATCTTTGATCCCTTGCCTTTCAGCACCCCAATAAGCTCATTCCGATCAATCCCTCCTCTAACCATCATTTCATTCTCCTTGTTTGCATAAGAATCAAGACACCTCTCTTTAATCTCCCCTAGCAATGCAGTAGCTATATTAGTGTGCTTGTCTATGACATTCTTCCTTTCCGTCAACTCTGGAAGCGAATTAACTGCATTCATTAAATGCTTCGTATTCCCTTCAAAATCCACCTCAGCACCCCCTCCCGTCTTCCTATTGACCTCCTCAACATCTCTCTTATACTTATTCAGCTGATTCTCAATTTCAACAGCAACGTCCGGGAACTCCAACGATCCATTAGCCACCCAAAATGGATCCAACCTGTCCAACTCGTACGACTTCATTCCGCCCTTCTCCCCCTGCACATTCAGCTTATTCAACCTCAACCCTAACACATCATGAACCAAAGGCCTATACCTAAAATCATGTTGTATGGCCACGGATAACTCAAAATTCCTGTCAAACAAACACAAGACCGGCCTCTGGATATGACTGGTTAAGTTACCACCTTCAGTAAACAAGTTATTCTTAGACAGCAAATGGTCCTGCAAACGCTGGTCAAGCCGTGAAGCAACCAGTTCAGCAGGACCGCCGCGTGGACACCTAATAACTGGAACAACCGAGAGCGTCGCCAGAACACAGAACAAGCCACTAACTATTCCATCAATTATATCCTCAATATCTTTATCCCCGGCCGATGGATCATTCAACTGAACATAACAATTCTTATTTGCAAGCGAAAATAAATTATCCTCTAAAGTGATGAACTCCAAGTACTGATCGTGGACTTTAGAAATACGGTGAATGGAGTCGGAATTGACCGTACCTGCGGCGAGTTCTTCGAGCAGGGGGCGGGGAACGGAGGAGGAGAAGTTGAGGTGGAAAGAGTCGTAGAGGGACTTAGCGGCGTCCGAGATGATCCGCTGGATATTCTTCGGAGTCGGCTGGAGGAAATAGACAGCCGGGACGTCGACGACAGGCTTGCGGTCCTTGTCGACGAGAAAGTAGAGAGTGACGCCATGCTTGCGCAAGTCCTTGACGTGGATTAACGGAGAAAGGATGTCTTGGCAGAAGCGATCGTAGATCAAGATCTTATAAACCTCTTCGCTGCTGCTGCCGCCGCCGCCGCCGCCAGATACGGAATTTACCGGTTGGTTCAGATTCAGCATCCGAAGAATGCATTCTGCATTTCCAGCATTTCAAATGTTCAGCAAGAATCGATTAATGAAGGGGCGAAAATTAATTTCGGAAACGTAAATAAGAAAGTTTAATTCTCACCGGCTTGCTTCAGACGGAGATTCAGCGCCATCACTCCGTTGATTAATCGGGAACTTTGTAATCAGATAGATTCAGAGCCAATTCCGGCGGAGGAGATATTTTCTGAAAGTTAAACGGATTATTCAAGTTGGATGCAGCTCTTTCGCTGAATTTCGATTGATAAATTTAGAGATCGAGACTGAACTATTTTCAAAACAAAGGATTTCGAGCGCTCTTGTACCAGAACGAGGAGAAGGCGCCCTACGGGTTATCCTTGGAAGGGTGGGTCACTTTTTTCTTTTTATTTTTTTTGGTGAAAGAGGGTCACCTCTTTTTTATGTGAGAAGTATTTGGGCTATTTGTTAGATTAGTTCGGGATTATGACGTAATTTAGGTAGATTTGGATGGGAAATTTTGCGAATTTAAGTTTTGCTAATTTATTACCGAGACGAGGAAAGAGGGATGTTTCTTCAATTAGTGTTAAGTGTGTTAATTTCTGTCACGACATGGAAACACGACTCCAACTTAACACATTATAGGCAAGTTTTGGCTGTGTTTTAGCGGATTCAGGTGAAATTCAGGTTAAACCCCGTTGTGATCCGTTTGACACGAAAATAAATATAAATAACATTAAATATATTTATTTCAATAATTGTAAAATACATGCCATTTTAACCGTACTGAACATTTATATAAGCAAACATATGTTTTGATGTTTGATGTAAGAATATATATATATATATAATATATAATGTATAATTTTGCTTATAAAAGATTTAAATTTTTGCAAATTAAAAAATTCGAGTTTCATGTCATATACCTGTCTTTTTCATGTTTTGTGTTGATTTCCGCTATTAAACTCAAAAAATCTGTTACAGTAAGGAGTATTGATTGTCCAAAAATTAAAAAAAAATTATTATTCAAATTCTCATTATTTTTAATCATTTGTTCCTTTAACAGTTCTTTCGCCCTTTTTCTCGTAATTAATTGAGGCACATATTTACGAATTACTACGGATTACTTCTTGCAAGTTAGTACTCCCCTGGTTCTTTCTATATTATAAAGCAAATTTGAATTAATTTTAGAATAAATATGTACCTTATAATTAGGATACCAAAGGAGTATTAAAATTTTAAATATTAATTTGTCTTATGGCTACTAATGATAAATTAAGTAGAAAAAATGAGTTAATCAATATATTTTTTAAAAGGAAATTATCAATTTAAAGTTAAACTTATTTGTCTTATAATAACCAATTAAACTTTTAATTTTCTCAACGAAATGAAAATGGAGAGAACTGGTATATTTCAGAGTGCCGATTTTGTTGGAATAAAGTTAGGATTAGTGATGAAACTTTGGTTATTGCGGTGTGTGGTGCTTTCGCAATTGGTAAGGTTCTAGTTCCTATTGTCACGGACAGTTTTTCTTCACCATGAATTCGGGTGGTTTGATGCGAAACGGGCTATTTTCGTAGACGGACATGGGACAGAACGGTCTAGAGCCTTGTGGAATTTTCCGGTCAAATCTTGAAGACTCTGGAATTTTCTAGAGAGGCCCGGAACTCTCTAGAAACGAGTGGAACCGTATGGAAGCTACCCGAGTTTGCTAGAATCGTGTAAAAGATTCTAGAGACTTGTAGATATTTTGAACTTAGAATATTTTATTGTAGGAATTCTCTAGAATCCCATTATTTTATTATGTACATAGAATTCTCTAGAATTCTTTAGGACTTGGGGGTTTGCCTATAAATACCCCATGCCCTCCATTTGTAACCATCCAAGCTTTGAGTAGAGTTCTCAAGCATTCCTTAAGCTCTCTTGTGCCTTCATCATTCTTTCACTTTCAACCTTCCTTAAGTTTTTCTTTGCCTCCGTTCTTTAAGGTCTTGCCTAGCTTTGCACGCTTTGGGGGTCTTAAGGCCGAGCTAGCACTTGATCGTTAGTTGTTTTGTGCTAGTGCCGCACGGCCGTTACTTTGAAAAAGTAAGCCCGTGACAGTTGGTATCGAGCCTCGGCTCGATACTTGGTGTGCTACATCGTCTACGCTTCCGTTTGCTAGTTTTCTTTCGTGCATAAGCTATGTCTAACCCTTCGGAGGTTGTTCAAGGGTCGGAGCTTGAGGGGATCACGTTTCCGCGAGGTGGGAGGACCACCCGCAGGAAGCCGCAAGGAGAAGTCGGTCGTTAGGGAGCCGATGGTGGAATTTGAGAAACGGCTTGCCAAGCTAGAGCTTGCCGTGGCCGACCACCAAGACCGTTGGGACGAGCACCCCGAGGTGGTAGCAGGGTCGTCGAAGCTCGCATGGAGCGATTCGCAGGGGAATTGCAAGAGGTCATGCAGCAAATGAAGGACGACATGCTAGGGACGCTCAACGAAATGGTGGAACGTTGCAACAAGTCGAAGGAGGAAAGCCTTGCTCGTGTTGCCGCCCTCCAAGACGACGTCAACCGGCTTATGGGGGAGCTGGAGACTTCTCGGGCAGAATCGGCGCGTCTTAAGGCATGGCTTGACGCCGTGGCCGTGCAAGGGACAACCGGAGCCGTGGGGACGGTTCCAAGGCTTGAGGCGCCCAAGCCGGACGAATACAAGGGCAGCCGTCGCTTGAGGGACGTAGAGAACTTTCTCTACAGTATGGAACGGTACTTTGGGGCTATGAATATCATGGACGACTCGGTAAGACTCTTCCAGGCCTCTCTTTATCTTAAAGATAGTGCCTTATCATGGTGGAAACGTATGATGAAACCCGTGGGGGATGGAGACCCGGTCTTCACCACGTGGGATGGTTTTAAGGAAGAGTTTAGAAAGTATTTCCTACCCGTGGATGCGGAAGACGAAGCCCGGGCCAAGCTTCGTCGCCCGCACCATAGGGAAGGACAAATCGGGAATACGTTAAGGAATTTTCGGACTTGATGCTTGAAATTCGGATCTCTCGCCCAAGGAGGCGTTCTTACTTTCATGGACGGTCTCAACCGTTGGGCCAAACTTGAGCTACAACGGAGAGAAGTCCAGACATCGATCGGGCGTTAAAGGTGGCCGAGTCGCTTGTTGAGTTCCAAAGAAGGATAGCTCCAAGGACAAGGGCAAGAAGCCGTTCCAAGGCAAAGGTGGGGAGACAAAGGAAGTCTTCCACCCCGCGAAGCCGGCAGCCGACTATACAAAGCCGTCTTCAAGCAAGGAGACCAAGGGGACAAGCCAAAGAAGTTTCAAGGGTGCTTCTTGTGCGGGGGAGCGCACATGGCACGTGATTGCCCGTCTCGTTCGAAGTTGGCAGCATTGGCACAAGGTTTGTGCCAAGAAGAGGAGAAACGGGTCGCTTGCATGAAACGGCTAGATGCCGTGCATGCCAAGGCCGAGACACGTCAAGGCCGTCTTTACATGGAGGCATCGTTCGCAAACGGGTCTAGATGGGGCATGCTAGACACGGGGGCCGACACGAGTTATCTCACGGAAGAGGTAGCCCGTTCGCTTGGCGTCAAGTGGACACCTAGCAAAGGCCGTTTCAAGGGCGTGAACGGCGAATGGACGGGTCTTGTAGGCGAAGCCGTGGATGTGCCTCTTAAAATCGGCAATCGGTCGTACGGCTAATTTCTCCATTGCACCTATGGATGATTATGGTCTTGTGTTTGGCATGGAGTTTTTAGACCAGTAAAGCCGATCATCGTGCCTAGCAACGACACGATGGTGATCCTCCAAGGCGAAGCCTTGTGTGGTAAAGTTTAGACGGGAAAATGAGATTAGCCCTTCCCGGCTGAACAAGGGGCTAAAACGGGTGAACACACCTTTGCCGCCATGGTGTTTGAGGAGGAACCATGCACAGAGGAGCCGGCAAAGGAGGAACGAATCCCGCCTCCCATAGAGCAAGTCCTTGTTGAGTTCAAGGACGTGATGCCCGACGATTTGCCCAAAGGTCTTCCACCAAGGAGGGAGGTTGATCATGCCATCGAGTTGGTGGACGGGGCAAAACCGATAGCCAAGGTGCCTTATCGTATGTCCCTAGCGAGCTAGAGGAGCTCAAGGTGCAAATCAAGGAGCTACTTGAATCGGGTCATGCAAGGCCGTCTAAAAGTCCGTGGGGTTCGCCGGCCTTGTTCCAACGCAAGAAAGATGGGACGCTACGTTTGTGCATCGACTATCGGGCGTTAAACAAGCTAACCGTGAAGAACAAGTACCCTATCCCACTTATAGCGGACTTGTTCGACCGGCTGCAACGGGCACGGATCTTTTCCAAGCTAGACTTGCGGAAGGGATACTACCAAGTACGCATAGTACCCGGTGATGAACCGAAAACGGCCATGGTGACGAGGTATGGCTCTTATGAGTTTCTTGTTATACCGTTCGGTTTAACTAACGCCCAGCCACGTTTTGCACTTTGATGCAACGTGTGCTAGCGGATTTCATTGATAAGTTCGTTGTAGTATACTTGGACGACATCGTTATCTATAGTAACACAATGAAGGAGCATGTGGAGCATCTTAGAGCCGTTTTTCAAGTCCTTAGGGAAAACCAGCTCTATGTTAAAAGGGAGAAGTGTTCCTTCGGCCTTGAGGAGGTGTCGTTCTTGGGACATATCATTGGTGGGGGCAAAATCCGCATGGATCCGGCCAAAATCAAAGCTATCGTGGAGTGGGAGGCACCCACGAAGCCAACGGAGCTGAGATCGTTCTTGGGGCTTGTTAATTACTATCGGCGGTTCATTGAAGGACACTCCGCCATAGCCGCTCCATTAACGGATCTCTTGAAAAAGGGGCAAGCTTGGTGTTGGACACCAAAACACCAAACAGCGTTCGAGGCTTTAAAAGACGCTGTCACTCGAGAGCCAGTCCTAGCTCTCCCTGATTTTGAGAAACCGTTCGAGGTGTGCACGGACGCTTCGGACTTCGCCATTGGGGGCGTTCTCATGCAAGATGGTCACCCGATCGCCTTTGAAAGCCGCAAGCTGAACGAGACCGAGAAAAGGTGGCCGACGCACGAGAAGGAGATGTTGGCTATAGTTCACTGCCTTAGAGTTTGGGAGCATTACTTGAAGGCCGCCACACCGTTCAAGATCAAGACGGATAATCGGGCAGTGAGCTACCATCAAAGCCAACCTAAGCTTTCAAGCAAGCAAGCGCGTTGGTTGGACTTCTTGGCCGAGTTTAAATACGAGCTTGAGTATAGCCCGGGGAAGACTAACCACGTGGCCGACGCGTTAAGCCGAAAGGCGTGTCTTGCGCCAATCGTTAGCATACCCGAAGGGATGTTGGTTGATCGCATCAAGAAGGGTCTTGAGCACGACCGTCAAGCCCAAAGGTTCATGGAGCTCGTGAAGGAAGGCAAGACAACACGGTTCTGGCTTGAGGATGGGATACTTTATGCCAAGGGGAACCGTTTGTACGTGCCCGCATGGGATGGACTTAGAAGGGAGATTCGAGGATTGCCATGATAGCCGTTATGCGGGTCACCCAGGTACGCATCGCACACTTGCCTTAGTACATGAACGGTTCTATTGGCCTCGCATGCGGGAAGACGTGGAGACATATGTAAGGACTTGTCTAGTTTGCCAACAAGACAAGACCGAGCAAGACCACCCGCATGGCTTGTTATCACCCTTGCCTATTCCAGAACGCCCGTGGGACAGCGTTTTGATGGATTTCATCGTGAGCCTGCCCGTTTCCGAGGGTTGCACCAACATACTTGTTGTGGTAGACCGTTTGTCTAAGTATGCGGTCTTCATTCCCGCCCCAAAAGAGTGCACCGCGGAGATAACGGCCAAACTCTTTCTTAGGCATGTGGTGAAGTATTGGGGGCTGCCTACATCGATCATAAGCGACGTGGACTCAAGGTTCACCGGCCGTTTTGGCAAGAACTCTTTCGTTTGCTTGGGACGGAGCTCAAGATGTCTACATCTTTGCACCCGCAAACAGATGGGCGACGGAGCGCATCAACGGCCTCTTGGAAGTGTATCTCGGGCACTATGTGGCAGCCAACCGAAAGATTGGGTACATTTGCTAGACGTTGCCCAATTTTCCTATAACTTGATGCGGAGTGAGAGCACGGGCAAAAGTCCGTTTGAGATTGTCCTTGGTTTCCAACCAACTACGCCTAAGGACATTCTTGGGGGCTATAAGGGCAATAGCCCACCCGCATACAAGTTTGCCAAAGATTGGCAAGAACGGGCCGACGAGGCAAAACTCTACTTGGAGAAGTCGGCCGCACGCATGAAGAAATGGGCGGATAAGAAACGGACCCGTCGCGAGTTTGAAGAAGGCGACCAAGTCTTGGTGAAGCTCTATGAGCATGGACGGAGCCGTGGTCTACACAAGGGTCTCATGCGCAGATACGAGGGTCCTTTCACCGTTCTTAAGAAAGTGGGTTCGGTTGCTTACAAGCTGGAACTACCCGAGGCCTTCTCAAGGCTTCATCCAGTCTTTCATGTGAGCCTACTTAAGCCATACCGCAAGGACCCAGAGGACGAAGAACGGAACGTTTCCTCAAGGGCACCAGGTGGCGACGCGAGCATGAGGAACGGACCGCAGAGGAGATCCTTTCTAAGAGGATCGTTCGGGCGGAGCGGGCAGCAACTAAAGAATACTTGGTGAAATGGAAGAATTTGCCAATGAGTGAGACGAGTTGGGAGCCAATCGAGAAGCTTTGGCAATTCACCAAATTGATCGAGGACTTTGAGGAGAATCGTGCACCCGTTCCTATCAACATTGCCTTCGAGACTTAGGTGCATCGGGGCGATACACCATTTTGGTGGGGGAGGATGTCACGGACAGTTTTTCTTCACCATGAATTCGGGTGGTTTGATGCGAAACGGGCTATTTTCGTAGACGGACATGGGACAGAACGGTCTAGAGCCTTGTGGAATTTTCCGGTCAAATCTTGAAGACTCTGGAATTTTCTAGAGAGGCCCGGAACTCTCTAGAAACGAGTGGAACCGTATGGAAGCTACCCGAGTTTGCTAGAATCGTGTAAAAGATTCTAGAGACTTGTAGATATTTTGAACTTAGAATATTTTATTGTAGGAATTCTCTAGAATCCCATTATTTTATTATGTACATAGAATTCTCTAGAATTCTTTAGGACTTGGGGGGTTTGCCTATAAATACCCCATGCCCCCTCCATTTGTAACCATCCAAGCTTTGAGTAGAGTTCTCAAGCATTCCTTAAGCTCTCTTGTGCCTTCATCATTCTTTCACTTTCAACCTTCCTTAAGTTTTTCTTTGCCTCCGTTCTTTAAGGTCTTGCCTAGCTTTGCACGCTTTGGGGGTCTTAAGGCTGAGCTAGCACTTGATCGTTAGTTGTTTTGTGCTAGTGCCGCACGGCCGTTACTTTGAAAAAGTAAGCCCGTGACACTATTAAGAGCTTTTAGCTAAGTGAGGGAGTCGATTAAGCGAAAGCGAAGAAGGAGACAGAAGAAATCGGTGAGATTGATTACAAAAACCATAGATCTCAAGGGGCTAGAAAAGTTAGGATCTTTTTGTAGTACTTCTCTGCTGTAAATCGGGTAGAAGACAACTAATTTATCTTTGGCAACAAGATCGACATGAGTTTAGGTCGAGGAAGGCGGAAGATTTTCTAACTTGAATTAAGAAATTAAAACTCAAATTAAAAAATCAATTGTTAACCGACGGTTGAACATGGGTGGAAAGTGAAAGAAGCAGAATGAAAGTGAGATTTTTCGACCCAAAAAAAAAAAAAAGAACAGACAATGCAATTCACACGTGAGAGGAACAACTAGACTTAAAATACATAAAATTAGCACACTTGTAGGAGTACCAAACTCTACTACATATTCAGCATAGGTTGAAGATCATATCTTTAGATGGTTAAGCAGAAAAGACCTGTCTTAAGTTGGAAAAAATATATTAATAAAATCGATGGCCTAAGCAATCCCTACATAAGCACGAGTTGCTTCCAGCTACTATAAACCCTTTGTGATGATATTCACTCAATCTTGTCAATCTTTCAGTGGGGCCAGTCGAAAGAAAAAATAGAAAAATTCATTGGTGCACGTGAGACTCACTATGTAAACCGAAATCAAAAAGCGGCTGTTTGTGCCGAAAAAATCACCTTTAACTGTGGAAAAGAAAAATAAGGGTAAAAATCTCTCAAACATAAAATATTCAGATTGATTGTAGATGGGTTCGAAAACAAGTCTCGGATTCAAAATTAAAAACTTACGGTCTGATTTGGTTTGTAAATAAAGAGAAAAAGAAAATAGCAGAACAAAAGTGGTATCCGATTTATATAGTAGAAAGCCCTAGCACCGACAAAGAATTTTTGGCAATTTATCCAGTATACCCGGGGGCATCATACTCTCCCTCCTATTTTTTACACTACTAGTCCTTACTACACTTTTTTTCACTTTTCTAAATAACATCCTATAATTTACAGGTTTAGTCCCTTTGATTTTTTTTCTCTCTCTTTTAAAAAACATCTCTAATCTTTAAACGACGCTATCTCATTATCCGTAAAAAATTAGAGAACGTGTTACACATGAAAATTATAGTACTCGTCGAGATCTATCCAACAAGATCCATGTCGAATATTTTTTTCGAGTTTAAAAATGACTAAATTTCGATGGGCAGAATAAGATGGATATCTAGTTTAGAAAGATGGATAACCAGTTTAGTTTAGATTAAGATTCTTGTATTGCATATATCTCTTGATCATTAAAGAATTAGAATACGAATTATACATGAAATTTATAGTGCTCGACGAAATCTATCCGATAAGATCCATGTTGAATTTTTTTTGAACTTTAAATGCATTTAAATTTTACGGGCAGAAATAAAGAAATGTGTTTTCGCTTTTCTTTGAAAAATGGTTATCCGTTGTGTTCCTACTGATTATCCAACCGGTTTGGACTGATTATCCATTCTGTTTGTACTTTTTATCTAATCATATTTTGACATTCACTCTTCAAAAAAAAAAAAGAAAGAAAGAAAAAATGATTGGATAAACATTGCAAACAATTTGGATAATCAATAGAAAATAATTGGATAATCAGTGCAACACGTTGGATAATCAGTACAAAAAAGTTTGACAATTATTTTTATGAAAGAGCAAGGAAAAAAATACTGGATAACCACCACAAAGAAGTTGAATAATCAATATGAACACATTGGATATCCAGTTTAAGAAGATGGATAACCAACTTATTTTGAATTAAGAAGTTGGATGGATATCCAGTACAAGTGAGTTGGATATCCAGCACAAACAAGTTGGATATGCATATAAACCCGTAGGATTACAACTACAAAACAAGTTGGATAAGCATATAAACCAAATGGATGGATATCCAGTACAAGCGAGTTGGATATCCATTTCAAACAAGTGGGATATCCATTAAAAACAAGTTGGATAGACATACAAACCAAATGGATAAGCAATACAAACAAAATGGATAACCACTGATTGGATAATCAGCATGAACACAATGGATAACCAATTTAGAACAAGTTGGTTATCCATCTTGTAAAACTGGACATCCACTTTTATTCTGTCCATCAGAATTAAGTCATTTTTAAGCCCGGAAAAATATTCACTATAGATCTTGTTGGATAGATCTCGACGAGTACAATAAATTTCATATATAATTCGTTCACAAATTCTTCACGGATTGGGAGATATTCTAGTTGAAAGATTAGAGATTTTTTTTTAGAAGAGATAGAAAAATGACAGGGACTAAATTTGCAAAATATAAAAAGATTGATAAAAAAGTACAATAAGGATTAGAAATACAAAAAATAGGAGGGTACACGGTGCCCCCGAGTATACTGGATACAAACTCAAATTTTTAACCTTCTTGTCGATGACACACTATTACAAAGAGAAGAGAAATTAAATGGAATTTGACTTCACTGAAATAGAAATCCATAACAAACTACCTAGTTTTATGAAAAAAGAATAGGCAAAGAACTATTTATCTAGACTACTTCTATGAAAGTATGATAAAAGACTTAAAATAAAAGACAAGAGAATAAAGAAATAAAAGGAAAGAGAGGCGTCGGCGGCCTTCTTTGGTTGATGATGATGAGATGTCTGTTGTGTAGTGCGACTGCCTTGCTTATATAGGAGGAGCTAGTCGTGGCCTTTCTTGGAGCAAAAGCTAGGTTAACTTCCTATTAAATAGGAGAATTCGGCCAAAACTTGCAACGAGGAAGCTCACGTGCAACACACTTCCACCTTGAATAGATAACTAATTGATTAATTAATCTAATCAATCAACTATGCGTGGGAAGCTTCCAAAAACTAATCCAAACAAAGCAATGCCTTAATTAACATAACTTGGCCCTAAATCATCTCATGCGGCATCACAAGTCCAATTCCAATTCGGTGTAGTCTTCCCGATTAACCAAACTAATTCCAACCCAAGAATTGACGAGTCCATATCCATTACTGACATTGGATCGGCCTATTAACCGCATAGGAGGTCCAACCGACTCTGATAAGGTGGTTTAGGTAGCCCAAAACCTAGTAATATTCGGCTATTTTCCAAGCGCTTTCATGCCTATAAATAGGGTTGGTTACACCACAATACGGGTACACAATCTCTAGCTTAACATACTACGCATTCAGACGTTCTTAAAACCCTTTACTGACGTAAGTATCGGAGTGCCTACCCTCGAGAGACCCATGAGACTCTATTTTGCAGAACATCATAGTCGGAGTTCCATTGTCAGACCGGCGATGTAAAACCAAGTTTCGTCAAGTGGCACACCCAGTGGGACCCAAAAACTAGGATTTGTATCACGAAAACCTTCTAAGGTTTCCTTAACATCTTCCGGTAAAATCTAGGGTTGCAGGAATAATCAACACAATGGTCAGGGTTGAAGAAGACACCAGCAAGACATCATCTTCCGGCAGACGACATAGTCCGGGAGACAACACCACCCTAGCAGAATTTCAACGTAAACAAGAAAGGAAGAAGGCGGGAAAGAGCCATGACGGAGGACCTGAAAAAGAACCAGCAAAAGAACGCTTGGTCCTTGGTTCTACCCGGCCAGATACGAAGAAACAGGACAAGGCTAATCATCCACCCGAAAAGGAGGAGGTGCATTCTCCTCGAAATACACCTGTTGCCAAGAAACGCTTGGAGGATCAAAAGCTGGTCAAGATCGAGGCAGAACTCAAGAAGCTAAGGGATGACAGCGATCAACAACAGAGGATGCGAAAATATGTCCTCGAGGAAACCACGCGGCGTAGTCTCCTTGGAAAACCTGATCCCACAGAACAGGAGTTGAGTGATTTGATTGAAGAGAAAGAAGCTCACCGAACCCTAGCCCTTCTCGAGAAGAAGCGAGGGAAGCGGAAGGTCCAAGAGAACGAGGATTACCAAGAAGTTGAGGGTTATGAAGACCTCCGTGAAGACCGCTCAACCGCCACTCGAGACACCGTATTCTAGGATGCTTTCAGAGAAAGATACCCAGCATTCGATACAGCCCATGAGGAATTTGACGCAACATACAGGTGCAAAAGTGCTTGAGAAAATCATGGCTCCCCGAGGCGAACTAGCGTGCATGACCGCTTGGGACCTAATTGGAGCCGAAGAAATCCTCGAAGAGAAGAGTATAGACCTAGCTATGGACAACATCAAAGTAACAACAACATCGAGGGCTATCATGACCGAGGATACCATCACCATCCTCAGTACTCACCTCCCAGACATCAGCAATATAACAAGCATAGAGAAAATCCGTCATACCTCCATGGAGATCAGTAGGGAACAAGAGATCAGAATGTCTTGATTCAAGAAGAAATGAGGAAGATCATTGGAATAGGGGTAGATCGGAGTCCCTTTATCCTTGACATTCGAGATGAACCTAAGCCCCGAGACTTTGACTTTCCTAAGGAATTTAAACCTTACTCAGGAGATACGGATGTCTCTGTAAGGGTATGTCCAGGTCATGAGAATTCGAAACACAACTATGAATTTCATGGCTAAAGCCCTACCTTCTTACTTGGCGGGGTCAGCACAGCGATGGTTCGGGCAATTGCCAGAAGGGAGTGTAATTAGTTTTGAGGATTTATCCGTCAAACTAGCTACTCGATTCTTTCAGAGTAAACGAATATCGTGAATGTCCATTGATCTCTCTTCAATCAGGCAAGGACAACATGAGAGTCTCACCGCCTTCCATAGACGGTTCAGACAAGAAACCTTGCAAGTCGACAACATTGATGATCGAGATGTTCGCAACAGATTTATTCAAGGTCTCAACCCTTTTGGAAAATCCTCAATGTTGCAGGTCAAGCTCTCGACTAAGCCCCCCAAGAATGCTCAGGAGATGTGGGCATTGTCAAGAATCATATACAACGAGAGCATACACTCAAGAGATCCCAGGGATCTTTTGCGTCGGTAGGACCAAGAGACAGATCGAAGGTTCCCATGGAGAACAAACCGACGTTGCCCAAGATGGATAGGCAATTAACACCCCTAACCAAGCTGCGGGAGAAATCCTCCAGATCCACAAAGACGAATTACCAGCCCCAAAACCTTTAGCGCCTAATCCAAATAGGTCAACGGAACAGTATTGTGAATATCACAAGGATCACGGTCATGACACGGAGGATTATCGAGAACTCAAAAGAGAAATCGAGAACGGGGTTAAGTCTGGCAAATTTCAGCAGTACGTACAAGGATCCTCTCGACAAAAGAACAACAAGCCCGGCCTATCACAAAGTTACCCCAAAAGGAACTTCAGAGGCCCCCCGCAAGGAGATGGCCGGGGAAACAATTGGCAACTGAGAGCCAATACCCAACAACAGCCTCAGCAAATTACTGAAGGAACACCGCAACCACTCCAGCAACTCTCCCCCGGCGGATCCTACGAAGCAGATCACTGATCAGGCGGGGTTATTTACAGAGGGCCCCTCGAGATCTTGTCTACCACGGCTATGAAGAACTCGTTGCGGACCGTCACAAAGACCCCTCGACAGGAGCCTAGCCACAAGAGGTTCAAGGGAACGGAGGCCATCGTATTCACGGATAGCGATGTGGTTCTGGATATCTGCCCGCATAGCGATGCCATGGTTATTGAGGCAATAATTGCAAATGCGAAGGTCGGTAGAGTTTATGTGGATAATGGCAGCGCGGTCGACATCATATATAGTGATTGCTTCAAGAAAATGAATAGCAAGAATCCTAGCATCTGCCCAACAACAATGCCATTGATGGGATTCTCGGGCCACACCATTACTCTAACAGGAATAGTTAGCCTCCCCATCTCGGTAGGGTCACATCCAAGGACGGTCACATTAACTATGGACTTCGCTCTGATAGATGCACCCTCACTATTCAACGTGATTCTGGGACGACCCTGGATGTGCCAGGCACGTGCAGTCTAGTCTTCCTATCACCTAGTAATGAAGTTCCCAACAGAGTATGGAGTTGGAGTGGTACAAGGATGCCAGCGTAGCTCTCGAGAATGCTTGCTCACAGCAGTTAGAATCGGGAAAAAGGCTGTGCAACTTAACCCAGGTACTGCTATGTCAGAGTGTTACTCAATCCAACAAACATCCGTATCATCACGGATGGAGGATCACGAAACCTCCAATCTCCCACCACTCAGCAGCAAGACACGAGAGCTGATCCTAAACGAGGCGGATCTTGCTAAGACCATTCAAATCGACGTCTCTCTTCATAACACATTGCTAGTCGAGGTTAGTGCCTTGCTATGTGAATTCCATGATGTATTCGCTTGGTCTCCCACGGACATGACGGGAGTCCCTCGAGAGGTTATGGAACACAAGTTAAATGTCAACCCGAACGTCAAACCTGTGCAGCAGAAGAAGAGGATATTTGCTCGTGAACGCAATGATGTCATCAACGAGAAAACAATGAAGTTAGTCCATGCCACCATACTCCGAGAAGTCCTGTGGCCTACTTGGTTTGCTAACCCAGTCTTAGTGCGGAAACCCAATAATTCTTGGCGTATGTGCCAAGATTACACTGAACTCGACAAGCATTGTCCCAAAGATTGTTACCCCTTACCAGTCATAGATCAGATGGTCGAGGGTATTGCTTGATAAAGAACTCTCAGCTTCCTTGACGCTTACAGGGGATACCATCAGATCCTCATGGCACGAGAGGATGCAGAGAACACAGCTTATATTACCGAGATTGGGATTTATTGCTATGACAAGATGCCCTTTGGACTAAAAAACGCAAGGAAAACTTATCAGCGTCTCGTGAATAGAACCTTTCATGATCAGATTGGCCGAAACATCGAGATCTACGTGGATGAAATGGTGATAAAAACTAACAAAGACGAGCAAGTTGCCGCAGATATGCAAGAGATCTTCACGATCTTACGCAAAATTAACATGAAGTTGAACCCTAAGAAGTGTACTTTCTGTGTCGGGTCAGGGAAATTCCTAGGATACCAGGTTTCTAAGGATTAAATTAGCTTCGACCCGGCAAAATAGAGGCAATTTTAGCCATGGAGGCGCCAAAAACCGTCAAAGAAGTTCAAAAACTCACACGTTCCTTGGCCGCTCTAAACAGATTCCTTTCTCGAGCTGCTGAAAGAAGTCTTCCATTCTTCCATACACTCTGCAGAGGTAGGAAATTTGAATGGAACGAGGAGTGCCAGAAAGCCTTCCAGGACCTGAAGGAACATCTTAAGCAGTTGCCTGTATTAGCTAAACCAGAACAGGGAGAAACTTTATATGTCTATCTGGCAGCTCGAGAGAAAGCCATCTCAGCCGTGCTCGTGCAACGTAAGGATGGCAAAGAAATCCCCGTCTACTTCGTCAGTAAAGTTTTACAAGGGGCAGAAACCCGATATACACCCATGGAAAGACTCATCCTCAGCCTAGTCTTAGCCGCTCGACACCTGCATCCGTACTTCCAGGCGCATCCCATCATGGTTTTGACGGAGCAACCCATGCAACAAGTCATACTCAAGCTAGAGGCTTCCGGTAGAATGATGAAGTGGGCAGTCGAACTGGGGGGAACACCACATCGAGTACAAACCATGGGCAGCAATCAAAGGACAAGCCTTTGCAGATTTCTTGGTAGAAATGCCTCGAGCTGTCAACGTCCCAGAACTGGTGAAACCCAAGGATGTTCCTGCTACTCGCGTCAACATCAACCCTCGAGCCTGGTTACTATACGTCGACGGCTTTCATTATGATGAAAGGGGCGGAGCCAAACCATAAGCCGATCCTGACATCGAGAGCATGAAGGAGTATGATACGAAGTATACATATGCGCTAAGGTTTGGATTCACGATTACTAACAACGTGGCCAAGTATGAAGTATTGATAGTAGGACTGAATATGGCACTAAAGCTCGGGGTTTACAGAATTCAAGTTTTTAGTGACTCTCAGGTAGTGGTGAAGCAAATCTTGGGTGAGTATATAGCAAATGATGAGCAACTCAAGCGATATCTCGAGAAAGTTCTCGAGATCAAGGACAAATTCGAAGAATGCACTGTATCTCACATAGTCCAATCGAAACTAAAAGGGCAGATGCCCTTAGTAGGTTGGCCTCCTCGAATTTTGCACACCTCAGTTACAAAGTGTGGGTCGAGATTCTTCCCGAGCCTAGCATCCAGAAAACTCCCGTAATGACTATCACCGAGGACGAAGACACATGGATGACCCCATTCATCCGATATCTTACAGATGGTATATTACCGAGCGGAAGAGCAGAAGCCAGAGCCCTCTAGTTGAAGGCAGTTAAATACACGCTGAAAGATGGTATCTTATATAAGCACGAGTACCTGTTACCCATGCTGAGATGCATTGGCCCAAAGCAAGCAGCTTACGTGTTCGAAGAAATACACAGGGGTCATGTGGAGCACATATGGGGGCGAGAGCACTTGCTAAGAAGATCCTGCGTTCAGGGTATTTTTGGCCGACAATCTTCAAGGACGCATACCAGTTTGTACAAAAGTGCAATAAATGTCAATGCTTTTCTCACATCACTCGACAACCGCAGCACGAGATGGTCACCATTCAAAGCCCTTGGCCATTTTACCAATGGGGCACTGACATTATCGGCCCTTTTCATCCAAAAGGGGCAGGAGGAGTAAGATGGGTAATCGTAGCAGTAGATTACTTTACTAAATGGGTAGAAGCTAAACCGTTGGCTCGATAACAGGAAGGAAGGTGTTGGATTTTTTCTGGCAGAACATCGTATGCCGCTTTGGAATCCCAAGGGTTGTCGTCTCTGACAATGGGCCCCAATTCGAGAGTAATCCCTTCAAGTCGTGGTGCGAGGAAATGCAAATCGAGCGCCGCTTCTCAAGCGTAGCTCATCCTCAAGCTACGGTCAGGCGGAATCCATCAACAGAACCATCTTACATGGGATCAAGACCAGGTTGTATGACGCTAAAGGAGCATGGCTGACAAGCTTCCTCATGTCCTATGGTTTGGCTTCCATATGGGGGAACCACCGTACCCCTCTACTATCTTCCTAGAATCAGAGGCCAGATTTCTCTTTACAATATACTAGTCTTGGAAACTTGTCGAGGGTGTGGACACTCTAAAGAAATATCTCCACAAGAACAGGCACGATTTCACCTTTACTCGTTGACAGATTTTCACAAATCTGAGAACGTAGGTAATCAGGTTCGGGGTGAAGCGTGCCAAGGGGATTTTATAGTAATCGATGATCTCCTCGAACAAAGGAAAAAGGAGGAATCTCATGCCTAAGAACATAAACCTGTCATATATGGTGATTTTTCCTTCTGAAGGAGTATTGGCTCTCTCGTTTCCTAGGGGGGCTCTAGCTTCTAGATCTAGGGGCAGGTCGTATTTGGCTTTAACAGAGTTTACCCTCTCGACACTATCTATGGAGGATGCAAAGTCGTCAACTGATTTCTGGTTTGGATCTCTAGCCATGATTATCTACTGGTAGTAAAATAGAGATTTACACTACAAATTCAACAGGAGAAATCTAAAACGGAATTCAAATGATCAGATCTGAGGACTTACTGTTGGATTGGGGAAAGACCACTCGCCTTTGGAGTTATAGCCTCCCAGTTTCCTCCTGATTCCTCAATCGTAGGTTTTCCGGTGATAACGTTACGGGGGCAGTATGTCGAATCAGGCCTGTGAATATTCCGACAAAGAGCAACTGAGGTGCTTCGGCAGAGAATGGAGCCTTAATATTTTGGAAAAAATAGAGGGAAGTGAGCTTTTGAGAGCTCTTCTAGTTATTTAAGGCCGGAGTTTAATCCTCCCACGTTTTTGCAGTTACAGCCCACGCTTTGACAGTTTAGGAGAATTTCAAGGACACCGTAATGATGATGAAGCCGCCGTTTGGGGAACGTGTCCACTAATGGTGCGCGGTTAAATAAATTGGGCGGGATTATGAAGCGGGTCACCTCCCCGGGTCGGATCGTGGCCAGTAGGTCACGCGTCAAGCTTCCTCGATGCAGCATAGGTCGAGTCTGAAGCGTTTATCTTGGGCTTGCTTAACATATTACTGGACCAGTCTTGTCCATTACTGTTGGGCCTATTCCAAGTAAGTCTATCTTGTGTCAAGTATTGTTTATCCTGTGCAACTAACACTTAATAGGGGCACTTGACGAGTTCATATCCATTACTGACATTGGACCGGCCCATTAACCGCATAGGAGGTTCAACCGACTCTGATAAGGCAGTTTAGGTAGCCCGAAACCTAGTAATATTCGGCTATCTCCCAGGCGTTTTTATGCCTATAAATAGGGTTGGTCACACCACAATACGGGTACGCAAAGTTTAACATACTACGCATTCAGACGTTCTTAAAACCCTTTACTGACTTAAGTATCGGAGTGTCTACCCTCGGGAGACCCTCGAGGCTCTATTTTGCAGGAAACCCTAGCCGGAGTTCCACTGTCAGACCGGCGGCGTAAAACCAAGCTTCGTCAAGTATGAATAAAATTAGCTCTGAAATATAATTCCTTAATTATAAAAAATATCTCATAATTAACTATATCGAACCGGGAATCCTATTCTCATATTATATTCCTCCGAATGCATATTATTGCTCCATCGATCTGCGGCCGGGGCAACCCTGTCGACGAAACCATACTCTTCGAAGATTTGAGACACATACTCTTCTGCTGCAAAATCGCCCAAGAAACTTGGAATATGGTAGACTTGGAAAGTACCATCTATGCAAAAATTTATGCCCACATCAAGCTTCAATTGGCTGCTCTTCTTCTATCTTTGCCATCAACAAAGCTAAGCCTCTTTGCAGCAATTGACTGATCTTCTTCTGTCTTTGCCATCAACTGGCTCTCACTTCACTTTTATTAGGGATTCATCATTAGTGATAAACCGCCTAAATTCCAATAAAGTCGACTTATTTGACTCGAGCCTCATAATTAAAGACATAAAGCACCAATTCAAAGGCCATGCTAAATTGAGCAGCAAATAGATCGGCCGAAGGTTCAATGTGTTCGCCCATGGCTTCACTCAATATGCAAAGAACAGTAGAAATTTTGAAAAATATTGGGACTCCATCATGAACTTTACACCTCTTTCAATGTTGGGCAGATTCCCAATAAATTAATGAAATTCATCTTTTATTAAAAAAAAAGAAAAATACTCTTTGTTGTGAGTTAAGAAAATATCACAATAAATTAATTAATTTACTTGCTAACTCCTTAAATCTGATTCTTTTCATATGTGTATCAATTTTAATCTATTGCACACTTCATAGATTATTATGAGTTAAGAAAATGGCAACCATAAAATTTAATCAATTTACTCACTTATGCCATGAATATGATTTTTCGCGAGTAACTCAATTTCTAAATGAGAAAATTTGGCTAAAAGGCAGTAGAACAAGTCAAATTAATAAAATAAGTGTGATAATTTTTTTTTTATGAAGTGTAATAACTTATTTGTCTAAATTTATAAAATAAAAAAGAATTTGAATTGACATAATTACCCCCTTTATATATTACCATTTTATAAAATCATAAAATACATAAAGTCATTTTTGTATGTACGTTGCTTGTTGGTTTATTTTTCCGTTTACTAACTTTCAGGGGTTCTTGAAAGTTTGTCTTAACAGATTAAACATTCGGACAATTTCTTTTGAAGCAAAATATTAGATCTTAGATCAAAGTATTAGTTTCAATTTTCAAGATTACTTCTCAATCCATAACAAGCAAAAAATGGCTTTTTGGTTGGGGGGAGCAGTTCAAGATGATCGCTTTCAGACTTGACTGCTCTTGTTAATGGTGGCACACGAGAGATTGGGTAAATTTTTGGTTCAATCTTTGGTGTTCTTTTGGAATAACATTTTTTTGGGTTTACTTTGCTTATCCATTTTTTGTTGGGAAATTTCCTTTTTTTTTTTTATTTACTGTTGATGCTGATACATGATGATTTGGGTTCAAGTTTATCAAATATAAGTCACCAAAAAAAAAAAAAAATCATCATCAAATCACAAATGGAAAAATTAAAATTCACCTTCGTCGACGATGGCGCCGGTTTTGGTGTTCTTGGAATATTAGGAAAAAAACTCAACAAGTCTCACGTTTATATGGGATAGACCAGTTCTCCAAAAAAAAAAAAAAAAATCATCATCAAATCACAAATGGAAAAATTAAAATTCACCTTCGTCGACGATGGCGCCGGTTTTGGTGTTCTTGGAATATTAGGAAGAAAACTCAACAAGTCTCACGTTTATATGGGATAGACCAGTTCTCCATATTACTCTTTTTCTCCAATACTCATGTGGGTTTTGGGGTTTGAGTGTTACAGATAATGTAACCTCGCAAAAATGGCAACCTCCGGCATAGGGAGCCAGTTAATCTGTCAATTCATTAAAAATGAATTAGGATTTCATATTTTTTTTAATATATTTTTAAAGAAATAATAAGGATAGTACTGTCAATTCAAATTATTTTTTATTTTGTAAATTTAGACAAATAAGTTATTGCCCTTCATAAAAAATATTTTTTGGTTATACCGGTTTTATTAATTTGACCTGTTCTACTATCCTTTAGCCAAAATTTCCCTTTCTAATTTACATGAATATTTCTTTCAAAAAACAAAAAAAAAAACTTTATGTGGAGTATTTGTTAAGTTGATATCAATAATAAATTAACTAATTCATTATCTTGGATACGATCCTTATATAAGCACTTTGAATATGATAGATTAGGTTAGAGTGAAAGGAATCAAAGGATAATGTAAGGTGGCAAGGACAAAGATTTATTGGTGAATCTACAAACTCTCCGATGGACTTTTCGTTTTAATTTTTGTTAGTTGACTAGGTTTCTTGAAAATAAAAATTAGTAATTTTAGTTGGTTTAGGCCGATCTTTTAAAATACTCCCTCCGTCTCATAATTATTGTTCAGTTTTACTAAATGTAAGATTTTATTTTTGGTCAAACTTAACTATATTTTACCTTAAACAACCGGATATACTCATACATAAGTAATTGCTTAACCACTAAAATTTTATGGATAATATTTTTTACTAAGGACAAATGTGTAACTTGATCCATAAAAGTCAAATTGGACAATAATTTTGGGATAAAATTTTTTTAGTAAAGTGGATAATAATTATGGGACGGAGGGAGTATGATTTTTAGTTTTTACTAAAAAGTATAAGTGGAGATATACTTGTATTCTTTTGCAATTTACAGTAACTCCATAAATTAATACATTTGGACTCCCAAAATTTTATTATATATTTATTAACTTATTAATAAATTAATAAATTAAAGTCCATGTGATTTGAGAATATGATGGTAATTTAATATTTTTACTCGGTCTTGCTCTTTAAGTACATCTTTTTTTTAAAAAAAAATAAAGTTTATGTAAAATAAATGTATCGACCAAATGTAAAAAGAAATATGAAATAATTATTAATGATTTTTTTAGAAAAAAAAACTGCATATCATGATGTATTTTTTTAATTATTTTTATAAAATCATTATTTTTTTCCTTTACGATGAAATCATGGGATTATATTGGTGAGCAAGGGTTCAATTTTTGTTTTAGTACAGACGAGGAGGCTGAGTAAGGGTTCAATTTGATAAACATATAATATATTTTTTTTTAAAAAAAAAAAGAGCCTTGACTGTAGTCTATGTTCGGGAAATTTTTTAAGTTTTTTTTTTTAATTTTAAAAAACTATTCTTTTTTTTATAAAATCATTATTTTTTTCCTTTACGATGAAATCATGGGATTATATTGGTGAGCAAGGGTTCAATTTTTGTTTTAGTACAGACGAGGAGGCTGAGTAAGGGTTCAATTTGATAAATATATAATATTTTTTTTTTAAAAAAAGAGCCTTGACTGTAGAATATGTTCGGGAAATTTTTTAAGTTTTTTTTTTTTTAAATTTTAAAAAACTATTCTTTTCTTTGACTGACATTACTACATTTTCGTATTTCTAATCTCTAAAGCTCTCTATACTACTAGTATTTTATTTGGGGTAGCAGTTTCATATTTTCAAATGTTTGGGGGACACAGATCACATTATAGAATTATGAAGGACTAATAAGACATTTCACAATTCTTAGACACTTTAATCAACCCTCGCTGGTGGGAGGGTATAAATAGAGAAGAGCTAGGGCTTTAGATCTGCTCTTCATTTTCAGAACGTCCGTCGGCGGCAAAGTTGCAGCGCAGAAGGGGAAGCACAGGTTAGCTTGGAGAGAGCAATTCGAAAATGGTGAGAACTCTTCATCTTCTGGACTCTTAATGTACGTTGGATTCATATGGTTTTCCGTAGACGTTTTTTCAAGCTTTGTGGTCGGAAAGGGTTTAACGTTAGAGCTTGTATTTTCGGGTTTCTCTTGATGAATCTAGGGCTCTATTGTGTCTATTCGTCTTTGGGGATGATGGGCTTTCTTTGGTACACCATAGCCGCTCTTGAAATTTCTGTATTTTACTGTTCAGTTTCATTCGGACTGATGAGAGTTTTACTTTTATCTTTTCCGGTCTGTAAATCTCTGATTGTCTCGTTTTTTCTGAATATGATAAGTTGATAATTTTAATGGTTTGGAGACTCATAGGCAGTCTTGGAAACAGAAGTTGCAATGTTGTTCTTTGGCTTCCTTTTTCTTTCTTGAAATTCATGTCGTCATTTTGTTGACCGGGAATTGCATTTTATAGTGTTCTTGTGGCTAGATAGGATTTTGTGGGAATTGAGTATGTATTGCAGGTTGCTTGTGACTATTTTTCTATAGTTTGTATCCACTTGTTTGTGGTTTTTATTCTATGAAAGCTTTGAGACACTAAACATTTGTCATTTGTGTATCATTTTTAATCTTTGGGGTTGCTGCATCATCTGGGGCTTTCCTTATATGTCTTCCCTGTATACCTTGTACTGGATTGTTGACTATGTGTCCGCTATAGTTGGGGGATGGAGTTTCTTGTTTAATGTTCTTTGTCACTATTATTACTTATTAACGATCACTACTCATATTCTGTTTTGCTGGGGTTGCAGGCTCGTGGCTTGAAGAAACATTTGAAGAGGCTCAATGCCCCCAAGCATTGGATGCTTGACAAGCTTGGTGGCGCTTTTGTAAGTTTCTCTTTTAACCTGCATTTTCTTGTTTTCTGGTATTGATGGGAATTGTACATGGATATTTTCTGTTTTATAATATTGGAAATATTGATCCTATGCCTATGATGTATGCAGGCCCCTAAGCCATCATCTGGACCTCACAAATCCAGAGAAAGCTTTCCCCTGCTTCTTATTCTCAGGAACAGGCTGAAGTATGCCCTCACATACCGTGAGGTCATTGCTATATTAATGCAACGTCATGTTCTTGTTGATGGGAAAGTTAGGACTGACAAAACCTACCCGTCTGGCTTTATGGGTGAGCATTTTTTGCTTTTTACATAATTTGTGTTCTGTTCTACCTGTTTAGTGGATCACTGTCTGCAGCAGGGACAAAAAACTTGAGGTTCAGATATACTTTATCTATAAATTTTTTGTTACCACAATGTTGTCTTTTCTGATGTGCTCTTTCTGTTTGTTAGACGTTATATCCATCCCCAAGACTGGCGAAAACTTCCGCCTGCTGTATGATACAAAAGGCCGTTTCCGTCTTCACTCTCTTCGGGATGAGGAAGCAAAGGTCCGGGTTTTCCCATTCTTTTCAAAGTTTGCTTTGCATTGACTAAAGGATTAGTTTTCACTTTATTTTCTTGCTCATATTTAAATGGTCTTTCACCACCTGGTTTCTCCGGTTTATTTTCAGTACCTTGTTTGTTATTATGTTTGTGATACATAGGATTTCTTGTACACATTATATGCTTTGCCTTATTATTTTCTCTTTTTGCTGCAGTTCAAGTTGTGCAAGGTCAGGTCTGTCCAGTTTGGACAGAAAGGCATCCCATACCTGAATACTTACGATGGTCGTACTATTCGTTACCCTGATCCCCTCATCAAAGCTAATGATACCATCAAACTTGATTTGGAGACCAATAAAATCACCGACTTCATCAAGTTCGATGTTGGGAATGTTGTCATGGTTACTGGAGGAAGAAACAGAGGTCGGGTTGGTGTGATCAAGAACAGAGAGAAGCATAAGGGTAGCTTTGAGACCATCCATGTCCAAGATGCCACCGGT
Source organism: Oldenlandia corymbosa var. corymbosa (assembly GCA_949775105.1). NCBI lineage: Eukaryota > Viridiplantae > Streptophyta > Magnoliopsida > Gentianales > Rubiaceae > Oldenlandia > Oldenlandia corymbosa. The sequence continues at coordinate 9,409,251 of OX459124.1, forward strand.
CATGAATTTGCTACTCGTCTGGGCAATGTGTTCACCATTGGCAAGGGTAGTAAGCCTTGGGTGTCTCTTCCCAAGGGTAAGGGTATCAAGCTGTCTGTCATTGAGGAGCAGAAGAAGAGGTTGGCTGCTCAGACAGCGACTACTGCTTAAGATTTCTCTCGGCTTTTTTGTACCTTAAAGTCATTGTAGAACTGTCTTAGACTAATTGAAATTGGTTGGTGGATTCTAAGTTACCTTCCATTTGGTTAAAATTTTGGATGTTAAATGCTTGCATTTTCAGATGCTTATTCTGTAGTTGTTGCACTCCTATAAATGATGTTTTCGCACACGTTTCTACAGCGTTTGATTTGTTGCATCCTCCATTTCTGCGTTCTTGCTACTGATGCATGGTTACCTTAGCTGCGTATCTGCTTCTGGGGAATTAATTTAGTTTTAGAACACCCAGCAAGCACTTGTTTATAATCTACCAGATTGTTGATAATTTTCCAGTGAATCATTTGAAGAAGTCCCTCTCATGGATTGGACTATACCCTGTGGATTTGGTACAATTTTTAGTACCTACACAGGAGATATACTGCTAGATTGACTGGGCTTATCCTTTAGTTACATTTATCAAAAGGTAAATTACTAAATTGTTTACCGTTTACGAAAAAAGGTTACGTTTTTCCTCTTAACAATTAGAATTATTTTGATCTTTTTGATCCTTGTGTTTATTCTCGTCATGAAGACCGCTTTGTTTATTAAGGAGTCTTTTGCTCTTCTTTTTCCATTTGGTTTGTTGTTTTGACGCAAAAGGATAAAAAAGATCAAATCTTGTCTACAAAGATTTTAAAAGACTAGCCTCATGAGGTCAACATGGAGTTTTTGAGAACTGTAAGAAATGAAGAGCGGGAATGTGGTCGATAAATCAGGGAAGAAATACGAGTAGGGAAAAATTCAAATGTCATTGTGTATTGAGGCGATACTATTGTTCCTGTTCCCAAGCCAAGTGTGTTTTACTACTGTAACGACAGTGTGACACCATGAGGAAAGCAGCTGACTTGGGAGATTCATTTGCATAACATTATCCTGAATATGGAATGAAAACTCCCAAATGAGTAAATTATTAATAGAATCACCAAGTTCAAACGTACACCGAGATAGTCCTCAGTGTAGGCCGTGGCTGTTTTCCGGCTGATTGAGAGGTCGAAAAATCTCGGTGCCACAAGTACAGAAGGAAATGAAGTTGGCTCCATACAAAATTGTTAAGGCTCCCCGTTAACCTAAGGTTATGTTTTCAGCCAACTGAGAGGTTAGCAAATCTCGGCGTCGCCAGAGGTCCATCAGCCTTAGGTTTCTCACTTCTCACTAACATACATAAAAACATTCCTGCAGAAAAAGAGGATACCTAGAAATTCAATTCCACTATCCTCAGCAGGCAAGTATTCTCTTATCTGAATAAACATTTTCCAGCCTCACCAAGATAGAAATATATATACCCAAGCTACCAATAAAAGTCAAGGAAATTAAACAAAAATCTAATTGATTTAACCAAAAAACCAGTCAAAAGATGAATGAGCTAGTCACAGTGATCCTATTTTTTCTTTCTTCCTAATTCAAAACTTTCCTAAGATAATCTATCTCTTTACCCTACATAGAGGGCAAATACTCTTTCTTTATTCTGTACTTGTCATTCACATCCCTAGAGTATGCGCAGCTCGATATCAAGCCACAGTAACAAAGCCATTTCCACCATTGAAGTTTGGAGACCTAGGAACTGGATACCACCTTGGTGATTGGGGCGGCGACGACAATGACAACTTCCAAGACAATGGTGATGGCTCAGCTCCCACGCGATCGTTTAAGTTAAGAACTGATGAGGATGCATTAGGAGCTGCGACAACAGGAACAGGAACTGGCTGAAGAAAGGCAGCTGGAGCATAACTATAACTGTTACTCTGGTAAACAGGTACATTAGCCATGGAGCGCTGGACCTGAACTGGCACAAAATAAGGAACTGTGACTGAAAATGGAGCAACTGCATATCCGTTCACTCCAGAACTTTCTGCATGAGGCAATGAAGTCGTGGGCACAATTGCCTTTGATGTACCATCTTGATGATCTGTAGACTCTTCTGATGGGTTCCCAGGCGCCTAAGCATCAGTAGAAAATAAAAACTAACATTACAAATCCTGTATAAATTGGAAGCGAACAATGATAGACAAAATTTCGTTAACCAAACTTAAAATCCTATACTTTTCATGCAAAACAAATACTTTCCCAAATCAAAAGTTATGTGGACGTCAAAATCATTCACAAGAAGAAATCTACAAAAGCTAAAACACCAATTTACTTCAATCAGAATAATAATTCACAACATGAAATCTACAAAAGCTAAAACACCAATTTACTTCAATCATTTGCCTTCAAGTGCAACAAAACAAATGAGTGTAGGCATTTGTTCAATTTATTACAATTAAATACATATGCCTGATATCTTGTCAAAAGCATTATCAAAATTTTGCCTTTCCAACAAAATTCATATCCAATCATCCTATAAATGTCATTACAATCAGAACACACACAAAGGTTCATATTCATATTTCTCCAGAGGAAAACAAAGATGGAACTGTTAAAAATAAAATTACTGACAATTAAGTCCAACTTGAAAGAAGTAGAACACCAAGTAACTAATCAGTCACCCTTCGCACCAAGCATACAAAACAAAACACATTGCATATAGGATTTTTTTTTTTTTTTTTCCTCAAACTTTGACAAACAGAGTTTTCAAGCATTAGAAAGCTATCAAAGGCGAAATAAGCTTACAGGGTCAGCAGTAATGTCAAAAAGGCTGGTTCGGCGACGACGTCCAGTATTTTGGTTGCTAATCCGGTTGTAATACTTTTGAGCATGGCTTGCTACTTGCGTTGGCGTTCGGGTCTTAACACAATTTCTGGAAATCCCCCTCCAATTTCCCCTGCCAAATTTCTCCAACCCCATCAAGAACAACTTGTGCTCCTCTTCAGTCCATGGAACTCCTGTTAGTATCAGGAAATCAAATCCAAATATTTAACACCAAAAATAAACAAGAAATTGAAACCAAATCAATCAAATTCCCTCAAATCCAAACCCCTGGTGCATCCAGTCATCACATGATTGTGAAATTTTATCTTGTTCCTTTCCATATATTACAGATGATTGAATATACATTTTTGGATGAGAAAAAAAACACAAGTTTGTTTGATAATCCAAACACACACATCAGCCTTATTATACCAATTCAATACTGTAATATTACAGGAGTGTGTATTAAACCCAATATTTTTTTCAATAATTCAAAAGAAAAAAGTTGATAAAGAAGCAAATTTTAAATTAAAAAAACACCAAACACCAGTGATCAAACCTCGCTTGCGCGCCCGGGAGCCAGACGACCGGTGGTCGGCGTCATCAGCGGAAGCATATCCGGCGTCATCGGCGACGACCTTATCCTGAACGGAATCACGCTTAGCCACGTCGCTTGCGTGTGCATACTGGTCCAGGTTGCCCATACTCACACTCTTTCTCATCGGGTCCTCAGTCAGCCTCACCCCAAACAGCATGATACCGCCGCCGCTTCCGCCACCGTTTGACGGCGGAATTCGGCAGGTACGAGAGTTGTGTCCATGGCTGCCGCACTGAGAGCAGCAGCGCGTGGATTTCATTCTCGCCGTCAATTGTTAATCCCTTTTTTTTGGCTGCTAGATTTTGTGATGAATTTAATGATGACAGTAATAAAAAGTTGGGGACTCGGGAGGTTTTTATAGAACTCCTAGTCGTAAATGTTAAGGTAAAAAAGAAGGAATTTTTACTAAAGTGACAGCCTGTAATCCTCACATAACTTACCTTCGTTATTACACGTGTCCGACTTAGACGGGCACTGTGACCCCGAAAGAGAGTCTGTCACGAATATCGAAAATCTCGAATTCGATTCGGTTTTTTTAATGCGCTGATAAGAGAGGGAGATAAACTGATAAAGAAAGGCATGGTTTTGACTTTCCTTTTTCCCAAAAAAAATATTTCCCAACTTTCCCAACAGATTGTAATAAATATTTTTTTTAAGGGAAATCCCGAAATAATTTAGGGTTAAAGACTGTGATCTTTCTTGGAATTTTACAAGAAGTGGTAATTAATTGATGAATAGTGGTATCAGATTATTGATAATTAAATAGTTTAGATTAGTACTTGATTTGTTTAAATTATTATGATTGCGTGAATCTGAAAGCAATCTCAATATATTATATAGGAGCATTGCCATTTATTTCTTTTATTATAGATTATGCGAATTTAATGCTTAGTAAAAAAAGAAAAGACAATGACTGAGAAATTTTTCCTTTATTACTGCTATTTTGATATATATATATTTTCCCATATCTATCACGCGTTGTATTTATTATGTTACTACTTGTGAATAAAGTATTTCAATTTAAGTGTGAAATCGTAAATACTAGGTGTTTTAATCCTATAGAAATCTGAAAAAGGAAAAAAAAGTGTAAATAAGGATATAATTATTATCTAAAGATGTCCAGTCCGCGTAATTAAAGACGAAATTTGACAATTTTTTTTTTCTTTTTTGAAAGAGACAAATTTTTTTGCGTCACGTCCAACATCCAGGCAGAAGGGTTTTATTTATTATTAGTATTTTCTTTCGGTAGCATCATAACTCTAAGGTAGGAGTTTTATGTACCATGTTTATATGGAGTAATTATTTGCCTGATTCAATAAAATTAAGTTCGGTAAATAATGTAGGGACGCAAAAAATTTATAAATAAATTCTTGTTATCATGATTCGTTTATATAATTTATATATATATATATATATATTGCATTAAAATAAAGAGGAGCATAAAGAGTACTGTCATGACAGTGGTCTTATTTAATTATCTCATTCTTACATTAAAAAAATATATACTCCTTCTACTCTAAAATTATTATATAATTTAAATTTTCATTTTGAACACAATTAAATTAAAAATTAAAATCAAAACGGATAATAATTTCGGGAAGGGAATAATAAAATGTCTTCACCATGATGATTCTCCAAGAAAGTATAACAAACTCTTCTTCCTATTTCTTGTATATACCAAGAATTCAACGTCTGACTACAATTTTTTGTTTTCATTTACGCTAAATTGCAGACACTATTATAATCTCTCAAAGTTGTAACTACAATATCAAAAAATGAGAAAATGACATTTCTCTGTCTTGGTACTTCGATAATTTTATTATCTCTTGATTTTGACATGTACCGCATAGTGATAAATGAATTGCTAATTTGTTTGAATAGGTCTTGTGGAAAGGGGTCAAATAAGGGTATAACACTCCAAAAAAGAATATATATTATGTGGAAAAAATGAACTCTGAAAACACATAAATTGATTTTCCATACAATTTCTACTCTTTTCAGAAATCCTCTCCAGTGGGATGATAGGGATCCACCTCATTCACACGAATCGAAATTTTTTATATAAAAAATAAAATGAACAATAATCGGACATAATTAATTAATTAATAACCAAAGGAAGTTACTTGCATCTTGCTAATTAATTCTAGTGGATAGTGAAAAGAAGTTATTGATAATAATAATAATAATCACTTGATAATGAAAGGGGCCGGTTTGGTGATTAATCCGACAATTTTTGTCTACCTAAAATTAGTATTTTTTTTTTACTAGTTGAAGTACAAAGATAACTTCTATAATGATAAATAAAGTTATCTCTTGACAAAAAAAAACCTTGAAAAGCAAAAGTTTTGGATGAAGCCATTTGATATTTTGATTAATTATTGATCGTGTTGATACCCTGATTAATCATCAAGTGTTACTTAGGGCTTTAATTGTGGATTTACTATTTTTTTGTCATATTAACTTGTGATATAACTTTTGAGTTGACTTCAGGAGCAGTACATCAATTCATCATCGATTTATTATTCTAGGTTTAATATCAAAAACACCCCTGAGGTTTAATCGATTATCTAAAACACCATCACCTTTTGGATATATATCAAAAACATCCATTGACCGGCGCGTCAACTATCAAAACAGTCCTCCGGCGTCGGGAATGTGACGTAAGCATATGAGATTAGCCAAAAACGAAATTGAAAGACGTTTATGTCCTCTAAAGTCAATATTACCCCAAATAAACCTTTCATGAATTTTTTTTAATTTATAATAAAATTCTCATTTTCTAATTTTTTTATTTATCTCAAAAATCCGTATCAATCATCACCACCAACATCAGTTAAATTCATCCATACATTCAAAAGAGATCTCTAGATATAGAATTATCAAAAAAAAAAAAAAAAAAGAACTAATCTGGCCAAAGATTAAAAGGTGAGAAAAACATGAATTCATTCTTTCACCAGGCTTCGTTAATAGGCCATCCCAATGACTCATCAATTCATTCTTCATTTTTCTGCACAACTTCATGCTCCCCAACTCTAGTTCTATGGCCAAATATGCTATCGACCTCATCCACAAAATTATTGTTGGAGAGCTTTGACATTTTTTTTCATCATCCCCAGAGTATTTTAAAGTTATTGTAGACACATTTATAAAGCTTGCCCCAACTCTGTTAGCAATTGCCTTGGCCAGCATTGTTTTCCCAGTGCCAGAAGGCCCAAAGAGCAGCAAACCTCTATAAGGCTTAAAAAACCCCCTTGAAATAGATATGGTCTTCGGAGACGAAGGATTACAAGATCTTGAAGAGACTCCTTGATCTCATCTTGAGCGCCAGTATCTGCAAATGTCATCTCTAACCCATCCACCTCCACTCAAAACAAATCTAACAGATCTACTTCAATATAATAATAAATCAAGAACCTAATAAGTTAAAATCCTGAACTCATCCAATATAAAACCTAAACTGACGGCAGCGGCGGAGAAGAAACTGAAAATTTAAGGATTTATTTCTTTGAATTCGAATTATGGTGAGAGTTAGGCTTAGAATTGGAGGAGATGGTGGATTGGAGGTGAATTCGATAGAAGAGGAAGAAAGAGGGAGAAGCGGGGCGACCATTTTGGTAAGGGAGGAGGAGAGACAAATGTTAGGAAGGTTTTTTGTTAGGCTTTTAAAATAATTAATTTTATTTAATTATTTAGTAAATGATTGGCCGGAACTGATTTGGTTTTTTAAGAATTTCAGTCAAGTCACCGTTAGACTCTTAAGGCCAACTGGTCAAGGGACGTTTTTTTTTATATATATATATATATATATATATATCCAAAAGGTGAGGGTATTTTAGATGATCGATTAAACCTCGGGGGTGTTTTTGATATTAACCCTTTATTCTATGCAGAGTTGTCGACCATCTGTATCCTTTTTATTCTTTCTTTCTTTCAACCTTAAATTACTTTGACGAACTTTTTGTTCTCAACTTACAATTTTCCGTTGGATTCGAACTATTTCATCCAATCTTTTCACATTATCAGTTGTTATGCATGTTAACTAAGGAGTGTAACTTAACACTTAATCAGTTTTTGTTTTCCAATAGTATTTACAAAGAACAAGGGGTTCAAAGTTTGATGTGAACAATAAAAGGAAAATGAAAAGAGAAAAAAAAATCTTGATGAAAAAATATGGTCAACCAAAACAATATCTACAAAATGTGCAAAAACTCAATTAATTTTAGTAATTTGTCTCTACCATTTGTACTCCTTGACAGCATTCATCAGCTAATTCAAATATTAATTTGGAAATCAAACCTTCACCCGAGGACATTTTTGGAATGCCACGGTGACCAACAGACAGGGGTGTCAATTTGAATTATCGGGTCAATTTCGTGTTATATATTTTACGTGATTAATAGATTTTTTTTGAAGTAAAAAATGTGATAAAAACTCAAATCGGGTTAATCGTGTCGTATCGTCTCGGATTGTCTCTGTAAATCATGTTGTCGTGTCGAAAATTGATACCTTGTCAACGGGCAACGACTATAACAATTAGCAAGTAATTTTATCTTATTTAAATTCAACAGGAACTTGATGAAATAATTAATTGACAATATCGTGCAAAGCTTGATTCGATTATTACAAACTGGAGATGGAAAAACCAAGTTTGAGAATTCTTTAGAGCACTAATAAATGCAGTACTATCTTTAGTTGAAAGAAGAAATCAATTAGGTACAATTAGTTGGATATCAAAACTCAAGAAATTGAGCAACTTAATGAAACATCATGATTTCTTTTCCTCCTAAAAGGCCAGAACTAAGCAAAGCAAATAATAAACAAATAAAATGTACGCAAATTCACAATGTTCGAACTTCGAAGTAAAACATAATCTGCTGGTAATTCTTCAAGATGTAGAGAAAGATGTCAGATTTTCCCAGAAGTACTTTCGAAATTGAAATGGAAATAGAATTAATAAAAGTTAATTCTTCAAATTGTTCCGAGTTTACACATAAATAGTAGTAGTATATTGTCGCTCTTTCCATCTCAAAATTATTATCTATTTTAAAGTTTCACTTTTAGTACAATTTAAACTAAAAATAAAAAATTAAATTAAATAATAATTCCGGGACAAAAGAATATATAAGACCAAAAATTCAAGTTTTGATGAGAAATGTATCCAATGTGTAGAGTTAGATGTCTAGATTTTCATGTGAAGGTCTTTCGGAACTGTAAAATCTTTAGGAAGATTGAGAGATCCTGAAATCAAATAAGATGAAGGCCATATAAAGAAAGATTATGTATAGACAAAAAAGGGGGAGAAATTATGTGTTGCGTTTAATTAATATAAGTTAGTACACAGTTAGCACCTTCACATGAATTTTATCCAAGCAATACATTGACTTCTGAACATATTATTTTAAGTTTATGTCAAATTTCAAGTTGTCAGAAAGTTTATTCGCATAAGTAACTTTACATTTGGAAATTAGGGAGTTAAATCCTACAACTGGAGGTAGTCAACTCAAAAGTTATATCACAAGTTAATATGATTAACGGTGGAGCGAGGACTTCATCACAAGCTTTTTTTTTCTTTTTCTTTTGCGAGGACTTCATCACAACCTTTTTTTTTTTTTTTTCTTTCTTTTTTAAGTAGAAGAGGCCAAAACCTAATTATAAAAAATTAAAATATTTTTAGTTAAAAAAATTCCGATAATGTCATGTTCCAGCCCATAACCTCCGCTGACGGGGTTGGCAATCGATGAAATCCCCCCGAGCTCTTGGAAACAAGTTCTACTAAATAATCTGCCACAAATTTGGCTTCATCACAACCTCTTTGATTAGTTCTTTATGCTTTTAACATCAAAATAGAGAACGTTACGGGTTATATAGGCTGGTTAATCGTGTTGGATTTTTCTGACCTATACATTGTTTTATGTACCTTTAGGGGTTTTTTTTTCAACAATAATAATAACAATAATTGGAGGCATATGCTCATCATGAATGATACACCACTACGATTGATTAATAACAGTAGAAAAACAAAAATACATTGTAGCAATCATCATCATTACGTTTGAAGACAATTGTATGATTGAATTAATATTTAAAATTATCTCCTCCACAAGATGATCGAATTTTATCCGTACACATTAATAAAATCGAAAGAGAGATTGAAGAATGGTGAGCTTTGCATTTGGTACATGATGAAGTCCAGATAAGACGTTGTGCAATAGTTCCACAACAAATCTCCCCCCCCCCCCAACTTTTTCCCTACTTTATTAAACCTTTTTTGTTCTCTTCTTTTTCATGTTGATCATTTTTAATAATTTGTATATATGTTGTTCTTTTTCGTAAATCAAGAATATTTAGTAATTTTGTTTTTGTCACCATGACTAAAAAAATGCTACAATCAAATGATTAAAAAAGGGTTGACTTGCAAAAAATTTTACGTTCATGATCAATAATTGTTAAAAGATAAAAAAAAAGCCGAGATTTTACTTCTTCTTTCTTTTTTATTTTAATTTCTGTTATTCTCTCAACTGAGTGGTTTTATCTTCTCTTTAATGCAAGTACACATGTATGGAATAAAGTTTCATTTAGTAACTCACTTCCATAAATTAGCATGAGAGAAGAGAGGTTATTGGAGGGTGGATATTGATCAATTGATGTTGAACCATCCTAGAGCCTATTGGCAATTTGGCACATTTGAGCACAGTAGATTTATGATTTATCATATCTACTGTAAATGAATTTATCTGTGGTATTTCTACTTTCTCTCAATGATATATCGTGAGTACTAAAACACACACACACACATACACACTTGTGAAAACTATTTTTATCACTAAACTTTTTCTTTCACCAAATCCAAGCGCGAGAATTATTTTTGAGGCATCAACATTCCTTCATTGTTTAAATTCTTGTGTCCGCACAAGTGAATTTGTGTGACTATTAACATTACTGTTATTTTGGCAAAAGGGATTCTAAAGTGAGGTGGTTTTGTTCGTTCCTCTTGCTCAGATTTGTAGTAGTTTATATCTTGAACCAATCGCTTCTGTTACTGTAATATTTGAGATTTCGTCTACGATATACAAAAATGATCAAAATAAGTTTTTTTTTTTTGAATTATTCAATTTTTATACAATGCAAAAGGTATAACGTGAAGTTATATTTTGTGAGTGAAAACCAGTGACACTGACAATGTTTGTTGTCATGTCCTAAGTATGTAAATATTTATTGATTTATTCAGTTTTGGTAAATTGAAGAAGGTATAACCTAAGAATCACACGTGAGAATCTGAATTACGATTTATTCCTAATGGTGTGTAATCTTGTCAGGCTAGTTGGGGAAAAAAGAAAAGAAAAACAAAGATTTAGCTATGAATATATCTTATGTATACAGAGTCGATCCATCTTATTCCGAGTGTGGGAAACTGGGGTTACGAAACGGAACCTGTGGGCTTAAGTCCATTTGTAGGCCTGATTCCAAAAACTGGCCTAATAACAAATTTCCCCTTTATCAATAACCTAGCAATCCATTTCAAAAAAATAAAAATAAAAAATCTAGCAATAAATTCATGCACTTTTTCTGTAATGCTGTAACATCGTTATATTTTTATGAGAAAATCAAATTCAGCCAACACATTTTCTGTGGCAACATTTATGAAAAGGTTCTTACCTATGAAGAGAAAATATAGAAAAGTTATCACAATACACGAATAAACCTACAGCATTTGCAATTTAATTAGGTCTTAAAAACAATAACTCGAACCTCCTAGCAATGTATAATCAATAACCAAAAAAACAGAAAACAAAATATCATTCTTAAAGATACTCTACGTAATAATTTTGAATTTTTTTTTAATTTTTAATTTTTGTGGATTATCTTATTCTAGTTAGCATTGAACAATTGTTTATACTGAATGACTGATCATTTTGAGTTATTATTGAATTTGTAATCTAACATGCTAATGCTATTATGAGAGAAAAAATGTCGTTCCTACCCAAAGTTTTACTCTCGTCGTTAATCATACCCAATAGATTTTTGGTTAGCCAATTTTACCTTAATATTTGAAATTTTTGCCAATTTCATCCAATCAGTCCATTTTCCGTCCAACTTAACAGATCTCCGTTAGTTTTTTTATAAAATAATAAATTTAAATATAAAAACACCCCAGTAGTTTTTAAAAATTTTAAAAATAACTCCTAAAATATATAAAAATAACACAAAAGTCCCTTTTCACTTTTTATTTTATTTTTCTCTATTTTGTTCCATTTCTCTCAACTAATTTTATTGACCATAAAATTATATTATATGATTTTTTAAAAAATATTTATTTATTTTCAAACTCTACCGTAAAAATTAATCTTTGTGTAGTGTTAATAGATGATTATATTTATATAAGCATGTTAATATTTTTAATAATATAGTTTAGCAATTAAGACACTATTTTTCTGATTTATTTTATTCTTCCTAACTTAAAGATTAAAAATATTTAAAAATAAAATTAACATTTAACATAAAAATAACATATTAGCTCAAATAAAAAATAATATATTAGTATAGTTTAGTGTATTACAATTTAACTAGAGAGACTACATGGCATAATATAATTTATAAAAAAAATGTTTATACTTATCAATGCGAGGATTTAACATTTTGTAATAATTATTTGAGATATTAATATATCTTACTATAGAGGAAGTCTTACTAGCTTATTTTATATGATTTTAGTTTAAAATAAATGAATGGAGGTAACAATATAATAATAAGTTGTTGTCATAGAAAATAGGTTTTAGATTCAAGAAGGAAAACTTATGTTTGGGGGATTTTTTTTAAGGTTTTAATTATTTTATATTTTAGTTATTTTTTTATGAATTATGTTAATGCAAGTTATAGTCTCTTGAGTTAAATTGTAACACACTAATATATATTAATATGTTTTATTTGAGCTAATATTTTATTTTTATGTGAAATATTAGTTTCATTTAAATGTTTTTAATCTTTATGTTAGGAAGAATAAAATAAATCAGAAAAATAGTGTCTTTTTTGCTAAACTATATTATTAAAAAAATTAACATACTTATATAAATACAATCATGGGTTACAACTATACAAAAATTAATTTTTAAATTGTAACACACTAATATATATTAATATGTTTTATTTGAGCTAATATTTTATTTTTATGTGAAATATTAGTTTCATTTAAATGTTTTTAATCTTTATGTTAGGAAGAATAAAATAAATCAGGAAAATAGTGTCTTTTTTGCTAAACTATATTATTAAAAAAATTAACATACTTATATAAATACAATCATGGGTTACAACTATACAAAAATTAATTTTTACAATAGAGTTTGAAAATAAATAAATATTTTTTTAAAACTCATATAATAGACTTTTATGGTCATTAAAAGTAGTAAAGAGAAATGGAACAAGATAGAGAAAAATAAAATAAAAAAGCAAAAAGGGACTGTTTTGTTATATTTATATATTTTAGGGGTTATTTTTAAAATTTTTAAAAAATAATGGGGTGTTTTTGTAATTAAATTTATTATTTTATTAAAAAACTAACGGAGATCCGTTAATATAGACGGAAAATGGGTCGATTGGACGAAATTGACATAAATTTCAAACACTAGGATAAAGTTGGCTAACCGAAAATTTATTAGATATAATTGACGACGAGAATAAAACTTTGGATAGAAACGATATTTTTTCCTATTACGAGTGTTAAGTTCGAAAATATTTCAGATATTAAAAAATGCATATGGATGCTGGGGGCGGAACTAAGGAGGTCTGGAGGGTCAATGTCAACGTGTATGATCTTGTAATAAAAAACAAATGAAAAAGTGCTTGTTTGGATGTCATCTTAGTTTTTATTTTTGATTTGGAAGTAGAATGTGTTTTAAGTAAAAAATTTAGTGGAAAATGAAAAAGTTATTTGGATGGTATTTTAGCAAAAATTTGTTTGGATGGTTGTTTAGAAAAAGTTTTTTTGAATATTTATTGAAATATCAAGTACAAAAAATATCACTAAACAATAGTCATTGTAAAAAAAGAATTTCAAAAATGATCACTAAACAACAGCAAAGTGTCGATTTTGGTCACTGTAAAATGACACTAAAATCACGGAATAGCTTCTAAAATTAATATTTTACAGTTACCAAAATCGACACATTTCCGTTGTTTAGTGATAATTTTTTAAATTTTTTTTACAGGGACCAAAATTGACACTTTTCGATTGTTTAGTAATATTTTTTGACTTGATATTTCAATATATATTCTAAAAAAACTTTTTCCTAATGACCATCAATTGTAGAAAGTGTTTTTTGACTAGAGGCAAATTGAAATAAATGTGCAAAGTTTTGGATTTAGCCAGTGAACTATTTTTAGTTCCAAAAAATGGTCAATACGCTAACAAAATATTGCAAGTTTGATTTTAAAATGTAAATCAGAAAGTTGTTTAGACGTTAGTTTGTTTTTTATTATATTTTATGTTTAAAAGGCAAAATGAGTTGAAAATAAAAACTAAGTGGACGTACGACAAGACCATAGATTTCCAAAGAGTTTTCATTTCATTTGTTTCATCTTTTTCGTTCGTACATACGTATGTTTTCTCTCTCTCTCTCTCTTTTTTGTCCTTTTCAAAAAAAGGGTAGGTAGGTCGATCACCCTGGATTTTCCCCTATAATAGTGATGCCACCTTCAGAAATGATATGAACAAGAAGACCACTTTTCAGAACTACTTTCGGTTTGGCCTTTTTCAAAAAACTTGTGCAATGTATAATATTGAAAATTATTCTGCGGCTTCTGCCCAACATTGATATTAGTATAATATTATATATACTCCCTTCGTCTCATAATTATTGTCCAGTTTGAATTTTCATTTCCAGTTAAAATTGTACTAAAAGTGAAATCTCAAACTGTACAATAATTTTGGGATAAAGGGAGTACTAGTAATTTTAAATGTCACTGTTAAAATGTATCTTGTCCATATATATTTATTTTATCCTAAAACTTTTCCTCTTTACAAGGATATAAGAAATTAATTTAAATGAACGACAAACATAAAACGTAAATTAAAATCATCCTGCAAAAACAAAAATGGCCATCTCAAACCCTTCAAGCATATTTCATAAGTCTCAAGAAAGAGGTCCAATATACAGTAAAACATCTTTATTTAAATTAATATGGTTGAGATCTCAAAAATTATTTATTTATAAATGTATTAATTTATCATTAATTAATAATTAATTAATAAAATCATTGGAGATAGAGTAACTAGTGTCGCTAACATTTTGACTTAGGATGAAAATGATAATGATTCAGTGTCTTCAAAACCAATCATACAAAAAGAAGCACCTAATACGATAATAACTCCTAAAATTTTTTGTTGCAATATGAGAAATCTATACCAGAGCTTCAAAAGCAACAAAAAATATAAAAATTGGAATCTCTTTAGATGTAAATTGCAAGAAAAAATATACTCTACATTATTAGATTCATATTTTACTGGCTCCTATTATATATATATATATATGTATACTAAGTCGTTATTAATATATGATATTAAAACAACCTATATTCATATGGGAGTTTTCTGAAAAATTATTAATTTATTATTTTATTGATTGCTTTTGTTTTTTTTGTATTGACCCGACTTGGACGGTAGAAAATTATTAATTCATATATTTTAATAATTTATCAATTATTAATTTATAGATGTCCTAATGTATGCACTAACTATCATTATTATTATTATTATTATTATTTTTTTTTTGGTAACGCCGGGAACCCCACCAGAAACTAGAAGGCAACGCATAAATATCTCCTTTCACATAGTGGATCAAATCTAAACCACTCGACACAGGCTGCAAACGATAAATTAAATTACTACATAACATGGCTTCCTTGGCCGCTCAAGGACCCAGGACTTGCAACTTTTTGATAGTCCTCTACGAGGAATGATATTATGGTTAGAACATGATATAATCGGAATTGCATATCCTCTTCTCCATTTTTGTAATGGAAGAAAATTATTACAGAATGACAAATCTCAAACAACATCATATATCAATTAGTATGAGATAAATGATGGAGCAGTGTGCAATGCGAGGTAAGTTTGATCTAGTGCCCACCAAGAAACACGATCATAATTTTGTAATTTTTGGGTGAAGTAGATTATGAAGTGGATATTCATGTATCATTAAATATCTCATTCGTTTCAAAATAATTGTTCGTTTAAATTATTCTTAAGATAAAAAGGTATAACTTGGATAATTATTTAAAAATGGAGAATGTGTTATGAAATATTTGATTTGATTTGATTGAATGTCCATAATTAACATGTACTATTCACAATCAAGGAGATATGATTCTGTAATATTTAGCATTAATGATAGGTGATTCATTTCTCACAGTTTGATCCCCTACTTCTTGTATAAATAGGGAGCTCATTCATACTTCAAAATGCATCTCAATACAAGTCTCTCATCTCTCTTTATTCTCTTGTCTTCTCTCTCTTGTTCTTATTTTTAGTTCATATTAGTAGTTTATCATTAATTTTATAACACGTTATCAGCACGAAGACTCTAGCAAAAGAGCTTCTACAACCGCCTGAAATTGGTGCGTATTGATTCTGAAGGCCTGAAGCCTCAATGAATATTTTAAAAGGTTTGCGTGATCTAAAGCGACGTGACCTCAAAAACTTTCCGGTGCACAAGTTTCTAACCACACTGAGACGATTCATCATGGAGTTGAATTTAATGGCTCAAAATAATGATGATGGGAGAAAAAGGTAAATCATAAATCATGCATATTTGGTTTGCATATGAAGGAAAAATATTTCTTGTTATAAATTCTATTTACTCATATCATACAATCACGATGCAATTCTTAAGCTATATATATATATGATTGTTGATCATGTGAATGTATAAAATTCATATAAATTGCATGTAATTGCGATAGTATCCATGTGTGCAAAGAAAAAAAATGTTTTCTTTAAAGAATTAATTTCTTTGATATTTAGATTGCAAGGAAAACACTTTGTTTTATTATCATACGTTTATTAATATTAGTTAAATGTATTAATAGAAAGAAATCTTCTCACATTTTACTTTATACTTTTATATTCTACTTTACTCATAGTATTACTGATATTTATTAATGCAAGTAAAATATATTGCCAGTAGCAATATGGAAATGCATCAAAATTGGTCCTGAAGTAGCAATGTTGCGATAGCATATTCACGATATTAAATTGCTTCAGTAGTAGCATTATCGTAAAATATTTGATGAAATCTTATGAATTGTTTTCTTTCTCTGAAGTGAGTGGGCAGTAAATTATTTTAAAGAAAATCGTAGACATTAAATCTACATTAATTATATATAATATACTTCTTCACCTGAAGTTGGAGAGTAAATTTGAATACATGTTCAATTTAGACATGGTCCATTTCCTGAAGTAAATGTGACGATTATGAAACAATGATAGTGGTTATTCTGACAAGTACACTATTAACCACTTGAAGTTAGAAAAATAGAGAAAACACTACTATTCATCCGAAGTTAAAAAATAGTATATTGCAAATGCTATCGTTGTGGCATAGAAAACCATTGGGTTCATATATTCTGTATACCCACAATTATCTTATTGATATCTTCGATATATTATTGAAAATAGACGAATTCATTAGTCCTGTCGGGAATAAATTAACAAATCATAATTCGATTTTTGTCAAATACCCTGAAAGTGATTTAAAATTTAGAGATGAAAGTGTCAAATATGTCAAACACCCTGAAGGTGTTGTGATCTTTTGGCCACCATAGTAATGATACTATTTCATTGACATTTCTATTTACATGTTTCAAAGAAAATAAGGAAAGAGTCCTTTTTATAAAAATAAAGTTTTAAAATAAATTTTTTCAAATGTATTTGAAATACTTGAGCCAAAAAAAAGTGTGTCAAATGAATAATCAGAGAATGAGTTCTTATATATATATGATTATATATATAATATTATATATATATATATACATCATATATATATATGTATATTGTGACGACCCGACTAGCACCACTCTGGATTATATACGAATGGGCCAGTTAGGACGTCCACCTGGCTCGCGCCAGAATTCGATAAACATTCGATAGCTAAACCCGCAAACCTTATATTATATAAGAACGTCAAAGTCAAGAGTTACTACAAAACTTAAACCCGAGTTATTGTTCGCCAAACTACAAACCCAAAAGGATTATATTTTACATGCAAAATATCATAAATTATTTACGGTCTTCCGAACGAGCGTCGCCTCGCAAATCGATCTTTTCGTTCCGTACTAAATTTCAAGCTCTCTCGATCCTGGGAGTGAGATAGGGGAGTAAAATATAAAAAGAGGATGAACGCCGAGATCAGTGAGATTCTCACTATACTACTCTGACACTTTCAACAAAACTATTTTGATAAAATAATATTAAACAAATATAACAGTTATGCACATAATCATTCGACATTCAAATAGTTCACATTAAGCAATTAGTAATGGGATGGATACAGAAAAATCATAGTAAGGTCGAGGGGCCTATATGGCACAACAACTGATTCCAAACCAGATTTCAACACTACAATATCAATAACAATTCAATTCCATTGTTCATTCTCCTAAGATGTTGTTTTCTTCCACGTTAGTTATCATCATTATTATTACCACGTATTTTCTCCATTTTAGCTACACTACAGGAGTTCATTTTCTGTGGTTTTTAATTGAATGATTATGTTCGTATATTATTCAATTTATTAGATTCTTTTATTCAATGAAATGATACATGGTAATAATAATTGGTTCCTATGTAGTTTTAGTTGGTTGCCTGTCTTTTTCATTGAAACTACATGATTAACTAGCACTGTATAGTGAGTAACCATTAAGGCTAATACAAGTTTGATTTTAACCTCTTCCTTTTATTTTCTCAAAGCTTTTGGTTACTCAAACTATTAACAATTTTAATGGATCAATTACTAGCCTTTTGTGATGAGCTATTTGGTCGTGGGTTTTGCTGTTTTCATGGTGAAATGTAAGACTTATCATAGTACCTAACATTCCCATCAACAAACCATCTCAAATATATGATGTACTTGATTATCTTATTTGGTGTTAATACTTATTTGAGTTGATTTTACAAAATACAGTTTTAAGATTTAGAGGCCACAAAACTTAGAATAGTTTGATGTTTCTTTAAGTATTATTAAAGCTTCTAATCCTCTGGCGCTGGGTAATTTATTAGGACTCAAAGCTCGAAGGTTTTAATCAATCAAAATCATACAAGGTAAAACCGACGCTTACAAGTTTCATTTTTATTCATGATTGCTTTAATAAAATTTTATAAGCTGATGACTAAGGCTTACAGTGTTAACCGGACATGGTTTTTCTAGACTTAATTAGTTTTCAAGTTGATTATCATCAAACAGTTGCATAGAAATATATTCCAATTCATCTAGGATAAAGGAAATAGAGATCAAAATTATTGCAATCAGATGATATTAATAGATATTGTCAATTGTATAAATTTATTCATATTGGTTTGGTATAAATTGCTTTTAAACCATTAACTTTAGAAGAATTACCAGAAAGCTTTATAACTTGTTTACTAGATTCTAGAAATTTGAATTAGAAATAATCATTAACGGGAATAATACAATCTAACTTAAATTAATTGCTTTTGTACAACTTCTACGATATTACCCGAACCTTATTGTACTTAACCCTGGTGTTTTCATTCCACAACAGCCAGCATCAATGGAATAACCATCATACAGTATCAAATAGCCATGGAAAACCAAGAACTTCAACACTTACCGAAGTAGCTAACGGCAACGTCGCAAAACAAGCTTCTTAGTCCTGCGGTTCCTTTCTCTTCCCGTATTCCCCCCCTTTTTCCTTCGTACTTTCTGTTCCTGCCTCTCTTTTTTTTTTTTCTTTTAAGTCTGCCCGAGGAAAATAAGTCTATGCTTGTGTTTATATACAAGAGTACTAATGGCTTTCCTTAACCCGGTGCATGTGACTTCACATGGATCAAGCTTTCATTTTAAGCTAACCTCAATTCCTACGTTTTGCTTGTCCATGAGGTTTACAAGATTGATATAGAAACATGACAGCTCCTACTTGTAATCTGTCTTAGTGTTGTCTTCATCTATAATTCGTTATTTTATCATTTTTAGATCTCCTTGTCTTAGTTCTTATTTACAGAAATAGGTAAGTTCAATTGTTTAATATACTTTATATAAATCCAAAAGCTTCCTAAATCCTTCTTAATATTTCTAACCCGAAGGAAACAAAGGAAACAAAATACTCCCCCCGTCCCATAATTATTGTCCACTTTGTCTAAAAAATTTTGTCCCAAAATTATTGTCCAATTTGACTTTTTATGAATCAAGTTACAAATTTGTCCTTAGTAAAAAACATTATCCATAAAATCTTAGTGGTTAAACAATTACTTATGTGGGGGTATATCCGGTTGTTTAAGGTAAAATATAGTTAAGTTTGACCAAAAATAAAATCTTTCATTTTAGTAAAATTGGACAATAATTATGGGACGGAGGGAGTAGTAGCCATCCCCACATGCCACGTTTAGATTAATCCACAAGTAGCAAAATGACAAGGTTTTGGAGTTAGATGTAACCGACCTAATCTTCCTCATCTTTTGTACTTTTTTTTTTATCATTATTTTAATCTTTGATGCTCCAATTGATTTAATATCTAGGATGGAATGGAAGTGTAGGCAAATACTGCTAATGAAGGAAAACTAATTAAAAGACTGAGGAAAACTTTGCTTCCAAATTATACTACTACCGTACATATATTAGATATTAGTCAAAAATAGTGTGGGAAATAATGTTACATCTTCAATGCCTTAAATAATTCATTCGGTTTGTTTCCTCTTAATTTATTTATTTGGTATTTCAAGGTTGATCTCTAGAGACTTAAATTTTATTATTGCCGCA
The DNA here is from genome assembly GCA_949775105.1 of Oldenlandia corymbosa var. corymbosa. Classification (NCBI taxonomy): domain Eukaryota; kingdom Viridiplantae; phylum Streptophyta; class Magnoliopsida; order Gentianales; family Rubiaceae; genus Oldenlandia; species Oldenlandia corymbosa. The sequence continues at coordinate 9,429,657 of OX459124.1, forward strand.
TAATGTAATTTAATATCGATCTATACTCTTAAATTAATTTTATCCTAGTTTTAACACACACTAAGGTATTCATATTTTCTCCACTATATTTTATTCTTATTTTTGAATTACTAGGTGAATTTTCATTGTGCTAGCCACGTCAATTTACATATGAATATCCACATCAATTTACTTGGTATTAAACACGTCAAAATTTTGGATCATGACATATATATATGTATATATATACCAAAAAGAAACAGGTCCGTTGAATTTCAGGCATAGAATGACACAATACACGAAGAGAATATACCTCTAAGATTAATATTGTGACCATTCTATCCTTAGACAACAGTTTCCCTGATATTATTCCATTATAAGATAGGAACCAAGGGCATTGCATATAACTAAACCCAAGGTGTATTACAAGTGATGAAGAGACAATTCTACTTTAGAAACGTTCATTTTACATTGTGAAAAGCACATAAAAACTACTTAGATTTAACATAGGGAAAAGATCTTTGATCAAGGATCAAAAGACCTTTTTTCCTTCAATGGCAAATCTTCCCAAGTATTGTAGATAACATTTATTCCATAAGATGCAAGTTTTGACAATTTATCTACTACTGAATTCGCCTTCCTGAAAATATGAGATGTATTGTACCTTCTTCTCTACATAGTTGCAATAATTTCCTTTAACTCAAATAAATATTTCCAAGGGAAATTCTTTTGTTTTTACAACATGTCAGCAACTACCTTGTCTGTTTGTATGGCCACATCTTGCAAGCCCATTTCATCACATTTCCTAATTCCACTTAAAACACCTTGGATCTCTGAATTCAAAATATAGCCAATATTCAAGTGTTTGGAATCACCATATACAAATCTGCCATTCTCTCCTCGAATAATGATACCAAAACCCAAATGTCCTGGAACTCCAAGTGCTGAACCATTTGGATTGAGCACATAACCGTTATTACCAGGAGGGTTCCACTTAATAATTTGAATTCTTCTACGGCAAGAAAAAGGAATATTAAATCCAAACATTTCCAGCTTCTTTGATTCAGCCACTGATTGAACCCTCAAATTCCTGGCTTTTAGCATAGAGATTACAAGATCCTCAATTGCTGCACATATTTTATGAAGAGAAAAATCCACATTCTGAAATTAAAAGCTATTTCGAGCTTTTCACAACTCCCATAGTATAAACATAGGCAAGACAATGATTACATTTTTTAAGACTGGGGAATGATTCCCACTCGACCACCATGAAGAAATATAAATCCAAAGACTCACAACCGGCTGAATCAAAAGCCCGAATTTGGCCACAAAAAAATCCCATACTTTCTTCCACTCCACACATTCGTAGAAGAGATGTTTGATACTCCCTCCGTCCCATAATTATTGTTCAGTTTGAGTTTTCATTTCTAGTTCAAATTGTACTAAAAATGAAATCTCAAAGTGCACAATAATTTTGGGACAGAGAGAGTACTATCTTCATTTTGCTTCCACAAAGCACACATTGAAGGCAAGATAGAAATTCTAAAATTATTAACAACATCAGACAGAGGCAACAATCTATTATGCATTTTCCACACGAAAAGAGAGATATTCAATGGAATAGTGGACTGCCATACCTTCTCAGAAATAACATCTCGGGGCTAAGTTCTTCTCATCACTTCATGAGCTGAGTTTATTCTACCCTTTACTAAAAACCCAAAGTTAAAATAAAATTTAGAGTAAAATGTTTTTTTTCCTGGAAATAGTAGTAAACATTCCGTTACGTTAAAATTTAAAGTAAAACGGTAGTAACATTCTAAATGAGATACGACGTAAAATAATAATAAAATAATAATTTAAAATATTACCGCTAAAGTTCAATTTGAATTTGTTACCACACATTTAATAAGACTTGACTCTTAGTCCCTATATTCCCTCTTTTATTAAAAATCAATTATCAGTTTTACTTTTTGCCCCTAATCTTCTTAATTTTTGATGGGGAAATGGTTGAAAGGCTTTGAGATTTTGTAATTATAAGTGGCAATTGTGGAACTTTCAACTGGTGCAATTGTCTCATCTGAGTATAACCTAGCTCCGCCCTTGACTTCATGGAGCCATTTAATCCACATGTTGTTCTTTAAAAGCCAAACTCCATACTTGCTTTAATAGTGCACACTCATTCCAAATCCTTGCATCCTTCTTTGTTCTACACACCTGATCCCAACTGACAAAGGCAAGACTTCTTTCAAAATCTTTAATTCCACACAGAAAAGCTCCACAGATTGATTTGCTGATTAATGATCTACGGGACAATGAAAGCAACAACCCGATAGTTGTTCATGGCCATCAATATAGAGTTCACCAGTTTTACTCTTCATTTATGACTTAGATGTTTAGAGATCCACAATTTAATCTTTGCAGCTATCTTCTCTACCAAATATTACATTCCTATCGATTCCACTTCTTTAGGGAGAGAGGAACACCCAAGTAGTTCATTGGAAATTTCCCTTCTCTGACCGAGTGATCATACATATTTGTTTCCTCAACCCCTATGAAACTCCATTATCAGAATGTTCAAGCTTAATCCATCTTTCTTTTGCCTTCTGATGGTGGCCTATATATAATTCTTATACACTTCTCTTTCTTGCTGCTGTAGAGCACTATTCCCAAGATCTCTGTGTATCAAGTCTTGTAAGTGAGGTAACCGGGCTGCTACTTTTTTAACCTGTAGCTAGACATCAGAAAACTTGTATCTATTCTACTATTTCAGCACGTTAAGTTTTACTACCATCTGGTACATCCTTGTTCCGGGTCCGTGAGTTTAATATACTCAAATTTTAGTTAGTAGAAAAAAGTGTTCTTAGGGTTGGAGGGGTAGCAATTTATGAGTTTCTCGCATTTGGGATATGCGAAGAAACTGATGTTCGCATTTACCATATGCGAACAACCTTACGTAATTAATTAGTTAAACTCAAACAAATAATAAAGACAAATGAGATAATTCGAAGTGGGCCATCACCCAAAGTTTGCATATGCCAAATGCGAAAACAATAACCTGAATAAATTAAAGCGGAAAGAGAAAGGAAAGAGGAAAGTGTGGGCCATCACCCAGAGTTCGCATATGCCGAATGCGAAAATAATAACCTGAATAAATTAAAGCGGAAAGAGAAAGGAAAGAGGAAAGTGTGGGCCATCATAATACTTTCGCATTCAACGAATGCGAACAAAAAAATATAGGTAAAAAAAAAACGAAATTATCTTTTTATCCTATTAAAATCGGTAGTCAATAGCGTATCGACACGTGGCGATTCTTGACAATTTGGATAAATGTTCGCATTTGGCGAATGCGAATGTGATGGCTAGACTCATAATTTAAAACTCATCACCCCCAATTCGGCAGAACTAAAATCATCAATTCTTCTTGCATTCAGTTGAAATTTTCATTCCGGTGGAAGAGGCGGAGTGGAAAGAGGCATTTTCATATTGAAGGTTGGAAGGTTGGACTGCACGGGAGCAAGACAGAGGCAACCCATTTAGGTAAGTTTTTTTTCTCTATGAAATTTGTAAAATTTATACATTCTATTGTCATTTGGGGCTATTAATCTTGTTGTAGTGTACGAAATTACTAAATTTATTAATTTCGGTAGTTATTGAGAATTGGTTTTAGAAAATTTGCTTCAATAAATATATATTTGATGTAGAATGAAGAATAAAAATTATTTTTATAATGTGAATTGTTGAATTTTGTTGAATATTATGAGTTATTTTATTAATTTAGAGAATAACCCGGTTGATCTCGAATTTTTTGGTCTTTATTCATCAATTTTGTGAATTTTATATTCTGACCCAATTATTTGTAATGTTATTGATTTGACCCTGTTTTATTTGTTTTTATTTTGTTAATTTTGTATTTTATCAAATATATTGTGTAAATCTAAATTTATTAGTTTGATCAAAAATTGTTATTCTTTTAATTGAAAACCTTGTTATATAGATGTCGAATTATATTTTTTGAATAATTAAATTATGTTAGAGATTTTTCACTAAAGATAGGACTTATTGTTAGTTTTTGGAGTAAATTACTGCTAGTGAGGTAGAATATTGCTATAACAAGCATGAATTGATGTATTTGTATGTTTAATTGAATAAAAATTAAATGTGCAGGCCCTTAATATGTCTTTTCCGGGTCCCTTCGATCTGAATATATTCTGGTCTAGTGATCGATCATGTTGGGGATATGGGGAGAAGTTATTTACGCCCGATGCAACAGTTCGTATCGATCGAGTGTGGAGTTTCTCTGAACTTGATAATTATGTACACAGGCTATTAGAATCTGAGAATCAACAAATACTTCCTCTACAATATGTTTTAGTCTGCACAGATGAGTACGGCAGAAGGGGGCAAGCGCCCATAAGAGACGACGAGTCAATGTCATGGATTTACCGAGGTGCCCATTTGCGTCCGGCATTGTACGTAGAGGTTGCGAGATGAACTGTTCAAGATGTTGGGGAAGGAACTACTGGTGGTCAGTATGATGGTGCAGGGAGTAGTGGTGTTGGTGGTACCAATGAAGATGACGATGACACAGAAGATGACGTACATGGGAACAGTGGCGAGGAGTATGTGCCGTCCGATGAGTCTGATGATGATTACAGTGACCATGACGCATCTTCGTAGTAATTTCTATTTTTGATGACATCGTGACATGGACAAGTCTGAACTGGTTGAGGAATCTGATGGGATCACAATGTGGGACGGTAATTGGCAGACGGTTAGACATGGTGTACATTTTGCTAACAAGAAAGAGGTACAAACAGCCGTGGGGGAATGGACATTGCGACAGGGTCGGGCATGTCGGGTAAAATATAGTCGTCCCTATACGTGGGCCGCTGAATGCGAGACGAAAGGGCCGAAGTACCCAGAAGAACTTCTCCACGGCACTACTTGCTTGTGGAAATGTCGAGCTACCCTGCAAAAAGACACAAATACTTGGAGAATGGTGGTATGGGTCGAGAGCCACAACTGTCTTGGTGCAACCACAAGAAACGAAGGTCGTAACTTGACGTCCACAATGATTGCTCGATTGATCACAACCAATGTCCGAAAAGATCCAGGTTATTCAGTCACACAGATCCAAGTCGAAGTAAATAAGAGATACAGGGTCACCCCCAATTACAAAAAGGCATGGCATGGTCGAAGAAAAGCACTTGAGAGTCTCGTATGGCACATGGGAAAACAACTTTCAACAAGCGCCCAGTTTTGGAAGCATTGCTCAAAGCGAACCCGGATACCCGTATGCGGTTTAAGTTCACTAAAGATACCAAGAATCGGAAGAAGAAGGTGTGCGGTACATTTTTGGGCATTTGGGCCAGCTATACATTTATTTAGAGCTACTTGGCCGGTCATAACCGTCGACGCCACCCACCTCCGAGGTTCATACAAAGCAACATTGATCGTGGCATGTGTGAAGTGCTCGAATAACACAATTGTTCCCATCGCGTTTGCTCGTGGATAAAGAGACATTGCACAGCTGGAAATGGTTCCTTAAATACCTGAAAACATTTGTTCTACTTGACAAGGAGACATGCATTATCTCGATCGCCATACGGTATTCTTGCTGCTATGGATGTTATGCTTGATAAATTTCCAGGATGGGAGTGCACTGTTATTGTCTGCAGACACATCAAAGCAAATTTAGTGGCAATTTTCTGGGCGAAACTCAAAAGACCTTGTCAAAGGGCTTGTTCAATGTTGCAAAAGGGAAGTTTGAAAAGAATGGATGAATTTAGAAAGTAAAAATAGAGATGCAGCCATATATCTTCAGCAAATCGGTCTTGAGAAGTGTACCCGTTATTGGGACGGGGATATCGTTGGGGAGAAATGACTTGAACATATCCGAGAGTTTTAATAATGTCTTAAAAGGTTGCGGATGCTCCCTATCACTGCTTTGATTCTTGCCACATTGTATAAGACTAACAAGTTGTTTCAAGAAAACATTGATGAAATTGACAAATGCCATTCACCCTCGCGACGAATCCCATGAAACGGTATGAGGATTACCGTATACATCGGATGGGTCACGAGGTTACAGATTTAGCAAGAGGAATCGAAGTACCAAGTGGTCACGTACTCACCACCTGATCGGCCATGGAAGGGTGGAAATATCCATGAGGTAAACTACGCCGCCGGGATGTGCACATGTAACAAGTGGCGGACATACAGTTTCCTTGCTCCCATGCGCTTCTTTGTTGCAGTATCTACGTCATGATCCATTACCGCTTTTTGATTCATTTTATAGTAGGGAACAATGGGCTATTCAGTTTTTGGAGAATTCAACCCAGTCCTTCAACCATGGCCACAAGCGACGTGGCATCGAGGCTGATGATACGTTACTCGTACACCATGCTGGCCTGTGTCGGAAGCGTGTGAATCGAAAGAAAGGACTTATGGATTATACGAAAAATCTGGTAACAAGAGAGTTCAAGTTTGTGGTCGATGTCATCAAGAAGGCCATAATGCCGGTGCATGCGTAGTTGAGAAAGTTTGCGCGCGATGTGGAGGATTCGATCATGATACCTTCAACTGCGCATTCTCACATCCATCTTCAGACAGGACTCCTTTGAATCATTCTTACGATCGATATGGAATGCATGGTGTACCCCATATGCGATCGATGATTCTGATGATCAATCTGCAGAATTCTGAGTAGGAATTCAAAGTTTGTGTTTGCGTAATAATCTGAATAATCTTTAAATAGTGGTTCTGGTAGTGTTTGTGTAATGGTTTGATTAATTCTGAGTTTGTATTTGTGTAATGAGTCTAAGAATTCTGAATTTGTATTTGGTATTGGTTTGTGTAATAATTCGAACAATATGCAAGTCTATATTTGTATTTGTGTACTGTCAAAGAACATTAGTAAATGTGAACATTAGTAAATGTTGTAGTTTCTAGACTGTTCCCGGGACCACGAATATTTCGCATAAAGGAAATGCGAACAATATGAAGCTGTCCAGGTTGCACCACGTGGCGTCATCTCCTGGACTCCGTATAGTCGATTATTCGCATAAGGGAAATGCGAAAGTTTGTAATCTGGCCACGGGCGCCACGTGGCATCATCTGGGTTTAGTTCGCATACAGGAAATGCGAACAACTTCAGATCTAAATCTGAAGTACACTTCTCTCCCCGTCGGTTTTTCCCCGGTTTTCACCATTGAAGCCGGCGCCTCCTCGCTCCCGTCGGTTTTCCCGGTTTTCAGCCATTGTTCCCGGCGTCGCCTCTTCCACAAAAGGTAGGTAAGTGTTTTGTACTTCATAATGCTTTGTTTATTTTCAGATTTATGTCGTGTTATTTCGTTTTTGTTCTAGTTTATTTATTCAATTGATTTGTTCGCATTTACGGCCGGCGAATTTAGATCGCCCGGAGTTGTTGTTTTTGTTGTTGTTGTTGTTGTTGTCGGCCGGCGTTGTTGTTGTTGTTGTTGTCGGCCGGCGTTGTTGTTGTTGTTGTTGTCGGCCGGCGTTGTTGTCGGCCGGCGCTGTATTTTTTTTTTTTGTGTTTTATTTTTATTTAATGTAGTTAGGGTATTTGTATTATTTTGTATTATTTTTATTTAGTGTATTTGTTTTAGTTTGTATATATTTATTTAGGGTATTTGTATTTGTTTGTATTATATTTATCTAGTGTATTTGTATTTGTTTGTATTATTTTGTATTATATTTATTTAGTGTATTTGTATTTGTTTGTATTATATTTATCTAGTGTATTTGTATTTGTTTGTATTATTTTGTATTATATTTATTTAGTGTAAGTGTATTAGTTTGTATTATATTTATCTAGTGTATTTGTATTTGTTTGTAGTATTTTGTATTATATTTATTTAGTGTATTTGTATTAGTTTGTATTGTTTTGTATTATTTTTATTTAGTGTATTTGTATTTGTATTTGTTTGTATTATATTTATCTAGTGTATTTGTATTTGTTTGTATTATTTTGTATTATATTTATTTAGGGTATTTGTATTTGTATTTGTTTGTATTTGTTTGTATTTGTATTGTTTTGTATTATATTTATTTAGTGTATTTGTATTTGTTTGTATTATTTTTATTTAGGGTATGGAGACGGGATCATCATCGTCTTCGCAGTCTAGACAATATGACCTCCAGGAGGGTCCTATAGATAAGAGTTTATTGGTCCTTCATGATGATCATAGGTCATTCCATACATTTAGGGGTAATACGGCTTATTTGAAAGAACTTTCCGCATACCGAGTGGATACTGACCTATGGCCTGAACTAGACAAGGCTGCCCCACAGATACATGCCCAAATAGCAAAGTTTGGTCTAGGGCCTCTTTTTCGAATTGGTTCCATTAAGTTAGATTGGGCCCTCATTACAGCCTTAGTTGAGCGATGGCGGCCGAGACCCATTCATTTCACTTGCCTATCGGAGAGGCGACGATTACTCTACGGGATGTCGAGGTCCTTCGGGTGCGGGTTGATGGCCATGCGGTGGTCCAGGGACAGTACCTCCGCAGGATGTGGAGTGGGCCGATTATTTAGAGAGTCTGTTTGGATTCCGACGGCGTCCTAAGGCCACGAAGGATAAGGTAGTAAACATCACAGATATAAAGAGACACATTATGACTAATCTGCACCCGGAGATGCTACGAGAGGATATGTACCTTCAGCGGGCACGTTGTTTTGTCGGATGGATTTTAGGAGGGTTATTGTTTCGATAGCAGCGAAGCAGTTTTCCCTGGGCTGGTGGGGTATTTGGAGGACCCAAATACATTTCGGGAGTTTAGTTGGGGTAGTGCTACACTGGCGTGGTTGTACCGAAATCTATGCACTTCCTCAGTGATCACATTGTCTGGACAGGGTATTTGTGGCTGCTTACTACTCTTACAGGTAATTTCAAACCGCCCTTGTATTTGTATTTGATTGTTAGTTTTTTATTCATTTTATTTTAATTTTTTTCGATTTATTTTTATTTTTCTTATTTGTAATTTTTTGTTAGAATCCTAATATTTATAATTGTATTTTATTTTTAGTTTTTTAATTATTGTATTTGTATTTTTAATTTCACGTATTATTTTATTGCAAAATAGTTATGGGCTTGGGAGCGGATATTGACTTTCCGTCCGGAGTTACGTGGGCCCGTACCAGATCTTCAGGGGTGTCCCTTGGGCGGAGGTAATTAATTTTTAACTATTCAATAATTATCTTAATTAGTTATATTTTTAATAATTTTTTCCGTTTTTCAATCAAAACTATATTTTTTTGTAGGTGGAACCGTCCTAGAAAAGTGGGAGACATCACACGATTTAATCTGACCGCCTATCGAGACCAGCTTGCGGTTTTGCAAGAACATAATGTAAGTATTTTTTATTGGAACCATCATAACGTATAAATCAATTTATTTTTTTCTTATATATTCACATAAATTTTTGTATTATCCGTCCCTCTACGGTTTGTTTGGATGCCGTATTCTCCTGCTATTCTAGCGAGACATTGATCCATCTTGCTCGCGGCTCCGCCATATGGATGTCCCAGACTTGGCTGCTTTATTTTGGTATCCGAGAGCCACACATCCTGGGTAGGGTGTTGCGCCGTTCGGCTTCTTGCGGCGCGTGCTGACAACACTTTCATCATGGAGAAAAAAGAAATAGAAAAGTTGCATAAGGAGACGCGTGGTAAGAAATGTCGAGATGACGTCTTACAGAGGTGGGAGAATCGACACAACACCCTTGCAGGTCTTCATCGACGGATATGACTCTTGAACCCCAGGCAGCACCGGAATATCTAGTGTGGTATCAAAATCACACTGTCACTTTGGTCACCAATCCATCAGACTATCGTCAGCCCCATGGTTTTCAGGGATCTGCTGAGTCACTACATATAATGGTAAGTTACAGTTCTACTATTTCTTTAATCACACCCATATTAATATGATTTTTATACATATAACTTTCTAAAATGTTATTTCCTATTTTTAATTTACCATATATATGTTCATTTATAAAATATATTTATTATATATTTTTAATTTACCATATATATTTATTTCCTTTATAATTTTCAGGCCAATTTAGTGCAAAACATGCGGCATATTACTCTAGATGGGCTACAACGTAATCCAGTTGATTCTTGGAATCACAATGCCTTCCTACGATTGCACGATTTGACACAAGAGCAATGATATCGGCAAGACATCTGTTTGGGCTGATAGTGAGAACCCAAGCCAAGATTTTGTTCCAGCTGACCCAACCCAGGAGTATATCCCACCTAGGCCTCCGAGGACTGACCGAGGCGGCTTCCAGTTAGGGAGTGGGAGAATGAGAAAACCTGTGGCCACCCAGAATACCGGCGGGCAATCTTCTACCCCCCATGTGTCTCCTTACCGTCCATCATCGCCACACCACCATCCTCTCCTCCTTTTGAGCAAATGCATTTTGATTCAGATTTTATTAATCTAGATCCTAATGCTGGGGGTTTCTTTCAGACTAGTTACGAGGGTGGTCATCATAGTCAGCATCTAGGTGGTGACGATATCCATCATGATCAGGAAGATGATCAAAATCATGAGGATATTGGGGATCGGGAGCATGATGATGATACGATGATCTTGAGCATTCCTCTCATGATCATTATGAGGGCGATTAGGGACGGGGCCCGGTGATGATACCATGCCTTTTACACCGATTGCTTTGGGTAAGGGACAGCGGAACATAAAAAGAAGAAAAGTGCTGCATGATGATTCTCGGGAGAAAAAGCGCAAGATGTAGAACTATTAGATTGAATTGTACTTTTATTTTATGCTATTTTATGACTTTTGTTATTAGTTTTAAGCAATACCTTTCATTTATTTTCATTAACAATTTATTTCGGTTTTATTTAATCTTTAAGATAAAAAAACTTTAAAAGGCAAACATTAAAGAAGATAATTTCTCAAAAGACAATATTATGTACAATTTTTTAACTTACTTTTATACAATACTATCTTTTCGTCGTGCCAAATTCAAGTTTCCATGTCGCCAAAAGATCATTGTTAGAAGGAAGTGTGGTTTTATCAAGTTTAGCAGGATGATTATGTCGATTCTAAAAATTTAGTTTTTCCTTACTTTAAATGAATTGATTCTAAGTTTTATTATGTAAAAAATATTATTATCCTAAAATTAATAAACTTGATTTTTTGACATTATATTTTTAATGATGGTAAGTTTTTAAATTGAAATCAAATAAAAGTCATTTTTTTTAAAAGCAAACTTGGTTACAGAACGCAAGATTATATTCTAATTTTTCACCGAAATTTTAATTTACTTCTTATTCAAATTTTATTATAAATGCATTATACGATTTCTGTTCACCAAATATAATTTTTAGGATTGCAATTCTATTTAGAACTAACATAAATTTACTTAAATCAAATGAATACTTTTAATTTGAAAAATTTAATTTTCAATTAAAATAGTATTTTTTTGTTGAAATATTACAACATTTTATCAACCAAAATATTTAATTTACAACATTTCATTTTAATACCAATTTAAAGTTAGGAAACAATTTTTAAATGCAGATTTAATACGTTCGCATATGCCAAATGCGAAAAGTTAGATTTCGCATACCCCAAATGCGAACGATTAAGTTAATTATAATTATCCAGTTTTAATCCAACGTCTTTAATGCATTGTAATTAATCCACTACATTTTCGTATTTGCTGAACGCGGAAGTTGATTTGTTCGCATTTGCCGAATGCGAGAAACATATTTCTTTCTACCTCCGAAAACCTAGCCATAGTCCTGCTTACACTGCTAATTTGGGAGTATATTTGTGTCATTTTTCGTCCTTGTTCCTTTGACTAGCCTTTGCCAGCTTTCTTTCCCTTTTTTTTTTTTTAAAAAAAAAATTCAGCTTGGCACCACATGTTGAAGAATTTTAAAGGTCTAGGCTTCTTGATCAACTCACCCTCTAAATCAATTAACAATGGAGTATGATTTGACACCCTTTCTGCCTTGACAGTGACTATAGCATTTGGGAAGTCAAATGTCCAATCACCATTCACTAGGATTAATTCTATCTATTTTTAGCAGATTCTTGACTCCCCAATGTATTTGTTTGACCATGTAAATCTGCGGTCATGCTATTGCACATCATGTAGCTCACATTCATCCATACATCTATAAAATACATCTACTTCATTTAGGATTACACTAGCTCCCTTTAGTCTTTCCTCACCTTTCAATACGCTGTTAAAATCTCTCATTACAACCCATGTTAGGTTAATATTTGGGGCCAAAGCAATCAGATTGGTCTATTACAATCCTATCATTACAACATATGTAGCAGTACAGAACCAAGTTGCACTGCTATCAATCAATTCTAACCGACAATGTATATACTGAGCATTTTGGGCTAAAAACACTAACTCTCATCATATTAGGGTTCCAAATAAGACAGAGGCGACCCCTAGGATGATGTTGATGGTTGATAAAATAATTATATCCCTGCCATAACTTCCCAATTACTTTACCCACCTTTTTTATAGTCAACTTCGTTTCCACTACACTTACCATACTAATCTTATGTAAAGAAGAAAGGCTACTTAATGCCTTCTACATGACCGGCCTGTTTAGGCCCCTAAAATTCCAATGTAAGAAATTATACATTGATACTTTGGTTAGGAGGTGCCCCAAACTAAGCTTTTCCTTGGTCTTGCCGCACTGCTACATCTCATCTAGTCTGTTTATTCAGCATTGTTAACTTTAGTTGCTCATCCATTTGGAAATGTTGTGGAAGTTCCTTTCCCCTTATCCCTCTATTTTTTCAGCTGCACCAATGAGGTTGTAAGCTCATTTTTTGTCCTGCACGTCTTCGTCTTCCTCGGCTATTATTCTATCTTTTAGCACCTTTCTCCTCTCAATTGAAACAATATGCTACTTCTGTATTTTGTGAATCCTAGTTTTGACCTCCACTTTCTTTGGAATTTTCCTTCATTGGTTGCTCAAAATTTTTGCGGTGGTTACATTTGGTAGGCCTCCATTCATAATACATTGGTTGCTCAATTACCTTGCCATTCTTATCGACAAAGTGAGCTACCAATGGCGGATGATCTTGTATTTCCACATCCACTAACACCTGAGCAAAAATTGGCCCTATCCTTTGTTGTTGTTAAACAATATGCTGCTATTGGTTTTCCCAAGGTACTGGCCATCCTACTAAAAATAGTAAGATTCCGGTACTTCAATTTCAAACCGTGCAGTTGGATCAACATAGGAACATAAGTAATCTCCTTAGTAATTGATCCCCTTTTCAACTTTGGTAGGTCTTACAGTCACTAAATTAGCACCCATGTAATTCACTGGTATAGTTAAAGTTTCTTTGGCACAAACAAACTAGTAGGCAACACCAGTATTTTATAACTCCTGTGTTTCCAAAGTTTCCTATAGTAATTATCCATTACCTTATAAAGTGGATTAGCTTAAATGACAGAGGATTTCCAGTACTCCACCTTTGTTGAGATATCCGACTGTTATACCATAGCCAACTATCTTTCCATCCTGCTCCTCCAGTTGTCCATAATCAATAGGCACCCGCCCATTTATGGATTTGTTCACATCGAAATTATCCCAAACTGTTTGGTTGTTTCCTTTCCCTGTTCTGTGTACCAATCCTTCTTCCTCACGGAGTTGAACCCCCAAAATCTCACTCAATGCCTTCATTTGCTGCTCTAAGCACTGAATTACGGTAGAACCGATGTAATTACACACGCTCTTTGGTGATTTTGAAAAACCCAACAAACTTGCCTCCCCGCTTAGATCTAGATTCTTGGGCAGCAATTTATTAAACCCTTTGGTGAATCTTCATTCCTCACCGTTTCACTCTCATTTTCAGAAGGTTTGGTTGCTTTCCCCTTTGCCACAGATGGCGTACGTTAGCGTAGGGTTCCTAACATGCACCGAGATAGAGAAAGAAGGGCGGTTTTTTAATGTTTTTTTTATTTTTTTTTTCATTTTTAAAATTTAATTTTTACTTTAATTGTGCATTTTAAAATTCAAAATTTTTTTTTCCTGACTAAAACTTTTTGATGATTGTATATTTTGTAAAATATTTCATGACTAAAACCACTAGAATTATTTTGTGTATTCCACAGCGATTTTTAGATATTATTGTGTTTAATTTTAAAATATTACTACCTCTATCGTAAAAAAAATAGTCAACATTGAGTTTTAAGTTTTGTACTATTTTTAGTACAAATTTAAAAACTCAATATGGATCATTAGCGCGGCAGCAGGATATGAGAAAAACTCACTATCGATATTGTAAGTATAATATCAAGAGGTTACATATAATTCATTACAAATCATTCTTCCTCTTTTATTACTGGTCATAATTAGAACTTTGAATATTTCCAACATTTTTTGGATAATTTTGATATGAGACTTTGGAATTGGAAGAATAAAATGCTTTCGGCAGGAGGTAGGTTAACCTTGATACGACATGCTCTTATGGCCTTGCCTACCCACACTTTTGCGGCACTTGCTCCTCCATAATCAATCATCTCGGCTTTAGAATGGAAATATCAATGATTTCTCTAGGGATCAACTAAGGATGAGAATAAAAGACATTGGAGAGCGTGGTGTAGACTCGCATACCCAGAAGCTGAAAATGGACTAGGTATTCGAAGTTTCTCAGGAATCGTTGAGGCCTTCTCAATGAAGCTATGGTGGAAATGGAAGAATAAAAGAGGGATTTTGGCTGAATTTATACACTCTCTATCAATGTTAGTGAAAGGTAGAACTTACATGGAGCAGAATTTTAAAAGTGGACTATAAAGCTGGGCCGATCACTTCTGTAATTCTTGGCAAGGTTGAAGTGTCTTTCTAGTTTGAAAATTGCGTACCTTCTGGCCCGATTTGGTCCATCTACTGGATAAATGATCCACCATATAAGAACCTGCATGTAAAGGATTTCTTTTTAAATAAGAATTTCTTTTTGGCTAATCTTTCTTCTGTTGTGCAGTCTTAGGTTCTACACCAACTGAAAAACATACATGCCAATTTATCGCCTATGGAGGATAAAAGAATATGGCAGCCAACAACTTGTGGCGATTATCGTTGGCAAAAATTTCTTTTTTCTTATGGAAACTTTTTAATAAACTAGTGCCTTCACCAGATGTTTTGATAAATTTAGGCTTTTGTGCACAACCTTCTAGATGTCCCCTATGTTTACCCAGGGGAGAATATTTCACATGTTTTATATGAATTTCCGCGGTCGCAATAGGTTTGCAACTATTTTACAAAAATTCTGGGAGTTTTTGTGTCCTCTCATGCAGGTATGTGGAGTTTTGCTCAGGCTTGGTATTCTGTTGGTGATCTACTCACTGCAAGAAAAATGATCATGATTATCATACCTGGTTTAATCTTGTGGTAGCTTTGGAAAGCCCGAAACAAATGTTCTTATGATGGAGTTTCTTTCTCACCAATCTCGGTAGTTAAAGAAGTCAAGGAACACATCTATATTACTCTCTGTGCCCATAAAATTCATGCAAAATCAATGGATGAAATTCAAGAGCTAAAAGATATTTTTGGAGTTGAGATCCTTCATCTGAAACAAAGAAAGTCAGAGTATTGTATTGGGAAGCGCCGAACCTAGGGGAGTATATCCTTAACACAGATGGATCTGTACTTGGCACTCCAGAGGAAGCTGGATGGGGTTATGCAAATAGAGGAGAAAGGGGAATACTTGTAAGGGCTGAATGCCAATTTATCGGTCTTACTTTTAATATGGAAGCAGAAATACTGGGTATTCTCCATGGCCACCAATGGTGTGCTGAAAAAAGAACTTCCTAGAGTCAAAGTTCAGACTGATAGAAAAATAATAGTTCGCTATTAAGCAAAGGAAAGAACTTTCCAAGGAGATATCATGCAGCTATGAGTGAAATAAAGCATATTTTGCAAAGCAGACATTACTCTATTCACCATATCTTTCGAGAAGTAAATGCTCTTGCCGATGGACTATCAAAACAAGCATCTAATGGGAACTCATTTACTTATGATAATCCAAGCGAGTTTCCACCCCATCTGAGAGGGGTCGTTCAGCCAAAAAAATTTAAAAGAATTGATGTGGACAAAAAGAATTTTACTTTTTTCTTTTGTGGACATAAGTAGATGTCCCAGATTTGGCAAATCCGAGAGTTTAATCAAAACGACTCTTGGATTTGCCAAATCTGAAATAATTAAATATAATAAAAAATTATAGATTTTCTTTATTTCAAAAATACGAAAAATATGGTCAAAAGGTGAAAAGTGAATTCGAATTTGCGAAATCCGAAAGGATTTAAATTTAATATTTAAAAAAATTCAACAAATTTTGGCGGGGAAATTCAAATATTGGAACAGTGAACTCGGATTTGGTAGATCCGAGTCCTAGGGTTTAGAGTTTAGTGTTTAGGGTGACCTCTCGGATTTGCCGAATTCGAGGGCATCCTTTCAGTTTAGGGGTAATCCGTCCTTATGGATAATGTTGTTGGATGTATTAAATCGGATCGGATAAGGTAACAGACTTTGGTTTGCCAAATCTGAGAGCCCCACATGAATAGTGACTCTCGGATTTGCCAAATCCGAAACATACGTGATATAAAAAGAAAAAGTTGCAACTTCCCTTCATATCGGGTTTTTCAATTTGTAAGGGTTAGTGAAGGTTATGGCCGGAGTTTTTGAGGCTTTTGGAGGCACATTACTGCTAAATAGAATAAGAATCGACATTCTAATGAGGTTAGTCATTAAATGAATAATTTTGAGTTGTTTTGTTGTATATTTATATTGTTTGAAGGTGGAAGATTGTTAGGACTTAGGTTTGATGATTATGAATGTAATATGATAATGTAGATGTTGTTGTTGAGTTTATAGGTTAGGATTGTTGTTGTTTTAAGAATTGATAGAGGTTAATTTAATAAATTTGTATTGATTTTGTTTGTATGGATAATTGATAGGATTTAGGGATAATTTGTATGGATAATTTAATGAGAATTGTTGTTGTTTTTTACTTTTTTCAGGTGAGAATTGTTTTTTTTAAGGTGAGAATCGTTTTTGTTTTTTTAGGTGAGATTACGATTAATATAGTTAATGATTTTTTTGGTCCCTTAATAAATAGTTAAAATATCCGCGCACGATCCATACGTACTTAATTTGTTTCATACAAGCAAGTATGTGATAGAGAATGGTGTAGTGAACACATTTGAGAACCAGCCGGACGATACTCTTGTTATTGATAGTAGGTTGTCATATAATGAGTTGCTTAGTTTGATTTATGTGACGTTTGGTTTGAAGCTTGAAATAGCTAGGAAACTCTACATTTCGTTACTATTTGTGACTCATGGTGTAAGGCGCGCCATGAAGATAAAGAATGATTAACATGTTGGGATCATCTATCATCTCGAGCCAATGACAAGTGTGGATTTGTACGTAGAGATGGAGGATATCACTAACCAAGAAGATGGGAACATTCATTATGGTGAATCTTTCTTTGCACAAATGATCACATGGATGAGGGTGAACAAGATGGTCCAAGGCAAGAACAAGCATGTACTTCACGGGTTCATGAAGAAGATGGTGGAAGTTTATTTGCACAAGATGATCACATGGATGATGATGATTCCGACTATGTAGCATCAAACGAAAGCTCGGAAGCACGCGATCCCTCTTCGAGTAGTGATGATGAGGAAAGTGATGATGAAGAATTGGTGAATGAAGAAAGGAACTAAATCCATTTCCCCGGCGCCATGTGTATAAGGAAATGGGTGAATGGAATGCCTCGCATGTTTACAAGGATGATCTTGATATAAAAATGTGGGACTATACTCCCGAAGGGATGGGCATCAAAGTTTGTTTCAAGTCCCAAGGAGAAGCAAAACATGCCGTGAAGTTGTGGAACATCCACAATAAAAGGGAGTTAAAGGTTATCGCAAGTAACCCTAAGACGTGGGCGATTTGATGTAGGACATTAGATTTCGCCCCTCCTCCCACAAGATGGTAAACCTAGATGCAAATGGAGGATCCACGTGTCACTAGGAAAGCATGGCTTGCATCAAATAGTGAAATGGCAGTCCGCACACAATTGCATGAGAGTGGTTAACAATAATGACAACTGTTGTCCTGACTCGGCATTTATTGCTAGACTAATCATGAGAAAGGTTGTGAACAACATGGATTACACGGTAAAATCGGTGCAAAAAGATGTGAACAAGCTGGTAAAAGTTTATGTCCCCTACAAAAGGGCATAGAACGGGAAGAGGAAAGCCATGGAGGCAGTTTATGGCGATTGGTCCTCCAATTTTAAAGATCTTCCTACGTAAATTTCAATTGTGATAAATGTCAATTAATTTGTTTTTGTTTTTACGTGTATTGGCATATATTTAACTCGGACAAACTTGATGTGTAAGTATATTGAATCACTTAAGAGTACTAATCCCGAAAATGTAGTGGAATGGGAATGGAAGGAGGGAAAAGAAGGTTGGAATATGGGAAGAAGGACTTTTAAATACGTGTTTTGGTCATTTGCACCAGTGGCTGCAACTTTCCTTGAATGTCTGCTGGTGATTTCTGTTGATGGAACACACCTACATGGGGGATACAAGGGTAAGTTGCTAGTTGCTGTGGTGTATACTGCAAACAAACACATTTTACCGGTTGCATTCGCCGTGGTGGATGAAGAGATCACTGAAAGTTGGGCATTTTTCATGAAACATTTGAGGTATCATGTTGTGGGTGACACAAAAGATAGTGTTATTTCCGACCGAAACGTTGGGATTTTGAGGGCAATGTCGAAAATACCAGAATGGAGCAATTTAGGTGATGGGACCCATGTGTATTGCCTCCGGCACGTTCGAAGCAATCTAGTGTTGAAGTATAGGAGTGCGAAAATCAAGCGGTTATGCCAAAATATGGGAAAGACGCTTAATATGGAAAAATTTAGGCGACTGAGGCAAGAGCTCTCGAATTAAAACCTGAAGTATGGGAGTATCTTCGTGACATAGGGGGGTGTAATTGGACTCGTTTGAAAGCGGGACGTCGTCGTTGGGGAGTCACAACTACCAGCATTTCCGAGAGTTACAACAATGCCCTAAAGGGGATCCGGTTTTTGCCCATTAGAGCTATGATTAATGCTATATTCCACAAAACCGTGAAATTTTACCGAGCCGAATTGTTATTGGCGACAAGTTGTGATACACCCATCCCCCCGAGCTATGGAAAGTCTACAAAGATAAGAACAACAAAACCGCCAACTATGATGCCGAACCGTTCGATGGCGACGATGATAGTTGGGAGGTGAAAACTTCGACACGGCCTAGTGGGAGGGGTGGGACGGTGTATACGGTCACCTACAATGCCAAAAAGTGTTCGTGCAAGAAATAGCAAGAGTACCAGATGTCGTGTACGCACACACTTTCCGTCGCACGTAAAAAAGGTGATCGGCATTTTTCTCTATACCATAAGTGTTGGAGGCGTGAAACATGGATCAAACAATTGGAATACAATGTTTTTTCACCGGTGCCTGATGAGCGACAACGGCCTAAGGTTGACCGGAAACTCTATCCAAATTATGAGAAGCTCGTGCAAAATGGCGGTCCGAGCCGACACCAAAGAAGGAGACGCAAGATGCAAATGAATTACCGTGCATGACGAACAAGTAATGCTTGTTCGAAATGCGGAGGAGATCACAATGCTAATTCGTGTCCTCGCTCACATCTCCAAGTAGATAGAACACTTTTGGTGGATGAATGGGAGCATCAAAGTGATTAGTTTGTTGTTGTATTTTGTAGAACACCTTATTATGCAGTGTTATCTCTTGGAATGATAGTTAAATTCGTATCTTGTTTGATGTTTGTATTGAACTATTTGTGTACTATCATAGAGTACAGTGTGGTGGAACTTGTTGGATGTGTACAGGTTTTGGGAATTGATAATACTAAATTAACCATTTTAAAAATTGGGTAACCCTCGGATTTGCCAAATCCGAGACTTACCATTTTCTACACGACTCGGATTTGACAAATCCGAGTTTGCCCTGTTTTTGGATTGCAGGAAGTCCCGGTTGACTCGGATTTGGCAAATCTAAAGTCACTGTGGGGTGATCTCTTGGATTTGCCAAATTCGAGACTTCCTGTAATCGAAAACTCAGAGAAACAGGGTACTCTCGGATTTGCCAAATTCGAGTAAAGCGGGGGTATAAAAGGAGTAGACCTTCTTCCCCCAATTCATTTTCACCCTCCCCCCCTGTCTTTCGCCCGCACCCGCCGCGACACCCACTGGTCTCCACCATTTCCTCCGCCACTCCCGGTCAAATCCAAACTCTGCCGCCATTCCCCCTTCACTGCTGGTCTCCACCATTTCATCCGCCACCCTCCTCGACTATAAAACACCCCTCCACTGCCAGACCTCCGCCAACACCACCACCACCTCCACTACCGCGACCACCGCCGCCTCACTGCAATCCACTACCGCCGTCATCATCCTTCCCCCTCTCCACCGCTGCCTCCGGCGTCGTTCCCAATACAAAGGTAACATCCTTCCCCCTTTCAGATTTGCCCTAATTTTTGCCCCAATTTAATTTTGTCCTAATTTTTTTTTGAATTGTTGCTCCTGATAGTTTTTGGAACGATTAATATGTTTAGATTTGTTGTTATTGTGCATAATTTATTGATGCAATGGTGATTTTTTTTTCCTCCCTAAATGTTGAAATTGGGTAATCCGAGATATTATTTTTATCGTGTTTTAATTGAAAGTGTTGGAATTGGGTAATTCGAGGGATTATGTCCTCCCTAAATGTTGAAATTGGGTAAATGTTAGATCGTGATTATTTGAGGAAAATGTATAATTATCTCTAAGCATGCATGTATTTTTTTTTTTTTTAAAGGAGCATGCATGTATGTTGGATGGTTCAATCACGTGTAGGTTAATATCCTGGATTAGAAGCTTATTGATATTGTTTAAGGTTTGGTGGGGAAGTACTCTAACTATTGAGAAACGAATGTGTGGAATTGCAGAATATAGTGTTGTTTATGTATATATAAGCATGCGTGTATTTTTTTTTTTTGTTTATGTATATATAGTGTTGTTTAAGTTTTTTTTTTTGTTGGAATTGTGGAATTGTTTATAATTGTAATTGTGTTTGTTGAGTTTAGGATGTAGTTATGTTTTTTTAATGAATATATAGTGTTGTTTATAGTTTTTTGTTTTTTGTGGTGTAGTCTTTGATGGAAGATTCACCCAGTCCACCACCCAGTCCACAATATAACGAGTGGTTTCTTCAGCCCGGTCCCATACACGGGGAACTTTTGTATCTTCAAAAATAATATTGGAGTTTAGCAGTCTACCATGGCTCCGATTCAACGATCAAATACGAACCTTTAAAAAATTGTCGGTTTGATCAAAAGTTTTGGGAGTGCTACTATAGTGATTTTACCCCTCCACAGGTATGAACGCTCATGGCAAGCACCGGGTTCGAGGGGGTATTGAAAATAGGTTGCAAAAAGTGTGATAATTGTCTCATCACCGCATTGGTAGAACGACGGAGACCTGAGACACACACTTTCTACTTTCCATTCAGTGAGGCAACTGTGACGTTGCAAGATGTGGAAGTCCTATTTGGTCTCTGGGTCGGTGGGGACATGTTTTGTGGTGTGGCGCCAAACCGTGGTGTGGCGCAATGGCAATCAATTTGCCAAGAGATGTTGGGATTCACCCCTGCCGAGGGTCGAATAAGTGGAAATACTCTAGATTTATACTCTAGATTTCGGTTGTAGAGGAAGTGGCGAAACGTGCAATCCCTGAAGGTAATATTTAAATTTGTTTATATTTTTTAATATAATTTGTATTAATTACAAGGTCCGCGGGGTGAAACAATAAAGCCGTGGCCAAGAGAGAAAATTGGAGGAGGAAGAAGGCAAGGGAATCCTTTCAGGCCATCACAATCGCATGATCACGCGGAAGGTTCGGGCCAACACGAGTAAGAGCACCCAGGAGGAGAGAATGTGGGAGGAGGGGAGGAAAAGGGGGGAGACAATGTGAGAAGAGAGGACGGTGTTGGTTCTTCGAGAGGATCTTACACCCTACATGAAGAAGAGGAACCTCTCACCATTACTCTCGGAGGAGAATCGCAAGTTCTAAACGTGGAGCCAATCGTTACAATCCTTCCAGATCCGAAGGAACAAGGGGTTCGCAAATCCAACAAGACGCGCAAGCCGCCGGATAACTTTACCCCGCCCCCTATTCCTAGGAGAAAAAAATGATTATTGATTAGTACTTCTTACGGTTTTTGACTGATTTGGATTGAAAGTTAAGAATTTTATATTATTTTTTAATGCACATGTTATCGTTTTATTGTTCAATTAGTTTGTTATGAATTGGTTATTGGTGCTGTTTAAACATTTCATCAGTCCATTATTTTTTTTCAAGTTTTTGGTAAGTTTCGGATTTGCCAAATCCGAATGCTACCATTTTGGTATGTCTCGGATTTGGCAATCCGAGAGTTTTGCAGAATCTGCGGAGTCTCGGATTTCGGAAATCCGAGACTCGTTCTTTCTATTTTAACACTTAAATTTTTTTTCCAGAATTTAAAATAATATTTTATTCCATATTTCGGATTTTGGATATCTGAAACAGTTTGTTTCGGATTTGGGTGATCCGTTTCTAGTCAACTTTAATTTTTGAACACTTAGATTCTTTTTGTAAAATATGTTTTTTTTATTGAAGCCTTTCGGATTTTGTAAATCCGAATTCTGAATAATTTTAATTTATCATTTAGATTAATTTAATTAATTTCAGGTTTGAACGCTTTCAGATTAGCCAAATCCGAGATAATCAACTCTCGGATTTGCGAAATCTGACAGGAAGCAGCTCTCGAATTTGGCAAATCCAGGACATTTACTTCTGTTTACCTTTTTTCTCTTCATATTATTTTTGTCTAGGTTCTTCCCTTGATAACTTTTTGGGTAAAAAAAATCCATTTGAGAGGTATATTTGTTTTGGATCAACAGTCTTTTTCTTATGTCAGGATTAGATAGGAACTAGACTTAAATCAAAGAACTGCCAGGGATATTAGGAAATCTTTGTAAGGCAGTATCTTAGGTAAGGATTTTTTTAAATTTCAGAGCTATTAGGGGATCACTAGAAGATTCTTTGTAAGGCAGCTCTTAGCTTTAGCTTTGTAACAGAACCGTCATAGATTTTTAGAATATAAGTGTAAGACGGTTCTTCTTTTTGGGTAAGTCTTAAGAAAAATCATGTTTTGGATAAATCCTCTCCTTCTACTTTCATACAAACATATTATAAAATAACATTGGGCATCAATAAATCTATTCAATGTTCATATGCATAGAAATGATAGAATTAATAAAGAAACCCAAATTTCTACACCTCTTATGAAAAGTGTTATCTAAATTTGGTGCATTAATGCAAAGGGATGTTTTGAATCATTCATATGAAAATCTAGTCTCTATCCAACATGGTACATTTCAATCTTCAACGACAATATCTTAAATGGACCCTCGGTCAATCACCAATGTAGTGGATCCCCTCCCGAATTTGACACATTTGGGAGCTTCCACACGGAGATCCATCAATATCTCTTGGGGTTGTTTTGTATTTTGTTAATTTTGCGGTTGTCTTTTCAAATTATTTAAAATAAAATTTTTTAAAAATCCAAAACTTCAAAATGATTTTACCTCTTCATCCGAAAACAATTATGAAATCTGTTACCTATGTCATTTGTAGTACACAGCAAGATCCATCCAACAAGCTCCATATTAAACATTTATTTAAAAAGTTGTAATTATGACTTCATAGCATTAATTTTTTAATATGTCTACTTTGTAAATATATTGCTGGAACTTCTAAATATTACCACATGAACTTTGAAGTTATATTGCTAGAACATCAAAATATTACAATAGGAATTTTGTAACTATGCTTGATATCAAAATTACCTATTAATGGGGAAGCCACCCTAAGACTTGAATTCTTGCACCATACCCAGCCACAAACACATGAACAAAAGGAGAACTTGACCACAAAAATATGAAACAAAAGGAATTTGATGGAAAGAAAGAAAAGAATGAGGGTTTTGATTTGTAACCCCTTAGATACACTCCAAATAATCATCGTCTTAATACCTATGATGAAAACAATTTGATAGTGCTCTACAAAACAACAAGGAAAGCTATGCTAATTGAGAAACACACAACTCAAAATCACGCTTGTTACTGATAGCATCAAGGGCGAATCATTATAAAAAGGTCAATCCGAAAAAATTTCTGCAAGGGCCAATATACGGTTTGCGTCGAGAAAAATAAAGTCGACATTGAAGCCGACAAGGGAGTGCCAATTTATTGTCTGAACAGAAAACGTAGACGAGGACAATGTGCAGAATTTTTCTCGAATTTTCCTAATTTGGTAATTTGGAAATTTCGTGTTTCACTGTTTTCTTTCAGGCTTTAGCTGATTCCATTGGACTGTTTCATGATTTTTAAGAGTTGGAAAAATTCAAATCTTTTAGAAATAAGATCATTTAAATCTTATCACACTCATGGAAGTATAAGATTTGATATGATTTCTTTTTATTTGCTTTTGAGTTTGTTCACAGTAAAAAGTCTATTCTTTAATCTCTACTTAACTGTTGGATGAAGGCTACATCAAGATGGGTGGTTATGATCACTCTACATAGTTGATATTGACTGAGTTCACACTCAAAGAAAGATTTTTCTATCAATTTGATTATGTTCACACTTGGATGAGATTCTTTTAGAGAATATTTTTTTGTATTAGGATTTTTATATTGATTCCTTATTGCCTTATTGTATTTGAGTTCAAGATGAAAAGGTTAGATTAGATAAGATTTGAATCTTAGTAGGTAAGAGTCCTTGTTGTGAATCCCTATCTTGCCTCCTTGTAATATGGGATTAGGATAATGGGAAAATTCTTTACTATCTTTTTAGGAGTCTAAATTTGTGCTCCCTTTTCTGCTATAAAATAGGGGCCGAATTCATCATTGTAAATGTGTTGAGATTTTATTAAATTTAGTGTTGGATTGTTAACTCTCTTGACGGATTATTGCTAAATTTTGTTTTGTGTTTTCTAAGGGACTTATCAATTGAAAAGTGCTTTTTTCAATTTCCATTCATAGCTATCGACCTTCTTTCACAATAGATTATTGCTCTTGATTCTTTTATAGTCAAGGTTCTTGAATCATAGTTGTTAGAATGGTGAAGCTTTATAATCAAGATACTTTTCCACAAGTTACATTTGTGCGTTGATTTCTTGGAGCAAATTACCATTCCATTTATTTCATAGGTGGTCTACCATAAAACCTCTCTAAAAAGTGGCAAATTATCAAACCAATCTTAAAGTTTTACTAGATTAAATGCTTCCGCACTACAAGTTACTATCAGCTTGTCATCAGAGCCGAATTATTAGTTTGGTTCCTAATTGCCATCAGTTACTAATCCCAAATCCTAATTTTTCACAAGCCAAAATAACCTCACAAGGCAAAGAAACTTGGAGTTTTCCTTACAAGTTTGTATTGAATTAAAATTCATCAAAGCTTACTGAAATATCATAGCGAACACCCCTATTACAGGGCTATAGGTTGGCTAAGAGGTCTTCAAATCCTAATAGAACTCTAACTAGGATTTGTGGTTCCAGAAATCTCCGAAAAGGGAAATATCTCCTAATTAAATAATTGTACATGTCATATTATTTAATATTTATTAAAAGACCAAAAATTACATATTATAATAGGATTTGGTCGAAAAAACCAACAAGGAAACAAATTAAAAGCAAAACCAAATTAAAACATGAAATTTCCAGAAATTGGAAGTCTCAGCCATCAACTTAGTTGCTGACTTTATTGTCTCGATGGTCAGGTCAACGTTTCATTGCTGAATTTGATGCCAGCTGGCAGAGCAGGTCGATAAGTTTTCAGCATATTGGTCACATTCATCTGTCGAATTGATTATAGCACGCATAACTTTTGTTTCAATCCCCATTATCTTTGATATCAACACCTGTCAAACGAACCAATTTGGATATATTTCAAGTAAAATAAACCCATAATAATGTAGTGATCATCATGACTTGGAATAATCCCTAGTGACATATGTATTTTCACGTCAATGCTGCTAGAACATTAAAATATATTCATGTTTAGGATCTAAAATGCTTAAATTTGAACCGTATTTTTCTCTCCCTTGAGTTTAAAGTATAGGGTTTAGGAGGGTTTAAAAATCCCCTTAATGTTGGGGTCTAGTGGCGGGCGAAAACCCAATTGTGAGTTTAAGAATTTTGATTAGCCTAATTTAAATGTTTAAATTCCAATTGTATTTTTTCCTCCCAACCCCCCTCCCCGCGGCGTTTAGGGTTTAGGAGGATTTAAGCACCCCCCCCCCCTGAGGGTTAGGGTCTAGTGGCCGGTGAAAACCAACTTTTGAATTTAACCATTTTGATTAGAATACGAGATAGTAACCTAATTTAAACGCTTAAATTTGAACCATATTTTTCTACCCCCGATGTTCAAGATGTAGGGTTTAGGAGGATTTAAATATCTCCTTGATGGTTAGCGTCTTGTGGCGGGCGAAAACCCACTTGTGAATTTAAGCTTTTTAATTAGGTTTACGAGACACTAACCTAATTTAAATGTTTGTATTCAAAGCATATTTTTCTCTCCTTGGTGTTTAGGGTTTAGGGTTTAGGAGGGTTAACCATCCCATTGATGGTTAGGGTCCAGTGGTCGGCAAAAACCCACTTGTGAATTTAAATGTTTTGATGCAAGACCCTAACCTTATTTTTATGCTTAAATTTAAACCTCATTTTTCTCCCCTCCCCTCTTCCGGCGTATAGGGTTTAGGGTTTATGAGGGTTTAAGCAACCCTTTATTGGTTACGGTCTAGTGGTGGGCAAAAATCCACTTGTGAATTGAAGCATTTTGATTAGGTTATGAGACCATATAATCTAATTCAATACTTAAATTCAAACCGTATTTTTCTCTGCCCCTCCCCCGATGTTTAGAGTTTAGGGTTTCAAAGGGTTTAAGCATCCCCGTGATGGTTAGGGTCTAGTGGCAGGCGAAAAACCACATGTGAATTTTAGTATTTTGATTAGGTTACTAGACTCTAACTTAATTTAAATGCTTAAATTCAAACCATATTTTTCTCTCCGGGTTTAGGGTTTAGGGATATGCATCTCCAAAATAGTTAGGGTCTAATGATGCAATATATTGTTGAAACTTTACAAAATATATAAAGAAACTTTTGTTATATATTGCTGAAACTTTAAAAAATAACCACAAGGACTTTGAAAGTATATTGCTGGAACTTAATTACATTATTACGGGTACTCTTGAATTATGTAGAAGGAACTTCAAAAAACAACCACGTAGACTACAAAATTATATTGTTAGAACTTCAATAAATGCATTACGGGAACTTCAAAACTATGTGATGAGAATCATGGAGCTTCCCATTGATATTCTTCTCTATTGAAAGTTTGCTGTGAGAAGTTGCTGTGAGAAGTTGGCCTTCAAAGAAGGAGTTTTCACCTCAATCCTCTAGGTAAAGTAAAAAAGAAAGAGTCTCTTAATCTTCAAGATAAAATTATCAAATGAGTTAAATGATGGCTTTGCTGAGAATTGAGGTGATTCAAGTGAGAGTTCAAATGATGTGGTTGAATTCGATGCAAGTGAGTTTGTTCCAAAGAATAAACATCATGAAGACATTAAACATGCTCATTCAAATGTGTAGAAGATATCAGTGGAGTTTGAAGATTTAAATGGAGGTGTGCATGCCAAAAGAGAGGAAGAGCCGTGCGAGAATATTTAATAAATATATAATATTTTGTTGAGTCTGTAAATAAATAAAATTCTATTTACTTAGGGTTAAATAAATTGATTTAACTTAGGGTAATTGATAGCCTTATAGGCCGGCCCTAATCCTTAAATCATTAAGGGTAGTTTAGTCTTTTATTGTGTAAGAAGTAGGCTTTAATTCTTTTACTTCTAAGTTAAGTTAGGTGAGAGTTAGAGTCAAAATTGATTTCGTCTTTGCTTCCTGTGTGTTGGATCGAGAAGGGAGAAAGGGTAAGTGAACTTTTTTTTCTTTAGCCTAAAGTTTAGGTTCTACTTCTCCGAGACCAAGAAAACTTGCCTATATAAAGGCATAGACGAATCTCTCATAAGGGTGTGCGTGTCAAGATGGAATTTTAATCTTTATGTGTCTTATGACTTTTAATTGAAATATCATCATTAGCTGATTTTGTCAACAATGAGCGTTTCTCGTTGTGTTGGAGGAGTTGTACGATTAGTCAATCCTTTCGTCTTTGATATCTAACATGACTTGATTATAGAGTAAAAACCGTTTTATAATGTTTGCTTTTGCATAGTTTAATTGTCTTAAAACTAATAGTCTTGTATGTGAATGGAGTAAGTGTTGATTGGTTAGAGCTTGAATAGCTTATTTTTTCGAATTTCTTATGATATTTATGCATAAGAAGCCATGTTGAGTTTGTCTATTTTATAGATGGGTTTGCTTAGAAATAGCATAACAATTTATGTGTTTTGCATGCTAGTTGCCTTGG
Organism: Oldenlandia corymbosa var. corymbosa; assembly: GCA_949775105.1. Classification (NCBI taxonomy): domain Eukaryota; kingdom Viridiplantae; phylum Streptophyta; class Magnoliopsida; order Gentianales; family Rubiaceae; genus Oldenlandia; species Oldenlandia corymbosa. The sequence continues at coordinate 9,458,258 of OX459124.1, forward strand.
TTTCGAATTGTCCTATCTTAGATAGTAATATTTTCGATGGTGTTGTTTGTAGTTTAGTAGTGATTTTCCCATTGCATGTGCCGTCAATTATATGGGTGTTGTCAAAATAGCCCCATACTTCTCACACAAAGTCACAAGTGATGAATTGATGTATCATGGAATCAGAAGCTGCCTTGCATTTAAGACAAATAGAAGGTTGCAAAACAAAACCCATCTTGCACAAAGATTCAGAAAAGGGAAGCATAGAGTTACCAAATTTCCACATGAAAAAAAAATATTCTCAAAGGAATGTACTTGTGCCAAATATTCCGCAACCAACCGTTTATTGTTTGTCTTTTCCTTATTACCTCATAAGCCGACTTGATTGTGAAATTCCCCAAAGAAGTTGGCTTCCAAATAAATCTATCCTCCCCTCCAATGAAATACATCTACATTATCTCGAACTCCCGAAGCATATTAGAAGAAAGGCTATTTTGAAACTTGCGCAGGTAGTATTGCTTCTGAGAAAAGAAATCTCGAATTGTTGTTGATGATGAAGGAGGTAATGCACCTTGAATATCCCAAAGACGACCTAAGTTCGACCATTGATCGAACCAAAAGCTTCAATCACCACTTCTCACCAAAACTTTCGAATGATTTGTTGCTATGGCATCAACCTTTTCAAATCTCTTCCAAGATGTTTTATTTCTTGCAGCTCGTAACAAAGAAAGAATGAATTTCGCCCATATGCCTTGCTTATGCTTCAACTTCCACCATATTTTGAAAGAGAAAGCCTTCATTACATCTTGAAAATCTTGCAGCCCAACACCATTTTCCAGAACCGGAAAAGTAAGCCTACTCCACGATCTCCAATGCCTTCTTCCATCCCCTTCAACACCTTCCCAAAGGAAGTTTTGACATCTTTGCGCTATTGCATTAAGTATTGATTTTGGTGGCTCAATTGCAGCAAATACATGAATTGGAATGGCCGATAACACGTGATTGATCATTACAAGATGTCCACCTTGGCTAAGAAACTTGTTCTTCCAATTTGATAACTTCGAATCAAGCGCATCAAGAATGAACTGAAAAGTTGCGGTCTTCTTCCTACCTTGATACAGCCGGCAACCAAGGTAGAGAAATGGAAAAGACCCTTTTTGCATACCCAAACATCTGTTGACACTTTCAATCCAAGAAGAGGGGCATTTACCATCCACAAAAAAGCTACTCTTGCCTCTATTTATTTTCTGCTCAGAAGCAATTTCATACTCCTCAAAAAATGCATTCAACTCTCTCATAGAAGACTGCAAGCCACGGGTGAAAACAATTAAATCATCCGCAAAACATAAATGAGAGACATAATTGGAGCCAGTGGGAGTGCCAAAACGAGCAATCCTTCTGTTCTCCATCAAGAAATTAAGCATGCGCGCCATTGCTTCAGAGACAAGTATGAACAAAAGGGGCGATAATGGATCCCCTTGTTTGATACCTCTACTTGCTTTGAAGAATCCTGTGGGGTTACCATTCACCGAAATAGAAAACAACTATTTTGAAAGTTATTCATAATCAGAGAAATGAAATGCAAATGAAAGCCAAACCTTTGCAAGATCTCGCTCAAAAAGCTCTATGAAACACGATCAAAAGCCTTCATCATATCAACCTTCAAAATCAGATTATGACCCACGGCTTTATGATTTAGGAATCAGCACAAGTCCTGAGTGAGCATAATATTATCATTGATATCTCTCCCAGCCAAAAATGCTTATTGTTCCTCTGAAATAAGTCACGGTAAAACCCCCTTCAATCTTTCAGTAAGGATCTTGGTAAAGACCTTATTTACAAAGTTGCAAAGGCTAATTGGGCAAAGATCCGAGAAAGTAGTTATTGAGCTCTTCTTGGGTATAAGAGTAACAAGAGTACTGCCAATTGCTCTTGGGATAGGAATCCCTAGCATAAACTCTTTACAAGCATTAAGAAGGTCCGAAGCTATGATATCCCAACAAGCTCTGTAAAAGGATCCACCATAACCATCCGAGCTAGGAGCACTATTAGGATCAAGATTATCAACAGCCTTTTTCACCTCTTCCATTGTTATTTCCTTCAAAATTAAGGCATGATCATCATGAGATAAAATGGAAGGAATATGCTGCAAGAACATATCTTGGATATCAACCCTAGGTATTGCGTTTTCCTCGGTCAAAAGCTGCTCAAAAAACTTAACTCCTTGGTCATCTATTGCTTTCCTTTCCGTTAACCAAACACCTTCTTCAGATTGAATTTTTATATATACCCATTTTTTCTTTCTTTTCCATTAGAGAGGCATGAAAATAAGGTGAATTACAATCACCTTCTTTTAACCACTTCAGCTTCATTTTTTGTCTCCAAAAATCCTCATTCTCCTTAAGCTTGAGTAACAAATTTGCTTGCGCAAAATGCAGCTGGACTATCACCTTCTGATTTGGTATTATCATACCGAATCTCCAACTCTTGAACCTCCTTTTTAGGAGCTTTCAAATTGTCAAAAACATTTCCAAAAGCCATTTTATTCCATTCCTTTAGTTTCGCCTTCAAACATCTGAGCTTCAAGGAAAATCCCAGCATACCAAAACCCTCAACGTGCAATTCCCAACTCTCTTTCACCAAGGCCATAAAACCTTCCCTTCTCAGCCACATATTTTGGAAACAAAAGGTTCTTGGTTGGCTTTCCAAGATTGTGTCAAATTGGTGCAACATAGGGCTATGGTCTGATGTAGTTCTATTCAAGTTTTCAACCGAAACTTTAGGAAACATTGAGAGCCATTCCATTGAAAACAGAATCCAATCCAACTTCTTACTCACCCATCCCGTACTTCTTATTCCTCCCCAAGTAAACTCTTCCCCTAAAGTTAACAGTTCAGTTAATGAAGACTCTTCAATATAATCATTAAAATCCTTCATTGTTGCATGATCCTGAACCGAGCTACCAGAATATTCTTCAAGAGACCTTATCACATTAAAATCGCCCCCTACCATCCAAGGAATATTCTGATTTTGTTGTCGGAAAGAAAGCATATCATTCCACAATTCTTGTCGAGCAGCCCTAATAGACTTAGCATATACTGCTGAAATGCAAACCTTTAAACCAATCGATTGGTGTACCACCTCAAAGTGTAACACTTGCTCTAAACTCCAAGCAAGTTAACTTTGACATCGTTTTTGCTCAAGACCCAAATCTTGCTTGTGGAAGAAGAGAAGGCAACATCAAAATGAAGTGACTTGATTTCATCTATTTTATTACTTGGCAACATAGGCTCCAAAAGAATAAAAAATGAAACTTTGTACATTTTAACCAAAGATTTCAACCGCCGCATGGACGCTTGATTTTTAGCTCCACGTATATTCCATATGATGTGACTGATCATTATGAAACTTTATTAAATGGTAACACAAAGATTCTTACTGCAAACCAGCAGAGCAACGAAGCTCTACCCCTTCAGTCAACTTAGCTCTCTCCTCTTTGGACTTTCTCCCCCGCTTCCTTTTCACAGTGACTTCACCATTATTTACCCGTTAAACATGCACATGCGAACCATCCTTTTCACTCTCCGACCAACAGAACTCTTCCTGCGCTTCTTCATCCTCATCGTCCTGAGTATTTGTGTCGAAAGAATCATCCAGAAACTTAGTCATTCCCGGCTGAGGTGAGGACGCCATATTGCGCAAAGCATCTTCAATGACATCGCTAGCGTGGTGTTGTTGTTCATCCACATTCCTTTGAGTAAAACATTCTCCTCATCATCAGTATCATTAATCAAATTCAATTCATCATTATCCATATCTTGGAGGGCCGAAAATTGATTGGACGCACTTTCGGTAACAACAACTTTGTCCGTCGAAACAACTTTGAGACCAGCAAGTTTTCCCAATTCCAATTGTTCAGTACGGGAGTCTGAGCCATCCGGAATGTCGACCAGAATCGATGCCTTCTCCTTAATGATCAAACCAGAAGATGACTCCAGCAATCTCAGATCAATCGCAGGTGGCTGAAACACAATCGCAGGGGGGCGCGACTCAACGTTACGTGCTGCTATGGTTTCCTCCACAGGGGGGTGCGACTCAACATTGCGCACCCTAAACCAAAATGGTTATTCAGAGGCAGTGAGGAGAAATCCAAATCTTCAAATCTCCAAGTGGAAATATTGAAGGATAATCCTTTAGTTGTTAAAGCTACTGAGATGCAAACCTTGGCGCAACATAGCCTCCCTGCAGAGGAAAGGGAGCTTCTCTTTTTATCAGTGAGCAAAAATGAGTTGTTGATATCCTCCTCTGCAATATGTAGCAGGTCACAAATCCCAAACCAGCCGGTAGATGTGTCCAAAGGAGTTGCCATCTTTCCTTGAAGGGCATTGTGGAGCATGTAACGATCAAATTCCTTTGAAGACTCGTTCATCTTGTGGGTCGATTCCCTGATCAATCTGATCTCTGCTGACTGGGGATCTACAGCCTCATCAAGCAGTGAATTAAAGAGGTGAGCACCACAAGGTAAACACTCATATGGAAGGCTTTTCCCATGCCCATGTTTGCTATCTTTCACGGTAAAGCAAAAGATTTTACTCCATCAATTTTATACAATTTTAATACCTTATCCAAAGCAAGAGCAACTTCTACATGTGTATAAGGGCGAGGGATTCTACATATGTCCAAAAGCATACTCTTCAACTCTCATTTTTCATCAATCCAATGGAATGTGACATCCATATATATCATGTCTTGAGTAGGAGTGTTCCACACATTTAGTCCAAAAGATACTTTGGAAGTAATTCCTTGTACTCTCTGTTTGACTTCATGTTGCACCTGTGTAAGAGTTCGCCAAGCAAACCAGTAGGTGGTGGTGTGATAAACAATTTGAAGTCTCTGCTATTCACTAATTCTCCAGAGGAATCCCTCCCATCTGAATCCAATCGTATGCCATGAACGTGATGGAGGTGTATTTTGAGGCCTTTTCAGTGATTTATAAGCATATGTTTTACTGCACTCTTTACACCTCCTCTCCCTCACATCATTAAGAGTGTGAATTGTGTGATAGTCTGATACTTTTGTAAATTTCCTACCCTGCCTACCCTTGAGGCTATCAAAACGGAAGAAGAGATGAATAGTTGACATATTTTTGTAGATTTCCTACCCTGCCTACCCTTGAGACATTTTGATCCTAATACGTTTTACTTAGTTTTACCAAAAAAAAAAATCATGGAACGGACATGGACAATAATAGTGTACATCCAATATAGGTGGACAAAAGTAATTGTCCTAGATTTGTCAAATCCGAAACAAGGAAGCACTCGGACTACAGAAATCCAAGACAACCTAGACTCGGATTACGTAATTCGAAACAAGACTAACGAAAATTAACTAAAATTAATCATAATTAAATTTAATAAGGACCGAATTTCTGAAATCCAGGTCCTAGGAATAAAAAAATTAATTTCAATTTTGAAAAAGAAAACTAAGTGTTCGATAATAGAAGTTGACCAGTTTTGGATTAGCGTAATCCAAAGGAGCTACATTTGGATTACCAAAATTCGAATCTCCGTCGTTTTTTTGATAAAATGAAACTCTCGGATGCATTTTTTGTCTGCAAAGACTTTTGGATTTGACAAATCCGAGAGTAGTACAAATTGTAGTTTAGGTTTTTTTATTCCCTAAAAAAACACATTAGGGTGTGTCCCCTACAAAATACAAATTCCAACATTAGGGCTAAAATACATCCAAAAAAAAAAACCAACTACTAAATAGGTACTCTCGAATTTACCAATTCTAACAATTAGTGTGAAAAAATATAAACTAATCACCATTGAATCTGTCTTGCCCATATGTGTTACCAGTATAGTACACCAAGGAAAGAAACCAATATGTCTTGCCCAATTAATCCTCTTGAATCTAAAATAATTGTTTAGATCCATAAGATGTGCTAAATTATGTTGATCAAGAAGTAACCATTAATTACCTTAAAATAACATACCAAACTGAGCAAGCGTTAAACTTACTGAGAGGGGAAAAATTAGGAAAAGAAAAACCCATTATTCTGTATTCATGAGTTGATAATTTCATGAAAAAAGAACATCATATGAAGAAAAGGAGTAAACTATGTGGAAGAAAGAGTCTAAAGAATGTGTTTCTTTTTTATGGTTAATGTGCAAAGAGAATAGATAAATAATAAATTACTACAAATGACTATCTCAATTTAGTTCCTGAACTAAGCTATCAATGTCTCAACTCTTATACGGTTACTTTGATTCGGTGTTTAAATTACATTTACATAGTTTATACTAGAACTTATAGAAATCGATAATAACCACGAGACAAGATAAGATACAAATGTGTACAGATAGTAAACCGAAAATGTGAAGTCATTCTAGTTAGGACATATTTGTAGCTAAAAAACTTTTTGCATAAAGGGTTTTGGTATTTAAAAGATAAACTGAATGTACCAAAATTGGGTAGTACGTATACCAATAAAATAAATAAATAAATGTATTCGAAACATATAAGTGGTAAGTGAAAAGGAAGTTCGTACAAGTATCTGAGACAACTCTACTACAGATGAACAAAACATTTAGAATGAATAATTTTCAATTTTAATAGCATTGGCTCTTTCGTGTCATTTAAAAACTGTTAGGATTCTGTGCGCGACTACATGTATCCAAACAAGATATGCCCTACACCTATCTACATGTGATACCCTCACAACCAAAAGGAAAGATATGTGACTATGAAGGTTACTTAATCTAAATGTATGGAATTATAATGATACATCTTCTCCATAGGTTAAAAAAGGTATAAGAATGACGAATGATGAAATAGTCCTTAGTTATGTATAATATCACCAGATTCAATTAATGATTTGCCATTATTTCTGAATGAGAATTTATTAACTTTTAGCAAGGATCATAAAACATCCTATGCCATGAAACCATATTAGTTTATTATACACACCAAAATACTATATAACCTTTACTATAATATGTTTCTGTTTTAAAGGTGGAATCTCTGTAGAATTGTTCTAATCTTTAGAAATACCTTGGTGGAAGTGAAAGGCTATCACCATGAACTTTCCCAATAGCACTGAATTAGGAATTATTATTGGTAGGTTGACCAAATTTGTTTGTTCCAACTCATAAGCAATATTCCTTGAATCTTTTTGTTTCATTGCTCAATAGAGATAACAAAACTACATAGTAAACCTTTGATAATAGTGTTTGCACCAGATATAGGATTTAAATCTTTACTAATGTGATAACACAAATCATCTCTATATGCACATTTTTTACTAAGTGCCACAAATACATAGACATTATATGTATCCGAAAAGAAAAAATTTATGCAAACTTTGGAAGATAAAGTTACCTCATGGTATAACTCATCTTGAGGAAAAGTTGAAGAAACATTACCCTTAATACTCCCTTAACACCATAGTTATCATACCACCATTAAAATGTCACCTTTATGAAGCCTATAGTGGTAGGAAATGTAGAAACTTATTTCATAGGGACATGATTGAAATGTGAGGCTTTAGACGTTACACAAAGTGTGAGGATGGATGAGATGCACTTTATGTCACGGGCTCACTTTTTCAAAGTAACAGCCGTGCGTCACTAGCACTAAAACCACCAAAGATAAACGTGCTAGCTCAGCCTTGATCCCTTAAACATGCAAAGCTATGCAAAAAAGTCAAAGAACGTAGGCAAAGGAAAGCTTAAGGATGCTTGGAAATGGAAGAACGATGAAGACACAGGAGAGCTTAAGGAATGCTTGAGAACTCTTACTCAAAGCTTGGATGGTTACAAATGAGGGAGGCTTGGGGTATTTATAGGCTAAGTCCCCAAGTCCATGAGAATTCTAGAGATTTTATACAAAGAATATAATAATAGCTATCTAGAGAATTCTAGGACTAAAATATTCTAAGTGTGGAATTCCATAGAACCATAAGTCTCTACAATTCCAGCAAAACTCGGGTAGCTTCCCTACGTTTCCAGCAACATCCGCCTCCTTCTAGAGAATTCCAATTCTGTCTAGGCTTGACCGGAGAATTCCAGCAAGCCCTAGCTCGACCCGTCCCTTGTCCCATCTAAGGAAATGGCTCGGCTAATCCAACAAACCACACAAAAACGTGGGAAAGGCCGGCTGACTCGAGAAACGAGAAACGGCCGTGACATCCTCCCCCACCAAAACGGTGCATCGCCCCGATGCACTCTAAGATTCAAAGGCAATGTTGATGGGAACGGGTGCATGATTCTCCTCAAAGTCCTCGATCAACTTGGTGAATTGCCAATGCTTCTCGACCGGCTCCCAACTCGTCTCGCTCATTCGCAAAGCCTTCCATCTCACCAAGTATTCTTTAGTCGCTGCCCCGTTCTTGCCTCGAACGATCCTCTTAGAAAGGATCTCCTCCGCGGTCCGTTCCTCGTGCTCGCATACGCCAGCGCGTGCCCTTGAGTAAACGTTCCGTTCTTTGTCCTCTGGGTCCTTGCGGTAAGGCTTAAGTAGGCTCACATGAAAGACTGGATGAAGCCTTGAAAAGGCCTCGGGTAGCTCCAACTTATAAGCAACGGAACCTACTTTCTTAAGAATGTTGAAAGGACCCTCGTACCTACGCATGAGCCCCTTGTGAAGGCCACGGCTCCGTCCATGCTCATAGAGTTTCACCAAGACTTGGTCGCCTTCCTCAAACTCGCGACAGCTCCGTTTCTTATCTGCCCATTTCTTCATGCACGCAACCGATTTCTCTAAGTAAAGCTTCGCCTCATCGGCCCATTCTTGCCAATCCTTGGCAAATTTGTATGCGGGAGGGCTATTGCCCTTGTAGCCCCCAAGGATGTCCTTAGGTATAGTCAGTTGGAAATCAAGGACAATCTCAAACGAACTCTTGCCCGTGCTCTCGCTCCGCATCAAGTTATAGGAAAATTTGGCAACGTCTAGCAAACATATCCAATCTTTCTGGTTGGCTGCCACATAGTGCCTAAGTTACACCTCCAAGAGACCGTTGATGCGCTCTGTCTGCTCATCCGTTTGCGGGTGCAAAAAGATGTAGACATCTTGAGCTCCGTCCCAAGCAAATGAAAGAGTTCTTGCCAAAAACGGTCGGTGAACCTTGAGTCTCTGTTGCTTATGATCGATGTAGGCAGCCCCCAACACTTCACCACATGCCTAAGAAAGAGCTTGGCCATTATCTCTGCGGTGCACTCCTTTGGGGCGGGTATAAAGACCGCATACTTAGACAAACGGTCCACCACAGCAAGGATGTTAGTGCATCCCTCGGGTGTTCCAGAATAGGCAAAGGTGATAGCAAGCCATGCGGGTGATCTTGCTCGGTCTTGTCTTGTTGACAAACGAGACAAGTCCTCACATAGGTCTCTACATCTTTCCGCATATGAGGCAAATAGAACCGTTCATGAACCAAAGCAAGTGTATGATGCTTACCTGGGTGACCTGCATAACGGCTATCATGGCAATCCCTTAGGATCTCTCTTCTAAGTCCATCCCATGCGGGCACGTAGAAACGCTTCCCCTTGGCATAAAGTATCCCATCTTGAAACCAAAATTGTGTTGTCTTGCCCTCCTTCACGAGCTCCATGAACCTTTGAGCTTGGCGGTCAAGCTCAAGACCCTTCTTGATACGATCAAGCAACGTCCCCTCGAGTATGCTAATGATTGGAGCAAGACACGCCTTTCGGCTTAGGGCAGCGGCCACGTGGTTAGTCTTTCTCGGGCTGTATTCCAGCTCATACTTAAACTCGGCCAAGAAGTCTAACCAACGTGCTTGCTTAGTAGAAAGCTTGGGTTGGCTTTGATGGTAGCTCACTGCCCGATTGTCCGTCTTGATTTTGAACGGCGTTGCTGCCTTCAAGTAATGCTCCCAAGGCAATGAACTATTGCCAACATCTCCTTCTCGTGCGTCAGCCACCTTTTCTCGGTTTCGTTCAACTTGCGGCTTTCATAGGCAATCGGGTGACCGTCTTGCATGAGAACGCCCCCTATGGTGAAGTCCGAAGCGTCCGTACACACATCGAATGGCTTCTCAAAATCAGGGAGAGCCAAGACCGGCTCTTGAGTGACGGTGTCCTTCAAAGCTTTAAACGTCGTTTGGTGCTTAGGTGTCCAGTACCATGCTTGCCCCTTCTTCAAGAGATCCGTTAACGGAGCGGCTATGGCGGAGTGTCCCTCAATGAACCGCCTATAGTAATTGACAAGCCCCCAAGAATGATCTCAGCTTCGTCGGCTTTTTGGGTGCCTCCCATTCGATGATAGCCTTAATCTTGGCTGGATCCATGCGGATTTTGCCCCCACCGATGATGTGCCCCAAGAACAACACCTCCTCAAGGCCAAAGGAGCATTTCTCCCATTTTACATAGAGCTCGTTCTCCCTAAGAACTTGGAAAACGGCCCTAAGATGCTCCACGTGCTCCTTCATGGTGTTGCTATAGATAACGATGTCGGCCAATTTTACTACAACAAACTTATCAATGAAATCAGCAAGCACACGTTGCATCAAAGTGCAAAACGTGGTTGGGGCGTTAGTCAGACCAAACGGCATAACAAGAAACTCATAAGAGCCATACCTTGCACCATGGCCGTTTTAGGTTCATCATCGGGTGCTATGCGCACTTGAAAATATCCCTTCCGCAAGTCCAACTTGGAAAAGATCATTGCCTGTTGTAACCGATCAAACAAGTCCGCTATAAGAGGGATAGGGTACTTGTTCTTCATGGTCAGCTTGTTCAAAGCCCGATAGTTGATGCACAAACGTAGCGTCCCGTCCTTCTTGCATTGAAACAAAGCTGGTGCACCCCCAAGGACTCTTGGATGGCCTTGCATGACCCGATTCAAGTAGCTCCTTGATTTGCACCTTGAGTTCCTCTAGTTCGCCAGGGGACATACGATAAAGCACCTTCGCGACCGGTTTTACCCCGTCCACCAACTCGATAGCATGATCAATCTCCCTCCTTAGTGGAAGACCCTTGGCAATTCGTCGAGCATACGTCCTTGAACTCAACAAGGACCTGTTCTATGGGAGGCGGGATCCATTCCTCCTTTGCTGGCTCCTCCGAGCATGGTTCCTCCTCAAACACCATGGCGGCAAATGTGTGTTCACCCCGTTTTAGCCCCTTGTTCAGCTGGGAAGGGCTAATTCTCGTTTTCCCGCCTAAACTTCACCACACAAGGCTTCTCGCCTTGAAGGATCACCATCGTGTCTTTACTAGGCACGATGATCGGCTTCACCTGGTCTAAAAGCTCCATGCCAAACACAAGACCGTAATCATCCATAGGTGGAACGGAGAAATTAGCCTTACCTGACCAATTGCCGATTTTAAGAGGCACGTTCCTGGCTTCGCCCAAAAGACCCATCCATTCGCCATTCACACCCTTGAAACGGCCTTTGCTAGGTGTCCATTTGACTCCAAGAGAACGGGCTACCTCTTCCGTGAGATAATTCGTGTCGGGCCTCATGTCTAGCAGCCCCCATCTAGACCCGTTTGCAAACGATGCCTCCATGTAAAGACGGCCTTGACGAGTCTCGGCCTTAGCATGCACGGCGTCTAGCCGTTTCATGCAAGTGACCCGTCTCTCCTCTTCTTGGCACAACCCTTGCGCCAATGTTGCCAACTTTGAACGAGACGAGCACTCACGTGCCATGTGCACTCCCCTGCACAAGAAGCATCCTTGGAACTTTTTCAGCTTGTCCCCCTTTGTCTCCTTGCTCGAAGACGGCTTTGTAGAGTCGGCTGCCGGTTTAGCGGGTGTGGAAGACTTCCCCTTGTCTCCCCCACCTTTGCCTTGGAACGACTTCTTGCTCTTGTCCTTGGAGCTATCGTTCTTTTGGAACTCTACAAGCGACTCGGCCACCTTTAAAGTCCGATCTATGTCTTGGACTTCCCTCCGTTGTAGCTCAAACTTAGCCCAACGGTTGAGACCGAGTGAAGAATGCCTCCTTGGGCGAGAGGTCCGGGATTTCAAGCATCAAGTCTGAAAATTCCTTAACGTATTCCCGAATTTGGCCTTCCCTATGGTGCAAACGACGAAGCTTGGCCCGGGCTTCGTTCTCCGCATCCACGGGTAGGAAATATTTTCTAAATTCTTCCTTAAAACCGTCCCACGTGGTGAAGACCGGGTCTCCGTCCCCCACGGGTTTCATCATACGTTTCCACCAACTCAATGCACTATCTTTAAGATAAAGAGATGCTTGGAAGAGTCTTACCGAGTCGTTTATGATGTTCATAGTCCCAAAGTACCGTTCCATGCTGTAGAGAAAGTTCTCTACATCCCCCAAATGACGGCTGCCCTTGTACTCATCCGGCTTGGGCGCTTCAAGTCTTGGAACCGTCCCCACCGCCCCAGTTGTCCCTTGCACGGCCATGGCATCTAGCCGTGCCTTAAGGCGGACCGATTTTGCCCGAGAAGTCTCCAGCTCCCCCATAAGCCGGTTGACGTCGTCTTGGAGGGCGGCAACACGAGCAAGGCTTTCCTCCTTCGACTTGTTGTAACGTTCCACCATCTCATTGAGCGTCCCTAGCATGTCGTCCTTCATTTGCTGCATGACAATTCACCCGTGAATCACTCCATGCGAGCTTCGTCGACCCCTGCCACCGTGTCGGGGTGCTCATCCCAACGGTCTTGATGGTCGGCCACAGCAAGCTCTAGCTTGGCAAGCCGTTTCTCGAATTCCACCATGGGCTCCCTAACGACCGACTTTTCTTTGCGGCTTCCCTTGCGAGAGGCCCTCTCCACCTTGCGGGAAACGTGATCCCCCTCAAGCTCTGACCCTTGAACAGCCTCCGAAGGGTTAGACATAACTTATGCACGAAAGTAAACCAACAAACGGAAGCGTAGATGATATAGAACCACCAAGTATCGAGCCGAAGCTCTGATACCAACTGTCATGGGCTTACTTTTTCAAAGTAACGGCCGTGCGTCACTAGCACTAAATACCAACGATGAACATGCTAACTCAGCCTTGATCCCTTAAACGTGCAAAGCTATGCAAGAAAGCCAAAGAACGTAGGCAAAGGAAAGCTTAAGGAAGCTTGGAAATGGAAGAACGATGAAGGCACAAGAGAGCTTAAGGAATGCTTGAGAACTCTTATTCAAAGCTTGGATGGTTACAAATGAGGGAGGCTTGGGGTATTTATAGGCTAAGTCCCCAAGTCCATGAGAATTCTAGAGAATTCTATACAAAGAATAAAATAATAGCTATCTAAAGAATTCTAGGACTAAAATATTCTAAGTGTGGAATTTCATAGAATTCCAAAAGTCTCTAGAAAGCTCCAGCCCATCCTAGTCCGTTCTAGCAAAACTCGGGTAGCTTCTCTACGTTTCCAGCAACGTCCGGCTCCTTCTAGAGAATTCCAATTCCGTCTAGGCTTGACCGGAGAATTCCATCAAGCGCTAGCTCGACCCGTCCCTTGTCCCGTCTAAGGAAACGGCCCAACTAATCCAGCAAACCACACAAAAACGTGGGAAAGGCCGGCTGACCCGAGAAATGGGAAACGGCCGAGACATTTAGAAGATGAATGTTAACGAAAAATCAAAATTGCTTAGGATTGTCAAAAGACCTATGTAGATAACCGAAGAAATAGTCTAAGGTTTGAAGTTGGAGATGAGGCTTTCCTCAAGATAACATCTATAGAATGATAATTAAGTTAGGAAAGGAAAAATTCGGACCATGATATGAAGCCCCCCTTTTTGAAATCGCCAAATAGAAATTGGGAAATAGCTTGATCTACCTCACCCTCTCAAGGATATGCAATGTTTCGAAGGAATAATGATGCAATTAACCCCAAGCAAGCATAATGATTGGAATTAGTGGAAAATCATTTCCTTGAAACACGACTTGTTTAGTCCTAATTAGAAGAATTCAAAGTAATCTATACCAAGGAAATATGCCTATATAGAACTAATCTCATGGAGACATGGTGGCATGAAGGAGAATCATGGGAACCAGAAGAATACATGAGCGAAAAAAATATATCCAGGATTATTCATCAATACATGTACGAATTTTGAGGACAAAATTCTCTTAAGAAGGGGAGAATGTAACACCCTAGAAATTTTAAGTCGTATGCTTTGTAGTGTTATAAATCCTATAAAGGTAAATATAGATTCATGATATAGAATGCATAATAATTGTTTAATAATAGTGCTATTAAACTAGAAATGACTATGCTGGTTTAGGTTTAAATAATTTATGGTGTAAAATGTATATGTATGAAATAGTTTTAGGGCTAAATTATTTAGAATCAAGAAAAAAGCAATATAAGTAGTCGATGAAGGAATAGAAACCGTATTGAGCTAAGAACTAAGACATTAAATTTAAATTTGTTGATTAAAAGAGAGAATTGTGAGACAAAGGCGCATAATATATATAGCAACTAAGTAGCTTGCAATTCAATCTTACATAAGGCCATAATGATGAGTAAGAAAAAGAAACAAGGCTTATGGGGAACAACGTTCGAGAAATGAGATTGGGTAAATAGCTTATTCATCCTAAGGTGATCAACGTGGAGAAATAATATGAATTAGGCAGGCACTCTCCTACAACGTAAGGCTACTAGTGAGTAAGCAAACTAGGCAAGATAGGTGGAAGGAGTTCACGTACATTGCGGAAAAAATGAATTAAACAAGCATCTTATTAGGTTCCTTCAGGATGACTAAGCAAAACAAAGCGCAACATGTGGATGGTCTAAAATCCATTACGCAGCAATCCTATAAGCTAGAGAAAGAGGAAAGTATGTGGAAGCAAGCCAACTAGTTCTGAAAACTAGAACCTAGAAATGTAGTGAGGCAAACAGCACCCTAGGTGCTATTGCGGGTGAGTAAGCAAAGCTATAAGTAGTACGTTTCTAGTTTAAAAATGAATACTCAACATGCCTAAAGTCTAGATAAGTGGTGAAGCAGACATGTTCTCCTGGAACTAAAAATAAACATTGTAGGTTCCATTCATTAACGCATCAAAAGTTTTCAGAAAAGAAAGATAGAGATAAAAGAGAGAAAGGGTAACAATATGTGAGATCAAAAGGGGGAAGAAGAAGCTTTGATTAGCTATGTAGAGTAGAGACTTTTATGCACAAGGTAATCAAACAAACACTTTCTTGTGGTCAATATTAATTTTGAATATGAGCTTAATAGTATTTTATATATTTTTAAGTAACTTATGCATCTAGTAGGAGTATTTTGCACTATTAGAATATTTGAACAAAGGATTTTTGGTGTGCAATTTGATTAAAAATATTCAAAACCGTAGGTAGTTGCTGTTGCTGACAGCAGTATGCGGTCTTAGTAAATTTGTCATAACTTTTCATAGGAAACTCCGATTTAAGAACCGATTAATACATTGTAAAATACACTCGTAGATATTTTCCATGATGTAAAATAGGTACACTGTTTCTTTTCAGATTAGTGCTGTTGAATCAATGAAGACAACGCAAAAACTATTATGCATTTTCCGATTTTATAACTTAAGTCTTATTTTGAAACTTAGCCCACAATCCTCGTAACGGGGTGCACAACTAATGTTCTCTTATTCCAATATCAAATAGTAATTACATGTAATTTGGAGATTGTTAAAACCTCATCTACGTTTATTGACAAAAAATAAGGATGACAAAGGCATTTCTTCATCCATATACTATGTATCCGGATAGTATAGGCAACATGGTTAAGTATTGGGAATGGTTTAACTATGATATAGGTCATAAGTAGGAAATAGTAATAGTATACAAGCAATAGTATCCAACTAATAGCTCAGAACTATTTGATACATTGCAGGGGACACATGCGGAGACCGTGGCTCATAAAGGCATCTGTAAGTAATCCTCACTCTTTTGGAAATTATTTTAAAACCTGGGAGTATGGATACATTTAAAAGAAGACACTGCACACGGACACATTTTTAAAAGTATGTTTGAATATTGTTACTAAGCCCTAAAGGTGGTCTTATTCGCCGTATGGTATATTTGTTGAGTGAACTTGTTGACTGCCTTGATTGTTTGATAAATATGGAACTGTGTGTGGCTATGAGCCATATTTGTATTTATATGTGTATGATTAAGGGCCCGGGGTGACTGGTTGAGCAAATGTGTCATGAGCCATCATAGTTGGTCATGTCCGTTGTCGACAGTAGCTGTTTAGGATTCTCATGAGATATCCGGTCGTGGTTTGGAGTGATTGGTGGATTTTCTATATGCAACTGTGGAGGTCGCTCCTCCTAACAACTGGAATTGCAAGGCCTAGTCTCGAGTTGGAACTAACGGAAACAGTCGGGTTAGGAATCTAGTCATTGTTGTCATAAAGGCACTTGGACTTGATCCTGTCCTTGATGATTGGTAATCTTATATATATATATATATATATATATATATATATATATTGTTTGCTTGTAATTGTATCAAACTATTTGATTACTTGTCTCTGTGATACCCTACTTTAGTTGGTAAAGTTTTAACAATTTCTGGGTACCAACCCTACTTGATTTTATAAAAGGATATATATGTAGTATTAGTAGAAATCTCACTGAGCTCGCCGCTCACACTTTTATCATATATAATCATCCTCTCCCAGGATTGCAGAGAATAACAGAAAGCTTGTCAGCTATAGAAGTTTTCTTGAGCAAGATTAGTTGGAGTGTCAAGGTCGCTAGTATTTCTTTGGAGTAAACTATTGAATTAAGTAAATAATATAACTGTGAGAAAACTAGATTGAAGGATTAGGAAATGTGGAGAGTTCGTTAAATTTAATGTAATCAAGTTTAAGAGATTTTATTTTTATAATTTATCTTGACTTTCTAAACTTCCACTAGTAGATAGTAGTGTAGTGTGCCTTGGGTGAGAGCTCGGCGGATATCCCGGTTTTATCGGTTAGTCGAGTTATTCGTTTTTAATAAAAAAAAAAAAAAGGATTAAGGAAGGCAGGTGAAACCAGGGTGTTACAACGCAAATCCCATGTTCTCTGATAAAATGAAACTCTCGGATGATTTCTGGGTCTACAACGACTTTTGGATTCCCCAAATCCGAAACCTCCTGTTCTGTACTAAGTTCGAAATACGTAAATCTGAAAGTCATTGCAGTAAAATTTGGTAAGTTTTGGATTTGTCTAATCCGAAAGCTATACAAAATACCACATTCGGATTTAGCATATTCGAATTTTACACAAAAATGAGAAATAGTTAATTTAGTTTTTTCAAATCACTAAACGTGTAAACAATCATCAATTTCCACCACACTCACAACACCACACTATGCTTTATGATACTAATTTAACAGTTAAATCCGAACATCACATAAGATACGAATGTAACGTTCAATCCAAAAGATTACACAAGATAGTAAATTGAAACCAACACTATATTTCAATATACAACAATAAACTAATCAGTGTTTACTCCCATCGGTCCACCAAAGGCGTTCTATCTACTTGGAGATGCGAGTGAGGGCACGAATTAGGATTGTGAGATCCTCCGCATCTCCAACAAACACCACGATTTCGGTGATTATGGTAATCCATTTGCATCTTGCGTCTCCTTTTTGGTGTCAGCCCGGTCCACCATTCATCACGAGCTTCTCACAATTGGGATGGAGTTTCTAATCAACCATAGACCATACTCGCTCATCAGGCACCGGTGAAAAACCATTTTTCAAATTATTTGAGTCATGCTTGACGCCTCCAAAATTTATGGTATAGAGAAACATGCCGATCAACATTTTTGCAGGCGACGGAAATTGTGTGCGTACACGGCATCTGATACTCTTACCATTTCTTGCACGAACACCTTTTGGCATCGTATTTGACCGTGTACACCGACCCACCCCTCTCACTCGGCCTTGTCGGAGTTACCACCTCCCAACTAGCATCGTCGGCATTGTATGGTTCAACCTTATAGGTGGCGGCTTTGTTGTTCTTCACTTCGTAGACTGTCCATAGCTCAGTGGGGATGGGCGTGTCACATCTCGTCACCAAAAGTAGTTCATCTTGGTAAAATTTAACGGCTTTGTGGAATGTAGAATCGATCATAGCTCTAATGCACATAAACCGGATCTCTTTTAATGCATTGTTGTAACTCTCAGAACTGTTGGTTGTTGTGAAACCCCAACGACAACATCCGGCTTTCAATCGAGTCAGATTATACCCCCGTATGTCCTGAAGATATGCTCATGCCTAATGATTGAATTCGCGGAGCTCTTTTTTCAATTGCTTGAATTTTTCAAAATTAAGCTCCTTCCAATATTTTGACATAATCGCTTCACTCTCAAACTCTTATACTTCGACACTAGATTGTTACGAACGTGTCGAAGGCAATACATGTGGGCTTCATCCTCTAAATAACTTTTGGGATTTGCGACATTGCCCTCAAAAGCCCAACGTTCCAGTCAAAAATCACACTAACTCTAGCACCCACAACATGATACCTCAAGTGCTTCATGAAAAATGTCCAACTTTCAGTGGCCTCGTCATCCACAACGGCAAAATGCAACCGGTAAAATGTGTTTGTTTGTGGTATACACCCCAACAACCAGCAACTTACCCTTGTTTCCCCCATATAGGTGTGTTCCATTAACACAAATCGCCTCCGGACATTCAAGGAATGTCGCAGCCACTGATGCAAATGACCAAAACACGTATTTAAAAGTCCTATTTCCCATATTCCAACCAGCTTGGCCCTCCTTCCATTCCGACTCGGCTACAGTTTTGGGACTAATACTCTTAAGTGTTTCAATATACCTACACATCAAGTTTGTCTGAGTTAATATATGCCAATACAAGTAACAACAAAAATAAATTAATTGACAATTATCAAAATTGAAATTTACCTGGGAAGTTCTTCAAAATTGGAGGACCAATCGCCATAAACCGCCTCTATGGCTTTCCTCCTCCCGTTTCACGGCCTCTTGTAGGAGACATCCACTTTTACCAACTCTTTCACATCTTTTTGCACTGAATTTGCCATGTAATCCATGTTGTCCTCAACCTTTCTCATGATTAGTCTAGCAATGAACGTCGAGCTCGCACAACGGTTGTCATTATCGTTAACCATCCTCATGCAATTGTGTGTCCGGTACCATTTCACTATTTGATGCAAGCCATGCTTCCCAAGTGACACGTGCATCCTCCATTTGCATATAGGTTCGCCATCTTCGGGGGACGGGGGAGAGGGGGGAAATCTAATGTCTTACATCGAACCGCCCACATCGTAGGGTTACTTGCGATAACCCTAAACTCCCTTTTATTGTGGATGTTCTACAACTTCACGGCATGTTTTGCTTCTCCTTGAAAATTGAAACAAACTTTAATGGCCACACCTTTGGGGTCTTGGTGCTTGCCGAGTTCACCAAAAAAAAAGATAAATATTACTAGCTTGGGTTATGAGTTTTGTAGATAATGGAAGCTAGGTCGATCCCAGGAGGACAGCTAATTACCAAATTTGTTGTAAAGAAAAACTGTCAGTCAATAAGGTGTCACTCAGGAGAATTGAAACAGTCACTCAGGGGAATGGAGGTCAGGGGTGTTCTTCTCCTCTTCCTGTTGTTGTAGTTGTTTTATTAGCACAGTAATGGTTGAGTTCTTATTCATTCAGCTCACTTATAACTCTAAGTCAGTTCCCATTTTTCCTAGAGTCATCCTTGCAACCTTAACAACCTATTTTCCAATGATTGATTCCAGCTACAAAGTCATTAAGTTCTTAGGCCTTCAAGAATGCTTATGTTAACTAAGTATATTCCTATCTTAGTTAAAACCATAGATTGTTACCTCTATGTCATAAGTTAAAGTTGAAACAATCCAAACCAAGTTTATCCTTCCAGATCTCCCTTAGTTCTAGCATGCATTCAATTTAGTGATCAAGTAAATGAATGTAGAAAAGCTTTCAACCATAAAACAAGGAACAAAACCAGTGCTTTGACAACTACAACATCAGTTGAGGAGAATAACCCATGGGAACTGTTTAGCTACTCATACAGATTAATGCTACATCTACTACATCGAAAGACATCATAGAAGTATGCATAGTAAACAAAATTTAAGCTAACAGTCAAGAGATGAGGAGAAAGCTTGTGCAGTTTCTGAGTCATTCCTGGGAGTGAAGGGGTTCACTCGTGGAACTGAAGAAGAAACTGGGTTACTATTCTTCAACTTGGCTTCCTTACTGAGTTGTTGCTGCTTCTTCTTCTTTCTTGTCGTCTACCTGGAGTTTTTCTGAATGTCTTTTTTAACTGAGAAGCTAACCAGAGACTGAGAGATGTCCTTTGAGAGTGCAGTTCCCCCTCTTATAGGGCCTTGCAGCCGGTGTCTTCATCATGAGAACCTCCCCATGCTTGGAGTTGTTTAATCCTCCCAATGTCTTGAGCCCTGCAATCCAACTTGGCCGTTCCTTTTCTCTCTTCCAGCAGCAGCCATTTTGCTCTCATTGATCAGCAGTGGTGGCTGGGATTGCGGCTGGGGGACAAGCATGCCTTTAGGAGGAGAAATAGTCATTAATGACAAGATGCTTCTTGTCTAAGGGCCTTCTTCTTCGTCCAGCTCAGCACCCTTGCCTCAGCAGTCCTTAAATTGCTCCTTTGGCTTCCAATTTTCAGCAATTATTCAGTCCGGTCCTTTCCTAACAATAACATGAAAATGAGCTAAGTAAATTGTACCAAATCTTTCTGCAATCCAGAGTCAAACAACCAACCTTCACAGGGAATTAGAATGCATATGCCACAAGTGTTTGTTCATGCCAAACCTACCAATCCATTCTAAGTTAACCGGTTAAACTTTTGGTGGTCATTCTTGTGATCTGGTCTTGCCCGAGTTACTTGACTCGATTTACCTACTGAGACTTCAATCAGGAGTTCCTGCACAACCTTTATGCTTTATTTATTTAGAAAATCTCTTTTTTTTTTTTGTGGAGCAAGCAGGCTGTGAATGGGTACCACAAAGGAAGTCTCAGATTTACGGCATTTCTCATCTAATTGTAGCTCAAAACTAGACACAGCTCACAACAGTGGATTAGTCATGCCAAATTTTAAGATTTATGTTCTAGGCAGTCACTTCCACGAGTGGCATTATTCATGTGTGTGAGTGAGTGTCAGCCATTCTTCTCTCATGCATCAGATTCAGTATCAAAAAGTGGTTTAACAAAATTGTTTTTCAAAACCATTATCATCCTAGACTGTTGACAACTCCTTAGAAGATTTTCATTTTGTTTTGAGAGATATTTTACAGAGTCAATCTAGACATGAACCTAATGGACCTAAATGGCATTGTCCTGACATTGACCGACCTAACCAAAACTAAGTACAACTAACTACTACTGCATTACTCCCCCCAAACTTATCCTAAGCATTGCCCCCAATGCTTAACAACACCAACCCGGCAACAACAATAAACAAAAAACAACACATAAAACATAAAACAGGCAACAAATAAATTGCTGATTAAGGGAAGCAGAACAGCACTTCCCTGAGTGTTCATTGAGGCATTCCGTGAAGTGGGTGGACTGGCGGATCATGCGACATTGGGCAGTTTTCAGGGCATCCAATGCACTTGTGCATTTCCTGCAAGAATTTCTCCGTCCTCGTCTGGCATTGGTAGACGTAATCCAGGATGAACCTGGTCTGCTTATTGAAATCCCTCTGCTTCAATTGTCCAGTTGGAGTGGGAGTGGATGTTGTTTGTCCCGCCCATGAGGCACCTGGGGGTTTCTGGTCCAACTTATGCATCCTCAATGGTTGCTGCAAGTTGCTTTCTGCGTCGGTGTGCAGGAAGGTCACCCCTGCCCTTTTGCATAGCATGGTGACCATAACTGGAAAATACCAGCTCTTCACCTTTGGATCAGTGATGCATCGGGTGAGTTGCTCCCGGATGACTGAGGCTGCATCAAACGGTGTGTCTGTGGTAATGGCATACAGCAGCAGAGCCATCTCGTAGGTGACCTTAGCGGTGTAGGATGTTGGCATCAGTTACGGCGAGATGAAATGGTGCCACAGATTTAAGTCGGGCGTTTGCAACGCGTTTCTTGAAACCCCAAAGGGTTTTCTTGATCATCCATCTCCCACTTGTGCCCTCTTTTGCCAATCTGGACGAGAATGGCCTGTTCAGTGGTTGATTTGGATGCGGGGCAGCCGGGATTTCCGTAATCGTGCTTATTCTTGGTAATTTCCGGATGGCCGGATGGCCTCTGTGCTGCAATTGACGCCGATGCCTCGACGAATACTCCATCTCTGGGGGCAGTGTGGAAGTTGCCGTAAAATTCTTGCACAATCTGGATCCTTGGCTTGACCGGTTGTTTGGAGAAGGTCTCCCAGCCATGGCGCTTGATGTAGGCAAAAGCTGCGCCATCTTCACCGATTCCCCTTTCTGGAATGAACTTTCGCCTTATGTGCTTCAAAAAGAAATCCCAACCCTTCTTCCTTGGAAACAACCTGGGCTCCCATTCATCTGTGATGGCATTAAGGACCTGTTCTTGCAGCGCCCTTGGTGGTTGTGGAGGTGGCGGTGGGGTAGGTTCTCTGGCAGGGGAGGCTGGTAGAGTGGGCGTTCTTTGCCGTTCAGGAGAGGGCGAGGATGAGGAGGATGATATCCTTCTCCTTGTGTTGGAGGCGTTTTTGCGGGCAGCAGTCTTTCTCCTTGCCGGCGGCATCTGTGACAAACCCTAAGAGTTGTGTTGGCAAAATTGGAAGAGGGGTTTTGTGATTGAATCTGGAAATTGCCTTACGTGCCTGGAAACTTAGAGAAATTGTTAGTATGTTCACACAGGGAAGTGGTGGTTGAAGGAGTGATTCTGGGATTAAGAAGAAGATGAAGAAGACGAAGCAATGAAGGAGTTATGAGTTAATGCACAGACTAAAGTTTTGGAAATCGTGGTGATCAAGTGACTCAAAAAGGCGACGTGGTTAAAATTGAAATTTGAAATTTTCCAGAAAAAATTCCCCCCCAAACTTAAATCATAACTGCAACCCAAAAGGTGACTTTTTGCAGAAAGTGTCGTACAGTTGTTCTCACTCAGGCGAGTGGACTTTTCCACTTGCGTGAGTGACGTCAGGGTTAGAAAATTGGTAGGATTCCTTCCCGTAGGTTCACTCAGCTGAGTGACCTTCTTCACTCCTAGGAGTGAGTTTACTTGAGGCCCTTTCTGTTACACCTTTTGAAATCTGTTGGGGTGACAAATTCCTTGTCCAATCTTGCAAAAATTAGAGTAACACATTGTCAGCCATATAAAAGCAAAACGTATGGGTTGCCTCCCATAAAGCGCATTGGTTTTAAGTCTCTTGCCAGACTTCAAAAGAAATTTGATAAAGCTCCTTGGGACCGAACTTGATAGTTCTGTCCTTTACTCCCTTCTGTCCATCCAAGGTATGGCTTAAGCCTCTGACCATTGACCAAAAAGGTGTTGCCACTTTGTGGGTTCATGATCTCCACTGCTCCATGAGTTAGGACCTTGTTAATTTTGTAGGGCCCGGTCCATCTTGACTTCAACTTTCCTGGAAAGAATTTCAGCCTGGAGTTGTACAGCAAGACCTCTTGTCCTTTTTGGAAGTTCTTTTTGACAATGTGTTGATCATGGTAAGCTTTAGTTTTCTCTTTGTAGACTCTGGACGATTCGTATGCCTCTAGTCTGAATTCTTCCAGTTCATTCAACTGAACCAATCTCAACTCCTTGCTTTTGCCGGATCAAGATTCGGTTCCTTGATAGCCCAGTAAGCTTTATGTTCCAACTCTACGGCAAGTGGCATGCTTTCCCATAGACCAGTTTGAATGGAGACATACCAATGGGAGTCTTGTATCTTTGTCCTATATGCCCATAAAACTTCATCCAACCTTGAGGACCAATTCTTCCCGGTAGAATTAACAACCTTTTCCAGGATTCTTTTCACTTCCCTGTTTGACACTTCTGCTAGCCCATTTGATTGTGGATGGTATGGTGTTGATACCTTGTGCCTGATTCCATATTTCTTCACCATGGCTGCAAATGACTTGTTACAGAAGTGTGATCCTTCATCACCGAGTATCGTCCGGGTGTACCAAACACGGCGAAAATATTTTTCTTAGAAACACGAGAACAGTTTTAGCATCATTGTTCTTTGCAGCTCTGACTTCTATCCATCTTGAAACGTAGTCCACCGCCAGTAGGATGTAGGAGTTCCCAAAGGATGACACGAAGGGACCCATGAAGTCTATCCCCCACACATCAAACAGTTCCACTTCAAGCACGTTCTGCTGTGGCATCTCGTTTTTCCAGGAAAAATTTCCTGTCCTTTGGCATCGGTCACAGCTTTTGACAAACTCTCTTGCATCTCTGAACAGGGTTGGCCAGTATAGTCCAGCTTGTAGAACCTTGATTGCCGTCCTTTGACCGTTGAAATGTCCACCATAGGGTGAACTGTGGCATTTGTGTAACACTCCTGTGAATTCAGATTCTGGAATGCACCTTCTGATCAATTGGTCTGTACATCTTTTGAATAAGTAGGGTTCATCCCATAGGTAGAGTTGGGCATCATGCAAGAATCTCTTGCGTTCTTTGAGGGTGAGATCGGGGAATAACACCAGCAACAACAAAGTTAGCAAAATCGCAAACCAAGGCTCATTACTGTCACTCTCATGAGTGTGCTGTCACTCGCCGAGTGACTCATCGAGAATTTTCCGAGATTAGAGTTGTGTCTTCGGAATTTCTTCAAGCCTTGACGGATGGTGCGCTACTTGATTCTCGGCACCCTTTCTGTCTCTTATCTCCAAATCGAATTCTGCAACAACAACACCCATCTAATCAACCTTGGTTTAGACTCTTTTTTGTTGATCAAGTACCTGATGGCTGCATGGTCGGTATAGACTATGACTCTCATCCCTAGCAAATAAGCTCGAATTTATCAAATGCAAATACAATTGCCGCATTTCCTTCTCTGTAGTGGTGTAGTTGACTTGTGTGGAGTTAAGGGTTTTACTAGCATAGTAAACCACATGTAACACCTTGTTCCTTCTTTGTCCAAGTAAAACACCAACTGCAAAATCACTTGCATCACACATTAGTTCAAAAGGTTGTGACCACTCGGGTGTGATGATCACAGTGCGGTGATGAGTTTTTTTCAATTCGGTGAATGCATTTAAACAGATTCATCAAAAATAAAAGCAGTGTCCTTTTCAAGCAAATTGCACAAAGGTTTAGAAATTTTCAAAAATCTTTAATGAACCTCTGTAAAAACCAGCATGGCCTAGGAAACTTCTCACTCCCCATTGTGGTCGGTGGGTGAGCTTCTCAATGACTTCAATCTTTGCCTTATCCACTTCAATTCCATCTGTGAGATCTTATGCCCCAAAACAATTCCTTGATTACCATAAAATGACATTTCTCCCGATTGAGAACCAGGTTGGCTTCTATACATCTTTTCGATATCGGCCCGAGGTTGTCCAAACATGCATCAAATGACTTACCAAAGACCGAGAAGTCGTCCATAAAGACCTCAATTATGTCTTCCACCATATAAGAGAAAATGGCCATCATACATCTTTGAAAAGTAGCCGGTGCATTGCACAGTCCAAATGGCATTCTCTTGAAGGCAAATGTGCCATAAGGGCGGTGAAAGTCATCTTCTCTTGATCATCAGGGTCTATGGCAATCTGGTTGTAACACGAGAAACCATCAAGGAAACAATAATACATGAATCCAGCTAATCTATCCAGCATTTGATCAATAAAAGGAAGGGAAAGTGGTCCTTTCGGTAGCTTTATTAAGCTTTCTATAGTCCATGCACACTCTCCATGAATTGTTCAGCCTTGTTGGGATTAGCTCTGGCGGTCATTCTTTACCACCGTGATTCCTCCCTTCTTGGGCATGCATCTGCCTTGGACTCACCCACTTCTTTGTCGAGAGATTGGGAAGATAATCCCTGCATCCAGCAGACTTGATAATCTCCTTTTTCACCACTTCCTTCATGAGTGGGTTGAGTCTTCTTTGTCCTTCAATGGTTGGCTTGGCGTCATCTTCAAGCGGGATTTTGTGCATGCATATGGAGGGGCTGATGCCATTAATGTCAGCAATTGACCACCCAATGGCTTCCTTGTGCAATCTCAGTACTCTCAGTAATTTGTCCTCTTCAGTACCTATAAGCATAGAAGAAATGATTACAGGTAAGGTGTTTCTTGCTCCAATATAGGCGTACTTCAAATGTGAGGGCAAAGGATTAAGTTCGAGATGAGGTGGTTCTTCAATTGAAGATTTGAGGCATCTCCCTTCCTTGGTCAGGTTTATCAGTTCAAAGGGTTGCTGTGTAGGATGCCACTTGGGGGAGTGGTTCAGGTAGCTCAGGCAAGTGGCCCTGTACTCATCCCCTCCTTCCTGTTCCTCATTATAGTCTGGGCACCAAAGTTCCTTGAGGAGATCGTCTTGCAGTAATTCTTCCATCACCGCTTCTCTCGCTTCTACATTTCTCACCATGTAGCGATCGTGGACTTCAGCGGGATATCTCATATTTTTGAAGATGTTGAAGGTAACCTTCTCCCCATCAAAGTGCAGTGTGATTTCTCCCTTTTTCACCTTAATGATTGCATCGCTTGTTGCCAGAAAAGGTCTCCCCAAGATGATGGGTACATCCCTGTCTTCTTCCATGTCCAGAACCACAAAATCTGCTGGGTAAACAAAGTTACCAACTTTCACAAGAACATCATGTAAGATTCCTTTTGGGTAAGTCAGAGATCTGTCTGCCAACTACAAGGTCATGTTAGTAGGTACCAGAAATTTGTCCAGATCAAGGGATTTAAATACAGACAATGGCATGAGATTTATGCTTGCACCAAGATCTAGTAATGCTTTTGAAAATTCTCTGTTTCCTACAGTGCAAGGAAGAGTGAAACTACCCGGATCCTTCAGCTTAGGTGGTAATTTCCTTAGGATAGCTGCACTACATTCTTCATTTAAAGTGACAAAAGTAGAGTTATGCATTTGTGGCTTATTCGCCACCAAATCCTTCAAGTACTTAAAGTATTTAGGCATTTGTTTAAGTGCATCAACAAGCGGTACATTAATATGTATACTTTCTAAATTCTGAATAAACATGTTGAGTCCTTCATCCATTTTTGCTTTCTTCTGTCTTACTGGATATGGTGGCGTTGGAGCTGGTTGTTGTGGTTCCTTAATTGGTGCTGGAAATTGAATTTCCTCCATTCCAGGTTTTTCAGCGGGTTGCTCCTGTTCAACCATATCATCATTATCGATATTTGCTCGAAGAAGTTTCATTCTTACTGCGGGGTCGCTCGCAGGAGTGACTTCTTCACTTGGTGATTGAGTTGCTTTCCACTTCGGAGAGTGACAGCCTTCGCTTGCTCTTGGTCATTCCCTTGGGGTTCACAATTGTGTCATGGGCGAGGCTCCGGATGGTCTTTCAGCATTTTGTTTTGCAATCTGGGCCAACCGATTTTCCAAACTTTTACAAGACACCGCCAAACTCTTGATTGCATTTTGTACGAAATCCATTCATCTTCCCTTGGTATGTATTGTTGGTTAGAACGTTCTGATTCGATAGTTGGGAAGGCGACCATCTTGTCTGTGGAATCCCGGGGTTGAGCGGGCCTTTGATAATTTCCTTGTTGTGGAGCATTGTTCCGGTTGGTCATTGCTAATTTCTCCAATTGTTAAAGTTGTTGAATCCCCTGCATTGCCCCGTCGACAAACTGGATGACTTCCATTTTAGAAGGGCGATCATCCAGAGTGTGGGATCCATCGGATAATACACATACTTCTGCCTTGGATTTGGACAGCTCACTTCTGAGCTTAGTCATTTCGTTCATCATAACAGCCATTTAGGTTTGCAGATGTGTACTAGGATCAAGTTCCATCATCCCTGGCTATTTGAAATTGCCCTTGGATCAGATTGCCATCTTGAATGGTTGGTGGTCATATTGTCGAGCAACTGCCTTGCTGCATCAACTGGTTTCATCATAAATACACCACCAGCTGCAGAATCAAGGGAGTCTCTTGTAGTTGGTAGCAGACCATTGTAGAAGATGCTCAGTTGAAGATGCTCTTCCAAACCATGCTGAGGGCATTTTCTGACCATTTCTTTCAATCTTTCCCATGCTTCATAAAGCGTTTACATTCCATCTTTGCTTGAAGTTCATTATTGTTGTTCTGAGTTGTGCAGCTTTTGCGGGTGGAAAGAATTTTGTTAGGAAACACTGCCTCAACTCTTCCCAAGTGGAAATGGAGTTGTTAGGTAATGTGTTGAACCATGCTTGGGCTTGATCCTGGAATGTAAAAGGGACTAGTCTCAGTCTAATGTCATCATTAGATAAGCCTTGAATTTTAAAAGTACTGCATAAACGCAGAAAACTTCGGATGTGATCATTAGGATCTTCATGAGGTAATCCATGGAATGGGCAGGCTGATTGGGTCCATTGGATCATCTGTGGCTTGAGCTCAAAATTGGTTGCTTCTACATCAGGGAACACTAGAGGAGATTGGACTTCTTCTTGCTGTGGAATGAAGAAATCTCTAAGCAGTCTTTCTGGTCGATTTTGTTGATCCCCACCAGGGTTCCTATTGTTCTCCGGATTGCCACCTTGGTTAGCCATTTCAGATGAACCTTCTTGGTTGTCCTGTTGCACCCGATTCTGCCTTCTTCTTGCCGCTCTGGTTCTACGGATGGTAGCTTCAGTTTCTGGGTCAAAAACGGGTTCACTTCGTTGGTGCCTTCTAGTCATACACCAAAGAAAAGAAACCGGAAGCTTAGTGAGGTAACCAGAGAAGAATTTTATATATATACACACAAACAAAAACAACAAATTTTTGGAGGTTTTACGCCGTCCCCAGCAACGGCGCCACTTTCTGGTGCTTGCCGAGTTCACCAAAAAAAAAGATAAATATTACTAGCTTGGGTTATGAGTTTTGTAGATAATGGAAGCTAGGTCGATCCTACGAGGATAACTAATTACCAAATTTGTTGTAAAGAAAAACTGTCAGTCAACAAGGTGTCACTCAGGAGAATGGAAACAGTCACTCAGGGGAATGGAGGTCAGGGGTGTTCTTCTCCTCTTCCTGCTGTTGTAGTTGTTTTATTAGCACAGTAATGGTTGAGTTTTTGTTCATTCAGCTCACTTATAACTCTAAGTCAGTTCCCATTTTTCCTAGAGTCATCCTTGCAACTTTAACAACCTATTTTCCAATGATTGATTCCAGCTACAAAGTCATTAAGTTCTTAGGCCTTCAAGAATGCTTATGTTAACTAAGTATATTCCTATCTTAGTTAAAACCATAGACTGTTACCTCTATGTCATAAGTTAAAGTTGAAACAATCCAAACCAAGTTTATCCTTCCAGATTTCCCTTAGTTCTAGCATGTATTCAATTTAGTGATCAAGTAAATGAATGTAGAAAAGCTTTCAACCATAAAACAAGGAACAAAACCAGTGCTTTGACAACTACAACATCAGTTGAGGAGAATAACCCCTAGGAACTGTTTAGCTACTCATACAGATTAATGCTACATCTACTACATCGAAAGACATCATAGAAGTATGCATAGTAAACAAACTTTAAGCTAACAGTCAAGAGATGAGGAGAAAGCATGCGGTTTCGAGTCACTCCTGGGAGTGAAGGGGTTCACTCGTGGGCGAAGAAGAAAGCTGGGTTACTATTCTTCAACTTGGCTTCCTCACCGAGTTGTTGCTGCTTCTTCTTCTTTCTTGTCGTCTACGGAGTTTTTCGAATGTCTTTTTAGCGAGAAGCTAACCGAGAGGCGAGAGATGTCCTTTGAGAGTGCGGTTCCCCTCTTATAGGGCCTTGCAGCGGTGTCTTCATCATGAGAACCTCTCCATGCTTGGAGTTGTTTAATCCTCCCAATGTCTTGAGCTCGCAATCCAACTTGGCCGTTCCTTTTCTCTCTTCCAGCGTGCCGTTTTGCTCTCATTGATCAGCAGCGGTGGCTGGGATTGCGGCTGGGGGACAAGCATGCCTTTAGGAGGAGACATAGTCATTAATGACAAGATGCTTCTTGTCTAAGGGCCTTCTTCTTCGTCCAGCTCAGCACCCTTGCCTCAACAGTCCTTAAATTGCTCTTTTGGCTTCTAATTTTCAGCAATTATTCAGTCCGGTCCTTTCCTAACAATAACATGAAAATGAGCTAAGTAAATTGCACCAATGTTAGGAAATACCCCCAATTGTTCATCAAATACAAAGTTAAGTGTGATACTTTTATGTAACAATTTAACCATTATCAGGTCTCGACCCATATTGTTATATCAAGATCATCCTTGTCAACACAAAAGGAATGCCATTCATCCGTTTTTTTTATACACATGACACCGGGGAAATGGATTTAGTTCCCTTTCTTCATTCACCAATTCTTCATCATCACTTTCCTCATCATCACTATCCAAAAACGGATCGCGTGCTTCCGAGCTTTCGCTTAGAGCTACATAGACGGAGTCATCTTCATCCATGTGATCATCTTGTGCAAAGAAACTTGCACCATCTTCTTCATAAACCCGCGAAATACTTGTTCGTTCTTGCCTTGGACCACCACCTTGCATGCTGTTCACAAAGCTACTCGTCCCATCTTCTTCATAAATTTGGGAACAACAACCCCGTTCCCGAGTTGGAACGCCACAATGATTGTTCACATCTTCTTGGTTAGTGATATCCTCCGTGTCTATGTACAAATCCACCCTTGTCATCGGCTCGAGGTGGTAGATGATCCCAACATGTGAATCATTCTTTATCTTCATGGCGCGCCTAACACCGTCAGTCTCAAAAATTAATAAAATGTGGAGTTTCCTAGCTATTTCAAGATCCCAACCGAGCGTCAAACAAATCATACCAAGTAAATCGTCATATGACAACCTACTATCAATAAAAAGAGTGTCGTCCGACTTGTTCTCAAATGTGTTCACTACACCATTCTCTATCACATACTTACTTGTATGAAACAATTTAGTATGTTTGGCCCATGAACTGATATTTTAACTGTTTATTGAGGGGGGGGGACAATTGTCAACTATAATACTCGATATCATTGCATAATCTTACATTACACCCCTAAACTAGTATTCCACACGTCATGAAATAACATGATCAACATTAAATAATCACATAGAACTACAAAAGTCAACAACTACATCTATACAAAATCAAAATCATAAACATTAAACCCTGTCAATCTTTCATCCAAAGAAAATCCACCAAATTTCATTAAGTTAACCTCAATCAACTGTGAAAATAACAACAATTCTCACCTATAAACGCAACAACAATATCTACAATATACACATTACATTTATAGTTCAACATAATCATAACCATCAACCCTAAAACACTATCAATCTTCAATCTTCCAAACCATATAAACTACACAATTAAACAACTACATAGCATCGATTTAATGACTAATTGATAACATTAAAATATATACCCTTTTAGCAGGAATTTCTTACTCATTTCTACTTATAATTTAGTGTCAATTAGTTAGGATTAGTTTACTTTTGGGGTGATTTTGCAGTTCAGGAATCTCAGAGGGCCAATGTAGAAAATCAGCATAAATGAGGGTCGAAATTGCACAAAAAAGCATCTAAATGGACTGGAATGGAAGCTGTCGGAAAATAAGCTGTTGGAAGATCGATCAGAGCTGAAGCAAGTGGAGAAATCGTTGTTGTGGAAGGAAGATTGATAGCAGATGGACTCAAGTGGAAGAATCTGCAGCAAACACCTCAATAGAGGAAGAAGAACTGGCAGCTACTATGCTGCCAAGTTGATGTTACAGATGCTGTTGCTGCTATCAATCACGAAGAGCCAAGGCTGAATTCTTAATGTCTAAGGAAGGAATTGCTTCGCCATCATTGCAAGTTATAGCTGCTGCAAGTTGAAGAAGAGATAGAGGGAGAATATGTGGAAAACAGCAGCTACAAACCTGCTACTTACCTGCTGTGACTGTTGTTGCTGAATTGATGGGTTGGCTGCTGTAGTCAGGTGAGAAATGGTGTTGCAAGTCGTCATAGGAGACAAAGAAGGAAAAGGCAGACAGATTTGGGCTGAATTAGGGGCTAAAACACAAAGATGAAAAGAAGCATGCTGCTGCTTGTTACTACTGCTAGTTGAGCTGCTGCAGATAAAAGAATAATAGAGATTTGTGGCTGGCAATTGGAGAAACTGCGCCGGAGAAGAAGACTAAGAGAAGAAAGCAATGATAAGAGGAAGGTGGTTGATTTGCAGCTGAAGAGAAAGAGCAGCCAAAGAGAAGACTGCAACTTGCCTTGCCAACTAGGCAAGTTGCTGAATAAATAAATTTCTACTGCTAAAAGTTGCTGCCTCACCTTTTTGCTGCAGAGAAGAAGGCCAGAATTCAACCAATCCAAACTTCTCCAAATCTCTATAAATAGTTAGCTAATAGCAATTTGAAAAAAATAGATTGGGTAGTTAGATTTATTCCAAAAGACAATAGTTAGGTAGTGAGCTAGAAGGTTAGAAACAGGTAGTAGTAGGAACAAGGAGGCATACTGTCACTTTTTTAAGTGGCGAACGCCACTCGCCATAGTGAGCAAACAGAAACTGTCCCTGCTACCATCTTCCCTTTCTTTCCCCTAACCTTTTATCTAGATTCATGTCTTATCTTTGTACTCTGTTGCTCTCATGTTTAACTCAATAAACATGAGCAGCTAACTCAGTTGAGGGTTCAATCCCTACTATCTTTATGTGAAAGTTTTGATTCAGTTTCCTTGATGAGGTGTTGTGCCTAGATAAGTGATTTAATTAACCTTTTAATTAATTTGGCTACTGAACTAAATGTGCTTGCATGGTTATGAAGATCTAGAACTGCTTAATCTAGTATATGACAATGGAGAAAATCTACCATGTGGTTCCAAACATCAACAGAAGTTAGGTGGATGGCATAGGCGATCAAAGAGGGCTTAAGAACTCAATGACTCAGATTAATGAATTACTCTGACTGGAAGATAGGTGATTTATATAATCTAGGACTCCTTATTCTGTCTGGAAGGAATTATAAAGAATATACGTGCCTGATCGAACAACTAATCATACACTACATGAATATTTGAATCAAAACTGGATCATAAAGATAGAAAGATGATTGACCCTTCTGTCTCTTCATTCTGTCAAGTGACTACTCTCACTCTCCCAAGTGACAATCTGTTCAATTCATTTTCTTTCTTTTCTGCACTTTAATCAGATCTTGAGCGGTTGACTGCCGTCTTTGTGGAACGATCCTGCTTACCACTAGCTATTAGTGTGATAAAGTACATTTAACAATAAATTAACATTTTTATAATAAATTACATCTACTATAAACAAACACATTTGAAACCTTTTATTATTTCATACTTCACATGTTCCAAATGATTGTCCATTTTAATTTTTAACTTTTAGCACATTTTTTTAACTAAAAATGAAAATCCAAACATGACTATCATTTCGAGATGGAGTAGATATTATTTGAGTTTATTAAGTAGTATTATATTAAACGCTTTGTATATGTTTATCATATCAAATATGATGGGAGTCAACTTATACATGTTTTAGGGGGTGCTTGGTATGAGGGTATCATATCTAAAGTGTGGGTTTTCATTCCAAAGTTTTCCATTCATCATGCTTGGTTTGAGGGTTTGAAACCATCAAATGAGATTCGAATCCCAATTTTGCATTCCACCCCAATTTGAGAGGTATGATAGATAGGTAACAAATTTTCTTTTCTACCCTTTTTTATTATACAATGTAAAACCCACCATCATTTTTGTTCATATCTCATCACCACCATTGTTGCTCTCCCCACTCTTCTCTTCCTCGTGCAGCCGCCACCTCCACCTCTGCTGCCACAATTTTGCCTACCATTAAAGCATTAGTTAGATTAGTTCAGATCTGTTTAGTCCATTAAAATTGAATTTGCTTTTTGTTTTTGAGAGTTGAGTTTTGAATGTTGGATACTTGATCACTCTTTGATTTTTGTGAAAAGATGATAAAAAACCAAAAATCAAATGAGTAGATTTAGCAACTGATGACCAAATTATGGCTCGATTTTGGAATTTTTGTTGGACTGTTGGACCTCTTGTGGTTGAAGTCTATGGAGGTTCAAATGATGCGGAATTTGGCTCGATTTTGGATTTCTTTTTGACCTCTTATGGGTTGAAGTCTATGGAGGTTCAGATGCGGCGGAGGTGAGGTGTGTGGAAGCAAAGACGGTGGAAACTGTAGGTTGTTGTCAAATTGTCAATCCTTGGAGATAAGGATAAGATTCCGTTCGTATCCAATCGATGAATCGGTGATTTTTTATGTGGTTAGCTATTTACTTGAAGAAATAAAATTGATCGACAGTCGTTGGTGGTAGATGGTGGAAAAACGATATGTATGCTTCATTGGTTGTTGCGGCGGCGGTTTGTTCATCAATTTTAATTAGATTTCATATGAGTTTGAAGTTGTTTATCGATGTTGCCTTGAAATTGAATGACAAATTAGAATAATAAATTGAATTTTGGAGCATAGATTCTTTGAATTTTGGATCAATTTTGGATTTAAGTTTGGTTGTTTCTCCAGTTATTGCCTTGACATGGTGGTGGGGGAAACACGGGTAACAACGGCGCGGCAATAAGGAGTAGAGCAAGCAAAAAAGTTTAGGGATAGAAGACAGGGTTAAAATTGGAATTTTTCGTTAATTCTAATTACTGTACACATGTTAACCAAGCACCAAAAATGAAGTTTTGATACCCTCTATTCTATGAATCTCACTTCAAGTTATGAAACCTATTGAAATCTAACATACCCTGGTTTGAACCATGCACCTCCTTAACATACTTTATTTGCATCTTTCTACTTATGTTTTAAGTTAATTCAGTAGGAATTATATATTTCTAATATAAATTTTGCGGCTTTTGGTGATCAAGGAACTCAATTGCAAAATCTGGAAAAAGGTGCGCAAAAGGGTGCAAAATGGCGAAGTCCGGGGGAAAATTGAAAATAGACAATTGGACTAATGGTGCAAATCTGATGGTGAAGGCAATCCGGCAGTTGCATCTGCTGCCGGAAGAAGAAATTCAAGCAAACTTTGGGGACTAAGGAAGAAGGAAGGGAGAAGATGTGATGTTACTGATTTTAAGGAAATATTTTTGTTTATGTTTGCAATTATCATGTTTTTGTTACATTAAAACATTTATAATGTTATGGATAGGACTGAAACAGACTTTTTTTTATATAAAAAATGTTAAAATTTTCTTACTTATAGGATTTAAAAAACTCATTAAATTAATAAAATATTATCAATAAATTAACAACTCTATAAATTAATAAATTTTTGGGGGCCTAGGTGTATTAATTTATGGAGGTTTTACTGTAATATATTTCATTCCCTTTATAATAATTTTCATCTTTCTAATGCCGTTAATCAAAATTTTCCCTAATATTATATATAGAGATAGAGATAGGAGAATTTTTTTTTAATTTATAATTACTCATTTCTAAAGCTCACAATTAAGCATTTTTAAAGCTCTTTATTTATTATTTATTTATTCGGGGTCGGAGTTTCACATTTAAATGTTGAGGGTGTGCAGACTACAGACTAAAAACATAAAGGGCTAATAAGACATTTCGGAATTCTCAGAGCTTTCTAATCAACCCTCACAGGTGGGAGAGTATAAATAGAGAAGAGCTAGGGCTTCACATTGCTCTTCATTTTCAGAAACGTCCGTCGGCGGCAAAGCTGCAGCGCAAAGGGGAAGCACAGCTTAGCTCAGAGAGAGCAATCTAGTCTATCGACAATGGTGAGAACTCTTCATCTTCTGGGTTCCTCATGTCCGCTGAATCTGGCCCACTTAGTTTTCCGTAGATGTTTTTTCAAGCTTTGTGGTCGAAAAGGGTTTAGCGTTAGAGCTTGTATTTTCTGGGTTTCCCTTGATGAATCTAGGGCTCTAGTGTGTCTATATGTCTTTGGGGATGATGGGCTTTCTTTGATACACCATACCCGTTCTTGAAATCTATAGTTTTATTCGTATTGATGAGTTATACTTATCTTTTCCGGTTTGGAAGTTCTGAATTTGTTGATAATTGAACAATTACTTGAAGACTCGGTCTGGAAACCTCTAATTGTCTCGTTGTTCATCTACCAAGTTGGTAAAATTAATTGTTTGGAGACTAATAGGCTGTCTAGGAAAAAGATATTGCAATGTTGTTTTTTGGCTTCCCTTTTTTCTCTTGAAATTCATGTCATGATTTTATTAACTGGGAATCGTATTTTCTGCTGTTCTTGTGGCTTGATGGATTTTGTGGGGATTAGATATCGCAGGTTGCTTGTGACTATTTGTCTATAGTACGTAGTCACTTGTTTGTGGTTTTTATTATATGAAAGCTTTTTGTCACTAGACATTTGTTATTTGTTGTGTCATTTTTGGTTCTGCAAGTAAATCAATAGGGTTGCTGCATCATCCGGGGTTTTCCTTAGATGCTTGCCTGTTTACCTTGTGCTGGATTGTAGATGTTTCTGTATTTGCCATAGTTGCAGGATGGAGTGACTTATTTAATGTTCTTTGCCACTATAATAATCACTTATTAACGATAGCTACTTGTATTCTGTGTTGTTGGGGTTGCAGGCTCGTGGCTTGAAGAAACACTTGAAGAGGCTCAATGCACCCAAGCATTGGATGCTTGACAAGCTTGGTGGCGCTTTTGTAAGTTTCTCTTTTAACCTGCATTTTCTTGTTTTCTGGTATTTATGGGAACTGTATACGTGGATATTTTCTGTTTTATAATATTGGAAAAAATGATCCTATGCATATATGATGCATGCAGGCACCTAAGCCATCATCTGGACCTCACAAATCCAGAGAAAGCTTTCCCCTGCTTCTTATTCTCAGGAACAGGCTGAAGTATGCCCTCACATACCGTGAGGTCATTGCTATATTAATGCAACGTCATGTTCTTGTTGATGGGAAAGTTAGGACTGACAAAACCTATCCGTCTGGCTTTATGGGTGAGCATTTTTTGCTTTTTACATAGTTTGTGTTCTGTTCTACCTGTTTAGTGGATCACTGTCTGCAGCAGGAACCAAAAACTTGAGGTTCAGATATACTTTATCTATAAATTTTTTTTTGATACTACAATGTTGTCATTTCTGATGTGCTCTTTCTGTTTGTTAGATGTTATATCCATCCCCAAGACTGGCGAAAACTTCCGCCTGTTGTATGATACAAAAGGCCGTTTCCGTCTTCACTCTCTTCGGGATGAGGAAGCAAAGGTCCGGGTTTTCCCATTCTTTGCAAAGTTTGCTTTGGATTGGCTAAAAGAATTGGTTTTCAGTTTATTTGCTTGCTCATATTTAAATGGTCTTTATATCAGTACCTGGTTTCTCTTGTATATTTCCTGGTTTCTTTTGTTTATTTTCAGTAGCTTGTTTGTTATTATATTTGTGCATACAAGGGATTTCTGTACTCATTTTATGCTCCATCTTATTATTTTCTCTTTTTGCTGCAGTTCAAGTTGTGCAAGGTCAGGTCTGTCCAGTTTGGACAGAAAGGCATCCCTTACCTGAATACTTATGATGGCCGTACTATTCGTTACCCAGATCCCCTCATCAAAGCTAATGACACCATCAAACTTGATTTGGAGACCAATAAAATCACCGACTTCATCAAGTTCGATGTTGGCAATGTTGTCATGGTTACTGGAGGAAGAAACAGAGGCCGGGTTGGTGTGATCAAGAACAGAGAGAAGCATAAGGGCAGCTTTGAGACCATCCATGTCCAAGATGCCACCGGTCATGAATTTGCTACTCGTCTGGGCAATGTGTTCACCATCGGCAAGGGTAGTAAGCCTTGGGTGTCCCTTCCCAAGGGTAAGGGTATCAAGCTGTCTGTCATTGAGGAGCAGAAGAAGAGGCTGGCTGCTCAATCAGCCACTACTGCTTAAGAGTTCTCCGACTTTTTTTGTGCCTGAAAGTCATTATGTAGAACTGGTGTTAGACTAATTCAAATAGGTGTTGCGGATACTAGCTTATCTTTTTGGTTTAAATTTTGGATTTTTATATGTTTGCATTTCAGATGCATATTTTATAGTTGTTTCACCCCTATAAGTGTTGTTTTTGCACCCGTTTTGACAGCTTTGTTTGATTTGTTGCATACTTTCATTTGTGCGTTCTTGCCGCTGTTGATTGGTTCCCATAACCGGTTGCATCTGTTTCAAGGGAACTACATCAGAGAACACCAAGCTCTTGTTTATATACATTAGAGAACACCAAGCCAACTACCAGATTGATGGTAATTTTCCAGTCAAATCCCCTTAAGTCTCCCATGGATTGGAGATACCTGGAATTGTTTGCAATTATTAGTGCCATTTACAATATTTATTGCAGTAGGAGATATACTAAGACTACTAAAGAGCCCGTATGTAGTCTTTTGGTTGATAGTGTATGGCTGTATTAAGCTTTAACCTTCCATCTTGTACTTCTTCCCAGCCTCTTGATTGTCCTGAATTTCTTTTGGTATGATTTTCCAATTGAAGATAAAATCTTAAAATTGTTTCATAATTAGGAGAACACAATAATAAATGTAAAAAAATTTTAAGGTTTTATTTTTAGAATATTGACTGAAATTTAAGACAAATTAAGATGCCTTCTAATAAGAATCCATGTTGAAATAAAGTGATTTTTTTAAAAAAATAGAAATTACTTGCAATAGTGACCTCTTCAAAGTGCTCGCTTTTGTACCGTCCTATTCAGGCCAATGGAATCTTGATGTTGCGAACACAAGTGAAATGAGCATGTGGGAGGGAGTACTAAAAATTTGTAGATAGTGCGGAGCCGATGTAAACCAGTCTAAGCTTCTGTTTTTGTGTGCGTTAGATTACGTTTAACCAGAAAATAAATTATTTACCATTTTTTACAAAAAGGTATCATTTTTTTGCCATAGTAGCAGTTCCCCGCACAACGTGCGAATCATGTTTGTTTTTATTTTGATTATATATTTTTAAAATAATATAAGTAGACAATCTTATTATATTTATTTGGAGGAATTCATTTAACGTTATGTCTTTATCATATTTTGTCATAAACATAAATTGTTGATTTATAATGTAATTATTTAGTGATACTGTATATAAATGTCACACTTTACCGAACTCCCGCCAAAAAAAACAAGGATAAAATATGTTTGCAAAGATGGAGGTAAATTACAATGGACGATGATGAATTCAGCATGATCAAATTAGAGAACCACAGCCGGCAGTCCGGTGGTGCCGGTGCTGGCGATAAGGAGAAAGGGAAACTTGCAGGACCATTAAGTCAATACTGGATCCACCGTGATTCACATAGATTCCGTACCCAATTATATGTAAGTGTAAATTATATTCAACCCCGAGTGCTTTTTTTTTTTTTTTACAAGACTAAATGGGATAAAGAAAAAACCAACCTCCACACACAAGTATGATCAGCTATTTGGATGTTTTCCCCATCTTTTGTGTATTTCAAAGTATCTACTAACATTTCCTTTCAAATCGAAACAATACCGTTAAAATTTTCCTCCGCATACATAACTTGTGAAATTGATCAACAAATGTATGCTCTTTAGCACATCAATTACACAGCTTAAAAAATAAAAGTAAAAAAAGAAGCTTCAACCACTATTAAACATCTTCAAGTACAAGTCTATAAGAACACTAATTTCCCAGCTGCACAACACTACACTTTACAACATAACTATCCTCAACCAAAGCCACAAATTAATTTAATTCTTCGAGTGTACAAGAAACTAATCCCCTGTGTAGCACCTAAACTGAAAACCTACAATATGTATTGATAAACTGAAAAAAAGCTGAGACTACCTGTACTAGAGGAAAAGATACGATCAACCGACAGTGGAACTAAACTTGACTGAATCGACCCATTTTTGCACCAAAAGATCACGATTTTGTGCGCCTTCATAGGACGTCGATAGTGAAGCGGGATGCACTACAGAAAGGGTTTGCTACAACATCCAAAAACCCTAGATTGGAGAGCCTCCCTCTTACAGGAAAATTGGAGGGGTAAGACAGCAACAAATGATTCTGGATGTTGTGATTCAATCAATGGATGCACACTAAAGGAACAATCATTGGAACAGTTCCGGAAATGACCACATAATGAATCTAGCAAATATGTCAGACTCA
Source organism: Oldenlandia corymbosa var. corymbosa (assembly GCA_949775105.1). Taxonomy (NCBI): domain Eukaryota; kingdom Viridiplantae; phylum Streptophyta; class Magnoliopsida; order Gentianales; family Rubiaceae; genus Oldenlandia; species Oldenlandia corymbosa. Next base: position 9,498,356 of record OX459124.1, read on the forward strand.
AGGAATTCTATGTGAGCTGCCCGACCAATTATTGTGTTTAGGTTTCTCCCTTGCAAGGAAGAGTCAAAATTCACATCACAACGCATAAATACCCTAGGCTCAGAGGAGGGTGCTCGTATCTGGTCCAAACAATCATTAAGCATCTCCAGGAAAGCTTTGCCCTTCTTTGAGTTGTCTCCAGAAGATGCTTGGCACATTTCAATTCGAGCGGAATGATATGGTACATAACCGTCCTGAGAAGTAAAGATTCAGCTAGCAAATTATTTTCAAAGAAGAATGCTTCCTATGATCAATAACCAAACCAGATATGTTCTGGTTGATGGCCAACAAACAAACCCAAGAAGTTTAGTGAGTTCAGCGAGTCACATATACTGAATGACGTTATGATATTAACATATACCATCATGGATGATTTTAAAATACATGACACCTTAAAAAGCAATGATTTTTAAATGGACATCAGATGAAAATGGTGTAAAACCAAGAAAAGTTAAAACGACAAAAGCCCAGTAGTGCCTTCTAATTCAATAAAAGCACAAAGAAGTACAAATTATACAGATAGGTAGTGCCTTCTAATTCATTCTGTGGCTACATAGTATTGGCATGGTCCTCAAAATTATGATTTTGAGAAAGACTCAATATGCTGAAGATCGCTTTTAAGAACTAGAAAGTACCCTTCTCTCAAATAGACAAAATGAATGAATTTTCTTCAATGCATATCAGATTGATCATATAAAGATGTGTCTAAGCTCATCTGACTACACATTCAATCAGAAGTTGTAGGACAATTGTGTGTGACTCCACATCCAGAGCATAACATAGTGAAAGTACAACATATTAGTGGTGAGAGTTGATATGAATTCTTTGCGTACCATTATAGATTTCTAATATATGATTAAAAGTTTCATACTACGGGCACTCAGATTTCTGTAAACTACTAAATCCGGAAACCTATCAGTTTTCTGAAACCAAAGCTGGAATAGAATTATGAACCTCAGATGAATTCCCAATGAGATCTTAGAACTGGAGTAGATTACATACAAGGATGAAGACAAACCTGTGGTGAAGATAACAAGACGATGTTTCTGAAATTTTCCAATGTCTTTTGCTGAGATAAAAGTTACACAAGGAACAGAGAAAGCACATCAGACAAGCCTCAAATAACAAACAGTTATGGTGTTTGATAACAATAAAGAAACAAAGCTCAGAGAAAATCTAGTCCAGTTTGAAACAGACAATTTCAGCATGCTGCTATGTACCTTGCAAAGTTTATAAAGAAAAGTATTTTGGATATCTGGATCATCAGTGAAAGTAAGCTGATGAATACACTGTGTCCCCTTAAGTTTCTTCAGGAGCCAGAGTCCAGAATTGAACAATGAGTTTGAACTATATAAATAACCTAGATGTGGACCAGAAACTGAGACGTAGGTATACAGGAATCTGAGGTATGGTTCCATAATGCTCTCTGCAAAATGTATAGAACACTAAGTCAGCAACCTTCCAAGTTTTTTGTTATTCATTCTTTAGTAGAGTCTGCCTACCTGCCAATGCGGTTCGTAAAATGATGTTCCCAATTGAGTGTCCAACAAAGCTTAGTTTAATACTTCGTAAGCCTCCGGATCTAGAAACTTTATCCATTTTCTTCTTGACAAATGCAACTACTTCTTGTGCTAGTCTTTGTCCCATTTCCCTGAAATCTCCAGATGTCTTTTCTTCGTTGGCTTCTGACATTAGAAATTCTACCTTGGGATCAATCAAAAGCCACTGGTTTCGAACAAGTCGCAGGTCCAAATGATGCCCCTGCACATTGTCCAGGTAATAGAACATGAGCTCAACAGTAAGGGGAAAGCTACAAGATGAACTATGTTGCACACAATATCCCACTCTTAGTTTCCGCCATCCACCAACTATTTCACAAGCATGATGGGGTGAAGTTAGTGAAAAGATAAGTGAGCTGTGTTGAATACCAAGAACAAAGAACATCTTCGGGTCACAACAGTAAGTAAAGTTAAGAATCACAGCCACTATGAAATTCACAAACAAGTTGCCAACATAGACAAGACTTTTGCAGCATAAAGTTAGAATCCACTTAAGAACGACTTAATTGTGGAAGAAATCATTCGCACCAACTGTAGTGCAAAGAAGGCCTGCAGCATAGATATTGAATTTTCTAAAGCTACATCTTGAGAGAACGGTAAAAGAATATTTGGCTGATACAACCCGTCTTAATCAAATCTAAACCTTAACCAAGCCAATCCCTTTGATACTTTCTGAGACACTTTCAGCAGAAGCAGATACTTTCAAAACATTAACTGCAGCAAAGTCACCTAGGGAACTCTTTAGCATCTACAAATAATAAGCCATCCTATGACTTGTCTTTAAACCACATTCGCGGATATAGAGAAGCCAACTAAAAATCTAACTCACATGCAATATGAGCAGTTGATTCATTGAAATTTGAATACGATAAGATGCAAAATGCCCGGGGCAAAAGAAGAAATTTAGGGAAATAATTGCACAAATTTGAGGACTTTCTTTATCCAAGTCTCAGCGTCATCTTCCACTTTTTTATATCCCCAAGAAAAGAAATTGCCAAATCGCAACCCTCTTTTCAATTATGTCATTTTCCTTAAAGTAACTATTCTTGACTGCCAATGATCTTCTGACCATGACTTGTTAGGTCCAGAAGTCATCTTCTACAACATTCTTGACCTGCTACCACTCGAAGGTATAATGCTAACAAGTTCCATTTGAAACTTGGTTGCCCCATTTACAGTGCAACAAATAATACGGTAATCCTAAGGATTTGAAAAAAAAAAAGTAGTGAAAATACAAGTGGAATGAAACAGTGACGGGTGGAAGGAGAAAATCAAAAATCACACTACTTATAAATGCCATCCATGTCGCATCAATCACTATCCCGTTTCACTCTGCATTTTCTCTATCTTTTTTTCTTAAAAAATGATGTATTATAACAGAGAACAATGGTGATTATTTCACATTGTTAAAAGCTGAAACAAACATCATAGAAGAAAGGCCAAGTTAAAGTTATTCTTAAGGCTTCAAAGGAATTAAAGATGTCTCATCAAATGGAGAAACTCAGATGTCTCTTCAACACGAGGTATGTTCAAAAAATAGCTTTAAATTAGATTTTGGGAAATAACTAGAACCTTCTTAGGATTTAGTTTCGTTTCTATTTAATTTTACTGTGTTATATAAAGTTGGTTTCACCCCTAGTATAATGTTAGTAATCCTTCAAGGAATAAGCCAGATAGTTCTATAAAAGGAGTTCTATAGCTCTGTTATTTCCATCGTTGATTATTATAAATTTTAAGCTTTAAGCTTTGAAAGGTTCCGTCTTTCGTAAATTCTTACAGCTAGGGTTTGTCTCTCTCATTAACTTTCAACTGTATCAGTCAATTCCCATCAGTATGGTTCATTCCCTTGTGTTCATTCTGCCTAGTAATTAGTAAAAAAGAGAAATGAGCACAGCACAATAGATGGATAAAGATTTTGATATATGTTATATCTCGTCAATTTGATTCTCATGTGAGGCAGGAAGTAACAATACATGCATAATAATTTTTCATTTTTCTTGGGAATTTCAATTCAATAATAGTTGTCTTTCAGGCGCACGAGTACAGTAATATGGCATGAATTGAAAGCAAACCAATCACAAAAGGATGAACACAAGAAATGGTAAATAAACATCAAGAATAACTTCTATTTTCCTTTTGAATTTTAAATTTGTCAACCTAAATATACCAGCCTCCCCAACCCCTCTTTCCCTGGCAAAGCAACTCAGCTTCTTTTCCCAGTATCAAGTAACTTATTAAATATTGAACAACTTTGTGATGTACTGAAACTTTTGAACCCTAAGTCATCAGAGTACACAAGAAAATAAATCTATCGCATGGCAAAAGAGAAGAATCATGCCTGGAAACCATGAACGAAGACAACAATCTTGAGCACACGACCACTTTGCCGAGTGCCAGCAACAGATAATTTCTCTGGGCCTCTGGATCCAACTTCAGAAAGTGGGCTCAATTTGTTCTTTGGATCCATACGACTGAAGTATGAATTTCCACTTGTTGAACGCAGAGGTGCATTCACAGCACGCTCTATAATTATGATGGGGATCCTTGCTGGATCTCCAAATATATGCATGTCTTGAATGGACCTGTTATTGATCTGCAAACAGTACTTTTTCAGCTGTTCATATGAATAACATCAAACAGTTATAACACATTATCCATTTTAAATGAGCAACTCACCTTCATTTGGGCAATACTCCGTCTATGAAGCTCTGCACGCATGGCTGCAGTTTGGGCAGGCTGCACCGAAGAACAATTAAAGTTACAAATTAATGAAAGTGCAAGAAGTACAAGCAAAAATTCCTGCAATTGAGAAAAATGAACTATAGGAGCAACAGATAATGGAAGGAAATTAATCTTGCCCAAAAGAAATATAAAGCAAAGTCTAAAGTTATTACATCCTCAGTTATTTTCCGTAACACGGGTGCTCTTCCGCGATTTGCATGATAGGTGGAATCATCAACAGCACTACTTATGTATTGGTGGGGCATCTCGACCTTAGAATACACCATCCATATTGACCATTCAGCTCTGCGATCAATAGCCCATTGATCTCTTAAATATTCAAGAATCTTTGATTTATTAGCCCTGTTCAGAAGCAAAAAAAAGCATCAGAACATAAGGTGAGCAGAAACTTATCAAAGACTACACCTAACCTGATAGCACCAATTATTCAACTTATACTTATCATGAAAAGGTTTACAGATATGGTATCAAGTAACATGTCCCAAATGCTCCTCGTCATTATCACTATATTTAAAAGCACAACATCAAAACTTGAGAGCAATAGAATTATTAGATTTCTAAAGTAAAGGATACCTGTTGACAACCGTAAGCCAACTGAACATGAACACAGTTAGTTATCATTGACATCTCCAACTTGGGAGTATGTTTATAATTGGATTGTTCTTATATTCACAGAATGCTGAAACCTTGACAATGACACAGACGACCTCAGTTGCTCGTCCTAAAAGTGTGACTAAGGTAACAGAGAACATGGATAATTGAACTTTCACGTAGCATGGATGATTGTTTGAACATGGATAACTGAATAATCAGCCATGAAGCATCCTAATATTATCAATGATCTTAATTTATCTTATACAAATAAAGGTTTAAACTCATAGAGCAAGATGATTTTAGGATTCCTAAAAGGATATTTGAATTCCAAACAAAATGTTATAGCAGGTTTAACTCAGCAATGGTTGAAGCTTTTTATTTTCTTTTCTTGATCATAACATCTTTTCTTAATTGCAGAAAGTTTACCTTCGGAAGGGGAGAATTCAAATAATCAACAATTCTAAATTTTAATTTAGATTATAATAGCTCATGTCTAGCCATGTAAAAAGTTTGCCACATGTTGCTATGGGGCGCCAACATGCAGTGGATTTTCACGAATATAATTATAGTTCCATTCTACAAGTCAACACAAACAAATGATGGAAACCCATAGTTCAAACAAGCTTTTGGCATCCAATAAAACACAATTCTGCTTATAAAACTTGGAAATTCCTTCCCAAACAAATTTTTATCTACAAGATCGAGCTGCTTGAACACAGTCCTCGATAAAAAAGGATAACAGGAATGAGAAAGTTGAGACAAGATACGCAGACACACACTGGACTAGATAAACACCTCAAGAGCGCATGAATAAGAAAGAGCTGGGCAAATAAATTTACAGAAACACGCTTAAGCTAGTTTAGATGTGCACTGAGAGGCTTAATATGCCCCAGAACTTGTGGAAAATAAAGAAGTATTAACTCATATTGAAAATAATTGATCTACATTTGAAAGAAACTATCACCATAATTGAGGGAAAATCACAGTAGTTAAAAATCATGAATGTGCTTTACTTTATCTATAGCGATATGGTAACCCAACCAAGTTTCTTTTTTTTTTTTTTTTTGGGTGCCAAACTAAGAAGGTCGCTACTGCCAGTGAAAGAAGGAATCTATTTGCTGAGAGGAAGAACACTGTTGTTTTCCCAAAATCACTGAAACTTTTCAGTTCTTAACAAAAAATGTTTACATACGCCCAGCATATGTGCATCTTCAGCATACAAATAAAACAGATACAAATATCCGTAAAAATTAAAAATACATATACTCTTAATGTTGACAGCACTAAGTAGTGTTTGTCAAGGTTTTCTGCCTTGAAATAAACTCCAACATTAACTGTTTTGACTAGTTATGGTGTTGAAAGTTAAGAATTATGCCACAATACTGCATGTAAAAATCTTAACTATAAGCAGATTTAGGAACAAACTGCTGGTTTCAATATAAGAAAAGTAGGTTCGGCTATTAATGAAAAAGTTGCCCAACATATACGATTTTCAGTTTCATGAACAGACAACAAACCTGTGAAACTTGAGAAACATACTCCACAAGTCATTTGTTTGATTTCCAAGTGAGTGGAATAGAGAGAATAATTCATCCTTAGATACAGTTCCATCATTTTGAGAGTTACTGTCTGATTTCTGTAAGACAACATAAAAAGCCCTATAGTAAATCACCAACAAGATTCATCAAGGTGGTCAGCAATAGAAAGATAACTCCTATCAGACAGTAAAACCAAAGGTGGACCTCAAACAAATCATTTGTATCGCTTGACAATTGTTGCAGAACACCCACATCTTCCTGATCTGAGGAAGAAGTAAGATTCTCGATCTCGACTGCTTCGTTTATAGCCTTCCCAAGGTTTAGCAACTCCTCCTTAAGTACATCCCGAGCAGTTGAAAATGCCTTTATCAGCATCACCTGCTTCAGGAACATGAGTGACAATATCAAGAACTTTACCCATTCGACTACAAGCCAAAAAGTTATGAAGAGAGGCAAGAAGCAACCCCATGTAAACAGATGACAAAGAGTTTCTGGATTCCTTACTTTTAATTCAAAGTACAACTCCTAATCACTTCGCCTGAATCCTAGATTACCCCTCATTCAGTTTCTCTTACTACTTCATGTACAAGAATCGTTGGTGTATAAACTCCCCACTAAACTCTGGACTTTTTTATGCCAGAGATTTCAAATTTATTTCCAGTTGCATAGTATGACGAACTACAAATTTACAATTGTTTTGGCCCTTCCCCCAATTATGGCTGAACATCCAGGTGTAGAGTAAAACTTGGGAGATAATGTCCCACAAACAACAAAATCATGTTTATCTTTTCCCCCAAATACCGCGTTTTCTCTGAATGTATGCAACCAAGTCTAGTAAATTACATTTGCAGCAATAATCAATTAACAAAAACTACAATGGCTTAAGTAAATCCTATCGTCATTCTGTATTGATTTTCACATACAACTCACAAGCCATCTACATACATAATGTTAAGCCAAGACTGCATTTAAATAGACTTGCCAACAGTGCCACATGAAAAATTTATAAGTCAACATCTTTTAAGCACATGAACACTGATTTTTCCACTCTGTCTCCCAATCCAGTTTCTTGTACTATCTATATTTGACAAAGTTGGTAGGTCATTCTATGCATGATATTTTGAAATCTAGGCCACTTATATTAGCAGACGGGGATGTTTAATAATATTGGAAAAATCAAAAGAAAAAGTGTTTCAATTTGAGAAAATGCCTCCATATATGACAGAAACAACAGGAGGAAATCGCAAAGGATTGGCTATCAAGCCAGTATCTACAATACTACAGTCATGACCTCTATTACAATGGTAAGTAATTTTCTAAAATAAGAAGGCGATTACCACCGAATAAAGAAATGACACAAAACAAGGGAGTGACACAAAGCATATTATGGAATCTACTATACTGTTGCAACTAGGTAATGCGGTGATGCTGGGCTTAAACCTCGGTGGGGTAAACTCTGCTGCCCATCTGCCCAGCTAGAGATCGTCTGCATTCAATTCTGCAATGAAATAAATCCTAATTTGACTCAACTGTTCTTGTCAACCGAACAGCAAAAGTCTTTATTTATTTAGCATTCTGACCCCAGGAATCCTAATCAAATTAGTGATCTATTTTTACCATAACTTTATACAGTCCTCATCCAGCAATAGTTTATACTGGCATCACTAGTCTAGATGGTAAGGCTATGTATTAGGAATGTAGATCTGAACACAAATGGTATGTGCTATAAATCGTATGGTAACCTAAATCAACTTGTTTATTGAAATGCATGTTAATCAACACATGTAACTCTCCAGGAACATCAGCAAAAGAGAATAATACACGATTAATCGCCATAAATGAAGAAAGGTCTCCACATCTGGGATCCTAAAATCCAATCAGGTTAACATTGTGATAATGAACCAAAAATGTTACAGCGACTTATTAAAAATTACAACAAATAACATTAGATCACTGACAATAATACGTACTTGTTTTGAAAGATCATGATTTTCACCAGCATCTTCATGAACAAGTGAAGCACTGAAAGGACACAACCGATACATGTCACATAAACTACTGGTTCACATGTAACAATCAGAGGCAAATCACGTCAACTCTATAACCTTAATTCAAACTCTCTAAGATCATCAGTAAAAGCACATGGAATAAGAGACAAACCTTTGTACCTGCGGTGAGGCAGGTAAAAGACCCCCTTTTAAAAGGCTAGTGTGAACACTTGTATCAAGCAGAACAGAATGAAATGCATCAAAATGAACAGGGCAATATGAATGCAGTCCCAGTAGAGATTTGGGAGGGAGACGAAACTCATGAATTGCAGCCGGGCTTGAATCCAACGAAGCCTGCAAATTAGAACTACAAATATTGTTTTACTCAGTCATTCAGTTAAATGCAACAAAATATAATTGTACAGGAAAAAAATTCAAAAACTTATGGGCACCTAACCTGTTCTCCAGTACAGGAGCATACATAAGCTCAAATTTCAATATAACCGCTGATGTGGATAAGCCCTAACAAGTTTCAAAACACAGTTAAATATCATGGTATAAAAGGAAAGTAGATAGGATCATATATAAGGATAAGAAATGACAATGACTCTAGTCTCTAAATATCACATATAATCTGGAAGTATCAGGGAATGAACTCTTACAGTTGCAACTTGAAACAAATCTTAATTCTTAATTGCGTCCTCTATTTCAAATCAAACAAAGGCCATAGAAATAAAACTTCAATTATCTTTGAGTTATAAGCCACCAGCTGGGTTATTTATCCAATACAGCAAATAATCACTTTCTACGTAGATATACATACTTGAGTAGCTTGTGGTGCAAATTGGCATAACTTTCAAAAAGAAAATGACAGAATCAACTGCACGAGAGAGAGAGAGAGAGAGAACAGACAGACAGAGTCCCTCACCTCATATTTACTTAAGGAAAAGTTGAAAGCAACCATCATAGACAAAAAAACATCCTGCCTTGCATATCTGATTCGAAAAGGTTGAGATGAAAAGCTATGGTCTTCGTCATTAATCTTCCATATTCCATTAACATCATCACAACCTAAATCAGGAGCTGCAGTTCAACAAACACACCAACTGTGACTAGATCATTATTTAACCACATATCAACTGATAACATAGATTAAAAGATGATCTAGGGCCAGTACTCCGTTTACAAATAACTGTGAGTCCATTCACGGTATCATTGTAAGGCGAGCATTACATGGGTCAAGCATGTTTATGAGCTAAATTACATTGAAGAAGAAAATCTAGAGCTTAAGACAATTGTCCTTCATGATATGCCAGTAGTGGAAATAAAAGAACAGCAGAATGATAACCCAACAAAAATAAACACATTTTCCTGTTGCATACATTAAGATAAGATGGTTGCAACTTGTGAAGTAACGGGAACTTATAATTCAATTTTCACACATTGCAAACATCTTTGACACTCTCTTCAGGGTCTGAGGCAAACCAAAAACAGTCTAAAATTGAATTACTAAATTAGTTTACCACATGAATTTTTATCTTCTCTATTATCCAGACTTATAACTACCACAACAGTGGTCAAAATGTCTCAGTTTAGCAGCAATCTCAACCAAAATTTCTCACAGAGAGATCACACAATCAAGAAAAAAGATATGGTTTAAAATCTTCATCAATGACAATATGAAAGAAAAATATTTTGGCGAAGCTCTTGATGCAAATCATGTACTTAAAGGGGGGAAAAACAACCTTCATATTGAACAACTCTTGATGGAGTTCCCAACAAACTGTACTCATCATCCTCCCATCTCATTGTAATTTTGATCTGATACCACCTGTGTGCATGCCAAAGCATAAGCAATTTGAGATCACAATTGATATTTCCTAGGCAGATGGTGCGCAATAGAAGAGTAAAGGAGCTGCTATCAATATGAAGTGCATACCCTTGCTGGAATAAATCAAGGTTGTGAAACCGATGGATATAAATGGCAATCTCATGGACAGCCTCCAGCATTGGTCGTTTAGGCTGTTTAAGCTTTTGCTTCACGGAGCTGGTGTCACGCAAGTGCAACTCTTTTTGCAAGTCAGACAGAAGCGGGAAGGGTCTTACATCAGTACTATGCAGTTTCTTAGGTGTGGCTCTGTGTAAACCAGCTATGACCCATCTGAAACGTCGCAATATAGCTGACATTGACAAAAGCCTATCTCAATTCCAAAAACTTGCATCCCTCCAGTTCCTCCTTTCTAAGAATGACTAATGTCGAATGGGGAAGACAGTTCTATAAAGTAGAGTTCCAGAAACAAATCTTAATGAATTCTATTTTCTCGTTGGGTGTACAGGAGAGGACAGCATTTCCACCAAGTGGATCTCCAAGCACAAAAGGCCAAACTGCAAAAAGGGAAAAAGAAAATCTATAAACTTTCAGAATCAAAATTATGCAATACTTATGCTTTCTCTGAAATTTGCCAGCTCTTTACTACACAATTCAGCTTCCTCAACTTCCCAAAAAATTTACCATTACCAAAACGATAATAAATCCAATCCGAGAAAACCGATAAATGGGATATAAACAAATACACAAACCCGGCAGAGAGTTCATCATCGTCATTGACTAGATACAAATACAATAGAGTAAAAAAAATGCAGAATCCACAGCTCATACAGGATAAAACTCCACAAAAGAGCTCGGCTAAGGAACAAAACTAGGTGACATAAGACCAGATTAGAATTGAATTCGAGAATGGAAATGGAGAAGAGTAGATATACCTAAGCCTTTGCGTTTTACAAACGTCAGTGGATGTGAATGGTGGTCGGCAGCGATTGCAGCCGGATCAGTATGGTTCGACGGCGGATTGCGGCGGTGACAGCGGCAGAGAACGGCCCCACAAAGTAATGAAACGGAGAAGACAATGATAGAAATGTTTCAGACTAGCTGGAGAGCATGTGAGACTTCCAAAAATAAACAATAAAAAAAAAAAAAAAACAAGCCCGAAAAAACGTTTTGGGTTTGGAATTTTGATTTCCAAAATAGTTACTACAGCTTAGTCCTCCTATTCAGTATTATTTTGGATCAATATGGTCCTAAATTATAAATGACTCCCGAAGACAGTTTTTTTTCCCCTCTAAGGGCTTTTTTCCCCCTTTAAAGGCAAGTTTATTATCCCGAAGAAACGAGGGAAAAGAATATCATATTTAATAGTAAACACTAGTTCATTACAGAAATCTTTAATTACTTCTAACATTTTTCATTTTCTTGATGTTCAAAATGCAATATTACCAAATACTCCCTCCAGTCCATATTATAAGATTATTTTTTTTTTTACAATATTATAAGTATTTTGATTTGTCCTAAATTTCACCTAGGATACTTTTAATTGGAAAAATATTTTAAAAACATTTCCTCGTAATTAGGAGAACACAATGAATGTAAAAATATATTTTTAATATTTTTTTAATTTAAAATACATCCTAAATGAAACCTATAAAAATCAAATTACTTTATAATAAGAACAGGAAAGAGTAATTTTTTAGGTCTAAAGTGATACCATAATCAAGAAAGCATAATCACAACTTCATCCAAGCCCACATAATCCACATCATGGTCTCATTAATATTTTCTGGCTGCTCAAAATACTCTTGTTTAATTTACTCTAACACTTTTCTTTTAAGGAAAATTCAGGGCGGTACCTGCTGAGAGAATCCTGATTTTATTAATTTTAAAATAAGAGTACAAATGCAGTGTTTAAAACTTACCCTAATAGAAGAACCGTCTTACAAAGATTTATAATAAATCTCATGATGGTTCTGGAAATACTAGGAACTATGAACTACCTTACAAAGATTTCTCTAATAATCCCTAGACAATTATTTTCATTTTAAATCTATTAAGTAAGAATTAAGAGCTGTTTTACAAATACCTCACAAGAATCACATAACAGCTCCGCATTGACTAATATAAAAATATTCCTATGAATTACTCTAAGTAAAAACCTATGTAATGCGAAGATATGGAAAGTTTTTCTAATCTAAGCGCATCAAACCTCACATAGTGGCCGGGAGGTCACTACACTTATCATATTCGATAGTGATACCGCTTGAGGCTTGTTTTGAAAGTGCATATGTGATGTAGCGAAGCCTCTTATTCAATCAAATAGTAACCCGAACATGAACCGTAACCGTCGTAGATCTGTTTAATCTAAGAATATCTAAAAATAAATCCTTCCCAAGATCCCTTTAGTCTAAGAATACCGGAATCTCAAGGCATCTACAATCCGTTGATTCAATAATTGAATACCGGAAGGTAAGTTTGAATTCTACACAAGAATTTGGAAGAGAGAACACTCTCAATTTTTATCAAATATTCAACAATTGTTTCTACAATGTGGCGGCCGAAGCCAATAAATAAAGAGCTAACGTAAAACAATCCTAATCCTATTAACATGAAATCACTAAAATAACCTTAATAAACCCTAATCTACGTTTAATCCACACCCTCCATCAATTTGCAAGAGTATTTATCTTCCAATGCGAGTTGGTTTGATAATTCTGTATTTACTGCTTGCTCTTCATGTTGTTCCAGTCTATTAAGTACAAGAGTTGTATCCCAAGGGCTCGATCTCTGAAGTTTCCATTCTATTTCCTTCTATAATGAAATCAATCTGCGGTTTGCTCATTTTCTTTTTTTTTCTGATGAAGTGGCAGTCGGGCTTTTATCTTCTAGATCAATCGGAATTACTGTTTTTTCTTTAGATGACAAACCACATGATGAAGCTATATTTGTTGTTTGCCCAATTCCTTATTATTCCTAGTAATATTGGCTTAGGTTTCCAAAAATTCTTCACTTGGGATGGATCCTTTTGTTGAGCTTTGACAGATACCAATACCATATTCTTTTTCGGGCAATTTTTTTGGATGATCTGAAACATTCTCTTTTTTGTGTCTGCATTTTTGCTTCAATTGTCCAATCTTGAAACACTCTATGCAGTATTCAGGTATGTTCTCATAATAAATCCGCTAAAAATAAGTGTTATCTTCAACCCCCAGTCTCACACTATGTGGTAGTTCCTTGAGGAGATCTACTTCAACGCAAACTCTAGTGAATGATAGTTTGGACATATTTAGAGTAGATTCATCAATTTTTAGTGGCCTTCCAATCACGCTTGCTAGTTTTCTGAGATATTCTTCGTTAAAACGTTGAATCGGAAGCCCTTCGAAAGACACCCTAACAGGTACGATCGGCGATTCATGCACTGGATTGAAACTCGGTGTCCACTTGAAAAATCGTATCACTTTTTTGTCAAATGACAACACCTCTGAAAATCTTCATCAAGATCAAAACAAATTAAGATGTGCCAGTGATCAATCATTTCGAGAGAAAAGTTCCCTTCAGAACCAATAGTCAGAAACTTGTTCCTTAAGAACTCCATTGTCAGACGTCCCTTCTAGAATTTTCCTATTAATGCCAATCGGAAAGGAGCTACGAGCTGGTCATCTTCCTCCTTTGTGAGGAAGAGATTGGTTCCCATTTGTAAATTGTTGGTTGAGAAAAAATATTTGTAGATTTCAGATCTTGTAATTTTTTGTGAGCAAGCACTTGTGGATTTGGCTTATGTCCTCCAAGAATCTGTGCGGAAGGACATCTTTTCATTTGTATCCGGGTCAATCTTCGGCCATGGACAGTGACGGCTAGGGTTTTCAAGTGATATTCTAGACAGAAGTTTTAACTGAGGTAATATGTTAATTTGCTCTAACACTTATATATATACTATTATTCCTCTAATACCTCAATATGTCCCTCTTCCCGTTTGCATTTATTTATTTATTTATGGATGAAATATGCTTTTTTATTCTACTTAAATGGAGCTTAGTACAACCTTAAACTGTTAACAAAATAATCGTACACATGAATTTACATGTATTACTATAATATTCATCAACAAAAATTATAAAAGATCGCCACAAAAGATAAAGCTAACAACTCAAATAAATTACGGGTCAATTTTCATCTTTTCACACCACACTCTATTCTTGCTTGCATTCTTTATTTTTGAGATAGAAGACAACCTCATTTTCAAAGAGAATGATATACTTTGTATCACTTCGACTACATTTATTTTCCTTGTTTAAAGATAACATGATTCCTTATGTCCCAAATATGATATGTACTGCGGATGCTACCACTTCTCTAGTGATACCACCTTTTGCACTGCTCAATCCATATTTCTGCAATATTTCCTTCCTAAAAAAAGCCCAACAAAATGAAGGAGGCAATGCATCAACAAGAGTCATTGCTTGGGTGATAATCTAAACAAAAGAAAATACATCTAAAAAACAAGTGCTCCATTGTTTCCTCAACTATCAAGCATATGGGACATTTATTGTCAACTGTCACTTCATATTTTGCAATCCTAGTATCATTTTTAATCTGTCAAAACAAGCCAACCAATTGATGAATTTGTGCTTTAGGATAATGAATTTTTCCCAAGACATGATGTATTTTTTATGTCTATGAGACTGCTCTATTATGGTATTGTAAGCATTGTTTGTTGAGAAAGGAATCCATACAACAGTCCACTCACGTCCATTCAAGACTATTTTTTAAGAAACATTTTAATAGTTTTTCCATTGGCCATGAGGTATTCATCTTAACTTCAAGATTCCAAAAAGACCCATCCTTAATGTAGCACTTATGTATCCATTTCACCCAAGAACTTTCCTCGTTGAGGTTGATATCCCATATCAGTATTAGCATCAAAGCATCATTTACCCAATAAGAATCCTTGAAATAGTAGGTATATTTGATATATTCAAGATAATCGCCGAAACATTTGGAGAAATCAATATCAACTATAGATTATACCATGGAATATAACACTATTTATGACCAAGAACAAACTTGCTAATTAATATCATAATGCAAGTAGAGAAAAAAAAGTAAAACTTAGATTGAAATTAGAAATATTTGTACAAAGTAGATAAAAAGAGTTAATACAGTGAAATAAAAAAAAATGATTGTGAAAAAATCAAAATTTGTGAGTCCTCAAGTTGGAGATTTGGTGCATCCTAATCTATTTTGTGTGTAATTTTGGATTTTTGGAATGATTAATGAAATTTAAGATTGATCAAGAAGATTCAAAGTTTCGGATGTCAAATATTTCAAAAAACATAGGTTTAAGAATCAGCATCAAATACTTGCTAATTAAGATTTGTAGAAATCCTTGTAAGATTTTTAAAGAACCATTATATGATATTGATCAACTACATTAAAATTTTTAGAGAATCATTAATGATATCAAGTTTGTCTTTCTTTTTCCAGGATTAGAATGTTAAAGGCACACTGTCTTTTTTGAAGCAAGCTAAACATTTCAAAGTCGTTTGATGCCATCAAAGGTGACAATGTAATCCACCTTCCAGAGTTCCTCAAATATAATAATATGAATAGTCTGTCATAACTCATAATTCACTCTCTAGTGGCTTGTGTTGTCATTGAGAATTCTCATTAATGAGAATAAGAAAATAAAGTTTAGATTTAATTGATAGCAACCGACTCCTATATAGTTTTTTTTTTCTTGTAGCCTTACAATTTCAAATTTACATGGAATAGACCCGTTTGAAAAGTTAAGCATACTGAAAAAATGTCCTCCTCTACATATCAAAACTATGAATAAAAGAAAGCACTTATGAGATTCAAAGTGTTTTGTCCTTAACGGAAGGAGCTAGCAATCCCACGCTTAGAATGCAGGCTGCCAACGCAATTACAATTTTATCAATTAGTCAAACCATTAAAAGAAGGGAGAAAAAAACTCTATGCTTCCACTTGTACTCATTAGATTTTTACATGACAATTTTGGAGACATTGTATTGGTTAATGATTATATAAACATATCAACTAGCCATCTAATAATGTCCAGAAAAAGAAAACTAAATGGCAATAGCTGGTGAACCTCTTGGACTAAGTATCACGGAAAACCGGTACCACCGTAAGGAAGATAAAAGTCATTGCAAAAATCAAAAGCAATGTCAAGAATGAAGTCTTGGAACTCTTGTAATATAGATCCGCAGGTCAAGTATTGGCACACTCGCTGCTAGCCAAGCTACGCTCTATTGCGTCCTTTGTTGAATCGAATAGCTGCAATCAAAAGATTTGGGGGCAGATCAGCATTAGATCAGCTCAAATATCAATAATGAAAGGAAGCAAAACCACAAGGAAGAGAATTAAGCTTGTCAAATTTACTTCTTTTTTTTTTTTGCTCAAGTTACTACTGTTTAAAAGGCTTCCTTCAAATTTCAAACAATTTGAACCGACTTTAGGAAATTTCAATTTGATCATTAATTTCTGGATACAGAGCTCAACATAACCGAACAACGGAATAATATTCCCCTAGAAATTTAGGAAAAGTGCAATGATTTATTCTCAAACTTGCACCTGTCAGCATTAATAGAACAGATACCATCTCGCTCGGGAGTTAAATCCATCAAGAAAACACCCACCCAAAAAATTATAAAAACTGATGCCAAATTTCACAGATTTTACCATGATACAAATTAAAGGAAAGTCAAATTAACCACAGCAAGGCAAAGAAGCAAACCAAGAAAGAAACAAATTACGAAGAAAGTGAATCCCACATAGAAAAACAGACACAAACACCAATTTTTAAACTAAGAGAAAACTAGAAGAACTTACTTCAATGCTTTTGATGGATTGATTGATCAAGATAATTCTTTCCTATGGGTGGCATGCTAAATCAACCATCACATTAGTCCAGTTGTTTTGCAGCTTCCTGCAAAGGACAATAACATGATGACAATTTGCACAATTGAGTCAGAACAATCATGAGACATTTAGAGCTAAAACGTTTTTTAGATTTCAGTTTCAGCAAAGAATTGAATAACCTTCCAGTATAGCAGTGACAATTGAAGCAACAACAGCACAAGTGGGCAGAAGAATGGCACCGTCGTGCTTCAGACCCCTTGTTCGTTTAATCAGAGGAGTACTATTAGAGTTTAACATAGAAACAGATTCTATAGTAGCCAAACAAAAGATCATTTCAATTTTCAAAATCTTTGAAAGGCCTAATAAGAAAAAGAGGTGTGAATTAACTCTCTTTCGGGAGCCAAAAAGAAACACAGTTCACCAGCAATATATAATTTATATTCATCTCTTTAAATGGAGCAGACTACTCTGTTAAGACCGACAACCATAAAGATACAAAGAAACATACATGATTCATGGAGATTCAACAGTTAAACATTTAGTAGCTGTGACAGAGGCGTAAAGCTACTTGATGAACAAATTCAAAAGCGTCGCAGCATCTACTCATTGAAATGCAAACAGGAACCACCAATTTTGATAACCTCTGCTCCAATAGCACAAATCCTATCTAGGATATTAAATATAAACCCCTGTAGCCAGATCAAGATATCAAAGAATCAAGAGCATGGTTAGGAGGTAGGATATCAAAAGTAAATGCGATGTACCATTTTTCATGTCGAATGATACAAACAGTTTTTTGAAAAAGGAAACGGCTCTTGGAAGACAATGCTTTTGATGTCTTATTATAGAAAAAGGGCGTTTGAGAACACAACAAGGGAAATCAACGCCTCAACTAATAAGAAGGCATTAAAAAATAGTAGATTGCAGGAGATCTAAAATTTAAACCATATTTAAAAAAGGAACAGAACGAAATTACTTTTAAAGAAGCTCTTAATGCATTCATTATAGTTAGAAGAAATGATGGAATAAAACAACATATGTGGATGCAATTTCTACAAAAAGTTGAAAGGAAACAAAAAACCTAGTAGAGAAACATTAAAAATATAAGAAGATAGTTTGAGGAAAATACCCACGCAAGATGCTAGATTCGAAGCCACAAATTACCTCCTCAATAATTTCATATGGAACCAAAAAGACAAATTTGAAAGCAAAAAACTTCAGTTCAAGGAAAACGAGTTGTTGCCGATAAATATAAAAAATTTAGCACAACAAGAGGGCACCAAATGTAAATAATACTTTTAAATAGAAAGACACTAACCAAAAAATTTCCAAACAAAAAGGAGACAGAAACATGGTATAAAAAGGAAAAAAGAGATTAACAAAACAATTCAGCAAATTCGAACCTGTCATTAGTACTTTGGCAAAAAAGACAAAACTGAAAGCAAAATACTTCAGTTCGAGAAAGACTAGTTGTTGTTGATAAATATAAAAACTTCAAAACCACAAGAGGACATGATACTTTTAAATAAAAGACACTAACCCAAAAATTTTCAAATAAAAAAGAGACAAAAACATGGTATACAAAGGAAAAAAGAGATTAAGAAACTTATTCAGAAAATTTAGTAGTTCAGTCTGGTCTTTAGTTTTTTACATTTATTTGAGCCAACCACTTATCTTTAACTTCTATTACTCTCTATGTACGGGTTTCTTTATATGAATATTTTCACATGATTTGAAGTGTTACAATGCATCTTCATAGAGGTATCATAATGCTGACCAAATCATATAAAAGGATGAACAAGAAAAAAGTGTGTCTTGCATTGATTCTATGTTTTCTCCGACTTTGCTCTACCATCACTACTGGCACTACACCAAAAAGTAATGGACTAAACCAAAAAGGAAAAAAAAAAGAAAAGAAATAAGCATATCTTGCATAATTAATCTCAGACTTAGTAGTTGCGATATGCCCACTAATGAAAACATTGTGAGTTGTGAGAAGCATAGAAGATTAATGGTGCTGCTCATTTATAGTTCATGATTAGCCAGCCTAAAGCTCAGAAGTACAACTCATTCTATACACCATGGTTCTTTATATCGAAGGATGCTTAATTTCGGATAAGCTACTTCTAGAATAAGAAAAAGATAATGCTTGATTAGTCTTAAATTCTGATTAATCTTCCAATGGCTACATGTGCCAATTGTCCGCAGTTCAAAAACTAAATCCAAAACCTAGAATCAAAAAAGAGAAGTTGTTAAACAATTTATACGATCATTATAAAGTAAAGAAATGCCTGAAAAAACATTACCCAATAAATGAAATTGAATTGAAGAACATGTGATGTATGAGAATCAGATGAATTCTGAAATTTTACCTCACAAATAGCAGAAAATAGAGGGATAACGATTTGAGATGAAAACATTCTCGTTTTTCTTTTCTTTTTTTTTTCCCTTTTTTTTCGCATTGAAGCAAGATTCCCCAAGCTTGATCTTCATCTGGGTTCTACTTTTGCAATAGCAAAAATCTTTAGAAACAGGAAAGAGGAGCAAGGCCACCAACCACATCACACAATACCACCAACATCCAAAATTAAAGACCGCCAGATTCTGAATGATTGCTAAGTCAAGAAAATTATTTTTCAGCCAGACCTAATTAGACTGATCCAAAACCAATCATTGATGTATAAGAGTACGAAAGAAATAAGAAGCACATACTTCATGCAAAATATATCAACAGGTTGTAATAAAGAACATGAATTTGAACAGACCTCAACACCAGCACTAACATTGGACTGCAGATCAAACACATGATCTCTTGATAATAATTTAAAATGACAAAGGAAAAATCTCGATAAGCACTAATGGCCCAATACGCGAATTAAACGTAATTGATGGACAAAAGAAGATACTTTCAAGGGGATGTTAGGTATAAATCCAATGCAGAGTACTACGGAAGAGAAGCCAAATTCACAAGGAGAGGGGGGAGGATAGAAAGAATACCTGAGATAACTGACGGAGTTAGGGTAGGAGGCCAAGGGCGTCGAGCTGAATGGGTATTGGAAAAAGGTTCGCAAGAAACTCCAAAGAAGGCATCAGAAGTGGCATTGTCAGAGCCAACGAACGGATCTGGAACGAAGACCTCTTCCATAAGTCGAAGATTTTTCTCAATGGGTCTGATTTATTCCCTCTTCTGAACTCTAGTAATGTGTCAATTTCTTCGTAAATGTCCTCACTTAGACAGATGTGGCAAAATTCATATTTCTTTTTAAAAGGGGAATCGATGATGATGATGATGATGACGATGATGATGAAGGCTGTGAGGGGCGTCGGAGAAGAACGGTGCGAGATGTAATTCATCTATTTGGAGAAGATGAGAATTCAGGGTTGAGAGAGATAAAAGAGTCAAACGAGCATCAAGGATTGTGTGAAGCGCAAATAACAAGAATGCTATAAAACCTGGTATGTGCAATCAGACTAAAATCTAAAGAGCAAAATTAAAAAACCTGAAGGTCAATTGGATGTTACATACTACTTGCAGCAATTCGGAGTAGACCACTGCGTACAAAAGAGCAGAGTAGCAAGCAGTGAAGAGTGAGAGAGACTCCTTTCTGGGAGGAAAAAAACAACAGAGAAACGGTTGAATAATCAAGTGCCACGTAGAAGCCAACCAAGGAAGAGAGTTGACTCCAGTTTTCACAAGTGTGAGAAGGGGCGGACAAACCAAGGCTGACACATCGGAAGACTTCACAATTGGACGGACGGACGAAACTGTGCAAAGTGCCCTCCATACTTTAGAATTCACTTTATAATGAAGTCTATTATTTTGCAATTGAGGTAGTGACTTTGTTAAGTGAAACGACAATGGAACGCCACTTTGGGATATGTATCAACTAGATGTTAAACCCGTTAGTTAGAGATAAACTCAAATAGAAATGATAAAATAGAGAAAATGAAATAATATATTATTTTATAAATTTTGTTTTCAACAAAATTAGGGGGAAAAAAAGAAGAAGTAAAAGCATTCTATCTTGAATTACTTAACCACATTTGCATCACTTCTTTGTAAACTTTGTTTATGATCATGTTGTCAATACTGTAATAATAATCAAATATTACAACATTATTTCCTTGTCTCGAAATAACCCTTTATAAGACAATATATAGTTGGTCACATGCATGTGTAAAAATTGCTTGCGACAAGTATAATCCCAGTTGGGAGAAAAATTGACCTGACTTTTATTTATTGTAATTGCAAAAAAAATAATTGAGATTTTTTTTTTGTGCATGTTAAAGGATATTTAGTATTAGATCGACAAAGTGACATGTGAATTAGCTAAACAATGTTGCTTGACATGTACATTTTCCCAACATAAAAATATCAAAACCTCATACCTTGCACAATTCAACCCGCTAGTCTATACTTCTAAATAATATGGTCGAAGTATCTTATTTAAATTTTGAATTTATGTTAAGGCGAGTCAGAACATCTAATACTGTTGAGAATATCGGTAATTAGTGTCTTTTTTTCAATATTTACCTTACCTTCGAAATTGTATATGTTATTTGAAAGTGTGGAACTCCTCTTAGTCTATAATGGAAAGTATGGTGATTTGTGATTTTCATATAAGCATGCGTTGATGCTTAAATTGCTCCTTATAGAAGACTATCAAATTTTTAGGATTATTTTAGAAGTCATCAAATGTACCGTTGAAAATGATGACAATGGATTCCCTATAGTTTAAAAGTTCATATCTACAAGTATACAAATCTCAACTTTCTTGTCATTCAGGTCTGTAATTTTCCGTTCACTGTGTTTTCGAAACTATTCAAAACAATTTCTCATCTATAGTATATTTATTATAACCTTACTTTTGAAGATGCATGTTAACTATCAACTTCAGTGCCACACATTGTTACCACAAATAAAATTTTTTAATAGATTAATCAATAATATCCTACATCCTTCCTTTGGTATTAGTGGAAGTTTTTTTGTTTGAAATCACCTTCTAGGATGACAACTTTACTACCAAAATATCTCTTAATATTAATTACATAAATTGATCTGAAGATATCTTTTAAGGATTTGTTAAGAGGTTGAAAATAATATTCATAAATAAATTAAAGTTGTTTCATTTTATAGGATGTTTCAACAAAGAAGCCATGTCGCTATATCTCATGTAGTATTGTGCAAATTAAATTAATATCTACCGACAAAATTAAGCAAATACATAATACCGCTTAATGCCTCAGTAAATGCAATCTTACCTTTATAAAACAAAATAATATAGTACCCATTTTATTTAATTGGAAATAAAGAAAAGGAAAGTGGTAGTGCGCAAGACTTATCACCTTTTACAATACATCTAAAAATTTTCAAAAAGATTAATAGAAATATTTCAAAGGATTATGATCAACAGAAATTAGTTCTTTCTGAGCAACGTACTTTTGTATTTGCGTTAGCACTAAGGTTCTTCTTTTGTTTACAAGCATAGATAAATTCTGGTTCATCACCGTTTGCAACTTGAGCAAAATTTTTTTCAAATTTTGCTGTGTTCCCTATCATGAGTTTCTTTTTCGCTTCTACTTGTTTCGGAGTGCCTGTCGTTCCAACTACAACTAAGCCCTCATCTGAATCATCTTCTTTACGCATAGCTTCCATAATCATATCTTCTTGCAAAACCTAGAAAGGCTTTGTTATCACCAGTTCAAAGACAACAAGTTGTTTTTGTTGGTTGGTCTGATTTAGATCATCTTTCATTTATAGCTCCCCATCAATCTTTTCGCGAGGAGCTGCTTGTTTTGGAGTATTTTCATCCTCCGTCTTATTCTGACCATCATCGTTTGCAGCATCATTTCCATCATTGCAATTTGTATTTGAGTGATTCTTTCGTTTGGAGGATCTCATGACCGCGGCCCCATAAATAACTAATAATCTTACCTTTACAACATAAAACAACTAATAATGTTATCCGCATAAATATTTTTCTCATACCTCTATATCCGTAAAGAGAAGAATCTCTCATTCTTTTTCGACAATTGAAGATATTATACGTTAAAATACATCATTTAGTTATTTTACTTATTTATTCGTTTATTTTACTTTTATTCACTTCAAGCGTTCATTCTACTCTAACTTCACCTTTTTTTTTTGAAAAAAAATTCACCCAGTGGATCCCACTTAAATGTGGGTAAAATTTTCCACCTCCCCTACATATCCCTTTGTGGGAATTAAATCCACGTCAAATACCAGGAAGTACATCATCCTAACCACTAGACTGTCATTCAATTCCCTTGCTCTAATTTTACCTGTTTTTTGAGATTTTTTTTTCCCAAAGGAAAGGTTAAGATGGTGTTCAGGTTCCAACTAACTCAAAAAAACTCAAGGAGTATACCCAAGAGGTAAATTTTTGAGTTAGCCAGTGTCATACAGTATAATGCACCCAAGGGGTATACCCAAAAGATGAACATATATATGATATAGTTCCCTAGTTCCACCTCTCCCCATTCTTTATTATTAATGTGCAGCAAGAAGTGGCAGAGCTTAAGTCTCACCACTATTACATCACCTCAACTTTTTGTTTTTTTCTGAATCATTTTCGTATATAAGGAAAGGACATTTGGTCTAAAACCATTAGTCCTTTTACAAAGCTAGGAAGGGAACTGAAAGTTTCGAAAAGTTTAAATTCTCCCATTGACGCCATCTTTGCTAAGAAGTCTGCAACAGAATTGCCTTCTCTGTAAATATGAATAATAGAATACCTTCTTCTCTCCAAGATACTCTTCATCTCAACAAGCTTCAGAAAATGCCTCCAAGGAAACCCAACTTGGCCTGCCAGAGCATCAGCAAGAAGCTTGTTGTCAGTCTGAACTACTACATTAGAGAGTTGAAGTAACTCGCACTTCCGTAGTCCAAATAATACTCCACAGATCTTCGAAGAATAACTATCAGCATCTCCAAGATAGCCGCACTCTCCATATACAAAAACACCCCCTTCTTCCCTTATGACAAAACTATATCCAGCACCTTCTAGATTGGCGGAACCATCGCAATTTAGAACAAAAGAATTCTCACTTGGGGGTGTCCATGTCACAAGCCGAGATCTCCTTCTAGGTGAAAGTGGTAAATGCAATCCAAAAATTGTATTAATAAAGCCTTTTTCAGCCTCACCACTAACCTTGAGTTCGTGAGCAATCAACATATCTCTCACATTAGATAAAACTAAGCGAGTAACGGCATCAAGATTTGGAGAAATACCTTCAAAGAAGAACTTGTTTCGGGCTTTCCATAGCTCCCAAAGAATGAAGACGGGGTAAACCTTGTATAGGACCCCTTTCGCCACATCAAAAGAACCATTTTTCCACCATCTCCTCAGAACACCATGGAGACTAAAAGGCCCCCTTATATCAACATTCATAATATGAGAAAAATGCATCCAAATTCTTGTGGCAAAAATACATTGATAAAAACAATGTCCCATACTCTCAGTATCTTGCATACAAAACCCACATATAGATGGATTAACTCCTACACGAAGGGTATTCAATACTTCAGGGAAAGGAAGCAAACCAGTACACAACTTCCACAAGAAGAAGGATATACGAGACGGTACCTTCCTATGCCAAATATTTTTTAGAAGGGGCTCAGCAGCTCGGCGTCTTCTAAGGATTTCATAGGCAGACTTCAACGTAAACTCTCCCCCTGGAGTATTTTGCCAAACCAATAAATCATCCCCCTCTGTAAAATCAAGATCAGCATGTTGCAAAGAGGAGAGAACCGAGGGCCCAAGGCAGCCACGAAACTCTTCCAAGTAGTCATCCCTTCACAAAGAAAATTCTCTAATTGTAAGGTTAGGAAAAGGAGGATTGCCAAGACAAAGATTTCTCAATATTCCACAGCTTGACCAATTATCTAACCAAAAAGATTTGTCTCCCCTCCTAATGACGACTTTACAGAGAGGCGCCACTCTTGCATCCATCTTCCTTAATCTCAGCCATGATGTTCTACCCTTAGCCGAATCTGAGAGGGAGAGTAAGAAGGAGCTCCAAATCCCTTTCCTATTCTTCACCTTCCACCAAAGCTTAGCTGTTAAAGCGGCAATAACGTCATGGAAACTCCTCAGCCCCAAACCATTCTCACAAACCGAGAAGGTTATGTTTTGCCAAGAGCGCCAGTGTCTCCTTTAATTTGGTCTCCATTCGCACCTTCCCAAAGAAATTTCTGACACCTTCTTTCCAAACCTTGAATCACCGTCTTAGGTGGGGGTATTGCTGAAAAGATATGTATTGGCATTGATGACAAAACATGCCTTATCAACGTCAAACGACCTCCAGGCGGGAGCAATTTGTTTTTCTAGTTAAGGAGCTTAGCATCAAAAGCATAAAAAAGAAACTGAAATGTGGAGATCTTTTTCCTTCCTTGAAACAACCGGCAGCCCAAATAAACGAAAGGAAAAGAGCCCTTTTGAATTCCCAATGTTCGTTTAATCATCTCAACTCTTCTAGGATTGCACTTTCCTAAAGCAACAAAAAGGGTCTTCTCTCGGCTTACTTTTTGACCCGAAGCTAGCTCATATTATTTTTAAAAATGTAATGGTAAAAGTATTATTTTTCCATTAAGTATCATTCAATTTTTTTTTGGTCCATCCAAACTTATAATTATATAATATTCAGTCAATGTGAATTAATAAAGAAAATTTGCATTCTCAACTATGTTTATTTATTTATTTATTTTTACTCAGTCTATTCATCTAAGTTAATTGTTTTGCATTTTGTATTGAAACATTTATTTTGCCTAAACTGCATCTTTTTCAAAGATTTTTAATTTGAATTGTAATTGTAGGACCATTTTTTCCACCGTAATAATCTCATTAAACTATTTTTTCTTCTTTACTTACTCTTTCTTTGTTCATTTTTAATGATATCCCATGATTACTTTATAGTGGGATAATTATAAATTTACGCTCAATGATATCATTCCCATTTTTCTTTTCATTTAATCTGCCCTAGGTTATTATTAACTCTCAGTTTCTTTATAATAAAAGTACATTTTTCAATGTATTATCAGGTACTTTTTTTTCTTTTTCTTTTTTACTTTGTTTTTTTGGCATTCTCCATTTAATCATTCATCTTGCCTTAACTCTACCCGTTTTGTGAACAACTTGCCTTAACTCTAGGAAAGCAAGCTTGGTTTCTCCTCACAAACACTCAATTGCTGCTCTATAAAGTCTTAAAAGCTCGCTACTTTCCGAAGGATAATTTTATGAAGGCTAAACTAGGGTTAAGACCATCCTTCAGTTGGAGATCTATTCTACAGGAAAGAAATGCACTACGAACGGGATGCCGCAAAAGGATTGGTAAAGAAAAAACAATCGACATTTGGGAGGATCCGTGGCTGCCAAAACCGTTCAACTTCAGAATTATCAGTCTCAAGAGTCCATTTGCAGGAAAATCCACAGTTGAATCTAACAAGCCGTCGTCAAGCTAATCAAATACAATTTAACCTACTCAACACTAATGACCATAGCACAGTAGCAAGCATGATCGTCCAGCAGCGAAGGAAAACTAGATACCTGTTATAAATCACTTCTTACTATTATTTAGACTAACGGCAATCTCAGATTTATAAAATTTAAAATTAAAATAAATAAATAAAATAAAAACAAATAATATTAATTCAGATAATTAGACAAAGAAAACCTAGGACATTGGGTTCACCTACCGAATACTTGGCTCAATTCTAATTCATGATTATTTGGCTTTGGATTTTTATTAATCTCACAACAATTTACCTTTTTAAGAAATATTCACCGTCGTGATATAATTCTCTTACTTTAATTAATCCTATGACTACTGTCGTGACTATAGAAAATAACTAGGGCACATTAAGAACTTCAGAATTTATTAGTTGCAAAGGTAATGCTCCTACTGTCGAGGTTCACTACCTATGTTTAATATTCCTATGGATTAGTGCTAACCTTCAATTGTCGTTCCTTCAGTTAAACACCTCTAAACATGCAAATAACGGCCAGCTACTTATACGAATTAAATCAAGAATATTAAATATCGGTCAATAAAAGAAGACAAAATATTATGAACCAAAATAAACCAAGCAATTCGGGCTACATCCAAGTCCAAGATTAGAAGACTTAGCCACTAAATATTATTAAAAACAATTCAATAATATTTAGCATCATCATCTCAAAGTCTGAAATTAAAGGAATTAAAACACCAAAAACCCGGGAGAAGAATAAAGTCGCCGAATTGAAAACTTGAAGTCTACGGCTGCTGCTTGGTTCTTCTCGGCTGCTGAAGCTTCCACTTTGATGGATTGGTGCGAGAGGTGGAGAAGAAGCTGCTGCGTGCTTAGGCTTTTAGTCGCGGATGATGGTGTAATGATGCTGCCGGTTTGAGTGTGGAGTTTTGTGGTGAAGGTTCGGTGCTGATGATGATGAAGAGAGGTGATGGGTGGTGCAGAGAGGAGGGGGCTGCTGGTTCAAGGCTGATGGTGTGGATGCGTGGATGATGAGCTTCAGCAAGACAGAAGCTCAAGGAGTTGTGGGCGGCTGGTATAGAGGTTTGAGTGTGGGGTTTTGGGCTTTGGGAAGTGAGTTCGGTGGAGATGGTG
Organism: Oldenlandia corymbosa var. corymbosa; assembly: GCA_949775105.1. Classification (NCBI taxonomy): domain Eukaryota; kingdom Viridiplantae; phylum Streptophyta; class Magnoliopsida; order Gentianales; family Rubiaceae; genus Oldenlandia; species Oldenlandia corymbosa. The sequence goes on from OX459124.1 coordinate 9,526,147, forward strand.
AAGGAGGTGTGCCGTGAAGGTGACTTCGGTGATGAAGTAGTAGCAGTAGGAAGGTGGAGCGGCGGGGGGTTGCAGCCGTGAGGGAGACGTGAGTTTTCGGTCCAGTTCGGTTCAAAAAATAAAACCTTAATACTCTTTATATAGGCTTTCGACAAAATCCTATTTTTGGAAAATTATTTTTTCAAGCCAATTAAAATTAAAACACCTCCCGGATTAATTTTTTTATCTATTGAAATTAATTTGGAAACACCCTCCTCGGCAAGAAACCACAGAAGCTTAATTCGGCCAATTGCATAAACAAAATTCCAAAATTGCTTGTTTAGTCCTCCAAGTCTTCGAGTGTTCTAATTTCTTTCTCGTTAATTGATCAATTCTTCAATTCTCCCCTTTAAGTTATTTTTATCTTCATTTTAGCCTAAAATTTCAACAATTCTTCCATTTGAGTACAACTCCTACAATCAAATATAAAATCACATAAATAGCACATTTGTACTCAAAATATTGGCAAAATTTCACATAAAGGGATATTAAAAATAGGTAAATTATGAGCACATCAGAATCTCTCATAAACATCAGCATTAACATGTGGAACATTGAACTGCTAAATCATCTGTTTTGGAAGGAAGAAGTTGATATCATCCAAATCATTTCCTTAAGCCTGTCAAATGAAAAGGATTTTTGGACATGACACTACACAACACATGGAAAATATACAGTTTCTAGTGCTTATAGAGTGCTGCAATCCCATCCAGGCTTCTAAAGCAATCCAACCACAAGCAGTTCAAACTCCAAAGAAGAATCGCAAATTTGGAAAAAGTTATGGAGCATTGATATAATCCCAAAAGCAAAACACCACCTTTGGCGCATGCTCACCGACTATATTGCTACCCAAAAAAATCTTATTCAAAGGAGAGTAGATACTGATGGCGAATGCTTAACATGTGGAACACCCAAAGACTTGAGGCATGTCTTTTTCACTTGAAAATTAGCAAAGGAAGTGTGGCAGTCCACCGAATACATCACTCACATATACAGCTCATCCCATGTTGATATAAGAGTCCAGTTAGCCGATCTCTTGGATGCTGAGTCTTTTCGCTGCAATTTGCTATTTCCTGTGGAACACTAGAAACACCCTGATTTTTTAAAAACACACCTTCCCGGCAAAAACGATCTTGCAGATGAGCAATGGACTGCTTGAAAGTTGGTTCAACGTGCAACTACAACGTTTCTTAATCCCACCCATAAAAGAAAAACCATAAATCTCTCTCAGCTTCATGAATGGCATTTGCATTTTCTTCGATGGAGCATTAAATTGGGAAATGAAGCTATCTTCAATAGGAATCCTAATATTGGATAGTTCTGCTGGTTTTGTCGGTTGTTATGCAAGAGCATATGAAGGACTATTCTCCCCATTGGTAATTGAAGTCATGGCAGCCCGCGAAGTAACTAGACTAGCAGCTGCAATAGGAATCCTTCAATTCACCTTGCTGGGAGACTCATCCCCAATAATCCACCGACTACAATCCGATGAGACTGACTTATCGGACTGGGGACTTACTCTTGTCTACATCAAAGCACGTTTCAAAGGCCATCTTGAATTCAGCTTCAAATGGATTACAAAATTCAATGTATTTGCTCACAACCTAGTGCAATTCGCTAAGGCCAAAAGAACTTTTCGAAGGCCATCTTGAATTCAACTTCAAATGGATTACAAAATTCAATGTATTTGCTCACAACCTAGTGCAATTCGCTAAGGCCAAAAGATGCTTCGAAAAATATTGGGATAGCATCCCCGACTTTGTAATGCTTACCGTGTTGGGCGGTTTCCCATCATCTTAATGAACCTTCTTTCTTTCAAAAAAAATTAATATTGTTGATCAAAATTTTAATAGTCATTAGTAACTTAATTATTAGTAATCCTTTTCTTTTCCAATTTATAATCAATATATTTAGAAAATGACACATAAATCCTATGTGGTGTGATTATAAGTAAGACATTTCTTTATATGGACTTTGCCTTATATATAGAGAGATAGATATATAGATATATAATTTAATATAGATTATTTAAAAAATATATATATTTAATTTACTTCTTCTCTAATTTTTGGGTGTGTTTTGTTTTGAAGGGAAATCTTATTATATATTTCTACCAAAAAAAAAATCTTATTATATATTAAAGGAATTTTTTTCAAAAGACACATGTCTGTCAATTAGCCCATCAATAATTTTCAAATACACATGTCATCTTTTCATTCGTTGAGAATTTGTTTAAGACACGTGTCATCGTATAATTCGTAAATTTTTTTACTGGTATTCTATAAAAGTAATTTAGTTATTTTAAAAACGGTAAAATGGTTATTTTTTAAAAATAGAAAATAATTGACGCCAACAATCTCTGAATGATCAAATTGACCAGGACAATGAATTCCGAATATCGCAAAGAAGAACATCGACGGCGATAATGATTTGCGATGTTCGTTCCTCAAATTTTTTTGCAGCTGGTCAGCGGCAAGGAGAAGAACAAACTAGCAAGCAACACCAATTCCAACGAATGGAAAAATCTAATTTCGGCAACGTAAAAAAAATGATGAAGCAGACGTGACAAAGCGGTCGGAAAAGACAGCAAGAAGTCGGCGACCAGAAGTACGCCAATGATGGATCGGAAAAGGCATTGGGAAGAGAACCAGTGACAGTGTGGACATCCGGCGACGAAAAACGACAACTGCAGAACAGAAGTAGCAGCGGCAACAGCAAATCTCAGGAGATGGGGTCGTGAGGGTGGCTAGGGCAATGAAGAAGAAGAGTGAAACATGACAACGGCTGCGAGGAGATGAGGGAGTTGGGGAGCTAGGGTTTTGTATTGGGTAATGATAAATTGAGAGTATTTTTGTTACGTTTAGTAAAACATCATCAATTACCTAAACTGCCCTCATATAGAATTTAAGAGAGTTATTTACTTCTTTTTTCTTTTATCCCTTCTCCCTCAATCCCCAAAAATCAAAGAGGCATGTAATTTCAGCAAATGATATTTTCACTTCCGTAGCTCTCTTATTACAAAATGATGTTATGGCTCCATAATTTATATATTAAAATAATCTAAATATATAGCATAATATTTAATTAGTTACCAAATTTCTTATTATCATATATATAGTACTTAATTAAAGCAGCAAACAAAAAGGACAAGTGTTAGCTCTACGTTTAATATGTTCCCGCCAAAATTCATTTTCAGTACAAAATTATTTTTGACACGTGGCACTCTAACTATTCAGAAAAGAAAATAGAATTGTAAAAAACCCAATACTAATTTTCAGCAATAGCCCGAAAAGAAACCCCCCAAATTATTCCCAATATTTTGGATTTGTGTCTTTCACGCACTAATTTCCATGTTCGTAATCTCCTCATATTGATTTAGTAAAATCAAATTTCAAAAAGATTCTTTTATTATCCTTCTATCTCTCTCTCTCTCTCTCTCAATCCTGATGAATCCGAAATCTTCCAATTTGAAAAAATTCAATCTCAAACATCAAAAGCACCAAGATGATTCTACAAAAATTTAAAAGGATCCCTTCACTTGGTGAATTTGATGAATCCCAGGGACGACCACCATCGATGGGAGATTCCGAAAATTTGGAGGAGGTAGAATTTTGCTCTAATCAAATATACGCACAACTACTAGTAATTTAATCTCTCAATCCCCTTTAATACATTCAAAATCAATTTCGCTCCCCACTCAATTTCTCAATAATGAAGAAAAAAATCATGCCTGCTCAGTTTCGTTGCCCAATTTGAATTGATTAGTGAAACATCTGAAAAAAATAGAACAATGGCTCCAGCGGATGAAGATGGTGTTGTAATACAAGAAAAGGTGGCGTGGCGATGCATTTACAAGGAGTCCCGCTGTCCCGGTGCCTTTTGTTCTCGCTTAAATTAACACGGTAAATTTCAAGTTATGGTAAAATATAATTCCGATTGCTTTTACTGAGATACGATGATTCTTTCTTTTGGATTTCCCTAATCTTATTCAATAAAATCCCTAATTTCTTTTATATTCGATTGATGAGACCCGGCTAGATTTGTGGAAAGGGTTTCATATATTTAGGAATTAATATTGTAAGGAAATCGTATCACTTATTTGTTGACACTCTTTCAGGGGTATCCACAAGTTAGAGTAGTAATTGTCGAGAGACCCCTCATTGTTGTCGAGCGAGCTCGTTCTTGACATGCACCGTGTATTGGTCCTTTATTTGTTGGAGGCTGCTGTGGCCTGATTACACTCTTGGATCATAGAGGGGCTATCTTCATTCTCGCATTTTTACAAGTTCTGCAAAAATAAGTAGAAGTTCTCCCGAAAATCGAGTACGCCTTTATGATAGAAGGCCTTACATTAGATTTCTCAAGATCATGGATCAACAGCTTTTCGAGAAGTATGGAGGCAAACAACATGATGTGATATGATCAAGATCTAGATCATAAATAGCAATTAGACTCCACTCGAGAAAGCATAGATGTCATGACTCTGTGATTTTATCTACGGAATCAATGTGTGTGAAGGCTAGGTGATAGCCGATCATAGATGTGAAAATAGCAAATCACACATTGCATGTATGGAGAATAGGTTAATGATTAACTTAGTTGATTATTCCCTAATTCCAAAGTCTTAGCAAACACTTGAGTTATGTGATTTGAGACATTAAATCAGTCATACATGCATATTGAAGTTATAGTCAATAGAATGATGACAGTAAAACTCGATCCTCGATTATGAGTCTATCTCAGCCTCGAAGAATCGACTGAGTGGAGCATGGAATAGCACAAAAACATTCATGTACAATGTTTGCAAATAATTCATGTGATACATTATTTATTCAAGGAGATGGTATCCAAAGAACATGTAGATGCCAATGAGATAATAACACTTATCTTCATTTTCGAGCAGGTCATTGCCCCTTGGAATGTGTTGCTTCGTAGTTCGAGAAGGATGCTCCTCGAATTATCTTATTGTAAGACCTGCAAAACCAAGTAGTACAACTGCACCACGCTCAGACAGGTTATTGTACCTGTACATATTTTGTTAGATCACCTCAAGGGAGGCACTGTGTAATTTAAAGAGTATAAACAGAATTGCATTTGTTATAGAAGTCCAGTTAGAAATATGGTAACATTGCACGAGTAAGTTTAGAGCTACTTATCTCTTTTCAAATCAGTCGAGGAGATTGTCTCCACTCTTGTCATAGGGCCGATCTGTGATATCGGTCCCTCGAAAAATTGAGCTATGCTTGCATAGCTGTCATTAGAGCCTCTGCCTTGTGCAATTATGTAGGAAGGGGTGTTTCAGCTTGTGCTGCTAAAAACAAATGAGTGGCCTTATACTCAAGTCCCGAGGAAGCTGTACGCCTCTTCGGGGAGATGTGACCTCTGAGGTATTAGGTCGCCCCTTGCTGTAAAGTTATCACTTGTATGAAAAACAGTAAAACCATTAGAGGCAAGAATGAGAAATAATATCTGAAGGGACTGAATCATAACCGCTTAGTTAAAGAGAATTTTGTCCAAGTATGTCCTTTGATGGTCCAGGGGCTATTCTGCGCATTCAGAAGATTTAGCATCAGAGTATAAATAATAAAATCACTGAGGACCATTTTACAACTTTCAAAAAATTTAGAATCCTTGTCAAGCGACTGCTGCTGCTTGGATTTCTGCCATAACTGGAGGCTTCGTAGCCTCGCTGGCTGATTTGCTTCTCGATCTTGTTTGGTTTCGAGGAGGCTGTGTAGTCTCTCCAACCAAACTTGATGGACAGTAATTTCCTTAGTTAACCATGAAACTCAAAAGATTTATTGTAAGAAATCATGGTTGAAGAGATTAGAGCAGTTATGCTCAAATATAGAAGCTCTTGAGGTGTTATGTTATACAACAATATACTATTGAGATAATTATCCAAAAAGAGAAGTACATAGACGGAACGATCTCACCGAGTTACTTGATAGGCGATGGGAAGTATACCAACTTGCAAGTGTTTAATTGTACAAGTTGACCTCGATGATGTAGCTCGACGACATCGAGCAATCTTGTGTAGGAGGAGAAGTTGTAGTACACCCTGCGAAATGGTAATTGCTTGTGGGTGATCAAAATAATTAGGTTTGATTTGCACTCAAAAGTATTTTATCCTGAAAGCCAAAAACCAAAAAGAAACACACCAATCCCGAGATCAAAGAAATCTGGATACTTTCATGAAGGATGGAAGTTATAATTGAGAAGTATGTGTATTAGCATTGAAGTCGACAATTAAGATCATCAAGCAAAATCAATCAGGTTGACATGGCGATATTCATACTTAAGTTAAAACAATCAAGATTAATCTATGAATATGTTTCCATCCTTTTTCCAAGAGCATACGCAATGTCGATCACTATATTTACTAGAGACAAGAATATGATTGTCTAAAGGGCAAAACTGAGCATTAATTTGATTCTCCAATAAGGACTTACTGTCTAGTTGCTCATGCACCCAAAAGTTAAAGACAAAAAGTTGCTTTTAAACCCAAAAGATTCAATGCACGTGATGGGATTTGTAATAGGCTTCTTTGATTGATAAAAATTATTGGTTTGACTCAAATTTCAATGGAAACCTAGAGGCAACCATTTAATTTGATAAAAGTATTTCTAATCCAGAACGTAAAATCGAGATACAAAGACTCGATTTTAAAGGCCTATTATAGGCCCCACTACGGTTGTAGTAATTCCTAATTCTGTGAGCATATGGTATGCTAGCTGTGCATATAGTAGCAACTCATGTTAGACGTGAAAGTTATGAGAAACTTCTTAAAAACACAATACTATTTGAAGGACAAGGGTGATTTAATCACAATTGAGCAAACTTTAAAAGCTTTTAAGGTGCCGAATCATGAACAAACTGAATCTTGCTTCTCAAGATAATTTAATCAATGGCTATTCACCCTTAAAAAATTAGAAAGAAAGGCAGCCCTAGTCAAAGGGTTTGTGAATGTGTTTCCATGCACATGGGTCCTTTTGTTTTATATAATTAAGCTTGCAACTGAGGCATCAAAGTTTTAAAGAAAGCCATGAGTAGACTAGACATATATCCAATAATATCATGAGCAACATTAATTGAATATATAAACCTGGATGCTTTGAGTTTTTCAAAGCTTATGCACGTGATTTTGTCCATTTATCATGCTTGATCACCGACACCAGATGAAGAAATTACAGCCGCCAAAACCTTCGTCAGAAAATTGTGTTGAAGAAAAACCCTAGTTGGGTCCCAATGGGCATGCCACTTGACGAAGTATGGATTTGTCCCGACGTCTACAGGTGATTGAACCGGCGGCCATGGTGGTATCAGAACCCTAAAACCTGCAAAAAAGGGCCTCAGGGTCTCCCAAGGGTAGACACTCCAATTCTTAAGTCAGTAAGAGTAATTGTGATAAGGGTGTAGATTATTGGTGCATAAAGCATACCTTTGATGTGAGGGGTTGAGCCCTATTTATAGAACTAGGGTTACCTGTTTGTGAAACCCTTTCTTGGTAGGAAAGTAATAATGCTGCGGATTAGGGATTTCATTGAATATAAAAGAAGTTATAACTGTACAAAGTCCAAGTGAAGTCTCTCCTCATTCGCCATCTCATGAAAACAGGAATCTGGCAATGGGGATAAATATCTGGCAAGAAGTTTAAAGTGGCAACCGTTAGAAAAAGATAACGAATGTATGTGATTTAGGATTATTGTTTGGGTTTTGTTATTTTTGGGCAATCTCCCTTTTTTTCGTGGACTTATTGATTGTTTTATTAATCGATTTAAGGATTGTTGACATCCAAATTTGCTTGATTTGGGTTGGGATGGTTTTAAAATATACTTTTGAGTTATTTCTACTGTGAAAATTTCAAAATCTGAGCACAATGAGAAAAGAAGATGGATGTTGTTCATTTAATGCTTCCATTACTAGATCTTGGAACTTTTTTAATCTTTGAGTTCATGTATATCAATTGTGCCATGCTTTTTGGAAATTTTTTCCCTTAATACTTGATTTATCTACTGTTCCAATTTAATTTTGAGGTTACTTAATTGGATTCAATATTATTTCATATACGCTGCTCTTTCATGTTGTTGATACGTAGGAGGACCATTTATCAATGTATTTAGTTTGTTAACTTTCATTTCTACCTTCCAAGTGTTGATTTGTATTCCTTGATAAGATTTGTAATTGCAGTCCATAGTTTGTGAGTTGATTATAGATGTGGAATTATCTAGACAGTAGAAGATTAGGTGTTAACAATGAGGCAGCATATTACTCAAAAAGACATTGATTTTTCTTTATCTTCTGTTTCTTGATCCTTTCTGTGGAGTAGCTAATTTAGAGAATTTGTGTACGTCAAAATAATATGTTCATTTTTTCAACTGCTCTCTTCGAATATCCCAATAGTATCTTGACTATGACTGTAATTTTTTATTAGTCGTCGAGCATGATTCGAGTAACAAAACGAAAGATAATTTGTAGAATTAGATTTTGTTGTTTACACTTCCTAGATTCCACGTGACCTGCACTATAGTATTATTATACATATTGTTACTCTAAATTGTATTTTCTTATAATTATGATTCTTCTTTTTTTATTTAACAATTTTAAAATACAGGCGGTCCACCGGGCATTCGCCCGGGGCAAGCATCTATTATTTTTAAAAAAACCAAAATATTATACTTATAGACGTATACATATGATAAAAAAATTTCCATAGTCAAATCGGGATACAAAGTGAAATAAACCAGTGACTACATTCAATTATTAGCCAACCAAAATATTATATTTTTTTATTATTAAACTAATATATAATATATTATATCACCGCACAACGTGCGGAAATAATACTAGTATGGCTATAACATCGATTAAGAAAGAACTCAAACAAAGGGGTAACACCACTAGGGGTGTTCAAAAAAATCGACACCGATTAACTAAACCGAAAATCTACATAAAATCGAGCCGATTAATAGAACAATCGGTTCATAGTTCCTGGTTAAACGTGCTTAATACTAATTTTAATCTTTCTCACATTCGATTTAAAAAAATATCATGCGTGATATTTAACTTTAAATTTTTTAGTCATGAAAATTTTTTAGTCCCTTCTGATAGCATCCACGCAATGCGTTGGGCAACTACTTGTCATTATCATATGCATCATCATTCTATTACTATTAGTATTACTATATACTAAAATGACAAAAAATGAAATAATTTTATTTTTAATATTACAAAAATAATTTCTCATTATAAGGTGAATTTGATAGGCCTAAAAGAAATTTCAGCGATTCTAATCCTTTTAAATTCCTTAATGTCTTTTCTTCTTCTCTTTTTTCTTTGAATTTAATAGGTTTCCTGTGATAGTTTAGATTATTCCATAACTTAAAAAATATTAAAAGTCATGCAGTGTAAATTTACACACACACACACACGCACGCACGCACGCACGCTCGCGCACAAACACACACAGATATGTGTATATATATATATATATATATATATATATATAATTCTTAGGGCAAATTTCTATTAAGGGCCTGAGAAAGATCAGAATTAGTATTAAGGGAACGGGTTACATTTTTTCATTATAAATTATAATGTTATGTATTATTAATAATTTTCCCTCGTCAAAAAACTCAATTATCCCTTGTTTCCTTTTTTTTTTTTAACCCTTTTCCCGAGCAATTTGATTTTTCTTACTTCGGAAACTAAGCCATCAGAATTAATGATGTTTAAAGAAAGGGAAAAGTACCTTCTTCTCTTTGATTGAGAATCAAAGAAAAAGAAAAATATCCTCTATTCACGATTCGGAATCAGATAAAGTATTATTTGGAAGCTGATCACTCTTCTCTTTATCACCCATATCAAACTTCTACAGTACTTTGATTAAACTTCTTTGGTACCACCCTCAAGTAGCGAATTCATGCCAGTTTTTCTTTTTTTTTTGTTTTAAATAATTATTTTTGTTTTCCTAATTTTCTTTGTGATGACCCAAATAAAGCAAGCATGTCAAGCATGCATGTGTCTCAGCCCCAAATCGGTGGTGGGTGGATTGAAGGCTCAGTATATAAGCCTTAAGTTGGTGGTATACTAATAACTTGGGTTAACCATTTTGGGTACAGGAAAGACGAATACCTAAATAGTTATTGGGACAGACCATCCAATTGAGGCGTTACAATTGATATCAGAGCCGACCTACTCAGGGTGCGGACCCATCTCTGAGCTCACAATTAGGAGACAAGTGTGGAGACACCTCTGCACTAATAGGCTATGAGACAAGTGAAACGCATCTGTTCTAGGGGAGCCTGAGCCAACTGTATGTGCTGTGTGTCTTGCACCTTGCGGGGACGCAAGGATCCGAAGGGGTTCAAGTGTGATGAACCGAAATGAAGCAAGCATATCAAGTATGCATGTGCCTCAATCCCACATCGGTGGTGGGTGGATTGAAGGCTCAGTATATATATAAGCCTTAAGTTGATGGTATACTAATAACTTGGATTAACCATTTTGGTTACAGGGATGACAAATACCCAAATAGTTATTGAGACACACCATCTAACTGGGGCATTACATTCTTTGTTGTTGTTCTTGATCTAGTTTTCTATTTTCCTTTTTCTAATTTTCTCCGATGTCATTCTTGATCTAGTTTGCTAACACATGTTCTTGATTTAATTCCATCACTATCAATCGCGATGAAACTTTTGCCAGAGTCTTTTTAAATATGTATAACAATTATTTTTTAAGTTTGCACCATTCCATTTGCAGTATAAAGGATAGAAATAATGGATAGAAAGACAGAATTCTTCAAGACAGAGACGTCAATTTATATATCAGAGGAGGGAGTTGAATGTAAAGGATAAAAATGCATTTTCGTAGAAGAAGAAAGTACTAAAATTAATTTAAGATTCATGCTATCGAATAAATAAAACTCATGCCCTCTTTCACAATTACTATCTTTTTAATGCCATTAACAAAAATTTTCCTTAATCTTAACGGGTGTAAGATTTAGTCACTTCTCTCTCTCTGTTTTTTTCCCCTTTCTTTCAAATCATTACGTTTACCTCTCAATCTCAAGTCTATCAAAGATTAAAATCTTTCATTGCTCATCTCCATCTTTTTTCTTCTTGAATCTTTTTTTTTCGCAAATCTAGTTTTTCTTTTTTATTTTTTTCCTTCTTTTCTTAAGTTGTTCCTTTTTTTTTAGTAATACAAAAACTTGATTTTATTTTATTTCTCGCTAGTCTTGTCTTTTTTTCTTTTCACAATCAGAATACTATCTTTCACTTTCATTGAAACAAGTAGAAACATATTTTTGTGATATCATTTTGTTCTTACAATATAAAAGTATATTTTTAATACTGATAGATTAGTTAACATATTTTGTAGATAGTGTATCAGACATCAGTGTGATTTACCATTTTAATTATGAAAACTATATATTTTTCTTTTATATAATTTGCATTACGTCACTATGCACAGCATACGAGCGAAGCGTATCTAATCCATTTAGTGTATACTAGTGTTGTACCCGTGCATTGCACGGTGGAGCTTTGATCTTTATCTTCGGGAAAAAAAAACAGGAGAAGCAAAATCGACGAATCTCATTCCATCTTTATTTTCATCTTTAACAGCAAGTCACACTGCATCGTTCTCATTAAAGAGGTTCCGAGTCTTTTATGGTTTACATACTTGCAATAGTTTTAGCTGTTATTTTAGTATTTTGGCAACTCGTTAAATCCAAAAAAAAACAAACCAGCTGATCTTATTCTATCTTTTTTTTTTTTCAATCTTAATAGCAAGTCACACTGTATCGCCTTGATTAAAATTTATGAGTCTTTAGTTGTTTAAAAATTTGTAATGCTGTTAGCTGCTATTTCAGTATTTTGAAAGGTCGTTCAACCCAAAAAAAAAATTAAAAATAAAAAATAAAAAATTAGAAGGTCTCATTCCATCTATATTTTTATCTATGTCACTCTGCATTGTCCAACATAAAAATTCCGATTCTTTAGTAGGTTAAAAATGTGCAAAAGTGTTAGTTGTTATTTTAGTATTTTCGACAGCCCATTGAACAAAAAAAAAAAAAAGAATTGGCAAAATCTCATTGCATTTTCGTTTCCTGTTGAATACAAAAAAAAAAAAAAAAAAATCTTCATTTTCATCTTTAATAGCAAGTCACACAGCATCGTCCTGATTGAAAATTTTTGAGTCATTAGTAGTTCAAAAATATGCAATGATTTTAGTTGCTCTTAATATTTTGACAGGCCATTGAACCCACCCCCAAAAAAATAGCAGGTCTCATTCTATATTCATTTGCTTATTATAATTTCTTTAAATTCATAAAATTTCTAAAATGATTATCCATATATCTTTTAAGTTATAATTTCCTCTATGGGCTGGATCTTTTGGTCAACCTTTCATTCAATGTATGATTCACGACGCCATTTAGGGGCGAATGTTCCAAAAAACCACCTAGGTGACCAATATCATCATAGTGATAAGATGATTAAATGCAACCATAATCATAAGCATCTTAAACACACTGAAAAATGATAACTTTGGTAGGATCATTATATATTGCAAAATGGCATCAATGTCATCATGTCTAAAATCCTCTTTCAATCTTGGACTATTCAAAAGAAACTCTTTATCGTCATTCATTTCTTCCTCTATATCATAGTCAAAAGTTACTAATCCATTAAGTTGTCATGAAATCATGTTATCAAACAGTATCAATTAATTGAGTACATATAAATTAAGGGTGATGATACAGCCAGGACAATAATTAGCTTCCAGGGTAAAATATGCATTGTATTTCCCATATTACCCTTATTAACAAAACTGTTTAATTTCTTATTTCTCTCCCCTCTTACTTGCTTTGATTTCAGACCGTCCCCTACCCTTTTATTCTTTTTTAGATCTAAAATCTCCATATGTTTATAAAAATAGGATGGGATCATAATAGACACTTTGGGGTATTTCGATCCAAGAATCCTAGGACTTATCTTCATCTTTTTTTTTTATTTATAAGATTAATGCAAGAAGAAAATCGGGATATGGAGTTTTTGGCTTGTCAATATTTTTTTTTCTCTCGTTACTGGGATTTCAGAGTCACTCAGAATTACTCAAAGTAACAGAATTACATCATGTCAATCCACTCAATTAAGATTCAACAAAGACAGGTTCATTCCACTTCATCCATCTCTCAATTAAACACCCAAATCTAATTCAACTATTCTCCAACATCCATCAGAACTCCGAAGTTATAATTTTTATCAAAGTGGCCGTAGTGATGATAAACAGAATTTGAAACCACCTCCATTTTCTTTTCTTTATTTTCATGGGTTTTCATCAATCTTTTTGGTCAATTTGCTCATACTCCTTGGTTTATTGAATTTTGATTGCCCTTGGGCTTTTGATGAGGTTGTAAGGTTGTAAATAAAGATGATGATGGAGTGATGATTGGATTTGGGTGGTGGAGAAGAATGACGTCATATTGATGTTAGAATAATGCTCCCTTCGTCCTAAAAAAATAGTCCAGTTTCAAAATGTACAACTTTTTCTATTTAGTCAAACCCAACAAGGTATAACTCAAATTATCCAACAAACTTCCGTTTCTATCCCTGGTGAAAAGTTTATTTAACTTCAAATTAAAAATCTATAATCCGGTTAATTATAGTCTCTCTCTCTCTCTCTCTCTCTCTCTCTCTCTCTCTCTCTCTCTCTCTCTCTCTCTCTCTCAAGTCTCAACGCCGAATCTCTCTGTCCGTTAGAAGGTAACCATTCCAAAAATTATAATTTTTCAATTCTCTGGCATCCTGAAAGACCACAACGGCGACTATTTTCGCACCTTGTCGGCTATTTTCAATTCTCGTTTTACCAACCCTCCACCGTTCGAGTTCATCAAATCCAATTTAGGCATAAGTTGCGATTTGTTTGATTTCTTTTTTTTTTTTCTTTAGTTCTGATATCTTTAAAATGTGATGATTGATTACCCGATAATTGAAGATGATGGGTTTTATTTTGGTCGTGTTGATCTGGCCGTGTTGAATGAAATCACAGAGCGTAAAGAAGAAAGAATGTTGATTGAGGGCAATTAAGTAATTTTGTTTGATTCAATTTTGATTTTTTTGAAACTGGACTATTTTTTTGAGACAAAATTTTTTTATCAAATTGGACTATTTTTGTGGGACGGAGGGAGTACTTAATACTGTTGTTTGGGAAATTTGTTGCAAGGAATCAATAGAGCAGGGAAGAAGGAGATGGGAGCAGGGGATGTCACGCCGTCAGGGGGGAGTGGAGGAGAGAGGAAGTTGTAACACAAGCTCTTGACATAGTAACTCTTAAGGGCAGTACATGTCTTTTTGGCTCTGGATCCTAATAATTGCCCTGTAAGTATCATTAGTCATAAATTAATTAAGTTAAAATGCTGAATGGATTTATCAAACACATCTTTAATATATTTATAATTAAAATTACATTTTTTAAATAAAAATATTTTAATTTAATCCCTATCATATATGACCTATAATCAAAAGCCCAATAAACGTGATAAGAATGTCAAAACATGTAACTAATTTCTCTATTGTATTTGGTTATTTGTTTGATTTTCTATGATATGATAACATTAATTCCCCATGATTAATACATGTTACTAAACTTACATTTATCTTTCCCTTTAATTTGTTTGTAAATTTTTGTTGCGAAATTGCGAAGATCACCCTGATATAATTGGGTGATAGCTTTAAGAATAATTTCCACATTAGAAGTCTTGTGAAGAATTTCTTTTGAAAACACAAATTAAAAGGAAGGTTAGAGTTTTATTAGTCCTCCTGAATCTTGCATACTTTCTCTATTATTACGACATTCATCATTCTATGGTTCTACCTTTAACTATTATTCTCAACGTATATTTCTTTTTCCTACCATGTTATCTTTTAGATATATCCCTATTTCAAAATATTCTCTAATGTGACATATTAAATCATATTTTCTTTTGCCATTTTATTTATGAGATGATTAAGGTTAACATTCATGGTAGAAACAAAAAATATAAAAATACAAATTGGACTCCCTCCGGTCTATTTATAAACGGCAAGATTTAATATAGTTTTGAAATAGAAATTAGTGTTTATTTTTGGCTTGCAAATGACATTGAGAGAAGCATAATGAAGAATAAATCAAATTGATATTTGATTAGCTTCCTAAAATGCGTACAAATAAATGCGAAAACTGATATCTAGTTTAAAAAGTCAAAAGAGGCAAGACAAATGAAAAAAACAATAGTCATATTGTGTAAGTCGCAAGAATAATAAGTTTACTAAATCAAATCTGAGTTTACTTCACATTAAACGGTTGGATGAAAAATAAGTTTTCTATAACCAACTTAATAGTTGACAAACAAAACATACACATCAAATTCAATGAACGTGAATATTAGGCAAATATATAGCCCCTGATTCAATGCCAAAATCGCAGCAATCATGTTAATAACAACTTATATAACCAATAATTAATCACACTGTTTTGATCCTAACTAAACTAACTTCACCAAATTAAGCAAAGATCCAAAGAGTAAATGCCTAATCCGAACCAAAAACCAAAGGGGATTCTTCAAAAAAAAATTTTGATCAGCGGCTTGAGATCCAAATAATGTTAGTCAGCCGCAATTTTCAAATTTCCCGGGGAAAAAAATTAAACATTTAATTAATAAGCAAATAGGCAGTTTACTTCGAATCCGAAGACCCCCGTTTCTTGTGCTTGCACACTGGAAGCTCCAATACTAAATTGATAAAAAATTTTGATCACAAAAAAAAAAAAAACCATAAAGAAGCCTTAACGGCTCACCGAAACCAAATGGTTTGTCCCAAACTATAAATTCATATGCATACATGCCAGCATCTTGCAGTTATATTCCCGGACAAATCGAATTGAACATAAAACAATGGATAATTCATCCTAACGAATCCAAATTCTTTACTATTTAATCATAACCAATGATAAACTGATAAATTGATTTTTGTCTCCATCGGTGGCCAAGAAAAAAAACCAAAAACTTATCACCGAATAATAATAAAACATAAATTTCTTAATATCGAAACCGGAAAAGAAAACCACATCGATCTTCTCAAGTTTAGGTTTGTGCATGCCACACCAGAAACCCAAAACACCAAAATAATCTACCGATCTAAATTAGTTAATCATTTGGTGTATAAAAAAATGAAGAACTAACAATCTGAAATGGAAAACCAAAAACATAAAAGTATTAACTTTTGATCCGGATCCTTATAAAGGTGAAAACCCAATTTTGCACCGAACCAAAATAACATCTAAAGTTTGATTTCTCCAAACTTCATAGGCAAAGGATTGGATTCGCTATCGGATTCTTTTAACAAAACTAATCATCGAAACCTGGGCTTGGAACGAATCGAACCAAAAGCAATCAATTTTGATCCCTAAGCATAAAACTAAGAAAACTACTTTAGGTAATAATTATATCAAACACCAAATAAAAATATATCAAAAATACCCACAAAAAATATATTCATCCTTCATCTCCGAAACTTCAATCCAACACCATCAGAGAGGCTATAATCTAAATGGGCAATTAAGGCCTATTCATGTGACGTCAAATCCAAAAATTTTCATGCATGAAAAGCCATGAAAATCACAGACGTGAAACAAAATTAAAATGTGAGAAGAGGTAGGCATTAAACATATAAATCAAAATCAAAATCACGCAAATAACGAAAGCGTAAAATACCCTAATTAAACTAAAAAAAAAGTTGAAAAAGTCAGCTTTTAAGCAAGAAAATTATTGAGACAGCCACGGTGCTGGTTAGCTGATGACGTAGCGTTGGTGATAGTAGATTGTCAAGGCCGAGCAAGAAGAGATAGAGATGAGGTAACAAATGAGAGATGATAACGGAGAAGGCCACGGTGATCAAGAATGGATTCGAGATGGGGGGTGCTACATGCAGGAGAGAGACAGATTATGTTGTTATTGTTCAAATTTTAAATATGTTACCTTTCAAAGCATATCTAGAATTTTAGTATTTCATTATCATTTAAAAGTGCTCCGTATACAATTATTATCATTTAAATTTTGAATCACCCAAATGTTATCGTGTAAAACAATGAAAACATCTCAAATTTAATGTGTTCCAAAAATAAACTAAGTTTAGAACTAATTTGAGATATAGGATAATTGTTTCTGGAAAAAAAAAAAGAAACAAATGGAATACCAAACCCTATATGTCTTTCCCCGGCCTCCATCACCTACCGCTGCCTCACCAGCCGATTTTCCATCCAGGACGTTGATTTTCCATCCGACGGTCAATTAGCCTCTGGGATCTCCAGGCTGTCCCTTCGTCGGTCATGTCTTATCGGGTTACCAGTTTACTGTCTGGACCGGTTCAAAACTGAATGATGTCATTATTATATAATAAATTATTATAACAATTAATAATATAATAAATTAAATACTAAGAAATTTGGTTGCAGCTTTAAGTATTATATTAAATGTTTACGTCATTTAAATAATAATCTAAACTAAGAGGGTCATAACATAATTTTCTAAAATTCAATTAGAAAAACCTAACCTACTTATTCTCCCAACCACCGCACATTTCTTTCTTTCTCTTAATTGATTTCGCAGAACAAGTAACTGTCCCTCCCTCCTCACTACCGACGGTTCTGTCACCACCGTTCGTATCCAGTCAGAGCCGGATTCCTCTTCCATATCTTCTTCTTCTTTGTCCTCAGTCAGAGCCCCCCTCTTCTCTCTATTGAGTGGTCGTCTTTGTAGAGATTATTTTTTTCATCTCAGATTTGTTTTCTGTCATGCTTGTCTGGATGTAATAATCGCCCGTAAAAGCAAGGATTAGCGAATGCACAAGGACTTCGATCTCACATTAGAAAGCGGCTGATGAAAATTTTTTTTGCGAGACAACGTCCCCAGAATTGAATTAATGGCAGATTTTAGGTGAGATATTAAGGATACTATCGCCGGTGTTGTTTTCATGTAATTCGGAAGTCGTCGCAGTTTTGTTGTTAGTCCATATACGTAGACAGTGATGCCGGAGGTTATGCCGGAGGGAGATCATCACGAAATATTGCCGGAATAATTGGAGATCAATGCCGGCAAAAATTTCAGTTCAAATATTTTTTTTTATTTTAAAGTTAAGGTGAATTAGTATTTAAATAATTTTAGATAAATAGTAAACAAAAAGTAATAAATATTTAACTATTTATATTAAGATTAATAGTAAATATAAAATATTAACTTTTTTATCGTTAAATATTTACCGTAAAAACTATTAATATTCTAATGAAGCGACACGTGTCTTTGGATTAAAATTCTTTATATCCTACTATATTAGAAACAAAAACCTTCCTTTCAAACACCTCATATGATTGCACGTGGCATGTAGAAAATACTAAATTGCCCTTTTGTCTAACCATAACTAAATTACTAAATCTCCCTTTCCACTTTACGTGACACGTTTTTTTTTTTTAATTTTTTCTTTATGTTTCATTCAACTAGAGTGGTTTTTTAAATTGAATTGATCAATTAGGTTTTTTGTTACAAAGTGTCAATTTTGTTTTAAGCGTATACCCTTCGGATGAAGCTTATTACAAAGCTATTAAAAATCTCCAAAACTAAGTATTGATTTGGCACGACCAATGGAGAACATCAATAAATCATCTTACTAATATTTAAATTTATTAGGATACTTTTATATTTTATCTAACATTTACTTCAACACATATATTCGATTAAGCTATTTATATTTAATAAGTAACACTTATAAAACATTTCTAAAACATACATGGCGAAATACAATTTATTTATTTTTTTTTACAAAATACAAATATTTCTATGATCACACTTATAAAACATTTCTAAATCCTTCAAAAATTTCTAAAATATATCGCTCCAAATACAAAATTTTATTTTTTTCAAATATAAACATTTCTAAGATCTACAGATAGACTGGGCCAGGGTCGCGCATTGCGCGACCAGACATCACTAGTATATATATATATATATATATATATATATATATATATATATATATATATAAGATATATAATAATTGGAACATGATTTTGAGGTTTGGTAGTCCTCACCCACTTATTTGTTTGCGGACTTTCTAGTCATATGCTTTTCTTTTTTTTTGCAAGCATTTGCCCATGCTCTTTTTGACCTCTCTTCGTCACAAGTCTATTAAGATAACTATCCAATCATTATTTTCCGTTTACGTTTCACTTTTCATTCTGGAACTTTGTTTTCAACTTTGATATTATCTCTTTTGAGTTTTTCTTTTTTAATGTAAAGATTTTTTTTTCCAATTGATATTGTGCTTTGATTGTGTTTTATTACCCCCTTTACAAATGCATTTTTCCTTTTTTTTCGTTGGTTTGAATTAGAATAGTATGCGTTACCTTCGTTGAAATTCTAAATTGACTCATTCTAATTAACAAAATTTTATACGCATAGTAAACTTTGTAATTTATAATTGTATATTTGCTACTGATAAATTTTTTAATATTTTATTTTTCTAGGTAATCTAACAAACAAGAAAAATAACTCACGTTGTTTACTTTTAAGATTTTTTTTGTCTTATAATTTTTTACAATATTTTTATATTTCTCATACACGCGAAACGCGTTTAACGCATCTAGTTTAATAATCATGAAAACTAATATGAATATTAAAATGCAAGAGTAAAATAATAAAAACACAAGCCATGTCGATATAATTTTTTTTTGTCTTAATTATTTACGATATTTTTATATATCTTGTACACGCGAAGGGCGTCTAACTCTCGTCTAGTCTAATAATCATAAAAACTAATATGAATATTAAAATTAAAAAGTAAAAAAAAATTAAAAAAAAATAAAAACAAAAGCCACGTAATTGGAGTCTGTATCCAGTGCACCCGGGTGCACCGTATAACCTCACCAAACACACGCGCATCACGCGCCTAACTGCTTTTACCTTTACATTTAATGCACACAAAATATTGTTTTCATCCATTTCATCCCCACGCACAAACACACACAAACACACGGTCGTCGGAAGCTCTCCATTTTAGGGCAAATACAAAACTGACCACCACCACAAAATTACAGAAAGTCGACGGAAAACCTCCGCTGGAAGACGATTTTGATAACTTCATCTTCTCTCTGCGTTTTTTCCTTTTGTCAGTCTGTTCTTTCACAACACAGACGATGGCGAGAAACCCTACCTCCGGCCATCTCAAGCTCTCCTTCATCTATACATGCTTCACTAGTAAGTATATTACTCCGGGATCCTATTCTTTTGATTATTCAGTAATATTTTGTGTTTATCCACTAGATCTGAACTAGTTATCCATGGTTTCGTGCGTATGCTATGTGATGGTTGTCCATGGCATAATTGCTGGTTATCCACCTATTTCATACTGGTTATCCACATAGCATATTGGTTATCCACTCATTTCAAACTGGTTATCCAGAATTTGTATACTAGTTATCCACAAGTTGTAAATTGGTTATCCATATTTTTTTTACATTTGATTCTATGTGGCATGGACAAACGGAAATGGTTATCCCTGTTTTTGTGTTTTTTTGTTACTGATTATCCACTATATATCTGAACTGGTTATCCAAGTTTTCCTGCGTGTGTGCTATGGGGTGCTTGTCCAAACTTTGTTTCTGGTTATCCACCCATTTTATACTGGTTATCTGCAGGGTGTAAACTGGTTATCCATTTTTTTTTGAGATGTGCTTTTATGTGGCTACATGTCCATACATTATTTGTTGGTTATCCACAAGTTGTAAACTGGTTATCCACAAGTTGTAAACTAATTATCCACAAGTTGTAAACTGGTTATCCACAAGTTGTTAACTGGTTATCCATGCTTTTTTTACATTTGATTCTATGTGGCATGGACAAACTGAACTGGTTATCCACTATATATCTGAACTGGTTATTCAAGTTTTCCTGCATGTGTGCTATGGGGTGCTTGTCCAAACTATGTTTCTGGTTATCCACCCATTTTATACTGGTTATCCGCAGCGTGTAAACTGGTTATCCATTGTTTTTTTTAGATGTGCTTTTATGTGGCTACATGTCCACACATGATTTGCTGGTTATCTACCCATTTCATACTGGTTACTCCTTTTTTTATTACTGCTCTTTTTCATATCCTGCTATTTTGTCCACTTACTTCTTAGTGATTGTCCAATGCCAATAGTGCCCTAAAGGAGGCTAGAACAAAATATAGGCACGAGTGGATCAGCGCAAGCCACGACCTTAACCGCAACCCAGACAGATCACCGGATCCTGAACCAGAGATAATGGAGCTCCCTGAAGGAACACTGACCATATTTAAAAATAAAAAATCAACCCAAGAAGAACAGTCCCCTGGTCAAAGTCCAAGGCCCCACAACTTACTAAGGAAACCAAAGAGACAGAAGAGCACACCGACAGGAAATCCAAAGCAACTTGTGGTTGCTGATGACAATGATGATAAAAAGCCCAAAAAGAAAAGAACGAAACCTGAGAACAACAAACTGATGATTGGTCAAGATCCACAGCCAATCAGTTCTGAAGATTCTGTCAAGAAATTTGAGACCAGGATGACACCAATCCATCTCTTCCAGCTCATCATTGAAATCAATAAACCAACGGATCTTACAAAAGAGCCAGATGCGGTAGATTATCGCCAACTACAAAGGCAGGCTATTAGAGATATGGGATTTGGCGCCTTGTTGGATCTCAAAATCAAAAATATTTCAACAGTCTTATGTAGTTTTCTGGCAAACAATTTCCAGACCAGTGTGAGACAAGGCCCATTGAATGGCAATAATGTACTGGATATCAAACAGGAAGATGTTGTTACTATACTTGGTCTTCCTCATGGACCCAAACCAGTGGAAGAATTCAAACATAACGATCCCGCTATAACGGACCACGTTGAGATGGTGGATGCATTCAAGAAAAGAATGGGATACAGTAATAAATTCCTGCCAACGAGATCCACGGCGGCACAATTAATTGCTGGTCGAAAAGATTTTGGTGATGACTTCAAACGAGATTTCCTAGTCTTCGTTGTGAGCACATTCCTACATGGAAACACCACCTCCAGGATTACAATGAACATCCTGAAGTCCCTTGTGAACATGAATGAGGTGACAGAATACAATTGGTGTCAATATGTGATTGATGCACTGGTCAAAGGATGCAAAAGTCATCACGATGGGAAACCATTCACCGGCCCGATCACTTTTTTTCTGGTACTTACCATATCCGTACAAATTTTACTAGTTATCCATATTGCTTGCAATGTTTATCCAATTTGCTTGTACTGATATCATTAACACCAACTTTTTTTCTTTTTTCTTTTGTTAGTTGTGCTACCTTGACAGGTGTAAGTATGAGAGAGCACATCCGAGGTCATTCCCTGTGATCAAATGTTGGGATCAAAAGATGTTGGACGACAGATTAAGGCTTCAGGGAAGCAATTTCACAGATGTCCAGACACTTGAACGTCTCAAGAAACCGTCCTCAGCAGCATCCCGAGATGAACACCCAGAGGGGGAATCACAGAAGAAGGATACACAGACCAACCCCAACACACAGCAAGTCTATGTAGTGTTTAACCATTTTTTTTCAGATTACACCTACGTATCCAACCTAGTATCTCCACATTCCACTAACTACATTCACTTTTGTAGGACCTTGCTGCTCTTTATGAAAATTTCTACCAATTGATTATCACGATAAGCAAAACTGTTTTACACATACTTGAGAAGGAAATGGAGTTAAAAATCGAACCAGATGAACAAGCAAAGCGTACAATCAAGATCCTAACAGATGCAATGGTGTCGATGAGTAGAAAGATGCCTCCGCCTCCAAGTACAACGCAACACCAACAAGAGCAGCAGGAAGACCAGCAAGACCTCCAGGATGCACAGATTTGTGAATTGTGCGAGATGGCATGGAAGGCCGCTGAAAGCAGGTTTGCAACAATAATAGAACAGCTGCAATGACAAGTAGCTGACCAACAACAACAACAACACCAACAAACTTGTGACAACACTGTACAAGCTTTAATTAATCCCACAAATTTTTAAGACATTGAAATTGACAAAGCACAGGGACTGGAGCAATTGAACCAGACAAATGATGAGGATTCTCTTCCAGTGGGGAAATCCGTGCCTACTTCAAAAGAAGTGGTGGTTGATGAACAACAAACTCAACCACAAGGTAATGAATATTTTTTTAATGAAACAAATACTTGTCCGATGTGATTGTACTTGTCATCCAACTAATTTGTACTGCGTATCCAACCTCTTTTTTCCCTTTAAATGGTTATCCATTGTGTTCCTGTCGATTATCCGACCTGTTTGAACTGATTATCCACTTCGTTTGAACTGGTTATCCAATGTGTCCAATATATATGTATGTTCGTACTGATTATCCAACATTCCAACTTTGTACTGCAGCACATGGAACGAATATCTCCACAACAGAAAAGAAGAGATCCCATCAAGATTCCACCGGCTGGGATTCAGGTGTGACATCCACCTATACCAGAAGGTCGAGAAGCATTGGTACCAAGAAAAGGAAAGTATTCAAAGACCCAACTATCCCACACTTTAACATGGGTATCTTCTCCAGTCAGGAAGACAGTTACGAGACAACCCAGGAGAAGAACACTGAGGAAGATATCACAGGAAGTGTTAATTTGGATAAAGATGTCAATGAGACTATAGAAGCAGAAGAATATCCAGTACCATCTGCACTCGACGAAACAAAGAATCCCACTCCTTCCATCGATGAAATCATAAGAAGGGCCAGTTCACCAGCTTCAAACTCATTAAGTGATACCAAAAAACTAGAGATGATTGCCGCTGCTGCAGAAGAAGTTGAGAAGAACTCAAAGGTGGTTGAAGCAGTCCCTTTAAGCATAATTTCACCCGATTAGAATATTGCTTCTACCAAGGGTGGTCTAGTGATGCTGGAGAAAAATGAGTGTACCACGCCACCGTCTGCAATCTCAAAGGAAGCTGATGAGCTTGATGAAGAGTTAACAAAGACAGTGGAAAAGTAAGTTTGATCCACTGTGACTCCCCACTATAAATTAGAAAGACGAATTTACATACTAACTCTCTTTTGTTTTGTCCTAGGATCCTCAATGAAAAACCTAAGAGGAGAAATCCACCAAGAGTCCACCGGTTGCCCGAACGGTTCAGGTCACCGTTCATGCTGCAGAAGGAGAACAAGAAAAAATTCATACAGTGGACGGAGGAGAAGAAGAAAATGACCCAAGAAGAAGCCCTGTTGATAGACTTTGCTCTCCTACAAAGACAAGAAGAAATAGTTAAATCAGGGTAAAAGTCACCACCCTTACCCCTGGGATAAAAAATTTACCAGTTTTTCAACTATTTGTCTATTTGACTACTTTTTCTATGCAGGAAACTCTTGTTTGAATTTGGAAAAATCATTTGGGCTGAAAGGACAACATTCTATTCCATGAGGGAAGGGACATGGATAGAAAACAGCATCATAGATGCTTGGGCTGTCATCCTAAACAAAGAAGAAGCTAAGAGTGACTCCCCAAGACGGATATTCTTTGGTGTTTCGTCATTTGTAAGTCAACTAAACCCTTATTGTTTATCCCGCCCTGGTAAAATACTTGTCACATGTCTGCAAGTTGTTTATCTATATGTTTGTACTTATTATCCAATTTGTTACTAATGCTTGTCCACTAGAGTTGAAATGGTTATCCAAGCCTTCTATGTGGTGGCTTGTCCATGATTCATTTGCTGGTTATCCATCTGTTCTGTACTACTTATTCACAAGATCTGAACTGGTTAACCATTCCTTCTTGTGTGTCATCTAGGGTACTTTTGGTTGACCTTGTATGTGCTTAATTCCGATCATTGTTTTCTACTGCATTTTCCAACCATTGTACTGATCATTGAATCATTTTCCAACCATCTCAAACAATAACGCAGGATACAATCAGTCGATACTATCAACAGGGCAGTAACAAAGAGGAAATCGAGTTCACATTCTATGAGAGGTTGGGTCTTGAACTAGAAGAACAAGGCCTTACTGTAACATCCATGTTAGCGGCAAAAGCTGTAAGCATCATCTTTCACCTACTTCACTCTTTCTATAATTGGCTGTTAAAAAATTTTCATATGGTTTCTCCCTTCAATGTGAAATATCATATCTACTTCCCAGTAAACTACCAAGACCATTACTTCTTGGATGTGTTGTTGGTTGAAGAAATGAAAGTGCTTGTCCTCAACAATATTCATGCAAAAGATTTGGACTACTACAAGCCAACGAAAGATCTACTTGTGAGTGAAAAAAAAGATACAAAATGATTGTCATACTTTAAGAATTATCCATTGCATTTTGCTGATCCTTGGATTTTATGGCATCACAGTTTCGGTTCTTCAAAAGCTACGTTGCATTCGTGTTTCCACGCATAGAACTGGTCAGTGCTCAGTACACCTTCACAGAGGTTACGCTACCATCGCATAAGGACAAAACGCCGAATGCAGAAAATTGTAGAATATACACAATGCACCACATGGAGCGGTATGATGGTGGTGAGTACGAGGATGGTACTACTTTGGATTTCAACACCGGAAACATCAAAGAGTGCAGGTAGAAATACATGATAAAAATCCTTATGCACCCAGCCAACAAAAATAAGGACAATATCCTCGAAGCAATGCACCAGTTCTATACTAATACTGCTGAAGAAGAACAAAAAGAAATTCCAGATCATGTTGATTTGAGCAGCAAATCTTACTACAATGACAGAAAAATTAAGGGATGGGTTAAATGAACTGTCATTATGTTCTCTTGTATAATTGATTTACTGTTGATCCTAAAGTGTTTGATATCCAACAGTTGTGTACTGGCCATACTAGTATATTATCCAACCGTTTGTAATGGTTATCCAGGATCTTTGTACTAGTTATCCAACTTGTTACACCTGATTATCCGAATGTTTTATAGTGATTATCCAGTCAAAAAAATGCAAGTACAGTCTTTAACCTGATTATCCAAAAAGACATAACAAAAGAAAATATCCATAAGAAAATAACAAGACAATGTATTTTGGTCATCCAAATATTTCTGTAAATTCCCAAACAACAAAAACTGAGTGTCCCAATTTCTTGGTCTTTCTACTTCTTTATTAAACTGCCTATCCTATGATGTTATACTGCTTATCCAATATTTCTTTGCTGATTATCCAATTCTCTATATTGATTATCCAGGACTTTTGTACTGGTTATCCAGCCAATGTGCAGCAATATCCAACCATTTGTAATGGTTATCCAGGATCTTTGTACTAGTTGTCCAACTTGTTACACCTGATTATCCGAATGTTTTATAGTGATTATCCAGTCAAAAAAATACAAGTACAGTCTTTAACCTGATTATCCATGAGTTTATACTTGTTATCCAAAACCTCAATACTGCCCATCCATCACGTGGACATAACAAAACAAGGATTCAGACAGGGTTTCCAAAAAGACATAACAAAAGAAAATATCCATAAGAAAATGGCTATCCAAACGGCATGTTCATCGGGGGGCTTCGCCCCCCATGATAAACTAAACGACTCCCGCGGCTACCAGAATCGCAGGTCACCAACCTGCCCCGGCTGCGCCGCCCCGCCGAACACGCCAATGTAGCTAAGGTAATCCTTTTTTCGTATGTGTGTAAGGAGAGTGTGTATATAAGGAGAGTGTGTTATTGCGTTAAGAGGGGACACAAATTACTTGTATAAATCCCTCCGTGATAAACTAAACGACCGGCTGCGTCGATGCCCGCAGCTGCGCCGCCTTTCGCGGCTGTGCCGCCCCCATGCCGAACATGGCAAATTTCATAAATACTATTTAATTGAATGAGGGGCAGTTTTCCAAATGATGGAGAACAAAAAATAAATGAGGGGCAGCTGGATAACCAGTGTAAAAAATACGGACAAGGATATCCAAGAAAAATATAAAAGGAAAAAAATGATAGTCCACATTATCAGCACTGATTATCCAACAGGTTAATAATAGTTGCCCAATGTGTTAGTACTGATTATCCAAACAGTTTGTAATGCTTATTGAATTTTTACTTTGTTTTTATTCTTGATGAAAAATACTTGTCCATAGTGTTAACACTGGTTATCCAGCTGTGTGTAACTGGTTATCCATAATGTGCACACTGGTTATTCAAAATGGTTATCAGAACTTGCGCAATGTGTTAGTACTGATTACCCAAACGGTTTGTAATGCTTATTGAATTTTTCCTTTGTTTTTATTCTTTATGAAAAATGCTTGTCCATAGTGTCAACACTGGTTATCCAGCTGTGTTTAACTGGTTATCCATAGTGGGAACACTGGTTATCCACTATGTCAATACTGGTTATCCACAGTGTGGAGCATGTTACTGTGTATAACTGAAAAGCCACACGTTTTGTAATTAAATAGAATTTAAAAGATTGAGGGAGTAAAAATAAAAAAAGAAAACTGAAAAAGCTCATGTTTGTGCAGAGTACATCATGATCTAATGGGTAGTTACAGAGCCACACGTTTTTACATGGAATGGATTGAATAAGGATCAGTTACATAACTGTCATTAAATGAGTTTCTTGATTATCACAATGACAGTTAATGAATAGAGAGTGAGAAAACACTGATTTGTGAAAAAAGATAGGACTGCATGGGTACTTAATCCGTCAAACTACCTCTGTATAAACTCCCTCATCTCCACATATATCATTTCTATAAAACTCCCTGACATCTCCTCATACAACATTTCTATAAAACTCCCCCATCTGCACATACACCAGAATGCCTGATTTGAGCATCCAAAACATCCAACAGCCAGAAAAAAATGAAAAACGAAAAAATTTCCTCAAATTCCACAACCAAACAAATGTCCCTCAGGCAAGCAAAGCAAGAAAAGAACAACTACCCTGAATATATCCATCACGATATGCTTGATAATATATTCATTAATCTGACATTGGAAAAGATTGGTGAGTTTCGTCGTGTCAGCAAAGCTTGGGAGCAAATGATGAAAAGACAAGAATTTGTTCTTAAAAAACGTGAGATGAGATACCCTGCAACTGAAAACAACATCCTTGTTTTCACTCAAACAAGTCAAGAAGGTCACCTGTTGCAAGACAAACTAATCGCCACCAACATAAAAGTGCAAATGGGTAACCCATGCAACCACATACGATTGCAAGAAGAGATGTCGATGGGTGACGACGGCATCCATAAAATCACGCCTATCACCACAGATTTGGTCTGTCTGCAAACCAGGTCTCAAATCAAATTCTTGAACCCAAAGACAACACAACTTGCATCAATTGAATGGCCATATGATGTCCCTCTCAGCAATTGTGAAACAGCATTTGGGTACAAATCATCCTCAAAAACTTACGTTTTCATGGCCCTTATTGCCGATGGAAAAAACATGCAAGGCTGCATTTTTTCTTTTCAAAGTTGTTCAAGTATTCATAGAGGGGAATAGAAAACACTTTGCAATGTATGTCCTCGCCTTGTATCTGATAGAACCTGGTTTGATAGATTCGTGTACTGGCGTGTAGACAAACTATCCTCTGAAATAGCAACACCTCAAGAGTTGCTGGTCGTGTTTGACTACCACACTCAACAATTCCAAACCATAAACTGCCCTCCATCTCCAATCTTCTTTAACCTCACTAATCCTTATCATATGAACCTCCAAGTGAAAATATTGGACTTCCAGGGGACTTTGTGTGTAATAGATGAGTACCACATTACTCAGAATCATCACTGTCAGATGTGGGCATGGGATCCAAATACTTTCACATGGGATTACATGTTCGAGACCAATGAATTCCCAAATGCGAACACACACGTTCCACACGGATTACAGTTCTGTCATGATTGGCTTTATCCAGTATTTCTAAGCCACAAATCATCTCCAGCGGGACAGTTCATTGTCAAAGGATACGATAATCGACATTTGCTGTTGTATAGTGTTCCTACCAGGAAAATCACACACTCAAGTACATCGCCGGATCTAGAAACCAGTTTCATCATTACAGCATGTTACTTCTGGGAGACATTAACACACTTTTAGGATTTTTGTTTTCTTTAAAAAAATTTATCTTTCCCTTTTTAACTTATTACTGAAAATAATTGTTCATTGATCTTATACTGGTTATCCCGGGACTTTGTACTAATTATCCAGATTATCTATGCTGGTTATCCAATGATATTATTTGTGAAGAAAGCGTGTTCAACGTGTTCATGTCTTTTTTGTAATATCTATATGCATTTAAAGTTGCATATCCGGTACAGGCGAGGTGGATATCCAGTATAGACGAGTTGGATATCCAGTACAAATGAAATGAATATCTAGTACAAACGAAATGGATATCCAGTACAAAAAAGTTCGATAGGCATATAAACCAAATGGGTGGATATCCAGTACAAATAACTTGGATAACTAGTTAAAACTGGTAGGATAATCACCATGAACAAAACGGATAACCAATTTAAAATAACCACTTGGATAACTAGTACAAACAAAATGGATAACCAGTTCAAACTGGTTGGATAATACTCCAATTTAAAATAAATAATACTTTTTAAATAAAAATCTTTACACCATTAATACTGTTCATTTCAACATCAAGTAAAAATACTAATAAAACATCTTGTGAAGAAATGCTGCGCTCCAGCCTCCCTGGCAGCTTCCCTTCAGTTAGGAAATGAGAACCCACCAAAGTTTTGATTCATGAATGTCATGTTTTGATGAGAAGCATTCACAGCAGCGGAAGTGCTTGCGCCTTGAAACTCCTGGCCAGCTCCCTTGGGAATTAGAAATGAGAATCCACCGGAATTTTAGTTGATGAATGGCATGCTTTGATGAGAAGCATTCACAGAAGTGGAAGCCCCTGCCCCTGAAAAATCCTAGGCAGCTACACTTGGATTAGTAAATGAGAATCCACCAGAATTTACGTTCAAAGATGGCATGCTTTGATGGGAAGCATTCACAGTAGCAAAACTTCCTGAGCCTGAAAAATGTTGAGCAGCTCCCTTTGGATAAGGAAATGGTATGCTTTGATAATGCAGGTCTGATGCAACTGAAGCTCTTGTTTGGTCAGCAGCAATTCTTGCATTTGTTTTCCTGCCTCTGACTTTGTTACATGCCTTCTCAACAATGCTTTTAGAACATTCGTTCCTGCGACCAAACTTCTTCCTCTTTACAGCCGGATTCTTTATAACACCATCATTGTCTATAGACTCATCATTATTATTCGAACCGATGAAACTTCCGAGTTCTTCTTTAAGCCTGTCAACCGCCTCATCACAACATTTCTTTGCATCTTTGCTATATTTACTTGCATACACCAAGTCTGAAAATCGTCTCATAATTAGCGCCTTCCACAGCAATGGCCCATTAGCTTTTCCATCTCCCTCATTAGCTATGCTTGACCTGGCACCATAACTTTTTCTCCATCTCATACATATATAATCTTTAGGAAACTCATCAACAGAGGTTACATGACAAATTCGAAGAATGTGGCAACAAAGCATGCCCGCCTCAGAGTAGTACCTACACATGTATGAGAATCTCTGTAACCTAGTGTCATGTACAACCACATACTTAAAGTGCTCTATCCCAAACCGCCAAACATTGTACGTCACAATATTGCCATCATTTGAGACCTCTAACTGCTCCTGCCTGCACAACATCCCATCTTTGTACAACTGTTGAACCTCCCGAAATGCTTCAAGTGTGTATACTCTACGAATGCTCTCCAGAAAAGGGTCACCAGGAAGATATGAATCGATGTTTCCCTGGCTACAACGTAGATCTTCACCCCTCACAGCTACCCGCCAACAGTGTACAACATCAGAAAAAATTCCATGGAAATCACAAAGCGATGATGTGGCCTTTATTTTACGACAAATTGCATTATTTGTTGACTCGCTCCTCTGTGAGACAATGTACCACCAGAAAAAACATCTTTACAAAATGTAGGGCACCACATATACCTCACATCATAAATACCATTGAGCCATTTGTCATCATGACAATCATACTCATCCAATAATCTGGGCACAACAATATAAAACGGATGCATAAAAAGAAAAATAGTTAGATTATCCATATAGATCCACAAAGAAACATGTATATCCTTAGGCTTTTTACTACTTATCCAGTAATCATTTACAGATTATCCAAAACATGGTACTGTCTATCCATCAGTAACCCCTTTAAACCCCTGCAATAATTTCCTAATGCTTATACAAAGGCTTTCTACTAGTTTTCCAGCCATAATAGGTGGTTATCCAGAATGTGTAAACTAGTTATCCAGAGATAATTGCTGGTTATCCACAATGTGTAAACTAGTTATCCAGCCATAACGGGTGGTTATCCAGAATGTGTAAACTAGTTATCCAGCCATAATTGCTGGTTATCCACAATATGTAAACTAGTTATCCAGCCATAACGGGTGGTTATCCAGAATGTGTAAACTAGTTATCCAGCCATAATTGCTGGTTATCCACAATGTGTAAACTAGTTATCCATCCATAACGGGTGGTTATCCATAATTTGTAAACTAGTTATCCAGCCATAATTGCTGGTTTATCCACAATGTGTAAACTAGTTATCCATGCCTTTTTTTAGTTGTGCTTCTATGCAGCTGCTTGTCCATATATTATTTGCTGGTTATCCATCATTGTTGTATAACTTACCTACCTATAAGTAATCATCAGGAAGATCATGCATGACCACTAACACATACCCACACAACAAAAAAAATAACAGACACTCTTAATCATGGCAATGATCAAAATAATAATAAAACTATTGACAAACTGACCTCCTCCATAGTACCTCGAACTTGATTTCTGTTGAAGTGTATTTCATCAGATAATTAAAGTTCTTAACAAAATCTGGCTTGTTCCTTAAATGACCAATTCGCTTTCTTGAATTTTCACCTATGTGCCATACACAGAGACGATGCCGAAAACTTGGAAAACATGTCCGAATACTTGCAGCAGGAAGATCATGCATGACCACTAACACATACCCACACAACAAAAAAAATAACAGACACTCTTAATCATGGCAATGATCAAAATAATAATAAAAATATTGACAAACTGACCTCCTCCATAATACCTCGAACTTGATTTCTGTTGAAGTGTATTTCATCAGATAATTAAAGTTCTTAACAAAATCTGGCTTGTTCCTTAAATGACCAATTCGCTTTCTTGAATTTTTACCTATGTGCCATACACAGAGACGATGCCGAGAACTTGGAAAACATGTACGAATACTTGCAGCAATGGAAGGTGCTTGATCTGTCATTATAGTTTGTGGCTGCTTATCCCCCATTAATTTCAAAAACTGCTTGAACAGTCAATCAAAAGAGGGTTCTTTCTCGTTTAACACAAAACCACAACCAAACATGACATTCTTGTTACGATTATCCATACCCACAAACGGAGCACAGATCATTCCATATCTGTTTGTTCGATACGTTGTATCAAACACAAGCAAGTCACCAAACAAATCATAATTCTTTCGGATTCTGCCATCCCTCCAGAAGAAAGTACACAGCCTATCATGCTCATCACAGTCAAAATCAAAGAAGAAATCTTCTTCAGTTTCCTTCCTGTCCCAAAAAAATCTTCATCAGCTGATTACAAGCGCCACCTTCAAATCTAACACCAGGACGCTCATAATTGTAGGCATCTCTCAAAGTATACTTCATGTTCGGACTTCTCCCGTGTAATTTTGCCACAAACTTATATGCATCAACCAAAGTGATGCCACTCCTTGTCATGTCTCTGATTATCTTCATATCATTTTCATCTGCTTCACGTTGAGATCAAAGAAGTCCAATCATTTCATTCGGCACAAGATCATGATTGTGATCAACCAGATGCTTTGTACAGGTCCACAAGCCATCTTTGTCAACAGTAAAATGGATATAAGCTGGACACCCACACCGAAAATTAATCCTCTTATGGCACATATCACCATTTCCACCAGATCTCTTGTATCCTTCGCGGTTACAACAGAACTTCTTTATCCTAACTTTATCAGTCTTACCTCTAAACTTCTGTTTTCCCACTCTCACACTAAAACCAATCAATCGGGCATGATCATTATACAAATCATAAGCTTCTTTCTCACTTCTTGCAGTCTTGCCAACTAAAGTAAAAACAGCCAAATCATTATTCTTCGTCACAGATAAAATTTCCTTGTGCAAGGCATCCTCCTCCACCATCACATTATCAACTCCCAATTCATTGTCGATATTATCTTCTCCACATTCTGAGAAAAACAAAAGAGATGGTTGGATAACCATTACCATGCAATCGGATAATCAGTATTAACACAATGGATAAACAAATCAACCAAAAAAATTTAAACACATATAAACAAGTTAGAAAACCTACCTTTCAGAGCAGATGTAACTTCCATGCGCAAAACATCATCCAGCATCATATCATCCCCAACTCATTGATATGGTTATTTTTTACAAAAAATGAGACAAACAAAAAAATAAAATTTTTTTTAAAAAAATCTTTGATACACCAATTCAATATAAACAACTAAAAAATGTTGGATATCCAGTATAAATCAGTTGGATATCCAGTAAATAAAATTTGGATACGCAAGTAAATCCGTTGGATAACCAGTACACATAAGCTGGATATCCAGTACAAACAAGTTGGATATCCAGTACAAACATGTTGGATATCCAACACAACATAACTGCTTATCCACTTCATACAACATTAACAAAAACAAAACTGTGAAAAAACTAGATTGATTATTCTCTCACAAACAATACTCCGAACTGTGAAAAAAATACCAATTCAATATAAACAACTCAAAAATATTGGATATCCAGTACAAATCAGTTGGATATCCAGCAAATAAAATTTGAATACGCATGTAAATTCGTTGGATAACCAGTACACATAAGCTGGATATCCAGTACAAACAAGTTGGATATCCAGTACAAATATGTTGGATATCCAACACAGCATAACTGCTTATCCACTTCATACAACATTAACAAAAACAGAACTGTGAAAAAACTAGATTGATTATTCTCTCACAAACAGTACACTCCGAAATCTACACAAACCTGATTGCAGCTGATCTACAACAGAACTGTGACCTTGCGTTGATTTGCTGGCACAGTAAGATTATTCGATAGATTTGCTATCACTACATTCCGCATTCATCAAGCCGGAATCCTCAACGACATAACTCATCACTCAATCTGAACTCAACATATCGTCGATCTAATCACCGTTTCGCCACTCTGGTGGAATCAGAGCCTTTCCTCGATTGCTGAACGCCGTCACCGCCTCAACGACTCGATCGTCGCCGGCCGTGTCCACCTCAACGCCTCGATCGCCGACTCCCATTGCCTCCTCAATGCCTCGATTGCCGCCGGCCATCACCCATTCTATCACAAAGTTTTCCAAATTTGAATGAATTCGGTTATTTATATAACCCCGCGTTTAAAAAAAAAAAAAGAAAAAGAAAGCTGAATTATAATAGCGGACTAACGCTATTATAAGAGAGTAAAGTACACGCGCAGGGGAGACATGGTACCTCCGGGTGTACCAGATAATTTGCCCGTAATTGTAACGGCCATGTCATCCATGAACTGGTGCGCTTCCCAACTATATGAAATCCCACAAAAACCCAAAACACAGCCCTAATAAAGCGGTCACCCCATAAACTATCACAGTGTCAGCATCGTAATAAAAGGAATTATTCAAGGGCAATCAGCTAACCAGAAAAAAACTCCACGAAGGAAAGAAGACAAACAACTGAACTCTTAAAGAACTTTCCAACAACTAAACAGACACAAACTGAGTTGCCCTTTTCTCCTTAATTCTCAAGTTCGAATCAGAAACGTTAAAACCCCCAAACAGAAAAAAGAACGATCATCTCTCCGCAGTTTGATGCCTTTAAGGTTTTGATTTCTTCAACAATGGCCGCCGATGAGGTAAGAATATGTAATGATCTTACACCAGCCAGCAACCACCACTTCCGCGGCGGAACAATCACGCGACTTTAACCACCATCAACTCTTAACTTTTTTTTTTTTTTTTTTAACAATCTTTCATAAAAATGATGAAAAAGAAATGGGTTATGATTTTTTCTGTATGTTGACCTCAAATGGAGTTCCTTTTGATGAATTTAATTTCTGGGCAGTAGTAATTTGTTCTGGATTCTGTTGTGTAGAGGCTGATGGCTTTGAAGAAAGCATATGCGGATATCATATTGAATACTGCGAAAGAGGCGGCAACGAGGATAATGGCGTCGGAGAAGAAGGCTCAGCGGTTTCAGCGGGAGCTTCAGGCCGGGAAAGATGAAGCCTTGAGGATGCTTTTGAGGCTTAAGCAGATGATGGATGTTAAGGTGGCATTTTTTTTTTGTAATTGAACTCTTGGCTCTTTCCTTTCGGATTTTGTTCTTCAAGTATCGTTCTTTTATGGTGTGTTGGTTTTACTTTGATGCTTACGAAGGGTTTGTGTACATTTTTGGCGAATGAATGAATTGGTTTGCTGGTGTTTTTACTGTTTGGTCTTTTAAACAACTATCCAGTTCCATTCATGTGGTTGCTAATTTTGTTGTACTTTTTTCTTTATGTGGCATTCCATTAAAGTTCGAATTTGGCTCTGGAGCTGAGAATACTTGTTTTAGTTAAATCAGATCAGGCCTTTACTTCTGTCTTCCCATTGTGCTTTTGCTGAAGCATTGCTTTACTTCATCGATGAGTTTTGCGAATTCAGTTTCTTCTCAAACTCCAATATGGCTGTCAGGTTCGCAACTTTGAACTCGTCAAGACACCCAAGGGACATGGCAATTCTAATTTATAAATGTGAACACGGTTATATTCGGATGTCAGGTTACTGATTGTCCGTTAAACTTTCTTACTAGGTTCTTATGTTTATGGCTCTTTTGGGTATTTCTGTCATAGGATATTTGGACAATTGCTTCCTGGTAAATATGTGAACCAAATTTAGCTCTGTTTTGTGGTTACCATATCTGAGCATTTGTCATTAGTGGAGCTATTGGTGTGCCCTCTTTCTTTTAGAGCGTTGCCGCGTGTCTATGAACAGAACATACCTAAGATAAATGTCAGCATAATGTACATTGGAGTTACAGTCAATGAGAAATGATATCTGGCAATATGGGCTCATTGAATTTAGTTATTTGGTAATTGGAAGTGATGTGAAGGTTGGCATAGGATCTCTTTCCAGCTGACAATAGATCTTATCTCTTGACTTGGGATGACTGTTTTATTCTTTTCCTGTGGAGCTGAAGATAAAATGTTCTATCATAGTTGTCGGTGTACCTTGTTTTCTAGAAGCTATAGTTGTTAGCACTAGGTTCTCCATTAATTCTACTTTTCTGTTGGATGTGGCAACGTTTCTTATGCATCTCGTGTGGTGAAAGAGCTGTTAATATGGAGAACCTTGGTAAAATGATGTTGTAACATGTGTAATCTATAACTATCCTAAAAATCCTCTTATTCATCTAACAACCTGAAACTGCTTGCTTACTTGTAGCGGACGTCTTAGTCCTTGTTTTGTGAAATGGAATGGGCTCTTCCTAATTCGAAACCCTTTCTACCCTAGCATAGCAGCAGGTTAATTACCAGACATAGAAATTAGCATAGCTAACCAGATTTATCTTCTACCTGCTTCACCAAGAGTACAGAATTGTGAATGTTTCCAAACTCTTCTCTTGCTCAGACATGAACATTCAATTTATAGGTGTCTACCGAAGCCCAAGGAGTAACTACTCGTGTAACTCGTTCTGCTTCGAATTTGACTGTAGGAAGGTTAAGGAGGTTTGTTCTGTAAATTTTGACTACTAAAGTGATGGGAATAGGCTGGCTGAATTGAAAACCAACGAGATAGGCAAACCCTAGCTTTAGGGATTTAAGAAAGACATAGTCTTCACTCTTCAAAGCTTAAAAGCTTAAAATTACAATAATATCAAAACGTGTATTACAAATACTGCAGAGCCTATCTATTTATAGAAATGTTTGGCTTATTCCTTAAGTTACTAGGGTTGCCTAAAACTAATTAATAATTAACGTAATATAGCAAATAGAAAAGTAAACTAAAAGGAAACTCAATTATAAGAAGATTCTAGCTATTTCCTAAAACCTAATATGAAGCTATCTATATTTCTGGAACCTTCCTGCATCGTAAAGCTTTTCCCGATAACAGAACTGTCGAACTCATTGTGGATGATATGGGGTGTTGGAGCTCTTCAATTGGATAGAGAAGATGATCTAGCCTAGGTTATTATCTATAGGTGATAGGCTGTTCCACGGGAACCCTTATTGGACTGGACCCTAGTAGAGGTTTGGGCTACAAGGAGTAAGAATTTTGAGTTTATGGCTTTACTTCAGAATTATGTTGTGTGAGGCCTTTGAAAATTTTTCCAAGTGCATAAATTTATGGCGCTTTAATCAACGGAAAAAAAAGTCATGCTCGTATTTGTAAACATAGTACGGCTCTTACATTCTTGAGTGGTGATCATCTTAACAGGAAGACGTTCGGTGCATTTGAACTTAAGTTAAAAATCTAGCGCTAGAAGTATTATTTCTGCAGTGAGCCATTGTGTCTAATATGATTCAGCAGGAGCTTCAATAGTCAGATTATCAGCATAATGGTGCACAAGAAATTTGGGCCACCCCATAAGAAATTTTAAGTTTCTTTTTTTGGTTGCAGTTCTTTTCTTTCTCCCGCCTCAAATCTGAAAGTATGCTGACTCACTACTGCAATGGAGCAGTAGACGTGGTTCAGTTTATAGAAAGCATTGCTGATTGAGCAGAGGTTGGAGTCCTTTATTGTCTTGAGACTCTGGACCATTCGGTTATTGGAGCCTTAATCGTTTATAGAAAATCGGAGGATTGAGATTTCCACTGAGAAACATTGTACTTTTTGTCTTTCTTGTGCTGCAATGTGTCTTCTACTTGTATAATGTTAATCGCTGTCAATTGGTGAATGTCAACCATAGTTTTCTCTTGTAAAACCTTATTTAAACTTGCAAATGAAATGAAATTTAGCATTCCTTCACTTTGGTATCATTAGTTCTGGTTGAAAAGATTTATAGACTTTAGTGTCTTTGTGTTTGCTTATACTTTGTGAACCTTGATGCTGATTTCTGTGTGCCAGGTACATCTAAATTATTCGATTCTGTTAACTTAAATACATCTTTACGGTGCAAGACTATTTACTCTATTGTTTAGGACTGACTTTATGTTACTTTTGTAGATTGCTGATGCAGAGCTGATGTCATTGAGTCAGCAGAAAAAGATAGATGAACTCGAAGCCCAGCTTCAAGAAGCTGAGGATATTGTTAAGGATCTCAGAGAAGAGCTGAGCGAAGTGCAGTCTGAGTTAGAGCAGCTACGAAATAAACAGCAACACCCAATTGAACAGCAAGTTTTGTCCCATAAAGGATTACCAGAACAGAATAAATCTCAACATAATGAATACCTCGGAGCTTTTGACTTGAGAAATAACCATCAGTTTCAGGCACATGAGAGTTTAAAATTTTATTGTGCAGCACCTTATACGGGGAACGTACACCTTGGTTTTCAAGATTTGCCCTCTATCATTTTGAGAAGCAAAGAGCCTGAGTTGTATAGAAATGGATGTACCCAGAGAATACGCGCATCTGAAGGGAATCTTTTAAATAGGGAATTGTCAGTCTCCAGGAAAAAGAGTAAAGATAGGGATGAGATATCTGTCCGAGATGATATAGACGATGGAGAAATTATTTCAGAACATACTAGTACCATGGAGAATATGGATAAGGTCATGAAGAAAGAAGTGCATAACCAGCTTGGTAGCTTGCATCTTATCCCATCCTTTCATACAACAAAGAAGCGAGGTACTAGACACAGGAAAAAGAATTTTCTTTCATCTATAAATACTCCTGCTCCTGGGATCTCTTATATTACAACTGATCCAAGTTCTGCCAGAAGTAACCCTGATTTTCAGGAAAATTCGTTCAGTGGCTTGAGATTAGCTATGGATAACGCTGAATCCAATTCTGGGAGAGGTGATGCCAATCCTTCTTCGAATCATAGTGAGCTAGGCGAATCTGTTGGTGTTAATAAATCAGCAGTCATAGTTGAAGAAAAAGTGGTGCCCGTGATGCTGGAAACATCTAAAACTATATCTTTAGTTGCAGCTGGAGAAACAAATATTAAAAAGGCTGATTCTTTGTTGCCGATTTCAAAGCTAAATGAGTCTGCTGTAGCTAATGAGCTTCACAATGTTGGTGAAAGAGTTATCAAATATACATTCCAGAGAAAACGGAAGAGAGAATCTTTGTGCGTCTTAGATGGGGATGTATCTCCCCATAAGGATGGATCAAAGGGACAGATGCCGGAGAAACAAAGTGATCCTGTGGATCGGGAGAAGTCAGACTTGAAAATAGAATTGTCTCAAGACAGTTAGAGATAAGTGCACTTGGCTACTCAGGTTGGTATTAGGTGATGTTTTACTTTATGGATATTCATTATTTACTCTTGTCGAGTTTGGATTATGTTCATTGTCTTGCATGGCTAGTCTCTGCTCCTTGGCTTTTGTTATTTGATTCTGTTGCATGCTCTCTGGAATGAAAATGAGGGTTAAGGGTCCTGTAGTTGTTAAATCGGGGCCCTTTTATATCTTATTCTTTGTGCGTACTGCGTAGTAGAAATTATAGCTGGTAGAGTTTATTTTTGGTAACAGTTTAAGGTTGCTTTGAAACCTCTTATTATAGTCGTAGAAATTAGCCATGTTCACATTACCAATAAGAATAACTTGTATAATATCGCTCCTTGTGAGGTGAATCTTTGTGCAGCACCTTCAGTGTTCTCTTAGCCTGAATACCAACTTACAGGCTCGTTGTTTCTTCCATTTCAATGTGAAATCGGCCTTTCAGATTCACTGTATGTATAGTTGTTTCTGTTAACATTTACTTAACTGAATAGGTTATCGTTTCAGTGTTCACTTGAACTCCTTCTCTTAAGCTTTGAAGGTGCAATATTTTTAAAATTGGAAAGAGACTTCCACTTCTTTTATTTTTTAGGTTATCGGATAGGTTAATGATCAGTTCGCTATGGAGGTATAATATCCAAATGGATTCTTCCCCAAATTACGAAGTTTGTCTTACATTTTCTCATGTCTTGCATTGAGTCTGATCTGTGGGTGACAACATTTATTTCTGGTGTGGAAGATGGCTTCTATATCAATTTATCTTGGTTTTTGATTGGTGCACAAGTTCTGGAATGTTGGTCCCAAATTACTGTGTTTCCATTCTCTGTAGACTTTAAATGGGGTACTCTTTATTGTAAAGTGAGTAGGAAAACTTTATGAAGTACCTTTAGGTCTGCTGAATTTTTCCGTCAGTGTTTTTGGAGAATATGGCAAAGAAAGAAATATTGGAGTGACTTGGATATAAATTTCCTATTTTGGCATTGTTAAAATTGAAGTAGTAAAGATTCGTTTCATGGTCTTGAATTTGGACAATAAATTTGACAACGCTAAAAATTTGCTTGTCAGTGAATACAATATTTGAAATTTAGCATTAGGTCGGTGAAACCTGATATTGCATGATCCTTGGAGCAAGCTGCTTAACCTTGAAACTGAGCCAAAGTTCCCTACTTCATACAAAGTGAGTTAACTTTTTCTGGAATAACTAACTAAATTTATTGGTTCAAATCCTGCAGTATTGAGAGTTCTTATAATTGGAATCAAGAGTTCTTATAAATTGAGACTTACAAACAAGGAGTTCGAAACAAAATCTATTGCGTTGCTGGTTTTAGCAAGTTTACTATATTATAAATACTTTACATCTCCAACCAATTTTGTTTCATGGGGACCTACCCAGAGTACCTACCAGTTTAATAACTTCCCCTTAAAATTTTTTTAATTCTAGTCACAGCATTATAAATGTTCTACTGATTCTCACCAATCACTCCCGGATTTTCAAGTCTCCATTTGCACTTTAATACCTTGCCCTTCCTAACTGGATTCTTCTCTGTGATTCCTGAACTGTTCAAGATAGACGAAAGGAGGTTTTGGTAGCTGCAATTAATGACTAATTTGACACCCAAATTAGTATAGGAGGAATCATGTAAGTTTTGCACTACACCATACCTTAATGGAAATGCAGTTTCTTCCAAAAACATGGCTGTCAGATTTTTCAATGTGCTCCGGAGGATTGTCTTTATATGTTATCTTACATGAGCTGAACTCTCAAGAGGTCACATAATCCTATGCTATTTGGCAAAGGCAACCTTCTTTTTTCTGCTTTGTGCTCAGGACCAATTATAGGCTGGTGGATCAACCTTGTTTGTAATTATCACAACTCTCTTTAATTTCACCCGTTCAAGTTAGGTTTCCTCTTAGCTTTCAACTCATATTTAGTAAAACCAATGTGGAAATCAATGTGATGTAGCAATATTGTCTGGGTTTGAACTGTTTACCATCAAATTCAACCGCTAGTTAACTGGTAAATTCAATGGATTGTTTATCATTTTAATGCCTTCTAATTCTTAGTTACACACTTGTTTTCATAAGTTTCTGTAAAATCTGACGGGTGTGGCTACATGTTCACCCATTTTGAGGGCTTTAGCATGCATATGAGGTCTAAGCTATACTAATCAGACTCTCTTGGTTGTATGTCCAGGATTTCTAGGGCCATGTTCAGTTCCAATACCAAAAGTCTCCTTTCCATGACTGACTCATATCCTTTAGATTTTGCCATTGTTAGAAACTAATCAATTATTAGTAATGCCAGAAGCCAAAGGTCTTAGATTTGCTTCACTC
The DNA here is from genome assembly GCA_949775105.1 of Oldenlandia corymbosa var. corymbosa. Classification (NCBI taxonomy): domain Eukaryota; kingdom Viridiplantae; phylum Streptophyta; class Magnoliopsida; order Gentianales; family Rubiaceae; genus Oldenlandia; species Oldenlandia corymbosa. The sequence goes on from OX459124.1 coordinate 9,568,093, forward strand.
TTAATCTTAAGGCTGATATAGACACTAGTCTTCTTTATAAATTTTTCATAGAGATCTGAATTAGTGTAAGTTATTATTTGCTTTTTGAATGATGGAAAGTTGAAGGTGGCTCGGGAATTGAGCATCCAATCTGGGGTTGATGGAAGCAAGACGTAAATCGGCAATATTCTTCCCTTTTCCTCCTTTTTAATTTCTCTTTTCCCTAAGGAAATTCTGTGTTTCTTGTTTGTATGTTATTTGTTTTCTTTATTTTCTAGGACAGTATTGATGTGGTTAATTCAGTTACCATTGCTATTCTTGTGAACAAGTAAGTTTAAGTCAAGTTCAGTGTGACTCAAAAGAGGTCTCTTAGGGGATTTCTATATGACGGACGAGAAACCCATATTATATAAAGTGGTATTACATTGAAGGAGTTTACAAAACACCGAATTTTCTTGTGTCAATGGGAGAGATAAATATTTTTAATTTTACACAAGTTTACACGAAGAAAGAATGGTGTCAGGCCCTCCTTTTTCTCCGGGAGTTCAGAATAGCTTCCGAGTATTTTAGCAAGTTGAAAGTTTTGAAGTAGTAGTATTCAATCCAGATATCCTAAATTAGTGTCTGAATGAAATAGTTGTTTGTCATTGTAAATGTGTGACAACTTAAATCAAATTGTGAAGAAATCACTGTTAAGTTAGGCTGTAGATTTCTCTATATTTTGGCTGGTATGGATTCACACAGTCCTCTTTATTTCGGTTTGCCATTTAGCTGTGTATCTGTTCTGGCATTTCCTATGGGTGGCAAATTTAACTCTTTTCTCTTTTCTTTGGCAGCAGATATCCCGGACTGAAACAATGAAGTGACAGATTCAGTTATTTGATCGCCCGCCGGGGGTGGGGGGGAGGAGAGACAATGTGGAAGTAAATCTGCAAAAAGAAATGTTGTCAGAACCTGCAAAAGAAGTTTACTTTCTTTTATACCTTTCTTTTTCTTTTTTTCTGATGAAAATTGAAGATGCCCTGCAAAATGCATTTCGGCATTAGAGGTTGTGGTCATTAACTACCGAGGAAGTAATTGTTACTATGCAGTAATAGTTTTCAAAAGTTTCATTTGTGACCCATTTATTGTTGGTAGTTTGGCGGTGTTGGTAGTTTGGCGGTATGTACGATATAAGTGTATATAATAATGCGTATGGTGGTTGAAATATTCAAGTGAGTTGCTCTGATTTAAGGGTTTGCACTTCTCAACCTTAGATGTTTAGTATGATCTTCAAAAGGGCTTCCATTGAATTAGCAGGTTGCATTCGATCAGTGAGTCAAGGAAATCTCTAACTTTTGAATTTCCGAAGAATAGAATAACAACAAAGGGCATGATTCGCAAATTAGTCTAGTCTTTTCATTGATCAAAAACCTTCCAACGAATAGTGAAAACACTCAATTATACTCTCGGGCTTAATTATTATTATTTTTTGAGGTATATTCATATTTATGGCTTACATTAGTAAAGTTTACCGAGGTGTATACATGAACTGTGCAAATTGAAAACAGAGTAGAAAAAGAATAAACCATTATGACTGAGATGAAATCAAGAACCTTTTCTTGCATTTCCAAGCAATTCTTCTAAATTTGTGACAAAAATAAACCTAGAATGAAACTAGGGTTTAATAACACTATTTAGAGATAATGGCAGAGTGGAACTAAAAGTAATAATTTGTGTCTAGTTTATTGACTTGATTCCTGTAATTTACCGCACGGGAGACAAATACATGCTGGCCTGCTGCTATAAACAAAACTAAATAAATCCCGTGTACTCACGGGCTCTTTATTAATTTTTTTATATGTATCATCGGCGTTATTGATTAAAGTAAATTTAAAATAAAATAAAATACGAAAATAAATAGTTTTTACTTAATGAACAATGTTTATGAATGTATACAAATACAACCATTATTTGTTATTTACTATTATTAAATTAACACAAATTATTTGTTACAACTTATTTTTATATGATAGAGAAGAGAGAGGAGGAAATGCGGGAAAAGAGTTAGGATTGGAAGAGAAAATGCAAAAGCCAAAAAGGAACATGTATGTTGTGAAAAAAATTATCTAATTGCGCATTTATTTATTAAAAAGTATGGAAATCAATGCATTACACAAAAAATAATGTTGCATGCGGTATTAAACTAAGGAAAAGGGATTTTAAAAAATTAAGAAAAAAAGAAAAATTTTGGCACATCAGTCATCCGAACTAAGGAGGTAAAATAAAAAATAAAATTAATTCTAAATTACTAGAAAATGACACATCAGCTGGAGTGGCTAAAATGAGCGGGAAAATGGTATAATGGATTTTTCAGAGGGGTTTTGTTTTAGTATATAGTATGATATCTATTGTAAAAATTAGTTGGATGTGTTATTTACTCAATTATGTACTTAATCACTCTAGCCTAACCCTTGCAATCGTGTTTAAGATCATGCTTGCACGTGTGAGTTCGTACCCTTTTCACTTCTTGTACGATGGATTTCGTTACAGTCATCTTTTAACTTTAATATTTTGTATAGTTCCTCATTAAAAATGCGTGATTGTTTTTTTTTTTTTTTTTAACGCCGAGAACCTATCAAAGATGAATAAACCCATGTCTACTGCAATAGCTTACAAATTACAGTGGGAGGTAAACTTAAGGTGACAAAATTCGAATGCGAAATTAGGGGTTCGTTAGTGGGTTAGTTATAACAAGCCCCTAAAGATGTCAATAGGTAAGGTGAGAGCAACCCGTCACTTATTGTTGGACCGAGGGAGTTTGAAACAATAATTTGATTAGAATTAGAACTTCACTCGGCGCATTGGCCTGTTCTTTTCACTTTTCTCCGTTTATAGTTCACGCAGGGAACCACTTTGGCATTGGGGCTTTCGTACCTGTACAAGATAAAAGTTGTATAAGATCGTCCAAGAAAGATTTAGATAAGAACAATTGAGGTGCTAAATGCTGACGATTCATACAAACCAAAGCAATGAAGTCAAATTTGTAGAGTAGAGTTTAAAGCTAAGAATTTAGCTATATACTAGTAGTAGACAACATAAATGTGTTTACTGGAAAAATAAGAAATTGTGTCCTATATATCTCTAAATGTTAAAACAAAAATCATTATTTGATCTCAATCTCATCTAATCGCATGTTTGTGAATTGAATGGATTCTTAAATAGGGGTGGCAAGAGATATTTTGTTTTATCTTTATATATTGATGATTCTTCAAGGTTTTAATAAGTGTTTAAAATTTTCTAGAATTACAATTTACTTCTTGAGAACAAATTAAAAAAAAAAATTCAAAGTCTTACAAGAAGTTATAAAGTTATTAGAGAGAATTCTTCCGCGTAAGTTTTTTATATTGCAAAGAAAATTGGATAATACTCTCTCCGATCCTTATTATTAGATATTTTGATTTGTTTTAAATTTCATATAATATTTTTTTCTAATTAAAAAAAATCTTAAAAGTATTTCTTAATAATTAGGAGTACATCAACAAATGCTCTCCTTACATTCACCAACAAAATGATTTAGAGGAAAGGAAACGTAAAACTTTAGAAGACATGGTGAAAATCCATAATATTACATTTTGGTTTGCCAAAAACTATTACGCAGAAATTCGGACATTAAGGACATTAATAGTGTCTTTATTGACTATTTATCAAACTCCAAGTCTATTGGATCTTGACTAAAATGTCCTTGAGTCAGGAAATATAATGTTTTTTGAAAAATGGATTTATAGGGCTCTAATCCGAATTAATCAGAATAATAATTACTGCATAGATCATATTTATATAAAAAAAATAGATTTATAATGGTTCTGCCAATTTAGAAGGTGCTGGATATAGTTTTGTTATAAGGGGAGAGGGGGGTGTTTTTGTATATGGAGAGTGTGGCTATCTTGGAGATGCTGATAGTTATTCTTCAGAGATCTGTGTAGTATTATTTGGATTGCGGAAGTGCGAGTTATTTCAACTCTCTAATGTAGTAGTTCAGACTGATAACAAGGTTCTTGCAGATGCTCTGGCTGGCCAAGTTGCGTTTCTTTGGAAGTATTTTCTGAAGCTTGCTGAGATGAAGAGTATCTTGGAGAGAACGAGGTATTCTATTATTTATATTTACAGAGAAGGCAATTCTGTTGCAGACTTCTTAGCAAAGATGGCGTCAATGGGAGAATTTAAACTTTTCGAAACTTTCAGTTTTCTTCCTAGCTTTGTAAAAGGACTAATAGTTTTAGACCAAAAGTCTTTTCCTTATTTATGAAAATGATTCGGAAAAAAAAATTGAGGTGATGTAATAGTGATGAGACTTAAGCTCTGCCATTTCTTGCTGCATATTAATAATAAAGAATGAAGAGAGGTGGAACTAGGGAACTATATAGTATATATGTTCATCCGTTGGGTATATCCCTTGGGTGCATTATATTGTATGACATTGGCTAACTCAAAAATTTACCTCTTGGATATATCTCTTGAGTTTTTTTGAGTTAGTTGAACCTGAACACCATCCTAACCTTTCTTTTGATTAAAAAAAAAAATAGATTTATAAAAATTTCAACAATTGATGATGAACTCTAAGTGTTCATGACATTAATGTAGTGATTCTTCTGTGAGCCATCTGATTTTATTTCTTCTTGGTCCTTTTTCTTAGTTGAAGGCGAGAAGGGCACAATACTAAACAAGATTCCTATCTTTTCGTCTGTAGAAGATAACACTAAGACTTATACTGAAGCAATAAAATCAAGAAACGCTGCATTTTGGTAGGATGCAATAAATGATGAAATGGATACCTTAATTGTCTAACAACACTTGGGATATTTCTGATTTACCTCCAGGATCTAAACTAGATACGTATGCTTATTTTGTAATAAATATGCCATCGATGGGTCTATTCTATCCTTTAAGACAAGGGTGGTTGCAAAAGATTTTAGATAAAAGAATGGAATACATTATTTTGATATGTATCCTGTAGTTGCAAGAATTTCTTCAACTGTGATGCCACTAGTTTTAGTTCTTTTATGATATGTGTTCATAAAATGGACACTGAAAATAGTATTCTTGAGTGGTGAACTTGATGAAAAAGTCAATATGACGAGGGGTTTTTTTTACTAGGTAATTAATTAATAAACATTATAATATTACATGTTTTCATATACTTTTACCAATACAATAGCACAATACATAGATTATTTAGCTAGAAACATTATAAATTGAAAATGGTTTAGTGTGACAGATTCTTTGTGTGGAAAGGGCTCCATGCATCTTTTGCAAGTAGGATCAGAAACATGGAAAAATAAACCAAAGAATCTTGGAAAGTATGAGTTTGAAATTGCTCGGTATTGCCTAATGGCCTAATGGCCGGAGAAAAGCCACCGGCGCTCCCCACTGGAATGTCTCAAACTTTTGCTATCCTTTTCCAAATCTATCTATATACTCCCTCCGTCCCATAATTATTGTCCAATTTTACTAAAATGAAAGATTTTATTTTTTGTCAAACTTAACTATATTTTACCTTAAACAACCGGTTATACCCCTACATAAGTAATTGTTTAACCACTAAGATTTTATGAATAATGTTTTTTACTAAGGACAAATGTGTAACTTGATCCATAAAAAGTCAAATTGGACAATAATTTTGGGACAAAATTTTTTGGGCAAAGTGGACAATAATTATGGGACGGAGGGAGTATTATACTAAGGCAAAAACCAGAGAGAGAAAACTAAAGGCATGGAGCACATGCCACATAAGATTTAATCCTATGTGACATTTTCTTAATTTTCGAGACTTAAAAATGCACAAAACAAAATAATAAAACAAAAAAAAAGCAACTGAAATAATTTTTAAAAAAACAAAATAATAAAAACGGAACTCTTATTTTCATGAACTAAATCCTAACAGAGAGATTGATTGGGGAGAGTACCAAATCCTAACAATCTATATCTATATAGCTATCTATATACTATACTAAGGCAAAAACCAGAGCGAGAAAACTAAAGGCATGGAGTACATGACACATAGAATTTAATCTTATGTGGTATTTTCTTAATTTTCAAGACTTAAAAATGCACAAAACAAAATAATAAAACTAAAAAAAAAAGTAACTGAAATAATTTAAAAAAAAACAAAATAATAAAAACCAAACCTTATATTTTCATGAACCAAATCCTAACAGAGAGATTGATTGGAGAGAGTACCAAATCCTAACAAATTTTAGAGAGATCTGCATAAACCTTATCACCACTAAATTTGAAATGTCATTTAAAAAAAAATAAATTCCTGTAAATCCAAAAGTAATCACGTTTAAAACTGAAACTAGCGGATTCTCATAAACTAAATCCCTAAAACATATGTTTTCTCCTCCACACAGCCATCTGAATCACCCAATTAACTCGGAGAGGCGGCTTTTCATATTTTTCTTAAAACAACCGGTAGGTTTGCGGCCGATACAGAGGTGGCGAACAGCGAGAACGGAAGAAGAAGAAGGCGAGAGTACTGGATGATGATGCTGTGGCGAGAGATGCTTGAGGAAAATAGGAGTGTGGTGGTGGAGATGGCTGGTCGGACGGCGGAGGAGTGCCAGTCGAAGAGTTGTTAGAGATGCCGGAGATGATTGGCTGACCGGGAACCGAATCTTAAGGTATTTATCATCTTTGTTGTGCCGGCGATGATGAAGAATGTATGAAATTGATAAGCTTTGCTGTCGTCGTTCTCTCTATATATATCTCTTTGTTATCATTGCTAATTAATTTTTTTCCTTTTAATTCAGAGCTGTTATCATGCACAAAGGTTGACAATCTCACCGTCTGAAAATTGGTCATGGTCACCGGTCACTGTTGATTGGGATAGGCTTTTGGAGACGATGGCTAAAAGGGAAGAGAATATAATTTGGTGGAGATTCATTTAGAGAGGCTGCAATTGAGCGATATTGGGTTTACCGCAATATCTAAATGTTCCAAGCTGGAGATTTTGCATTTAGTAAAGGCTTAGGATTGCATGAACGCTGGTGTGGTGGCCATAACTGAGAACTGTAAGCTTTTGAGAAAACTCCACATTGATGGGTGGAGGTCAAATAGAATTGGAGATGAGGGTTGGATTGCTATTGCTATGAAATTTGTTAATCTTCAAGAGCTTGTCCTTATTGGTTTGAATCTAAGTTCAGTTAGCATGTCTGTTATTGCATCAAATTGTAAGAAGAGATACTCCCACCCTAAGATACTCCCACCCTCATATTTTAAATAAAATATTTTTTACAACCGGTAAGTTAAAGTAAAAATAAATTATTAGATAGATAACGAGAAACAGCTAGATCAAACGAACAAATGGGTTAGCAAAAAAAAAAAAAAAGAGATAATGTGAGAATGCATCGTATATTAAAAAAATAAAAATAAAATAAAAGCACTAAAAACATAAGTCACTTCAAGACAATGAATAAAGGTCCTGATAATTGATGAAAATGATGATGCCAATTCCATGATTACAAATGTAGTCTACAAAGAAGTTTTACATGATATATAGAATTATAATCATTCAATTCGAAGTTCATTTTTTTCATTTTTTAATATTCTCTATTTTGAATTTCTTAACAATCCTCCATGCGTTAAATAAATTATCATTGTATTCATTTGATAAAGTGTTGTTGGTGTTTGTGTTTATATTTTTCAATGAAGTCATTACATATTTTATAAAAATACAAAATTTATATAAAAATGTCTATATGTGTATGCCTTCCCCGTCCATCGGACGGGTCTAATACCTAGTAATCAACAACACAATAGTCCCTATTTCGATCCCTGCTGGATCGGAACCACCGCCCAAAGTAAGAAAAGTGCACTACTTTAATGGTGTCCCGGAGTTGGAGTATGAGAATGATGAATTTGAAAATTTAATTGCTCCCTACAAGATGAGTCTTGTAGGCAAATTTTTCTATGGTCGGCCTAAGATGGAGGAAGTATGAGAGGAATTCAATTCAAGGGTTCTTGGTTTCTTGGACTTATGAATCCATGGCATATTCTCATTCAGTTTGAGCTTGAAGAAGACTATCAACGTTGTAGGATTGGAACGAATTGGACAATAGGTGGCTTTCAAATGCACATTCTCAAGTGGAAGTCGGGTTTCCGATTCGAAGTGGAGCCTCCAATTGTGCCTATATGGGTTTTGATGCATGAACTACCTCTAGAATGGATGCATCCTTCGGTTCTCTATTACATTGCAACTGCAATAGGGAAGCCTTTGCGAGTGGATGCTCCGACCTTGAGTCTCAGCCGTCCATCAGTTGCAAGATTTTGCATTGAAGTGGACTTAATGAAGGAGCTTGCAAAATCAATTCGATTTGGAAAAAGGGGAAGAAGCAGGAGCATATCTTTACGTATGCGCACATCCCATCTTACTGAACGAAGTGTAGCAAAATTGGCCACAAAGAAGAGGATCGCCGGAAAGGAAAAGATAAACAATGTGTAATGGGGGATCAGCAAAACACTAAGGTTCTCCCCGTGACTGATAAATCGCAAACACATGATGATCCTAAGGGGGACGAAAAAGAGAAGGAAGTCAGAAAGTAAACTCTGAAATGGAAGCCCCATCCTGATGTGAAAATCCAGCGATATAGGCAACACAATAGGCGTCTTCGTCAAGTTTATCAGCAAAAGACAAAGAACATATTGTGGTGGATGTTGATAGTAATTGTGACAACCATGTTCAGGCCATTTCTTTACAAGACACAAATCAACATGGTGTGCAAGCTGCCGAAATTGTTGCAACAACTATGGAGAAAAGTCATGACGCTGACGATCTGCAAGTGAATTCAGTAATCATAAAGGAAGTGCGCCTGTGGAAAACTCTAATGTATAAACTATTAACTCATAGGCTGATACGAAGATACAGGAAATGGTGAAGGTAACTGAAGAGGCTTTGGAAACAAGTTGCGCTAGGAAAACACTAAGTTGCAACTAGCTAATCCGCATGCTGTCGCAGGTAGTCCAAAAAGTAACAAAGCGGGAATAATAGTGACAGAGATTGTGGAAGATGTCTTCATTGGAGAACAACATAAGCAACTAGTTGTTTTTGAGGTGGTGATAACAAATTCCTTTTAGGTTTTGTAAGAAAATATGATTGTTGAAGATACCAATGAGTTTGTGCGTAAAGAAGTTGATTTAAATAAGGGCTTAGGAACGGCAAGCACTCCAAGACAAGTAGATGTGAAGAATTAGCTCATCCTAAAGAACACAGCAGCTTTTAATGAAATCATTGCTCAAATTCCGAAGAGAGATAAACCAGATTTTATATCCGCACGTAAACAAAAGAAGAAGCCTAGTGCTAATGCAAAACCAAAATTACGTCACTCGGAAAGAATTAATTTTTGTTGATCATAATCTTTTGAAGAATTTCTACGACTCTTTTTGCTTTTAGATGTCTTGTAAAAAGTGAAAAGTTTTATGCACTGCCACTCTCCTTTCTTTTATTTATAATTAAATAAAATGGGTACTCTACCCGTCACACATTGCCTGTTTTGATTTAAACAAAAACGTGTAGCTAAATTTTGGCTAAGGCCAAGTGATAATGGGTTGCATTTAATAAGTGGATTTGTGGTTGATTGTTGATGGGCTTACTCTGTAAGTAAATCAATCCTAATGCAGCGGAATAAACATAGAGTGATTACATTCCAAGATCACTTTGCAATCTATGAACAATTCTTGGGACACATATGCAAGCTGACGGCTAGTTCTCTGATTTATAACAAGGGTTTATGGAACCGATAGTTAATTTCAGAACTTGTGTCTGTTACTTATTTATATAAGTTTATGGATATGGATAATTATCATAAAGCTCTTATTTATTAATAAGTACTTATGATTAATTTATCATATAAATCAATCCATTAATTATTTCAGATAGTTGTCCTATTGAGTTTGACCCTTTAGATACCTAAAAAACATTAGTATTAAATATAAATTCCAATCTCAGTATTAATTGACTTTTGGACATAAAACCAACATATTCTCAATTGAGGTTTTGTTGGTTTGGAATGACTGGATATATTACAGATAGGGGGCCACTTTCTATGCGTGTAAGCCGTAAGGTGTTTGATTATTTGCGTTAACAAGATTTAAATACACAAAAGACCTAAATCAATGAATTTGAACCCACTCTTGACTAACAATGTCATTTAGGTGCTGAGCGGTGTTATGATGAATGTGTGTGCTAATATGTACCTATATCAATGAGTGGTGGGCAAAGATATTAATTTGAGGGCTTATGACGTATGCAAAAGTGTAACCCAATATATAGGCTCATTTACTCAATTCGGGAATTGTAAACTCAATATAGAGATTGTAATGACGCTTAATCCACACGCAACTTGGAATCTTGAATTCTTAGTGTTTCTTTTCTCTATCTTGTCTTGAAAGATTTGCACTTATAGTTTTATTATTCAAAGTAGAGTATCTTAATCCTTCAATAAAATTAAGAAAACAACTTGGTTATAACTTAGGAGCCGTTTGTTTGTTGGGAATTAGTTTAGGGATTCAGATTCAGAATTTAATGTAGTGTTTGATTGATGGGATTCATGATTCCCGGAAATGGTCTAATCCGAAATATTCAATTCCATCTTCTCCGAAAAAATTGGCCGATCTATCCAAAACTTTACATGTGTTATCAATTCTACCCTATTCTTTTTCCGTTAGCCAATATTACCATAAGCTATTCAACCGTCAGCCAATTTTGTCCAATTTGCTAATTTCCGTTTAAATTAACGGATTTCTGTTAGTTTTAATTACAAAAATATCCTAATAGTTTTAAAATTATAAAAATGACTACAAAAATTTGTAAAAATAACAAAACAGCCTCTTATCACTTTTTATTTAATTTTTTCTGTTTTTTATTTCTTTTTACTATTTTTCATAACTATTAAAAATACTTTATGATCTTTTTAAAAAATAATTTATTTTTAAACACTACTGTGCAAATTTATAGATATACATATTTATAACTCAGGGTTGATGTACATAAACATATTAATTTTTTAAATAATACGGCTGGAAAATAATGATATTATTTTTTTAATCCATTTTTTTCAATTTAAAGAATAATATTTTTTTTTGACTAAAACTAATTTTTTACAAAAAAAATTAAAACATTAAAAAAATAAATTAAAAAATAATATGTCAGTATATTTTAATTTATTTACAAATTAACTAAACAGACTATAGATTGTATTATCCAATTAAAAATAATTAAACTAAAATATAAGGTATAGTCTAGTGTTTAGGGTATTGATTTCATGAGAGTGGATATAAGATTAATTCTTACTAAAATATTTCTAACCAGGAGAGTGATTTTTATCTACATTTAAGCGGAGTCCACTAAAGGTGAGAGGGTTGAGTTGGATGGTCAGGTGATTTAAAATGTGAGATGATTGTACTGTGTTTCGAGGTCTCGATTCTCACTGGAGCAATCTATTTTTTTTTTAAAAGGTGGAGTCCAGTACTAGAGTAGTTTTTCTTTATTTTTTTAAAAAATAATTTCTGGTAAAGTTAGATATATTAATATCTCAAAAAATTATCACAAAATGTTAAACCCCCGCAATGATAAATATACATATTTTTTTTATAAAATATTTTGTACTATTTTTGTAAATACCATGACACTATATTCTTGTGTTGGCCAATGTAGAAACGAAATATGTGTGTTTTTTTTATTTTCTGTTCGTACTTGGCCTTTTAAAGAAAATTTATATTTTAGTTTTTAATTATTTTTATTAATTTTATAATAAAATCTAAATTATGTTGAATTAAATTGTGAAAAATTAGTTTTAGTTAAATAATTTTATTCTTTAGATTGACAAAAAATGGATTAAAAAAATAGTATCTTTACTGTTAAACCATATTATTAAAAATTACTATGTTTATGTGAATCAAAATAACTTACAAATATGTAATTATAAATTTGTAAATTAGGGTTTAAAAATAAATATTTTTTAAAAGATCATATAGTATATTTTTATAGTTATAAAAAATAGTAAAAAGAAATAAAAAACAGAAAAAAATAAATAAAAACTCAAAAGAGACTGTTTAGTTATTTTTACAAATTTTTGGGGTCATTTTTATAATTTTTAAACCTATTAGGGTATTTTGTAATTAAAACTAACAAAATTCTGTTAATTTAAACGAAAATTAGCAAATTGGACAAAATCGACTAACGGTTGGATAGTTTAGGGTAATATTGGCTAACCGAAAAAAAATAGGGTGGAATTGACAACACATGTAAAGCTTTGGATAGATCGGCCGATTTTTCCCATCTTCCCCTATGGATTCACTAGATTCAATTTTTGAATCATTTTATCTTTTTTTAAAAAAAAAAAAAAATTTGTTTGTTATTTCTTTTCTCTCTCTTCTTGTCGTTATCCTTTTTCGTCATCTTCCCAACTCATCTTCTTCTTCTGCATCTTCTTTCCCACATGACCTCCATCATACAATTTCACGCTTACGTATCACCTCATCCTGCAAAAAATATGAAAACTGAAAGATTTCTTCCATTGGTTCCGGGTTGTGATTTTTTTTCTCCATTATTTACTTCCACAAATATATCACAGATATGAAGAATTAAAGTGGAATTGATAGACTCGATCACCGGCCGTAACATAAAACCCAAAATACTTTCCCAATTCAACAATTTCATATCTATGACTGGCTCATTGTAATTGACAGGCTAAATAGTTTTTTGGGTGGATGAAGTAGGTTTGAATTAAACTTAAAATTTTGATTTGCACAAACTAATGGTGGTGGGGGTTGTGGGAGGTAGAAGGTGTTTTGGTTTTGGTGGAAGGAGGTTGTGGGAGGCAGAAGGTGTTTTGCGGAGCTAAAAGCGTTGGAGTTTTGTTGGAGGCAATCGGCATTTTGGGATTAGAGGAGACAAAAGCTCAAATCAGCCAAAAAATAATTAAAAAAATTATTGAAACCAATCCAGCTTTGGAACCAAACAGCATTATTAGATTCATGAATCCATGGAGATTCGAATCTAATCCATCATTATTCAAATCCGTTTCCTGAACCCGTTTCCAGATGGCAAAACAAACGGCTCCTGAGACCTAGTCTTTGTGATTGGAACCAAGTTTGTCACGATTTATTTTCGGTGATCGACAACCCTAGTGCTAAAGGAAACTTTAAACAAGATGATGTCACAAAATTCTATTCATCAAGGATGAACACAATGTTTGTAGGCTTACTAAGTTTTTATATGGATACATAAGAGATGTATTCCCAAGCACAGTTTCATTGCATGGATAGCATGTCAGTACAGATTATTTATAATGTCTATATTGGAGAAGATGAATATAATGAGTGGAACTTTATATTGTGTCTTGTGAGACACAAGTACTGAGGAATGAATTAAACACTTGTTGTTTGAATGTGAATATGCACAGCAAATGATGAAGGCACTGATGGACTAGCTTGAGTATAGAAAAAGAAGAATTGTGCTGGATCAGATGCATAACATAACCAAGAATGGATATGGATACAACAAGGTGAAAAGAAGCCTAGTTTCTGGAGCAATGACTGCCTGTTGCAAGTTGCAGAAAGGTTGTGACTTGTGAGAATTAAATAGTAGCTAGTTTGGAATACTCAAGTGGACAGAAGTAAGTTGAAACTGCATGAAGTCGGCTATTTACATAGACTAGGAATATAACTGGATAGTGATAGGAAATGAAAGGTAGCAGCAAAAATGTTTGTAAAGTTTGACAGTTTTAAGTTTGAGCAATATATTTTATCATTTATCAAAAAAAAAAAAAAACCTTAAGAGCCCAAATAATGGTCAAAAGTATGAATATGTATTACTAGTGAGTGGATTCAAATTAGATATAGGTCACAAGTGTATATACTCTAAAGGCTGTGTTGTAAGCATTTCTTTCCCAAAAAAAAAAAATTAACAGGGTTTTTGGCCGGAGTTGTATCACCTGAAATGAATTCTGACAGTGTAGAAAATGAGTAAAATCTTCTATGCACTTCCTATAATATATAGGATTGTGTTGTCAGAGACATAAAATGGACAAAGTTAAAATATTAACAAGAAATTTACTAACAAACTATGTTGTGATATTCTTATGATATAGTGGGTTTGTTGCTGCATCAGACAAGGGGATACAGCAGTCGTACAGTAGGTTTTTTCACTGAAAACATATTTGGACAGCTTTTGCTTTTCGTGTGCACAACCGGACTCTTCATTTACTTCGATCATTTTTCACTTTGTATAAAATCCGAAAATTAATAAGTGTTGCACGTACGCAACAAAAAAACCAACTAGATTTAACATAATCAATTCTCATTCTTCAAGAATAAAATCCAACTAAACTCTTCAAAATATTTTATGCATTTAAATATTTGAATATCCTCTTAACTTCGTACCAAATTGAAATAATGAAACATTCACATTGAGGCGATGTAATTACGAAAAAAATATAACACATAAACACTAAATACTTGAACTCAAGCAACAACATTTGTTCCAAAAACAAATTAAGAAAACTAATTATTTAGATGATCAAGGAACCTAAGATGATTAAGTTCTATTTTCTTCTGTGCGCTAAGGATTAAAGGAAAAAGATTGTGGTAAAACAAAAACGATCATACCTTTATTAAAAATTATCTTTTTTTTACGTGTTTTGTGATGCTTTCACGAGGCATGATGAGACGCTACGAACATTATGGTGATGGTAGAGTTTATGATGAAGAGTATGATGAACCTTATTATAGTCCTAAAAGAAAGTTTCCCAAGTTCTATGATCGACAAGATAAAGATGAATATCTTGATTGGGAGGCATATGTATCCTGATCATTTTCTTCAGTCTTTCCAATGCTTCATAAAGTGTTTCAGTTCCATACTGCTTGAAATTCATTATTGTGAAATTCATTATTGTTGTTCTGAGTTGTGCAGCTTTTGCGGGTGGAAAGAATTTTGTAAGGAAGCATTGTCTTAACTCTTCCCAAGTAGAGATAGAATTGTTGGGCAATGTATTGAACCATGCTTAGGCATGATCCTGCAAGGTGAAAGGGAATAACCTCAGTCTAATGTCCTCATTGGATAAGCCTTGAATCTTAAAAGTATTGCATAAATGCAAGAAACTTCTGATATGATCATTAGGATCTTCATGAAGTAATCCATGGAATGGGCAGGCTGACTGAGTCCATTGGATCATCTGTCGTTTTAACTCAAAATTGGTTGCCTCTACATCGGGGAACACTAAAGGGGATTGGACTTCTTCTTGTTGTGGAATAAAGAAATCTCTGAGCAATCTCTCCGGTCGATTTTTTTGATCCCCACGAGGGTTCCTATTGTTCTCCGGGTTACCACCTTGGTTAGCCATTTCTGATGAACCTTCTTGGCGGTTCTGTTGCAACCGATCTTGCCTTCTTTTTGCTGCTCTGGCTCTGCGTATAGTAGCTTCAATTTCTGGATCAAAAACTGGTTCACTTCGTTGGTGCCTTCTAGTCATACACCAAAGAAGAGAAATTAGAAGCTCAGATGAGTTACCAGAGAAAGATTAATTATTATAGAGGGAATAACAACAAAAAAGATAATGGAGGTTTTACACCGTCCCCGACAACGGCGCCACTTTCTGGTGGGTGTCGAGTTCACAAAAAATAATACTAGCTGGATTATGGATTTGTAGATAATGGAAGCTAGATCGTTCCCACAGGGACAACTAAATTACCAAATTTGTTGTTAAAAGATTACCAGTTCAAGCAAGGGTCTCTCAGGGGAATGGAAACGTTCACTCAAGGGAGTACGGTCCAGGGGTGTTCATCTCCTCTACCTGTTGCAGCAGTTGTAATTTGCACTTAATGGTTAAGTTCTTGTTCATTCAGCTCAGGATTAACTCTAAGTCAGTTCCCATTTTTCCTAGACTCATCTTTGTAACTTTAACAATTTATTTTCCAACGATTGAGTCCAGTTATAAAGTCATTAAGAGTTACGGCTTATATGAATGCTCATGTTAACTAAGTATATTCCTATCTTAGTTAAAGCCATAGGTTGCTACCTCTATGTCACAAGTTAAAGTTGAAACAGTCAGAACCAAGTTTATCTTTCCAGATTTCCCTTAGTTCTAGCATGCATTCAATTAGAGATCAAGTAACTGAATGTAGAAATACTTTCAACTTCAAAACAAAGAACAGAACTAGTGCATCACAAAAACTACATCATAGGTTGAGGAGATTAACCCCTGGAAGTTGTTTAGCTACTCATACTGGTTGATGCTACAACTACTACTTCAACAGACATCATAGAAGTAAGCATCAATGGAAAGAAATACAAGCTAACAGTTTAAGAGAAGAAGGCAGCTTATGCAGTTCAGAGGTCACTCCTGGGAGTGACAGGATTCACTCAGGGGACTGAAGCAGTGACTGAGATAGTTGTTCTTCAACTTGGCTTTCTTACTGAGTTGTTGTTGTTCTTCCTTCCTTCTTGCCTTCTTCTGGAGTTTTTCTGTGTGTTCTTGGCAACTGAAAGGTGTGGCCAGAGATGATTGTTCTGTGTATGCATCTCCCCTTTTATACCGCTGGATGCCGGTCCTTCTTCCAAGAGTACCTCCCCATGCCTATGCATTTTTTCTTCTCCCCAATGTCTTGTATTTTGGACTGGTCTTTTGCTCTCCTTCAAGAAGTGGTATCAGCTGTGGCATTGATCAGCTTGGGAGGTTGGTTTGTCGGCCAAGGGGACAAGCATGCCCTGGGGTTCTTAAGGAGAGACAACTTCATTAATTGTGTGTAGAAGATGTCCTTGACCAACTTAGCAGAATTTGAATTCATCAGCTCGTTTTTTGTCTCAGTATCCCTCCTTTTTTAGCAATTCTTCACTCAGGTCCCTTCCTATGCAAAAATATGAAAACTAGTTAAGTAATATGGACTTATTGAAAGAATCGCCCCTCATTTTTCATTAAATTCAGAGTAAATGGTAATGTTTTTGTGTAACAAATTAACCACTATCACTCTGTGCTATGATATATTAACTTAAATGTATATATATGCACAATATTTTACTATGAGTATTCGGAATTTAAGTTGGGTAGATCCTTTTTGGGAGACAAAACTATTTCAACAAGGAACACTGTGTAAAACCTCATAATGTATTGATAAATGGAATGCATACCAACTTGGTCACATCATCACTCACCATACTTTATAAAATGTTTGGTCCTAGAAAAAGGAAGACACACACATGTTTTCCTCTGATACCTGTTCGGCTTGCATATGTATTCCAATTGTTCAAACTGGCAACTTTACTATTATTATTACTTGTAAGTTGGTATCTTTGTTTGTTTTCCAAATAATGCATGCCTTGTTTCTACCAGTACATGTGAATTTTACATTTAAATTTTAAATTTTTTTTTGTTTACCGAAAGACTATATCTCTATTGTTTTGAAGTATTCTTTGTTTTAATTTTATTTCAAAGTGTATCTCATGTCCATTAGACAAAACACGTGTCTACAAGAAATAAAATATCAACCATTAGTGAAATTATATCATAGAGTTTAACAAATTCAATTAAACACCATGCACTAGTTTAGGTGATGAATGAATGTCATTGATCTATCTACATTACCAATTAACAATGATGATGACAGAAAAGATAACTCATTAAAATATATTTCATCTAACATTGGTGGTGAATATCATGATATATTGACATTACATATATTGTAATGGTACTAATACTAGAAGATATTACATGGCCAATATTTGAAACATTCACTGGTTGGTGCGCAATAGATATTCTTCATATAATCGATGATCCAGATTTAATGAGGATTCACAGAGAGACTAAATTAAAACACACATCGTACTACGCTTTGTGAGAAGGCTTATTGGAAATGAATTTTGAGTGGAAAATTATAGGACGACAGTCCATATAGGGGTACTAAATAATGCGTCAATATGCTTTTTTTTTCTCACCAAAAACTGATGAACAAAAAAACTTCAACAAGATTAAGTTTGAGATCACAAAATCAACAACTAACGGAATTATAAAAATCAAACTTGCTAATAAACAATGATAGCCAACCTTAATTGCTTTCACATTATTAGTTTATCAAAAGAACCTCGCCTAGAATATTATCAAGATTCATGGACAAAAAGCGTACCATTACCTCGATTCTTAGAGAACAAGTCGTCAAATTCGTCAATCGTTGCACCCCTCGTGTTGTTGACGCCAATCACCAGAATCCATTTATTGAGGGACCAATCAAACCTGAAAATTTGAAACATTTCCTAGTGATTCTTAACCACAAGTTCAATTTCCCTTCGTATTGAACCAAGTGATCAAACATTAGATGTTGTAAACCATTTCGGTGCGGAGATTAAACTCCATGAACAATCCGATAATCCGAATTTTGCCAAAATCCCATTTTAATAAAATAATAAAACCCTTTCTTGACCTCTTCACCATAATAAACTACACTCAACATCTTATAATAACGCATGTCATGATAATGATGTGCTACATTGTGAACTAACATGGTGTCCAAATGGAGAAATAGTGTAAGTTATATTTAATTTCCATAAGACAACGTTTAGATTAATAAAAAATTTTTATAAAATCCTATTGGCATTATATCACTGTATATCCTGACAAGACCTTTGTTAAGACAGTTATGACAAATGGTATTCTCTTTGAAATAATACATCTTCATGTTTCAAGACAATAATAGTAATCATTATCATTTTCAAGTGATACGATCAAATCAATATCTTATTGCATAGTTTAGTTATTAACTTATTGTCTAATCCTTTTTTTAAAAAAAAAATCATATTATCATATTTTTCAATACTTAAAGGTATAAAATTTATGAATTAGCATTTAATTCCATATTCTACTTAGAATATGGTCGGTACCTCCTTGTAAAAATATGAAGTGCAGATTTGATACATACATATCGATCAAATGATCTTGTATTTTTGTGGTATGTTGCCTACCTTCTTTTTAACAGCTAGACTCTAAGGTCCAGTGACAAGCCAACTAGCTCTCCAAAACTAAGTTCATTTATGAATGATATACACTGTTACCTCACATTCTTCTCCCAAGGATGAATTATGCTCCAAAAAATGAATGCAAACCTTTAGTTTGACCACTATTGAACTATGCATAAAGCTTTCTCATCTACGCCCATTATTTTGGGTGGAAAATTCATTCATCATTTCCATTTTTGCTAGAGTCCAAATACGCTTTGGCTGCCAATTTATATCCCCTAAAATAGGAAAAAATTTTATTCCAACTAATTCTCCATTAGTAGGTTTATAACTGCGTTGTTTATGTGTGTTTATATAGATACTTATGTGTGTTTTTGGTTAGTGCGTTTTGGGTTTGACAAATGCTCCTTTCCATTCTTAAGTGTCGTGCATTTGATTTCTCAGCTTAAGTTTCAAATAGCCTCTATTTGTATTGAACATGTTTAAATTTTGTTTACGCAATTTGTTCTCTCCTCAAATTTAGAATTGTATTTCCAACCTTTCAAACCTTCTTCGCTGTAAATTTCTATAACCTTAAACAAAGCATGTTTTCTCTAACTACTGTTTGCTTTATGTAATATTTTGTCCATGTTTCTTAGATGACCAATTTTATCCCGATCGACTCAATTAAGGCTGGTGAGAAAAATGGGAAGCAACTGTAATTGTAGCTAAAAACTTTCAGCCAACAAAGGCGAAAAGGAGCACCAGTCCCTACCATAACTTTATATTCACCAACGTCAAAGTAATATATTCACGCGTATACTACTTTTCCTAAATGCATGGATAACAATATGATGGAACATTTTACGTTGTTATTAAAGTAAACTTGAGAGCACAATTGGATCCTGTATTTTCTTCATTTCTTCTTCAAATTAGAAAAGGGAAGGAAAATGTCTTCAAGAATTGGAACATGCAGCTTCCTGTAGCACCGTGTTATCTCCAAAGAGAAGAATCACTGAACAGGTACATAATAACATTTGCATCGCTATAATTTATTTCTTCGTATTCTCTATAATATGGCCATCTAATAATTCCATTCATTGTTTTTCTTTTCCTTGCAAAAATAGTTTTATACAAACTATTTTCACTAATTTGTGAATTTTCTTCACTGATCCATACACCATCATCAATAGATGCATTCTATCCCGAAAAATGGGTCTGTAGATGAAATAAACAAGTTTCTCATTGAAAAGTTCCCAGGCGACGAATACATTTTTACGAGTGTTGATAAAATACTTGACCAAAGGCACTAATCAGATTGCACTTGACCATAATCACCAATCAGATTTTAAAGAGTTCATCAACACCCTAACTCCAAACTTGCTTCCTCTGCACTAACTAATTCCGAAGAAAAAATGTCCCCTTATTCTACTAAGAAATTTTGATCCAATTGAAGGCTTATGTCACGAAAATAGATTAGTGTGTAAACATGTGCCCCAAAACTCATTCTATATGGAGATAGTAGCAGGTGAACACAAGGGTAAGTGTTTTCACTTGCCAAAGATACCGCTGCAAAGTCCGGATAATGAAAAAAGTGGCATTCCCTTGTTGAGAACAAAATTCTCGATGAAATTATGCTCTGCAATGACAATTAACAAAGCCCATGCACATACATTGGACTATGTTGGCATATATATCTGGGAACTTGTTTTCTAGGATGGACAACTTTATGTGGCATTGTCTAGAGCAAAAACAACACTACAAGTGAATGTATTAATTATGCCACCAACATCCAATGAGGAGAGAGTGGATGGGAAAACTAGAAATGTTGTTTTTCATGAAATCTTCCATTTGACAACTCTTTGATGTTTTGCAAGAATGGTACACAAGGTATACATCTTCAGATATATGATGTTACATGTTATTCAAATTAGTATAGTTTTTTCCCAAATAAAAGAAATTATTGGTGATATGTTTCAACAAATTTAAACATTTAACACACTCTAAAATCCAGATTATGATACAAGGTAAGATTAATTTATATAATGGTTTTACCCATCTGATTGCAAGACAACTTGGAAGTGGATCTTCTTAGATCCTTCCATATAAAGTACGTGGCAGATGGGAATTGAATAACACAGTCTAGTGGCTAGCACGTTGTGCTTCCTGGTATTAGACCCGGGTTTAATTCTTACCAAGGGTATGTAATGGAGGTTTTACCCACATCTAAGTGGGATCCACCGGGTAAATTTTTTTATATAAAAAAGTACGTGGCGGATATTATTAAGTATTTTGTCCGGTTTAAGATTAGCTACTTATGTAATAACATTATTGGCAATGTGATACACGCCAATTGATGGTGTCAGTTACAAAAAGAAGCAAGTGGTTGACTTATTCTCTTACTCAAATCACAAAGAAGTTGGAGAGTGGATAAAGTTTTGACTTCTCCTAACTACGTCTGCAACAAACTGATTGTGATAATCAAATCTCTCATCTACATAAGGATCTTCCAAAGAGATATGATTCAGTATGTTACTACCAACCAGTTGTCATTACATTGCCTATAAATAGGTGGGGTACTTACATATCAAAGGGAACAAAAAAAAAATCACTTAAACTCTATATTCACTTTCTCAAACAAGAAGCTAACTTAAGCTTCGGAGTTCTACTTCCGGGAACTCCCCGAGATTCTTTTTTGCAGGTAGTTATAACATCCAACAGAGGTACTGCGGGATTATGCTTCATCATTTGGCACCGTCTGTGGAAATTATCCCTCATATGTAGTCCTACAATGCTTCTGTTGTTACTATGATTAACCAATCTCAATCTGATATCAAGGGCAACCATGATCAATAGTGATGGTGGTAACCCAACGTGGAAGTGGTACATGAGATCTACAGTATTTTGCGTAACAAGTGACTTTTCCGGTTACATAAGGTCGCAATATGTACTTGTATTTTACAAAACCAGTGAGTATTTAATTATTTGTTTTGTAGCACAACAAGGTATTTGTTTGTATCATATAATGTGCATATTTTGAGTATAAATATTTTCATACTATGTTGTCTTTTGATGACATATTAACAAATTTTGAGCCAAAAAGCTAGATGACTTGATGCGGGCTTCAAAAGATTTGACATCATTAACTGAAGAGCTTTGGAGAAGTTTCAAATCTTGATGAGAGCTCTATAATGGCTCCAAGAGTAGCATTGGTCGGCCGTAACAAAGTTTTGGTAGTTCCAAAAGAAGGATCCAAACAGTAGAATGCGTCCTCTAAAAGGAGAAATTGTCAAGCATGCGAAGGTATTAAAAATTTACAGACGCAAAATAACATGAAGTCTATGCAAGTTAAAGTAGAAGTTGATGATAGTAATCGGCCCCTAGCAAAGAAAGAGCACAACACTCCATTCCATATAGAAGGAAGATTTGGATTACAACCATCAACAAACCATTGAAGCCTTTGAAGAATGCGCAAATAAGGTGAAATCAAGCTAGCGTAAAAAAAAAATTGATTAAAAGAGTTTCGAAGAATTTAAATCAATTGAAGATTCTTCAATCGCTGCAAGATTTGCCGTGCAATATGAAAAAGTGGGAGAGTTCATGAAAGAGAGTTGAAGCAGATATTTCCCTCTATTGAGACCTGGGAAGTATTGAGATTTGCAAATCCTCAAACGGTATCGCTGGAAGCAAGAAGAAATCGTAAGTGAAAGCAACTAAAGGGGAGAAAAGAAATGAAGATATACTGATAAAAAAACCTTCTAAAAAATAAAAATGCTAAACTCTTACCCCATGTTGTGTCGGCTAAAAACTGGGGGAAAAAAATGGAACCAAAAAAGAAGAGATGAGTTGCAGTGTATGTTCATACTACTGAGGGGTATCAACTGGAATCACGTGAGAAGTGTACTCAATTTGGAAGGAAACTTTATTGATCTAATTAATTTTTTGTGGTTAAAACACAAAAGCCGGAGATAGTTTGCCCACGAAACTAGTGGACAAAATTGGTCCAACAAAAATGCTATAAATTCAATAATCGTGGTTCAATAGTCTAGAAACGGCAGAAGCCCCAGTCAAATACATTTATAAAATTTGTTAAAGTCAGACATGTCTGGCTCAGTTATATTATAACTGCTGTTAGATTTGGATTAATCAAATCTTATTAAGTCGATCATTTCGGCTCGGAATAGCTGAAAAGTCATACCACTATTATAATGTCTATGCAAAATTGATAAGTTCGGTTGTGCCTCTGGCGAGTGTATTTTGTAAGTCGATAAATTCGGCTCAGTAAAGCTGAAAAGCCATACTACTATGAAAATTGCTAAATACAATATATTTCCTTGAAAAATCGCTGGGGGAATTGCGCTTCAAGTTCAAACCCGAGCTTAAACAACGAAAATCTCCTCAGGTCAATAAATTTGAACAAAAAGCTGAAAAGGTACACACTTAACGTGTAAACCGGCAAGAAGTATTGAGTGATATAATTATAAGTCTGGGCTTAAAAATTATCCAAGACTTTAATTGGGGGCAAATGACGATGTCAGTTACAAAAAGAACGAAGTGGTTGACTTATTCTCTTACTCATATCACAAAGAAGTTGGAGAGTGGATAAAGTTTTGACTTCTCCCAACTAAGTCTGCAACAAACTGATTGTGATAATCAAATCTCTCATCTATTTAGGGATCTTCCAAAGAGATATGATTCAGTAAGTTGCTACCAACAAGTTGTCATTGCATTGCCTATAAATAGATGAGGTACTTATATATCAAAGGGAACAAAAAAAAATCACTTAAACTCTATATTCACTTCTCAAACAAGAAGCTAACTTAAGCTTCAGAGTTCTACTCCCAGGAACTCCCCGGGATTCTTTTTTGCAGGTAGTTATATCATCTAACAGAGGTACTGTGGGATTGTGCTTCATCACCAATTAATTAATTGTTTTCCTTATTTCACAATGTATTATTTCATTATCTATAGTAGGTACTCAATTAATCAAACTTTTCTTGAATTCATAATTTATAGAATTTAGGTCTATACTATATGATTTAGTTCTATGCTGATACAACTAATTCATATATTTTTACTTGGGTTTGTTGCATATTCAACTTTTACACATTCATTGAAATTGGGCAAGATATCAATTACACCGCCCAAAGCGTGGTGCACAAATTAGCTAATTTTTTGGTAAAAAAAAAGAATACCCTTTCAACAATTCAACAATTGATCTGTTGACCGTTACAGTTTTAGCGTTCATTGGATGGAAAAGCAGAAAAATGACAAACATCAACTTACAGGGGCACATGAGAATTTTTGGACTTGAGGTATTAAGTGAGGATGGAGGCCCTACTTATGAGACTTTTAGATAATTAAGTGTCTATATATACCATACGGTTAAAATCAATTTACTTTTACTAATATCTATACTTACAACACGTACATCATTAATTGTCCTTGAATTCTTCAATTTAAGTCAGATACTAAAACAACTTAACTCCAACACTTTATAACTTATTTCAAAGAATGATAAAACTCTATTCAGTGTCGCTCGATTGCTTGTTATAATGTTTTATATAAGTGTATCCCATAAATTAACTGTAATAGACTGAAAAGAATTTTAACAGCAGTAGTAGACAAATACCAAAAGATTTTGTCATATCAATTGATCCTCCGCAACATATTAGTTAACCAAAGAGCTTGTTAACAAGTATAGAAGAAAGAGAACCAGTGGCAGGTGTATGGTGAAGATTGATATGAAGATGTATGATTTTGTTGAATAGAAATTTGTTGAGGAGAAACAAGATGGCTACGATTTCCCTGAGAGATTTAGCAAATGGATTATGAAATGTGTAGAACAACTTGTTTTACTCCTGATTTGAATGGTGCTAATGTTGCCTTCTTGTAAGGACAATGTGGATTAAGGCAGTGGGATCTCATGTCTCCACTTCTTATTGTGGTGATTATAAAATATTTTACAAGAAAATTGAAGATTGCATCTAATAAGCTAGGTTTAAAAAAATCTTTACTAGACATAAAGTATCTTAAGATTTTCATAGGAAATTTGGTTTTTGCATAAATTATAACATATAAAATGTCCACATCTATAAACAAATTATGGAATGTGATCATATCATTAATCTTATCTTATTAGTGTATGAAAAAATCAAAATAAGATATAACTAAATTATTTAACCCGTATCTGCGATAACAAACCGGAAACATTAATTGAACATATCTTGTAAGTTAATTTATATTTCAAATAAATCATAACAAAAAAATAATTAATAAATAAACAATCTTCCTAAAAAAGGAACCAAACTACAACTAAAACTACTTTCTACACCTTCCAAATCTTACATACTGAGTTATCATCAGAGCTATTTAAATCATGCCTATTATTATTATTTTAAATTTATTGTGTTATTTTTTTGCATAATTCTTTTGGTAAACTTTTCTTCTTCTCTAGCATACCTTTTGAGTCTTTAAAGTGGATCACTTTAGTACTTTTATGCCGCAGGAATACTTCAATCAATCAATTAGTCATATGCATTTTTAAATGTATTTACCTGGTTGTGTATTATCTTTTTTGCTCTTATTTTGCTAATCACAAATTGGTCATTACTGCTTGTGCTTTTTTTTTTTGGTATGATATCAGTCGGATTATTTATTTGGTTTTGCAGGAAGGAATGATGTAACGAATCACCCCTATTTTTTTTTTTTAAAACAGACAATGCTTAGCGAGTATAGTACCCTTTTTATTAAAATGCAAACAAAGGAAAGTAGCAATGCATAAGACTTACTACCTTTTACAATACAACTAAAAACTTAAAAATTTCAAACAAAATTAACTCTTTCTGAGCGACGAACTTTCGGATTCATTGAAATTGAGATTCTTCTTTTGTTTGCGAGCAGAGATAAGTTTTGGAACTTCACCATTCCGAACTTGAGCACGGATTTTGTTAAATTGTACCAAATTTTCTTCCATAATTTTCCGCTTTGCATCTACTTGTTTTAGAGTGCCCACCGTTCCAATTACAACTAAATTTTCATCTGAAACACCTTCTTCTGAATCACCTTCTTTGTGTGTGGACTCATTATTCTCCGCCACTGTATGTAACGAATCACCCCTATAATCATTTTCTTCTGTCTGAATTTCAATGAATGAAAATTTATTGTTGATATTGATTTTAGTAGTGAGCAGTGAGAAAGAAAAATAATAAATTAACAAAATATAAGACAATTTAAAAATAAAGAGGTCCAGAAAAAAAATTAAGTTATTTTATATGGAGTTTATTAAGAAACTCATTGCAACTATTGTAAAACTTATTTATTATCTTGTCAAAACTTTATACCAAATAAAATCTATATCATACCTGCATGATATTCTTTTAATATATCCCTGTCATTTGTTAATTTTTTTTTTCAAAGTAAAGTAAATTCTTATTATTCTATTTATAATAATTAAAATACATTTAAACATCAAGATTTAATATGATTAACTCCTTTATCATTCGATATATTACTGCTTCACACTAATTATGCCGGAAAATTTTCACAATTCATGTAATGCACGGGTGTACTTGTATATTTATCATTTACTTACTAAAAAGTATGATACTTCATCTCGTCCTAATAACACTAAACTTAACACTAAAATTAATTTAAATTTTTGCATTATAATTCGAACTGGGAGGAGTACTGGCCCAAAGTGACTAGCATCTATCCTTAGGGCATGCATTTCTATTTCCTTGTTAGTTCAAATAATAACAAAAACAATGTCAAGACAAAAAAGTATTCATATAGGATACTTCAAAAAGAAGAAAGGAACAAAAAAAAAGAGTAATTGATATACGAAGCTTCCATGAATTTCCTCCTAAACTATCGCCATCAAAATTTCTTTGATTTTCGCTCTTTTTTTCTTCTCTATTCAGTATCCTGCTACAATAGAACACTCCGAAACATTCACTGATAAAATTTCATCAATTTAATCCAAATCAAATTTCTTAAAGTGTTCTTCTGTTTCGTTCATTCTGTTTTCAAATACCTAACTCTGGGAAATTGTCATCAGCCATGGCAAATTTATTATTCTCCATGGCTGTTTTAGCTACTGCTTTGGTCTTCATCCATTTCACATTTCCAGTAAGAATTTCTTTTTCCCCCCTTATTTTCATTTTTGTTCATGGATATTGGCTCTAGTTGTTTGTTGCTAACTTTTTCCTTCTTTTTGTGTGTGTGTTTTTTTTCTTCCATTCAGGTGGTTGCTGCGTTAGCGAGTTCAAAAAATTCAGAGGTCATTCGTTTGAAATCCAATTCAACGATTGCGTAAGCATATTTATGTGTACAATTGAACTGGGATGGTTCCTTTTGCACAATTGACTCATGATCACTGTTAATTTTTTGCCTTTGATTGTGTATTTGGGCGTTGTAAACATGAAGTGTGATTTTTTAATCATTTGTGCGCCGTTGAAACCTTTCCATTTGTCATTTCTGGAAGCTAAGAAAGTAAACAATGGAAAAAATAGAACTCATTTGTGGATTATTCACTACTTTTCCTTTTGGACATGAATTCTGCTTCATTATTCTTATCATAAAGCTTTTTCCGCGCTGTTACTTGTTATGCATTATATAGGAAAAAATTTGTATAGTTCTTTTGCAATTTGTCACTCATCCGAGTAGATTGACAGCAATAAAGATTTATTAATGATGCTCTAGAAATGTGAAAATTCAATTTTAATGCAGCAGTCTTTGATATCTCCTGAATCTAGCAATAAGTAGCTCATCGCGTACATGGTTTTATTTATGAGATTGTATTCTGGAGTAACTGTTTACAAAAAAGAGATCATGAATTTCACGATGTATAAAAATATCATCCAACAGAATTGCAGTACATAGGATGTAACAGATGTTGGTCTTACATTTAAGTTAAGATGACTAGCTACTAGTTAGCTCGTGATTTGGCCTTCTTGCATACTATGACGGAGGTGAAGTTTCTAGTAACGGAAAAATTGCCATCTTATGGTTTTTATTTTATTCACACGCAAAACTCGCAACTCGTAAATATGCTTGAGAATATCTCTGCTTTCTGTCCCTTGAAAATTGGCTGCTTATCTATTCAATTGGTTCCTTGACAGGGAAAGACATTCGAAGCAGTACTGCTCCATGTATGGTATCTGTGGAGAGCGTGAAGATGGGAAAGTTTTAAATTGCCCTTATGCTATCCCTGCAGTGAAGGTATCTATATTCCTTTAATACATTTGCAATAAAATGAGCCTTTACTTTTATAATCTGCAATTGTTACCTGAGTATTTTTCTGAATGATATCTAGCATGAGGTGTCAAAGTTAATCATGCTTTCAATTTTAT
Organism: Oldenlandia corymbosa var. corymbosa; assembly: GCA_949775105.1. Taxonomy (NCBI): domain Eukaryota; kingdom Viridiplantae; phylum Streptophyta; class Magnoliopsida; order Gentianales; family Rubiaceae; genus Oldenlandia; species Oldenlandia corymbosa. The sequence goes on from OX459124.1 coordinate 9,596,386, forward strand.
TTTGCAGCCAGATGATTTGTTTTCTGCAAAAATTCAGAGTTTATGCCCTAGATTAAGTGGAAATGTTTGTTGTACTGAGGCTCAGTTTGACACTTTGAGGCAACAAGTTCAACAAGTAAGGTTTCTTTTTTCTTATTCTTTGCAAATATAGATTCTTTTTCTTTTTCTTTTTTCTTTTTTCCGGTTGTGGATGGCAGTTTCATCGTTAGCCCTATCCTACTGTTGAATTTAGGGATTCCTGTTGCCATTTACTTCATTGAAGAACATTAACTATAATAACTTTGATGTAGGCTATCCCGTTCCTTGTGGGGTGTCCTGCATGCTTGAGGAATTTCTTGAATCTTTTCTGTGAGTTGTCTTGCTCTCCAGACCAAAGTTTATTCATCAATGTGACATCGACAGCTGAGGTGAGGCTTATTTCATTGTAGTTATAAGATTTACTCACTTTTAGTTGATATATAATAAGGACAACGTAGTGCTCAATCTAATCAGTTTTGGATAGTGTGTTAACTGAAGATGCAATTTTAAGTACTGTGATCATAGCATTTTTCACTTTCTATTTCTTTGATTTCAAGTGGTTTTCAATGTTTTGGGGTTAGTTTTCGGTTAATTCAGCTTCCTTGGAATTGTTTGCTTTCAAATTCCAAAAACCTGCTTTAATGGACTCCATTTTAGATCGAGCTGACATATCACCTGTACTTCTAGTTTCTCCTAATTTGATGCTGTCTCTCACAGTTAGCACTGGGTGTATTCTTTAGCTTCATAGTAGCTACTTTCATACATAGTTATCTTTGTTATCAATTTCAAGCAACATTTTTAACCCGCTTTTATTTCCTTTATTGTATATCCTTATAGATAGTTGCACAATGCTTTGTCTTTTGAAATTTGGGCAGTTAGTATCTATTACAGACCTTTTAATTACTGAATTGTTGTTTTTTCGCCTTTAGGTCAATGGTCAACTGACTGTAGATAGCATTGACTATTTTATATCCGAAAGTTTTGGTGAAGGACTGTATGATTCCTGCAAAGATGTCAAGTTTGGGACTATGAACACCAGGGCCATGGCGTTCATTGGTGCTGGCGCTCAAAACTTTAGAGGTTATTTATCATCACTATCTTTTCTTATCTTAGTTAATCATGACATTGTTTTCATTAGAAAAGCAAAGCTTTATGTTGCTGTTATAAAAAAATAAGGTCCAATTAGATAAAGTCCAGTACTTGTTTGTAAGTCATGAAAATGGGTTGAGAACTATAAAATGATACGGAAAAAAATTCTGCAAACACGTCGTTGGTAAAATTTGAAGCATTAGCTTCAACCTTAATAGGGCACACAAGGAATTAGTCTACTGACTTGTGTGAACACATATAGTTCTACATCCCTGAAACTCCATCCATTTATATAAAGGTAGGATATGGGTGTGTTGGGAGGGTCATGTTGAAGTTTTTCCTCAACTCTTGCCTGAGGGCAGGTCTACTTGCCAAATACACTTTAATAGGCACAAGATAATATGTCAGAGGGGCTTCATCTGCAGCAAGTGTATTTTCTACTTAAGGTCAGAACTGTGCTAAGGAAAAAAGTTAACTTCTCTTAAACAATGGCTTCAAACTTCTGCAGATGTCAAGCTTTAAGTAAAGCACTTTGGATTTCAGAATAGTTGTTATAGAGCTTCTGAATATTACATGCTTTACTATGCTATGACTTACAACTGTTTGTAAAAGAAACCGTATTTTTTAATGTTAAAAATAAGCACTAATTTCTGTTCTTGTGTGGGAGAAATTAACATTAAAAAAGAACCATTATGTAAAATCTAAATGATCAGTCTCATTTTAATGTGCATTTGATGTATCTTGACCTTGTAATTTGAGAGATATGTCAGTTATGCCCTAAATAGCTGCAGGAAATTCTGGAAGCCGTTCTGACTTAGTATAAGATGTTCAAAATGTTCTTTAATAAACAGCATAATCTATGAACACTATATCTATCAGCTCAAAAGAATCCACTTCCACGGAAGATACTCTACATATAGAGGGCATAAAAATATGATGGTGCAGAGGGGCGATTTGAATGCCTACCTGGAATCCAATTAGATTAAGTTGGAAGCAAGGAAAGGAAAATGATACTTAGATTAGTTAATGATTATTAACTTTCAGAATACTATTTAATACAGTAGAATCTTCCTAAATTAATCCTCTATAAATTATTAATCTTTATTAAAATAATATTTTTCTAAGGTTGGAAAACGTGCTTTTAATTGTGGGAATGATATTAATGAAGAGAGGATTCAGTGATTGTGGTTAAAGCTGAAGAGTTATGGTAGAGGTGGATGATCTTAATTCTATTACATTCACACAGAACTATATGTGTATATCTGACTTATTATTATGTCAACTGGGAAATGATGGAAGCTTATATTTAGAGCTAAACAAAACCCGAGTAAATTTTATCTTAATTTGTTGACAAGTAAACCAAAGGAGAATAATCATGCCAAGGTAGCTTTTTAATTTTCTTCTTTTATTCGGGCTGTGTGCTTCTACTAATAAATACCTTCGGTTCCTGCTATTTTACCAGAATGGTTTGACTTTATTGGCCAGCGAGCTGAACTTGGTTTCCCTGGCTCACCTTATGCCATGAACTTCACTTTGAAAATCCCGGATTCATCTCCGATGAAGCTCATGAATGTGTCTGTTTATTCTTGTGGGGACACGTCTTTGGGATGCTCTTGTGGTGATTGTCCTTCCTCTTTGGCATGCTCAGACACAGAACCTCCTTCTCCAGACAAGAGGCATTCCTGCTTTCTTAGGATAGGGCCTCTTAAGGTTGTCTATTTGCGATATCTATATGTCGTACTATAATGCTATTCTTGTGTATTATTTTCAATAATCTTCTCCACCCATTTGTTTTCTTGTAGAAGTAAGAATTGCTGTTTTGCCAAATTTCATTAATTTGTACCGATATGGTGGATTGCAGGTGAAATGTATTGATTTCTCAGTAAGCATTCTGTACATCTTCATGGTTGTTACTTTTTTTGGCTGGGCATTATTTCATCAAAAAAGAGAAAGGAGTCCTAATGGATCCGTGGCAGAGGCTTTATTAACTCATACTGACGAAGATGGAAAAATTTCTGGATCTGTAAGGAAGGATGAGACGGAGGTATGTGTACAAATTATGAATGATTTCTTTCATAGATTCCAATGATTTATATACAAGGACCTGGCTTTGGTTACCATGTAAGTCATATAGTTGTACGAAACATATTCTTAAAAACTACAAAGGAAATGAATAGAAAGCAATCACGAATAGGAAACTTCATGCTAGTCATGTCTAAGCGTAGATATGGCATGTCTAAGTCTGATAGCATTGCATGGAATGATCAAGTAGTGATTGTATGAGACATAATATCAACCTGGTAATTTAGAATGAGGAGCTTCTTTTTCACTTGAATCAAAACTATCTTTCTCGCATGCTTAGGTTGATCATATTATACTGAATGTGGGCAATTTCGGGCTTCTCTACATTCACAAAATGTCATAGACTTTAGTGGGCGATAACCAAGTTCGGTTAAGAGACATTTCAGTGAAGAAGATACCTTCTATGTTAAATAATGAAACCATGTTTTGCTTCTCAATTGTCTCCGTTATGGAGTTGCCTGTAACAAATGCCATTTATCTAAAAGGGGATTTTGTGTATAGTCTACTACCAGCGAAATCTGAGCTATATGTAACACTATAGTCTACTACCAGCGAAATCTGAGCTATATGTAACACTACATCTATGATGTGATTCCTGAAGGGTTGGGTTAACATTCACTTTTTAAATCAAGGGGATTTGGTTTATAGTCTACTACCCGCGAAATCTGAGCTATATGTAACACGTCATCTATGATGTGATTCCTGAAAGTTTGGGTTAACATTCACTTTTTAAATCAAGTTAGGATTAAAATCTAGAAGATCAATCATGACTTGACATGAGTCAAAGTCCGTTTTAGTCTTTCAGGCTAATTAATTGGGTCAATTGGTCTTCTCTATATCATATGTTGTCCTCATAGTCTGGGAGCCGCAAGATTGCTGTCTCAATTTTGTGGGGGATAATTCTGGTAGTTTGATCACCCTTTAGGCATATCTTATCATTTAAAAGAGCAGGTCTAAGTGTTCTGTGTCTGTTTTTTTGTAATTGTTAGCTTGTCACCAGTTAGGATACAACAAACCTTAATGGCGTTCTGTGCTTAGTGATCATTCTGGTCTTGTTTAATGGCATGCTTATTTGTTTATTTATAAGTATGCAGACTTACATTGCATACATGAATTATTGAATAAGATGTTTGTTTTTGTATCTCTTCGTAGTTTGATGTTTCATTACTTCATGATAGTGTTTACTGTTTGCTTAATGATTGATGGGAGTTACTCTATTGTCTTCAGAAAAGTATTTCTTTAATGAGAAGAAGGATCCATTCTGTTGTGCAAGGAAACATGGCAGCTTTTTTCCGGTTCGCCTACGTTTCTGTAGTCCTCTAATTACTTCTTTAGACTATGGTGGTATTATAAACTGAGTGATATCATTTTCTTTGCAGGAGATACGGAACATGGGTGGCTAGGAATCCAACTCTTGTGTTGTTCTCATCCTTGTTGGTCATTGTAATTTTTTGTTTGGGTTTGATTAAATTTCAGGTGGAGACACGACCTGAAATGGTAAGAGTTTGGCAGTATTTTGATGTCGTTTAAGTTTGCAGTTGTGTATTTTGCTAGAAGAAAAATGTTTTGTTGCTTTTTGTGGGGGTGATTTTATTTGACTCTATCATAATAGAGGGGATCATCTTTTACAGAGGGTGATGAATTGCTCAAATTTTTTTTGTTCCCCCTTTCCCCATTAAAAGCTTTGTTTTTCAAATGAAATTTTTGTAAGGTTTAGTTCTGCATGCTTAAAAACTAAAACTCGGAGAATCTCTATAGATTTGGTTAGTTAATCATAGATCCTCACTTCCATCATTGCTCTACATGGGCAAGCTAAGTGCTCTGTTAACAGTATTGTTAACAAAGAACTAAAGAAGTACTGCTTTCTTTATCAGCTCATCACATCTTTCTACCTTGTTTGTTCTACCAACTATTGCAGTTGCTTCTTCCCTACATTTATAGGTAAATTACCACGTATGGAATGTGGTCTTATCTTATTCAATCCCGTAGTCTTCTAATTCTATTTTTTCCTTTCCAAATCTTAAAAGATTTTGTTCGTTTGGATATGTTCTTACTGAACTTTCTTTTATCTACAATAACTTTCAGTGCTCAGATAGCCATGGTAGTTTAGGTTGTTTAAATCACCTTAGTGCTTTTAGCCATTTTTTAGCATTTCTGAGTCCAAGATTCCTCCCCCCCCTTCATTTTCAACGTTTAAGCATCTTATACCGTTGTTCGATTGTTGCTGTCACGTTTCCTAGGTTTTGCATTATTATAAACTGGGGCAGGTCATCCAAATGCCACGCTGTTAAGTATTATGCATTCTTACAATTAAAAAGAATTTTATTCTGAAATGGTAATAGCAGTTGCCATTCTCAATGAATGTTGGACAAGTTGATTTGAAGTTTAGCAGGAATGTGGTTAGGGGTGGGAATATTCTATTGGATGTTGGGATATGCTAGTCTAGGTAAAGGAATGACTGCGTTTGTAAGAATATGATGGTGGTCCAAATCAATGAGGAACTGTGAGAAACAATTAAAGGTGGTTTGGACATGTTAGAAGGCATTTAGGTAAATGAGGAAAAAGTTAAGATTGGTTATAATTGAACAATAAGAATAAGTTAGTTCCGATAAGGAAAGGAAAGAAACGCAATGAAAGTTGTTTAGACCATTACATAGGAGACCATTATGATGCCCTAGAAGGCATGAAGAACACATGCACAAATTAAAAGCAAGGGGTACTCGGGAAGAATCAGGAAGTGTTGTTAGGAATGTTTCATTGGAACTTAAATGAGAATATGTTTGTCACATAACTAATAGAATCCATTCTATATAGCAAAATGGAGATTAGTTGTTCTATTAGCTCAATACAAAAGGGAACATGAAGACCTTAAAAAACTTCGACAGACAGTATTAGAAAAGACTCAATATTGTTGGTAGAAAATGTACTTCCTGTTGGTTCATTCATTCATTGCTGTTTTGCGCAATGTATTCTTCTAATGATTACTGGACTTTATGAATCATGTCTTCTCTTTTAACTATGCCTTGAAAAACACTCTGGAAAATTAGCTATCCTGCCTAACAGGCATTTGTTGGTGTGTCATGTGTATAAATTGGTGGCAATCCTCTTTTGATGAATTTTTAATGGAGAAGAAGTTTTCGTATGATTTTTCTAAGGAAAATGATATATACAGTGAAAATAAGTAGTGAAATGGGATAGTGACTGACGTGGCATGCATGTGTTTACTTAACTGTCCCTCTTATATTGATAGTTATGAATTGAGTGGGATGATGCTTTGTCTTTTCACGAGTCACTATCCTCTTTCACTATATCTAGTCACTATCTTTATCATTGCTCTTTTTCTAATATCTGGAAAGATTTCTTGCAGCTTTGGGTTAGTCGTGGGAGTAAGGCAGCGGAAGAGAAGCAATTTTTTGACAGTCACCTTGCCCCATTCTACAGGATTGAACAGGTCTGTCTGTGCCAAATTTCATAATTTTCTTAATTTGCAATTTATGTCCTTTACGTTTTCAGTAAATGGTGACGCTATCGATATAACATGTCTTGAATGAGTACTTGGATTTTTTAAATAACTTTAGCTCGAGGTTTAACAGATGAGTAGGATGGTTAGAATGCATACCCTAGCGAAGGCTTTAGAAAAGGATTTTGTTCGACAGTAGTTCTCTCCTTGCTTATCCTCTATAAAAACACATACATAAAACAAATGCATTTCATTAAACAAATTTCGATTCTTAAGTTTTTTAACTGTAATATATATATTGAACTGTCTAATTTTTTTTAATGACTTTTCTTCAGCTTATAATATCTACCATTCCAGATGCTGAGGATGGAAAATTGCCTACAATTGTAACTGAAGATAATTTCCAGTTGTTGTTTGAAATCCAAAATAAGGTATTCTCAGTGTTTCTTCAAGGGGAAAAGAATGGTTATAAGTATCTGTACCATCTGCTTGTTGGAGATTCATGGTTTGTCATCTGACAGGTCGATGAACTTCATGCAAACTTTTCGGGCTCTGTGGTTAGATTGAGTGACATTTGCTTGAAGCCTCTTGGTGATGATTGCGCGACACAAAGCGTTATCCAGGTTTCTACTGATTTTTCTTGAAAAGACCAAGTAGAGCTCCTATTTCTGCTGTTTTCCTGCTGTATCTTTCCTTGATGCGCCGAACTATATAAGCCTAAATGCACCTGATATCAACAGTCAATAAAATTTCCTGTACTTTTCAAGGTTTCCGTTCTCTATGTTTGGAACAAATTGGGCACTCAATGTGTCTGGAGTATGTTTAGCTATTTGCCTTGCAAAAATTTACGTGCAACTTGCTAGTTAAGGTAGTAAAGAATATTTTGCATGTTCATCTTTGACAGTTAAAAATGCGTCAGCTTTTACTGAAGTTCTCTTCACGTAAACCTCAGAAAAAGTAGCATCCTCAGTGTGTAGTTTTGTTTTGCAATTTTCGAAGCACCTTCTTACATTCCAAGGTTACTCTTTACATTTCCTAGGTTAAACCAACACTAAAACACAAACCAAACGAACCCCTTACTGTGCATGTTTTCTGTAAAGTGGCTGAATTGTTACATTAATGGACATCTACTCGCTGTTATTTTCCATGATTGTTTCTCTTTTCTTCACATTAGTTGACTTTAACATTGTTTCTCTTACAGTATTTTAAAATGGATCCTGACAATTTTGACAGTTATGGAGGAGTTGATCATGCTGAGTACTGCTTTCAGGTGTGCATAAATGAACTTTGTGTCTTTTAGATCTGTTTGAGTGAAACAGTGTTATAGTTAACCACATTAAAATATATTCTCTGTCAGAGGATTGATAATACTTGTAAGAACTCATTCTTCTGTCCCTTATTTCATTTCGGTATTCTTATCTGCCCTTACTTTACTGCCTCTTTCATTCTGAGTAAAAATGAAGTACACCTGTGTCGTAGGCATTATACTAGGGCATAGTTGAGTCTGCAATTTGAAATTTTATTTATGCTTCCAGGCTGCCGGAATTCATTTGAACTTCATTTTTGCTTACTATGTCTTTTTCCACATTCAGCATTATACTTCTGCGGAGACATGTTTGACTGCTTTTAAGGCACCCCTTGATCCTAGTACTGTCCTGGGGGGTTTCGCACAGAATAATTATACAGAGGTAATACGTGCTGTTGTAATCAACGGAGAAAAACTTGGTTTTCACATCACGGTTTTGATCATCCGAAATGATAATCCTAATTTTATAGGCTTGTCATGTAGCGAAAGCTTATGGATCGTATCTCTTTCAGGCATCTGCATTTGTTGTTACGTATCCAGTAAATAATGCAATCAGCGAAGCTGGCAATGAAAATGCAAAGGCAGTGGCCTGGGAAAAGGCTTTTATTCAGCTAGCCAAGGTTTGGATTTCTTGGACCTTTCTGTATTATATTTTTGTAATGGATGTAAGTTGATCTTGTTAGCTGAATTGACTCAAATCTTTGCCATCAGCTATGTAATTTATTACTATGCTTTTTATTGTCCAGCAAGTTTATTTTTTGACAATTTGTTATTTTAAGGTGTTTGTTTAGGAGAGCTGAGCTTTGGGTTTGTTGGTTAAGTTAATTGTATGAGTCCTCTACGATTCATGTACTTGTCTGATTTCAATATAGAAACTGGAAGTACAAAATGACTTGATTGGTTATTTTCAGTATTTTTAGGCTAAAGTCTTCACATTTTTGCTATCTGTAACTAAAAAAAAGCTAATCCTGATATCACTACTCCAGATGCTTCTTTGGAATGACAGTTTTCGTATGCGAAGATACGCCTTTTTGTCAATATCGCTGTCTCCTTGTAGTCAGTGTTCTTAAAATGTACAGAAAGGTCTCATGGCCTGCGTGTAGTTCCTTTACTTAATATTTTTATGTTGATCCACCAGAAAAGCTTCTGCAGATGTTGTAACCTTTCCTAGTAAATATACCTTTTTTTCCCATTTCAGTTTACTGTAGTTGTCTCAGATGAAATTCCTCGATCTTTTTAACTTAAATGTGCTGCACGAAATGCATAGTACACTAAGTTCTCATGTTAAGGATAGACTGTTTTTGTCAACTCTTTCAAATTTATTCAACTTTAATTTTGTAAAAAATTTGAGCAAATATTATAAAAAATTTTGAGCAACTAGGAATTCATGACGATGGCACTTGGACTCTAATCTCTCAACTGGTGGATCTATATGAAGCAAACATACTTATTGGTCTGGTATTCTGGGAGGATTCTTACTGATTAAATATCTTTACTTGCTTTCATGCTTCATTGGCCAAATGTGTGTGAGGCTAATTTTTCAGTCTGTCCTGGTCCCTTCGACCGAGGAGTTTACTTTGGCTTCTCCGGTTTCCTAGTCTTTTATGACATGGACAACTTGTATTGGCAGGATGAGTTGCTGCCGATGGTTCGATCTAATAATTTGACTCTTTCATTCTCCTCTGAGGTCTCCATTGAGGAAGAACTGAAACGGGAAAGTACAGCTGATGTCATAACAATATTGGTAAGGATGTGGAAGTTTGGTTGGTTTTTTACGTTGGTTGAGTTCATGAAATTTTTGTTGTTTGCCTGTAATTTAAGGATACAATGTAATTTGTCAAAGCCGGATAACTGAGTTTTTATGCGTGGCCTTGTGCATCTGACTCTTAACGTTGCTTCTTCCTTCTTCCCTTCAGGTTAGCTATCTTGTTATGTTCGTGTACATATCATTGACCTTGGGAGATGCTTCCTCGAATTCCAAGCTTTATGTTTCTTCAAAGGTATACTCTTTTTACTCTTATTTCTTTAAATTACTTGACTTTTGTGTTCCTGTAATTATCCTTTTGCTACGTTCCATCTGTAATGCATATATATATATATATATATATATATATATATATATGTATGTTTGGGAAATACATTACTTTTGAATTAATCATTTCGTAATAAATTTCTTGCTTCCAAGTTACACCTGTTACTGGCATGCACAGCCTAATAGTTAACCTGTGATGCTGATTCCTAATTGTTGTTTAGTTGACCTACAAACTTTACCAAACATGTAGTAATGGTTCATTTCTCTTTTGAATTGGCGTACCTAGTTTATTTTTTCATTGTGTGATTGGTTATTTTAATTTTTTTTTTTTCTTTTTTGGGGAACTATGGAGCATTTTCTTCTCCTATGACCTTTTTAGACACCAAATTTTTCAGGTACTGTTGGGATTGTCAGGGGTTGTACTTGTAATGCTTTCGGTCCTGGGATCTGTTGGATTTTTTAGTGCTATTGGAGTGAAATCAACATTAATCATAATGGAAGTAATTCCTTTTCTCGTTCTGGCAGTAAGTTTCTAACTTATCAAGTACATTTTGTTTTTGCTTATGTGATTTATTATTGTGGACCTTTGAATAGATGGGTTTGATGCTGCTGATATATATGAGTTTTTGTTATGATTATTTGATTCCAAATCTATGATGTCTAACATCAGAACACAGAACAAATTCTACAGTCGTGTGCTTGCAATAAATTTTGTTTCATGTTCTAAACCGGCTCTGAAGATGGAGCTCAAAAATCACTTGAGTGATCTCACTTGCTGGAACTTATAGGATTTCCTGAATTGTATCTGCTTGATTATGTTCATATATTAAGATATAATTGAGGCTATACATTTAATAAGACTATAAGCATTTTACATATGATCCTTGGGAAAAAAAAAAAATTAAAGTTTATTGGAATATAGTATGTGGTGCATCTTGGTGAAGTTACTAAGCATCTACAAAAAGCTACCTGTGAAAGTATTTACAGATGATAAAGTGCTAAGAAATAGGGCAAGAGAAAGGGTAAATGCGAAGTTAAAAGCTTGGAGGCATCGCTAGGATTTAATGTTTTGCTCATATAGTCAGGGAAATGCTTAAGTATTCAGGATCTGTTCAAGAAACTGGGAGAATTAATAAGGATCTTACGCATGTAAAATCGGAGAATAAAAAATGAACAAAAAATGCTGGTAGCAAAGATCAGAATGTTGAGATGGATGCACACCAGATTATATAGGGATTAGTAAGGACTGCGTATGAAAGGTTGCGGGGTAGCACTAACAGATGAGTAAATAAGAAGTCTCACTCAAAATTTTTGGGGTATGTGTGTAACAGATATGCGGATGTGAATTGTGAAAGCCATAAATTCATAAGTAAATTAAAAGGAGAGGGGAAGAACTAAACATTTTTGAAAGAAACTTTTAAAAATGACATGATTTGTATAAACTTTATCTGAACATAAGTGTGGGCGGAGTGTGACAGCAAACAAATGATTATATTGTCGGACCGTTTGGATAAAGGCTAAGTTATTTATCAAGCTATTGTTTGTGGTAAATATGGTTTTGCTATGTGCTGAAGCAGTAGATCTTTGATCTAGAAAAGCAACTGTGGTATAGTGCAAACAGTTTAATGTCTAGTTTGGGAGTGAGATGCTTCTGTTGGTGTCTTCTTTTGAATTTGATTTTCTGGATCTCTGTCTTCCTTTGCTTTCCCTTGTCAACTAATTTATCATCCAGGTTGGGGTGGATAATATGTGTATATTGGTGCATGCTGTGAAAAGGCAACCATATGACTCACCCTTAGAAGAACGAATCAGTAATGCCCTTGTTGAAGTTGGTCCTTCTATTACTCTGGCCAGCTTATCTGAAGTTCTAGCTTTTGCTGTCGGGAGTTTTGTTTCTATGCCAGCATGCCGTGTTTTCTCCATGTTTGCCTGTAAGGAAGCTACACTTTTAACAAATGTTGAGACTCTAACCGTCATTCTGGTTTTCTTTTTTTTTTTGGGTCCCTAGTACTCGCTATATGTGTTGCTTTCTGTTTAAGCTTTGCATATGCTACTTCGATTCATTTCTTGTAGTTTGGGAACTGAATATATTTACATTCAACACTTGTTGTACGCAGTTTTAGCTGTTCTCTTGGATTTTCTTCTGCAAGTTACGGCTTTTGTGGCGTTGATCGTACTGGATGTACGAAGAGCTGAGGATGGAAGAGTTGACTGCTTCCCATGCATAAGAATCCCATCAAGTCATGTACACAGTGAGCAAGGTACATGAAGGCCCTTCGTCTTTTCTTAATCAGCTAAACCCGAAAGCAGTCTATCTTCCACTTATACGCTTCTGCATCTTAAACCTGTCTCAAGTATCTGTGTTACATTTAGGTACCAGTTACAGGAATGATGGATTGCTGACTCGTTATATGAAGGTAAAGTATACGCGTCAGTTTTTGTTAGGTCACGGTTGTTTTCAAATCTTTTTTTTCTTTTTTTTCTTTTTTTTTTTTGAATTGGTACCTGTTATATTAAGAAGCACCTATACTATTAAATTGCATTCTAGCATACACTAAATTGTGTAAATCACGAACTTGTAGCTTTAACTAATATCCTTTCTTGTTTTCTGGTAAAGTATAGCCTTTGTATGTCTAAAAGCATTCACTGAGGTTTTGAATTGGACCACTCGTGGATTCTTAGATGCGTACCTAATTAGGGGGAGGCATAAGACCCTCAAAGATTAGAGAAGCTATTAAGAAGATGATACATGTAGAATCTAAATAAAGAGTGTCTCTGGCAGAACATCATGGCGAGTTTTGATTATGTACCTACTTAGTATTTAAATGTAAGCTACTCTTGTTGTCCGCCCGTGCGTTTGACTAAATAACAGGAATTAATTTGGTACTGGGTTATCTTTGTTAGCTTGGAACTTGTGACTTCTTTTAGCTGATATTACTGTAGAAGACCTTCCAAACTTATCAGAGAAAACCAGGCCTCCTCTTTCCTTCCCGAAGTGAGTGAATTGAACGTAGAGAACACGATTTTACTTCTTAATAGCACTTTATAGTACTTTTTACTTCATGAAATTCTGAAGATAGTTATAGATCTATTTTACTGCCAAGTTGCGATTTAGAGTTCATCAAAGGATGAGCTTTTTAAGTACAGGATGTTAGTCTCCGAGCATTTACGTGAGGCGCTTTTCAGTTAAGTCTATCCTGGCGTACCATAAAGTCTCTACATTAGAATAGAGCTAATTGAAAATTCTAAGCCACTCTTCACCAAAAAAAATAATAATAAAAAAAAATAAAATAAAAAATTCTAAGCCACTCTATACAAAACATAGGAGGCTTTTTCATCATTATTGGTTCAACATTTTTAATTGAAGTCAGTGATTGCTGGCTTGTGATTCTCTACTTCATCTTGCAGATGTTAGGTCACTTAGTTTCTTTCCTTCCTAGCACTAATAAGCTTTACGTGTGCTTCGCAGGAGGTCCATGCAAGGATTCTTGACCTGTGGATAGCTAAAGTTTTGGTTGTTGCCATTTTCGTTGGAGTAACTTTCACCAGTATCGTGAGTCTTTAAATTGTTCTCTGTGATTACCATGACCCAATTTTCGTTTGTGTAGCATCTCGTTACTTCCTCTTATAGCCAATGATTCTTTTACTTCTTTTCGCAGGCACTTTGTTTTAGAATTGAAAGAGGTTTAGAGCAACAGATTGCACTTCCTCGAGATTCTTATCTTCAGGTATAAATTTCTCTTTTTTTAATCTATCAGCCTCTCAAGTATTTCTTTTTAGTTTCCTTGAGCATCTGGAATATTCTTTCTGTTGAAGGATTACTTCAAGGATCTCTCACAGCTTCTAAGAGTTGGACCACCTTTATATTTTGTTGTTAAAGACTACAATTACAGGTAAACCGGTGATGGCCGTTTCTTCACATATCCTTTCTGGATTTCTACTTTTAGTTTATTTGCTAGTCAGATGCATTTGTTGTTGGTCAGAGTGTGTAGTGTGTGAACATGAAAGTCAACAGTTAAACAGCATTTGAAAGCTTAGGAAATCGAACATCCAAATGGCTTTGTCAGGCAATTGATATGACAAGGTCATAACATATAATAAGCTTGAGGGACAGCTCAAGCTCCTTTGATTGACCGGTTCTTAATTGGTTGACAGTTGTTGAGACATATTAAAATCAGTTAACTCTTGATCTCTTATTTATTACCTATTCTTTCAGCTCGGAGTCCAGACACACAAACCAATTGTGTTCAATCAGCCAATGTGACGTGAACTCCCTTTTAAATGAGGTAGTTTCTGTGCTTTAATGGTGTTCCTTCTTTTGAATGTTATGATTTCTTTAAGGTTGTAGGCTCTTTGTTTTGCGAAATGTATAGTATGAATATCGCCTCCTAATCCCGACGAAAGAAAGTTACGTTATGCTAAATGTTTAGCTTATCATTTTGTGTAATTTGGCTTAAATTTAAGTTAATTGGATAACCATGTCATTGAGTTGTCTAGTAGTATGTCCTTAATCACAGATAACTTCGTCATTTTTGAATGGGTCTTCATATCAGTTTTGCACCATCTGCTAATTTTATCAAATGATTGTACATTTCTTCAGCTTCCATTTCTGATTCTATTGTTAACATGGTAATTTCCAAGTTTTCATTAGATGATGACAATGAGTTTAATTTTCTTATTTACGAAAAAACAAAATATTAGGTATTGCCATCTTCTTGGGGTATGAATTATTTTCTATGTTTTCCATCTTTTCGAGATTTTGCTTGGTTCTGATAAAGTTAGTCACTTCTATGTTTTTTCCTGTCCTTTTGAAGCAGGAGTTCCTCCCTTTGCTGATTGTGAGGCTCTTTAGTTAAATGCATTATGTTATTTTCTTGACGTCTAACTGTTGGGAACTGTTTTGTATTGTCAGATTTCAAGGGCTTCTTTAACCCCTGAAGTGAGCTACATTGCTAAGCCAGCGGCCTCTTGGCTTGATGATTTTCTTGTTTGGACATCTCCTGAAGCTTTTGGTTGTTGTAGGAAATTTGTAAATGGCAGTTATTGTCCCCCTGATGACCAGGTCATATGCTATATGTCCTTGTTGGATTTATATATTTGTTTTGGGAACCAGTTGGTTTGGATCCTGACAATGATCTGTCTGCCTTTCTACCATATTGTTCTCTCCCTCCTTCTATATGTGTTTGACTCTGCGTGTCTGTCTGTTCCCGTTGGGGTGGTGTGGGTGTGGGGGGAACATGCACGGTAATAATGATCTATTCTGGTGTTAGTCTACTAAACATTGTCCATTTTCATCTCAAATTAATCGCCCTTTTCCTTTCTTTCAAATAAGATGTCTCTAGTGAGGCTTGTGACCTGATTTTAATTTATTTTTTCCAATAAGATGCCTCTAGTGAGGCTTGTGACCTGATTTTAATTTATTTAATGAATAACTACAAGGACGTACAAATTTAGAAAAAGATTGGCTGTGTAAACCATGCCGCTCTTTCTCTAAGCAACTAAGCAGCGTAGATAACCTTCTCTCTTCTAGTACAGGAAATTTTCTAGCACCATTGCTAGTAAGCCGTCCTCCTCTGTTGGAAATTGGAATTCAATTAGGTGAAAGAGTTGTTTCTATCTTAGTAGTTGATCTCCATCTAAGATCACTGGTGTTAGGGAACTTGTTTTAGACCCAAAGATACGTTACGCCCAGTTTATTGGTTAAGATATTTTCAATTTCTTTACTGGTAATCTTTAAAATTCTGAAACAATTTTTTTTGGTTACTTTTTTCCAGCCTCCTTGTTGTTTGGCTGATGAAGGTCCCTGTGGACTTGGTGGAGTTTGCTCAGAATGTACAACTGTAAGATTTTGTTTCTGATAATTGAGTGTTTTATTGGCTTTTTCTTTCCCCATTTTTGGTTGAGTCGAAGTTGAAAGCTGCTTAAGACTAGGTTTTTTGCATTTTAGTGCTTTCGCCATTCAGATCTAGTTCATGATCGTCCATCCACAGCCCAATTTAAGGAGAAGTTGCCATGGTTTCTCAGTGCACTGCCTTCAGCTGATTGTGCCAAGGGTGGTCATGGAGCATACACTAACAGCATAGATCTAAATGGTATGGTTTTTTTTGAGGTGATACGTGAATTAAGTAATTTCCAAAGTTGTACCAAAGATATGATTGCTTATTGTTAAATTTCTTAAGTGTTTGTTTCTCTAATGATGTTGCTAGATAGTAAAAGCTTGTTTGTGCCTTCTGGTAGGTTATGAAAGTGGTGTCATCCGAGCTTCAGAGTTCCGCACTTATCATACACCCCTCAATAAGCAAGTAAGCAGAATAATATTATTGTTCTTCATGAAAAAGTCATTTCATCCCTAAGGCAATTTTTTGGCTTTTTTGGCAGAGTGATTATGTTAATGCAGTTAAGGCCGCCCGAGATTTCAGTGAGAAGATATCTGATTCTCTGAAGGTAAGAGTCGCACTGTGGCCTCTTGGTTTTTTAATTTAAGATGCACACTCATGCAATGACCAGAATTGTTGTGCAATTTTGTATAGTCTGTGTTCTTGTTCATGGTGTCATTCTCCATATCTTGTTGATTATTGTATACTTAATTCGGTCGTTGAACAGCTTGCTCTTATGTTGCATATCTTTCCCTATTTGGTGTTTTGATGTTTTCCCTATATCATTCTAATTTAGAATAATTTATTCTTGTGGATGCATACCTATTTAGTGTGGATATTTTCCTATGGATCTTAAATCTTTTATTTTACAGATGGATGTCTTTCCCTATTCGGTGTTCTACATTTTCTTTGAGCAATATCTGGATATCTGGACTACAGCTGTAATCAACATCGCCATAGCACTTGGTAGGCCTCCTATCTCTTGTCATGAATGTGTGGAATGTAACAATTTTCGTGTCTGATTCACTATGATTGTATATTCAATGAAATGTTGTGTTACTGTAGTTGCTTCTTGATTCAATTGGCATTTTTGCAATTTACTGCAGTTGTTTTTCAATACTAGTGTCTTAAATTTAGCATTATTTTTGATCCCATACTGTCTCCTTCACATTGCTGTTGTACCATGAAATAATAATTTTACATTATATGTACAAATTTTCAAAAGATATGAACATATATTTGGATTTTCTGTAAACATAACCTTAGGTTATCTAGAGTTTGACTCTTGCAGAATCTTTTTTTCTTTTCTTGGCATGAAATTCTTTCATTTGTCCATTGACTTATACGTGTATTTGTCCATCGACTCGTGTGTAAATTAGGTGAATTTTCAGAGCACACTCTTGTGCCCTTCATACAAGTTCGAGATCTAATTCATTTGCGCTTTTTATGAAAGTAGAATATAAGCACTAGAAACTATATCGACGGGTTCAACAGTTTAGGTTTTGCACGTGAAAAGAACTCAACCATTTTTTACGTTGGCACACTTTTCAGTAGCATATTGCTTCTCTACACTTTGTACATGACTTGGCAAAATTTGTTGCATACAAGGAATTTTTCTATTACTTCTCTCACTATCACGTGTGAAGAAGGTTGAATGTGAATTGTATTGAGACTTTGCAATTACAAATTGGTATTATAGCGTTTCATGTTAGATATCACCCGTTCTACTGTCAAGTACCCAGTGAGAGGTGGTAAGTAGGTACCAATCTCGGAACCTGAATTTTGGAGAAGTTAAATCCATTTCGTCTAGACCATAGCAGTTAGATCAAGTAACCTAGAATTTCTTGAATGTGGTCTACCTTTGGGATCTTATCGTCTTTAAATTTGTTTCATTATTTTGCAGGTTAAAATTATGGATTTATTTCCTTATCTATTTTACCTGTTGTTTTGTTGTAATTTATAAATCTTATCTATCTCTTATGTACATCTTTTTTATACAAAACGTGACAGGTGCTGTATTCATTGTGTGCTTGGTTATCACAACCAGGTTCTTTTCCTTGCTAAAATCTTTTAAAAATGCCTTATTGTGCACTATCAAACTGCTGTATCCTGAAATTCCCATGGTCCCTCTGAAAACAGCTTATGGAGCTCAGCAATCATTATACTTGTCATAGCCATGATTCTGTTGGATCTAATGGTAAGTATTTTACCTTGATTGTTGACTATTTACCTTCGAATCTTAGCTTTGACTTTTTTGATTAATTCTGCAGGGTGTAATGGCTGTTCTGAACATCCAGCTGAATGCGGTTTCAGTGGTGAACCTAATTATGTCAATTGGAATTGCTGTTGAGTTTTGTGTTCATATATCTCATGCATTCATGGTACTATGCTGTTTCTGTTTTAGTGAATGTTCTTCACAGTGGCTGTATACCTGAGATTCAGTACTTTTGTTGAAATTTTAATCTCCTATGCTGTATTTTTTCTTTTGAAGGTAAGTGAAGGAGACAGAAAGCAACGAGCAAGGAAAGCTTTGCAGACAATGGGAGCTTCGGTTTTTAGGTTAGTGCTTTGTTTTTCTCTTTTTTCTTTGTTCATTCATTTGTTGGATTAAATTAGAAAGATAATATAAAGCTTATGATATTATGCCCCCCTGACTTAAGAATTTTAACATTAACAAGAGTTAACTAGCAACTTTCATTAGATAGACTAATACATATTCAGAACCTGAAGTTCCTTTGCTATGCGATTTTTGGCTCTTAAGGGATCTAGTATTGTGTTAAAGATGGTCAAAAATGATCAATTGTTCATGTTTTCACCGTGTCGAGGGCGTTTTAGCTGTCTTTTCCTATGGTGTAGTCCAGTTTTGGTTGTGGATGATGGCTATCTTTAACAGTTTCTGGACCCAATCCCAAGTTTGATTTCCCTCGGAATCTTATTCTCCTCTATCTTTTCCCAGTACCTTCAATTAATCTTGTTGAACATAGCAGACTCAAGCCTTCCTAGGTCCCATTTCTCAAGGTTACGGTGTCTATCTCAATGGCAATGTTAATATTTTGATTTATTTGTGTCATTTTCTCTTTTCTTCTCAGTGGAATCACATTGACAAAGTTGGTTGGAGTCATTGTTCTATTCTTCGCAAGATCGGAGATTTTTGTGGTATAAGTTTTCAATCCCTCTTATGAGTATATCATTGTTTAGGCTTTCCATGTTGCATTGCTTGTATTAATCTGAATATTTTGTCGTTCCTACCTCAACAGGTTTACTACTTCCAAATGTACCTGGCCTTGGTGGTTATTGGTTTTCTACATGGACTTGTATTTTTACCCGTAAGTTTCGTGAATACCCCTCTTATCATCAGAAGTTGAAGCCAAATGGACCTGGAGAGTTCATAAATTAGAACCTGTGTATTTTATTGGTTTTCTACATGGCTAGTCTTTTAGTCTGACACGATTCAGTCTCTTGAAATATTTCTTGCATGACAGCTGAAAGTTTTACTGCCATACAGGTTGTATTAAGCTTGATGGGGCCGCCATCAACATATGTATCACCTGAACCTGCTTTGCAGGATGAAGGTCAAACATCATCTGCCTTGCATTGAGCCGAAGTGTAGCTTAGTGTCTGGAAGTACGGAAACCATCATCTTCTTAGTGAACAGAGTTAGATACAAAGGTAGCTGTTTAGATTAGCTGGTGTAAACAAGAAGTCAACTGTATCATATTGAAAGAAGAACGTAACATTTTCTTCTGTGTACTATACTACTATTTGATCGTGTACTATAGTTTTCATTCCATTGGTTATGGAGTATAGACTGATGCTCTTTACATATTGACATTAGTGGCCACTGCTTCCCAACTGACAACCGCGGCGATAAACTCCAACTCACTCCTTTAATGTTTATTTACGCAGCCTAGCTAGTTGTCTAGTATTCATCATTTGAGGAACCATTTCTGAGGAACCATTTCGTCATCCTCAAAATGGTTTAGGACCCGTCCTGGCCGGATTGTCATCATCATGAGGAACTCGGAAGCTAGGGCGAAATCCAGGTACACCGCAGCAAATTCCAATGAAATTCCTCGACTCATTGTGGAAGTAAGAGTGACGAAACAGTAGGCAATCCTGTTACGTTGGTAGTTGGATGCTGTCGCAGAATTATGTCAAAAAGCATCAAAGATCAAAATGCTTAGGGTACAAGATTGTAATTGGGCAATATGCTTTACATACTGCGTGCTCACCACTGTGGACAAGTACTCTCCACGTCCTGATATTATTGTCCACTTTGAATTTTCAATCTTAGTACAAATCGAACTAAAAATGAAAATCTAAATTAGACAATAATTTTGGGACGGAAGAGTAAATCGTATGGCCATTTTATTCCTTAATAGTTTAACCCAACAAACAAAAAGAAAAGATAAAAGCCAACTGCGATTTTTACTATTTGTGCCCTGACGACATACTCCAATAATTAGCTATCAACCAAGAAGCTTTATCAGCTTCTCAAATCTCATCTCATATACTACTGAGTATTCCTGTATCAATCTACCCTCAACTTTGCTCCATAACTGATCATTTGAGCTCTTCAAAAACAAACAACATTAGCACAAGAATGGCCGAGGAGCTGGTTTTGTTAGATGCTTACATAAGCATGTTTGGCATGAGGCTAAGAATAGCACTTGCTGAAAAGGGGCTTCACTATGAATACAGAGAAGAGGATTTGCGGAACAAAAGCCAATTGCTTCTTGAAATGAACCCAGTTCACAAGAAAGTCCCAGTTTTGATTCACAACGGAAAACCAATTTGTGAATCCGCTATAGCCCTTCAATACATTGATGAAGTATGGCATGATAAGAACCCAATGTTGCCATCTGATCCTCTCAAGAGAGCTCAATCCAGGTTCTGGGCTCACTTCATTGACCAAAAGGTACCTCTAATAAATGTTCATTACGCTTGTATTTTCCGTCACTTTTGTCTAATTTAGCTTTCTGTATGTTCAACCGATTTTCAACCCTTTTGCACAGATTCAACCAATTGGGTGGAAAATTTGGGCAGGTGCTGAGGGAGAAGAGAAAGAGGCAGCCAAAAAAGAATTTGTTGAGGTCCTCAAAATCTTAGAGGGGGAGCTTGGAGATAAACCTTACTTTGAAGGGGAAATGTTTGGATTTGTAGATGTCTCCTTGATTCCTTTCTACAGCTGGTTTTCTACATATGAGACCTGTGGGAATTTCAGTATAGAGAAAGAGTGCCCCAAGCTTATGGAATGGACTAAAAGATGCATGCAAAGAGATAGTGTTTGCAAGTCTCTTGCTGAACCTGAGAAAGTTTATGAATTTGTTTTGTCCAGGAGGAAGAAGTATGGTTTGGATTAAAAGGGAAGCCAAATGGCATTTATTCCTGTTTTGGGAGGTTCAAAGCAGTGGAAGTATATTCTGTTTTTCACTGCTTGTTTGATTTGGGAATATGGTTACGACTAATGTAAACTGTAGCCATTTCAATGTGCAAAATAAGTGGAAAAGTAATTCATTCTGCTGATCATTTCGTGTAATGATACTTCTTTTTTTCAATGATACTTCTTTTGAGAAATTCCGTCTTCAAAGAATTTTGTAATAATGGACGAAATATGACATTTCTTACTCACTCCCCTCTATTTGATTCACAGAGTGATCTGGATTCGCAAATTTGGAGAATTTAACTTGATATAAGCATTGGTAAATTCGAACATCTTATCATGTCATTTTATCAAAGATTATTTTAACATACACTTGCTATAGGCAGTGATCAATTTTCGTTCGATACTTTGTTAATCTATTTATATTGGCAAAAAAAAAATAATAATAATACTAAATATCCTAAAAAATCTCAACCAGTAGCGTGAATAAATTTTTTCATAATTCGTGTTAACCTCTGCCCATGAGAGATGCAAACTCATATACTCCGTTCAGAAAACTTTATTCAGACACATACAAAAACCATGCACATCCATAAGACCAGAAGGACAAGAACAGTAATAGCAGTAAACAAGAAGGATTCACTCCTGCTCCTTGATCCACACCATCATAAACACAAAATCTACCATTTTATTCCCTCTTGACACACAACCCACAAAAGATATAGGTAGCTATCAATCCGTTGAGCTTATTCTATCCCTAACTTCTTCTTCATGGAAATCACAAACTCATAAATCTCCTTTGGATCAGCTAATGACTTAGCCACACTCTCCCTTTTCATGCACCTTTTTCCCCAGGCCACAAGCTTTGGACACTCTGTTTCAATCTTGAAATTGCCACAAGTCTCATAGGCATAAAACCAGCTGTAGAAAGGAATCAAAGCAACATCAACAAATCCAAAATTTTCACCCCCAAAATAAGCCTTTTCTCCAAGTTCTGCTTCCAAAGTTTTCAGAATTTCGATGAATTCCTTCTTGGCTTTCTCCTGTTCCTCTCCCTTTGTAGCCCAAATCCTCCTCCCAGGATCATAAACCTACAAAACCCAGGTCACAAATTTGAACTTTGCAACATTTTATGGTATCAAATTATGAAAAAAGACTGAAGAAACACTGAAACAGGGGAAGTTTTTGTTGTTTTGTTACCTTTTTGTCAATGAAATCAGCCCAAAACCTGGCTTGAGCTCTCTGGTAAGGCTCACAAGGCATCAATGGGTTATTTTCTTTCCAAACTTCATCGATGTACTGAACAATTATAAGGGATTCACAAACGGACTTCCCGTTGTGAATCAAAACAGGGATTTTCTTGTGAACAGGATTTGTCTCGAGAAGAAGCTGGCTTTTATTGGCCAAATTTTCTTCTCTGTATTCATACTCAATCCCCTTTTCTGCTAGTGCTACCCTTACCCTCATCCCAAACATGCTCACTTTGACATCCAACAGAACCACTTTGTCACCACCAGCCATGTTTTTTGGATTTCTTTCTTACAGATGGTTGATCACTCGAGCTTATGAATGATCACAAAAGAAACAAAATGCGGGATTGATTGATTTTCTCTAGCAAGAACTTGATCAGTACTGAAACAAATGTGTTTAGGATGTCTTATTATTTATATTGGCTCCGCAGGACGTAAATTTAGTATACCTAAATCAGTGCTTTTTATTTATTAGAGTTACATTCTACAAGTTTAAAGCAAGTTTGAGATGGTTCTCGGAGTTTCTTGGTTGGCCGCCTCGCTGCAGATATGAAATTATGAATATTTGTGGAATGATTATGCATATTTTTAGTACTAGATGTTACCGACACATCGATAATAATATTTTAATGAATATTTATAAAAATATATTAAAAATTAAATGATAATTAACGAAATAATAAGCGTAAAATTTTAAATAAACCAAAATGTTATGGCTTTATACACAAGAAGGGAATTATTAAATATATATATGAAATTTGTTCTTCACAAATCAATAACATGTAAAAAAAAAAGAAAATACCATTTAGAATAATTATTAAAAGAATTTTGAGAGTATAAACCATTGTTCAGTATCTAATCATCATCATAAATGAATAATGATTGCTAATTCTTTGGACAAATTTGTTGTTATTTCTTGTTTTGCTAATTCTCGTGGTTTGTTTAGAAATTAATTACGGTTCATTGTTTGTTTTGTCGCATTTGATATTATGTTTTATTGTTTATTGAATTTACCACAAAGGCACACCATATATCATCACAAATATCCACTTAGGCGTAAATTTACATTATGTGTAGTTAAACTTTTTTATGGCATGTACGAAAGGGTATAGCATGTATATATATATTTTCAGTTTGTAAAAAAATATCTTAATTGGAAAAATTGAGAATTACATCTGAAGAATGATTTCATCGCTCATTACTTGTTGTAACTAAAATAACTTAATTGAAAATTCATTCACTTTTCATTTGGGACACCCCCTTCTTTGGGAGTTTTTTACCAAAAAAATTATCAAAGTAAGTACCTAAACAAAAATAATTTGAAGAGAAATAAGGTGGACAGAAGTAGATGTCCCGGATTTGCCAAATCTGAGAAGCACAAAGAGTCGGATTTAGCAAATCCGAGAGCAACGCAACTCGGATTTGTCTAATCTGAAAGCCGTTCAAACTGAAATTAATTGAATTTAAATAAATGATTAATTAAAATTAACCAAGTTCCGGATTTGGCAAATCCGAAAAGTTTCAATAAAAAAAAATTTATATTTTGAAAAAAAAAATCTAAGTGTTCGAAAATGAAATTTGACTAGAAACGGATCAGCAAAATCCGAGACAAAGTGTTTCGGATTTGAGAAATCCGAGTTGTTGAATAAAATATTATTTTAAATTTCAAAAAAAATTCCAAGTGTAAAAAATAGATATGAGGGGTCTCGGATTTGCCAAATTCGAAAGATTTATCAAATCTGAAAGAACCCCAAATGGTATCTTTCAGATTTACCAGATCCGAGACATACCAGAAACTTGAAAAAAAAATAATGGACTGGTTTTCACCAGTCCTAACCCTGTTTAAACAGCACCAACAACCAATTCATAACAAACTAATTCAACAACAAAACGATCACATTTTAATAACAAAATAATGTAAAATTTTCAACTAACAATCTAAAATCATTCAAAATCCCTAAAAAAGACTAATCAACAATCATTTTTTCCCTCTCCTAGGAATAGTGGGCGGGGTAAATTTAACCAGTGGGTTGCGCGGCCTGTCGGATTGTAAATTTGCGAACCCCTTGTTTCTGCAGCTCTAGACGGATTGTAAGAATTGGCTCCACGTTTAGGACTTGCAAATCTCTTCCGAGAGTAGTGGTGAGAGGTACCTCTTCTTCATGTGGAGAGTAAGATCCTTCGAAGAACTAACAAAGAGTATAATTAAAAATTTAGATGAATAGAGTAAAATGCACTCCATACGTAGATTAATTGAAAATAAAAACTTACATAGAGTTTCATCCGGTGCGAGGAAGCCTCATATCCGGCTGATGAGAAGTGGCTCGGATCGCTTATCAATTTCACTAAACCTTTGTTATACCACGCTTCGTACTTCTCATTAGTTTGACCGGGCTCCCCTTCCTCCAAATCCGTAGGAATGTTTCGGGCTCTCCTATTCCAATGGGGGCGTACTTTACTATGGTGTTCCACCCAATTTTTCTCAGTAAGCCCAGACATGTTGTGTTCGTAAGCAGTTATATTCTCTTGGATATTGGCAATCATAGGCCATTGGAGAATTCCTTGAATGTAGCCAAATTGTCTCACGACCCTGTCAATTTCGTGGGGTTCTCGGATAGCCCAGTAGAAAACATCCACGTCCTTGCCATCCAAATGGCACTTCCATGTTTACAACAATCAGGGAGGGTAGGGAGGAGATCGTTGTAGGGTTGCCAAACAAACTGTGAAAAAGTTGAGAAAAACCAGATTAATTCACATAAGAATGGTGGGAAAAAAAATAATAAATAGAGAACCTTTTCATGCTTACATCACTTGCTTTTAAGGCGGTCAATTGGTCTCTAGAACCCGGTAGACTAGACTTTGTGACGTTCTTGTAGGAGTATGAGCAATTCCACTTTTCAATACAAAAAAAATCAAAGGTATTATTTATCCAATAAAAATAATAAAAATATTAGTAATTTTTACCTTAAGAGTATAAATAAACTCACCGATAAGTTAAAGGAGCTGTAGGATCCTCTTCAAATCTCTTTAATATTCTTTGGGGCAGATTCTCGGGATCCGCTCTTATGCCCAAACCTAAATAATAACAACAACAATAAATAATAATATTTCACAATATAATAGATGTTTTTCTGATTGAATTTCCACGTATTGAATATATAAATACATGTAGAAGATACACACAGACGGTTACATCACGTTTCTCATGATTATTAGCCTTGCACAGGCTAGAATACAAGTAAGGAAGTAGAGCCGATCCCCAACTAAGTTTTGCACGATGATTAAAATCCCCCAAATGATTCAATAAATATAAACCAGCACTGTTTTGGCTTCTGTCCAGAAACATAAAAGAACCGATAAACCACAAGAGTATTAATCGGGCCCTTTGTTGATACACGACCTCCAGAGAACCTACAAAAACAACACTACAAATCTTAATATTTGTTTGGCAAAAAATGTAATTAATACAAATTATATTTAAAAATATAAATAAATTTAAATATTACCTTCAGGGATTGCACATTTCGCCGCTTCCTCTACAACCGAAATCTTAAGAGTATTTCCACTTATTCGACCCTAGGCAGGGGTGAATTCTAACATTTCTTGGTAAATTGATTGCCATTGCGCCACACCACGGTTTGACGCCACACCACAAACCATATCCCCATCGACCCGGAGACCAAATAGGTTTTCCACATCTTGCAACGTCACTGTTTGCAAAATCCGATATCAGAGAACCGGGCACACTCGGATTTGGATTTGCCAAATCCGAAAGATATTCTAAAAGTGAGTTTCGGATTTGGCAAATCCAGTCATCTTACCCTCAAACAAATAGAGAAACAGGGCAGACTCGGATTTGATGAATCTGGGCCGTGTACTAAATGGTAAGTTTCGGAAAATCCAAGGGTTACATAATTGTTAATAAGGTCAATTTTGTTTTACCAATTCCCAAAACCTGTAAATATCCAACAACTTCTACCACACTATACTCTATGATAATAGTTCAATATAAACATCAAACAAGATACGAATTAAACGATCAATCCAAGAGATAACACTGCATAATAAGGTGTTCTACAAAATACAACAACAAACTAATCACTTTCATGCTCTCATTCGTCCACCAAACGTGTTCTATCTACTTGGGGATGAGAGTGAGGACACGAATTAGCATCGTCATCTCCTCCGCATCTCGAGCACAGTAATCCATTTGCATCACTTGTTCGCCGAGCACGGTAATCTATTTGCATCTTCGTCTCCTTCTTTGGTGTCGGCCCAGACCGCCATTTTGCACGAGCTTCTCGTAATTAGAATAGAGTTTCCAATTAACCATAGGCCATTGTCGCTCATCAGGCACCGGTGAAAAATCAATGTATTCAAATTGTTTGATCCATGTTTGGCGCCTCCAACTCTTATGGTATAGGGAAACATGCCGATCACATTTTTTATGTGCGACGGAAAGTTCGTGCATACACGGTATCCGGTACTCTTGCCATTTCTTGCACGAACTTCTTTTGGCATTATAGGTGACCGTATACACCGTCCCACCTCTCCCACTAGGCCATGTCGGCGTTATCACCTCCCAACTATCATTGTTGCCATCGAACGATTCATCATCATAGGTGACGGCTTTGTTGTTCTTCTTTTCGTAGACTTTCCATAGCTCAGTGGGGATAGGCGTATCACAAATCGTCGCCAATAACAATTCTTCTCGGTAAAATTTTACGGTTTTATGGAATGTAGCATCGATCATAGCTTTAATGGGCAAAAACCGGATCCCTTTTAGGGCATTGTTGTAACTCTCGGAAACGTTGGTAGTTGTGACTCCCCAATGACGACGTCCGGTTCAGGTTTTAATTCGCAGAGCTCTTGCCTCAATCGCTTGAATTTTTCAAAATTAAGCGTCTTCCCCATATTTTGGCATAACCGCTTGATTCTCGCACTCATATACTTCGACACTAGATTGCTCCGAATGTGCCGGAGGCAATACATGTGGGTCCTATCATCCAAATTGCTCCATTCTGGTATTTCTGACATTGCCCTTAAAAGCTCAGCGTTCCGGTCAGAAATCACACTAACTTTGGTGTCACCCACAACGTGATACCTCAAATATTTCACGAAAAATGTCCAACTTTCAGTGGTCTCTTCATCCACCACGGCGAATGCAACCGGTAAAATGTGTTTGTTTGTAGTATACACCACCGCAACTAGCAACTTACTCTTGTACCCCCCACGTAGGTGTGTTCCATCAACAGAAATTACCGACGGACATTCAGCCACTGGTGCAAATGACCAAAACACGTATTTAAAAGTCTTTCTTCCCATATTCCAACCTTCGTCTCCCTCCCATTCCTATTCCACTACATTTTCGGGATTAGTACTCTTAAGTGCTTCAATATACCTACACATCAAGTTTGTTCGAGTTAAATATATACCAATACAAGTAAAAACTAAAACAAATTCATTGACATTTATCAAAATTGAAATTTACCTAGGAAGATCTTCAAAATTAGAGGACCAATCCCCATAAACCGCCTCTATGGCTTTCCTCCTCCCGTTCCATGCCCTTTTGTAGGGACATCAACTTTTACCAACTCCTTCACGTCTTTTTGCACCGATTTTACCGTGTAATCCACGTTGTTTGCAACCTTTCACATGATTAGTCTAGCAATAAATGTCGAGTCAGCACAACGGTTGTCATTATCGTTAACCACCCTCATGCAATTGTGTGCGAACCGCCATTTCACTATTTGATGCAAGCCGTGCTTTCCTAGTGACACGCGGATCCTCTATTTGCATATAGGTTCGCCATCTTGGGGGAAGGGGAATCTAATGTCCTACATCAAACCGCCCACGTTTTAGGATTACTCGCGATAACCTTTAACTCCTTTTTATGGTGGATGTTCAACAATTTCACGCCATGTTTCGCTTCTCCTTGAGACTTGAAACAAACTTTAATGTCCATCCCTTCAGGAGTCTCGTCCCACATTTTTATATCAAGATCATCCTTGTAAACACGGGACGCATTCCATTCACCCATTTCCTTATACACATAGCGGCGGGGAAATGGATTTAGTTCTATTTCTTCATTCACCAATTCTTCATCATCACTTTCATCATCATCATTAGGATCTCGTGCTTCCGAGCTTTCGCTGGAGCTACGTAGTCGGAATCATTATCATTCATGTGATCATCTTCTGCAAATAAACTTCCACCATCTTTTTCATGAACCCGTGAAGTACTTGCTTGTTCTTGCTTTGGACCATCTTGTTCACCCTCATCCATGTGATCATCTTGTGCAAATAAACATCCACCATAATGATTGTTCCCATCTTCTTGGTTTGTCATATACTCGGTCTCAATGTAAAATCCACACTTGTCATTGGCTCGAGGTGATATATGATCCCAACATGTAAATCATTCTTTATCTTCATGGCGCGTATTACACAGTGAGTCACAAATAGTAACAAAATGTGGAGTTTCCTAACTATTTCAAGATTCTAACCGCACGTCTCACAAATCAAACCAACCAACTCATGATATGGGAACCTACTATCAATAACAAGAGTGTCGTCCGGCTTATTCTCAAATGTATTCACTACACCATTCTCTATCACATACTTGCTTCTATGAAACAAATTAAGTATGTATAGCCCGTGCGTGGATATTTTAACTGTTTATTAAAGGACAAAAAAATCATTAACTATATTAATCGTAATCTCACCTTAAAAAAAATAACAACAATTCTCACCTAAAAAAAAACACAACTCCTTTCTCATTAAATTATCCATACAAATTATCCCTAAATCCTATCAATTATCCATAAAAACAAAATCCATCCAAATTAATTAAATTAACCTCTATCACTTCTTAAAACAACAATAATCCTAACATATAAACTCAACAACAACATCCATATTACATTCACAAGCATCAATCCTAAGCTCTACCAATCTTCTATCTTCAATACAATATAAATACACAACAAAACAACTAAAAAAATATTGATTTAATGACTAATCTTGTTAAAGTAACGATTCTTGTTGCATTTAGCGGTAAGTGCGTCTAAAATCCTGAAGAACTCCAGCCACAACCTTCCCTAGCCCTCAAAAATTGAAAAATCTGATCTGAAGGGAAGCTGCAACTTTTTCTTTTTATATCACGTTGTTTCGGATTTGGCAAATCCGAGACTCACTATTCATGTGGGGCTCTCGGATTTAGCAAATCTGAATGTCTGTCACCTTATCCGATCCGATTTAATACATCCAATAAGTTTATCCACAAGGACGGATTACCCTTCAATTGAAAAGCAGCTCTCGGATTTAGTTAATCTGAATCCTAACTCTAAACCCTAAACCCTAGAAGTCAGATTTGACAAATCCAAAACCATTGTTCTAAATTTTAAATTTGCCCGCCATTTCTTTAGCATTTTTGGAATATTAAATTTTAAAAATTTTCGGAGTTCTCAAATCCGAAATCACTGTTCACCAGTTGACCCTATTTTCCTTATTTTTCAAAATAACAAAAACATATAATTTTTATTATATTTTATTAGTTCGAATTTGGGAAATCCGGGTGTCCGTTTAATTAGGTTCGAGATAACTAGTTTTGTCCAAATTCTAGAGTAATTTGCCATATTTCATTTTATCACTTGAAGTATACTACTTACATATCGAAACTGTTGAATTTATTATCTGATTTTAGTTCCTTCAATGAAATTGTAGTTTTTAATTTTTTCACTAATCTAATAATTTCATACACCATGTCACTGGAAAATATTCAATGAAGGCAAAATTGTTTTGTCATGGGAGTAGTTAACATCAACTTTTCACTTATAAACCCAATAAATTTACAAACACAAAAAAATTTCCAACTTGCAGAATTTAAATTCCCCTGCTGGTAAATTTTTAAAATGTAATTTATATAAAAAAAATATTGGTGAAAAATCATCAGAAGGAAAATAAGATGAGCATGTGAACTAATAACAACAAACTTAAGTAGGTCACAGAAAAAATTTCCTCACCCAAAACAATCTTAATTTGACTCGCGTGGTTATCTATTTTTTCGCCATGTAGATTATCCTATTTAATTTTATGCTATGTGTTTAATTGAAAACTCTCCTTTAATACATATAAAGATATGTTATAATTTTATTGATTTTATTATTATTATTTTTTGAAGTAGATGCTCTAGTCCTTATTCGCATTTATGTGGTACAACCATTTTAAGTCTACGTTGTTGTAAAATTTTCCAAATACAAGCTTGTTTGTTGTAAAATTTCCCAATACAAGCTTGTTTGAGTAGAAAACGAATAAAATGAGATTTTTGTTTCACTAGAGCTACTGTTTATATTGGGTAAAGAGTGGTATTTTTTTGGTGATTGTTGATTGTTCTATACTTCTATTGGTTGCAATTTGCAAACATGGACATCGAAACTTTGAGCTCTTTTTTCTTTGAACTACTCCCTCCATTTTTTTTTATGTCTTTCTAGAAAATTCATCAAAACCAAGAAAATATTAAATAATGTAGTTAAAATACAAAAATACTTTTATTTATTTTCTATACAATTCATCACAAACCAATAGAAATTCATTATAAATATTGTTTCATTCCTAATGCAAGGTAACATTGATAAAAAAGTGGTCAAATGTGTCTCGATTTGTGAAAATGACATATATTTTAAAAAAATTCACTAAATTCTAAAACGATATATATTTCAAAATGGAAGGAGTACTGTTTAGCGGCAAAAGTTGATAGTGTTTTAATGTATTGTTGCTAATGGTTATCAATATGGACATGTAAATGCATATTTATAGTTTCCCCCAAAAAGAAAAATATTGTGACCGAAATTGTTTGATTCATCTGGACATTAGTAATAATGTACTCGTTACAAGTCTAAAGTTCATTTTCTCCAACATATTGTTTGTTCAGTACTTACTACTAACCATAAGGCCGAATTCAGAATCAGGTATAGTGTACACATGCATTACGCTCCAAAAATCAAATGTCAGAACTTTAGGCAAAACTATGTTACACTATTCTCAATATCTCAAAAGAAAAACACAAATGGACCTCCAAGATATGAATTTGCTTCCAGTGTAGAAAGTGCCTGTTAAATTTGCCGCCAAGAGTTCTTCAACACAGATTCAAACAAGTGCTCTAATGGTGAAATGGTTTTCAGTGGTCTAAACTATACAGCTAACATTTTTTCTCAAAAAGGAAACCGACACATTTCATATCGAGAATCAAATATAATATTCTTTGCTACATTGCTGTGGTGGATGATATTGATCTACAAAATTTTAACAAGTGCATCAATCTAACGGAGAACTAGAACTTGAGCCCAGAGTGAATGGCTACAACCCCTCCCACCAGATTCTCATATTGAACCTTCTGAAATCCAGCATCATCAATCATTGAAGCAAATTTTTCCTGCATCATTGAGACTAGGAAGGTTACGCAATAGAGTTGAGGCAGCTAGAATAACTGAATCTCCAGCACAGATTAAAAAGGTAACTGGTATGATAGACATTTCAAATACCATGGAACAGATGTTTGAAACACGAAAACAGTACACGCATGGACCACATCAAAGAGCAAAAATGCAGAATGACATAACCATGCTTTCTGCTAGATGAGTGCCCAAGATTCTGAACAAAACAAAACGGGAAAAGAATACTTGAAATTCTATTCATTGAAAACAGGTGAATGCAGGATTCGTAATGGCTTTATCACAAACTAATGCCACAGTTAAGATTCTGAACAAGCCCCTGAAAGTGAAATGGTAGATTCTCCATTTTTCCAGGCAATTGACCACCGCAGATTTTCTCCTAAATTCCTCTCTCGGAAAAATCAACCCAACAAATCAATTTAGACCTCCGATCAAAGAAACCAGTAGAGGTAACAAGGAGCAACAAGCGATCGAAGGTACTAGAACGTGTTAATAAGGAATAACTCAAGTACAAATGATGCCTAAACTTTAGGAATTTTCTTCTTCCAAAGATCAGAAACTCTTGCAGAATAAATTATATGAATGGGGTAAGCCTGCCCCAGATAAAAAACTCATGCTTCTGTAAACAGAAATAAGTGAACTAACGACCAGGGAGTATATTAACACACAAATTTGTAAAGGCAACAGCCATGTTCCACCCACTTAGGCACCAACAATAAATTTGCCTAGAATCAACCTAAACTGCAAAAGATAAGGAAGCAACAAAGACCATCTCGCTTCACCTGTTGTGGGAAATGACGAATACTTTCCACCAAGTACTGATAAGACTCCCTATCACCTGCAACTATGTCTCCTACGGCCGGAATGACTG
This sequence comes from Oldenlandia corymbosa var. corymbosa, assembly GCA_949775105.1. Classification (NCBI taxonomy): domain Eukaryota; kingdom Viridiplantae; phylum Streptophyta; class Magnoliopsida; order Gentianales; family Rubiaceae; genus Oldenlandia; species Oldenlandia corymbosa. The sequence goes on from OX459124.1 coordinate 9,629,204, forward strand.
AAAATGAGTACATATCGTACCTGCGGAAGAATATAAACAGAAGATCTCAAGAGCCCATTTAAAAACCGAAATGGCTAGAAGATCCAAACATGGGAGAAAGAAGATTTCCAATCCAGTTGAGGTGGAAAATGTCAAAAAACTAAGAGTTCCAGGCCTTAGAACAAAGCATAAAACAATTTTAGAAAAGACTGCGCAAGGAATATCAATTAGAGTATTAGAAATACTGAGACAGACTGAATAAGCCAAAGATAGTGCTTAAGAATACTAATAATGAGCATATTCAAAACTTAGACCTTGCAAATAAAGATACGGCCCTTAGGAAGGATGAGAAACTTCTGTACTATTATTATCATTTTAAACCTTAGTGCAATTAAGTATCTTGGAGAGTCCTCAATGGGGGAAACAAATTATTATTATTTTAAACCTTAGTGGGTCAATGCTCATAGATGACTAAATACTTACAGACTTGGGAGTTGCAGAATGTATATAAAACTAGAGAATTAGATGCAAAGAGCTGTAATTCGAGCTCAGTTAAATGTAAAAAGAGTTTTATCAAAACTAGCTACAAAATACAACAGGAATTTCAAAATAGTTGGCCTTACTATTCACCCCGTCCACCAAAGAAACTTTTCTTTGATATGAAAAGGAAAGAAGTATAGGTCATTGTAAAACAGAGTAACCTTGATCATAATAGTGATTCTCGTCACCACACCCCCCATCCCAAAAGTGAAAAATAATTAGTATTAGCTGGATCTGGATCACATTTAGAAATGTATCAAAGAAAGATCCACTACTACAGGACAACTAAAAGCATGTGCTATCTTAGAAGATTGCGCCACAGAGAGAGGAAACTACTCACAATTCTTTAAAGATTGGAACATCCACATGGCTCAGTTCAAGGCAAAGGAACCTTCCACCTCGTTTAAGCACCCTAGTGAATATAAAGCAATTGATGTAGCATAAAGGAAAAAGGAAACAACTCAACTCAAAAGAGATGGGTGAATTCTAATGGAACATTAAAGCAGAAATGATAATTATGATTCTTTCTTTACTAAACTTTTTTCAGCCATTTGTCATTACAACATATTATTAGGTAGGCATCATCCTGGCTTCTAACACTACAGAAGTTAGCCACAGTCGCAATATGGACTATACTAACAACAACTAAAATAAACTTTTTCCTTTTCTAAACCTGAAATGATGCTGAGAAATTTATCAGAATCGCCGCCATAAGGAGCTACTGAAGCACAGACCCAGGCATCAATTAGTGAAGCTACTATAGGACTCACTATAAGAACAAGCACTTTTGCCTCCATATATGCTGACATGAATCAAATTGAAAATGTGAGAACATACCTATGAGCTTCTGCAAGAGCTTTTTCAATGTGCGTAACATTTCTGATACCAAAGGCAATTGTATAACCATCCATTGAATTGTCTTCAAAATTCAAGGCTTCAGCATCTCCCTCCACCCAAACAAGAGATCTAACCTCGGAGAGACCTAAATATCAGAGGAAAAATTGATTATATAACATTTGACGCTACTTTCTCAATAGGCATAGTTTCCACATAAAAAGACTCAGACTATGCTTGTTTAAGGAACCTTTTTACCTCTCTCTTCAGCCCGCTTCTTACCAACATTCAACATATTGGGGTTAATGTCACAAACATAAATCTGAGTGTCCTCCAATAAGTTATCTTCAAAGGAATCTTGCAAGGCTTGGCGTTTCTCATTGTTGATAGTGTCTATTATCCTAAAAGCAACATCCCCTATAAACAAAAACGTCATTAGATCTTCACTACCACAGTGAAACAAAGTTATGTGATTGATGCCTTCACTATTTCATCTTTGGATTAAGATTCCTGGCAAGGCCACACTATCAAGCCGATTCTCACTGCCCACCCACCAGTGCAATAAGTGCAATGGAAAAGGTATAAATAAGGTGCATCTTGGAAAGACTATTTCATATTTCTTTTTTGGTTTTTTTTGTTCCGCGCGGTTGGGGGGTTGTGGTGGTGGTGGTGGTGTTGGGGGTTGGTTAGAAGAGAAAGTGAGTTCAGTAAAGTAAATTGAGGGGTTTGGCAAAAACAGCTGAGTACATCAAGTATAACCTTTACAAGTCTTTAGAAGCAGAGCAGTTCAACAAACCAGGGAAACTGAAACTAAATGATGGTACTGAGTAAATTTCAAACTCAAGAACCCACAAGCAAGTCACCTTGCGTTCAACTGATATGAAACATCACTCATCTTTTTTCATTCATCCCAAAACGATACTAAATCAGTACAACATTGATCAATGAGAGGCACAACAAGAACTCACCTGTACCACCAGCCACATCAAGATGCTTCATACCAGGAAATGGATTCAATTTTGAAACCAATCTGAGGAGGACAAAAGGAAAAGTTATATTACCGAAGGAATACACAAGGATAGGAAAATTAAAGTGCTATGGAACGAAACTACTTGAAAATTTGAATCACTAAACTAACCTGTCCTTCCATAATCGATGTAACCCAGCACTCATCAAATCATTCATTAGGTCATAGTTTGAAGCGACACTAGTGAAGACGTTTCCCACCAACTGGCTCTTTTCTTCCTCCCTTACTTCCTGGTAACCTGAAATGGCGACATCACAAAGAAATATAATAATATAAGACACATCAGCTTAAGTGGTCAAAGTAATCGTAGCTTGGATAATAAAGAAGAAACCATACAGTCTAAAAATCAATGAACCCTGGTATAAGCAGAGTCGTTTAAACAGTTTTGAACTAAGCCAAAGCATATGAAAGACTCATAACCGTTAAAATCAGACCAGACCACCAGGAAATGTATAAAATGCTGATGAAAATAAAGCTCCCAAAAACAAAATACATACAAGAATCCAAATATAGTGACTTATGATTGATGCAAGGGAAAGCATGACAAAAAGTCAAAGAAAAAGTTCTTGGAATATTAACAGTACATATTTGATAAAAGAGATGTACATACCAAAACTTGTAGCATGGGAGTGCAACATCATTCTGGATACATACATGGGTGAGAACTTTGTTCTCCTCATAGCACGAGCCAATGATCTGAAAGCAGCTGCCATACTGCCCTTTTAATTGAAGCTAACTACTCTGTCCAAAGAAATTATTCACTTCCATTATCCCTTGAAAAAACAAGCATGCAACGTTTAAAGATATTTGTATGGTATAAACATAAGACAAAAAGGAAGTCCGCAAAAAAGAAATGGCAAACCATCTGTAGATGGAAAAAATTGTAAAAATGTTACTTTAAGAAGTTCTTCTGCAGCTTGAGTGATATATTCGAATGGAAACACAACAGCTACACTACCTCAGCATCATTTCTAAGCAAATATTCACTTATAGTATACTCGATAGAAATACAACAAAGATCACAGAGGAAACTCTAGGCAGAAAACCAATTCTCTTGTTCACCAGCATTTTGTTCAGAGAGCCGGTGGCCAATTAGATCTGGTAGTAACTTCTCATTCCAAAGAATGTTCAAAAGATAAAGACTACATATCACAGAATGCACTTCAAGAATGACATTAGAAAAAAAAATTAATAATAATAATAATAAGTGAGCCAATTGTAAAGAAATATGCAGAAAACCAAAACAATTTGGTTCATGTTCCTAATTCTTCTGCTGATTAAGAACAAAGATGTGAGATTGAGGCCACCAACCAGAGAGAATTTACTAGGATTGTATCACAAAAGTACAAAGCATCAGCCGAATGAATAACACCAAAAAGAAGCCAACAAAAAGCCTACTTAAGTTGGAAGTTTTAAACTCATATTAAAGTGATGACTGACAATGTCCCCTGATCTTATAAAATCGAAACTCACTTTCCAATTCTTCAATTTGTAAGAAAGAGTATAGAGAAACATAGCTACTGCTTCTTCCACAGTGACATGTGCTGAATCTTTCAATCCTCCTAATTCTTTGAAACAGTGCTTAGTTAGAGAAATTTGATCCTTACAAACTCTATCACTCCCATAATAGAGTCGCCTAAGGTATATTTTCCGTGCTATAGAGAAGTCCAAGCTTGGCTCTTTCACGATATGATTTTCATGCCACATCATGACTACAACAGCTGCAGTCACTACTTGATTTTCTTGCATTATCCTCATCATCATTTTGGGACAGGTGATAATCCATGTAATCTAATTACCTAATCGATAAGCACAACTACTGACTTTTCTAAAGATTAGCCATGTAAATGATGCAAAATACATCAAAAGTTTCTCTAACAAAGAAGCAATACACCACATATGCAAAAAGTAAAATCCACAAGCGAGATGGACATACTGATATTGATGCAACAACCGGAGTCTGAGCCAACAACAACAATTAACCATTGTTCATAACAGAATTGCTGCAATAAAGCAAAAATTCTTCACAGAAGAGACAAGGAAAGTCAACACACAATCACAAACGTAACACAAACCCACAACTATTTCTACCGAGAGTTCACTGTAGTCTAGATCAAACTATGCAGCAAATTTAAACAATTAAAACTTGAACTTATGACTCGGCAAGACAAGCCCATTTAGTATTGCCCATAACGCAAACAAGTTACTGATCAAACTTACTCATGATATCTGCTGATAAACTATAGAGGCACTATTTTATGGTCTGAAGCAAAGCAAAGTCGACTTCATTAATACAAGACTTTCTTCTCTGATTTCATGACATCAAAATTGATTTAAAATTGAACTAAGGTCTCAACTCTCAACTAATAATGACAAGAGCACAAGCAGACCAGCTAGCTTATTTCATTGTGTTTTTCCCATGTTTGAATTAAAGTGAAGAGATAACATTAGAACGGAAAATGTGACACAGGGATTCAGGATGCCAAAAAAATAAAAGAGAAACTACATGGTGGAATAAGAGTTATAAACTAAACAAAATTAATGGAAAAGCAGAAAAGAAAGGACATTTGATGACTGACAGAAGGTTTAAGGCTGACAAGGATAACACTACCCATGTGACCAGGTAGCAAGAATTTACTGCAGCAGCAAGTTTCTTCTGTTACACAAATTTACAGCAAACTAGGATCAAGACTATCTTATCCCAGCATAAATAGCATCCATTTTCAAGGAGAAGCGCACTTAAAGATTCAATTCTGATTAAGTAAATACTATGAACATGTTTCTGAATAAAATTTATGGTTGTAGTACCTCATTCAGCAAACCAAAAGAAACATAGCTTAGGCATTATGCACTGGTTAGAGACGACCATTCGAATTTTTGCTTTAATAAATTTAAAATTGCTAGGACAAATCTAAAATGCAGTTCAGCATTGTTAAATCTATTGGTACTTTCTGCAATATATTCATGCAACTGTGTAATTCAGGAATATGAGCAAATATCCATAGTTTTTCCAGTTTCACATGTAGCATGCAAATCCTGTCCAATCCTTTATATCTCCTCCACCGAAAATCTGGCATAGTTCTTCAATGTGAAAATATCTTACAAGTTACATTTCCAATGTTATACGTGTGACAGTGTGAGTACCTTTTTGTAGCTTATCAACAAAGGCGCTAGAATACTCTTTGCTCTCTGCTTCTTACTGATGCAGCGAGCTTTGAGCACCGAAAAAAGCCCCTTCTCAACACCCACCACGATTAACATAAAATTAAAGAACATTACACTAGATACCCTTCATCATCTAATTAGCAGAAACCAGGCCATCAAATTCCCTTATGAACAAAGCCACTTCTCAACACCTAACACAAAATTACAAACTATCTGCTCCTTCTCCAACAAAACTCAGTAGGCATGTTAAATTAGAACTCCAGTCAAGCTATTTCCAAGGAAATTTATTCTTGGGAAATGCAGAGAAATACAGTGGCAAACAAGTTTGGAACCTGAGGGATCCAAAATTCAGAACACACAAATATAGATAACCATAGGAAACAAGTTAAATCACAACTTTATCCAAAATTCCCGAAAAAAGAAAAGAAACCCGTGAATCTTTATCATGAAAACTATCATCAGCCATTAAACCAAGAACTGATAAAGAAAGAAAATAACAACACTGGGAAATTCACCCCCTTCCTAGCCAGATTAGCTACGAACAGCATGACCTTATGTGTGACAATTTAATGTGTGAAAATTTAAGAATGAAAAAAAAAAACAAAAGGATTCTTCTAAACAAGCCTTTTTAAGATTAAAATCAACGGTGGCAGTATGCCTCTTTGTTTATTCGGTCTAGGGTATTAGTTTATACAGTTTTTACCACATCAAATCAACATTCAGCAAAAAAAAAAGAGCTTTGAAACGACGTTATTCACCAAAGAAAAAGGATTTCCTCTGTTGAAAGACCCAAAAGAAATAAATCTGAAAGAACACAGACTCATCAAATCAAATAAGAAATGAATATTCAAAGATTTTCACAAACCATGAACCGTTATGAAAAATACAGAAATCCGAGTAGCTTACCTTCTAAAATTCGAAAGAGAACAAAAGGAACGCGACTGGAGATTTCAGATGACCACCGCCATTGAAAGAGAGACTAAGAAAGAGAAAAGAAAAAGAGGCGCGCGTTAATATTGGGGGCTTTACCCGTTTAGTTTATAACCCGAAAAAATTAAACGGGCTTTACCCGTTTAGTTTAATAATCTCACCCGTTAACACCCGCGAATTTAACAAAGAGCCCTGGAATTTGACCACAAAAGAAATGAAAACTTAGAATTGGACCCCAAGTGAGGTTGTAATTCAAAATCCAGACCATTAGTTTTTTTCAACCAAACATAGGAATTGAAATTGGGTACCTCAAATTCCAATTCATAGCTCCAATTCTAGGCAACCAAACAGAGTAATCACACTTTTTCCACAAACAAGTTAACTTCTTAATAAAATTCTTATTTTTTAGATATATATATATATATATAGAAAAATGACAAATACAAAATTACCCTGTTTTACTTTCTAAAAAGACAATTAAGGATAATGATAATAAATCAGTGATAAGTTACATATTGATTTGAAATTACATCGTGATGACAAATAATTCGAAAAAGGTATGAATTGTTTGCAAATTGGAAGACAATGTATAAATTCTTTTAAGTCTATGTTCATTCAATTACTAATCAAAAGAATTGTATTTTCTGCTCCAAATATCTAGAAGAATAATCTTGTTCTCTCCCAATTATCTTTTTAATTAATAAGAATTTAATCACATTAAAAAATTTCATTATTTTCTTGAGCTTTAAAATTCTTTTCACGCGTTTAATTGTCTATGCATACCATAATGTAAAGTTATGTTACAATTTTTCGGGTGATATCAATTAACTACTCTGTAACTGAATATTTAAGCCATCGAAATCATACGTTGATGTTTTTGTTATTTATTTATTTATTTATTATTTTTGCTTTTGTGTATGATTGAAAAGGCAAAAAGAACGATTTGAGAAGAAAACGCATGGATTTGGGTCAATGAAAGAGATGAATATGGCAAATTATCTGGTACACTCGGGGCACTGTGTACCTTCCTGCACGTGTACTTTACTCTCTTAGAATAACGTGAGTTCGCTAAATAATTCATTCTTCTTTTTCTTTTTTTTTTTTAAACGCAGCATATATAAATTAACGAATTCATTCAAATTGGATATTGGATAACCAGTTTGCACACTATGGATAACCAGCTATATACTATGGACAATCAGTGTTCGCCATGTAGATAACCAGTGTTGGCACTATGGATAACCAGTTACACACAGCTGGATAACCATTATTAACCTGTTGGATAACCAGTATGGACATAGTGGATAACCAGTGTGCACATTATGGATAACCAGTTACACACAGCTGGATAACCAGTTGCCAAATTTTATTTTTTTTCTTTTATATTTTTCTTGGATATCCTTGTTCGTATTTTTTACACTGGTTATCCAGCTGCCCCTCATTCATTTTTTGTTCTCCATCATTTGGCAAACTTCCCATCATTCAATTAAATACTATTTATGAAATTTGCCATGTTCGGCATGGGGGCGGCACAGCCGCGAAAGGCGGCGCAGCCGCGGGCACCGGCGCAGCCGGGTTGTTTAGTTTATCACGGGGGGATTTATACAAGTAATTTGTATCTCCTCTTAACGCAATAACACACTCTCCTTACACACACATTCTCCTTACACACACACGAAAAAAGGATTATCTTAGCTAAATTGGCGTGTTCGGCAGAGCGGTGCAGCCAGGGCAGGTTGGTGACCTGCGATTCCGGTAGCTGCGGGAGTCGTTGAGTTTATCATGGAGGGCGAAACCCCCCAATGAACATGCCGTTTGGATAGCCATTTTCTTATGAATATTTTTTTTTGTTATGTCTTTTTGGAAGCCCTCTCTGAATCCTTGTTTTGTTGTTTGGGAATTGTGGATAATCAGTATACACCTTATGGATAACCAGTTTACACCTTGTGGATAACCAGTTTACACGTTGTGGATAACCAGTTTACAAATTGTGAAAATAAGTTTACACCTTCTGGATAACCAGTTTACAACTTGTTAAATAACCAGTATGAAATGAGTGGATAACCAGCATTTAATGTAAAGGTGAAAAATGTTAAGCGCGTGTAACGCGTGTGTTTGGTGGGGGTATACGGTATACCCGGGTGCATTGGATACAGACTCAAATATTTAGGGAATCTTGAAGAATGACAAGATAAGCGGACTTGTATGGAATAAGCAATATCCTAAAATATAGACTTGAGGTATAAATACTTTTCTTGGTGATTCGCATTAAGGTGGTTCTCATGGAATGAAAAGTCACAAACTATATTCCCATTGAGCACAATAATTAGGTAGTCCTTGACACAAATGTATCGGTAGTTTCTTAAGTAAAGCAAATTGATGATTATTTTGGGGTGTCCAATTAATGGGTTTCAATTTTGGACGGGTTCTTTTGTTACTTTAGTATGGTTTGCATGAAAAAAGGGGTGAAGAACTCTTATTTATAATTTGTTTGTGGTTTTTCTGGATTTGTTGGTTTATGTATGGGAATTTTGGTGTTTTGCTCAATTCTGTTAGTCTAAGAATTTCACTGAATTTTGTGGTTCTTCAAGGAGAAATCAAATAAAATTAGGGATCACCCCATGAATGTGGTACAAACTAAATGGCAAATCCCACTACCGACGAACCAATTCGGACTGTTTTACACTTTGTATCCACATAAAACCGTCCAAAAGGGAACTCTATGATTTCGTTCTGAATCACAAAAATTGTTCCAAGAGGTAAAAGGTCCTAATCATTCCAGAATTGGCTCATTTTCAAGAATTTGGTTGGCGCATGTTAAGCACGATCAAATGACGTATTTTTTTTTTTAAAACAAAAACTATATTATATTACTTTTTATTGGAAGTCGTCCAGCAAGATTGATAATGAAAGTTACAGTGAAAACAAGAACACAACTTACAATAAAACATAATACTATTGTTGTGTTTCTCGTAGATAAATTATCTAAATTTACCCAATATAACGATCAAATGATTTATTTAAGTTCAATTTTAATGTAAACTAACTTACATATTGAAACAGCTATTTCATTTCATGGTCTAACAACACATGGTAGTATAATAATAAGTAATAACACACTCCTGACTGAAATGTAGTTAGGTCATAAAAGGTTGGGATGAAAAACTGGTGAATCACATGGATCGAGAAGCAAATTGTACATGAGCTAGATCTTGCACTTGATAAGTACATTAATAATGCTTGAAAGGCTCGGGGTAATTGATCAAATACAAATTTGTGTGCATCATGCATGATTGAAGAGATTACGTGGCAGATCAAGAAGATCAGGGAGTGATTTAGCTAGGCTCTCAAGGAGAATACATGCAACCGTAATACATTCTTGAAATCCAGTGTCCAAAGAAAGGGTGCTTCCGCCAAAAAAAATTTAGGTGAAGCTTCAATTCCACATGTCATATTCTTATTTTTTTTAGTTTTTTAATTTCTACATGTGAAATCTATATAAAATCCTACTTGGCTAAATAACTAATTCAAGGAGCAAGTGGAGTTTGCAACAAAAATAAAATAAAATAAAAATGAGGCAGTGGAGTTTAATCCCTAAACTGTAGCTTAAATTGTTTACTTGGTGGAGTTTAAATAGATGTTTTATTTAGCAATTCACTATTACCTAATCCCAAAATTGTAGCTTAATCGACGGAGTGTTTTTTTTTTTTTTCTCCCTTTTCAGTGTTGGTTTAATTGGATCATGATTACATTGGTTCCCTAAACTTTAACTTAATTGATTATTCCCTAAACTTTAGTTTAATTCCATGACTTTCTTTCCTTTTAATTTGGTTTTGTTATTTGATCTCAGTTGTTAAACACCCAAATCGCTCATATCAATGGTGATTCTAGGTCAATTAGGCTTTCCAAACATGCAAGCTTCAAGATTCAGGGCTGCTTATAAATAAAGCCATCATCACGATCAGCAACAGCTCCACACCTCCGGAACCCTCATTCTCAGTTAGCAACTTCTTACGAACCCAAAATTGACTTTTGATGAATTGAATGCGGGAAAATAAAGTTGGAGAGTCGATGTTAAAAAGGGATACCAACTGCAATGGCGTGAGATGCTGCTGGTTGATTTGAAGGTAATTTTACTGTTTTATTTTTTTTTCCCCCTGTCGAAGGTAGTTTTGAAGGTAGTTTTTGTATAGCTTCTTTTATTTTTTTACTCCGTTTGCAGTATTTGGGTCTTTAGCATCATGATTATTGTGTTTTTGGGTTTTGTTTCTCTGGTTCTCATTATTGAGTTATCGGTTTTGGTAAAAATAAAATATTATCTACGCCTCTCGAAGAGGTACAGTGTTCTGCGTTTATTTTATAAAAAACAAAAAACAAATAAGTCAGATCACATGAGCTAATTTAAGGCACTTCAATTTAAAAAACGAGGATCCATTTTGACACCGAGATATTGCATTGGGGCATCATTTCGGACGATGGTGTTTTTAATGTTTCCATGATAAATTTTCACGTCGTATAATGGCAAAAATATTGCTGCATCATCCTCTCTTGCTTTACGAATTCTTTCCATTAAATAAAGACATAAGTTGTGTTGCGTCGTCATCTTTATATTTTAAAAACTTTCTGAAGAACCAAGACAACATATGTGTTGCATACTTTTCTTCCCATTTTATGATTTATACGCACTTGATGGATCAATCCATGAGATCATTGATGTTGTTCTTTCTACTTTTTCGATATGACAAAAGTTTTCTAATTTTATTAATTGTATGCATTTTGATTTGCTCAATAGTTTTCAATAATCGGCAGTTATTAAAGTAATTTTTGTGTGGTTTTCTAAGTAACGTATTTTCACATCAATGGATCCGTTGTGGGTTTAGAACATAATTTAATCCTGATATATTTCCAAAAATTGACTTAATGTAGAACGCAAATGAAATTTGTATAACTTTGGTGTCAAAAAACATGAACATAACAAATCAAGTAAGAAGATTAGTACTATCAATTTCACTAGAATCTTTTGATTCACAAACACGATAAAAATTTCGGTTCGCAAACTTTTCTGATACACGGATTGAATATAAATTTCTTTTTGTTTCATCTTCTGAGCTTTACAATTCACTCCTTTAATCATTGTGGGCTATCAAAATTCGGGGATCTTATTGTGAAAATCCCCTATGATATATTGGAGAATTTTTTTTCAGTGTGCAAGTCTCATAAGAGCTCAATCAATAATTAGGAAGTCTCACGCAAGTTCGTTATTTCAATGTGTTTGAAAATATTTATAAATATACTAGCTAGTACTAAGTCCGCACGTTGTGCAGGTGATATAATATATTACATATTAGTTTAATAATACAAAAAATGTATCATTCTAGAAAAGAGTTGTATAGTTTTTAAAAAAATATTTTTACTAATTAAGTGTAGTCTTAGATTTTTTTCACTTTGTATCCTGGTTTGGCTATGAATTTTTTTCACCTAAATATGTATATAATTATAAGCCTTTGGTTCTTTTCCGTTCTTTTTTGTTTGGGGGGAGGGGGGTTAGGTGTTTTAGGATACTATTTTATGAATTCAATATTTCGTGTTTCATTCGAACATTTAAAAAAAAAAATGAAAGAGAAAGAAAAAACAACTTCTTTGAATTTAAAGTATACACTAATCATAGCAACGAAATGAAATTTGAACAAAAGAGAAGATTGAACACCATAACCCAAACACTATTAACACTAAACCATAAAGATCAACGTCAAGGCTCTATTCTCTATACAATAAAAAGATCTTAAAAAAATTATGAATGCTCCCGAAAGAAAATCAATAATTAAGGAATCCAAGTACCTAGCCATCTAATTTCCTCTACAATCTCATCGTACTATTTTGATTTTTTCCTTCATGTAAAATTGTAAATGATTCTTGCCAATTAACATAAGATTTTCATAGTTCAATCCTCAATACAACAAAAAAAAAAGGGGGCAACATTTGTGCTACTAATGGAAAATATAATTGTAAAACTGATTGTGCCTCGGGAAAAAAAATTGTAGCAGCCAAAAATATGCAAGTATGTAGCTAACAATATTAGAGATCCAAGAGCCATCCAAAGGAAAATATCATATCCAGTAGCACATCTCTGCATTTGAGTGATTAAATGTTACATATACTACAAAAATTCCAAAAAAGTGATTAATGTGAGATTGTACATTTGAATTGGTGGGATTTTTCAAATTTTCTTTTAATAAATTATTTAATTGAAGAATTGAATTGAACGATATATGCACCTCAACTTCAGATGGTCTTTGTTTTTTCTCTAACCTTTTTCTCTTCATCATTTAATTTAATAAGACTATAATAAAACGTGCGCCATTATTCTCTGATAATGTCTTATTTACCCCTCAATCTCGCCGGACAAAAATTTGATCTCAATCAGCATGGTGGGCCTTCAGTGGAGATGAAACTGCACCTTTCCTCGGCTTCCTCGTTGAAAACAATAAATACAGAAAACACTATTATATATGCATCATCAAACAATTGCACGACTGAGGTGAATTAGATGCCTCCGCAACAGGCGCCACGTTGATGCAGCTTTTGAAGACCTCTCTGCATAAACCTCCTGTCCTAGTCTGGCTTTGGTACCCAAGAAAGAATCAAATAAATTAAAAGCTAAGGCGACCGGAACGTTAGCCTTATTGGCTTGATCGAATCAGAGCACAATTACAACTCTAAAAAAACAATTGGGATGAAAGTCCCGAATTTCCGCCAAGAATTGCAGTTTAGTTAGCATCTTATTATTCCATGCATGTTTAATACATCGGAATCTTTCGATGTCTTATTGCCCAATTTTTTCATCATTATGTAAAGTATATCATTGTGGAAGCTATTAATATCAGTTTCGACTGGCGTAGGCGTGTGGATATATCGGGTTAGAGTGGCGGAGGTTGTTCGTCATTAATTCTGTTTGTTGCATAAGTGATTTCTTTTTTTTTTTTTTTTTTTTTTTTGTCCAAGTGTGAAGGTGATTGGAGATGCCATTGTGGATTTGGGCGAAAGGGTAAGGGATGTTAGAATATAGCTTGATGATGGTGTAATTTGTTCATAGCGGAAGAATTACTTTATATAGGGTTTAGAAATTTGTTCGGGGCTTCTGACAGTTAGGGATACACTTTGTTAGGCGTTTTGGAGATTTAAATGGAAGGAATATTATAACTAATAATATAATCCATAATTTATTTTATCTATTTCACTTCAAGATAATATTTAATCTGATTTATTTTTAAAAAAAAACAATACAGAAAGTAAAAATTTGTGCATGATTTATGCTCATTTCTCCAATTAAGGTGTAATCTATGATGAAAACGGGGAGGATCATGAGTAGTGATTATCTTTTGAATTTAAACATCATATAGAAGGGATCAATCCTTAAGTTAAAAAACAATCATCCGCCAGAAATTTCAGAACTTAGTCATTGAAGCGACCGTGCGTAATTCCGCTTCCTTCCCTGAGGTCATTCTTGTAGAATGGACTACTTGTAGCCACACACGACGAAGGAATCTCAATTGCAATGTTACGGCAACGGTAGCAAGAACAACAAGCGGGGAGGAACTACTTCAATCCGTTCGGGAATCATGATTATGATCACACAACTGAGTCAGGAGAAATCGTATCGGGGCACATCACCGGGGAGGGAACATGGATGGCGAGAAGCCTACATCACAATTCCAACAAATTGTTCAACGGGGAAACTTTGACAAATTCTAGTGAAAAGCCGGACTGTATTCACTTCTCAAGGAGGGAATGTACGTGGCTGGGTAGTATATCCATAAAAAAAAAAAAAAAAAAACTATCCATTGCACAATTTTTCCATTGAACGGATCCAGGTGCTTAGGTTGGGAACGAGATGTGGCCGCCAGAATGTTTTGGTTCATCATTTTTCATGTGATATAATAACTTGAGATAAAATGGTAATATGTAATACTTGTAATTTTCTAAGAATATTTTAATAAATGATACAAGTTAGCAATAGGTGATTGAGATAATGGTAAAGATAAAATATTAACCAGTTTATATTAAAAATTTACTATGGAAGCACTTAGGATCCTAATGACGCAACACGAGTCCTATCATCAAAATTCTTATATATATATATATATATATATATATATATATATATATATATATATATATATATATATATATATACTAGTAATGTCAGTCGCGTAATGCGCGAACCTGGCCCAGTCTATCTGTAGATCTTAGAAATGTTTATATTTTTTTAAAAAAATTTGTATTTGGAACGATATATTTTAGAAATGTTTGAAGGATTTAGAAATGTTTTATAAGTGTGATCATAGAAGTATTTGTATTTAACAAAAAAAAAATTGTATTTCGCCATGTATGTTTTAGAAATGTTTTATAAGTGTTACTTATTAAATATAAATAGACTTAATCGGATATATGTGTTGAAGTAAAATGTTAGACAAAATATAAAAGTATCCTAATAAGTTTAAATATTAGTAAGATGATTTATTGATGTCTTCCATTGGTCGTGCCAAATCAATACTTAATTTTGGAGATTTTTAATAGCTTTGTAATAAGTTTCATCCGAAGGGTATACGCTTAAAATAAAATTGACACTTTGTAACTAAAACCTAATTGATTAATTCAATTTAGACTCCATAATTAAGAAAAGAAAACCACTCTAATTGAATGAAACATAAAGAAAAAAAAAAAAAAAAAACGTGTCACGTAAAGTGCAAAGAGGGATTTAGTAATTTAGTTATGGTTAGACAAAAGGGTAATTTAGTACTTTCTTCATGTCACGTGGCAATCATAGGAGGTGTTTGAAAGGGGATTTTTATTTCTAATATAGTAGGATATATATATAAAATAAATTAATTAGTTTCTTAGTTTATTCAACTAAGAACCTGGTAATTTAATAATATGTGGTAGAAATTAAAATGTTTAAATTTTGTAATTTGTAAAAAAAAATATTCTTGTTGATTTGAAATGGATTAAACATTGGAATACTTGCGAAAATTTATAATTTTATGCTTTAATTTTTTCAATGAAATGGTGTTTTTATGAATGTTGAAATATTACTACTTTCATGGTTTTTATATCATCCCTTTTACCCTATTAAAGCAGAATACATGATGTTGATATGACAACTTCTTATTAAAATATTTTGGCTCCAAATGCACCATATTGCATTAATCATTCTGTCACGTATCATCTCTTTTTTAAAGAAAAAAAATTTCTTATCCAGAGAAGCAAAAACTACTTTACAAAAATAGCTACACAATTTTAACTCCTAACACTTATTATTTATCAATCAAATTAAGATAGCATTTAAATTTTCCCATAAACTTATCCCCTTTATTACTCCACATTCTTTTGTATGATTTCTGCATTGTTGTACTTTTCAATATTTTTTCTCCTTTTGCAGATGATTTTTTTATTTTTATTTTTATTTTTGGCTAAAAAAGGAAAAAAAACAAATGTATAGCTATTTTATTTTTTCCAAATCAAGAATTCATTTATCTATTAACACAAAATTAAAGTAGAAAGGATGCCCGGACATCTGCCCCGGCCAAGCATCTAGTTATATATTACATCAGAAGATAAATGTGCCCCCTCCGTCTTTCGAGGCCAAACAATGCAATGCCTTATTTCTCCAAAAACTAGTCTTTTAGTGTCGCGTGTTGCGCGACCAGTCTATTTTAACATTTGTGTACTTCGTTGGACTTAGTAGGGTAAAATAAATTGTATTCAAGAACATGTTGAAAGATATGTAATTTAAATATAATAAATATTTTGTGTATGTTTATAGCAAAAAATCATTAATATCAATGTTAAAAAGGATGAAATAAATAATAAGATTAAAATAACGAAAGCCACATGTGCCGTGATATTTTCTATTGTTCGGCTAGCTCGAAGACCTCTTTGTAAATGACGTTCAGAGTCTTGTTGTCCTCTTCTAATACCTAATTCAACGTAGGAGGCATTGTTAGGACCTTTACTGCCTTGAATGTCTTTGCTTTAGATAGAGCGATGTACAGCTATCCATGAGAAAATACCAGCTCGCGCAGATACAGGCCGACGTATTCGAGAGTCTGTTAATGTGACTTGTTGATTGTCATGGCGAAGCAGAATTTGATGGAAAATTGGAACCTCTTGAACGCGATACCTTGTACGCTGATGTCGTCGCATTTGAGGGGACAAATTATAATTCAATTTAGGAAATATTTGTAATCCTTTTACAAATAGGTTGTAATACAAGCCTTGGCAAAAAAAAAAAAAAAATGAAAGAAAGAAACGGACAAATTCTAATACAACTAAGGAAAATAATAATAGCCCATACAAATCAGAATTCCCTTTTCTTCTTTGTGTTTCATACATAACAATCCTGACAATCCTAAACTAAACCCTATAATAATCTATCAGTATCACATCCAGGCAATAGTTAAAACAACATGTTGAGAAACAGCATATGCAGCCTTTTCTTCATCTCTATCCTTCATAGACCTAGTTCTTTTAACTTAAGAAGACCCTCAGGAGCTTCCATCCTGGATAAAGAGAAACAGAAGCTTGTAAGTTTTAATTGGAGGCATATTAGGCTATTTATATGGACAAGTCTGAAGCTAATGACAATGCAGGATGGATCAAGCTTTTTCCCATATAGAGATTAACAAAATAGAAGCATTAAATCAATAACCAGTTAACATTTCCTCAAACCGTATAAATCTCTCCATTTTTGTTCAAGCACAAGTTCCACTTGCATTGTTGAATTGAAAGTCATGCTCACAACCACACAAGTGTAGGATGAGAAATTGCTTTTTTACTGGGTGCTTCTTTTTGCAGAATGAGAAAGAGAAACTAAAATCAAATTGAGATTATGGATGCATAAACCGTTGATCAGTCTAACGCATGATACCCTATCCTATTCAGTCTATATAGCAATAGCTGCAAGTTTCTTAAATTTATAAACTGAAACCAGAGATGATTTTGGTGAACTCAGACAGGGAATAAACACAGTAGCAATGATAATACATCAAAACCCAACAGTCCAATAGGTGGAAGAACTCAATCAAAAATTAATCGAAAAAATTCAGCTTTTTTAAAAAAAATAAGTTGATATGAGAAATTGATGTACCCCTAATTTATCTTTCATTCTCATTTCAAACTCATACAAATCAATACTATTTTGTCAAACCAAACACCTTCCCTATTGTCTTTCATCAGGATAATATGTATTCATGAAACTAAAGCCCAATGTAATCAACAACAACTACAGGAATTAAAACGAAAATCCAAATTTAACCAGATCGAAGCACAAGAGATAGATCTAAAAATGAACAGAACAATTCAACTTACAGTGTTACCAAGGGCGTCTAGATGAAGTACAACGCGACACAAGAACAAAGCCACCGATCGCACCAATTGTCGCCCTTTTAGTTTTTTGTTCGATTGAATCGAAATTTATTCACCTACTGAAACAAATTTAAACAAATAAAATTGGCAGTAAGCAACTTTTTCTCTTCTGTGTAGAAAAACTCTTAATATACATTAGATTATCTGAACCATAGTATTTCTCACTTCAAAGCATTATGTTTTTCCGTAATTCTTGGTATTTTGAAAAAATACTGCCAAAAGTACAAAATGTAACCTTGCAAACCCAACTGATGAATCTATCTATTTTTTGGTATACCTAAAGTCTAAAAGTAATATCACATACATAATTGTCTGATTACAACAATAACATATTTTAGAGGGATGAAGTTATGTAAATTCCTTAAGTAATTGTGGCATTGTTCACAAGAAAAATTCACATTGGCAGCTACAAATCTACCAAGCAGCTACTCCGTGCCATAGTTTCACAAGGGGAATTGAGATTACCCGTAAAAAGAGCTACCTCAACAAAAATACCAAATTGTAATATGTAAGTTTGTTTCGGTTTTCCATAACAATACAAGTTATAAGCCATGTTTATTTGCATATTCAACTTATCATTCAATGTTAAATCAAATCCAATATCCGCAGATTCATGATTCAAATCAGTTCAACCAAATCCTGAATCAACGAATGCATCATCAACCTCATTTAGAAACACATATGATGAGGAACTGGCTCGGGAATTATACGCACTCAAAATAACACAGTGCACAGATGCTGCAAAAAGTGGAGAGTGACCAAAAGAAACACAATTTGTAAAAACTAAAAAAGAAAACAGCAAAAGATTCATAAACATGCTTTTCAGTAACCGACTTATGTTAAGTATAGCACACTACAGTATATCAAAACCCCACAATCTAACCGATGAAAAACTTAGTCATTTAAACCAAGTAACCAATTAAACTATTCCTGTGGTTTGGTTTTCTTTTATTTCTTTTAATTGCTCTTGAATAGACAAAATCTTAAATAGATATATTTTGAGATTTTTTATTGATGAAGGTTCATAGTTCAATTATTTTATACTGTTGGAAATTTGGAATCTCTAATGCTGGGAACTATGGTGTGCAAATTTCCTACTTTAAAGAACAACTCTTTCACCTAGATGCATATGCCATAGTGACACTGAAGCTAAAAGGAAGAAAAATCAAAACAAAAACACAGTAATTCAATCAATAAAACATCAATCAAACAACCGGGAAAAAAAAACTAATTTCTACTTCACTGTATTTGCAGTTGCAGAGCAAAATAACAAAATGACGATAAGAATCCTACTTTTTAATCAAACAACATAACTTGAAGTGCTCCACATAATAATTCAATATAATTCACAAATGGAAGTAAATTAAGGTCAAACCTGAATTATGAACGTCGAAAAATCTTTAGGTGTAGAAGGAATTCGCCCCACATAATTGATACATTAATGAGCTTTCTTGCCGAATGGCCTCCTTATTTGCAGGAGTGAATGTTCTTCGCTCAGCCAACGGCAAAAAGACAACCCGAATTGGAGATTTTTTTAAAATTAACCCCCATTCTCGAACTCCTTGATCTGGCTACGAAATACCTCATAAGAAATCCTAAATCGGTGATGAAAAATTGGAAACCACAAGCTCAAATTGATTTTCATTAGCAAGCTGGATTCCCATCGCTCCAATCCAGCCAACAATTTGGTGCGGAGCCTTCAGAGGTCGAAGCGGAGCATTAAACACAATAGGAATTCAAGATGGCGAATCCCTAAAACAATAACGAAATAGCAACAGAGATGGCGGAGGCAGGGGAGGCGACGATCTCCTCGACCGCTAATTTGGCGAGGACGGAGATGTCCCTTCCGGTGGCGGATTGCTGGAGGGCTTGGAGAAGAGCGCTGGATTGTCGGAGGGCATCGTTGGAGCGGAGGTCCGCTTGGATCTGAGCGAACAACATTATCTTCGTTTTTCAAAACAATTATTTGGTTTTACCAATTTGTTGGGCTTAAATAGATGGGAAAAGCATTCACAAATTGCAGCCGGATCTTGCACCCTTAAAAACCAAACAAACACCATGCCGAAACCGCAGCAAAGGTCGATTCAAAAATCGACGATGGTGGAGAGAAGAGGCGGAGGCGGAGCTGGGGCGGCAGAAGAGAAGGAACGGGATTGGGTATTTTAGTCTGGTGTTTTCTTTTTTAACAAAATCTTTCAGATTATATGAATTTAATGGGAAAGTGGATTACGAATTTCCATTTTTTCCGAATAAGCCCCCAAAACGACATCGTTTTTATGGTTGGGGGATTTTGCCAAAAAAAACCTTTGGACCTTTTACACTCTCAATGGGAAACAATAATACTTTGGAGCAATTTATTTTTAATGGAAATCCCGAATTATTTTTTTAATAGAAGTTCCTTTTTTTGCCCTTAATAAGTCGTTGACATCACATGAAGTCCATCCGACGGACGAGATCGATTTGACGGTAGTTCTTGGAATATTTTTTGAACATTATTTCTTATTTACTGTGTCTTTTATTGAAAGTGATTTATGAAATTCCTGTTTTATCCCTAATAAGTCGCTGACATCATATCAATCCCATCCGACGGATGAGATCGATTCGACGGTGATTCTTGAATATTTCTTGGGCATTATTTCTTGCCTACTGTACCTTTTATTTAAGTATAAGGATAACATAGAGCCTAAGAAAGAAATCCAGAGACACCAAAAAAAAAATAAAAAAAAAATGCTAAGCTATATTTAAAAATTCAAGCAAAATGAGATTTCAAACTG
Source organism: Oldenlandia corymbosa var. corymbosa (assembly GCA_949775105.1). Taxonomy (NCBI): domain Eukaryota; kingdom Viridiplantae; phylum Streptophyta; class Magnoliopsida; order Gentianales; family Rubiaceae; genus Oldenlandia; species Oldenlandia corymbosa. Next base: position 9,649,877 of record OX459124.1, read on the forward strand.
CATTCGAGAGTATCTATAAAATGTCTTGTTTGCCATAAGTGTAGCATACTCCTGCATGGTTAATCAAGTGCACCCTTAAGTTTTCTTCTTCTTTTTTTTTGCCCTTTTTTTTCCGGGGTGTCGACATTGTCATCATCACATCATCCCGCAAAATTTCAAAAGAAAACAAATGCTATGTTTGGATCACTTTTATAATGTGTGTTTTTAGGTATTGAAAACGTAAAAAGATATATTAAAAATATATAGAAGTATGTTGCGATGGAATATTTATTATTAAAAAATCTTGAAAAACACTAGTAAAAAAATGAAAAATGTTGAAAACACAGTTCATGATTAACGTTCCAAATTATATAGTACCTTAACTCAGATTACACAGTTCATGCTTTGCCAGATGATTGTATGCACTGGTTATGCTCTGCCCATCATCAAATGCTAAAATAAAAATAAGAATATGCATGGTTTCCAAAAAAAAAATCATAAAGCGTTTAAGTCGAAATAAGAATATATAATATCCAAAATAAGTAAAGGACAAAACGTACTTTTGGTCCTTCAATTAAGGGGGGTCACAACTTTTAGTCACTATTAAGTTTTTGTTGACAAAATTAGTCACAAGCTTTTTGTTTATTCATCAGCATTGGTCCATTTAACGGAATTTTACAAAAATTAACGATCAAATTTTTTAATCTGTTAATTTTTAATTTTTAATTTTTTTAGGTTGTGGGCGCACTTACGTTTGACCTGAAAAAAAAAAGAGAAAAAAGAACATAAAAAATTTGGGTTAATATCAAATACTGCGTTTCCCCACCACAACCACCGTGTTATTCTCCTCCCAAAAAGGTGCTCGCGGCGGAGATTCTTGAGCTCATCCTTGACATACTCCTCTTGGATTTCAATGAATGAGACCTGCCGTTGTAGGGATTTCAAGCGCGTGTAAAGATCCACCTCGTTATTGGATGCATAAGATGACGACGGATCCGAAGAGGAAGCGTCGATTCGGGTTGCCGGTGACTCTTTCGGGCAAGCACCATCGCAGTCGCCATTGATAGAGAGAGTTCTACAAAGAGCCAGAAAAAGCAGAGGGGGAAAAATAAGGGCAAAGTAAAGTAATAATTAAGACGAAAAATTGCAACAAGTTTTATATGTAACCCTACGAATTGTTAGTAGATGAGTTTTTATCAAAAGAAATGGCCCTGAAATAGGAGAAGAGAGGAATATAAATCGAATTTTAGAGAAGAGAAATATACCGACATCGGATTCTTAAAATCCAATTTTTAACGTAAATCGGATTCTCAAAATCCGACCTGCCTTAATACGAAAAATTAATTACAGTAATCAAGATTAAGAAAAGGCCGGATTTTCAAAATCCGACCTTGTCATATTAAAATATAATATTTTGAAGAAAAACACTTAGTTTTTTTTGGAATTAAAATTTTGACCAAGGTCGGATTTTAGAAATCCGATTTTAAGTGAAGGTCGGATTTCTGAAATCCGAGTAAGGTTATATCGGATTTTGAGAATCCGGGTAAGGTAAGTTCGGATTCTCAAAATCCGATGTCATAGTAAAACAGAGAAAGGTCGGATTTCAGAAATCCGACCTTGTACAGAAACTTAGAAAAAAAAAAAAATGATTGGTTATTGGTTTAGAAACCAATCCCAACCTATCACAACAGCACTAAAACCAAATTTCACGCATAAAATTACCTATAAACACATTCGAAACGCATCGTAACAAACATTAAAGAGTTTAAAATCATAAAGAACATCCAAATAACTCCTAATACACATCAAAGAGTCCTACAATTGAATTACTTGGACGACCTTTTTCTTCCCTATAGCCCCGGAGCCGGGAGTATGCTTCTCACCCGGTTTACTAACCCTATCACTCTTGCGAACCTCGACCGTTTTCTTTTTCTTTTGGGAAGAAACACGAGCTGGAGGGGAATCTTCTTCTTCTTCTTCTTCTTCTTCTTCTTCTTCTCCTTCGCCCCCAATGTAGTAATCCTCATCGCTTTCATTGTCTTCATCATCTTCTTACATCGGAGTTGGATTAGGATGAACTATGATTTTTCGATCTGAAATTCCCTGTCGCTTCCTCCTTCCTCCTCCAGTAGGCTTCGATGTTGTTTTCAGCGTGAGCACAACAGGTTGACTTGACTCCGGTGGTCTTTTTTGAAGAACCTTAGTATCGTTCTGAGTGCTCATATCACGTGGGCCCAAAGTTAGGACACTAAAACTTTTGTCGAAGATTTGCAAGAGTTTATCCTCTAGACTACCACCGAGGCCAGGATTTTCCCGTAAGGCTGCATCAGCGAGATGATATACGTCGCTGAGATTTGAAGACTGCAGAAAATTGAACTATGTTAATAAAGTATAAGATATAGGAAGAATTAAAAAATAAAAAAATTTTAAAATAAAATATCGACATATATCTTACATAAAATCTCTCCAGAGATGAAGACGAGTGATAACCCTGTGCCAGAGGGCTGTATTGAGTGAGATCAGTCATAAATCTAATAGTCTTCTTTTGAAACCACGGCATGTAGTCTGCTGTGCACTGAGGACCTAGTTCCGGATCAACCAATTCATGAGGGACCATGTGCTTATCTCTCACATTCCAATGAGGTCGTACCTCGGTGTGTTTTTGCACCCAATCATCATATGCCTTTCCAGTCCCAAGGCATCCGTTGTGTATTGCATTCCAGCGATCAATGTCATTCATTAACGGGTACTCTGGCACAGTTTGCTTACACTAAAATTGACGAAGGACCCGATTGGGCTCGTATGGTTCTCTGATGGCCCAACAAAAGATCCACGTCCTACAGAGGTAGATATGAACCCCCGCTTTACAGAAATCAGGGAGAGCGTCGATGAAGGGAGTGTATGGAGTCCATAGAAACTTGCCAAAATTACAAAATTTGTAAAAGAATAGAGAAAACAATAAAAAAGAATTTTATCGAGTAATAAAAATCAATACTTACATCACCACCCCTTAGGCTAGATAACTATCCCTGATGCCAGCAACACAATGAGCGGCGATGTTCGCTTTGGATTTTTGGCATTTCCACCTATGAAGGAAAGGAATTCTAGTTAAAAAACTATTGTTTTGAGACATAATAGGAAATAAAAAATAATAAAATAAATCTATAATTACCTATTGCCTAGTGGAGCATCCGGCATCAAGTAACTCTGATCTTTAACTTTTCTCTTTGGTTGAAGTCTTGGGATACGCTCCCAAACACATAACTGAAATTTTAAATCAAACAGAAAAGGTACAAATTAGAATAACAAACAAAAATATAATAAAAAAATATAAACAAACAAAAAAATTTACCTGCATCAGCATATAGCATCCGGTAATGTCTTTCTTCCCGGGCGCGGAAGCTTGACACAAACCAAAGTACAACTTCGCCAACAAACCTGACCCCAACTGTAGGTAGCATAGACATCCAAATCCTCTAGTATTGTCAGGATCCAAAGCGGTATTCTGTTTCCAGTATTGTTAGGAATCAAGAAACCTCCAATCAGTAGTAAAAGTAAGGCATGGGCCCTCTGTGTATAGGCCTCTCTTGGAGCATTTTCTAGGCTCGAAAATTTACACTCGTTGATTAAACACTCTGCATAAATCTTATTCCCATCAAAGAAATCACTAATGGGTGTAATTCCCAACAATCTAAAGCACATCACCATCCACTGTGCCATAGAATTCTCAGGTGTCATCCCCTCCACAGGCTTACCATCCACTTTCAAACCTAATAACACCTCAACGTCTTCTAGAGTGATAGTGGCCTCACCAAAATGAAAATGAAAATGAAAGGTATGGGTTTCAGGCCGCCACCTTTCAACCATTGCGGTGATCAAACAATTGTCCGCTTGGATATAACCTAGTTGGATCACCCCTCCCCCAAAATCCTGTCCGCTTTATCTCTTCTATAACTTGTGGAAGGCATGTTGAACCATCACTTTCCTTCACATAAAACTCTCTCTTTTGCTCTATGTTCCACGCTGCAATATCATTTTTTGCATCTTCTTTATTCTTAAAACAAGTCCATATCCCGATTGTTGTGGTTGTCCCGTCTCACATGGTAAGTTGAAATTCATCCTTGTCCACTTTTGTATTATCCCATGTACCCTGTGAATGATATATGTGCCTGTCCTTTGTGGCGAATTTGTCTTCGACCTCTTCATCACTCTCCCGACTTCCTTCGAATATTGATTGGTTTTCATCGCTTTGATCACTTATCGATGTGTAGTCCTCATCATCTTATGCATGATTATCTTTCATGTGATCGCCATCCTCCATATTCGGTCCACCCACATCATCATCTTCCATGTAATCGACATTCTCCACATTCGGTCCACCACTACTTGTCCCTACTTCCAAATGGGACCTAGAAGTACCCGCCACCTCCAAATCTACATACAAATCAATATATGTCGAATTTGGGAGAAAATACAACACTTGCAACGATGCGTTGTCCTTGATTTTGGCGATGCGCCTAAACCATTGCCCATCGTATCATACAAAATCGATAGACTCAAATTCACATTCCCTCTATTCCACCCCCCTCTTTCACAAATCAATCCAAACAAATCATTGTACAATACCTTATAATCAATCACAAAGGAATCGCCCGGCATGTTGTTAAAAGTATTCACAATCCCATTCTTCACAACAAATTTGCTCGACCAATAGACATTAATGAAATATGGACCATTAAACGCCATTTATATCTGTTGATTACATGAATTACAGCACATTATGAATAAATTATTAAAAAAAAGTACACAAACAAGGCATTATCAAACAAATTATTATAACAATTACCACAAACAAGGCATAATCAACACTAAATTTACTAAACCCCCTACAAATTCAAAAGTTTAGGCCAAATTCAAGCATTTTACTAAAAACATTCAATACCACGTATACAACAACAATCATCAAGTACACCCAACATCAATCTTAAAACCTTATAAATCATCCTAGTTCTACACTTTTACAAAGAAAACAACAACAATAATCCTAAAAACATTAAAACAATAACAAACCTTCTTGTGAAATGGTTTTAAGACATCCGTTGCAAAGAATCGTGAACAAAATCTTCAAATCGCTACCAAATCACCTCCTCCTTCAAGAAATCGCCTCCTTCACCAAAATCCCGATATGTGAATAGTGTTTTTCGTCGTCCCATTATAACACAATAAGGTCGGATTTCTGAAATCCGAGTTTATAAGTAAGGTCGGATTTCCAAAATCCGATTTATATATCAACTCGGATTTCAAGAATCCGACCTTCTGCACACCAATAACATCCATTCAATACCGATATCTACTGTTAGGTATTCTTAAATAAGGTCAGATTTTGTAAATCCGACCCTCTACTGTTCTTAATTTTCAAATCTCCCGCCTATATTTATTTTTTAAGCATAAAGAAGGTCGGATTCCTAAAATCCGACCCTACACTGTTCATTAGTTGGCCTTCATTTCATATTTTTCACATGTATTTTCCGAAAAAAATATTATTTTATCAAATCGGATTTTCAAAATCCGATTTACTAATTTAATTAGTAGATCTCCGTATTTTGCTTTACCAAAAAAAAAAAAAAGATCTATCTATTCCTTTTTCTAGGCATTTTTTAAAACAAGGCACCCGTTATTAGATTGTAGCGTAGGAGATCGTTATCTAAAACAACATTTATATAAAATTTTGACACAAGCACGACGGGTTAATCCAATAATGGTTAGAGTATTAGTAAAATTTAAAATAAAAACAAAATAGTTATTGAATGAAAAAAATACAGGGATCATTTGCTTAACAATTTTAATTTGCAAGTGCACAAGTCATTTGCTTAACAGGGACCTTGACGGGTTCATCTAATGATGGGTTAGGGTGTAATTAATTTTTTTAAAACAAGAAAATAATTCTCAAATAAATAAATATCGCAAATTGTATATGGTGGTTTAAAATGTGTTGTAGGATTGTAGTGTATGATATCCTTAGCCAAGCATCATTTAATTAAGATTTTGACAAATGACCCTGACGGCATCCAATGGTGGGCTAGGGTGTTACTATAATACTAATGGTGGACCCATGTGTTGTCCAGAATGTGAAAACAGTTCGATATATTTGAGCGGAAAATTTTTTTAATATAAAAGATTAATTTGTTAATATTTTAGATTGTTATAGTTAATAATGTTTTGATATTATTAACAACAAGATGAATTATTTATCACAATAGGGACAAAGTAAAAAATAAAAAACTTCAAAATATATTAGAATTATTGTACAAAAAATGTTATTAAACTTCTGGGCATAGATTAAAAAAAAAGAAGTAACTATGTTACAACCAAAGAAAATCACACCTTATCTAATGCTTCTTTTTCGACTACGTCTGTGGTACAGCTACCGAATTCCCCATTTTGGTTACAAATGTGTATTTTTAGTCCTTTTATGGATTTCACTCTACATAAGGCAACATACAGTTAACCATGCGTGAAGACAGGACGTCCTAGGTAAATTTTTGAGGCAGCCAGTGCCGGGTGATACTACGCACCTAAGGAATCTACCCAAGGGATGGACATATATACCACTCAGTTCCCTAGTATCGTACTTCCCTGCTTTATTCCATTAAAAGAAAAAGTTACCAAAGGCAGTGCATTGAACTTACCCTTGGTGATTACAAAAAACATCAACTCAAAACTTTACAAAATAGCCAGCCAATTACAAAGAGAAAACTTCCTGTACTACGTTAGTCTAGTGAGAAGATATGGAAAAGACCGCTGATCCAGAAGCACTAGTCTTTTTGTAATAAAAGGAAGAACTTGCTGAGAATGAAAAATGTGGCAATTTCCCTCTAAAGCAGTCTTCGCTAAATTGTCCGCAACCGCATTAGGTTCACGAAAAATATACTCTATCGAATAATTCCGTCGCTCCAATATAGCTAATATCTCCATCAAAGAAGATAACTGGCGCCAAGGAAAATCATGCACCTTCCGTAAGAGATCCACTAAGACCTTATTATCAGTCTGAACAAGAACCGGATGCAAGCTAAGCAGCTCACATCTCCGCAACCCAAATAACAACCCAGCAACTTTCGCTTCCAAGCTATCACCATCACCTATGAACCCTAGCACCATAAACAAAAAAAAAAAACCACCACCCCCTCGAATTACAAATCCATATCCCGTGCTTTGATCTCTAGAAGAACCATCTGTATTCAAGACATATGAATCTCCGTCTGGTGGTTTCCAACAAACTATTGTATATTTCCGCGCAAGAAGTTTACCATTCCAAACATGAAAATGTCTATCCGAAAAATCCAGCTCCCCCATTGATTTGCATGGCATCATATGGATTCGTAGTAAATCAGAAATAGCATTCAAAATATTGCCAATTAGCACACGATTAGAACAAGCTATATTCTCGAACAAAACCTTGTTCCACATCTCCCAAGTAATCAAGGAGGGAACTACCATTAACAAGGTTTTCACAGCCGTAATGAAACTACCCTTGCGCCACCAAGCAGACAACATTTGATCAAAGCTCTGCGAGCTATTCATCTCAACATCAAAAATTAGGGCTAAATAACTCCAGATCTTTTTAGAGAAAGGACATCCAAAGAAACAATGTAGTATTTCATCCCCTTGAGCCTTACAAAACAAACACATAGATGGCAATACCTGAATTCCTAGTTTACACAATCCATCCGGGAAAGGGAGAAGCAGATTGCGCAACTTCCACATAAAGAAAGAGATTCTCAGGGGGATTCGGCGATGCCATATGTTTTTCAGAATTTGCTCAACCGGCTTCTTTCCTCTAAACTGTTCATAGGCCGACTTAATGGAAAAGCAACCCAGAGGATGCGGTTTCCAAACATGAATATCCGGGCCATCCAAAAACTCATAATCCAAGGCCCTCAACACTTACTCAGAATGACCAAGGAGGAAATCCGAAAGCTCCATTAAGAGCTCATTCGTCATATTGAAAAATTGGCGAATTGTAAGGTTTGGCATAGGAGGAGAAGAAGCCAAATCAGTCCATAACACCCCCAATAGCGACCAATTATCATGCCAAAACGAGCTATCTCCGCAACGAACCAGGATTGTTGAGTGCTCACTAGCGCGAAGGTGAATTTTCTCAATCCTTTTCCATGAAATTTTCCTTTTTGCTGACTTTGGCAGGGAATGTAAGAATCTGCTCCATGGACCTTCACGCCGCTTTACTTTCCACCAAAGTTTAGCAGAAAATGCATCCATGACTGTCACAAAATTCCGCAAACCAACTCCATTCTCTGCGATTGTATAGACTAAACCTCCCAGGCTCTCCAATGGCGTTTCTTCCTTCCATCAGACTCCCCCCAAAGGAAATCTTGACACGTTTTTCAATACCCCTAATTATAGATTTTGGAGGAGGGATAGTTGCAATGACATGAAGGGGAATAACACTCAGGACATGCTTAATAAGAAGTAACTGACCAGCAGGGCTTAACAGCTTATTCTTCCAATTCAAATTCTTCCGATCAACTGAATCCAACAGAAATTGAAAGGTATCAGCCCTTAATCTCCCCATATAAAAACAGCAGCCCAAATACGTAAGGAGAAAGAACCCTTTGGCATATCTAAGATCTGCACGAAGACTTCCACATGACTGGCTCGACATCCATCATCAACTAGGAAAAAGCTTTTCTGACGGTTCATCTTTTGACCAGAAGCAATCTCATATTTGTTAAAAAAATTATTCAAAGCATGTAGAGATCTTTGAAGCCCCTTGGTGAAGATAATCAGATCATCAACAAAACAGAAATGGGATACTACATGCGCCCCTTTGGGAACCCCATGGGTAGCAAGCTTTCCAGAATAAGGAAGCTCATTTAAATTCCTAGTCATAACTTCCGACACCAGAATGAACAAATACGGTGATAGTGGATCCCCTTGCTTTATGCCCTGAGTAGCTTGAAAAAAAACCCGCACAGGAGAACCATTGATCAATATAGAAAACCAACTATCCCGCAGATTATTCAAGATAAGGCCACTGAAGCGCTGCGAAAAACCAAAAGCCGACAAAGCCCTAGACAAAAACGACCAAGAAACCCGGTCGAATGCCTTCATCATATCGATTTTTAAAATTATGTTATCCCCAACAACCTTCTTATTCAAAAATTGACATACATCCTGTGTCAGCAATATATTATCTGCAATATCCCGTCCGGCCAAAAAAAGCCGATTGCTCTTCCAAAATTATTTTCGGCAAAAACCACCTTCAATCCCTCCGTGACAATTTTTGTAAAAACTTTATTAATGAAGATGCACAAGCTTATGGGACGATGATCAGCAAAAGTAGAGACCGAGTCTTTTTCGGGATCAAGACAACAAGTGTACTTGCAACAGCTCTTGGCAATGGAACCCCTACCATGAATTCGCAACAAGCTTGCAACAAATCATGAGAAATAATGTCCCAGCAAGCTCTATAAAACCGGCCTCCAAATTCATCAACACCAGCGCACTCTCATCACTTAGATTAAAAACCGCATTCCTTACTTCATCAAGCTTCATTGGCCGATTTAGAACACCATTATCAATTTCATCCACAACTGCCAGAATACCTTCAAGAAAAGCCAACTACCCCACGTCTCGGCCTTCACATGTTTCCTCCGTCAAGAGATTTTGAAAAAACTAAACTGCCTCCGCCTCAATACTGTTCTGATCATGAAGCCAGACACCCCCTTACGATTGAATTTTATGAATTCCAATACGCGAACGTCTTCCAGCAAGAGAAGCATGAAAGAATTTGGAATTTTGAGTCACCATCTTTCAACCACTTCAAACGCATTTTCTGATGCCAATAATAATCATGTTCCTTTAGTCGTGCGAGACGCACCACCTTTGCCTCATTGAGCTTAATCTGATTATCATCTGACGGATTCCCATCATAAACATTTTCAAGGCCTTGAACATTAAGCTCCTCTTTTCGTATATTCTCAAAAACATCTCCAAATACAGACTTGTTCCATTCTTTTAAAACCCCCTTCAACCTCCTCAACTTCAAAGAAAAAGCTAACATACCGTATGAATCTACTGGCTCTTTCCAACTTGTTCGTACTAGCTCCAAAAAATCAGAAAACCGTAGCCACATATTTTGAAAACGAAACAATTTTTGTTTGCTTTCCAATTGAGGCGAGAATTGATGCAAAAGCGGGCAGTGATCTGATGTAGCTCTATTAATATTTTCAACTGAAGAGATTGGAAAAAGACTTCCCCATTCGATAGATAGTAAGACTCGATCTAGCTTCTTACTAACCCAACCTGTTTGTCTTGTGCCTCCCCATGTAAACTCCTCACCAATAGATGGAAGCTCCAAAAGCTCACAATTAGCAATACAGTCACTAAACTCCTCAATGGCAGTATGATCCTGGAATGAACAACCCGAGTACTCCTCCAAGGACCGAATCACATTGAAATCGCCAGCCACCATCCAAGGAACATTTCCATACCGTTGTTTAAAACTCACCAAGTTCGACCATAACAACTGTCACGCCTGCCTTGTTGATTTTGCGTAAACAGCTGAAACAAAGAATGTATCCAAGATAGAAGGATTATGAACCTCCATGTGAAGTACCTGTTCATTATCGTCCAAGACTGATACCGTATAATCATTCTAACAAAAAACTCATATCTTACTCGTACAAGACGAAAACCTTTATCAAAGGCTAACTCTCTACGAATCTCATCAATTTTATGAATTGGCAACATAGGATCCTATATTACTAAAAAAGAAACTCTATGCAATCTTTTCAACACCTTCAACCGTCTTTGTGAGGCTTTACTTTTTACGACTCGTATATTGCAAATTATCTGACTAAACATTGGAAGATGATGTGGTTTCATTTAACCGAGGAGACCGCTGTGGAACCAGCCCCTCCTGCGGCCGCAATCGTTCAGCTTTTGTTTTCCTTCCTCTTTTACCTTTTACAGTCAATTCGCATTGCTCCGACTGTTTTACCAGAGCATCAGCTATTTCCCCCTCTGACCACCGGCCAGTTCCAACATTTGCTTTATCATCTGTATCCTCTTTTCGGTGGTAATCAACCTGAGCATCATCTTGAATCAATAATTTCTCAAGTGATTAAACTGGAATATTTTGCATCCCTTGCTCTACTGACGGTTTATCATTTGATGCAAGCACTTCCTTTCCCGGATTCACAAAGCTTCCTCTGAGTAGACCTCTTCAATTTCTTCGTCAGATTCCTCAATAACTTCCAAGACAGAAAACCTATTTGATTGCATTGCCGCATCAGTTTCAATCGTGACAGCACGCTGTTTTGGTTGCTGGGCAGTAGAGCTTTTGTCAAGATCAGTCGTGACTGCGCGCTGTGATTAAACAGCGTGCTGCTTTTGTTCGTGATTAGTACCACTATCCGCGATGACAGCTTGCTGTGTTTCAACAACGAGCTAAGCCTGATAGCAGTTGGTCATGGAAGCAATTCCTCAAAATGCGAGATAAAGCTAGAGAGGGCTTTATAGATGGGAAATAGAGGGGGAATAGGAAAGGTGTATATACTGTATACTCAGGGTATAAATGGTTGCAGGGAGAAGGACAGAAGATGCCTGAAACAGCAGTGATTTGGTCAAGGATGAATGTGCCTAAGCATGCATTCATAGCTTGGCTGATTTGGAAAGGAAAAGTGTGGACCGGGGATAGATTAATGCAGTACAATATCTCTGTTCAAGATGAAAGTTGTTGCTTATGTACAGGGCAGAAGGAGACTATAGAACACCTGTTTTTTCTGTGCCCCTTTTCCAGTGAGTTGATTGGTAAAATGGACTGGTTGGGGATTTGGAACCTAGCCACTGACATGAGGAGATGGAAAAAGGAGGTACTGCATACCTGGAAGTAGACTAGGCTCAGAACATGCATTCTGTATGCTTCACTGGTGGCATGTTTGTATAGCATTTGGGAGGAAAGAAACTGTAGAATCTTCAGGGATCGAAAGCGAAATGAGGCAGCTATCTTCACAGAACTTCAAGAAGTGATAAGAATCAGGGTCCGACAGTGGAAAGGCAACAAGCTGACAGAAGCGGAACGCCTAATCCTTCACAGTTTGATGCAATCTTGAGTGATCAAATGGGGTGGTTTTTTGTTGTAAATATGATGTAAATATAGATTTTTTTGGTAGGATCTTGTGCTTCCAGATTATCATTTATATGAAATTTACAGTTTTTACCAAAAAAAAAAAAAAAACAACGAGCTGTATTTCTTCCTAATCCTTACAAGTTCCCTCGCTAACAGTAGCAGCCGGAATATCCTTCTCCGTTGCGGCCTCCTTCTGCACATCAAAGGGTATCAATGACTTCTCAGTTGTAGTTGGGCCTGAGATGGAGACGATGTTATCTGCCCGCTCCTTAATCTTAACGCCTTCCAGAGGCTTCCATTTGACTTTTTGTGGCTTTATAACTAAGTCTTTTCCCTTCCCCCCTGTTTCAGATCCCTTCACGGGATCATTGGCCTTAACCACAGGGAATGTCTGCGGAGCCAGACCTTTTCTACAATCTTCCGATTTGTGACCAATTTTGCTACACTTAGAGCAATACGAGGGAATATGCTCATTAGTAAAATATTTCTCATGCTTCCTCCCCTTCTTTCCAATTCGAAACAGCTTTGGAAATTCCTTCGTCAAGTCCGTTTCTACACAAAATCTCGCTACAGAGGGCCTTGTAATGTTCAAGGTTGGTGCATCAACCTTGAGCAGCTTCCCGATAGCAGTCGCCATGGAAAATATAACCTCCGGGTTAAGATACTCAACCGGGAGATCATACAAAGAGACCCAGATTGGTAGAATTGGTGGATCTTCTTCATACTTAAACCCTGGAGTCCACTTTAAACTACGCATCGAATACCCAGGAATGTTCCAAAAGGTCCGAATCCAGCACTTCTGGTAGTCTTCTTCTCGATCAAATCGGATAAGGATGTGTCTAGGGTTCATCAATCCAATCGTGTAGGCGCCCTGAAACCCTAGTTTGTGAAATTCCTTGTAATTTCCTCCTTCTTTGGCCTCCCGTAGGAGAATTTCCCTACTAAACTCAGACGATGTGGTGAAATGAGCCGTTCAAATTCGTTGTCTTCAAATTCAAGCACTGGCACTCCATCGACAAATTTTACCGGCTTGACGAGCGAGGGCTTCAACCGCTTTGGCTCCATAGGCTGTTGAAAAAAGCTAGCAAAAGATCGAGGGGGTCTAGTGGGAACCCCCCTTTGTTGATCGCCAGCCATGTTGGCCGCCGATGAGAGAGAGAGGCAAAGTCGCATTTAGGGTTTTGGGAGAGAGAGAGCGTCGTCTGTAAAGATATTATTGTTGATTTTTAAACTTGGACGTCATAGGTATAAACCAACGTTTTCTGTTGGAAATATTATTTTGTAAAATTAAATAATTAATTTCGAATTCAAGGATAATAATTAAGTTGGCAACCCTTCACAATACATGGTGGTTATTTCCTTACAAGCCAATGGTTGTGTACTTAATTTTGTATCCTTCTAATTCTGCAGTGTTGCCTATAAATAGGTAAATAGTGCAGGATTTCAATTGAGAACTTTTGCATTCCTAAATTCTTGTGAACATTCAATAATTGCAAGTGCATGTTCTTGTCCTAAAGGCAAATTGTCAAACAAACCCGGTTTTGCAACATGGTGGGGGCAAATATTGTCTTAAGGAGAGTGTCTAACTGGTGCGGGAGAATCGTTGACCCCACCCAAAAAAAAAATTTAACCTACTCAAAACTATTAGATGGCAGTAAGCAGAGTCGATCCACAGGGACGACATTAAATCAATCAAAACTGATCAAAGTGTAAACTGAAAAAGTAAACAGAATAGATTGTCATTTGGGAGAGTGAGAAAGTCACTTGACAGAGTGTAAAAGAACCAGGGTCATCCTCCTACCTATCTATATCATCATGTATTGATTCTTTTAGTTGCTTTTGCACATATGGGCATTATCTGATCAGACACATATATTCTCTACCTTCACTCTTGATACCAGTAAAGAGTCCCCAATTTCATCAAATTACCTCCATATCTGTGACAATTATTCATTACTCCGAGCCATTTGATTATTTAAGCCCTAGTGATCACCTATGCAAATTAACTAACTCTCATTGATGACCGGAAATAATGGTTGACATTCCACCATCATAGACTAGTTTAAGCAGTTCTGCAACTATGTTCACTGTCTCAAGATTCCATAATTATGCATGCACAATTATCTAAGTGGCCAGTTTAACTAAAAGGTTAAATAAAACACTCAAACTAGATACAATGGTTCATATAAGAACTTGAATCAAACACTCACATATAGATAGTTGAGATTAAACAGAATGAGTTTAGCCACTCATGTTTATTGATCTAAACATGAGGACAATAAAGGATAAAAGATTCACCATCATTCAGTACAAAAGATAGAAGACAGAATGGGGTGAAGAGTGTAACAGAGCATATTCTGTCTGCTCACTTGACAAAGTGAACTTTGTCACTTGCCCCAGTAACTATCTGCACTCTTTCTCCTGCTACCCTCTGTTTCTTTCCTACTAACTAACTAACTACTCTAATTTTGGATCTGTTCTAACTTCCCAATCTTTTATTTTTCTAACTGCTAATGGCTGTCTATTTATAGAGATTTGGAGAGGGCTTGGAAGTTTGCTTCTTCTGGTCTTCTTCTTTTCGGTAGAGTAGAGGTGGTAACTTGCAGCAGCTGGAGATTTGTTTATTCAACAACTTGTCAATTTGCCAAGTGGTCGTCATCAGCCACCTTCTTCTCATCATTTATTTTTCCTTTAGTCTTCTTTTCCGGCGCCTCATGCTGTTGTTTGTTGTCTCTGCTGCTAATGTTGAAGATTAAAGAAAGAAGAAATAGAGATTTGTTCCTTCCTGTTCAGCCTCCAATTTAGCCTCCAACTTTTGCTCTTTTCTTCCTTGTTGCCTGGAAACATCTGCAACACCATTTCTCACCTCCAGCAGCAGCCATTCCATTAATTAATCAGAAACTGCAGCAATTGGCAAGTAGCAGAGTAGCTGTTACTTTATTCTTCATATTCTTCCTGTTTCTCTTCTTCCACTTGAAGCAACATCAACTTGCAGTGATGGTGTAGCAATCCTTTTCTTCAACAGTAAGATTTCAGCCTCTCTTTTCTCCTCTTATTGATAGAATCAACAGAAGCTATAGCAGTAGCTTGGCAGCAAACTAGCTTCCAATTCTGCAATTTCCCTCTTTGTTCTTAGGTTACCCCTTGCAGAGATCATCAGCTGTGATGATGATACAACCAATTCTTCCTTCCTAAGAAAGAATTCAGCTTTGCTTCTTCTTCAATCGACCACTTTCAGCCTTGATTTCCAGCAGCTCCAATTCCAGTCCACTTTTATGCTCTTTGCTCACCTTTTAGCCTCAAATTTGCAGCAATTTCCACTTTGGCTCTCTGATCATCCTGAAATGTAAAATCAACCCAAAAGTAAACTAATTTACCTAATTGACACTAATTTATAAGTAAAAATGAATAAGAATTGTTTGCTAAAAGTGGCTAAATTTAAGTGTTATCATTAACACAGCTAGAACACATCCAAATCTTTGTGATCCCCTCATTATTGTTAGATTCAAGAATCTATCAATAAAATTCATCATTCTTCATCTTTATTATTTAGTGTCTTTTTGTTGTCTCTTTGGTTACTTATGGGTGTCGAATCTACCAAAATAATTTATCAACTTAATACTGTAGTAGTAGTAAGTCGCGTCGATCCCACAAGGATGGGAGAAACTCTAATTAACCCAAAATGATTTAAGGAAAAGATAGTGGAGAGAGTAACATGAAAATAAAATATGAACTACCACTCGGGTAAGTGTGAATGGCACTACCTTGAGTGGACAGATAGAATAATAAACAGAAAAGGAACCTAGGGTCATCCTCCACTCCTCTATATATAGTTGTGTTGTGGTTTTATTTGTTCCTTTTGCATATATGAATTATATCTGATCAGGCACATATATTCTCTACCTTCCCTGTCATTACCAGTAAAGAGCCTCAGCATAACCAAATTACCTCCATCGCTGTGATAATTATTCATTACCATGAATAATGAATAATTCAGAGGGTTGTTATCCCCGTTTTCATGAACTAGTTCAAGCAGTTCTGAAAATTATGTCCACCCTCTCAAGATTCCATAATTATGTATGCACAATTAGCTAAGTGGCCAGTTTAACTAAAAGGTTAATTATAACACTTAAACTAGAAAATAAATCATATATGAGCATTACCAAAACATACTTGTATAGATAAGAGGGATTAGACCCTAGAAAGAGTTTAGCTAACTACAAATAGAAATACACAAGGATACGTTTCTAAGTATTAAACATCAATACAAAACAAGGAAACAACTAAGAGAAGGAGAAAAGAACTTACGAAATTGCAGCTGTCACCAGGTCACTTCCACGAGTATCTCTTCTCACTTCCCCGAGTGGCAGGCTGAATCTGCCCCTCCTAGTTGCTCCTATTCACTCCTTTGTATTTATATCTAGCTCTCTTCCTTACTATCCTATTCTAATTTATTGATTGGTACTTGGTTCCCTTGCTAATCTTCTTCTTATATAGAGCTTGAGGGAGGCCACCTTTTACTATTTTAATTTCCATGAGATCAAGTTGTCAAGTTGGCAAGTTTGCAAGTTGAGCAAGTTGTCAAGTTGAGCAATTTGGCAAGTTGTTCCTCGAGCTACTTGACAAGTTGCAACCCATACCTTCCCTTTCCCATCATCTTTGCACTTTTTCAGCAACATCCAATCAGCTCTCTTCCTTAGCCTCTAAGTTTCCATGAAGCTTCCAAAATCTGATTCTTGAGCCTTGCATTTATACGGCGCATCCTATCAGCAACATCAACAACAATCACTCGGGGAAGTGACGTTGTTCACTTGCCCGAGTGACAACAATCTTCCTTCAACCTTGTTCTTTTTTTTGTCCATTTCAGCCCATATATATTTTGCTCCTTTTATAATTTCAGCACAACAACTTGTGATGATGGATCAACAACCTTCCTTCAGCAGCATGGATTTAGATTCTTTTCTTCCTCAATCGATCATTTCCATCCTCAATATCCAGCAGCATCAATTCTTGTCCTTTTTAATGTTATTTTTTACCTTTTGGCCCCATAATTCCAATAAATTCTACTTTGGCCCTCTGATCACCCTAAAATGTAAAATTAACACAAAAGTAAACTAATTCTACTTAACTAAATCTAATTTATAAGTAAAAAGGAATAAGAATTGCTTGCTAAAAGTGGTCATATTTTTCTGTTATCAGTTACTAGCCCCATATACTTTCATTTTCAAGTGATTGTCCTTGGCTCTTGTTTATAGTCATAGCAAAGCAAGCAACAACAGGAAACTGTCTCCTGTTGAGTTTAAGAAGCAAACTTTTGTCGGTAGGATCAATGACCATTCAAGGAATGAGTACTCTTCTACCAATATTTGTGTCAGAAATGATTTTTGCATGAATAACCCGATCATCCAAATCAAGTACTTGCAACCTAGTTCCATTGCAAAGGCCTCTTGTCCGATCTAGATTTCGCAGCAACATAATGGGTACTCCAACCTTGAGTGTCAACTTATGATTTGGCAGGCCAGAGCTTTTGATATTGTTGAGGAAATCCACAAAATGCATTGAATTATTTTCATTGTTCGCACGTATATCCTGACGGTCAACACTGTCAAAACTGTAGTAAACCCTTGCACTTCCACTTAGGAGAGTCTGCATATGATCGTTTAGCAAATGGCCCTCTCCTCTAAAAGTTTAGTACATCCACATTAGCTTCTATGTTTGGATATATGGTGTTGTAAATAGTAGGAACAGGGGCACCGAAACCTTTGAGACATATATCCTTAGGGATGTCAATATCTGTTACACCATCATTTGATTGTCCTTCATTTCCGTCGCCGACCCTGAGCAACCATTCAGAGAACTCCTTGATATCAGCAGTCAATTCTTGATTCCCGCCCCCCCCCCTACCCTGGATGGAGCTGCATGTTTTTTGTTAGTCGTAGGACTTCACAAAAATTCCAGATGGGCGAAGAGTTGATGGATGCAGCAACAATTTGCTGACGTGTTGCTTTAGGAATAACTGGCAAGATCTGTCTAAAATCAACCCCAAACACAGTCACAATTCCACCAAAAGGATGTTTTTTTCCTCTAGAAGTTGAGAATCGACTTAGATCAGACAATGTCCTATCCATCGCCTCAAAAGAATGTCTATGAGTCATCGGTGCTTCATCCTAAATTATTAATTTAGTACGTGCTAAGTCTGCTAGAGGACTATACGACTCAACCCGACAAACTGAGTGTTCGTATATATTAAGATGTATTTTAAACCTGCAATGTGTTGTTGTACCACCTGGAAGTAGAAATGACGCGATACCACTTGAAGCAATGTTAAGCACAATATCTCCTTTACAACGTAATGCAGCTGACAAAGTCTTCCATATATGTATATGTATATATATATATATATATATATATATATATCTTTCTAGTTCCACAATAACCTTACATGAAGAATACTCCTCCTTTACCATCATTGACTGCATTAATGATTTTTTGGTATACAATTTTCAACACATCAGTCAAACTGGAATGTAATGAATTATGCACATATGCCAGATTTATTCTGTCGTATTGAAGCTCAGCAGTGACCAAGTTGTTCCCCAAATCAACGTAAATATAATCATGTGGATATGGTTGCTGATCAATGTTTTTTTAGACCGGTGCCCAATTTTCTCAGTATCTTTTCTAACTCATTCAGAGTGTAGTTGTGCAGTTCTTCATTGATCAGCTCAATACCTAAATTTTGGAGGTTGAAACAGAATCTCTTTTTCAGATTTTTAATAAATAAATAATATAAAAATGAGCAGATGTTCATGAATATGTATCGATAAAAATGTAGATAGGTAATATGTATAAATAAAAATCTGGATAGAGAAACTTACGCGAATGAGACTCGAGTGCTTTTCTACTCTTATACTATATATCGTTCGTCATATGTCGCCATGTTGCTTCCCAAACACGGGCGTGATTGGTAAGACAATTTAAAATCAATATGGTTGCGGATAGTTCCGTCAGATAATGAGAGCTGCCAAACTTTGCTGATTCCTTTATCCTGACAATACATGATCGTCTTTCAAAAGACCCATGGCGTCGCAGGCATCTTTAAAACTGTCATGGACCTTACCATTCACCATTTTTAAGTCATCATAACATGTTGGACCTTTTTCTATATTTAATAACATCCTCATGTAATAGATATCTCAATCTCTGAATGGGATGTTGTGAAGTCTCTCGATGCTCATTCCTCTCTTTCTTGGGGCCCGTGTCTTCAAACTCTGCTTCCACAAAAACTTATTGGGAACTCAAGATAGGTTAGATTTCGAGCTTCTGGATACTTTTTGTTACATTCCATCCACTCGATAAACATATGCGAACTCTTACCATGAGATTCCAAAATGTCGTCAATGCCGGCACCCTCTTTGAACATGATGAACTGCTCTCCAGGAAGGTGGAATGATAGACTCTCAACTGGTGTTGTCCGGTAATGTATGGAAAATCCGTATATCCTCCATATTGCCTCGGAAGCAGATATGTTCCTACAATCATAGTGCCTCTTTACTTCATCAAGGTCTTTAGCAAACTCCAATAAATCACAGTTCTCAAATTCTACACTTATTCTGTCAGGCCCCTTATTTATGTATTTGAATAGATATTTTACTGCCTGTGTCTGATTGCACCATTCAACGTTTATGTCGGCCTGAAACATTTCAGAAGCTTATCATTGTAAGGAATCATCCAACGATTGTCCAATTTGATCTTGCTCATTACCACTGTGACGCCAGTGTCACGTCTCATGTAGTCAGGAAATCCATGATCGTCGACCTAACTGTTTTCTATGAAATCCTTTGGACACATCTTTAAACAATGACCGTCCTCATACCCCTTTTTCTACAGTACCTGATAATTTATAGCCACTTGGGATTGCACGTAAAAGTACTAAAAAGATTTGGGTATCCGAAATGATTACATATAACCATAGCATCCATATATTTTTGTTCCATGTACCTGCGTAACATAAATATACTTGATTTCGTGGTCGAAGTTGTATATATATTTATTTGGATAAATGCAAATAACAAAAGGTCGAATATTTGTGTGGTCAAGCAGTAATATTTGTGTGCCATGATTGATGCACTTTGATTACATTAATAATGAATTAATTTCATTTCTATTTTTGATTAAGTAAGCATGGGAAAATTTTGGTACATTAATGGATTGGTGTATATTACAATTTTAGTCATACATAAAATTTTGCGTGCATTTTTTTTTTTTTTGGATAGGTTGAGCTGAACTTTTTTTCGATTTCCATCATTTAATCAGGTTTGGTGATCCGCTTCAAAATTTAATTTGGAAGTAAAATCATAAACTGATATTGACATTTGGGGGTAAAATCAAAAAATAATGGTGGAGGTTATCTTACATATTGTAGTCCTGTGTAATATTTGTGTGGCATGATTAACGAATTTTGATTCCATTAATAATTAATTATTTTGATTTCTACTTTTTTATTTACTATGGGAAACTAATTTTGAAAATTTGGTACATTAATTTGGTTGAATTTTGAATTATTGTGATTTACATCATCCAATATATGTAAATGACTTCTAAGTAAATCCAAAACATTCTTCCAAAACTTTTGTAGTTTGAATTTGGATGGAATTGTGATTCATAAGAATTTTTTAAATGGTGTTTTAAATGTGATAATCAATACATATCTAAAATAGTTAAGGATAGGACAATTTTGAAACTGAAATTTCATCCATGTTTATGTGTATTAACGGTGGAGATATATAATTAAGTGAATGGGTTTTTTTTAACTAGTTAGATAATCAAGTGTATGCATAAAAAAGTAAAATCAAGTAATTACAATAAAAATTTGCTATATCTAATTGAGTCTGATTTTTATGAAGATTGGATTGAACATCTCTTTATGCGACACGTGTCCTAAAAGCTTACTCTCTTAATATATAGGATTAAAAGTAAAATGATAACTAACTACAAAAATGCGACAAATTTCATATGTTAGTTTATGAAGTGTTACTAGATTCTAGTATAGGAGATCCATTAGCCAAAACATCATTTATATAAAATATTGATCCATGAACCCCACGGGTTCATTCAATGATGGGTTAGGGAGTTAGTAAAAATTAAAAGAGAAAAATAGTTATTGAATAAAAAGTATAGGGGTCATTTGCTTAACAGTTTCATTTGCAAGTGCAATGGTTATTTGCTTAATAGGGCTTTGATCGGTTCATCCAATGGTGGGTTAGGTTGTAATTAAAAAATGAAAAAAGAAAAATAATTATTAATTGACAAATGTAGCAAATTTTATATGGTGGTTTAACAAGTGTTGTAGGTTTATAGTGTAGGATATCTATAACCAAGTATCATTTAATTATGATTTTGACAAATAATCCTGACGTGTTCATCTAATGTCAGTTAGAGTGTTAGTATAATATTAAAAAACTAAAATAATAATTAATCAAAAAATGTGACAAATTTTATATATTAGTTTATGAAGTGTAATCAGATTATAGTGTAGGAGATCATTGGCCAAAACATTATTTATATAAAATGTTAACACATGACCTCGACAAGTTCATCTAATAGTGGGTTAGGGTGTTAGTAAAACTTTTTTTAAAAAATAATTTTTGAATAAAAAAATATAGGGGTCATTTGCTTAACAGTTTCATTTGCAAGTGCAAGGGTCATTTGTTTAATAGGGCCTAGACGGGTTCACCCAATGGTGGGTTAGGCTGTAATTAAAAATTAGAAGAAAAGAAAACTAATGATTGGATAAACAAATGTGGCAAATTTTATATGGTAGTTTTACAAGTGTTGTAGGATTGTAGTGTAGGACATCCTTAGCCAAGTATCATTTACTTTTGATTTTGACAATGACCCTGACGGGTCATCTACTGGTGGTTTAGGGTGTTAGTGTGATTTTTAAAAACCAAAGTAAAAATTAACTAGAAAGATGAAACAAATTTTATATGTTAGTCTATGAAATATTGTAAGATTATAGTGTAGGAGATCATTAGCCAAACATCATTTATAGAAAATTTTCACACATGCAGGGTTCATCCAATAACAGGTTAGGGTGTTTGTAAAAAATAAAAAGAAAAAACTAATTATTCAATAAAAATGCAGAGTCATTTGCAAGTGCAGGAGGTCTTGATGGGTTCTTCTTGTTTTTTTTTGTTATAAAAATAACATTTGCTCATGCTTCTTCAGAATTAATGAAGTTCGCACATACTCTGCACATTCGCACATATTAAGCATATCTAACATCCATGTGAAAGTTTTGCACATTGTTAACAGTAACAATCCTCCAATCAAACTAAGGGATAGTTTTCTACATACTCTGCATATCTAACATCCATATGAAAGCTTTACACCTTGTTAACAGTAACAATCCTCCAAATCAGACTAAGGGATGATATTCTACATGGTGATATTCCCACATACTCTGCATATCTAACATCCACATGAAAACTTTACACATTGTTAACAGTAACAATCCTCCACATCTGACTAAGAGGATTCACTATTAGCTGTCGATTTAGCTGTAAACTTGTTCACTTTCCAAGGTCTAGAATACTGTTTCACTTCAGCTTAAAAAATGCTTATAGCTCTTCTGAGTCTTAGGATCTCTTGATCTTTTCCCTGGATCTCCTGATCTTTTGCCAAGGACACTTCTTCCAGAACCAACCTGTTAGCAGTCAACTGATTTATCTGCTCAGGTTTAGTCCTGACACTTCTTAGCCGATCACTATTAGACGGTTCATCTAATGGTGGGTTACGGTGTAATTAAAAATCATGAAAAATGAAAATAATTATTAAATAAACAAATGTGGCAAGTTTTATGTGGTGGTTTAACAAGTGTCGTAGGATTGTAGTGTAAGATATCCTTAGCCAAACATCATCTAATTGCAATTTTGACAAATGACCCCGACGGGTTCATCCATTGGTCGGTTAAGGTGTTAGTATAATATTAAAAAACGAAGTAATAATTAAATGGAAAAATGTGACATTTTTTGTGTGTTAGTTTATGAAATGTTATAAGATTGTAGTGTAGGAGATCATTAGCTAAAACATCATTTATATAAAATTTTGACACATGGCACCGACGAAAACATCTAATAGCGAATTAGGGTATTACGAAAAAAAATTTTTAAAAAAAGAAAATAATTATTCAATAAAAAATGCAGGAGTCTTTGACGAGTTTATCGAATGATAAACTAAGGTGTTAGTAAAAAGATTTTTAAAAAAAAGAAAATAATTATTAAATTAAAAATGCTGGGGTCATTTTCTTAACAGTTTTTATTTGCAACTGCATCGGTCATTTGCTTAACAGTTTTCATTTGCAATTGCAGGGTCATTTGGTTAACAGAGGCATTGTTGGATTCATCCGATGGTGGGTTATGGTGTTAGTAAAAAATTTTTAAAAAAGAAAAATAATTATTCAATAAAAGAATGTGGCAAATATATGGTGGTTTAAGAAGTGCTGTAGGATTGTAGTATAGGATATCCTTAGCCAATAACCATTTAATTAAGTTTTTGGCAAATGACCTCGGGTTCATCCAATTGTGGATTAGGTGGTTAGTATGATTGTATGTAATTACGTAAATCGGTCGTTAAATGTGTGTTTTTATGAATGTATATTAATTCAGTATTGTGAAACGCTAATGATATCTTCATTGATCTCATTTTCTTCGAAACCTTAAAACCTATGGCAACCGATATAAATATAAATCATTTTAGATTCACATCAAAATTAATAACATATGTTACTGCCCTTATTACGAAACCTTAATTGACAAACACCGATGATATTTATATTAATTGGTGATTGATAATTATGATATTTATTATTTTTTTAACAAAAAGATCCATGTACAATTATAATTATCAGTTACCTTAAAAAAAAAACAAAATCTATTATTGCAATTGGAGTGTTTAGATGCATGGAATTTGGAGTTTGTCAGAAATATTGATTATATGCATATATAACTTAATTCCTTCGTGAATTTTCATTTCCTAATTATGTGCATGAAATTTCTTCATTATTATATCGTTAATTTTTCTATTTGAAAAATTAATAGCAAATGGAAAAGAAACCTTGATGTAAGGTATGGCTCCGTTTGGAGTGTTGTTCCAAACATACACTTCAAGAACATATTTGTTTTATGAACTCTACAACAACATGTTTCAAATAATTATTTTATTATGTTCATCAATCACTATTTTCATTAACCACTATTTTCATTAACCACTATCCCGATTGCCGCAAGACCTCTGTTGGTCACCCAAAATTCTAGCCAAATTCTAGCATTTTAATTGGGCAACATCGCCGTTGTAGCGCTAATAAGTGGTGGTAAATGAAAAATATATATTTTTGTCCAAATGAGTTTTTAAAATAAATTCCGAAACACACAAAACAATAAAACACAAAGTAAAACAACAACGCAAATGAAACTTAAGTGTTTTTTTTTTTTTCAAAGAACCAGGATGGTATCTGGCGGGTATCCTCCTGATTTTATTAATTTAGGTAAAAAATTACAAAAAGCAGTGCTTAAAACTTACCCAAATCAAAAATAGGCCGTCTTACAGAAAGTTTTCTAAAAAACTCCATATCAGAAAGACATTGTCTAACATAAAGTTTTCGAAAAAAACTCCATGACAATTCTCAAACAAATTATAGCTATGAACTGTTTTACAAAGATAAGAAAATATTATCCCATGACAGTTCACATTCAATTTGAAATGACTACATAAATTAAGAGGATGTCTTACAAAGATTTAGAATATATCCCATGACATCTCTATTTACCTATTTTATGCCAAGGAAAAGAGTTGTGATCTAAATAAATCTTACCTCTCAATGATGCCGGTAGAGTGTCATGAGAATTATATTGCAAAGATCTCCCCATGGAGGATTTTTTAGCAAGCTCGTCTGCCATACTATCAGAAGATATGAACAATTTTAGAATTCATAACCCTCAATGTTTGTCGTATTTGTCTCCAATGCTGATACTGCTTCTAGGGGAACTATGACCTAACGTAACCCTCTTTCTTCACAAGCTTTGAGTCCATAATAGATGCCAGCAATTTCCGCTTCCAAACTTGTAGCAATGCCCATGTAGCTGCATTCTGCAAATATGAAAGTGTCTTGTTCTCCTTTGATGACGTATCCCCACCCCGCTTCTCCTAGATATTCTAAGGCAGATCCATTTGTATTTAGCATCACTTTTCTAGGAACTGGAGGTTTCCACCGTAGTGTTGTTATCCTTTTGTTTTTTTTGGCTTTATTACCTTCACTTTGAAGAGATCCTATAGCTCTTTTTGTTTCTCAAGAGTCTTTGCCTTTAAACTATGAACACTCAACATATTCGAGATATTAGTCATGATTTCCTTTATCTAAAAGTTAAAAGAAAAAGGCATAACATCATGAATGATTTCATTCCGCAACTTCCAGACTTCCCATAGAAGGAACAGTGGTAGAACCATCATTATTGATTTTTTTACTGAAGTAAAACTTCTCATTCTTTGCCAAGTTTGCAAATTATTCCACCAGCCTGCATTATTAGGGATCAGAATTCCAAAGAGTGAGGCAAAATATTTCCAAACCGGTTCCATTTTTTGACGAGCATAAAAATATGATCAACACATTCTTCTTCTTCCTGACAAAAATGGACATCTTGAAGGACACAATATCAATCCAATTTTTTGCAAGATTTCAGGGAAAAAAAATAAAGGATTAAAAAGTTTCCATGCAAAAAAAGAGATTCTCAAAGGAATAAACTTATTCCAAAAATTTTTACGGGAAGGAATTCCTTCTCTGTGATGTCGAGCTTCCTCATATGCAGAAGCAATTGAAAAAGTTTCCATTGACGTCGATTGCAACACCAATCAATCCGACTTGTCCACAAAGTTCAGCTCCAAGTTGCGCAGCTGCGCCAATTTTTGTTCATCCAAAAGACCTGCAAAGACTATCAAGAAAAAATCTTTTGAGAGATAATAGTCTTTAATTGTTAGATCTGATGCTGGAGGTATTCCTGAATCATTCCAAGGTTTGCATGAATCCATCCATGGATCATGCCAAAAGGAAGATGAACCATCGCAAACAATCAACTTGCTCTTCAACGCCGCCAAATGTTCTACCTTCTTAAGTCTCACTCAGCTTGTTTTTTCTTTTGATGTAGTAGATAGAGAGCTAATAAACTTGGCCCAAATCCCTTGATTAGCTTTGATTCTCCACCAGAGCTTCATGGAAAAGGCTTGAGTGACATTTTCAAACTTTCGGATGCCCAATCCATTTTCTGATATTGGATAGGTTAGGTTATGCCAACCGTACCAGTGCCATTTACTTCTTCATTTTCACCCCAAAGAAAGTTTTGGCATTTTTGTTCAATGCACTGAACGACTGTTTTTGGAGGTACAATTGCAGCTATAGTATGGAGTGGAATCGTGGACAAAACATGTTGGATCAGCAGCACCCTTCCTCCTTGAGACAAAAAATGATTTTTCCAGCTCAACAACTTAGTATCAATCGCCTCAATCAGATGATGACAATATTCAATTTTTTTTTCTTCCTTTGAATAGCTTGCATCCCAAGTACATGAAAGGAAATTTGCCTTTGTTTATTTATGGTGTATTCTCGATCAATGAATGATGCTCCGCCGCACTCTTATCCGAGACTAAATAGGTACCTTTCTGTTTATTCATTTATTGCCCAGTAGCATCTTCATAATTTTGGAAGAATATCATCAGCTGCTGCATAGAACTCTTTAGGCCTTTCGTAAATATTATTAGATCATCTGCAAAACACAGGTAAGATGGTACAACCATTCTGGCTGGCATACAAGGCTACTCTTCCACTTTCAGTGAGCTTTTTTATGTTCTGAGTCAAAGGTTCCGATAGCAAGATGAAAAGGTACGGCGAGAGAGGATCGCCTTACTTTATACCACGAGAAGCTTGAAAATAACCAACCAGGCTTCCATTAATGAGTATTAGAAACCAGTTTCTTGTTAGATTGAGCATTACCAAGTTTCAAAAATTTTGATGAAACCCGAACTTCAATAAAATCTGTTGAAGAAAGCTCAATGAAACTCGATAGAAAGCTTTCATCATATCAACTTTCAAAATTAGTTTTCCTCCTCTTACTTATTGATCAATGAACTGAATGAGATCTTGAGTCACAAGAATATTATCCATAATGTCGCGACCTTCCAAAAAAGTTGATTGTTCCTCCGAGATAAATCTAGGAAGTACTTTCTTCATCCTTTCTGTGAGAAACTTCGTAAACACTTTGTTTAGAAGTTATACAAGCTGATTGGCCAGAAATCCGCAAAAGATGTAGTTGTTACCTTTTTCGGGATCAAAGTTATAACTGTGCTGGTTATTATTCTAGGGATGGGGATACCCTTCATGAATTCCTCACAAGCTACCTTGAGATCTTGATTGATTATATGCCTGCAATGCCTATAAAATTCTCCCCCAAAACCGTCAATTCTGGGGGCATTTGTTGGATCTAGACTGTATACCGCATCTTTTATCTCCTTAAGTGTAAGTTGTTGCAGCAAACTAACATTATCTTCAACATTTAAAATTGATGAAATACTTGCTAAGATCCTCTTGCTTGCGTCTTCTAATTATCAACCGTTTCTTAGCAAGCAAATTCTTGAAAAAAAACACAGCTTCTTGCTCAATTTCTTTTCTGTCCTAGAGCCAAGATCCGTCATGACCTCTTATCTTATGGATACCTAGCCGAGTTTTCTTTTCTAGCAAAGAAGCATGGAAATATTTGGTATTCGCATCTCCTTCTCGCAACCATTTTAACTTCGGCCTTTGCTATAAAAAATTGTCATGCTCTCGAAGCTTAAGCAGCAAGTGTGCTTACAAATGATTCATTTCAATCCTAGCATCTTCAGTTCCGGTTTGATCGAATGCCAACTCTTTCATTCTAATAGCTTTTCTGCATTTTCTAAGTTTTGAAAGACATCGTCAAAATCGGTTTTATTCAACTCCTTCAGACGGCCTTTTGATCGGCGAAGCTTCAAAGAAAATCCCAACATTCCTGACTCCGCAAGCGGTTGGTCCCAATTATCCTTGACAACGTCCAGAAAATTCTCTCGTCGCATTCACATTCTTTGAAAATGAAAAATGCTCGGCCTGGTTAAACAAAATTCTGTCGAGTCTCTTCATCCATTCCTGATTAAACAAAATTCTGTCGAGTCTCTTCAAAACGTGGCCATTTTGTCGAATTCCTGTCCAAGTAAAAAGGTTGCCCAAAGGAGTTACTTCCAGGAGCCTACAACCATTAATCCATGAATTGAAATCATCTATTGATCCCTCATCCGGTTGTGAGTTCCCTTGATATTCTTTCAAACTGTGGATTACATTGTAATCTCCTCCAATCATCCACGACCGTCCCATAACTTGATCAGAATAGGTTTGCGATTCGGACCATAGTAACTGTTGTTCATGTCTTGTTGATTTCGCATACACTGCCGATAGCAAAACCTTCTTAGATGTTTTCTAACTTTCCACTTCCAAATGCAGAACTTGGTCAGAACCTCCTAGTAGCCGAGATGACCATTCATGAGAACAAAAGACCCAATCTTTCCTGAATCAGACAAATATGCATCTTTAAAACAGATTCCTCCACTTGAGACGACGGCAACATAGGCTCTAGAATTATGACAAAAGAAATAGAATGCATAGCAATTAAATTTTTAAGATGGCAAAGAGATGCCTTATTCCCGATACCACGAATATTCCATATAATTTGATTACTCATTGGAAACTTTAGAAGGAGAATCACCATTGAGTCTCGACGATTTTCGAGTTTCAATGCCCTTAATTTTCGTGTCTTTAGTTGATCCCTTTGGGTGGCTTGGCTTTTTCCTCTTACTTTAATCATCAGATACCAGCATTCTTGTAATCTGTAGATCAGAATTATCAGTCTGACTTCCAACTGCAGTATCATCTTGTGCTTAGCCAGTGGAGTTCAATTTTTCCTTTCCATGCCCAGACAATATATCATATTGGATCTCTTCTGCTTCTGATGAAGTATCTTCGGAATCATTAATCACCTCTGTTAGGGACTTAGTTTCCCATTTTTCATAATCAACAATATGATCTACATTCATCGCTGCCAATAGATCAGATCGAGAAGATAAATTAACCTGCAGAACATAATAGTGAGTCGTTTACATACATTTTCCTTAGGGTTTGAAATTTTTCCTGTTTCATCCATTTCCTAGCTACATTCCTCTGAATCATTGTTTTCAATTATAGAACTTAATTGCTATTTGGAGATCTTCCTTTAAGCTGATGAGATTAGATGATTCGGCATGCTCTTATCTTCCACATCAATCGGAATTCACTTGTTTTCTTTCTCCGTTAAACCTGATGAAGATGTTTTGTTCCCAAGATTTGCGCTCTTTGATGGCTCTCCAGAGTTTTTCCTTTTAACTTCCATACATTATTGCTGACAATTGTTGATGCGGGCTGCTTATTCTGCTTAGTCAGAATTGTCTTTGGCTTTTCACCCGTTGGAATCCTTATTTTTTTATAACGGTCGGTAATCTTTCTTGCATTCAAGGTAGTAACCTGGAAGATTCTCGTATGTTACTGTCTGAAAATAAGAATGTTCTTCCGTTCCAAGACGAATTCGCTTTGGAAGATCGTGAAGCAGATTAACTTCCACACACCCTCTCGCGATAGACGGCCTTGATAAATTGAAGGTTGGAACATCAATTTTGAGTAGAGTGCCTATGAAACTTGCTAATATTTTTAGTTATTCTTCGTTAAATCTATGGATTGGCAAACCTTCAAAAGCAACCAAAACCGGCGCTATAGACGACTCATGCTCCATATTGAACTCTGGTATCCACTTTAGAACTTGCATTATGTGTTGATGAAAAACACAGTCCCTTGATCCAGCAGCAATGGAAATCTTCTTCCAAATCAAAATGAATTTGAATATGTCTGTGATCTATCATGCCAATAGAGTAATTCCCTTTGAATCCAATCATATGAAAATTGTGCCATGAGAATCCATTTTTAGTCTCCCCTTAGAGAATTTTCCGATAAGAGAGTATTGAAAATGAGCCGCAAGTAAAAAAGGATTGTACTCATTACTTATTTCATTACCATGTCTTTGACCAATATTTATAGGTTTTCTGACAAAAAAAAAGGCATACATTATAATTTCAAAACATTTTTCAACCATAATTTCATTTTTTGAAATCTGAATAAAAAATTTTGTGTCTATTAAATCATCAATTTTCTGATTTTTAAAATCTGATTACTTCTTTTTTTAAGTTGTATTTTTAAAATTTTACTTTCTTATAGTTGTCTTTTGCCTTTAAGTATCTATTTATTTTCATATTATTCGACATGACTCGAGAACTACTGCAACTTAAGCAACATTATAAGTTACAAGAACTATTATTCAATTTGTAGTTTGTATATCGTACAAGGTTACAAGTTTTTGAAATGGGTAATTTCTCTATACAAACTATAAAATATTCAACAAACTATATTAGAAAAATAAGTATTCATCTTTTGAATTGTATATACTCTAACAGACAAAATGTTCATATTTAGACTGAGTTGAAAACAAATCTCTTTTGTTTTCTTTGGTTCAGGGAAATCCAGGATGGTACCTGGCGGGAGGACCCCGATTTTATTAATATAAAAAATGAAGTACAAAGAGCAGTGCTTCAGACTTATCCAAACAAAAAGGATACCGTCTTACAAAAGTTTTCCTAAACCTCCATGACGGTTCTAATGCAATTACTTCTAAGAACTGTCTTACAAAGATCACATAGAATCCCATGATATTTCTCTCTATTTCTTCAAACAGTTATACTAAAAGACTATCTCACAAAGATTTATAAAATCCCATGACAGCTCGTTATTAGATAATTACAAGAAATAATTTATACAAAAACCTTATTAGTTTGTTATAAAAAAAAAATGAAGAACTTGAAAATGACAAGTTTTCCATAAATAAGGAAAAGACTGTTGGTCCAAATCAATTAATCCCTTTACATGTCTTGGAAGTTGTCTTCTTTATGCGTAAATGAAAGAAACTCCTAATGACGATGTCTTAGCAAGAAAATCCGCAACCAATTTAACTTCTCTACACACATGCACAATTGAATAGTTGTTCCTTCGGAGTATTTGAATTATTTCACGAAGTGAGCCTCTATACCTCCAAGAAAATAGTTTCTGTTTTGTTAGTATTTGAACCACCTTACCGCCAGACTGAACTTGCACATTTTGGAGTTGCAGCTGTTCACATGATTTTAATTCAGCAAGGATTGTTTCTATCTTCATTCTTGACTATATTTAATCTCCACATATTTGAATTCTGCTTGGACAAAATTACCTTGGCTTCCACAAATTTATATAGCCAATTCCAGCTTCATCAAGAATCCAAGGGCTGATCCATCCGTATTCAAAGCATAATACCCAGAGCAAGGTGCTGCCACTATAAAACTTTGATTCTCTTTCTCATCGGTCTCAGAAATTTAACTTGAAATATCTCTTCCGGTCAAAGCTGGTTGGTGTCTCATGTAATGGTTGTATCAATCCCAGTAATTCTTTGAGCACTAGTTGGTGTCTCATGTAATGGTTGTATAAGAAATGGGTATAATGAATAAACATCATAATTTTGTGGCATGATCAGTAAATACAAAAGTTTACTGATACCGACACATGTATTTCGGGTAGGCATAATTCATATAAAGCCACTGCAGTAGCAACAATAATGAGCATGCACGGGAATAAATTCTTTCTAACTGATCCCACGTGGCACTTGAAAGAATCACACCATCATTTAAAGAATCATGTTGCCATCCTATTGAAGAATCGTGCCATGCTAATAGCACTTATGGTCTCTCTACAACCTCTCTTGCATATTCATGAATAAATGAGTCTTATGGTCTCCATTAATTAACAATCTACAAAATTGAAGCAATCTCCCATCTAGGGTTCTGTTGAGAGCGTAAGGTGGAAAAAGTAAAGCTGAAGTAGGCAACATACTTGTTGGACCCCCAAATAGAATTTGGATCTCTAGTTTAACTGTCGATTGATGAGTATATTCTTTGGTATTAGTGTTTAAACCGGAGAAGGATTATTCAGTAGAAAAGAAATATAGTTTAAATTTTACCTAAGAAAAAAAATCATAATCAGGTGTGGTTTGCTTCCTGTGATTTGGAGGTCATATATGGAGTTAATTCTATTCCTAGCCAGATTGGGATTATATTAGAGTTTAGGTCATATTCACATTGGATTTGGAATATTATAGTTATGCGGGCCACTAATATGTACGGATTATTCTATTAGTCAAGTTTACTTGATTACAATTTTTTATGGTTTTCACGTGGCTTCAAGGCTGGTTATCCATTTCTTCTCTAAATGGATTCAGATTGGCCAAATAATTTAGACTTCACATGTAGGGAGAATTTGGTTTGGTTTTGGTTTCAATGGGAGGCATCATGGGAAAGTGATTGGGGTGACCAAATTCATAACTTTAGAAGTTGATTTGCATGCTATTTACTCCACATGAAGGTTAACTTTAGAAGGCACACGCAACAATCATCTCATCATAATCATCACCTTTTATCATTTTTCGTTCTTTTTCATCCTTTTATTTCATATAGTTTCTTATACTTTCTTAGAATTATAGATAGTTCTTGGCCTATTCTTTCTTCATGAAATTAGGAAGTTGTTATGGGTTCTACTAACTGAAGTCGAATCCTTTGTAATAGCATATCATTGACAAAGTATTAGTTAGTCCGATATATCTATTTTTTTCCCACGTCATAGATTGAACACAATAATTTTTGCTCGTGTTCTCTTCTTTTTCTATCTTTTTATTCTTATTTTTAAACCAAAGTTAACCTAAGTCCTTGATTCTTGGTCCGAGGCGGGTTTTTTGAACTCATCTATAGTCATTTTGATTAGTTTTATGTTTGGGTGTTTTCTAACCTTTTACCATGATTTTAGGATGCACTATTTTGTTCAAACAATATTGCATATACCCTCTATTTCTCTCTCTCACTCTCTCCCTATCTACAGTACTTAACGAGTTCGAGTTAGAAGACTCAGTTAAGGCTTGATGAGGATGAAGATGATTAGAAAAAATCAAACTCTAAGAAATGTTTCTTTGTGAAGTATCCCAGAGAAATACTTGGATACTATTTTTGCAATCCTGTTGAGAAAGAAATTTGTCTCAAAAAGATGTTGTTTTCCTTGAGAAAGAGTTTCATTTGGAAAACTCTAGTGGCAGCAAAGTAGAACTTGAAGAAATTCAACAGCCACAAAATAATAATACACCACTGGTGGAACAAAAAGAATTTCCACTACATGAAGATATTAAGAGTGCAAAATGAAGATCCAGAAACACAAGTTACTCGAAAGAGTAATAGGATCCGTCATCCTCCTTTAAGGTATGATGATATTTTTGTCATAGATGCTAACAATGATCCCACTACTTATCGAGGTGCCTTATCCGATAAGGACTCTGAGAAGTGGCTTATAGCCATGAAATCTGAAATGGATTCCATGTACGAAAATAAGGTATGGACCTTAGTTAATCCACCTAATGGGATAAAACCCATAGGGTGCAAATGGATCTTCAAGAGGAAGAAAGATATGGATGACAATGTGTCTACTTATAAGGCACGACTGGTTGCAAAAGGTTTTACACAACAATATGGTATGGATTATGATGAAACCTTCTCTTCAGATCCATTCCGATTTTACTTGCTACTACTGCATATTAGGACTATGAGATCAACAAATGGATGTAAAGACGATGCTCCTTAATGGGTATTTACAAGAAGAGGTTTATATAATAAAACCTAAAGGATTTACATCTGATTATCCTCGTAAAGTATGTAAGTTGCAAAGGTCAATTTATAGCCTAAAGCAAGTCTCAAGGAGTTGGAATCTTTGTTTCAATGAAATCATAGAGTTTGGTTTCATTATAAAACGTAGATGAATCTTGTGTATATAAAAAGGATAGTGGGAGTTCAGTAGTTTTCTTGATACTTTATGTGAATGGCATATTGTTGATGGGAAATTGATGTGCCAATGCTTCAATGAGTGAAAGAATATATGTGTAAGAAATTTTCTACGGAAGATTTAGGAGATGCAACCGATATTCTAGGGATTAGCATCTATCGAAATAGATCTAATTGATTACTTGGATTGTCTCAGTCTCAATATATTGATTCCATGTTAAAGAGTTTTAGCATGTAAAACTCTAAGAAAGGTTTCTTACCCATGTCTCATGGTGTTTATCTTTCTAAGAAAATGTGCCAAAGACTGATGAGGAAATGCAACGCATGAAAAATATTTCATATGCTTCTGCAGTATGATCTATTATGTATGCTATGCACTGTACTAGACCAGATGTTTCCTATGTTGCAAGTGTTACAAGCAGATACCAAGCTAATCCGAGTGAAAATCACTGGAAATTTGTCAAGAATATTCTTAAGTACTTGAGAAGGACTCAAGAAGTGTTCTTGGTTTATGGAAGTGTAGATCTCGAGATACATGGATATATTGATGCCAATTTCAAGACCGATAGGGATGAATTCCATTTGCAATCTAGGTACATATTGACTCTTAATGGTGGTGTTGTTAGCTAAAAGAGTTCTAAACAGTCAGCTATTGCAGATTCTACAATTGAGGCTGAATATTTTGCTGCTTCTAAAGCAGGCAAAAAAACAATCTAGATGAAAAAAGTTCATCACTGAACTTGGTGTGGTTCTATCATAGCTAATTCAACACGCTTGTATTGTGATAGTACTGGAGCCGTTCCGCAGGGAAATGAACCCAGATCTCATCAAAAGTCAAAGTATGTGATGCAGCGCTATCACTTTATAAGAGAATTTGTTGGTAGATGTAAGACATAGATAGAGAAAATTACCACGGATGATAATATAGGTGATCCGTCAACTAAACCATTATTATCCCAGCATAGGCATGATGTGCATGTGTGCTCATTTGGCTTGAAGCAACTGGATATATAGGAGGTGTTCGTCCAAGTGAGAGACTTTTATTTAGTAGTGTGTGGACAAAAACAAATTTGGTTTGTAATTTTATACTTTTATTATGCAATTTGATGATATGATTTTATTTATCATTTACTTCATTGTTTATTTACTTTATTTAAATGATAAAGTCCTTAGAATAAAATTATATTGAAGAAATCATAAAGAGTTATGATGATGAGATTCTCCACATATATAGATTTTTTATTCTTAAACTTATCCCTAGTCATAGAATTGCCAAAGTAGGACATTATTAATAAGGATAGACTAGTAGATGTTATTTATCTTCCTAATGTAGGGAGTAGTTGATCTCATCAACTATTGTGTATTTGACAAAAAACAAAATATGTTGATGCTTGTTAGAGAACCAGTTCATTGGATTGACCCGCTTAGAGATTCCACAAGGTACACTATTTAAGTGTCAATGATTAAATCTCTAATGTGAATTTGGTGTAATTGATCCTTCGACTTGAGATTATAAGTGTGCCTAAAGTGTGGATCGTTGTGTTTATGCTCTTTTGGTCCTTAACCTTAGTTAGTTATGTGTGCTTGAAAAGATGAGCTCAATATAAAACTTGATTAGACATTTTATGTTCAATAAAGAATTCACCGCTTCTAATAGTAAGAATAAATATCCATTGGCCACTTGTTGAAATATGAATCAAGGAACGTTTGCACAAACTAGTGGAGAATTTGGAAGAATTTTACAAGAAAATGAGTGATGTTTTAGAAACAAGTAAAGAAATGGTTAGCTCAGTTAGAGCTGACACTGATCCTTACTCTTGAGCTAATAGGATATGGTATGCTGAAAGGATATTACTTACACGAAAAGGTGAAGTCGATCACATGATTTTTCTTGACACTTGGGTGGGATTGATGCCTTGCGAGTGGCCAATCTTGGTCTATAAATATTTATATAATATTAGACTATATATTCACATTCAATTTGCTTTAGTCCAAGTGAGAGTTTGTTGGTTTATGTCCTAAATCCAATCAAATTATAAGTTCATAGTTTATATTTATTATCAACGTGATTGAGAACATATACGGTGACACATGAATGATTTAATTATTGGGATGATTAATTTATAAGATAAGTTAAATTTCAGGTACTTATTAATAAATATGATTTAATAATAAGTCCGATCATAAGTCTTGCACAATAAATCACATACTTACTATATTAAGGGAGCTTTTCTACGTGCTTAGAGGTACATACATGAAAAGCCAACTGTGCTAGAGAACTAGACTTCTTCAACTTGTGTCTTGTCCTAGAATTCATTCCTATGGATACCAATAAAGGCCATACGATTGTGTGGCTTGTGATCATACTTCTTTAACTGCTAGTAGCTATTTGATTTGCTACAAGAGGTAACCCTAATAATCCCTTTGTATATAATATTCATAGATAGCAAATCGATCTTGATGATATCAATCTCTGTTGAATCCATGGCGTGATTGGTTACTTACAATCTTGTAGGAATGGCTTAATAATTCTAATGATAGTATTTTTCGCGAGATCATGCAAAAAAAAAACGAAGTTATTTTTCTTGACAAAAGATATAAGGGATTTGAAATTTGCTCAAAGATTTTAGAAAATCTAATGATGATGTCATGGTTGCTTAACATGTTATCAAGCAAACTTCAACTTTTGTATCATT
The DNA here is from genome assembly GCA_949775105.1 of Oldenlandia corymbosa var. corymbosa. Classification (NCBI taxonomy): domain Eukaryota; kingdom Viridiplantae; phylum Streptophyta; class Magnoliopsida; order Gentianales; family Rubiaceae; genus Oldenlandia; species Oldenlandia corymbosa. The sequence goes on from OX459124.1 coordinate 9,686,744, forward strand.
TGAATCCGATAATCAAATACTTTAATCCTAGGTACCTAAATCTCTTATCCTATCTAAATTTTGATTCTTATTTGGTGATCGAAAGTGATACTAGCAAATCTTCTTCTAAAAGACCTTTTTTTTAAGAGGGGTGAATATGTAACTACTAGAATTTTAATGTTAACGAAGATAATGATAAACAAAATGAAAAGATATAAATCTCAAAATACAAGCGATCAAAACGTTTCTTCAAGTCTACCACATAAATAGCTACCAGCAAAAGAAAGTTCATGGTAAGCAGGATTTCTTACTACAATCATCAACAAAGAAAATCTATCATAGAATATGGCTTGAATTGAACCATCTTGAGAATCATGGAAGAAGTTGACAAGATGCTTGATGAATGAATACGCGCCTGCAAATTTCCTCATCTCCTTAAAATCCTCGATATATTATAATCGAGCAAAGCGATGCAAACAAATCTGAGGCTCTTCCGCCCGCTCAGCTTGCAAGAATCAAGATTGATTTCTGCTTCAATATATGAATGGCTGATCAGGTCCATCATGTCGTTCCAGTGATTGTCAAGGATGATCTTGCGTTGAGGATAAGCTTCTTCTGGTATTGTGGCACATAGACCATCTATTTGGCTCCCTTGAAGAGTCCTCCACCTGCTCATATTGTAGCTTATCACCCTTCCAATAGCATCATTTGAACTAGAATAGGTTGCTCAGTCCAGGATCATTTGTGGGAGAAAACTCCAAATGAACTCCTTCGGCTTCAAACCTAACATAATGGATAATGCCTAAAGCCGGATAACTGAAAGCGTCAATAAAATCCAGATTTCCTACTAGATCCCTGACCCCATGAACAATCAAAGATTTAACCTCTGATTCCAATGCAGTGGTTTAGGTTGGAAAGGTGGAAAGGTAGATAAACGGGAAAGATTGAAATTGAACCGTAAACTCTCCCTTCTTCTAAAAGACCTATTGGTATGAAAAAGACCAAAAATAAGAGAAAAACGAAAAATAATTTACTCATTATGCGTAATTGTTTAGAGAGGAGAATGATGGGTGTCAAACTAATCATGTCTTTAGACACATAATTTGCCTTTTTTATACTTAGTTTTTAGGTCAATTAGATTATAATTTTATGTTTATAGGTTAATTTGGTGAATTTTGGTAATCTAGGGGCTGAAATACAAAATGAGCTGAAAGGTAATCAAAATGTGGCAAAATGGTGAAGTTTCGGGATACACCTTCTTCTTTTTTAATCTGAGTTTGAAAATCAATATCCATAGGATTAACTCTTTTTCCTGAGCTATAAGACCCGATGTCGATACCTTATTTTGAGCCTCAATCTTTTGTTTTGGTCTCTATTTTGGCACTGGTTTCAGAAGCACAAATTGAATCTTCAGCTAAAACAAAAGATAAAAAAGATAAAGAGAAGTGGAAGCAGATACGGAGTTAGCTAAATCTTTAAATTTGAAACATAAGAAATGTGCAATTTTAATGACATAAATCACAAGAAATGAGTCAAAAGCAAGAGAAAAATCGTGTGAAATCCCATGAGTTTGCTAAGACATTAGCTACTCATCATTGTCTTGGTGGTAAAAAAAGGCAACATGGCCAAAATCCCGCCCAAGAGAATATTGATGAAATTACCCTCCAGGTTTGCACATAGGAGTCATGAGAAAGTCATCTGTTAGGCACAAAACGGGAAGAATTGACGGAATAACCAAGTTTATACACTTAAGTGCAACAACCTCACCATGAATAAAAATTTAGTAGTGAACAAATCACGGACATTCAAATAGTTTAGTAACTTTCCAGTAGTTCACTCCAGGAAAGATTTGATAAGTTCACAAGCAATGATATGACTGAATTTTAACTATCTCCCTAACCTTAAATGAATAAACTCCAAAGAGTGAGATAAAAATATGAACAATCATGATTCATTCTTGTAATCCCAATACACATATCATTATTCATACAATAATTTTGTGGTCATACACGACATAGTTTTTGGCCAAGTTTTTTCTTTTGTTTTGCTTAAAATAGATGTTCAACATGTTTAGTGTGTAAATATTTAGTTGGATAACATTTGTTGACTACAATTAAATGCATCACATATATTATAATGAAATCGTATCTTTAGTTGTGATTCATAAACATAAAGAAATAGTGTAGGTCAAGCAAAAGAGTTCACATTTAACTAACGGATTAGAATAAAAATTCAAAAATTGAAAAAATTATATGTAGAAATTTCTTTAACACCCATTAAAATACTTTTCTTCTAGAAGTTAACACAGCAACGAATTTTGCATCACCCAGATAACAATTGATAATTTTTTATTGACTCAGACAGTGATATAATAACAGATTTGGTCACAATCAATGCTCTTTGAAATCCTACTAATTCCATCATCAAAAACAAAATGGCTACAATCAAAATTTCAAATGTCAAAGCAAATGAAGAAGGTTCCACTAGATATGAATCACCAAATTACCATTAGAACATTACCATTAGAACTCCATACATAGGGGGGAAAAAGAGGAAAGACCATGCGTGGTTATCTGCTCTTCCTCAAGCAAACTCGGAGTTCACTCAAAAGTATAAGCTAAAATGATACAAAAATTGAGTTTGATGAATTCATAGGTTCAAACAAAAAAATTAAAGATGAAAAAATAAAGTTAAAGAAAGTACACACTGCATGAGAATGAAAGAGCAATTGAACAAGATTTCCTCTGAAACATCATTTATTTCTGCATATGGTTTAAGATTTGATTATGGGGATTGACGAAGCATGGATTTGTGCCGACGTCTCCAGGTGATTGAACCGGCGGCCATGGCGGTATCAGAACCCTAAAACCTGCAAAAGAGGGCCTTGGGGTCTCCCGATGGTAGACACTCCGATGCTTAAGTCAGTAAGAGTAATTGTGATAAGGGTGTAGATTATTGGTGCGTATAGCGTACCTTTGATGTGAGGGGTTGATCTCTATTTATACAACTAGGGTTTCCTGCTTGTGAAACCCTTTCTTGGTAGGAAAGTAATTAGCGACCGTCCTAGAAGCTTCCAGGGGTCGGTTGAACCACTTGCCGAACTTGGACCGGCCTAGTCGTGGGCCGTATTAATTAAGACTCGTCAAATGCCCCTTATCAAGCCTATACTTTGAAGTTTGAAGATAATACAGGCTTGATAACATGAAGTCTAAATTTTCCTCAAGTTCGGAAAGAACTGACTTGAATTGAGAACCTGCGACAGGTTAGCATCGAGGAGAAATCAAAGAAGACATTAGCATGTACTAATGCGATCCTGGATGGCACGTTGAGTGTCATACCTAAGTATGATGATCATTACATTGATTGTGATCACATAGGGGGTGTAGGATATTATATCGAGGTTGGAATTAAGGATGATGGAAATTGAAGCCAAAATATGGTTCGCGTCAAGCTAGAATCAAGTCGAAAATGAAGTCAAAAGAATCACGTCGACATAATGGTCAAGCAAATAAGGTAGAAGAGAAAGCTGACAAGGTGCGCATCAACGTTTTAGCCGAGAAGAAGCAATTAGTAAAGAAGAATGATGTGGACATCCTAGGTGATCAAGCTCAAGGACAAGTCGTTGTTCATAATCAAGTTCAAGCTTAAAGAGTCATTCAAGATCCACCAGCTAATATTGAAGGTTTTATGAAGAGGTCTCGAATGAAAAAAATGAATGAGTCGCTCAATAACTTGTTCATGATGTTCAAGCTCTCAATATAGATTCAATTCCATGGGTTTCATGCATATATTGGAGTGGAGTTGAAGCTTTTGGTACAGGTCGAGTTCTTGGTCGAGAAGCAGAAATCAACAAAGAAGTGACAAGCTATCGTCGAGTTCAAGGCCGAGCTAAAGAAGTCAACAACAAAGCTGACGGGAGTGCGTCGAGTAGGCTGTTTGTCGATAACAAAGTCGACAGGAGTGCGTCGAGCAGGCTGTTGGTCGACGAGGAGGTCGACACACGCACGGCAGAATTTTACTATCTTCCTATTTCGATTAGAAAAAGGATTTTTCGATCATTTAACCATTTTGGCCGACCCTCTTAGCCTTCTAGAAGATTCTATTTTGTTTTAAATAATTGTGACATGTGCAATTATTTATTTAATTATTATTTAAATCTATATTAGGAAACTTAGGTAGACAAATCCGATTTGAACTTGCATTCAGATTTCTTTTTGTCCAAACCAACCTTGCCTATAAATAGAGGGGGCTGGTCGACCAATATGATATGTCTTTGATTATAATTTATTTTTCAAAACGAAAAGAGAGGAAACTCTTTGTTCTTCTATTCTTTGTGAAGAATAGTGCATTGCACGAATTGTTTTGTGCTTTGTTGCAAGCGTGCGTGTGTATTAGGTGTTTATTCACGTGTGGAGCTTTGTTAGCCGCTCATTAGAGCCTTTTAGCTAGTCGTTCTTCCCGTAAATTGATGGGGTGGGGTTGTTAGAGAGGTAATCTAATTGGGTTGCTAGCCACAAACACTTCTCGATCTTCTTAAATTTTTCATCCTCTTTGGTGCAAATTTTTGTGGTTTGCATTGTTCCTTCTTTTTACTACACGTTTTTTTTGGCAAGTTACCAAGTCTTGGGAAAGAAAAGCTTCCGCGTTTGAAGTAATTCCATCATCTTGCCTCAAGATTCGTATCAATTTGGTATCAGAGCTTCAGCTCTTGATTCCTTGCATGTGTTTTGATCTTCTAAAGCTCATCTTTGGTTGATCTCTATTTGCCCTTCTATAATTTTGTGTCTTTTATCATAGATCTCACTATTTGCTTCGAAATTGTTCTTGATTGAATGTGTTTGAAGTTGAATTGTTAGATTCGGTTTTGCTAAAAAAATACTATAGTGCGGCGGCTTTGTGTGTTGCTGCCTAGAGTTTTTATTTCGGAATTTAGGGTTCCTTAGCCCTTAATCCATGAATTTTTTTAGTATTAGAAGAAAAAAAATAAAAGAAAGTAGCCGAAAAAAAAGAAGAAAAAGAAATAGGCAACATATAAAAAGAAAAGTAACTTTTTTTAAAGGTATATTAAATCTTACCTTAATTAAGGAGATTTGGGAGTATGCATTCAAAAGGAAAGTATCTTCTTTATAGAGTTATATCAAAGGTTACCTTATTTGAATTATTTGCACATAATTTTCAAAAATATTTGGAGTTGGTGGCTAGGGCTTTCGAATTATATAAACCCTAATTTGAAGTGTGTGGTGGCCGAGAACTAGGGTTCATCCTTAACCCTAAATCGAAGCTTAATTTTCAGAATTTACTCCAAGTTCTAGTAGCCTTTTTTCGTGAGATCGAAGTTTCATAATTGTAACTACTCGATCTATATTTGTGTTCTTCCTTAGATCTTGTTACAATTATTCAGAACCATACTTTTTGACCTCTTTTAGTCGCTTGTACAAACTATCACTAATCTTCACTGCACTAAGGATTGAAGGACAAAGACCGTGGCAAGAAAAGAGTGAATCCATCCCTTACTAAATTCTAAACCTTCTTGAGTGATCTTGGGGAGTGATTAGTATATAGTTGGGAGGGGTAACAAGGTAGTGAGTTCTTCGATATTCTATTTTCTTATATGTGTTGTGATGTTATAAGCAAGGTTCAATTGGGATACTATGATTATTATGATGATGGTGGAGTTTATGATGAAGAGCATGATCAACGTTACTATAGTCCTAAAGGAAAGTTTCCCAAGTTCTATGGTCGAAAAGATGAAGATGAATATCTTGATTGGGAGACACATGTAGAGAGGTTGTTTTCTCTTAATGACCTTTCAGAGACAAAGAAAGTAAAATTTGTTGTGTCCAAGTTTCGTGGAGATGCAACTACATGGTGGACGGAACTTGAACGAGATAGAAAATGGTATGGTGATCGTCCTATTGTTTCTTGGCTAGTGCTTCGTCAAAAACTTCGTAAGAGATTTTCTCCAGTGTTTTTGAAATGAGAGAGACTTCGAAAAGAAGAAGAACGGAGAATATATGAGGAGAAGCAAGTTGTGTTGCAACAAATTTATGATTCTCAAGAGACCAGGCAACAAGAGATCTTAAAATCTCAAGAGATCATGCAACAAATTCAAGTTCAAATGCAAAGGATTGTAGAGTCGACAAAGAAAATGGAATCTTCTTTCCAACAATATGCCGAGGAGGAAGAGCTTAGATTACAACGTGTTGTGAAAGAGAAAGAGAAGAAAGAATGTGAAGAGTGACAACATGAGTTCGAGCAAGAGATCCAAGATTTGGTTTTGGAAGAAAATTTTTCTAACAACATAAATTCTTTCATTGTTTCTATTTCTTATCCACAAGTTGAAAGTGTTGTTGAAGAAAATAATTCCATGTCATTGGATTCCAATATTTTAATCTTGATGTTGATATTGAGGAGTCGAATGATTTGTCATTGATTGAAGATGTTGAGACCAAGATACAAGATTCTTCTTTGATGGATAATTTCTGTGACATATTTGATTCGATTGCTATGCCTATTGAGGAAGAAATTCATCGCGCTTTAAACTCTATGGCAATGTGGAATTACTATCAAATTAGTGGAGTTGGTCGTCATGGTGACTATATTGTCGATGATGTTCGAGATAATGCAGCCAATGACAAAGATGATGAAGTAGTTATGGAGAATGTTCCTATCACAATGGATATTTCAGTCCCTACTATTCCTACATCTTGTTCGCTCAAAGTGGTTGTTGAACACGGAGATTTAATTCTCATGGATTCATACGAAGAGATTGAACACATTGATTTTGTGTTTGGTGATGCATTCTCACGAGAAGCTCTGGTTTCCCAAAATTTTTCAAATTTCTGGATAGTCTATGATCAATGGAGGTTTGTGAAGAAGCATAAGAACACCATGAAGAATTTGTTCCTCTGGAATAACATGAAACACGATTCGAGGACGAATCGTTTCAAGGAAGGGGGGAATGATGTGATCCTGGATGGCCCGTTGAGTGTCATACCTAACTATGATGATCATTATATTTATTGTGATCACATAGGGGGTGTATGGTATCAAATTGAGGTTGGAATTAAGGATGGTGGAAGATTGAAGCTAAAATATGGTTCACGTCAAGCAAGAATCAAGTCGACAATGAAGTCAAAAGAATCACGTCAACATAATGGTCAAGCAAATGAGTTAGAAGAGAAAGCCGACAAGGTGCGCATCAACGGTTTAGCCAAGAAGAAGTAATTAGAAAAGACGAATCAATTTCAAGCTCAAAGAGTGATTCAAGATCCACTAGCTAAATTGGAGGTTTTATGACGGTCTCGAATGAAGAAAATGAATGAGTCGCTCAATAACTTGTTCATGGATGTTCAAGCTCTCAATATGGATTCAATTCCATGGGTTTCATGCTTATATTGGAGTGGATTGAAGATTTTGGTGCACGTCGAGTTCTTGGTCGAGAAGAAGAAATCAACAAAGAAGAGACAAGTTGTCGTCGAGTTCAAGGCCGAGCCAAAGAAGTCGACAGCAAAGCTGACAGTAGTGTGTCGAGAAGGCTGTTGGTCGACAACAAAGTCGACAGGAGCGCACCGAGCAGGCTATTGGTCGACGAGGAGGTCGACGCGTGCGCAACAGAATTTTCCTATCTTCCTATTTCGATTAGGAAAAGGATTTTTCGGTCATTTAACCCTTTTGGCCGACCCTCCTAGCCTTCTAGAAGATTCTAGTTGGTTTTAAATAATTGTGACATGTGCAATTATTTATTTAACTATTATTTAAATTTATATTAGGAAACTTTGGTAGACAAATCCGATTTGAACTTGTATTCAGATTTCTTTTTGTCCAAGCCAACCTTGCTTATAAATAGAGGGGGTTGGTCGACCAATATGATATTTCTTCGATTATAATTGATTTTTCAATGTGAAAGGAGAGGAAACTCTTTATTCTTCTATTCTTTGTGAAGAATAGTGCATTGCACGAATTGCTTTGTGCTTTGTTGCAAGCGTGCGCGTGTATTAGGTGTTTATTCACGTGTAGAACTTTGTTCCGTTCATTGGAGCCTTTTAGCTAGCCGTTCTGCCCGTAAATTGAAGGGGTGGGGTTGTTAGAGAGGTAATCTAATCAGGTTGCTAGCCACAAACACTTCTCCATCTTCTTAACCTTTCCATCCTTTTTGATGCAAATTTTTGTGGTTTGCATTGTTTCTTCTTCTTTCTACATGTTTTTGGAGACTCCTCCATTGGTTTGTCATGTTATCAAGTCTTGGGAAAGAAAAGCTTCCACGTTTGAGGTAATTCCCTCATCTTGCCTCAAGATTCGTATCATGTACCTTTTCGAATGTACTCGTCATAAAGGGTGATTGGCAATTATGCTAATTTGTGAAGGAAGAAGAGTCATCAGTCCAAAGTTTCGAGTGAGAAGTCGGTAGGTGATGATCTTAATAATCTGCCCCATGGAGATATTAAAGTAAATGCCCTGTTGCCTGAGAAGGTGATAAAGAAGTTTAGTGGAGATTCCCACAAGTCGGAATATGGAAATGTCTCATCAATAACTTCCAAAGGTACAACGACTGCCAGAATAAAGAATCTGGTCAAAAATTGTAATTCACGTCAATGACCCATACGTTAGTCAAGAAGTACTTGCACGATGACTCTCATGTTATGCTTCAGGAAAATATCAAAAAAGGTGGCCTCTCATTGAGAGAATCGAGAAGGAAATGTAGTGGAGATTCCCACTAGTCTCAAAATGTGTGTCATCAGCAGCGGCTAAGATATATCAGGAGCCTACTGGAGAACTATGACATGCTTCTGACCGAGAGGTAATAGATCCAAACCTTCGAGAATAACCATGGAGTAGTGAATCGAGAAGCATCATAAATGAAAAAAGAATATCTCATTGATACTCGTTGTCGAGGACATAAGTTTGAGATGGGGCCTTGTCTGCACGTCGAGAACTTGGCCCAGCACATAATCTTTTCTGTAAAGAAATGTTAAGGACCCCGGAGACTCGAGTAGACTAGCTCGAGTGTAATAGAGCATTAGAGAGCAGAGACTATTTGTCATTTTAAGCATCCTCAAAAGCCGAGGAGAGATAGGAGAGAGTAGAAGAAACCTAGAAGATGTCGCATGTGATCACGTCAATGCAGGAATAGTGAGACTCGAGAAGATTCTCTCGGGTAGAACTCCACACAAAACTCAAGGATTGCAACTATCTGACCTTGAATAAGATACACAAGCATTTAAGCTTATTTATATCCGCCCAACCGACCCACTTGCCATTTCTCATGTCCTGAGAAATAAAGCATAGAACCCTTTGTTCGGGTTTGAGAAGTATAAAACAGTTTGACGTGTAGAACCTGAGTAGATATATAATATCGTTGCTCAAAACTTCAACAAGAATCGAGGAGATTCTACTCGTTAGTATGAGAAAAAACAATACCCCTGTCTTAGCATTAAGTAAAGACCGTCAAGAAGAGTCATAGATAGAGATTCGTAGACCCAAGATCATCACAAAAAAAAAAACAAAAACGCAACCTCCCAAACACCTTACACACCTTTCAGACACCTTACAATCTCCCATATATCTTACTATATAATAAATAAACGTTCCTCATTATAGATAATCCTGGAACCAAGACTCATCTCGGAGCCCCCAAGTCATGGGGTGCCATTTGGTAGACCGAGACTTTTTAGATAAAAATAGTATGAGAGTGTAATTTCTGCTGCTCAGTTCGAGACGATGCCTTAGAAGCCGCATACTCGCAGGGGTAAGGCATTGAAATGGCGTCTATAGAAGGAGATGGATGATAACCACCATAACAAAAGAAATAGGCCTGTATTGAAGACGCACAAAGTGAACTCTAGAACATTGAGAACAAAGTCATTTTGTTTATGATGTGTTGGATGATGTAATAGATCGATCCAAGAAAGTATACTCAAGAACAAGTCTAGTTCTCATTGATGTATAAAACACGTGTGTTTAGGTTTGAGGGATAGTCCTCCCGTTGTTCATGAAAATGGCAATCTCCTTTCTCAATACCAGATGTTGAGTACATGGCGTATGAGTTATTTGTATAGCGCTCATAATGGCCGAATGTTAAGTACATAGCTCTTTCGTAGGCGATCCTAAAGAGGATACCTTTGTATAGACAATTCTGAAGAGAATGTCTTTTCAAGGACGATCATGAAGAGGATATCCGCAAGGAAACTGGATACGAGCTCCATGAATTTAGACTGTTAGTCGTAACAGTTAAGGGTAACATGACCCGATGAATGTTCAGTTGTTGAATACACGGCGAGAACAGTCCTGAAGAGGATGTCCGTTTCGAGTACGATCCTGAAGAGGATGTTTGTTCGAATGACTAGTCATGTTTAACTGGATGTAACTGATTATATGTGATACGCCAGCTCCCATGAGTACTCAAGTGGGCTACCGCTATGTGCATTAGACCGATATCCCGGGTTTAAAGCATAAATGTCCTAAGGTCATAGCGAACTGATGTTGCCACTATCCTCGAGGGATCAGCTGTGAGAGTTACGTATCTCTGCTTATTTTGCCCCAGAGTTCTTAGGGTTTGTTTATCCTGCAACTTAGTATGAGACATGTATTCCAAGTATAATAATGATATGTTTATGTAAACAGTGTGAAATTCATCTAACAATCAAGTGTAATATGTCATTCTTCTTGATCAAGGATGTACACCCAAGGGCTCGTTTGAGCATACCTTGGTTTAGAGGAAGAACTCATCTAAATCCTTTCAGGATGATTGTCAAGGATATATCATTCTGATGGTGATGCCTCTCGAACACAGGCACCATGATAAACCGACATGGTTCTCTGATCCTGACAAAACACCTACTCATGCACTTGTAGATTTATTAGTGAGTAATAAATTATCATAGCACAAGAAATGGCATGGAATACAATATATTATTGAGGGACTCTACCCCCTTAAAAAACAACCATTTTGAGACATAAAATGTAAGAAGTGGAAAGATCTCACCACGATATGAGCAAGGCTATTGAAGCCATGGTTTGGTTAACTCACAACAACTGTGAAATAATGCTGCGGAGATCGTGCAATGCTTCTCCACAGATTTGTACTTACTATGGACCCCTAAAGAGTCATAGCGATTTGCCAGGGAGCTGGACCATCAGATGTGAAAGCCATTGCGGCCCCGAGATAGCAACTTCAAGTTACTTGGTCGATAGAGTAGATACAACGATCCATTGCAACTCCTGGCTCAAGGAAAAGAGACCATCCTGCATTATGACCTTTAGAGCATATTACCGACAACTATAAGTACAAAAGGGGTATCTACCCCCTTTCAAAGAAAAGAGAGTGGACATGACTTAGCTATCGACTTTAAGATTGGTCGAAATATTTACGTTTGAAGAGTAAACAAAGTCATTTATATGTAGCATCAGGCTTCATTGCTAATATGTGATGACACAAGTAACTGGTAAATAAATCTTGCTTGTGAGAAAGGATTTTCGTGCAAGAAGTTTGCAAGCAAAAGTTCGAGGACACTGAAGAGGCCCACAAAACACACAGGTCTAATGTGTCATAATAAGAATTATTCCATGCTCATGAACTATTGTGATATTCATATACTAATGCAGATGTTCATATATTTAGGAATTAATATTGTAAGGAAATCGTATCACTTATCTGTTGACATTCTTCCAGGGGTATCCACAAGTTAGAGTAGTAATTGTCGAGAGACCCCTCATTGTTGTCGAGCGAGCTCGTTCTTGACATGCATCGTGTATTGGTCCTTTATTTGTTGGAGGCTACTGTGGCCTGATTACACTCTTGGATCGTAGAGGGGCTATCTTCGTTCTCGCATTTTTACAAGTTCTGCAAAAATAAGTAGAAGTTCTCCCGAAAATCGAGTACGCCTTTATGATAGAAGGCCTTACATTAGTATTCTCAAGATCATGGATTAACAGCTTTTCGAGAAGTATGGAGGCAAACAACATGATGTGCTATGATCAAGATCTAGATCACAAATAGCAATTAGACTCCACTCGAGAAAGCATAGATGTCATGACTCTGTGATTTTATCTACGGAATCAATGTGTGTGAAGGCTAGGTGATAGCCGATCATAGATGTGAAAATAGCAAATCACAATTGCATGTATGGAGAATAGGTTAATGATTAACTTAGTTGATTATTCCCTAATTCCAAAGTCTTAGAAAACACTTGAGTTATGTGATTTGAGACATTAAATCAGTCATACATGCATATTGAAGTTACAGTCAATAGAATGATGCCAATAAAACTCGATCCTCGGTTATGAGTCCATCTCAGCCTCGAAGAATCGACTGAGTGGATCATGCAATAGCATGAAAACATGCATGTATGATGTTTTCAAATAATTCATGTGATACATTATTTATTCAAGGAGATGGTATCCAAAGAACATGTAAATGCCAATGAGATAATAATACTTATCTTCCTTTTTCGAGCAGGTCATTGTCCCTTGGAATGGGTTGCTTCATAGTTCGAGAAGGATGCTCCTTGAATTATCTTATTGTAAGACCTGCAAAACCAAGTAGTACAACTGCGCCCATGCTCAGACAGGTTATTGTAACTGTACACATTTCGTTAGATCACCTCAAGGGAGGCACTGTGTAATTTAAAGAGTATAACCAGAATTGCATTTGTTGTAGAAGTCCAGTTAGAAGTATGGTAACATTGCACGAGTAAGTTTAGAGCTACTTATCTCTTTTCAAATCAGTCGAGGAGATTGTCTTCACTCTTGTCATAGGGCCGATCTGTGATATCGGTCCCTCGAAAAATTGAGCTATGCTTGCATAGCTGTCGTTAGAGCCTTTGCCTCATGCAATTATGTAGGAAGGGGTGTTTCAGCTTGTGCTGCTAAAAACAAATGAGTGACCTTATACTCAAGTCCCGAGGAAGCTGTACGCCTCTTCGGGGAGATGTGACCTCTGAGGTATTAGGTCGCCCTTTGCTGTAAAGTTATGACTTGTATGAAAAACATTAAAACCATTAGAGACAAGAATGAGAAATAATATCTAAAGGGACTGAATCATAAATTTCGCTTAGTTAAAGAGAATTTTATCCAAGTATGTCCTTTAACGGTCCAGGGGCTATTTTGCACATTCAGAAGATTTAGCATCACAGTATAAATAATAAAATCACTGAGGACCGTTTTACAACTTTTAGAAAATTTAGAATCCTTGTCAAGCGGTTGTTGCCTTGGATTTCTGCCGTAACTGGAGGCTTCGTAGCCTCGTTGGCTGATTTGCTTCTCGATCTTGTTTGGTTTTGAGGAAGAACTCAAAAGATTTATTGTAAGAAATCATGGTTGAAGAGATTAAAGCAATTATGCTCAAATATAGAAGCTCTTGAGGTGTAATGTTATACAACAATATACTATTGAGATAATTATCCAAAAAGAGAAGTATATAGACGTAAGGATCTCGCCGAGTTACGTGGTAGGCGATGGGAAGTATACCAACTTGCAAGTGTTTGATTGTACAAGTTGACCTCGATGATGTAGCTCGACGACATCGAGCAATCTTGTGTAGGAGGAGAAGTTGTAGTACACCCTGCGAAATGGTAATTGCTTGTGGGTGATCAAAATAATTAGGTTTGATTTGCACTCAAGAGTAGTTTATCCTGAAAGCCAAAAACCAAAAAGAAACACACCAATCCCGAGATCAAAGAAATCTGGATACTTTCATGAAGGATGGAAGTTATAATTGAGAAGTATGTGTATTGGCATTGAAGTCGACAATTAAGATCATCAAGCAAAATCAATCCGGTCGACATTGCGATATTCATACTTAAGTTAAAACAATCAAGATTAATCTATGAATATGTTTCCATCCTTTTTCCAAGAGCATACGCAATGTCGATCACTATATTTACTAGAGACAAGAATATGATTGTCTAAAGGGCAAAACTGAAAATTAATTTGATTCTCCAATAAGGACTTACTGTCTAGTTGCTCATGCACCCAAACGTTAAAGACAAAAAGTTGTTTTTAAACCCAAAAGATTCAATGCACGTGATGGGATTTGTAATAGGCTTCTTTGATTGATAAAATTTATTGGTTTGACTCAAATTTCAATGGAAACCTAGAGGCAACCATTTAAGTATGCAGGTTGAAGGAACCGTGGACAACGAAAGCATGCAGGCATATTATAATTAATTTGATAAAAGTATTTCTAATCAAGAACGTAAAATCGAGATGCAAAGACTCGATTTTAAAGGCCTATTATAGGCCCCACTACGGTTGTAGTAATTGCTAATTCTGTGAGCATATCATATGCTATGCTAGCTATGCATATAGTACCAACTCATGTTAGACGTGAAAGTTATGAGAAACTTCTTAAAAACACAATACTATTTGAAGGACAAGGGTGATTTAATCACAATTCAGCAAACTTTAAAAGCTTTTAAGGTGCCGAATCATGAACAAACTGAATCTTGCTTCTCAAGATAATTTAATCAATGGCTATTCACCCTTAAAAAATTAGAAAGAAAGGCAGCCCTAGTCAAAGGGTTTGTGAATGTGTTTCCATGCACATGGGTCCTTTTGTTTTATATAATTAAGCTTGCAACTGAGGCATCAAAGTTTTAAAGAAAGCCATGAGTAGACTAGACATATATCCAATAATATCATGAGCAACATTAATTGAATATATAAACCTTGATGCTTTGATTTTTTCAAAGCTTATGCATGTGATTTTGTCTATTTATCATGCTTGATCACCGATACCGAATGAAGAAATCACGGCCGCCAAAACCTTCGTCAGAAAATTGTGTTGAAGAAAAACCCAAGTTGGGTCCCACTGGGCATGCCACTTGACGAAGTATGGATTTGTGCCGACGTCTCCATATGATTGAACCGGCGGCCATGGTGGTATCAGTACCCTAAAACCTGCAAAAGATGGCCTGGAGATCTCCCGAGAGTAGACACTCTGATGCTTAAGTCAGTAAGAGTAATTGTGATTAGGGTGTAGATTATTGGTGCGTAAAGTATACCTTTGATGTGAGGGGTTGATCCCTATTTATATAACTAGGGTTACCTGTTTGTGAAACCCTTTCTTGGTAGGAAAGTAATTACCAACCGTCTTAGAAGCTTCCAGGGGCTGGTTGAACTGCTTGCCGAACTTGGGCCGGCCTAGTCGTGAGTCGTATTAATTCAGACTCGTCAAGTGCCCCTTATCAAGCCTATACTTTGAAGTCTGAAGATAATGTAGGCTTAATAACATGAAGCATAAAGTTAAAGCAACTACACACTGCATGAGAATGAAAGAGCAGTTGAACAAAATTTCCTCTGAAACATCATTTATTCTGCATATGGTTTAAGATTTGATTATGGGGATCTTTGAAGGCATGGTGAGGAAAGAATCCAAACACGATGAAAATATAAAAGCAACTATAAACTACAATGATTCAAAAATTGAGTTCATGTGTATTCATAAGTCCGAATAAATAAATTCATGATAAAAAAAAAAGTAAAAGCAAATGTACAAAACATGAGAATCAAAGAGCGATTGAACAAGGGTTTCCTCTGAAACATCATTTATTTCTGCATATGATTTAAGATTTTTCGTTTTTCGAGAAGAAAAATTTCATTCATATGTTGGAAATTGTCCAACTACGTTTGACAATACGTAGAAACAGTCTAAAAACACAACTTACAACAGATTACTATCATGATATTGTTGTGTTTACAATGAATAAACCTACACAGATCTATCCAAAATAAGACTGGACATATCATGTACTGAGATTCAGATCCAGTTAAGGATATATCACTAATTATCACATGAAAACTCCAAATTACAAATCTAATAAATAGATTTATAACGACTGATTCTTGTTGAAGAGTGAACAACGAGCCCGCGAGCATCACTAACGATATCACGAACACTGCAGACGGCATACTCTACATTCAACCAGTAGATTCAAGCTACTGGGGGAACACTATAATCAAAAGTACCATACCCTCTCAATAGATCACCAGATTAATCTATTGAAGGAACTTTTGGGGTTAATCCCCTTTATTAAAACAGAAAGAGAAACAAAAATACGATAAAACTAAAGAAAAAATTATTACCCCCATCCTTCATGGTGGAAGATGGGGGAGAATTGGAGAGTTTTTTTTAGGGTTTGAGAGAGAGGAGAGGAGGGAGCGGCTTATGGTTTAAGATTTGATTATGGAGATCTTTGAAGTCAAGGAGATGAAAAAATCCAAAGACGATGAAAATATGAAAGCAACTATAAACTATAATGATACAAAAATTGAGTTTAGATGAACTCATATAGGTCCAAACAAATAAATTAATGATGAAAAAATAAAGTAAAAGAAATGTACATAGCATGAGAATAAAAAAGCGATTAAATAAGGTTTTCCTCTGAAACATCATTTATTTCTGCATATTGGTTAAGATTTGATTATGGGGTTCTTTGAAGGCAAGGCGAGGAAAGAATTCGAACACGATGAAAATAGCAGTACCATCCTCAAAAAAAAAAACCCTCAATCCCGAGTAATAATTCAATTTAAAAGAAATCTAAAACTAAAAATTGAATAACTTATTCATTTAAAATTTTAAAATTAATAATAAAAATTAATTAAATATCACTTTTTTTATTTTGTATTAATTTTTAAATAATACAGGTTTGGGCAATTCTACTTTCAATCCCTCATGTTTACCCCTCTACTAGCTGAGGCCGCACAAAGATTTTTGTTACGCATTTAGTCATCATCGAAAAACTTTATTAAACACTTTTGGTTTTTGGCAAGGCCAAAAGAGTAAATCAATAAAAGTTTATACCAAATCGCTAACATGTTATTCCTCAACTTTGGATGAGATTTATAATTTCACTCCAAGTTTTAGTTATGTTGCAACTTTAGACCTCACTTTTTTTTTATCATTTATTTCTTTTTTAATTTTTTTATGAGTTAGTTAAATCTTTTTTATTTATTGTAACCTAAAATTACATAAATTTTGATTTGTCAATAAATTTCTATTCCTCTTTTGTTCTTCTTTTTTATTACAAATATATTGTTTAAATACGTCAACCCTTTACATAATTTTTCATTTTTTATTATTTTTTATTTGGGACTCTACTTATTCAAATTGATTGTAAAATAATGCATGGTAAAACCTCTAAGAATTAATAAACTTACAGACCCAAATACTTATTAAATACAGAGTTATTAATTTATCGATAAATTAATAATTTATTAATATAAATAATTTTTTTATACTATTAGAAAACAAGTTGTATATCTTTGCCTAAATAAAAGAAAAGTAGCTTATAAGTAGTCCTTCTATCCCAAAATGATTCTATAGTTTGGAGGAAATCTTATATTTTACGAGCTTTCAATTTTATAACATTAGCGACACCAGAACTTTTGAATGTAATGAGAAAGATCAAAGGTAATATCTCCGAAGATATAACTTTTTTTGAAAAAATAAAGATCAATAACTTCATATTTTACAACAAATTCTTAGTTCTTGTTAAGTAATCATTAATTTATGAAATTATGGGACCTACATTTACATTAGTAATTATTTTAAAAAATTTTATATAATAAAGAGTTTGATCAATTTTATACTACTCTCGAGTTGGGACCCAAAAACGAATTATTCGATGGAGGTTATTTATTTATAGAAGATTAATTAGAGGGCTTGTATTGTAATAATAATTATTTATGTTAATTTTTTCACATTTTATCATAATGTTTAAAAAGATTCTTATATGATTACATTATTTAAACTCTAGTCTCATAATATACTACTATTAGCTTTTTGCTTAATCAATTAAAATTAAATGTTCCATTCTTATGTGTTTTCTATGTCTAAATAAGAAGATTGCTTTTAGAAATCATTACATCTAAACTAGAATCACATCAAATACTTAAATTATAATGTACTAAAATTACGCACTTAGATTATAGTCAAACAATATGATAAAACTATATCAAATTGTAAAATATAGTGTAAAGCATTCATTTTCAATAATTAGGTTTTAACAATTTTGATTTGTTAGACTTTAGCGTCTGAGATATAAATTTATCAAACTATTATTTAAATATTTAAATTAAAGGAGGTTATTTGTGTCTAATAATTGTATGACGTGATATTTTAAACTGAAACATTTGAATTAGAATGAGGTCTAATGTTATGAAATGTTAAAATATAATAAAATTAAATTAGAAGTGAAACAAATAATGTGAATAGAAATGTTAGAAAACATAAAAAGAAAAGTGTATACAAGAACACGAAAAGCAAAATAAATAAAACTAAAAAAAATAAATAACTAAAACATGGATCCATATAAATACACTTTCATAAAAAAAATGTGCCAAAAGTTACAAAAAAGAAAAATATTTAGAAAAATAGAAAAGAAAAAAATTGTAAAAAATAGGCAGATGGAAAAGAAAAATAGTTAATAAAAAGTTACAGTTATGTTTGTTTTACTACAAAAATCTGATGTGGAAATTTATTTGTTATTCAAAAGTTGAGAAGTAAAATGCAATATTCTGGTAAAGTTTTTAATCTTTTTACGATTTTACTCTTAAAAATACAAAAAATGTTGAATAGATCTTTTTAGCGACTAAATTCATAATTAAATTTCTTTTGATGACACAGCTGAGAAGGGGGTAAAATATTGGGGACTAAAAGTAGAGTTTTGAATGAAAAATAAATTTTTTAAAAGACCTGTTTGATAATACCACTTATTGGTTGAAATTATCCTATTAAACACTTTTTGATTTAAGCATGTTTGATAAAGAAAATTGAACCTCTTATTGAATTAAGTGGTGCTGAAGTAGCAGTACAAAATATAAGCAATAAAAATTAGTTTATTACTTACTCGGTAACTGCTCAATGTATTCAACCTTTATGATTCAATATTAAACTTTCGCAATTAAACACTAATTTCTATTCAAAAAAAAGCCCTAAAACTTATTGGCACAATTGTTATATAGTATTTTAGTATTATTCTATTAGTTACCCGTTTTGCCCTTAATGAAAACTATTTGTTGAATTAATGGTAGTCAAAACGGGTTTTTTCCCAAAAAAAAGTTAATTAAAATAAATGTGGACAAATTTGAATTTTTCAGAATATCAGTGGACAGAAATATATCCCTCGGATTTCCGAAATCCGAGTTCTAATTAAAATTAAAGATTCAGATTTCGTAAATCTGAGCTTATATTTAATAATAAAATTATAATTAAATAAATTTTGTTGAATAATAATTTTTAAAAATTCTTAAATGAACAGTGTCGTTCGGATTTTCGGAATCCAAATTTAATTAAAAAATAATAAATTGAGGCGCGAAATATTTGAACTTAAATAAGGAGTCCAAGACCTGGAGTCCTTAAATAAACAGTAGTCCTCGGATTTACAAAATCCGAATGTACAAAAAGAAAAAAGAAAAAAAGAAAATCGAGGCGCGAAATTTTTGAATCCAAAAACCGGAAGTCCGTAATCCAGTTTTCTGTATTCGGATTTTGGAAATCCGACTACTTTTAATTTTGGTTGGTGGAAGTAGGCATGTACCATAAATTGGAGGACCAAAAAATAAATAAAAAAATTCAGAATTGACCAAACTCGGATTTACGAAATCCAAGTCCGTAAGTAACTCGGATTAAAGATGAGTTTGCTCTTAAGATGTGAGATAAGACGCCCGAAGGAATGGACATTGGTGTTTGTTTCAAATCCCAATCAGAAGCAAAGCATGCTGTGAAATTATGGAACATCCATCATAAAAGAGAATATACGGTCGCCGCGAGTAGTCCAAAGACGTGGGTTGTACGGTGCAGAACATTAAATGTGGAAAGTGAGGATGGTGAACCACCATGTGAGTGGAAGATGCGTGTGTCTTTGAAAGATCACGACCTTCATGAAATTGTGAGGTGGCATGATGCACATAATTGCATGACTCCCATGAATGATAATGACAATCAGTGTGTGGACGTGTCTTTGATTGCTAGACTCATCAGGAGAAAGGTTGAGGACAACGTAAATTATACGGTGGCCTCGGCACAAAAAGATGTGAAGACCTTATTGAAAGTAGATGTACGATACAAAAGCGCATGGCATGGGAGGAGGAAAGCCATAGAAGCGGTCTATGGTGATTGGACCTCGAATTTCGAAGAACTTCCACAGTAAATATCAAGGTTTATTCGTGTATTGAAATATTTTTAGTGTTTTTTTTTTACATGTATTGAAATATTTTAACTATGACTTGTTTGTTGTGCAGGTATATCGATGCGCTTAAGTTTACTAATCCTAAGACTGTAGTAGAGTGGGAATGGAAGGAGGGACAAGAAGGTTGGAACAGGGGAAATAGGACATTTAAACACGTCTTCTGGTCATTTGCACCGGTGGCTGCGACGTTTTTTGAATGTCCACCGGTCATTTGTATCGATGGAACCTTCTTGCGTGGTGGATACAAGGGTAAATTGCTTGTTGTGGTGGTCTATACCGCAAACAAGCACATTTCACCGGTTGCATTTGCGATTGTGGATGAGGAGACAGTAGAGAGTTGGACATTTTTTATGAGGAGTTTGGGGTTGTGGGTTGTGTATGATAGAATCGTAAGTGTGATATCCGACCGGAATGCAGGGTTGTTAAGCGCAATGTCACAGATGGATGAATGGCGTGATTTAGGTGATGGTGGCCACTTTCTTTGCCTCCGCCGCGTTCGCAGCAATCTTGTGTCGCAATATAATAGCAAAAAGGTGAAGCGGTTATGTTGGAAGATGGGCACGACGCTTTGAAGAGTGAAATACAACCGTATGAGGGCAGAGCTTATTGAATTCAAACATGCTGCATGGGAGTATCTTCGAGGGATTGGAGGGAGTAACTGGGCTCAATTGAAAGCTGGTCTTCGCCGTTGGGACATAGCGACAACCAACATTTCTGAGAGTTACAACAATGCGTTGAAAGGGATCCGTTTTTTACCAATTAGAGCCTTGATCCATGCAACTTTTCGCAAAATTGTGAAATTCTACAGAGAAGAACAATTGTCTGCGAGAAATTGCATGACACCGATCCCTCCTGAATTGTGGAAAAAATACGAGAAAATGAACGACAAAGTAGCCAGTTTTGAAGCCACCCCTTTTGATGGTGGTGATGCTATGTGGCAGGTTGTTACTGCAACACGGGTAAGTGGCAGGGGTGGGTCTTTGCATACGGTGAACTACGATGAACATAGGTGTTCGTGCAGGAAGTGGCAAGAGTACCGGATGCCTTGTACGCACGCACTCCAAGTTTGTCGGAGAAAATGAGATCGGCCTATTGATCTATATCATAGTGTGTGGCGCCTTCCAACGTGGCGCAAACAATTTGATTACACGAGCTTTGTTCCGGTTCCCGATGAGGAACAATGGCCGACGGTCAATTGGAACATCATTCCGAATTATGAGCGCCTTGTGTTGCATGCCGGACCGGGACGAAGACAAAAAAGGAGACATAGAATGCGAATGGAATACAGGAGACGCCGGAGCCCGGGGGAATGTTGGAGATGTGGACAACAAGGTCATGATGCCAATTCTTGTCCTAACTCGCACCCGGGAGTAGATAGAAGACCTGTGAATGACAGTTGGAATTGAGAGTCATTTAGTGTTCTTGCAAGTTATTTGGAATGACAACTATTTAAATAGACATGGACAAATTCGGATTGTAATGTTAACATTGAATTATTCGGATTGTAATGTTAACATTAAATTGTTGGTGCTAGTGCTGTGATTGTGATGAAATATATACTAGTTGTTCATAACAAGTTTTGGAATTGTGCAAAAAACTCATTTTTAAGGTTTTGGTAAAGGCTTCAGATTGCCGAAATCTGAAAGTATGCGTTTTGTATTAAGCCCGGATTTCCAAAATCCAGAACCGGACCGATTTCCTGCAGCAAAGCATTCGAATTTTAGAGATCCATGTTTATGCAATTTGTACTAAGTTCGGATTTCGAAAACCCAAATTGAGGAAAACAACCGAGAGTGTGCAATTTTAGGAGAAACAGGAGAGATTCGGATTTCAGAAATCCGAAACAAGACCTATTTCCTGCAGCAAAGAATTCGGATTTCAAAAATCCGAATTGAGGAAAGCAACCGAGAGTGTGCAATTTGAGAAAAATAGGGGAGATTCGGATTTCAGAAATACGAACTTAGGCCTATTTCCTGCAGCAAAGAATTCGGATTTCGGAAATCCGAATTGAGGAAAGCAACCGAGAGTGTGCAACTTGAGAAAAACAGGAGAGATTCCCTCCACTCCTCCCGGCGACTCCCTCTATTCCTCCCGGCTACCTTCCATTCCTCCCGGCGACTCCCTCCATTTTCCTCGGCGACTCCCTCCACTCCTCTCGGCTACCTTCCATTCTTCCCGGCGACTCCCTCCATTTTTCCCGGCGACTCCCTCCACTCCTCCCGGCTACCTTCCATTCAACAAGGCAGACTCCCTCCACTCCTCCCGGCGACTCCATTTAAATACTCCCGGTAAGTTTTTTAATTTTTTGTTTTTCAAATTTTTTTTTCTGAAATCCGAATGTAGTATTTTTTTTTTCGCCGAATGTATATTGTTGTGGTGTGTGAATTTTGAATTGGTTTGTGTTGAATTTGATTAGTGTAGCTATTTGATTAGTGTAGTGTTGGTTGAAGTGGCTTGACTTTGGTTCAATGGATAACCTTTAGGGCTTTACCTCATTCAATTCGTGCTTTCAATGTTGTTCTATGGCTGTGATATTCTGGTTGCATTGAAATTTGTTTATGCAAGAAATTTGTTTATGCAAGAAATACAAAACGTTAGGTACTTTTTGGCTTGAAATTTGGTTCAATAATGAGTTATATTGTCATATTGTGACTTATTTGTTTTGATAATGAGTTAGGGCAAATATTCTTGAAGAGAATATGACTTATTTGTCATATTCTATCGTATTGGTGTTAGTTATTTTGATATTGTGTATTAGTTTGGTTTGCGTTGAATTTGGCCAAATAATGAGTTAGGACATTGATGTTTTCTTTGGTTACCTTGTGTAGGATTGAAATGGTGGAGGAGGCATCGGGCTCGCAATATGAATATCAACCTAAACATCTTTACCCGGGACCGATACAAGATAAAATGCTATATCGTCAAACAAAGCATAGGTCACAAGCTGTCTATGAGAACAAGATACCGGACATTAATACGTTCCGCCTCAAGGGCCGTAGATACGACAGCGATTTTTAGGGGATATACAAAAATACGGCACCAAAGGTTAAGGAAGTCATTACCGCGTTGGTGGAACGGTGGAGGCCAGAAAGCCACACTTTCCATTTCAATTTTGGAGAGGCGACTGTGACACTACAGGATGTCAAGGTCCTCTTTGGTATTCGGGTGGATGGTGACCCGGTGTACGGGACGACAGTTAGCCGGACTGCAGATGAATGGCGGGATTGATGTGAGGCTTTGAGATTCCGGCCAGCTCAAGTAAATGGCCAATGTGTCAATGTTGGTATGTTCGAGGATGAGATGGGCCGTGCACTCCCTGAGAATTCCACAGTCCATCGATTCGAGCAAAGGGCCCGGACAGTTATACTGCATTTTATTAGCAGTTTCATGTTTTCTAACAAGACGCAAAACACTGTCAATCTGCAGTTCTTGGCCCGGGTTGAGGATTTGGATCAGTGTAGTCGATAGAGTTGGGGATCGGCACTGTTGGCTGGTTTGTACTCTGGACTGTGCGAGGCATCACAGTACACCATGCACGACGCCACTGGCTGTCTATATTTGCTACAGTTACGTATTAGTTTTCAATTGGTGTTATAATTATTTTTTGCTTTCGACGTTATAATTTGAAGTTTTAACATTATTATTGAAATTTACTAGGTATGGGCGTATGAGCGGATCGAGAGAATCGCGCCACAAAGAAAAGGAGTAGTATTTTTAGTTCAAAATAACTCAATGTTTATTTCTATTTGTTTTTCATTTCATCTTTTTTTCTAATTCAAATGTACTCCTTCGTGTTTGTTCATTAATGTGGGAATGTAGGTACACCTACGGAGACGCCCCACGGAGCAGCACCCCACCTTTTAGAGATCAATTAACAAGCCTGCGTGTTGAAGATGTAAGTACTTAATTTGGTATTTATATTTACTTTGAATTTCTTTTCGTTCCGGTTATACCATCTAATGAAATTCTTTTTGTGCAGTTTTGGTGGCAACCATATGCAAATGTCCTTCATAGACTCCCTGATTTCTGTACACAAGGCCAAACCATTTGGACGACTAGGTGTTGGATGTTCTGTTGGGCTATTAAGGAACCCCACGAGTCGGGCAGAGTTGTGAGACAATTTGGATACGTACAGGATGTTCCCAAGCGCCCTATGATTAAAGATAATACAACATTTATTCTCGATCACGCCCACAATATGTCTGGGTATCCTAGCAACAATTGGGTGGATCACCATTCCGCAGTACGTCGTCATTGGAATAGGAGAGAAGAGTACGTGCTACGAGATTTGGAGGAAGGAGACCCTAGCTCCGTATATGAGGGGTACTATGAATGGTTCATGGTGAACACTGTCAGACTGATATCCAATCCCAAAAATTATGAATCTCAAGGATACGAGACTTCTTCGAGCCGAGTGAAATTATATGTGAGTTCATTCTATATTTTTTTTTTATTTCTTATGTTTTTATTTATTTTTTTTTATTTTTTTAGAATTTTACTCTTTTAATTAACGTCCCAATTTCTTTTCAGGGTGAGGTATTGAACAATATTCACGTGAATTCCGAGAAGTTTAGAGAAAAACGAGAAGATGAGAATCTCCTAGACGAAGAACTCGACAAGCATTTGGACGATATCATCAATCAAACACATGTTGTTTTAACCCTGGGTGCAAATGATGGGATGGACGTGTAGGATACCCAAATCCTGGTTGATGAAGATCCATCTTTGCCCTCACAACCTCCGCCGGGTAAAAAAGCGAAACCGTGGTCGAGAGATAAGACTGAAGGAGGAAGAAAGAGGAATGTCCCAACCCCCCCTCGGACATCGCAACAACAAACTGAGGGTTAACAAAATAAGGATCAAGCACATTCTTCTCGAGGCTCGTGCATCCAGGTCGAGACTCAATTTGAAGACATTGGTGGACTCGAGACTCAATTTGACCTTGGTGGACCTGAGACTCAGTTTGGTGGACAGTCGCAACCACTACCGGGAGTCAAATTTCTCACCATGGGGGAGTCCCAATCCCAACCTCAACCCGAGCCTCAGTTTGGTGGACAATCGCAACCACAACAGAGTTCAATACTCACGTATCTTAAGAGGGGAGATAGGATTCGACAGGGCCCAAATAAATACACTCCGGATGCGCACAATAAAGGAAAAGGGAAAAAATGAGACCTTTGATGTATTTTGAACATTTAAAATAGTTTTTGTATTGATTTTGGTATGAAACTTGATTTGTTTTGTTGTTAATCGAATGCCGTTTATTGTTTTGTTGCCACTAAATTTCTGTTTTCTAATATTTCGGACTGGTTAACACCAGTCCAATTTTTTTTTCAGTTCTGACATAGAACCCAGACTTTTTGTAAAGGATTCGGATTTCGTAAATCTTAGTATGTAGCCAACTAAGAGTTAGCATTTTGCAGAAAACAGAGGAGATTCGGATTACGGTAATCCGAAGCTACATTCATTCGGATTACTGTGATCCGGGTTTTCCCGAATTTAATTTTTCAACACATTTTTTTCTATCCAGAAATTAATATTTTATTCGTAAATACGGATTTAAAAAATTCAGATTTAGATTAATTACACTAATTTCTGTCATTAACTTAATATTGGATTTACGTAACACAAAGTCGGATTTCTCTAATCCGAATTGATAGGGGTTCGGATTTCGGAAATCCGAGTTTACCCCATTCAAATTTCCGTAATTCGGGACATATAAATTTGTTCACAAAATTTTTGGAAGATTTATTTTTGTCCAGGTATATATAAGGAAATATATTTAAAGAAAAAATTCTAGTCAAAACGGACTATTAATTTTTTGGGATGACTATTTTTTGGGATGACTTGTGTCAAAATTCAAAAGTGGGTTTTGTGATATTTGGTCCTTTGTTATTGTCCGGGTCCACTACCACAAGTTTACGAGGCTATATTGGTCTTACCATTTTTGTTTTTTTGGAATAACTTATTGTTTGGTTTTTTTTTTTAATGATATTTTCAGAATAATTAAATATTAACTGTTCCATTATAACATACTTTTTATATTTTCAATATACCTTTTCACATTTCCAATAAAAAAACACCTAAAAACACACATAAAAAACTAAACAAACAAAGTTCATCAAACTACTCGATAGAGAAGCGAAATCAGTTAGGAAGTTCCATAAATCATACACAATGGGAGACGGTGGCAGAGCGGGCAATTCGTCGAATTCAAGCGGCGGAAGCGGTGGTAATAATCGACCGGAGTGGCTTCAACAGTATGATTTGATTGGGAAAATTGGGGAAGGAACATACGGACTGGTGTTCCTAGCGAAGATTAAGTCTAATCGTAGTAAATCCATTGCTATCAAGAAATTCAAGCAGTCCAAGGATGGCGACGGCGTCTCCCCTACTGCCATTCGAGAAATTATGGTAAAATCTGTTCTTCGTTTTACTAGTTCATCATAGCGGGAAGAATGTTTATTACGTAGTGGTTTTTAAGGTTGAAAATCTTCTTTTTTTTATTTTTTTATTTTTTTTATAAATCCGTTGTAGTTGCTTCGGGAGATCAACCATGAGAACGTGGTAAAGCTTGTGAATGTGCACATTAATCCTGCGGATATGTCACTCTATCTAGCCTTTGATTACGCAGAGCATGATCTTTATGTGAGTATTTTTGACTTTCATGTGGCTTTATCTGTTTTGGGGAAGTTGAATTCCCAATGAGTGTAAGCAATAAAAATGGTAGGAAACTTGGTTTGTCTATTGTTTTAAGTTTGGTATCTCCGAACAAAATTGTCTATGATATGGATGAAGAGAGTGACTGCTCGTTTCTTGATTTCATTCTTTTATATTTGTTGAAGTTGAAGGTCTACAGTGGAACAATGCTTTCTTTCCCTATGCCATTATATTGTTGAATTTATGTGATTGATTTAGGATAACAAGAGATGAGTGAAATAACCTTTTGTCAAACCGATTTATTTAAAGGAAAAGATAAAAACTTGGTGGTACATTTTTGTTATCTTTTGGAAAATGAACTTAAGAACGCCATCATTAGGGTTTCTCTTGATGCTGCTTAGATTAGGAAAACCCCCACCCACCACCACCACCATCACCAAGGTGCCTACTCAGTCTCAGTCTTTTTTCTTCCATATTTTCCAGAATTCAGTTTCTTTTATGTTTGCGTTTAAGAGTTACTTAAAAAAGGTGAAGAACAAGGTTATTATCTGTGCATGCCAAGACTCTATAGAATTGCTTGTAGTAGTGGAATTCTTTCCAAAATTTAAAATGGACTAAAAGTCATTTATTTTATTAAAAATTTGTATTCTTTAAACTATAATGTATCACAATTCACTATGGTTTTCTTTGATGATGCTAGGAAATCATTAGACATCATAGAGACAAGGTTAACCAGTCAATCAATCAGTATACTGTGAAGTCATTGTTATGGCAGCTGCTTAATGGTCTCAATTATCTTCACAGGCAAGGAAAAATTTTAAATATCTTGCTCACTATTTTTATTCTACAAGTTGGCTCAAACTTAGAGGCACTCAATATTTGTGCAGTAATTGGATTGTGCACCGAGATCTTAAGCCATCAAATATTCTGGTATGGATATGCTCTTCAATGTCTTCTGCTTTCAGAGAAATATACCCTGGCACAAATACCGGGTATAGTTGCTGCTGAAGGAAACATTCCCCTATAAATGAAAATTCACTTTCTATTCTGGCGTCTTGCAAACTTAATGTTCAGGTAATGGGGGAAGGAGAAGAGCACGGAGTTGTAAAAATTGGTGATTTTGGACTGGCTAGGATTTACCAAAGCCCGCTAAAGATACTAGCAGATAATGGTGTAAGGCAACTTCTGTTATTCTTATCTAATTTTAGACATCTTATATAATTTGAAGGATTGATCCTCCAAGGTAGTGCTAACAGCTTGTAGTCTGAATATGTTGATTTTTTAAATCAGTTTGAGTTGATTGTAATCCTATTATGAAGAATTTTGCACTTTTGTGATTCCTGCATGGCTTTATGTTTTGACTTAAACAGCTGATGATCAGAGATTCCTTAGCAAATACTAAAAGTTTAACGAAGTTATACACGGGTTATCCTGTTCCTTTCTTTGTTTAATTCGTACTGCTGTCCAAGACTTAAACTTTAAGTTGAGATTTTCCTGATTAATTTCATATTCTATACTCTTGATGTGCTTGTTAGTTGGGATGGTTATTTACTCTTTACTTCTAGGTTTTTCTCTCCATTTGTGTTGTTGGAATCTTTTTGATTCATCATGTTTACTGGTTATTTTTTCATTTGTGTTAAAGGCCTTCATCATGTTATCACATATTTGAGGGCAACATTTTTACGCTCAGAAGAAAAGTTGGCACTCTCAATATAAGTCTGTAAATTCTCGCTGCTTATGGCACTCTAGTCTTAAAAGAGAGTAAGATTATGAATTTGGGATGGAAATAGACATTCTTTTGAGTCATGTATAAAGAAATTTCAATGGCTGGAATGCCTTAAATTTAATGTCATAGTGTCTGGTATCTTCGTGTACTTCAACTATATAGGGCGCCCCAGAACCTCTTGGTAAGGAACAAAATGACCACATTGACTCTTCTTTAAAACTTCGTTAACTGCCCTTTCTATAATTGCCATGAACGAAGCACGTGAACTTTATTTATAAAATGATTTCAAAAATTAAAATCCTTACCATTTTTCTTTTTCACCTCTTACCACCTGCCATGCGCCATATATATAGGAAATCATTGATGTCTCACCATTGTAAAGGTCAAGCCATGGTTATGAGATAAACCCTATTAACAGATAAATATTGTAATAATTTCTTCCATTTGTCTGAGCATAAATCTTTTGCTTTTAAACTGTTTTTCACACTAAACGTGCATTTGGAGTCAGTAGCTTCCTTATTTTAGTTTTTAATGGCTCAACCTCTCGGAAGCTCCTATGCATTGAACTACTCTCCCAGCGCTTAAAGGTGCACACTATCAAGTCTTGGTTCAACCTATTACAGCATTAGTTTAGATTTACTTAGCACATCCCCCTGCCAGCTGCTTAGTTTTATGTTCAGCTGGTTGCATTGGTTGGACTGGTCAATTCCTAAAACTTGTGCTTGCTGATGTTTTATTAGATCTTGCTATACCTCATAGCCCGAGCTTATCACCTTCCTTCAAACAGCTTACCAAATTGAATAAGGTAGGCTTCATTTGATCAGATAGTAAGGAACTGATGAAAGCAGTACCATATGGATAACTCAATACCTGAACTGGAATCCCCTAATATATATTACCAGATTAAATAATCTAGTATCACTTTAAGAGTAAACATATGCCTATTATCATGCAAAAACAGATGGCATATTTGAAAAGATAGCACATGTTAGTTTGAGCCTTTTGATTGTAATTGTGCAGGGAACACCTTCTTCCTCAATCAACAATCAAGAGAATCCAGAAAATATCAATGTAGAGTGAATGTGTAACGAACATCCAAAAGAGTAAGAATAATTGTATTAGCAAAAGGAGGAAAGAACAATTTTCATCGAAGCATTGGAGCTCGATTTTGAAAAGAATGCTTGAAGCCTTGCTTCATGCTTCTTAAAAATGCTGATTTGCTATCTTAGTCTGGCGGTGGCCATTCCTGATTTGGAGTTCAATGGGAACATGGTCAAAATAGTCGACCGCTTTTGGAACTCTACATGTTAGATGCAACATCCAGATCTTTGTTGTTTCTGCGATATTGTTTACAACCTTTTAAGCTTTAAGAGTACTATTTTTATAGAGATTCTGCTTGTTCCTTCACCTGTTTTGCCATTTGTAATCGAACTTATAATTGCTCATATTTTCTGCAAGGTTCCCACCCAATATGTGGGATGAACATAGTTGTATCACTTTTTCAAATTGGCAGTTTTCTGCTGGTTAGACTCTTCTCTTTAATCCAAATTGTCTGCTAATTCTTTTGTGCAATTGATAAATGGCAGGTTGTGGTAACTATCTGGTATCGTGCACCTGAATTGCTTCTTGGGGCTAAACACTACACTACTGCTGTTGGTGAGTATTTCGATTTCATGTTTGAGCTTCTTGTCATTGCAAATTATGTGTCAAATTTTCCATGTACATAAGCTCCTGTTTTCGACATTAAGAGGAAGTAGTTATTTTCAACAGATATGTGGGCTGTTGGCTGCATATTTGCTGAGCTACTGACCCTGAAGCCTCTTTTTCAAGGACAAGAAGTGAAAGGTGTCCAAAACCCATTTCAAGTATGTTGCTATTCAGGATGACATCTATTTCTTACCAGTATACATTTTAATTACCGAGAAACTCGTTAAATGAATAAAATAGTTGCTGGGCATGGTGCTATAGGCATGGTGCTGTTATGTTTTCTTTTAGCTTAATTAGCAGATTTCTCTTCCACCCCCTGTTCACTTATCACACTCTTCATATATTTATCATTATTTTAGTCCAGATTATAATAAGTTTTTTCCACCTGTTTGTGATACGCGATTGTTGATGATGCAGCTTGATCAGCTTGACAAGATATTTAAGGTCCTAGGTGAGATATCAAAACGCTGTCCCTTTAGTACTCTTTAGTGAATAATTACTGATAATGTTATCATGTGGCAGGTCATCCTACACAAGAAAAGTGGCCGACACTTGTTAATCTTCCTCATTGGCAGTCAGACATGCAACAGATTCAAGGGCGTAAATAGTAAGATTTCTTTTCTTATGACTTTTCTTTTCTTGTTTCCGTTGATGCAAATATCCATGTGTCATTGATTTTACTTAACCAATCGGCATAGAACTGAATAATTTGCTTTTCGGTTTGCCTCTCTTCTTACAGTGACAATGCTGGGCTCTACAACGTGGTTCATCTTTCTCCCAAAAATCCTGCTTATGATCTTCTTTCAAAGATGCTCGAGTATATGCTGTCATCTAAGCTTCTGCTACTTTACTTGTTTTCTTTTTTTCTTTTTTCTTTTTTTGCATTCAATTATTTGCGAATATGGACATGTTATAAACCTCCAACACAGACATGTTTTCTTTTCTCCAATACGGTGGTAGCAGAAGCATTCTTTCCTCGGTTCAAATATATAACTTTCATTTCAATTTGTAATTTATATATAGCTAGCTGTGTCCCCTATTAAAAGAGTGACATTAAATGCTTTATTGCTTTTGTTCTTTAAGCTTACTTGAGGTTTATGACCTTGGGGCTGTCTTCCTTGCAGATATGATCCTCGAAAACGGATTACTGCAGCACAAGCTCTTGAGCATGAGTATGGACTTTTTTCTCTGAATCCTTATCTCTCTTTCTTTAACTGTTTGGTTTGGGACTTTTTCCTCTGAACTCTGCCTTTTGGAAAGTTTTGTACTTTCAATCGTGATATTATCAATTCAGCTTTATTTTTCTGGCTAGTTGTCTATATGTTCTTGTGGTTCTTTTACGGCGTTCACATAAATTTTGTAGCTGCAGCTTCTGCGTGTAAATTTGCTGGACTGTTGTTTAGTTTTGGGATCTTGAAACAGCCTAACATATTTTGACAATATCAACTGGCTTTTCATCCTTGTGGATTTTCTTGCCAGGAGCGGAAATTTTGTATGGTAGAATATGCATATTGGGATTGGTTAAAGTTGTTTTCTGTGGTTTAAGAATAGAACATTACTGTTCCAGTACTAATTAGCAGGTAAGAGTTGGTTATTCTTTTCCAAGGACCGCGTACTTTGGAGTTCGTTAGCTTTAACAGTGCCATGAAGTAGTCTATGGATAAGTCACCAAAGGTGGTCCAACTTAGATGATGCTACTTACTTTCTTGCTTTAGTTACCAATTTTTGAGTGCTGGGGGGAGAGTATCTACTGACCTGACAAAAGCTATGAAACCATCTACAGGGTAGGTGTGAATTGATAGTTTGAAGCAATAAATTACATGATTAATTTATAACCGTGCAAAATTATGTCTTCCATACACATTTGCTCTAAGCTTTTTGAACTCTTTTTGTTGCTCTTCTTTCATTATGAACCAGAAGATGTACAATTCCAATCCTAAATGCTGGCTTGGTCTTTATTGTAAAATTCCTGATTGAAGGGTAGAAAGAGCTTCTTTCGTTCAGCTATGTCTTAGGTGTAATGGGTCAACGAAATTGTCGATTTCTTTGCAAGAGTTTCAATTTGTAATGATCCTACTTTGAGAACATTGTCATATTTGTGGGAGCCCATATAGGAGGTGCAACCTGCATCAATCACCCTTTAATTTTCAAAGTTTCAAAACGTGTGCCAACAGCATTGACCATTTTTTATTTTTAATGTTTGGCAGCTACATTGTCAACTGCCCAATGCCCTTTCTGCCCGACTGTTTTTTTCTTTTCTTTCTTTGTTTTGCTTGTTACATAATGGAAGGGATGGTGTTAGGCTGCGTTTTGTTCTTGTTCTTCTGAAAAAAAAATTCACAGAAGGTGAAACGTATTTTTCAAGAGTCAGCTTTTGGATGGATAAGAGGAACTCTGTTGTAGGGAAAACTTTTGGTAATAATGTTGAGTGTGATTTAAATTTTGGTATATAAATATGTATATATATATATATATATTATTTATTCTCCTTTTAATCAGAAACATAACAGACCAAATTCAATATTGCGAAGCCCACTAGTCGGCAGTTTAACTGAAATCAAGATGTGGACATAAAAGAGTTCTCATTCATCTTTTGGATGTTTCAGCTTGAGCTCAGCCTAGTCTCTGAGGTTTATTGTCGTAAATTTGTATGGAATAAATTGCTTCAATCAAATAGAAATTTTCGTTCTGAAGCTCATGATATGTTTGAAGGATATTCATGCTTAGAGTCTTTTGTGCTTTGTTGTTTTAGTATCTTGTTGTTTGATATTCTCTTACTTTCCAATCCACATAGAGGATAGTAACTGAATAAGTGAAAATTGAACTGATTATTAGCTGGCTTGGTCAAATTTCTTGAGCTGATCAAGAGTTGCTGACCTTGGACTAGCCTAATATATGTGTACTTTGTGCTTTTATTATGTAATAAGTACGTTTACTGATAATTTAGTCTGAAACATTTTTGAGTAGATATTGTTTAATCGAACTGAATTAGGTAATGCGTCAATATGCATATCAGGGCCTTGTGGTGTACTCGTGAAGTTTTCCCTACATCTGTTTGCTACTTTCATATATTGCTCTTTCTATCTTTTGTTGGATATTTTTGTGACGCTCTTTGGCAAGTTTTGTAACCTAACGAGCACGTAGATGGTTTCCTTTTATCTGGACATGAATCTTCTGTTTAATGAACATTCATTTGCTCCTTTTAATCTCTATGTCCCTCTCCATTTATGTCCAGGTACTTCAGGTTGGAACCACTGCCTGGTCGCAAGTACGTAATCTTTTTCTATTAAGTTTTTAATGAATTAAGCCATTTTTCCTTTGTTGTAACCATCAGTTCAGCTAAAATTTCACATTCTCATACTGAACAAATAGTTGTTGGTATCTGCTATTTAGAAGTCCAGTCTATGGCTCCAAACACCCCCCTCCCCCCTGGTTGTCTTTGGAGGTTTAGAAAGTTGGCTCAAGATATGCTAGAGGAAATGAATATAGATGTTTATCTTGGCCGAATATGATATCTAATTTACGAGTTTAATTATTCAGTGCGCTGGTGCCTCCACAACCTGGTGAGAAAGTTGTGAACTATCCTATTCGACCTGTGGACACAACAACCGATTTCGAAGGAACTATTAGTCTTCAACCTTCTCAGCCTGTATGTTCCTTTGCTTATTGATTGTTACAAATATTCCTTTGGTTGCATCTGATGTAGCAGTTCATCTGAGGCTAACTTGCTTTACTACAATTATCATGCCTAGCATTAAAAAGTTGCTGTAAATGAATTTAGATGACTTGATTTTCATTACCTTTTTGCTGTGTATCCATAAGCATCTGTGGCCAGATGCATTTGTTTGTTTCTGGTGTTGGTAGTTGACGTTTTTACTTGATCTTTAATGATGAAAGACCAAAATTACTTATCAAGTGAATTCTCTCTCTCTCTCTCTCTCTCTCTCACACACACACACACACACACACACACACACACTCTCTCACACACACACCCATATCTACCTATTATTGTTTGATTCGGCAACAGGAATCTTATTGTGATAAATGCAAATATTTGTTAGTTTATAGTTTTGACTGTTGCCTAAAAAGAAAGGCTAAGTTTTGTTTGACTTTGTCTTACAGTATAGGAAATGTGAATTTTTCGTTTTCCTTTGTAAGTCTGTTAAAAATAAAAACATAGTATTGTAGTGGGTCTTAGTATTCTTTTTTTTTTTCAATTTTATTTTAATTCTAAGAGCTTTCTCATTTACCATTCTCTGCTGCAATCTACATGCTGTGATCTACTATATTTCAGTAGATTTTGAAACTTCTTATTTGATAGGAGTTGAGTGAAGTAAGAAACTCTGAAATTGTACGTAGGAAAGGGTCAAATTTAAATTTGTAAGAGGTGTAGTTTGTTAATGAATCTGTCTCAATTTCTGGTAATAGTATTTGTAAAAGTGGAGAAGACCTTTAATTTTCAGTTGCTATGCAATGTGATCTCCTGAGGGGCATAGTGAATTTCTTCCTAAAAAATGTCCGTTTTAATGATTGTTTATTGAGCATGAGCCTTAATTGCTTAATGTTTGAAACTGTCCTGATTTCATTTCCATTGTATTTGAGCAGGTCTCATCAGGAAATGCACAATCCGGAGGCATGCCTGGTCCTCATGTGATGCCAACAAGATCTGTACCACGTCCTATGCCTATGGGCATGCAACGGATGCAACCCCCCGGAATGTCTGCTTATAATCTTACTTCCCAGGCTGGAATGGGTGGTGGGATGAATCCTGGTAGCATGCCTGTGCAGCGTGGTGTTGCTAACCAGGCTCACCAGCAACAGCAGGTTTTCTTCGTTCTGCTGAAGGTGTACACATAATATGTGTTTTTAATTGTCATTTCTCATGTGTTCGTGCTTACCTGGTCACAGATGAGGAGAAAAGACCAATCTACAGGAATGACAGGATATCCTCCACAGCAGAAATCAAGACGCTTTTGAGGTAATTTCATTTGCAGTTTGGTAAAATCAAGTTAGGCTGAAATCCTAGACTGATAACAGTTACTGAATTGCTTCTTGAGTTCTCCCTTGTGTCCAAATGATATTTTTCAGGTTCCTTGTTTTTCTTAAAAGATTTATTCAGAAGTTGAGCAAATTTGGCTATTTACTCCTTTCCTATACCTTATGTTGAGAAAGGTTTTTAGCTTTAAAGCCACGTATTCATTACCAAAACAAGAAGCAGCCTTTATCCCTCCATGTCTGATCTGTTAGAGGCTTAGAGCCACTCATATGTTAAAATTAGATAAAATGCTTTCTACTCCTCTAGAAATTCCTGCCCATAACCTTTTATGTACTCTGATTTGTAATTATTAAAGGGTAGGAATTATTCCTAACAATCCCTACAGATGTGAGTAAAAGGTGGTTTGTAGTACAAATCTGAATAATTGGGCTTTTAGGATCTCTTCTCCTGAATTTATTCAAATCACTTTTCAATCGTACTGAAGGTGTGTTTGTTTTCTAAGAAAGCAAGGGAGATATGTTAGCATAGAAGCTAAAAACTACAAATCTGTTAAATAATTTCTTATTTTGGAGGGATATTGTGTTTATCAGTTAACCCTATCTCTTGATTTTCTGGATTGTTATTTAACTTCATGCTAAAAGAAGTACCTTACTATTTGATGATTATATTTTGGGTGAAAAAGTACTTCGAATTCAACTTGGAGTATCCTTAGAAGTGTTGTTCTAGTAGTGTTATAATGTGATTGGGGTTTCCAAGATCGACCGTAACTTTGAGCTTAAGAATTCGGCATTGAGTCAAACTTGAACATCATGATATTTGTGCTGAAGTTAGGGTTCTAAGTTGCTTGAGGTTTAATTTGCATAACTCTTTATGTTTTTCATTTTAAAGATATTCTTTGTTATTTTATTTATTGGTATTTTTGGAAAAAATTAATTAACCTAATATATTGTAATTTTCTGAAAACTAGATTTTAAGTTGTTCGTAAAAGAAGTGTAAATCTTGTTTTCTTTTATTCTTTAAGCACAGGAGCTGTTTTATCCTTTGGTTTGTTCCATAGTAATTTTAGGTCTTAAATTAACATGAAATATCTCTATTTTGGTAGGACCTGTCCAAACACATTTAGTTTAGTATAGAATGATGCAAACAAAAATGAAATATCTTTTTCTCCAGTGCCATTTTGTAAACAACCCTGACATCCTGTAGAGAATTGTTTCTAGAGTTATGTACCTAAGTTTACTAAGCACAAAGTTGAAGATCTGAGAATATACCTGTATGTTAGGTCTTATTTGGTGCCGGGTAGAATACGTCGAAATGGCCTCTACAATTGCCCTGAAGATGTTTATTGTTGTGTAGCTTTCTCAATTGTTTAGGTGTGTTTATTACCTCTTATTTCATTTCTTTTCTCCACATTACTTCCATTTAGGTGTTCGAATTTGTTATGTCACAAATTTTTGTCAAGAGTTAGTCATCTTATTTAAATAAAGCAACTGTCCTTGGTGATAATATCTACTGAGGAACCAATAGATGTGTTGGGTTTCTGGATTGGAAGAGGAGTCTCTGTGATATTGCTACTGTACGAAGACATTATTCCTGTCTTGCTAGTATTGTATACTGATATTGCATCCTCTTCATACCAGCAAAGGATTTGGAATGCTAGAACTGCCAAGAATCATGATTATGTTCCAATATCAGGGTAGCGGGTAAACTTTACGACATTGTCATTCCTGTCTAGCCTTAACTCCAACGATCAAATGCAGTCCATCCAGTACACACTGCATAATGAAAACTTTTTTGCAGTAGCTAGGTGCTATAGTTAAAGTTGCTGGATTTTGTATCACTAGACGGGTCACTGAGTGGCAGGGCAGTTGATTCTTACACGACACATTTTCTGGGCAATGCCAGATATGCAACTTGGCATTTTTGCCTCCATTACATTGGTGGTGGCTTGCATGATGCATAATTTTATTTGGCAGGGAGTTAGTTCAGGGCTGTCGTGGATAAGTTGGGATTCATATTGTTAATAAGTTGGTGTTCTTATTCGTTGAAGTTCCGGTCCATTGTCCTTTTTTGAGATTCTGTCTGTTTAAACTTTGCTGCTAGTCAATAGGAATATCTTCTTGTCCTCTTTTAAGTTTTAACTGATCAGGTGGTGGTAGATTGTAGCTGGAATAGGTTCAACTTTTCCTTCCTCTGTTTCCCCGAGTTTCAAATGCTCTCGATCGAAAATTTGGTATGCTTAGATTGAAGATTACAGAGATCTAACTCTGGCAAAGTTCGACATTCATGTTGTCTATGCTCAAGTGACTAGCCTAAACATGCTTTTGAGCATTTGTAAAAGAATATTCTTTATCGTGGAAAAATTGGCCTCATGGGGAGAAACTTGGGAACTTATAATTAATTCCTTATCCCTGGATTCTTTATTGTCATTGCATCCTTATCAGGAAATGCCTTCTCAATTCCGATTTACTCCTTCCCCTGATTCTTAGACAGAATTGTAATCTCTTTTTCTGTGTATCCTATGCTATTTGTGAAACTGTTGTCAACCTTGAAGATTTTTGTTCTACCAGGCTCCACTTGGTGGGTAAATTTTTTTGGGGTATTTTCTATTGTCGCGATAAATGATCAGTATAGCTGACTTCAAAAAGCTGGAAAAGGGCTTCTTTTTTTTAGCTGTTGTATAGCTGACTTCACATATTGGAATAAAGGCTTGTCTGTTCCTTATACATTCATCCTTCTCAGCAAGCCCTCCTACAAAGAATTTTGGTTTATTATCTTCTTAGCCACATTGTATTGTGGTTTGTTATCGAGTTTTTGACCTAAACAATTTTCTTTAAAAAAAGGTAGACCAAATTAATTTTTTTGAAATTTTTGTGGACAAATCTATATCCTTCGGATTTCAAAAATCCGAATCCGAGGTAAACTCGGATTTCGGAAATCTGAATTTAATAGAAAACGGATTTTGAAAATCCGAATTCATTTTAATTAAAACTAAAACTAATTATCCGAATCCGAGGTAAACTCGGATTTCGGAAATCCGAGTTCTCAATTTTAAATATAACTCGGATTTCGGAAATCCGTGGGATATATTCATGTCCACAAATATTCTGAAAAATTTAAATTTGTCCACCTTTGTTTTAATTAAATTTTTTAGGGAAAAGACCCGTTTGTTATCATGGCCATCTCATTATGTTACTGCATACATTACTCTATAAATTAGGAATGAAGATAAAAATCATTAATGATCAGTGCTTTTTGTGAATCTCATTTGTTTTTTTGTTATTGTACATTATATACTAATATTTGGATTCACAGTTCAATTTATTTTGTACTTAACATGGTGAATATTCTTTATGGGTTTCTGTATTGCTTTCCCCATTTGTTCTTGGTTACTTTGGCATGCGAACCCGCATTTCAAACCTGTGTTCCATAACTTACCTGTGGGGTTTCCGTATTTTATAGGTATCTATTACCACTAGACCTCGGCCTAGAAAGAGTCTCGAGTTCACAGTGAGATTGTACTTATGGTGATTTTCTGACTCAAGCCATAGGTTTTGAGAATGTGTATATATATGTTATATTCTGGAGGCGCTATAGGTGTCTTTAAAACTCCGTAGCAGTATGTTGGCCTTTTCCAGCTGGGGTTCATCTCTTAGAGTTAATTTTGTCGACTTGCTAGGGTCAAATCATTGAAAATCATCATGTATGTTGTAATAGTTACAGAGAATTAATGGATATTTAGAATTACTTAAATGGTAGGAAATTGTTTCCTGTATCATTATTCTATGCATGAATTGCGTAGTACTAATCTGTCTCTCTCATGACATGAAGCATAAATCAAAATGTAGTTGTAAATTTTATTTTGCTTTGTTGTTCCCTTAACCTTTGATAAAATGACCTGTAAATTTGCGGGTCAGATTTTTCATGATGCATTTGGTGTTTTATTCCTGTAAATTTTATAATAGTTTCACACGAAGTGTGACACCGAATGAGCCATAAAGGATCTCTTGTTTTGTGTATAGATATATCCCAATAATAACATGTACTCCCTCCATCCCATAATTATTGTCCAGTTTGAATTTTCATTTTTAGTTCAAATTGTACTGAAAGTGAAATCTCAAACTGGACAATAATTTTGGGACAGAGGGAGTACATGTTACATGGATACTCTTTTGGAAATTGTATGAAGTTTTTAGGCTTTGTTTGGAATGTTTTGGACATTGTAAATTAATAAAATATGGTTAAAATTACTTTACTCAATTTTTGTTTTTTTAGTTTTTTTGAAAATTTGAGAATTAAAAATTACCCAATATACCCTTGTTGACTTGATCAAGAAATGATCAATTCGAGAACTCTCAAATGTGAAGTGTCAAAAAAAAAAAAAAAAAAACTAAATTAGTGTAAAATACAAATGTAATGGATCAAATCAGTGAATTATTAATATAATGAATCAAAATAAGTTTTTTTCAAAATGTAAAGAATCATTTGAGCAGTTTACTTTTTTGTCTTTAATTTATTGAAATAAAATATGTAAAAGTTAAAAAAAATGTATCAGAAAAATAGTCTTCATTACAAATCTATAAAGCATGCAAAGGTTTACAACAATTGAAATATAGACATTCCAATGCATAATTTTGATCTTCATTTATGTTCTTATCATTTATGTTCTTATTTATGTTCATTTAGGTATTTTTTTTTAATATACAGGTACTAATTTCCCAAAAAAAAAAAAAAAAAAACTGCATCCAACTATGTTGGAAATCCGTAAACATTGCATGTTCTCCATTAGACTAATCTAAAATAGTCCATTTTCTTGAATGGGTACAATAATGGTTTTTTTTTTCTCTTCATTTGACGGAACAAGAAGTTTCATTAAAGAGAAGTGAGGTTTAAGTTCCCAAAACTACCTTCGTGTCTCAATTGGATGCCTTATCCATTTTGCTCATTCGATTCTTAAAACCTAAAAGTCAAAAATACAATGCTGTTCTTACGGGAAGAGAATCTTGAGTAAGAAATTTGATGGAAGAGAAATTACTTTCTGCATGTTACAAAACCTAAATCACCAGTTATCCATTCTTACCTCTGTATCTATGTTTGAGTTGCTACCCATCAATTCATCAGAGGTTCCAATGATTAGAACCAACAAGGTTGAAATGGTACATGGTGGATGCATAAATCTGGAGATTGTATAAGCGTTAATTCATGAATAACTAAGGTAGAGTATGCAATGTCAGCATGGTATTTGAATTATGTACCTGCAAATAACCCTGCGCGCACGTTTAAGCCAATACAGCAGACAACAACATGAACATCCTCCATGAACCTATCAGCGGAAACCCCGATTAGAGAACTAATTGGAAATCAGTTTTATTTGACTTTTTTTTATGCCGAAATAAGGAGAGGTCATT
The DNA here is from genome assembly GCA_949775105.1 of Oldenlandia corymbosa var. corymbosa. Classification (NCBI taxonomy): domain Eukaryota; kingdom Viridiplantae; phylum Streptophyta; class Magnoliopsida; order Gentianales; family Rubiaceae; genus Oldenlandia; species Oldenlandia corymbosa. Next base: position 9,727,409 of record OX459124.1, read on the forward strand.
TTACCATAATAAACTTCAGTTTTTTTTATTTTCTTCTCCATTGGAACTTGTTTGATAAACTAGTCAATTTCCTCCCCCTGTTTTGTTGTATTTTTGCAAAGTTGACATTTGGGAGAAAAATAAGAAAAAAAACTGAGGTTATATCATCCTTTTTTTATGGTTTTCATAAATGAATTTATATAGCCATAGTTTTTTTGCCACTTCCTCAAGTTTCCTGAAATGCGTAACCTCTTCAATTTATAGCTCCATAGTTGATCTTTAAATGGGGCGAAAATCAAGATTATTAGTCGCGCGATTTTTTGGCTTGTCCGAAAATACTGAAGGCTACAACTGTTGTTGGTACCATCTGGAGGATTCACATCTTTCCAAAGGTGAAACACATTATATGCTCTGGAGAATTTCTAACTGCTGAGGTTTGGGAGACTTCTAAAGGCCGAACAAAGGATCTCAGCTGCTGAAAACTATAGATATTACGATAGTTACTCAACAAATTCCCCGGCTCACTACTGGACCAGCAATGACCAGTCGCTCCAAGAACTTATAGAATTTTCTACCTGCTGAAGATGTTGCTTCTGTAATCACCATGTAGTAAAAAGTTGAATGCCTACCAAGTCTTATCAGAACATTGACAAACACACAGCTCTTAACTCTATGTCATCCCTTTCTGTAATTCTAGTATTCTTTGGATGGGATAGTCAACACAGAAGTAACCTGTTGCTTTAGTTGCATGGGGTAATCAACACAAATGTATGTTGTTAATTCTGTTTTCTTGTTTCTGTTGTTTTTCTTTTAAGATTTCGGACTGAAAAATATATTGATAACAAAAATAATTATATAAAAGAAGCATTACAAAATCGGGCCAAAAACAAAATATGGAACCTAACCTTAGCAACTAACTATTTATACTATAACCTTAGCAACTAACAAACTATTTATATTAACCTTGTCCTTGCAATAGATTTGGATCAAACACGCCTTCTTGAGAGCAGGGCAAGTATGTAACAAAGAGCAGAATCGACAGAAGATAAAGCAATGATAAGCAGCCCCACAAGCAGAAGAGTGAGGGTCGCGGTTTTAAGCTGCACAGAAGAGATACAAACCCCTCAAAAGTCACATTCAAGATACAAACTATAGGCTATAGCAACTATGGCATGATTAACAACACATTACTGTTATTCCACTTGGTATTAGGACTCCACATAAATCATCTGTCATCATGTCACTGAATTATCTTATATCACAGATGCGTTTTGTGCCCCAGCAAAACGCCAAAACCTGACATTCTTTTACATTGAAACTAGGAACTCAAGGCTGCTTCCAAATAAAAGATGTGGTTGCTTAATGTAAATAGAAGATATTTCAGTCATTAGACTACGAGGGAATCGGCAGATGGAATCAAATTAATGAGGATATGATTAGAAAACTGAAGGGGGAAAAATCACTTCAATGAGGAAGACATGATGCCAGTGAATCATATTAGAGCATCAGAAGCCAAACGTGATAGACAAAAGTGTGAACCAGCCATGAATGATGATCTTTTTAAGATAAAACATGAGAGAAACTGTGTACATAAATAAATATTTCCTTCAAAAATTATCTGTGATGATTCTCAAATCTGTAACCACGGATGATTGATTTAAAGATCAAGCGAGTGGCAAGATAATTTATGCGTTCGATTTGATAGCTAAAGTTAATTTCCCAAGTAAAAATCACAAGATATAAGACAAACTTACTGTGCTCTGGAAGCTTGGCCACTCTATGTATTTGAGCTGACTCGGTTGCTCGATTAAAAACACAATTAAAGACTTCAGTAACCTGAAGCAAAAGATCACCTGTTAAATATCCCATTCACTCCCCTCCGAAACCTAAACAAGGAAAAAAAAAAAAAATAATAATAATAATAATAATAATAATAATAATAAATTCCCACTGATATAACGAGGGTCAATTATCTTCATTGGGAGGCCAAATATTTCAATACAGAACCATTTCTTGATTTACCGAAAAGATTTCTTCAACAAAAAGGACCAAAAGGGCTCCTGATCAGCATCTGCATCATCACTTGTCTGCAAATGATAATTTCTACCAACAGGTAAGGAATACTTTCTTAAAAGAAAGCATTGTATTCCCTCATTCAGTATCTGCAAATGACCATAAAGTTATAAACAAAATGCAACTTTTGAAAATAAGCCATAAATGTCCAAGTGGAGTCGGTTCATAATTGTCAACCTCACAAGACATTCAGGTGGTTGGATGCTAAAGTTTTCAACACATCAACCACTGAATGACAAAGGTATTGAATTGTCAAGACAGTATTACTGTTCACAATTTCCACCTACTTCACCTAATCGAGATGACAAATTTTCAAATTTTCACTTCCAATGCAAGTATGCAACTTTTACAAAGATACTAAAAATACAAATGCAAAGAATAAATATGGAAGTCCACATGGCTGGTAAATTACTCACCTTTCTGGGCATTACAAGAGTGCTAGGGAACTTCTCAAACCTGCTACCATTCGGAAAATGAACACAGGATGGCAGCTTATGGTGAACTATGCCAATACCAGGGGAAGTGAAGCCTACAGTAAGGAGAAACAAATCGTATCATCAATCAGACAAATAATCATATATCAAAAGAATAACCATTCTGTAGGGTAAAAGAAAAGCAAAACCTTGAAAAGTCGACCTCAATCTCAAATCCATCACGGCTGAATCCAGGCACCAGGCAAAGACAGCTCCTTTCCACGCTAAAACGAAGAAAACGTGTAAGGAAAACAGATTCAAATGAAACAAATCACCAGAGGAACGAAAGGAGGAAAAAAAAATACCAGTTTCATTGTACAAGTAGAGTCCGAATTCATTTCTGACATTATCTTTACAAGCTAGAAAAAATCCATGCACATCACTAGGGCATGAAGGGAGGGGACTTTAACTTGACATCCTTAGTAATCAAATACTCCCCATTAGTCTCATTCTAAATATTTTCTAAGATTAAAAAAGAAAATGTTGAGCAGCTACGGTTTGTTTGTCTCCAAGTTCGTTGAACCATATAGTCGAACACCTCGCGAGCAATAAGTTTCTCAAACATTCCCAGAAACCATCATCTCATTTTAAAGGTTTCCCGGAGATTTTAAAACATTAAAAGGACAAGAATGTTATGCCAGAAAAGTTATGAAGAGATGGGGGAATTCATTCTTACAAATTGGAAGAGACAAGTAGTCGAACACGTCCGCCTGGGGCCTTGGCAATCGACCAGAAGTCACCACAGTCGACGACACGACAATCGTATTTTACCTTTTACTACGTTTTAGTTTCTACCGGGCGGGAAGCTGGAAACTCACATCAATTTCCCAAACTATTTTTTTCCCTTTGGCCCCTCCCCTAAAGGTTGTGACTTGTGAGTTGTGACAAACAATTCCTAACGGCGCGCCCGGATGGATAAATTAGTTTAGTGATAGAAAATATTAACGTTCTTTTTACTTTATAGAGAGAAAAATGCAAGAGAATTAACTTCCTCGGTGAGGGTCTTGACTCTTTGAGGATATATTTATAACCCTCAAGTAACACTATTTATAAGCGGGACTCGTGTCCAAGGAGTTTTTACCTAAATATATTTATACGGGAAGGACCAAGATAAAACTATATTTTTCTTGAGGGAGGTGGACAGAACTTGCTCTCTCTGAAGTCCGAAAGCAGCATGAATTTGGATTGCCAAAATCAGAAAAAAAAAAAAAAAATATTGGGAATTAGATAATTCGGCTTAGTTTAGTTAGAGTGGAGATAAACTAAACCGTTTAATTTTATATAATTAATTCATTTCTGGATTTGCAGAATATGAAAGACGATAAAAAAAATAATTTCTGGAGATAATAATAAAATAATATAGATAGAGTTAACTTGATCCAGATTACTAAAATCTGAATTTATGTGTTCCGATTTCACAAATCCAAATATAGCCAAGTTTCTGTAAGGGTCTATTTGGTTGTCATGGAAAATGACCAAAGAAAATATTCATTTTACTTATTTTAAAAATCTTATGTTTGGTTTAATTTTAAGAAATTTTGGAAAGTAAAAAAGCATGCTAAAATAAAGGAAAATAAGACAGCTTTACAAGATTCTTATTCCCTATCTCAAGATTGGTATTTTTTTTTTCCATGAATTTTAATGATTAAATAAGTTTACCATATTTAATTCATTCAGTAACCATTTTTTTCGCCCTATCATCATTTTTTTAATTAATCACCCTCTTCTTTACCATTCATTTCCTTCAAGACTTTTTATTCTTCTTTTTTTTTTCTAGTACATTTAAATTACTTTTTTTTCATATAGGAGATATACTTATCCAAATAGGTGAATTTTCTATAATAATTTTTTATATTTTACTATAATTCTAAATTTTAAGAGATTGAAATTACAATGAAATTATTGAAAAAAAAAATTATAAGATAGTCCAAGAGAATGCTTTTGTTGGGGATTTTCCCAAAAAAAATTAAATAAAATAAACGTGGACAAATTTTAAATTTTTCAGAATATCTGTGGACAGAAATATATTGCTCGGATTTCTGAAATCCGAGTGTTGATTAATATTAGAGATTCGGATTTTGTAAATCCGGATCCATACTTAATAATAAAATAATAATTTCATAAATTTTGTTGAATAATAGTTTTTTTAGTTCTTTAGTGAACAGTAAAGCTCGGATTTGTAGAATCCGAGTTTAGTTAAAAATTAATAAATCGCGCGCGAAATTTTGAATCCAAAACCGGAAGTCCGTAATCCGGTTTGACGAATTCGGATTTTAGAAATCCGGATGCCTTTAATTTTGGTTGGTGGAAGTAGGCATGTGCCTTAAATTGGAGGACCAACAAATTAATAAAATAATCCTGAATTGACTAAACTCGGATTTATGAAATTCGAATCTAACACAGTTCGGATTTTGAAAATCCGAGTTACTTACAAACTCGGATTTCGTAAATCCGAGTTTAACGTGCTATAAAAGAAAAAAATTTGTGCAGTTCTCATTCGAGAACCGAGTTGGATTTTCTATTTTGCAGCTCAAACAAGGGCGAATTGAAGTTTTTGATGCATTCTTGCCTCTAGATACGTGGAAATCGTTATTTGAAAGAGGTTAGATTGCAAAACCATGTTATTTAGTTTATTTTTGTGTTATTTTGATTGTTAGAATGATGTATGATAGATTAGGGTTTATGTTGGTTGGTTGTTTGGATGTTTTAGGTGTTGATTTTGAGGTTAGAGATGAGAAATCATAGTTGTTCATGAGATATCGAAGTTGATTTATAAGTATTTTAGTATGGTGTATTTGTTGGAGTATGTATGGTGTATGGTGTATGGTGTATTTTAGAGAATGTATGGTGTATTTTGTTGATTTTGTTATTAAGAAATGATTAGTTATTGATGTTTTTTTTAATAGTTATCAATGGCACGTAATGTATCATACATGCTTAATTTGTATCATACAAGTAAGTATGTGATAGAGAACGGTAGCATCAACACTTTTTCGAATATGCCGGATGATGGTTTGTTTGTCGAAGAAAGGTTGTCATATGAGGGATTAATTAGTAAGATTTGTATGACCCTTGGTTGGGATCCAGCACACGTGAAACTCCACCTTTCTTTGATTTTCGATAGTCTCGGTGGTAGGCGTGTAGTGAAGATCAAGAATGATTCGCATGTAGAGTTCATGAACCGTGTAGATCCAATGTCATGTTTGGATTTATACATAGATTTGGAAGATATCACTCAAGAAGAAGAGAAGCGAGTTTGGAAAACGTGTCATTTGGTGATTTTCGAAGGGGGAACGTGCTAGTACTTCTCGAAACCGTGATGAAGAGGAGACACCTTTATTTGCACAAAATGACTACCGGGAAGAGTTGGATTCCGACTACATAGCTCCAAGTGAAAGCGAAGAAGACTGTGATGTCTCCGGAAAGAGTGATTTTGAAGAAAGTGATGATGAAAGGTTGGAAAATGAGGAAAGGGATTGTAATCTATTCGCCCGACGCCATGTATATAGTAAGATGGGGAACTGGGATGCCTCATGTGTAGACAAGGATGAGCTTGCTCTTAAGATGTGGGATGAGACGCCCGAAGGAATGGACATTGGTGTTTGTTTCAAATCTCAATCAGAAGCAAAGCATGCTGTGAAATTATGGAATATCCATCATAAAAGGGAATATACGGTCGCGCGAGTAGTCCAAGGACGTGGGCGTGCGGTGCGGAACATTTAATGTGGAAAGTGAGGATGGTGAACCACCATGTGAGTGGAAGATGCGTGTGTCATTGAAAGCTCACGGCCTTCATGAAATTGTGAGATGGCATGATGCACATAATTGCATGACTCCGTGAATGATAATGACAATCGGTGTGTGGACGCGTCTTTGATTGCTAGACTCATCAGAGAAAGGTTGAGGACAACGTAGATTATACGGTAGCCTCGGCACGAAAGATGTGAAGACCTTATTGAAAGTAGATGTGCCACACAAAAGGGCGTGGCACGGGAGGAGGAAAGCCATAGAAGCGGTCTATGGTGATTGGACCTCCAATTTGAAGAACTTCCACGGTAAATATCAACTTTTATCCGTGTATTGAAATATTTATAGTATTTTTATTTTTACATGTATTGAAATATTTTAACAATGACTTGTTGTTGTTTAGGTATATCAACGCGCTTAAGTTTACTAATCCCGAGACCGTAGTAGAGTGGGAATGGAAGGAGGGACAAGAAGGTTGGAACAGGGAAACCGGACATTTAAATACGTCTTCGGTCATTTGCACCGGTGGTCGAGACGTTTTGAATGTCCACCGGTCATTTGTATCGATGGAACCTTTTTGCGTGGTGGATACAAGGGTAAATTGCTTGTTGCGGTGGTGTATACCGCAAACAAGCACATTTTACCGGTTGCATTTGTGATTGTTGATGAGGAGACAGTAGAGAGTTGGACATTTTTTATGAGGAATTTGAGGTTGTGGGTTGTGTATGATAGAATCGTAAGTGTGATATCCGACCGGAATGCAGGGTTGTTGAGCGCAATGTCACAGATGGATGAATGGCGTGATTTAGGTGATGGTGGGCACTTTCTTTGCCTCCGCCACGTTCGCAGCAATCTTGTGTCGCGATATAATAGCAAAAAGGTGAAGCGGTTATGTTGGAAGATGGGCACGACGCTTTCAAGAGTGAAATACAACCGTATGAGGGCAGAGCTTATTGAATTCAAACCTGCTGCATGGGAGTATCTTCGAGGGATTGGGGGGAGTAATTGGGCTCGATTGAAAGCCGGTCTTCGCCGTTGGGGCATAGTGACAACCAACATTTCTGAGAGTTACAACAATGCATTGAAAGGGATCCGTTTTTTACCAATTAGAGCCTTGATCGATGCAACCTTTCGCAAAACTGTTAAATTCTATAGAGAAGAACAATTGTCTCGAGAAATTGCATGACACCGATCCCTCCCGAGTTATGGAAAAATACGAGAAAATGAATGATAAAGCAGCCAGTTTGAAGCCACCCTTTCGATGGTGATGATGCTATGTGGCGTGTTGTTACCGCCACACGCCTAAGTGGCGGGGTGGGTCTCGCATACGGTGAACTACGATGAACATAGGTGTTCGTGCGGGAAGTGGCAAGAGTACCGGATGCCTTGTACGCATGCACTCCAAGTTTGTCGGAGAAAAGGGGATCGGCCTATTGATCTATACCATAGTGTGTGGCGCCTTCCAACGTGGCGCAGACAATTTCATTACACGGGTTTTGTCCGGTTCCCGATGAGGAACAATGGCCGATGGTCAATTGGAACATCATTCGAATTATGAGCGTCTTGTGTTGCATGCGGGACCGGGACGAAGACAAAAAGGAGACATAGAATGCAAATGGATTACGGGGACGCCGGAGCCGGGGAATGTTGGAGATGCGGACAACTAGGTCATGATGCCAATTCATGTCCGTTCTCGCACCTGTGAGTAGATAGAAGACTGTGAATGACAAATGGAATTGAGTGTAATTTATTGTTCTTGCAAGTTATTTAGTGTTTGATAAATTTATGTGAACATTGATAAATTCGGATTGTAATGTGAACATTGAATTTTTCGGATTGTAAAGTGTGATGAAATATGTACTATTTTTCATAATCAAAATCGGATTGTGCAAAATACTCATCATTGTAAGGTTTTGTGAAGCATTCGGATTTCAGAAATCCGAGCTCAGAGTTTTTTTTGAAATTGCAAAGGACTCGGATTTCCGAAATCCGAATGGGTGAAAAGCATCCGAGAGTTGCAATTTGAGGAGAAACAGGGGAGATTTGGATTTCCTAAATCCGAGCTCAGAGATTTTCTCGAATTTACTAAGAACTCGGATTTAGGAAATCCGTGTTTGTGAAAAGCATCCGAGAGTTGCAATTTGAGGAGAAACAGGGGAAATTCGAATTTTGTAAATCCGAGCTCAGAGACTTTCTCGAATTTACTAAGCACTCGGATTTAGGAAATCCGTGTTTGTGAAAAGCATCCGAGAGTTGAAATTTGAGAAGAAATAAGACTAACTCGGATTTCGCTAATCCGAACTCGAGTTTATTTTTAATTTGCAAAGGACTCGGATTTCAGAAATCCGTGTTTGTGAAACCATCCGAGAGTTGAAATTTGAGGGAAATAGGGAAGACTCGGATTTAGCAAATCCGAGTTTGACGGGACTATATATTGTTCCGTCAACTCTTCCCTTCCCATTTTTCCCCCAATTCCAAAATTAAAAAACCCTAAAACTAAACTCCAATTAAACAAAAATCCGGCTACTCCCACCACTCAATCCGGCGACTCCCTCCACTCCCTCCGTGATTTCCGGCGACTCCCACCACTCTCCGGCGACTCCATTTCCGGCGTCTCTCCTCCCTCTGGACAATCCGGCGTCTCTCCTCCCTCTGGATAATCCGGCGACTCCTTGCAATCCGGCGACTCCCTCCGAGACTCTCCACCTCCGGTGACTTCCTCCACTCCTCCCGACTTCCTCCATTCCTCACTGTAAGTTTGAAATTCGCGATCCTCTCTTTATTTTTTTTTTGTCAAAATTTTTTTTTTCTTTGTGAAATCCGAGTCCTTTTTTTTTTTTGAATTGTCGTTGGTTTGTGTTGATATAGTGTTTGTGTTGAATTTAAATTGTGTCTATTGTGAATTGCTTATAGATGTGGTGTTGATATAGTGTTTGTGTTGGATTATCGTTGTGTAAATAGTGAATTATGAATGTACATAGTAGTTTGGTAGTGTTGTTTATTTGTTTGTTTATGGTTTGGTTGATTTGTTTTTTTGGCCGAGTGTACATCGTTTGGTTGATTTGTTATTTGGCCGAATGTATATAGTTTGGTAGTCTTGTTTATTTGGCCGAATAATTTGAAGTTTGGTTGATTTGTTTTTTTGGCCGAGTGTACATCGTTTGGTTGATTTGTTATTTGGCCGAATGTATATAGTTTTGTAGTCTTGTTCATTTGGCCGAATAATTTGAAGTTTGGTTGATTTGTTTTTTTTGGCCGAGTGTACATCGTTTGGTAGTTTTGTTATTTGGCCAAATGTATATGGTTTGGTAGTCTTGTTTATTTGGCCGAATGTTTATGGTTTGGTTGATTTGTTTTTTTTTGGTTACCTTGTGTAGGATTGAAATGGCGACGCCGGCATCGGGCTCCCAATATGACTATCAACCTAAACATCTTCACCCGGGACCTATACAAGATAAAATGCTATATCGTCAAACAAAGCATAGGTCCCAAGCTGTCTATGAGAACAGGATACCGGACATTAAGACATTCCGCCTCAAGGGCCGTAGGTACGACAGCGATTTTGGGCGTTATATAAAAATACGGCCCGGAGGTTAAGGAAGTCATTAGGAGAGCCGGTTTTGAGGGGATCATGAAGGTAGGGTACAAAAGAGTTGATCTAGGCCTCATTACCGCGTTGGTGGAACGGTGGAGGCCAGAAACCCACACTTTCCATTTTAATTTCGGAGAGGCGACGGTGACGCTACAGGACGTCGAGGTCCTGTTTGGTATTCGGGTGGATGGTGACCCGGTGTACGGCACGACAGTTAGCCGGACTGCAGATGAATGGAGGGATCGATGTGAGGCTTATTTGGGATTCCGGCCGGCGATTGTAAATGGCCAATGTGTCAATGTTGGTATTTTTGAAGATGAGATGGGTCGTGCACTACCTTCAAATTCCACTGTCCATCGATTCGAGCAAAGGGCCAGGACACTTATACTGCATTTTATTAGCAGTTTCATGTTTCCGAACAAGACGCATAACACTGTCAATCTACAGTTCTTGGCCCAGGTTGAGGATTTGGATCAGTGTAGTCGATACAGTTGGGGATCGGCACTGCTGGCTGGGTTGTACTCTGGCCTATGCACGACGCCACTGGGTGTCTATATTTGCTACAGGTACGTATTAGTTTTCATATTGTGCTTTAATTATTTTGCGCTTTCGACGTTATAATTTGAAGTTTCTACATTATTATTGCAATTTACTAGGTATGGGCGTATGAGCGGATCGAGAGGATCGCGCCCCAAAGAAAAGGAGTAGATTATTTGCTTGATGAGACCGCTCCATTAGCTCAGCGGTACGTATTTTCAGTTCAAAATAACTCAACGTTTAATTCTATTTGTTTCTTATTCTTTTATTTCACTAATTCAAATGTACCCCTTTGTTTATTAAGGTGGGAATGTAGGTACACGTACGGCGACGCCCCAACGAGCAGCACTCCACCGTTTAGAGATCAATTAACAAGTCTGCGTATTGAAGATGTAAGTACTTGTAATTTGGTATTTATATTTACTTTGAGATCAATTACCCCTTTCTTTTGGTTTCGGTTGTACCATCTAATGAAATTTTTTTCGTGCAGTTTCGGTGGCAACCATATGCACATGTCCTCCATAGACTCCCTGATTTCTGTACACAAGGCCAAGCCATTTGGACGACTAGGTGTTGGATGTTCTGTTGGGCTATTAGGGAACCCCACGAGTCGGGCAGAGTCGTAAGACAATTTGGATACATACAGGATGTTCCCAAGCGCCCCATGATTAAAGATAACGCAGCATTTCTTCTCGATCACGCCCACAAGTATGTCTGGGTATCCTAGCAATAATTGGGAGGATCACCATTCCGCAGTACGCCGTCATTGGAATAGGAGAGAAGAGTTCGTGCTACGAGATTTGGAGGAAGGAGATCCTGGTTCCGTATATGAGGGGTACTATGAATGGTTTATGGTGAACACCGTCGATTGATATCCAATCCCGGTAATTATGAACCTCAAGGATACGAGACTTCTTCGAGCCGCGTGAAATTATATGTGAGTTAATTGTAGATTTCTTTTATTATTTCTTATGTTTCCATTTTTTTTTCATTTTTTTTTTAGAACTTTACTCTCTTAATTAACGTCCCAATTTCTTTTCAGGGTGAAGTATTGAACAACATTCGCGTGAGTACCGAGAGGTTTAGAGAAAACGAGAAGATGATAATCTCCTAGACGAAGAACTTGACAAGCATTTGGACGATATCATCAATCAAACACATGCCGCTTTAACCTTGGGCGCAAATGATGAGATGGAGGTGGATGATACCCAAATCCTGGTTGATGAAGATCCATTTTTCCCTCACAACCTCCGCCGGGTAAAAAGCGAAACCGTGGTCAAGAGATAAGATTGGAGGAGGAAGAAAGAGAAAGGTCACAATCCCCCCTCGGACATCGCAACAACAAACTGAGGGTCAACAAAATGAGGATCAAGCACATTCCTCTCGAGACTCGCGCATCCAGGTCGAGACTCATTTTGAAGAAGCTGGTGGACCCGAGACTCGTTTGACATTGGTGGACCCGAGACTCGTTTGACATTGGTGGACCCGAGACTCGGTTTGGTGGACGATCGCAACCACAACCGGAGTCAAATTTATCACCATGGGGAGTCCCAATCTCAACCCCAAATCGAGGCTCGGTTTGGTGGACAGTCGCAACCACACCAAAGTTCAATACTCACATATCTTAAGAGGAGACAGGATCCGACAGTGGCCCAAACAAATACACTCGGATGCGCACAATAAAGGAAAAGGGAAAAAATGAGACATTTCATTATTTTGGACATTTATTGTAGTTTTTGTATTGAACTTTTTATGAAACTTGATTTATTTTGTTGTTAATTGAATGCCGTTTATTGTTTTGTTGTTATTAAATTCCTATTTTCCAATGTTTCATTGTTGTTGGTGTCAGTAAACATGTTTAGGATGGTGAAAATCACCCAATTTTTTTCGTTCGACAAAGACTCGGATTTGCGAAATCCGAACCTGGACTTTTCTAAAGGATTCGGATTTGAAATCCGAGTCCGTGGCCAACCGGGAGTCACCATTTTTCGAAAACAGAGCAGATTCGGATTTCGTAATCCGAGTTCGCCCAATTTAATTTTTCAACACATTTTTTTTATAGTATCCGAAAATTAATATTTTATTCATAAAATCGGATTTATAAAATCCAGATTTAGATTAATTACACTAATTTTTGTCATTAACTTAATTTCAGATTTACGTAATACAAAGTCGGATTTTAATAATCCGAGTTTAGTTGGGGTCGGATTTCCGAAATCCGAGTTTTCCCCCCATTCGGATTTCCTAAATCCGGGGCATATAAATTTGTCCACAAGGTTTTAAAAAGTTTTATTTTTGTCTAGGTTTTTTTTTTTTACATATATTTAAGGAAAAAATTCTGCTTTTGTTGGCTACTTCAACATACAACAATAGTTTTGTTTTGGATTGAATTGAATGATTTCATTTCTAACAAATTTTTAATTGGTGTGAATTTGTAAAGAAAATCCATAGCTTTAAGTAGAATTCATTATTGGTATCCTTAAAAGAAATAAAATAATTAGAATTCATTTCTTAATTCATTAATAAGAAAAAATAGAATTTCCGCGACAACATTTTTAATTGTATCTAAAAAAAAAATTCTTTTAGTTTACTTTCCTCATTTTTAAATCTAAAAAAAAAAAAATTCTATTTTACTTTACTTTCCTTATTTTTAAAATCCAAAAAATGTTAACTGTACTTTCCCTTACTTTCCAAGCAACCAAATAGACCTTAAATAACCAAATAGACCTTACTCTACTCTTAACCCTAGGTCGATGGTTCGATACTCGCCATGGACATGGAGCAACCTTAAATCCTTTGGCCAGCTCTCCCACCTATCGAGGGCCCTACGATGGGAATTAGTCACTGTTACCGACGGGTCGGTGGACACCCTGCAATATGAAAAAAATAGACCTTAAATTGCATACTCTCTGATGGATATTTTTCCTGCAACGCTTTCGCATTTCAGAATTCTAGAAGTTATTAATTTGTACTATTAATTTGTACTTTCTTCGGATTTAGCGAATCTAAAGGCGCTACTGCATTGAAAAAAAAAGTTAATCTGATTTTGACCCATTCACAACCTGTGTACGGTACCAACAAATAACAAACACAACCCAAAAAAGCACCAATCACAAAAGTAAACGATTTCATTAAAATAAAGTCAAAAGATATAAAAAAAACAATCAAATTACGAATCCTAAATCATAAAATGATAGCAAACCATCAAAAACTAACAAAATACGAAGACATCAATGTTCTCATTTTTTTTTCTTTCCTACCACCACCATCCAATGAACACATCTAGTGGATTGCCTTTCCTATCACCCCTGCACAAAAACCCTTGAAATTGAGATTCGTGCTGGGGTTGTAACTCTCCCATGGTGAAAAATAAGGGGCCCTGCTGGGTGTGCAAGCCTCCTAAAGAGAGGTACGCTTCATCGGTCCCTCGACCGACCTCTTCATGCTTGGTTTCTTTTTGCTCGCCCTCTCTTGTTTGATGACCTGAATTTTCACCATGAGTTTGTCCTTGAGATAGCCTCGGAAAAATTTCTTTTCGTGGCTATATTCCTCCTCCAATCTCTAGTTTGATCTTTAGCTTCATCATTTTACCGAGTGAAGGTTGTTGTAGTTGAGACGGATCAACATCTATAAGGATTTGAGTATGTCTACGTTTCTCGTATCATCTACACCCAGAGTTAATGCAGAGTGGGATTTATCAACGATACCTGTTCCAAAATCTCAAGCTCAGAGTCTAAGCCATGAATTTCACGTGGCCTATCTCTGTACAGCTTGGCCTCTCTACCAATATTGTGCAATGTTTCAGATTTGAAAAGGAAAACATTAATCAAAAGAGCATTTATGATTATACAAGGAATTTACAAAAAGAAAATTGTAAAGGAATTAAACAAAATAATATAAACATTGTAAATACGTACATAAAGTTTTTCTCGATGCTGAACAGCCTCATATCCAATGCTCGTGTAATGTTTAAGATCACATATCAGTTTCACCGTCCTGCTAAGGAACCATGCCTCGTAATCAATAGTTGTTACACCAGCTTCGTCAGATTCTTCCAGATTGCCTAGAACGTTTTGTGCTCTCCTGGTCCAGTGTGGGTAAATATTTGCATGATTATTGACCCAGTTCTTGTTCGGTAGCCCTGACATATCGTGCTTGTGGTCATCACGGCACGAGTCAATGTTTTTAATCATAGGTTGACGGAGAATACTTTGTATATAACCAAATTGTGTGATAACCCTCACGGACTCGTGGGGTCCTCTAATAGATCAGAAGAATATTCACATCCTAGACATCCAAATATGTTATCCCTATTTACAGATTAAAAAAAAGAAAAAGGAGGCCAACAAGGTAGGAATGATACGGTTGCCACACAAACTGGGAAAATGGAAAACAACCCCAAGTATTATTACAAAAGCACTTTAAAAACTTTCTAGTTAAAAAAAATAAAAATAAAAATCATCATATGAATACTTACGTCTCTAGCATGTAGACTTCTAGATTTATCAAAAGTGAAACCTAATTGAGTGTTAACTCATTCCGTGTGATCTGCGCTTTCCATAGGGTGTTGGTGATCGAGTGAATTGATTGTTGGTTCATTGAGCAAAGTTCTTTACTGTTTAATGGATTTTGTCTTTGTAAAATATTAAAATTTAGTTGAAGTAGTTGTTTAAATCTTGTAACATATGGCTCAGCTTGGTATATTTATAAATAAAGTTGACTTTTTAAAATATTCTTTTTTCGTGAAAAAAAAAAACTTTTAGTAAGCCCCATCACGAGTCTTGCAGGTTTCCTTGCTCGGCCTCTTTGCTAATAACGGAGGTGCCTAGTTTGGGGTGTTACAAGACTGGATATTTTGTGACACTTTCATGTACTCTAGATTACACATTCTAATTACTTCTTATAGATTTTTTTTTATTTATGTTAATATATATTCCTTTCGTCCCATAATTATTGTCCAGTTTAGATTTTTGTTCCTAATTCAATTTGTACTAAAAGTGAAAATCCAAACTGGACAATAATTTTGGGACGGGCGGGCATAAAAACATATTTTCATTATAGATGATTTTCATTTTGATATTTTATTTTTTTGTATAAATAGTTTTTTTAGAAAAAAAGTTAATCGATTTTCTTGAATTTTACGCAAGGAAAATCAAATAAATAGGCACTGACATGAGAAAAAGTAAAGATTTAGTTCAAAAAGATTTAGTTGTGAAGTCAGTCTAAATGGTGCAAATATAAAGACAAAAAATGAAACTCACACAAAACTATTGAAATCTATAACATGAAGTAGAACAAAATAAAGGGGCACACAAAATCCTGTATCATGAGGAAGTTTCAGTATGAAAGAAGCTAATTGGATTTTCGGTACGTCTGAAATTTAGATGTTACGATTTATTTAGGTGTTTTTGAAGAGTATGTTTTGTGGAGCACATTTTGATGAGAATCATGTATCTTCCCATCGAAGTTCTTCAAAGAATGAAATAAGAAAGTATTCTTATTTCTTGGAGGAGTTAGGTTGTTTCCATTTAAGAAGAAGTGTAACTTTGCTATTAGGAGTTAGTCTTCCATGAAGGGAAAAACATCTCAATCATCTAATGAAGATAATGAAGTGGAGTTACTAAATCATCAAAATGGTAAAGAAGACCATTCATTTAATGAGTCAAGTGAACATGACTATGAGAATTTGTTTTAAGAGTGGTGATTTAAGTGAGAGTGAAGGCTCAAGTGAGGTGGTAGAAATAATGCTAAAGAGTTTGTTCCAAGGAAAAAATGCAGAGAAAGCATTAAAGACGCACAATTTTGGGTGTAACAATTTTTACTCAGAGTTCTTGGTCTCTTTAGATCCATATGAGTTGTCCATATGTGATCATATCCGTCTTAAATATTGAAGCTCAATATAGAGCAAATGAGCATCGAGGATGAGAGTAAGCCGAGACGATGGTTTGAGTCTTGCAAAGGTGTTTCCGACTTTATTAGTTTGGTAATTGTATTTATGAGTAAATGAAATATAATTCTATTTACCTAGAGTCAATAAATTGACTTACTATTGGTAAAGAATTAGCCATGTTGTCAAAACCCTAGTAAGATCATTAGGGGTCTTTTAGTCTTTATTTTCTTTTTAAAGAGATATGTTTCTATTTTTCTAGGTTAAGATAGAATTAAGAGTTTGAAACAGAGTTGTGGTTGTTTTTCCTTTGAGTGGAAATAGAGAAGAAGTAGGAAAACTCTCCTAAACTTTCTCCTAAAGTTAAAGATTATTTCTTGCTGTGCAAGAAAGCTTCTCTATAATCAGAGAGGCTTAAAAGCTCATAGGGAGTGTGTTACATATGATGTTTCGGTTTAAAATCGAGTGTTAGACCTTTGTGTCTTTTAATGAAATATCATCAGTTGATGGTTATCTTATCAATGGAGGAACATACTTGCCCCATTAGCATGCATCCGTTGTTACTTTGAGGAGATTGTACGGTTAGTCAATTTCTTTGTCTTTGAGATTGAATGAACTTAATTCTTGAAGCAAAACTGATAAATAGTTTAATTGTTTTAAAACTAATTTTCTTGTTCTCATATTGAATTTGATTCGGTTGGTTTAGCATGTATTTGCTTGAGTTTTTTGAGATTCTTATGATGTGTGTTAATGAGATATTTTTTTTAGTTTATCTATTTTATAGATGGGTTTGTTTGGAAAAATTATATGGAATTATGTATTTGTAAATACTTATTTACTTTGGTCATAGATAGCCTAGAGTTAATTAGCTATGCCTATAGTTTAGTAACGATTTATTCATACATGTATCAGCAATTATACGGGTGATTGTTCAACTTTATTGAATGCTTTGATCTTTTTGTGCACTTAGTTGTTCAATTCGAGTTTTCATTGGATTATAGGTTTGTGGCTTGAATTTGAGTTCATAAAAATAGTGTCCTAATGTGTAATGATCCATTATTTGTTAATTTTCCACACTCTTTTAAGTTATGCATTTAAACGTCTTTAATTATACATTCATGTTGATTGTTCCATCAATGAAACTTGTTTTGTCTACAAACTTGACAATCACATTTTGCAATACACACAAAACTATTGTTAACATGATGCATTAATAGACTTAAAATATGAGTTTCGATAGCTGAAATTTGATAGTGCTAAATTACCGTGTTTAATTAAATCCTAATTAGATCCTACCGTTAAATTGTGTCACATAAAGTGCTACACATGTGAGCCACCAAGTATCATTGCACTCTTGGCTTGTACAACAAGGGATTGGATCGACGGCATCACAAAAGCACTTGGACACCACAACCCCCAGGCCGAATATCATCAGTTGGAACATGTGTGTTTCCATTGCTACTTTTTGCAGCCATTTCTATCCTCTCCCACATCTTTTTCTTCCTCATCTCCCGGTGTTTTGCTTCAGATTCTTCAAGTTCAAGCTGGGAAGCACACTTGGAGTACAGACTTGGATCCGATTCTTGAAGCGTTTCCTTCACATTCTCAGTCAATTTCCTGACAACATTGCTCCAGTGATGCTTGAGATTCTTCTCAACACTTTTGACCACTAACCGATACACCTCTTCTTGCGACGCCATCTTCACAAACCGTTCCCTGTTCCACACGTATAGAGCGCGCTCTGCGACCTGCGGTGGATATTTCATTCTCTCAAACTTGATTTTGAGTGTTTTGGATAACTGTTTTGGTTTTTTGTTTTGTAATTGCACAAATATGTTCACACATCCTGCTAAGTTTCCAGAGCACATCTATACCATTTCAAAATGCAACACTAAATCCAGCACAAACAAACTCGATTCATGTATGAATATGCAAAAGAAAAAAAACTTTAAATGGTTGAGTGACAAAAGGATGGCTTAGAACTACAAATTTCTTTCATCTAATAAATCCGTCAATCTTAGCATCACGCCAAACCCCAAACACTCAAGATGAGGGCACGCACTTTGCGCCATTTGATCAATTAGCTTAATATTAACCAATTGTTTCTTCACTCTTATACATCCCTCAAACATTTGACAATGCATTGTATAGTGAATAAGCCCTAAATGCCGAAAACCACGAATGGCGTATGTGTTTTTAAGTTTTTAACTAGTTTATACCTGTGAGTTCCAACTGTTCATACACCTGGTGATTTGAGTACACAAAGGCGTAGCTATAGGCTTGCACTTTTCAGGATGTAAATTTTCCACCAGATCCTCCAACTCCCCAATGAGCAGAACTTCCTTCTGACAATTTGTTACTGGCCAATATCTTAAAATCCCTTTGACAACAATACCCCCAAGAACTGGCTCCTTTTGGACAAATTGAATGACACAATAAGTCAATTGCCTGTGGTATACTTGCATCCCTTTAGGCTTGTGTAAGGGGATCAGGACTCTCATCAAGAAAAGCTTATGCTCTTCTTTCAGAGGAACCGTGAAGCCATTGATGATGCTTCCCCATATCTCGAGAAGTTCTCCGATTCCACAATGCCTCTGACCATCCTGCTCAAAAATGTAGTGCAAGAAGACATCATTCATTGCTTTACGCATGAATGATCTGTAGAAAGTGAACTTGGCATATATCTGATGGTACACGTTCTTGAGGCTTTCGCGCTCCCTTGGATCCTCTGACCGGAATAGATTAAGTAGACTGATCAGGAAAGAGTGATCTATGTGCACTTGAAGTCTCTTCACATCAGTCTTCAATAGCAGAAGTTGTAGTATGTCAAAAACAATTTGCAAATGCGACCAAGAAGCCGAAGGGATGTCAACAGGTTCTTCATCATCGGGCAAAATAGGGATAAAAGAACAACTAGTAGGATTGATAGGGCGGAATAGATTGGCTGATAACAGGGCAAAAATAGACGATAAATCGTGATGCTTCAATGCCACTTTCAAGGACTTAATAAGTGAAAGAAGCCGAATGAGCTTAACCCTCTTGAGATCTTGTTGTGAAGTTGATTCTTCAGGGTCATTGAATGTATATACCACAGAACAATGTGCGAGCAAAGAGAAAATTTCCTCAGTTTGGGAATCTGAGCAGTCTCTCAATCCACAATTTCTTGGAGAATCAAGATCAAAAAGATGTTGCAAGGTCAACGTCTTCTGCTTCAAGGGAGAAACTTTCTTTGGGCTTTCCCTCTGCATACCCATATTCCTTAATTCTCCCTTCAAGTAACCCTTCTGTCTCTTCTTCAATGACTTCCTTTCAAAATGCACAGACTAAAAAAATAAATGAAAGGAGAACTTTAAATTTAGTGTTTTTTATTTTAAATTACACTCTTGTTTTTCAATCAATCTGGTGCAATGTCATTTGGCCGGAAAGATAGAAAAAAACGATGCTTTGTAGGCAGGACAGTATAGGGATATCCGAAAACAAAGCAAAGACTTTTGCTGCCTTTGTTGAAACTAATATTGATAATAACAAATAGCTTAGGTTGGGCATATTCTTTATTGTATCTTTTATCTGGAAGACACAAATAAATCGCCAGGTGGCCTAATATACTGTACATGGCAGTTGCAACGGTGCTTACAAGAATAGGAATAATGTCCTTACATTAGTCTTGAGAGATGGGTGCAAGGTAACATTCAACAACCAAGACAAAAACCTCTGCAGACCAAAGAAGACCTATTCGAGCCAAAATGCTTGTATACTTTTTGTTTTGGGCCTGAAGCATCATTAAGACACCATATAATAGACAAAATCCAATTGTTTGATCCATTTTGTTTCGGCCTCTGACAATGTGACATAAAGAAAAAATATTTGCATAAAAACATCTAAACAAATAGTGGCGAATAAAAACGACCGAAAATATGTTGTATTTCAATATACAAGTCAAATTTTTAAGGTAAAGCTTTTCCTTCAATGAGTTGCCACCGATGTTCTTTTTTTTTTTCCACTAATGTTCAATAATGGTTCAAATTCTGATAAATGCGTCTCTGATAATTTAGCTAGTAATTAGTCGATCAACACCAATCACTATGCCATCATTGGTATGATATCGTTGCTCAATAAATATATCAAACATGGGTGTCTTTACCATAACACAAAAGAGGAGACCTTCACGAAAAGTTTTAACAGAGAACACGAGATGCCAACTGGTTTTGACCATCAGTGAGTTGTTTGATCTGCATTAAAAATATACTTACGGACAAATAATGCAATGGAAAGTGCCCAAAAGACGATAAGATGTAATACCGCATCATGCATGAGAAGTGTGCAAAAAAAAAAAAAAGTGTATCACAAGAGCCAGTTGGCCATGAGAGGATACACCCAGTATCCCACAAACATTATAAGGCCAAAAACAAAAAGGGTTTATAAATCACATCCTACTGTGCAGGCACATGAAATTTCAACACCACGAATCAAGGGCACTAAATTAAGCTCATTTCATCACAAAGCTTGTGGGCTAATATTCCAAGTCTAGGAGTCACCATAGTTCAATCTCATCATAAGGGCATGTTAAATGGAATCATTTCCACATCTGTACATATCCCGGATGCATATTCCAACACAACACCTAAGCTGCATCCGGATCCATAGTAAACAGACAAAAAAGAATGAAAGAAAATGTGTTTACTGGGAAGTGGAGTCTGAGAGTCGAGAGCTCTGTTTGTGTTTATACCGATTTCCAATCCATTTATAGGTAGAGGCGAACTGGTGGCCGCGGATCTCCTTTCTGGCTGTATCCAGTTTTCTTAACTTGATAACAGTCATAGGGTCGCTTAAGTCAAATATGGCACAAGTATATACAAATAGCTGATATAGAAATAACTCCATCGTGTGCCTGGGGCAATTAAAGCTTCTGCAACTGCTGAATTTTACTCTGAAAGACACACAGGGAAACAGAAGGTAAAAACATCATTAGTGAAAGATTTCTATGTTTTAAAATTCTTGTATTTAGAAACATAACGTATCTGAAAGAATGTCTAAATTTATCCAAGAAGACAATTTGAAGAGTAAATTTATCCAAGAAGACAATTTGAAGAGTACTGGTCATAGCGGCGATCCATTAGAAGACTAGTTGGTCTTTAGATTCAGGAATTTATGCTACAAGATAATTCCTCACAAAATTTTGGTTTTACGAGAAGAGAATCATGTGTAAGAACTTTGAGGTAAGAGGAATTACTTTTTGCATGTTACAAAACCCAACCCACTTGCTAAAGCACCCAGTGTCCATTCTCAAATCTGTATCTACGTTTGAGTTACCATCCATCAATTCATCAGAGAGTGCAACGATTTAGAACTATCAGACAACCAGGTTAAATTGATACATGGTGAATACATAAATCTCAAGGTTCTGTAAGCGTAATTCAAGATCAACTAAGATAATGTATGCAATGCAAGCATAGTATTTGAATTATATACCTGCAAATAATCCTGTACGCACGTATAAGCCAATACATCACACAACAACATGAACATTCTCCACGATCCTATTAGAGGAAACCCCCGATATACCTTGGAGTTCACTGGGTATCTTGGCCAAAGGGTTTCTTATAACGCCATGACCACCTTGGAAGCGAGATCTCCTACTTTCCAATTTCAAAGGTTGAGGATCTCCAGTTTCATTTGCTTTGTTGTAGATTGAATTTGATGCTGTAGGTCCACGAGATGAAATTAACCTTGACGAGGAATGCTTCTGTTGTGTTTTCCTCCAGAGCTTTGAACTCAAGAAGTTGGCACCTGGTAGTCGGCAACACGTGGTTCCAGATGAAGCACCAGTCGACATCCTTCCAGTCGAAACAGCAAGGTCAAAGGAAATTTCATCCAACGCCAGTTCTAAACCATGAACCCGTGTCTCAAGAGACTGCATCCCACTTTGAGAGCTCCCCATGAATTTCTACATGGTAAGCAATTTATTAGCATGAAGTACAATTTTTGTAACCACAAATCAATGCTATTAGATATTTTCAAAGTCAAAAGGAGCTGAATCTCAATTCTACACCAGTGCCATCTGTAACAACTTCTGCGTATTATTACTTAACCTATGAAGACATGTTTGAATACAGTAGAACCAAAATTACAGATTGAGTACCTGGAGCAAATCAAGCAGATTGGACTGCTGATTTTCAATTTGAACAAGTTGCTTTCGAATTAATGAGAGATCCTCAGAGTCCTTTAGGTTCTTGATCTCACTAGTTTCATTACTAACAACCACCGTAGCGTCAGAGATCTCATCCTCACAAGGGACAACACGAAAACCGGACTTGATGAAAAGGCTCCTCTTATTATGTGCTTTCGACAATTTGTTTCTCTCTTCACCTTTCTCAATGCTCTTTTCAAATTTATTTGTAGGATTACCTTCAGAAATCTCATTTCCAAAATCAGTGGGAATAAAAGTTTTAGATTTTGAATCTGAAGGTTTCTTCGGGTCCAGTTTCCTGAACATGGCTGGTCCTGTTTTCTTTTCAGCACCGAGCACAAGATTCCTTTTACTGCCTGATGCCACCCAAGAACCATTGCACAAAGATGACTTGCTACTGAAAAGTTTCTTCTTCAATTGAGGTGCACCAGAGGAAATAGTGCAGGAAGTTTTAGGAGCAAGTGTGTGTCGCACTTCACTTGCAACATCTGTTTCAAAAAGTAGTAGCAAATGATTAATTTCTTCTAAGAGATCAAGATAATCATTCATGAAAATTTTCAAAACATGAAGAAAGAAGTTATAAATTCATTTCGCTATCAAACATCAAAGATGAAGAATTTTATGCACCAAAAAATCAGATTACTAATTTCATGTGACCAGTTGGCAGTATTTAATTGCATTAACTCTATTTTTTCGCCAAAAAACTCTCAATAAACATGGGAAACTTTGATCTCGCACATATCTTACAACAGTTGGGAATGAAACAGATGAAACTTTACTCTAAACTCTCTAGACTCTAGATTGAACTATAGGAATCAAGATCCAATCCATCTCCCCACAAGAAGTAAAATTAAAAATAAAATTAAAAAAAAAAATCTTCTATCAGTTTTAATGATATAAATTCTCCTACTCCCAAGGGATATTAAGAAAATAAACAATGTCTTATAAATAAACCTTTAGTTGAAGACTGTGATTCGAGATTGGAGATGTCAGGCTCATCAGATTCATCAGGAATCTCCCTCCACGCCTCCACCATCTGGTTCATGGTCTCCCTCACTACCTTCACCTGCAGAGACAATATGAAAATTCACACTACTGCAGAATCCAGTCAATACAAATTGCTTGGTGATTATCCCTTTTAGTTCATTATAAATGCAGAATCAAAGAAATAAGCATATGGATCCAGTTTCTAACCTTATCGAATCTTTTGGCCTCAAAAGTTTTCAGACACCCAAATTTAAGTTCCCGCAGAGATTCCTTCTCCACCAGAGCAAGTTTCATCAAACTCTCCGCAGCTCCTTTCCTCGCTGCCCAATCTTCACTGCTCAATAACTCCATCAAACATGTAACCAAATTCCTGGCAGCATTCCCATTCGCTGATCCCACTGCCCCAACTTCAATCACGCTACCAATCAGCCCCAATACCCCTGCTTTCGCTTTAAACGAATCACACTTGACCAATTTCTCAAACCTCCCCAACAATTTCCTCAACATCGCCAAATCCGGCTCCGGCACCGCCTCAATCACCGCTGACAAACATAAAGCCGTGCCGATCTGCGAATTCTGCTCTTGTTCCGTGAAAAGCGCTTCGATGAAGGGCTTTGTCAGAGTAGAGAATGAGGGTTTAGTGACATGAGCCGCAATGGCGGAGGCGGCCGACGCGCAGGCCGCCCTGATAGAGGTGTCGGAGTCCCGGAGACGGCGGAGGACGGCGGAGAGTAGTTTAGAGATGTAAGGGGAGAGAGAATTGCCGTGTTGGACGGCGAGGATGGTAATTAAGTTAAGGCATTGCTTCCGGACGGTGGATTTGTCGGCGGAATCAGTGGCGGTGATGGAAGAGATGTAAGACGGAAGCGTGTCCGGAGTTAAGTCTTTTGCGATGCTTTCGAGCTCTACGGCGGCGGCCTTATGAGTATCCCGGTCGGAGAGTTTGTGAAGGCAGAGTAGCACTTTCTGCTTTAACTCACGCGCCGCCGCCGCTTGGTTCTGATTTTGCTTCGTCACTGACATCGTGATGACAATGGCTGTAAATGTGGATTGGAAATTTCTTTAATTTTCTTCTCCTTTCTCTTTGGTTTCAAAATGAAGTATGTGGGAATGGAGGTGGAGCAACGGGTAATTCCGGGGTCATGGCGGCGGAGGACGGTGGTTGTGGTGGTGGTGGGCGGTGGTGGAGTTGGTGGAAGAGGGAGAGTAATGGAAGTGGTTTTGTGGCTTTTGCTTTTCTCTTTCTTTGCAGCCTTTCTTAAAGGCAAAATGAAGAGGCACAAACTGTAATCCGGAAGTTATATGAAAAGGTCGTTAACGTGACGACATCGTTTGTCTCTGTTACCGCGCAATTCTGGTTTGCGCCATTCTTGCCATAAACGGAGGATCAACGATACGAGATACATCAGTACTACTAATTACATAGTTTTGAAGGTATTTTTTTTAAATGAAATGAAAAATATAGGAATATGTAGAATATGAAAAGAACTTGAGTCCAAAAAAAAATAATAATAATAAATAAATAACAGACATTTAGTTTCGCAAGAAAATAATGAAATATTTTGAACAGAAATCGGAACATTAAATCTTGCCCGATTTCAGTTCAACGTGCATAAGAAAATTAACTTAAAATGTTCCTCCTCCATAACTAAAAATTTAATATTGTTTTTGAACTTACTTTTTTGGGTAAAAACTAATATATTGATTCTATTATTTTCATTTTCACCCTTTTTTCGGGATAAATATTTATTTATCTTTTTTTTTTTGGTAAATGGAGTGACCAAAGTTTAAAACGCGCTCAACTGCTATAAATTTGGATGTCTCGACCAAATTAAATTTAACATCACATGAAAGATCCATCTTTTGTTATAAACCCCTTTAATAACTTTGTCTCCGAAACAATGAAATAGTCAGCTCTATAATTATTTTTTTAAATAGATACAGTTTAAGTAATCAGTCAAAGGTTGTTGGTACGAACCAAAAAGAGCACTAGACCTCAATTATGAGTAAATTTCTTGTAGTACAGCAGTATTCAGTTTTACTTCCACTTTATTTCTTCGATTTTCAGAAAATTATTTCTTTATTTCTCATACTTTGTGAGGTAAGAGAAAACATTATAATAAGTATGATATTTACGTCTATAACTACACAATAAATTTGCATCATGATGATATCTAAGTACGTATATGAAATTATTGATTGTCTCTTATTACGTATAACAAAATACTGAAATGGATATCTTATTATTTTAACTTTTCGTATCTCATTCAACTATATATTTTACTGGTTTATCATCCTAGTTTAAAAAAAAATATTCTTAAATTTTGTATGAATTTTCGAGTTCTCATTTGCTTACTTGTTGATATTTCTTTCTTAATTACATTTGTTCCGGAAAAATGTTCTATTTTATTGTAGTAGACTTAGAGTAAATTACTTTTCTGTGGACGAGTACAATATTGTGCAAGGGACATTTATATTTGGTTTACTCAATATTTGCAAAGTCATGGGTGCTTAATTGTAAATTTCTATATTAGCCTGATATTCAGCATCATGCGTGCCTACAAAGGTCTCCATCGACATATCTATCAATAGTGATTATAACATATTAATAATGCTGTCCTTTCTTTCCATTGAAGTAATAATTAATGGTGTCCTTAGTGTACGTACATGTATATTTTGGTTTGAACCAAATATAAAACACAATTCTTACCTGTTCTATATATAGAAGTGATCTCAGGCTTTAAAAAAAAAAAAAGAAAAATTATTCAAAAAAATAAAACCCATGTCCCGAAAGAATAATTCATATTGAATTTCAGATTTGTACTGAATGTAAACTATCTTTTTGGACAATAGTAATACACCAAAATCTCACCCAAAATATTTTGTTTTCTTTTAAAAAAAAAATCATCCTCGCGAACCCTACACAAATGTTAAGCCCGTTGGTAAAATCTCATCCAAAATAAACTATTAAAAACCAAATATATGGATAATTTGTCAAGCTACTTAAAACTCGCGAGAAAATTAGGTGGTTACACATTGTTGCTACCTGTAAGTATTTTATTTGCAATAACAAAACACAAAAAGGTGAAAATTAAGTATTCCTTTCGATTTCAAAAAATTAGCCATTTTTAATTTTATTGTTTTAATTCAATCAAATGAACAATTTTTTTTTTTTGTTGTTTGAGAAGGAGGAAGTAATTAACTAAAAGCGGCAGTTAATGTAGTTGGTTAAGGTCCCTACAATAATCATGTGCGGATGGTCTAACTTACCATGCGAGCTGAGTATCATTCAAGCTACAACAGCTTTGTAATCATGTTTGCTCAAGTACTCCGGTTTACGTGACTTAATTAAGATTCTTCAAAGATTTTTTGTCACCTAAATAGAACATTTATTCCAATTGTCTTTTCCTTCGCTTTGGGGGAGGGTTTAAAGTAGAAAAATCTAAACTCCATTTTATCATATTACTTGTGCATAAATTTTAAAGATAAACCACGATCCAACAACCTAAATCTATTTATTTATTTATTGATTAGTGAAATACATACACAATAAAATAGCTCACTGGGCGTTCCTATTAGCTAAAAGTGATTAGCAGTAACAAAACAATAAAAGAAAACTAAAATAATAATAATCAGTGGGACGAAATCAACAAATTAAGGCCTAACTCAAGCTATAAGAAATATAAATTCCTTGCGACTAAAGGGTACAACTATATCAAATTGGATCATATTCTGTAAGACGGTGAATTTCTATATTTAACGTAAGGGATATGCGTGCCTGAAGGGCAATCTTTTTCTTCTTCTATCTTTTTCGTTTTATATTTCTTTCTTTTTTTTTTTTTTTTTTGGTCTTGATTGTTTTTCCTGTTCCTTTTACTCGGAAAAAAAATAAAAATAAAAATCCGTGGACTTCACTCAATCAGTTGGACATACGCATAGGAAAATTGTAACTTCAATCCATCATATTTATTGAGACAATACCATTCTCTGTTCCATTTTAGTTAGTAGTTTATTTTATTCTAAAACTGTTTGGTTGAAAGATACAATTAAAAATGAATCAAAGAATAACGATATCTTTATTTTTATAATATCGTACTTAATTAGTTCTACCAACTGCATTCCCCATAGTTGATAAATCTGACTTGTGTATGTGTTTCTTTATCAGTTAAAATTTTTACAATTTATATGATTTTCTAGAAGGATGCATAGCTTTTTCTTTTTTTTTTTTTCTAATTTGTATTTCTATAAAATAGCTATACAAATGTGTTGCAGAATATATGTTTTCTTTATTTTATTTTATTTTTTGGGAAAAGGAAACTGCAATATATTAAAATTATTACAGAACAGGTTTAAGGGAAATACCGAGTCACTGTTTAGGATTATGACTAAAAATATTTCAGTGCAAAGCAAAATCTCTCGCCTCCGACAGTCCGACCTCATAGCAACTTCGACCAAAACCAGTAGATTCTTAGGGCTTTTTTTTTTTTGGGGATTTGGTTGGCGGGGGGGGGGGGGGGGGGGGAGTGGAGGCGCTCTTCGACTTTAACTTGTTCACTTGCAATAACACCTATTTCTCTATTTCATCCAATACACAATGATGAATTGAATGCGACAATTTTCAGTTGAACCAACTCCGAGAGTCTGAATTCATCATTTCATCCACCTAACTACTTCATATCTAACAATTACAACTTCCTATATAATTATTCAGAGATGTATAACTAAAGAGAAACGAATCCGAAAAAAATAAAACTAAAATATTAAAACTTGTTAAGACGCCGTTCAAATAATTAATCACGATTTACGATCACTAGTAGACGAAACACTACATCAATACAACTGAAGATAAAGTGTCGATTAAATGTGAAGTCGGTATTAAATGATGGACATTTATAAATAGTGTAGATATTTGTCCCCAGTTTTCTACCCTTAATTTGGTGACCATATTTCTTCGCAGGTCGCACAAAATTTTTATGAATGAATACTTTAGAAAATTCAGATGTTGACGGCTTTTCCATGACTTTGGAATCTTTGCCTTGCCGAAAGAGTCATTGTATCTTCATTGTCGGTCGACATGGACGTTTGAACAACAGTCCTCTACCAAGTTTTCCGACATGTGTTGTGTTTTAATTGACAACACACACGATAATATTGTACGAAAATAAGAAAAATTATTAAATGGATGAATAAATAAATTAAATTAAAACAGTACATGTTTGATTTAATTAGAACCCACGCAGACTGTCAATTGCGCATTCATTTTTTTTGATAAGTATTCTCTCTGTCTCAAAATTATTGTCCAATTTAGAATTTGACTTTTAGTCTAATTTATACAAAAAATAAAAATTTAAACTGAATAATAATTTCGGGACGGTAAGAGTATAAAACAATTAACAAACAAACGTGTACTTGATCAAAGAGTTCACTCTCTCATTGAGCGAAAATATGTTATCATCTTTTTTGCCCTAACGAAGCAACTATCATTAATTTGTTTGAAAATTGCAAAACGTTCGCAAGATAAGTCAAAAATTACAAATCTAACCTAAAAGTAAATAAACGATATCAATGAATATGACTGAGCATTTCATGCCCTCACACCAAAGGCAAGAGTTTCGTGACATTCATAGATTTGCATTTCTCCATCTGCGAGATTTCTGATTTTTAAAATCTTTATTCGATTTTGGCCTCAAAATATTTTCTCTTCAATTATAGTTTTTTCTCTTTTTATCTTTCCAAAATAATTGGAAAAAGAAAGAGATATGGACCATTATATGGTTTGCCTTGATACTTTTCTTTAAATTTCTATATTTTCCTGGTGGTGTTAAACTCATATCCTTAATATTTTTACAAAGAAAAACAAAGGCATAGCTGGTAATCTTTCTAACGTAAAAAACTAAATTTTACATGGCTAGCCTAACTATTAATATGTAATCAAACTATTTAAAATTACGGTATATATATCTCAATATTAATTAATTATTATCGCTATTCTCGCAATGGACAAATCTCATAGTCATAACAAAAAATTATTATCACAATAATCGCAATGGACAAATCTCATCATACCTAAACATCAGTTATCATGATATGAAACTTCAGCTCACTGATGGCTTGAACTCCAACTTAAACATTCATGGAAGACGGGTCTTTTCGATTCGTCTGTGATTTTATTTTGTACTATTTTGTGGATTTTAATTGATCTTGATTGGTTTTGCAATGAAAAAAAGAGTTGCACAATGGAATTACACTCACTGATTTTCTTTATTTTTTTATTTTATTTATTTACCACCCATGCATATATGTTTGGAATATTACCTTCATTTATATACAAACTGTAAATTCACTTCGTTAACGTTAGTAATTGTTAAATAGTTCGCTTGGTTTTTTTAAAATACAAAATTTCTCAATTTCTTTTCCAAGTTACTCTTATTTTTTAAATTCTAACATTATATTTCAACTGTACTTGTGTTTCAATCCCAAAAAAAGTGACAAACCTACTTATTTAAGGGCAAAACATGACTTTTACAATTGTGAATAATTGCCTCCTTAATTCGTTTGTAAATCAATGCGGACTTGCAATTTGAAAAAGAAGCAAGATACATGCAAATGGTAGCTAGAAATCTTATCGGCCTTTTTATTTTCAATTCCCGAATTTTCTTTATCTTGAAAGATAGTTTACTTTGTTTCACTGTTTTAATTTAATTTAGTAAATTAATTTTGGGGACGGAAATTAGTAATGTCATTTTAGTTTAAGAAACTAGATGGTTTTTATTACTGGTAAAATTGCGAATTAAGTTTAACAAAGACTAAAAGACATGCAAATGATTTGGGCTCCACACTTGTTAGCAAAATCACATGGAGTTATGGAGGAAGATGAGAAGGGGATAATCATCATACACTCCCTCTTCCCTATATACATTACTTCTCATATGTGAACAAAAACATCATTATAAAATGTGCATTGCTTCATATCTCCATACTTTTGCATGTGAGAAGTTTCCTCGAAATGGTCAACCTAGACACGTTATACACAAAGCTAGAAAGAGCAAGAGCAAATTGTCCATTCTCTTAGTTTTTTGTGTGGATATTTTTATAGTGCAGAGTGTTTCAAAAATCCCTTATTATTTATGGTGATCGATGTAGACATACATCCAAACCAAAAACATTCTGCAAGTGTCATGTGCTTCTTGTCATGTGATCTCTTAGCAAAATCCCCCCAACCAAGTGAAAAATATATTTTAAGTGTACATACACATGCCTTAATTAGGTGGTAATATGATAGTTAGAAGAGCTCTGGACAGCGACGGAGGCAGTCCCAGATGTGTGCCTGAATTTTAAAACTGCAGGAATGAGAATTGGAGGGTTCGCATGTTCATTACGAGATGAGATGTCAGAAACTACTGAAGAATCTAATCTATAGTAAAAATATAAATATTTTCTTTTTTTAAGAGTGAAATGATAACGAAAACACAAGTTAAGCGTTTAAGTGACATTTTTTCCATTAATTGGAAGAAAATCAAAGTAATAATTCATAGGTTGGGACTAAGATTTAGGTTGCGATGATACTGTTACATTATTTTCAAGTATGAGACTAAAATGTGGTTTTTTTTTTTTTTTTCCCCAAAATGGGAATTTGGACGATTTTTTTTTTTTTTTAATGCATAAAAGAAATCTGGAGTATTTTATTGCACATGTTCACATATAAGTTTTCAAGGTAATCTTTCAAAATTATCCACGCTCTTGAGAGATTGATTTCTTTCTTTTTCTTCTCTTTTTTTTTTTTGGTTTTTTTTGGGGTCATAAGCTCATAATTTATTAAAAATTGATTAAAGAATATAGGGTTTATATCAAAAACACCTATGAGATTTAATTAATTATCTAAACACCTTTTGCAGTTTGAGATAATATAAAAAATATTCTTTTACTGGCAAGTCAATTATCAAAAAGGTCCTCCTTTGACGAAAAAGATTTGTACCGCTAACAGATACTCCATGATTTTTTATGAGCTCTGAAAGATGAATTTTATACTTACAAGCATATATGTGGCAAAAATATCTTTTCGGTTGATATATATTGATCCCATCTTTGGAGACCTAGAATCCAATGAAATTCCCTGACCCCATGCAGAAGGTACATTTTTGGGGATTGAGTTTCATATTAATCTCTCGTGAGCTTGAAAGAATTCTCGCATATTGCTGACAACATTCCTCTCATCATGACTCTTGATAACCGTGGCGTCTACACATATTTTCATGTTTTTGCCTAGCTGTTCATGGCAGGCCCTATTAACTAATCTTTGGTAGGCAGCTCTGGTGTTCTTAAGCCCAAATGTCATTTTCTGGTTGTATTAGATGCCTATCTCAGTAATAAATGCCTTCTTCTCGGCATCTTTATTGTACATGAAGAGGCGGTGATATCCCTTGTAAACGTCTAGAATACTGAGGACTATATAACTAGTGATTCATTTGACCATTTGATTGATAACCGGGAAGGTGTAGCAATCTTTCAGCCAGTGCTTGTAGAGATCCATGTGATTTTTGACACATTCGCCAAAAGTTATCTATTTTTTTTTCATAAGAATAGGGCACTTATCAAAATATCTTTGCTCAAACTAACTAGAATAATCTCCTTGTAGATATTCCTATTCTTGACAAAGATCCTTTTCTTCTGCTAAACAGGCGTCACCTTTGGATCCACATTCAACTTGTGGATAATAACTTCTTTCCGAACACCTGACATATTGGCTGGTAGCCATGCAAAGATGTTCTAAAACTCTACCAATAACTTCACTATTTCTGCTTGAACTATCTCCTCGAGCAATATTCCGAACTGAAAAGTTTGGGTTGGATTACTCTCATCTAGGACAAGTTTTTCTATTTTGTCACTCAACGTTCTTGCCTCATCTTCCTTGGGCTTATCTCCTTTCATGGGTGCCGTTATTTCCTCCTCGAACATATCTGTAGAAAACTGCTGCATAAAATATAGTTCTCGAGGAGTGTGCTCGGCTTTCCCTTTCCCTCGACGAACTTCTACTAGCAGGGCTTCTTGTGAACTTTGCTGGCACCCCTGAATAACTCCAATCCCATGATCTGTGGGAAACTTTATGACCCAATGGTACATCGACCAAATCGCCTTGCCCTACATATCCACGCGGGGACCAATATAATGTAGATTGATGACAGAGTTGTTGATTCACGATGATAAGTTTCACAGTAAAGTTGAACTATCCCTGTAGGCATAACCACATGATTCGAGAAGCCAACCAATGGTGAAGTTGCTTGTTGTATATGAGCATTCTTTATCTCTATCTTCTATAAGTAATCATTGTAGATAATTTTCAAAGTGATGCCATTATGTACGTATTCCTAGCGAACCTCTGAATTTTCGATTATGGTTATAATAACCGTTGTATCTATCTGAGATAAACAATGTTACTATCAGTGGTTACAAGAGCTTCTGTTGATTAGCCTCTTATGACATGGTTCTTGAGGAGCTTATGTGTTCTCCACGAGGCTTTAATGAATGACCCGGAATAGACCTCTAATGGAGTGGCATAGACGGCTTTGATGCAATTGGCAATCTACATACCTTTGTTCTAGTGGGGAAACCTCCAGTAATGGTTGAGGAGCACCATCGGCTATCTATCTTTGTTCTTCTGGCAGTTACCTCCTCAGTTTCCTCCATTGTATCCTATCAAAAGTACTTATTTTTTGTCAAACCACATTCCTCTAAATGTGTTTATCAATCCACCATATTAGATGTGATATGCTTTGTTTCAAAACACAGAGATCAATGCTTCTGTTTTGCATTATCCAATCGCTATCAATCCAAGAACATGTAATGCCCGTATAAGAATGTATTTTTCACAAATTACTCCATATATCATAACAAATCGAAACTTTAATATCAAATTTCGTAAAGCGATGAAGCAAATTTTGTGTTTTTATCTTTGTAATTTATTCAACTATTGTGTCATCGATGTTCTAGGCATACGTTTAGCTTGAGAATTTAAATCTTTTTTTTACAATAAGTTGTAAATCCACAAAAAAAAAAAATGTTCCATAGCAGTCATTTTAACTAATTCACGTTTTTATCGGTGCATCTAAAAGTAGTAGTAGAAGGAGGAAACCCATTAAGTAGAGTTGTAGTAGTTAAAATTCTGAGCACCCACGGATGTTTGTCTATCAAGCGTTTAGAGAATGTTCTGTATCCCTTACCCTTTTTCCAAACATACAATTTATTTTCTGGACAATAGTTTCACTTCGCCTTTGCCATTTCAGTTTCCTCCGATGTATCCTTCTCGCAGAGCATTACACCTTTCTCCCTTTCCTCCTCGAGGTTTGCTGCCTCTTCTCTGAACATACTCCTAGAATTTACAGAACATGACCCAACTCTTAATTTATTTCGTGAGCTCTCGGTAGTCCTCAGTGTCATGTAAAATATCTTTATGGAACTCGCAATATAAGTTTTTAGGTAGGTTAAGGTTGGGAGGTAAGGGTTTTAGATGTGGTAGCTCATCCTCATGAATATGCAAAATATCTTCTTTTTTAAAAAAAATTGACTAGAGGAGTCAACTCTCGATCTTATTCTCATTAGTAGGTTGCTTCCTTCCTGTACATGACCTATCTCCGATTGCAATAAGAGTTTCTTGAACTCGACAAATTGACTTCTTTTGAAGGATACGATCCTCCATGATCTAACACATCTCCTGAATACATATAGGAGGTGTAGTTGATAGCTTGGATCTTAACTCTGCCTATTTTCCAAAAGGATTTAACCCCAACACAAAGCCTAGCCGTATATCTATGTGAGATTTAACTGCTTGTGCTTTAACAGGTGTAAAAATCTGCAAGGCTCCCGTTTGCCCTGTTTGATGAAGAAAAGGTCAATGGCCATCTCAATAATCTGTTTCCTCTAAAAGAAATGAGTGGACAACTTGAAGACCAAGTCTTTGTAACTATGGATGCTCTTCTCGGGCAATTGCGCAAACTATCTATGGGCTTGACCAGTTAGATAAGAAGGCAACACTTTACCTATGAACTCTTATGGGCAGATTCATTATACTCATGATTTGAGTGTAATGTTAACATAGACACTAATTAGTTGTTTTATTGATTAAACAAATTTTTCGTAGAGCTAATGATTTCATAAGTGTTGACATTAGTAAAAGTGAAAAGTTCAACTCGTCAAAATTTTCAGAATCAATTTCTTTGGATGTTCTCATCGAAGAAGTGAAAAATCATGACTTTGGATGTTCCGAAAGGATCCTTAAAATGTCTACAACTTTAATGTTTTGAATTTTTGAAACAAAAATTGTTGTCAGATCCAAAATTTAGCAAACCAGAAAGGTCATACAGAAATTTACTGGAGTGACGTGTTTCGGTACAACTCCATATCTGGCCGTAAAAAGTCCATTTGAGATGCTTATTTTTGCATTAGATCTCTGATAGACAAGGATATAACTTTTGTGAAGATAGAAAAGTCTAATTTTGGCTGGAGCATGCTCAAAGATATCAAACAATACCGATCAAATTTAAGGTTAGGCAGTTGCATTAATTTGCTTTGACTTTTGGAGTTTCAAGTTGTGTTCCCTGGTCTATAAAAGACAACATGGATGTGCATAGAGACTCAATTCACTCCAAACCTTCTCAAAGTCTGCTATATTCATATTTAAACTCTCTCCAAAGTTTCTGTATGGAGATAATATATTAGACTAAGAGTATTTATTTTTGAGGTTGGACTTTCAAGTGAGGTACATTTGTGCATATTTTGTGTTTGAGAGTAACCTTGTATTTGACATTTTGTGTCATTCATTCTCATCTTATAATCATAGTCTCTATTTTTCTCAACCTAGAATAAAAGTGAAATCCTAAACTTTCTCATATTATAACTCCTTTTATTATG
This sequence comes from Oldenlandia corymbosa var. corymbosa, assembly GCA_949775105.1. NCBI lineage: Eukaryota > Viridiplantae > Streptophyta > Magnoliopsida > Gentianales > Rubiaceae > Oldenlandia > Oldenlandia corymbosa. The sequence goes on from OX459124.1 coordinate 9,762,775, forward strand.
ACTACAGTGAATTTTTGGGGTTATTGTTGTTTTCGCTTTTGTTATTTTTTTCTATTTGGTTTCAGATTGTGCTTATTCTATTAGGCATATTCTTCTTCTTTTTTCGGTTAGTGAATAATTTTTCCAATCTAAAAATAGAATTTGAAACGAATTCATGAATTATCTCGTTGCTTATATAATTTGTTTCGATTTTACTTTCATTCAAATCATATACTTTTACGTTTCTTAATCTCAATAATCAAACTTGATTTACTTTCCAAAGTTCTTTTATTTGTCCTTTTAAAAATAAAAAATTGATTGTGAAAGGAGGTTTGGGTAAGTGAAGGAACAAAAGTTATCTTGGTGGTTTGATAACTATTTGAGATAAAATCCTTTGGTTGTTTTGCAGAAAACATATTGTAATCACACACTCACTTAGAGTCATTCATACACTAGTGAAAGATCTAAGTGATTGAATATTTTGTTTAGTGTATTTGTTGGTAAGGGTTTACATTCCGCTCGAAGGAATTATTGACTTTGTTTTTGGGGGTTTAGGGGGCCCAAACTAGAACTTGGGGGTTGATTAGAGTTTTTTCACGAGGAGAAAACTTGAACCACTTCAAAAATTTGTTGTGTCTTGTCCATTTTCATATTTATCTAACATTTCATTATTATGGATATATTTAAAACTCCAAGTACCATTTTGGTTCTCTAACTATTTGGTTGGACCTATTGATGAGTGCATTTCGTACTATGTTTTTAGGTATACAATTTATCTCTTTATGCTTTAATTATAGGTCAATTAGGTTAGGTTTATATAGTTATAGGCTAATTTGGTGACTTGTGGTTGTCCAGGGAATGAATTACAATACAGGTAGAAAATGGGGCAAAATGTGGTAAATTGGTGAAGTTTTAGACCAAATTGGAAGTTGCTGCAGGGACAGATCGTACAAGGGCTAAGAAGAGGAAGAATCCGGCGAGAAGAAGGCCAAATTAGAGCAATCCTTCGAAGCTAAGGAAGAAGAACCGTTGGTGAAGTGATGCTGTTGATATTGGGAGAAGATTGATGTGCCTAAAAGCTGAATTCGTCATCCAAATCTCTCCTAATTCTGATTAGAGGTAAAGGGGAAGTTGGGAGAGGTATGGGTCTCCTCTCTTTTGCATAAAACCCATTGGGTAAAGAGGAGACCAACATGGCTAAGCAAGATCTCTTCCCCAACCTCTATAAAACGCAGCAGTAGCACGAAGACGAAGGCATCAAAGTCCAGAATACAACTTAGAAGTAGATTGTAGTGTAGTTTAGGAAGAAACAGAGTATAACTCTGGGAGGTAGACTCAGGGTTGTCACTTGGGGAAGTGAAACGCTGACTCTGCGAAGTTAGCTGTACCTAACCACACTCTCTGACTTTACTCTTCCCATGTTTTCTCTCCTTTCTGTTGTAATCAGGATGAATTCTCAACACCTGAACTTGGTGGTTTTTGAGATTCAATCCATGAGTAGCTAAACTCATTACTACGGTCTAATCCCTCTACTCTATATAATTATGTTTTGATTCATGCTCTCGGATGATATTTATATGCTTAGTTCTAGAGTTTAAACTATCCTTTTATGTTGAACAAGCCATTCAAACTAATTGTGCATGCATGTGGGGGGAATCCTGGAAGGGTAAACTTCACTTAGAACGTCTAGAATTAACCGGTGACGAGAGGGTAACAGCCTAAGGTTTCAAATAACAACAGAAGTCAGTTGTTTGGCTCGAGACAATCATAAGGGCTTAAGATCTTAATGACTTAGTAGTAATTTCAAGTCAACAACGGGAGTTAGTTTACTGGTTACTACTAGGACTACTGTTTGAAACAATCGGAAGTGACTTTATAGTGTTTACGTGCCTGATTGAATACAGTTTCATACCACATAGAGAGCTAAAAGAATCAATACATATGCCTATAGAGTAGAGTAGAGGATGACCCTAGGCTACTATCACTTTGCCAAGTCACTTACTCATTTACCAATTTGCTGTTTTTGCTTTTGTCTTGTGTTCTGGTACTAGATCCCAATTTTCATTAAGTGTTTCCCGTCTCTGTGGGATCGACCCTTCTTATCACTTGCTACAAGTTTTAAATAGGTTTATTTTGGTGGTCTCGACACCCATCAAAAGTGGCGCCGTTGTCGGGAACGCCGTAAAACATCTTTTTGAAAATTGGTTACTGTTTATTATTTTTATACTCTGTTTTTTTAGTAGTTAGATTAAACCCCAAATTCTCTTCGATTTGGTTACGTGTTCTATTTGGTTCTTGATTTCTGGCATATGACAAGAAGAAATCCTCCCGAGGTATTCTTCTTTGACCCATAAATTGAAGCCACTTCCAAGAGAAGTAGGCAACTCAGACGTCGGTATGCTGCTACTGAAGCCCAGGAGGAATTAGTTCTACGAGTCTATATGTCCATGTATTTTTGTTTATTTGAGTCTTTGTTTTTGGCCACTTGCCCTGTTTTTTTTTTTTTTGTTTTCTTCTTTTTTTTTTTTTGTTTAGGAATTAGTTCTACGAGTCTATATGTCCCTGTATTTTTGTTTATTTGAGTCTTTGTTTTTGGCCACTTGCCCTATTTTTTGTTTATTTGAGTCTTTGTTTTTTGTTTTTTTTTTTGTTTTTTGGTTTTCTGTGTCCCTCTCTATGATTGAATCACTCTTCTGTCTTTCTGTGTTTAGGAAAATAGAAAATGCATGCTCAGTAGATAGTCAATCGTCGACAATGAAAACAAATTGAATCTCAAAATTTGGCTGAACACTTGTTTAGAACTGTCTTGATCATCTCTGAACTTGCTTCCACTTCCTCATGTCACAAAGTCACTTGACAAAGGTGTTCCTGGACTTGAAATGCTTAAAATTGAAAAATTTCTTGCATTGCTGTGATTTGTACTGGAACTCACTTGTTTGTTAACCTAGGGGGACTGTAAACCAAGATAGAGATTAAGGCAAACCCTACGCATTATGGCAGCCTTGATTCGAGCCCATAGTAGTTTGGAATAGCCTGAAATACCTGGGGAAAAGGGAAGTAAGCGGATTAATCTGAGGTTTTCAGTTTAGCTATTTGAGGGAGTATAGGCAGTGTCTAATAAGGCATTATAAACCTTTGAGAGGTGAGGCATGGCAACCAAAGAGAGGAGTGTCTTCAGGCCTGATGAGGTGAAAAATACAAATACTTAGAATGCAAAATAGTGCTGAAAAAATGTGCTTTGGCTAAGGCCTGATTGGGAAAGATTCATAAAAAAGCCATTATGGACAGAAGGAAAGGGATATGAGGGTGAATGATGCAGCCAATGTGGTTGCAGGACAGGATGGAAGCCCTTAGTCAAAATTCCAATTAGAATACCCTAGTTGCAGACTTGATGGAAATAGATAGAGATCCATGAATGTCCACTGTGCTTAACTAAATTTATCTTAAGAATGGAATTCAACACTTTGTTCTGTGACTGTCATCCATGCACTTGGAGAAGTGAGTTTCTGACTTGCTCAAGTGGTTTTGAACATCTAGATCAGCCTGTAATGAGATCAATTATTGAGACAAAAATTTGGCTATCTTAATTGCTGCATTTTCTTTTTTCAGTTTGTATGGGGGTAGATGTTTTGTTTGCTTGAAGACAAGCAACTCTTCAAGTTTGGGGGAGTTGATGAGTGCATTTCGTACTATGTTTTTAGGCGTACAATTTACCTCTTTATGCTTTAATTATAGGTCAATTAGGTTAGGTTTATATAGTTATAGGCTAATTTGGTGACTTGTGCTTGTCCAGGGACTGAATTACAATACATGCAGAAAATGGGGTAAAATGTGCCAAATTGGTGAACTTTCAGGCCAAATTGGAAGTTGCTCCAGGGACTGATCATGCAAGGACTAAGAAGAGGAAGAATCCGGCAGGAAGAAGGCCAAATTGGAGCAATTCTTCGAAGCTAAGGAAGAGAGCCGTTGGTGAAGTGATGTTGCTGATAGTGAGAGAAGATTGATGTGCCTAAAAGCTGAATTCATCATCCAAATCTCTCCTAATTCTGATTAGAGGTTAGGGGGAAGTTGGGAGAAGTATGGGTCTCCTCTCTTTTGCATAAAACCTATCGGGTAAAGAGAACACCAACATGGCTAAGCAAGATCTCTCCCCCAACCTCTATAAAAGGCAGTCGCAGCACGAACATGAAGTCATTGAAGTCTAGAATGCAACTTAGAAATAGATTGTAGTGTAGTTTAGGAAGGGACAGAGCATAACTCTGGGAGGTAGACTCAGGGGTGTCACTTGGGGAAGTGAAAAGCTGACTCTTCGAAGTGAGCTGCACTTAACCACACTCCCTGACTTTACTCTTTCCCTATTTTCTCTCCTTTCTGTTGTAATCAGGATGAAGTCTCAACACCTGAACTTGGTGGTGTTTGAGCTTCACTCCATGAGTAGCTAAACTCATGACTAGGGTCTAATCCCTCTACTCTATATAATTATGTTTTGATTCATGCTCTCGGATGATATTTGTATGTTTAGTTCTAGAGTTTAAATTATCCTTGTAGGTTGAACTAATCATTCAAACTAATTGTGGATGCATGTGGGGGGAATCCCGGAAGGGTAAACTTCACTTAGAACATCTAGAATTAACCGGTGACGAGGGGGTAACAGCCCAAGGTTTCAAACAACAACGGAAGTTAGTTGTTTGGCATGAGACAATCATAAGGGCTTAAGATCTTAATGGCTTGGTAGTAATTTCAAGTCGATAACGGAAGTTAGTTTACTGGTTACTACTAGGACTGCTGTTTGGAACAATTAGAAGTGACCTTGCAGTGTTTATGTGCATGATTGAATACAATTTCATACCACATAGAGAGCTAGAAGAATCAATACATATGCATATAGAGTAGAGTGGAGGAAGACCCTGGGCTACTATCACTTTGCCAAGTCACTTACTCACTTGCCAATTTGCTATTTTTGCTTTTGTCTTGTGTTGTGGTTCTAGATCCCAATTTTTATTAAGTGTTTCCCGTCTCTGTGGGATCGACCCTTCTTATCACTTGCTACAAGTTTTAAGTAGATTTATTTTGGTTGTCTCGACACCCATCACCTATGTGACAATCACATGACCTGAACTGTTATTTTTCTTTTTCTTTTTTTTTTTTTGCTCTCCAAAGTTTGCATTGCTTCTCCATCGTTTCGGTCAATCTGCATAGGGTTCTTCATATGATTTTTTAGCAAATCTAATAATCTCAATCAAGAGATGAGACTTCCTACTCTCAGTGAACTAGCCATTAGTGTTCTCCGATAATAATAGCCGGGATCACGGACATCGGCATCATCATCATCAGGCCTCCGACTACACATTTTGTTTTGAGTTTCCTTTTGCAAGTCCTTTCTGTCTTAGAAAAGTTTCTAACCATAAGTTTTATTTCTTGCACTATCTTCTTTGCTTATCCGTATCAGATGCAGGAAACTTAGAAAACCACAATCTTTTAATTATAAAATAGGTTGACGATGGTCACTTGAGCAAATACTTTGATGCTTTCAATTTATATACATTGGCTCTATATATATCTTTAACTTCAAAGAATGAGTTATCACACTTTTCTTCCATATGCAGTGGTTATTCGACGCTTTCTCTTCATTTCATCTACCATGATCAGTGGGGTTGGTCACCTCTCTACATATTTTTCACTCACGCAGATAAATACTCGCATTTGCACCCATCATGATTTATATTTGTTGTGTTCTTGGTAATTTAGCGTTCTTTTCCTTGTTCACATTGAAAACTATTATTTTCATTCTTATTTGATTATTGGATTGATTCTTTCGTTTTGTGTTTAGTCGTGTGTCATATGAGAAGATTTTAATTTTCTCATACATCTTCTCCTCCCAGGCACTTATTTACCTTTTAAGATGATCTCTCTTTGATTTTCCGTAGTTTCGGTTTATTTTAGACAACACAATATCACTATTGCATCCACCTAATAGTGTTTTGGCCTCCTGCCATGCTGCCTGGATCCTTTCCTTATGGATTCATCACTTTTATTTTAATCTCTATTTATGGGATTGCAAAGAATACTCAGAAGAGTACCTTTCCATTTGTCAGGAAACGTTATCAGGTTTTCACATTATGTTTGCAGTTTTTTTCTTTCAGTTTCTAATAATTAACTTTCTCTCTTCTTGCTTGAAGAATCATGCATGTAGGCAACATGGATTATATGTACCTGTTTCCACACTCTCTTACTATATTTTAAAAGTAAAGGAATTAATTTACTTCTGCACAATCTCTTAAATCTTGATGTAAGGGTTTGATACGGATGCTTATTAAGAACAACATTCGAAAATTTCATTAAGTTAAAGACTAGTTGAATTCGAGTAGGTTGCTTGCTTTTGAGTAGTGCTTTCACGCCTCCTTTCATTTTTCATTTTTTTTTCAATCAAAGAAAGTGCGGCTTTTTAATTGATGTCATATCTCATGTTTTTAAAGATTAAATATGATCATGTGTAGCTTAAAATGTGGTGACCCCTCTGAATCCATTATATGCTTGATTTTATCAGTGTATTGATTACATAGTTTTGGCTTTATTTTTTCTGATATAAGCACACTAATTGTCGCCTAGAAAGATATCTATCTTATTTGACAACACACAAATAATCTATAATATTGGGTCGTGACTATGGTTTTAACATTTAACCCACTTAGTAGTCTAGTGAAAGTCGGAAAGATCCCTCTTGAAGTAGCATAGAGAAGCCGAGTTTAATGGGAGAGCTCCCATGGTTTCCATTATCAGTACCAATGTTGGCCAGGTCTGGAATGTCATTCCTTGATTAATTGCGTCGTTTTACTTCAGTTCGCTCTTCAGTACGCAACTCCTGCTCATGGCATGAGTGAGTAAGAGAGCAAGATACTCCCTCCGTCCTATAATTACTGTCCAGTTTGAGTTTTCATTTCTAGTTTAAATTGTACTAAACGTGAAATCTCAAAGTGGACAATAATTTTGGGACAGATGGAGTATATGGTTTGATTTCTTCATCCCCGATTCGCAAAATTTTTAGGGTCATGGTAATTACACTTTTTTTTTTAAAAAAATACCATATATACATGACAATATCCAGCTATGTGTTTATAAAAAAAAGTTGCGTCATCTCATATAATTTCACCAATATAATTCAGTACTGACCATAACAATCTTTCAGAGGAAGTCCAGTATCTTTAATGATGCAAATTGACAATATCATATTCACATTGGGTATCGATTCAAATTTACAGTGCATTGCGCGGTTTAAAAGTTAGCTAGTAGCATACTAATGTCTAAACTAATCTACCAATTCTATCTTCATTCTCAACTTGCATTCTATTCCCATATACTAAAATTTGGTCTAACCTAATATATTTACTTTTAAAGAGTCAATCTAAGGCCCTCTTGCAGTTTAATTTGGGATCACTTTTTGGTCAATAAAATATGCCAATTTAATTTACTTTTCAAAGAGTCCAAAAAAAAACCCTTTTTATTTTCTTGTGGTTATAGTTACTTGTAGGTCAGTACACTCCACCAAAAATAATTTATTTTTCAATGAGTCCTACAAAAACCCTCTTTGTTTTCTTGCAATCATATTTACGTGTGGGGTAATTATACCATATCATATATTGCACTTCCTTTCAATTATTTTGTTGTGTTAACCATTGTTTATCTTATTTTTGATTCTTAAGATAAAAATTATCAAAAAAAAAAAACATAATTCCGTAATAAAATTTTTGACCACCTTATTCACCCCTTTCTAATGTTGCCTTCCTCAATTTCATTTGGTATCAGATCTTCGGCTCTTTGATTATCATCTAAATTAACCTCCTAGAGTTAAAGATCCATGGCAACAATAGGTACTCCTTTTCGTGAAGGTCTATTTCGTTCTAGGCTACCTTTGTTTAGGGGTGTCAATTATAAAAAATGGAAGAAAAGAATGGCATTTTTTTTGAAATCCTTAGATTATGATTTATGGTACATTGTTAATGAAGCTCCATATGCTGCATTCAAAGAAAAAGATGGTAAAATAAGAGAGAAGACAAGAAATGAACTAAATGATATATAAAAGAAAAATATGCCATCAAATGGTAAAGTTTTATATAATATGTATAATGCTCTAAATATGCAAGAATCCACTAAGGGTAAAAGAAGTAAAAGCGTACATGAAATTTGGTTAAAATTGCTTGAGATTCATGAAGGTATTAAAGCATTAAAGACGAAAAGAAATCTATTCTTTTGTTTCAATATGAATCTTTTATAATGGAAACCCAGTGAAACAATAGATGAAATGTTTTGTAGGTTTAGTAAAATAATAAAATATTTGAAAGATCTTAAAAAGATTTTGTTTAGGTGAGATTATTAGAAAAATTCTTAACAAATTACCTAAGAAATATAAGACAGGGGCTATAGCAATAGAAACATTCAAATCACTTAACACACTTCCTTTGGATGAATCATGGGTATGCCTAAAGTTTATGAAATGAGAAATAAAGATAAATCCAAAGAAGATACCAAAGCAGAAAAGAACCTAGAATTAAAATCTTTAAAAGAAACAAGTGATGATGAAGAAGAGGAAAATGATGAGGATTTGAATATTGAAGAGTTCAACTTTCTAACTAGAAGAATTTAAAGAAATTTCTAAAAGAAAAAATCATTAGAAACAATGATAATTCAAAAGAAATTTTCATAAAAGAAATAATAAAAGTAATAACTCAAAAACATGTTTTGAATGAATAAAAAACATGTTACAGCAGACGAAAACTGCTTACTAATGTTGAGAGGGAGCGAAGGCATATTACAACAACTGCCTTATATAATTATATGAGCAATGTGGCATTGGAGATGAAACATTAATTCATGTCCTTAGGGACTGTCCAGTGGTGATCAAACATGGCACCGACTTGTTCCGGTAAGTGCATACAACTCCTTTTTCGCTATGTCGTTGCAAGAATGGTGTTGGTCAAACATTGTTAATGATGTTGGCATAAATGTGGAGAATTGGGAGTGTTTGTTTGGTGTGACATTATAGAATATGTGGTTATGGCGTAATAAGTATGTCTTTGATGGAACATAGTGCAATGCTTTTAGTCAGTATAAGGAGATTTGCCAACAGGTGCAAGGGGTATTGAAAATTGTAGAAGGAGATAAAAGGTTGGGTGAAACAGGAACAGTCCGGGAACATCGGATGATTCAGTTGCTACCAAGTGACAAGGTCAAAATGAATTTGGATGGAGTTTTTGATAGCTTCTCTAGTTTAGCTAGTGCTGGTGGATTGATCCAAGATGCGTGTGGTATGTGGTTAGGTGGGTTGGCTATGGATATAAGGTTTTGTACTATGTAGGTGCTGATTTGTGGGAGCACTATTAAGGCCTTCTATTTATTTGGGACTTGGGTTGCAAGAAAATGATGGCAGAGTAGGTAACCAAAGTGTTATAACAGTTTCTATGATAGACAAGGAAGCCGCAAAGGATATATATACAAGATTGGTACATGGTACTAAGGAGTTGATTAGTAAAGAATGGGAGGTGGAGTTGAAACATGTGTTTCGTGAAAATAATCTTGCTGCTAATTCTTTAGCAATTACAACAGTTGGTCCTATTGAGATGTTTGATACTCCACCAAGTGGTGTATGTTTGTGGCTAGAACACAATGTTATAGGTATCTCCCACCCACGTAACGTTGTAATATAACATTATAAGGCATTTGCCTCTTTATTGTACAAAAAAATAAAAAAAATATATCCTAAATGCAACCAAATAGGTCATTTTATAGCCAATTGTCCAAGAGAAAAAGAGAAATCTCTACAAGAAGGAAGGGAAACAACAAGTGGTAGTTGCCAATAATTGGGATCAAGCCAATTCGGATGACGAAAGTGAATGTGAGGAAGAACTTGTTTGTTGGCGTTAAAAAAGAGGTATGTGAAGATCATTTTCAATCAAGTGATGATGAAGTTGTTGTGCTTGACGATGATACATTTGATGTAAATAATAATGTATTTAGAAAATATGTTCTAAACTTGATTAAAAAGTTACATAAACTCACCAGTAAGAATGAAATTTTGTTTTAGAAAAATGATGAGCTTGAATGTGAATTAAGGGGTTTTAACTACTTCAAGTGAAGAAAAAGATGTCGAAACCAAACATTTAAAAAAAGATCTTGGAAAATTAGAGAAGGAAAAGATGAAACTATTGAAAAGACAAAATGTTAGGACATGGTTAAAAATGATCAAAGTGTAATGGTAAAGAAAATTCCAGACCTTAATACCACTCAAGGTAAATTGACACAAGTACATTAAAATTTAGAAACATTACTTAGAAAACCAAAAATTGTTGATAAAAGGAGATTATGTTATGAATTTCTAGCTGCACACATGCATATTCATTAATTTAGAGTCTTTTAAAACAACAACTAGCATGAAAACTTATCCTTTTGCATATATTTATATAATTTTAAAAATTTTAGAAAAATACATTATTATATTAGAGAGCATTCATATTCTATTTGTCAGCATCATATGCATTATGGCATGTGTCTACCAAATGCAAAGCAAAGCATGGTGTTAAACAAGGAATTAAGATATGTATAGTTAAGAAAACTAATAATAATCGACTCAAAACTAAGTGGGGTGCCACAAGTTATTTTCTAACTTGGTATAGGAATGTCTTATGTGCAATTTGGAGGATGAAAAGTGGTATATGGATTGTGAATGTTCAAGACATATGACGGAACAAAAGAATATACGCATGGATGATAAGATTCTAAAAAAATAATAGTAATATTATTGAAGATGTATTATCGATGGCTTGAAATAATAGTTATTTAGTATAAGTCAAAATGTGATAAAGACTTAGGACTAAAGTTTAGAAAAAGTGCATGACATATTGTTAATTTAAAAATGATAAAATTATTTATTCCAGTGAAAGAGTTACTCCATCCATTTCAAAATATAAGTCACTTTACACTTTGTACATAAACTAAGGAGACAATCATTATACAATTAATTTGTGGGTCAAATATTTGGTTTGTTCCTCATTAATTGTATTGAAATTATAAATAATACTAAATGAAAAATAGTTGGCATCATTTATTGAAGGTAAACTTGGAAATTAAGCAATTAATTTGCCTTGAGTTCCTAAAACAACTTATATTTTGAAATATTCCGGTAAATCTAAAACGACTTAAATTTTGAAATTGAGGGAGCAATAATGTTTATTTACTGGATATGAAAGAATTACTAAATCAAAATGTTTATTATCTATCTATTTCACATGATGATGCATGGTTATGTTAGTATGGATTATTTGAATGATTTAGGCTCCAAAGAATCAGTTAAAGATTCGCTCAAAATTAAATAAGTTAAAGATAAATTGTGTGATTGCATGTCAATATGGTAAGCATAATAAAACTTCTTTTAAAACAAATAATTGTGCATCTACAAATAAACTATGGGAGTTAATTCACATGAAATTGTGTGGGCCAACTCAAAATGCTAGCTTAGTCAGAAAAATGTATGTATTTGTTATAGTTGATGATTATACTCCATATACTCAGGTTGTTTTTCTTACATATAAAAATGAAACCTTTGATGAGTTTGCAAAATTATTTAAAAATATTTAAAATGAATTGGACGACTAGTTGAAATTCATAGTGAAAATCAGTGGCGAATTTAGGGTGCCCATGGCCCTCACTGGCCCCACCCTAAACAAATAGTATTTATATAGAAATTTAATTATAATTATTTTTTATTACTTAATTTTGTAATTTTTATATGATTTTGGCTATGCTATTTCGTTTACTTCCCACACTTTTGTATTGGGCCAATCAGTATAGTCTAAACTCAAATCTAAAATGAAATTAAGTTAGCTTAAGTCATAAATTATTTTATCTTTTCAAAAAAATAAATTATTTTAAAATAATAAAAAATGTTGATTATTATTGAATGAATGGTGTTAAAGGCAACAACTATGTATCAAATAGATATCCCATATATAATATTTAAGAGTAACACATTTTTCTTATATCATACTTAGTGTTCGCAAATATCATACTAAAAAAACACACTTTGGAAAATAAATGACATATTTTCTCTATAATATTTTTTGGCCCCCACTGTAAATTTGTTCTAGATCCGCTACTGGTGAAAATGGTATCGAAATCTTAAATGATGTTTCTAAGAAACTTTGTGATAAATATGAATTTTTCATAATTTCAACAAAATGGAGTTGTTGAGAGAAAGAATAGAATTATTCAAGAAATAAAATAAACAATGCTTAATGAACATAATTTGTCAAAATATTTTTGGGCCTAAACCATAAGTACGACATGTTATGTTTAAATCGAACATTGCTTAGACGTCTTTTGAAAAAAAGACCCTTATGAACTTATGTATTTTAGAACACCCAATATTAAATATTTTTAAGTTTTTGGATGCAAACGGTTTATTCTTAACATGAAAGACAAATTGAGAAAATTTAATAAGAAAACAAATGAAGGAATATTTTTTCATTATTAAATTAATGGAAAGGCATATATAGTTTAAAATAAAAGAACACTTGTTGTTCAAGAAGCAATTCATGTAAACTTTGATGAAAATACAACTAACAATGGTAGCGGAACTCAAAATGATGATGAAGAAGAACAACAATGTTTGGAAGAAAGATGATGAAAATAACCATGATGATGTCTCAACGCAAAGCCAACTTCCTAAGGTAAGTTATGAAGGTAATTAACTTTTTGACACTAATTCTACATTAAATGAATTACAAAAAAAATTGGACGTTCGAAAAGGATCACCCTCTAGAACTAATTATTGGTGATTTATCGACCCAAGTGAAAATGCGGTCAAGAGAAAGTTAACGTAAAATATTAAGAAAGCATTAGATGATGAATTTTGGATATTAGCTAAGCAAGAAGGACTAACTAAATCAATTTCCAAAAAGTAAAAGTGTTGATTTTAATATTAAGACCACAAAATTATCCAACGATTGGAACAAAGTGGGTTTTTTAAAATAAAATTAATGAAAATGGAGAAGTGGTTATAAATAAAGCTAGACTTGAAGCTCAAGGTTATAGACAAGAAGAAGGCATTGATTATAATGAAACTTTTTCAGTCGTTGCTAGATTAGAATCAATTCGAATATTACTTTGATATGAATTTATTTGGCCAATGGTGAGACTAAAGGCAAAACAAATTCTAATAACGAGACAATATAGGTCTTACTTTGTTATTATGCAGATGCTTTACCAAAGACTTGATTTCTTGCCCAAACCACAACAAAGAATTTAACCAAAATTGACCGAAGATTAGAAAAGAATAATAGAGCCACACAAAATTTAACCAAAATTGACCAAAGATTAGAAAAGAAGTATTGATGTTGATGTAACCCCAAGAGTAACGACTCTAACAAACCCGCTTAAATACTATGATGAGTACGGATAGATGCGGTCCCTCACAGTGACACCTAAAGAACTCCAAAATAACGACACTACCCTTATATGCACGTTCGCTACCTTATGCAGAATAATACTAGATATCGCTAAAAGCCAAATTAAAGAAAAAAAATGAGTTTTCTCTTAAGCTCGTATTGAATAAATTTGTTAAAGGTACATTGAGGCTTGGCTGAAAATCCCCTATTTATGGCCGAAACTTCCCTAGGAATTAGGAGAAGAAATAGAATTTCATATCTATCCCTACTTCTACAAATTCAAAATCAAATCGAACTCTAATTACAATTCATATCTTAACTACAATGATAGCGAACCTAGACACTTTTTATTTTTTTTTTTACGCAAACAAACATTTAAAGCAATTCTCAAGGTTTTAGAGTGACAACCTTACAACATAGGTTCTACAACATAGGTTCAAAAACATACTCTCTCTCTCTCTCTCTCTCTCTCTCTCTCTCTCTCTCTCTCTCTCTCAAGTCGTCTAGGCCCTGCAACGCCACGTCCAGGGCCTAAAGACAAAAGCAAAGGAAATCACAACACATAAAATGAACATTATCCATTTCACAGCGAGTGATTCCCCGATGAATGAATGGAACCAAAGGAATGCATCACCACATCCTAAGAACAAGAACATAGGAACTAGAGATAAGAGCCTCCCAAGCTTCCTCTCCCATGGTTGCCTTCCAACTTCAACATATTAGGCTCCCCACATTAAACTCATGGTTCCAACAACTAATACCACGCCCCCAAGTCTATACAAGTGTTGCAACTCCTTCCGCACATTGTGAAGCACGGTCCTAACAGTAGCCAAGCCAAATCCTTCCATCACGTAAAAAAACTTTCTCGTAGCATATGAGAAGCTGCTTGCATCTTCAGCTGGAGCTGCAGTAGCAGAAGAAGCTGCAGCAACGCTTTCCTACCTTCCTAAAGCCTTAAACCCTGGGACAGAGTACATTCATGGCAAGGACGGCAGATGGTCTCCAAAGTTTGCATTCTCTGTCGCCAGACTACCCATTTGAATCTCCACGCCATCACGAACGCAGCCGGTGTTACGGCCGGCGCCGCCATTTCCACTGCCAGTGCCAAACACTTTTATAGACTTAAGACACATAAAGTCTAGTTAAGGAATAAAATAAAACCCATGATACAAAAAGATATCCTCCAAAAACAACTCCTCCATGCTAGGGCTCTAAACAAACCGATCATACCTAGTTCAACCGAGTCAGAGTTGAGCTTGATTTTTCTCTCAAAAGAGCTCGAGTTTGACCCATAATGGAAAGAGTTTATCTGAAGATTGAGTAGACCAAGTTCAAGTCGAGCTAGAGTCAGCATGCAGAGAAATCGATCCGAGTTTGAGTTTATAGAATACTCACTTTTTAGCTTGTCAAGCTAAACAAGCTCATAATAATAATAATAATAATAATAATAATAATAATAATAATAATAATAATAAATTAAAAGTAGAATCTCGTTTTTATCCACTTTACTTCTTGGTCAAGAATCAGATCTATCCGCTATTCCCATTCTTTTTTCACCCTCCATAGTTCGAAGCTCAAACCCAGATTCTAAACTCAAAAAATTTCTGAATTCTAAAAGCCTCACAATCATAATAATATTTGCTATGTATCCTATTCTACACATTTCTAAAAGCCTCACAATCATAAAGTGCACGTGATTCATCCCTGTTAAAGTCGGCTCGTATAGTAAATTCGCAGGGCTCTCTCTCTCCCTTCCTCAGCCGAAACCCTAGCTCGCTGGACTCCCATCAATAACGGCCATTATGGCCAGAATTTCTCCACCGGTGGCCCCTCCACCGCGGACATTCGCCAGTTTCTTCCAAAAACCTCCTGAGGTTGAGGTGAACGTAGATTCTCTCATCAAGCAAGTGAAGTTTGTGAATGGAACTCCAACTTTGGAGTATGAAGACGAAGAATTTGAAAGATTGGTCGCGCCACATAGGCTGTGCTTAGTGGGGAAATTCTCCTATGGCCGCCCTAAAATGGAAGAGATCCACAATGAATTTAAGAAAATTGGCTTTCAAGGTGGGTATACCTTGGGTCGCATGAACCCTAGGCATGTATTGATTCGGTTTGATCAAGAGGAAGATTACCAAAGATGTTGGATTAGAATATTTTGGAATATTGGTGGATATTCAATGAGGATATTGAAGTGGAAACCCGGCTTTAAATTCCAAGAATACCCCTCGGTTATGCCTATTTGGGTTTCCCTCTATGATTTGCCTATTGAATTCATGCATCCGGAAGTCATATTCTCAATGGAAATGGCGCTTGGCAAGCCCTTGAAGGTTGATGCACCTACTTTGAATATGACAAGGCCATCAGTTGCGAGATTCTGTGTTGAGATCGATCTCACTAAGGAGCTTCCAAAGTCAGTGAAGATAGGGAAAAAAGGGCGCAAACTTTGGCCAGCCCCAAAGAAGAAAGGTCTTAAATTGGCCACCGCAAAGCCGAAGTGGCTGTTTAAGGGTGATGGTGAAAAGTCAGCAGGCTAACGTTTGAAGGTGCAAATATTAAATAGCAATCCTCTGATTGTCAAGGCAACTGAGAGTCAACCAATTTTTTTGAAAAAGCCAACGTTGATAGAGCCTGAAATTTGAGTCGCAGGTAGTAGTGAATGGAACCCTAGATGAGTTGCATCCCCTGCGGATAGCATTTATGCGGAAGGAACCCAAGCTGCGTCGCACCCCCTGCGCAAATTCCATCTGCTGAAATTGAATCACGATGTCATTAGTCGACGTCCATTTTATCAGTGGCAGAGAAGAGTTCCATTCCAGTGGATATCCCAGCAGCAGCGACTCTGACATCCGCCTCAAATAGATTTGCGGTTTTGGAAATGATTGAAGAAGAAGATGAACTTGTTGTGGTTGATGAAGATGAACATGTTGAAATATTTTCATTGAGGACTTGCCCCCTCCACAACCCAGAGGCGGTGGGGTTTACTCGTCGATTGATAGATCTTAGGACGATGGAGATGTTGGTAGGACCTCGGGTGCTACTGAATTAGAAGCTGGTGCGCATGGTAGCGTGTCAGACGGGGATACTGATGATGCTCTGGTACTTGATTCGGTGCAAGGGGAAGAATCGGTACCCAAAAAGCATGGTCAAAAATCCCAAGTCAAAAGGGCGTTGTTGCAAGATGGGGTCCCAAGGCGCTCATCGCGTCTCCAAGAATAAGTCTCGGTTACCCTCTCTTTTAATAATTTCCATGATTAGTCAACTAATATGGAGTATTAGAGGTGTTAAAAATCAAGCGTCGCTAAGACGGTTAAGCTTTTGAATATGATGAATAAGGTTTCGGTTCTATTCATTATAAAGCCTATGCTTCCTAGTTATCAGATTGATAGTGTTCCGAGGGATTTGGGTTTTGAAATGGCTTTTTCTTTGGCAACAAGTAAAATCTGGGTATTTTGTAGAAATGGCTTGTCATTACGATTGTTGGAAAGTAGCGATCAAGTTATCCACTTTGAGGCTATGCATTGTGCGGTTCCAGGGAAGTTTTTACTCTCTGCGGTATATGCAAAATCCACTAGGAATGCAAGAAGGCTTCTATGGCAGAATATGGTGGACTTTAGATTGATGTATTCAGCTGCTCCTTGGTTGATTGGAGGTAACTTTAATGTTATACGTACTTTGGATGAGTATTCTGGGAACTCTGTTCAAGACCCAGTGGCGACAACTGAATTTAACGAGTGCATTCTTGAATGTGATCTTTTGGAATTGCCGGGTGTAGGAGAGGTATTTACATGGGTTGAAACACGACATACAGGCCGGGGGAGCAAGAGGCTTGATAGAGTTTTAATCTCGCAAGAATGGAGTGATTTGTTTCCAAGTTTTTCTTTGGAGAATATAAGCAGAACAACTTTGCAGAATGGAGTGATTGCCCTATGCTTCATAAGTTTGATGTCAATATTGAAAGCAAGCCAAAGATCTTTCGCTTTCAAAAAATGTGGCTGAGAAGATCTGATTTTAAGGAGATAGTGAAGGAGAGTTGGGAGCAGCCATTGGGGGTTTCGGGTATGCTTGGGTTTGCTTTAAAACTTAAGCGTTTGAAGGAGAAGTTGAAAGTTTGGAATAAGAAGACCTTTGGGGACATTTTTGCCAACTTGAGAGATGCTGGAAATAAAGTTCAAGAGCTGGAAAATGCTTTTGATACCTCTGGCCAAGAACAAGATAGAGTGAGCTTGCATGTTGCCAAAGCGGAGTTGCTGCTTCGATTAAAGGAACATGATGATTTTTGGTCACAAAAGATGAAATTGAAATGGATGAAAGAAGGGGATTCCAATACCTCTTTTTTTCATGCCTCATTGAAGGAGAGGAGATTAAAGCAAGGCTTATTCAAAATTTGAAGGCCGGATGGGTTAATGTTAGAGAATATGGCGGACATTGAACAAGAAGCGGTGAGATTTTTTAAGGATCTTTTGAATGATGAAGAGCATTCTCTCTTGTGAGACTAAGCAAGCTGGTTTCCTTGGGAATATTCCTCATTTGCTGGATGCTAATGATGGGGAGGCTTTGCTCAGACCGATTGTCATGGAGGAAATAAAGGGGGCTGTTTTTGGATTGAATGAAGATAGTGCGCCGGGTGTTGATGGTTTTGCAGGCTACTTTTATAGGAGTTGCTGGGACATTATCTCCAATGATCTATGGATTGCATGCCAAGAATTCATGTTGGGGGTTCCCATTCCAAGATCTATTTCTAGTACGCTAATCACTCTTATTCCTAAGAAGATCAGTGTAACGAGTTTTTCGGATTACAGGGCCATAAGTTTGTGTACTTTCTAAATAAAATTCTGACCAAGGTTCTTACTGAAAGATTAAAGGTTGTCTTGTCTAAAATCATTTCAGAAGAACAGTCCGCTTTTTTGGAAGGGACAGATATCATGGACAATGTACTTTTGGCTTAGGACCTTTGTCAATTCTCGGGAAGAAAGGCGCAAGGGGGAAATTTTGTTTTGAAGCTTGATATGATGAAAGCCTTTGACCGCATCAAATGGAGTTTTTTTGGAGAAGGTTTATCCAAGTTTGGTTTCCCGCAGCACTTTGTATCATTGATTATGGGCAATCTTCGAAGAAGTTGGTTTTCGGTCCTTATCAATGGAGCGTCGGTGGGTTATTTCCCATCTTCAAGGGGCATTAAACAAGGGGATCCCTTGTCTCCTTACCTCTTCATCATTGTTTCTGAAGCTATGACAAGGAGTTTGAAATCTCTAGTGGCGAATGGAAAGGTAGCTCATTATGGATCGCCTTGTGGTTCAATGCCGGTTTCACATTTTGCTTTCACTGACGATGTAATTATCTTCTCTAGTGGGCTGAAGCGCTTATTGGAAGTGCTAAATGGCTTCTTTATTTATTATGATAATGCTTCAGGTCAGAAAATTAGTCGCCAAAAGAGTACATTTATGGTTTCAGAGAATTGTTGTGCGAGGAAATTCGCCCGAATTCAGCAAATCTTAGGGATTCAAAAAGGAGCTTTTCCTTTTACTTATCTTGGATGCAGGCTCTATCAAGGTAGGCGGAAATCCTCCACTTTTCAGTTCCTCTTGGATGGCATTGATAAGCGTCTTTTGAGTTGGAAGAACAAGCTATTGAGTCAAGGTGGCCGTTTGATTCTTATTAAGCATGTTGCTATCTTCCATTCCGATGCATGTGTTCTCAGCTATTCCTCCCCCAAAATCTGTCATCAAAAACATAGAAAAACAGTGTCAGAAGTTCTTTTGGGCTGGTACAAGTGAAGAAAAGAGGAGACATTGGCGGTCATGGGAGCAACTTACTTTTCCGGTCCAAGAGAATGGTTTGGGTATCCGTGATTTTCAGGGTTTCATTGATGCTCTAACGGTTATGGTTGAAATTGAAGCAAAGGAGAGGAGTTTGGAGCAAGTTTATTCATTCTTTGTCCTTGGCAGCAAAGAAAAAAACTTCTTGGAGTCGTGTTTCAAAAGTTGGAGCTCGGGTTGTGCAGCATACAAAGGTTGTCATCTGGCGAGGGAATAGGTCTTTTTGGTTTGAAAATTGGTCCCCTTTTGGTGTCCTTTGGGGGGAAGAAAATACTCAACCGCCTTATCCAAGCCTGAGTATACGTGATTTTTTCAAGAATAGACAATCTTTGATCCTGAAATACAAGGTTCTCTCGGCAGCAACATAAATGACTTCCTTGCGACGCACATCCAAGAATTTTTGGATGATAATGGGAATAATGATGATTTGCTGGTATGGAAGCATACTTCTATTGGAGATCTTACCGTGAAATTGGCTTATGATGTGATCCGGCCAAGGAGGCAATCGGAAGGATGGGCGCGTACTGTTTGGAATCCTTTTACTCCTTTGCGAGTTTCAATTTTCTTATGGAAGTTGTGCAATAGATTAGTGCCATTTCCGGAGGTGCTAGACCAAATGGGCATTAATGTGTATCCAGCAATTTGTCTTGTTTGTAGGAATGGTGGGGATGGTCTTTTCCACTGCTTCTATGGGTCCTATTGCAGGTGTGGCGCCATTTCTCAGCAATTGTTGGAGTTAATATACTTGGGGTCTCTTTGCTGGCAGCCATGCTTAATAGATGGTGGAATGGAGGGGATTTTAAAACAGCTTATGGAGTAATGACGAATCTTATACCATCCCTTATTGGTGCTTGCCGAGTTCACCAAAAAAAAGATAAATATTACTAGCTTGGATTATGAGTTTTGTAGATAATGGAAGCTAGGTCGATCCCACGAGGACAGCTAATTACCAAATTTGTTGTGAAGAAAAACTGTCAGTCAACAAGGTGTCACTCAGGAGAACGAAAACAGTCACTCAGGGGAATGGGGGCCAGGGGTGTTCTTCTCCTCTTCCTGCTGTTGTAGTTGTTTTATTAGCACAGTAATGGTTGAGTTCTTGTTCACTCAGCTCACTTATAACTCTAAGTCAGTTCCCATTTTTCCTAGAGTCATCTTTGCAACCTTAACAACCTATTTTCCAATTGTTGATTCTGGCTACAAAGTCATTAAGTTCCTAGGCCTTCAAGAATGCTTATGTTAACTAAGTATATTCCTATCTTAGTTAAAACCATAGACTGTTACCTCTATGTCATAAGTTAAAGTTGAAACAATCCAAACCAAGTTTATCCTTCCAGATCTTCCTTAGTTCTAGCATGCATTCAATTTAGTGATCAAGTAAATGAATGTAGAAAAACTTTCAACCATAAAACAATGAACAAAACCAGTGCTTTGACAACTACAACATCAGTTGAGGAGAATACCCCTGGAAACTGTTTAGCTACTCATACGAATAAATGCTACATCTACTACATCGAAGGACATCATAGAAGTATGCATAATAAATAAAGTTCAAGCTAACAGTCAAGAGATGAGAAGGAAGCTTGTGCAGTTTCTGAGTCACTCCTGGGAGTGAAAGGGTCCACTCGTGGAACTGAAGAAGAAACTGGGTTGCTATTCTTCAACTTAGCTTCCTCCCTGAGTTGTTGCTGCTTCTTCTTCTTTCTTGTCTCCTACCTGGAGTTTTTCTGAATGTTTTTGCAACTAAGAAGCTAACCAGAGACTGATGGAGAGATGCTTTCTTTTGAGAGTGCAGTTCCCTCTCTTATAGGGCCTTGCAGCCGGTGTCTTCATCATGAGAACCTCCCCATGCTTGGAGTTGTTTAATCCTTCCAATGTCTTGAGCCTGCAATCCAACTTGGCCGTTCCTTTTCTCTCTTCCAGCAGCAGCCGTTTTGCTCTCATTGATCAGTAGTGGTGGCTGGGATTGCGGCTGGGGGAGAAGCATGCCTTTAGGAGGAGGCAAGGCCATTAATGACAAGATGCTTCTTGTCTAAGACCCTCCTTCTTCGTCCAGCTCAGCACCCTTGCCTCAGCAGTCCATAATTTGCTCCTTTGGCTTCCAATTTTCAGCAATTTTTCAGTCTGGTCCTTTCCTAACAATAATATAAAAATGAGCTAAGTAAATTGCACCAATATTAGGAAATACCCCCAATTGTTCATCAAATACAAAGTTAAGTGTGATGCTTTTATGTAACAATTTAACCATTATCACTTATTATTTGGGAAATCTGGAAGTGTCGAAATAAGGTGACTTTTGAGGGTATTGCCCCCAATTTGGCTAAGGTAATCTGAACCATTGTGGATCAGGTGCGTTCCTTGATGATGATTCATGATCTTAAGATCAAAAATGAGTCTAAAAAATCATTTTTCTATCCACTTTTAATGTTCATCTATACCGAATGCTTCGGCCTAGGGTAGTGGAAGTGAAGTGGATTCCTCCCCCGGTAAATTCTTTTAGCCTTAACACTGATGGTTCTTCAAGTCGGAATGAGGCAGGTTATGGGTTTGTAATCAGAGGCACAGGGGGCTCTTTTATTTATGGGGAGAATGGCTATCTTGGTGATGGCGATAGTTTCATGGCAGAGGTGTACGGGGTACTATTCGGTCTCCGCAAATGTGAGCAGCTTGGTTTATCAAATGTTGTTGTTCGGACGGATAATAAATCATTGGCGGATTCTTTAGAAAGGGGCTCTATTTTTCCATGGAAATATTTGTTGCAAGAGATATATGCATCTTTGCAAAGGAACGCTTTGACTATCACTTATATATACAGGGAAGATAATGCAGTCGCGGATATGATAGCGAAAAAGGCATCTTCCGGCTCTTCTGGTGTTTACACTTCTTTAGATGCTTTGCCGAAATATGTAAAAGGATTATTGATCCTTGATCAATCATCCTTCCCATACTTTAGATCTCGAATCTTGTGATGTAACTGCAGCTTTTGATTTAACTATTAATAAATAAATGGGAGGGAAGGAGCTAGGGAACTAGATGGTATTCATGTCCATCCTTTGGGTAGACCCCTTGGGTGCGTGGTATCATCTAGCACTGGTTGATGCAGGGAATAGCTCTTGGGTAGACCCCTTGTAGTATTTTCTGTGTTAACTGGGACCTGAATGCCTTTTCATCCTTTCCTTCTTTTGCTTAAAAAAAAATTATTGATTCAATGAAGCCTAATTTAAATGTTTGAGTTTCTCTGTTTGGGTTTTCTCCAATGTTCTCTCATGTTTACCAGCTTCAATCTACTCAATTTACTTTGATTTTCATTGTATCTTGGGGGGGGGTGGTTTAGTTTGCACTTTTTAAACGTTGAACTTCATCTTCCCCGCATCAATCTTCTTCTTGGCTGATGACGTCCTGATATGAATTCTTGAGGTGAGGTGATTGCATTACCTTAAACGCAGAAGCTATGAATTTCCCAAGACTTGATAACTTACGACGCCAATGGAGAATACTCCAAACCACACGAGAAAGAAGAAGAAAAGAAGAAGAAACGATGCAAATCACAAAAATCTGCATAAAAAAGAATGGAAGATTCGAAAGATGAAGAATTGTGTTTTGGTTAGCAACCCAATCGGTTCCTTTCTAACAACCCTATCCCTTGGATTTATTGATAGAACGGCTAGCAAAAAAGATTCAATGAACAAACTAATAAAGCTCTACACATGAAGAACACTTAAAATCACATGCACGCGTCAACAAAGCACAAAACAAGTGTGCAAAACACTAATCTTCGAAAAGAATAGAAAAAGAACAAAGACTTTCCTCTCGTCTCGTATTGAAATATCAATAATTATCAAAAATATATGTTTTTGGTCGACCAAGGCCCCTTTTTATAGGAAAAAAGGTTGGTTTGGACAAAAAGAAACCGAATACAAGTTCAAATCGGATTTGTCTACCTAAGTTTCCTAATATAGGTTTAAATAATAATTAAATTAATAATTGCACATGTCACATTTATTTAAAACCATCTAAAATCTTCTAGAGGTGTATAAGAGTCGGCCAAAAGGGTTAAATGACCGAAAAATCCTTTTCCTAATCGAAATAGGAAGATAGGAAAATTCTGCCCGTGGTCGTCGACCTTGCTGTTGACTGGCAGAATGCTCGACGTGCCAGTAACGACTTCCTTGTCGACCAACCATCTGCTCGACGCCGTCCTGTCGACCTTGTTGTCAACCAACAGCCTACTCGACGCCAGTTTGTCAACTTTGTTGTTAACTTCTTCACCTTGACCAAGAGCTTGACATGCACTAAAAGTTTCGGTTCCACTCAACCTAAACATGATACCCATGGAATTGAATCCACACTGAGAGTTTGAACATCCATGAACAAGTTATTGAGCGACTCATTCATTTTCCTCATTCGAGACCTCGTCATAAAACCTCCAATATTTGCTAATAGATCTTGAATCACTCTTTGAGCTTGAATTTGATTATTCGGTTGAACAACGAGTTGTCCTTGAGCTTGATAACCTTGGATGTCCACATCATTATTCTTTATTGATTTCTTCTTCTTGACTAAATCATAGTTGCGCACCTTGTCATCTTTCTAGTCTATCTCCTTTGCTTGACCATCATGTCGACGTGATTCTTTCGGCTTCATTGTCGACTTGATTCTAGCTTGACGCGAACCATATTTTGGCTTCAATCTTCCATCATCCTTAATTGCAACCTAAATATGACAAAATATACCCCCTATGTGATCACAATCGATGTAATGATCATCAAAGTTATGTATGATACTCAACGGACCATCCAGGATCGCATCATTCCCCCCTTCCTCGAAACGATTCGTCCTCAAATCATGCGTCATGTAATTCTCGAGGAACAAATTCTTCATGGTCTTCTTATGCAGCTTCACATACCTCCCTTGATCATCAAGTATCCAGAACTCTTAGAAATTTTGGGGAACCAGAACTTCTCGTGAGAATACATCACCAAACACAAAATCAATGTGTTCAATCTCTTCGTATGAATCCCTGAGAATTAGATCTTTTAGTTCAACAACCACTTCGAGCGAACAAGATGTAGGAATAGTAGAGACTGAAATATCCATTGTGATAGGAACATTATCAATAACTACTTCTTCATCATTGTCATTTGCCATAGTATCTCGAACATCATCAACAATATAGTCTCCATGACCAGCAACTTCACTAATTTGATAGTAATTCCACCTTGACATAGAGTTTAAGGTGTCATGAACTTCTTCTTCAATAGGCACAGTAATGGAAGAAAATATGTAGTAGAAATTATCCATCAAAGAAGAATTTTGTATCTTGGGCTCAACCAGTTCAAACAATGGCAAATAATCCGACTCCTCAATATCAACATCAAGAGGTAGAATATTGGAATCCAATGACATGGAATTATTTTTTTCAACAACACTTTCAACCTGTGAATAAGAAATAGAAACAATGAAAGAATTTATGTTGTTAGAAAAATTTTATTCCAAAACCAAATCTTAGATCTCTTGCTCGAGCTCATGTTGCCACTCTTCACATTCTTTCTTCTCTTCCTCTACCCCAACACGTTGTAATCTAATCTCTTCCTCATCGTCATATTGTTGGAAAGAAGATTGTAGTTTTTTTTGTATTCTCTACAATCTTTTGCATTTGAAGTTGCATTGCTTGACTTTGTCATTGCATGATCTCTTGCGATTGTTGTTGTAACACAACTTGCTCCTCTTTGATTCTTCTTTGTTCCTCTTTAAGAACTCCTTCTTTGTTTTGCTTTGTAGTCATCTCGCACCTCTCAAACTTTTCTTCTTTCTTATGGAGTCTTCCTTGTTTTGAAAATGTAGGAGTGAAATTCTTCCAAAGTTTTTGACGAAGGACTTCCCAAGAAATAATAGGAGGATCACCAAACCATTTTCTATCTCGCTCAAGATCCATCCACCATGTAATTGCATTTCCACGAAATTAGGACACGGCGAAATTTAGTTTCTTAGTCTCTGAAAAGTCATTAAGACAAAACACTCTTTCCACACGTGACTCCCAATCAAGATATTCATCTTCATCTTGTCGGTCATAGAGCTTGGGAAACTTTCTTTTAGGACCATAGTCAAGTCTATTATACTCTTCATCATAAACTCTACTATCATCATAATGATCATAGGACCCCATTGCACCTTTCTTATGACATCAAGAAAACACACAAGAACAAGAGTATCGAAGAACTCACAACCTTGTTACCACTCCCAACTATACTATTCACTCCAATTGATATGAAACTAATTCTAAGAGCCTTCAAAACATGCAAGTACCAAGATCACTCGAGAAGGTTTAGATTTAGTAAGGGATGGATTCACTCTTTTCTTGCCACGGTCTTTGTCCTTCAATCCTTAGTGCAATGAAGATTAGTGCTAATTTGTGCAATTCACTAAGAGAGCCGAAAAGTATGGTTTTGAATAATTGTAACAAGATCTAAAGAAGAACACAAACATAGATCAAGTAGTTACAATTATAAAAACTTAGATCTCACGAGAAAGGCTAGTAGAACTTGGAGCAAATTCTGAAAATTTAAGCTTCGATATAGGTTTATAGAAGGAACCCTAGTTCTCGACCACTACCACACAATTTAGGGTTTATATATTTCGAAACCCTAGCCACCAAACGCCAATAATTTCGAAAATAATGTGCAAATAATTCAAATAAGGTAACCTTTGATATACCTCTATAAAGAAGATATTTTCCTTTTCAATGCACACTCTCAAATCTCCTTAAATAAGGTACGATTTAATATACCTTTAAAAGAAGATACTTTCCTTTTAATATGTTGCCTATTTTTTCTTTTTTTTTTCTTTCTTTACTTTTTTTCAGCTACTTTCTTTTCTTTTTCTTTTTTTTTTTTTTTTCCTTATACTACCAAAAACAAGGATTAAGGGTTAAGGAACCCTAAAATCCGACCCTAGGCAGCAAACAACACACACAGCCGCCACAACACCAAATCTAACTACTTCAACATCAAACAAATTCAATCAAGAACAATTTTGAAGCAAATAGTGAGATCTATTACAAAAGACCCAAAAAAATATATAAAAACAATCAGAGATCAACCAAAGATGAGCTTTAAAAGATCAAAACACATGCAAGAAATCAAGAACCAAAGCTTTGAGGCCAAAATGATACGAATTCTTGAGGTGAGATGATTGAATTACCTCAAACGCGAAAGGTATGAATTTCCCAAGACATGATAACTTGTGACACCAATGGAGAATACTCCAAACCACACGAGAAAGAAGAAGAAAAGAAGAAGAAACGATGCAAACCACAAAAATTTGCACAAAAAAGAATGGAAGATTCGAAAGATGAAGAATTGTGTTTTGGTTAGTAACCCAATCGGTTCCTGTCTAACAACTCTACCCCTTTGATTTATGGATAGAAAGGTTAGTGAAAAAGCTCCAATGAATAAACTAACAAAGCTCCACACGTGAGAACACTTAAAATCATGCGCACGCGTCAACAACGCACAAACAAGTGTGCGATGCACTAATCTTCGAAAAGAATGGAAAAAGAACAAGATTTTCCTCTCGTCTCGTATTGAAATATCAATAATTATCAAAAGTATATGTTTTTGGTCGACCAAGGCCCCCTTTATATAGGTAAAGGTTGGCTTGGACAAAAAGAAACCCGAATACAACTTCAAATTGGATTTGTCTACCTAAGTTTCCTAATATAGGTTCAAATAATAATTAAATAAATAATTGCACATGTCACAATTATTTATAACCGTCTAAATCTTCTAAAGGTGTATAAGAGTCGGCCAAAAGGGTTAAATCACCAAAAAATCCTTTTCCGAATTGAAATAGGAAGATAGGAAAATTCTGCCTGCGGTCATCGACCTTGCTGTCGACTGGCAGAATGCTCAACGCGCCACTGTCGACTTCCTTGTCGACCGACCTTCTGCTCGACGCCCTCCTGTCGACCTTGGTGTCAACCAACAGCCTACTCGACGCTAGTTTGTCAACTTTGCTGTCAACTTCTTCACCTCGACCAAGAGCTTGACATGCTCTAAAAGCTTCGATTCTACTCAAAGCTAAACATCATACCCATGGAACTGAATCCACAATGAGAGTTTGAACATCCATCAACAAGTTATTGAGCGACTCATTCATTTTCTTTATTCGAGACCTCATCATAAAACCTCCAATATTTGCTAATAGATCTTGAATCACTCTTTGAGCTTGAACTTGATTATTCGGTTGAACAACGAGTTGTCCTTGAGCTTGATAACCTTGGATGTCCACATCATTCTTCTTTATTGATTTCTTCTTCTTGACTAAATCATAGTTACGCACCTTGTCATCTTTCTCGTCTATCTCCTTTGCTTGACTATCATGTCGACGTGATTCTTTCGACTTCATTGTCGACTTGATTCTAGCTTAACGCGAACCATATTTTGGCTCCGTATGTTCCATCATCCTTAATTGCAACCTCAATATGACAAAATGCACCCCGTATGTGATCACAATTGATGTAATGATCATCATAGTTAGGTATGACAGTCAACGGACCATCCAGGATCGCATCACGTCCACAACTCTTTCAACCAAATTTGTTGCTGATTCATCGCAAATATAGCCGAGAAAACTCCTCCTCTCCTACTCCAAAGAACTCTTCATATTCTTTATGCTTTGGCCACCACTCCAGAGCTCGCATCAGCCAAAATTCTCCTTCTCTTGTTGGGATTTCCTCATAGCTGCCTAGTTATGGTAAGATTGTTCCTCTTTGGCTGCAATTTGACTTCCATGGTTAATAATACTAGATGTTTTTGACCAAATTAATGCCAATTATTTCGGTTTCTCTTTCATATCTTTCTTTTTTTTCCTTTTCATGTCAATCTGTTCTGCTTTCTAGCTATTGTTCTTTTTAAAAGATTTATTATGTTTGTTGGTTGGGTAAAGCATGATGATGATGTTTGATCAATAGAGTCAGCGTTTTGACTCCACATTTTGGGATAAATGCTTAGTTGTGGTGGTAATAGTTTTTGTGTGTTCGGAGGACAAGGACATAACAATTGTGCTTCATTGGAGGGGCCGGTAAGCCAAATGCTCTTTTTTTCTTGTGAGCCAATTCTATGAGTTTGAATTTAGTCATCTTTCTATGGTATATTTGTTATGTTTATAGCTTACCTAATTTTGTACAGTTTGTAAAATGCGTGTGTTTTTAACTATACATTCAACAAATAATGGTATTTGTCTTATGGGTATATTGTTTTTTTTTTAGCAAACCACATGATTGTTAATTTCCTTATAACTTTTCTCTGCAACTCGCCCTAAGGTTATTGTCTTTGAAGTTTTCTAGTATTTGCAACTGAAGTTTAATTTGGCATATTGTCTTTGAACTTTTGTAGTGAAAAAGTTTGGCGATCAATAATATCTCCTGTAGAAGATACATTTGCATCTGCACCCCGTACATGATGGGGAGTTTGCTTGAAAATGGTGAGATAAGTAAAGAGCTTCATAAACAAACTAGAGTTGTCGAAGAGATAGAACTGAATTCAACTAGTGCAAATGGTGATAAGGCACAAGAGACTGCACATGGAAAAGAGAAATTTGAAATCAATAAAAGAAAAAAACCTTCAATTGTTTGGGATGATTTTGAGGAGGTTTGGGTGGATGGAACCAAGAAGGCAAAATGTATGCATTGTCCCAGCATCCTTGTAGTTGGTAAAAGTGAGACAAGCTCAACCACTTTGAGGCATAGAGACAATTGTGTGAAGCGGAAGATCAATTTGTAAGAAACCACACATCAAACACGATTGAATCTTTTGCCAACAAATGGTTCTTTTCCTTCTCTCCCCCCTTTGCATCCTAGAAAGTTTGAAATTCTCTCCCCCCTTTGGATTATGATTCATGAGCATGGAAGAACATTAGCAGAACTTTATGCAAATATGACGGTATCAAAATTTATGAGATTGAAAAGGGAAAGTTCAAGAAAGTTCTTGAAAGTGTGAGCAAGATTAGTTTTACGACTGATTGTTGGAAGTCAAAAAATCAAAAGATTGAATATATGGTTGTCACTGGTCATGGGAATGACAACTATTGGAAATTGCAAAAAATGAGTTTTCAATTTCTTTCATATTCCACCACCGAGAATGGGTATTCAACTTTGTGATGTAGTTTTCACTTGCATGAAAGATTGGGGTATTAAGAACAAGCTGTATTCTGTTACTAGTGGATAATGCTTCTAGCACTGATGCCGCCATCAAAGAATTAAAGGAGACAACGCAAATTTCTAAAAAATTGCTATGCTCTGGAGATTTGTTTCATGGGCATGTGTTAACTTTGTGTGTTGGTGATGGGTTGGATGAAATTACACAATCCAAGTGGTGAAAGAAAGTGTGGGATATGTAAACCGTTCTAAGTCAAGGCGTTCAACATTTGCCATGTATATGCAACTTTTACAGTTGGAAGATAGGAGAATGGTGTGTGATTGCAAAACCCGATGAAATTTGACGTTTGAGATGCTGAGTTTGACATTAAAATTCAAGGACACTTTTGTTATGTATACTAATTGTGATCGGCTCTATGGTTGTCGTCCCTCAGAAGCTAATTCGGTCAAAATTGAAAAAATTTGTTCAATTTTGGAGGTGTTTTAGACAGCCACACACATTTTGTCAGGTATTAGCTATCCTACTGCAAATTTGTATCTTGAGGAGGTTTATAAGATAAAATTATCCTTAGATAAAGCATATGATCATCCCGATGAATTTATTAGCAAATTGGTTCGCACAATGAAGTCAAAATTTCACAAATATTGGGGTGGGTGAAATCTTATATCGGTTGTTGCTGCAGTGTTGGATCCCACACAAAAGATGCTAGCTAATAATTTCTTTTTTTCAAAGCTCTATTCTGTAGGTGATTGATACCAATAAGGTCAAAGGTAAAACCAAAACTCTTTGTTAAGAGAATCAGGTTGAATACTCTGAGAAAAGATGTTCTCATTTACCTTAAAGTTTTGGTTCTTTGCTATTGTTGGGAGTCTAAATTCAGCTGGTAGCTAGGATGTTGCTTTTGAGTCATATTGCACAGAAGTTCCGTCTACATAGCCCAAGCCGCCTAGTAAGTCTAAATTGGATGAGTACTTGGATATGGATCGTCTCAAGAAGAATGAGTTTGCTAAGGAAGTTTCGTGTTTAGATTCGTAGAAAATGTATTGTAAGCTCCGTGGCTTTAAAAGATACATTTAGTGTTGTGATTCAAGTAATTGATGCTTATCGGTCATCACTATCCCCGGACACCGTACAAACTCTACTTTGTGGAGATTGGATTCAACATCTTTATGGGGTGACATAGTCCAAAATTAAGCTTGATTTTCTCAAATAAATTTCTGATTAATTTTTTCCCTGTTGAAATTTAGATAATCACTCATTTTTTGTTTTTTTTAACTCATTGCAGAAAGAGAAAGGATATAAAGAATATTTTATTAAAGTACCTGATCTTGAAAGTAACCATCATCGAACCTACGAAGGGGCCTAGAGGGTCGGTGCACCCTCTAGAGGGTGTTATTTTCCCTTAATATGGGGCTATAAATGGTGCTGGTGGTGTTAAATCTTTTAACGTTGTCCCTCCGGTGTCCGGCGAAATAAAGAAGAGACCACTAGATGAGTATTTGTACTTAAATTGGGGTTTTGTTTTTTGTAGTTAGTCCAATTAAAGGTCAAGCCCAATCATATGTGTTCTTTTTGTTTGGCCCAAATTGTTTTCTTATTTCTATATATATATATATATATATATATATATATATATATATAACCAAATGAAGTCCAAGTGGCCAAAGAAATTTGTCTTACCTGGCAAATCAAGTCCAGAAGTGATTTATATTTTGGTCTTGTGTAATTTATATTTTGGCATCAAAAAATAACTCCACTTCACTATTTAAAGTGATGGTTTTGTTGATGAATGTTGATTTTTTATGGGTTTTTATATGTGAGGATTTTTTATATGTGCTGAGTGGTGGAGCAGACGATCCCATTATCAAAGAGATTTGTACGGTTGTTGTCCTTGTGCTGCTGAATTGAAGAAGAAGGAGTAGCGAAGATTTGATGTCAAGGTGAATTTGTATTGAGGAAGCCATTCATCCAGATTAGATTTTGGGGCTTTATTATTGCCTTGTTGGAGCTAAAATTGTGGGAGCAGTTATTATCTGGGATATTATCCCGGATTTTACTACTCCAGTATTTCTAATAAACATACACTGAATATTTTGAAGTTGATTATGGGATAGTCTCGAGTATTTCCGGGCAAGCGTGGAATTATGGAAACAAATTGAAGTAAACCAAATGAAGTCCAAGTGGCCAAAGAAATTTGTCTTACCTGCCAAATCAAGTCCAGAAGTGATTTATATTTTGGTCTTGTGTAATTTATATTTCGGCATCAAAAAATAACTCCACTTCACTATTTAAAGTGATGGTTTTGTTGATAAATGTTGATTTTTTTTGGGTTTTTATACATGAGAATTTTTTATACGTGCTGAGTGGTGGAGCAGACGATCCCATTATTGATGAGAATCATGTAGCCTTCCATGGTGATTCTCCTAGTGAGGGGAATGAGAAATCAGAGTGTGGTGAGGGTGAGGATTTTACTAACCCTTATATCTCGTTTGTTCCTTGTGCAGGTTTAGAGGTTGATGATTCGAGGACGAATCCTCTTAAAGAAGGAGGGGATGATGAGAATCATGTAGCCTTCCATGGTGATTCTCCTAGTCAGGGGAATGAGTTAGTCCTTCATTCTAGTTTTGGAATGCCATGTTTACTTTGCAAGCCAATCAAGGAAGAGAAGATGGATCTTGACTACCTACGTGATAGGGAGTTGGTTCAAGAGAGCTATGATCAAGATGATGAGAATGTCATTAACTTTGGGGTTCAAACCAAAGGAGATGATGACCTCATGGAAATAAGTGCTCAAGAGTATCAAGGAAGTTTGACTCTAAGTGCTCCATGAAGATCATTGATCAAGCTAGTGAGAAGAATCATTTAGGCTCTTGAATGGACGGCCTATTTGATCAAAGTGTTCAAGATTGAGTCCATTGCTACACAATTGGATAGGGTGCAAACTATCTAAATTGTTTCAAGTGTTTTTCCAATCTTTTGGAGTCAATAAAGAGAATTCTACAAGTTTTGGAGTAAATTGGAGTTTTCTACAACTTAAGGGGCGCAAGACAAATATTTCACTTTTGGAAGGGCGTTCAAGACATTTTACTTCAATAATTTGGAGCTGATTTTCGAGAATTAGAGTTTGTCTAAGTCTAGGAGTTATTTTCAAGTTTTATCTAGTTAGATAAGCCATGTGGGCTGAATAAAGCTAGAGTATTTTGATTAGGAGTCTTAGATTCCTTCTAGATATTATTCTACTTGAGGATAAATCATTTAGATAAGGTTTCCTAGATTTTAGATAGAGTCAAAGAGATCAAATACTCTTCTACTTCTACTCCTTGTGAGATAAGATTAGAGAGTCCTAATTGATCTTCTTTTCATAGTGATGGCCGAAAATCTTAGCCTATAAATAGGGGGGATGGCCGAAATTTCAAAGCACCCTTGAGTGGTCATTTTTGTTGTCTCTTTTGAGAGTTTTTCCTGTGAGGAATTTTGTTAAATGGAGTGTCCATTTTTCGTGTCAAGTATGATTTAACCAAGAGGGTTTTCATCTTGTCTTGGATCTTTTGATCTTGCAGAAACCGTTCTTTTTCAAGTATGCTTCTTGATAGAATTGTTTTAAAACTAAACTTCTTATTTTCATACTACTTCTATAGTTCGATTGATGAGCCTTTGTTTTGGCTTGGTGTTCGAATTCATGATGTGTGTGTTCATGAGTTCCATTGTGGGGTTTGTCCTACTTTTGTTGGATGAGTTGTGCTTTGGCATAAGCATTTTGAGATAGTTTATGTGTTGCATATCTTTGTTGGTTGTGGAGATTACTAATCAATAGTATTCCTTCATAGTTGAGCATTGTTTGCTCCTACCTTTCTTAAGTCTATTGAATGATGACTGATCGAGTATATTGAATGGTGTCCTTGCTATTCTTAGTGTGGGTTGTTGTTTAATTCGAATCTTTCATGGATAATGTGTTCTTTGCTTGGTTTGAGTTAAGGGATAGAAATCACTTAGATAAACGATCGTCTTACTATGAATTTTCCGCACTCTTTTGAGTTTCACGGGATAGACAAATTATCTTCGTACTTTCTTGTTTGATGGTTGCATTAACGAAATTTGCTTCATCTATGAGATTTCTATCAGTTTCTGGTATCAGAGCTTGGACTATCTTAGTGATGGTATTAATTGATATTACCATATCAGTTTGATTTTCGAGAGATTTCTTTTTGATTGAGGACTTCATAGTTCTTGGTTTTGAGAATATCTTGAGTTACCACGGAATCTGTTACTTGATGTGGTAATCGAGCTTTGTGCTACTAACGAGTAGTACTATCTTTATTTATTTCAAGGTTCCTTCTTGTTGCAGAATGGGTTTTGGAAAAAATAAATCAAATTCTTGTGAAAACTACGTTTTCAAAATTGATCTTGTCTTTTGTGTGGTTGTGCGTGACTTCTTACACATTTGTTTGATCTTATGGTGTTATTTTGGGGTCTATGAGAGAGCTTGATGATGGTACATTGGTATCTAGTCAAAGTGGGCGCTACATCTTGAAATTTATCCTTGATTTGCAAGTAGAGAACTGTTCCTCCTATGAGCAAGTTAGTGGATCTTATGTGTTGAATCTTTAAGGAGAGAATTGATGCCAAAGAAGAGCTTCTCGCTCGAGATAGCCTTTTCTTTCTAAAGAGATGTCTTTACATGAGGAGGGTTTGAGAGTTTATCTTGTGGTAAATATCTTGGATCTATTGTTTTGAAAGGTGAAGCTTAGTGATTTTGTACTTTCTACATAAAGTATAAATGAAAAAGCCTTCTTGTTGGTTCTCATTTGAATCTAATGAGTAAAATGGAATTTATGGATTTTCAATCAATGAGAATTTCATAGAACTCCGATTCTTTTTTATTATTTTGTTTTGTTTAAATCTTAGTGTCAAAAGATTTTTCAAAAATGACAAATTTTAGGTCTTTTGTTTTCTCGAGTCTTATACTTGAAGAATGAATTTTGGTTTCAAATGTTTTAAAAGTCTTTGAAGTTGAATTGTGCCAACTTTAAGGGTTGAAGTCTTTGACTTGTGTTTAAAACC
The DNA here is from genome assembly GCA_949775105.1 of Oldenlandia corymbosa var. corymbosa. Lineage (NCBI taxonomy): Eukaryota > Viridiplantae > Streptophyta > Magnoliopsida > Gentianales > Rubiaceae > Oldenlandia > Oldenlandia corymbosa. The sequence goes on from OX459124.1 coordinate 9,797,221, forward strand.
TTGATTTTCGAAAGTTGAATCGAGAATTGAGTGAAGTTTTACTAAAGATTTTCTTATTTATGACAAGAAATCTTATAGGCTTTGAGATATATTCTTGAAGTTTAAATATTTGGTCTTTGGAAAATTTGATTTTCGAATGGTCACTTATGAAGATGGCATTGCTGAGTCATTGATTTTTAAGAATGGTTTTGTGTTAAATTGAGTATTATGAAGCAAATGTCATAGTTGAATGAGGAACTTTAATTTCCAACTTCATTATACTTATGGTGTTCTTGTTACTTTATTTGCCATAGATTGTTTTGGTAAAAACTGATTTTTGTTAATTCCATATACAATTTGGAAAGGGGTTTTTAGAAAGTATTAAAGTTGTTGTCCATTTTTGGAAAGTGGTAATTTTCAAGTTTCCTTTTTAAAGTGAGTCAAAAGTAATTTTTCAAATTTTAAGTATGTGGTAAAAGGTTAATAGCCGAATTTTTGCTGACTTATTGCATGTGTGTGCGTGTGATTTATGTGGAATTCTAAGCCTAGTTGGTTTTGAATTTTAGAGTCATAGTATAGCCGAAATTGTGAAGCTAAGAATTAGGGTTTCCTAGTCCTTGTTGAACTTGAATTTTGGTTGTCTATTTGTGTTACACTTTCAGACCTATTCGGTGTAGTATTAGTGTGTTCACATGGCCGAAAATTTTATCCCTAAAATTAAGGTCATTGAGTCCAAATTGTGTTATGATTTCAGTCCTATTCGGTTTTGGATTTTTGTGTTCACATTGGTCGAAAATTTGCAGCCTTTGTTTCCTAATTGTAATACAATTTTATTGTGTGTTTTATTTGAGTCCTACTTGGATTTAAATACTAATTTTTGCATGTGTTAAATTACAATTTCAGTGAGATTATAATTAGAGTTTTAAAGTAAGTCTATTTTTGAAAACGATTGAGATAAGGAAGTCTTATCCTAATCTGAAAATTTTTGAGTCTTCTAATACAATTGTGCATGTGTGTGGCCGTGTATTTGTTCCTATTAGTAGTAGGGGGTCAAAAATTTTATCTCTAATAAGTAGGGATGAATTTTCCTAATTTGTGTCCAAAAAGGATTATGTTTACCTAAGTTTTATGACTCTATCTTTGTCTATATATATGTGGCTGGATTTTCTTCTTCTCTATTCCATATTTTCGGCTGAATTTTATCCATTAAAAGGGGGAATATTTTTGAGAAAATTTAGGTCCTATCTTGTAGGAGTTTTCTTGCACAAAAAGACTTGCATTGCCTATAAATAGAGGTGCTGTTTTTCGAAAATTCTCACACCACTCTACTCCATTCTTCTTCTTCTTCTTGCTGCCGAGATCACAAGTGAAAAAACAAGAGAAGCACTCTTCTCTTTATTCTGAATTTTTGAGAGTTAGTGTTCTTAAAAGCACAAGAGAGTTTTTGTTTTTGGGGAGAGCTTTATTCGAACCTTCCTTTGGTTCTTGGGGGGAGGGGGGGTTTCGGTCGAACCAGACTTTGGTTCTAGGGTTCAAGGAGTTTTTGTGTAGTAACCAAGGCACATTACTTCTTTTGTTGGTGGTTTCTCAGAGTTGTTGAGCAAAGATGTCATCCGGAGTCACTGGTTGTACTCAAGTTACTTCAAAAAGTGTAGAGGGTCGCATGGAGGCTCAAGTGCAGCTCATGAAGAGTCAAATTGACTACTTGCATGATGCTTTGGCCGAGGTGAAGAAGGCAAACTGAGACTTGTCTCAATTGCTTTCAAATCAGCAAGATAAAGCTAGGTAAGTTTTGAGAAAATTGCTGAAAATTTAAGAGTCTTATGTGATCGTTTTGAAGTAAAACAAGTACCCTCGTATGCTGGAATGTTGCAAGTGTCATTTCCTTTTTTTATGGTTGCCATAGAGAATATGATACTTGGGAGAAGAGCATAGAGAATTTGTTTGTATTGCTTAACATAGAGAAATAGAGTGAGAAAATAGCCTTAGCTATAGGTTGCTTTCATTCTAGTCCTTTGAATTGGTGGAAGCTAGTTTCAAATATCTATTCACATCATTGGTATCGTAATTTGGATGATTGGCATGATTTGAGAAATGCTTTGAGAGAAAGATATGCTGGTACTAACACCTTTTATGAAGCAAAAGTGAAGTTGCTCAATTGTAAGCAGAATGGTAGATCCATTCAATCTTACTTTGAGGAATTAGAAGGGTTGTTTTTGAGTTCAAGAGTGGATGAGAACGACTACATGTTGACAGATCGTTTCCACTATGGCTTGAACAAGGGGTTCAAACAACACCCAAAGATAAGGAGGCAATCAAGGCTCTATGAGGCATATTATGCTGCCTTAGAAGTGGAGAGAGAGCATGATACTTCTTGTGGTTGGAATGGTCCAATTGAGGATCAAGGGTTGGTGTTTGGCGCTGAAGATGGTGATCAACGGACATGTATCTTCCGTACTAAGTGTTCGGTTGGGTGGTCCAATGAAGTTGATTTGGTAATCGACGGTGGGTCGAGTACTGATTGTATAAGTGAGGAATTTTGCATAGTAAATGGAATCAAGATGGATCCGCGTACCAGACCATACAAGCTTCAATGGTTGAGTGAGGAAATGGTTGTGGATGTAACTAAGAAGGCCATGGTATCTTTTCAAGTTGGTGAGTATAGGGATGAGATTTACTTTGATGTAATTCCTATGTCTCTTTGTGATATTTTGCTAGGTAGGCCTTGGCAATCAGATGTAGATGCTGTGCACCATTGCTCGAAGAGTATCTTTGTCTTTACTAAAGAGGACAAAAAATATATTCTTAAGCCTTTGGCTTATGAAGAAGCTGAATCTGTGCGAGAGAAAAGACGTAAGATAACCTATACACAAGGGAGAGAAAAAGTCGAGAGAGTGACGCAAGAAAGTAAAAAGGGTCACACTGAGGTAAGACTTGAGGCGAGAGAAAATCATGAAAATAGCGTGGAAACAGAAAAAAATGCACGCAATGAGAGAAATCAGAGTGTGGTGAGGGTGAGGATTTTACTAACCCTTATATCTCGTTTGTTCCTTGTGCAGGTTTAGAGGTTGATGATTCGAGGACGAATCCTCTTAAAGAAGGAGGGGATGATGAGAATCATGTAGCCTTCCATGGTGATTCTCCTAGTGAGGGGAATGAGTTAGTCCTTCATTCTAGTTTTGGAATGCCATGTTTACTTTGCAGGCCAATCAAGAAAGAGAGGATGGATCTTGACTACCTACGTGATAGGGAGTTGGTTCAAGAGAGCTATGATCAAGATGATGAGAATGTCATTAACTTTGGGGTTCAAACCAAAGGAGATGATGACCTCATGGAAATAAGTGCTCAAGAGTATCAAGGAAGTTTGACTCCAGGTGCTCCATGAAGATCATTGATCAAGCTAGTGAGAAGAATCATTTAGGTTCTTGAATGGATGGCCTATTTGATCAAAGTGTTCAAGATTGAGTCCATTGCTACACAATTGGATAGGTTGCAAACTATCTAAATTGTTTCAAGTGTTTTTCCAATCTTTTGGAGTCAATAAAGAGAATTCTACAAGTTTTGGAGTAAATTGGAGTTTTCTACAACGTGAGGGGCGCAAGACAAATATTCCACTTTTGGAAGGGCGTTCAAGACATTTTACTTCAATAATTTGGAGCTGATTTTTGAGAATTAGAGTTTGTCTAAGTCTAGGAGTTATTGTCGAGTTTTATCTAGTTTGATAAGCCATGTGGGCTAATAAAGCTAGAGTGTTTTGATTAGGAATCTTAGATTCTTCTAGATATATCCTACTTAAGGATAAGTCATTTAGATAAGGTTTCCTGGATTTTAGATAGAGTCAAAGAGATCAAATACTCTTCTACTTCTACTCCTTGTGAAATAAGATTAGAGAGTCCTAATTGATCTTCTTTTCTTAGTGATGGCCGAAAATCTTAGCCTATAAATAAGGGGGATGGCCGAAATTTCAAAGCACCCTTGAGTGGTCATTTTTGTTGTCTCTTTTGAGAGTTTTTCCTGTGACGATTTTTGTTAAATGGAGTGTCCATTTTTCGTGTCAAGTATGATTTAACCAAGAGGGTTTTCATCTTGTCTTGGATCTTTTGATCTTGCAGAAACCGTTCTTTTTCAAGTATGCTTCTTGATCGAATTGTTTTAAAACAAAACTTCTTATTTTCATACTACTTCTAGTAGTTCGATTGATGAGCCTTTTTTTTGGCTTGGTGTTCGAATTCATGATGAGTGTGTTCATGAGTTCCATTGTGGGGTTTGTCCTACTTTTGTTGGATGAGGTGTGCTTTGGCATAAGCATTTTGAGATAGTGTATGTGTTGCATATCTTTGTTGGTTATGGAGATTACTAATCAATAGTATTCTTTCATAGTTGAGCATTGTTTGCTCCTACCTTTCTTGAGTCTCTTGAATGATGACTGATCGAGTATATTAAATGGTGTCCTTGCTATTCTTAGTGTGGGTTGTTGTTTAATTCGAATCTTTCATGGATAATGTATTCTTTGCTTGGTTTGAGTTAAGGGATAGAAATCACTTAGATAAACGATCGTCTTACTGCGAATTTTCCGCACTCTTTTGAGTTTCAGGGGATAGACAAATTATCTTCATAATTTCTTGTTTGATGGTTGCATTAACGAAATTTGCTTCATCTACGAAATTGCTATCAATTATCGAAGAGATTTGTACGGTTGTTGTCCTTGTGCTGCTGAATTGAAGAAGAAGAAGTAGCGAAAATTTGATGTCAAGGTGAATTTGTATTGAGGAAGCCATTCATCCAGATTAGATTTTGGGGCTTTATTATTGCCTTGTTGGAGCTAAAATTGCGGGAGCAGTTATTATCTGGGATATTATCCCGGATTTTATTACTCCAGTATTTCCAATAAACATACACTGAATATTTTGAAGTTGATTATGGGATATTCTCGAGTATTTCCGGGCAAGCGTGGAATTATGGGAACAAATTGAAGCTGATTAGCGATATTCTCGAGTCATTGAATGTCGCTAGTAAAATTAGTGAGCAAGAAATAAGGGATTAGTTTTTTTAGGGAGAAGACTCTGAATATTTTGGAGCCGGAGAAGCATGGAGAAACATGCCACGTGTCAGGTTTTTTGTGAATAACTTTTGACTTTTGGAGGAAAATATGGACTGTGGAGCTGTCAGGTGTCCTCAAGTGTTTCTACTTTAAGTAAATAAAGGAGATGGCTAGCTCAAGCAGCGTCGAGATTTGCTTAGATTAGAGGAAAATTATATCAAACTAATCATGCATTATATTGTTTTATGTACTTGAGTATTTTTGTTTCATGTGTGTTTTTAGAAGTAAAAATGAGATTTAAGAAATTTTAATGCAAGGTTTTTCATCTTTTAATAGTTTGCATTTGTTGTATTAATTAGCTTGAAATGTGAAAACAAGTAAATTAATTTGAATTAGAAGGGTTATAATCGACACTTTAAAATATTGCTATGTTAATTGTTTTGTAAATTGTGAGGGTTGACTTACTAATTTTACACATGATTTTGCTTCATTTTATGTTGTATTGTTTGATTTTATATGTGTTTATTTTCCTTATTGATTTAGATTCCCACATGATTTTAATGGTCGTGAAAGGTTTAAGATTTTCTTGAAACAAAATGAATTTTGACGTTCATGACGAAATTTGAGATATGATGTTGTTACTACAAATTTAATTGAAGATAATACGAAGGTTGATAATTTCTCAGAAAAATTTGACCAAGATCAATTGGAACATGTTACTAGACATCCATCGTGATAAGTTATATAAATTTCACTTACAAATACTTAATTTTGTCCTTCAACAAAATCTAAGAGAAAAAAGGAGAAAGGATTTTAACATTTTGACGATATCAATATTGTTTAGTAAGATGCAAACCCTTTTGATGGCGAATTTATCGGCGCCAAGGAAAAGTTGAGCAACATTCAACCAAACCCTTAACTTTATTCCATAATTTCGGCAAACAAGTGAAACTGTGATCTTTGATGGATCCCAACAAAGTTGACTAGTTTTTTAAAAACTAATTATTTTCTCCCTTTTATAAAAATCGTCTCGAGTGAAAAGTTACGAGGTTAAGTCAATTCAATTGAAAATAAAAATATATTTTATTGTCTAAACTTTCATTTGAACCCTTACTTTTTATCCCAAACAACTAGTTACTTTACTTATCCCAAGTTTAAGCATATGAAACTTTTTCTTTTTAAGTTATTATTTTCTCCTTCCATCCTCAGAAATCAAAACACTACAGACGCCGCCACCAAGAATTTCACAAACAATTGCAACACCTCAATCAACTCCCCACTCCCCCCTTCATAGATTATTTTCTTCCCCGAATTGATTCTCTCTTCTGATCATCATCTTCAGCAAGTAGTGTTTGCTTTCCCGTTCTCTCTTTTCCAACGACTCCAACTCAGCCTTCTTTGTCATATATAAAAATAGTAAATTTTCAACATCAAGGTGACGATTCAGTGCTTATTATCTGAAAAAATTATTATAATATAAAATCCTAATCTCCTCGATCAGATTGGCCATCTCCACAATTTTTGTATCTCTCGATTTGGTAACAAATATGAAAGCCTTTTCGAAATTATGTATGTTACATTGGAATTTTGTTTAAGAAAACGTGAAAAAACGCATGTTATAAATCCTTATACATAGTGATAAAAAAATTTAAAAGAATACTAAACTGTTAAAAAACAAGTTAAAAAGGGAGTAAATGAGGCAAAGATAAGAGTTTCTGAAATTTTTTAACAAAAAAATTAGATTCTAAGGATGGAGGAAAAGGCAACTATAAAATTTAGAAACTAAGGAAAAAGAAGACAAGAGAAGATTTAACCAAAATTAAATGCATAAAAGATAAAAATGTCAATGTTTTAGTTGATGATAACCAAAAAAAAAAAAGACCAATAGAAAGATTATTTCCATAAACTAATTAATGAAGTATATCACAAGGAACCATTACTGGGTGAATTAGAGAAAAGTTAGAAACATAAAATTTTCAATACTAAAGAAAATTCCAAATGTAAGTGGTAAAGAAAGTTACGAAAAAAAAACAAAAGAAATGGTATAACTGTAAGTCAAAATGATATCCCAATAGAGCATGGAGATGCCTTGCAAAATTTGGGAATGATGGCTTACGAATTTATTTAATATACTCATGAAAAATAAGAAAATTTCTATCAATGCAAGAAAAGTTGACTAATAACTTTGTTTAAATATAAAATAGATATATAAAATTGTGCTAACTATAGGTACATAAAACTAATGAGTCACATGAGGAAAATGTGAGAAATGATAGAAACTAGGTTGAGACAAGAAACAAACATGCTAGAAAATCAAGCTTTATGCCACAAAGATCAACCAATCTATACATATTAAATAAGAAGATCATGTGAATGTTTTAATGAGAGAAAAATAAAAATAGTGTTTGGTGCTAATTGAACTCGAAAAATCATCTGATGGGGTTAATAAAGATATAATGTGACGGATGTCAGAAAAGAGGGGAGTAAGAATAAGTCACATGGAAACTATAAAATACATGCATAATAGTGCAACAAGATGTACTGGACCTTAGTAGGGATATCAGATGAATTCCCTACTACTATTGGTTTACATCAGAGGGTCAACGGTGAGCTGATTTCTTTTTCCTTGGTATTGATGAAATTACTAAAGAGATATTTGAAAAAAATTAATGTTTGTGAAGTTGTTTTGGAATTTTTCAAAATAGGGAAAATTCTAAAACACCTAAATGCTACTGTCATATCCCTAATACTAAAAACTGAAAGCCCTATAAATGCAACCGAATACCTTCCAATCCCCTGCTCCAATACCCTTAATAAGGGTATTTTAAAAATGATCAACCAAAAACTCAGCCGAGTTTTGCTAGATCTGGTAAGCATGAATCAAGGAGCTTTTGTGAAAGGGAGATCTATCCTACAAAATGTCTGGTGGTTTGTCGAAGCCCCCAAAATAAATTACCAACTTAAACTGTAGATAGGATAAGTCGGGTCGATCCCACAGGGACGAGTTAAACTTCGAATAACCGGAACACAATAGTTGCAGAGTGTCACTCACTTGCACGAGTGGTAAAGTCACTCACACAAGTGGCTCTGCAGAACTGAAAACAAACAAAGACAAATAAAATCTCACTCTCGGGAGTGAGAATTCCGTCTCAAGGGACTGACTCAACAAACTGGATATTCATTCTCTTTTCCCTATGTAATCAAGTTGTAATCTTGCACTCTTTTGGTATGAATTCATCCTCATTCAGGCACTAATATATCTCTAAGTCACTTCCGATTTTTCCTAGAGGTATCTTTATCAACTCAATTAAACTATTTTCCAATGATTAATCAAGTCATAAAGTCATGAAGTTTTCAAGCCTTATATGAATGCTTATGCTAACCAAGTATATTCCTATCTCAATTAGAAACTTGGATTGTTACCTCCAAGTCATAAGTTGAAGCTAAACGATTCTGAACCTTGTTTACCCTTCTGGGATTCTCTTAGTTCTATGCACAATCAATCAAATGGCCAATTTCATCGAGAGGTAGATGAAAGCTTTAACTTCAAAACACAAAATCATCCGAATGCAATTACAAACTTAAACTAATAGGTTCCAGAGAATGAAATCTAATTAACTACACATACAAACTACAGAAAATACAAGAAAAGAAGGAAAGCATGGAGAAGAAGCAAATCTGGATGGCTGAGCAACAGGTCCCTCGCCTGAGTGACAAAGGTCACTGAGGCGAGTGAGGTCTGTTACTCCTCTTTTTCTGCTACTGGACTTCTTCTTCCTTTGGAGTTTTCTCCCCTCTCCGCTCTCTTCTTCTCTCTCTGGGGTATTTTGTGTGTTGTATGTCCACTCAGATCCCCTTCATGCTGGGAATGCAGCTCCTTTTATAGAGTTTTGAAGCCGGTTCTTCTTCCAAGATAGCCTCCCCATGTTGTGAATTATTTATTCCTCCCAATGCTTTGTGTCTTGAATCCGAGAACTGACTGGTCTCTTGCCCTTCTCCAGCACTGGTATCAGCTGCAACATTGATCATCATGGGCGGTTGGGAGTCTAACCAAGGGGACAAGCATGCCCTTGGATGGGACACACTCATTAAATTGTGTCTTGGAGATATCTTTGACCAGCTTAGCAAAATTTGATTTCAGCATCCTAATTTTTGTTCCTAAAGCCCCTCTTTTCCAGTAGTTATGCACTTAGGTCCTTACCTATACAAAAACACAAAAGTAGTTAAGCAAAATGAACTAATTTTAAGAAACACCCCTAATTCTCCATTAATTTCAGAGTAGATTGTAATGCTTTTTGTGTAACAAATTAACCATTATCAACTCCCCCAAACTGGAAGAGTTGCTTGTCCTCAAGCAAGACAATCTAACCCTTGAGAACTACACACAAAAACAAGAAAACAAAAGCTAACCACTGACTCCCCTGAGTGAAAATATCACTCGGGCAAGTGGCACTACTGACTCCCCTAAGTGACAAAAGTCACTCAAGTAAGTGACACTGCAACAAACACACAAGAACTTCACAGCAACTATCAAACATAACTAGTTCATATGACAATCGGATACAACATCTCAGACGCAAGAAAAACAAGTATATCTTCATCCAAATTCGAATTTCACCTAGTCTTTACGAAATCACCTCCATGTGTGTGTAAATCATGCCAAGTATGCAAAGTAACAAATTAGTATAAGGTAAATAACAGCTCATGGTGCATATTTATATATTTCTTGGCCTTATGACTCATTCTTTCTTACCACAATCATGCTAATGTGGTCAATACAGCCTCAGATATATAAGGACTCTCACAATTAATTTCTTTTCAACTATTCTCCCTCATTCCCTTTTATTTACCTCCGAGTCTTTTGGCTTTTTGTATTTATGACTCATGATTCTTTTTCTTTCCAACTTCCGACCCCTCCTACCGAGAGCTTTCGATAGGAGACTTTGCTTTCCAGGCCAAAGGATCACTCATTGTTGCCATTTCACTCTAAGAGATTTAGCATTGATGCTCTACCTTATACTCCCTCAAGTTCTTTTGAACTTTTTTATTTACTCATTTTTGAGCATTCCGCCTACCAATTCCCAAAGAAGGTATTAGAGAGGGTCATTAAGCTTGCCTTAGTCAACTCTTTAGCATGTAAACAAACCACACTTCGCATTCTAGTGGTCGTAAGAAAAGTCATTTAAATATTTTTAACCAATTTAGAACACCACAGAGCATGCTATAAAACTCAACTTCAATGTAACTAAGCATAAAAGGCATGTGTGCTTAAGTAGTGTAGAGATGATAACCAAGAGTTAGGTAAAATCAAAATTTGAATTAGATATAAGAAATTAAGTACATTGGTCTTCATAGATATCCAATTATCATAGAACTAGCATTCACAAAAAATCAAAAAAAAAAAAAAAAGAAATTATAAACATGCTCCCTACTACTCCCCCAAACTTATTCAAAGCATTGTCTCCAATGTTGACAAATAGATCAGACAAAAACAAAAATAACAACAAAAACAGTTCACAGAAACAAAAATAATTCACAACAAAAACTGTGTGGTCACTCGCAGGAGTGATATTCTCATTCCTGTGAGTGAGGTAGAGGACTGATGACTTCCCTGAGTTGGAGCAATTAAATGGATGAGGAGGGCTTCATGATGCACATCATTCAACATATCTGTTCGATTTGTTGCAAGCTCTATGTTGTGTCGAAATATACTCCATACAAGGGATCGCGACATCCTTGTACAACAGCCTGGAATTGCAATATCAGAACACAAAAAAGATTCAGCAGCTATAAGAGTTCAGAATTTTTATTTTTCTACAGTGTCACTCGTTGGAATGACTTTGGTCACTCGTGGGAGTGACTCTACAGTCCTTTTTTAGCTGCAAATTTAGTTTTCTCAAATACCAAGGATTAGAATTGAAACACAGACTAAAGATATCAAAAATTAAGCTCATGAAGTTCCTTGGTTCATACAGTTAAGCACATAGACCATAGAAAGCAACAAACCAGAAACACCATAGTTCCATATATAGATTTAGCTTTTTAACAACTATGCTCAGAAAGAACTAGGTGACTCATATGCAATCAGACATGCTAATTCTGAAAATTCTCCCTAAACTTGCTAGATATGGCATCAATGCTCATAAAGATATTAGAAGTTTACCCCAGACTAAAGCCTAGCAAGTACACATTAAGCACACCAAATTTCAGAATTAACAAGCTACTAAGGGATATGACATACAAAAGATGTCTCAAGAACCTAAAAAAGAAACAAAACAGAAAAGTAAAACAAAATATATGGGTGGGTAAAAGAAATAAATTGACTTCAAAAATCAAGTAGGTTCAGAGTCACTTTGCCGAGTGACATGAGTCACTTCCCTGAGTGGCTTAGAACTTTCAGCAATAAATACACAAAATTTCAAAGTCAACAGCTTCAGTTTTCCAAAATTCCCATATTTTGTTTTAAAAACAAAATAAACTAACAAAAATTATACATGAACAGAGCATACATCAATTCCCCCAAACTTAAAATAAAACACAGATCCTATGCAGACTAAAAGAAATCAAGAGCAAACCAGTCACAACACTCAGCTTGCAGTTCAAAGTCACTCCTGGGAGTGACAGAGTCACTCAGGTGAATGCAGGCACACTTGGGAGAGCGACTAAACTCACTCTCCTGAGTGACTGATATCAGGATCTGCTGCATTTTTGGATGAGCAATTGAATTGGGATGGTAATGATACTTCTTCTGCACATGGAAGCACACACATTAAACAAGAAAAAAATTTAAAATCACACAAAAACACACTAAAAGAAAAAGAACACGGGTTGCCTCCCATGAAGCAAACAAAATGTTGAAATGCAAGATGCATTCCATAATCAACTCTTGTGGCTTCAAGTCACTCAGAATAACCGTCTTGATACCACAAGAATGTGCCATTAATTAGTCTATCATGCCTCCAAGAAGCATTCTCTTGAATCATCCAACATAGAAAGGAATCTATCTTGCTCAACTCTTCCAACACTTTGGGGATTTTCTCGACTTGAAATTGATCAAAATCAACCATCTCTTCTTGCACTCTCCAAGTATGTTTACCTTTGACCCCATCAATATGACCTTCATCAATGGAGATACTTAACTCTTCTTCATTCATCAAGGTATGTTTAAATCCCAAGTCAACTACCTCTTCATTTGGAGGACAAGTCTCATCAATTTTCAGCACATCCATCAGCTCACTCCCGCAAGTGAGTTTCTCTGTTCCCTTGAGTGAGTATGGTGGTGGAAGAAGTATAGGTAGTGGCTGCAGTACCACCTTCCTTGTTTCATCTTCTACTTCATTGTTCTCCATTGATGAGATTACTTTCTCATGAGCTTCTTCTCTCTCTCTCTTCTGGAGTTGTTGTCAATTATAGTTTGGAGATGAAGACTCATTCGTTCAACACTTTAAGCTCATTTAGCATATAATTCATCTCTTGGAACTCTTTTTGGCGTTGTGGTTCTTGCATTCTTTGGACAGCCCATTCCGTTCTATGTCTCATCTGCAACACTTCTTTATATATCTCTTCTATCTCGATTCGGCATTGCATCTCTTTGTCCTCATAGCAAGAATACATTGGTGGAGTAAAGTAGTTGCAATCCTGTTCATAAGAGTGAAAATCATTAGTTGCATAACAAGGATTAAAACTACAATAAGGTGCATTATGTTGGTTATCATTCCAATCATATGAATTTCCTATATATAAAGGATAATCTGCCATCAAACTTCAGAGTTGGCACACTCTTTTCAAATTAGAAAATTAAAAGGAAAGGAAACAAAAACAAAGAAATGGTTAAAAGAAGTTTTTCGCCGTCCCCGGCAACACTGCCACTTTTGGTGGTTTGTCGAAGCCCCCAAAATAAATTACCAACTTAAACTGTAGATAGGATAAGTCGGGTCGATCCCACAGGGACGAGTTAAACTTCAAATAACCGGAAAACAAACAAGAACACAATAGTTGCAGAGTGTCACTCACTTGCACGAGTGGTAAAGTCACTCACACAAGTGGCTCTGCAGAACTGAAAACAAACAAAGACAAATGAAACCTCACTCACGGGAGTGAGAATTCCGACTCAAGGGACTGACTCAATAAACTAGATATTCATTCTCTTTTCCCTATGTAATCAAGTTGTAATCTTGCACTCTTTTGGTATGAATTATCCTCATTCAGGCACTTATATATCTCTAAGTCACTTCCGATTTTTCCTAGAGGTATCTTTATCAACTCAATTAAACTATTTTCCAATGATTAATCAAGTCATAAAGTCATGAAGTTTTCAAGCCTTACATGAATGCTTATACTAACCAAGTATATTCCTATCTCAATTAGAACCTTGGATTGTTACCTCCAAGTCATAAGTTGAAGCTAAACGATTCTGAACCTTGTTTACCCTTCCGGGATTCACTTAGTTCTATGCACAATCAATCAAATGGCCAATTTAATCAAGAGGTAGATGAAAGCTTTCACTTCAAAACACAAAATCATCCGAATGCAATCACAAATTTAAACTACATAGGTTCCAGAGAATGAAATCTAATTAACTACACATACAAACTACAGAAAATACAAGAAAATAAGGAAAGCATGGAGAAGAAACAAATCTGGATGGCTGAGCAACAGGTCCCTCGCCTGAGTGACAAAGGTCATTCAGGCGAGTGAGGTCTGTTACTCCTCTTTTTTTGCTACTGGACTTCTTCTTCCTTTGGAGTTTTCTCCCCTCTCCACTCTCTTCTTCTCTCTCTGGGGTGTTTTGTGTGTTGTATGTCCACTCAGATCCCCTTCATGCTGGGAATGCAGCTCCTTTTATAGAGTTTTGAAGCCGGTTCTTCTTCCAAGATAGCCTCCCCATGCTTGTGAATTATTTATTCCTCCCAATACTTTGTGTCTTGAATCCGAGATTTGACTGGTCTCTTGCCCTTCTCCAGCACTGGTATCAGCTGCAACATTGATCATCATGGGCGGTTGGGAGTCTAACCAAGGGGACAAGCATGCCCTTGGATGGGACACACTCATTAAATTGTGTCTTAGAGATATCTTTGACCAGCTCAGCAAAATTTGATTTCAACAGCCTAATTTTTGTTCCTAAAGCCCCTCTTTTCCAGCAATTATGCACTTAGGTCCTTACCTATACAAAAACACAAAACTAGTTAACCAAAATGAACTAATTTTAAGAAACACCCCTAATTCTCCATTAATTTCAGAGTAGATTGTAATGATTTTTGTGTAACAAATTAACCATTATCAATGTCCTCCTTACTCAGGAGCTCATTAGACTCTACAAGCGGAAAAATACTAAACCTAGTTGTCTAATGAAGGTTGATTTGAACAAGGCTCTCCATGACCCATGTTAGAAGATTATGGTTTTCCTTCTAAGTTTCAACAATGGGTCATGGAGAGCATCCCTAAAAGTTCCTACTAATTAGTCAACCTTAATGGTTTTAGTACTGGTTTTTTCCATGGCAAAAGAGGTGTTTGTGCTTGCAATGGAGTATCTCACCAATCATTTCAGGAAAGAAGCTCAGGAACAAGACTTCAAATGTTATCCTTACTGTAAGGAATCGCAGATTATAAATCTTACATTTGCTGATAATTTAATAATCCTCTGTCAGCCAGATATTGCAATGTGAAAAAAGTCAAGATGGTGTTAGAAAATTTTGCAGCTACTACAAATCTTTCATTGAACGTCCACAAATCCAATATTTATTTTGGAGGTGTGGAGGAGAACCTGCAAGTAGAAATTCTAGAAACCATGGGGTTTGAGATGGAGAAGCTCCTAATTAAATATCTTGGTATACCACTGTCTCCTACTGTTTGGGTGCAAAGTGACTGTCAAATCCTTGTGGAGAGGATCACTGCAAGAATTAAAAGCTGGTCCATTCGACATCTTTCGTATGAGGACGTTTGGTGTTGGTTAATGCAGTTCTCATGAACTTGCATTCTTACAGAGAGTTTTTTTTTTTTTTTTGGTAATATGCAAATATATTGATCAACTGCCAAACGTTAAACACATATTTACAACCAAAATATACTCTCATTACCTTCTACTTTTCTAAACTATACATATCTTCTGTCTATTTAGAACAAAATCTGGAAAATTGAACTTCGACTATCTGAGCATCTTATACCAAGACATTGCTCTACTCTCCATTTAACTTCATGTTTAGCTCTTCTCAAAATGTCATCAATTTCTCTTTGCTGCTCAGTAAAAATCCTCTTGTTGCGTTCTTCCCGCAGATGGTAGATCACTGCTGCCATTGCTGAAAACATTAACTGCCTTTTTAGTTTGGTCCTGTTCCATATGATTAAAACTCTATTCCTCCAAGCCCTCTGCATAGTTGACATCCTCTGTATCCCCAGCCAACTTCTTACAGCATTCAACACATCAGTAGAGAATGGGCATTCAAAGAACAATGATCAATTGTTTCCTGAACATTTTGACAATAGACACAACCTGGATAACCTGGATTGATGTTCATCCTCACCATTCTGTCTTTGGTAGCAGTCTGTTCCTCCAAACCATTCATACTATAAATGAAAGCCTTGAGACATTAAACCTTGACCATATAAATGTTGCAGCCTATGTTTTTTCTCCCTCCCCCAGCAACCAGTAGTAACCAGATGAGACAGTATACCCAGATGTGTTGGTGTACTTCCATCGGAGTCCATCAAACTCATTCCTCACTTTGTTTTGATCTTCAATAGCCTCTTCCAATGCCAACTTGCATATGTTCTAGCTTGTACTTCCCAAAAAACTGCTTCTTTATGTATGTCTCATGAATCAACTTAATCCAAAGATTGCCTTTTTTTTCTGCAAGCCACACTCCACACTTGCTTAATAATTGCTGCTTCATTCCACCATTTTGCTTCTCTGACGTTTAATCCTCCCTCCTTTTTTCGCCTGCAGACTTGATCCCAGATTATCAGGGTTGTGCTTCCGCAAGCTTCTTTGCCACCCCAAAAATAAATTCTGGACACCCTATTTACTTGTTGAATTATGCTCTGTGGAAGAACGAAAACAGAAGCCAAAAAATTAGTCATGGCCATAGCATAGAATTAACCAGTTGCAATCTCCCATCATATCTCAGATTTCTGGGACTCCAACACCTTATTATCAAAATTATCTTCGAAACTAAAGCATCACATTCCATTCCATTTCCTAGGAGATAACGGCACCCCTAGGTATTTCATAGGGAATTTTCCAATCTTGAAACCTATAATCATCCTCAATCTCTGTTGCATTTCATCTGAAACTCCTCCATAGAAAATCTCTGATTTAAGAGGGTCGGCAATCAAACCAGTAGCTGTGCAAATTGTTTTAACACCTCCACAATTATATTAACCGTATATTCATATGCTTTGCAAAATATCATCAGATCATCTGCAAAGCAAATGTTAGTTAATTTGAGATGCTTACATTGTGGATGAAATTTAAACTTCTTGTCTTCTGCTATTGTCTTCATCAATCTGCTCAGATACTCCATTACAAGGAAAAATAGCAAAGGGGAAATATGATCCCCTTTCCTCCCTTTCTTCCCTGGAGAAAGCCACAACTTTCTCCATTTAAGTTGACAGAGTAAGATGTAGTTCTTACACATTCCATTATGAGGTTTGCAAAGGAAGCAGGAAAGCCATACTCAGCTAGCATTTCTCCCAAGAAACTCTATTTAACCGAGTCATACGCTTTTCTAATATCAATTTTTAGTAGTATCTGCTACCCACATTCTTTGGGCCATACATTATGATCAATTCCTGCGTTAAGAGCACATTACGCAACATCAATTTACCACTTACAAATGCACTCTGATTAGAATCTATCGGAGTGTTTAGTATTGGTTTCAACCTTTCGCAAAGGAGCTTGGATATACACTTATAGACCAAATTGTAGCATGAAATGGGTCTATACTATGAAGCATTCTTCGATACAGCCACTTTGGAGATCAATGCTAGCACTGTGGAGTTCATTTGCTTTAACATCTGACCCTGTTCGAAAAATTCTGAGACTGCATTTGTTACATCCTTCTCAACTATCTTCCATGCTCCTTTAAAGAAGCCACTACCAAAACCATCCGGTCCCAAACTTTTACGACTCTGAATCTCCCATATAACTTTCTCAACTTCCCGAGGAGTAACTGATTTTAACAAACTCAATCGCTTTTTCCAATACAATATAGGTCCTTTCTAGAAGACTGAAGGTTCTACTCTGGTTCTACTGCCACTCTGATCTAACAGAGCTTGGAAAACTCTTGGAAATGCTTGCTAACCACTTCCCAATCAGTAACAAGTTCCCATTATCCCATGTAATTGAGCAGATTTTGTTTCTAATAGCTCTAGCTTTCATTTTAGCATAGAAGAAAGAGATATTAGAATTTCCTAATTTAACCCACTTCTCTTTAGCTTTCTGATGCAAGAAGCTTTTCTCACCTTTGCTAGCTTTTAGAAACTCCTTGTACAATTCCTTGCTGTGTAAGTGTAGATCATCTGGTTTTCCTTGTAACTTCTCATGTACTTCTAATAAGCTCTCCATCAGCATTTGAACTTGAACTTGTTTACTTGAGAACTCCTTTCTATTCAAAACCTTCAGCACTGGCTTCAATCTCTTCATTTTCATTGCCAACTTGAACATTCTAGTACCTAGTCCCAACTATCTTCTACCACCTGCAGGAATTGATCAGACTGACATCACATATTAAAAAATGTGAATGGCTTAGGTCTTTGCATCCTATTCCCTTCCATCTTGACTATCATTGGAGTATGATTTGAGACGCCTTCCGGAATAATAGTGACTAATGAATCTGGAAACTTCATCAACCAGCTACTGTTAACCATTACTTTATCAATTCTGGAAAATATTTTTAATCCCCCTTCCCGTTTATTTGACCAAGTATAAAACAATCCTTGCTGCTTCATGTCTATAAGATCACATTCATCAACACATCTTTGCAAACCTTGTATCTCAATCAGAGCAATATTGTTACCCCCACTCTTTCACTAGCAACTACGACATTGTTATAATCCCCCATTGCTATCCATGCAGAGTTAATACTTGGAGCTATCCCTATTAGTTCTTCCCACAGTAATTCCCTATCGTTTCTTTCAGATGATCCATATATTGATGCCAAATAGAAGCCCCCAGCACTAACATTACTCTCCACCTCGCAAAGCATAAACTGACTACTTTCCCTAATACTTTTTATCTTCAATATGTTAAGGTTCCAAATGATCTCAAAACCTATTCTACCATTTTGCCCTACTCCAAAACAATATTTAAACCCCAGCCAGTCCTTTTTCATTAACTTCTCTGCTCTACTAAGCTAGCTTTATATATAGTAGCTAATCTACATAATTCTTTTTGCTTTAAGGGTTTATTTAATCCCCTTACATTCCAATGAAAAAAGCTAAACATTCAAACCTGGATCAAGTGGATTCCGCCTCCTTGTTCGCACCTTGTATTGGTTCAATCCCTGTCCCAATTGCCCTTCCTCATTATCGAGATCAACATCCTTCACCATCTTTGTTAATTCCTCAAACTATTAGGAGAAAGAACCTCAGTGTTCCCCTCAGATGTTGTTGCCGTTTCACTCGCATCTTCCCTACTGTCAGATCATCATCATTCTTTGCTTCTGGTTGGGCTACATTATTTGGTTTTTTCTTGTTCACCTGCCTACATTTATATACTTCCTTTTTCTATTTTTCCTCATCCTTCCTCTCCTGAGTACTCACTATCTCATGTTTCCTCTTGCATTGTTCCTTTCCATGCCCAGAATTATTCCAGTGACTGCACTGGGTTGGACGCCATTCATAATATACATGTTGCTCCACAACATTTTCAACTTTATCCACACAGTAAGCTGTGAGTGGGGTTTTTCCAGAATCTCAACATCGATCAAAACCCTTGCAAAGCTAGCTCTATTCTTTCTAACAGTTAAACCATCATGTGCTATAGGCTTCCAAGCGTACTAGCAATTTTGCTTAAGATAGCAGGATTTCATGTGCTCAGGCATGTTTAATTTCTTTGTGATTGACCCCTTTCTCAGCCTTTCTTTATTTAATTTTGCTTAATAATCATTGGATTTGTTCCCAGGTAGTTCATCAGCTCTATTAGCGCTTCCACTGCAGAGTTCATATCATAAAATCGGATGACATATAACCCCGTAGGTAGGAGCATCAACTTATCCACTTTTAAATGTTTCCAAATCCTTCTGTAGTTGGAGTCCATAACTTTGAAAGGGGGATTAGCACCAAGAAGAAAACTTATAACTGATGACTTCTAATACGCCATCTCTGCCTCAACATCCTCCTGTTGAACCAACGCAAGTTTCCTCTCTTCTTGCTCTTCCAGATGCACATAGTCAAGTGGGATCGTCCCCTTCCTCAGTTTCTTGACATCAAAATTATCCCAAGTTGACTACTGACTCTTTTCCTCTAGATCCGATGACCACACCAATTTCCTCGCCAAAGTATCCCTTAGATTCTCACTCAGCTTTTGTGCCTGTTGTTGTGATTGAAAATCCACTCCCGAATCTTCCTGGTTAACTTGATTACTCCTTCCCCCATCTTTATTGTTTACACCCGATGAACTTGCTATATCTCCCATATCTGCTTCCACCACTTCAGATTGTAAATCCTTCGGTGATTCCATTCACACCTCTCTGGACCTTCACCTTCCCCTTTGCCATGGCGTGTGCACGATAGTATGACAGGACTAACGTGCACCGAGAGCGAGTCAACAAAGGTCAAGACCCGTATTAATTTTGGGTTGCAGAGAGTTTCTATGGGAGAAAAATGAAACAGGTGGATATAGTTCTATGGTAACTTAGAATGATATTTGTTTAAGTAAAAGTGAATGTGGGCTTCATATTAAACCCCTACGGTTACGGAATCAGGCCTTATTAGGCAAACAAATATGGGATATAGCTAACAAAAAAGAGTCTCTAGATAAAATGGATCCACGTGCATAATTACTTGAAAAAGAAAACTCTCTGGGCGTACCAGGCGCCTTTGGACTCATGTTGGCACTACAAACAATCGGTGAAGGTGAAAAATGATATGAAAGAAGGTGTCCGCAATGGTTTATAGGTTGGCAACAAAGGAAAGCCATACACTAGTAAGAGTGGGTATAAATGGCTACTTGGTGATAAACAAAAATGCAGGGTTGCTGAAATTTTTTGGGGTTCCTACAGCTTGCCTAAGCACAGATTTATTAACTCATTAGCATTCGAAGGCAGATTGTGAACACTAGACATGTTAGCCAAACTGAATTTATTTTCAGGATCAATGGTATGTGAGTTGTGTAATGGACCTGTTGAAGATATAGAGCATCTCTTCTTTTGTTGTTCCTACTCACAAGATTTGATGAGAGAATTGTTTAGCTGGCTGCAAATAAAGCTGCCACTATCCAGACTGAGGAAAGGAGTACCAAGGTTATTAAAAGACATTGATATTTAAAAAGATGAAAAGAAAAATCCTATATGCTGGAATTACAGCTATTGGCCTATTGTTTATCACATATGGATGAAGCGGCATGGAAGGAAGTTTCACCAGAAAAAGTTGTTTGTATATGAAATATTTATAAACATAACTAGTGGAATTTAATTTATAAAATATTACCAAGGTATTATAAGATCAAAATGCATGTGAAACACAATAATGTAAAATAAAAAAAAATTTAAATATAATCTAGAGGTTATACAAAACATCGCAAAAGAAAATTGTACTGCGATTTTTTTTTAATAACATCCACATGAAACACCATTCATACTTTAATATGTTATAACTTTATGAAAATTGATATGAGGATAATTATCATTAGAACACACCGCTTATACATCTCAACCTCTAAACTCAACAAGTCACTTTAAGAAGAAAAGAAAAATAATAAAAAATAAAAAATTTCCACCAAGCAAGAAAAACAAGGGAAAAAGGAGAACTAAAAGAGTACCTTAAATAATTTAGATAGTAAAGTGATTCAAGAGAATATCAGTACACACGGAAAAAGATGTCATTATATATATTTTTGTGAACCAACACGATGACTATTAGGACTACACATGCTTTATTTTCTTCAATTATTGTCGAACATGAACTCAAATGCAAGCATAATAGTTTATCCATACACGGAAAGAGGAGAGACCAAGCGAGAACATAAGAAGAAAAAAGAAAGAAGATGGACAAATAAAAAGAGCATTATTGAGTAACAGCAAATGAAGATGAAAAGTTCATCACTTTCTCACTTGATTAATGATTGTCAATTTACAAATGAATGAGTGTTAATGAAATGGTATAATAATAACATTATTAATTAACGACATCTCTAAAGAGGAAGATAAAAAATTTTAAATAGGGAGAAGGAGAAATAGTTAGACATACATTTCAACTTCATAATTGAATTTTAGCAACGTAAGAAATAGAAAAGAAATAAACCTTCAAAAACACACATTTTAAGTACTATCAAATTTCAAACTAAAATTTTCTAAAAGCTATTTAATTAATATTATGTTTGATAATAAAAGATAAAATATTTACTTTTGGAGGT
The DNA here is from genome assembly GCA_949775105.1 of Oldenlandia corymbosa var. corymbosa. Classification (NCBI taxonomy): domain Eukaryota; kingdom Viridiplantae; phylum Streptophyta; class Magnoliopsida; order Gentianales; family Rubiaceae; genus Oldenlandia; species Oldenlandia corymbosa. The sequence goes on from OX459124.1 coordinate 9,818,811, forward strand.
TTACAAACATTGAAATTTCATATTCTTGTGTTAATTAGAGTGAATTTTTTTTGAACATACATCCAAAAGAGTTAGATGACTAATGACTATTTATTTGATACATTGTTTTACCTTAAATAGGAATGCATGTGAGAAACAAAATCAAAAGACTAAAATTGATGATGAAAATAGGAATGCATGTGATAAACAAAAAAAAAAAAGGAAAAAGAGTAAGGAAAAAATAATAGGAATGCATGTGAGAAACAAAATCAAAAGACTAAAATTGATGGGGAAAAGGACTAATGAAAAGTTAAAAAAATCAAAAGACTAAAATTAATGACTGCGGATATCAAAAGATTAAATTTAAAGAGAAAAAAAATATATTTTTTAATTATTTTAATTTAAATAATAGCCACATGTGTGATGGAATCGCTACCAAACTTCACATGTGTGAAGTGTCCAAATTCCCTATTTCTAAACCAATGAATTTTTCATCCTCATAAAAATCATGTCAAACTCTAATGAACTGTCAAGAGCATAGATACAAAGAACCAAGCATAAAAATTAGAACTGAAGTTCAATTCATAGAATTGTGAAATAAAACGCACACACAAAAGGCAAAAAATAAGATAATAAAAAAATCACCTTTGATCTCTTGATTGAGATTCATCACTTGAATATTGGGTATCCTCCTAGAAGATTTGGAAAAATTTCCTCTCTTCTTCTTCTTCTTCTTCTTCTTATTTATTGGTAGTTTAGGGGTATTTATTGGTGAATTAAGGATACTGAACTTTTCTTATTTTCATTTCTTTTCAGTTTCGGAAACAAAAACAACACTGATGAATTAATTTTGAATGGCTATAATTAATTCATTAAATTAAAAATTTAATTCATAGATTAATAAATTGTCAAAATTACCCTCTTAGTATACTACCAAAACCTTGTCAAAACTCACTATATATATATATATATATATATATATATATATATACATACATATATATTGGGAAAATCTAGAGTCACGTTGGCTAATTTTACGGAACCGTACCGTTTTATCTTCAACCAATCAATATTGAGGATATAAGACGTAATCATGGGATGAGATACATTCTACAATTTCTCAAACTAATTACTTTTTTGGTATCATGGTCTTTTATATTAAGCCAAATGCACATTTTGATCTTATAAATTAATATTTGGCTAAAATAGTCCTTTATATTTTTATTTGTAACTTTTTTTGTTCTTTGGTACTATTCCAAGAGTTTGACTTTGACCATCTTTATTCCAAGAGACCATCTTTATATTTAAGTCAAGGTATTTTCGAAATAAAAAGATATTTATTTTTCAAAAAAAATAATATTGAATAAAACATTAATAAAAATATTAAAATAATTATATTCATAAAAATAATTAAGAATTAAAATAAATATTAAATTAATAAAAAGTTAAAAAGTTTAATTTTTGAAACTCAAATGAAAATTTTTTAAAAAATAAATGTACCTTCGTTGCACAAATTTTGATATAATTTTTAATTCGGTGCATTTAGAATAAAGTAAAAATATTACTGTTACGACAAGTTATGATAAAATGAATAATTAAGTTAAAATTTAAGATTATATTCTAATCTAATTTCTTATTTTGGATATGTTTTAATTTATGAAATTATTGTGAGTTATATTTACCTATTAGTAGAATCTAACAAAAAATTGTAGAATCTACAAAATATAGGATGAAATAGAATGAAAATTCTACAGTGATGGGCTAGAGTTTAAAAAGTACGTCAAAATTTTTTTTAAAAAATTAAATTTTGATTTTTTAAAAATAATTTTTTTATTAATATTATATTATTTTATAGTTGTGATTTAAATTTTTAATTAATTTAGTATTATTTTATTTAATATTAATTTGTTAGAAAATAAATATTTTCATTGTAATTGATAAAATATAGGATGAAAATTTTACAGTGATGGACTTGGGTAAAATAAAGAAAGTAAAAGTTTTTAAAAAAATTAAATTTAAATTTTTTAAAAATAATTTTTTATTAATTTTATTTTATTTTATTGATTTTAAAAATTTTATGGGTATATTTTAGAACAACTAAAATCATTGGGGGTAAAGATGCCAAAATTATGGGGTCCGCAAAAACTTTTTCTAATAAAAAAAACTGTACAAAGTAACGAAATGTTAGCATAGGTATTAAATCTAACTAAATTTTGGTCAATTGGCCAGAAATTGAATCTTAGATTATATATTTGGCTTCCCAAAAATCTTTAGGGTCAAAATTGACCAAACACTTGAAGTTTTGGGTAAAATTGACCATTTTCTTAAATTTTTTCTGGTTAATAATGTGAATTTAGGTGTATTTAGTTATGATGCACCATCATTTTAATCTTACGGTTATTAATTAGTCTAATTAATCCTACAGTTATTATCATAAAAAACGGAACATGGGACTCTAGCCACTCCCTATATATATATAGAAGAATAAAATGGAGATTACCAGTAAAATTCTAAATTTTTGTAGACAAGTAGTGGTGATGGTGTTAGATACAAGAGGCAGCTTGGTGTAATTGATTAGCGGAGTTGGAATAGTTCTCAGTTATGTATTTACTCAGTTTTACAATGGAATGAAATTTACACTTTACTTTTTTTTTTTTGTTAAAAATATGTTTGATTCTGAATGGTTATTGATGAAGAGATGTGATTTTGTTCGAACAATTTCTAACATTCAGGATAAAACTTTCTCTTTTTTCTCCATATTTGCCCCTTATCAAGTCAATCTTCTTATCTTTCGCCCACCATATCTGTATCTTATTTCATTTATAAAGAATTTTTATCTCTCTCCCCTTTGCCGACTCCATACATTACTTTATGTCGGTAGGATTTACTGTAGAGTACCTTTTGAAGTATACTACGTTGTTCAAATAATATATCATAATTTAATTTAAAAATCTATACTATAATATAATTTTGTTTTAAAACCCAACCCCAAAGTAATAAAGAGAATGGTATTACATGACTCAATAATATTAATCCTTTCAACAACTACTAATATTATTTTTTAAAAAAATTATTCCATAATATTAACACTACAAAATTTAAACTAAAAAAATTTCAATTAGACTAGAATCTAGTATTTTAAAGTGCAATTGAAAAACATAAATGAACCATTTTTGTTGAGAGAAAAAAAATTCCACTTCACAAAATGAAAAGGTCATGTAAATAATTTTTTTTTAAAAAAGAAAATGTAATTAATTAAAAATAAATAAAATATCAATGTAAATATATGTTTTAATAAATAAGCAAAGGGCGCCAACGAAATGGGAAAAAATGCAAGTAAAAACGTGTAGAAAAGTAAAAGGAAAAAAGAAGTTGACCAAAGTTTAATTGATTTGAGCAACAAATAAAATTTCTCCCAATCTTAGGGACTAAATTGTTATATTTAATATAATATTCTATTAATTTACTAACAAAAAATGCTGAATAAATTAATGTTAGCAAAGACTAGCTATTAGCTTTTTATAATGACTTAGATGTGAATTATGCCAAACTTTAATAGTCAAGAGTGATTTTCTTTTTTTCTTTTTTTTTGAATTTTGACCTTATTTTATATACAAGTCTAATTTCTACTACTATTTTTTTTTCAACTATAATCTTAATATACGTAGTAAACATCAGGGTAGAAAGCAAGGTAAGAACAAAATAATCCCCAAAACTTTCCCATGACAATGTAAATCAATACTATAGATCTACCCGCCAAAAAGTTAGTCAAGAGAGAAAAACCGCAAGTCTTTTGTGACAACATAATTAATCAGTTTGGATTTTCATTTTTAGTTCAAATTGTATTGAAAATAAAAATTCAAACTGAATAATCATTTTGAGACCAAATGAGTATATGAGTACTTTATCTATCTCCACCTACCTTTAGACACTGCACGTTGTTCGTCCTAGACGATGATATTTAGCCAGAACCAAATGCTTGCGAGTAGGTTAAGACATGTTTTCTCAAAATATGCAAGTCATTCTAAAAGCCACGAACGACTACTTCAATTGACGCTCAGGAAACAGGGCAAATAGCCGAATACAACAAACATGTTTTAGAACTGCAAACCACTCGGAGGCCTAACTATTTATACACATGAACTCTAACAAAAGGCTATACACATGAACCACTAATCTTGTCAAGGGTAGAATCTAACCTCCAACTTTATAAGTAAAGACAATATCGCAAATTGACAAGTCATTATTTATCTCCACTAACTTAACTTTGAACTTTGCTATTGTCACTATCCCTCTCAACCTGCATTTCATTATCATCTTCAGCCTACAAAAAGAAATAAGATCAAATTAAAAGCTAAAACAAGATACTAAATCTAAATACAATTAAGGACAATGAAAGATTGCCATTTGTAAATGAAAATCTGTTGAAGATAATGCAACAAGGTCACTACTTGGACTAATCTCTCTGTCTCTATTACTTAGCAATAAATTCCTTCAGAAATTAGATTGAATCCAAACACCCGAACACAGCTACGGAAATCAGTAAATTAAGAGTTCTGACAAATTTTTGAATAGTCTGAAGTATCAGGCATCCTCATTTCTATAATATCAACTATCAGCAAAAATTTAAACAAAAAACTCTGTTAGACACCGGACACCGGGTGACTTCGGACAGCAAGCTGAGGAATGTGTTTTACATTAACTGGTAGCAACAAGGAAAGACAAAGGAAAGAGAACAACAATGTTCAAAAGCATCTCTCCCACATGTTGATAGAGGGCACAAGTTTCTACATAGTTGGTCGGCAGACAGCCTTTTGCATAGAGAATATGTAGAATAGATAAGACACAAAATCCAAAGGTTCACAGAATTCAAAGGAGTAATGATGGTCAAAGTCCTCAGTGGACTAAAGGCTTCTTCCAGGCACACTTGACCCAGAGCCTAACCATTGGCACTCAAATAAAAACTAAAGGCTTCCTGAATCAATGGGGCAAGAAAAATGCATGGTTGATTATCCTACATGAAAGTGAATAGACATCAGTCAGCAAAATCAATTAAGGTGACTCCATGGAAGCACTTTTTCTGTCTCACAGTGGACTAAAGGCTTCTTCTAGGCACACTTGACCCAGGTTGAAACATACATGCCAATGGACATTATACAAACCTCAAACCAAATTAGTACCTGCTGCCAATTTCATATAGGTGAATTAGGATCCAAACTATAAATTAGTAAAACTAAAAAGTTCTGGCTCTTAGCGGATTTCCTCACCAAAGGCAAAATCTAACAGGAAAATGTCCTACTTCATACAAAGCAACAAATCCTCAACATGCTATTAATAAAGTTTACAGACTGAATTGTAGCACTTTCACCAAATCATACAGAGTAAGGACTTCAAAACTAAAATGCAAACTGAAAGATCGTCTGAAGGTACCTTTTTAGAAGGACCTTGGGCTGACATAAATTCATAGAACTTGCGCATCAACATTTCTTCTTCCACCTACATGAACAAAATACCACTTCATATCACTTTACATTGGTAGTTTAATGCCTACACAAATTTAACAATTTAACGCTGTAAATGTGACGCGATAGTAAACAACTGACAAATCCCAACTAACCTGAAAGAGAATAATAGAAACAAAAAAGATGATAACAAAAGAAAAATTAAGGGCTCAGAGGGTCACAGAAAGTTAGAGCAGAATATGAAACAAGGAAAAAAAGCAGCAATGTGCGTTAATTAAGATCCGTTGTATAACTGATTAATCCCTATCATCTGTGATTTATCACCTATGACACTTAATAAAAAAAAAGAGAGAAAGTAACAAACCAATAACAGTAAATGAGATAAATATACCTGGAGTTTATGCAATTCATCTGACATTGACTTATAGGCAACCGTTAAGAGCTCATTCTCCTTATCCAAATGCCTGCAAACATAAACATCATACAGTATATCAAATTATCCAGACAAATTAAGAAAATCCATAAAAATGCAGCCAACGAACACCAAGAAACTATTGTGCATCAGCCGCCATGTGTAAAGGCGTGAATGCCAGATAAAAGACAAAAAGCCTTTGGCAAGAAACTAACCTCAGCATTTCTCCTGTGTATTTAGGATCCATAATGTTGTGTAACTTTATCTGAAACGTAAGTTATTTCCCCAGGCTCAAAAGCAGATTCCACTTTGAAGATTCCTGTTTAAAATAAAACATTTAAGGAATTCTTTCAATTTGCATTCAAAGAAAGAAACCAAATTCCTCTAAAACCAGAAATAAAAACATCCGACTAAACAGCAAAATATAAGTGAACGAGAAATATGCAAATCATATTAAGCTATTTAGTTCAACTCCAGAAATAAATGAAACATTTAGACCTTCCACATCTAGGTTTAGGCAATACATCAATCGTGATTTGCCGTGGCCCACACATTCAATCATTATATTGTCTAAAGGATATACCACATTAGTTAAATCCACCATTCAAAACTAATGAACGAAAAGATATGCTCCATCAATGGAGCCAATGTATCAACTCTGTAAACATACGTAAGAACAGACCAAATTAAAATATCTCTCATTTGTATCGACAATGAAACAGCTTTAACTCCTGAACATTTACTGACAAAGGCCAAAATCTATCGACTACCCCTTAAGTATTCTAAATCACCAGAGATGAACACTGGAGAACACCCTGCAGTTTGGATTATACTTTAAATAAATCATTACCACAGCTCAGATTTGAGCTGTTACGTTTCGTCTACTTCTTAAGTCGACAATAAGGGGCAATAGACATCCTTCTGAAGAATCCATAATGCATGACAACTCTAACCAAAAGATTCACCCACACAAATATACGCCATTACATTTACCATCTTAACAGCAACCTCAGATGGTATTTTAATTATATATGTGTTTGAACCAAGAACAATACAAATAAATAGAGCCCTAAATATATAAAACCTATGCAAACCAAAACTTAAACAGGGCTTCGAAATTCCAAATATCATAAAATTAGCATAAGCAACGTTATTAATTTTAGAATTGACCCATTCTGTAAGAGTAGCCCTTTCCCATGTTTCCATTTTCATGAGAACAAAACACTATCAGTCAGCATATATCGCACTGTTGCTGCATAAATATATCCAAACTATATACACACAATAATCGAAGCTTTCAGGAAGAAACAGAAAATAACGAAATTAAACCATATCTTGCAACAAAAAATTTTAAAAAAAAAAACTTCAAAAAATAGGAAAAAACCGGGTATCTTTGATGGCGCCACTCAAGCACGAAGATTATTTGGAGTAGTTAGAAATGTGATGGATAGTGATTCAACAATCAAAAACCTGGGTTTTTCTCCCTTTTTTTTTTCGATTGGGCACTTTATAGCTTCGTCCGAAAAAAATTTGTCTTCTACGCTTGTTTTTTGGTGTGATAAAATTACCCTTGTCCGAACAAAGTATATCATCTCAACCAGTAGATCCTTTTTATAAAATGAAAATTCGAGAAAAGTTAAGGGTAAAAAAGTAACTTGAGTCGATATAAAGGAACCGTCATAAATAAATGACTCAAAATAAAAAAATAAAAAAAAGGAAAAGAAATAACAGAGAAGTTATATTGAAGCAGAGAGCAGTTTCCGTTATCCATTCACATCTCTTTCTCTCTCTCTCTCTCTCGATATTTTCGTGTACGCTTATTCGCCGGAGCCGGAGGATCAAAACTAGGGTTTTTGTCGCCGATTCAAATTCACCCGACTCGACTCCCCCAGCCCAACCCAGCCATGCATTCTGATTCCATCGCTACCAACTCTTCAAACATCATCCCCATGGCTTCCTCTAACGCCAAGGATTTCGCCAAGAAAAAGAGGGTGCGTGAATTGATTATTCCCTTCTTCTTTTCTTTTTTTTTTTGCCCCTATTTTTTTCCTTTCACTCGCTTATACGAGGATTTTTCTGTTTCTTGCATTCATCGAATGGAGTGAATTTGTTGCATTCATTTTTTGTTTGGTTTCCATAGGTTTTGAAATGTTGTAGTTGAGCGAATTTTTTTGGCCGGATGCTTATTCTGTTTGTTGTAGGGTTTCAATATGTCTCTTTTACATTTCCTCTATTATCTCCATGATCATTTCATAGGGTTTTTATTTATTCCCGATTGGTTTTTGTGTGAAACTGTTTTCTTTAATTGTGAATGATTTATTTTGTGATGATGGATAATATTTAGGTGAACCGTTCTGCTAAGTTGAAGCAGTGCAAGCTGGATGCCCGCCGGGAACAGTGGCTTTCTAAAGGTATGTAAAGTTTTTTTTGCTTTTCCACTGCACACATGTTCTGTGGGTTAGTTATGCATCGTCCAGTGTCTCTATCTTGTTTGCTAAAACCTTATTGTGCATATTCAAATAAAGTTAGTCCTTACTGCTTGTTTTTAAGTTGTCATCTGTGTTCATTTGTTTTGTAGTGAATAAATGTAGCAGCGAGAAAGAGGATTCAAATGGTGTAAGAGTTCTTGGCCCATTGAGCAAGGCAGGAAACGTGCAGGGCCGGGCAATGGAGAAGCTGGAGATAAGGCCCAGGGGAGAAGAAGAAAATCATGGTTTGCACATTCACCATTACAGTGACTCTGAGTCACCCTCAAACAGCCCCATGAGCCATAATGGTAGCATCTTGGGGGGCAATGATTCGGGAACCACTTTTACTGGAAGTAGCAGGAGCAGCGTCAGCAGTAGCAGGAGCAGTAGTAGCAGTAGGAGTGGTGGAAGTTGTTCCGGTAGCATGAGTGAGGAGGATGAAGAAGGTGATGACGAGTGCTTAGATGATTGGGAGACAGTGGCTGATGCTTTGGCTGCTACTGAAGAGAAACACAAACCGGATGATCATAGTTTGGATACAGATACAGCATCTGAGAGTAAGGATGTTGCACATGGGGATTCACACCCTGATGATGCAACAGGGGCAGCTCCTGATGATGATTTGAAAGCTAAGCCAGAGAATGGAATTTCACTTGACAGGTCTACAGTGAAATGCCGGGCATGGAGGCCTGATGATGTTTTTAGACCTCAGAGTTTGCCCAATTTATCGAAGCAATATAGTTTTCCAATGAATCCAGAGAGATACTTTGGCTGTGGTGGCTCTGTTTGGGGCTGCAAGAATGTTAGACCAGCTCCAACATCTTGCCCTATCTGCTATGAGGATTTGGACTACACTGACTCAAGTTTCATTCCTTGTTCATGTGGTTTCAAACTCTGCCTTTTCTGCCACAAGAGGATTCTTGAGGAGGATGGGCGTTGTCCTGGCTGTCGCCAGCAGTATAAGAATGAGTCTGGAAAGGTGGAGACTTTGCTGGATGGCAACAGCTTGGCGTTTCGTTTGGCGCGTTCCTGTAGCATGGTCACAAGATCATAGGAAAAGTTCACCCCTGTTCAAATACATGTCGGTTCTGTGTTCCACCTGCGGTTGACGTTTGTCATTCTAATTTGAGACTCTGATTTCCGTAGTCTTAGATGTTGGTATAGGAGTGATTTTGAAGCACAGGAGTATGAATATGGTATTATGGTTTTGGTCCATATCTGTATGATGCTTGTGCTAATTTAGAAGGCTCGTGTGAATACATAAAATGTGGTATAGAAAATGAACATATTATATCAGGTTCAAGTATAGTTGTTCTGTTCAATTTGCTTGTCCTGCCTTTTGGTTGTTACCTTTAATAAACTCATTAAATATCCAGAATATGATGTTTTCCAGTTATATTATTATAGCGTCTTCATTTAACTGATCTACTATGATTTTGAATGGATTCTTTTTCCTTGTAATGAGTCACAATTGGTATCATGTCATACTAGTGTTTTGGTGTTGCGAGAGGATGACTCTGAAGCTTGTTATGTGCTTAAGTTTTCTTCGATGCATGCTATGATTTTGAATGATAATGCTGTGAGCACTTCCTTGGAGGCAGCTGTACCGAAGACGGTATGCTTGGAAGATGCTTGCTTTCTGTTTTTTAGGTAAAAGGGATGAGAAAACGGGTCGGTGATTCGCTTAATATGAATTCATCTCATGTAAACTTGATCCGTGATGTTGTATCTTCCCCATGTGCTCTCATATTTAAGCCGTTTTGTCTGAAAGAAAATGTTCATGTATCATGTTATAGTTATGGACGGCCTTTTCCGAAAACTGTATTAGATATCAGAAGTTTGATGTGATTGAGCATGCTGCTGTATAAAATTCTCACGTCCTTCTGCTCAGGTTCATTTAAAAAGATTGTGATGAACTTCTGGTGCGGGTAAAATGGAAAGTTATCTATCTGAGGACTTTATCCGTTTTAAAAGACTATTATTATTTCAGAGATAGGTATAGTCACAATGTTTTCATCTCCAGAAAAGTGTGGGGATTATACTTTTTATGCCTGGTAAGAAGGTGACAAGTACAGTTAAGTTGAATATTACTTGACATTTGGCTTGGCAATACCTGTATGAGGGTATAAGTCGGCTACCTACATTCAGGAAGATGATTAGGCAGTTACCAAGTTGCTGATCAGTGATCACATAAGATGATTAGGCAGTTACCAAGTTGCTGATCAGTGATCACATAGGTCTTGCCTGTGGCCTTGTATTGCTGCAAGTGGATGACATTGTTAATACCATGTTGTTGTACCACAATGCTGTGAATTCTGGTTTCCCTTCAGTTAAGGGTGTCAATATATCATGAGTTATAGTTGTGCAATTATACTCTACTTGAACTCTGAAATCACATTTACTAGTAGAGCCCAGGGAGAATTAACGAAGAAGTGATCGAGCAGAATAAAAATTTTCTTCTCCTTTTTTCTTTACAACAGATTTTGTTTTATGCTTTTGCCTTAGATTAAGATTTAATTGGGAGGCTGTCGTACATTATAGTTTCTGGTTATCTTTTCTGGTGGTTGGAAACAAAACTACCAATCAACTTAGTTCTTACCCTTGCTTAATTTACATTTCGAATCTCTGCTTTTTTATTTTGGTTTTCTTGGTTTGATTAGTGTACGCCTCTTTCCTCCCCTAGAGCAGATACTGTTGTGAGTTTTCCTTCTGGTAGAGGTAATGTTTTGCTGGAATTTGACTCCTGTGGGCACATTGATTCTCTTCTTTTCACAGAATAAGCAGTGATGTTTTGTATTTTCTGATTTTTGTTTGTGCTCTCCGCTCTATATCAAGGTGCGTGTTACAAATGTTTTTCCGGCATATTGCACTTCTGCATCTGCATGTTAATTCTTCCCATGCTTCAAGATTGAAGTTTTGACTATTTTCTGTAAAAGATAAGCTTATTCCATCAGAGATTATCCTCATATGAATATGTTGGTTAGAGTGTTTCAATTTGTTACTAATAGTAAGTTAGTTCTTTATGTCAAATTTTTTTGAAAAGAGTTCCTTGAAATCATCTGAAATATATCCCATCTATTTATCAAGATGCAATGGTCATTGCTACTGCAGTGCTTCCTTGCAAGATCTTCCATGCATGAATACACATAGGAGTACAACCTAGGGAAAGTTGAGTGTTCAAGGAGACACTTGATCAACCTTTTAATTCTGTCAACACAAGTTAAGGCAGCCAGTATTTTGTACCATGTCAATTTTGTCTAGCATGTACGTCTCCCCCTTCCTCATTTACTTGCTAAGTGATACAGTTTCATTCATTTTGTGTGAACTCATCACGACACCTTGGCTTGATGTACATTCGGTCTCTTTGATTTGACTTGTTACATCAATTTCGGGCTTCTTAGCTTGAGTTACGAACATGGAATATTTTATATACCTAAAGAAAAAGGTCGGAATTTCAGTAATCTGTATTATCTCCTTTCCCAGAAATGTTGATGCTTTTAAAGGGAGATGGTACCATGGCTTTTCTGCTGCTTGAGTATTCCAATCATATGGATACCATAATCGCAACAATTTACTTGCAACACATGTTATAAGTGCTACCTGTTTGTTCAAGTGCATTTCTGCCTGTTAGTGGTTGACCCTGCAGTTTGTGTTCTTCTGGGTTTTTGTCGTAAACCATTCGCATGTCTGACGCTACTGCTATGTTCTCAGCCCAACATTCAGACATATAATACAGTGTAGGAATTATCATTTTTCTTTTTCATTTTTGCATCTCCGTTAAAAGTACAGGTTCTGCTGTCAGTAATGAATCTTCATGTTCCCAAAAACAAAATCCCATGTTCAGTATTTTCATATGAAAGTTTTAACCGGGGCTCTGAGAGGATCATAAAATTGCTTAAATAAGGCAAAGTATTGTTAACTTTGGACACGAATTGATGCCAATTCCATAGAGATAATTTTCTCTTTTGATGTCGCTCCCAAAATGTAGACTGATCTCACTTCTGAGTGCAATTTGACTTGCAGAAATCTACCCTTGTCACTTAAGCGTTCGATTGTAGAACGACTAATTTCAATTTGACAGATCCTCTCACATCAAATGAGAAAGTTAGATTACATTCATTAAACTATTAAAGCTGCTTTCTACGATATCGTTCTCAGCGTCAAGGGTGAACAGGGTTATTTCCCGCTAATTCCCTCCACTCTTACACAAGGTAGGATGCTTAGTTGCCCACTTGGGCTAAGGATCTAATCAGTGTAAAACATTCGATTTGAAACGGATCTCATACATAGTCGGATTTTGGGTTGGCAAGATACTCCCAACCTGTTAAGCTTAATTACACCAAGATGTGTATTACCTGTAACACTGGGAGATCACTAGATCCCAAGGGTTGATTGATATAATGGTAGTTAAAAAGTACTTAAATACTAATAAGTCATGTAGACAGCAATACAAGACTCAGAAAGATGTTTTGCAGGGAGATTTTTCCACCATTTAGCAAAGGTTGATTCTTCCAAAAACACATCTTTGCTCAGATCCCCATTGCTTGTCCATTTCAAAGTTTGTTTCTCCAAAGAAACAAGTCTCTCCTTCATATCCTCAATTGGCAATGCTTTAAGTTCCTCCACCTCAGCCCAGAAACATGATTCTGAGATAGAATTTGGGGGAATTCTCTCAGCATGTTCTAGCCATCTTTGGGTGAATCTGTAGCGTTTCGGCCTTCCTCTCATCATGTAAGGACCCGTGTCTTCATGCTTCAAGTGCCTATAGTAGTTAGCAATATCCAGAGGCTCAACAAGCCTCCTAAACCGGGTTCCAAGTTCTATCCACTCTTTCCGACCTTCGAAGCTATCTGGGAGTTCACATCTTTGTAGCATTTCGATGGTTTCATCCCATATTCCAGCTAGTTCCAGCCTCTTGACATTTGCATTGAAATCATTTACATCTTTCTGAAGCTTGAAAGCATCATAGTAACCGACTTTTCGCACTTCGCATTTCATCTGATATGCCTGTATCTCATTTAGCCCTTTTCTTATGATATCCTTGTTACCATCAATATTGACTTGGTTTTTCATTTTCTGTCTCTCTAACTCGCCGGCTGCACGAAGACTGAGTCTTGCTCTTGAGCCCTACAATTTGAAGAGCAGTGGAAAATTAGTCGAAAATCATTAATGTCTAATTGCATACAGAAATTTGAATAAATGTGTTGAGGGTACAAAACTAGTTACCAGTCCAAACTCATTGAGGATAGCATTCAAAGTCAGGGCTTCATTGCTTGTGCAAGCATTTGAGGATAAAGGAAGGTCCACAAGATTGCTCAAACAGACAACATGTTGCATTTCTAAGCAATCCTGCAAACAATTTTCATATGCCAAACTCTCAGTTAAGCTTCTACGTACAATGTCAGCCATTTCTGTTTCAGAGCTCAGCTGAGCTGAGTAGAACAACATTTGCAGGACAGCATCTGGATTTTGAACCACCAACAACTGTCCATTTTGAGAACCAAAGACATAAGTCCCAAAAGGTCTATATGGACTAAGTTCGACAAAACTTGATACAGTTTCGAGCAACAAATTTGTGCATCCCATGAGGTGACAAGCAGCATGGCTAGCCACAGCTGATGCATTCCTCATGACAGTCATGAAGAAAGATGTAGGATTACTGGACAAATCGATAGATCCTGAGTGAACTTGTGGAGATTTTGGGCACAGGTGAGGGAGGATCTGTTGAAAGTCTCGTTCAATCAATGAGACAGGAGCAAGCAGAACTCGTGGTATGATGTCATACCTTGTGACAAAATGTATGAAGTATTGATCCCAGTTTTCCCGTCTAAGCGCATGTGAAAAAATTCTGTCACCAGCTAGAGGGGCTCCAAAAGTGACACAGAAAGGCGGTGCTAGGTTACTTTTCTGTATCATGCCCTTTTCAAGAACCCACAGAGCTGCTAACATGGCAATTGGACCTCCTGATGAGTGTCCTGTAAAAACTACTTTCTTTCTCTCCATGGTAGCTTTTTCCACCTAATGATTCAATGGTAAAGAGCTTAAAGTTACAACATCTTAGCGCATATAAGCAGTTCAATTCAGGAACAAGGTCATAATTGAAAAACGTGTAGGTATCAATGTCATGACAGATAGTAGTTAATTTGTATTTTGAGTTTAGGAACAGAGTCTTTCTAGTAATCTTCTTGCAAGAATTCCCTGACACATGGGAGATAATCTCTTCTTCTGTCACAGAAACACATTAAAAGACACAATTATTCCGAATGCTAGAGACATTTCTAATTTTATATATCAGCTCAATATATGTGCAATATTACCAGTTTTCCTGTCATTCACTCTGCCAGCCTGCCAACTCCCCTAGAGATCAACTACTTCCCTCGGGTGCAATTTGAACTATCGATTTATGTAAATTCAACTTCTCTTTTGCCCCATTAAAGAAGAGTAGTAATTCAGGGATCGCCAATTCTAACGCCTAACTAGTTACAGTTCATGAAATTGTAATAAGACTTAAACAACATTATCCTCAAGTAACTTCATTAAACCAGAAGTCCTCTCTAGCACAACCACCTGAGACAGAACATTTTTTTCTTCCCCAAAATAGTCAAATATACTAATACAGGAATAAAAGGGGAAAGATAGATTTTTGTCCCACAAATAATCTAGGCAACGAGTATAGTGATCGAACAATCCAAAACTTTTAGTATAAATTACCTCTCTTTCCAACTGAGATATGCCTAAAAGTTGTTCAAATCTGCAAGAAAAGGCTTCATTTACAGCAGCTGGTTCATCCATGCCAATGCTTTTGAGAGATGGAAACAAAGAAGCATTAACCTTGGTTTCACCAAAAGGCTTTCCTGAAGAAAACCAATCACCCACAGACCATGTTCCAGGAAAGGCAAAAATGGCTTCTTTGGACCCACGGCTCCTTTCACAAAGATACGGCTTCTGATCAGCAGCAGATTTGATGAGGCTATGATGAGCTTTCATGGCCAGATTACAGGCTTTCTTGATAACCTCCTCATCAAGTCCTACACACTCTCCCAGCCTCCCTCCGACCATCTTTTTTTTTTTCTTTTTTCTCTGGGTTCTGTGTTTTCTCTTGATTCTTGGGAAGATTAGCTTAGCTTAGTCTTCTTTGTCCATGATGATTGATAAGAAAATTTGGGATGTTCCATTGACTTGGGATTCTTGCTGGAGAAATGAGCTAGGAAATAGTACTAGCAAAAGGATATTCATGGAGGACTTTTGGAATTTTATTTTTGACTTATTGACTCATACTGTAGTCAACGTGGCCCGGCGGCTATAGCCCTGCTTATTTGGCCATCT
Source organism: Oldenlandia corymbosa var. corymbosa (assembly GCA_949775105.1). NCBI lineage: Eukaryota > Viridiplantae > Streptophyta > Magnoliopsida > Gentianales > Rubiaceae > Oldenlandia > Oldenlandia corymbosa. Next base: position 9,834,458 of record OX459124.1, read on the forward strand.
ATGGCACAAATCAATCTAACCACATGCTAATTGGTGTCACCGTAATTTTAAGATCAAAAGTGTAACAATCAAATCTTTATTTGTTTGCATATTTCATAGGAAAGCAATGCATACAAACATTGCAAGCTATCATTAGTTACAGAGACATACAAAAGGATTGAATGTAATTGGAATATCCAAAAAGGGCCAACGCCAAGTGAGATTACAACCAAAAAAAGAAACTAAATGGTAATTATAGAGGCTTTCCCACTGTTCTTTCTGCAGCTGCCTAATTTCAATTCTTTCAACAAATGTCACGAAGTACCCATCTCTCCCGGTAAGCTATATATCGTTATTATATACACGAGCAAATCCAAAATGCCACAAAAATGATCTGCTCTGCTGTGAAACCTGCAGAGTCTAGCAACACAAAATTAACATTCATTAACATTTTCTCGCAATCTTGAACGCTTTGAAAGTGATGGAAGCACTCCTAAGACTGGCTTTGGTGGTGCAGGAAGGTCAGAAGTAAAGGAACATTGTGATGCTGAAGGATGGGTGAGCGAGAGTGATGTTTCATCAGATAGTTTTCTTTTGAGGTTTAGTCCCCTGCTCTCACTTTCCCCTTCTCCTCTCAAAACAAAATCCCTAATTCGCTTCACATCTGACAGTTTGACAGGCTTCATTAGGAACTCTTCTGCTCCTTCCTCCAAGCACCTATAAATTTAGATGTTGAAAACCATGTTCAATTTAGTTATAGCCAAAAAATTTTTACATTAGCACTCATGCTTAGCAAAACAGACAACTCGTAAGGGAAAGAGTTAAATGGCAATGAAGCCAATATCTCTTCATCAAACAAGGTTGAATATAAATGAACATTCTATTAGCTAAATCAACTTATATGTAGCTTGTAGAATCAAATAGCACTTCCTTCTCATCAACTCAATCTGCTCAATGAGGTTTAAATCAATGGGAGACCAATGAAAAGAGTAATAAATGAAAACGAGCATGGAATATGAGCAAGTGATACAGTGAAAAGGACCATCTTCCCATTCATAAAAGGAACATTATAGCTCGGACAGTTACAACCTAAATAATCCAGGCATCTTCCCATTCATAAATGTTTTAGATATTACCCGATTAAACTCGAGCCCGACAAAAAGGTAACCCGAGATCATCTTCTAAAAGAAAAAACCTTTAGTTCGACAAGTACTTCTTAGCCATATCCCAATATTCATGAGCTACACCCCTCCATTAGGGTGGCCAGTCTTTTTGGCCCTCATTAAAATGTACGCAAAAGCAAAATCAACAAAAGACAGTAGCAGATAATCAGAACTTACCGGTCGATTCGAGTAAGAATATTCTCTGATGACATGATGACCACAGGAATTTCCTTCAATTCTGATGAACCCTGTACAATGATAAAATGAAGAGGAATCAAACACAAATCCTAACGCAAATGAGAATATAAACTGGTACAAATTTCAAAGAGTACTTTCTGAAGTTCAATAGTAAAAGACATTGGTGTCTCATCAAAGATACCCAATGATCACCAACTCAAACAAAGAGGCATCTTCTATCCAAGAAGTAACCATCACCATACAAAACCTTTATCACTAATTGACAGGAAATTCTGGCTACTTTACCAATTTATCAGCAACTATAGAGTAAAGAATATAAATATGACTTCATCCTTTTTCTTTTATTAAATGAGTGAAAGGAAGTTCATGCTACTTTACCAATTTATCAGCAACTATAGAGTAAAGGATATAGATATGAGGCTTGCACAATTGCTTACCTTGATCTTCTTAAGCAGCTCATACCCAGTCATCCCAGGCATGGAATAGTCCGACAAAATCAAATTCACCTTTAGAGCCTAAAATCAAAACACAAAAAAAAAAAAAAAAAAATTGTTAATGCCAAGAGAAGTTCAAAAACCAAAGACCCTAATAAAGAAAACTGTTTCCATAAATCTTACATCAAAATCGACTGGGTTATGCTCTCCTTCCAACCCCAAATACTCTAGAGCCATTTTCCCACTCTCCACAGCCGTTACTGCACCAAATAATATGCACATCAAAATCAAAATCAGTAATCTCAAGACAAATTTTATTGCAATCTTTTGAAGAGATACAAGAAAACACAAAAAAAAAAAAAAAAATCCCACCTTTACAAGCAGATATCTTGAGCAACCTCTCAATAACCTTCCTGTCTACATAACTATCATCCACAGCAAGAACGTGCAATTCCTGCAACCCACTTGATGAAGGCAGAGGCAGAACCTCCATTGATGTTTTTCTTTTTTTTTTTCCTTTGGGAACGCGTAAAATGTTTGAAAAAAGTTCTCAACAAGAACCAAAAATGTCACGAAAGCTGGCAGTATGAGGAGGGAGATTATATGGGATTTTAGGCAGAGAAAGAGGGAATGGTGGAGATTTGGGGGGCAAGTCCGAGATATACTTTTAGGGAAGCTGAAACTGCCTGAAAGATATGAAAGTAGAAAAGATACGCGAGATCTTTTCAAATCTCCATAGGCCAATATCTTGTAAACATGTCCTTTACCTTTGTGTCCATTACACTATTACAAAATCATATTTCCCTCTTTTTTCGTGCTCTAAAAATGGACAAAAAATAGTGACGGTGACTATTGGAAAGGAAAAAATATTGGATTTGTTAAAATTCTAGTGAAAGTTACCTCTCAATATTACTTCCCCCGCTCATTTATTTAAGCACTTTAATTTGTTCTAAATTTAACCTAAATATATTTTTAATAAAAAAACTTTAAAAATATATTTTTACTTTCGTTGTGTTCCCTTTTTTTTTTCCAAAAAGTTTTGTTGCGTTTTCTTGATTGTTAAGAAATATTATTAAAGTTTTTTTGTCAATTAAAAATACATATTAAGTGAAACTTAGGTCAAATAAAAATACTTTATATTAAGGACCGGAGGGAGTACTCCTTAATATAAGGCATTTTGATTTGTCTTACCTTTCACCTATTATGTATTTTTAATCGGAAAAAATCTTTAAAATATATTTTTATATTAATTGTGCTCTCTTGATAGTTAGAAAATATTTTTAAAAATTTTTTAGTCAATTAAAAATGCATACTAGGTAAAAATTAAGACAAATCAAAATATCTTATATTAAGGACGGGAGGGAGAACTATTTTACTTTACATATTGTGTTTTACATAATCCTATTTGGTACTGCACATTATGGCTGCTAATAAATTCAGAGCCATTTTTCTCTAGATTCAAGACTATTTTTTTAAAAGCCCTATTTTATACTTGATTAATGTGATAATGGTTAAATTGTTACATAAAAGCATCACACTTAACTTTGTATTTAATGAACAATTGGGGATATTTCCTAATATTAATGCAAATTACTTAGCTCATTTTTATGTTATTGTTAGGAAAGGACCGGACTGAATAATTGCTGAAAATTGGAAGCCAAAGAAGCAATTTAAGGGCTGCTAAGGCAAAATTGCTGAGCTGGACGAAGAAGAAGGCCCTTAGACAAGAAGCATCTTGTCATTAATGACCTTGCCTCCTCCTAGAGGCATGCTTGTCCCCCAGCCGCAATCTCAGCCACCACTGCTGATCAATGAGAGCACAACGGCCACGGCTGGAAGAGAGAAAAGGAACGGCCAAGTTGGATTGCAGGCTCAAGACATTGGAAGGATTAAACAACTCCAAGCATGGGGAGGTTCTCATGATGAAGACACCGGTTGCAAGGCACTATAAAGGAGGGAACGGCACTCTCACATAAGGGATCCATCTCTCAACCTCTGGTTACCCCTTCAGTTACTAAAAACACTCAGAAAAACTCCAGGTAGAAGGCAAGAAAGAAGAAGAAGCATCAACAACTCAGTGAGGAACCCAAGTTGAAGAATAGCAACCCAGTTTCTTCTTCAGTTCCACGAGTGAACCCCTTCACTCCCAGGAGTGACTCTGAAACTGCACAAGTTTTCTCCTCATCTCTTGACTGTTATCTTAAATTTTGTTGCTATGCATACTTCTATGATGTCTTTCGATGTAGTAGATGTAGCATTAATCTGTATGAGTAGCTAAACAGTTCCCATGGGTTATTCTCCTCAACTGATGTTGTAGTTGTCAAAGCACTGGTTTTGTTCCTTGTTTTATGGTTGAAAGTTTTTCTACATTCATTTACTTGATCACTAAACTGAATGCATGCTAGAACTAAGGGAGATCTGGAAGGATAAACTTGGTTTGGATTGTTTCAACTTTAACTTATGACATAGAGGTAACAGTCTATGGTTTTAACTAAGATAGGAATATACTTAGTTAACATAAGCATTCTTGAAGGCCTAAGAACTTAATGACTTTGTAGCTGGAATCAATCATTGGAAAATAGGTTGTTAAGGTTGCAAAGATGACTCTAGGAAAAATGGGAACTGACTTAGAGTTATAAGAGAGCTGAATGAACAAGAACTCAACCATTACAGTGCTAATAAAACAACTACAACAGCAGGAAGAGGAGAAGAACACCCCTGGCTTCCATTCCCCTGAGTGCCTGTTTTCATTCTCCTGAGTGACATCTTGTTGACTGACAGTTTTTCCTTACAACAAATTTGGTAATTAGCTGTCCTCGTGGGATCGACCTAGCTTCCATTATCTACAAAATTCATAATCCAAGTTAGTAATATTTATCTTTATTTTTTGGTGAACTCGGCAAGCACCATAATGTTACCTGCTTTTTTTTTTTAAAAAAAAAAAGAAAAAATGTTGAGACGACTTTCGAGTTCCAACTGACCCAAAAAAGTTCAAGGGGTATACATAAGAGGTAAATTTTTTAGTCACCCAATGCTAGATAGTACCATGCACCCAAGGGATATACCCAAGGGATCAACATAAATACTACCTAGTTCTCTAGTTTCGCCGCTCCCATAATTTTATTGCACTTAAATAGAAAGGTGTTAAAGGCAGAATATATTCTAACCCTAAGCAAGTACAATAAATTGTCTCCTTACACTCATCTACGTACATAAAGAAAGGACTTTCGATCTAAAATCAATAGCCCTTTTACATAGGATGGTAATACAGAGAAGGAATTAAAAATGACCGAGTCCCCTCCAGAAGCAGCCTTAGCCAAAGCATCTACCTCCGAATTTCCTTCTCTATATATATGAGTTATAGAGTACCCATTGCAATCTATAATAGAATGCATCTCTTTCAATTCTCAGTAAAACCTCCAAGGGAAAGTCACATGACTTGTAATGATCTCCACTAGCAACTTTCTATCAGTCTGAACCACCACATTCGGCAATGGAAGAAACTCACATTTTCGCAACCCATAAAGGATGCTACAAACCTCCGCTAAAAAGCTATTTCCTTCACACAAAAAAACCACATTCACCATACAAAAAGAGGCCACCTTCCCCTCAAATCACAAACCCATAACCTGCATCACCTATAGATGAGCAATCCGAGTTGAGGATATAAGAGTTAGGACCTGGAGGAGTCCATCTCACAACTTGACATTTCCTATGCACAAATCGAGATAAAGACACCCCAAAAGCCTCAGCTACAAAACTTTTCTCAGCTTCACTTTGCACTTTGAGATCACGTACCAATAACAAGTCGCGAATACTTGATGAAATGGAATGAATTACATAATGCAAAGATGCCTGCGTACGTTCGTAAAGCATTTTATTCCTTGCCTTCCAGAGTTCTCAAAGAATAAAAGAAGGGAGCAACATAATAGCTGCTTTTCTTGTTGTGATGTAGCTTCTTTTCGACCACTACTTATGAAGTAAATGCTGTAAGCTTACATGACCATTAACATTAAGACTCAGTAGAGATATGTGACCAAATGGAGGCCGCAAAATCGTAGCCATAAAAGCAGTGTATCAACCCATCTGGATGCTTACAACAAAAGAGACATATGGATGGCATTGTAACAACTCCAATGACAAACAATTTCTGGAAATGGCAGCAAGCCATTCCTTAACTTCCACAAGAAAAAGGAAACCCTAGAAGGCACCAACTTGTGCCACACTTTATTCAACTATAAATCCACATTTTGACATCGACGTAAGGCTTCATGCGCCGACTTGACAAGAAAAATGCCCAGCGTATTATGCTTCCATACTAGAATATCAGCATCATTAGAGGGATTAAAATCAAAATCAGTAAGAAAAACCTGAATTACCGGTGAAATGATATCTTGCATTTCAAATAGATATTCCCCCCTATTTCCAAAAAATTATCGAATGGTGAGAACTGGCAAAAGTGGCTGCCCTAAACATTGATCACTCAATATACCATGACTTGACCAAGCATCAAACCAAAAGGATCGATCACCCCCTCGCAAGATGACCTTTGTGTGTGATGCCAACTTGCTATCAAGTTTCATAACCCTAGACCATGAGGTCTTCTCCTTTGAAGATTTTGATAAAGAGAGCAAAAATTTGCTCCAAATTCCTTTTCGATGCTTTGACTTCCACCAAGGTTTAGCAGTTAGAGCCTCAATAATATTATTGAAACTCCTAAACCCTAATCCATTTTTAGCAACGGGGAAAGTCAGCCGGTTCCAAGAGCGCCAATGACGTTTCCTTTCTTCATGAGTCCCACTCCAAAAAAAATTTTGGCAATACTTTTCCATCTCATTTACAACTGACCGCCGGGGGAGGGGAGGGAATTGCTGAGAAAACATGTATTAGAATAGAAGACAACACCTTCTTGATTAACATCAAACGACCACCAGGAGACAACATTTTGTTCTTCCAATTCAATAGCCTCGTATCAGTAGCATCCAACAAAAATTGGAAAATAGAGGCCTTCTTCCTTCCACTAAATAATGTGCAGCCCAAATAAACAAAAGGAAAAGACCCTTTATCCATACCCAAAGTTCATTTAATCAACTCAGCCCTTCTCGGAGCACTCCGAAACCACAAAAAAACTTTTTTGATGACTAACCTTTTGGCCTAATGCTACTTCATATTGATCAAAGAAAGTATTTATCTCACCTAGCGACTTACTCAAGCCTCTTTTAAAGATGATTAAGTCGTCTGCAAAACATAGGTGAGAGACCACAAATGATCTCACTGTTGTTCCATACGAAGCAATCTTCCCTTCATTCACCAAAGCATTAAGCCTCCTCGTCAAGGCTTCTGAAACTAGAATTAACAAATAAGGTGATAAAGGATTGCCTTGCTTAATGCCTCTTGAAGCCTGAAAAAAAACACAGAGCTGCCATTAACCATAACAAAAAACCAGCTATTGTGTAAATTATTCAAAATCAACTCCACAAAATGAGAAGGGAAGCCAAATTTCTGAAGCACAGCCTTAATGAAACACCATTTAACCCTATCGAAGGTCTTCATCATATCCACCTTAAGAATCATGTTACTTCCAACTGCCTTGCAATTTATAAACTAACACAAGTCTTGAGCTAGCAACACATTATCAACAATATCTCGCCCGGCCAAAAAAGCCGATTGCTCCTCAGTTATCAACCTTGGTAACACAATTTTCAGCCGCTCAGTAAGTACTTTAGTGAACACCTTATTCAAAAAAGTGCAAAGGCTAATAGTCCGAAAGTCGGAAAAAGTATGGACCGCAGCCTTTTTTGGTATAAGTGATATGATAGTACTTGCAATTTCTCTTGGAATTGGAATTCCAAGCATAAACTCTTGACAAGCCAACCACAAGTATTTTGCAATAACATTCCAACAATGCCTATAAAAGACTCCCCCAAATCCATCAACACCCGGAGCACTATCCGCATTCAAGCTAAACACTGTCTCCTTTACTTCCTCCATGGAAACCGACCTCAACAACACCTCATGTTCTTCCCTTCCTAGCAAATTTGGAATATGCTGCAAAAAAACATTTTGAATACTGTCATCAACTTGTGCAGAATCCGCATCAAGGAGATCTTGAAAAAATTCAATCGCTTCAGCTTCAATATCCGGTAATTCTGTTAACATTTCACCTCTCTTTGATTGGATTTTAAGAATGTGTTGCCTCAGCCTTTTCTCCTTCAATGAAGCATGGACAAAAGAAGTGCTAGCATCACCTTCCTTTAGCCATTTCAGCTTGGAACATTGATGCCAAAAATCTTCTTCTTCCTTAAGCTTTTTCAATAGGGCAGCCTTAGCCACTTGCAAATTTATTCTGTCATGATCAGAACCGAATACGTCATAAATCCCTTCCAATTCTTGAACCTTGTTTTCAGACTCTTTCAGATTATCAAAAGCATTTCCAAAAGTTGTTTTATTCCAATCCTTCAGCCGCAATTTGAGCCTTCTCAATTTCAACGAGAAACCAAGCATTCCAAAACCCTCTATAGGTTGTTCCCAACTCTCCTTGACAACATCTATAAATTCAGACCGTCTAAGCCACATATTCTGAAAATGAAACATTCTTGGCTTGCTTTCTCCTTGTGCAGCAAACAAATGCAACATAGGACTATGGTCAGAGGTGGTTCTATTTAAATTTTCTATGGACGATGCCGAGAAAAGATCGCACTATTCCTCCGAGAACAGAATTCTGTCTAACTTTTTGCTTACCCATCCTGTTTGTTTCTTCCCTCCCCATGTAAACTCTTCCCCAACTGTAGGAATTTCCAACAATCCACCGGTCTCTAAGCATTCATTAAAATCTTCTATTGCTGAATGATCTTGCACAGATCTGCCTGACTATTCCTCCAATCCCCGAATTAAATTGAAGTCGCCATCAATCATCCATGGAGCAGCCGGATATTTACCTCTAAATTCCACCATGTTCCTCCACAACAAAGTGCTTCCTAACTTGATGGATTTACCATAAACAGCAGAAGCAAAAAAAGATGTAGGAAACGACACATGCGAGAGCTCAAAATGCATCACTTGATCACTTTCTTCCAACAAAGAGATAGAAAAATCCTTCATGCAAAAAACCCATATTTTATTCGATCTTGACGCAAAAGCAACATCAAAGTTTAGCTCTCTCCTTATTTCATCCAGTTTATTACTTTGAAGCATAGGCTCTAAGACACAAAGCAAAGTAACCTTATATATATGTATCAACGATTTCAAATGTCTCTGAGACACTTGATTCTTAATACCTCGGATGTTCCAAATGAGTTGTCTAATCATTGGAAATATTAATAAAGAGGGATCTGTTCAAGCGAGTCGACCGCCGCGGAGCAAAGTACACCAGCAGCTTCGCTTTTTCTTCCTTCGTTTTTCGTCCTTTTTTTAGAAATAGTAGCTTCCCCTTGCGACGCATTCTGTTCCTCAACATCATCGATATCTCCTTCTGACCATCTATCATCTTCGCTATTTTCAGAATCTAACTCATTAGAGTTGCTTCGCATTCCGACAACCATGTCATCTGAAATTTGCGACGGGTTATGGGTTGAAACAGGCACAGTTAAGGCTAGATTTTCAACATCAGAAATCATAATAGCATCATCCTTGTTCCTCCTGCTTGGAGATTCCTCTATAAACACGTTCTCAACATCATCCTCTTCAGATTCCTTCCTTGTTCCTCCTGCTTGGAGATTCCTCTATAAACACATTCTCAACATCATCCTCTTCAGATTCCTTCTCGTTCCTTCTCGTTCTCATCCTCCATAATAGACACAAGTGCTGCAAATTTATTTGATTGCGGAACAACTACTTGCTCCAACTCACGCTGTGGTATCACTTCTAACTCCTTCCGTTCTGAATCCAAATGAGGGGGACGGGGGACTATCCAGAATATGTACCAGAATACCTTCTTTTTCCGTCGAGGTCAACCCCGAAGTCGAACCTAGATTTAGGATTTCTGCAGGGTGTGCAGAATACAACTCCATTGAGGTTGCGACTAGGGTTTCCGCAACGGGTTCCGCAAGGCGTGACTGAGGAGCTTGCATCTCAACACCTTTAACAATCAGGGGCTACAATTCAATGATCTCAACATCATGATTTTCTTTCTCCAGCCTACCCTTCGATCCCCAAGTCACTTTCGCAGGCTGCAACTTGAAACCTTTTTTCCCGTCAACTGGATGCTTTTGCTTCTCAGACCGATGTGGCTACAACAACGGCTTCCCAACTAGACAATAAATTTCTTTATGGCCTATTTTACAACACTTTGAACAATAAAAAGGGATATGCTCATAAATAAAAACTTTCTTGTGTTTGCGTCCTTTCTTTCTAATCTTTACGGATTTGGGGAGCTCCTTTGTGAGATCGACTTCCACACAAAAACAGGCAACTGACAGCCTCGTCATGTTCAAAGTCAGCGCATCAACCTCCAATGGCTGCCCTAAAGCAATTGCCATTGAATAAATGACCTCTGGGTGCATAAATTCAATCGGGAGGTCAAAGAGCGACACCTATATTGGAACAACGGGCGGATCTTCCTCAAATCAAAAACCCGGTTCCCATTTCAAAATACACATCGAGAAACCAGCAATGTTCCAGAATGTGCATATCGAACACCTTTGGTAATTATCTTCTTGCTCAAATCTTATTAAAACATGTCTAGGGTTTATAAGACCCAATGTGTAACCACCATTAAACCCTATCTTCTTGAATTCCTTATGGACTTCCTCCATTTTAGGGCGGCCATACGAAAATTTCTCAACGAGGCTCAATCTATGCGGAGCTACTAACTTTTCAAATTCATCCTCCTCATACTCCAAAGTGGGAGTACCATTGATGAATTTCACTTGCTTAATGAGGGTGCTTTTGGTGGCATCGGGCGCTGAGGGATTTTGAAAAAAACTTGCAAAGGATTTAGATGGATGGGGAGGCGTCGCCGGCGGTTGATCACCGGCCATGGCAACAAAAAGAAGATGTGAAAGTGCCGATCCTAGGGCTTGGCAAGAGAGAACTAAGGGTAAAAATCAAAAACAGAAAATAAAATCATATCTATTTCATTTATTCATTCCGGAACTAATGTTACCTTTTTTTTTTCCTCTATCCAACGAAAATTCTACTCCTCTTTTGAATAGATTTTTTCTTATCTTCTCCCACTCTTTTAATCAAACCAACCATAATACTCTGCAAAAGACTGTGACTGGATAGTCGTCTAATCTGGCTTCTTGAGAAAATTCTTGAAAGCCCAAATATGAGCCTACATGTGGTTTCACCTCAAACCCAACTGGCAACCGTGTTGAGCTTTAATATATACTCGTATTGAGGTTTTGACTGATCCGACCATTTATTCGTGGTTTCATCAGTCAAAGGGACCTTGTACAACCCTTTTGGGCTTCAGAGAGAGTATTAAAATCTCCTTTTAACTTGAAAGACAGTTGTCCCACATTGAAAATGGTAACCCACTTGACCAACATATAAGTCCTAGACGTGTTACCCGCTATACCAATATTATAAAGCCCTACGCCAATGATTATAAACAAGATTCCATTAGTTGATCTCTAAAAAAACGACTCAATTAGAGTCTTACTAGCAATTTAGAATAGTATTCCCCATAAACATAACATTTCAATAGTATGTAGAAGAAATTAAGAAATAAAGTGAATAAAATTGAAACAGTTAAATATCGAAAATTGTTAGTCCAACCTAAAGTTTTGCCGTCCTCTTCAATCCTACCCTATAATTTTTAGGTGGCCATTTTTATTCTATATATTTAAAATTTTTGTCAATTTCGTCCAATTCACCTAATTTTCATCTCGGCGTGACCTTCTCTGGAATTCTCAAAACTTTTGTCGCTCCATCCCCGCAGGGGCAGAGAACCCGTCAAACTTATCTTCATTAGTTTTTTTTTTTAACAAAAATACCCCAATAGTTTGACAAAATTTTAAAATAACCTTGAATATGTAAAAAAAAAATTTAAAACCCTTTTTAACTTTTTATATTTTTTATTTCAGTATATTTCAATGTGTTTTTTTAAAAAATATTAAATTTATTTTCAAACTCGATTGATCTTCGCATATTGTGGCTCATGGTTGTATTTATTTTCAAACATGTCCATATATTATGATTGGATTGCACTACAGGCCATTATTCTAATTCATTTCCACTACAAGTATACTTACTAATCCAAGTATTCGTTTGAAGTCATTATGTTAACTCTTGGCATTAAATCGTAACGAGGAGCTAGCTTCCACATGCAATGCATGTGAGTTGGGTTCATGGGCAATTTTGTTATTTTGTAACTTTTTTTTTTAATAAATTCTTATTTTTCTGGGTTACAATTCTTCTTATTAGGAACAACTTCTTTGTATATGACGGTACTAGAATCATTATTGAACTTCAAGACATAATTTACTTTTTGTATTTCAACTTCTAAGTTTGTTAAAGAGTGCATGTATTATCTTTGTCGTAAAATTCCATGTTTCTTTATATAGTTTCGTCGTTGGCAAATTAAAAATAATAATTACTAAAAAGGATTAAAAATGCTAACAACAAAATTCATTGAAATTCATCTTGTGGGCTAATTAAATTAACACCTTTATTTTGTTTCAAATGATTGTCCAACTTTTTTGTCATTTTTATTACAACCAAAACAATAGTCATTTTAGGCTAATGCGAGTAAAGTTTATGTTTTGTTACTCACCTATTCATTACAGGGAGTCAAGGAGGAAAGACACGTCTTAACTATTTTTAAATAAATATTGAGGTCAAGGCGACTTTCCGGTTCCAACTGATTCAAAAAAACTCAAGGGGTCTATCCAAGTGGTAAATTTTTGAATCAGCCAGTGCCAGCTAGTACAATGCACCCAAGGGGTCTACCCAAGGGATGAACATTTATACTAGCTAGTTCCCTATTTTCACCCGTCCCTTGCTTTTTATTATTAATAAAATAACAAAAGCTTATGGCAGAGCATGTATCATACCATAGTACATCATGTGGCCTTACTACGAATATAAGGGAAAGAAGATTGATCTGAGACCAATAATCCCCTTACATATCTAGGTAAAGAAGCTAACCAAAAATACATTTCCGAATTACCAGAAGATGCATTTTTGGCTAACTTACCAGCTACAAAGTTTGCTTCCCTAAAAACATGAGAAACTGTATACCCATTTCTGAGTATAATAGAAAGCATTTCCTGAAAAAGAAGATGAAATCTCCAAGGGAAAGCCGAAGGATGGTTCAATACCCAAGCCAAACTCTGATTATCAGTTCGTAAATAAACATTAGAAAGATTTATCATTTCACACTTTCGAAATCTGAAGAGAGCCCCCGCTATCTCTGCCATATAGCTATTAACACCTCCAAGGTAACCACTTTCACCATAAATAAAAGTACCTTCCTTTCCTCGAATGACAAAACCATATCCCGCTTCCCCTAAAACAAATGAACTATCAGTATTTAGGACATAAGAATTAGAAGGAGGAGGAATCCATCTAACCTCTTTAACTAGAGGCCGCGGCTTCTTCTTCAAAGTAGCCCCAAAAAATTCCCCAAAAAAAGGCTTCTCCGCCAATGTTGCCACTTTCAAGTCATGTACTCTCAAAAGATCACCAACATGAATCTTGATTGCAAAAATCAGTTTTGATGTCTCTATGATGTTGCCTTCAAAAATCACTTTGTTACGTGCCTTCCACGTCTCCCTTATAATAATTGTAGGCATAAGAATGTGAAACACTCCATAGGCCGACAAATGACCCCCCCTCCGCCACCAACTCCGAATCATTGAGACCAATGAGAAGCCCCCTTTGATACACATCATTCCAGCAAAAAAAAGACCATACATTCATTATATTGTGACAACCGAAGAAAACATGCTCTATATTTTCAGATTGCACCTTGCAAAAAGGGCAAATGGAAGGCAAGATTTGCAACCCCATTCTACTAAGAATTTCTAGAAAAGGCAATAATTTATTATGCAATTTCCAAATGAAGAAAGAAATCATTAAAGGAACCTGTTTAGCCCACACAAAGCTCAGCTCCTTCACCTCTGCGCCCCTTCTCCTTGTAACCTCATAAGCCGACTTGATTGAGAAATCCCCTTTAGTGTTAGGCTGCCAAACGAGGACATCATCTCCTTCACAGAAATCCTGCTCAAAAATTTCAAGAAAGTCACGAACATGGTTAGCAAAAACTTTATTTTCAAAGAATTCCTGAATAGTGAGCTCGGGACAAGGGGGCTGTTGATGATCTAAATCCCATATCACTCCAAAGTCGGCGCAATTGTCAAACTAGAAAGAACTTTCCCTTCTATATATTATGATTTTTGAATGCGTAGAAGCCCTTCTATGGACTTTCTGAATGAGCAGCCAAGAGGTTTTTTTCTTTGCAGTGGAAGACAAAGATGTAATAAATTTACTCCACAGCCCTCTTCTAATCCTGAGCTTCCACCATTGTTTAATCATCAGAGCATCATCATTCTTTGAAAATCTTGAATTTCCAATCCATTTTCTTAACTAATTCTTTAGTTTTTTTGTTCTTTGTTTTATTTATTTTTTTTAAAAAAATTATAAACTAGAAGTTCAAATACAAAAGGTAAATTAAAACTGGAAACTTATTAATTATACTGCCAACATATACAAGCCAGAAAATATATGAAGAATAAAGTAGAAAAATAGAAATAAAAAAAATAAAAAAAGAGGTTATTTTGTTATTTTTACATATTTTAGGAATTACTTTTATAATTTTTAGAGACAATTAGGGTGTTTTTGTTATAAAAACAACAAAAATCTGTTAAGTTTGATTAAAATTGGGCCAATTGGACGAAATCGGCAAAAATTTCAAACGTACATGGAAAAATTGGTTAGCTGAAAATCTTTAGGATAGGGTTGATGATGAAAGTAAACCTCTGGCTAGCGCCAATTTTCCATTCAACATCCCCATATATTTATGGATTATAAAAGTCTTTTATTACAATATCATCAAAATGAAAAACAAATTACAAGGGGGGAGAAAAACAAGAATAAAAGTTTAGATGCAAGTATTAGCAATGCAAAAGGCCAATATATGTTACCCATACTTGGCCAAAAGCATCCTAATTTACACTTCACATGCATAGTCCTTACATTCACAACAATTAACCACACTTTTGAAACATAGAAGAAAACTTAAAACACATGACAATCCATTCCACCAGCCGTCCATCAGGTATAAGTATTGTATACATCCTCCTCTATTCCATATGAACTTGTACTCCTTCTGTTGCAATAAAAAAGATCAACTCTGCATTACTGAAACAATATAACAGAGTTGAAATACATATATATATATATATATAATGGGATAAAGGGAGTATACCTTTGTAGGATTGATGATGCGGTAGGCAAGCAACTGAGTGTCAAGCACAAGTGGCACCAAGACTTTTACAAGCATCATAACAGCTAGTTGTCGCCTGGGAGCAGTCGTTGTAATCACCAGGACAACCTTCCAAGGCTTGGTTACAGAGGGAGCAACATTGGTTTAGATCCTGTGGCCACGGACAGTAGTCGTACGAAGCATTATCCGGGTCACATGTTATGGAACACGAGTTTCTTTCGTTGTCGCAGTCATCGTACCTAGGACAACCATCTATGTAATATTCTGCGCACAAATCAACAGTGAGCTTACAAGAATACCACCTATCATCACAACTCGAACAACATGTGTCCTGAGCTTGAGTTTGGATGTTGAAAGCATGAAGGATGAACAACAACAGGAGAGCAAGTGAGAGGAAGCTGATTTGCTGCTTGTTGGTCTTACTCAACCTCAAAATGAAAACCATTTCGCAATTACAATTTAGAGAATGTTCGAGAGTAATTCTGCGGGAAGAGGAAGGGATGGAACAATGTAGTATGTGTTTATGTTTTAGTTTCCAGGTTTCTTTAAATAGAAAAAATCAAAAGGTAAGAAGGTAGGTAATACTTTTATTTTATGTGATTCTTTCATTCTGTATAATTAAGTTGGAGCAAGCGGGGTTTTATTCCTGGGAAATCCAGAAATGTTTAATATTTTGTAAGGTATTGTTTGTTTGTTCTCTTGTTTTAATGACATACGTGCTATTTAGATGTAGAAACCTCAACAAATGTATTGATTAGAGGAAAAAAAATTCAAAAGATCAATGTTAATTGAGAAATTTTCCAATTCCCTTTTCTTTTTTCTTTTTTTTTTATTTCTCTCTCTCTCTCTCTCACACACACACACACACACACACAAAAAAGCCATTACGTGATTTTAAAAGATCACACTTTTCAGTTTTCACTATCGTAAGTATCAAAATCAGAAATAGAAATCAATAGTCAGAGTGAAAATTAATGTAGACATGACCATATGAATTAGGGTATTTTGCTTGAAGGGGTAGGGTTGTTTCTATTAACTGAACAAAGATGATTGACAAAATTAACCTCTGTTATGTACAAGTTCCTGCATATATGTCGCTAACACATCACAATTGTACACTAGAAATAAACGAAAACTTTGATCTTAGTTACATTAGTCAAAGTACCTTTACCACTCAACTAGTTACTTGTTAGTTACAATGCCCTATCATTTGTTAGCTACTTAAAGCGAGTCTTTCTTCTTCTCTCCTTCTTCTTCTTTTTATTTGTTTATTTATTTATTTTTGTAAAATCGAGAACCCTACCAAAGATGAGTAAATTTAAGGATAGTTAAAATCAAGCATAAAAGGGATCAAATTAGGTTTTGTAATTTACATTTAACGTAAATTCACGGTGTTTAAGAGAATCAATATACAGTAAAATTTTCTAAATTAATAGTGCTGGGACAATCATAAAATTTTCGAGAATTATTAAATAATTTATAAATTAACAAATTATTAATTTAAAGAGTTTTCTCAAGGAAAAAGGAATCCTTACTAAAGTAAGTAATTTTCAAGTTTCTTTACCATCTGAATCAAGGAAGTATCGAAACTTTTTTCGATAGTAAAATCCAAACATATTCCATATAATCTTTAAAGACTAAAAAATAAATATCAACAGTTCATATTTTAGTAAACATATTTAGTTATTCTTATTATGTTTTTGATTTAGGGTAAGCATTAATATATAGCATTACTAGGACCAACAAATAAATAAGAGATTTTTAAAAATATTATTGTCTTATTATTTTATCGATTTTGCTCAAGTTGGACGGGGAGAAAACTATTAATTGGTTGAAGTTATTAATTTAGCTGTGTTTTACTGTTGAAGAAAGATTGAGTAAATTAATATTCACCTCTAATCAAAATTTGAGTTAATAGATTTTGAGTTTATCTTAATTATTAATGTTACTTCATGTAACTAATATGACAATCACTATATCTATCTCTTTCACTAAATTTCCCAATCATGAGTTGTTAGCAAATAGAATTCATTTTTTTTTTTTTTGGGACATTCCACGAGTAATGCCATGCCAACGACTCAGGTTTCTCCTCCCCAAGGGAGCAAAAATTTCGACCAAATACCGTTCGTTTAGATTTCATCATAGATGTCATTGTGGAGTAAGAGGCCATCCAAGTTAGTTATAAGTCTACTTGTTAATTAATGACTATCCTTGAGTCATCGGAACATAACCAAAGATCCAACCAAACCTAGGATTCAAATGCCCTTAATACAGTAGCTTACTCATAGTCACAAGTCTAGCTAGCCTTAGAATTGTTACCATAGCAGGCCCAATCTATGATACCTTATACACCACTGGTAAATGGCAATTGACAAGTGAAGACGCCAGAATTGAACCGAGTCAAAACACCTATAGAACTCTGACGATTAATTATAGTAAGTACTATATAAATCTTTACAATTAACATCATGCAGTGATTATCAAGGACTACAGCCAAATCTAAAACATTATGACCAGAATCTAATTTTGGTATATGCACATTTTCTCATCCCAAAACTTGTGCAATTTTAGTTTAAGTGGAGTTATTTTTGTCCTTTGCGCCATCTTTCACAAGATTCCGAGGATGAGTCCAACTTCATAATGTATGAATGAATACTATCTATGTGCCAAAATGATTATCTAATTTAATTTTTATTATAAATAAATTTTACTACCTCTGTTCTAAAAAATAGTCCAATTTTGAAAATTTAAATATTAAAATTGGACTTATGAGATTCCTATAACCAAAAATTAATTATTAAATTGATAAATAACCATGAAAGTTTATTCAATTTTTCATATTAATTTTTTTAAAAAATTTTCAAATTAAATTATCTAATTTTATATTTTAGTTTTTCAACTTGAACCATTTTTTTAAGGAGGAGATAATACGAAAAGTGAAATC
This sequence comes from Oldenlandia corymbosa var. corymbosa, assembly GCA_949775105.1. Classification (NCBI taxonomy): domain Eukaryota; kingdom Viridiplantae; phylum Streptophyta; class Magnoliopsida; order Gentianales; family Rubiaceae; genus Oldenlandia; species Oldenlandia corymbosa. Next base: position 9,852,566 of record OX459124.1, read on the forward strand.
TTAAATTAGACAATCATTTTTGGATGGACAAACTAATATTTATTGATCATCATTAATTTAATTGGGACAAAGGAAAAATATAGTTGGAAAGTTATCTTACTTGACTATTAGAAGTCTAATTTGAATGTTAGGAATGAGATTGCAACATGGTGGTAAGCTCTAAGGGGATCTTCTAGAGATCCAAGAGTCCCTCCCATCCGAGATATGTGAGAATGATTTTTCACATATTTATGAGTGAAGTTCACTGTGGAGGAATTTTCTTTAAAGAAAAAAAATCATAAAAGCCATTTCAATGGAGGAAAAACCTTATAAAATATGTGCTTTTATTTTTCATGAAAAACTAACAGAAAAAATTATTACTAAAGAGACGTTGTACAAAATATAATATATCCTTACATTTATTTTTTTTTCTTTCATTTTGAGTTCATTAATACTTCTATTGTGAGTTTATTAGTTTTACACTACCAAGTTATTATATGTTTTATTGATTATTATTTCTAAAGTTTTACTATAAATGAATCATACTGAATTACCCTTCAAATATACACTATCTTGCAATGGAATATAAAATATATATATATATATATACAAAAGATATATTTAATTTACTCAATACAATATGGACAAGAATTATTACATCACAAACCCAACACAAAATTTATCGTATTGCGACAATAACGCTCGGCTTACATGTGATAATAATTTCACAATTTTATACAATACACCTAATACAATTCGTGCAATGCAGGGACATAATTCTAGTTACAATAAAAAGATCAAATAATTTTCTGAAAAAATCCCGTAAGTTTGACAGTTGTGTTCGTTTACCAAGTTCAAAAACGTGTCAAATATCCCCCATAATCTACAATTTGCATTATCACTTTTAATTTTGGAGAGTAAAGAATATTTTCATTTAAACGACGCTATTTAACATTTTTTTCTTTATTAACATTGCAGTAAATTAAAGATTGACGTTTTATCTCTTGTCTATATTAATATACTCTCTATATTCCTAAATGATTGTTCGCTTTTATCTTTGAGTGAATACTAAACTAGAAATCAGAATCAGTAATTATTTCAGAAATTAAGGAAACAGTACATGCATTTGCAACTTATGCATCCAACTTGTCCATATTATGTAGTTTCATATAATCATTTGTATCAAGATAGCTTGAACATAAGTCTCCCAATAAGTACTGAGAGTCAGTAATCCAACTAGAGATGGGTAATCCATACTTATTGCAATAATCTCCAAACTATAATGGAGGATAAATCAATTCTGGTGAAGCCATGGGGGATTGGGTCATGTGTGAAATCGAGAGTTCATACATGAGTTTGTCACGATAAGGACTCAAAAGATTTCCATAGGTAGAGGGAGAGTCTATACCTTCATTCCATGTAAGAGTAGCGAGTTGAAATTAGGCTCTATACTAGTGAATAAGGTTAATTTTATCATTGAATCAAAACCTGGTTCAACAAAAAATAATGTGTTATTCAGTTTGGAAATTTGCCTCCTTTTGATTAAAAACTAAACAACAACAACAACAACAACAATCATAATAATAATAATAATAACAATAGCACTAATGGTTGAACAAGTAAAATAATTTTACCTGTGATTGTAAAATATATGATAAGGTTGTTTAAGGCCCATATGACAAGCTTCTAGAGGCAAAAGATTTTTAATTTTCACTTTTAGTACAAAAAAAAGACAGATAATTCAATTTATAAAACTTTTGAAAAAAAAAAATTTTTTATCCCAAAATATATTTTATTTGAACTTTCAATGATCACCATGAATAACCAACTATTACTATTTAAGCACCACCCTTATCCATCTCATCAATGTCAGGCACCATGTATACAATGCATAAGTGAGTATAAATTTTTTAAACAATGCATAAGCCGTGTCAAGATTAATTAATTGGATTGGTTAAAAAGTCTAGATTAATGTTCAAATTATTGAAATTTTTGTTAAAGGGTCAGTAAGATTGATTAATCCCAAAATAAGTCGTTTAACCACTGTGTAAAAACTACATAACTGAGTGCATTATTTTTTTTTAAGCCATGGCATTAATGATTAACTGGATTGGTGAATGAAGTCTAAATTGTTGCTTAAATTACTGAAATTTTTATTAAAGGGTTACCAAGGCTAGTTAATTCAAGAATTAAAAAAAAAAGAGATCCTTTCAAAACTAATGATGCTTGATTACTTTTCAAGATGTATTGATCTATCAACAAATATTTAATTAAGAAATAAAATGATTTTGTTGATATTGTTCTGGCAGGGCTCTTATGAGAAAAATCTATTAATTTTTTTTAAGTTCAATCATCATTAAAATATATTTGATCATTTCACTTTAAGAGATGTTGGATTCCAATATAATATAAGTTTTTATGCCGAATCTCTTACGGCCTTAAACCAAAATCCTAAGAAAAAAAAAACAAACCATTCATAAAAATTCAATTTAAATTTCATTCTAAAATTCATTTTATATAATTTTCAACCACCATCACTGGACATGACCACATGCCGCAAGACTACGAACCATTGTCGTCGGAGTAATACAAAAATAAAAGCATTGTCTACACGAACCCTAAATATTTTTTGCATCATCACTATGTTTGGAGAAATCCAGAATTGTAATTGGCAGCCATTCCCCGATTTAATTAATTTAAAAAAGAACATTACGGATGGCAGTACTTATAACTTACATAAAGAGAACGTTTATCATTTCGGATTTCGTGAGTATTATAAAAAGTATTTGTAAGACAATATTTCTTTGGTTAAATATTACCTACTACCTTATGTAACATCTTTTCAAAAAACCAGGGATGCCTGCCAGGTTCTTCCAAGACTTAACTATAAAAAATTAATAATTAAGTTGTACTAGAAAATAATAATGGAGTATTCTCTATCAACAAACAAGAATTAGTTAATCAGTAATTGCAAGCTAGCCTGATACTTAAACACAATTGATTATTTCTGAGACATAATACATCCTAACAAACCCCTAAAAATATTCACACAACACTAATTATTGGACACATCTCTAACAAATTCAAGTGTTAATATATTGATGATGAGAAAGAGTCCAATCATTTTTTGTTTACTCGAAGTAAAACACGCTCATTGAATCACATCATTGGAATTAATAATGAAGATGAACGATTCCAAATATGAAAAAGATAGGAAAAGGATTTTCTTAGCTCTTATGAATTATAAAGTAATGTTAAATATAATACTCTATTAAGTCAAAAAGAAAAAGTTTTCTTAGAATTATTTCATTTGGAAATTTTACATTTCAAATCTAAGTTCTAATGTTACGTTTTTTTTTAACATAAGTTCAATCTTTTTTAATTGTTATTATTTTATTACTTCCCATTTGGAGGGAATTGAAATATGACCTCTCATTAAAGAAGGTAAATAGCCCATTTTGTTCAAGAAAACATTACTTTAAAAGGAAAACTTTTGTACCATGTTTCTTTTTCAGTATTCACTAAAAATCTTATATATAACTTTTTGAATTAAACATCTTATAACATTGGTTAAGCAATTGTTACGTGTTTGTTGAACATTAACTATAATTTTATTGGGAGCATTAACAAAATTCTTCTTAGAACAACCAACAATTACCATGAAAACACCACTCATCACCATCCGAGCACTGTTAGACATAGTATGAACAATGCATAAATAACATTTTCAAACAATGCACACACCGTGTCAAGATTTTTTAAATGGATTGATTAGAAGTCTATTCCGTTGCTTAAATTACTGATTTGTTTACTAAAGGGCCAGTAAGACGAATTAATCCCAGAACAAACCCGTCAATGTCTAACCATATAAGCCCCGTATAGACAGTGCATGAGGGACTACATTATTATAAGAAAATGCATAAGCCAAGGCATGATTGATTAGTTGGATTGGTGAAGAAACTCTAAATTCTTGACTAAATTACGGAATTTCTTATGAAAAGGTTATCAAAACTAGCTAATTAATCTCGTAATAAAGATATAAACCTAATAAGGTTACTAGCTAACGATGCTAGAGTAGACTATTTTTCAAGATGTTTTGATCTATCTACAAACATTATGTAATCAATAAAAGCATTTGTAATGATTGTCCTAGAAGAGCTCTTATGAGGAAAACCAATTAAATTATGTCACAAATTTTTTTTTTCAAGTTCTATCATTATTAAAATATATCAGATCTTATACAATTTGAGAAATTTCAAATTCCCATATCGTTAAACTTTTATGCCGAATGTCTTACGGCCTTATGGCCAAGGGTTTAAACCTCAAAAGTTTTGCGTTTCTTTTAAATAAAAATCCCAAGAAAATGTAATTCAAATTTTAGAATTTATTTTACATAATTTTTAACCATCAAAACCGGACTACCAGCTACCACCATACTACCAACCGCTGCTGCTAGACCGATACAAAAATAAAAAAACATTGTCTATACAAGTTCTAAGTAATTTTTGCATCATCACTCTTTTAAGAAAAATCCAAGATGGTATCTGGCGGGCTATTCTCAATTTTATTAATTAAAAAAAAATATCATAAGACTGTACTTAAGATTACCCAAAAGAAAGGTTTATCATTTCAGATTACGGTTAGAATTTTAAAAAGCATTTGTAAGACAATCCTTCTTTTGAATTAGTCTTAAATATTGCCTTATATAACATATGTTTTGCATATTGATAAAAGCGGGGATACTCTCCATGTACTGTTCGAGGTTTAACTAAAAAAGGAATCTAATATTTAAGTTCTACTAGAAAATCATGATAGAGTAATGTCTAACAACAAAAAATAATTAATTAATCAATATTGCAAGTTCAGAACAATAACCTTTTACTTAATCGTAATAGATTATGTTCTGAGACGTAATACATCCTAACAAACCCTAAAATATTCGTTCAAATACTAATTAGTTACTTGATGATGATCATTAGAAGTTTGCAAGGTCACATCTCCAACAAATTATAATGTTAATTACTATATTGATAATGAGAAAAAGTCAAACCATTTTTATTTACTTGAAGTAAAACCGGCTAACTGAATCACATTACTGCTGTTGATAATGAAGACACAAGGTCAAGAATTGAATGATTTTAAAGATGAAAAATATTGAAAAGGTCTTTTAGTACTCTTACAAAATATAAAGTAACGTTAACTATAGTTCTCTATAAGTCAAAAGTAGATTTTCTTTGAATTATTTCATGCATGACTTTTACATTTTGTGTTTACATTCTAAAATTACATACAAAAGTTCAATCTTTTTTCTTTTGTCAATTAATATTTTGTTACTCAACACTTGGGGAGGTTTTCAATTTGACCTCTAATTGATGAAGCTAACTAGCACATGGTGTTGAAGAAAATATTACTTAAAAAAAGAAAAAAAAACTTCTTTACCATGTTTTTTTTTCTAAATTCACTAAGAAAGTTGAATTTAACTTTTTGGATTAAACATCCAATAAAGTTATTTGTGCAGTGGATACGTGTTGGTTAATGATTAACTATAATTTTCATGGGACAGTAAAATATAACATTAATTTATAAAGGATAAATTTAGAAATTTTTTATGATGATTAGTGTGAGTAAATAAATGAATAACCAAGTTGCACTGGTAAGTAAAATAGAGAAAATCAAGTTCAAATAAAGCTAAGTTTATTGGTAAAATGTATCCATTATTTCTAGTAGGTCACGGGTTTGAGTAACGTAGAGGTAAATGGGAATCACTATTTATCTTTTTTCTTAAAGAAAAATCTTATAATTAAGTTTTACCAGTAAATCATGATGGAGTAGTGTCTATCAACAAACAATTGTTAACCGCGTGATCAATGCATAAGTGAGTATAACATTTTTAACAATGCATAAGCAGTGTTAAATTGATTAATTGAATTGGATAAAAGGTCTAATCTGTTGCTTAAATTACTGAAATTTTTTAAAGGGTCAGTAAGACTAATTGATAAGAGTACTAACCCGTCGTCGTCTGACCACTATTAAGACCCGTCTAACCATGCATAAGTGACTACATTATTTTAAAGAAATGCATAAGCCCTGACATGATTGATTGATAGGATTGTCACATAAAGTCTAAAATGTTCTTAAATTACTGAATCTTTATTGAAAGGTCACTAAGACAAGTTAATCCTAGAATAAAGACATAAAACATATGAGGCTACCAAGCTAATGAACAAACACTTGCTAATGCGAATTGAGCAAGTAAATATGCAAGCGAGTTTATCTCTCTGTACACATGTGATGTGACGGTGTATAGTTATACCTTTTCAGGATTGTGTCAATCTCCTTCTTAGAGTTTCTTCATTACCAAGGAATACAACATTTTTAACTAATAATTCCACGAATGTCACATTATCTTATCGAACTTGGACTGACTGTACTGTCAACGTTTCACACTTTCTTAAACCAGCCAATATTGGTGCTACCTCATCTTCCAGACTATAGCATTATTTTAAGTGCTTGCATGCAATAGAGATGAAGTTACCTTGATCTCCGCGGATGACATACCCAAGTCCTCCGACACATGGAGCTCTAAGCACCAATCAATCAACATTTAGAACATAAGAACCTGGACTTCGATATTCCCAATATAATACTTTGATCCTCTTTTCTTGCATGTCTTAATAACTTAACATGGAACAATTTTTCCAGAATCTACTATAAATAAATACTCTCATTAATGAGGAGAAACAACACAGCTTGTTTAAGAAAAAATTACATTAAAAAGGGAAAAAAAGGAACCTTACATAGAAAAAAAGAAACATTATTTATATTCACAAAAAGGAAAAAACAAAAAATATATATATATATATATATATATATATATATATATATATATATTCATTCAACAAACTCTAAAGTAGTTGTTTTTTTTCGCAATTTATATTTTCAGTTATTTTGCAATGTCCATCATGTTCTGAGTACAATTAGGATTATATCCATTTTACGTTGATATTGGTTTTTTTGAAGGGGATATGAAATTGATAAAGGGTTTGGCATTAACGAACATTAGTTACAGAAGAATACACACTTTATAGGAAGTATGTATAAGTTGATGAATATTGATTTAACATTCTGTAAAAATACATGAATGGACCAAACGGCGTAACCATACCAAGAAATTAGCAGCCATTTGTTTGCAATAATGAAATTAGTGCCCAAGTGAATTACTATACCGTCATTTGATGAACAAGAAGAAAAAAACGTAGTCCATCTTGGCAACTTGTATACAGTTATTACATAAATGTATACTCTAAGGGGGTTCTGTCTATAAATAGGTACGTACAAGATGAGTTCAAGTTTGTTCATCAACTCTCTTAACCTTAATTACCAAAATTAAGAAGCTTTTAATATAATTTCCAGCTCTTTTGTCCTTTCTTTTGGTGATTGATTTCGATGGCTCCCTTGCGCCGCATTGCAGCAAACCTCGCAACTTCTGTGTTTTTTTTTTTAAACTCTTTGCATCTTCTGCAAAAGCATTAGGTGGTGGACCTTCCTCACTTTGCTCTCGATGCTCGTTCTTTTGGGGAGCTTGCCGAGTCGGATGTGTGTTCCTGCAGACTCAGAATTGTGTTTCCGGCTGTGAGGATAGGTGGTCCGATTGCCAAACGCGTGAGTGTTGCGACGTGCCTACAGACAATTATGTGGCTTGCGTCAATTCTATGAATCCAAATTAGCAGCTACATACGGGTACAGTGGAGAACAAGTCGAATTAAAAATTGTGTTTCATTACATATTCGGATCATATATCTTCGTCTTCAATAATAAGGCTTGCTCGATAGCCATCAATTATTTTTTCTTTTGGGTTTGGGGGGTTAGAATGTAGTTCTGTTTCTTTTAAGGTTTTACTTGATCCTGTTTATAAGATATTTGATGTTTTAAAGATTTCATTTATAGTGTAATTTCAAAATTATCCTAACATAAATTGACTAAACTTTAATTTTATTAGTTTCTAAGAGAGTGGCGTCATTTTTAACATGGGTAGTATAGATAGTTCATACTAACATAACGATTTTCCTTAATTTCTACGAATGAATTATTTATGACTTACATCAAGGACTAGAGGACGTTTCGAAATGATTACGGGTTTTTAGTTTAAATTAGAACTTTCTTAAAAGCGAAAATTTAAAAAAGACAATTATTTCGGGACATAAAGAATGTGTATCATCATGAGTTTTTTCTTCAAATTTTCATTGTACTTTCGGAATCAAATGATAATTATAGAATTTAAATAGTAAATACTAAAGTTGTTATGTTCTGAAAATTTAAACATATATGCATTTAGAACAGACATGTCATGGTTCATAGTACTTTTAGTTTACAAATGGCTAGCTGAAACCAAACTTTTATTGTTTATCGATAAAGAGAATCACAACAAAACATCATTGTTGAAAGTTTGGGTTTCAAAATTTACGAATCCTCATATCTTGTTTGCTTTTAGATTCACTGGGAATTTTTTTTCGATTTTCTTTTCTTATGTAACATGATTTTATTTGACTTAGATGGATTTTCTGAAAAAACTTTAAAAATAATGAACTTTTTGTCAATTTATATTAATTATAAATCAAGGGAACTTCACCAAGTAAAGTCACGTTCGCTTTCATAAGTTGCAAATTGCATAGTAGAAGGCATATCATCCTTGCCAAACCGAAAATAACAAATTCGAGTACGAAATCAGACACTTCAAGCCTCTTGCATGTAGGAAAAGAATATTAATAAGCACGAGTCTTAGCTTCAAATTGTACTTTAAAAACCAAGATAAATATGTCAGATTAACCAATATATTCACAATATTGAGGAATAAGTTTTGCCAATTAAGTATTAATTATATACTCTCTCATCTTCAAAAATCTAGACTTCATAATCATTTTAGGTTAGAAGAAGTATTTGTTCATAATTATGCTAAATGTGAGTTAATTAGTAGTACATTTTAAAAAGGATCATAGAAGTGACAAAGGAAGAAAAGAAATTTAGATTGTTGATTTCTTAAAAAAAATTGATAAAACCAGAGTTGCCTACCAGGTCCTTCCAAGACTAAACTAGAAAAATCTAATAATTAAGTTGTACTAGCAAATCATAATGGAGTAATCTCTATCAACAAACAAGAATTAATTAATCAGTAATTGCAAATTAGCCTTATACTTAATTGTAATTGGCTAGTTTCTGAGACTACATCCTAAATAAAAATAATATGCTGAAAAGGTCATTTAAATTTGGCAGAAAACTTAATTTGGTCTTTTACATTAAAAACTCACTCATTTGGTCCATTACATTTGTCTTTTCAACTAATTTGGTCCTTTTTATTTTTTTTAGACCTTTACATTTGTGGGTTCCTGGGCCGACCAATTCTTGGTCAACTCAACGGGGGCATTTTCGGTAACTTATAAATCACAGATTTTCAAAATATGTTAAAAATGAAAATATATTAAAATAGTACTAAACATATTATATTAATTTATAATGTATTATTAAAAAAAGAATTTCAAAATTCAATAAAACTTTTTGGAAAAAACAACTTATATCAGTGGTTGAGCAATTGTTGCTTGTTTGTTGAACATTTTTAAACAATGCACACGCCGTGTAAAGATTGATTAATTTGATAGATTGGAAAATCTAATCTGCTGTTTAAATTACTGATTTTTTTTTACTAAAGGGTCAGTAAGACTAATTAATCCTAGAATAAACCCGTCAGTGTCCCGTGTCCACTATGCACAAGTGACTACATTAGTTTAAGAAAATGCATAAGCCAAGGCTTGACTGATTAATTGGATCGGTGAACAAAGTCTAAATTGTTGGTTAAATTACTAAATTTTTTATTAAAGGGTTAGTTAATCTTGTAATAAATATATAAAACCGAGTATTGTTCAAGATATTCACATAAGTACAAAAGTTTTTACTACTTATCTAGACATATTTATAAATTTTATCGATGTATTTACCCACATATTTGTAAAACGGAGTAATGTGTCACTATTAACTAGTTCAAATGGTTAGATGTTTGAACTATCAACTAAGGTCAATATTTTTCTTTTAGTAGAAAAGAGATCCGGTGTGCGTTAGTTCTTGTTTCTTAATGTAGTTCGCTCTCTACAAACAGTAACTCAACATGTTGAATCACAAAGAAAGAGCCGATACTAATTAACTCTTTAAGCAAATATCATGCATGAATTTTCAACAAATGGTATGCAAGACATTAATTATCCGAAAGGATTTTCTTCATATTTTAATTAACAATGTTTGATATGATTATGAAAGTGTGTTAAACTTAAATGAGATTTATATGTGTATTTATTACTTATTATTATTGTTATTTGTTCCAGCTAGGATTGAGTTTTTTCATGCAAGGATTGAATTTTTATTTCTGTGAAATAGGGTTAAAATTTGAATTCTATAAGGTTTGATTTTTTTGGTTGTGAATTTTTATTAAAATTGGAATTGAATTACTGCTAAAAGGAGTTTTTGTAAACACTAAACTTGTTCCACAAAAATAGTGAACACGGTGCCCGGTATAATTACTAGATAGACATTTGGACTAATATTTGGGAGAAATTTGCATCCCTAACTTTATTCAACAATTCCTAACCCATAGGCTTATTGATTGGTAAAGTCCTAATTGGTGTAAAAAATAATGGATTCTGAAATTAAGTGATAGTGTCTCCATTCAAAAATAACTATCATTAGAGAAAGAATGGTTGTCAAGTATTACTCTCTTAGTTATGCTATTTACACAATTAAATTGTGTTGTGCATTAAAGAAAACAAATTTATTTTTGGGGGCCAATTCGGAAACTTTTTAACAAAAATGCATCGATAAATAAAAATGACACTTTTATAATTTTATTATTTTCCTCCAATGATGTTTAAATTAGAATGAAAGAAGTCGTTGTCAACATAAACTCATCCAAGCAGTAATAAATCTAATGATTAAGATTTCCAAGCTAATCGTGATGGAGTACTGTTATTTTTAAATTTTTTTACATGCGAGGTATTGTTCAACATCTCTTGATATATCAACAAATAATTTTTAATTAATGAATAACGATTATATTATAAGCATAATCGTCCAGTAATTTGTCGCTATTAGGTATCTTTGAGATAAAATATATCTCAACAAACCCCATAACTATTCATTCACATTGGCTTTTTTTTTTTTTTAATGATAAGCATTAGGAGTTTGCCAATCTCGTCATCTCCAACTAATTATGATAAGTATATTAGGAGTTTGCTTGTTTCATTATGATGTTCAACTCATTTGTATTAAACAAGAGCTCCCTAACTTCCAATTAGTTGAAGTAAAGATGATAATTATCAAGAGAAGACTTTTTTTTTTTCAAAACCAGGGATGCCTGCTAGGTGCTTCCAAGACTTAACTATAAAAAAATTAATAATTAAGTTGTACCAGCAAATAATAATGGAGTATTCTCTATCAACAAATAAGAATTACTTAATCAGTAATTGCAAGCTAGCCTTATACTTGAACACAATTGATTATTTCTGAGACGTAATACATCCTAACAAATCCCTAAAAATATTCGCACAACACTAATTATTGGACACATCTCTAAAAAATTCAATTTTTAATATATTGATGATGAGAAAGAGTCCAATCATTTTTTGTTTAGTCGAACTAAAACTCGCTCATTGAACCACATTATTGGAATTATTAATGAAGAGAAAAAAGGTTAAGAAATTGAACGATTCCAAATATGAAAAAGATAGGAAAATGATTTTCTTAGCTCTTATGAATTATAAAATAATGTTAAATATAATACTCTATTAAGTGAAAAAGAGAAAGTTTTTTTAGAATCATTTCATTTGGTAATTTTACATTTCAAATCTAAGTTCTAACGTTACGTGTTTTTTTTTTAACATAAGTTCATTCTTTTTTAATTGTTATTATTTTATTACTCCCCATTTGGAGGGAATTGAAATATGACATCTCGTTAAAGAAGGTAATAGCTCATTTTGTTTAAGAAAACATTACTTTAAAAGTAAAACTTTTGTTCTCAGTTTCTCTTTTAGTATTCACTAAGAATCTTAAATACAACTTTTTGAATTAAACATCTTATAACATTGGTTAAGCAATTGTTACGTGTTTGTTGAACATTAACTATAATATTATTGGGAGCATTAATAAAATTTTTCTTAGAACAACCAACAATTACCATGAAAACACCACCCATCACCATCCGAGCACTGTTAGACACAGTATGAATAATGCATAAATAACATTTTCAAACAATGCACACGCCGTGTGAAGATTTTTTAAATGGATTGGTTAGAAGTCTATTCCATTGCTGAAATTACTGATTTGTTTACTAAAGGGCCAGTAAAACGAATTAATCCCAGAATAAACCCGTCAATGTCTTAACATATAAGCCCCGTATAGACAATGCATTAGGGACTACATTATTTTAAGAAAATGCATAAGCCAAGGCATGATTGATTAATTGGATTGGAAAGAAATTCTAAATTCTTGATTAAATTATGGAATTTTTTATGAAAAGGTTATTAAAACTAGCTAATTAATCTTGTAATAAAGACATAAAACTGATAAGGTTACTAGCCAACGATGCTAGAGTAGAGTATTGTTCAAGATGCTTTGATCTATCTACAAACATTATTTAATCAATAAAAGCATTTGTAATGATTGTCCTAGAAGAGCTCTAAACAAAAAAACGTTGTCTATACGAGTTCTAAATAACTTTTGCATCATTACTCTTTTAAGAAAAATCAAGAAGGTATCTGGCGGGCTATTCTCGATTTTATTAATTAAAAAAGAAAATTACATAAGATTGTACTTAAGATTACCCAAAAGAAAGGTTTATCATTTTAGATTATGGTTAGAATTTTAAAAAGCATTTGTAAGACAATCCTTCCTTTGGATAAATCTTAAATATTGCCTTATGTTTTGCGTTAATAAAACCGGGGATACTCTCCATGTACTGTTTGAGGTTTAACTAAAAAAAAATCTAATTATTTAAGTTCTACTAGAAAATCATGATAGAGTAATGTCTAACAACAAACAATAATTAATTAATCAATATTGTAAGTTCAGAACAATAACCTTTTACTTAATCATAATGGATTATGTTGCGCGACATAATACATCCTAACAAACCCTAAAATATTCGTTCAAACACTAATTAGTTACTTGATGATGAGCATTAGAAGTTTGCAAGGTCACATCTCCAACAAATTCTAATGTTAATTACTATATTGATAATGAGAAAAAGACAAACCATTTTTATTTACTTGAAGTAAAACCGGCTCACTGGACCACATTACTGCTATTGATAATGAAAACACGAGGTTAAGAAATTGAACGATTTTAAAGATGAAAAAGATTCAAAAAGGTCTTTTATTACTCTTAGAAAATATAAAGTAACGTTAACTACAGTACTCTGTAAGTCAAAAATAGACTTTCTTAGAATTATTTCATGTATGACTTTTACATTTTGTGTTTACATTCTAAAATTACATACAAAAGTTCAATCTTTTTTCTTTTGTATATTAATATTTTGTTACCCAACACTTGGAGAGATTTTACATTTGACCTCTAATTGATGAAGGTAACTAGCACATGTTGTTTAAGAAAATATAACTTAAAAAAAAAAAACTTATGTACCATTTTTCTTTAAAAAAATCTAATAATTAAGTTTTACTAGTAAATCATGATGGAGTAGTGTCTATCAACAAACAAATGTTAATCGCGTGAGCAATGCATAAGTGAGTATAACACTTTTAACAATACACAAGCAGTGTTAAATTGATTAATTGAATTGGATAAAAGGTCTAGTCTGTTGCTTAAATTATTGAATTTTTTTAAAGGGTCAATAAGACTAATTAATATGAGTATTAACCCGTCATCGTCTGACCACATTAAGACCCGTCTAACCATGCATAAGTGACTACATTATTTTGAAGAATTAAGACCCGTCTAACCATGCATAAGTGACTACATTATTTTGAAAAAATGCATAAGCCCTGACATGATTGATTGATAGGATTGTCAAATAAAGTCTAAATTATTCTTAAATTACTGAATTTTTATTGAAAGGTCACTAAGACAAGTTAATCTTAGAATAAAGACATAAAACATATAAGGTTACCAAGCTAATGAACAAACACTAGCTGATGCGAATTGAGCAAGTAAATATGCAACAGAGTTTACCTCTCTGTACACATGTGATGTGACACAGTGTAAAGTTATACCTTTTCGGGATTGGGTCAATCTCCTTCTTAGAGTTTCTACATTGCCAAGGAATACAACAATTTTAACTAACAAGTCCACGAATGTCACATTATCTTATCGAACTTGGACTGACTGTACTGTCAACATTTCACACTTTCTTAAACCAACCAACAATGGTGCTACCTCAGCTTCCAGACTATAGCATGATTTTAAGTGTTTGCATGCAATAGAGATGAAGTTACCTTGATCCCCGCAGATGACATATCCAAGTCCTCCGACACCTTGAGCTCTAAGCACCGATCAATCAACATTTAGAACATAAGAACCTGGACTTTGATATTCTCAATATTTTACTTTGATCCTCTTTTCATGCATGTCTTAATAACCTAACATGGAACAATTTTTCCAGAATCTTCTATAAATAAATACTCTCATTAATGAGGGGAAACAACACAGATTGTTTAAAAAAAAATTACATTAAAACGGGAAAAAAGGAAAATTACATAGAAAAAGGGAAACATTACTTATATTAACAAAAAGGAAATATATATATATATATATATATATATATATATTCATTCAAAAAACTCAAAAGGAGTTGTTTTTTTTTTTTTTTTGCAATTTATATTTTCAGTTATTTTGCAACGTCCATCATGTTCTAAGTACAATTAGGATTATATGTGCCATTTTACGGTTATATTGTTTTTTTAAGGGATATGAAATTGATAAAGTGTTTGGAATTAACGAACATTAGTTATAGAACATTACACACTTTTTAGGAAGTATGAATAAGTTGATGAATATTGATTTAACATTAGTAAAAATACATGAATGGACCATAAAGGCATAACCATACCAAGAAATTAATAGCCATTTGGTTGCATTAATTAAATTAGTGCCCAAGTGAATTATTGTACCATTATTTGATGAATAAGAAGAAAAAAAACGTAGTCCATCTTGGCAACTTGTATACAGTTATTACATAAATGTATACTCTAAGGGGGTTCTGTCTATAAATAGGTGCATACAAGATGAGCTCAAGTTTGTACATCAACTCTCTTCAACTTAATTACCAAAATTAAGAATCTTTTAATATAATTTCAAGCTCTTTTGTCCTTTTTTTGGTGATTGATTTCGATGGCTCTCTTACGCGGCATTGCAGCAAACCTCGCAACTTCTGTGCTTTTATTTTTAATACTCTTTGCATCTTCTGCAAAAGCATTAGGTGGTGGACCTTCCTCACTTTGCTCCCGATGCTCGTTCTTTTGGGGAGCCTGCCGAGTCGGATGTGTGTTCCTGCAGACTCAGAATTGTGTTTCCGGCTGTGACGATAGGTGGTCCGATTGCCGAACGCGTGGGTGTTGCGACGTGCCTACAGACAATTATGTGGCTTGCGTCAATTCTATGAATCCAAATTAGCAGCTACATACGGGTACAGTGGAGAACAAGTCGAATTAAAAATTGTGTTTCATTACATATTCGGATCATATATCTTCGTCTTCAATAATAAGGCTCGCTCGATAGCCATCAATTATTTTTTCTTTTGGGTTTGGGGGGGGGGGTTAGAATGTAAGTTCTGTTTCTTTTAAGGTTTTACTTGATCCTATTTATAAGATATTTGATGTTTTAAAGATTTCATTTATAGAGTATTTCAACTTTATCCTAACATAAATTGACTAAACTTTAATTTGATTGGTTTCTAAGTGAGTGGCATCATTTTTAACATGGGTAGTATATATAGTTCAAACTAACATAATGATTTTCCTTAATTTCTACGAATGAATTATTTATGACTTACATCAAGGACTAGAGGACGTTTCGAAATGATTACGGGTTTTCAGTTTAAATTAGAATTTTCTTCAAAGAGAAAATTTAAAAAAGACAATTATTTTGGAATAATGATTATTATAGAATTTTAATAGTAAATACTAAAGTTGTTATGTTCAGAAAATTTAAACATATATACGTTTAGAACAGACATGTCATGGTTCATAGTACTTCTGGTTTACAAATGGCTAGCTGAAACCAAACTTTCATTGTTCATCCATAAAGGGAATTGGAACAAAACATCACTGTTGAAAGTTTGGGTTTCAATTTACGAATCCTCATATCTTGTTTCCTTTTGGATTCACTGGGATTTTCCTCGGTGATTTTCTTTTCTTATGTAACATGGTTTTATCTGACTTAGATGGATTTTTAAGAAAAACTTTAAAAACAATGAACTTTTTGTCAATTTATATTATTTATAAATAAAGGGAACTTCACCAAGTAAAGTAATGTTCGCTTTCATAAGTTGCAAATTGCATAGTAGAAGGTATATCATCCTTGCCGAACCGAAAATGACAAATTCGAGTGCAAAATCAGACACTTCAAGCCTCTTGCATGTAGGAAAAGAATATTAATAAGCACGAGTCTTAGCTTCAAATTGTCACTTTAAAAACCAAGATAATTATGTCAGATTAACCAATATATTCACAATATTAAGAAATAAGTTTTGCAAATTAAGTATTAATTATATACTCTCTCATCTTCGAAAATCTAGACTTCATAATCATTTTATGATAGAAGAAGTATTTGTTCATAATTATGCTAAATGTGAGTTAATTAGTAGTATATTTTAAAGAGGATCATAGAAGTGACGAAGGAAGTAAACAACTTTAGATTGTTGATTTTTTTAAAAAATTGATAAAACCAGAGTTGCCTGCTAGGTCCTTCCAAGACTAAACTAGAAAAAATCTAATAATTAAGTTGTACTAGCAAATCATAATGGAGTAATCTCTATCAACAAACAAGAATTAATTAATCAGTAATTGCAAGTTAGCCTTATACTTAATTGTAATTGGTTAGTTTCTGAAAATACATCCTAAAAAAAAGTAATCTGCTGAAAAGGTCATTTACATTTGGTAGAAAACTTAATTTGGTCCTTTAAATTAAAAACTCACTCATTTGGTCCATTACATTTGTCTTTTCAACTAATTTGGTCCTTTTTATTTTTTTAGCCCATTACATTTGTGGGTTCCTGGCCCGACCAATTCTTGGTCAACTCAACGGGGGCATTTTCGGTAACTTATAAATCTCATATTTTCAGAATATGTTAAAAATGAAAATATATTAAAATAGTACTAACATAGTATATTAATTTATAATTTTTTATTAAAAAAAAGAATTTCAAAATTCAATTAAACTTTTTGGATTAAACAGCTTATAACAGTGGTTGAGCAATTTTTACTTGTTTGTTGAACATTTTTAAACAATGCACACGCCGTGTAAAGATTGATTAATTTGATAGATTGGAAAATCTAATCTGTTGTTTAAATTACTGATTTTTTTTACTAAAGGGTCAGTAAGACTAATTAATCCCAGAATAAACCCGTCAGTGTCCCGTGTACACTATGCACAAGTGACTACATTATTTTAAGAAAATGCATTAGCCAAGGCTTGACTGATTAATTGGATCGGTGAACAAAGTCTAAATTGTTGGTTAAATTACTGAATTTTTTTATTAAAGGGTTAGTTAATCTTGTAATAAAGATATAAAACCGAGTATTGTTCAAGATATTTTAATCTATCTAATAACATTAATTAATCAATAAAATGGTTTGTAATGATTGTTCTGGAAGAACTCTTATGAGGAAAACCAATTAAATTACATAACCAATTCATTTTCAAGTTCTATCATCATTAAAATATATCAGATCTTATGGGATTTAAGAAATTTGAAATTCCCATATGGTTAAAGTTTTTATGCCGAATGTATTACGACCTTATGGCCAGGTTTTAAACCCCAAATTATTTGCTTTACCTTTTAAATAAAAATCCCTAGAAACTAATATATACCATTTATAGAACATTCAATTCAAATTTTAGAATTTACGGTAAAAGTTATTTTACATAATTTGTAACCATCAAAACCAGACCACCATCAGATACCACCATACTGCAACTTGCTGCCGCTAGACCGATACGAAAATAAAAAATGTTGTCTATATGGTATTTGGAGGGAAATTCTCGATTTTATTAATATTAAAAAAAATCTACATAAGACAATACTTAAGTGCCCAAAAGAAAGGTTTATCATTTCGCATTATTGTTAGAATTTTAAAAAGCATTTGCAACACAATCCTTCTTTTGGATAAGTCTTAAACATTGCTTTATATAAAATATGTTTACATATTGACAAAATTAGGGATACCCTCCATGTAGTATTCGAGGTTTAACTAAAAAAATCTAATATTTAAGTTCTACTAGCAAATCATGATGGAGTAATGTCTAACAACGAATAATAATTAATTAATCAATCAATATTGCAAGCTGTGAACAATAACCTTTTACTTAATTGTAATGGATTTCGTTCTGAGACGTAATAGATCATAATAAACCCTAAAATATTCCTTAAACACTAATTAGTTACTTGATAATGAGCATTAGAAATTTGTAAGGTCACATCTGTAACAAATTCTTTTGTTACTATATTGATAATGGAAGATCAAACCATTTTTATTTACTTGAAGTAAACCGGCTTTTTGAACAACTTCATTGCTATTGATAATGAAGACACAAGGTTAAGAAATTAAACGATTCTAAAGATGAAAAAGGTATCAAAAGTTTTTTTTAGTACTCTTACAAAATGTAACTTAACGTTAAATATAGATGTTCTTAGAATTATTTCATCTATGACTTTTACATTCTGTTTTTATGTTCAAAAATTGCGTACAGAAGTTCAATTTTTTTTTTTTACAATTATTATTTTATTACTCACCACTTGGAGGGATTTTAAATTTGACCTCTCATTAATGAAGGTAACTAGCACATGCATTGTGTTTAAGAAAACATTACTTTAGAAAATAAACTTCTATACCATGTTTCTTTTGCAATATTCACTAAGAAAGTTGAATTCAACTTTTTGGATTAAACATCCATTAACCCTACCAGTGCAATTGATACATTTTTGTTCAACATTAACTATAATTTTCTTTGAAACATAAAATATTATATTTTATTTAATAAATT
This sequence comes from Oldenlandia corymbosa var. corymbosa, assembly GCA_949775105.1. Lineage (NCBI taxonomy): Eukaryota > Viridiplantae > Streptophyta > Magnoliopsida > Gentianales > Rubiaceae > Oldenlandia > Oldenlandia corymbosa. The sequence continues at coordinate 9,871,799 of OX459124.1, forward strand.
TTATTAATTTATAAAGGACAAATTTAGAGAATTTTTATGACGATTAGTATGAACTAATAAATGGAGAACTAAGTTACACTGGAAAGTAAAATAGAGAAAATCAAGTGCAAAACCTAAGTTCAGTGGTAAGATGCCTCCTTACTTCCAATAGGTCACGGGTTTGAGTCACGTAGGGTAAGTGGGAACCACTATTTTTTTTATTGTTTTTTTAATAAAATCTAATAATTAAGTTTTTCTAGCAAATCATGATGGAGTAGTGTCTATCAACAAACAATTGTTAACCACGTGAGCAATGCATAAGTGAATACACCTTTAACAATGGATAAGCAGTTTTAACATTGATTAATTGAATTGGTTAAAAAGTCTAATCTGTTGCTTAAATTAAAGATATTTTTAGAGGGTTAGTAAGACTAGTTATTATGAGAATAAACCCATCGTTGATCGTCTGACTACTATTAAGACCCGTCTAATCAATGGATAAGTGACTACATTATTTTAAAGAAATGCATAAGCCTTTGAATGACTGATTATTAGGATTGCCAAATAAAGTCTAAATTGTTCCATAAATTACTGAATTTTTTATTGTAACGTCACTAAGATAAGTTAACCCTAGAATAAAGACATAAAACATATAAGGTTACCAAACTAATGAACAAACACTTGTTGATGCGAATTGAGCAAGTAGATATGAAACAGAGTTTATCACTCTGTACACATGTGACACTGTGTATAGTTATACCTTTTAAGGATTGTGACAATCTCCTTCTTAGAGTTTCTACATTGCCAAGGAATACAACTTTTTTATCTAACAATTCCATTAATGTCATGTTATCTTATCGAACTTGGACTAACTGTAATTTCAATAATGTCAATAGAAGAAGAAGAAGAAGAAGAAGAAGTTTAAGCAAATATCATGCAAGAAGTTTCATCAAATACCATGCAAAACATTATTATTGGAAATGATATTCTTCATATTTTCATGATATTGTTTAATGTGATTATGAAAGTCGCTTTAACTTAAATGAGATTTATGTATGCGTATTTATTATTATTATTATTGGTAGAAACTTGCATCCCTAACAGTCTTCAACAATCCGTAACCCATGGGATTATTGATTAGTAAAGAAAGTCTTAATTAGTGCAAAGACTGATGGGTGTTGAAATTAAGTGGTAGTGTCTCTGTTCAAAAATAACTATCGTAAGAAAAAGAAAGTTGTCAAGTATTACTCGGTTAGTTATGCTATTTAAACAATTAAATTATCCTTCACCCGTCAATTAAAATAACAAACGTCACCACTACTATTTATTTTTGGGGTCAATTTGCAAAACCTATAACAAGAATGCATTTGATAAATGGAAACGACACTTAGTTTAGAATTTTTTTTTTTTGCTCTAACGACACTTAAATTAGAATGAAAGAAGTCATAGTTAACATAAACTATTCCCAGCATAAATAAATCTAGTGATTAAGCATTACAAGCTAATCGTGATGGAGTACTATTTTTTTTTTTTACATGTGATGTCCTGTTCAACATCTCTTGATATATCAACAAATAGATTTTAACTAATGAATAATGATACGTGATAAGAATAATAGTCTAGTAATTGGTCGCTATTAGGTTTCTTTGAGACAAAATATATCTCAACAAACCCCAAAATTATTCATTCACATTGATTAAATTTTTTTTTCCTGATAAGTATATTAGGAGTTTGCCACTCTCTTCATCAACTAATTATGATGTTCAATTCATTTTAGTAAAAAGGAGTTACCTAACTTTCAATCAGTTGAGTAAAGATAATATTTATAAAGAGAAAAGTTATTTTTTAACATAAAAAAGCACTTATAACTATTTTTTATTACAGTTATGAAATTTAGAAAGTAGCGCTAAATGTATTATTTACTCAAAAATACTTGTTAGCTTTTGTCATCCGACATTTCTACATATAAATATTCGCATAAGTACAAAAATTTTTTCTACTTATCTTGAGATATTTATAAATTTTATTGAAGTAGTTACGTGTCACTATTAACTAGCTCAAATGGTTAGATGTTTGAACTATAAACTAAGGTCAAGATTGTTCTTTTCATAGAAAAGAGATCCAGCATGTGTTAGTTCTTGTTTCTTAATGTAGTTCGCTCTCTACGAACGGTAACTCAAGATGTTGAATCACAAAGAAAGAGCCGTTACTAATTAACTCTTTAAGCAAATATCATGCATGAATTTTCAACAAATAGTATGCAATACATTATTATCCGAAAGGATTTTCTTCATATTTTCATGAACAATGTTTGATATGATTATGAAAGTGTGTTAAACTTAAATGAGATTTATGTGTGTAATTATTACTCATTATTATTGTTACTTGTTCCTGCAAGGATTGAGTTTGTTTCATGCAAGGACTGAATTTTTATTTCTGTGAAATAGGGTTAAAATTTGAATTCTATTAGGTTTGATTTTTTTGGTTGTGAATTTTTATTAAAATTGGAATTGAATTACTACTAAAAGGAGTGTTTGTAAACACTAAACTCGTTCAATAAAAATAGTGAACACGGTGCCCAGTATAATTACTAGATAGACATTTGGACTAGTATTTGGGAGAAATTTACATCCCTAATTTTATTCAACAGTTCCTAACCCATAGGCTTATTGATTGGTAAAATCCTAATTGGTGTAAAAATTAATGGATTTTGAAATTAAGTGATAGTGTCTCCATTCAAAAATAACTATCACTAGAGAAAGAATGGTTGTCAAGTATTACTCTCTTAGTTATGCTATTTAAACAATTAAATTGTGTTGTGCATTTAGTAAACAAATTTATTTTTTGGGGTCAATCGGAAACTTTTTGACTAAAATGCATCGATAAATAAAAATGACACTTTTAGAATTTTATTATTTTCCTCCAATGATTTTTAAATTAGAATGAAAGAAGTCGTTGTTAACAGAAACTCATCCAAGCAGTAATAAATCTAATGATTAGGATTTCCAAGCTAATCGTGATGGAGTACTGTTATTTTATTTTTTTTACATGCGAGGTACTGTTCAACATCTCTTGATATATCAACAAACAATTTTTAATTAATGAATAATGATTATATTATAAGCATAGTCGTCCAATAATTGGTCGCTATTAGGTATCTTTGACACAAGATATATCTCAACAAACCTCATAACTATTCATTCACATTGGCCTTTTTTTTAATGATAAGCATTAGGAGTTTGCCACTCTCGTCATCTCCAACCAATTATGATAAGTATATTTGGAGTTTGCCAGTTCCGTTATGATGTTCAACTCATTTGTATTAAACAAAAGTTCCGCAACTTCCGATCAGTTGAAATAAAGATGATAATTATCCAGAGAAGACTTTCTTTTTTTTAAAACCAGGGATGCCTGCTAGGTGTTTCGAAGACATAACTATGAAAAATTAATAATTAAGTTGTACCAGCAAATAATAATGGAGTATTCTCTATCAACAAACAAGAATTAGTTAATCAGTAATTGCAAGCTAGCCTTATACTTAAACGCAATTGATTATTTCTGAGACGTAATACATCCTAACAAACCCCTAAAAATATTTCCACAACACTAATTATTGGACACATCGCTAACAAATTCAAGTGTTAATATATTGATGATGAGAAAGAGTCCAATCATTTTTTTTTACTCGAAGTAAAACTCGCTCATTGAAGCACATTCTTGGAATTAATAATGAAGACAAAAAGGTTAAGAAATTGAACGATTCCAAATATGAAAAAGATAGGAAAAGGATTTTCTTAGCTCTTATGAATTAGAAAGTAATGTTAAATATAATAAAAGAAAAAGTTTTCTTAGAATTATTTTATTTGGGAATTTTACATTTCAAATCTAAGTTCTAATGTTATGTTTTTTTTTTAACATAAGTTCATTCTTTTTTAATTGTTGTTATTTTATTACTCCCCATTTGGAGGGAATTGAAATATGACCTCTCGTTAAAGAAGGTATATAGCCCATTTTGTTTAAGAAAACATTACTTTAAAAGTAAAACTTTTGTACCATGCATAAATAACATTTTCAAACAATGCACACGCTATGTGAAGACTTTTTAAATGGATTGGTTAGAAGTCTATTCCATTGCTTAAATTACTGATTTGTTTACTAAAGGGCCATTAAGACGAATTAATCCCATAACAAACCCGTCAATGTCTGACCATTTAAGGCCCGTATAGACAATGCATTAGGGACTACATTATTTTAAGAAAATGAATAAGCCAAGGCATGATTGATTAATTGGATTGGTGAAGAAAGTCTAAATTCTTGATTAAATTACGGAATTTTTTATGAAAAGGTTATCAAAACTAGCTTATTAATCTCGTAATAAAGTTACTAGCTAACGATGCTAGAGTAGAGTATTGTTCAAGATGTTTTGATCTATCTACAAATATTATTTAATCAATAAAAGCATTTGTAATGATTGTCCTAGAAGAGCTCTTATGAGGAAAACAAATAAAATTATGTCACAAATTTTTTTTTCAAGTTCTATCATTATTAAAATATATCAGATCTTATACAATTTAAGAAATTTCAAATTCCCATATCGTTAAAGTTCTATGCCGAATGTCTTACGGTCTTATGGCCAAGGGTTTAAACCCCAAAGTTTTGCTTTACCTTATAAATAAAAATCCCAAGAAAATAATATATACTATTTATAGAACAAGTAATTCAAATTTTAGATTTTATTTTACATAATTTTTAACCAACAAAACCGGACCACCAGCTACCACCATACTGCCAACCGTTTCTGCTAGACCGATACGAAAATAAAAAAACTTTGTCTATACGAGTTCTAAATAATTTTTGCATCATCACTCTTTTAAGAAAAATCCAAGATGGTATCTGGCGGGCTATTCTCGATTTTATTAATTAAAAAAGAAAATTACATAAGACTGTACTTAAGATTTCCCAAAAGAAAGGTTCATCATTTCAGATTATGGTTAGAGTTTTAAAAAGCATTTGTAAGACAATCCTTGCTTTGGATAAGTCTTAAATATTACCATATATAACATATGTTTTGCATATTGATAAAGCCGGGGGCACTCTCCATTTACTGTTCAAGGTTTAACTAAAAAAAAAAAATCTAATATTTAAGTTCTACTAGAAAATCATGATAGAGTAATGTCTAACGACAAACAATAATTAATTAGTCAATATTGCGAGTTTAGAACGATAACCTTTTACTTAATCGTAATAGATTATGTTCTGAGACGTAATACATCCTAACAAACCCTAAAATATTCGTTCAAACACTAATTAGTTACTTGATGATGAGCATTAGAAGTTTGCAAGGTCACATCTCCAACAAATTCTAATGTTAATTACTATATTGATATTGAGAAAGAGTCGAACCATTTTTATTTACTTGAAGTAAAACCGGCTCACTGGACCACAACAATTGATAATGAAGACACAAGGTTAAAAAATTGAACGATTTTAAAGATGAAAAAGATTCAAAAAGGTCTTTTATTACTCTTAGAAAATATAAAGTAACATTAACTATAGTACTCTATAAGTCAAAAATAGATTTTCTTAGAATTATTTCATGTATGACTTTTACATTTTGTGTTTACATTCTAAAATTACATACAAAAGTTCAATCTTTTTTCTTTTGTATATTAATATTTTGTTACCCAACACTTGGAGAGATTTTAAATTTGACCTCTAATTGATGAAGGTAACTAGCACATGTTGTTTAAGAAAACATTACTTTAAAAAAAAAAACTTATGTACCATTTTTCTTTGTCAAAATTCACTAAGAAAGTTGAATTTAACTTTTTGTATTAAACATCCAATAAAGTTATTTGTGCAGTGGATACGTGTTGGTTAATGATTAACCATAAGTTTCATGGGACAGTAAAATATAACATTAGTTTATAAAGGATAAATTTAGAAATTTTTTATGATGATTAGTGTGAATAAATAAATGGATACCCAAGTTGCACTGGTATGTAAAATAGAGAAAATCAAGTTCAAATAAAACTAAGTTTATTGGTAAAATGTAACCCTTATTTCTAGTAGGTCACGGGTTTGAGTAATGTAGAGGTAAGTGGGAACCACTATTTATTTATTTTTTTTTAAAAAATCTAATAATTAAGTTTTACTAGTAAATCATGATGGAGTTGTGTCTATCAACAAACAATTGTTAAATTGATTAACAATGCATAAGCAGTGTTAAATTGATTAATTGAATTGGATAAAAGGTCTAATCTGTTGCTTAAAGTACTGAAATTTTTTAAAGAGTCAATAAGACTAATTAATATGAGTATTAACCCATCGTCGTCTGACCACTATTAAGACCCATCTAACCATGCATAAGTGACTACATTATTTTAAAGAAATGCATAAGCCCTAAAATAATTGATTGATAGGATTGTCAAATAAAGTCTAAATTGTTCTTAAATTACTGAATTTTTATTGAAAGATCACTAAGACAAGTTAATCCTAGAATAAAGACATAAAACATATAAGGTTACCAAGCTAATGAACAAACACTTGCTGGTGCGAATTGAGCTAGTAAATATGCAACGGAGTTTATCTCTCTGTACACATGTGATGTGACACAGTGTATAGTTATACCTTTTCGGGATTGTGTCTATCTCCTTCTTAGAGTTTCTACATTGCCAAGGAATACAACATTTTTAACTAACAATTCCACGAATGTTACATTATCTTATCGAACTTGGACTGACTGTACTGTCAACGTTTCACACTTTCTTAAACCAGCCAACATTGGTGCTACCTCAGCTTCCAGACTATAGCATGATTTTAAGTTTTTGCATGCAATAGAGATGAAGTTACCTTGATCCCCGCGGATGACATACCCAAGTCCTCCGACACTTAGAGTTCTAAGCACCGATCAATCAACATTTAGAACATAAGAACCTGGAGTTCGATATTCCCAATATAATACTTTGATCCTCTTTTCTTGCATGTCTTAATAACCTAACATGGAACAATTTTTCCATAATCTACTATAAATAAATACTCTCATTAATGAGGGGAAACAACACAGCTTGTTTAAGAAAAAATTACATTAAAAAGGGAAAAAAAGGAACCTTACATAGAAAAAAAGAAACATTATTTATATTCACAAAAAGGAAAAAAATATATATATATATATATATATATTCATTCAACAAACTCTAAAGTAGTTGTTTTTTTTTTTTTGCAATTTATATTTTCAGTTATTTTGCAACATCCATCATGTTCTGAGTACAATTAGGATTATATGCGCCATTTTACGTTGATATTGTTTTTCTTTTTTGGGGATATGAAATTGATAAAGGGTTCGGCATTAACGAACATTAGTTACAGAACATTACACACTTTTTAGGAAGTATGAATAAGTTGATGAATATTGATTTAACATTCTGTAAAAATACATGAATGGACCATAACAGCATAACCATACCAAGAAATTAATCGCCATTTGTTTGCAGTAATTAAATTAGTGCCCAAGTTAATTACTGTACCATTCTTTGATGAACAAGAAGAAAAAAAACGTAGTCCATCTTGGCAACTTTTATACAGTTATTACATAAATCTATACTCTAAGGGGGTTCTGTCTATAAATAGTACGTACAAGATGAGCTCAAGTTTGTTCATCACTTCTCTTCAACTTAATTACCAAAGTTACGAAGCTTTTAATATAATTTCCAGCTCTTTTGTTCTTTTTTTTGGTGATTGATTTTGATGGCTCCCTTACGCCACATTGCAGCAAACCTCGCAACTTCTATTCTTTTATTTTTAATACTCTTTGCATCTTCTGCAAAAGCATTAGGTGGTGGACCTTCCTCACTTTGCTCCCGATGCTCGTTCTTTTGGGGAGCCTGCCGAGTCGGATGTGTGCTCCTGCAGACTCAGAATTGTGTTTCCGGCTGTGATGATAGGTGGTCCGATTGCCGAATGCGTGGGTGTTGCGACGTGCCTACAGACAATTATGTGGCTTGCATCAATTCTATGAATCCAAATTAGCAGCTACAGACGGGTACAGTGGAGAACAAGTCGAATTAAAAATTGTGTTTCATTACATATTCGGATCATATATCTTCGTCTTCAATAATAAGGCTCGCTCGATAGCCATCAATTATTTTTTCTTTTGGGTTTTGGGGGGAGGGGGGGTTAGAATGTAAGTTGTGTTTTATTATAAGAATCTTTTATGGTTTTATTTGATCGTATTTATAAGATATTTGATGTTTTAAAGATTTCATTTATAGTGTAATTTCAACTTTATCCTAACATAAATTGACTAAACTTTAAATTGATTAGTTTCTAAGAGACTGGCATCATTTTTAACATGGGTAGTATAGATTGTTCACACTAACATAACTATTTTCCGTAATTTCTACGAATGAATTATTTATGAATTACATCAAGGACTAGAGGACATTTCAAAATGATTACGGGTTTTTAGTTTAAATTAGAATTTTCTTAAAAGCGAAAATTTTAAAAAGATAATTTTTTTGGGACATAAAGAATGTGTATCATCATGAGTTTTTTCTTCAAATTTTCATTGTACTTTCAGAATCAAATGATTATTATAGAATTTAAAGAGTAAATACTAAAGTTGTTATGTTCAAAAAATTTAAATATATATACGTTTAGAACAGACATGTCATGGTTCATAGTACTTCTGGTTTACAAATGGCTAGCTGAAACCAAACTTTCATTGTTCATCCATAAAGGGAATCGGAACAAAACATCACTGTTTGAAAGTTTGAGTTTCAATTTACGAATCCTCACATCTTGTTTCCTTTTGGATTCACTGGGATTTTTTCCCGGTGATTTTCTTTTCTTATGTAACATGGTTTTATTTGACTTAGATGGATTTTTGTGAAAAATTTTAAAAACAATGAACTTTTTGTCAATTTATATTATTTATAAATCAAGGGAACTTCACCAAGTAAAGTCACGTTCGCTGTCATAAGTTGCAAATTGCATAGTAGAAGGTTTATCATCCTTGGCAAACTGAAAATGACAAATTCGAGTGCGAAATCAGACACTTCAAGCCTCTTGCATGCAGGAAAGGAATATTAATAAGCCCAAGCTTAGCTTCAAAAAAGGGAAGTGATTGTCACTTTAAAAACCAAGATAATTATGTCAGATTAACCAATATATTCACAATATTGAGAAATAAGTGTTGCCAATTTAGTATTAATTATATTCTCTCTCATCTTCGAAAAATCTAGACTTCATAATCATTTTAGGATAGAAGAAGTATTTGTTCATAATTATGCTAAATGTGAGTTAACTAGTAGTATATTTTAAAAAGGATCATAGAAGTGATGAAGGAAGAAAACAACTTTAGATTGTTGATTTTTTTTTTTTAATTTGACAAAACCGGAGATGCCTGCCAGGTCCTTCCAAGACTTAACTATAAAAAGCTAATAATTAAGTTGTATTAGGAAATCATAATGGAGTAATCTCTATCAACAAACAAGAATTAATTAATCAGTAATTGCAAGTTAGCCTTATACTTAATTGCAATTGGTTAGTTTCTGAGACTACATCCTAAATAATCTGCTGAAAAGGTCATTTATATTTGGCAGAAAACTTAATTTGGTCCTTTACATTAAAAACTCACTCATTTGGTCCATTATATTTGTCTTTTCAACTAATTTGGTCATTTTTATTTTTTTTAGCCCTTTACATTTGTGGGTTCCTGGGCTGACCAATTCTTGGTCAACTCAACGGGGGCATTTTCGGTAACTTATAAATATCAGATTTTCAAAATATGTTAAAAATGAAAATATATTAAAAATAGTACTCAACATATTATATTAATTTATAATTTATTATCAAAAAAAGAATTTCAAAATTCAATAAAACTTTTTGGATTAAACAACTTATATCAGTGGTTGAGCAATTGTTACTCGTTTGTTGAACATTTTCAAACAATGCACACGCCGTGTAAAGATTGATTAATTTGATAGATTGGAAAATCTAATCTGTTGTTTAAATTACTGATTTTTTTTTTACCAAAGGGTCAGTAAGACTAATAAATCCCAGAATAAACTCGTCAATGTCCCGTGTACACTATGCACAAGTGACTACATTATTTTAAGAAAATGCATAAGCCAAGGCTTGACTGATTAATTGGATCGGTGAACAAAGTCTAAATTGTTGGTTAAATTACTGAATTTTTTTATTAAAGGGTTAGTTAATCTTGTAATAAAGATATAAAACCGAGTATTGTTCAAGATATTTTAATCTATCTAACAATATTAATTAATCAATAAAATGGTTTGTAATGATTATTCTGGAAGAGCTCTTATGAGGAAAACCAATTAAATTATATAACCAATTCATTTTCAAGTTCTATCATCATTAAAATATATCAGATCTTATGGGATTTAAGAAATTTCAAATTCCGATATGGTTAATGTTTTTATGCCAAATGTCTTACGGCCTTATGGCCAGGGATTAAACCCCAAATTATTTTCTTTACCTTTTAAATAAAAATCCCTAGAAACTAATATATACCATTTATAGAACATTTAATTCAAATTTTAGAATTTACTCTAAAATTTATTTTACATAATTTGTAACCATCTGATAACGGTTAAATTGTTACATAAAAGCATCACACTTAACTTTATATTTGATGAACAATTGGGGGTATTTCCTAACATTGATGCAAATTACTTAACTCATTTTCATGTTATTGTTAGGAAAGGACCAGACTGAATAATTGCTGAAAATTGGAAGCCAAAGGAGCAAATTATGGGCTGCTGAGGCAAGATTGCTGAGCTGGACGAAAGAGAAGGCTCTTAGACAAGAAGCATCTTGTCATTAATAACCTTGCTTCCTCCTAGAGCATGCTGTCCCCCAGCCGCAATCCCAGCCACCACTACTGATCAATGAGAGCAAAGCGGCCACTGCCGGAAGAAAGAAAAGGAACGGCCAAGTGGGTTGCAGGCTCAAGACATTGGGAGGATTAAACAACTCCAAGCATGGGGAGGTTCTCATGATGAAGACACCGGTTGCAAGGCACTATAAAGAAGGGAGCTGCACTCTCACAAAAGGTACGGATATCTCTCCATCAGTCTCTGGTTAGCTTCTTAGTTGACAAAAAACTCAGAAAAACTCCAGATAGAAGACAAGAAAGAAGAAGAAGCAGCAACAACTCAGTGAGGAAGCTAAGTTGAAGAATAGCAACCCAGTTTCTTCTTCAGTTCCACGAGTGAACCCTTTCACTCCCAGGAGTGACTCAGAAACTGCACAAGCTTCCTTCTCATCTCTTGATTGTTAGCTTGAACTTTATTTATTATGCATACTTCTATGATGTCCTTTGATGTAGTAGATGTAGCATTTATTTGTATGAGTAGCTAAATAGTTTCCAGGGGTTATTCTCCTCAACTGATGTTGTAGTTGTCAAAGCACTGGTTTTGTTCATTGTTTTATGGTTGAAAGTTTTTCTACATTCATTTACTTGATCACTAAATTGAATGCATGCTAGAACTAAGAGAGATCTGGAAGGATAAACTTGGTTTGGATTGTTTCAACTTTACCTTATGACATAGAGGTAACAGTCAATGGTTTTAACTAAGATAGGAATATACTTAGTTAACATAAGCATTCTTGAAGGCCTAGGAACTTATTGACTTTGTAGCTGGAACCAACCATTGGAAAATAGGTTGTTAAGGTTGTAAAGATGACTCTAGGAAAAATGGGAACTGACTTAGAGTTATAAGTGAGCTGAATGAACAAGAACTCAACCATTACTGTGCTAATAAAACAACTACAACAGCAGGAAGAGGAGAAGAACACCCCTGGCCCCCATTCCCCTGAGTGACTGTTTTCATTCTCCTGAGTGACACCTTGTTGACTGACAGTTTTCCTTTACAACAAATTTGGTAATTAGTTGTCCTCGTGGGATCGACCTAGCTTCCATTATCTACAAAACTCATAATCCAAGCTAGTAATATTTATCTTTTTTTTTGGTGAACTCGGCAAGCACCAGAAAGTGGCGCCGTTGCCGGGGACGGCGTAAAACCTCCAAAAATTTGTTGTTTTTGTTTGTGTATATATATAAAAATTCTTCTTTGGTTATCTCACTAAGCTTCCAGTTTCTTTTCTTTGGTGTATGACTAGAAGGCACCAACGAAGTGAACCCGTTTTTGACCCAGAAATTGAAGCTACCATCCGTAGAACCAGAGCGGCAAAAAGAAGGCAGAACCGGGTGCAACAGGACAACCAAGAAGGTTCATCTGAAATGGCTAACCAAGGTGGCAATCTAGAGAACAATAGGAACCCTGGTGGGGATCAACAAAACTGACCAGAAAGACTGCTTAGAGATTTCTTCATCCCGCAGCAAGAAGAAGTCCAATCTCCTCTAGTGTTCCCTGATGTTGAAGCAACCAATTTTGAGCTCAAGCCACAGATCATCCAATAGACTCAATCAGCCTGCCCATTTCATGGATTACCTCATGAAGATCCTAATGATCACATCCGAAGTTTTCTGCGTTTATGCAGTACTTTTAAAATTCAAGGCTTATCTAATGATGACATTAGACTGAGACTATTCCCTTTTACATTGCAGGATCAAGCCCAAGCATGGTTCAACACATTACCCAACAACTCCATTTCCACTTGGGAAGAGTTAAGGCAGTGTTTCCTAACAAAATTCTTCCCACCTGCAAAAGCTGCACAACTCAGAACAGCAATAATGAACTTCAAGCAGCATGGAACAGAAACGCTATATGAAGCATGGGAAAGATTGAAAGAAATGGTCAGAAAATGCCCTCAGCATGGTTTAGAAGAGCATCTTCAACTGAGCATCTTCTACAATGGTCTGCTACCAACTACAAGAGACTCCCTTGATCTGCGGTGGTGGTGTATTTATGATGAAGCCAGTTGATGCAGCAAGGCAATTGCTCGACAATATGACCACCAACCATTCAAGATGGCAATCTGATCCAAGGGCAATTTCAAAACAGCCAGGGATGATGGAACTTGATCCCAGTACACATCTGCAAGCTCAAATGGCTGTTATGATGAACGAAATGACTAAGCTCAGAAGTGAGTTGTCCAAATCCAAGGCAGAAGTATGTGTATTATGTGATGGATCCCACAGTTTGGATGACTGCCCTTCCAAAATGGAAGCTGTCCAGTTTGTCAGACAGGGCAATGCAGGGGGATTCAACAACTTCAACAATTGGAGAAATCAGCAACAGACCAACTGGAACAATGCTCCACAACAAGGAAATTATCAAAGGCCTGCTCAACCCCCAGGATTCCACAGACAAGATGGTCAGCTTCCCAATTATCAGAATCAGCAACATTCTAACCAACAATACATACCAAGGGAAGATGAATGGATTTCTGTACAAAATGCAATCAAGAGTTTGGCGGTGTCTTGTAAAAGTTTGGAAAATCAGTTGGCCCAGATTGCAAAACAAAATGCTGAAAGACCATCGGGGAGCCTGCCCAGTGACACAATTGTGAACCCCAAGGGGAATGACCAGGAGCAAGCGAAGGCTGTCACTCTCCGAAGTGGAAGGCAACTCAATCAGCTAAGTGAAGAAGTCACTCCTGTGAGTGACCCTGCAGGTAAGAATGAAACTTCTTCTGAGCAAATATCTGATAATGATGATATGGTTGAACAGGAGCAACCCGCTGAAAAACCTGGAATGGAGGGAATTCAATTTCCAGCACCAATTAAGGAACCACCACAGCCAGCTCCAACGCCACCATATCCAGTAAGACAGAAGAAAGCAAAAATGGATGAAGGACTCAACAGGTTAATTCAGAATTTATAAAGTATACATATTAATGTACCGCTTGTTGATGCACTTAAACAAATGCCTAAATACTTTAAGTACTTGAAGGATTTGGTGGCGAATAAGTCACAAATGCATAACTCTGCTTTTGTCACTCTAAATGAAGAATGTAGTGCAGCTATCCTAAGGAAATTACCACCTAAGCTAAAAGATCCGGGTAGTTTCACTCTTCCTTGCACTGTAGGAATCAGAGAATTTTCAAAAGCATTACTAGATCTTGGTGCAAGCATAAATCTCATGCCATTGTCTGTATTCAAATCCCTTGATCTGGACAAATTTCTGGTACCTACTAACATGACCTTGCAGTTGGCAGACAGATCTCTGACTTACCCAAAGGGAATCTTACATGATGTTTTTGTGAAAGTTGGTACCTTTGTTTACCCAGCCGATTTTGTGGTTTTGGACATGGAAGAAGACAGGGATGTACCCATCATCTTGGGGAGACCTTTTCTGGCAACAAGCGATGCAATCATTAAGGTGAAAAAGGGAGAAATCACACTGCACTTTGATGGGGAGAAGGTCACCTTCAACATCTTCAAAAATATGAGATATCCCGCTGAAGTCCACGACTGTTACATGGTGAGAGATGTAGAAGCAGAGGAAGCAGTGACGGAAGAATTACTGCAAGACGATCTCCTCAAGGAACTTTGGTGCCCAGACTATAATGAGGAACAGGAAGGAGGGGATGAGTACAGGGCCACTTGCCTGAGCTACCTGAACCACTCCCCCAAGTGGCATCCTACACAGCAACCCTTTGAACTAATAAACCTGACCAAGGAAGGGAGATGCCTCAAACCTTCAATTGAAGAACCACCTCATCTCGAACTTAGTCCTCTGCCCTCACATTTGAAGTACGCCTATATTGGAGCAAGTAACACCTTACCTGTAATCATTTCTTCTATGCTTACAGGTACTGAAGAGGACAAATTGCTGAGAGTACTGAGATTGCACAAAGAAGCCATTGGGTGGTCAATTGCTGACATTAAGGGCATCAGCCCCTCCATATGCATGCACAAAATCCTGCTTGAAGATCATGCCAAGCCAACCATTGAAGGACAAAGAAGACTCAACCCAGTCATGAAGGAAGTGGTGAAAAAGGAGATTATCAAGCTGCTGGATGCAGGGATTATCTTCCCAATCTCTGACAGCAAGTGGGTGAGTCCAGTGCAGTGCGTGCCCAAGAAGGGAGGAATCACAGTGGTAAAGAATGACCTCCAGGAGCTAATCCCAACAAGGCTGAACAATTCATGGAGAGTGTGCATGGACTATAGAAAGCTTAATAAAGCTACCAGAAAGGACCACTTTCCCCTTCCTTTTATTGATCAAATGCTGGATAGATTAGCTGGATTCATGTATTATTGTTTCCTTGATGGTTTCTCAGGTTACAACCAGATTGCCATAGACCCCGATGATCAAGAGAAGACAACTTTCACCTGCCCTTATGGCACATTTGCCTTCAAGAGAATGCCATTTGGACTGTGCAATGCACCGGCTACTTTTCAAAGATGTATGATGGCCATTTTCTCTGATATGGTGGAGGACATAATTGAGGTCTTTATGGACGACTTCTCGGTCTTTGGTAAGTCATTTGATGCATGTTTGGACAACCTCGGGCTGATACTGAAAAGATGTATAGAAGCCAACCTGGTTCTCAACTGGGAGAAATGCCATTTTATGGTAACTGAGGGAATTGTCTTGGGGCATAAGATCTCACAGGATGGAATTGAAGTGGATAAGGCAAAGATTGAAGTCATTGAGAAGCTCAGCCCACCAACCACAGTCAGGGGAGTGAGAAGTTTCCTAGGCCATGCTGGTTTTTACAGGAGGTTCATTAAAGATTTTTCAAAAATTTCTAAACCTTTGTGCAATTTGCTGGAAAAGGACACTGCTTTTATTTTTGATGAATCCTGTTTAACTGCATTCACTGAATTGAAAAACAAACTCATCACTGCACCTGTGATCATCACACCCGAGTGGTCACAACCTTTTGAACTAATGTGTGATGCAAGTGATTTTGCAGTTGGTGTTTTACTTGGATAAAGAAGGAACAAGGTGTTACATGTGGTTTATTATGCTAGTAAAACCCTTAACTCCACACAAGTCAACTACACCACTACAGAGAAGGAAATGCTGGCAATTGTATTTGCATTTGATAAATTCAGAGCTTATTTGCTAGGGATGAGAGTCATAGTCTATACCGACCATGCAGCCATCAGGTACTTGATCAACAAAAAAGAGTCTAAACCAAGGTTGATTAGATGGGTGTTGTTGTTGCAGGAATTTGATTTCGAGATAAGAGACAGAAAGGGTGCTGAGAATCAAGTAGCAGACCATCTGTCAAGGCTTGAGGAAATTCCAGAAGACACAACTCCAATTTCAGAAAAATTCCCTGATGAGTCACTCTGGTGAGTGACAGGCACACTCATGAGAGTGACAGGTAACAGGCCTTGGTTTGCAGATTTTGCTAACTTTGTTGTTGCTGGTGTTATTCCCCCAGATCTCACCCCACAACAACGCAAGAGATTCTTGCACGATGCTCAACTCTACCTATGGGATGAACCCTACTTATTCAAAAGATGTGCAGACCAATTGATCAGAAGGTGCATTCCGAAATCTGAATTCACAGAAGTGTTACACAAATGCCACTGTTCACCCTATGGTGGACATTTCAACGGTCAAAGGACGGCAATCAAGGTTCTACAAGCTGGACTGTACTGGCCAACCCTGTTCAGAGATGCAAGAGAGTTTGTCAAAAGCTGTGACCGATGCCAAAGGACAGGAAATATTTCCTGGAAAAATGAGATGCCACAGCAGAACGTGCTTGAAGTGGAACTGTTTGATGTATGGGGGATAGACTTCATGGGTCCCTTCGTGTCATCCTTTGGGAACTCCTACATCTTACTGGCAGTGGACTACGTTTCAAGATAGATAGAAGCTGTAGCTGCAAAGAATAATGATGCTAAAACTGTTCTCAGATTTCTAAGAAAAAATATTTTCACCAGGTTTGGTACACCCAGGATGATACTCAGTGATGAAGGATCACACTTCTGCAACAAGTCATTTGCAGCCATGGTAAAGAAATATGGAATCAGGCACAAGGTATCTACACCATACCATCCACAATCAAACGGGCTAGCAGAAGTGTCAAACAGGGAAGTGAAAAGAATCCTGAAAAAGGTTGTTAATTCTACCAGGAAGAATTGGTCCTCAAGGTTGGATGATGTTTTATGGGCATACCGAACAACATACAAGACTCCCATTGGTATGTCTCCATTCAAACTGGTCTATGGTAAAGCATGCCACTTGCCAGTACAGTCGGAACATAAAGCTTACTGGGCTATCAAGGAACTGAATCTTGATCCGGGCAAAAGCAAGGAATTGAGATTGGTTCAGTTGAATGAACTGGAAGAATTCAGACTAGAGGCATACGAATCGTCCAGAGTCTACAAAGAGAAAACTAAGGCTTACCATGATCAACACATTGTCAAGAAGAACTTCCAAGAAGGACAAGAGGTCTGGTTGTACAATTCCAGGCTGAAATTCTTTCCAGGGAAATTGAAGTCAAGATAGACTGGGCCCTACAAAATCAACAAGGTCCTAACTCATGGAGCAGTGGAGATCATGAATCCACAAAGTGGCAACACCTTTTTGGTCAATGGTCAGAGGCTTAAGCCACACCTTGGATGGACAGAAGGGAGTAAAGGACATAACTATCAAGTTCTGGTCCTAAAGGAACTTTACTGAATTTTCTTTTGAAGTCTGGCATGAGACTTAAAACCAATGCGGTTTATGGGAGGCAACCCATACGTTTTGCTTTTGTATGGCTGATAATGTGCCACTCTAATTTTTGCAGGATCGGACAATGAAATTGCCACCCCAACAGATTTCAAAAGGTGTAACAGAGAGGGCCTCAGGTAAACTCACTCCTAGGAGTGAAGAAGGTCACTCAGCCGAGTGAACCTACGGGAAGGAATCCTACCAATTTTCTAACCCTGACGTCACTCACGCAAGTGGAAAAGTCCACTCGCCTGAGTGAGAACAACTGTACAACACTTTCTGTAAAAAGTCACCTTTTGGGTTGTAGTTATGATTTAAGTTTGGGGGGGAAATTTTCTGGAAAATTTCAAATTTCAATTTTAACCACGTCCGCCTCTTTGAGTCACTTCAGTCAGCCACGATTTCCAAAAACTTTAACTGCTGTGCATTAATTCATAACTCCTTCATTGCTTCGTCTTCTTCATTTTCTTCTTAATCCGAGAATCACTCCTGCAACCACCACTTCCCCGTGCGAACATACTAACAATTTCTCTAAGTCTCCAGGCACATAAGGCAATTTTCAGACTCAATCACAAAACCCCTCTTTCAATTTTGCAAACACAATTCTTAGGGTTTGTCACAGATGCCGCCGGCAAGGAGAAAGGCTGCTGCCCGCAAAAACGCCTCTAACGCAAGGAGAAGGATATCATCCTCCTCATCCTCGCCCTCTCCTGAATGGCAAAGAACGCCCTCTCCACCAGCATCCCCTGCCAGAGAACCCACCCCACCACCACCTCCACAACCACCAAGGGCGCTGCAAGAACAAGCCCTTAATGCCATCACAGATGAATGAGAGCCCAGGTTGTTTCCAAGGAAGAAGGGTTGGGATTTCTTTTTGAAACACATAAGGCAAAAGTTCATTCCAGAAAGGGGAATCGGTGAAGATGGCGCTGCTTTTGCCTACATCAAGCGCCATGGCTGGGAGACCTTCTCCAAACCACCGATCAAGCCACGGATCCAGATTGTGCAAGAATTTTACAGCAACTTCCACACCGCCCCGGAGATTGAGTGTTCGTCGGGGCATCGGCGTCAATTGCGGTACGAGAGGCCATCGGGGCCATCTGGAAATTACCAAGAATAAGCACGATTATAGGAAACCACGGCTGCCCCGCATCCAAATCAACCACTGGAACGGCCATTCTGTCCAGATTGGCAAAAAAGGGCACAAGCTGGGAAATGGATGATCAAGAAAACCCTTTGGGGTTTCCAGCCAACGCGTTGCAAATGCGACTTGAATCTCGGCACCATTTCATCTGCTGCAATCGATGCCAACATCCTACACCGCTAAGGTCACCTACGAGATGGCTCTGCTGCTGTATGCCATTGCCACGAGACACACCATTTGATGCAGCCTCGGTCATCCGGGAGCAACTCACCCGATGCATCACCGATCCAAAGGTGAAGAGCTGGTATTTCCCGATTATGGTCACCATGCTATGCAAAGGGCGGGGTGACCTTCCCGCACACAGATCAGAGAGCAACTTGCGGCAACCATTGCGGATGCATAAGTGGACCAGAAACCCCCAGGTGCCTCATGGGCGGGACAAACAACATCCACTCCCACTTCCACTGGACAATTGAAGCAGAGGGATTTCAACAAGCAGACCAGGTTCATCCTGGATTACGTCCACCAATGCCAGATGAGGACGGAGAAATTCCTGCAGGAAATGCACAAGTGCATTGGATGCCCTGAAAACTGCCCAATGCCGCATGATCCGCCAGTCCACCCACTTCACGGAATGCCTCAATGAACACTCAGGGAAGTGCTGTTCTGCTTCCCTTAATCGGCAATTTATTTGTTGCCTGTTAATGTTTCATGTGTTGTTTTCTGTACTTTTTGTTTTCTGTTTACTGTTGTTGCCGGGTTGGTGTTGTTAAGCATTGGGGACAATGCTTAGGATAAGTTTGGGGGGGAGTAATGCAGTAGTAGTAGTTGTAGTTAGTTTTTGGTTAATATCAGTAATGCAGTAGTAGTAGTTGTAGTTAGTTTTTGGTTAATATCAGTAATGCAGTAGTAGTTGTAGTTAGTTTTTGGTTAGATCGGTCAATATCAGGACAGTGCCATTTAGGTCCATTAGGTTCATGTCTGGATTGACTCTGCAATGAAAATCTTCTAAGGAGCTGTCAACAGTCTAGGATGATAAAGGTTTTGAAAAACAATTTTGCTAAACCACTTTTTGATCACCTTTTGATACCAAGTCTGATGCATGAGAGGAGAAAATGGCTGACACTCACTCACACACATGAACAATGCCACTCGTGGAAGTGAATGCCTAGAACATAAATCTTAAAATTCGACATGACTAATCCACTGTTGTGAGCTGTGTCTAGTCCTGAGCTACAATTAGATGAGAAATGCCGTGAATCTGAGACTTCCTTTGTGGTACCCATTCACAGCCTGCTTGCTTTTCGAAAAAAAAAATAAAAAATCTTAGGGAATGGATCAACCGAAACCTTAGGGGTAACAGCAAGGAACCACCACAAAAAGTTCCAAACTGTTGGAGTAATAAGGGTTGAGGTATAAGGCAGTGGAGAGATAAGATTGAATAACACCCTTGTAGGTTGGTCCATTTACATCCCCTTAAAAAAAAAACAAAAAAAAAAAAGATTTCCTAAAGAAATGAAGCATAAAGGCTGTGCAGGAACTCCAGGATTGAAGTCTCAGTAGGTAAATCGAGTCAGGTAACTTGGGCAAGACCAGATCACAAGAATGACCACCAAAAGTTTAACCGGTTAACTTAGAATGGATTGGTAGGTTTGGCATGAACAAACACTTGTGGCATATGTATTCTAATTCCTTGTGAAGGCTGGTTGTTTGACTCTGGATTGCAGAAAGAATTGGTATCCTTAAATGTATGTTTTCTTCACTTGAATCTGAGACGGAAAAGTTGACAGCACCTATCTAGTTGAGTTTAAGGTTGTTGCTTGTTTAGTGTCACTTACCTGAGTGGGAATCCTCACTCAGGGGAGTAAGTCAATCGTCAGTCATTTTGTCTCCCCTATTTGTTATGTGCAATTCTGAAAGTATCAACAAGAGTTTAGTGTTTTGCTTGAGGACAAGCAATTCTTCCAGTTTGGGGGAGTTGATAACGGTTAAATTGTTACATAAAAGCATCACACTTAACTTTATATTTGATGAACAATTGGGGGTATTTCCTAACATTGATGCAAATTACTTAACTCATTTTCATGTTATTGTTAGGAAAGGACCAGACTGAATAATTGCTGAAAATTGGAAGCCAAAGGAGCAAATTATGGGCTGCTGAGGCAAGATTGCTGAGCTGGACGAAAGAGAAGGCTCTTAGACAAGAAACATCTTGTCATTAATAACCTTGCTTCCTCCTAGAGCATGCTGTCCCCCAGCCGCAATCCCAGCCACCACTGCTGATCAATGAGAGCAAAGCGGCCACTGCCGAAAGAAAGAAAAGGAACGGCCAAGTGGGTTGCAGGCTCAAGACATTGGGAGGATTAAACAACTCCAAGCATGGGGAGGTTCTCATGATGAAGACACCGGTTGCAAGGCACTATAAAGAAGAGAGCTGCACTCTCACAAAAGGGACGGATATCTCTCAATCAGTCTCTGGTTAGCTTCTTAGTTGCAGAAACACTCAGAAAAACTCCAGATAGAAGACAAGAAAGAAGAAGAAGCAGCAACAACTTAGTGAGGAAGCTAAGTTGAAGAATAGCAATCCAGTTTCTTCTTCAGTTCCACGAGTGAACCCTTTCACTCCCAGGAGTGACTCAGAAACTGCAAAAGCTTCCTTCTCATCTCTTGACTGTTAGCTTGAACTTTATTTATTATGCATACTTCTATGATGTCCTTTGATGTAGTAGATGTAGCATTTATTCGTATGAGTAGCTAAACAGTTTCCAGGGGTTATTCTCCTCAACTGATGTTGTAGTTGTCAAAGCACTGGTTTTGTTCATTGTTTTATGGTTGAAAGTTTTTCTACATTCATTTACTTGATCACTAAATTGAATGCATGCTAGAAATAAGGGAGATCTGGAAGGATAAACTTGGTTTGGATTGTTTCAACTTTAACTTATGACATAGAGGTAACAGTCTATGGTTTTAACTAAGATAGGAATATACTTAGTTAACATAAGCATTCTTGAAGGCCTAGGAACTTATTGACTTTGTAGCTGGAATCAACCATTGGAAAATAGGTTGTTAAGGTTGTAAAGATGACTCTAGGAAAAATGGGAACTGACTTAGAGTTATAAGTGAGCTGAATGAACAAGAACTCAACCATTACTGTGCTAATAAAACAACTACAACAGCAGGAAGAGGAGAAGAACACCCCTGGCCCCCATTCCCCTGAGTGACTGTTTTCATTCTCCTGAGTGACACCTTGTTGACTGACAGTTTTCCTTTACAACAAATTTGGTAATTAGCTGTCCTCGTGGGATCGACCTAGCTTCCATTATCTACAAAACTCATAATCCAAGCTAGTAATATTTATCTTTTTTTTTGGTGAAATCGGCAAGCACCACCATCAAAACCAAACAACCATCAGATACAACCATACTGCAAATCGTTGCCGCCAGACCGATACGAAAATAAAAAATGTTGTCTGTATGAGTTCTAAATTATTTTTGCATCATCACTTTTTTCAAAAAAATTTAATATGGTATTTGGTGGGCAATTCTCGATTTTATTAATATTAAAAAAAATTTACATAAGACAATACTTAAGTGCCCAAAAAATTTAAAAAGCATTTGCAACACAATCCTTCCTTTGGATAAGTCTTAAACATTGCCTTATATAAAATATATTTACATATTGACAAAGTTAGGGATACTCTCCTTGTACTGTTCAAGGTTTAACTAAAAAAAAATCTAATATTTAAGTTCTACTAGCAAATCATGACGGAGTAATGTCTAACAACGAACAATAATTAATTAATCAATATTGCAAGCTATGAACAATAACCTTTTACTTAATCATAATGAAATATGTTCTGAGACGTAATAGATCATAAAAAACCCTAAAATATTCCTTGAACACTAATTAGTTACTTGATAATGAGCATTAGAAATTTGTAAGGCCACATCTGTAACAAATTCTTATGTTACTATATTGATAATGGAAGAGTCAAACCATTTTTATTTACTTGAAGTAATACCGGCTTATTGAACAACTTCATTGCTATTGATAATGAAGACACAAGGTTAAGAAATTGAACGATTCTAAGGATGAAAAAGGTATAAAATGTATTTTTAGTACTCTTACAAAATGTAACTTAACGTTCAATATAGATTTTCTTAGAATTATTTCATCTATAACTTTTACATTCTGTTTTTATGTTCTAAAATTGCATACAGAAGTTCAATTTTTTTTTACTATTATTATTTTATTACTCACCACTTGGAGGGATTTTAAATTTGACCTCTCATTAATGAAGGTAACTAGCACATGCATTGTGTTTAAGGAAACATTACTTTAGAAAATAAAGTTCTATACCATGTTTCTTTTTCAATATTCACTAAGAAAGTTGAATTCAACTTTTTGGATTAAACATCCATTAACCTTAGTTGTGCAATTGATACATTTTTGTTGAACATTAACTATAATTTTCTTGGAAACATAAAATATTATATTTTATTTAATAAATTTTATTAATTTATAAAGGACAAATTTAGAGAATTTTTATGACGATTAGTGTGAATTAATAAATGCAGAACTAAGTTACACTGGAAAGTAAAATAAAAAAAATCAAGTTCAAAACCTAAGTTCAGTGGTAAGATGCCTCCCTTACTTCCAATAGGTCACGGGTTTGAGTCACGTAGGGTAAATGGGAACCACTGTTGATCTTTTATTTTATTTTATTTTTTTTAAAAAATCTAATAATTAAGTTTTGCTAGCAAATCATGATGGAGTAGTGTCTATCAACAAAAAATTTTTCACCACGTGAACAATGCATAAGTGAATAAACCTTTAACAGTGCATAAGCAGTTTTAACATTGATTAATTGAATTGGTTAAAAAGTCTAATCTGTTGCTTAAATTACAGACATTTTTAGAGGGTTAGTAAGACTAGTTATTACGAGAATAAACCCATCGTTGATCATCTGACTACTATTAAGACCCGTCTAACCAATGCATAAGTGGCTACATTATTTTAAAGAAATGCATAAGCCCTTGAATGATTGATTATTAGGATTGTCAAATAAAGTCTAAATTGTTGATTAAATTAGTG
Source organism: Oldenlandia corymbosa var. corymbosa (assembly GCA_949775105.1). Lineage (NCBI taxonomy): Eukaryota > Viridiplantae > Streptophyta > Magnoliopsida > Gentianales > Rubiaceae > Oldenlandia > Oldenlandia corymbosa. The sequence continues at coordinate 9,895,628 of OX459124.1, forward strand.
AATTTTTTATTGTAACGTCACTAAGACAAGTTAATCCTAGAATAAAGACATAAAACATATAAGGTTACCAAACTAATGAACAAACACTTTTGATGCGAATTGAGCAAGCAGATATGAAACAGAGTTTATCACTCTGTACACATGTGACACTGTGTATAGTTATACCTTTCAAGGATTGTGACAATCTCCTTCTTAGAGTTTCTACATTACCAAGGAATATAACTTTTTTATCCAACAATTTCATTAATGTCACGCTATCTTATCGAACTTGGACTAATTGTAATTTCAATAATTTCAATAGAAGAAGAAGAAGAAGAAGAAGTTTAAGCAAATATCATGCAAGAAAGCTTATATTTTACCAATTTATTATATCCCTAATTTGTGATTTTTGCAATATATTTTGAGTACAAATATGCTATTTATGTGATTTTATCTTTAATTGTAGGAATTGTACTCAAATGAAGAATTGTTGAAGTTTTGAGCTAAAATCAAATTAAAGGCAACTCAATGGGAAAGAATTGAAGATTGGAGCAATTGATGGGGAAGAAATTAATGAGTTTAGAGAATTGGAGGGCCAATAATGCAATTTTGGAATGTTCTTGTTTTTGGAAAATTGGCCGAGAAACTTATGGTTATACGGTTGATTTTGGGATTGGAATTGGATAAGAATTTTAATCCCGATATTATTTGGGAAACAAGTTTTCTTGCTCTCCAAGAAGTAGGTTTTATCCAGAAGCCTATAAAAGGAGTATTAGGGATTTATTTTGACAACAGAACTGGACCGAAAACTGACCGAAACCCTACGGTTAAAACTCCATCACCGCCGACCGCCACCCTACCTCCACGCACCAGCCCTCCTCCACCGGAGCTCCCCCGCTGCAACTCTCCTCCACCTCTCCACCTTCTCCTCGTCTCCACTCCCACCACATCACCGAGAAAGCCAGCAGCAGCGGCATCAACAAACTCCTTCACCGGCAGCTTTCTCCTCTCCCAGCCGGCAGCATCATCACCATCGACCGCCATCATCGCCGAGCTCACCTTCGAAGCCATCATCCTTGCCGCAGCAACACCTTCTTCCTCTTCTCCGCCTTCCTCTTCTCCGCCGCGCAGCATCATCATCACTTGACGCAACAGCCGCCTCGACCGCTGCAAAGCTCCTCCCCCCCGAGTACCACCATCATCTCCAGCTTCTTCTCCTTCACGCACACGCAGCCGACAAGACCATTGATCACCGGTGAAGCGAGCAGCAAATCCGGGGAGTTTTGGCGGTTCTTTAGGCTTCATTCGGGTTTTGAAGTTTAATTATTTAATTTATTTATTTTTATTATGTCTCTAAATATTGTTGAATTAATTTTAATAATGTTTAGTGGCTAAATTCTTTTAATCTAGGGCTTGGGTGTAGCCACCGAATTTATTTGGTTTATTTAATTCATTATTATTTGATTTTTCCATTAATTAATATTTGTTATTCTTGTTTTAATTCGTGTAAGTAATTGGCCACTATTTACATGTCTGAAGATATTAATCGAAGTAGCGAGAGTGAAAGATTAGTATTAGTTCGTAGGAATAATAAACTTAGGTTATAAGCTACGAGAGTAAGATTATAACCTTTGCAATATTTGATTCTTAATGGGCTTAATGTGCTTTTGTTAATCCCTATAGTCACGAGAGTAGTCATAGGGTTAATCTAAGTAAGAGAATTATAACACGAGAGTGAATAGTTCTTAATTAGGTGAATCGTTGTGAGATTAATGGAAGTTAAAAGTCAGATATTTGTGAATTGAACTAAACCAAATATTCGGTATGTGAACCCAATGTCCTAGGTTTTCTTTGTCTGATTATTTGATTTAATATTATTTGCTTTTATTTTATTTTATTTATTTATTTTAGTTTTAAATTTTATAAATCTGAGATCATCATTTATCTAGATAATAATAGGAGTAATTTATACCTGGTAATTAGTATTCCTTCTCTGTGGGATCGACCCTACTTTCTGCTTTACTACTAGTAAGTGTATTAAGTAGGTAATTATTATTTGACTAGTGTGACGACGGCTTGTCAAATTTGGCGCCGTTGCCGGGGAAGGCAGCTAATATCGAATTTAGATTACTTTCTTTTATTAGTTTAGATTTGTTTTTTTTTATTTTTTTATTATTATTTTATTTATTTTATTGTCTTACTATTTTAGTGATTTTTTTCTTTTAAATATTTTTGTCTTGTTTTTATATGCGAAGTGCTAATTCTGAGACTTTGCAATTTGATCCAGAGATAGAAAGAACAGCTCGTGCGAACAGAAAAGTAGCAAAACTAAGAAAAGAGAAGAATCAGAGTGAAACCATGGGCGACAGAGTAAACACTCGGACATTGAGGGATTACTTTACACCTACGGAGAATGTTGCTAGGTCAAGTATTACTAGGCCTACCATTGCTGGGAATACCTTTGAGCTCAAGCCAGCATTGATCCAGATGGTGCAGCAGAATCAATTCTCCAGTTTTAACAATGAGGATCCAAATGCGCATATTGATAATTTTTTGGAGATCTGTGATACTGTTAAGATAAATGGTGTGACGTCAGATGCAATCCGGCTGAGACTTTTCCCTTTTTCATTGAGGGGAGAAGCGAAGAATTGGTTGAATACTTGCGATCCTGGTTCCATCACAACTTGGGATGAGCTGTACAAGGAATTCCTGATCAATTTCTTCCCACCACATAAGACAATGAAATTGAGAAATCAAATTACCGGGGTTATTCAAGAAGATGATGAGACATTTCATGCTGCATGGACAAGATTCAAGGAATTGCAAAGAAGATATCCTCACCATGGTATTGAGAAAAGTACTCTAGTTCAGACTTTCTATCAAGGAGTGACAGACTTTGCAAGAAACAATGTGGATGCTGCAGCTGGAGGTTCATTAATGGATAAATCAATTGATGATGCCTATGAATTGTTTCAAATTATGGCAAAGAATAGGAATCAATGGTCGAACTCGAGAAGTGTTTCCAAGAAGCCTGCTGGAATGTATGAAATCAATGAACTAAGTGCCATGAACGCAAAGATAGATGCACTGACCAAGGCGATGGGGAATCTTGTAAATGCTAATGCAGTCTTCCATGCCACTGTCTGTGAGTTCTGTGGAGGTCCTCATTTGAGTTCTGAATGTATGCAACTGGCAAGTGCACAATATGTCTCTAATTTCAGCAAGCCTCAGCAGCAGAACAATCCTTACTCCAATACTTACAACCCTGGTTGGCGAAATCATCCAAACTTTTCTTGGAATAATCAAGGGGCTCAAGACTTTAATGCAAGACCTCAAAACCCTCCTGGTTTCCAAGCAAAGTCATACCAATCCGCACCTAAGACAGCTACGGAGGAAAGTTTGGAGAGAATGGAGAAATTGTTGAGTGAAAACACTGAACAGTTTAACAGAATAGAAGCAAGGTTAGATCAATTGACTACTGCTCATAGAACCTTGGAGATGCAAGTGAGTCAAATGGCCTCCGCCATGAATACTCGTGGGCAAGGTCAACTGCCAAGCAAATCCGAAATCAACCCTCGTGAAAATTGTAGTGCTATCATGTTGAGAAGTGGGAAGCAGTTGGGTGACAAGGAGGAACCAAAGACCACTGAAGTGAATGTGACCACTGATGAGAAGAAAGTAGAGAGTAAGTAGATTAATGAAGAAAAAGTGGAGAAAGTGGAACAAGAGGAAGAAAAGATATATGTGCCACCACCGCTTAAACCTTATGTTCCACTAGTGCCTTTTCCGCAGAGACTCCATATGACCAAGCAAGATAGGTTGTTTGAGAAATTTCTGAAAATTTTTAGGCAATTGCATATTAACATTCCTTTTGCAGATGCTTTAGCTCAGATTCCGGCTTATGGGAAGTTCTTGAAGGAGATCATCTCCAACCAAAGAAAAGTGAAAGACTTTGAGACAATTGCATTATCTGAGGAGTGTAGTGCTGTCATTCAGAGAAAGTTGCCTCCAAAATTGAGTGATCCAAGGAGTTTCTCTATTCCTATCTCTATGGGTGATGTCTGTTTTGATAAAGCTTTATGTGATTTAGGTGCTAGTGTTTCATTGATGCCTTTATCTGTTTGTAGAAAGCTTGGGTTGAAACATTTGAAACCAACTAACATCACTTTGCAGTTAGCTGATAGATCCATAACTCATCCGAAAGGGATTTTGGAAAATGTGCTGGTAAAAGTGAAGAAATTTTATATCCCTGTTGATTTTGTTGTGTTAGATATGGAAGAAGATGCTAATGTGCCAATTATTTTAGGTCGACCATTTCTATCCATAGCTGGTGCTGTTATAGATGTTAAAAAGGGGAGTTTAAAATTTCATATTGGAGAAGAATCTGTGGACTTCACTTTTTCTGAAAATTACAAATGCCCTGCATTTACTCATCATGTGTTTAGAGTAGATTCTGTTAAGGAGCCAGATAAAAATGATGTGTTTATTGCTAATTTTAATGACCCTCCTGACAAGTGTATCAGTGATGTAGGTGCAGTTGGAGACGAAAGAAGAATGATGTATGAAAGAGTTTCACACTCTTTGATTGAGCGTCCACCTGATTGATTAGCCATAAAGTCCGGCTCATGACTTTAAAGAAGCGCTTATTGAGAGGCAACCCAATTCTTTATTTTGCTTTATTTTTCTTTTTCTTTCATTAATAAGTTGATGGTTAAGTTTTTTGTTCCTGATTATCTGGAGATCTTTGATTTCTGGATTTTCGTGGTTTTTCCTAATCATCTGTTTTTTTTAGGTTTATTTTTCTAATTTACTTTAGTTTTGCAATTAGGTTTGTTAGAAGGGCAAGACTCTGGTGTCCAATGGTGCTGAAAATGAAACATCCAAAATTCTGAAGAAGTTGGTCGTGTGTTTGAATGGCAGTTGCAACAATATTTTTCAACAATTCCGGTCCTCCGCTTCACATTCCAAGGTTGTGTCGTTTCTTTTCATTCTTTTTGTTTTATGTCTTTTCTTTTCTTTTCACTTGGTTGTCTTGCCTTTTGTGTTTTATACACTGAGGGCAATGTATACTTTAAGTGTGGGGGAGAGGAATGCGTTTTGTGTTTATCTTTCTTTAATAAAAAATCCATAAAAATGGAAAATTTGAAAAATCCAAAAAGGCCTAGGATGAAGTTGGTTTGATTATCTATAACATGTAAGAATTAAGCTATTTTGAATTGTATTGCTTAACTTATGAATTTCTATATGTTGCTTTGAATACCCTGTTTCTTTTGCACTTAGTCGTGACTGTGGGATAAGCGTAAAGTAAGATATAGTTGCATAAGTTTGATGTAGATATGCCATGAAGTTGTTTGATTCAGTCATACTTATATGATTTGTATGTGGAACCCATTATGATGTGAAGGAAAAGCAAGGCATTAACCCAATATCAACCTTAAAAAACCTTATTGCTTTGACACTTTGACACTTTGTGTTAAGTAAGTTTGGGGGAGGGGTGTTGGCGGATGCTTCTGAGGTTAGGTAAATTTTAATGAGGGAGAAAAGGAAGAGCATTCAATGTTGATGCTAGCCCATTGAGAGGTGAGGAATTGGCAACCTGAGCGGAGAGTCCTCAGGCCCGGTGAGGAAAAATAGATATGTAGACTGCCCTAAGTTGCTGAGCCACTATGTATAGGAGTGGAAAAATGCTCTAGGTAGTGGCCTGAGTTGGAAAGAGTCCTGAAGAAAAGCCGCATGGACCGAAGAATGGGTTACGAGGGGGAATAGGTTGTCTGTGAGATAAGTCCTTCTACTTCATAGTATGTCTGGTGGTCCATTGCATTGAAATATGATATAAAATGTGAGTCTGTTGTTAAAGTAAAATGGCATATTTGCAGTAGAGCTTTTGTTTTCTATGTTAAATGTAACGTGATGTCCCTAAGAAACGAAGCACACACACACAAGCATGGGGCTAAAAGTAACTATGGTTTGCATTGTTAGGTAGTCCATACTAGAGGTAGTCGAAATCTTTGTATTATATGATGTGATTGCATCTTTGAGGCCGCCAAATTAAATAATTAAATGTTTTTGTTTGTTTAATGTTTGAGATTGCTTGAGGACAAGCAATAATTAAAGTTTGGGGATATTTGATATGCTTATATTTTACCTATTTATTATATCCCTAATTTGTGATTTTTGCAATATATTTTGAGTACAAATATGCTATTTATGTGATTTTATCTTTAATTGTAGGAATTGTACTCAAATGAAGAATTGTTGAAGTTTTGAGCTAAAATCAAATTAAAGGCAACTCAATGGGAAAGAATTGAAGATTGGAGCAATTGATGGGGAAGAAATTAATGAGTTTAGAGAATTGGAGGGCCAATAATGCAATTTTGGAATGTTCTTGTTTTTGGAAAATTGGCTGAGAAACTTATGGTTATACGGTTGATTTTGGGATTGGAATTGGATAAGAATTTTAATCCCGATATTATTTGGGAAACAAGTTTTCTTGCTCTCCAAGAAGTAGGGTTTAGCCAGAAACCTATAAAAGGAGGATTAGGGATTTATTTTGACAATAGAACTGGACTGAAAACTGACCGAAACCCTACGGTTAAAACTCCATCACCGCCGACCGCCACCCTACCTCCACGCACCAGCCCTCCTCCACCGGAGCTCCCCCGCTGCAACTCTCCTCCACCTCTCCACCTTCTCCTCGTCTCCAATCCCACCACATCACCGAGAAAGCCAGCAGCAGCGGCATCAACAAACTCCTTCACCGGCAGCTTTCTCCTCTCCCAGCCGGCAGCATCATCACCATCGACCGCCATCATCGCCGAGATCACCTTCGAAGCCATCATCCTTGCCGTAGCAACGCCTTCTTCCTCTTCTCCGCCTTCCTCTTCTCCGCCGCGCAGCATCATCATCACTTGACGCAACAGCCGCCTCGGCCGCTGCAAAGCTCCTCCTCGCCGAGTACCACCATCATCTCCAGCTTCTTCTCCTTCACGCACACGCAGCCGACAGCACCATTGATCACCGATGAAGCGAGCAGCAAATCCGAGAGTTTTGGCGGTTCTTTAGGCTTCATTCGGGTTTTGAAGTTTAATTATTTAATTTATTTATTTTTATTATGTCTCTAAATATTATTGAAATTAATTTTAATAATGTTTAGTGGCTAAATTCTTTTAATCTAGGGCTTGGGTATAGCCACCGAATTTATTTGGTTTATTTAATTCATTATTATTTGATTTTTCCATTAATTAATATTTGTTATTCTTGTTTTAATTCATGTAAGTAATTGGCCACTATTTACATGTCTGAAGATATTAATCGAAGTAGCGAGAGTGGAAGATTAGTATTAATTCGTAGGAATAATAAACTTAGGTTATAAGCTACGAGAGTAAGATTATAACCTTTGCAATATTTGATTCTTGATGGTCTTAATGTGCTTTTGTTAATCCCTATAGTCACGAGAATAATCATAGGGTTAATCTAAGTAAGAGAATTATAACACGAGAGTGAATAGTTCTTAATTAGGTGAATCGTTGTGAGATTAATGGAAGTTAAAAGTCAGATATTTGTGAATTGAACTAAACCAAATATTCGGTAGGCGAACCCAATGTCCTAGGTTTTCTTTGTCTGATTATTTGATTTAATATTATTTGCTTTTATTTTATTTATTTATTTTAGTTTTAAATTTTATAAATCTGAGATCATCATTTATCTAGATAATAATAGGAGTAATTTATACCTGGTAATTAGTATTCCTTCTCTGTGGGATCGACCCTACTTTCTGCTTTACTACTAGTAAGTGTATTAAGTAGGTAATTATTATTTGACTAGTGTGACGACGGCTTGTCAAAGTTTCATCAAATACCATGCAAAACATTATTATCGGAAATGATATTCTTCATATTTTCATGATATTGTTTAATGTGATTATGAAAGTGGCTTTAACTTAAATGAGATTTATGTATGTGTATTTATTATTATTATTAATGGTAGAAACTTGCATCCCTAATAGTCTTCAACAATCCGTAACCCATGGGCTTATTGATTAGTAAAGAAAGTCTTAATTAGTGCAAAGACTGATGGCTTTTGAAATTAAGTGGTAGTGTCTCTGTTCAAAAATAACTATCGTAAGAAAACTAAAGTGGTCAAGTATTACTCGATTAGTTATGCTATTTAAACAATTAAATTATCCTTAACCCGTCAATTAAAATAACAAACGTCACCACTACTATTTATTTTTGGGGTGAATTTGCGAAACTTTTAACAAGAATGCATTGATAAATGGAAACTACACTTAGTTTAGAATTTTATCATTTTCCTCTAACGACACTTAAATTAGAATGAAAGGAGTCATAGTTAACATAAACTATTCCCAACATAAATAAATCTAGTGATTAAGCTTTCCAAGCTGATCGTGATGGAGTGCTGTTTTTTTTTTACATGTGATGTACTCTTCAACATCTCTTGATATATCAACAAATAGATTTTACTTAATGAATAATGATACGTGATAAAAATAATAGTTTAATAATTGGTCGCTATTAGGTTTCTTTGAGATAAAATATATCTCAACGAACCCCAAAATTATTCATTCCCATTGATAAATTTTTTTTTCCTGATAAGTATATTAGGAGTTTGCTGCTCTCTTTTTCAACTAATTATGATGTTCAGCTCATTTTAGTCAAAAAGAGTTGCCTAACTTCCAATCAGTTGAAGTAAAGATAATATTTATAAAGAGAAAAGTTGTTTTTGAACATATAAAAGCACTTATAACTATTCTTGATTACAGTTATGAAATTTAGAAAGTAGCGCTAAACGTATTATTTACTCAAAAATAATGCAATTTTGGAATGTTCTTGTTTTTGGAAAATTGGCCGAGAAACTTATGGTTATACGGTTGATTTTGGGATTGGAATTGGATTAGAATTTTAATCCCGATATTATTTGGGAAACAAGTTTTCTTGCTCTCCAAGAAGTAGGGTTTAGCCAGAAGCCTATAAAAGGAGGATTAGGGATTTATTTTGACAACAGAACTGGACCGAAAACTGACCGAAACCCTACGGTTAAAACTCCATCACCGCCGACCGCCACCCTACCTCCACGCACCAGCCCTCCTTCACCGGAGCTCCCCCGCTGCAACTCTCCTCCACCTCTCCACCTTCTCCTCGTCTCCAATCCCACCACATCACCGAGAAAGCCAGCAGCAGCGGCATCAACAAACTCCTTCACCGGCAGCTTTCTCCTCTCCCAGCCGGCAGCATCATCACCATCGACCGCCATCATCGCCGAGCTCACCTTCGAAGCCATCATCCTTGCCGCAGCAACGCCTTCTTCCTCTTCTCCGCCTTCCTCTTCTCCGCCGCGCAGCATCATCATCACTTGACGCAACAGCCGCCTCGACCGCTGCAAAGCTCCTCCCCCCCGAGTACCACCATCATCTCCAGCTTCTTCTCCTTCACGCACACGCAGCCGAAAGCACCATTGATCACCGGTGAAGCGAGCAGCAAATCCGGGGAGTTTTGGCGGTTCTTTAGGCTTCATTCGGGTTTTGAAGTTTAATTATTTAATTTATTTATTTTTATTATGTCTCTAAATATTGTTGAATTAATTTTAATAATGTTTAGTGGCTAAATTCTTTTAATCTAGGGCTTGGGTGTAGCCACCGAATTTATTTGGTTTATTTAATTCATTATTATTTGATTTTTCCATTAATTAATATTTGTTATTCTTGTTTTAATTCGTGTAAGTAATTGGCCACTATTTACATGTCTGAAGATATTAATCGAAGTAGCGAGAGTGGAAGATTAGTATTAGTTCGTAGGAATAATAAACTTAGGTTATAAGCTACGAGAGTAAGATTATAACCTTTGCAATATTTGATTCTTGATGGTCTTAATGTGCTTTTGTTAATCCCTATAGTCATGAGAGTAGTCATAGGGTTAATCTAAGTAAGAGAATTATAACACAAGAGTGAATAGTTCTTAATTAGGTGAATCGTTGTGGGATTAACGGAAGTTAAAAGTCAGATATTTGTGAATTAAACTAAACCAAATATTCGGTAGGCGAACCCAATGTCCTAGGTTTTCTTTGTCTGATTATTTGATTTAATATTATTTGCTTTTATTTTATTTATTTATTTTAGTTTTAAATTTTATAAATCTGAGATCATCATTTATCTAGATAATAATAGGAGTAATTTATACCTGGTAATTAGTATTCCTTCTCTGTGGGATCGACCCTACTTTCTGCTTTACTACTAGTAATTGTATTAAGTAGGTAATTATTATTTGACTAGTGTGACGACGGCTTGTCAAAGTTTCATCAAATACCATGCAAAATATTATTGTCGGAAATGATATTCTTCATATTTTCATGATATTATTTAATGTGATTATGAAAGTCGCTTTAACTTAAATGAGATTTATGTATGTGTATTTATTATTATTATTAATGGTAGAAACTTGCATCCCTAACAGTCTTCAACAATCCGTAACCCATGGGCTTATTGATTAGTAAAGAAAGTCTTAATTAGTGCAAAGACTGATGGCTTTTGAAATTAAGTGGTAGTGTCTCTGTTCAAATATAACTATCGTAAGAAAACTAAAGTTGTCAAGTATTACTCGATTAGTTATGCTATTTAAACAATTAAATTATCCTTAACCCGTCAATTAAAATAACAAACGTCACCACTACTATTTATTTTTGGGGTCAATTTGCGAAACTTTTAACAAGAATGCATTGATAAATGGAAACGACACTTAGTTTAGAATTTTATCATTTTCCTCTAACGACACTTAAATTAGAATGAAAGGAGTCATAGTTAACATGAACTATTCCCAACATAAATAAATCTAGTGATTAAGCTTTCCAAGCTGATCGTGATGGAGTGCTGTTTTTTTTTTACATGTGATGTACTATTCAACATCTCTTGATATATCAACAAATAGATTTTACTTAATGAATAATGATACGTGATAAAAATAATAGTTTAATAATTGGTCGCTATTAGGTTTCTTTGAGATAAAATATATCTCAACAAACCCCAAAATTATTCATTCCCATTGATAAATTTTTTTTTCCTGATAAGTATATTAGGAGTTTGCTGCTCTCTTTTTCAACTAATTATGATGTTCAGCTCATTTTAGTCAAAAAGAGTTGCCTAACTTCCAATCAGTTGAAGTAAAGATAATATTTATAAAGAGAAAAGTTGTTTTTGAACATATAAAAGCACTTATAACTATTCTTGATTACAGTTATGAAATTTAGAAAGTAGCGCTAAACGTATTATTTACTCAAAAATACTTATTAGCTTTTGTCATCCGACATTTCTACATATAAATATTCACATAAGTACAAATTGTTTTACTACTTATCTTGAGATATATAAAAATTTTATTGAAGTAGTTACCCACATATTTGTAAAAAGGAGTAATGTGTCACTATTAACTAGCTCAAATGGTTAGATGTTTGAACTATAAACTAAGGTCAAGATTGTTCTTTTAGTAGAAAAGAGATCCGGCATGAGTTAGTTCTTGTTCCTTAACGTAGTTTGCTCTCTACAAACGGTAACTCAAGATGTTGAATCACAAAGGAAGAGCCGATACTAATTAACTCTTTAAGCAAATATCATGCATGAATTTTCAACAAATAGTATGCAAGACAATATTATCCGAAAGGATTTTCTTCATATTTTCATGAACAATGTTTGATATGATTATGAAAGTGTGTTAAACTTAAATGAGATTTATGTGTGTTTTTATTACTTATTATTATTGTTACTTGTTCTTGCTAGGATTGAGTTTGTTTCATGCAATGATTGAATTTTTATTTCTGTGAAATAGGGTTAAAATTTGATTCTATTAGGTTTGATTTTTTTGGTTGTGAATTATTATTAAAATTGGAATTGAATTACTGCTTAAAGGAGTGTTCGTAAACACTTAACTCGTTCAACAAAAATAGTGAACACGGTGCCCGGTATAATTACTGGATAGACATTTGGACTAGTATTTGGGAGAAATTTGCATCCCTAACTTTGTTCAACAATTCCTAACCCATGGGCTTATTCATTGGTAAAGTCCTAATTGGTGTAAAAATTAATGGATTCTGAAATTAAGTGATAGTGTCTACATTCAAAAATAACTATCATTAGAGAAAGAATGGTTGTCAAGTATTAGTCTCTTAGTTATGCTATTTAAACAATTAAATTGTGTTGTGCATTAAAGTAAACAAATTTATTTTTGGGGGCCAATTCGGAAACTTTTTGACAAAAATGCATCGATAAATAAAAATGACACTTTTAGAATTTTATTATTTTCCTCCAATGATGTTTAAATTAGAATGAAAGAAGTCGTTGTTAACATAAACTCATCCAAGCTATAATAAATCTAATGATTAAGTTTTCCAATCTAATCGTGATGGAGTACTGTTATTTTATTTATTTTTTACATGCGAGGTACTGTTCAACATCTCTTGATATATCAACAAACAATTTTTAATTAATGAATAACGATTACATTATAAGCATAGTCGTCCGGTAATTGGTCGCTATTAGGTATCTTTGAGACAAAATATATCTCAACAAACCCCATAACTATTCATTCACATTGGCTTTTTTTTTTTAAAATGATAAGCATTAGGAGTTTGCCACTCTCGTCATCTCATTTGCCAGTTTCATTATGATGTTCAACTCATTTGTATTAAACAAGAGTTCCCTAACTTCCAATTAGTTGAAGTAAAGATGATAATTATCAAGAGAAGACTTTTTTTTTAAAAAAAAGCAAACAAGTGCTTAAAATTGATCTTACTTACTTTTGTGAAATCTTGAAAGTAATATCATACGTACTATTTACTCAAAAATACTTGTTCGCATTTGCCATCCAACATTTCTAAATGTAACTATTTGCATAAATACAAAAATGTTTTACTACTTATTATGAGATATTTATACATTTATTATAATAGTTACCACATATTTGTAAAACGAGTAGTGTGTCACTTTTAACTAGTTCAAACGAAAGATGTCTGATAACTACTAACTAAGGTCAAGATAGTTCTCTTAGTCGAAAAGAGATCCGACATGCTTTAAATATTGTTCCTTAATGTAATCTGCGCTCTACAAACCGTAACTCAAGATGTTGCTTTACAAAGGAAGAGCCCATACTAATTAACCCTGCTTTATTGCAAGAGTCAAATTAACTCACGATCTCATGAGGAAAAATTTCTGTTAATAAGAGAGTGTCTTATGGAAAAATTACTTTTCAACTGTTATTAATTTTTAGGAAATCTTATATTTTCATTATTTAAATAAGAAATTATCATTCAAGAAATAGCGTAGAGAAGTTTAATCAAATAACATGCAAGAAAATTTTGTCTTTTTCTTTTTGTTTTTTATTTTGTGGGCGGAGGGGGAGGGGATAATATATAAGAGGAAAACATAAAAAGAGAATTATTTACTTATTAAATATTCGGTAGTAAACTTTCTTTTTGTGTGAACGGATGTTATTGAGCAACGGAAAAACTTGTTTGTTGGAAAAAGAAAAAGAGATATTTTTGACCTTATAGAAAGAACCTTTAAATAATACTAAAATTGTAAATTTTTAGAAGGGAATATTTCCAGTATAAATATGTATAATACTTCTTTCTCTTGATGTAGACTTATTTTTTTGAGATAGCAAGAGTAAACCTTTTAATTTGGTTTGATTTGATTAAGTGTAAGATCAAAGCTGCAATCCCCATTTTTGTTTCAATATGAGATAGTGTATCGATACCCAAAAAAAAGAAAAGAAGTTGTTGGAAGTAAAAGCAAAATATTGCATATAATATCTTTTTCTCTCACATTCTTAAGTATAATATGTGTTACATAGGCCCACTCAGAATCCGTAATATATGATTATTGTCAAATTAATTTGTTTTATGAAAATAATTTGTGAGCTTCTAATGAAATCAATTTCTTATTTCTTATAAGAAGAAAACAAAACAACAAGGAAACTTTTAATTAAGAACATAGAGTACTACTATTACTACATGTAGCTCGGAGACTTGGATACATATAAATAGGTACGCAACTACCTCAACTTTACTCACCAATTCTTCTATTTAACTAGTGAGAATTAAGAAGCTTGTAACTTTCTTATTGCAATATCTATTCCTCGTTTCCCCAGCATTCTCTCTATAGGTCAAATATCATCATTTCCGATCATCAATGGCTCTCTCTCGCACTTCTAGAAATGCAAACTCTGCAACTCTTGTGCTTTTATTTCTAGTTCTTATGTTATTTACATCTACTGCAAAAGCCGATAGCGGAATTCCGAAAAATCCTCGCATTTGTTGGGCGGAGTGGTTAGCTTGCCGCTTCGGATGTGCGTTCCGGTCAGACTCAAATTGTAAAACCGGTTTTTATGATGCTTACAACCATTGCAACCCTTATTCTTGATATTGATCCATAGTGGGCATTGTACATCATGGTCATTAATAATAAGGTCATTATTATCTACTTTTTTTGTCATAATATTATTGTGTAGTTCAGATTTTCACGTTTAGTATAACTTATACTAAAAGTGAAAATTTAAATTAGACAATTATTTCAGAACATGGAGTAGAATTTAGGGAGACTTTGTAACTGGTTTCATTTATTTGTGCATCATCCTACCACTTTTGAATATTTATGAGTTTGTTCGTTTTCTTCATGGTAGATTCATACTGTTCATATTTTGCATACAGTTCTCATAGTGTTGTTTAAATCAAATTGAGTGTCATGCATTTTTAGTTCCTTCATCCTCCAATCATTGTAAATTCATGTTGTTATTATTATAAATAAATATTGGATATGTTGTGTCCACAACGTTATACGTCTCTAATTCTCTCTCTCTCTCTCTGTCTCTCTCTCTCTCTCTCTCCTCTACGCATGTATATGAGCACGTTAAAAATTCTGTAGCTCTTTTTTATTTTTCTTAATGAACCGTTTCGTCAAAGCACACATCAATTAGAAAGAATAGCCTATCATAAGAGTATAAGTACATGCTAAAAACTTAAAAAGTTATTACGCTCTATATCCTCAAATAAGTAAAAGAACTTTGATTAAGAATAAAATGACTATTAGTATTTGATGGTAATCTACGCAAACTTATATAAGTTTTTCAATTACAAAAATTATGTTGTGGTGTTGTTAATATTTCAGCCGATAATTCAAATGCTACTATAATTTCAATGTAGATGGATACAATCATTTGATTCATTGACATCTCCAAGCTAGTAGTGCAATCTTCCTCTCAAATTTAATGAGTAGTTTGCAAACCAACTAATTTTCCAACCTGATTTGAATATGGTGATCTGGATTAGTATTGCCAAGCACCTATGACTCGCCCTCGCTATATAGCTTTAATGAGCTAACTTATACTTTCTATATTTCAAAAATATTAGTCATTTTAATTATGCAGACAAGATCTTATGGTCTCAGTTTGAATTTGAACCATTGAAAAGGTGTAGAGTTCAAGGGGGAAAAACGAGATTGAACACTTTTTGACAAGCTTCAACAAATGGGATCGATCTTTGAATATCATTAGAACCTTAACGTTTTAAATCTATGGTGCTTTGTAATGATCCTTATCTGACTAAAAGCTACTTTACATCAAACTTTATCAGTGGATTGAAAGAACTTATGCCAATGATGATGTCGTTCGAACCTCCTACACTGCTAAGAGCTTTGAAATTGTCAACGTCGAAGAACAAATTGTGGCTTCACACTGAAGAACAAAATGGTGGTAAATGGCCCTTCAAAAGTTTAACAATCTCTTTTAAGAGTTTCACACACTTCTATCTAGTCAAAGCTAACGTGCTTCGCGCGTGCCTTACTACGTTATTTGATAAAGAACATTTTGTTTTTCAAAAATAACCTTATATAGTAAATAATGAAAATGCTTACAGATTTATGCCTAAGGCTAGAGAAGCCTTGGCCTTTTTGTGAACATTCTCAACTAGAATCATTGCAGAAAGAGTTTTAACATCTCTAAGAAGACCACTAATGTGGAAGGGAACCTTTCCTCCTCTTTCTATGTCTTCTGCTATGATCTTGCTATCCATCTGATAAAGAACATGAAATTTAACATGTTCTTGATAAAAGACATTAAATTTATGTATATGAAAAAAATACATAAGCTATAAGAATCAGATGGACAGTTAAATCTTAAGAGAACTTTTAAGAATCAACTATATTACCTACAAAACTTTGTAAATCTTCATTGATATTCTTCTTACTGTTCTTTATTAAAATGGCAGGAATAATGAATTTTGACAACTAAGAAAGCTTGTTTAAATAGAAGGAAAGCATGAAGAATCATAAATTTTGGAATCTATTAGTACAAAATTCCCAAAAATTTACCGACTATATTCATAAAAAAACTATTAAACTAAAATGTCCTTAAGTCCACTTGATTGTGGTGGGTATGTAGCTTATTTTGGTGGTTGATTTTAAGTTTCATTTTGTTGGTATTCGACTGTTTTTGGTTAATTTTTTGGAGTTCGGTTTGGTGGCCGTTGGCCTATTTCAAGGTTTTCATTTTGTTGTTTTTGGCCAGAAAAAAAATCATCACCTGATTAAAAAAAAAGTTTTATATTGCATGCGATGTATTCGATGAATGATTATAGTGGATTTGGTTTTTGGCGGAGGTGTTTCTTGCGGAACTCTTACTTCAGGAACTGCTGTGAAAGGCTTGAGTTAGGAAAGGTGGATGTTTGATTGTGATACAGTTCACTACATGACTAGTATTTAAAATATTTACCGATAGATTGAACCTCGTCCAATGCGGCTGCCAAATGGGACGTTGACAATGGCTACTCAAACCGACAATGTACATCTCCGCCGGCATGTATTTTGTCTAATGTTTTATATGTTCCAAGTTTATTGGATAGTTTAATTTCCTTGTCTCAACTATTGGGAGACACAGGTCGTGGTACTTATTTTAGTCATTTGTCTTACGTTGTACAAGACCTCAATTCTAGATGGTGATTGGATCAAGTGAACAATTGGGAAGCTTTATCTCTTTCGAAGCATTGTGGAGGCAGTGGTGGCGCCAAAGCGAGCTGAAGGATTATTGGACATGTGGCACTAAGAGTTAGGTCATCCATATTTAAGGTGGTTGAAAAATTATGTCATGTTAATTCTAGTGATTCTAATGATGTTTCCTACAAAGTATGTGATGTTTGTTTGCATGCATGCTAGGGATAGTTTTTCATTTAGTGAAAAAAAAATTATGGAGCCTTTTTCAGTTGTTTTATTGTGACTTGTGGGGGTCCTTATCGTGTTTCTGCTTCCTGTGGAGCACAATATTTTTTGGATATTATTGATGAATTTTCTTAGAGCAACTTCAATTTATTTGCTTCTTGATAAAACTGTTGTTTTCTGTCTCCTTGTGTAACTTTTCTCTCCCTGGTGTAATGCCAATTTTATAAGTTTGGCTAAATCTGTTCGAAGTGACAATGGTTCTGAGTTCTTTTGTATGCATGGTTTTTCTTCTTGAGCATGGTATTCTTCATGAATCCTCTTGCGTTGGTACTCCACAGCAAAATATGTGTGTTGAACGTTAGCATCGGCATAGTTTTAATGTTGCTCGTACATGACGTTTTCAAGCCAATTTGCCGCTTTCAATTTTTGGGTCATTGTTATTTGATTAATTATACTCCTACTTCTATTTTGCATGGTCGAACACCATCTAAGGTGGTATTTGGCAAAGTTCAAAAATTTGCTCATTTGAGGGTTTTTGGTTGTTTATGTTATGTTGATAAACAAGATCATCAAGGAGACAAGTTTGCACCTTGTAGTACGAAATGTGTTTTCTGGGTATCCTTTTTCAGTAAAAAAGGATAGTCATCTATAATCTTGACTCTAAGAATTTTCTTCTATCTCGTGATGTCAGATTTTGTGAGTAGGTGTTTCCTTATATGTTGCCGAGTTTAAGTGAGTCAAAGAAATATTTCTAAAAATCCATTATGGAGTTGGCCTTTTTATTAGGAGGATGATGATGATGATGAGATTGTCCGTTCGTTCTCTCAGGCTGAACATCGCTTGGAACTAGTTTTCCCTGGTACAGTATCATCTTCTGATATTGGTGGTACTGACGTCAGGAGGGGCTCTCCTACATCGGCTCCTGTAACTTCTGACGAATTGTTGGTTGTGGTCATTGTTCTAAAGCGCCTTTCACTCGTCTACATGGCTTTATTCATCATACTATTCGCCCCTCCTAGTTCATCTGGTTCATAGTCATCATTGGGTACGCCCTATCATGCAACGTAGTATGTTAATTGTATTTGTTTTTCGCCAGCACATCAGATTTTTTTGGCAGCTATATGATGACCCTAATACTTATGCTAAAACTGTAGCGAATGAGCATTAGCGTCATTCCATGCAAACTGATATCTAGGTTGAGAATAATATTACATAGAAAGTCTACTATCTCACTCTTACATATGGTATAGACTGTTGATCTAGAAGGATTAGGCCCTTGGTGAAACTAGGAATAGACGTACCAAGGTCCTCATAGTGCTCAGAAAGTTCGTTTGAAGCTTCCTTAGCCATACTATCCGCAATTGCATTTACCTCTCTGAAAATATGATGAATTTTATATCCCCACATCTCCATTAAAGCATGAATTTCTTCCAGCTCATTATAAAAATTCCAAGGATAAGGTCCCCCACTAGTCAAAAGATTTGCCAGGATTTGGTTATCCGTTTGAATTTCCAAATGCGACAGAGCAAGAGATGCACATTTCCTGGTTCCAAACAGTAAGCCATATACCTCCGCCTAAAAACTATCTCCTCCACCAAGAAAGCCGGATTCCCCATAAAAGAACAAACCCTTGTTACATCGGGTTACAAAACCATAGCCTGAAAAATAATTTTTGGATGAGCCATCTCTGTTAAGGACAAAATTCCTTTCTTGCTTCCAAGAGACCGCGAGGATCCTCCTTTCCTTCACCCGAAAGTTTGTCCGTGGAAAGTGTTGTTGAAGCAAAGATTTTGTCAATATTACTTTAATTATTTTTCGTTTACTTTTCACCGCGCTTATGTCCACATGAATGTGTTGATCTTTGTTGATGATCTTGTACTTTCTGGGAATAATTCTTCCACTGTGTTTTTTTTAAGAATTATTAGAATAAATATTTTCACATGAAAGATCTTGGTGATCTCAAATATTTTCTTGGTATTGAAGTTTCTCGTAATGCTTCTGGAATTTTTCTATATCAACAGAAATATGTTTTAGATATTATTTCTGAGGTTAGTTTTTTGGGCCAAACCAGTTGGGTCTCTTTTGGAGCAAAATCATCAGCTTCCGCTTGCCGCTGAAATCCGCTTTTTGATCCTGAGTGGTACCATCAATTGATTGGTTGTTTAATCTATCTAATGGTTACACGCCTCGAGCTGTCTTATTCTGTTCATATGCTTGGTCAGTCTACAAAAACCCGTGCAAGCACAATGTAATGTTGCTCTTCATGTTGTTTAATATTGGAAAGGAAATCTTAGTCAGGGTATTTTTTTGAGGACCAACTATGACTTGTGACACTATGGTTCGAGTATGCTGATTGCACTAGCTATCCAATGACACGCTGCTCTCTTTCTAATTGGTTCATTCAATTAGGCAAGTCTCCTATTTCTAAGAAGACCAAGAAGTAGTATATTGTCGCTCGCTCTTTTGCTAAAGCTGAAAATTGCTCCAGGGCTTCCACTACTTCTGAGTTGATCTAGTTGAAGTCTTTGCTATTATGTTTGAATGTTTCTCATTCTCAGCCTATTCAAATTTATTGCGATAGTTAAGTAGCTCATCACCTTGCTGCTAATCCTGTTCACGAGCGAACTAAGCACATCAAAGTTGATTGTCATTTTTTTGTGTGATAAATTTCTTAAAGACATTATTTCTCCCAGTTTTGTGTCTATGTGTGCAGCTAGTGACATTCTTACTAAAGTAGCGGAGAAGCGTGAGTTTGATTTCTCAGTTGGTAAGTCGGACATCTGAAATCCATATGCTGCAACTTGAGGAAGGTGTTAGTGAATGTCATTACTAGGCTTAATATTACTGGTTAGTCGTGATAAATATAGTTCAATAATTCTTTTAACTTTCGTATATATAGAAACTATTTCTAGTTGATACGTATAATGAAAATCAATCCAATTAGGATTTTCTAAATTTGTACCATAGTTATCGATGTTAAACACACCGAGATATGCAAACTTGTCATTAATCCCGATGCAAAAACTTATGTGCTTGTTTGGACAACATTTTGTTTTAGTTTTTTATTTGGATTTGGGAGGAGATTTAAAATGTAATTTAATTTTTAATATAGATAGTATTATAGCATAGTAACCATTTATGAAATTAAAATGGTTCAATGACAAAAGTGAAGACTTTACAATAGTATAGTTACCATCGGCACTAATTTTTTTCTCACCACCGGATCACCTCCACCACCGGCTGCCGCCGCCGCCGTCAGGCCAGCGCCGGCAGGCCAGATTCTGGTCAAATACCGGCGAGTTAAACAGAATCCGGCAAGTTGACAAAAATAATGCTTTAAAATACTTTTTAAAAGGTAAGTTAAATTGATGTTTAGATGGTGTTTTATTTTGCATTGGAATTCGTGTTTAAGAAGTAAAATGAGCCAAAAGGCAAGCAAATGGTTTTCCAAACAAGGATATTTTTAGTTCCTTTTCATGTACGAAAGTACTGGCTCACCTAACTTGTGTGGCAAGTTGCTTAACACATTAAGTTGCTCCTCATGAACTACCGACTTCTTTTACTACTGAAACCCATATTATTATTTCAGTTTGAAACTTGCATTATTTTAGGACTTCGTATGTTGTATACATCAACTAAAATGCTTGTCCTTTCAGCCCTTGGAGGGTGAAATCATATCCCACCTCTTGGAGGGCTTTGAGAGCTGACTTCTCAATGAAGCTACATACTGAATGAAACCCTTTTGTTCATTAATTAATCCAAATTTATGGAACATTTAAAATAGATTAATCCAAACTTAAATAAAACAAATGATTAAGAAGTAGTTAAATGTTTTTAGCATAATTTACAAAATATAATGTCGATTGATTATTAGTATTATTTTTGGAAAAAGATTAGTACTAGCCAATCGAGACGTAATAGTGTCCAATGCCTCTCAATGAATCAACCCAAAAATTATAAATAAATAAATAAGAATAAAACATCTGATACTCGATTTTTATTGGTTCTCTCTATTTTAAAAGTCGAGAAATATTTAAGTGCATTAATCACCTCGAATGAGCATTTGGACTTTTATCTTGAAACACGCTTGTCTTTGAAGATCATGCATACCAAGCCAGATCAATCCTACAGATGAGTATCTCTCTGCTTGGGTCTTGAAACGAGGCAAAACTGCATCGCTTCTTTAGTCCACCGGTGATGAACAAACCAGAAAACTCCATTGTGTTCATGAATGGAACAATTTTTTTCTTCGGTGGAGCAACCAACAGTGAGCTGAAAACCTCTGCTGTTGGAATTCTGATCTGGAACACTTCAACAGGCTTTGTCGGATGTTACGCAAGATCATACGAAGGCCTATTTGCTCCAAATGTTGCCGAAAGTCTAGTTGCTCGAGAATCCATCAGGTTGGCAGTTGCTATGGGGATCTAGCAAGTTACTCTGGCTAGAGATTTGTCAACCATAATTGGGCGTCTATAATCCGATAAAACCGATTTATCAGACTGGGGACTTGTAATTGCAGACACCAAGGCTCGCTTCCAAGAAATGTCAATTTTGATTGTTAATGGATAAGTCGAAAATTCAATGTGGTTCCCCACTGTTTAGCACAATTTGCAAAGTCCAAAAGAGGCTTTGAAAAATACTGGAATACCATTCTCGAATTTGTACCTCACTCCGTGTTGGGCGAATTCCCAGCAAACTAAATGAATTTTTCTTCTTAAAAAAAAAGAAGAAAGTGTCCGCTATTTTCATTCACTCAAAATAAAACTTGATCATCCTTTATGGTCTTCACAAGGTTAATTTAGGAAGAAAAAAGGTTATGCTATTGAATAGCCATGCATTTTAAATATAAAAATTATTCTTAAAAAAATTTAAATAATTAGAATTTAAGAAGTCATGTTAATCATGTTATTTACTGAAAAATTACTTGCTTGTCACTTGTTGTTTGAGATTTCTATAATCTATTCATTCGCTAATCACTTTTAAGATTCCCAGTTAGAAAGTGTGAAGAATTCAAGAAAAAAAAAAAAGTGGAAAAACCAATTTGAAAATGCAGAAGGGAAGTTTTATATTTTAAACTACTTTTATCCTCATGAATGTAGCAGAAAACTTATGAGTTATTGCCTTTAAAAATACAGTGCAGCAAAGAATTTTGGTCTAAGAAACAAAAATTACTAATGAACTTTATTTTGCAATTTAAGATGAACAATGAAGGAAAATAACGCAACAAGATTATTGGAAACTGCCTAGAATTCCACGTCTACAAGTAGGAGACACCACATTTGAAACAAAGATTTCTTGTTAATAGTAGAAAATATTATTTCGTGACCGACATTATTATCAGTTCGTTGATACACTAAGATAGGAAGAGAGATCATTCCGACATGCATCATCTAGCTATGATAAATTTGCATATTATCAGAATATGATAGTAACCATGAAGAGTTGGAATAGCATTCACCAAATCTTCTGAATAATATCTCCTCAAATCTTAAAATTACTGTCCAGTTTAATTTTTTTAATACAATATGCTGTAAAATTGAAATTTAAAGCTAGATAATCATTTTGATACGGGATATAAGTTTCTCAAGTTTTCCCAACTCAGGTCCAAAACTTCTTGAATCATTGTAGGTTCTTCATGCTCTAGTCTGCGAACATCGATCGAAGCTACATTATGTCGTTTGATAAGAAGTCGGATTCGTTGAAATGGTTTTGCAGTTATTGACCACATAATCTAATTATACTGCCAATTCAAAACTAATTCATGAAAGTGAGATTGTAATTTAGTGATAAAACCATTCTCACTCGCGAATAAAACTATTAACACTTCACTCTAACATGGAGTGGGTTGTTAATTCTCCTTTTTACTCATTATATCTCGAGGGGTTTATTGAGACAAACTCATGTCATGTACCCTCATTTCCGCACCAGAGCTTATTGGGTAGTTCCCCTCCTCTTGTGGGTTGCGGGCTATGACTATGAATGTGGCATTTGTTTACCCATTCTTTAGTAGTTGTTTCTTACATCACCCCAACGAAAGAAAAAAATAACAAATCATTCTTATAAGTTCTACAATATTAAATAGTTTTAGTAATCCAATTAAATGATACAAGGATGTAAATTTTTTCCCCCCACTTTTAGTTATTAAACAGAAATAACTGAAATCATTTTTGTAAGAGAATGTTATCAAATGTACTATTAATATTTTGTTCACTTACTATTTCTATATGATAGAATATAGAAATAATCGAAACCCTAATAAGGATTTTCTATGTAGACAGCTAGGGTTATTACACTATTGTACTATAAATTCCACAATATATCATGTGAATAACACACAATAATTCTTTCATGGTATCATCCTTCTTTCCTGGCCTCTCTTTTTTTTTTTTTAGGGTTTCTTGCCGTCCAAACACTTTTCTTCCCCTCTCTTGCCGGCATACACAAAATCTCTCTATTGCCGGCATACACTTTTCTTCTTCTGCCATTAGTTTTCTTCTGCCGCTGCAGCAGATTTCTTGTTCTTCCGCTGCTACAGCAGTTTTCTTCTCTCCGTTGTTGGTTGTCGCTGCTGCAGCCGTTTCGTCCTTCCACCGCCGACGCTACTGTCCCCTCAAGTTTCATCGTTCTTAATCAGACTTTGATCAGCCTTTGCTGCCACTACTCTTTTTCCACTGTTCTACTTTGCTCGTCTTCCTTGATCAGACTTTTCATGTCTGCTGCTGCTGGTTCTCTCTTCCGTCGCCGCTGCTGTTGATTTCCGGCTGCTGCTTCAATCCGACTGCTGCTTGCTTTCCGGCCGCCGCTGCTCTTTCTTCTTCCTGTCGGCACCTCTTTTTTGCAGCCACCCCACACACACACACACACCCCTTCTTTCTCATCATCATCATCAGTTGCCGCCTCTAGTCAAAAACCAAAAAAAAAGAAAACCCTAAACCCTAAACCTGCTACTTCTTCTCTTCAGTTTTGCCTCCCTGCTGCCATAATGAACTCCGCCGTGAGCTCTGCTGTCTCACAGCAATCTGATCTTCAATCAACCGAGGCCATGACAACCAATTCTTTTCCGACACCACCTTCTCATCCGGCTATTGGTCTCTCTAACATCAAGAATTATGTGACTCCTGTTCTGGATTTCACAAACTACATGCCATGGAAAGAGATTTTTCTTCCTGTCTTTTGCGGGCATGCCGTGATTGGTCATATTGATGACTCCAATCCTTGTCCTCCATCAACTCTCGTTGCCTCTGACGGCACCTCCTCATCCACTCCAAATCCTGCTTTTCGAACTTGGACCCAAATTGACTCCATTGTCCTCTCCTGGATCCAAGCTACTGTTTCCACCGAAATTTTACAAGCCATAGTTCGCCCCAATTCTTCCCTCACCGCCCGCGATGCGTGGCTCACCATTGAGAAAATCTTCCACGATCAGCTTGGTTCCTGCCTTCTCCAATTGAAATTGGAGTTTCATAGCTTAAAGAAAGGGGACTTAACCATTAATGAGTATGTTACCAAGCTTAAGATGTTGGCTGATTCATTAACAGCCGTCGGTTCTCTCATCTCCGACGATGACTTGGTGCTTTAAATTCTGGTTGGTCTTCCTTCAACCTACCAGTCTGTCTCTACTACTATTAGCCATCGCGTTCCTTTACCCAACTTCGTTGAAACTCGATCAATGCTCTTCCTGCATGAAGTGCAACTTCAGCACACTGCTCCTTCTTCCCTTTCCATGGCTTCCAACGCTCTGGTTGCGGCATCTTCCACTGACCTTCCACAGCAGCAGTCCAATACCCCTTCTCACCAGCAGCCGTCTTCCAATCATGGCCGTGGCAGGGGTCGCGGTTTTCAAAATAATCGGGGACGTGGCCGTGGCCGTGGGCGTAACCAATTTTTTGGTCAGTATCCTTCCTCGTTTTCTGCACCTTTTTCTTATACAGCTCCTATGTTTACTCCCAAACAACGTGCTCCCTCTCTCCTTGGTCCGGCTCCCTCTTTTTAGTCCAATCCCGCTGCTGTTCGTTGCCAATTGTGCAATCAATTCAATCACTCTGCTCGAGATTGCTATCAATTTCAACAGCCCGCTTACTTTGCTGGTCACAATAATCGGCCTTCTATTCCTCCATCTGCTGATTCCTCCTGGTATATGGACACTGCTTGTGGTAACACTATGATTCCTTCTCAAGGTACTCTCACTAATTCAAAACCTTATACTGGTTCTACTCGAGTCATTATTGGTAATGGTCATTCTTTACCTATTCAATCCGTTGGTCAACTCTCTTGTTCTCAGTTTCGTTTCCCTAATGTTTACCATGTTCCTTCTCTTACAAAAAATCTAATTTCTGTGCGTCAATTATCCACTGAAAATCAATGCTCTGTTAAGTCTGACCCTTTTGGTTTTACTGTGAAGGATCTTTGGACGAGGACCCCTCGTCTACGTTGCAATAGTACTGGTTCCCTTTATACATTTCCGCCCTCACTGCTCCATCCATCCCCTGCACCGTCTTCTCCGTCTTGTCCAGTATTTGCTGCTTCCGTCTCTTCTCAATTATGACATCAACG
Source organism: Oldenlandia corymbosa var. corymbosa (assembly GCA_949775105.1). Classification (NCBI taxonomy): domain Eukaryota; kingdom Viridiplantae; phylum Streptophyta; class Magnoliopsida; order Gentianales; family Rubiaceae; genus Oldenlandia; species Oldenlandia corymbosa. The sequence goes on from OX459124.1 coordinate 9,921,372, forward strand.
CCTTGGTCACCCGAATGCCTCCGTTTTGTCCAGTTTAGTGTCCATTCGAAGTCTTCCTGGTTTTGTGATCTCTTCAAATAAACTTAGTCTTTGTCAGGCTTGTCAAATTGAGAAGCATCATAAGCTCCCTTTTATGCCTTCTTCTTCGGTTACTTTTAGTGCTTTTGATATTACACATACAGATGTTTGGACCTCTCCGTGTCATTCCTTTAGTGGTTTCAAGTATTTTGTACTCTTTCTTGATGATTTCACTCACTATTTATGGGTGTATCCTCTTAAACATAAATCCAAGGTTCCTCAAAAGTTTGTTAACTTTTATACTCTTGTTCAAACTCAATTCCATGCTTCTATCAAAACTCTTGAACCTGGCGGTGCAGCTGAATATGTTCATTCTCATTATCTTCAATCTTTTCTTAAATCTAAGGGGATCACAATGCGTATCTCTTGTCCATACACTCCTCAACAAAACGGCAAGGCTAAGCGCATGAATAAAACACTCATCAATATGATCCGCACGCTTCTGCATCAAGCTCACTTACCAAATGCATTCTGGGTAGAGGCTTTACATACTAGTGTCTATTTGTTAAATCGTTTACCTACTAAACCAAAAAATGGGGCCATTCCTTTCTCCCTTCTTTTTGGTCATCCCCCTAACTATGGTTCCTTAAGGGTTTTTGGGTGTTCCTGTTTTCCCAATCTTTCTCATTTAGCTTCTTATAAGCTCCATCCTCGCTCCGCTTCATGTGTCTTTCTTGGTTATCCTGAATCTTATAAGGGCTATCGTTGTTTTGATCCCGCTTCTAAGAAAGTTTATACTTCCCATTATGTTGTTTTTTATGAAACCTCTTTTCCATTTCCTCAACTCTCTTCGGTTCCCCAAAACAATCCTCCCCAATCTTCTTTTAAATATCCCTCATTCCTTATTTCACGATCCCTCCCTTCATCAAAATTCTCTCCATTGGTTGCTTCTCCTTCACAAAAACATGTCTCATCCGTTCTTTTAGTATCTGCACCCACACCTTCCATTTCATTGTCAGATACTTCGGATCCTCCTATTTCGAATCCCCCTATTCATCATATGGTTACTAGAACTCGTGATGGTACTCGTAAACCTAAACAGATACTCTCTCTTACTGCCACTACTACATCCTCTTCACTCTCTACTGAACCAAAATCCTTTACTGAAGTAAATAAATACCCTGAATGGCGTGCCGCTATGAATGACGAATTTAATGCTCTCCTCACTAATCATACATGGGATTTAGTCCCTCCCCCTATCTCTGTCAATATTATCGGCTCCAAATGGATTTTTCGCGTCAAGTTAAAATCTGATGGCTCTCTTGATCAATGTAAGGCACGTTTGGTCACTCAAGGCTACAATCAGCAGCCTGGACTTGATTATGACCAAACGTTTAGTCCGGTGGTTAAACCTGTGACAATTCGGACTGTCTTAAGTATTGCTGCTTCTCGAAAATGGCTCGTTCATCAGTTGGACGTTAAAAGTGCGTTTTTGCATGGTCATCTTAATGAAATTTTTTACATGAAACAACCTGTTGGTTTTGTTCATCCAGCCCTTTATGGCTTAAAGCAAGCTCCCAGAGCTTGGTTTCATCGTTTCACTGCTTTTTTGCTTACACAAGGTTTTAAAGGCAGTCGCTCAGACACTTCCATATTTGTGTATTCTTCTGGATCGGATATGGCTGTTTTGCTACTTTATGTTGATGACATTCTCTTGACAGCTTCCAGCAATCATCTCATCACTACTATTATTCAGCCGCTGAAAGGAGCTGTCGCAATGACGGATCTTGGTCCAATAAGCTATTTCCTTGGTATTTCTTTTGCTCCACACTCTGGTGGTTGGTTTTTACACCAACGCAAGTATGCTAAGCAGTTGCTTGCTCGCAGTCATCTCACCGATGCCAATCCAGTTGCAACTCCACTTGCTCCGGCTTTTCAATTTTCGGTTGATGAGTCTCCGCCTTTTCGCAATCCGACTCTCTATCAGAGCTTGGTGGGTGCATTACAGTATCTTCCTTTCACCAGACCGGATATTCAGTATGCGGTTAATCTTGTCTGTCAACATATGCATGATCCTCGTGAGCAGCACTTTCAGGTGGTCAAACGCATTCTCCGTTACATTAAGGGCACACTTCACTAAGGTACACATCTCCGTGCTAGTCTCCTTGATCGCCTTGTTACATATTCCGATGCTGATTGGGCTAGATGCCCTACTACTCGCTGCTCGACGACTGGTTTTTGTGTTTTTTTGGGGTTCCTCATTAGTTTCCTGGTCTTCCAAGAAACAATCCACTGTGTCTCGATCTTCTGCTGAGTCTGAGTATCGTGTTGTTGCCTATGCGTTGGCTGAATCTGTCTGGTTGGAGAATCTTCTATCTGAACTTCAAGTCAAACTCTCACATCGCCCAGTCATCTTGTGTGATAATGTTTCTGCTACATACCTAGCTGCAAATCCGGTTAATCGTGCTCGCACCAAACATATTGGTCTAAACATTCATTTTGTTCGTGAACGTGTTGCTGCTGGTCTTCTTCGGGTCCTTCATATTTCCTCACAATCCCAGCTGGAAAATGCCTTTACCAAATCTTTACCTAAGGATAAATTGTATTTGTTTAGAACCAATCTAGGCATGATTACTTCGCCTGCTACGATTGCGGGGGGATGATAGAATATGGAAATAATCGAAACCTTAATTAGGATTTTCCATGTAGACGGCTAGGGTTGTTACACTATTGTACTATAAATATCACAATGTATCATGTGAATAACACACACAATAATTCTTTCACTATATATCTAATAAAATCATTCTCAGCTAATCACGACAAAAGAAGTTATAACCACTTAGAATAACACGGGTAATTAACCACGCTGAGCTAATTATCAAACGATGAAGATTTATTATCTAAGGTGCTGTTTTTTCTTTTCTGAAAATAAAGGCCCTTTTTCGATATTAAAAGGCTGGGTATTTGTTCGGCCAGTTTTTTACCAAACCGGCTGACGATAGATGTGAGTCAAGACCCAAGAGTTTTGGTGATTTATATAATGGCTAAGGTTTAAAGGCCCTAAAATAGGCCAAAAGTGGCCAGAATGCGTTTGAGGTCAATATGAGCTGATTGAGTATGAACAAATTCAGATTTGGAAAAGGAAAGTAGAAGCCGAGTAGGAATAGAATTGTTTCAGAATCAGCTGCATGATTAACTGGCAACTAAGAAAGATTCCTCCTTATTTCTTGCTCCTTTTTATAAGAAAAATTATCAATAATTAATGAGATATATTTGAGAAAGAATTCTATTAACAAATTAAGAGCTGATTGTGAGATGAATCATTAACCGGTTGGGAGACTGCTGCGGGAATAATTGCCTATTTTGAAGGAAATTGACCATGTTAAGCTACTTTTTCTCCAAGAAATCATAGGGCAGTAAGGGTTTCATCCAAGCACTATAAATAGAGGCAGCCATAAAGAGAAAATCATCACCGATCAACCATACAGCTGGTTTTTCTTGTCCTTTATTATTTCTTTTACCATTTATCATGTTTTTACCTTTCCTATGTTAGTTCATCATATTCTGTCATGCTTGCTTAGCCTCTAGCTTAGCAATAAAGTTATTTACTTTTTTCTCTTACATAGAATTAGGAAGATTTTCACGGTTTTCAACTCCAATGAATGCGGTTATGATATAATACATGTTCTAACACTTATGTATGTCGGACTACCCTCTACACATCCATCCTTTCTTTGTCTTCTATGTATAAGCGTGTCCTCGGCACCATCTATAGCTTGCCGGCACTCAGATTTTTCACTTTATGAGTCAAACGCCATATTTTCGGCTTTTCCCCACTTTCTCTAGTTTATACTTGTCTTTCTCAAACTAAAGCCAATAACCTTAAGACTTCGATCCTAGTCTGAGGCTAGTTCGAACTCAACCACAATCGTCTAATTTAATTGTGTTTTGAGTGATTCCTATTCCCCTTTTTCCCACGATTTCGGGTGAACAATTTTCACGCAAATAGTATTACTGATGCTAAAGTGTAAACGTGATGATGCAGGTAAACTTGCAGTGTTAATTTTCTTCTTCTTTCTTCTTTCCCACTTTGTAACGCTCATTTCTAACAAAAACATTTTTTTTCCCAAAAAGTTACTATACACAAGAATTTGGTTTAAGATCTGTGTATTTATTATTTACTAGCTGGCTTGATTCCATATAAAACTGAGATAAATCAAAGAAATAGATGTAAAATACTCCCTCTATCCAAAAAAGATAGTCCCGTTGTATTTTTTGAATTGTACTGCTTTTAGTATAAGTCGCAAACCACTATACGGACTCTTTCTATGAAACAGAATAAGTATTATCTAAAAAAAAAAAAATGTATAAAGTATATGTTGAATATGTATAAACTATGGCATTTTAACATACTCAAGAAACCCTATACCATGGATCATAAATGAGATTCAATCACTCGATCAATAAAAGGCCGACATAGTTAAAATCTTCTAAATTGCTTTTTTCAGTTCAGAAATTACCTGCAGTTCGTTTTTTATAATTTTGTCCATGAACTAGTTTCTTCCTCCTTCCTTCTTCTTCTTCTTCCCTCTCTCTTCTTCTTCTTTCTCTTTTATTCTTTCTTCTTCTCCTTCCTCCTCTCTTCTTCTTCTTCAAATCTAGATCTACAAATATTCGAACACCAAAAAATGGCGGAACGCGGCAGGAAACAACGGGAAAGCTCAGCATCGATGCCGGTAATTGTTTTTCCCAAATTCTATTTAAAAAAAATTTTAAAAAAAAAGGAGCTGCTCGGCCAGCCCCGGAACCTTGGCCGGATTTCTCATCGGGCAAGAGAGGTAGATTGGCCTGGAGGGACCGGCCAATCCTTGAAGAGTGGCCGACTCAACTAGGCCAATGCACGTCCCTTGGCCGGTGAGAAATCCGGCCAAGGTTCCCGGGCTGGCCACTAGTCGGGTCGGCCAGCCTGGGCAGTTTTCTTTTTTTAAAAATTTTTTTTGTTGTAATTTTTTTATAATTATTTTAGTTAAATTATTTATAATTAATGTAATTAGTTGTTGAATGTTGTGTTATTAGTTGTAATTAATTTAATTAGATTTGTATTAATTTGTAATGAAAGAGAGAAATTCAATTAGTTTTGTATTTAATTTAATTAGATTTGTAATTAATGTAATTACCATTAAAAATGTATAAATTTATCATGTATAATTAATTTAATTGATTTTATTTTAATTTCTATTTGTATAATTATTGTAATGGAATATTTATATATAACCTTTAATGTAAGTTAAAAGGATAAATTAATTAGGTATTATTTATGTAATTGAATTTATTTTAATTTCTATTTTGATTATTGTAGTGGAGTAGTTATATATATTCATTAATGTAGGTTCAACGGAGAAAAAAGAAAAGGCCAGATGTACCTGGTTCTTCATTGTTGCTTGGCTTAGGTACACGAGACATGCATGGTCAAGTTGATATAAGAACATTGGTAATTAAGTATTAAAAATAAAATTAAACAACGAACAAATTATGTACTTGATCTCAGTTAACTGATACTTGATCGCTGCGTGGATTCTGGTCCATATTGTAACTAGGTGACTGGTCACCGAGTCAAGAAACCTCTTCATGGAACTACGGGCGCTCTCCACCCTACAATTACTTGTGTTTTCAAGATGTGTGACCCCATTTGTCCATGCATGAGCCCACTTTTCCTTGTGAACTAGCCAAGTAGTCTTCACATAATGCACCAACTCTCCATAACTTTTCGCATTTGGGTGCCTGTAGTACGACATATTAATCATAGCCATTTCATGAAGGTACTTAGTAGGAGCTTCAAGTATCGGATCGAACATCTCCTTCTTCAACTAGTTCGTGAATTTCTTTCCAAAATGGCGCCGTGCATTTTCAAAAATACATTTGTTGATGTGCCACACGCACATAAAATGTGCAGAATCTGGAAATATCAAATTGATTGGTTCTGCCAGCCCTAACTCCCTATTTGTCACTATGGCATACGGGTGCACCTCTCATCCAATCATATCCCGAAGCTGCTGACATGCCCAAGTATAACTCTCCTTCTTCTCATCCTTCATAATTACGTACCCAATTAGAAAATTCTTGTTGGTTGGAGTCATCCCAATAATTTGTAACAGCGGCATATTATACATGTTTGTTCTATAAGTAGTATCCATGCCAATATACCACGGATATGCTCGGATCAACTCTACAGATACTGGATTTGCACAGAAAATATGACTCAACACACCATTTTCATTAGCCGTAGTAGTCCCATACTTGTTTTGCTGAGTAATATCAAAGAAGTGATCCACCAACGTTTTACCCTTCCTTTTTTCCACTTGCATCCTAATCTTGTAGTTGTATATATGTTTGATCACAACGTGCTCGTCCAGGCACTTCTGCTGAATCGCCCGCATCATTGTAGACGGTTTTACATTAATGACAATCAACTGGTTAACAATTGCCTTTGATTTATCACTAAGGCCGCTCATCTGCATCTGTCCCTCCTCGAAGCTGCCAAACGGGTGTATGCGTACCATTACGACCGGGACATGAACGAATCCCAAAAGTAGATTCGCCAGGGCCAATTTGTAGAAGTCGGAACGGGCATCCACAATACTTCGCCTTTGTTTCTCGCACCCGATTCTCTGTATCTATAGGGGGAACACCCTTTGAACATCATAATAATTTCTTAGTCTCATTTGTTTTCGACGCCTTAACCACTGTAAAATTAAGAGATATCGCAGTCTTTTTCGCCAATAGCACAACGGCTTCAATAGTTGCGAATCTTATGTTAGTATCAAAATGATGACTGTAATCAACACCGTCACCACCATAATCTTGTAAATAAAATATATTAAGTTTTAAAAAATACAATATACATAACAAAATAACTAATTCATTTACGTAAATAATAATTAATTATTAAAGCCTAAAAATTAATACTAACTAAATACCACATACAAATATAAATTTATTTAAATTAAATAAATATATACCACATACCTAATCTACACTAATTATTAAATTAAACAAATTATACATAATAAATTAAATTGAACATGTTACTAAAGCATAAAAAAAATTAAATGACATAAAAAATAATAACACAACATTCAATAACTAATTATATTATTTATAAATAAATTTAACTAAATTAATCAAACAATAATACAACAACTAATTACATTAATTATAGATAAATTTAACTAACTTAATTATAACTACAAAATTACAAAAAAAAAACCACAAAAGAATTTGAAAAAAAAAACTACCCAGGCTGGCCGACCCGACCGGAGGTCAGCCCGACTGGCCAATAATAGAATATTGACCGGCGTCGGTTTTTTTAAAATTTTTTTAAAAAATAGGATTTGGCAAACAAAAATGTACCGGCATTAATGGCGCTCCTTCCCGTTGTTGTGTGTATTGTTCCGCCATTTTTTTAAACTTAAGTTTTTAGTAAATCTGGATTTAAAATTTGATAAAAGAAAGAAGAAGATGAAGTTGGAGAAAGAGAAAAATAGAAAGAAGAAGAAAAAATGATGAAAGAGAAGAAGAAATAGAGAATAGAAAGGATTCAGGGGCAAAATCGTTACAAAAAACTGCAGGTAAGTAATTTCTGAACTTCGAAAATTAATGCCATCTTACTACCAATTATGATACCATAACCCCAAAAAAAAAAAAACATCTTGATAGCAGGTAGAAAAGAATTAAGAAAATGAAGTGAATAAAATTGAGAGAGTTTGGTTTCTCTCTTTACTGTGGGTGAAAACACACTTAGTGTGTGCGACTGCAAGCGATCTCACCAACACGACCTGCGTTTGCCATGGCAAGGGGATCAAAGAAGAGAGAAGGAGCTAAGAAGAGAGTAGCAGCTGATCAACCAGAAGAGGAGCGGAGAAATCCAATGGGAAGTTTTGCTCCGGTCTCAGCTGAGAGAAGTCAAGTTAGTCAGTCGAACCTTAAGCTACAATCTGAGCTGAATTTGCATGAATTGAGGAATGAATTGATTAAAGAAAGGATAATTGAGGTTGGCTAAAGCTCAAGATTGAAAGATAGGGTTCCAAAAGATGGTGAAAAGGATAAGAATAATATTCATGATATCTGGAGTGATTTTAACCCCAAATTGCTCGTAGCTGAGAAGAAATTGAGCTTTATTGAGCCGAACCTAGTCCAAAAGCAATTGATCTGTGAGTTAACTAAGGCTGAAGTTCAATCTAAAGTTGATTACTGGAGAACTGCTCTGATTTGCTATGTACTCGGGGCTAATCCGCCTTACACAGTAATGGATGGATACATACGTCGAAATTGGGGAAAGCTGGGGATAGATAAAGTCTTGCTGCATGATAATGGTTCATTGTGAAATTTAAAGCACTAGCAGCAAAGGAGGAGGTTTTGAAGCAAAGGATCTACCATTTTCATGGCAAACTTTTGATTGCAAAGGATTGGGCAGTTAAGCAGGACATAACAATGGATAATGTACAAAAAGTACCTGTTTAGGTGCAATTGCCATAGCTGAAATTGAGGTACTGGAATCCTATCACTCTTAGTAGAATGTTGGGTACAATAGGAGTTCCTATTGAAATGGATTATATGACCTCGCAAAAGCTAAGAACATCATTTGCCAGAGTACTTGTTGAGATTGAAATAAAGAGCAAACTGCAAGAATCTGTTTGGTATGAAGATGAGGAAGGACAGTTGCAAGAACAAGCCATTAAATATGAATGGAAGCATGTGAGATGCTTGAATTGTCAGGGATATGGGCATGAAATCTTGCATTGCAGATTGCCTAAGCAGCAAATATGGAAACAGAAACCAGAAGAAGAACAACGGGTGTTACTAATAATTACTCCAAGTCAACTCAGAAGGGAAGAACAGATAACAAAGAAGCAGCCTGAGACATAGGATGTTACTAATAAAAAATCTGGTAGAGTGGTGTTTTCTCCTCAAAAACAGAAAGAAGATGGCATGGCAGTACAAGAAGATGGCATAAAGATTCTAAATCAGGAAGGAGTTAAGGTGCCTGTGGGAAAAAATAATGATAAAGTGATGTCTATAAATAAGCTCTATTTCACAGATGCTAGAAACCCTGACATAGGGTCTAGACATCATGAATAGACTACTATCATGGAATGTAAGAGGACTTAACAGTCCTCTGAAGCATAGACAGGTGGGGCAATACCTCTCTATGAATAAGGTAGGGTTTGCAGGATTGTTGGAAACCAAGTTTAAAAAAGGAAACTGAGGAAGAATTCATGATCAGGAAGTGGAATCAGTATGATTATCTATCCAATCAAGAAGGAGATGGAAAAGGGAGAATACTAGTGATCTGGCTGAGAGGTCAATATAAAATAGATTGTATCAAAATCAACAAGCAATTTTTCAATGTAGGTGGAGGAGACATCAAGGAATAGAAAATTCTGTTGCACTGTGGTATTTGCTGATTATTTAGCTTCTGGAAGACAGGAGCTATGGCATGATCTCATTGATTTGGCCAAAGGAGTGACAGAGGAATGGATAGTCATGGGAGATTTCAACTCTGTACTGAGAAATGAAGAAAGATTGGGTGGAGGTAATGAATGCAACAGTGATACCAGACAATTCAAAGAATGTGTTGAACAATGTCAACTGTGGGAAATGAGTACTTATGGTGGGAAGTATACATGGAACAATAGACAATTTGGAGCAATTTCATCAAGATTGGACAGAACATTGGTTAATGACCAATGGTTACAACAGTTTCCATTGCTCTCTACCACTGTCATACCATCTGGAATATTTGATCATAGTGCTTTGGTGATAAAATTGGGAGAAAATGAGATATGGAATGGTAAGAAATCCTTTAGATTCTTCAACATGTGGACACAGGCACCAGAATTTCAAACCATAGTGCAGGAAACATGGAATACAGAAGTAAAAGGAACAACACAGTTGAGAATCATACAAAAACAGAAGAAATTGAAGCCTCGACTAAAGAATCTTAACAGAAAGAAATTTGAGAACATAGAAAAAAAAAGAACTAGAATGGGAAGGAAGGCTTAAGCATATTCAATTAAAGCTGGCAGATGATCCAAATAATGAAGAACTACAGCAAGACGAGAACTTGGCCGGGAATGAATATATAGCAGCTAGTAAAGCCGTTATGAGTTTTTGGATGCAGAAATCTAAAGAGAAATGGTTGCAGGAAGGTGATGTGAACACTAAGTACTTCAACTCATGCATCAGAATGAAAGTAAACAGGAACATGATACGAGCATATGAAGATAGTAAAGGTGACATCATTGAAGACTGGCCAAAAGTAGAGCAGCATTTTGTAGAATACTTTAGAAATCTACTTGGGGAAAGCATAGAAAGAACTTCATCTGACAGTACAATCTTCAATTCATGGAGCATACTGATTTTAAATCAGCAACTTCTCCTGATTGCAGACTTTACCAAAGAAGTTAAATAGGCCATTTTTAGCATTGATCGGAATAAGAGTGCTGGTCCTGATGGCTTTGGTAGTGGATTTTACAGAAGGGTATGGAGTATCATTGGAGAAGAAATCAGCAATGCAGTGCTAGAGTTCTTCAGGACAGGGCAAATGCTGAAGCAAATCAACACCACACTGATTTCATTAGCCCCTAAAAATGACAGACCAAAGGATGCTTCTGAATATAGGCCCATCTCCTGCTGCAACACGATTTACAAATGTATTTCAAAAATGATCTGCAAGAGGTTGATCTTGGTATTACCACAATTGGTTGATTTGAATCAAGGGGCCTTTATACAACAAAGACTTATACTTCACAATATACTTCTGACACAGGAGCTGATCAGAATGTATAACAGGAAAAATGCTGGTTCCAGTTGCATAATGAAAGTAGATTTGAAGAAGGCATTTGATACAATTCACTGGGTGTTTGTGGAGGAGATTCTTAATGGCTTTGTATTTCCATAGAGGTTCATTAGATGGATATTGGCTTGTGTGACCACATGCAGTTACTCCATTAATCTAAATGGGAATGTAGCAGGCTCCTTTACAGGGAAAAGAGGACTTAGGCAAGGAGATCCTATGTCCCCTCTTCTGTTTGTCATGGTGATGGAATACTTGACTAGACAACTTAAACTTGCAGTTGAGGAGAAAGGGTTTAAATGTCATCCATATTGTGATAAGTTGAAAATTATATCCCTCAGCTTTGCAGAATATTTGTTGATCTTCATTGGAGCTGAGTTGGAAACAGTGAAAAGGATCGAAACAGTTCTGAATCATTTTGGAGCAACCACTGGATTAAGAGTCAATGCTCAGAAGTCCAATGTATACTTTGGAGGGAAAGATGTAGGCAATCAGGAGGATATCAAAACAGTTATGGGATTTGGCATTGGAAAATTTCCTATGAAGTACCTAGGAATGCCAATATCTCCCACTTCCTGGACTAAAGATGATGGCCATATTATGGTGGAAAAAATTGCAGCAAGGATTAAATGCTGGTCAACTAGACATTTATCCTATGCTGGAAGATCCTTACTGGTGAATAGTGTGATGTTGGCTTTAAGCTCATACTGGTCCAATATGTTCATGATCCCACAGTTATTTATACATGAAATCATTACTTGTTGCCGGGAATTCTTATGGGGGCTGGAAAACAGGCAATGGGAAAACTTGGGCTTTGGTGGCCTGGAATGATCTGTGCACAAGTAGAATGGAGGGAGGATTGACTATCAAAGACCCAAATGTGGAACAAAGCTGTCTTAGGCAAGCAGATTTGGGATATAGTTCAATAGAAAGAGAGTTTATGGGTTAAATGGCTTCATGTGTGTTACATAAAAAGCAGGAATTGGTGGTTCTATTCTGCCCCTAATGACAGTAGCTGGCGCTGGAAAAAGTTATATCAAGTAAAGGAGCAATTGAAAGCTGGAATGAATCATGATCAATGGATCATGAATGGAGGAAGACCATACACTCCTCAGACTGGATATTCACTGCTAAGAGGGAAAGTAGGAAAATGGAGAGCTGCTAAGATTACTTTGTGTTCACTTGGAATACCAAAGCATAACTTTGTTAGCTGGCTTGCCTGGAAAAAGAGGTTGCTAACAGTTGATACGCTGTTGAGGATGAACATTTGACGAGTCCAAATAGTAAGGCCCGCAACTAGGCTGGCCCAAGTTCAGTGAAAGGTCTAACCGACTTTTTGAAGTTTCTACGTTGGTTCTTAATTACTTTCCTACTAAGAAAGGGTTCATAACCTAACTCTATAAATAAGGATCAACCCCTCACATCAAAGGTACGCTCGACGCACTACATTTCATACCCTTATCATAACTATTTTTACTGGCTTAAGTATCAGAGTGTCTAGCTTCGGGAGACCTCGAGGCCCTCTTTTGCAGGTTTTAGGGTTTTGATACCGCCATGGCCGCCGGTTCAATCACCTGGAGACATCAGTACAAATCTATGCTCGTCAAGTGGCACGCCCAGTGGGACCATTAGGGTTTCCCCTCCAGTAAATCTTCTGGCGAAGAAGGTGGAGATTGGATGGATAATCTCCTTCAGATTGTGGACGAAAGAAAGCCGAGAGCGTCTGGTGCTTGCCGAGTTCACCAAAAAAAAAAGATAAATATTACTAGCTTGGATTATGGGTTTTGTAGATAATGGAAGCTAGGTCGATCCCACGAGGACAGCTAATTACCAAATTTGTTGTAAAGAAAAACTGTCAGTCAACACGGTGTCACTCAGGAGAATGAAAACAGTCACTCAGGGGAATGGGGGCCAGGGGTGTTCTTCTCCTCTTCCTGCTGTTGTAGTTGTTTTATTAGCACAGTAATGGTTGAGTTCTTGTTCATTCAGCTCACTTATAACTCTAAGTCAGTTCCCATTTTTCCTAGAGTCATCTTTGCAACCTTAACAACCTATTTTCCAATGGTTGATTCCAGCTACAAAGTCATTAAGTTCTTAGGCCTTCAAGAATGCTTATGTTAACTAAGTATATTCCTATCTTAGTTAAAACCATAGACTGTTACCTCTATGTCATAAGTTAAAGTTGAAACAATCCAAACCAAGTTTATCCTTCCAGATCTCCCTTAGTTCTAGCATGCATTCAATTTAGTGATCAAGTAAATGAATGTAGAAAAACTTTCAACCATAAAACAATGAACAAAACCAGTGCTTTGACAACTACAACATCAGTTGAGGAGAATAACCCCTGGAAACTGTTTAGCTATTCATACGAATAAAGGCTACATCTACTACATCAAAGGACATCATAGAAGTATGCATAATAAATAAAGTTCAAGCTAACAGTCAAGAGATGAGAAGGAAGCTTGTGCAGTTTCTGAGTCACTCCTGGGAGTGAAAGGGTTCACTCGTGGAACTGAAGAAGAAACTGGGTTGCTATTCTTCAACTTAGTTTCCTCACTGTGTTGTTGCTACTTCTTCTTCTTTCTTGTCTTCTATCTGGAGTTTTTCTGAGTGTTTCTGCAACTAAGAAGCTAACCAGAGACTGATGGAGAGATGGATATCCGTCCCTTTTGTGAGAGTGCAGCTTCCTTCTTTATAGTGCCTTGCAACCGGTGTCTTCATCATGAGAACCTCCCCATGCTTGGAGTTGTTTAATCCTCCCAATGTCTTGAGCCTGCAACCCACTTTGCCGTTCCTTTTCTTTCTTCCGGCAGTGGCTGCTTTGCTCTCATTGATCAGCAGTGGTGGCTGGGATTGCGGCTGGGGGACAGCATGCTCTAGGAGGAAGCAAGGTTATTAATGACAAGATGCTTCTTGTCTAAGAGCCTTCTCTTTCGTCCAGCTCAGCAATCTTGCCTCAGCAGCCCATAATTTGCTCCTTTGGCTTCCAATTTTCAGCAATTATTCAGTCTGGTCCTTTCCTAACAATAACATGAAAATGAGCTAAGTAATTTGCATCAATGTTAGGAAATACCCCCAATTGTTCATCAAATATAAAGTTAAGTGTGATGCTTTTATGTAACAATTTAACCGTTATCAGCGTCCTTCTCAGATTTTTCTTAATACAGCACAAGTTTGGCCGAATCACGTCAAGGACGCACAATTGACGGATTTGCAAACATATATCTTAATAAACTATCACGGATCGGATTGCTACTCAGGAGCAGGCATCCTTGTTTGCTTCTTTTGTTCTTATTTTTGGTGAAAGGTTCACAAGAAGCTTGAACCCCAAGGATGGCAATCGCTACCGGAATCTGGACTATTTAACTTTGCGAAACCAGCTATTGGCTAGTCAAGCCATCGACACAAGTCCCGTCAAAAGAAATCACCTCGACGATGAGCCGTAAACCAGAAGAATCTTCAATATCATTGGGAATCAAAGGTGGAACAAAGGTACATAGCAATGCTTCCTTTTTGTGTTATTAACTTGCCTAATAGTTGCTTAACTTTATCTTCATTAGTGGTGGTGGATCGCCACATTTTGGTGAAGAACATTAGTGGTGCTAAAAGACAAATAAAGCAGCGGTAATGGCGATTGACATGCTTGGTTAAGAAAGTGCTTGCTTAGCAAAAGAGTAGCCTATTTGAGTTATCCAATGCTAATTAATTGGCATGTCTTATTGAGACCATACTCCAAATATATGAAGGTATTAGTATTTTCACTGTCTGTGAGGAGCACATGCTTGTTTCCTTTTCCTTGATTTTGTTTATCACCCAACACCCAGGCTTGAGGTACTGCCTAAGATTTCCTTGGATAACAACATGACACCTTTTGATATAATTTGTTCATTAGGATAATTCAAGGACACGTCGATGGTGATTATTGGTGGGGTGTATAAGTCGTGAAAATATCTTGCACTAGATATGATGCTCTTCCACTCTACTGCATACAATCTAATTCCTGCAATATTCACCTCTTGTTTTAGACTCAACATGGTTTTATAAGATACTTTTAGCATGATTTGAACAAACCGCATGCATGCTTGATTTTCCAGTTTATGATGCAAATACATGTAATACGTTTGGTCTCATCACTCATGGTGAGACTTTGAACGATCTTTTATTTTTGTGCGTGTACAAGTCATAAAATTAGCTTGAATTTATGCTAGATTCATAGCTTCACAAATCCTACGTGCCCACGTTTCTCACTAGTTTCAAGGCGTAGATGGCTGTCATGCTTATTTGTAACCCAATCATGTCTCAACATACAATTATTTATGACCATCAAATCTTGGACACTAACTTGCCATATTTTTTACACTTTATAGTTGGCCTTGTTGGTTTGGCGAAAAAGATAATTCCCAACCATTAAGGAATTATATTTCAAGTTACTAGTTCATTACTTGAGTGCTTTTGACAAAAGACCGCGGAAACCTTCAATTTATGGGGTTTGAAACTGTACAACAAATAACACCATGGATTAAGAAATCGTCAAAATTGGCGGTCGTCGACTTTTTGCACCGACATCCACCAATTCACAGATAGGCCGACGAACAAGAGTTTCGACTCAAAGTTGATAAACGAGAAACGGGCCGAGCAGCTCCTCGACATTAATGGTCAATTAACAGTAACACCTGAGCAACAATGGCAAAAGTTCGCACCCAGTCGAGGAAAAGTTGATATATTTCAAAATTTATAATTTATTACCTATTAATTAAGTTTGTTATGATCTTCTCTTTGGAGGTTGTATAATTTTACAGATTAGCCCTCTCACTTTCAAAGGAAGCGGCAACCCGAGACTGGTGTCAAGACACATCTCTTCACTGGGGCAAGCATCCCTTGAACAACGTACTACTACTAGGAATATCCAAGATGACGTATCTTGACATCCAACCACTAATACAAACATCCTAGGAGCATAGCTTCCTCGGGACTTGAATATAAGGTTGTTCATTTCCATTTGGAAGTACACACTGGACCACCTCTTCCTACATAATTACACGAGGTAGAGGCTTTAGTGACAGATAAGTTATCGTAGCCTTCTATCATAAATAAATCCTTGTCATACATTATTGCCTTCCGAACTTATTCAGTTCGAAGGTGACAAATTTATGTCTCAAGCATCATTATGCATAAATACATATGATATGCCTCTCTGAGCTTATTGTTGCTATAGAATCATAATAGTAACATATCGATCGTATTTTACCTGATTAGATTTCTTACATACTCATATGAATCAATACATCTTTGTTATCACAACAAACATGAAGGTTTTTGAAAAGTATTTCAATAACATTACAAACTGAATTGCATGCACAGCTACTTGATTTTGGGATACTACTTGCCCTACTCTTGTATGAGAACATGACATTCGGATGCTTACTTCATTTTCTTAAGCCGGGCACAATTCTTATATGCTCACCAAGGGTCCAACTACCCTATTATTAGAAAAACTAATGTTTTGTCCAAAGTGAACATCTATGCAAACATAGCTCGATTTTTCGAGGGACCGAGAGCACATACAGCCGTGATCACACAAATCATCCCTGTGACAAGAGCGGAGACAACCTTCTCAACTGATTTGAAAGGAGTAACATGCCCGAGCGTGGCGCAGTTGTATTACTTGGTTTTGCTGGTCTTACAATAGACAATTCGGGGACCATCCTTCTCGAATAACGAAGCAACCCATTCAAGGGGGATGTGACCTGCTCGGAAAGGGAGATATGTGTTACTATCTCCTTGGCATTTACATTTTCTCTGGATACCATCTCCTTGAATAAATGGTATATCACATAGACTATAAATCAAACCATAGAATTAGGGAATAATCGATTGAGTTAATCGTTAACTTATTTTTCATACATGTCATGTGCGAATTTGCTAGTTTTTCTATCATCAACCATTACCTAGCCCTCACACGCATCAAACTTAAGATAAAATCATAGTCGTGAAACCTATGCTTTCTCGAGTGGAGTTTAATTGCTATTTACAATCTAGATCTTGACCATAGCGCATTATGTCAATTCCCTCCATATTTCCCGAGAAGTTGCTAATATATGATCTTGAGAATAGTAATGCAGAACCTTTTATCATAAAGGCATGCTCGAGTTTGGGGAAAACTTCTTCCTGTTTTTGCAGAACTTGCAGAATTATGAGAATGGAGATAGCCCCTCTATGATGCGAGATTGTAATCAGGCTACAGTAGCCTCAGACAAATGAAGGACCAATACACGGTGCATGTCAAGAATGAGTTACTTCGAGAGCAAAGAGAAGTCTCTCGACAAATGGGTATTACTACTCTAACTTGTGGATACCCCTGGAATAGTGCCAACAGATAAGTGATACAATCTCCTTATAATTGCTTCAATATATGAACATCCGCATCATAATATACGATAGTTCATAAGCATGGAATGATTGTTCTTGCACTCCTATTATGACACCTTAGACATATGAGTTTTTTGGACCTCTTCAGTGTCCTTGAACTTTCACATGCAAAATTCTTGCACGAAAAGTCTTTCTCAGATGTATGATTTATTTACCAATTAGTCGCCTCATGGCACATTAGTATTGAAGCATGACATTAAAGCGTTTACATATACATGGCTTTGTTTACTCTCCATGCGTAAATGTTCCGACCAATCTTAAAGTCAATACCAAGGTCATGTTCATTTTCTTTTGAAAGGGGGAAGATACCCCTCTCGTACTTACAGTTCTCGGTAATATGCTCTAAAGGTTATAGTGCACGATGGTTCCCCTTCCTTGAGCCCTGAGTCACAATGGATCATTGTGTTTACTCTACCGAACAACTAACTTGAAGTTGCTATCCCAAAGCCGCAAAGAATTTCACATCTGATAGTCCAGCTCCATGACAAATCTCTATGACTCTTTAGGGGTTTGTAGTAAGTACAAGTCCGAGGAGAAGCATTGTGTGATCTCCGCAGCATTTTTTCATAACTGTTGTGAGCTAAGCAAACCATGGTTTCAATAGCCTTGCTCATATCATAGTGAGATCTTTCCACTCCGTATATTTTGCATCTCAAAATGACTGTTCTTGAAGGGGGTAGACTCCCCAATACTATATTGAATTCCATGTCATTTCTCGTGCTTCCATAATTTATTACTCAACTAATAAATATACGAGTGCATGAGTAGGTATTTTGTCAGGATCAGAGAACTATGGTGGTTTATCATGGTGCCTGTCCTCGAGAAGCATCACCATCAAAACCACCATGGTTGACAATTCACATGAAAGGATTCGGACGAGTTCTTCCCTCTAAACCAAGGTACGCTCGAGTGAGCCTTTGGGTGTGCATCTTTGATCACGGAGAATGACATATTATATTCGAGTGTTTTCATGTGCTTATTAGTTGAATTTCACCATATTTACATAAGCATGTCATCATTTTACTTGCAATATATGTATCGGACTACGTTGCAGGATAAACGTACCCCGAGACCTCTGGGGCAAAATAAGCAGAGATACATAACTCTCACAGCTGATCCCTTGAGGATAGCAGCAACGTCAAGTTCGCTCTGACCTTAGGGCGTTTATGTTTTAAACCCGAGATATAGACTATCGGTCCAATGTGCATAGTGGTAGGAGCTGTTATATCTCATATACGCAGTTATACCCAGTTAAACATGACTAGTCATTTCAACGAATATCCTCTTCAAGATCGTCCTTAAGAAGACATTCTCTTTAGAATCGTCTGTATTCCAGGAGCTTGTATCTAGTTTCCTCGAGGATATCCTCTTCAGGATGGTCCTGGAAAAGACATTCTTTTCATAATCGTCTATACCAAGGTATCCTCTTTAGGATCGCCTATTAAAGAGCCGTGTACTTAACATTCGACCATTATAAGCACTTTCAAAATAACTCATAAGTCATGTACTCGACATCTGATATTGAGAAAAGGCCTAGATTGTCATGTTCACGAACAAAGGGTGGACTACCCCTCAAGCCTAAACACACGTGTTTTATACCTCAATGAGAACTAGACTCGTTCTTGAGTATACTTTCTTGGATCAATCTATCATATCATCCAATGCATCAGAAAGAAACTGACTTTATTCTCGATGTTCTCGAGTTCACTTTGTGCCTTGTCAACACAGGCCTATTTCTTCGATTATGGCGGTTGCCATCCATCTCCTTCTTTGTGCCTTGTCAACAGATGCCTATTTCTTTGATTATGGCGGTTGCCATCCATCTCCTTCTGATAGACGATATTTTATTGCCTTAACCTACAAGTATATGGGCTTCTTGATCAGGCACCGCCTCGAACTGAGTAGCGGAAATTACACTCTCATCTAAAAGTCTCGGTCTTCCAAATGCCACCCCAAGACTTGGGGGCTCCGAGATGAGTAATGGTTCCGGGGTTATCTATAACGAGGAAAGTTTATATATGAGAGATTGTAAGATGTCTGGAAGGCGTGTAAGGTATTTGGAGGTTGTTTTTTTCTTGTTTTGATGATCTTGGGTCTAGGGATCTCTTCTATGACTGTTCTTGACAGTTTTCAATTAATGCTCAGACTAGGGCACTGTTTCTTCTTATACTAATGAGTACAATCTCCTCGATTCTTGCTCACGCTTTGAGCAATGGTATTATACATCTACTCGGGTTTGACACGTCAACCTGATTTATACTTCTCAAACCGGGGCTAAAGGTTTCTATGTTTTATTTTTCGGGACATGAGAAATGGCAAGCGGGTCAGTTGCGCGGACATGAATAAGCTTAAATGCTTGTGTACCTTCTTCATGGTTAGATGGTTGCAATTCCTGAGTTTTGTCTGGAATTTTACTCGAGAGAATATTTTCGAGTCTTACTATCTCTGTATGGACGTGATCACATGGGACATCTTCTATGGTGTCTTCAACTCTTCTATCTCTCCTCGACAATCGAGGATAATTATGGTGACAGTCTCTACTCTCTAATATTACATCACACTCGAAGTTGGTCTTCTCGAGTCTCTAGATTTCTTAACAGAAGGTCATAATGGGGTAAGTTCTCGACGTACGGTTCAACCCCAAGACATCGTTCTTTCTTAAACTTATGTCCTCGACATCGAATACCAATGGAATATTCTGTCTTCATTCATGATGTTTCTCGATCCACTACTCTGTAGTTGTTCTCGAGGGTTGGGTCTATTACTTCTCGATCAGAAGATAATGTCACGTTCCGCCAGTGGACTCCTCATTTTTACAGTTGATACATTTTAGCCGATGCTAAAGACACAAATTTTGCGACAAGTGGGAATCTCCACTACGTGTCTTTCTCGATTCTCTCTACGAGGCATCTGCTTTGGTGTCTCCATGGGGCAGATTATTAAGATCATCACCTATCGACTTCTCACTCGAAAGTTTCAATTGATGACTCTTATTTCTTCACAAATCGGCATAAATGTCAATCAGCCTTTATAATGCGTACATTCGACAAGGTACGTGCTAATGCTTTCATTGCTTTGATTTCTCCTCGATTCTAACTTGTTGCAGATTCTCGATTCAAGTCAGTTCTTCCCGAACTCGAGGAAAATTTATACTTCATGTTATCAAGCTTATTCTATCTTCAAACTTCGAAGTATAGGCTTGATAAGGGGCACTTAACGAGTGCAAATAGTATGGCCCGCAACTAGGCCGGCCCAAGTTCGGTGAAAGGTCTAACCGACCTCTGGAAGCTTCTAGGTTAGTTCTTAATTATTTTCCTACCAATAAAGGGTTCATAACTAGCTCTATAAATAGGGATCAACCCCTCACATCAAAGGTACGCTCTACGCACCACAATTCATACCCTTATCATAATTACTTTTACTGACTTAATTATCGGAGCGTCTACCCTCGAGAGACCCCGAGGCCCTCTTTTGCAGGTTTTAGGGTTTTGATACCGCCATGGCCGCCGATTCAATCACCTGGAGACGTTGGTACGAATCTATGCTTCGTCAACCTTCACGTGGATGATGAAACATGTGTGCTATGTAAAGAAGAAAAGGAGACAGGAAAACTCTTGTTCTTCCAGTGTAAATATTCTCAGGAATTGTGGCATGAACTCAGTGTATGGCTGGGGATCGCGACTGATATCAGAATGCTCAATGCTGGAAGAATAGTCGGAATATGGAAATACCACAGGCTCAAGCAGCGCATCCTTATTGCTTGTTTGAATGGTCTGATATATTCCATATGGAGGGAAGGGAATGGCAGGAAGTTTGCTGGGAAAGAAGAGGATTCAGTGGTCAGAGGAAGACTTCTCATACAAGAGCTTAAACGTAGACTTGAAAATAGTAAGCTCAAGATGGCAAGAAGAGATTTAAGTTTTGTAAGGCACTTGAATGCAGTAGTCGTAAGAAGCACTATTGGGATCGCATTGTAATGAACACCAGCTTCTTTGGTTGTCGGAGTCATCGTACCCATAACACACATCTATGTAATATTCTGAACAAAAGTCCGTGAAAAGCTTACATGAAAGCCAATCGTCATCGCAACCTGAACAACATTGGTCTTGAGCTCGAGCTGGTTTGTTGGCAGAAAGAAAGATGAACAACAGGAGTAGAGCAAATGAAACAAAGGTTATATGATGTTTGCTGCTCTTATTCATCCCATAAAACAAAGCCATTTTGAAATTAAGATATAGAAAATGTATGAGTAATTATATATGCGGGAAAAGGATCGGGTGGAATAATGTGGGATGGGTTTATGGTTGAACTGCAAGGTCTTTATATAGAAAAAACCAAAAAGGTATAAAAGGAAGGTTTGAACTCCACCACTTTAGGTTGCTAGATTCTTATTACATAACAAGCTCTCTACATGTGTCTATAGACAAAGGTAGATTCAACCCTCACTCTTCTTGAAATGTGGGATTGAACTCATGAATTTCTTTTGAAAGCAAGAGCAGTGGTAGTTTTACCACTGAACTAACACCTCATTCGCTGCTTTCTTTAATTAATTGAAAAAAAATTTACTAATTTATTTTTTATTTCTTTGGGGCGGGGGTAGGGGGGAGTGTTAATGATCCGTGAAGTAATTTTAAGAGAACGCATAGTTTTTCACAATCGTAAGTATTAAAATCATAAATAGAAATCCATAATTAGTAAGAAAATGTAAATATGAGGATTAGGGTTTCTGCTTGGAGTAACAAAGTGGTAACAAGCTCATATCTAAGTCAGTAACAAATCACAATTGTCCATTAGAAGGAAAGGAAAACTCGTATCGTAATTTTTTTTTTTTTGGTTTTGTTTTTAGAAGACTATGATGGTTAAGTTTGTCAAATCACCTATACAGCTATACTACTTAAACTCGTTACTTGTTAGTTAACGATGCCCTATCATCATTTGTTAGCTGGTTAAAGTTAGTCTTTCTTCTTTTTCTTTTTCTTTTTTTTTTCAACACTAGAAACCCATCGGAAATGGATATCACACCTATTGTAATAACCTGCAATGAAAAATATCTCAATAAATTAAGGTCTCATATTAGATTTCATCATTTATATTTATCAAAAATTCTAAGAGTTGAAGAGAGCGCATCGATATTCACTCTCTAACCAAAATTTGAGTTACTAGATTTTGAGTTTATCTTAATTATTTCAATTCTTTCATACAACTTATTGATATTAAATATACAAATCTCTTTCACCGATCTTCCTAACATGAGTATTTAGCAAATCAAATTCAATTTATTTATCTCTCTTGGACGTTCCACAAATAATTGCATGCCCACCCTACTTAGTACCTCCACCCCCACCACAAACCACCCCCCCCCCCACACACACACACACAAGATAACATATATTTGAACAAAATAGCTTTCAAGAATAGATTCCATCATAGATGTCATCGCAGAATGAAAGGCCATCTAAGTTAGTTTAAGTCAACCTGTAAATTAAAATAATAAAATTGAGGATCCCTGAGTCATCTGCACAAAAACAAAGATCCAGCCAAATTTAGGACTCTAAAAAGCCCATAATAAGCTATGCACAAGCCCATAAGGCTAAAGAAATAAAATATTACATGACCCAAAAGTTGCACTACGCTAAAAGATCGAGGCAAGAATTTGACTTTGGTCTATACGTATTTTCTCATCTTGAAATCCATTCCTCTAAGAATCATGTAGCCTCAATCGATATTCCAAAACTTGTGCAATTGGTGTATAAGTTGAGTTAATACACTTGACAAGTGTCTTTTACGCCATGTTCAACAAGATATCAAGGAAAACTCTGGTTTCATGTATAAATTGATGTAATACTAATTAGGGCCCTATTAATTATTGATCATTATCGATTTAATCTCTGGACGAGGAAAAAAAATCGTGGGGCTCATCTCTACAATAGGGAAATCATCTTACATATCAATTAGAAGTCTAATTTTAATGGCTGCCCCTCTCTCCCTCTCGAACCCTAAAATCCTAAAACAAAAAAAACTCCATCTTTTCCCCCATCTTTTCACCATGGAAGGATGGGGGAGATAATTCTGTCCCGATCCTTACACTTTTTATTGTTGTTTAATTTATTTTTAATAAGTGAGATTATAATCTCCTCTACTAGTTATATATGGCGGCGACTTCCTTATGGATGTTCGCTAGTATGGTGGCGACTTCCCTGGTGATGTTCGTTGGTATGGCAACATTTTTGTCGGTGATGTTTGCAGGTACGACGGCGGGTTCGTTGGAGTTCGCTCGTATGGTTTTAAAAGATTCAGTCATCATAGATTTAGTTGTTAGATCTATGATTTTGTTGTATCTTTGTTTCGGCACGTCATACAATCACTGCTTGATGGGGTAGATCTATATAGGTTTATCAATATGAAACACAACAAAGGCACCATGATTATGGCCAATTGTAAGTTGTGTTTTTCTGGCTGTATCTTTTCTTATCAATCACTGCTGGACGGTTTCCAGTAAATTAATAAATTTTATTTCTCAAAAAAAAGAAGTCTAATTTTAATTGTTTACCGAATTAAAAAAGATTTATAAAATAATTTACACAAATATCACCCAAAAGTTATTACAATAAAAAGATCTAGAGTTTTAAAGTTACATAGTTCAATATCACTTTTATTTGGAAGAACTAAAAAAAATTCATTTAAACTGCACTACTTAAAAAAAAAAAAAAATCTATTATCATTTTGAGGTTGTGTCTTGTCCAAATCAATACATTCTCACCATCTATATGTAATAATTTTAGAATCCATATGCAACAATTATTGTTGAAAGGAAAATTGTATATGTATTTGTAACTTAGGCATCCAACTTTTACGTATTATGTAGCTTTGTGAATTATACGTCCAATTAAATATTATCACCGGTACTGAATCCTTCTTGTAACACTTACACCATCCAATTACTTTTCATAAATTATATAATTTTTAGTATAAATGATACGGTAGGTACTATTATTCATTATAACTGTGGTACCACTCAATACTACCATACCATTGCCAAATTACCATCGTTCAGCACCCGATTGAGCAATGAATAACTTAACATTCTGAAGTAATGCATAGCATGATTAAAGTCTAAATTATTGCTTATATTATGAAAAAAATTGCTTATAGTACCGAATTTCATAATAAAGGATATGAAAGACTAATTAATCATATAATAAAGTAATAACCCATCATCGTCTGATTACCGTCAGGCACGCATAAACAATGGATAACTGACTATAACATTTTAAAACAATGCATAAACTATGGGATTATTGATTAATTGGATTCGTGAAGAAAGTCTAAAAAACTCTAAATTCATGGATTTTTTTTAAGAAAAAACTGTCAGTAAGATATAAAATTTAAAAATAAATCCATCGCCATCTCTTCACCATTAGACATCATCTGAAAGGGTACTCTTCACCGACTCTTGACATATCAACAAGTAGTTGTTAAGTAATTGATAACTCCAGGCTTAGAAACGTGTCTCCTTTACGATTGATTGGTATTTATTTTCTTTTGAATTAAAATATATCTTAACAAACATCAGGATTAAAATGAAATTAATTGTTACCATGACGATAAACACGAAAAATTTATTAATCCATTGACGTCTTCCACACCAATTAAAATGTGTTGGATGAAATGTTACTAGAGAGAGTGTTGCCTTTTTCAATCACTAAAAGGAAAAACCTACTAACTAATCATCTTTCATGCCTTTAAAGAGTTAGCTAGAAGTGTTGTATTTTCATTCGGATAAGTCTTAGCACGGTCTAGGGTAAGTTGTTTTCTAATAAAGTCGGGAGAATGCTCGCCAGGCACCGTATTGAGTTCTTCTGAAAAAAGTTAAAATTTTTATTTAAAGAATTATGAGTGCGAAAAGAAAGAAAGTAAAGAACCATTATTTGCTAGGTTAAGTATTTAGAGGTTTTTTTTACCGTCGAGCAAGCTAAACATCTTTTCTAAATGAAACCTACCACACTGGTTGGCACCATAGCTTATTAGAAAAAGGAATACTACTAATAAGCGAAGACTTCATTCGCTTGTGCTTCTTACTTATTAATGTATTTGATTAAACACTTTAAACTTTTACTTTATACTCATCACACACAAGTTTATACAGTTTACATTTTTACATTTATACTCTTTGAATTCATAAATCTAAGATGTTTCTTTAGAGTTTTAATTTACTCTCTTGTTTAGGTTTTTAATTCACCTTAATCAATAATTTATAACAGTATTAGTTTCACGACCAATCAATTTTTTTTTTTGTGGATTTAAACATAGCTTGGGAATCGGTCGTTTTTTTTTTGTCCAACTATTGATTTTGACAGATCGTTACATTTCATGGATCTCGCAAGGTCTGCATGAAGTGTTTTTACTTTTAAAGGAACTTGTTCTCTGGTTTTTAATTATACATTAGCCAAGGGCCAATTGATTAGGTAATAATTAGATTGCTAAAGAAAGCTTTATTATTGGTGCAACGCTTAATAGTTTTTAAAATTAGGAACACTTGTGTTTTCGTGTCAAGGTTTGATAAAATCATGTAACTTGGTTCGAACTCTTTGAACTGCTTGGTCGAAGTAAAATTTTGAAGAAATGATGGGTGTTAGTTCTAAAATATCACTGAACAAGAAAAAATTCACTTTAGTTGTCCCTAAAAGTTCCTTTTAGCGATAATTTCTTTCATAGAATTTAGAAACATCTCATGGCGTGCTCAATCACTATCAAAATTTAGAGTTAAAGCATATCTTAGCAAACTCTTTTTTTTTTAACAACAGAAAGGTTAAGATGGCTTTGAGGTTCCAACTAACTCAAAAAAACTCAAGAGGTATACCCAAGAGGTAAATTTTTGAGGTAGCCAGTACCATATAGTATAATTCACCCAAGGGGTCTACCCAAGGGATGAACATATATACTATATAGTTCCCTAGTTCCACCCCTTCTTGGGATTTATTCATTCATAATATGAAAAAGTTCAATTACATCACACAAGCCAAGATCTAAGATATGGGAATATAATTGATCTAAAATCAATAACCTTTTTACATTTCTTGGCAAAGCATCTAAAGAAATATAAACATCTGAAGCCCCTGAAGATGCTTTTTTAGTTAGTAAATCCGCTACTGCATTTGCCTCCTATATATGTGAGTAATGGTGAAAGCATTCCTTCGCAATATAGACAAAATCTCCTGCAATCGCAAAAATATTTCCAACGAAAAATAGAACCCCTATCCAAAATATCAGCTAGGCTTTTATTATCCGTTTGGACAATAACATTCAACAGACCAAGCTGCTCACATTGCCGCAACCCGAATAGAACTCCATATACCTCTGCCTTGAAGTTATCTCCATCACCAAGATAGCCATTTTCTCCATCGACAAAAGAGCCTCCTACTCCTCTTATAACAAAACCATAACCTGACTCATTCAAACTCAACGATTCATCTGCTGGACGGTTTCCAGTAAATTAATAAATTTTATTTCTCAAAAAAAAGAAGTCTAATTTTAATTGTTTACCGAATTAAAAAAGATTTATAAAATAATTTACACAAATATCACCCAAAAGTTATTACAATAAAAAGATCTAGAGTTTTAAAGTTACATAGTTCAATATCACTTTTATTTGGAAGAACTAAAAAAAATTCATTTAAACTGCACTACTTAAAAAAAAAATAAAATCTATTATCATTTTGAGGTTGTGTCTTGTCCAAATCAATACATTCTCACCATCTATATGTAATAATTTTAGAATCCATATGCAACAATTATTGTTGAAAGGAAAATTGTATATGTATTTGTAACTTAGGCATCCAACTTTTACGTATTATGTAGCTTTGTGAATTATACGTCCAATTAAATATTATCACCGGTACTGAATCCTTCTTGTAACACTTACACCATCCAATTACTTTTCATAAATTATATAATTTTTAGTATAAATGATACGGTAGGTACTATTATTCATTATAACTGTGGTACCACTCAATACTACCATACCATTGCCAAATTACCATCGTTCAGCACCCGATTGAGCAATGAATAACTTAACATTCTGAAGTAATGCATAGCATGATTAAAGTCTAAATTATTGCTTATATTATGAAAAAAATTGCTTATAGTACCGAATTTCATAATAAAGGATATGAAAGACTAATTAATCATATAATAAAGTAATAACCCATCATCGTCTGATTACCGTCAGGCACGCATAAACAATGGATAACTGACTATAACATTTTAAAACAATGCATAAACTATGGGATTATTGATTAATTGGATTCGTGAAGAAAGTCTAAAAAACTCTAAATTCATGGATTTTTTTAAGAAAAAGCATCGATAAGATATAAAATTTAAAAATAAATCCATCGCCATCTCTTCACCATTAGACATCATCTGAAAGGGTACTCTTCACCGACTCTTGACATATCAACAAGTAGTTGTTAAGTAATTGATAACTCCAGGCTTAGAAACGTGTCTCCTTTACGATTGATTGGTATTTATTTTCTTTTGAATTAAAATATATCTTAACAAACATCAGGATTAAAATGAAATTAATTGTTACCATGACGATAAACACGAAAAATTTATTAATCCATTGACGTCTTCCACACCAATTAAAATGTGTTGGATGAAATGTTACTAGAGAGAGTGTTGCCTTTTTCAATCACTAAAAGGAAAAACCTACTAACTAATCATCTTTCATGCCTTTAAAGAGTTAGCTAGAAGTGTTGTATTTTCATTCGGATAAGTCTTAGCACGGTCTAGGGTAAGTTGTTTTCTAATAAAGTCGGGAGAATGCTCGCCAGGCACCGTATTGAGTTCTTCTGAAAAAAGTTAAAATTTTTATTTAAAGAATTATGAGTGCGAAAAGAAAGAAAGTAAAGAACCATTATTTGCTAGGTTAAGTATTTAGAGGTTTTTTTTACCGTCGAGCAAGCTAAACATCTTTTCTAAATGAAACCTACCACACTTGGTTGGCACCATAGCTTATTAGAAAAGGAATACTACTAATAAGCGAAGACTTCATTCGCTTGTGCTTCTTACTTATTAATGTATTTGATTAAACACTTTAAACTTTTACTTTATACTCATCACACACAAGTTTATACAGTTTACATTTTTACATTTATACTCTTTGAATTCATAAATCTAAGATGTTTCTTTAGAGTTTTAATTTACTCTCTTGTTTAGGTTTTTAATTCACCTTAATCAATAATTTATAACAGTATTAGTTTCACGACCAATCAATTTTTTTTTTTGTGGATTTAAACATAGCTTGGGAATCGGTCGTTTTTTTTTTGTCCAACTATTGATTTTGACAGATCGTTACATTTCATGGATCTCGCAAGGTCTGCATGAAGTGTTTTTACTTTTAAAGGAACTTGTTCTCTGGTTTTTAATTATACATTAGCCAAGGGCCAATTGATTAGGTAATAATTAGATTGCTAAAGAAAGCTTTATTATTGGTGCAACGCTTAATAGTTTTTAAAATTAGGGAACACTTGTGTTTTCGTGTCAAGGTTTGATAAAATCATGTAACTTGGTTCCGAACTCTTTGAACTGCTTGGTCGAAGTAAAATTTTTGAAGAAATGATGGGTGTTAGTTCTAAAATATCACTGAACAAGAAAAAAATTCACTTTAGTTGTCCCTAAAAGTTCCTTTTAGCGATAATTTCTTTCATAGAATTTAGAAACATCTCATGGCAGTGCTCAATCACTATCAAAATTTAGAGTTAAAGCATATCTTAGCAAACTCTTTTTTTTTTAACAACAGAAAGGTTAAGATGGCTTTGAGGTTCCAACTAACTCAAAAAAACTCAAGAGGTATACCCAAGAGGTAAATTTTTGAGGTAGCCAGTACCATATAGTATAATTCACCCAAGGGGTCTACCCAAGGGATGAACATATATACTATATAGTTCCCTAGTTCCACCCCTTCTTGGGATTTATTCATTCATAATATGAAAAAGTTCAATTACATCACACAAGCCAAGATCTAAGATATGGGAATATAATTGATCTAAAATCAATAACCTTTTTACATTTCTTGGCAAAGCATCTAAAGAAATATAAACATCTGAAGCCCCTGAAGATGCTTTTTTAGTTAGTAAATCCGCTACTGCATTTGCCTCCTATATATGTGAGTAATGGTGAAAGCATTCCTTCGCAATATAGACAAAATCTCCTGCAACTGCAAAAAATATTTCCAACGAAAAATAGAACCCCTATCCAAAATATCAGCTAGGCTTTTATTATCCGTTTGGACAATAACATTCAACAGACCAAGCTGCTCACATTGCCGCAACCCGAATAGAACTCCATATACCTCTGCCTTGAAGTTATCTCCATCACCAAGATAGCCATTTTCTCCATCGACAAAAGAGCCTCCTACTCCTCTTATAACAAAACCATAACCTGACTCATTCAAACTCAACGATTCATCAGTATTCAAGGCAAAGGAATTACATGGAGGGGAAGTCCATTTAACAACCAAAAACCAAGGCCGAATCATACGACCTAACTTAACATTAAAAGATGTTAAGAAAAACTTCTTTTCAAAATCATTTCGTAATTTGAGATCATGAATCATCATCAAAGATCATACCTGGTCCACAATGATTCGGATCACCTCGGCCAAGTCAGGGGCACCTCCCTCATAAATCACCTTATTGCGACACTTCCACAGCTCCCAAATGATAAGAGATGGCAAAAGCTTCCTCAAAGCCCCAAACGCTGTCTTGCAATCTCCACCTGTCCACCACCTATCAAGCACAGTAACTAGCGAAGATACACCCAACATACTAACTGCAATAACTACGGAAAAATGCAACCATAGTTGTTTTTCAAAATGACAAACATAGAAACAATGAAGAACTCCATCTCCGCCTTTCCTGCATAAAAGACAAATAGATGTGTAGACATTGATTCCCATTTGGCCTAAGATCTCCGGTAAAGGCAATAGCCGATTACGCAATTTCCATAGGAAATTGAAATCCTCAACGGAGTGAAGGAATTCCAAATATTCTTTGCCAAGCTTTCCGATTCTCTCCTTGGACGATGTACTTCATAAGCAGACTTCACCGTTAACTCCCCCGAAGATGTATGCTGCCACACCAATAAGTCATTATTTTCTTCAGCATCTTCAAAGAAATCCTGATCGACCGCCCCAAGACAGTCATAAATGTTACTGCCCAAAACACCTTGCAATTTAGGAAGAAAAGAGGCCTTATTCTGAAATAATTCCCGTATGCTCAAGTTTGGAAGAGGCAGCTGTGCTCCTTCTCCATCCCAAAGGATACCAAATGGACTCCAATTCTCAAACTAGAAAGAGCTTTCTCCATGCCTAACAACAACTTTTGTATGCTGTGCAACTCTATCGCCAAGCTTGGAAATTCGCCCCCAAGAGGTTTTTTTACTTGAAGACAAAGACAAGGAAAAAATAAATTTACTCCACACTCCTCTTCTAAGTTTCAATGTCCACCATAGTTTTACCATTAGTTCATCAATAAACCCCCGAAAATTTTGAACTCCCAACCCATTTTCTTGCACCGGATATGAAAGTCCTTCCCACGAGCGCCAATGTCGCTTTCTTTCTTCACTTGAACCAGCCCAAAAGAATTTCTGACAGTGCCTTTCAATACCGTGGACAATTGATTTGGGGGGGGGGGGGATAGCAGAAAAAACATGTACTGGAATGGAGGATAGCACAGGTTTTATAAGTATCAATCGGTCCCCTTGACTAAGTAGTTTATTTTTCCAGCTCAAAAGCCACTTGTCAATATTATCCAAGAGAAACTGAAATGTGGAAGATTTACACCCTCCTTGATAGAGTCTACAAGCCAAGATAAACAAAAGGAAAAAATCCTTTTTGAACCCCCAAATTTTTTTCAATTAGAGCTACCCTTCGTGCACTACAATTTCACAAAACCATGAATGTACTCTTTTGACGACTAATTTTCTGCCCAGAAGCATTTTCATAATCATTAAAAAGACATTCAGTGCCCTAAGCGATCTCTTCAACCCCCTTGAAAAGATGATAACATTGTCAGCAAAAGCAAGATGTGAAACCGGCATCGAACCGCTTGGTGTCCCATACTGCGCAACCTTCCCACAAGCTACTAGAGGTTTCAAACTCCTTGTCATTGCTTCAGAAACAATTATCAAAAGATAGGGAGATAGAGGATCCTCTTGCTTTATACCTCTAGATGATTGGAAAAAGCCAATGGGAGAGCCATTTATAAGCACCGAAAACCAACTCCAACGTAGATTATTCATGATCAATGATACAAAATGCTGCGGAAATCCGAACTTGAGCAATACCCTCTCCAAAAAACTCCATTTTATGCGGTTGAAGGCCTTCATCATATCTAACTTCAACACAAAGTTTCTCCCTTCCACCTTATGCCCCAAAAATTGGCGAAGGTCTTGAGCCAAAAGCACATTGTCCATGATATCTCTCCCTTCCAAAAAGGCCGACTGCTTTCTGAAATGATTTTAGGCAAAACTAGCTTTAACCTTTCCGTAAGAATCTTAGTAAAGATCTTATTCAGAAAAGTACATAAACTTATAGGCCTATAATCCAAAAAACTTGTGACATTAATCTTCTTAGGAATAAGAGTGATTATTGTACTTGTAATAGATCTCGGCACTGGTACCCCTATCATGAATTCTTGACAAGCAACCCATAGATCATTGGAAATAATATCCCAACAACTCCTATAAAAGTAACCTCCAAAACCATCTACATCCGGTGCACTATCCTCATTCAAACTGAAAACAGCCCCCTTTACTTCCTCTATTGTAATCGGCCGCAACAAAGCTTCCCCTTCTATATGATCCACCAACTGCGGGACATTCTCCAAGAAGAGAGTTTGCTGATTGTCGCATAGGAGAGTATCACCACCATCATGTAGAAGTTCCTTGAAGAACCTCACTGCTTCTTGTTCAATATCCACCATGTTCTCCAACATTCTTCCATCCGATGCTTGAATTTTGAACAAGCCTTGCTTTAATCGTCTCCCTCTCAATGAAGCATGAAAGAAAGCCGTGTTTGAATCACCTTCCCTCATCCATTTCAACTTCATTTATTGGGACTAAAAATCATCATGTTCCTTTATTTTAAGCAGTAACTCCGCTTTTGCAATCTGCAAACTCGCTCTATATTGAACACTTCCTGAGATATCAAACTCATTTTCCAGCTCATGCACTTTATTTTCAGCTTCTCGTAAATTAACAAAAATATCACCAAATACCTCCTTGTTCCATTCCTTCAATTTAACCTTCAATCGCTTAAGCTTTGAAGCAAACCCTTCCATTCCCAAGGCCTCTAAAGGCTGCTCCCAATTCTCCTTCACAATATTCTTAAAATCATTTCTCCGCAACCACATTTTCTGAAAATGAAAGATCCTTGACTTACTATCAACATGAACATTAAACTTGTGGAGCATGGGACAATGGTCTAAAGTGGTTCTGCTGACGTTTTCCAATGAAGAGCTTGGGAATAAATCATGCCACTCTTGCGAGATTAAGACTTTATCAAGCTTCATACTCACCCATCCGGTATGGCGCGTTCTATACCATATAAAA
The DNA here is from genome assembly GCA_949775105.1 of Oldenlandia corymbosa var. corymbosa. Lineage (NCBI taxonomy): Eukaryota > Viridiplantae > Streptophyta > Magnoliopsida > Gentianales > Rubiaceae > Oldenlandia > Oldenlandia corymbosa. The sequence continues at coordinate 9,954,289 of OX459124.1, forward strand.
ACCTCTCCAACTGCCGGCATTTCTAGAAGATCACAATCAAGAATGCATTCATTGAATTCAAACATTGCAACCGGATCTTGAACCGAACTCCAGGAGTATTCATCAAGATAACGAATAACACTAAAATCTCCCCCAATCATCCAAGGGGCTGTTGGAAATTTTTGCCTAAAATCCACCATATTCTGCCATAAAAACCTTCGTTCATTACTTGTAGATTTCGCATACACAGCCGAAAGCAAAAATTTTCTTGGAATCACACCATGCACTGCCTCAAAATGCAAAACCTGATCATTGCCTTCTAGCATTTTTAACAAAAGCCCATTTCTATTAAAAACCCAAATCTTGATTGAGCTCGAGGAAAAAGCTATGTCAAATCCCAATTCCCGGCGTATACTATCAAGCTGATTACTTGGAAGCATAGGCTCAAGGATAACTAGAACAGAAACTTTATTCATCATATTCAATAACTTCAAACGTCGTTGTGATGCCTGATTTTTAACACCGCTAATATTCCATATTATTTGACTAATCATGGAAAATAAAATAGAGAGGGTAACCCGGATTTATTCTTGAAGGCGCGGGGATCGCCGTGGGATCACCCCTTCTTGCATCAATGCCCTTTTGGCTTTGGATTTCTGACTACGCTTTTTAAGCACCGATTCTTCCCCTTGTGCTGAATCATGTACTTGAGCATCATCGTTATCTCCTTCGGACAAACTACCACGTGCAAAATCCTCAATTTCTTGCACACCCGATGTCCTTCCAACTTCACCATCATCCACAGTCCGGTCAATCTGCAAGTTAATGCCAAAATTTGGTTACTAAATTTCAGCCGGCTCAATACTATTTGGAGGCAGCTGTTTGTCCTCTATGAAAACATCTTCACACGTTCTTCCTCATCAACAACCACAATCTCATTATCATCCTCATCGATCATATCTAACACAGCAAAACGATTTGATATGGAAGATGGTGCTGCTTCAGCAGGAATGTCAACCGGAATAATGCTCTTCTCCATCGCAGACAAACCCGACGTCGATTCCTCTTGCTGCGCGTCAAAAGTCTCCGCAACTAGGGTTTGCGTAGGGGGGCACGAATCCTCTTCCTGCGCACCTACAGTTTCCTCCGAAATGGGCTGCGACCGAATTTCATGATCCTTTTGGGAGTTTAACATCGGGCGCTTCAACACAATGGGATGATTTTTAGATGCTTTAACAATCAAAGGATTATCATTGATTATTTTCACCTTTAAAGCCAAGGCAGAAGACCTTTCTCCATCACCCTTGAAAAACCCTTTCAGCTTGGGTACAACATCGACTTCAAGGCCAGATTTTCGTTCATTGTTCCGCAGCTTTAAGCTCACCTTTGGTGGATGAATCTTAATTCCTTTCTTCTTGGATATCACATTCGTATCTCTGTCTAAGGCTTTCTGCAACAGCGGCTGCTTTCCCATCCAACATTCTTCGAATTTGTGACCTATTTTATAGCATTTCAAGCAGTAAAAAGGAACATGCTCGTAGGTGAATACCTGCTCATGCTTCTTACCCTTCTTCCCTATTTTGACTGATTTTGGAAGCTCCTTGGTGAACTTCAACGCAAAAATGAGCAACCAAAGGCCTTGTCATATTCAATGTGGGGGTGTCCACTTTCAAGGGTTGTCCTATCGCCGTGGCCATTGAATAGATAACATCCGGATGTATATACTCAATCGGAAGTTCACAAAGTGAGACCCAGATTGGTACTACCGGTGGATCTTCTTCAAAAAACAAACCCCGGCTTCCATTTTAAGATCCTCATTAAAAATCCCACTATACTCCAAAAGGTGCAAATCCAACACTTTTGATAGTTTTCTTCATGATCGAATCGTATCAAGATGTGTGTAGGGTTCATAAGGCTCAATGTATAGCCTCCATTGAACCCAATCTTTTTTAAACTCCTTATGTATCTCTTCCATCTTTGGGCGACTCATAAGAGAACTTCCCGACCAAGCTCAAACGGTGAGCGGCTATAAGCTTCTCAAACTCATCATCTTCGAATTCCAAGTGGGAGAGCCATTGATGAACTTGACTTGCTTCATGAGGGATGAATCTTTCGCTGGACCAGAATCCTTGTGAAAGAAACTAGCAAAAGATCTTGGAGGATCACTTGGAACCACCGGTTGATGATTGCTGGCCGTAGTGGCCGATGATCAACGTTATAGCCGTCGCGTGTAGGGTTTCTAAGTCGTGTTGTCCGTGCTTAATCAAGCAGGCTTTTTTTTAACTATGATAATCTCTTAGCAAACTCTAAATTATCAGATAAGATTAATTATTTTCTCGATGATAAGTACATTACTTATCATATTCCCCCAATTATAATTACATTACTAATGATAAGTATATTAGGAGTTTTTTATTGTTGTTAGTTGGTCTCATTTTCCCCCAATTATAATATTCCAAAAATATTTACTACTGCGAGAGAGTTCTTTTATTATTTTATTTATGTTTTTGGAGAATCTAGGGCATGCGAGAGTTGTTACCCTTTTATTACTATTAGAAAATGTTAAAAAAACTGCGAGGATTATCCCAATGGGTACTATGATGAAAGACTTGACTTTTTCAATCTACCCACTCATTATCTTTTATACTTGGCATGGAGGTTAAGAAATTGAAGAGCAAATTAACATAAACAAGTTGTTCAAGAAAAAGTATCTATAGTTATTGTTAACAAAATTTAACATGAATCATATTGTTTATTCACTAATACTTTCTGATATGGGATTTCTAAACTATAAAGTTATGTTCTCATTAATATTTCCGTGTTACTTTTCTTTTCTCTCTAAAAGATAATTTTTACGTTAAAATTACTTTTACTTGCGGTTATAGCGACAAACAGTTCAACTTGGACTAATTATCGTGTTAATAAATGAAAAGGTCTTATCGGGTGCCAATGTTGATGTCTTAACTTGGAAATAAGCAATAGTAAAAATAATTTAATTGCAAACATAAATAAATCAGTTGATTTAGCTTGGCTTGCTAATCAACGTCTATTGATCTATTAATAAATAATTCCTAATAAATTGATAATTATATGCTTGGAAATATTGATTATCATGTACATCCTCAATCCCATCTATTTCACCTAAGTTAAATATATCTTAATAAATTTAGAATTATTAAATAGCATCACTTCTTTCTTGGGTGATAAGCATAATGAGTTTTATTTACCTAAGTTAAATATATCATATTAATGTCTCCAGCCAATTATGATGTTCAACTAATTGATACTACTTAGGAAGTATTGACTATTTGAATCAGTTGAAAGAATAACTACTCTCTTCGTCCTATAATTATTGTCCAATTTGAAATTTCATTTTCCATTCAAATTGTATTAGAATTGAAAATACAAACTGGACAATAATTTTGGGATAGAGGGAGTACTACTTTTTCTATTCTCATGCTCCCTTTGGACTTAAATAGGAAGACAAAAATCTAATAAATGCAAGAGTTAAATATAACTATCTCCTAAGGGCATCTTTAACCATAAATTAGTTCACATACGTAAACAAAAAAAGTGGCCCACTAATTGAGTAAATATATTAGATGTTAAATTTTTTTTAAAAAAATTCTACAGCTTTTAATGTTTACTCCACACTTCCCCTCCCTTCTTGTTTTATATCCATGAACTTTCTCTTTCAAAATTTTTTGCCACATTGGATTTTTATATTTTCATGTATAAATGGTGGGCAACCCGACAGTATAAACCCCATCATGGATAACTGTTGAGGGTGTTCTAAAGAAAGTTATTGCTCTAACGAAATTTAAAATTCTAACATCGACCCCATATAATATTTCATTGCAAAAACTTTCCCAGCATCTGTGATTTTGGTGTAATAGCCTCTGATTTGATCTTGTTGTCTTTAATTTAAAATTGATTCAATCATGGAATCAGGACTCCATGTTAGATAAATTTAAGTTTGTATTTTCTTCACTTCCATAGGTAGCTTTATATTATTAGGAGGATCATTTTAATTATTATTTTATTATATAGTTTTCAATGAAGGTTGTAGACATTATTTTTCTTTTCTAGTAAAAAAATGTTCTGCACATTATGTCCTAAATCAGTAAGGTGAAATTCCACTTGAAAGTTCTCTTTATGACAATAAAATCCAAAAAGGCTATAACAGAAATGTTAAATTGGCAGATGTTGATATTTTTTTGTAGAGGAATTAATGTGGCTGAAATATTGGGCAAATTTTCCTACTTTCAAATAGAATAGCAGGTGGTAGAATAAAGTCATTAGATAAGTAGTGTTCTTAGGGAAGCGGTTCTTTTGTTATGTTTTTTGAGAGTTATATTGCAATAAAAAATTAGAATATTTGAGTCTTGGAAATTATTTGTTTTGCTAAAAAATTCAGAGGAGTTCGTTGTAATGTTTGGGAGATTGAAAATGGTGGGGAAAAGAGATAAATGTAGGATGATGAGAATTATGAGAGAAAGAAAAAGATTTGACTTGTATAGGGATAATTTTGTCACAAAGATAATAATAAGTTTTGGATACTAATTTATGTTTTGGCAATAACAAAAGCCAATTGATAATGATGTTATTATGTTAAAGGGGTTTTTGGTAGGTTGATTGTGAGTTGAGGGGGTATTTGGTAGTATAATCTAGACTCAGGGGTTTATAATAGATCTATCCATAACCGTGGGGGAATGTAGTTCAACCTTAAAAAAAATTAAAAAGTTTAAAAATCATAACAAAATTATCTCCCACTCCTTCTGTGGTGCTTGATTGATCGTTGTTGATTTATTAGATTTATAAAATACTTCTTAATCGGAAACTAAATCAGTCAGTTACATTATTTATTTCCGTCATAACTACCATTTGTAATGCCAGTCACGTTTTCACCAACTATCTTGTGTAATGTATTGTTACCACTGAGTAATCGAAACAAAAAATTTCGCTTGATGATAAAATATTTTACCATTGAAAACAGTTAGTCTTGCACAAACGATTCATAATTTGTAAATATCATAGTTTGAATTCGAGTTTTTGCTGTCATTTTCTTTAGATTGATCTGTAACATCTCATACACAAGAGTTAAAAAGGGAAATCATTTCCAGGCATAGCAACATTGTATTCCACAATTTACACCAAATAATCGAATCATTAATGACATTGCTTGCACACTTGTAACATGCAACATTTGATTAATAAACATTTCACTTTTATACCCCTGGGAAAAAGATAAAGCATTGCACATTTAATAATGAATTATATAGTACCAATAGTTACAAAACATTACACACTTTACATGAATCACATTGACTATTGAGATAATCATTCCATCAAAATACTTGCACGAAGCATACCCTTACCCACCAATTAATTTGTTCATGGTAAAATAGTGCAGAATTGAATTACTCGTTACAATACCATTATTTGATGAGTTGGAGCAAAAAATAAAAAACATAGACTAACTTGTCAACTTTGTATTAACTAGAATATAGCTAGTCATATTGATGTACTTTGAGGGGGTTCTATAAATAGGTACGAGAAGTATCAAGTTTATTCATCAACTCTTTAACTTAATTACCTAAATCAAGAAGCTTTTAAATGATTTCCTATTCTTTTTTTTTTCTTTTGTTATTTTTTTCTTGGGCCAACGCCCTTTTAAGTTATCGTCATCATGGCTCCCACTCGCAGTACTTCAACCATTGTAGCAAACTTCATAACTTCTGTGCTTTTACTTCTACTACTACTTTTCGCATCTACTCCAAAAGCATTGGGAATTGGACCTTCTTCACTTTGCTCCCAATGCACATTCTTCTGGGGAGCTTGCCACGTCAAATGTGTGTTTCAAGGCTCAAGTTGTGTATTCGGCTGTGACGATAACTAGACGGATTGCCGGGCCAACTCGTGTTGCGACGTGCCTACAGATAATTATGTTGCTTGTGTTAATTCGATGAATTTGCCATAGCTAACATATGAGTGGAAGAAAATCAATTAAAGCAACATTTAAAAACATGAATCATATCTATTGAATAATAATACTTGCCATGCCTGTACTCCCTCTGTTCCAAAAAATAATTCACGTTAAGTTTTGAAACATGTATTGTTTTTAGTATAAATCACAAAACTCAATGTGGACTGTTATTTTGGAATGGATGGAGTGTTTTAAACTAGGTTTGTTTTCATGTGCATCATCAACTCCCATTCATCCTGAGGTTCTTCTCAAGATTAGATTACATATGTTGCTCTTGCATGTTTCAATTTCTCTGGTCTCCAAGCATTGTAAAAGTATCATGTTATCACAATACAGTTTTAAATATGACGAAGCATAGAGTTGTACCAACGTCTCCAGTTAATTGAACCAGCAGCCATGGTGATATTAAAACTCTAAAACCTGCAAAAGAGGGACTCAGGGTCTCCCAGAAGTAGACACTACGATCCTTAAGTCAGTAAGAGTAATTGTAAAAGGGGTATGAATTGTGGTGCGTAGAGCGTCCCTTTGATGTGAGGGGTTGATCCCTATTTATAGAGCTACGGTTACCTATTTGTGAAACCCTTGGGAGGAAAGTAATTAGCAACTGCTCTAGAAGCTTCCAGGTGCCGATTGAACCGCTTGCCGAACTTTGGCCAGCCTAGTCGTGGGCCGTATAATTAGGACTCGTCATGTGCCCCTTATCAAGCCTATACTTTGAGGTCTGAAGATAGGGTAGGCTTGATAATATAAAGTATAAAGTTACCTCACTAAATTCAATCAAGAACCTGCGACAGGTTAGCATCGAGGATAAACCAAAGCAATGAAAGCATTAGCGCGTACCTTGTCGAATGTACATGTCATAAAGGGTGATTGACACTTATGCCAATTTGTGAAGAAAGAAGAGTCATCAGTCTAAACTTTCGAGTGAGAAATCGGTAGGTGATGATCTTAATAGTCTGCCCCATGGAGATAATAAAACAGATGCTCTGTTATTTGAGAAGATGATAAAGAAGTGAAGTGGAGATTCCCACTACTCCGACTATGGAGATGTGTTATCAACAACCTCCGAAGGTACAATGATTGTCAGAATGATGAATCTGGTCAAAAACTACAATTCACGTCATTGACTCAGACGTTAGTTGAGAAGTCCTTGCACGATGATTCCCACGATATGCTCCAAGGAATTATCGAAACAGGTGACGTACTCCTTGAGAGAATCGAGAGGGAAACATAGTGGAGATTCCCACTAGTCTCAAAAGTAGCGACTAAGATATATCAACTGTTGATATGAGGAGTCTACCAGAGGACTGTGACATATGCTTCTAATCGAGAGGTAATACACCCAAACCTTCAAGAACATCCATAGGGTAGTGGATCGAGAGGCATGAAATTACTCGATGTCGAGGACATAAGTTCGCGTAGGAACATTGTCTGGGGTTGAATTGCACGTCGAGAACTTGCCCTAATATGACCTCCTGTTAAGAGATATAGAGACTCAAGAAGACCAGCTCGATTGTAATATAGCATTAGTGAGCAGAGACTGTTACCATATGCATCCTCGGTTGTCAAGGAGAGATAGGAGAGAGTAGGAGAAACCGTAGAAGATGTCGCATGTGATCATATCAATGCAAGGATAGTGAGACTCAAGAATTGTAACTTATCTGAGCTTGAAGAAGGTATACAAGTATTTAAACTTATTTATATCCGCCCAACCGACCCACTTGCCATTTCTCATGTCCCGAAAAATAAAGCATAGGACCCTTATTCCGGGTTTGAAAAGTATGACTCAGGTTGATGTGTCGAACCCGAGTAGATGTATAATATCGTTGCTCGAAACTCGAGCAAGAATCAAGGAGGTTTTACTCATTAGTGTGTGAAGAAACGATGCCCCAGTCTGAGCATTACATGAGAACCGTCATCATAGTCATAGGACGAGATCCGGAGACCAATGATCATCGAAAAAGAAAACGAAAACACAACCTCCCAAACACTTTACACACCTTCCAGACACCTTAGACACTTACAATCTCCCATATATAAACGTTCCTCGTCATATATAACCCCGGAACCATTATTCATCTCGGAGCCCCCAAGTCTTGGGGTGGCATTTGGTAGACCGAGACTTTTAGGTAAGAATATCATGAGAGTGTAACTTTCGCTGCTCAGTTCGAGGCGATGTTTGCTCAAGATGCCCCCAAACTCATAGGGTTAAGGCAATAAAATGGCGTCTATCAGAAGGAGATGGATGACAACCACCATAATTGAAGAAACAGGCATGTGTTGACAAGGCACAAAGTGAACTCGAGAACATCGAGAATAAAGTCATTTTCTTTCTGATGCATTGGATGATATTACAGATCGATCCAAGAATGTATACACGAGAACAAGTCTAGTTCTCATTGAGGTATAAAACACTTGTGTTTAGTTTGAGAGATGGTCCAACCCTTGTTAAGGAACATGGCAATCTAGGCCTTTCTCAATACCAGATGTCGAGTACACAGCTCTTTTGTAGGTGATCCTAAAAAGGATACCTTTTCATAGACGATTCTGAAGAGAATGTATTTTCAAGGACGATCGTGGAGAGGATATCCACGAGGAAACTTCGTATGAGCTCTTCGAATTAAGACTGTTAGTCGTAACAGTTAAGGGTAGCATGGCCAAATAAATGTCCGGATGTTGAATACATTGCACTTTCGAGGACGGTCCTGAAGAGGATGTCCGTCTCGTGAACGGTCCTGAAGAGGATGTCCATCTCAAGAACGGTCCTGAAGAGGATGTCCGTTTAAATGACTAGTCGTGTTGAACTGGGTATAACTGGGTATATGTGATACGCCAACTCCCGTGAGTACTCGAGTGGGCTACCACTATGTGCATTAGACTGATGGTCTATATCCCGGGTTGAACGTATGAACACTCTAAGGTCAGAGTGAGCTTGATGTTACTACTATCCTCGAGGGATCAGCTGCGAGAATTACGTATCTCTGCTTATTTTGTCCCAGAGTTCTTGGGGTATGTTTATCCTGCAACTTAGTTCGAGACATGTACTCGATATAGAGGAAGAATTCGTCTGAGTCCTTTCATGATAGTTGTCGAGGATATAACATTCTGATGGTGATACCTCTCAAGCGCAGGCATCACGATAAACCAACATGGTTTTCTAATCCTGGCAAAATACCTACTCATGCACTTGCAGATTTATTAGTTTGGTAATAAACTATGGAAGCACGAGAAATAACATAGAATTCAATATTATATTGGGGGAGTCTACCCCTTTAAAAGCAGTCATTTTGAGACACAAAATGTACGGAGTGGAAAGATCTCACCACGATATGAGCAAGACTATTGAAGCCACGGTTTGGTTAGCTCACAACAACTATGAAAGAATGTTGCGGAGATCGTGCAATGCTTTTCCAAGGATTCATTCTTGCTACGGACCCTTGAAGAGTCATAGCAATTTGACATGGAACTGAACCATTAGATGTGAAAGTCATTGCGGCTTCGGGATGGCAACGTTAAGTTAGTTGTTCAGTAGAGTAGGCACAACGATCCATTGCGACTCAGGGCTCAAGGAAGAGAAAACATCCTGCAGTATGACCTTTAGAGCATATTATCGACAACTATAAGTACCAGAGGGGTATCTTCCCCCTTTGAAAAGAAAATGAACATGACCTTGTTATTGACTTTAATATTGGTCGGAACATTTACGCGTGGAGAGTAAACAAAGCCATGTATATGTAAAAGCTATAATGTCATGCTTCAATACTAATGTGCCATGAGGCAGTTAATTGGTAAATAAATCATGCATATCACAAAGAATTTTCTTGCAAGAAGTTTGCATTTGAAAGTTCGAGGACATTGAAGAGTTCCAAGAAACTCTGTCTAATGTGTCATAATAGGAGTACAAGAACAATCATTCGATGCTTATGAACTATCGTAACATTCATGTTAGGATGCAGATGTTCATATATTGAAGCAATTATAAGGAGATTGTAACACTTATCTTTTGGTACTCTTCTAGGGTATCCACAAGTTAGAGTAGTAATACCCATTTGTCGAGAGACTCCTCATTGTTGTCGAGAGAACTCGTTCCTGACATGCACCGTGTTGGTCCTTCATTTGTCCGAGGATACTGTGCCCTTATTATAATCTCGCATCATAGAGGGGCTATCTCCGTTATCATATTTCTGTAGGTTCTACAAAAACAGGAAGAAGTTCTCCCAAAACTCAATCATGCCTTTATGATTAGAGAAAGCATAGATGGCACGATTCTGTGATTACGCATGTGAAGGCTAGGTAGTGGCCGATCATGAATGTAATGATACAAAAACTAGCAAGTTCACACATTGCATGTATGGAGAATAGGTTAACGATTAACTTAGTCTATGATTTATAGTCTATGCGATTTGAGACATGATATCTTATGATATGCTATTTGTGCAAGGAGATAATAGACATATAACATATTAATGTCAAGGAGATAATAACATTTATTTTCCTTTCCTTTCCAAGTGGATCATTGCTCCTTGGAATGGGTCACTTCATAGTCCCAGAAGGATGCTACTCGAATTGTCTTATTGCAAGACCTACAAAACTAAGTAATACAAATGTGCCAGGTTCGGGCAGGTTATCGTAATTGCATATTTCGTTAGACCTCCTCGAAGGAGGCACCCATGTTTAGTATGTTATCTCGAGAGCGTAACCAGGATTGCATATGTATAGAAATCTGGTTAGAAATATGATAACGGGGCAAAATTAAGTTTAGGGCTACTTATCTCTTTTCAAATAGGTCGAGGAGATTGTCTCTCCACTCTTCTCATAGGGTTGTTCTATATGATCACGACTTTATGTGCCTTCGGTCCCTCGAAAAATCGAGCTATGCTTGCATAGATGTTCACCTAAAATCAAATAGCTCTATAATAGAAGGTTACGATAACTTATCTGTCATTAAAGCCTCCGCCTCATGCAATTATGTAGGAATAAGTGTTTCATCTTGTACTGCCGGAAACAACCGAGTAGCCTTGTGCCCAAGTCTCGAGGAAGCATCGCCCTCTGTCAAGGTGATGTGACTTTTAAGATATTAGGTCGCTTCCTTTTGTAAGGTTAGGACTTGTATAAAAAACAATGAAACCATTAGAGGCAAGAATGATAAATAATATCCGAAGGGACTGAATCAGAAATTCTGCCTAGTAAAAGAGAATTAGGTCCAAGTATGTCCCTTGACGGTCCAGGGGCGATGAACTTTATTGATAGCACAATAGGCCCTCGCATTTCTGAGAGATCTAACCATCCAAAGACCAAACAAAGAGATCTTGAAATTCAGTGAGTCCGTTAATTCTTACAATAATGCTCGAGAAAATGTCGGATGAAATCGATGAGATTTACGCTGTAAAGACCATTTTATGTTTTAAGGTCATAAAAACAAGATGATAACCATCAAATCATTCGATGATAACAATTGGGTTGAATCCTAGATACATAATTTGAATTTTCTATCAAATTATCCAATGAAGTCTTAACAGTACTGGATGCATGCATGTTAGGCAAATAGGCAAACTACCCAACATTAATATTTAAGAACACTTATCTGTATGCTCGATGAGCCCTTATGAGATATCGTTTAAATGGTGTCGTCGATTTAGAGCATTACAATGTGAAGTCCCTTGATGAGGGCCTCCTCGAGAGAAAAGCATGATGGTGTGCCCCCCTCGATGCAGAGGTACAATAGAGCCTAGCAAGCTGAATCTTCGAGCTTTTATGTGAACTGGCCATGTCCGACCCTGTTGTCACCTGATTGATTTGACTAAATTAGGTGTTCCTGAGTGTATTTCATACAAATGAAGAGACAAAGGAATCGAGAGGCACTGGTTTTGTGAGCTAAAAAATTGTGTTAATAGCTCTCGGGCATCCAATCTATGAACTTGAGTAGCTTCATTTTTTAATAATTATACTATGTTTTTAGATTTAAAAACTAGATAATAACCACATGAAAGTATTCAAGCCGACTCTCAGGAAAAAGGTGATTATCGAACATAAGCAAAAGATACTTAATGAGGTAAGAAAGTATCATATTTAGTGCTAAGATCTAGCAAAAGGGATTAGAACATGCCAATAATATTTTTGAATGTGACATCAAATTTTCTGAGGAAGCCTTGCCTGGAGTATGATTGCTAAATAAAAGCAATCAAGCAGTTTTGAATTTGATGACTTATCTTTGGAATCCGTGCTTTCGAATGGTTTTGTACTGTCAAAGCTGCACACAATTGCTAAGGATGTTTTCCTTACAGAAATCATCCGTTGAGGTACTCAACACATAAGACGGTTAGTATGTAAGTTTAAAATAAGGATACTGAAAATCTTAAATCGACAATTTAACTTGATGCTGTGAGTATAGACAGATTTTAAAGAGTTTGTTTAAAATCAAATAAAATGATGCAGGTCATGCTAATTCTCTTTTCACCAAAAATCAAGTTCTAGGAATGCCTAAGAGTCGTAAATATTGTCAAATAGAATTATGTCCCCAAATGTGCAAGTTCTCGGAACTGAAAATATGTTTCATAATTCATGGCTATATATGGCATTACATAGATCATGTGTTGCTTGAGGCACGTCGAGAACAATTAGCAAGAACCCCCTTATGCATGTAATGTAAAATCAAGCCTAGACCAAGACCAAATCATGGTTGCATTTGATTATAGCCACGACTTAGGCTAGTCACATACAAAATTAAGAGCTTAACATCCTTGCAACAAATAGGTCTAAAGGCCGAAAACCTATGTATGTATACAATATTGGTATTATTAATGCACCAAATACAAAAAAGCAAAAAACAACATAATTCTTGAAGTTGTTAATTCAAACCATTGGTTTCAGTTACCCCTAGAAACTTCCAAGTAATTAGGGTGTTCAAAACATCCCTGGCCATTGTGAATTTGCCGTGAACAACAATTTACCAAATTGAGGATTGATCAACACATCAAGCATTAGATACATGATGTACTGCTATTTATTGATCTTTAATCTGATGAGCCCTCAAGCATCAAAATCTGATAATATCTCAACATGAAGCCAAAGATGTGTGTGGGCGTGTTATCATGAGAGAGTGCTTTTATAAATAAAAAACTATAATTTCATTACCACGATTTATGGCATAAAATTTTAAAAAGTAAATCCATGCAGTATTAACATGTGGCTCATGATTCTTTCGAGATTAAGTGTAATTGAAAACATAACCTGAATGCCATGATTCCAATAAAATTCGTGCAACCATGTTCGCTTTGCCCGTGACTTAAACTTATGCCGCATTGGGCAAACTCTGAAGGTAAGGGGTCTCTGCCTTCATCATTGACAATGTAAGGAGACAATAGAATTTGGACACGAAACTTGATGGAAAAGTGAAAAGAGACCATCGATTCGTCCACAACTTCACAAGAATATTTGTTGAAGGAAACCCTAATCGGGTCCCACTGGGCGTGCCACTTGACGAAGCATAGATTTGTACCAACATCTGCAGTTAATTGAACCGGCGGGCATGGCGGTATCAAAATCCTAAAACTTGCAAAAGAGGGCCTCGGGGTCTCCCAAGGATTGACACTCCGATACTTAAGTCAGTAAGAGTAATTGTAATATGGGTATGAATTGTGGTGCGTAGAGCGTCCCTTTGATGTGAGGGGTTGATCCCTATTTATAGAGCTAGGGTTAACTATTTGTGAAACCCTTTTCTTGGTAAGAAAGTAATTAGCAACCGCCCTAAAAGTTTCTAGGGGCCGGTTGAACCCCTTGCCGAACTTGGGCCGGCCTAGTTGTGGGTCGTATAATTAGGACTCGTCAAAATAAAAGATGTGTGACCCACGTTTGGGCCTCTCTCTCTTTATCTCTCTATATGTGTCTATATTTTCTTTGGGAAATTCTATTGCCCCTTTGTTAGATTTTATTGAAAAAAAGGATACATTACTCATCGTAATTAGATAATCTGTAAATATATAAAAAGAAAAAAAAGGAAGAAAAATAGTATAAGAATACATGTCCCTTGGGTGCATTATATCATCTGGCTATAATTGACTTAAAAATCCATCTCTTGGGTAGATCCGTTGAGTGTTTTTGAGTCAGTTAGAAATGAATCTCCTTCTGATCTTCCCTTTTGCTTAAAAAGAATAGTATAAGAATACATGTTAGGATGTGACCTATGAAATATGACCTCCGATGAACTATATTCCATGGATGGTGATTTTTCCAAAACAAGTTTTAGCATTTAAGATAAAAAGAATTTACCTTTACAATATTGCCCTTACAATGTCAAAAATATTTTCCTCTAGAATCCCTTAGATGTATCCCTTTCAATTTCAGTTCTAATTTTGTTTTTGAACTTAGAACAGTCACAACCAATGCACAATATTCAACATCCCCATTCCCCATAAGACCAAAACACAATTGAAGTTTCACCCTCACGTGGCCTCACTTAGCTGCAAGGATGTTGGCAAAACTTTAAGCATTGTCTCGGAAAACTCTAGAGATTCCTAATATCGATACTCATAACATCTGAAAATTAATAAAATTGTGCAATACACCATTCAGTGCCAAACAATCAATCAAAATTAAAGCAAGAGCTTCATCATTCAACTCAATCTTTACTCTTGATTATGGTGTTAGGGATGACGGCAACGACTTAGCCCCAAAAAATCTCGATTGACTATGAGCATGCCCTTCAAACATTTTCAAAATCCAATCTAAAGAAAAAAGGAGTGCCAACAAGATGGAGGACATATCAATATTGCATCAAAGGTTTCTAGTAAACTTATTACATTTGTTGTAGAGAGTCGAAAGAAATAGATGTGTAATTGAGGGAGAGAAAAACAATAATATGGATTGAAGGGAAAAATAGACGCAAAAGAGAGAAGATACACTTGACCTCTTAGGGATAGAAGAGGTATTTTTGCTCTGGATGCTAAATAATGTTATGGCAAAATTACCTCCCATATTTTATTAAGAAAATTTAGTTGTAAGTTGGAAATCAAGTAATCTAAAAATTCTTTCTTAAATACTAAAGTTGTAATCTATACACAGTATATTTTTAACCATAAGTTTAGAACAAGCATGACCACGGTTCATAAAGTGTCGATTCTGGTTCATGAATTGTTAAAACCAAATTTTCGTGGTTCATGAAGGGAACCTAACCAAACATCACTCGAAAGTTTGGGTTTCAATTTACCAAAACGTCAGTTCTCTTTTCCAAGATTCACCATTATTTCTTCTCCGTGATAATTTTCTTTACTTATTTGACATGGTTTACTTTTTTTACTGAGAAGATTTTTGTGATGAACTGCAAAGACAATGAAATTTTTATCATACTCATATATTGTTGAATTTCTCACATCTTGTGTTTTCACTATAACTAGTCATTAATGTGATGCACAGGATTATCTTTATTTAAAAAATCATAAACAAGGAATTAAAGTCCACTAACTAAAGTGAGGTGTAGTACATGTAAGATGTTTAGAGTTTTATACATTTTAATATTTTCTTGAAGATGCTAAATATAAGTTTAAAATGATACTATCTCTGTTGCAAAAAAGTTGTCACATTGACTTTAAAAAAAATACAAATTTTAAAACTCAATACAAAATTTCAAATTCAATGTGGACTATCTTTTCAGTACAGAAAGAATAAAAAACATGCAATGGAAAATTCATAAGCTATATTTAATTGAAATTGATGAGTAATTGATGGTTAATTTATGATAGTATCATATCACCGATTCATAATTTTTCTCAAAGGATGAATTTTATGAATCCATCTAGTAAATCTGAAATGAGGAATTATGCTAGTTAAAATTTAACTAATGCTAGTTAAAATAAACTAATAAATTTTTATACATATATATTTATATTTACAAACAAAAAAAAAACAATTTATGATATTTTTCTTAACAAGTAATTAAAGAATTTCTTAAAAACCTAATGAATATAAATAGAATAATAAACTATAATTTATATTTCACATTACCCTAGCAACGATTAGGGATTCGGGGTTATTACTAATGAAGGTAATTAATGGACTTTGCTTGAAGAAAGATACAATCCGAAATAGAAAATTATTTTCTTATTATGAAATTGGATTGGTGAATGGAAGAAAACTTTAACTATTGTAGAGGTTAACCGTTTTGGAATTAAGTAGTATAGTAGGTGTAACAAATAATCCAAGTTTAAATAAATTAAACAATTATGATGTTATCTAATCGTGACAGCATTTTTTGTTTTTTTTTTTTTTTGATATATCAACAACTGATTGTTACGTACTACTCAATAATAGTGAAAAAGGAATAATCATTAACTACTTGGTTCCTATTGATTATTCTAGTAGTCATTGTACGTCTTAACAAACCCTAAGATATTACTTCACATTAATTATTTGCTGATGCATACAAGTAAACATTATAAGCAATTGTACGTTTAATCTCCAATTCATTCTGTAATGTGTTTATTAGTGTTGATGAAGGGGTGACTCGTATCCAATTCTAACTAAGTAGTTCCCTTAATGTAACGTCCGTCCTTATTGAAGAGCTCATCAACTCTTGGATACTTGGAAAATTCTTACAATTTCTAAAAAGTAAAAGAGTTTTTTTTTTAATTACACTGTTTTCTAATCATGAAAGTATTTTCCTTTGATATATCAATAACTGATTGTTACTTACTACTCAACAGTAGTGGGAAAAGAATAATATTTAGTTATTGGGTTCCCTATTGGTTATTCTAGTAGTCACTGTACATCTTAACAAACCCTAAAACATTAGTTCGCATTAATTATTTGTCAATGCATATGTGTAACATTATAACTAATTGTGTGTTTCATCTCCAACTGTTGCTCTAATGTGTTTATTAGTTTTGAGGAAAGGGGTGACTCGTTTCATATTCTAACTGAGCAGCTCCCTTGATGTCATGTCCGTCCTTATTGAAGGGGTCACCATCTCTTGGACACTTGGAAATTGTTACAATCTCTAAAAATTTAAAGAGTTCTTTTATTAATCACGCTGCGATCTAATCATGACAGTATTTTCTTTTGATAGATCAACAATTGGTTGACTTACTACTCAATAGTAGTGGGAAAAGAATAATCATTAGTTACTTGGTTCCTATTGGTTATTCTAATTGTACATCTTAACGAACCCTAAAATATTAGTTTGTATTAATTATTTGTCGATGCATATATGCAAACAATATTAGTTATTGTACGTTTCATCTCCAGCTGATTCTCTAGTGTGTTTATTAGTGTTGAGGAAGGGTGACACGTTTCCAATTCTAATTGAGCAGCTCTGTTGATGTAGCATCCATCCTTATCAAAGAGTTCACCATCTCTTGGACACTTGAAAAATTATTACAATCTCTAAAGATTAAAAGAGTTTTTTTAAATTAAGCAGTGATCTAATTATGACAATATTTTCTTCTGATAGATCCATAACTGGTTGACTTACTACTCAATAGTAGTGGGAAATGAATAATAGTTAATTACTTGGTTAACATTAGTTATTCCAATAGTCATTGTACATCTTAACGAACCATGAAATATTTGCTTGCATTAATTATTTGTCGATGCATATATGTAAAGTTTATAGTTTATTGTACATTTAATCTCCAACTGATTCTGTAATGTGTTTATTAGTGTTGAGGAAGGTCAACACGTTTCCAATTCTAATTGAGCAGCTCTCTTGGACACTTGGAAAATTTTTATAATCTGTAAAAATTAAAAGAGTTTTTTTTTTTTGTTTTTTAAATTATGCTGCTTCTAATCATGACAGTAGTTTCTTTTGATACATCAACAACTAATTGTTACTTACTACTCAATGGTAGTTGGAAAAGAATAATCATTAGTTACTTGGTTCCTATTGGTTATTCTAGTAGTCATTGTACATCTTAACAGTCCCTGAAATATTAGTTCGCTTTAATTATTTGTCGATGCATGTATGTAAATATTATAACTAATTATATATTTCATCTCCAACATATTCTCTAATGTGTTTGTTAGTGTTGAGGAAGGGGTGATTCCTTTCCAACTTCAGCTGAGCAGCTCCCTTGATGTAACGTCTGCCCTTTGGTAAATTATTACAATCTCTAAAAATTAAAAATATATTTTTTTCAATGTTATATGGAAACAAATTTTAACTCTCTGCCCAAAAAGAAAACAAAATCTGACTTATACTAATAACTTTTTCCATCAATTTGTAATTTCTTCAAGATTGCTTCGTGTCGTTCCTGATTTTGCTTCTTTTAGTTACAGGCCAATTTTTCGGGGGTTTTTTTTGGCAGTTAGATTTGATTTTAGATTGTTTTGGCTTAAGTTAAATAGTTTGTGCTTTTATATATATATATATATATATATATATATATCAAGCACAGTATCTGTGGGCATTCCCTAATTTTATTAATTAAAAAATAAAAATGCAACAAGTATTGCATAAGACTTACCCAAAAAAAAGCATCGTACAAAGATTTTCTAAGAAATTCCATTAACTATATATATAATACCAAAGATGAAATCCATCTAGATATATAAACTATAATGGAACAAATTCATTAGTTTCACATTTTTATTTTACTACAAAATTCCTAGTGTTTCAGATATCGTGAATTTATTGGACCTATATTTCTATATAGAATTTACTACGAATTATTACCTTGCTAATCATGCGAATTAATTTCTTTATTATTTTGTGGATCCAATCACCCTTTTTTTGGGCCTGTCGCACCACATATTCCAATGTGACAGTAGCTATAAATGTTTTTTTTTTAATTTCACTCTTATGAGTTTCCATTTTTAATAACCCTAATTAATGAATATTACTTACTTTTCCATTTAATTTTTTCTTTCTTTTGTATAATTCCGATACATCCAATTGAGGAGAATTTATATAGATGCTCTACCACATAAATTAAATTTCACTCTTTTTTTTCCTTTCCCGTGCACATTCTAATGCGAGACATAAGAAAAAATTGAGAGAGTAGTTTGTTTATTGCAAAATATCAGTGCGAACTAAAAAGAAAAACAACTACCATATTTGATAAATAAATTGTAAAAACATTGGAAAAGTTTAGATTATTACATAAAATATGGTAACGTGCATAGAGGACTGTTATTACTATGTGTGTATGCAGCTAAAGGGGGCGTCATTAAGTATAAATAAAAAGGCTATGAACTCAAGGATTTTCATCAAGTCTTCTTTAGCTAGGGCGAATTATTTTCTCCTGCCATTCCCCTTTCAGGTTACCCACCACCAACCACCCCAGCAATGGCTTCCTCCCGCACTTCAAGAAATGAAAACCTTACTCCTTTGTTTTTAGTAGTTCTACTACTCTTTACATCCTTTGCAAAAGTCTCGGCCAAAACTCCCTATGTTTGTACCTTGGACTGGTTCTTTTGTAGCTGCGCATGTTTGCTCCCACACCGACAGGATCCTAATTGCAAATCCAACTGTGATAAGGATTACTACGCTTGCAACCCCAATGGTTGATGATGATGATGATGACGGTTCGTATTTGCAACAAATTGAGAAAGGGCAACCATTCCTCATGTTCTTCAAAACTACTAGACCGTCCCAAAAAACTAGTTTATTTTGAGTTTTCAAATTTGCACTGGTTTTAATACAAATATGAAAACTCAATATTGACTAGTTTTTTTAGACGAATGGAGTATTACACAACTATTCTACAAAACTCTATAACTAGTTTTATCTCTTGTGCATCATCCATCCATACTTGCCCATGAGTTCTTATCGTCATTGTTGTGTATATATGTGTGTTTGTACATCTGCAAAAGGTAAAAATAAGTGTGCATGTGTATAAATTATAGTGAAAGTATACTTCACTATAATTTTACTACTGCATGCAGTTCTCACTGTGTTGTTTAATTAACCACTTCCCGTCAAAATGAGTGTCGTGCATCTTTAAATAGCTTAGTCACTAGTCTCCAATCCTGAACATTGTAATAATTAAGAATCATGTTACTATTACAATTATATAAATCCAATATCGTCTGTACCATTTTTATGTCTCTCTCGTGTTCTGTATATTATCCAGTTATTATTTTTTACCGAGACCATTCGATAAAACCAATAAGTTAGAAGGATACGTAACAATTTCAATCGATCAATGGAGTGATAAAGTTTGCCAAGTGGTGCTTGCCGAGTTCACCAAAAATATTACTAGCTTGGATTATGAATTTTGTAGATAATTAATGGAAGCTAGGTCGATACCACAAGGACAGCTAATTACCAAATTTATTGTTCAAAAGACTATCAGTCAGACAAGGTGTCACTCAGGGGAATGGAAACAGTCACTCAGGGGAATAAAGCCAGGGGTGTTCATCTTCTCTTCCTACTGCTGTAGTTGTTTATTAGCACTGTAATGGTTGAGTTCTTGTTCATTCAGCTCACTTATAACTCTAAGTCAGTTCCCATTTTTCCTAGAGTCATCTTTGCAATCTTAACAATCTATTTTCCAATAATTGATTCTAGTTACAAAGTCATTAAGTTCTCAGGCCTCATGAATGCTTATGTTAACTAAGTATATTCCTATCTTAGTTAAAACCATAGACTATTACCTCTATGTCATAAGTTAAAGTTGAAACAATCCAAACCAAGTTTATCTTTCCAGATCTCCCTTAGTTCTAGCATGCATTCAATTTGGTGATCAAGGAAATGAATGTAGAAAAATTTTCAACTTCAAAACAAGGAATAGAACCAGTGCATTACACAACTACAACATAGGTTGAGGAGAATAACCCCAGAAAGCTGCTTAGCTACTCATGTAGATTAATGCTACATCTACTATATCAAAAAACATCATAAAAGTATGCATAATAAAACGAAGTTCAAGCTAACAGTCAAGAGACGAGAAAAAAGCTTGTGCATTTTTGAGCTACTCCTGAGAGTGAAGGGGTTCACTTATGGAACTGAAGCAGAAACCGGGATGGCTGTTTTCACTTGACTTCCTTACTGAGTGGGTGTTGCTCCTTCTTCCTTCTTGCCTTCTTTCTGGAGTTTTTCTGTTTGTTTTTGGCAACTGAAAGGGTAACTAGAGATGTGTTTTCTTCTGAGAGTGAAGTTCCCCTTTTATAGAGCCTTGCAGCCGGTTCTTTTATCAAGAGAGCCTCCCATGCTTATGAGTTGTTTAATCCTTCCTAGGCCTTGTGTCTGGAATCCAAAATTGACTGATCTTCTTCTCTTCTTCCAGTGGTGGCAGCAGCAACCTCATTGATCAGCTTGGGTGGCTAGAATTACGGCTGAGAAACAAGCATGCCCCTTGGAATTCAAATGAGAGACATACTCATTAATGGCAAGATGCTTTGTGTCTTGGGGGGTATTTTTTCGACCAGTTCAGCAAAAATTGTATCAGCAGCCCATAATTTGTTCCTTTGGCCTCAATTTTTCAGCAATTGTTCAATCAAGCTCTAACCTAATAAAAACACAAAGACTAGTTAAGTGAAATGCACTAATACTAGGAAATACCCCTAATTTCTACTAATTTCAGAGTTAATTGTGATGTTTTTATGTAAAAAACTAGTCTTTTGGTGTCGTGCGTTGCGCGACCAGTCTAATTTAACATTTGTTTACTTCATTGGATTTAGTGTATACTGAAGTGTAATGATGGGTTGGTGTCTTATGAATATTGAGATATTATATGCGCCTCCTTTTTTAAGGAATTAATAAGAGTATACAAAGAAGAGTAACCGAAGAAGAGTAGTATTTTTGAAAAAACAAAAAAAAAAGAAGAGTAGTGATTTTGAAGTATGAGACATAGTGACATGATTCCAAGCAAAAAGATCCTTGATATCCACGAGAAATATAACCGAAGATGGCATTGATAAACTCAACCAGAAAAAGAGTGATGTACTCACGAAATTTAAAGTTTCAGGAGCAGTTCATTAAGGAAATCGAAATGCCAGTTCGATATTTTTTATCACGATATCTCAGACCATGTCAATCAAATTGCCACTAACATGCTAAAAGAAACTTGAATAATTATTGATCAGAAAAGAGCCCTTCAATAAGGTTAAATCATACATACAAAAATTAAAAGATACTCTCTTTCACAGAGATGTGCTTCAATGATGATGCTCCAGAACTAGAATACACCTAATACAACAGGGGATATGCTTCTTTCCCTCAATCAGGACATTGATACAGCTGCTTAAAGCAAGTAGTGACATATTTCTATTGGCACCTTCAAGGGATCTAACTGTCCTCTGATCAGTAGGTAGAGCTCTTTCAGAACCAGCAAGATCAATAAGTGAAAGTTTTCCAACTCGTTGAACAACCATGTTGGAGGCATCTTTCACTCTATATTTGACCAGAACCAGAACATAGCATAAAAGAAATGGAACGATCAAGTCATTCTGAAGTTTCTCCACTTCTTCCAAGTGCCTGTCTTTCTTTTCTTTTTTTCCTTAAGGTCTTTAGTTGTACTCTTAATTTTTTGGGTTAAGCGTGTTACCTCCTCCTTCAACTTAAGCATCTCTGGTTGCTGAGCATGGAGAAATGATGCTGGTGAATACACTCTTAGGTCTTAACTCTACCATTGAATCAAATAGCAATCACAACACTCTTAGGTCTTAACGTTCTCATATATAAAATCTTTGCTTTAACGGCACATTTTAAAATCTCTATAAAATGATACACACTTAAGAAATTTTTTCAGCCACTACAGATGCTCAAAAATCACGAAATAGTATCAAATAAAAAAGAGAACATGCAGAAAGGACGAGATACATCAGTTAATAAAGTATAAGAATCACACTTGAGCATAAGCAATAGTAAAGATCAGATGCTACTATTGAAGAGCTAAAAATGAAGAAAATCAATACCTGAATGTCTGGAAGAGTTTTCTGAATATTACCAATTGCTCTTCCAAGTGAAAATGTTTCTCAGGTTCCTCTATATGTTCCTTTTTTTGCTTCACTTCCAGCTTTATTGTCTTCTTCTTCTTCTTCTTCTTCTTCTTCTTCTTCTTCTTCTTCTTCTTCTTCCAGCTTTATTTCGTGTGGTTCTGGTGTTCGGTTCTAATTCCCTTGATGAAGTAATGCCATTACCTGTTAGACGATAAAAATGTGGTTACCATGAGATTTCTTTTGAAGCAATGACAAAGTAAATCCCCTGCTTAGTTGAAGGGTATGGACAAGATTACCCCATATGTGGTGTATGCTATATATTGGGTGAGACCAGCAGCCGCTATACCCTAAAATATTTAAAAATCTACATTTGAAATTATAAAGAATGATGAACAAGTTCCCTACATATGTTGAGTTAAGTAATATAAATATATGATGATAGCTGATTGCCAGAACGATCATTCAACAATTTTCTTTTCCCTTTTGTTCAACAGTTTTGTCTATTCATTTTGAACCCAAAAAAGATTTAACTCTTTTTTGCAACAAAACATAAAATCAAAAGAGAACTTATTTAAATAGCAGGGACCATGCCTTTAAAAGCCGACTTAGCATCTTTTGAATTTGCAGCTATCCATTTCCACAGCAGTTGAAGCCGTAAGTTGATTATGCCCCGATTGCATATACACGGGTGCATTCCTTCCTTGCAAAATTACCAACACATTATTATGCATGAAAACTATTGTTAATCAAAATATAACCAATTCTGCATCTTTATTCTCTATTTTGCTGCTTTCATGTTCTTATTTAGATGTATCTTTTCGTTCCTAGAAAGTCTACCTTTTGGTGTTGAGGTCATAAATCACCCAATTAACATTTGACGTTATTATATCTCAAAGGAAAAAAAACAAAAATAAAGAGGGGAAAACATGACAAATTGCATCAATAGCAATGGCACTGAGCAAGGAAAGTAATCTGTCGGCGTAGAAAACCAGTAGAACAAGCAACGATGGTAAAAGAAGAAAGCAACAAAAATTCCCAGGTTGGGTACTTTAAAGGACAATACAGAAATACATACGCCAAAAATTTGAGCTACCCAAGTTACAAATTATAGAAGTAAAATCATCAGAATAAAATGTTCCCAATGAGATAATATACATTCACAAGAAATCATAGAGACAGAGAGAGAGGAAGAGAACCAATAGCAATGTTAATAGCCCATTGACGAGGTCGACGGTGGAAATTGAGTATCACTTGAACCTATGCGGATTCAAACTTGCAGAGACCTAAGATCAAATTGAAATCGTTGGCGATGAAGAGAAAGCAGAGGAAACTCACTACGCCATTTCCACGCCCTCACAAGTGCGAGCTGATCTCAACATTTTCACAGCGAGAGCACAATGTTTGTTGAAACTACTCATGTCTTTCCACTCTAGCCCAAGTCCACTGAAGTAATACTTTTGAAATTCTACTATATCTTCATTCCAGACCAACCGTTGAACCCCGGTTTTTCTAGCATTGTAGACTTACATACAGGAAAAAAGAAAAACACTCATCAGCAGAGGTTGAATATATCCATTGTCCCACTTTGTTAAACAAAATCAGAACAACAAAGTGAGCTATTAAAAAAATTGGACGTAAGAGAGAGATGAAACCATAATGGACCAAAAGACCTATCTTCCGAGTATATATAAACGTGTAACAATGGAAGTGGCCAGAGGGTATCACAAACTTACCACTGACATGTCCGGAAGTTTCATGTGCACGATATGCAACAACACAAAGAGATCTTTTGGCATACTCCTTAGCTTTATCCTCAGACATACACTTGATATCATCAGAGGGATCTATCCTATAGATAAACCAGGGGAGAAAAAGAAAAGTCAATGAAAAGAGTAGAGTAAAATCAGGCGCAATAAAAAAATTAAAGCAATCCTAATGCAGTGTCTTATGCATGCATCAATAAGTCCTTTATATTAAAGCAAGGAAGGTGATAACCACGTTTATGTGAAGTAAAACAGGGAGAAGACATACGCGACATCAAATGAAAAACATGCAGTTGCAGCACATCCTGTTCCAGCAACTGAGCCTCCAAGCCGTTTCCCCTTACCGTTCACTTTATAAAGGGCAGGTCCCTACACAAAAACCATGATCAATTCAATAAGAGTCATAGGAAAAACCAAGCAAAGGAAAACATTCTAAATTTTACCGATTTTTTGTCCCACCCAGCAATCAGCACTCCAATCGAGGAACTGTCATCGCTATCGAGTTTAAGGGGCAGAAACTCAGCCACCTACTTGGATGCTTCTTCAGCAGAAACTTTCTTCCACTCCTTGGATTCACGTTCGTGGCACTAAAACACATGTCCCACATGAATTACAAGGGAAAAAAAACATGTCTCACATGAGATTCTTCAATGCAGACTCATAGAGGATAAAGGCGTCTGAACAAGAAAAGTATTTTCTGCGATTGCAGCAATTTTCTAACCCTATCACCGCAGAGGATTGAAAATTCATTAACTAAATATCTGTTAATTAAGAAATTACTAAACAATTACGAGATCCTAAGCTGCTTTTATAATATTTTATTACGAAAAACATTGCAATCATCTCTTCCAAGGAGCTTCATGGGAATCAATCTTTCAGCAACTTATCAAATTAGCATTCTTATCTAGACTTTTAAACTATCAGTTACCAAACTAAGCAACCTCACATAAAAAAGAACAAAAAAAATAAAAACAAAATTGAGCTGCAGAAAATCAACGAAATAACTAACATCACAAAAAGGTTTGATGAAAC
Source organism: Oldenlandia corymbosa var. corymbosa (assembly GCA_949775105.1). Lineage (NCBI taxonomy): Eukaryota > Viridiplantae > Streptophyta > Magnoliopsida > Gentianales > Rubiaceae > Oldenlandia > Oldenlandia corymbosa. Next base: position 9,979,921 of record OX459124.1, read on the forward strand.
TTTTGGTGTAAACAAAAGGAACTAACTTTCTCGATTCCAACAAGTTTAACTTACCTTTAGAATGAAAACATGGGTGAATAATCCCATTCATGTCCAAATACAAATTGTCAAACTCCATGGCCTCGTGACATCCACAAGCTTGACGACACTGTTCCCGTGCTTTCTCGATTTTTCCTCCACCACATCGACGATCGCTAACGGGTATCGATCCACCAGCAATATGTTGAATGCCGGAACACCCATTGATCAATTTATCATATCAAAAAACAATTGATCAAAAAGCCGTCATAGTCATAGCATATTGTCATAATTTAAATACCTCAAGACAATAGAACCATATCTAAGTAAGAATCGGCGGTGGCAGAATTGGAGAATCGGTTGGGCGTAGCGGCCGGTAGTGGGTGGAAGGAGTTTCCTTTGGGTTTAGAGGAATTGATCGGGGAAGAAGCGAGCGGCGACGGATGGCGCAAATCAATGTAGGAAAAATCTGGAAATTGAATCCCTCGATTGCAATCTGTATGCTTGCCGACTCAGCAATCAGTTGCAGTCCATTGAATTCTTGGTATCCCTCCAAACTCTGTAGGCCAGAGACGCTGCTTGCAAACCCGACTACTTCCAAAAAGTGGTGGTGGTCTGAGAGGCTGCTTCATGTGCTCACCTAATTTTGGAGATCAAAGGCCCTGATCAGATCAACTCCGGGCGCTATAATCTCTCTCTCTCTCTGATCGCGTCACAACAATACCGATTATGTTCGTAGCTGCTCTCAAACAACAATACCGATTGATAATGGCCGAGGATTAAGAGCAAGAGAATCGTAAAATTAGAAATCGGCAATTGATGATGATTGCGGAGGTAAAGGAGACGACATGAATCTTAGATATCTTCCAGAAGATTGATCGGTGGCGAGGGTGACATCGATTGAAGAGAAAGAGAAGAAGACAACGTCGGTAGAGTGTTTTGAAAATTTAGGGAACAAAACAAAACGTAATACAGTATTTATATTTTTTTCGAAGGGGGAAAAAAATCAAAACGAAATCGAAAATTTGAATTTTGTAGTATTATTATTTATCAGTAGAAACCCATTTATGAAAAGGAATTTCGTCGGTCGGGAGTAGAAGAGCTGTCCAGCCATCGTTCATATTTATAGGTTGGGGGAAGGAGGAACGACGTCGTTTTCTTGGCCTCGGGATTTTTCCCTAAAACCTGTGCTATTTTTTAACCGAGGGGGAAAAAAAGAATAAAAGTAGAAACAAAATACGGATTTTGTATTATTTATTAAAAGGAAACAAATTATGAATTATCGATTTTACCCCTAATAAGTCGCTAACTTCATATCAACCCCATCCGACGAACGAGATCGATTCAACGGTGGTCTTTGAATATTTCTTTGGCATTATTTCTTGCCTACTGTGCCTTTTATTTAAGTATAAGGATAAACCATTATCAACTCCCCCAAACTGGAAGAATTGCTTGTCCTCAAGCAAAACAACTAAACTCTTGCTGCACTTACAAAATTATACTTAAGAAACAGGGACAACATATTGTCAAAATGACAGAAGACTGACTTAGGCATGTGACACTGAACATAGAAACAACAATAAACACAAACTGGGTAGGAGCTGTCAACCTTCTATATACTACTTCTAGAAGGAGTATATAGAAGGAGTATTAGACATCAAATCTTTCTGCAATCCAGAGTCAAACAGCCAACCTTCACATGAAATTAGAATGCATGCCACAAGTGTCAGTTATGCCCATCCTATCAATCCATTCTAAGTTAACCGGTTTCAGCATGTGGTGGTCATATTGTGATGTGGTTTTGCCCAAGTTACTTTGACTTGATTTACTTACTGAGGCTTCAATCATGGACTTCCTTCACAGCCTTTCTGTCTGTCTGTGTTTTTATTTTTGAATGTAGATGGACCAACCTTACACCTTTGGGAGGGGTGTTATTCAACCTTATCTTTCCACTGCCTTATACCTCAACCCTTATTACTCCAACAGTTTGGAACTTTTTGTGGTGTTTCCTTGCTGTTACCCCTCAGGTTTCAGTTGATCCACTCCTAATTTCTCTTTTTTTTTTTCAAAACAAACGGGCTGTGAATGGATACCACAAGGGAAGTCTCAGGTTTACAGCATCTCTCATCTATTTGTAGCTCAGAACTAGACACAGATCATAACAGTGAATTAGTTATGCCAAATTTTAAAATTTGTGTTCCAGGCAGTCACTTCCACGAGTGGCATTGTTCATGTGTGTGAGTGAGTGTCAGCCATTCTTTCACTTCATGCATCAGACTCAGCATCAAAAGTGTTTTAGCAAAATGTTTTTCAAAACCATCATCATCCTAGACTGTTGACAGCTCCTTAGAAAATTTTTCATTTTATTTCATTTTTAAGAGAGTGATTTTACAGACTCGATCTAGACATGAACCTAAGAGACCTGAATTTAAAACCTGACAACAATACCAATACTACTCTACTACCCCCCCAAACTTATTCTAAGCATTGCCCTCAATGCTTAACAAAACAAACACAGCAAAACACATCAGACAGAAAACAAATAAAAACCACAAAACTTTTTTTTAAAAAAGTTCACGATTTTAACAGAAAACGTAAATTGCTGATTAGGGGTATCAGAACAACACTTCCCTGAGTGTTCATGGAGGCATGCCATGGAGTGGATGGTCTGGTGGATCATGCGGCATTGGGCAATTTTCAGGACATCGAATGCACCTGTGCATTTCTTGTAGGAATTTCTCAGTCCTCATTTGGCATTGGTGGACATAATCCAGGATGAACTTGGTCTGCTTGTTGAAGTCTCTCTGCTTCAACTGTCCAGCCGGAGTGGGGGTGGGTGCTGCTTGTCCTGCTTGTCCTGAGGAAGATGCACCTGGGGGTCCCTGGTCCAATTTAGCTAGCTTCAAGGGTTGTTGGAGGCTGCTTTCATTGCCTATGCTTAAAAACGTGACCCCTGCTCTTTTGCAAAGCATGGTGATCATAAATAGAAAATACCAGCTCTTCACCTTTGGATCAGTGATGCATCTGGTGAGTTGATCTCTGATGACTGAGGCTACATCAAATGGTGTGTCCGTGACAATGGCATATAGCAGTAGAGCCATCTCATAGGTGACCTTAGCAGTGTAGGATGTTGGCATCAAATTGCAGCAAATGAAATGGTGCCACAAATTCAGATCAGGCATCTGCAACGCGTTTGCTGGAAATCCCAGAGGGTTTTCTTGATCATCCATCTCCCAGCTTGTGCCTTCTTTTGCCAATCTAGATAAAACGGCTTGTTCCAGTGGTTGATTTGGATGCAGGGCAGCGATAGTGTCTCTGTAATCGGTGCTGACTCTTGGCAGTTTCCAGATGGCCCTAATAGCTTTTGTGCTGCAATTGACGCTGATGCCTCTGACAAATACTACGTCTCTGGGGGCAGTGTGGAAGTTGCCATAGAATTCTTGTATAATCTGCATCCTAGGCTTGACAAGTGCGTTGGAGAAGGTCTCCCAGCCATGGCGCTTGATATAGGTGAAAGCTGCACCGTCTTCACCGATTCCCCTTTTGGTAATGATTTTCTGCCGTATGTGCTTCAAAAAGAAATCCCAGCCCTTCTTCCTTGGAAATAATCTTGGCTCCCACTCGTCTGTGAGAGCTTCAAGGGCTTGTTCTTGCAGAGCCCTTGGTGGCTGAGGCGGCGGCGGTGGAGTAGGTTCTCTGACAGGGGATGGTGGTGGGGTGGGCACTCCTTGCCCTTCTGGTGAGCTTTCAAAGGAGCTTATGATTCTACCGTTTGAAGCTCTCTTGCGGGCAGCAACTTTCCTTCTGGCCGGTGGCATCTTGTACAAACCCTAGAAATTGAATTGGCAATTTGAAAGAGGGGTTTTTGATTGAATCTGAATTTTTGCCTTAGTTGCCTGAAAACTCAGAGAAATTGTTAGTACGTTCACACAGGGAACTGGTATTTGAAAAGGCCTAGGGGTTTTAATGAGGAAGGGGAGGAAAAGGAAGAGGAAGAGTTCTATGCTGCCATAATTAAACCTAGGAAGTTGTGGCTAACTAGGGGGCATTAAACAGAATCGGTTGGATTTTCAAAATTTGAAAACTTTTCGGGGAATTTTCTCCCCAAACTTAAAATCCAAATTTAAGTCCAAAAGAATAGAGCAGAAAGGGTTATACGGTTGCACCTACTCAGGCGAGTGAGTTATCCCACTTGCGTGAGTGACGTCAGGGTTTGAATGACTCACATTGGTAAGTTAAGCTTGGCTCACTCAGCTGAGTTACCTTTTTCATTCTCCTTAGTGAGTTACCTGAGTGTCTGCCTTTTCTGCATTTTTTGAAATCAAGTTGGGATGAAATATTCCTTTCTATTCCTGCAAAATTAATGCCATAATCACAAAATTTAGTCAAACCGAATCAAAAGAGATGGGTTGCCTCCCATAAAGCGCATTGGTTTAAAGTCTCATGCCAGACTTCAAAAGATTTTTCAGTTAAGTTCCTTCAGGACTAGAACATGATAGGTCTGTCCTTTGCTCCCTTCTGTCCATCTAAGGCATGGTTTAAGCCTCTGACCATTAACCAAAAAGGTGTTGCCATTCTGGGAATTCATGATCTCAACTGCTCCTCGATTCAAAACCTTGTTGATTTTGTAGGGCCCGGTCCATCTTGAGCTCAACTTTCCTGGGAAGAATTTCAGCCTGGAATTGTACAACAAGACCTCTTGTCCTTCTTGCAAGTCCTTCTTGCCAATGTGTTGATCATGGTAAGCCTTAGTTTTCTCTTCGTAAACTCTAGATGATTCATATGCCTCCAGTCTGAATTCTTCCAGCTCATTCAATTGCATCAATCTCAGTTCCTTACTTTTGCCTGGATCAAGATTCAGCTCCTTGATTGCCCAGTAAGCCTTATGTTCCAACTCCCTGGTAAGTGGCATGCTTTCCCATAGACTAGTTTGAACGGGGACATACCAATGGGGGTTTTATATGCTGTTCTGTATGCCCATAAAGTTTCATCCAACTTTGAGGACCAATTCTTTCTGGTTGAGTTGACAACCTTTTCCAGGATTCTTTTCACTTCCCTGTTTGACACTTCTGCTAGCCCGTTTGATTGTGCGTGGTATGGTGTTGATACTCTGTGCATGATTCCATATTTCTTCACCATGGTGGCAAATGACTTGTTGCAAAAGTGTGATCCTTCATCACCGAGTATCATCCTGGGTGTACCGAACCTCGCAAAAATATTTTTCGTTAGAAACCTGAAAACAGTCTTGGCATCACTATTTCTTGCAGCTACGGCTTCTATCCATCTTGAAACATAGTCTACCGCCAGTAGGATGTAGGAGTTCCCAAAGGATGACACAAAAGAACCCATGAATCTATCCCCCATACATCAAACAGTTCTACTTCAAGCATGTTCTGTTGTGGCATCTCATTCTTCCAGGAAATGTTTCATGTCCTTTGGCACCGGTCACAGCTTTTGACAAATTCACGTGCATCTCTGAACAGAGTTGGCCAATACAGTCTAGCTTGCAGAACCTTGATTGCCGTTCTTTGACCGTTGAAATGTCCACCGTAGGGAGAACTGTGGCATTTGTGCATTACTTCTGTGAACTCAGATTCTGGAGTACACCTTCTGATCAACTAGTCTACACATCTTTTGAATAAGTAGGGTTCATCCCATAGGTAGAATTGAGCATCATGAAGGAATTTCTTGCGTTGTTGAGGGGTAAAATCTGGGGGAATAACACCAGCAGCAACAAAGTTAGCAAAATCTGCAAACCAAGGCCTGTTACCTGTCACTCCCATGAGTGTGCCTGTCAGTCGCCAGAGTGACTCATCAGGGAATTTTTCTGAAATTGGAGTTGGGTCTTCTGGAATCTCTTCAAGTCTTGACAGATGGTCTGCTACTTGATTTTCAACACCCTTTCTGTCTCTTATCTCCAAATCGAATTCCTGTAACAACAACACCCATCTAATCAACCTAGGCTTAGACTCTTTTTTATTGATCAAGTACCTGATGGCAGCATGGTCTGTATAGACTGTGACTTTCATCCCTAGCAAATAAGCCCTGAATTTGTCAAATGCAAACACAATTGCCAGCATTTCCTTTTTTGTAGTTGTGTAGTTGATTTGTGTAGGGTTAAGGGTTTTACTAGCATAGTAAACCACATGTAGCACCATGTTCCTTCTCTGTCCAAGCAAAACACCAACTGCAAAATCACTAGCCTCACACATTAGTTCAAAAGGTTGTGACCAATCAGGTGTGATGATTATAGGTGCAGTGATGAGTTTCTTTTTCAGTTCAGTAAATGCATTTAAATGGATTCATAAAAAATAAAAGCAGTGTCCTTTTCAAGCAAGTTACACAAGGGTTTTGAAATTTTTGAAAAATCTTTAATGAACCTCAGGTAAAAACCGGCATGGACTAAGAAACTCCTTACTTCCTTGACTGTGGTTGGTGGGCTGAGCCTCTCTATGACTTCAATCTTTGTCTTGTCCGCTTCAATTCCTTCCTGTGAGATCTTATGTCCCAAGACAATCCCTTCAGTCACCATAAAATGGCATTTCTCCCAGTTGAGGACTATGTTTGCTTCTATGCATCTCTTCAATATCAGTGCAAGGTTGTCCAGACATGCATCAAATGATTTACCAAAAATCGAGAAGTCGTCCATAAAGATCTCAATTATGTCTTCCACCATATCAGAGAAAATGGCCATCATACATCTTTGAAATGTTGTCGGTGCATTGCAAGTCCAAATGGCATTCTCTTGAAGGAAAATGTGCCATAGGGACAGGTGAAAGTCATGTTTTCTTGATCATCAGGGTCTATGGCAATTTGGTTGTATCCTGAGAAACCATCAAGGAAACAATAATACATGAATCCAGCCAATCTATCTAGCATTTGATCAATAAAGGGAAGGGGAAAGTGGTCCTTTCTGGTAGCTTTATTAAGCTTCTTGTAGTCCATGCACACTCTCCATGAATTGTTCAGCCTTGTAGGGATCAGCTCCTGGAGGTCATTCTTTATCACTGTGATTCCTCCCTTCTTGGGCACGCACTGCACTGGACTCACCCACTTGCTATCAGATATGGGGAACATGATTCCAGCGTCCAACAACTTGATAACCTCCTTTTTCACCACTTCCTTCATGACTGGGTTGAGCCTTCTTTGTCCTTCAATGGTTGGCTTGGCATTGTCTTCAAGTAGGATCTTGTGCATACATATGGAAGGACTGATGCCCTTAATCTCTACAATTGACCAACTAATGGCTTCCTTGTGCAACCTCAGCACTCTCAGCAGTTTATCCTCTTTAGTGCCTGTAAGCATAGAAGAAATGATCACAAGTAGGGTGTTACTTGCTCCAATGTATGCATACTTTAAATGTAAGGGCAGAGGATTAAGTTTGAGATGAGGTGGTTCTTCAATTGAAGGTTTTAGGCATCTTCCTTCCTTAGTCAGATCTAAAGTTCAAAGGGTTGTTGCTTAAGATGCCACTTGGGGGAGTGGTTCAGGTAACTTAGGCAAGTGGTCCTGTACTCATCCCCTCCTTCCTGTTCCTCATTACTGTCTGGGCATAAGAGTTCCTTGAGGAGATCATCTTCCAGTATTTCTTCTGTCACTGCTTCTTCTACCTCTACACTTCTTACCATGTAGCAGTTATGGACTGCAGCAGGATATCTCATGTTTTTGAAGATGTTGAAAGTCACCTTTTCTCCATCAAAGTGCAATTTGATTTCTCCCTTTTTCACCTTAATGATTGCATCACTTGTTGCCAGAAAAGGTCTCCCTAAGATTATGGGCACATCCCTGTCCTCTTCCATGTCCAAAACCACAAAGTCTGCTGGGTAAACGAAATTACCAACCTTTACAAGAATGTCATGTAAGATTCCCTTTGGGTAGGTCAGTGACCTATCTGCCAACTACAAGGTCATGTTAGTAGGTACCAGAAATTTGTCCAGATCAAGTGATTTAAATACATACAATGGTATGAGATTTATGCTTGCACCAAGATCTAGTAATGCTTTTGAAACTCCTCTGATTCCTACCGTACAAGGCAGAGTGAAACTACCCGGATCTTTTAGCTTAGATGGCAATTTTCTCAGAATAGCTGCACTACATTCTTCATTTAGAGTGACAAAAGTAGAGTCATGCACTTGTGGTTTATTGGCCACCAATCTTTCAACTACTTGAAGTATTTAGGCATTTGTTTTAGTGCATCAACAAGTGGTACATTAAGATGTATACTTTCTAAGTTTTGAATAAACCTGTTGAGCCCTTCATCCATTTTGGCCTTCTTTTGTCTCACCGGATATGGTGGGATTGGAGCTGGCTGTTGTGGTTCCTTATTTGATGCTGGAAATTAAAGTTCCTCCATTCCAGGTTTTTCAGCTGTTTGCTCCTGTTCAACCACATCATTACTATCAGACATTTTCTCAGAAAATGTTTCCTTCTTACCTGCAGGGTCACTCACGGGAGTGACTTTTTCACTTGGCTAATTGAGTTGCTTTCCACTTCTGAGAGTGACAGCCTTTGCTTGCTCTTGGTCATTCCCCTTGGGGTTTATCACTGTATCACTGGGCAGGCTTCCAGATGGTCTTTCAGCATTTTGTTTTGCAATCTGGGCCAACTGATTTTCCAAACTTTTGCACGACACCGCGAAATTCTTGATTGCATTTTGTAGAGAAATCCATTCATCTTCCCTTGGTATGTGTTGCTGGTTAGAACGTTGCTAATTCTGATAGTTGGGAGGCTGGCCATCTTGTCTGTGAAATCCTGGGGTTAAGTAGGCCTCTGATAGCTCCCTTGTTGTGGTGCATAGTTCCAGTTAGGCTGTTGTTGATTTCTCCAATTGTTGGACTTGTTGAATCCTCCAGCATTGCCCTGCCTGACAAACTGGACAGCTTCCATTTTGGAGGGACAGTCATCCAAATTGTGAGATCCATCACATAACACACACACTTCAGCCTTGGATTTGTACAGCTCACTCCTGAGTTTTGTCATTTCATTCATCATAACAGCCATTTGTGCTTGCAGGTGTGTATTGGGGTCAAGTTCCATCACTCCTGGCTATTTTGTACTTGCCCATGGATTCGATTGCCACCTTGAATGGTTGGTGGTCATATTGTCAAGCAACTGCCTTGCTGCATCAACTGGCTTCATCATAAACACACCACCAGCTGCAGCATCAAGGGAGTCTCTTGTAGTTGGTAGCAGCCCATTGTAGAAGATGCTCAATTGGAGATGCTCTTCCAAACCATGCTGAGGGCATTTCCTGACCATGTCCTTCAGTGTTTCCCATGCTTCATAGAGTGTTTCTGTTCCATGCTGCTTGAAGTTCATTATTGCCATTCTAAGTTGTACAGCTTTTGCGGGTGGAAAGAATTTTGTCATGAAACACTGTCTTAACTCTTCCCAGTGGAGATAGAGTTGTTGGGTAATGTGTTGAACCATGCTTGGGCGTGATCCTACAAAGTAAAAGGGAATAACCTCAGTTTAATGTCATCATTAGATAAGCCTTGAATCTTAAAAGTACTGCATAAACGCAGGAAACTTCGGATGTGATCATTAGGATCTTCATGAGGTAACCCATGGAATGGGTAGGCTGATTGAGTCCATTGGATCATCTGTGGTTTTAGCTCAAAATTGGTTGCCTCTACATCAGGGAACACCAAAGGGGATTGGACTTCTTCTTGTTGTGGGATAAAGAAATCTCTAAGCAGTCTCTCTGGTCGATTTTGTTGATCCCCACCAGGGTTCCTATTGTTCTCTGGGTTACCACCTTGGTTAGCCATTTCTGATGAACTTTCTTGGTTGTTCTGTTGCAACCGATTCTGCCTTCTTCTTGCTGCTCTGGTTCTGCGTATGGTAGCTTCAATTCTGGGTCAAAAATAGGTTCACTTCGTTGGTGCCTTCTACTCATACACCAAAGAAAAGAAACTGGAAGCTTAGTGGTGTAACCAGAGAAGAATTTTATATATTTACAAATAAATAAAAACAACAAATTTTTGGAGGTTTTACGCCATCCTCGGCAACGGCGCCACTTTCTAGTGTTTACCGAGTTCACCAAAAATATTACTAGCTTGGATTATGAATTTTGTAGATAATGGAAGCTAGGTCGATCCCACGAAGACAGCTAATTACCAAATTTGTTGTTCAAAAGACTACCAGTCAGACAAGGTGTCACTCAGGGGAATGGAAACAGTTACTCTGGGGAATAAAGCGAGGGGTGTTCATCTCCTCTTCCTACTGCTGTAGTTGTTTATTAGCACTGTAATGGTTGAGTTCTTGTTCATTCAGCTCACTTATAACTCTAAGTCAGTTCCCATTTTTCCTAGAGTCATCTTTGCAATCTTAACAATCTATTTTCTAATAATTGATTCTAGTTACAAAGTCATTAAGTTCTCAGGCCTCATGAATGCTTATGTTAACTAAGTATATTCCTATCTTAGTTAAAACCATAGACTATTACCTCTATGTCATAAGTTAAAGTTGAAACAATCCAAACCAAGTTTATCTTTCCAGATCTCCCTTAGTTCTAGCATGCATTCAATTTAGTGATCAAGTAATGAATGTAGAAAAACTTTCAACTTCAAAACAAGGAACAGAACCAGTGCATTACACAACTACAACATAGGTTGAGGATAATAACCCCTGGAAGCTGCTTAGCTACTCATGCAGATTAATGCTACATCTACTATATCAATAGACATCATAGAAGTACGCATAATAAAACAAAGTTCAAGCTAACAGTCAAGAGACGAGAAAAAAGCTTGTGCAGTTCTGAGCCACTCCTGAGAGTGAAGGGGTTCACTCATGGAACTGAAGCAGAAACTGGGATGGCTGTTCTTCACTTGGCTTCCTTACTGAGTGGGTGTTGCTCCTTCTTCCTTCTTGCCTTCTTTCGGGAGTTTTTCTGTGTGTTTTTGGCAACTGAAAGGGTAACCAGAGATGTGTTTTCTTCTGAGAGTGAAGTTCCCCTTTTATAGAGCCTTGCAGCCGGTTCTTTTATCAAGAGAGCCTCCCATGCTTGTGAGTTGTTTAATCCTTCCTAGGCCTTGTGTCTGGAATCCAAAATTGACTGGTCTTCTTCTCTTCTTCCAGTGGTGGCAGAAGCAACCTCATTGATCAGCTTGGGTGGCTGGAATTACAGCTGAGAGATAAGCATGCCCCTTGGAATTCAAATGAGAGACATACTCATTAATGGCAAGATGCTTTGTGTCTTGGGGGGTACTTTTTCGACCAGCTCAGCAAAAATTGTATCAGCAGCCCATAATTTGTTCCTTTGGCCTTAATTTTTTGGCAATTGTTCAATCAAGCCCTAACCTAATAAAAACACAAAGACTAGTTAAGTGAAATGCACTAATACTAGGAAATACCCCTAATTTCTACTAATTTCAGAGTTAATTGTGATGCTTTTATGTAACAAATAAACCATTATCACCAAGATATCCAAATTTAGAAAATTATATATTGTTGCTAACTAAAATGATACATTGAGATATACCACTTCTGTTCCAAAAAATTACTCCACAGTGGTTTCAAGTTTTATATTAATTTTAGTAGAAATTTCAAAACTCAAGGTGGACTTTTTTTTGTCTAGGACAGGGCGTATTATAATCTCTACGTGAATGAAAATTATGATCGGATAACTTTGACATTAATTGAATCATTCTATCATGACACTGAAGTTTAAGTTTTCTCAAATAAAAGTGTAACATGCTACCTAACTTTGTAGTTTATCAGAGATAAATACTAAGGTACATAATTTTACCATCAATTTGGAGTATGCTAGTCTCTAGATTTGTATATATTGTCATAGTTCGCGAATTAAACGAAATGTTTGGTTTGATTAATCTCGATAATGTTTTTGACATAAAGGTATATTTGATGTTTATTAATTAATGCATCTTTCCTCACTCACCAATGCTAATGGTTAACATAACTTCAACCATCTCAAGTATAACCCAGTGTTTTTTTTTCTTTTACTAACCCACCTTGTGGATCCTTCTATTGTAGGTAAATTTTCCAAATCGGCTCCCTGGAAATTGTCTCCATGTGATGCGGTGTATACCAAATACTCCAAACAATTGAGCTAGGCTCTCATTCCCTAATCTAGTGACGCTTGTTTTATAGTTTTATGGTATATTATTATGTGAAAAGAAATCAAGGATATATATATATATATATATTTAAAAAAAAGAAAGTTCTAAGAACTTTACTACTTTTACTTGTGATTCTAGAGAATACCATTGTGATGGCCGTCGTGACAATGGTCTTATCAAGATACTCAATTATGTTGCGTCAAATTAGATTCATTTTAAATAAGCATTCCTCTTTACTTTAAATGAAAATCTAATTTTTCATAATTAATATATATAATTACTTTAAATAAATTATACACACGCAAACTAGGGGCTATTGCTTGTTCTACTACATGCGATTATGAAGAAAATACATAGTGATGCATGTGCGCTAACACACGCTAACTAGGGGCGATCGCACGTTCTACTGCGTGTGATTTTCTGCTTCTTCTTCACTTGTTTCTCAGTGCACACTAGCAACTATAATGTGTATTTTCCATCAAAAACTATGAAGAAGATACAGGATAAAGTCGACCTAGAAGCACAGAGAAAGAATTCAACTACAATTGGTGAAGGAATGAAATTGACAACTGAGAAAGTGGGAAGAGAGGCATCTCTGAGAGTAGATCTGAAAAGTAAGGGCCAAATTTATGGTCAACAGAGCAATCAAAAGGAATCCGCAGTGAGCCAAAGATCTGAGGAGGTAATACTCAATGGCAATTGTCATGGGCAGAGAAAGTGGAGAACCATACTGATGTAAATGTCTGGAAGAAGTTTGATACCATAAAGATTACGCATGGGGGATCAAAGCTGGAGTTCATCCTACTGCAGGAGGTTGATGGCCAGAAATTATGGCAAATCCAGATGAAGGATGTGGAGGCTGAAGCTCAATACTGGGTATCTTCAGTTGTGAGTTTCGTTCTAGGCTCCAATCGGCCCTATGCAGTGATGAATAAACACTTCAGGAATATTTGGAACCATTTGGGCATGGTGATAAGGTAATTTTGTTATTATCCCGGACTCTTTGTTATAAGTTTTACAACTATGCATGCTAGGGATCAAGTCTTAAGCAAAAACCTATATCACCTCGGTAGTAAGCCTATAATTGTCAAACCTTGGTCTGTTGACAAAGGCATTAACTATAAGGATGTGCTGAAAGTACTAGTATGGATTCATTTTAAGGGGTTAGAATTGAAATGTTGGAGTGTTGCCTCACTGAGTAGGAATGCAAGTGCTTTAGGGGCACCAATAATGATGAATGAACCTATTGCTAATAAGGAGAGAGTGAACTATGCTAGGCTCCTAGTTGAAATGGAAATCCAGAAATAGGTACCAAAAATAATATACTTTGAAGATGAGAATAGCAAAGTGGTTGAACAGAGAAGTACTTATGAATGGAAGCCTATTAGTTGTGATTGTTGCAAGGGGTATAGACATAACATAGATCAATGTGGACGTACTCTCCAAAACTTGCCAGTTAGGAAGGATAATGGACAGGAGCCAATGATCAGGAATGCAAATGTAGGAAAAGTAATTGAGGAATTGAGAGAAGTGATCAGGAAGCCAAATGATAAGGGGAAATTGGTCAAGCAACAATTAGAAAATCAGACTAAACCTCTACCTCAAACAGTTACAAGGAAGATTCAGATAAGCAGTGAAATTGAAAGAAAACAAGAGTTATCGTTTAATATGATTACGGCACGAAGAAAATCCCATGTTGAAATAGGTGAGAGTCGTGAGCAGCAGGAGATTGATGGTAAGAAAATAGACCTTGACCCAGGGATCTATGAGTCACCTATTAGGTTGGAACATTAGGGGTTTAAATGCCCCTGTAAAGCAAAAGGAGGTTACTTGACTCCTGTCTACAAATAAGATGGCCTTCGCATAGAAACCAAAATAAAGAAGGATAAGGAGGAAGAACTAAATAGAAACTACTAGCCAACCTGGAAGGTTTTTCATAGTTATGATAAAAAAAAGGTAAGGGGAGAATCAGCATGGTATGGGATCAGAATGTGGAAGTGGAAATGCTCAATTATAGTGAACAAATGGTGCATTGTAGTGTGAAATCACTGGATTTGAACTATAAGTTCATGTGCACTGGAATTTATGCTTCCAATAGTAGCTCTGAACAGAATCAATAATGGGATAGCATGATGGAATTTCATCAACTTATTCAAGAACCCTGGATTATTATTGGGGATTTTAATACTTTGTTGCATGAAAAGGAAAAGCTGAAAGGTAGAGCAGTCCAAATGACTGATATTGAATACTTTAAAATGATTTTAGAGAATTGCCAGCTTCAGGTTATGAGGCAAGTTTAGCCCAATGTTTACTTGGTGTAACAGAAAAATAGGGGAAAGTAGATTCTTGGCCAAGCTGGACCGGGTTCTTATTAATGGAGAATGGATTGAGCAGCACCTAGATTCCCTTGCTATGGTTTTGACAGAAAAAGTGTCTGATCATTCCCCGATTATGATTAAAGAAAAAGGGGATGTACCACATAAGCCTAGACCCTTCAAATATAGGAACATGTGGAAGTATGACCCAACTCATCGAATGACTGTTCAAGAGAGCTGGAAGAAACCTGTTGAAGGCAGTAGTATGTTTTTCCTAGCAAGTAAATTGAAGAGACCAAAGCAGCCATTAAAAGCACTCAATAGAGGTAAACTTGCAGACATTCAAATCCAAGTCCAGAAGGTAAGGCAGACATTGCAGCCGTTACAGCAAAAATTGATGATCTAACCTAGAAATAGAGATATCCAAATAGAGGAAAGAGCTGCTTATCAAAATCTGGTTACCCTGAGTAAAGCGCATGAATACTTTCTTAGGCAAAAGGCAAAAGAGGATTGGCATTGAGAAGGGGATGATAACACTACTTTCTTCTACTCTAAAATAAACCAGAGGATTATGAGAAATAGGATATGGAGTGTGATTGATGCAGATGGAAAGGAAGTCATGCAGTGGGAAGAAATTGAAGAACACTTTATTGGGTTCTTCTAGTAGCAACTTGGACAATCCAGCAACAGACAACATGCACAATCAGAGGTTTTCCAACAGGGTTACAAGTTAAGTGTGGAAGATCAACTCAAGCTCTTAATGCCAATCACTCAGGAGGAAATCAAGAATGCAGTATGGGATATACACAGTAACAAGAGCCCAGGGCCGGATGGGTTTGGGAGTGATTTTTTCAAAACCAATTGGGAGTCAGTGAAAAAAGATGTCAATGCAGCAGTGATGCAGTTTTTCTACAACAGGTCAGCTCTTATCCCAACTTAATTCTACTGTTACTGCTTTAATTCCTAAAACTCAGAACCCTAAAGATGCTAGTCAATATAGGCCAATATCGTGCTGCAATTGACGAAGCATGGATCTGTACGGTGTCTTAGGACGGGTGGCGATGATGATATAGGCGGTGGCGGATGGCCTAAAACCTGCAAGACAGAGCCTCGAGTGTCTCCTGAGGGTAGACCCTTCGATGTTTAAGTCGATAAGGAAATAAAGAGAATAGAGAGAGGGATGCATATCGTGTGTAGAAGGTGTAGAAGATAAGTAGAAGATAGGTAGAAGATATGTATTATGGGAGAGGCACCACCTATTTATATAGAGGTGGTGTTACCTATGTCTGGAAACCCTAGCGGAATAGGTTTAGGCGGTGGATTAATGTCCAGGTAACCTTATCCTAGGCCCAATAGGTCTAGAGTTTATTTTGGACTCGTCAAGTGCCCCTAGCAAGCCATATTCTCGAGACTTGATGAGAAGGATATGGGTTGCTACGAGTGTTGATGTCTTCTCGTGGTGTTGCCCCAGTTCTCGGGTGTCACCTATAGAAAGATAAAGAGAATAAAATGCCTCGAGGAGGTCTTACTGTTAGAGAGTTCTTTGTTTGTGCGGTGGACCGTGAGTATCCTTTTTTGCGCGGTGGACCTCGAGAATCCTTGTTTGCACGGTGGACCGCAAGAATCCTTGTTTGCGCGGTGTACCACGAGTGTGTATATCATTGAGATGCAATACAAGATAATAATGACATATGATCCCTCAAATTCCTTGTACCAAGGGTATGTCCCAGTTTGTGCCTCAGAGTACATTGTCCTCGTTGAAGGGTGATAGGGCTTTACTGCGAGAGGGTTGGTAATTTGAAGAACTCCTTTAATCGTGCTCAAAAAGATATCGTGACATGGAAGTAATATAATAATGATATCAGCAATAGATTGATTTAGATTCGAGAAATATATTAAAAAAAATTTGAGAAGTACCTCTGTCTCGAGATAAATTGATTACTCGAGAAAATGTTACCTCGATTCTGAGAAGGTAGTAGCTAAGTAGATAGACGTCGAGATACGTCTTCTCAAATACTTCGAGTAGTAGTAAGGTGCTCGAGAGATGCTTGCCCCTTCGAGGAGATGTATCTGCTCGAACACTTTATGTATTAATATGGTGCTTGAGGGATTTTTGCCCCTTCGAGGAGATGTATCTCTCGAAACTCCAATCTTCAAGATTGCTCCTTACTAATTGTTCTTCTCGATCAGATGTGGAGCAAGTGCAGCTCCTCGATTATTTGTGCAATCGAAAGCTTCTTTGTGTTACTTGTCGGCTGACGTCTTCTTGGCCAAAAAAAATAATTTTTTGCGTGATCTTCTTGTTGCAAAATCGGAGCAACGAATTAACGCCGCAGCTGCGAAAGAAACAAAAGATTATGTGCTTTGCTAAGAAATTTATTTGGTTGTGAAGAACAAACAAATCGGTCCCACTGGGAGTGCCACTTGACGAAGCATGGATCTACACGATGCCTTAGGATGGGCGGCGATGATGATATAGGCGGCGGCAAACGGCCTACAACCTACAAGACAGAGCCTCGGGTGTCTTCCGAGGGTAGACTCTCTGATGCTTAAGTCGATAAGGGAATAAAGAGAATAGAGAGAGAGGGATGTATATCGTGTGTAGAAGGTGTAGAAGATAAGTAGAAGATAGGTAAAAGATATGTATTATGGGAGAGGTACCACCTCTTTATATAGAGGTGGTGTTACATGTTTCCTAAAACCCTAGCGGAATAGGTTTAGTCGGTGGCTTAATCTCCAAGTAACCTAATCTTAGGCCCAATAGGCCTAGGGTTTATTTTCGACTCGTTAGCAATGTGGTCTATAAAGTGATTTCTAAACTTCTTTGTAATAGACTAAGCCATGTATTGCCTGTGATAGTGGATGGGAATCAAAGTGCGTTTGTAAAAGATAGATCGATATTTCATAACATATTCATTACTTATGATCTGATTAGATTGTATGGGAGATAGAATGTTAGTGGTGGATATTGTATGAAGATTGATTTACGTAAAGCATATGATAGTGTAGAATGTGAGTTTGTCAAAAATTTATGCTAGGGTATGGATTTTCTGATAAATTTTCAGCATTTATAATGGCTTGTATTAGTACTACGTTTTATACTCTCTATTTCAATGGAATTAATGCGGGACATTTTAAGGGTTGTTGGGGGCTTAGAGAAGGAGATCATGTTTCTCGTGTGATATTTGTGCTAATAATGGAGTAAAGCAGCTAAATATGGTAGCAAATCATCCCAAGGTTCTGTTTCATCCCAAGTGTAAAAACTTGAAGCTGACCTACATATGTTTTACGGATGACCTTATGGTGTTTTGCAGATGTTTTTTTTAGTAGTATCATGGAAAAATTTAAGGAATTTGCAGACACATCATGGTTCAGAGCCAATGCAAAAATATCTAACATTTGTTATGGTGTTGTGCCTGAAGAGTTGTAACAGCAGATAGATAGATTGGCTGGATTCCAGGAATGTGTTTTTCCTATGAAATGCCTTGGAGTGCCTTTATCTCCTAGGAAATGAACTCAGATGGACTGCCAAAAGTTGATAGATAAGATTAACAGTAGAACTAAATGTTGGAGTATTAGGAAACTATGATATGAAAAAAGAAGTAACAAATCCGTCGCTCTCCCCCTTCTTCTCTCAACAACAGCCCCCAAAATTATATCTTCCTCCCCCAAGCACCATTAATGGTGGTTGGGGGAGCTAAACCCTTTTCTTTCCTTAACTTTTTTAAACTTTTAATTGTTTTATTGATGTAGCACTCAAACTAAATATATCTGCTTGACTAAAAAGCCATTGATGCTCTAGCCGCAACTCTTCCAATTTGTTCCAAAATAACAGTTGCTTCATCAACAAAATGCTGACTGCTGCCGGAGATCCAAAGATCTGACTTCATAGCTCTGACCGACATGAATCTCCGGATCTAATGCACCCCAACATACTACCACCTAGATCTACTTCCGAATGGTCACCATGCATTGGAGAAAGAACGCAGCGGCGATGGAGGTCCACGTAGTAGCACCGGACAGCGTCCACTGACGCGGACTAACCCCATCTCCAAATCTGGTGCAACCCGACGTATATCCACCTAGATCTACCACCGGAGGGTTACCATGCATCGGAATAATCTGCCAGTTTCCTGGCTAGGAGGTCTGCTAATTCACCAGTTAGCTGGTACACTGGTTACTGGGTTAATCGGTTTGTTGGTGAAGTCACTGTTTCTATTGGTTATAGAGTACTTGGTTAACCGATTATGCTGGTTGACTGGCCCTTTTGGTTTTGTAATATAGGTGATTATCTGGTTATTTGATACAAATTGGTTTGATTCTTTACTTTGCCATCGATTCATCCTTCAAAGACAACTTCAGAGGTCCTTCATCTCTCCTAACCTGTAAATCACTCACCGTTTTCGGAACTCATAAAAATTGCCCACTAAGGGCAGTCCAAGATACGTGATACAAAAGGAGAGAATCACGTTTGACAGGGTAGAAGGTGTGTAAATCTCTGTTTGGGTCACTGGAATCTTTGTTTCTGATGGCGATGCAAGCAAAGGACCATCAGTACTCTGAAAAACCATTAATTACCTATTTCATTGTAAAATGACTGTCTTGTCTTTTTACAAACGGTTTCTTTTTTGAACAAGGTAAGTCTTAAGCACTGCCTTTGTCAAGTTTTTGATATTAATAAAAACTAGCCCATTAGGGTTTTTGATTAAAAAAAAAAACTATCATATGGTGCTAGACTGCAATTGGTTAATGTTGTATTGTCTCATATATACATGTGTTTTGGGCTTCTGCATTTATCTTGCCTTGTTCTATCACGGATAGGGTTAATAGATATTGCAGGGAGTTTCTTTGGGGAACAAATGAGGCAGAGAGAAGTGTCTCATTGGTTGGCTGGGATCTAGTGTGCTGAAAAAAATAGGATGGTGGTTTGGGTATAAAAGATGCCCGAGGAGTTGAAACAGCAGATAGATAGATTGGCTTGATTCCGGGAAGGTGTTTTTCCTATGAAATACCTTAGAGTGCTGATGACAGTAAAATATATACACTTTTAGCAAGCATTTTCTACCCATTTTTCCTTAGTATTAGGTGTCAATTAATTAGAATTAGTTTACTTTTAAGTTGATTTTATATTTTAGGGTAATCAAGGGGTAAATGTAGAAAATTAGCATAAATTAGGGCCAAAGTGCACAAAAGAGCATCATTCTGGACTGAATTGGAAGCTGCTGGAAGGTCGATCAGAGTTGGAGCAAGTGGAGAAATCCTTGCTGAGGAAGGAAGAATGGTAGCAGATGATCACAACTTGTAAGAATCTTTAGCAGAACTTAATTGAGAGGAAGAAGGGCAGCTGCCCTGCTGCCAAATTGCTACTGTAGTAGCTGTTGCTACTGTCAATCAAAGAGGAGCCACGAGCTAAAATCTTGGTGCCCAAGGAAGGAAATTACTTTGCCATCACTACAAGTTGTTGCTGCTGCAAGTGGAAGAAGAGAAAGAGGGAGAATATGTGAAGAATAGTAGCTGTAACTCTGCTACTTACCAACTGATGCTGCTGTAGAAGTGATGGATTGGCTGCTGCAGAACAATGAGCAATGGTGTTGCAAGTGACCCAAGAAACAAGGAAGAAAAGGGCAGAAGATTTAGGCTGAATTGGCGGCTGGAAACACAATGATGGAAGGAAGCATGTTGCTGCTTGCTGACTGCTACAAATTGAGCTGTGGGGAATAAAGAATAAAGAAATAGAGATTTGTGGCTGCAAATGGTGAGAAGGCGCCGGAGAAGGTGGCTAATTGATGCTGAAAAAGGCAGGAGCTTAACAGAGAAGGCAGCAAGTTGCCAATTGGGCAAGTTGCTGAATAAACAAATGCCTTTGGTTGCTCCAACTTGCTGTCTCCTCCACTGCAAGGAAGGCCAGAATTCTACCAATCCAAGCCTCTCCAAATCTCTATAAAAAGTCAGCCAATGGCAGTAGTTAAAGGAGGACAGATTGGATAGTTAGAATTAGTTACAAAAACAATAGTTAGGTAGTTAGTTAGTTGGTTACAAACAGGGTAGTAGGAACAGGAGTGCAGACTGCCACTCTGTCAAGTGGCGAACGCCACTCGCCTAAGTGAGCAGATAGTAACTGCCCTACTACATCTTTCCCTTCTATCCATTAACCTTTTGATCTTAAATTATGTATTATCTTTTACACTCTATTGCTCTCATGTTTAACTCAATAAACATGAGTAGCTAACTCATTTAAGGGTTCAATCCTGACTATCTTTATGTGAAGGTTTTGATTCAGTTTTCCTTGATGAGGAATTGTTTATAGTTCAAGTGCTTTAATTAACCATTTGATTAAACTGGCCACTTAATTAAATGTGCATGTATGTTATGGAGATATGAGAGGACAAAAATAACTAGAACGTCTTAAATTAGTCTATGACAAAGGAAGAAATCTACCCTTTGTTTTCAATCATCAACAAGAGTTAGGTGATTGGCATAGGTGATCACTAGGGCCTAAGAACTCAATGGCTTAGATTAATCTCAATAATCTGATTGAGAGGTAGGTAATTTGGTAATCTACGACTCTTTACTCTGTCTGGTAGGAATTGTAAAGAATATATGTACCCTATCAAACAATGAATGATACACTACATGTTTACTTGAATCAAAACTGGATCATAAAGATAGGAAGATGATTGACCCTTCTGCCTCTTTACTCTGTCAAATGACTATTCTCCCTCTCCCAAGTGACAAATCTATCCATCTCTTTTACTTTCTTTTCTTTGCACTTTAATCAGATTTTGAGCGGTTGATTGCCGTCTCTGTGGAACGGCCCTGCTTACCACTAGCTAATAGTTTTAAGTAGGTTTTATAAATATTCTCTTTGGGGTTGAAATCAACGACACTCATTTCAGACCTCCAAGTGCCTTTATCTCCTAGGAAATGGATTCAGATGGAACCCCAAAAGTTGATAGATAAGATTATCAGTAGAATTAAATGTTGGAGTACTAGGAAGCTATCATATGGTGCTAGACTGCAATTGGTTAATTCTGTATTGTCTCATATAAATGTGTTTTGGGCTTCTGCATTTATCTTGCTTCATTCAATCATAGATAGGGTTAATAAATATTGCAGGGAGTTTCTCTGGGGAACAAATGAGGCAGGGAGAAGTGTCTCGTTGGTTGGCTCAGATCTAGTGTGCTGCAAAAAACACGATGGCTGTTTGGGTATAAAAAATGCCCGTATTTGGAATGATGCTGTTGTCTGAAGCAGATCTGGTGGCTGGGACAAAAAAAGGACAACTTATGTGATGGACTGATGAGTTGTATTTAAAGAAGGCTAATATATGGAATGTTCAAGGCAAGCAAGATAGTGGTTGGCACTAGAAGCAAATACTCAAGATAAGGGATAAAGCCAAAGAAGTGTTTGAGAATGACATAGGGAAATTGAATGCCACTGGAAAATACAGGCTATATGAGGGGTATGATTGGATGTTAGGACAAAAAAGAAAAATGAGTCCTGCAAAATGGATATTGTCAAGGGTGAATGTGCCTAAGCATTCCTTCATGGCTTGGTTATGTGTTCACAGGAAAATGTGGAATAAGGATACATTGATGAAATTAAACATCAGGGTGAATGATGCAAGGTGTTGTCTGTGTCAGCAAGAAATGGAAAGTGTTAACCATTGGCTCTTTGAATGTGCTTTTTTAGTTGAGATCATTGTAGGGATTAAACAGTGGATAGTGCTCAGAATCTTCACAATCAGAAATGACAGATGGAGGCAGGAGATGAATTATATATGGCAAAAAACAAAGATGAAAAAGAGATTGTTGGTTGCTATTGTTGCTGCGTGCATTTATCAAGTCTGGCAAGAAACTGCAGGTTGTTCAGGAATCAACTCAGATATGTGGAGGAATGCATTCACAGAATCAAAGAGGATGTTGGTGTGAGGCGTAAGTTTTTCTATGAACATAGAGCTACACGATGAGAGAAATGTATCATCGACAAGTTATGTGCATAAAATAACAATAGGAAGTACATGTAATAGGGAGGAGGTTGAGATGTATAAACTGGAAGTTTACTAAATGAGGAAATAACAGATTTACTTTTTACCAAAAAAAAAAAATTATACATTTGTTTTGCAATGGATACTAAACCCAAGAAAAAAATCCTTTTGGGTAAATTACACTATGTGCATGGCATGATTTTATTGAGTATCTAACATGTCCCATGTCAGGACCGTCCTAACAAATTATTTTCTCAAATTAACATTTGTTTTGCATTAGTGATTTATGATTACTAGACTATGTTATACGTATCCTCATATATTTCATATTTTTTTTTTACTGTTCTATGAAGTATTTTTTATTTCTGATTATAACAGCATTTTCCTTTTTTTAAAATAAATAGAGAGACCAAAGATTAACCACAACACACAAAGAGGACATACTTCTCAGATGAAAATTGTGATTCCCTAACCCCAATCCATAGGTTCCCTAGAATTTTTATTAAAATGTATAAAAGGAGGCTAGTGTGTATTCTAACACTTTACAAAGCCTTATTTAACTGGCTACATAAATATGGAAAAGACGATTGATCGAAAATCAAAAGTCTCTTTACATAACATGGAAGCAAATGAAAGCTAGTAAAAATAGTAGAAACTCCACTTGCTGCTTGCTTGGCCAAACTATCTACAACCGCGTTGCCCTCTCTATAAATATGAACTATAGAAAAACTATTCGGTCTTGTAATGGAGCACATCTCGGTCATCTCCAAGTAGGATTTCCAGGGAAAACCTACTTGTCTCTTCAAGATATCCGAGAGTATCTGATTATCCATTTGAACCACAACATTTGAAAGATGTAGAAGCTCGCACCTTCGTAATCCAAACAGAATGCCATATAATTCCATTTTTAAAAAAATCACCATCTCCATGGTATCCAAATTCTCCATATACAAACTTACCACCTTCTCCACAAATTACAAAGCCATAACTAGTACCACATGTATTAGAGGAACCATCCGAATTCAAAATATAAGAATTAGAATCCGGCAGATCCATCTAAACACTTTGGGGCTCCTTTTAATAGACCGAGACAAGTTCGTTCAGCAAGTCAGATATAAAAATCTTTCTTGCTTCGCTATTAACTTTCAATCCATGCATAGAAACTAAGTCTCGAATATTATTCTAGATAGAAAAAATGACTGAGTCAAAGGTGGCTTTAGTACCTTCAACGATTACCCTATTCTGCGCCTTCCAGACTTCCAAAATAATAAAAATGGGAAACAAGTTGTATAGGGATTTTTTGGCAAAAGAAAAAGAACTTCTGCTCCACCATCTTTTCAGCAACCCTAGCAGAGTAGTATGACCTCGAATATCAATATTCATGGCAAGTGCAAAATGGTCCCAAATTGCCGATGTAAACCTACAACAATAGAAACAATGAATCAATCCATCACATTTCTATTTACAAAGAAAACAAATTGAAGGTCTTGTAACAATGCCAAAAATACCAAGAACTTCAGGGAAATGGAGCAAACCATTGCACAACCTCCATAGGAAGAAGGAGATGCACGAGGGCACAATTTTGTGCCATATATTCTTCAACATTGGATCCACTATTTGCTTGCACCGAAGAGCTTCATAGGGCAACTTGACTGAGAATTTCCCTTGAGGAGAACTTTGCCACACCAACACATCACCCTCATTTGAGAAAGTTGTCTCAAAACTTTCCAAGAATGCAAAAGACAAAGGGTCAATCATTTCATGTAACTCAGCTAAATATAATTCCTAGTTCTCAACAAACTCCCAGATAGTGAGATCCTGCCACAGAGGTTGGCCAAGTTCATGATCCCAAATAATACCGTTAGCTCCCCAACAGTCAAACCAAAAGGATCTATCACCACCTCTCACAATAACCTTTGAAAAGGTAATTGCTTTTTCTCCGCTTTCATAACCCTAGCCCAAGATGTTTCTTTCTTTGGCGCGTTTGATAATGAGGGTAGGTTGGAACTCCAAATACTCTTTGGTGTTTCAGTTTCCACCATAATTTAGATGTTAGGGCAGCTATGACATCATGAAAGCTTCTCAAACCAAGACCATTCTCTTGCACCAGAAAGGTAACCCTATTCCAAGACCGCCAATGTCGATTCTTCACCTCACTAGCTCCTTCCAAAGAAATTTCTGACATCGATTTTCCATTTCCTTTAGTACCAATTTGGAGGTGGAGTGGCCGAGAATACATGGAAAGGCATAGAACACAGGACATGCCGAATTAGCATTAACCGGCCTCATGGAGACAACAATTATTTCTTCCAATTCAAGAGCTTTTCATTAAGAGCATCCAAGATGAACTGAAAAGTGGAGGCTTTTTATCTTCTATCAAATAACCGTCATCCCATATATGTAAAAGGGAACTCAATTTTTTGCATGCCCAAGGTCCTCTTAATCATCCTCATTCTTCTATGGTTACATTTCCAGAGGCTACAAAGAAAATCTTTTCCCTGCTAATTTTTTGACCCATTGCTATCTGATATTGCTCAAAGAATAGATTTATTTCTCGCAATGACCTTTGAAGACCCTTGGAGAAGATGATCAAGTCATCCGCAAAGCATAAGTGTGTTACCACCAAAGATCCCGCCGAAGTGCCGTATGCTGCAATCTTACCATCATCAACCAATGCATTCAATCTCCTTGTCAAAGCTTCTAAAACAATGATAAACAAGTAAGGGGATAATGGATCCCCTTGTTTTATTCCACGCGATGCTTGAAAATAGTCAACTGGACTCCCATTAATTAAGACAGAAAACCAAATATTTTGATGGTTATTCAATGTCAGCATTTCTTGTAAGGCAAAGAAAGTTAAAATAAGATACCAATATTCGTTAGGTAAAGTTGAGAATACAAGTCCTCCAAAGGGAGAATTATAGAACATCATTTTTTATACTCATATCCCAAAAAAGAAAATAGGTTACTTTAGTGTTTAAATTAATATTTTTTTTACTACAAATTTGAAAACTCAATGTGGCTATTTTTTTTTATGAGAACCAGGACGGTACCTGGCGGGCATCCCCCCGATTTTATTAATATTAAAAAAAGAGTACACCAGCAGTGCTTAAAACTTGCCTAAAAGAAAAGAGACTGCCTTACAGAGATTTATCTACTAATCTCATGGCAGCTTTGCTTGCAATAACTAAGAAGATGCCTTACAAAGATATTCTATAATCCCATCTCTTTTTATGACTATTAAGAATTAATACTAAGAGAATGCCTCACAAAAGTTAGAACAAAAACCCTACAACATTTTTTATTTACTATGCCTTACATACTACCCTAATCTAAGCTTCCAATATTATTTAATTCTTACATATGGGAAAGAGAATTTATCCAAATACCACTTTTCTCGTAGAGTTGCTGGGAGTTCATCCCGATGAGCATAGTGATTGGTAGCTCCACTCGCAGCTCATTTTGCTAATTCATCAGCCATGGCATTTGCTTCCCGATATATATGAACAATTTTGGAAGTGGAAACTTTGAGCAAAACTTGAATTTCTTTGAAGATGAAATGTAACCGCCAAGGATCAATGTGCACTATTATTTTTGGGATGGATAAAGTGATATGAAAATATTACCGTGAACGACGTGGAAGCAACCTCAAGACTTGGATCAGTTGCAAAAAGGTACCCACAAAAAGTTCGAAGAAAATGAGATGGATAGATGAGAAATGAAGAAAGTGTTATGGCTAGCAACCGCCTAGATACTCTTCAAAATAACCCTCACCCTAAAACTTCCGACGAAAACGGTTTGACAATGTTCTATGAAACAGCTACAAATCTTCACCAATTGAGAACACTGCACTCAACGGCACGATTGTTACCAGTGCAAGTACATAGATTTGCACGAGATAAAATAATCCTAAAGAATTAAGAACAAAGAGATCCTCTCTTGTTTTTCATGTTTAAAATTCATCAAAAGTCTCTTCTTTACAATGGAGGCTAGCTTTCTCTTAAATAGAGAGTATTAGGACCGGCCATGTTACAAAAATGGGAAAAATAATGAAACTCAAAAAGTTCCAGAAAATATTGAAAACTATTAGAAAAACAGAAAATTCTTTCGTCGACTTTGTCGTTGATGTAAGTACATCGACAGAGAGGTCGACAGAGCCTTGCTGGAGTTTCTTCACTTTTTAGTTTCGGCTTCAATCTTCCATCGTCTTTAAGCCAATAAGTTATCAATTCCACCAATATGATCACATTAATATAGTGGTCATCATAGCATGGAACAATCCCTAGGGGTGTAATCATGATCACATCATTCCCCCTTTCTTCGAAACGATTCGTCCTCGAATCATGTAACCTACAATGCTGGTGGAAAAATTTCTTCATGTACTCTTTTTGCAGCTGCATATGAGGACAAAGGAGATAATAAATCTGCAAATTTGAGAATGGATAAAGAACCCCCATGCAGTTTGAAAATGCACCACCAAACACAAAGTCTATATGTTCTATTTCGACAAAGTGGAGCAACGGTTGAGGTTCTTCCACTCTAGCAACTTCAAGAGGCTGTATTTCAGATTCCTTTGGCAAGGAAATGGGCACTTCAACATTTGCAACCTGTAATGAAGATATAGAAATAGCAAAAGAAGTAATATGGTTAGAAAAGTTATCTTCCATAACTAAATCTTCAATCTTTTGCTCAAACTCTTTTTACCACTCTTCACACTCCTTTTTCTCCATGACAACTTCAAGCACATGTTCTTCAAGCTCTTTAACTCGGTGTAATTCCATCTCTTCAGCAGGCTCCTTTTGAAGCAATGTTATTTCTTTCATTTTCTCTAACAGATTCGAAGATGCACTCAATGGTTTCAAAATATCTGGATGAGGAATGTTTTGGACTTGTCGTTGTGCTTGTTCAAATGCTCTCTGTTCAGCTCCAAGAACCTTTGCTTGCTTTATAATCATTCTACACCTAGCAAGATCTTTTTCTTTCTCCCTAAGTTGATCCTGTCGAAAAGAGGCAGGAGCAAAAGCCTTACAAAGTATGCGAGTCAAGTCTCTCCATGAAGCAGCCGGTGGATCATTATACCATTTTCTAAAATATTACCGTGAACGATGCAGAAGCAACCCCAAGACTTGGATCTCTTGCAAAAAGGATTCGAACCCACAAAAATTTTGAATAAAATGGGATGGATAGATTACAAATAAAGAAAGTGTTATGACTAGCAACCCCCTAGATACTCTCCAAACAACCTTCTCCCTAAAACGTCAGACGAAAATGGTTTGATAAAATTCTATGAATCGGCTAACAAATCTCTACCAATTGAGAACACTACACTCAACGGCACGATTGTTACAAGTGCAAGTCCATAGATTCGCAGGAGCCAAATTAACCCTAAAGAATTAAGAACAAAGAGATCCTCTCTTGTTTTTCATGTTTAAAATTCATCAAAACTCTCCTCTTTACAATGGAGGCTAGCTTTCTCTTAAATAGAGAGTATTAGGACCGGCCATGTTACAAAAATGGGAAAAATAATGAAATTCAAAAAGTTCCAGAAAATATTGAAAACTATTAGAAAAACAGAAAATTGTTTCCTCGACTTTGTCGTCGATGTAAGTATATCGACACAGAGGTCGATAGAGCCTTGCTGGAGTTTCTTCATTTTGTAGTTTCGCCTTCCATCTTCTATCGTCTTTAAGCTCATAAGCTACCAATTCCACCAATATGATCACATTAATATAGTGGTCATCATAGCATGGAACAAGCCCTAGTGGCCTAATCATGATCACATCATAAAGTATATATTACTTCCTCTCTTTTCTTTTCTTTTTTTTTAAAAAAAAATCAAGGCAAAGGTAGATCCAAATGTTATTTATAGGTCGCATTTCTTTCTCAATATAATATTAAGTATATTGTTTCTAGTTCTACCATTATCTCTTTCAGTTATTTATATTTATTCATGATAACTACTTACTTTTCCACTTGATTTTAATTTTTTTTTTTTGTATAATTTCAACATATTTAATGAAGGAAAATATAACTAAGCGACCAGTAAAAAACAAAGTGGAAGTAATACATCTTCCTTGCATTTTCTTAAAACTTGAAAATTTGAAAGCCTGGTAAGACTTGAGAATTGAGTGACTGGGAAAAAATCCTAATATTCATTTCCCGAAAATTAACAATTCCTTTGGGAAAAATGCTTTTAGATTTGAAATGATTTGAAATGATTAAAGAGGGAACAATAATCTAGAATATTCACCTCCCCCTCTCTCTCTCTCTCTCGAAACCCTAGCGCGGCCCTCAATCTTTCTACCCATCGGCGGCCATCATGGCCGGCGATCAACAGGGGGACTCCCCACTGGACTCCCTAGATCCTTTGCAAGTTTTTTTCAACAGCCAATGGAATTGGAGCGACAAAAATCATCGCTTATAAAGCCGGTGAAATTTGTCGATGGAGCACCCGTGCTCGAATTTGAAGATGAAGAATTTGAAAGACTCGTGGCACAACATCGCCTGAGTTTCATACCAAAATTCTCCTACGGGAGACCTAAGATGGAGGAAATTCTTAAAGAATTTCGCAAGATAGGTTTTCAAGGAAGTTATGTGCTTGGATTAATGAACCCAAGGCACATCCTTATTCGGTTTGATTGCAAAGAGGATTATCAGAAGTGTTGGATTCGTACATTTTGGAATGCTGCTAATGACTCCAGGTTTTACGTATGAAGAAGACCCGCCAATTGTTCCGATATGGGTGGCGTTGTGATCTTCCGATTGAATACCTCAATCCGGAAGTAATTTTCTCCATGGCGACTACCATCGAGAAAACCGCTAAAGGTGGATGACCCAACTTTGAACATGACCAAGCCATCAATGGCCAGGTTTTGTGTTGAAGCAGATTTGATGAAGGAATTTTTGAAATTCGTCCGTATTGGAAAGAAGGGAAGAAAGCATGATCAATACTTTACATACGAGCATATCCCAGCGTATTGCTGAAAGTGTTGTAAAATTGGTCATAAAAGGGATGATTGCAAGAAAGGTGTGGCTCTGCAGGCATTTCCTACTCTACAACAAAACAATGCGGTGAAGGAATCTGAGCAAACTAATAAGGGAAAGGGGATTGTCTTGAAGCCCCAAAAACCAAAGTGAACCTCAAGTTGGTGTTGCGATCAAGGAGAAGATGGGTAATGCCGTCTCTTCCTCAGGCTTAACAACAGAAGAAAAAGCTGCAATCCCAGTTGATGTGCAAGAAAAGGCTACGAATTTGGTTGATTTGACAGTAAATGCTTCTCATATTGTGGTTGAAGAAGGCCGCAGTAATTTGGAACAAGAACAACAAGCTATTTCTCAACAGCGTGCTGTCTTGACTGATGGAGTTACTTCGACGGACAACGTTGCTGTACAGGTGGTAGATGAGCAGAAACAGTGCGATGTTTCGTCATAGTGCACTGTCACAACTGAAGGTGATGTGATTCAAAATCAAACCATTTTGCAGCCTTAGAAACAATTGATGAGACTGATGAAGAGGTTGAGGAGGTTTACTCTGAAGAAGGTTTGTTTAATCAGGTTACAAAAGGGATAGTGGCTGTTAATCCGGATGCTATGCAGGAGACGCGATCTCCTCCAATTGATTTTGCTAATAAATTCTTAATCCAAGATGATGCCCAAGTGGATTATCATCAAGAGGAAGACTCAGATGATGTTCAACATATCGAGAGTGATCGATCAAAGCTACTTAGGGTTTCTTGTACGGAAGCCATGAAAAACGACAAGAATTAGGAAAGAAAGAAAACTATTTTGTATTAATTAACGGGTGATTACAGACGGTTAACACCGTATTTATACACATACTGAGTAACCGCCTTACTACTAATGCTAAGGACTAAAAAATACAAACAAGTCCCTATAGTTACAAAAAAATACAAAACTGGTCCCTGATCAAAGCATCAAAACAAATCATGTCAACCTGGATCTTCTGGTTCAAGTTCCTCCAATCTTCGAACCCTCAATTCTTGCTTCAACTGTAATAATCGATGGTCAGAGGGGGAAATTGATAACGCGGTTGTTGAGCAATCGATGCAAGGAGAGTTAACAGTGAAAGGTAAACGTGGACGAAAAACAAAGGCTGAAAGGTTAAAATTGCAAGAAGGGCTAGTGTCGTGGTGTTCGCTTCGGCTTAGCGAAAACTCATCTTCTTCCAATGTTTAGTCAAGTAATCTGGAATGTACGAGGCATAAAAAGTCAGGCCTCGCAAAGAAGATTGAGTGCATTGAGAAGATTGCATAAAATAAAATTTTTCATAATTCTAGAGCCCATGCTACCAATTTATAAGCTTGAGGAGATCCGTCGACAATTAGCTTTCGATAAAAGCTTCTCCTCTTGTACCAGTAAAATTTGGGTTTTCTATCAAAACGATTATAGTGTTTCAATTTTGGAGGATAATTAGCAGGTCCTTCATATGGAAGTACAACATGGTTTAGCTTCTGAGAAATTCTTTGTTTCGGCGGTTTATGCTAAATCTACTAGATTGGCTCAACAAAGTTTGTGGTCTAATCTGGTCGATTTGTGGCGCCGGTATGGATGTGTTCCTTGGATGGTAGCGGGTGATTTTAATGTTATTAGATCGCTTGACGAATACTTTGGGGTTTTTGTCCAAGATCATTATGCCATTGAGGATTTTAATGACTGTATTACTGCATGTGAGTTGTTGGAGCTTCCTTCTGTGGGAGAGGAATTTATGTGGTGTGGTACACGACAGACAGGAAGGGTTAGTAAGAAACTAGATCGGGTTCTCCTTTCTATTGTATGGAATTCTATGTTTCCCGCCTCCTTTGTTGAAAACCTAAACAGGACGTCTTCAGACCACAGTCCACTTCTACACAAATTTGATCAACAGGAGGTTGGGAGATCTCAGCTTTTTCGTTTTCAAAATATGTGGTTTAGACGACCTAATTTTTTTGTTCTTGTAAAGAAAAGATGGGAGGAGCCGAATCAAGCTTATGGTATGCTAGCCTTTTCATTAAAGCTAAGGAGATTAAAAGGCAAGTTGAATGAAAGGAATAAAACGGTTTTTGGGAATGTTTTTGAAAACATTCGGAAGGCAGACGAACATGTGCAAACCCTAGAACGTGTTTATGATGTGGATTCGTCTGAAGAGAACTGGTCAAGCTTGAATGCTGCGAAAGCTTCGCTCCTTGCAAAGCTTAAGGAACAGGAGGATTTTTTGCGCCAAAAAATGAAGTTAAAATGGCTCAAAGAAGGGGATGCCAATACAAAATTTTTCCATGCCTCTCTGAAGGAAAGAAGGTTGCGCATGGGAATTCATCGCATTCAAGCGAAGGACGGAACTTGGCTGGAAAGTAGGGATCAAATAGAGGGGGAAGCAATTGATTTTTTTCAAAGACTGATGAGTGTAAAATGTTGTGAGGATAGGGCTGAGGCTCAGGACTCCCTCCTTGAACACATTCCAACATTATTGGAAGAAATTGATAATGTATCTCTCACTAAGCAGGTTGAGCTCACAGAATTGCGAGAGGTTGTTTTTCATCTCATTGATGAGAGCGCACCAGGGGTAGATGGTTTCGGAGGTTCTTTTTACAGGTGCTATTGGGACATAATATCCAATGATCTTTTGATGGCATGCTGAGAATTTATGCTTGGAGTTCCTTTGCCGCGAGCAGTTGCGAGTACAATGGTTGTCTTGATCCCAAAGAAAGCTTCTGTCACTTCCTTTGCGGATTTTCGTCCGATAAGCTTGCGTAATTTTCTTAATAAAATTTTCACAAAAATCATTACGGAGAGATTGAAGCCTATTTTGCACAAGTTAATATCGGAACACAACAAAAAACTCAGCGTGCAGTGGGTAAATTGTGAGAAATTACCCATGGCATACCCATGAATTACCCAAGAAACATTGACCAAGATCCGGACTTAACTTTACCCTCAACATACCCCACGATTCACCCACGAAATTACCCTCAAAAAAAATTCATGGGTATACCATGGGTGATGTTTTCCCGCCAAAAGATTTGACACGAATTACCCACAAAATCTGTTGTGGGTAATTACACACGAATTTTGTTGTGGGTATTTCGTGGGTATTGTTTTCCTGTCAACTATTTTCCCACGTTTTACCCACAAAATGTGTTGTGAGAAATTAAACAAGATATCTTTCGTGTGTAAGTCGTGGGTAATAATAATATTTTCCACGGTTTACCCACGATGCGGGAAAGTCGTGGGTAAAATAGAATCACAAATTTTCAATCACTTCTTTTTTTAATTAATAGTTTGATCCTATTAATTGATTTATTTAAAGTAATGCGTTTGTTGGATTTTTTTATCTTATTATAATCCATTATTGTTGAGAAGTATGCACGTATATATATGAAACTGATGTAAACATTTGTTATATATAGATAGTAAGTTGTGACATATATATTGATAATGTCTATGATCACAATTATGATTGGATAAGTTGTGACATATATATTGGTAAGGTTTGTGATCACATATATGATCATATGACAATTAGAGTAGAGTTTATTTGAATAAGACAATTAGACTTCATTTTAAAAAGACAACTGATGATCGATATTGATCATGACCATTAAAGTATAGTATTATTTCTTTTTAGTTGCCACGTATACGTTGATAATGTTTGTGATGTTATGACTTGATAAGTAATGATAACTAATCAGTTTAGTACACGATTAATAAAATTTCAAGGCTGAAATAAAAAACGAATTATAAACTTATTTTTATTAATGTTTACTAATCACATCATTTTTCCTTAAATGAGTTTGATTTTAATATTCATTTGGACCAAATTGAAAAGTCGTTTTGGGACGGGGAGTACAAATTTAGCATTATGTATACTATTTGGGTTAAAATTGAAATAGAAAAATTATTCATTAAAGGTATAAATAGAAATATTTACCTTGACACATGGTTCAAATAAGAAAAAAAGTTCTAGGGTGTCACTTTGTAAATTCAAGGGTGTCTGATTTGTAATTTAATAAGGACCATTTTGACATTTAGAGATTTAATTTGTCAAAACTTGAAAATAAAAATAAAAAATTATCTTCCGAAAAAAAAAGGGAAAATTTGGTTAAAGGGCGATGGAAAAAGTTCAAAATTAATAAAAGGGGTATGATCTTAAAATATTTTTTATGAAGGGCGGTAACTTATTTATTAAAATTCATAAAATAAAAAATACTTTAAATTGACAGGTATACCCTTATAGTTTTCTACACAAAAAATAAAAAATAAAAGCCTAAATCTTAGAGAGTTGTTTCGCCTTTCGACCATTCTCTTGCTAAGGCATTAGAAATAACGACCAAAGAAGCTGCTCTCAAATTGGAACAATTACACGCACTATTTACCAATAAGAACACCAAAAATTGAGAGTCCAACCTCCTCTTAACACTATGCAACTGCGAAGTTCTTGAGTTCTTTTTCCTCATATTCCAAGAACTCAAAACCCACTGTCGACAGAGGTAAATTTTTATCTTTCTATTATACATGTTTTTCATCCTATTTGTGAATTGTAAATCATGTATAAGTAGGTGCAGTTTATTAGGGTTTTGCAATAAAACGAAGAGAATAGTTTTCAACTTCCTGATTAAATGCATGAAATCCTGAACAAAAGTGTGAGGTTAAAAAAAATTGATTGCTGATTATGATGATGATGATGACAATGATGGTTTTTTTTTGTGTGCAACTTTAATTTGATGATGATGATGATGATTTGTTTCTTTTTTTCTTTTTTTTTTTTGTTCAATTTAGATTTTTTTTTTAAGAACTTTCTAAGGTATTTGAGAGAAACTATCTGAATTTCTAAACTCATGCCTCTTTTTTTTCGTTTTATTTTCTATAAAAATAAATAAAACTACTCAAGATTTACAAATGGAGATTTTGTTTAAAATCACTACTCTTGAACGCAAAGAAAATTAGAGTCAAATAAAAAGAAGTATGACTAGAACAATGATCATAATCTAGACATGTATAGGGCATGCATGCTTAGCTTGTGACTTTTCCCTTGCCAAAAACGTAAAGATGCATGGAAAGTTTGATTTCTTCTTTTCATCGTAACTTCGACCTCAGTTTCAGGAAAAGATTCACTTTCTATGTTGCTGGTATACTTCATCGTTTGGTTCATATATGCCTTTAGGCTCAGTCTTTGATGGCCAGCAGCATCAGTTGAGTGGTCCAAACTCTTAGCTTCTTTATTTTCTTCAAGACTTTCTAGCCCCTATCTACCTTTAAGCTATAAGTAAGCCTATGCAAGAACCACTTAAGTATGTGATTTTGCCTAATCAGCTTCTTGAGTATCCTGGTGCAACTCCACCATTTTTTCTCTAGCTTCTTTCACCCTCAACTGAACAACAATCTCTAGCTTCTTATTATAAATTGAAATCAATAAGTAGTCTAATATGTATAGATGAACATGTACGATAGTTTCTAATGCTAATTTATAATAATCTTTTTTTTATGCTTATTTCAGATGGAAAAATCAATTTTTTGTTAATGTCATTGGAGAGGTGAGAATGTTGTTTCTTCATATGGTTCCGTCATGTATAGAGGAGGAATAACTAATTATATCACCGTATCGAGCAGAGTGACCTTTCGGGAGTTTTTTACCATTGTTTATGAGAAAATGATTCTTGATCCGACAGACAAAGTGATACACTTCACTGTAAAACATGACTACAAACAACTCATTTTGTTGAAAGATGAGATGGATTTGCAGACATTAATCAATGCTAATGATGATTTTTCCCATGTATACATTTCAAATGCAGAAAGACAAGTTCCAACGTCTAGCATGTAAGTGCCTCAAATTCTGTATTATATTCTATAATTTAACTTGTCTTCATTAAAAAAAGTGCAGTTCCTAGTTATGTTATATTATCAATATGCAATAAGCACTTTTATGACGATTTACTTCGAGGTTGTTGAATAATATTGTCCCCTCTTCTAATTCTTGTGACAACTTTGGCAATACATCATCGCAAACCTTAGAATCTCATGAGCAAGTCAATCAAGGTGCTGCAAGGATTTGGAATGATTTGCTAATTGGTCCAAGGCAAATATTTGAGGATGCAAACTCTTTTCGTGTTGCTATGTACAGATTTTCTATTGCTCATAGATTTTCCTATGATTTTACACATAACAAGCCTCATTATCTGAAAGCTAAGTCTGTTGTTATTGGATGCCCGTGGATAATTTCAGTTATGGGTGATGGAAATACGAGCCAGTTGTCTGTCAGAAAATTTGAAAATGTTCACACTCATTCAGTTGGTGATTTGCTTAACTTTAAGCCAAAATACAGTTCTAAACTGGTAGGAGATATATTTGTGGATAAAATATCTCAGACTCCAATTTACTTACCTCGGCAAATTTGCAAAGATGCATGGAGTGAATACCACTTGAAGATGACCTACCAACAAGCATGGACGGCAAAAGAGAAAGCAAAAGAATTTTTGGATGGAAAAGTTGAAGACTCTTATAAACTAATTCCTTGGTACTGTAATAGATTGAAAGAGGTGATGCCTGGTACTATAGCTAAATGGTCTTGTTATGATGATGGTACATTTAAACAACTATTTATCTCTTATAGTTGTTCAATTCGGGGATTTCATGCTGGATGCAGACCAATACTCTTCATTGATGGATGTCATTTGAGCGGCCCATACCAGAGCACTTTGCTTTCGGCTCATCATTGGATGCCAACAATGGTATGTATCCTCTAGCTTATGGTGTTGTTACTTCAGAAAATGAAGTGGATTGGTTTTGGTTTTTAAGGCAGCTTAAAGATGTTGTGCATGATAGGGAAGTGGTTATCATATCTGATAGGAATCCTTCTATATTAAGTGGTGTAAATGCATTATTTGGAGAAATGAATCATGCTCATTGTTATAGACATTTGCAAGAAAATTTTAGCTCATTCATCTCGAGAAATTCAACTTTCAGAATGGCAAGTGCTACAAAAAAAAGTGCACATAAGTTATTGAATGAGATAGCATATGCTAGAACTGCAAGTGAATATGAAAAGGCTTTGAACAAAATAAAAGATTTTCAGCCATTGTTGCATCAGTGGGTTTTAGATAACAAGCCTCAACATTGGAGTAATGCCTTATTTAGTAAACTACGTTGGGATTGGATGAATAGTAATATTGCTGAAAGTTTCAATGCTTGGATGGGAGATGCAAGATATCTATCCATGGGCAGAATGATGCAGGCTCATGTAACAAAATATTCAGAACTATTGCTTAACAAGGTGTCTGATCTTCGTAACTGGGAAGCATGACATTGGACGCAAAATTGAAGGCAAACTTAATGAAAACATCAAGCAAGGAGAAGGATTACAAGCATCACCAAGGCCTCCTCTTGAGGTTGAAGTTTATGAGAGGCACAAAGGTACAGTTGTGGTTAATTTTGGCAATAGTAGTTGCACATGTTTAGAATGGCAAATGACTGGAATTCCATGTCGCCATGCTTGTTGTGCAATTGAAAATCAGAATCTAAATGTGTACGATCATGTTAATACCTGGTACAAAAAGGATATGCAAGAAAAAATATATTCTGAACTGATGCAAGGGATTCCAACAAATGATATGCCAGTATTGGATATGCTACCGGTTGCGAAAAATCATGATGGTTGTATTGAAGGTTCATGCTCAATGTGTGGATTGCTACCGCCAAAAACTAAGAGGCCTCCAGGTAGATGCCGCCATAAAAGAATTGAGTCTTAGTTCATGGATAAAAGACCACTTCACTGTTCACGTTGCAAAGGTGGCGGTCACAATCGTGCGACATGTAAAGAAGCAATAGAGTTCTATTTTATTTTTACTTCTATAGACCAATTATATTGTGTCTTGGATTATTTTTTGCCTAAAGGTTTATAAGTTAAATAAGAGCTGTGCAGACTCTTTTTTGTGTGAATTATATCATATGAGATTCTGATAACCAGTGATTTTAATCTTTTTTTTTTGTAAAAGTATCGTTATACAAATTCATGTAGTTGTTTTCTTGATGCAGTGCTTTTGAAGAGAATAGGTTGAAGAAAAACCATTATTTGCAAGACTTGTTTGGACAGAGAAGAATGTGTTGTATTATTACATAATGAAAAAAAATATCTCATAAATAAACACCGGTTAATCAAAGCATGCTTAACTCAGTTTGACAACTTCATTTCAGAAAGAAACAAACTTGAGCTAATTAACAACAACAACTGATATTTAAGAAGCACAGAATATTTCTAAATTGTTGATACAGTTTATACAATTGAGTTCTCCTTCCAAAAGAAAAAAAAACAAACTGAATTTCAGTCCATGCACTTCAGAAACACATTCATATGGTGGCGAAAATACTTCAAACACAAAATAACAAGAATTCATTTGTACAGAGAACACTCAAGACCAACTCCATATCAAATTTCGGACGATGTCTTTCAAGACCAACTTTGCTAGTAACTCTCTTAAAACTAATAAAGTGACCATAAAGATATGTTTAACAACCGAGCTAAAGAGATCATTCCCACATAATAACTCTCTCATTAGACTTATAGAACGGCTAAGGCTTATGAATATTAACTCCTTATACTTAATGGTCTTTGTAAGAATTTTAGTTTGTAATCACTAGCTCAGGTTTACAACTTGATTAATGATTATGCCTCAAAATTTCAGAATTGAGAAATTAAAAATTACTTACTTGAAACCTTGACAGAATTAGAATCGAAGATTATAGCTGGTGCCCGAATTATCCCAAAATTCCAATCATCCCTTTTTCTTTCTTCTTGAGCAACCCTTGTTTCTTTTACATTTTCCAAAAAGCTTCTTGTGCTTTGATGTCCTTTTTCTTCAATTGATCAAATTTCGAGGTGACCGTTACTTATGGTTTGAAAGAAATTAAAAGGGAGAAAAGAAAGTGGAAATGGATGGTGGTGGTGGTCGTTGTAGGAGGAAAAGTGGAGTAAAGATTGGCGGTGTTTCAATAAGGAGAGATGGGGAGCAAAGATGATGATCGTGAGTGGAGAGTTAGGCAAATGAAAGGTTCTGGAGAGATTTTAAGGGTTTCTTGCTCTTTATAAATATGCAAACCCTAGCATAATAGTATCAAGCTCCTCCGGCACCGTAAACATAACACTCGCAGATATATTGCAACCACATCTCTCCATCATTTAATTATGTAAAATTTATAAATAAATAATTTTACTCGATTTAAAATCTGTAAATAACCTATTGCACCACTTGATCGTCAACAAATTGATCGTAGAACGAAATAGATATGCATCAAATGTGCCAGCCCAACTACTCCATATTTGATCCATATTTGATTGTGCTTTTCATTAGTTTTAAACGTTTATTGGCAGTATTCATGAAAATTCGTCGGATGCTTTTTTGGAGGTTTTTTTTGGTTTTTACATATTTGTCGTCGAGATCGTTCTTTCAACGTGTTATTAGTTTG
This sequence comes from Oldenlandia corymbosa var. corymbosa, assembly GCA_949775105.1. Classification (NCBI taxonomy): domain Eukaryota; kingdom Viridiplantae; phylum Streptophyta; class Magnoliopsida; order Gentianales; family Rubiaceae; genus Oldenlandia; species Oldenlandia corymbosa. The sequence continues at coordinate 10,018,776 of OX459124.1, forward strand.
GTTGTGGGATATTAATTATGTGGCCGCAAGAGATGTCTTGAGTGAGTTATTAGTTTTGTATTAATTTATGTGTTATTAGTTTTGTATTGAAGAAACAATGCAAAATAAAAAAAAAAAATTACGGCAAATATTTCTTCATGAACTGATCTATAAACAACATCACAAAGAAATTTGTCCGTAAGGAAATTAGTTGAGCAGAAAATCATCATCACCATAAATAAGACATATAATAATCATCAATATATAATTCCAACCAAAAAAATCAACAAAGTTGAAAAATGTTCTAACGTTTATTTTTTTTTTTTTGGGAAATTAATCCACATGAAAGTGGACAACGATACTGGAATAAAAAGAAATTCAAACTTTTTGTTTTTTCCTTTAGAAGCAAAAAGCTCCGAGACAAAATCCAAATTAATTTGAAAATTTCAATATATTCAACGACTTGTGGACAAATGGAGTTTAGTTTCGAAGTTTTGCTTTTCTTATTACTGTGAATAATAACACTTTTTTGATTAATTTCTTTCCTTTTTTTCCAAAATTTATTCAATGCAAACTATTAAAGACAAATTCTACTTACAAAAGAATATAGCTAGACATGTATATCTTATCAATAAATTATAAATAAAAGGCATTTTCAACATAGTTTCATGGTTTTGGTTTTTGTTACTTGGATTTGTTAAGAATAATTAATAAAATAAGTTTTAAGAAAATGAAATTATAAGAAACAAGTCTTTAAATTAATTTATCCTTTATAGTATTAACACGTCCAGATTAAAAAAGAAAATAATATGATGCAATTTTTCGACTGTCCATAATCAAGTTTGATTCATCGCAGTTAATAAAATTAAATCTCTATACCCATGCTATATAATTTTTTTGGCCTTTTTCTTTGCATATCAATCTTAGAATTCAAGTGTGGCATGTGAATTTCATCGATGAAGATTCATAATCTGCACCAAAAAAAAATTATTTAGATGATTCATTATATTTTTTATATGATATAATAGTAGAAAAAGTTAACATTACGATGATAAAAATAAAAAAGTAGGGATCAAGAAGAAGAAAAGTTTCCAAATTAAGAAAAAGAATAAAGAATTTTGTGGAAGACAAACAATACAAGAAAAGTATGGTGAGAAATTGAAAATAATTATATGAGGAGAAGAGAATAAAAAAATATGAAAAAACAAACCGAGATAATAGTGAAAATATGAAGTAACACTATATTATAGGAAAAATATACCAGAAAAATTTTAAAGAAAAGTTGTAAAAGAGATATAGAAAGATGGAAAATAAAGATAATTATATGAAAAAAATAATGAGAAATGTTAGATGGAGAGTTTAAAAGATATTACATTTAAAATATTATATATTTAGAAAGATCATTATGAAAAATTAAGAAAATGCTTTTACAAGATAGAAAACCATGAATTAATAAAACAAAAAAGATGGACAATAATTTATAACAGATTATTTCAAATATTGAAAATTATTCCAAATGTATGTAAGATAACAAAACACGTTGACATTAAAAATAATACAATTGCAATTTATATCATTAATATTATACATCACTCCGTCAGAAAGGTTATATAATCATTAAATTCATATATATCTTGAACAACCTGCACAACGTCGGGATAAACACTAGTTATTATGGAATTTCCAGTTTATATATCAAGCAAAAAGGAACAAGTCTCACAGACTTAACCATGCATTACAAATTAGATTCCTTCCTGAAGTAGCTGCTATACTACTAATAATATTGTAAATTTACAAACAAATCTCTCATCAAGAAGGAAAGACAAAAGAGTGCCTCTTGATCTTTAAGACTTGAGCGAATAAAAAAAGTTGTCCACCAAAATCAAGTTATGCTTGAGCACCGCCAATAATCACCTATATTTGAACCAGTAACGACGGTCATGAAAGATCCAAATGTACAAAAGGACACAGATAAATGAACTTCAGAAATGGAGGGTCAAATTAAATTAGAGGTACAGAAACAAAAACTAAAGTAGCAATGATACTTCCTATCACTAATAAAAAAAGGCTTAGATCAAGAATTATGTATGTTGAAACTTTAAGTAGCCAAGAAACTTAACTATGTCAAACCACTAAGGTACCAAGAAAAAACAAAGACAGTGTATCCATCATTCACATTGAAACTCTTGCAAATATATACCAATCCCACTAAATGCACTAATAACAAAAGACTTGGCTATCAATCAGTGGAGAACACCTTCGCATATCAGAATTTTCAATTGCTAATTATTTAATTTGAGAACTTCACCTTGCAAGAGTAACATCTGGAACGCATAGCTTGAGCAGAGAATTGATGAACTTAAGTGGCATGATCCCTGCATCATAATAAAAAAGGAAAAAGAGGAAATAAGTACATGAAGGGGATATCACAGTTGGTGTAAAACAAAGCTTTTAATCAGGAAACCATGCTAAACTACAACAAGTTGCTATAGAGTTTACTTATGAATCGGAAGACACATGAAAACTAAGACAACGATAAAACAAATAAATGGGGAATGACTTCACAAATAATTCAAGATTAAAAAGAAAGACAAGTGAAGAACCATACAGTTTTAGTTCATCATCTACTTCTAGCTTCTTCTATCTAAGGGCAGATTAGCACAAGGCCTGAAGCAATTTAGTAGCAAGTGCTTACGTATATGAACAAGGTGCAAAGCATCAACTAACACGATAATTAACAGCAGTAACAATCATAGCCGAACATATTCCTAAGCATCTAAATATCTCCATTGGAAAGAAACAACTGAATCCTTCAAGTGCATATGTCTAAGTAATTTATCTCAAATACATTAGAGATCACCTTCCCTCAAACAATTGGAAATTAACCAAAACAACAATTCATTCAAATAAATCAATTCTCCATTTAAGAAAGAAAATCCACAGAACTGCAACTAATTGACATGATAAAAGACTATCAGTTAGCTTTCGATATATCTAGCTTTTTTTTTTTTCGGGAAAGATTTATATATAATGGGAAGTGAAAAACATTACCTTCTCTTTCTGCTCTGCTTCGTTTTGTGCTTGTAATTCAGCCCTCATCTGGGGTTTCTCGGTAATCCTTTTTTTCCTCTCCACTGCTTCAAGAGCCTTCACTTTCTTCTCTACCCGCCGATGTTCTCTCAATTTGGCTTCAGACTTTTTTTTTTCTGCAACTCCTCCTCCTTCCTTGCCAATTCCAGCTCCTCCGTTCGTTCATCGGTGTTCCAATGTAGTGACAGCGTTGACTAGAAATCCCCACCGATCTTGTACTCAAGAATTACTTTTCTCTTTTTTTTCCAAATTTTTCCAAAGGACATACCTCTATCACTCCAATAGAAATCAAAACCATCTTCTAAGAAAGAAAAAAGAAAAAAAAAATCTCAATCGAAAACTAGATATGACCATAATTAATATGCTAGATCCGATTGAGGAAGAATTAAAACCTCAAAATTTTTTGATCGAATTGTGGCAGAGATTCCCCTCTTTCAGGATTGAAAATGGCGAAGGAAGTACTCTCTGGACAAAAAAGTTACAAAACTCCTCTTCTAGTCCTTTTATGTCAAAAGAAAAAGAAAAATGCCGCCCATTTTTTTGGTTAAAACCGAATTCCCTCTATAAGTTTTCATTTCCCTCCCCTATTGTAGTTTCCCTTTTTTTTCCGAAAAATGTATACTAATGTCTTTTTTACGCTTTTTTTAGTTATATTATAATTGATTTATTTCATGACATCATTATATTTTTGAAGTAAATTGAATCCTCATAAATAAAATAGCAAAATATAGAAATTTGAAATTTAATTTTAATTTGATATTCTGTGTAGATATTCGAATCTCAACAATGGGAAGATATAACACATTTTTATTGTGGATTCGTGGTGTTGTTTATATTCTATCTATATATTTTGAAAAACATAACATGACAATCAAATTAATGTTGAGTTCATGCATAAAGATTTAAATGACATATATATGTTATTCTCTCCATCACAGAAAATAATTCACGTTGAATTTTTAAATTTCTAATAAAACTAATACAAATCTCAAAATCTAATATAAATTATTTTCTGGACAAAGAGAACTTAATAGATAGCAAAACATAAAGCCATGTATTAGTGATAATATAAACTAATTAGACATTAGTAGTAAATTATATAAAAAAGTATAAACAGACATAATAAGTAATTAACATTCACAAGTACGTTGTGTTCTTATATCATTACTACTTATATAATATCCTAAGTAGTAATACAAACATGACAAATTTAATTGAATGTGAATAATTTCTATCAATTTTAACCGTCGACTATAAAATTAAACATGCCACGAATTAGTACGTATTGTTACCAATGTTACGAATCACAATAACTGTTTATGCAATGTTGACAGGGCTCAAAAGCAACCCGTTTAGCTATAAATCTCAATCTTATTAAGTAACGGTGCATCTAATAATCGAAAATGAAAAAGATATCGATTGTTTAAAATGTTACGCGACAAAAATACAATCATTAGGGTGTAATACTAGCATGTTTTAAACTTTTAAAAAGGAAAACTATAACCAAACAAGTCTCATATGGGATAGATTCATAAATTTTAGGGTGTCATAGTAGACTATATATCAAAAACTAAAATAACCAAAAAAAATTTAAAAATTAACAAAAGATCCTAACTGATAAGACACTTTTAAGCGTCTAATATATCATTTAATAGGACGCATGTAAACGTCCCAACGTATATTAGGATGCATTTTAATGGGACGCATAAATGCATCCTTTTAGATATTTTTAATGAGACACTTAGACTCAAGTGTCTTAATAAATTTTTTTGGGATACTATGCATGAAAGTGTCCCAAAATATGTGTCATATTAGGGAGAGTTTTGTTGTAGTGCGAAGAGCCCATTAAAGATGGATAATATTTATATCAACTGCAATAGTCAGCTAATCATATTGGGAAGTAAATGATTTTGATGGGTAAAATCTATACCCCCTAAAATAGTATGAAAAGCACATTGGAGGGAAACTGCTTTGTACAACACTTAAGGATTGAGTCGGAAATTGAACTCAGTACTTCCTCTACAAAACAAAGGCAGTTTGCCATTGCATAATACCTCATTCACAATGATATTTTATTAATAAGTCATAGATAGTGACCAATTGGATAATCTTATTTCTATCGCGAGATGATAGTTTTTTTGAAAATTTTGGTTAAAGGATAGTGGAACTTATCAAATTAATAAAAGAAAGTATGACCTAATAATATTATTTATGAAGGGCGGTAGTTTATTTGTTAAAATTTATAAAATTAAAAATATTTTGAATTGATGGTACCACCTTATATTGAGATGGATGTCCGATGAAGAATAGAAGTCCAGAAAATACATATATAAGACCAGAAAAAAAAAAAAAAAAACATATTTTCATCCAAGTTTGGGCACTCAATTCTTGATTAGAGAACTAAACACGAATATACCAGAATATATAGAGCCATGATGCTCTATTTATCATACGAATAGAAAACAATATCAACGAACTTCCACAACCAAAAAAAATTGAAACATGGAAAAAAGAAAGCTCTTCGAGTTGTCTTGACAAATCAGTACAGAGTATCAACTTTTCCTTCACTATCTAATCCAACCTGAACATGATATCTTTGCATTTTTTGGCGCTCCATTAATTGAATTCTATGTCTTACCGGAACTCGGTAGGTGATGACGATGGCAACAAATTCATACTAATAAAATTACAGAAATCAAATTACTATTGGATTAAATCCATATACCGTAGAGACCTCCACATCATATTATCGAGAACTGTACGAAAGCGGAAGCGTACCTTAATCTAAAGTGGCAAGAACATCAATCCGGTTTGGCCTTCCAGATGATTCCATCAAACCCTTGCGGGAACCTCTGACAAATGGGGAGTCGAGATTTGGCATGACGGCTCATCAGGCGACCACAACCAATGTATAATAGGGTTTCCGGTTCCACCCATTACAGAACAAGAAACTGGGCCTTAGAGTTTCTACACAATACTGGGCCACACCTTATAACTTAATTATTATAATTAGCCCAAATTTTAGTTGACTTAATCAGATCACTTTATGTGGGCTAGTATTTTATGATCGCTTATAATATACAATTATATATATTAGTGTATAAAGTCCACATAGATCTTACAATCTCCCACTTGGACTATACACCATATATATACCTTATAATTGTATATTATACCGAAAACTTAAGAGCGTGCAGAATTTGCTATCATAAAGTGACTTAAACAATCCCGTCCATTAATTATATAAGCATAGGATCAAAGGGGCAGTCGTTGCACGAATGACAACTAAACCCATCAGTGGTCACATACATTAATATAATTAAATGACATGGATCAAGTGTGGATGTGTAGCATGGAAATTTCATGTAATATGATCTTTAACATGTCTATTTCCAACTGGTCCTCCTTACACTTTAGTAAGATCAACCAAACTTTCAGAATGTAAGCACACTGAAAAACCTTAACCTTATACCTTAAACTTTACTTGAGACTTTAGACTTTGTACTGCAGTATTAATTAATATCTGAATGTTCATAAATGTATGAACCCTTAATAAAACCAAAATTACAAACTCCCACTAAACCTTCATATCATCAGATTACACAACACTCATTTAAGCAAGATACTTACCGAATACTTTAGCTGAAGTAATCTGTGATATTGGAGTTTGTCCGAATGTGCTCCTTAAAAAATTTATTCATTCTAAACTTAAATCTAACAATTAAGAACTTCATGTTCATTGTTATTAGAGTATCTGAATTGTTGCATTATTGTCACATTAAAACTTAAGTAGTCTTTTAAGACCATACTGTATTTGTAGCCTTGTGACAATATCGACAACTAAACTGAATCGAAGTCGGGATACTGAATGATCTCTAACTTGACCGAACTTCGATATGTGAGCGTGTAATCATTAATGTCTTAATGATTCCGTGTAACCTTGTAGCTGCTACTAAATATCTAAATATGAATTTTTTATTTATTTATTACTAAGTATCTGCTTTAAACTCCCATTGAAATTGTGATGTGTATAATCATCATAATATTTACCTCAAAACCAAATGAGATGAAAACTTAAAAGTACTTGAGTTATTAACAGGAAACATTTTTAAGTCCTTAGATGGAATTTTTAATTTGTAAACCATCAAACAAAGTTTTCCGGTTGCACCAAATAAATTGTCTCAAAATGTTGCCATTAAGAAACAATTATTTAATATCCATCTAATGAAACCTAAATATAAAATGTACCATATACGCCATTATAGAATGTCTTAAAATTTGGACTTCTAATAATACTAAAGAGTCTCTATAAGATAATGCCATCTTTATGACTAAATTCTTTATTGAGAAAATAACTCTTATATCTTTTTATATCACCTTTTGGTGAAGAGAAAAAAATAACACAAACGTTATTTTTATCAATTACTTTATTTATTTTATGGCATTAATCGTAACTGTATTTCTTCTCTCTCCTTTGGAATCTCTTAATGGCATCCGTACTTGAGATTGTTGAGTCTGTCCTTTACAATTTTCTTGATCAGGGAAAGTTTTAACACTATCTTAAATTACTATATGAATAGAAAAATATTCCCTTTAAAGACAATGTCATTAACCTTATCTTCCCCTCCAAACTCAATATTCTCAAGAAACTAGATATTTTCGGTCTAAAAGAAGGATTATTTTTGGGATCTTAGAACTTATATCCCCTAGATATTTTAGCGTGTCCAACAAAATAGCAACAAACCGAATCCAATTTTGTTCCTGTAGACCTATGTGACCTTGTTTTAACTGGATAATTCAAAATATGAAAATGCCTATAACTAGCTTGTTTGCACGTCCATAATCCACAAGGATTGTTACTTTAGTTGGGACACTGTCCTATCTATAAGTTGCAGTCTTTTATGTCTTTTTTTTTTCTCTTAGTAAGTTTAACTAAGTGGTATAATTTGTCATACTACTTAGTCGATTCTTTAGTTTCTGAATTTGTCTTATAATAACACTATTAATAGTTGTACTTTCTGGCATAGTGTTACTATATGACGATACCATATTCACTAAGAAATTTGACCAATGATCCTAGACATAATTCTCCTAATACTTAATTCGTTCATAAAATTTATTTAGTCTTAAAACTTTGAACAAGTCTAGTCATAGTACTTCTTAATAATGGCAAAGAGGTAGCCCTGGGCAGTTGTTTGGGAACATAATACAATATGCTTGACCATTCTAAAAGAAGACCGTAAAGAATGGTTTACATATATCCGTATGTATTAGTTCTAACAACATCTGAAAATCTTATGCCACCCAATCTTATTTTGTTTGTTTGTTTTGCTTACTGCACTTAACTCGGATTTTGAAATCTGATAAGTCAAGTGGAATTCCGACTAACTTTATTATTTGTCTAAAGCAAGTGCCTTAAACAGTTTTACCAAATTGATACGAAATTCCCATTACCAAATTTTCTTTTAGTACCACATGAATTATCATGCAATGTTTGGTTAATTGAAGCACCACCACAAAAGTAGCAACCAAATTTAATTTCCTAATTTTGCTTCTTTTGTGATACTGTATATTGCAACTTAATTATCCTTCTTTTCCTATTGCTTTATTTTCTACATGATTTAAACTTAATTGAGCACTTATTGATTCTTCTTTATTTTCTAAATGTATATTCATCTCTTACTTTAATCTCCCTTCTTGTACACAATATGAAATGAACTCATTAAGAGTCCATTCTACTTAATAACAGTAAAACTATTCTTAACCGAATCTCACTGTGTATGAGAGAGATCGATTCTTTTTGCACGAAAAAATCATAAGACAGCTTTCACTTTAGTGTCTTTAGCCTTAGTTCGAGATGATACCTTGAATAATACATTTTTGTATGTTCCCTTTTTCCTTATACCTTATGGAAGCAAGATTTCTTGAAAAAGTATTCATTCCCACCTTATTGTTTTGACAAAATATTTTATAATAGAAACATGTTTGTATTATTTTATACCATGCTCCTTAATTTTCCTTAATGTTTCTTGCTAGTTCTTGAAAGTCTTAACGGAGTTAACTAAAGCAGATATAACCAAAATAGTGGAATCAACTGTATTAAAAAAATAACCAAACACAAGCTCACATTTAAAACGTAATATAACATGATTAATAAATTCAAATTGGCCCATTTACAAGATACCTAGTGCAACATTGGGTTTAGTCTTTGGACAGAAACATCAATTTGCAAGTGGTACTCTTGGTGTAGTAATCAAATATTGATAATTCAGTCCTGTCAAATAATAAGCCTTTCTTTGGACCGACTTATTATTCACATGGAAAAATCATAATAATTATCAAAATTTTATTACCACAAGAATATTTTAATTTTGGCCAAATAATGACCTTCCTTTGGGCCGATCATTACACGCATGAAATCAAAATACACATAACTGTCATCTTGGTATTTCAAATTAATCAATCAATACAAAAGAGGTCACTTTGGTGGCGTATTGAATCAATCAATCAACTTAAAAATACTTAGATGTCCAAAGATAGATTTTCTTTTTTTTTTGCCAAATATGAATTTATATCATATTACTTCATAGTCCAAAATATTAGAGTATTCCCCAAAATTTCTTTAATGGACTAAAAAGTGACTGAAATTTTATAAATCAAACATGATTAAGGTATACATATAACATCATTTGATCTATTTAATCCTTTAACTACAAACCGAAAGAAATCTGAACATGCAACATCATCATGGGCATAATTTTCTGGATACAATTCGTGCCTAAGTCAGGGCCATAAATTACTGCACTTTTCCTAATTCTTAAAACATGCATATGTGTAGAGTTTATTGATTATTGAACAAAAGTTGAAATACTTGAACCGGTAGTGCATCTAAGTGCCATTTACTTTATGCATATATTCAATCAATATACATATGCATGGTTCCAGCATAAGAGTTGTTTTTAAAATTGACCCTTTAAACTTGCTACCAATTAATCCACAAAACAAAACTGATCACTCCATGAATTGGCCCAGGATGGTCAGTAAATTAACCAAGATCTTGATTTTGTAACTAAATGAATTAATTTATAAATAGTTTCTTGATTTAAATTTATTAATAACAATAACTTTTGAAACCGAAATAATTTATCGGATTATTAAAACCCTAAATTCTGTATATGCTAATCAATCAAATTAGCAAACCAAAATCGATCACCAAGGAGTCTAGCAATCAAGTCAATATTACCAAACCCATATTCTTTAAATCTTTCAAGTCCAATATATATTTGACATGAATATTAAGAAAAGCAAACCCATGACAAATTCCGGAAGTATGTATCAATAAACATTTTACAAATTAACTTGCATGCAGTGACTTAAACAAATCCTTATGGAAATTAATTCTTAGTCACAAGTAATAATACCTAAACTGATCAAAGTTTGTCTCGGTCGGCAGCCGAAAACCCCAATATTGATCACCGAAAAAAGAATCGTAAAACATAATTGCTCAACAACGAAACCGGACCAAAAACAAAAAATTTTCAACTTTGTAAATTACAGCAAACCTTAATAATAAATTTTGATTCAATAATTCAAGAAGTAATTTACGAAGCACACATCGCTCATCAAAACCAAAAAAACCAATATCTTAATCCGTGAGATCAAGTTGATGACCTAAAACTGAAACCAAGAACGTACAGGGTACAAAGTGGTACCAAAGTGGTCAATCAATAAGATTTCACGAATCACAAATCATATAAACTTCATCGAAATATCTAAAACCATATTTCCCAATAATTGACATGAAGGGTGTTCTGATACCACTTGTTGGATTAAATCCATATACCGTAGAGACCTCCACATCATATTATCGAGAACTGTACGAAAGCGGAAGCGTACCTGGTGGGTTGTCGAAGCCCCCAAAATAATTTACCAACTTAAACTGTAGATAGGATAAGTCAGGTCGATCCCACAGGGACGGGTTAAACTTCAAATAACCGGAACATGAAATTGGACAAACGAGAAAGAAAGTTGCAGAGTGTCACTCACTTGCACGAGTGGGTAAAGTCACTCAGGCAAGTGACTCTGCAGAACTGAAGACAAAGAAAGACAAATGGAACCTCACTCACGGGAATGAGAATTCCGACTCAAGGGACTGACTCTGCAAACTAGATATTCATTCTCTTTTTCCTATGTAATCAAGCTGTAATGTTGCACTCTTTTGGTATGAATTCATGCTAATTCAGGCACTTATATATCTCTAAGTCACTTTCGATTTCTCCTAGACGTATCTTTATCAACTCAATTAAACTATTTTCCAATGATTAATCAAGTCATAAAGTCATGAAGTTTTCAAGCCTTATATGAGTGCTTATGCTAACCAAGTATATTCCTATCTCAATTAGAACCTTGGATTGTTACCTCCAAGTCATAAGTTGAAGCTAAATGATTCTGAACCTTGTTTACCCTTCCGGGATTCACTTAGTTCTGTGCACAATCAATCAAATGGCCAATTTAATCAAGAGGTAGATGAAAGCTTTAACTTCAAAACACAAAATCATCCGAATGCATTCACAAACTTAAACTACATAGGTTCCAGAGAATGAAATCTAATTAACTACACATACAAACTACAGAAAATACAATAAAAGAAGGAAAGCATTGAGAAAAAATAAATCTGGATGGCTGAGCAACAGGTCACTCGCCTGAGTGACAAAGGTCACTCAGGCGAGTGAGGTCTGTTACTCCTCTTTTTTAGCTACTAGACTTCTTCTTCCTTTGGAGTTTTCTCCCCTCTCCACTCTCTTCTTCTCTCATGTGGTGTTTTGTGTGTTGTATGTCCACTCAGATCTATGTTCATGCTGGGAATGCAGCTCCTTTTATAGAGCTTTGAAGCCGGTTCTTCTTCCAAGATAGCCTCCCCATGCTTGTGAATTATTTATTCCTCCCAATGTTTTGTGTCTTGAATCCGAGAATTGACTGGTCTCTTACCCTTCTCCAGCACTGGTATCAGCTGCAACATTGATCATCATGGGCGGTTAGGAGTCTAACCAAGGGGACAAGTATGCCCTTGGATGGGACACACTTATTAACTCCCAATGTGTCTTGTGTCTTGGAGTTGCTTTTTGACCAACTCAGCCCTCATTTTAAATTGGAATCAGTAGCCCAATTATTGCTCCATAAGCCCCCATTTTCAGCATTTGTTCACTCCGGTCCTCACCTATTTAGAAACACAAAACTAGGTAAGTAAAATGAACAAAGTCTAAGAAACACCCCTAATTTCTAACTAATTAAAGAGCAAAATTGCAATGCTTTTATGTAACAATTTGACCGTTATTAACTCCCCCAAACTGGAAGAATTGCTTGTCCTCAAGCAAAACAATCTAACCCCTTAAGAACTACTCATAGAAACAAGAAAACAATAGCTAACCACTGACTCCCCTGAGTGACAAAAGTCACTCAGGCAAGTGACACTGCAACAAACACACAAGAACTTCACAGCAACTATCAGACGTAACTAGTTCATATGACAATCGGATACAATATCTCAGACGCAAGAAAAACAAGTATATCTTTATCCAAATTCGAATTTCACCTAGTCTTACGAAATCACCTCCGTGTGTGTGTGAATCATGCCAAGTATGCAAAGTAACAAATTAGTATAAGGTAAATAACAGCTCATGGTGCATATTTATATATTTCTTAGCCTTATGACTCATTCTTTCTTACCACAATCATCCTAATGTGGCCAATACAGCCTCAGAGATATAAGGACTCTCACAATTCATTTCTTTTCAACTATTCTCCCTCATTCCCTTTTATTTACCTCCGAGTCTTTTGGCTTTTTCTATTTATGACTCATGATTCTTTTTCTTTCCAACTTCCGACCCCTCCTACCGAGAGCTTTCGATAGGAGACTTTTCTTTCCAGGCCAAAGGATCACTCATTGTTGCCATTTCACTCTAAGAGATTTAGCATTGATGCTCTACCTTATGCTCCTTCAAGTTCTTTTGAACTTTTTTATTTACTCATTTTTGAGCATTCCGCCTACCAATTCCCAAAGAAGGTATTAGAGAGGGTCATTAAGCTTGCCTTAGTCAACTCTTTAGCATGTAAACAAACCACACTTCGCATTCTAGTGGTCGTAAGAAAAGTCATTTAAATATTTTTAACCAATTTAGAACACCACAGAGCATGCTATAAAACTCAACTTCAATGTAACTAAACATAAAAGGCATGTGTGCTTAAGTAGTGTAGAGATGATAACCAAGAGTTAAGTAAAATCAAAATTTGAATTAGATATAAGAAATTAAGTACATTGGTCTTCATAGATATCCAATTATCATAGAACTAACATTCACAAAAAATCAAAAAAAAAAAAGAAATTATAAACATGCTCCCTACTACTCCCCCAAACTTATTCAAAGCATTGTCTCCAATGCTGACAAACAGATCAGACAAAAACAAAAATAACAACAAAAACAGTTCACAGAAACAAAAACAATTCACAACAAAAACTGTGTGGTCACTCGCAGGAGTGATATTCTCATTCCTATGAGTGAGGTAGAGTACTGATGACTTCCCTGAGTTGGAGCAATTGAAATGGATGAGGAGGGCTTCATGATGCACATCATTCAACATATCTGTTCGATTTGTTGCAAGCTCTATGTTGTGTCGAAATATACTCCATACAAGGGATCGCGACATCCTTGTACAACAGTCTGGAATTGCAACATCAGAACACAAAAAAGATTCAACAGCTATAAGGGTTAAGAATTTTTATTTTTCTGCAGTGTCACTCGTTGGAATGACTTTGGTCACTCGTGGGAGTGGCTCTACAGTCCTTCTTTAGCTGCAAATCTAGTTTTCTCAAATACCAAGGATTAGAATTGAAACACAGACTAAAGATATCAAAAATTAAGCTCATGAAGTTCCTTGGTTCATACAGTGAAGCACAGAGACAATAGAAAACAAATAACCAAAAACACCATAGTTCCATAAATAGATTTTGCTTTTTAACAATAATGCTCAGAAAGAACTAGGTGACTCATATGCAATCGGACATGCTAAATTCTGAAAATTCTCCCTAAACTTGCTAGATATGGCATCAATGCTCATAAAGATATTAGAAGTTTACCCCAGACTAAAGCCTAGCAAGTATACATTAAGCATACCAAATTTCAGAATTAACAAGCTACTAAGGGATATGACATACAAAAGATGTCTCAAGAACCTAAAAAAGAAACAAAACAGAAAGGTAAAACAAAATATATGGGTGGGTAAAAGAAATAAATTGACTTCAAACGTCAAGTAGGTTCAGAGTCACTTTGCCGATTGACATGAGTCACTTCCCAGAGTGTCTTAGAACTTTCAGCAATACACACAAAATTTCAAAGTCAACAGCTTCAGTTTTCCAAAATTCTCATATTTAGTTTAGAAACAAAATAAACTAACAATAATCATGCTTGAATAGACATCAATTCCCCCAAACATAAAACAAAGCACAGATCCTATGCAGACTAAAAGAAATCAAAAGCAAACCAGTCACAGCAACTCAGTTTGTTGCAGGCCCACTCGGGAGAGTGACTAATCTCACTCTCCAGAGTGACTGATATCAGAATCTGCTGAATTTTTGGATCACCCATTGAATTGGGATGGCATTGATACTTCTTCTGCATACGGAAGCACACACATTAAACAAGAAAAAATTAAACTCACACAAAAACAAACTAAAAGGAAAAAAACATGGGTTGCCTCCCATGAAGCAATCAAAATGTTGAAATGCAAGATGCATTCCATAATCAACTCTTGTGGCTTCATGTCACTCAGAATAACCATCTTGATACCACAAGAATGAGCCATCAATTAGCCTATCGTGCCTCTAGGAAGCATACTTTTGAATCATCCAACATAAAGGAAAATCTTTCTTGCTCCACTCTTCCAACATCTCGGGGTCCTTCTTGGTTTGACATTGATCGAAATCAATATACTCTATTTGCACACCCCAAGTGAATTCACCCTTAGCTCTGCCCACACGACTCTCATCAAGGGAGATAATTGACTCTTCTTCATTCGTAAACAAAGTTGTATCCTCCGAGTCAATTATCTCTCTTCCTGGAGAAAGAGTCTCATGAAATCTTGAACACGGCTCACCTTCAGCAAACAGTCCCTCTAAACACAACTCCTCATCAAGTGGGTTACTAAAATCTTGTTGCACAACTTTCTGCTTGGCAGAGTTTTTAAAGCCACTTGAGGAAGTGTGTTTTGTCACTCCCCTGAGTGGGAATGGTAGAGGTGGAACATAAGGAGGTGGTTTCTGATATGGTGGTGGTTGCATCTCCACCTTTGGTTCTTCCTTTACCTCCTTCACCTCCACTGGTAGGACTAAATTCTGATGAGAAAATTGCTCTTCCTTCCTTTCTGAGATTTCATTCAACTTTTGGAGCCCTCGTTGTATTTGTTCAACTCTTTGCTCCAACTCCTTTAAAGTTTCCTGAAATTTGTCCCACTCTGTTTGACTCAGCTCCCAGTCGAGCTCACCTTCATAGCACGGGGACATTGGTGGATCAGAGTAGTAATAATCATGCTCATAAGAATCAAAACCGTTAAAAGCACAAGGGGGATTAAAACTATAACTAGGTGAAATTTGTTGGTAATTATTCCAATAATAAGAATTTCCTATATATGAAGGATAATCTGCCATTAAATTTTAGAGTTGGCACACTCTTCTCAAATCAGAAAATTAAAAGAAAAGAAACAAAAAAAAGAAATGGTTAAAAGAAGTTTTTTGCCGTCCCCAGCAACGGCGCCACTTTTGGTGGGTTGTCGAAGCCCCCCAAATAATTTACCAACTTAAACTGTAGATAGGATAAGTCAGGTCGATCCCATAGGGACGGGTTAAACTTCAAATAACCGGAACATGAAATTGGACAAACGAGAAAGAAAGTTGCAGAGTGTCACTCACTTGCACGAGTGGGTAAAGTCACTCAGGCAAGTGACTCTGCAGAACTAAAGACAAAGAAAGACAAATGGAACCTCACTCACGGGAGTGAGAATTCCGACTCAAGGGACTGACTCTACAAACTAGATATTCATTCTCTTTTTCCTATGTAATCAAGCTGTAATGTTGCACTCTTTTGGTATGAATTCATGCAAATTCAGGCACTTATATATCTCTAAGTCACTTCCGATTTTTCCTAGAGGTATCTTTATCAACTCAATTAAACTATTTTCCAATGATTAATCAAGTCATAAAGTCATGAAGTTTTCAAGCCTTATATGAGTGCTTATGCTAACCAAGTATATTCCTATCTCAATTAGAACCTTGGATTGTTACCTCCAAGTCATAAGTTGAAGCTAAATGATTCTGAACCTTGTTTACCCTTCCGGGATTCACTTAGTTCTGTGCACAATCAATCAAATGGCCAATTTAATCAAGAGGTAGATGAAAGCTTTAACTTCAAAACACAAAATCATCCGAATGCATTCACAAACTTAAACTACATAGGTTCCAGAGAATGAAATCTAATTAACTACACATACAAACTACAGAAAATACAATAAAAGAAGGAAAGCATTGAGAAAAAATAAATCTGGATGGCTGAGCAACAGGTCACTCACCTGAGTGACAAAGGTCACTCAGGCAAGTGAGGTCTGTTACTCCTCTTTTTCTGCTACTAGACTTCTTCTTCCTTTGGAGTTTTCTCCCCTCTCCACTCTCTTCTTCTCTCTTGTGGTGTTTTGCCTGTTGTATGTCCACTTAGATCTATGTTCATGCTGGGAATGCAGCTCTTTTTATAGAGTTTTGAAGCCGGTTCTTCTTCCAAGATAGCCTCTCCATGCTTGTGAATTATTTATTCCTCCTAATATTTTGTGTCTTGAATCCGAGAATTGACTGGTCTCTTGCCCTTCTCTAGCACTAGTATCAGCTGCAACATTGATCATCATGGGCGGTTGGGAGTCTAACCAAGGGGACAAGCATGCCCTTGGATGGGACACATTTATTAACTCCCAATGTGTCTTGTGTCTTGGAGTTGCTTTTTGACCAACTCAGCCCTCATTTTAATTTGGAATCAGCAGCCCAATTATTGCTCCATAAGCCCCCATTTTCAGATTTGTTCACTCCGGTCCTCACCTATTTAGAAACACAAAACTAGGTAAGTAAAATGAACAAAGTCTAAGAAACACCCCTAATTTCTAACTAATTAAAGAGCAAAATTGCAATGCTTTTATGTAAAAATTTGACCGTTATCAGTACCTTAATCTGAAGTGGCAAGAACATCAATCCGGTTTGGCTACAGAACAAGAAGCTGGGCCTTAGAGTTTCTACACAATACTGGGCCCCACCTTATAACTTAATTATTATAATTAGCCCAAACTTTAGTTGACTTAATCAGATCACTATGTGGGCTAGTATTTTATGATAGCTTATAATATACGATTATATATATTAGTGTATAAAGTCCACATAGATCTTACAATTACACCTCTAATAAAATTAAACATCTAGAAATCGAATACTCAAAGGCGATAGTTACAATATTATTTGGAGAGAATCTCATTTTAATAACAGATAAACTATGAGAGATGGGAGTTTCTGGGGAAGGCTAATTTCAGAAATAGAAACGTTATTTGCTTCGGAGGCTAATTTGGCAATATTGCTAGCTTTACGTATTTTATGATTTTAAAAGTACTAGTCTTTTACGTGTCGCGCGTTGCGCGACTAGTGCACATAAACATTCTTTTGCTCTATTGTTTTATATGAATTTTGGTATAATCCATCTTTTTTGAATTTTTCTCTTTACGCTTAGTAGTGCCAACGAATGTATTCTTTCATGCCTTTTTAACAGCTAAGAATCCAGCAACTTTGTCATCTCCAATGCGGAATCTCGATCACCCAATCACCCATAACGCAAATATACATCTAAAATATCGCTTAATTCTTTCAAGAAAGTCTGCACAAAAAATTTTAACTTGGTCTTCATTTTCATAAAAATACTTTCAGGAAAGTGTGCACAAAAAGTGTTAACTTGGACATCATTTACATAGAATCTACTATGCTCTTTGTAGCATCTGGTAGCTTTTGTTTAGATCCGAATATAAATCAAAATTCAGTTAGTAATTTCCTAATCGTTGTCCTGTTTTGGTATAGGGCATAATCACATGTTGATGGTGAGGGGGTTGGGCGGCTGGGAGTGTAAAAATGAAGGGAGGGTAGCTTCGACGGTGAGTGGGGGTCATACTATTTACTGAGTAATCTTAAGAACTAAGAGACATTTGAAATTTGGCTTGATTAAAAAATATCAAGAAATGTCTGAAAGAACTTAAATCCAAAGCTCAGAAATATCCAGAGTCTAGATAAATTCAACATAGCAACACATTTCCTTATCTCAATTTAACTGAATAAGGGCAGGTTGGATCAAAGGCCATATGTTGCAAGTTCATTTCTTTCCACTCTTCTTTAGCCCCATGTGTCAAGGGCTCCCTTTAGCCACTTTAGCTTTGAGCTCTTTAAGGACCAGCTTTAAAGGGAGAAGGGCTCTCACATTCGGTGGCAGCGTGACCAAAGCACACAAAAGAGGCGCACGCAAGGATAATGTTTTCTTTCCAAAAGCCAGGTGGAGTTCAGGATTGGTTCTTTGGTTTACTAAGTGGTCCAAAAGCCACTCTCATGAGCTTTTCTTCGTTCTTCTAACCCAAGAGAAGAAGGGTGAATCCACTGCTATTCATAGAGCCGATAAAGAACCCTTGTCCTTCCATTGCCAATAACATCAGTTATGCCCATCCGGGCATACTACAATCCTCTTGTACGGATCTTTTTTTATCCCTATGACAGCTTATATTCACCTACAAAGAGTAGGTTTCAAAAGCAAGAAGCAGCACCAAGAAAAAGATCACAAGCTTACTTCAATAAATCAAATTTTTGTTCAAATAAAAAGGACGGAAAATCCCAGATTGAAAATGTAGTGGAAAACCCAATTCCATCATAGCAGCAAAACAAATCTAACAAATGTACACATAATTTGGGTGCAAAGTAATATACTGGCTAGAAGTAACTAGAGAAGCTAAAAATGCAAAACCAACTAAATAATATAGGGTAAATGTTATTGTGAAAATAAAATATATGTGAAAACAAAGGCCTAGATTTGCATTATTTTCCAGCAAACAAGGACCAGAGCAATTTTAAGAAATACAATAATTACAAGCAAGCAAGAATCATGCCACAACACACACCAGTAGCGCATGATTTGGTCCATATCATCCCTACACTCCATAAGATTGGAAAAAATGATTAAAAGAAAAACTATTGTTTTCAAACGCGAAAAGACAATCAAGCTGACAGTTAAAATGAATCTATCCCTCGGAAATGAAAAGTCAGACAAAATCAAGTTCGAACACAGCTATAAATGCATAACATCTAACTTAGAAGATGAAACATCATAAAAGTTGATCCCCAAAACCCAAATCGCCAAATCCAATCTCAAACTGGAACTTACTTCGTCACTAAAATCATGAACTAAAAGCCTCATAAGTTAAACCATCTAGCAAATAATGCACTCAATCCTATAATCTAAACCCCTGAATTCCATCAAAATTTAGCATAAAACATCCATGTTTGAAAAGTATAACATCTGTTGAAGCTTCATTCCAGATTGAGTGATGATGATAGCACATAAATATTTTTCTAAATGTCACAGGAAGGGAAAAAGAACCAGAAGAAGAATCTCATGGCTTGGAGATGCTGACTAAGTCTGTTTACTTGATTCCGATGGCACATGTGAACGTAAAAACTGTGAATCTTTTTAAAGCACAAACCACAAAAGGTCTAGGATGGTGCAAAATGAGATGAATGGATTACATGATAGGTCCAAATGACTTATAACCAGAGCTTCGTTCTTAAATCTCACCAATTGGATAAATCCTGCACCATCTTTCTCAAACTTCACACCATAATCCTGACGATATCACAAGATAATTGGTTCTGTGTGAGAGGATGCAAAATATCGAATTTGAGTAATAGAATTATTATTTACAGCAAAATTCAGGTATAATAAATAAAAGGAAACCAGATAAAGAAAACAATTGAGTAAAATAAACATTACAATGTATTATGTTCAGAGAAATGAGAGTGTCATAAAATGGGTAAAAACAAAACGGGACAAACATGAACTATCTACAAACTTAACTCAGTTCATAATCTCTTTGACGATCAAGTAAAGAAGCAGAAACTATATTCTGAAAAGAGAATACCAACAAGCCTTCTCTTTGAGACAAAAACTACAATATTGTACCACCTTCACCCAATGGCTGCTTGCGCTACCTTCAATTCCAAAGACCATATCAGGGGCAGAAAATTACAACGAAATCAGAGAATGAGTATGAAAGTCCACAAATATGGAAGACACAACATGTATCTAGTAGTCCATCTTGTAATGAGTTGTAGTTTAATGGATTTATAATACATAAAACTACTTGAGTTAGTATTATATATGCAAGTTGAATTCAAATTATTTGCGTCAAAACTTTTTAAATGCCAGAACAAAATAAATTGAGTTAATCCTAATTGGAACCATCTGTTGCTGGGATTCAACATAAATAAACAAGAAACTTGAAAAGCATGAAGAAAAGAGAAAGTACAACCGGACTAACCTTCAAGCACAGAACCCAAGACAATGTTCTTGCAGACAAACTGAGGGCATGGTCTAGTAATCAAGAACAGCGTATTGCCTTTCACCAAAATTAATTTGAAATGGTATTCAGAACTAATTCCAAGTGCAAATATGACCTAGCACTATAGTCAGTCCACTCCAAACATAACAACACAAAAGACCCAAATCAATAAACATGTACAGAGTATAAGCATAAAGATAACATACATCTCCTTCTTTGAAGTTGGATCGAATTGAACTGGCCTCGATGATTTTGATTGGTGTTTCCCCGTAATTGGCAACATGCGGCTTCAGTTTTAACTCGAAAAATCAGAATTTTAATGGGGTTTATTGTTTTCATTTTCTTCTCCCTCACTGATTGGCAGGTTTTACATAAATTTCACTATTTTAGTTTGTGCAGTGTTCTTTGGACTGAGTAAGATTTAAATCCGGAAGTCCCAAATCTAGTTTTTGTCCCAAATATTGCTTCATTATCCACTCAAATATGAAAATTATGATGAATATACATATGCAAGCTATAATACAATAGTCAAAATAAATCAGATTCAACGCCTCTAGAAAAATTAAGGGCCAACTTTTTGTAAAGATTGCAGAACAAAAGCACCATGTCAGTAAACTCCCTCTGTTGCTTCAATGACTGAATTATCAGCTTTTGAAATTGGGACAATTATTCAGAGCTACAGCAGCTTCATACCTTTAAGAGCAGTTTTGCATATAAGAGCAGGTATACATCAAAATCTCTGAAGGCGCAAAGTAATTGACTCCGAATCTTGTTCGAAGTGCTTCTGGATCGAAGATAGGAGCAAGTAGAATCAACTGGAAGACGAATTCAAGAGAAGAGAGTAAAAGAGAGTGGAGAGAAGCATGACCATCTGCATAAATTCGTAGAGATTGAGAACAACGGAGGGAGGGATTTTTGCCTTATGTAGGAGTTTTAGTTTTGGGAAGGAAGACGGAGAAAAGGACATCGTTATTACTTCTTATTTTTATTTTTGATAGCTGGGGTTTTTTCCCAAATTTCTTAATAATTATTAGTGAAAAACTGAAATTATGAATTTTCGTTTTTACCCTTAATAAGTCGCTGACATCATATCAACCCCATCCGATGGATGAGATCGCTTTGACGGTAGTCCTTAATATTTCTTCGGTATTATTTCTTGCCTATTGTGCCTTTTATTTAAGTATAAGGATAATTAAAGAAAGAGTAATTATGTCATTATAAAATTATACGATTTGTGATTTTCGGCAAATAGATTACCGCCTTTCATAAAAAATATTGTTCGGACATACGCCTTTCATTGATTTGTTTTTTATCCCATCATATCCTGAGCTAATTGATTAAGAGTGGTGATACGTGCAGAGAAAATTTGAGAAGGAAATTTATCAGAAATCTTTTTCTTTAATGGATCAATAGTGGTTCCCCACTTATCCCCAGTCTTAATTTTAACTATACCCTAACCCTTAAGGATTAATTTGTGCAGGTAAACTTTACAAGTAATTTGGATAGAGAATGAATCATAACTATTCATTTTTCACACTTTCCATTCGGGCTTAAACATTTAATGTTAGCCCATAGTTTTGATGACTGACACATTATTCTCTGTACTTTTTTCTTGTAAATTTGCCTTACATATATCACTACTCAATAAACTCCCAAAGAAAAGATATAAATTTGGACGGCTTTTATTCATTTCTTGTAAAAAAATTTCTTTGCAAAATTTCCATGCACGAATCATAATCCAATTGATTAATTAGTTGGATTGGTGAAGAAAGTCTTAGAATAGTTATATACATAACATCCCAGCCTCATTAATTGACCCAACAACTTTCAGACTTTCGTCCTACTAGCCCAAAATGGTTAATTTAAGTTGTTAGTAGGTTATGAGCCTGAGACTTATATACAGATCATTCACTTTGTCAGTTGGCGATATGGGACAGGATGTTACAACGCACCCCATTTGGATCTTTGCGTCCTGGTAAAGCCCAACAAGCAAGAATATGGTTTAGTCTTCCCCCAGAATAGGATTCTAGAGGTGGCTCCTATGTTTCGCAGTTGTCCCGTCTGCAGGTTTATCGGTGTCTCTTTACTTATTCCGTCAGTGGACTCACAGGTGTGTCCACACGTAACACTTAGCTCCTAAACCAAGGTACACTCTGATACCATTTGTAACATCCCAGCCTCATAAACTGTCCCAACAACTTTCAGGCGTTAGTCCTCGCTAGCCCAAAATAATTAACCAAAATTGTTAGTAGTTTATGAGTTTGAGACTTATATACAGGTCATTCACTTTTTTAAGTGGCGATATGAGACAGGATGTTACTATATATACTGACAAAAAATCACGAGTAATACTCCAAAGAATGATGTGTCAATAATTCTAATCTATACACTAACCTTAAATGTTTAAATCCAAAATAGAAAGTTTAGAAAATGAATAGGTGTAACTATTCTTTCTCGAATTTCCTTGTAATTTGTTCTGTGTACGTATCATCATTATTCAAAATTTTAATTGTCATAAATTAAGGGGTTTTGTATTAAGGAATAGGTAAAATAGACTAATCCTAGAATAAATAACTCAGATGATTCAGCTTTTCTGGTTAAATACTAAACATCTTTTGATCTATCATTCTCAAGAAATTGTTAATTAATTATTAAACTAAGAATAATCATTTGGTGCCTGGTTGATAACGATTTTTCTTTGAGCCGTAGTATATCTTAACAAAATCTAATAATATTCATTCACATTTTTTATTTCATTTATGATGGGCATTAGGAGTTTGAGTGTCTAGTCTCCAACTAACAGAAGCAAAACCTGCTCACAGATAATATTTAATAATCTCAAGTTGCAACATCGTTGATCTATTAAATGATTCTGCTACATAAATCAAATGATTCAGCGCTTCTTGTAAGTACTACTCAACATCTTTTGATCTATCATTCTCAAGAAATGATTAATTAATTATAGAACTAAGAATAATCGTTTGGTGCCTGGTTGATATCAATTTTTCTTTGAGCTGTAGTATATCTTAAAAAAATTCTTCCTAATAATATTCATTCACATTATTTATTTCATTGATGATGGGCATTAGGAGTTTGAGTGTCTAGTCTCCAACTAACTGAAGTAAAACCCGCTCACAGATAATCTTTAATAATCTCAAGTCTCAACATCGTTTGATGTATTAAATGATTCAGCTCTTCTGGTTAAGTATTACTCAACATCTTTTGATCTATCATTCTCAAAAAATTATTAATTAATTATAGAACTAAGATTTCGTTTGGTGCCTGGTTGATATCGATTTTTCTTTGAACCGTCGTATATCTTAACAATTCCTAATAATATTCATTACATTTTTTATTTCATTGATGATGGGTATTAGGTGTTTGAATGTCTAGTCTCCAACTAACTGAAGTAAAACACGCTCACAGATAATCTTTAATAATCTAAAGTCTCAACATCGTTTGATCTATTAAATGATTCAGCTACATAAATCAAATGATTCAGCTCTTCTTGTAAGTACTACTCAACATCTTTCGATCTATCATTCTCAAGAAATGATTAATTAATTATAGAACTAAGAATAATCGTTTGGTGGCTGGTTGATATCGATTTTCCTTTGAGCCGTAGTTTATCTTAACAAAATTATTCCTCATAATATTCATTCACATTATTTATTTAATGGGCATTAGGAGTTTGTGTGTCTAGTCTCCAATTAACTGAAGTAAAACCCGCTCACAAATAATCTTTTATAATCTCAAGTCTCAACATCGTTTGATCTATTAAATGATTCAGCTACATAAATCAAATGATTCAGCTCTTCTGGTTAAGTACTACTCAACATCGTTTGATCTATCATTCTAAAGAAATGATTAATTAATTATAGAACTAAGAATAAGCGTTTGGTGCCTGGATGATATCGATTTTTCTTTGAGCCGTAGTATATCTTAAAAAAATTATTTTTAATAATATTCATTCACATTATTTCTTTCATTGATGATGGGCATTAGGAGTTTGAGTGTCTAGTCTCCAACTAACTGAAGTAAAACCTGCTCACAGATAATATTTAATAATCTCAAGTCGCAACATCATTTGATCTATTAAATGATTCAGCTACATAAATCAAATGATTCAGCGCTTCTTGTAAGTACTACTCAACATCTTTTGATCTATCATTCTCAAGAAATGATTAATTAATTATAGAACTAAGAATAATCGTTTGGTGCCTGGTTGTTATCAATTTTTCTTTGAGCCGTAGTATATCTTAACAAAATTATTCTTAATAATATTCATTCACATTATTTATTGCATTGATGATGGGCATTAGGAGTTTGAGCGTCTAGTCTCCAACTAACTGAAGTAAAACCCGCTCACAGATAATCTTCAATAATCTCATGTCTCAACATCGTTGGATCTATTAAACGATTCAGCTACATAAATCGAATGATTCAGCTCTTCTGGTTAAGTATTACTCAATATCTTTTGATCTATCATTCTCAAGAAATTATTAATTAATTATAGAACTAAGAATTCGTTTGGTGCCTGGATGATATCGATTTTTCTTTGTGCCATAGTATATCTTAACAATTCCTAATAATATTCATTACATTATTTATATCATTGATGATGGGTATTAGGTGTTTGAGTGTCTAGTCTCCAACTAACTGAAGTAAAACCCGCTCACAGATAATCTTTAATAATCTCAAGTCTCAACATCGTTTGATGTATTAAATGATTCAACTACATAAATCCAATGATTCAGCTCTTCTGGTTAAGTATTACTCAACATCTTTTGATTTATCATTCTCAAGAAATTATTAATTAATTATAGAAATAAGAATTCGTTTGGTGCCTGGATGATATCGATTTTTCTTTGAGCCATAGTATATCTTAACAATTCCTAATAATATTCATTACATTATTTATTTCATTGATGATGGGTATTAGGTGTTTGAATGTCTAGTCTCCAACTAACTGAAGTAAAACTCGCGCACAGATAATCTTTAATAATCTCAAGTCTCAACATCGTTTGATCTATTAAATGATTCAGCTACATAAATTAAATGATTCAGCTCTTCTGGTTAAGTACTACTCAACATCTTTTGATATATCAATCTCAAGGAATGATTAATTAATTATAGAACTAAGCATAATCGTTTCGTCCCTGGTTGATATTGATTTTTCTTTGAGCCGTAGTGTATCTTAACAAAATTATTCCTAATAATATTCATTCACATTATTTATTTCACTGATGATGGGCATTAGGAGTTTGAGTGTCTAGTCTCCAACTAACTGAAGTAAAACCTGCTCACAGATAATATTTAATAATCTCAGCATCTTTTGATCTATTAAATGTCAGCTAAATAAATCAAAGGATACGACTCTGTTGGTTAAGTACTACTCAACATCTTTTGATCTATTATTTTCAAGAGATGGTTAAGTAATTATTGAACTAAGAATAATCGTTCGGTACCTGGTTAATATTGATTTTTCTTTGAACTGTAATATATATTAACAATATTAATTCGAATAATATTTATTCACATTATTTATTTCATTGATGATGGGCATTAGGAGTTTGCATATCTAGTCTCCAACTAACTGAAGTAAAACCCACTCACAGATAATCTTTTATGATCTCCGCGGTTTTTTTTAGGAAGAGAAAATCTTAAGAAATTGAGAGCGATTTTAATAAAAATAACAACTATTTTTGTTTTAAAAAAAGTTATTTTCTATTAATACTCTTGGGAAATTTAAAATGTAACGTGAACCATAATATTTATTCAAAAATTAAAAAATTTAAACACAATATTTATGTAGGATAATGATTTGTATAGGAAAATTTCACAAGTAATTTTAACAAGAGAATGAATCACAACTGTCCATATTTACATTTTACTTTTTTCGGGTTGTCTATTTAAAGGGTATGAGATAGTTAAATTAAGCCAAACATAATGTTTTGTAAATTTTCTTATCAAATTTTTCCTTTATGCATAAACACTCATTTATTCACTCAAAAAATTACTTCTAAATTGCATTATTTCTAGACCCAACATTTACGTTCTCATAAATATTACATACAGTGGTTTTTTGTTTCTTTTTTTTGGCGCGCTAACCCAAAAATTGTTGCTCATAAAATTTTTTCAAAAAGTGTATATTACAACTGTTGTATGACTTTTAAGACAACAACATACCAACTATACTTTAGAAAAGAAAAAAAATCAATTTGTTGTCGAGTTTGAATTTTTATTTTTAGTATATATAAAAAGAAAGTAAAATCGTAAACTGAACAATAATTTTGGGACAGAGGGTTGTGTAATTGGAATTAAAAATTAATGCGAAAATTTTTTCCTCTACTGAAAAAAGAAATTATTTTTATGTAAAAAGAATTTTCCTTGGCAGCATTGTCTTGAATATTCTTTCTTGTTGTATAAATTGATTGAAGAGGAGCTCATGTTGTTTTCATCAAGTAGTCTTTCCACTTAATTAAATACAGGAGAGAACTAAGAAGCTTATCCATTGTTATAATTTTTCCGGCCAGTCCTCAACTAATGGCTCCTTCTCCGACTTCTAGCATTGCAAATCTCGCAACTCTGGTGCTTTTTCTTGTACTCTTTAAATCTAATGCAAAAGCCGATAGGGGTCTTCCGAGGGATAATTATTGTGGCTTTTGTCGCCTCAAGTATGGATTTTGCTATTTGGGATGTATCACCTCCTTTGAGGCCAGCCCGGATCCGAATTGTCCGTCCTACTGTCAGAAAGCCGAGGACAGTTGCCTTGCTGCTCAAGATGCAATTTGCAGGTGATCATAAAGACAGTGCGACATGGCATCATACTTTCTAAAGTATTCACTCTATCTCGAAACAATTTGTCTAGTTTATATTAGGATTTTGCTTTTAGTTTACTTTACCCTGAAAATGAAAAATCCAAATCCCACTATCATTTCAAGATAGAGAGAATAGTTAATAAACTTGCTACTCCAGCGAGTATAAGTTGTCTAGTTATGATTCTTGTGCACGCCCGCCAAAAATATGATATATTTTTTGGGGTTTTTCCTCTCTATATGTATGATTTTGTGTTTTTGTGTTTAGAAATGTCTAAAGTCGCTTCATTATATGTTTTTCAGTATAATAAAATAATTGAGTTTAAAGTGTAGAAGTTTAAATTAATACAATTTGTGAGATGGATATTTTGATATTATTACGCTTCAATCTCAATATAACTTTAGATAGTGGCTCGTCTAATCACTGCAAGTCTTCGAGTAAGTGCATAGTAACAAATTAAAAAAAAATTATAAAATTTCACCGTAAAATTAAACTTACAAATTATAAAATTTCACCATAAAATTAAACTTACGAAAAATATGCGGTATTTTAACAATCTAGTCTCGTGAAAACAAATTTCGATTCCCCTTAATCAATGATCCATTTAATGTTCAATGCAGGTGTTCGGTTTATAAGCAGTGGTGTAATGTTTATAGTTATTACATGTGCAATATTAGAAGTACCCTCTCCCTTTTGAAACACATTATTTTGCTCTTCTCCAAGTTATATAATCAGTGAAGATCCAAATTGATCAAGGGTCTATGCCTTTGAAGAGAGTTAAACATAAAGGACCATGTCCCAATGCATCAAACTTCTTCCACAAGATTTGCATAAAAGAAATCGAGTAATACAATGATAGATAGACGTCGCTCGATCATCAGATTGAGGGGTACATGTTCATACGCGGAAAGTAGTTGAGGAGAAAATAAATACTTTCTTCGGTCCTTATTATAAGATATTTTAATTCATTAAATTTCGTTTAGTACGTTCTTGAAATTAAAACAAAAAAAAACTTTAAAAATATATTTTTATATTTATTGAATTCTTGGGATTAGTATAAAGTAGTTTTAAAAAAAAATTTTTAATTTAAAATAATATACTAAATGAAATTTAGCACAAATCATAATGTCTTGCACTAATGACCGGAGGGCGTGGATGATACAAGCATGTTGGTTAAATAAGCAAGTTACCTACTTAGACGAGTTGGAAACTAGAACACTGAGCAAACACCTTGGTTAAACAAACAACGGATTATCTCGATTATCCCAACCTCAAAAGAACAAGTGGTCACAACCAAAAGAAAAAAAAATAGTAATAATAAAAAGTTCATCTTGCATATATGTACTTTCAGAAAATCAGAAATTGTTCAACAATTAATAATATCAGCTATTATTTAATATAGTAAAATTTTTAACATCTCTCTTCTCTCTCTTGCATTGCCGCTACTTTTGCCGAAACCCTAGCTATTTCCGGCCACCATGGCCGGGAATCATTCGGGTGCAGCCCCCACTGGGCTTCCACCCACTTTTGCAAGTTTATTTCATAAGCCAACTGTTGATAATTCCCAAAAAGGTTTCCTTATCAAGCTCGTTTTTTTTTTGTAAATGGTAAGGTGGTAATTGAATATGAAGATGAAGAGTATGAATGATTAATAGCGCCTCATCAGTTGAGTTTGGTTGGCAAATTCTCTTATGGGCATCCCAAGATCGAGGAAATCCACAGAGAATAAGAAAAAAATTGGCTTTCATGGTTCCTATACCCTAGGGTTGATGAACCCTAGGCACGTTTTGATTTGATTTGAAAGAGAGGATGATTATTAGCATTGTTGGATGCGCACTTTCTGAAATATAGTTGGCTTCTCTATGAGAATCTTGAAATGGAAACCCGCCTTTAAATTCGAAGAAGATCAACCCATTGTCCCAATTTGGGTTTTTCTACTAGACCTGCCTATAGAGTTTTTGAACACGGATGTGATTTTCTCTACGGTGACAGCGATTGGTAAGCCACTCAAGGTTGATGCGCCTACCCTAAATCTAATGAGGCCTTCGGTTGCTCGTTTTTGTATTGAAGTAGATTTGACTAAGGAGCTTCCCAAGTCGGTGTGTGTTGGGAAAAGAGGGAAAAAAACGTGAACAATGCGTTACATATGAACATAGCATATTATTCTAAGTGCTGTAAAATCGGCCATAAATCCAAGGATTGCAAGAAAGGTCTGGCCAAGAAGCCATTCGAAGCAGTCAAGCAAAAAACTACAGAAAAATTGAACCAACAGCCAAGACGTATTTTCAAGAAATCTGAAAACCCTAATTCATAGTTGAAAGATTTGACGGTTTGAAAATCCGATGCTTCCCCTCTAGTTTATTGGACATGGAGAAAGCTTCTATTCTGGTGGACGTCCAAGATTTATAGCCCATTGAAACAATGATAAAAATCCCCCAGCAAAACACACAAGAAGTAGCACTGATTGAGCAGGCCACTGAAGTGGAACTGATGGTCGCGCCCCTTGCGACAGCATTAATCGCACCCCCTGCATCGATCATGTCGCACCCCCTGCGAGTGAAACCCTAGCACTCACATCGACTGAAGGAATTGTGACAGTGACTCTAGCGAATGCTACAACGATTGGAGCCAACCGTTTTGCTTTGTTTGCAGTAGAGTCAGAGGAGATATCCCAGGATGACATGGATGATGATAACGTTGAGGTAGTATTTCAGGAAGAGCTGCCGCGACGGACTGTTTCAGCAACTGATTCTTTTCTTGAAAACCCTAGTTCAGAAAATGTCCCGAATGATGCTTCTTCTTTATATGCTGACAAGGCGCTCTTGGTTGGTGAATTCGCGAATGATGGTGATGTTGGGAGGGTGTCCAACGATCGGGAAGAGGTCCATGTTGATTAGGCTAGTTGGTCCGACGGTGATGTGGAAGAAGATGATACTCATGAGCATGAAATAGTGCAAGGGGTGGTTTCGGCTGCCAAGAAACGTGGACGTAAATCGAAAGCTGAATTAGCTAAGTTGCAGGAAGGGGTAGCTCCAAGGAGGTCCCCTAGGTTGCAATAAATTGGTGTGTCTCTTTCTTTCCATAGATTCCAATTATAGGACAACTTATATGGAATATTAGAGGCATTAGAAACCAGGCCTCGTTGCGTCATTTGCAAGCCTTAATAAGGATGAACAAAATCTCTATCCTCATGATTATGGAACCAATGATAGTTGTTCATAATCTTGATGAAATACGGCTCTTGTAAGGGTTTCATTCGGCCTTTTCCTTTGAAAATAGCAAGGTGTGGATTTTCTGTTCAAGAGAAATTTTGGCTACCTTACTGGAACGTAATAATCAAGTGCTCCATTTTGAAGCATCTCACATATCGGTTCCTCATACATTTTATTTCTCTACGGTATATGCAAAGTCTACTAGATTGGAAAGGCAAGAGCTGTGGCAAAATATGATTCATTTTAGACAGCAATATTTGCATTCGCCTTGGATAATAGGGGGCGATTTTAATATAATCAGATCATTGGATGAGTATTCTGGGGTGTCAGTCCAAGATAATGTTGCAATGACAGAATTAATGAGTGCATTGAAAATTGTGGTTTAATGGAATTTTTGGCCATTGGAGAAGACTTTACTAGGGGGTACTAGAAGCACTGGCTGGGTAAGTAAGAAGTTGGATCGTGTTCTTCTTTCCAAGGAGTGGACTGAGCTTTTCCTGGTATCCTCAGTTGAGAATTTAAGTCGCACAACATCTGATCATTGTCCAATCTTACATCTCTTTGGTCTGCAAATGGACAGCAAACCAAGGGTCTTTCACTTTCAAAAAATGTGGCTGCGCAGGAATGATTTTAAAGCCATAATAAAGGATTGTTGGGATCATCCTTTGGGTTGTTATGGTATGCATGGCTTCTCTTTAAAGCTTGTCGTTTGAAGGCTAAATTAAAAGAGTGGAATAAGAAAGCATTTGGGGATGTGTTTGAGAATTTGAAAGTGGTTGAAAAAAATGTCCAGCATTTCGAGAATTTCTATGATTTGTCTGGGCTTGAGGAAGATAGAATCCAATTAAATGCAGCCAAAGCTACCTTGCTTCAAAAAGTAAAAGAGCGTGATGATTATTGGGCACAAAAAATACGGATCAAATGGGTTAAAGAAGCCGATGCTAATACGTCTTATTTTCGTGCTTCTTTGAAAGAACGAAGATTGAGGCAAAGCATTTTTAAAATTCAGTCTTGTGAAGGTGCATCATTAACAAATATGGCTGAAATCGAGCAAGAGTCCATCCGCTTCTTTAATGAGCTGCTACATGGGGATAATTCAGATTTAAATGAGGAGGCTGTGCAGCTCACCTTGCTTGAACACATTCCGCCTTTCTTAGAGGTTGAAATTGTAACTTGCTGATGGCTCCTGTATCCTTAGAGGAGGTTAAGGCTGCGGTTTTCAATTTAGATGATGATGCGGCTCCGGGAGTTGATGGGTTTGGAGGGTGCTTCTATAGAAGTTGTTGGGACATCATTGCACATGATTTGTGAAATGCTTGTTAAGAATTTTTTGCCGGAGTTCCATTGCCTAGATCGGTGGCAAGCACTTTGATTACACTCATTCCAAAGAAGATATCGGTTAGTACTTTTTCTGATTATAGGCCAATCAGCCTATGCAATTTCCTGAGTAAGGTTTTACTAAAGTACTAACGAAAAGATTGAAGGTTGTTTTGCCTAAACTGATTTCTGAGGAACAGTCAGCTTTTTTAGAAGGAAGAGACATCATGGATAATGTAATGCTTGCTCAAGACTTATATCAATTTCTTGATCGTAAAGTTGTTGGTAGTAATATGATTTTGTAGACATGATGAAAGTGTTTGACCGTGTTAAATGGGATTTTCTGGAGAAAGTATTGCTCAAGTTTGGGTTTCCGCATGGTTTTGTATTGATGATTATGAATAATCTTCGTGGCAGTTGGTTCTTGGTTTTAATTAATGGGAGTCCTGTCAATTTTTTCCAAGCTTCTAGGGGTATAAAACAAGGAGACCCGCTGTCGCCATACCTATTCATTATGGTTTCTGAAACTATGACAAGAAAGTTGAAAAGCTCAGTGGGAAGTGGTGCAATTGCAGCTTATGGTACACCTTGTAGATCTCTTATGGTATCTCATTTGGCTTTTGCTGATGATTTGATCATCTTTACTAGGGGGCTGAAAAGTTTTCTTGTTGAGGTCAATGATTTTCTATCTATGTATGAGCAAGCTTCGGGGCAAAAAGTCAATCGCCAAAAGAGCTCATTTATGGTGGCCGAGAATTGCCATGTTAGAAGGATTGGAATCATTAATCACACTTTGGGTATTCAGAAAGGTTCCTTACCTTTTGTATATTTAGGGGGTCGTTTATTTCATGGAAGGCGCAAAGCTGCGACATTCCAATTTCTGTTGGATACTATGGATGCAAAACTTCTAAGTTGGAAGAACCGGTTGTTAAGTCCAGGAGGTCGTTTAGTGCTGATTAAACATGTGTTGTCCTCAATACCAATACATGTTTTTCAGCTATCCTCCTCCTAGAGCTGTACTACGAGAAATAGAAGAAGTGTCAAAGATTTTTGTGGAATGGAGCTCATGATGAGAATAGGAGTCATTGGAGATCTTGGGAGAGGCTTAGCTATCCGACTTCTGAAAAAGGTTTTGGAATTAGAGATTTCCAAGGAATGATTGATGCTTTGATGACTAAACAGTGGTGGAAACTCAAAACAAAAAGGGGGCTGTGGAGCAAGTTTATAACATCCTTGTCTAACACTGTAAGGAAAAAATCTTCTTGGTTGCGCATCTCAAAAATTTAGAAAAGGGCTACTGGTCATTCTAAGATTATTGTTCACAGAGGGGAGAGCTTGTTTTGGTTTTACAATTGGGCGGAGTTTGGAGTGATATGGGATGTTGATCATCAACAACCACCTATTCTAGAGCTTACTATACGGGAGTTTTTTGAAAATAAGCAACACTTCTTGTTAGAATTTCGTAATGTTCTTGCTAACGATGTTAGAATTTTTCTTAAAAATTTTGAGCAGAATTTTTATGAAGGTGATGATGTGTTGGATTGGCAGCCATCCCCTAAAGGAGATTTCTCGGTCAAATCTTCTTATGAGGTTATGCGAAACAGACGCATGGAGGAGGAAGGGCTGCGGCTGGTTTGGACAAAGCAGGTTCTGTTAAGAGTTTCCTTCTTCATATGGAGGTTGCATAATAAGCTCTTGCCATTTCCAAAAATCTTAAGCCGCATGGGGCTGCAAATATTGCCTTCTATGTGATCTTTTTGCAAGATGCATTATGAAAATATTGAGCATATATTCCTTTGGTGTCATAAGGTTATGGAAGTGTGGAATGTCTTTGCTGGAATGATGAGTATCAAAACGGTAGAGTGTGTTTCTTTGGCTTCTATGTTCTGGAGATGGTGGCGGAGAGGGGATCAAAAGTCGGCTAATGGAGTTTTCAATATCCTTATGCCAATGGTTATTGTTTGGGAAACGTGGAAGGCATGTAACAAAGCGATATTTGACGATTGTGTCATGGAAGTGTCGGAGTTGTTTTGGCAATCAAGGATCATGTTGGTATGCTAATGAAGGTGCATAATTTGAAGGTGGCTAACTTGGCGGAAAAGGATTTCTTTGAAAAATTCTTTGGTGCGTGTTTAAGTAAGAAGTCGTAGCCTACTTGTAAGAAGGTTAAGTGGTCTCCTCCTTGTTCAAATTCTTATGTGCTAAATTCGAATGATTCATCTATACTAGGTGATGCGGGGTATGGTTTTGCCATCCGAGGAGAAGGAGGTTTTTTTATTTATGGAGAAAGCGGATATCTAGGTGGTGGTAATAGCTACATGGCGGAGGTGGCGGGGGCTCTTTTTGGTTTGAGAAGATGTGACATGATGAGACTTCTCAATGTTGGTTTATAGATGGATAATCAGGGTTTGGCTTATGCTTTGAGGAATCCCTCAGATTTTCCTTGGAGATATTATCTTGTGTTTCAGGAAATGCTTTCTATAATTCTTAGAAGTGGCTATAGAGTTACTCATATTTATAGAAAAACGAATTTTGTAGCTGATAAGTTAGCTAAAATTGCATTTTCAAGTAGCTCAGAAATGTTTCCAGTTTTAGCTTCTTTGCCTAGATATGTAAAGGGATTATTGGTCTTAGACCAATCTTCCTTCCCTTGTATTCGTAGTAACGCTACATGATGTAATATGGTATAATCTATACTCTGCCATTTGTTGTTATTATTTTAATAATAATAAATAAGGTAAGGGTGAAACTAGAGAACTAGATAGTATATATGTCCATCCCTTGGGTATACCTCTTAGGTGGATTGTGCTATATAGCAACGGCTGATTCAAAAATTTACCTCCTGGGTATACCCATTGAGTTTTTTTTGGGTCAGTTGGAACCTGAAAGTCATCCTATCCTTAATGTTCATTTAAAATAATAATTTAATAATAATAATAATAATAATAATAATAATATCAGCTATTTTGCAAAGGCAACATCATCCCAATGTTTAAAAAGAGAGTAATACTGATTATAAGTTGAATAACTAAGACCAATACCATGTAGTTCAACCTCATCATTTAAAAGCCCTTAGTTTTGATATGCTTGTTTCCTCAGATTTCCGAGAGGACCGAAAGGGTTTTCACCACCATCTTGCTTCTTACATTTACAGCTTTTTGTGTTAAGGTTTATGCCACATCTTAGGCATATGCCTTTGCATTTTGGGTCACAAATCGTGTCAATAGTAATTTCTACATGCAATAGATCTCTTATGGGCTTCGAAATGTCAATTTCTTTATCTCCTGGAGGAAAATAGAGCTGATCATCAACATATTCCGAGTCGTCGTCTTCATCTTCCCCATTGCTCACAAAACTTCTAAACTTGTCTTCTTCAAAAATTGTGCCCATATCAATTGTTTCTGGTTCTTCAATCGGTTCTTCAGTCAATAACAATGAAAAGTTTGAAAAGATATTCTTAGCAGCTGGCTCACCACACCTACAGCAACAAAGTAAACATACAATTAACAGGGGAAACAAAGCGGTGATGAAGTCATGGTTATCCAGGGACTCAGAAATTGTTGACGATGAATACAGTCCTCCAAGGCCACACAAACAGGCATACAGTCCTCCAATGTATTCAAAATATCAAGAAGAAAAAGGCATGCCAGTTAAGATATAAACAACTGCATTGATCATTCACAAAAAATGAGTAAACTTGAATTAAGCGCTCAAGAGAAAATGTGTTAGCTAAAGTCACAAAATGGCTTGTACTGTAAAAAAAAAAAATCCCAGTAGTCAATGAAGCTTGTATATCCTGAAGCAATCAAATCTACATTACAAATGATTCTCGTGAACAAATTAGGGGTATCCTCATTATGATTACCTTGAAAGGCATTTTCCAGGGACCAAACAGAGCTATATATTGCAAGGATTGGCAAGGATTCTAGACAGGTAACATAAGAGCCAATAGGCATTTCTGCATCGATTCAAGCTAAAGAATATCTTAGGTCTTGTTCCTCCCACAGGACTGAACAAATGAAGTTACTATAACATGATATAAACTTGGGAAAATGATAAGTGTAGTGAAAAATCATAGTGACTTTGGTGTAGTGACTGATGTGTAAATGTGTCATTGGTAGTTGATGTAACGATAATAACTACCTCTTAAAAATTAACTAATGAGTGATTTATAAATCAGCCACTATACCAAAGTCACTATGATTTTTCACTTTATCATTACTCATAAACTTGCAAGGAGGATGTACTGTGGTCATAGCTTTTCAGCTTGCTATCCATCCAGTATGGGAGTTAGCAAGCTGCAAACGAACAGAAACATTTCAAGGAACGTGCAAAAGAAGATGTATTGGTATTTCATATCAAGAGAGCAAACTCCTAAAGAAGCTTCGAAGGTGCAACACAACTGAATGAATATGAGCAAAATTACAATTGCTGAAGGACTATGTGGAGTCAGGCACATGATCCTCATCAGTCAGATTACTGGAAGCTCCTTTTTGTATATGATTCACGATGACATGGACTACCAACAAATCAAATCAGGTTTGGACAGCAATGCAAAGAGATGTAATGCACAACGTACTTCTTTGTTACATACTAGCAAAATATTTTATCATTTTCTTCCACATGCAAGCTATCAAAAATCTACTTTTTCTACAGAAGCAAAAGTGAAGAAATCAAAGTGCCAATGGAAATAGTCAGATTAAATCTTCTTGGAGCCAAGAGATTCATGTAGGATCAGCCATATGCTTTAAACTCTTTCAAATGATGAGTGAATTATGCATGTTAAGACAGTAACCACTGGCATTATTGTTTCCTTAGCTTCAATGCAGGGATTATACTAAGGAATACCAAAATTGCCAATCAAGGGTTCACTTATCTTGATCCAATTTTTCAGTAAACCAACTTTACCGAAAACAAATAGAATGGTTGGCCTATGTTCTCATTGAGCCTCAAGACAGCATTAATTATGAACAAAGGTAATGGACATTCCGAAACCTACAAACAACAAGAAGAAGAACAACAAGAAGCCTTTATCTAAAATTCTGAAACCTAATTCCGAGTAAATTTTTCTTAAATCTAAATCTTCAAGCTTAGTGTCCCAAACACATACATGAAGGAAATGTTTATAAGGTTTAGCCAATAGCCATCCTAGACCACTAACTAAATGGGAAAATTGGAATGTTTTCCAAACAAAACCAAATAAGTCACTGTAACATGAGGTATGGGATTATTAATAAACACTGCACCTATTCATAGATAAATTAAAGAAGAGGTTCATTTATCACTAATCATCTAATTAAAAAGCACTTTGCTCTAATCAGAATCATTTGAAGTTAACAAGTTGGAACAAATAAATTGGAAAAAGAATACCTATTGCAGCGTAGAGAAATGACAGATCGAACTAGACCGTCCAGTCTCAGCTCTTTCTTTTTCTTCCTCATAACATCAATCGATACCAGGACCGGAGTTCCATCTGGAAAATCTTTCACGGAATTGGTGACCCTTAATCCCAGCTCTGAAGAACGTGATTTCGAAACGTTGGTGGAAATGTACCCTAAACCCAGCCTCTCCAATGTTGTACAGTATTCTAAATGTGAGACTGCAGCATTTCTCCTATAAATGATGGCTGCTTCCCATGGTGAACCCAATTCTCCCTCTTCCATTTCAACTATCTCTTCATCACTCCACTCAAAATTGTCCATGCTGTCACCAAATAAATTACTATATTTGTCCCCAGCCCTCAACCGTAAAGAGGTCTGTAGTGGCATATTCAGTAAAGAGATTCTGAAGTTCATTATCCTAGCAAAGGACTGATCATTTGAAGAAATTTTACGCTGCAAAACAAATCCAGTTTGCACTTTCGAGTTGGAAATCTGAAATTGCTTCAAAGGAACTGCAGACATTGAAGAGTAGAGAAGCATTTCTATAGTAGAAGGTTTTGCGGGTATGCAAAGAACAAGCTTGTAGGAACCAAATGTGAAATCAAATCCTAAGAAAGAGTAGTGACGATCAAGCCTTCTTGCAGGATCTGAAAATAAAAGTTTATCCAAAAATTAAACGACTCAAAAACTAGGAATACAAGAGCAAACAAATACATGCTCTGTAACACCTTGCGAATGATACAGCAAGAAAATAGTAAATGCATACCTATACTTTATTACTACGAAATGGAAAAGCACCTTGAGTTTGGTTTGATTTCGTCATTTTGGTAGATACTATTTCCTTTGTTATTGTTAATTAGTTTTTCCATTAGTGGCCAGTTTTAATTTTTCTTTTTTCCTAATTAGTTAAGAGTGGGACTAATAATACTGGGTTAGGCATGTTACTGCTCTTGAACATAAATCAGGTTTATTGCGATTGTTAAATCCTATTTCAATTTGGCTCTCTCCTTCTCCTAGGCTCAAAGGAACTTTCCGGAGAAAAATTGTAAGCACCATAAACCAGATGAGAAATTGAAAAACACAAACTTCCCATACATGAGAAAGATGTGAAATAGAAAGAGTAAACTGCACAGCAGCAACAGCGCTCCACGTTGGGAGAAAAATCCTAGAGATGACCGATAGTGGGAACAAAGGACGGACTGTACATAACTCATGTTGAAGCTAATAATCAATTGTGTTGGTTCCACACCCAAAAATTATCACGGTACTAAATAAGCAAAAAAAATAAAAAAAAATAAAGAAATGGCACTTAGAAAACAACATCTTATAACTTATAAGAGGAAAAAAAGATTCAAGTGAATTAGAGAATTCGGTAAATTCATAAGTCCAAAGCATCAGGAAATAGTGAAGAGCAGAAATTCACCAGGGAGTAACTCTTCCTTTCTTTCTTTGCCTTAAAGACAACATTATTAGAGTAATCTTATCAACACTCTCAAACTGACTCTCTGAATAAGCCCTCTTTTATCTTCTCCCCTAAAATTTACAATTATAAAGCTCGATACACTTAATCCAACCAACAACACGATCTTCCTACTCAAATCAATTCTACTTTACCTCCCAATAAAAGTCTGCAAATACGCCATTTGATCTTCTACCCAAAAAATAAATAAATAAATAAATAAAAATTAAAAAAAAATTAGGCGTACCATTCTTGAAAGAAAAGCATTCCCAAGACCACACAAATTCCCAATTCCACAATGTACAAACCTAAATTCCATCCCAAACAACGACATTCAGTCAAAACCACTTTGAGCATAGAAATAAACCGAAAGAGATCAAAGCTTATTCGAGCTGCCGGCTCTAATTCCAAATGACAAAAACAACAGCAGTTCTCTACTGAAAATACAATCTTTTGGAATAAAACTGTCTTCATTTACTGCCCCAAGAGAAAAATCTAAACCCAGAACCACATTACACAATCTTATCCCAACTCATGATTTGAAACCCAAGCTAAAACCCAATTCAAACCGGATGCTTTAAACCAGCTCAAAAACAGAAAAGGGCCAAGTCGCCGTGCCTTGATTTCCCAAAACCAAATAAAACGAATTTACATTACCTGGAAAAAGAAAAGGACAGCTCCTCCGCTTGGCTGACCAATTGAATCCGGGAGAACCTTGTTCTACTGGAAGCGGCTGACAGAAAATCGACGGCGGAACAGAAGTGGCTGGAGGGATGGAACTGGAAAAGGAACACCAAATGATTTAGAGTGAGCGCGCCAAAAATAGAGGGGTAAAGGAAAGAAGCACAGAGATTATCCGTTTAGAAGGGTTTCCTTTCCAAAATTCAATTTCTATTGTTTAAAAATATTCTTGCTCTCAAATATTAGGTACCCTCTAGTGTTTATATAAGGCATTTTATAATTTTACTATATATTAAAGGAATTTTTTTCACAAGACACGTGTAAGTTAATAGACCATTAATAATTTTTGTGTACACATGTCATCTTTTAATTCGTGGAGAAATTTTTGTAGTACACATGTCATCTTTTAATTCGTGGATTTTTTTACTGCACCTTATATATATGTAATTTATAAAAGTAAAATGGTAATCTAAAGGTAATCTCCGGCTAATATCCGGACACGGCGACTGAATTTATTCGGGCATGGCATTGAAGACTTTGACGGCATTGATGGATAATCTCCAGATAATCTCTGGCTAATCTCCGGATAACAAGGGTTAAGGATGGAGACTTTTGATAAATTTGCTTCGTGTTGATGCCGAGTTCTTCGAGGAGCGGCGCTTTGTCTTCGAATCTGATTACTCCGCCGCTGATTGTGTCCGAGCGAACTGAAAAGATAGAGTTCTCTTTGATGGGGTGATTCCGGTTGGTATCCCAATCCCAATGCATTTAAATCTTCATCCTTGTGAACGCCGGCCCTCAAGCCAAAGGTACAAAAGATGGAAGAAAGGCCCGCGACTTTTCATTGAAGCCTGTTTTTTTGATGTTTCACATTCTAGCAGTCGGCGGCTTGAAAAGAAGAAAGGGCAACCCTAATAATGTTTTTTTTTTTATTTGCAATGGTAACTTTTATAAATTAGTAAAACTACAAAAGGATAATGATTCACAATGATTTTAATCCATGTGATTAAAATACACATTGGTTTTGATAAATTTAAAATTTTTTGGCCCAAAAGATTACTACAAATAAATTTTGAATAGAAATCATGTAAATATTATCTTCATCGGATAGTTATTTCATGTCCAAAATCTTCCCCACTTTCTCACTAAATCACCACAAAAAAGGAAAAAAAAAATCAATAAAAGTTATTATCACCTTTAATTGCTTGACTAAAAGTTAATCCTAATCCATCAATCATGTGCCGCTCCTCTATCCTAAAACCCTAATTGAATGAATTATGAACACTATAAATCCATCTCATTTTCGGCCAAACAAAACAAAGAAGCCGCTCAAATGCTTCCTTTTATCTCGCACGGATTTCTGCCAAATAATCTTCACTATGTTTGTCGCCTATTGTCGTTCGCCTTTGCATTGATCCCTAGAATGAGTGGTTGAATTATTTATTTAATTTTCTAATTTCACCCGTTGATTTATTGGAGCTTTTCATGTATTTTAATTTTTTGTTTTTCATTTTGTGGTGATCATGGCAGAAATCTATTGATGAATTTGACCATTTTCTAAGGTGGTTGCTGGTGCAGACGGTAGAGATTTTAATGGTGAGTATCGTGTTGATGTTGTTAAACCCTAATGATAACGTTGATGCTGCGAAGCAATGGAGAGAATGGTACCGGGACCTCCTCCATGAAGTATCGAGTTTTTCCTCTAATCTGTCTCACTTTTGGATTAGCCAAAAATTTTGGAAAACGATGGACACATATCCTCTCTACATTTCCTTACAAACGACAAATTTGAGACACTTTGGTTTCTTCTTTTTTAATTCCTTCGTCAATTTTGCATTTTGCAAAATCATTATTCATTTTATTATTTCTCAATTTGTTTCAGGATTTATGGATGCAATGAAAGTGTGTTGGTTTGTTATGCAATTTTTTCTTTTTAATCTTACCAAAACAACCTTGCATGCTGGCAGTCTTTTCATAGTTTTAAAGTTCAAGGTTGTTTCTAAGAGGAAGAGGGCAGTTTGGTTAATGTTTACGGGGAGAACGAGACCTAAGTCTGGAGGCGGGTATCAAAGGATGAGGAGGATTGGTAGCGAGCCAAAGCATGTGGATTTTATGATCGTTCTGGTTCAAGCAGTGGTCACCCCAATTCCAGTGGATAAAAGTATATATTCACCTGTTGATTGCTTTAATCATCTCATTTTTGTTTCAATCGTTCTTTTGTTTTCCCCTTAGAAATTGAGCACAATGGTTCCTGGTGATCAGATCTGTTTTGGTGCAACCATGTTCAATTCAAGATCATTCCTTCCCCTGTGAAATTGGTGTCCCTTATGCTTTGTGTTTATGTTTCAATTTGGTAGAATTTAAAGTTCATTTGTGATAAATAACTTTTTCTCCTGTTGTTCTCTGCTTGGAGCATAGGTTTGATTGTTGCCGCCTTTGCACCTTGGAGTCCATGTTGATTTGATAATTAATTTTCTGTATCTTATTTATATCTACAACAATATTCAAACACTGGCGCTAGGGTTCAGGTACCATTTTGGAGATCAATTTAATTAACACAATATTTGATGTACCATTTGAAAATGTCTTTCGATGGTTTATATTGGAAAAACTTACTGGTGTTTTATATTGGAAAAATGTCTTTTGATGCTTAATATTTTTAGTACTTTTGATCTGGTCGGGCTAAAAGTATTGTCTATTGTTTCTATAGATTCTTTATATTTTAAGAGGAAAAGAATAACTGGATACCTTGTGGTTAGTGAATGTCTGAGTTCATTAAACATTACTGCATCTAGAGGGATGATTCTTTGCGGAGAAGGTTTTTTGGAATTTTACATGGATCAAATGGTACGGACATATGGTTGGAACGCCACTCACTTTCACTAATTCCATTGTAGAAATGTGTCATGAAACTAACTCGAAGGTCACATTGAAATGTTTCAATTATATTGTACAAATTTTTCTTATAGATCTTTCGGTGGTTTAAACAGATTTTTTTGCTTCTTTCTTTCTTTTTTTTTTTGGTTTTTTTTCCGTACTTATCCTGACATCCACGTGATAATAATGATATTGTGAGGAATATGAATCCATTGTTATTAGCCAGGCAGTTCAAAAGGAAGATTGTTTATAGATGACTTAATTTTAGAAATTTCAGAAAATGTCCATCATGAGTGACTATTTTACAGAGCTTAGTTCTCCTAGTCTTGGAAACATTTTGTGGGATTTCTTTTTATGAATCCCTTCTAACTATGAAATAGTTTACCATGGTTTTTACAGTTTTTGAAAAGGATTCATGGTTTTCTTAGAAATTGGATTTGAATATTATCATTCGTTTGTTTTAGACTGTATTTCAGAAAAATCTGGTGCATGGACAGTTTTGAAAGTCTGACTTCTTATGCCTAATAAATTTAGTAGGGGAATACTTTCTCTTTTTTTAAAATCCGCACATTGATGTTGCTCTTATTTCGTGTCTTTCGACAATCTATATTGATAGCTTCTTCTTATGTATTTTACTTGGTACTAAGGTAATACTCTGTCTGCGTGTAAAGTGTCTGATATGATGACAACGTGGAGATTGATTCTCACTTGTACACTGGCACATTTTTTTTTTGTTTGGAATTTTGCCTTGATAGATTGGTGTTGCTGTTGCTGCTGTGATCTTTGGACTTGTTTTTGCTTTTGGC
This sequence comes from Oldenlandia corymbosa var. corymbosa, assembly GCA_949775105.1. Taxonomy (NCBI): domain Eukaryota; kingdom Viridiplantae; phylum Streptophyta; class Magnoliopsida; order Gentianales; family Rubiaceae; genus Oldenlandia; species Oldenlandia corymbosa. The sequence continues at coordinate 10,062,064 of OX459124.1, forward strand.
AACTTTATCCCTACTGCTAGGTCTGTTCCACTAACCCTTTAAAGTATTGGTTCAAACAACATATGTTTGCTGGTTTTATTATAAAAGTGCAGAAACCAGAATTGAGTCCACCTGATGAGTGGCTTGTTTCTATTAGTTCTTGAATCCTTTCCTCGGATTTATTTATATGAATCTCTTCTACGTTCAATCTAGTTTAATGTGGTTTTTATGGATTATCCAACGGACTTCTAGTTTGTTCAGAAATTTAATTTGAACATGACATGATCACTCCTGAAAAATGCAGAAATTGCAGAACAGATACCTTCTGTTTTCAGGCCAATTTCTCTCAGGTTTTAAACTCTGTTTCAGATTTTCTTTTTGGAAAATTCTTCTATGTGTAGTGAACTTTAATGTCGTTTTTACAGAATATTAAATGGACTTACGGTTTGTCCGGAAAACTGTTTTGAACTTGACATGATCATTGCTGCAACTGCAGAAAAATCAGACGAGACCTCTTCTGTTATCAGTCCTGTTTCTCCTAGGTCTTAAACTTTTTTTCGGATTTTCTTTTGGTGAAACTGTTCTTCATTCAGTGTACTTTGTTGTGGTTTTTACGGTTTATTAAATGGACTTTTAATTTGTCCAAAAATCAAGTTTGAACTTTAATTGTCAGTTCTGAAATGTTCTGTTAGAAAATCTGGTTTGATATTCTGTTTTGAAGACTCGGTTCTTCTGATTTTTAAACCTTCTTCTCTCAAGTCTTTTGATGAAATCCCGCTATGTTTATTTTACTTTGCTGCACCTTTGATGGTTTGCTAAAAAAATTAAGGAATTGTGCAAAAATGTCTCTTGAATATGGCCACTCGGTCACTTTAATTCTGAAAATTCAGAGTTTAGGATTTAAAGGATTAACAATTAAGGATTAACAATCCATAGTGTTTTATGGTCAGTGATTATCTTAGTAGCCCACCTCATGGAAGCTGATTTCCATGCTTCTTTACCACTTATTTGCCTCAAAAATGCAGCAGAACTCGGCATTTTTTTTTCTCTCCTCTTTCTGTTGTTGGCCTCACTGATTTAATGTCACTAGTGAAGTAATAGTACTACTTGGTTCTGTTTATATTTTTCAAGAGATGGGGGGAACAGGGGGGGGCAGGGGAGAGGGTGTGATTTTGATGATGTAATGTAATGTGATTTTATTATGGGGTTTTGTATGGCAAAAGTCACGGAAATCAAACTGGTGAAGATGGATGGATGAATGAATGGGAAAAAGTAGTAAACAAACGCCTTATGTCAGTAATATATGATGAATGATGATAAAAAATGTAGAAATGGATTGTGGATTCTACCATACTACTACCATCTTTCCTAATCAGATGCTTTAATCGGATGGTATCATAATCTTTTTGTTTGTGTGGGCATTGGAAAATGGACCACGGAAACAAGGTAATAAAGAAAATGATGCATTATTTGTAATGGTGTGTGAATTATCAGCCCTTTTAGTTTAAGTCCAATATATATGTGTCCCTCATAGCTTTGACTGCGGCACATGTGTTTTGAGGTAGTGAAGTCTGTGTTTTATGGTTTATGTCTTTGCTTGTCATAATTTGTCTTCATCATAGATTCGACTTCGATACCATAATTTGTTTCCTTATCTAGTGTAAGTAAGTAGAATATGTTATCCTTTGAGGCATTTTTTTTCAGTTTTAATTAGTTTTTATGTTATTTGAATTCAGTTCATGGATCCATCCTTGTCCCAAGGTAATAATCCACAAACTCCTAGGGAGTTATATAACCTTCGTCATGCAACTGCTAGAAATGTGATTGAGAGAGCTTTTGGTGTGTTGAAAAAGCGATGAAAAATTTTGAGAGAAGCGTCTTTTTATGATGTCAAAACAACTGTGAAGATTATCAATGCTTGTGTTATCCTTCACAATCTTATTCGAGTAGAAGAACCTAATGATCCATTACTGGAAGAAGTTGATCATGAGATTCTTAACCGAGTTAATCCAGATGGTGATGATCAGAATGGGGAAGAACAGAATCCGCCAAACATGCAAGGTGGTGCGAATGTTGAAGACTCTGCTCGCATTACACTTGTGCAATCTACACATGAGTGGACTAGATTTAGGGATGCATTAGCTCAAGCTATGTTTATTGATTATCAAAACAGACGTAGATGAAATGGTCTTGTTAATTTATGTTCAATAAAATTATTAGTTTTAAGTTTTATTGTTTGTATAAGACTTTAACGTTGTGTGGTATTTTAGTTTTAGTAGTAGTAACATTAGTTGGAGTAATATTGTCACCAGATTCTATGTTTGATAAGAATATATAAAATGTTTAGGTGGTTGTTACATTATATATAAAATTGGGTGAATACCGCCCCTTCATTTTATAATCAGTTTAGTTTCTTTGGTTTCAAAATAATCACTTGAATTAAATTAATTACTACATACGTAACTAATTTTTGTAATTTTTATATTTATGTTAATGTAACAGTGTTGGAACTACCTAATTGATCATTATAATGAATATATAAATAATTGATAAATTTAAAAAATAAAAATATAGAGATTCCTCTTTGTCACCTTAAAGATGATAACAAAATATATTATTCTAGAAATGATACTATTTAAAACAAAAATTAAAAGTTGAAATAATTTCAAAATAAATTAATTTTTTTCTTTTTTTTTTATTTTTGTAAAAAATAAGTAAAAGCTAAAACCAACTCAATTATTTGACTATCCGAACAGAGAATTTAGAATCCTAATTGAATGTGTGGCTAATTCCATGATTTTGCTGAACGGATAAGTTAGTATTGAATTAAAATATCTTGAATGCCACTTGAATCCCAAAATATTCTAATGTTAATTGAATCCAAAAAACATGTAGCCGAACACACCCTAAGTTTAATTTTTGGGACGATTCTGTTTTAAGTTTTTCTTTCTTTCTTTCTTTTTTATTTTTATTTTTTTCCTGGTAATCTTCCCTGAGTTTTTCTAACATCCTAAAGGTATAAAATAAGTATAGCAACTGACAAAATAGACAGAGGTCCGCGGACTCGTTTTTTCTAAGGTTACCGGAGCACCACCGCCGAGATGGAGGAAGAAAAAGCTGCGGCCTTATACGATGAGTTAACTCGTAAAGGAGAAGGCGCCGCCCGATTCAAACGAGGCCTTGGTTTTTCTTCCACTCCCAACGAAGCCGTACCACCATCATCCTCCTTCACTTCATCATCCTCTTTCCTCAGCCAATTCGTCAAAGCCTCAAACCCGTCTACCACACCTGAGCTCGATAAACAATCTCAACTTAGTTCCATTCAAAACAAACTCAAGAAAAACCCAACAAATCCCCAAACCCACAATTTAGATTCGAATATTAGTCAACGTAGTCCTCGCGGACGGAGCCCTGATGTCCATAGGCGTACAAGCCGCCGCAGCCATAGCCCGGAGAAGCGTAGTCACTCCCAGCGAGAGAGTAGGAGTCGTAGTCGGAGCCGGAGCAGGGATAGATACCGGCGTTCCAGGCGACGGAGCCGTAGTAAGGAGAGGCATTCCAGGCGGAGTAGGAGTCGCGGCCGAGATGAATATAATCAATGGAGGAGAAGGTCTAGGAGTAAGTCGCCCCGACATAGAAGGAGGTCTAGGAGTGAGTCGCCCCGGCGTAGAAGAGGTGATGATGTTAATAAGGGAAGACGAGATAAAGTGGAGAAGCAGAAAATTGGCAGAGTTGATTATGCAGAATTAATTGAAGGCTATGACAAAATGGTATGTATATGCATTTTCTTTTCCCCGGGTGATAAGATTTTTCCTTGAAATTTAGCTCATTTGAGGCTTTTCATTTGGCTTGATCATCCATGATTTGCCATCGTCCTACTGTTTGATCAATCAAGTTGAGGAGTCTATTTAGTCATATAGAGTTCTACATAGGTTTGCATTTTGTAAGGGATGTTTTTCTGTTGAATTGATAGCCTTAAGCTTTCAAGATTCTCAAAGCAAGAGGATATGAGTTAGAGCATTTAAGGACTCTCTTCGCTCTGGAGCGCCAATGGCTTAATGCTTAGGGTGTAACTTGTGCAAAGGTTTCTGTTAAATGCAACTAGAAAAAATTTGTCCTCCTTTATGAAGTTTACGGCGGGTATTCAGGTTTTGTTTTGGTTAACTTGTTTGTCAATGGGAACTGAGATGGTTGACTGGTTATGCAAGCCTATTCCTTCTGCTGCTGAAAAGGTTTCAGTCCTGCTTGTGAAAAGGCTTGAGAAAATTGAATGCAGCTACTACCTTTAGAACTGACTGAATGGAATATGGTAGCCGTATGAAGTTGTGCGGCAGTATTGCATACGGTGCATTCTTTGTGTTCTACTGTTCTCTAACCTACCTTTGAAATGTGGCATTTCACATCGAAACACATGTATTATCCAGTAAGAGCTGTTAGGTTAGCTTCTAATCTAACGTGGCGTCTTATCTATTTTTGGGGGGCTGATTTGTTGTTTCACATTTAGAAGAGATGAGCACAATTAAGTGCTTCTGCTTGTAATTTTCTGGGAAATTCTTTATGTTATTTTTCTCTAGAAATGATACCCAGTGGCTGGTTCTGTTCAGTTCTGTAATTTTCATTTTTACTATTCTCCACTTGACTCGCATTCTGCTTTTCATTGACAGACACCTGCCGAAAAAGTCAAAGCAAAAATGAAATTGCAACTTACTGAAACAGGTAACTTTACATAACCTGTCAATGCATTTTCCTTTCACATTTTACTAAATGTCAAGACATTTGCAGTTGTTCTAGTATGATTTGGTGGAAATATAAGCAGTAGTCTGGTATGACTCCGAGTTTAGGATAAAAGTCCACCTCTATTCTTACTTGTTGGTAGTCCAGTGTACTGAAATTGGTGGAACCATGATATTCTTAAAGTAGGAATTGACATGATATGTATTAACATAAAGTATGTTAAGTGTTGCACTTTGATGAGAACTGTCCAAATGAGTATAATAAATTGTGAACCTTGGAATTGTGTAATTCTGTCCTCATGGATAGGAGAAAACAACTGCTTTTAACGTTTTCAGTTCGGATTACTTGAAAGGTAAAAACAGATTACATTTGTTGTTGCTGTAGCAGGCAGATGTATCAAGACAATGCATAGTATTAGGATTAATATTTTTTCATTTGGTCATAAATGTATACTTTTTTTTTTTTGGTCATGATAAATGTATACTACATATGTATGACAGAATGTCCCTAGTATATTATGTTGCGTTTCTAGAGGCCTACTAATGGCTAATTGAATGAAGAGGTTGGGGGGGGGGGAACCTAAATGAAGATGATGTAATTACCAGGTACTGTTTGTAACTTAAGCTGCCTATTGTGAACTAGTCTTAGTAGTTTATGGTCTCACCTAGTTCAATTAAAGATTGGTGTTGTAAAGCTATTACAAGAGCAGAAAGAGGGTGATGCATAACTGCTAACTACGTTAATATTGACTACTAATTGAACATGTAAGACTGTCTTTTTTATTCTTTGCTCAAAGATTCAGTATCCAAGGTGGTCACAAAGTTGATTTCCCTAGCTTTCATGCAAAATGTCTTGTCATTACCATTGTAGGACATTTTTCCCATCCGCCACAATGGTACTTGTAAGAAAATTCTCTGGCCTCTCAAGTAGATTCATTTCTTAGACAGGTGCAGAGCATTTCGTTGTTTTTATTTTTCTTTATTTTTTTGGGTGAAATTGTTTTTGTTTTTCTTAGTATGGCATTTTATAAAGGATGTCCCAGGCGTCGCACTGGAATCAGTAGTGTAAAAGTCCTGACCATTTACAGTCCAGACCAAATTAGCAAGAATATTCGCAAGTTCTCTGGCCTCTCAAGTAGATTCATTTCTTAGACAGGTGCAGAGCATTTCCTTGTTTTTATTTTTCCTTTTTTTTTGGGTGAAATTGTTTTTGTTTTTCTAAGTATGGCATTTTATAAAGGATGTCCCAGGTTTCGCACTGGAATCAGTAGTGTAAAAGTCCTGACCATTTACAGTCCTGACCAAATTAGCAAGAATATTCGCAAGGGACCAGTATATTTGTTCTTTCTTCCTCTCAAGACTATAAATTTTCTGCCACCTAGGATGGTCTTCACAAGTGTTACGATTTTCCTAGCGAAATAGCAGTTCTGCTTTATTGTCTTCTTTATTTTTTGTCTAAAGTTGTTTGCTATTTCCCGTTTCTTTAAGTAACTGTAACACCATTTCAGAATATAGATCCCCGACATAACATCTTACATATGGCAGCACATAGGAGATTTATTCAGAATGCAAGTCAAGCTTTTTTGGGGCCCTTTGGCATAAACCTTGATGCACCCAGTTATGAGACATAACATTTTAGGCAATGACTTGATTTCTTGTTGATAGCGGTGCATGTGTTTTCGTGCATTATTCTATCTCGGATGCAACAATCAAGTAAAGCTAGTTTTATGTGGACACTTTTCCTTCTCTTCAGTGCAAGAGTAAGTTATGATGTAATATTTACAGCTGAAAAGGACGAAAAGAAGGGCATGGGCTCAGGATGGGAAAGATTCGACTTTGATAAAGATGCTCCTTTGGATGATGAGGAAATTGAAGGTAAGTTGCTCCTAGTATTGCTTTAAGTGATTATACTTTCTCAAGTATGACGTAGTGATGTAATCTGAGAGCTGATTTGGAAGTGATTTTTTAGTTGAATTTGTCGTAGATGATGACATTTAACTCGTATTTCTGTATTTTGTCACATTTTTCTTTAGTTGAGCCTTGGTAGTCCCATAATTATTTTTACCACCATCTGATATCATTTGGAGTGGTCAATCTGCTTTAGACTCGCTTTTGTCCTGTTTCTTTTTTTATAATTTCGTAGGTCTATTATATTGATTAATGAAGTCCTTTGTCATCAAATCTGAAGCAGAACATGTCTAAATTTGTATAAGTGATGTCTCTAGGACTTATCCAAATTTTGAAATGGCTGATGTCTGATGGAATTTTGTTTGATCAATATACATTGATTGAAGAACACACCTTTGTGGCTTTCCTGGCAGTTTTGTTTGCCTCTCTGGCTTAATTAGTTGAAGAATGTTGTATATAGTTTGTTGTTTTCAGTTATCAGGCATTTCAAGGATGACGGGTATCCATGTTATTTTTCGGCTGCAAAAGTAGCTCTTCCCTTACATTTCTCTGTGTGCAGCGTTAAATGTTATGGTTTGCACCGCTTAGTTCACTCTCTGCTTTGAATGTTATCTCTTCACGTTAGATATGCCTGATTTGTTGTCTTCGGAAATCTGAACAGGTACTTTATTAATTTATTTGAACTTAAAATCACTTTAGGCTGAGCCTCTATGTTTGTGTCGCCAAAGGGATGAAAATCCACTTTGGTTTATTCTCTCCTCAAATTTTTAGCTGTGGTTCCTTGAGATAAGTGCTGCTCTGCACCTCTGAGTTCACTGTTTCTTTTGAACATTATTCAAAATTGTAGATTTATCTAACTATGTTTTCCCATGGAATTGATAAACTAGCAGTTCTAGCACTGTGTTTGAACTTAGAGTTACTTTATCTAAATATGTAATTTATCGGTACGTTGATTGTATTCTGTTGTTGAGTTTTGGTGATTGATGTCTTTCTTTATATGCTTTCCTGCTCATTCAGCTTATTTAGTTCTTGCTAATCCTGTGCTATTGGCTAGTTCCACGCGGTCCATCTTGATGTACATTCTTTTCCACTGTGCAGCTGTTGAGGATGATGCAGCCTTAGTCAAGCGAATTGGTCAAAGCTTCAGATTTTCATCGTTGGAGGTACTGTTTACATCTATTTCACATGTATTGTTTATCCAATTGTTCCCTTGGATGACTGGGATTTAAATGTAAAACACTATGTATGCATCTTTATGAAGAAATGGAAGTTTAATCTAACAAAGAAACTTTAACTAGTCAAAAAGAGAGGAAGAGCTAAAAGCTGCTCATGATGAAGCCATGTTTGGAGCTCCTTCAAATTCTCCTCCAACTGGAACAGACAATGATGAAGAAGGGACTGTCATTCAGAAACAGGCCCTAGAAAGTGCCAATGTCACTAGTCTCCTAAGCGAGCAGGTAAAGAATAGAGTGACAATTTTTTTTGGGTATTGGCTTTACAGAATCATGTTCATGTGTTCGTGGCCCTGTTAGGTTCTCACAATGCAAAAAGTTTCCTGGCGCGATCGTGTATCTAGGTTTGATTCCGGTGTACGAAGAAAATAAGGAAGAAGCAGCTATATGCTCAATGACAAAATTGCACCAAGATTTATTTACCTTGTCAATCAGTAGGGCTGAATATCATCAATCAAAAATTGTCTGTATGTGGCGTTTCTAGCAAAGGATTGATATTGCGTTTGGGATTAAGCCCATCTTTTTGCTGAGTGGCTTGTGTTTAATGGAAAGCTGCTTCTTTCATTTCAATGTTGGCAAAACCACATAATGAGAAATGTTACATTTTCCTAACTCCAATGGAATAATCAGTTGTTATGTGGAGCTGCTTAAGGAGCTTCCTTGCTTATTTTTAGCAACTGGAGCTGTTTTGGGTGATATCTTGTTGGTGCGGGCATGGGTAAAATAGCTTCTGTTTAGGTTTAGAATTAGAAGTACACTAGTGTGGTTATGGAAAATTATTCACCATATAGGAATGTGGGTTTTTTATTTATTTATTTTTCTTTTTTTTATTTTTAAAAAAACAGTTCGTTGGATACAAGGCTGCTTCTTGTTGGATCCAAGTTCACCTGTATTTTCTGTAAAGTTCATATTCTTGAGTTTCAGCGTACGATGTTTGGACTACGTGCGTAAATATATCTAGGTTAAGAAATAACTGTATTTTCTAATCTAACAGAAGATACCAGAGTGCAGTGGATCAGCTTAGTCCAAACATTTTTTGTTTGACTTGAAGCAATTTAAGGCTTCGTGTTTAACATTATTTTATAGTTTATGCAATGGCGTGCATGTTCTTTGCGGAAACTAATGGATTACGATGCTATCGGAAAACATGTTCGATTACATCCACGAACTCACGGATTGCATTGCTATCCAGAAAAATGGTTGATTTCATCTGAAACTTTGAACCTCTTGTTGATCTCATTCCAAATTTAGGGATGAGATTGACCAGAAATTGAGAGGTTCAAAATTAAGGATGATATTGATCAGTATTCCTTGGGTATCCTATACACTGGAATCCAAGATTACGAAAGTGAAGATTTACTTTCAATTTTTGCTCAAAATATCTCACCAAAGTTCACTACATAAGACAATATTATAGGAGGAGTATGTATCCAGTGCACCCGGGGATACTGTGCACCCCAAATCGGAATCAACAAAATTCGGCGGCTTTTCTTCTTCATCAACAAATCAGACACCCCAAATCAGAATCAGAATCCACCGGAATCCACCGCCTCTTCTTCTTCGGCTTTCTCGTTCAGCACCGCCGCTACCAGAATCGACTCCCGTGGCCGTCAGAATCGCAGGTCACCAACCCGCCCTGGCTTCGCTGCCCCGCCGAACACGCCGGTTTTTATAAAGCGAGTCCTTTTTTCGTGTGTGTGTGAGGAGTGTGTGTGTGTGTGAGGAGTGTGTGTGTGAGGAGGCAGTTGGGATCGATTGGCCGGAATACTTGGGATTTAATTGAACGCGGTCGGGGGTGCACCGCCGGAATTTGCAGGGGCACCGGAAACGGGTGGATAAAATGGATGGATAACCAGCAAATTGTATGGACATGTAGCTACATAGAAGCACATCTAAAAAAAGTGTAGATAACTAGTTTACACCCTGTGGATAACTAGTATAAAATAGGTGGATAACCACAAACAAAGTTTGGATAACCAGTTTATAACTTGTGGATAACCAGTTTACACCTTTTGGATAACCAGTTTACAACTTGTGGATAACTAGTTTACACCTTCTGGATAACCAGTTTAAAATGGGTGTATAACCAGCAATTATAGCATGGACAACCATCACATAATATTACTGTTAATTAAAGAAGAAAATTGTGTGTGTGAGGAGAGTGTGTGTGTGAGGTGGCGGCTGGGATCATCGGCGGCCGGAATTCTTCAATTGGAATTCATTTTGGAGCCGCCTGAAATTGCAGGATGCACCGGAATTTGCAGGGGGTACACGGTACCCCCGGATGCACCAGGTAATTTGCCTTATAGGAGTACAACAAAGGGATAGCCAACAGCACCCAAATGAGCCTTGACTTCATGCTGAACTGAACTACTTCAGAGCAATGAGTCAAAAGGCTTCTTTCCCTTGTAGATATCTCAACCATGTTCTCGACAACTTTAAGCCATGCTGAATTTGCAAGTCCACATGCAGCGTTGGCGCGGTCTTATTATTGATTTTCATAGTTGCAAACTTTGCTACTTCTACCACTCTCGACCATGGTATTCCTTTGGGAATCTCCTTATACAGGAATTGCGAAAGAAAAGGATTGCAAAAACAATCAGCGTCTTTTTGTTTCCATCACCAATCTTCAAGCACATGGAAATTTCTCATTTCTGTGTGTATATATCTTTTCATTTCTTTCCTGAATTGGTTTCCGATGGATGCCTTTGATTTCGTTTTTCCTACGAATTTGACGTAATTGGCAAACAGAGGAGACATGGGAAGGCAAGAGTAATAATGATTTTTCCTGTGATTTACAATGCATTTTATCAAAGGTTGCATTTGTCAATATGATAATTATCACATGTGATAATTATCTAGAATTAGTGATATTGTGTAGTTAGTTATTTAGAGTTGTGGTTAGTTTTATCTTATATTTAATATTATCCCATTTGCTATTATCTAGTTGTAGGTTCTCTATATAGTCATGTAATAGCCTAGTTGATAATTGCTCAATTATAATCATTCTATTCTCTAAGTTGGTATCGGCCAGGTTTTACAAAACTTATTTTTTTCTTCTTCTCTTTTGGCCGTCACCCTCTTCTTCTTTGGCTGGTCACTCACTTCTTCTTCACAGCCTCTTGGCTTCTCTTCCTTCCCTCTTTTGGCCGAAAATCTCCACGGTCACCCACCATCATCACCCCATCAACCCCTCTCTTTTCACCCACATCCCAAAATCCAACTATTATTCTTTAGGTCACCACCGGCCTCTCTTTTTTCTTCTTGCCGCCGGCTTTTTCTTGTTGCTGCCGTTCGATCCTTCTCGGACCCCACTGCTTCTTCTTCCTTCTTTTGTTACTGCGTGCCTCTCCTTCCTGCCGCGCTATATCCTCTTTGGCGGCTGAATCTTCCGCCGTCTACGTCTTCTTCTTTTGCCGCGGTCCTCTTCCACATCAATTAATTTTGGGGATTTATTCGGAGGAGAAAACCCGACATGGAGCCCAATAAGTAAGATAAGACCCATCTGAACTCAAAAGCTCAAACTAATGGGTTCTGAGATCACCTTACTTATTAACTGATTCACATGTCCTCATACTTCCGATGTGGGATTCATAATCCTTTGCCACATGACCCTTCAACATTTAATAAAAAGTTCTACTCACATGCCACCAATCAGCCTCCCACGCACAAAAGACCATCCCATCACTACACTCCTCCTCATCATCCACGATTCATTAGCTTCCATCATACCCAAAACAATTGTCTATCGTCATCAATCATCCTCCATCATCCTTCGTTCCAAACAAAAAATAAATAAGGAAAAGAAATACAAAACCCATCATCCTTTCTTTTGCCATATTGCTGCCGGTCACAAAACCAAAAAAAAAAGGCCTTTCACTTGCAGCAAGAAGGAAAAAAAAAAGGAAAAAAAGAAACAACCTGTTCTACTCGTTGCTGCCAATTTTAGGCAGTTTAGCCAATTTTTAGTTTTTTCCCATTTAGTCCATCTACTTTGTAAAATTTCCAAATCAGCTTCTCTAGATTATCTTTTGTGCAAGTAGGTACTATGATTTCTGCATTTGTCGTTTGATTCCATAATAAAACACATTATCACAACACAACTCCCGGCCACAGAAACATCACTGCCTCTTCTCCTACAACTCATCATTTGGGTCGAGCTACATTCTTGTGCCCCCATCAGTCATCTTTCGGCCAGTGCGCCGCCGTCAGCCTCCCTCCAGTCGTGTCGCCTCTCTTTCTAGCGCTGCCGTCAGTCCCCTTCTTATGCTGCTGTTACTGCTGCTGTTCGCTTGTTGTTTGTTGCTGTTGCATCGTGGTCCACCCGATTCTTGGGCAAACTGAGACTCCTACCTTTTCCGCCATCAGTTTGAAGGGGCGTGTCAATATGATAATTATCATATGTGATAATATGATAATTATCTAGAGTTAGTGATATTGTGTAGTTAGTTATTTAGAGTTGTGGTTAGTTTGATCTTGTATTTAATATTATCCCGTTTGCTATTATTTAGTTGTTAGGTTCTCTATATAGTCATGTAATAGCCTAGTTGATAATTGCTCAATTGTAGTCATTCTATTCTCTAAGTCATCTAAAAAGCATGGGATTGATTGATTGATTAAGTATTCAATTCTACTTGGAACCTACAAAAGCCATGTTGCAACAAGCATCTGAAAAGCACACGGTAAACAAGGATAAGAAGAACATTCTGCATCATCTGTCATCGGAATTTGATAATCAGTTCAGAACAAATAGCAATTCCCTTTCCAGTCACCATTTCTAGTAGTATTTTGGCAATAAATTAACAGAACATATTGAATGTTGACATCATTCGCATCATGGAAAGAATAGAAGAAAACTTTGACATGACCAAAATAATTCAAGTTTCCTGTTGCGAGAGTACTGGTCGTCCAAGTCAAAACCAATGATGGATGACAAAATTTATAGACTTAGACTTAAATTAACGTGCAAATACAAGAACAAATCATGTCAACTTATCTGCACCAAGATTAATCACAAGTTGATCTTTCGCATATGATTTTGTTGCTTCCTAATATGATGTCTTTATTGATTACGTTTTCACATTCGGATCTAAGCTTTTGAAAGACGAAATATTAATTAACATTATGTACCTTGTGTTTTCAGTATATCTTCTTGTAGAAAAGCCTTCATGATACAACTCAGCCCCTCTTCTGGCTTCAAACTAAATCACATGTTTCTCTTCATAGATTTGATTACACTCCATGTCAGACTACTAAAAAGTGGAGTATCACTGAGAGTAAAATAACATCGAGACTATAATTAAAGCTCATGTGACTTCTTATATTGTTCTCAACCTCATCAGTTTTAACACAAATAATATGTTTGAACTTATCATCACCAGATAAGTTCCCGGTGTTACTAAAAAAGAAACTTATCCTTCACGATATCCAATCAATGCTTTTGGTTTCTTTTCGAATTTTCACAATTGATAACACACTACAAAAGCCATGTTCCAAGCAGCCAAGTACAGGTTGTGCCATCAGTATCATATATTTTGTCCAAGTAATAAAACTTAGTAATTTCGTCACATTGAACCAAATTACCGCAAACTCTGTATTATCTCTTTGCAATAATCCAAGCTACTAGCAAAGAAAAATTTTTCAAACCTTCTAGAACAACATTCTGCATATTTTGTAGAGAGAAATAATCCAGTAGTTAGCTCATGTTTGCTTTTGGAACCATTTAGCAAAACAACCTGAATAGTTTACAAATGAATTAACTGCAAAGATTGAACATCTGAGTTGAAAAATTAACTACGTGAGAAGTATCACTCAAGTCATTTATTCCAAGGGAAAAATATGCACCAAACTGAAACTAACAAGCTTCTTTTTTGTATTGTAAATCCTAATCGTAAAAATACCTGAAGAAACAAAACTCATTACCTCTCAATCTTACAAATACAACTGAAAAACCTATATGACTTCAAAGGCCTAACACAAACTAACTAGATATCACCTACAATGTTAAATGAACATAAACAAGCATTTTTATTGTCTTGTACACATCATATGAGGTGGAATGGAGATGGGCAAAAGTGGAACCTCCGCAAGGAATGGATCTTGATATGAGTACATGGATGGACCAACTTCTTCAAATTTTTTGGTCAATATATTGCATGACACCAATCCAAAACTTGCCTTCAAATAAATTACATACGGATCAAATGGATGACATGTTATAGGCTCGTATATAAATATGCGAGAGTAAACATGACAATCATGATCTACAAGATCTTCAGTTTCAAGTGTATGTTGAAGACACCAACTGTTGTTCTCTTGGAGTTCCCATATTTTCTAACTTGTACAATGTACAGTAACATCCTCATTATTCGTTTTAAAATACTTAAGACGTCCTTGGCATACACCATAACTCGAATTGGAGCCCGACCAACTAATAGATCAAACCATAACTCAAATTGGAGCCCGACCAACTAATAGATCCCCTTGCTGGATCATCATTGTCGTCCGGAAGTTTAATAAGGCAACAGTGATTGCGAGGGTCATAGGTTAAGATTCCATCTCGGGTCTTCCAATAAAGAATGTTGTTTAGAAGAAGAGGCCTCCTACATCTTCTTATATGTGACCGTCCATATCCACACGACACTTCAATGCTTTCCCATCTCCTTGTTTCCAAGGAAAACATATCCACGCCATGAGAACCACGAGGAAGTATGACAACTTTATAACTAGTCAAAATTCTTCCAGTTTCGTCCACTTGTGTTATTAAACCAACTCTTCTGATCTTATCATCAATTACATGAGTTTTGTGTGGACGAGGAGGGATGCTAAACCACTGACGAGTTGTAGCGTTACATATATAAAATTCACCAATTTCATCTATTGCAATATCAGAGCTCACACAAGTTATTTGCACTAACCACCCGACCAAAACAAACCCCTTGTCAATTGCTATAGTAGAGAACGAACCTAATAATCTTAAATCTCCGCTTGTTGGTGAAGTAAGAAATCATCTGTATATTAGCTTAATTACGTTTCCATATAGATCGACTAATTGGTTTCTTTCCGGATAAAAGAGAGATAGGCGACATCGTGACTAGGGTTGTCTCGCAACATATAGTTTTGGAAAACCAGGATCTGAGATGAAAGAGATCCATGCTTTTGAGACGCACTTGAACCTGAACACCTACATGTCGGAAGTCTGCATAACAATTCAAATAAAAACCATTCCGGTAAATCGCTATCATGAAAGCCACCGCCGATGCTGCCACCAACCACGGCCTTGGAGGTGGTTGTTCGTTTGGTTTGTTTTGTTTCCACATCCAAATGATCAGAGAAAAAGAAAACAACTAGACGGATGTTTTTCTCTTATACTCTTTTCTGCCGGAAGCTGCGATTTTTGCTCTTTCGTACACACGTAGGTTTCACACAAGGATTTGGATTCCGGGGATTTGTTTAGGGATTTATCAAACTGTCCACTGATTTAATTTGGAACCGGACTCGTGTTTGATGAACTAATAATTGGTAATTACGTTATTAAAAATAAAAATAAAAAAGTGGTAATAAAAAAAAACAACAATGACTAATCACCTAGCTAATGGTAGCACCTCCGTTTACTAATTTAAGGTTACTCTATGCTCATGACGATTTTTGAATCTCAATCTATTGTTAAGGGTAAAAGAATTCTTAGCACTCCATCACAACTCCTTTGGTTTGAACTTTAAAATGATATTCTACATATTAGGAAATTGTTGTGAACTCATTTAACAAAGATTTGGGTTTGGTTTATTTTGAGGTAACTATGGAGTGCAGAAAAATTTATAAAAGTGGCCTATTTAGCAATGGATTTTGAATCCCTCATCAACACAGTAAAATCTTTCAAGATCTTCTATTAATTAATAACTTCTATTTAATACTATAATATTTTTCTCTGGTTTTAATTCGAGACTTGTGCAAAAAATAGTAGAAAAACTTGATTAATTTAGAAGATAATAATTTTCAAGAATCTCCTATGTAAATACAGGTGCTCACAATTTCATAAATTAATAAATACCTAAAATAACACATTAGGTTTGAAGATTAACTTAGATTTTAACTTAAGTATTTTTGTTTATGTTTGCGATATCATATTTTTTTCTATTAAAAAAAATATAATATTATGGCTACGGCTGCAGCGGACTTTTTGGGTATAAAATAATTTTTTTTTATTTTGTTATTTAAGTGGCGCCCCCCTGACATTAATTCCTTCATTCTGAATACTGATGGTTCTTTAAGTTCTAATGAAGCAGGCTATGGTTGTGTAATTCGAGGTGATGATAGCGGATCGAGTTGCAAAACCAAATTCATAAGAATTTAACCTTGTTATCGAAATGTATTTTTATGCAGCAGAAGGATATAGAGATATTTGAATCCAAAAAGAAGAAAGTAAAAGGGATATTTGGCCTAAAAAGCGAACCAATTCGCGAAATTCAATCAAGAACCAACCCATCTCCAAGCGATCCAAGATCTCCAAATCAATGGCATTAACCAACTAATCATAAAAGCAAACACCCATTCGAGAATTGAAAACAAGAACCAAAAGATATGAAATCTTCGACCCTTTTAACAATAAACGAAAAGAACAAATGCTATAGATGCCACTATTATGTGAACCAACACAATAGATAACTCTCAGCTTTGAAGTTAGAAATCCATGTAACAACAAGCAAAACAAAGAAAAGCTCTCCAAAGAACTTAACTCCAAAAAAAGGTATAACACCTCACATTGAAAAAAACTCACCTATAACACATATTACAATGAAAATTCGGCCCCCTATTTATAGGACTATAGGGAGAACGAATTTGGACTCTGAGATAGTAAAAAATAATCTTTTTATCACCGTAATCCCATATTCTAAGGAGCAAGAGGACTTGGTCAGGGATGTCTTCTCTCACCTTATCTTTTTATTCTGTGTCAACAGGTGTTGTCATCAGCTATTAGGGCTGAGATAAATCAATTTCCCGGATTGGGAATTAAGATCAGCAGAAATGCCCCCAGAATCAGCCACTTGATGTACGCGGATGACAACTTTTTCTTCATTGAGTGCAAGGAGAGCTCAATTCTTGCTCTAGCAGGTCTGATTGAACAGTATGCCACTTTCTCTGGGCAAAAGATCAACTTCCTCAAATCCTGCATTATGCTCAGCCAAAACACATCTTCCCAGATGAAATCCTTTATCCATACCATTTTGCAAATCCCGGAGGGGCAATTTTAGAGCAAGTACCTAGGTATGTCACTTGATTTAAAAAAAAAAAGAAAAGAAAAAGCTGATCTTTCAAACTTTTACTGCCAGGTTGAGGAACAAATTTGTAGACTAGAAGACAAAGCTTCTCTCTCTTGCGGGTAGGATAACACTTGCAAAATCAACCTTGTCAGCCATGTTAGTCTACCCAATGGGAGTTTTTAAACTCCTTGCTTCCACTTTACAAGAGACTGATCGCATTGTTGCACAATATATTGGAAAGGTGATAATTTGAATAGAGGTATTCACTGGAGATCTTGGAGGAAAATAGCCAAATCTCAATTCCATGGAGACTTAGGTTTATAGTCCTCAAAGGAATTTAACTAAGCGTTACTCGGTAAACATGCTTGGAAAATCATGTCGGATCCTGGTTCTCTGATTTCAAGACTCTATAGAGCCAAATATTGTGGAAATGGTGCTTTTCCACAATTACGACCTCCAAATAACTCCACTTGGGGTTACAAGAGTATACTATGGGGAGATCAATTACTATCTCAGAATGTGAAATGGAAAGTCATCTTGGGGAAAGACACCAGTATTGCTGATGAGTGGATTCCAAATCATTCCAACCCGATACAGAGGAATTCTTTTCTTGCCACACACTCTAATCTTAGAGTCAAAGATCTGATTCGCAATGATGGCCAATGTAAGCTAAGTTTCTGCGAAAGATATTCCAAAGCTATGTGCTTGTTTGGACAACGTTTTGTTTTAGTTTTTGATTTGGATTTGAGAGGAGATTTAAAAGGTAGTTTAGTTTTTTATTTAGAAAGTATTAAAGTATAGTGATCATTTATGAAATTAAAATAGTTCAGCGACCAAAATGAAGATTTTACAATAGTATAACGACCAAACACAAGACTTTATAATAGTTCAATGACCAAACGCAATACTTTACAATAGTTTAGTAACCAAACTAAATGAAGACTTTACAATAGTTCAGTGACCAAAACGAAGACTTTACAATAGTGCAATGACCAAACACAACATTTTAAAAGGTAAATTAAAAAGTTGTTTGGATGATGTTTTTTTTTCATTGGGTTTTGTTTTTTAGAGGTAAAATGAGTGAAAATGGAAAACGAGTTATTGGACAAACAAACACTATATCATTCCTCACATCACAGGGATTTTTATTGATCCAAACAGGCATTTGGAAAATGATAAGCTGCAATGGACGAAGACGGATCATGGAAACTATACGGTGCACTTAGGTTATCATATAGCTATCAACCTGCTAGCCTGCAACAGTTTCCAGATCTCCAACTAATACAGAAGTCAGAGCCTGGAAATACTTGTGGAGTGCTAAAGTTCAACCAAAGAAACTGTTGTTAAGGAGAGCAGTGTTGAATGCTCTTCCTACTAAGTTGGGATTACAAAAAAGAGGTATTGAACTTGATCTCACGTGCCCTTCTTGTGGAAATCAGGATGAGGTTAATCTGCACCTCTTTATAACATGTCTAGCATCTCAAGCCATTTGGAGTTTTGCTTATCCCTCATTCCAATTCATTCACAGCTGTACTAGTTCCTCGCTACTGGAGTGGTACATAGACTGGATTCAGTCGAGGCCTTCAGCAAAGGAGATGGATTTATTTCTAATAATCCTTTGGAGGATTTCGGTTGAAATAAATGACAAGATTTGGTGTAACCAGGTGCACAGTTCGGTCATCTCGTGGCGATTGATTCAAAATGACCTACAACAACATAATAAAATGATCAAAAGCCAAACAGTCCCTCAGAACTCTAATGTAGAGATCGTGATTCCATCGAAACAAAGACCGGTTTTAGATGCCTCAATTCACTTTGATGGCTCCTTCCACCCGCGTACAATGGCAGCAGCAGGAGTATGGAAGATTACCTCACCTCAGGGGGCTATAATGCAAGTCAAGGCGACCCCTCTCCAGGTGTTATCACCTTTCCAGGCAGAGGCCATGAACTGTCTCATTGCTCTCCGTGAGGCTTCTCAACTTGGACTAAATTGAGTGAAAGTTTACATTGATTGTGAGTTATTATCTACTGATCTAAGGACTATACTTGTGCCGATGGAGGCACAAGAAGTTATTGCTTTATTATTAGTTTAAATTTCATCTTTCGAGTCCTGCCAACTAATCAAAGTTAGCAGATCTGATGTTATTGACCTACATAGTATGGCTTATAATGCATGTCGATGTAATAGTATAGGTACTTCCGATTAATATCAGGTACCGGTTTCAAAAAAAAAAAGATAAGATAAGGATTGACAACTAGGACTCTTATCTACTAAGAATCAAATCTTATCTAATCTAACCTTTCCATTAAGGACTCAAATACAAAGAGCCAACAAGGAATCAATATAAAACTCCTAATACAAAGACATAATCTCCAAAAGATTCCTTCATGCGATAAGATAGAATCCTTCTTGAGTATAAACTCTAGCATTATCTTCTCTATAGAGTCATCATAGTCATCCATCTTGATGCATGTACATCCATGTGTAGTAAACATCAATTTGAACACTTTTATTTGAAATAAAAATAATAAAATACACCTCATCAATTTTGAAATTTCAAAATTGCCCTTCATGTGTTAAATGACAATTTTACTCCTGGATTGGGCCTTCACGAATTTTGGAAATCTCATGATGACACCAAATTTGGATGCTATTATTCCCTCCTTCGTTAATAAGATTCGTCTCGAATCTTAACAAGAAAAGAATAACCATGATTCCATACCTTTTTTAAGTGAATCACTTTCTCTTCCCTTTTGCCTTCCTTCACAAGAAAAACAAAATACAAATTTATGCAAAAGTAGAACACTTGAAATCCACAAAAAATAGAACTCCTTTTAAGGCATGCCACTTGAAATTTTAGCAAAACCCCATACTTTATTTATTTTTTTTTCAGCAAACTTCTGTAGTACCAATCCACAAAGGATCAATACCAAAGAATAAGGGTAATAACCACTAAATATATAGATCTAACAACCCAAAGAATAACTCTTGGACTGAAAGATATCTAACAAATCATATAGCTTCTAACTTCGCACAAAACTTGATGATATCAACTTTCAAGGATTTGAAGATTCCTTGAAAAATATTGAAATCAATAGTAACCCGAAAAAGTATGGGAATACCCCCAAGGTTTTGTATTCCCTTGTAAGATCCACGAAAACAAAGAAACATAAAGATGTAGAAAGATTAGGACTCCAAGGTTTTGATGTTCCTTGAAAGTTTCAAACTCGAGATAGAAAGAGTTTTTTTTTCCTCCCGAAAACTTGGAAGAAGAAAATTGGATTCTCTCAAACTCATCAAAGCTCTAAACAGGATTCAATCTAGCCTAGGCTCTGCTACCACCTGATAGAAGATCGTGTTGTAAAACAAAATTCATAGGAATTTAACCTTGTTATCGAAATGTATTTTTATGCAGCAGAAGGATCTAGAGATGTTTGAATCCACAAAGAAGGAAATAAAAGGGATATTTGGCCTAAAAAGCGGACCAATTCACGAAATTAAATGAAGTCATGAAATTAAATCAAGAACCAACCCATCTCTGAGGAATAAAAAACCAATGGATATAAGATCCATGATCTTCAAATCAATGGCATTGACCAACTAATCATAAAAGAAAACCCCCATCCGAGAATTGAAAACAAGAACCAAAAGATATGAAATCTTCGACCCTTTTAACAATAAACGAAAAGAATAAATGCTATAGATGTTACTATTATGCGAACCAACACAATAGATAAGTCTAATTTTTGAAGCTACAAATTTATGTAACAACAGGCAAAACAAAGAAAACCTCTCGAAAGAACTTAACTCCAAAAAAAAGGTATAACACCTCACATTGAAAAAAACTCACCTATAACACATTTTACAATGAAAAGTCGACCCCCTATTTATAGAACTATATGCAGAACGAATTTGGACACCTAAAATAGTAAAAAATAATCTTTTTATCATCCTAATCCCATATTCTAAGGAGCAAGAGAATATCATCAGGGATGCCCTCTCTCACCTTATCTTTTATTCTGTGTCAACAAGTGTTGTCATCAGCTATTAGGGCTGAGATAAATCAATTTCCCGGATTGGGAATTAAGATCAACAGGAATGCCCCCAGAATTAGCCACTTGATGTACGCGGATGGCAGCCTCTTCTTCATTGAGTACAAGGAGAGCTCAATCTTGCTCCAACAGGTCTGATTGAACAGTATGCCACTTTCTCTGGGCAAAAGATCAATTTCCTCAAATCCTGCATTTTGCTCAGCCCAAACACATCTTCCAATACGACATCCTTTATCCACACCACCTTGCAAATTCCTGAGGGGAAATTTCAGAGCAAGTACCTAGTATGTCACTGGATTTTAGAGAAAAGAAAAAGTTGATCTTTCAAACTTTTACTGCCAGGTTGAGGAACAAATTTGCAGACTGGAAGACAAAGCTTCTCTCTCTTGAGGGTAGGACAACACCTGCAAAATCAACCTTGTCAGTCATGTTAATCTACCCAATGGGAGTTTTCAAACTCCCTACTTCCACTTTAAAGGAGGCTGATCGCATTGTTGCACAATTTATTTGGAAAGGTGATAATTTGAATAGAGGTATTCACTGGAGATCTTGGAGGAAAATAGCAAAATCTCAATTCCATGGAGGCTTAGGTTTAAAGTCCTCAAAGGAATTTAACCAAGCATGTCAGATCCTAGTTCTCACATTTCGAGACTCTATCGAGCCAAATATTGTTGAAATGGTGCTTTTCCACAATCAGAACCTCGAAATAACTCCACTTGGGGTTACAAGAGTATACTATGGGCAGCTCAATTACTATCTTAGAATGTGAAATGGAAAGTCATCTCGGGGAAAGACATCAGTATTGCTGATTAGTGGATTCCAAGTCATTCCAACCCAATACTGAGGAATGATTTTCTTTCCCCACACTCTAATCTTAGAGTCAAAGATCTGATTCGCAATGATGGCCAATGGAAGCTATAGTTTCTGCGAAAGATATTCCCAGACTATATCATTCCTCACATCACAGGGATTTTTATTGATCCAAACAGGCAATTGGAAAATGATAAGCTGCAATGGACGAAGACGGATCCTGGAAACTATAAGGTGTAGCAGCAGGAGCATGGAAGATTACCTCACCTCAGGGAGCTATAATGCAACTCAAAGCAACCCCTCTCTAGGTGTTATCACCTCTCCAGGCAGAGGCTATGACCTGTCTCATTGCTCTCCGTGAGGCTTCTTAACTTGGACTAAATCGAGTGAAAGTTTACACTGATTGTGAGTTATTATCTACTAATTTGAGGACTATACTTGTGCCGACGGAGGCACAAGAAGTTATTGCTTTATTATTAGTTTTAATTTCATCTTTTGAGTCCTGCCAACTAATCAAAGCTAGTAGATCTCATGTTAGTGACCTACATAGTATGACTTATAATGCATGTTGATCTAATAGTATAGGTACTTCCGATTAATATCAGGTACCAATTTCAAAAAAAAAAAAAAAATAAGATAAGGATTGACAACTAGGACTCTTATCTACTAAGAATAAAATCTTATCAAATCTAACCTTTCTATCTTGGACTCAAATACAATGAGTCAATAAGGAATCAATATAAAACTCCTAATATAAAGACATAATCTCCAAAAAGATTCCTTCATGCGATAAGATAAAGTCCTTCTTGAGTATAAACTCTAGCATTATCTTCTTTGTAGAGTGATCACAGCCATCCATCTTGATGCATATACATCCATGTGTAGTAAACATCAATTTGAACACTTTTATTTGAAATAGAAATAATAAAATACACCTCATAATTAAAATTTTGAAATTGCCATTCACGTGTGAAATGACAATTTTACCCTTGGATTGGGCCTTCACTAATTTTGGAAATCTCATGATGATACCAAATTTTGGATACTATTATTCCCTCCTTTAATAAGATTCATACTCGAATCTTAACAAAAAAAGAATAACCAAGATTCCATGCCTTTTTCAAGTGAATCACTTTCTCTTCCCTTTTGCCTTCTTTTACAAGGAAAACAAAATACAAATTTATGCAAAAGTAGAACACTTGAAATCCACAAAAAATAGAACTCCTTTTAAGGCATGCCACTTGAAAGTTTAGCAAAACCCCATTATTTATTTATTTCCAGCAAACTTCTGTAGTACCAATCCACAAACGATCAATACCAAAGAATAAGGGTAATAACCACTAAATATATAGATCTAAGAACCCAATGAATAACTCTTGGACCGAAAAATATCTAATAAGGCATATAGCTTCTAACTTCGCACAAAACTTGATGATATCAACTTTCAAGGATTTGAAGATTCCTTGAAAAATATTGAAATCAATAGTAACTCGAAAAAGTATGGGAAAAACCCCAAGGTTTTGAATTCCCTTGTAAGATCCACGAAAACAAAGAAACATAAAGATGTAGAAAGATTAAGACTCCAAGGTTTTGATGTTCCTTGAAAATTTTAAACTCGAAGATAGAAAGAGTCTTTTTTTTCCTCCCAAAAAGTTGGAAGAAGAGAATTGGATTCTCTCAAACTCATCAAAGCTCTAAAAAGGATTCAATCTAGCCTAGGCTCTGCTTCCGCCTGATAGAAGATCGAGTTGTAAAACCAAATTCATAGGAATTTAACCTTGTTATCAAAATGTATTTTTATGCAGTGAAAGGATCTAGAGATGTTTGAATCCGAAGAGAAGGAAATAAAAGGGATATTTGGCCCTAAAAGCGGACCAATTCACGAAATTCAATGAACAACCAACCCATCTCCAAGGAATAAAAAACCAATGGATATAAGAACCATGATCTCCAAATCAATGGCATTAACCAACTAATCATAAAAGCAAACCCCCATCCGAGAATTAAAAACAAGAACCAAAAGATATGAAATCTTCGACCCTTCTAACAGTAAACGAAAAGAACAAATGCTATAGGTGCCACTATTATGCGAACCAACACAATAGATAAGTCTAATGTTTGAAGCTACAAATCCATGTAACAACAAGCAAAACAAAGAAAAACTCTCCAAAGAAAATAACTCCAAAAAAGGGTATAATGCCTCACATTGAAAAAAACTCACCTATAACTCATATTACAATGAAAATTCGGCTCCCTATTTATAGGACTATAGGGAGAACGAATTTGGACATCTAAAATAGTAAAAAATAATCTTTTTATCATCTTAATCCCATATTCTATGGAGCAAGAGGACTTTGTCAGGGATGCCCTCTCTCACCTTATCTTTTTATTCTGTGTCAACAGGTGTTGTCGTCAGCTATTAGGGATGAGATAAATCAATTACCGAGATTGGGAATTAAGATCAACAGAAATGCCCCCAGAATCAGCCACTTGATGTACGCGGATGACAACCTCTTCTTTATTGAGTGCAAGGAGAGCTCAATTCTTGCTCTAGCAGGTCTGATTGAACGGTATGCCACTTTCTCTGGGCAAAAGATCAACTCCCTCAAATCCTGCATTTTGCTCAGCCCAAACACATCTTCCAAGATGAAATCTTTTATCCATACCACTTTGCAAATTTCTGAGAGGAAATTTCAGAGCAGCAGGAGCATGGAAGATTACCTCACCTCAGGGAGCTATAATGCAACACAAGGCGATCCCTCTCCAGGTGTTATCACCTTTATAGGCAGAGGCCATGACCTGTGTCATTGCTCTCCGTGAGGCTTCTCAACTTGGACTAAATCGAGTGAAAGTTTACATTGATTGTGAGTTATTATCTACTTATCTAAGGACTATACTTGTGCCCATGGAGGCACAAGAAGTTATTGCTTTATTATTAGTTTTAATTTCATCTTTTGAGTCCTGCCTAACTAATCAAAGTTAGTAGATTTGATGTTAGTGACCTACATAGTATGGCTTATAATGCATGTCAATATAATAGTATAGGTACTTCCGATTAATATCAAGTACCAAATTTTTTTAAAAAAAAATAAAAGAAAAAAGGAGATAAGATAAGGATTGACAACTAGGACTCTTATCTATTAAGAATCAAATCTTATCTAATCTAACCTTTCCATCTTGGACTCAAATACAATGAGTCAATAAGGAATCAATATAAAACTCCTAATACAAAGACATAATCTCCAGAAAGATTCCTTCACGCGATGAGATAGAATCCTTCTTGAGTAGAAACTCTAGCATTATCTTCTTTGTAGATTCATCATAGCCATCCCCTTTGATGCATGTACATCCATGTGTAGCAGACATCAATTTGAACACTTTTATTTGAAATAAAAATAATAAAATACATCTCATCAATTGAAACTTTGAAATTGCCCTTCATGTGTGAAATGACAATTTTACCCATGGATTGGGCCTTCACGAATTTCGGATATCTCATGGTGATACCAAATTTGGATGCTATTATTCCCTCCTTCTTTAATAAGATTCGTCCTCGAATCTTAACAAGAAAAGAATAACAAAAACTCCATGCCGTTTTCAAGTGAATCACTTTCTCTTCCCTTTTGCCTTCCTTTACAAGAAAAAGAAAATACAAATTTATGCAAAAGTAGAACACTTGAAATCCACCAAAAGTAGAACTCCTTTTAAGGATATGAAACTTGAAAGTTTAGCAAAACCCCATACTTTATTTATTTTTTTTCAACAAACTTCTATAGTACCAATCCATAGGGCTACTAATTCGGCGGTTCAGTGCGGTTCGGGTGAATTCGGTTTGGTTTAATCGGTTTTTTTTCCTCACAAGACCTGCCCAAAATCGAACCGATTTTTATGTCCCCCGAACCAAACCGAGATGATTAAACTATCGAGTGATCGGTTCAGGGTCTGTTTAAAACGAACAGAAAAAGCCAAAAAATTAGGCCATTTCTTTTTACAAGATTTCAAATCCTGATTCCTGAACTAAATCCTTCCTGCAAAAGTGTAAAATCACTGAATTCAATTGTAAGACTGAGAGTTCAACTGAAAATCACATTCAACATTTCAATTCATCATCCAAATTCTGATTTCTAAAGTTCAACTGAAACTGAAGTTTCAAACTTCAAAGTTCATAGGGCACACACCAAATCCAAAAGTCCACAATTGTTAAGGTTTTAGGCTTACACAACATGAATACATAATAACAACGTCAACAAATTTTAAAGTTTCAGAAAGACAAAAACTGAGATAAGATATATTTTTGATTCAACATCAACAGAATAACTGGAACATTCTTTAGTCTTCAGTCTTCACTCCTCACTATTTAGTCTTCAACTAGGCAATTGGTAGCATACATCGGCTTCATTTCAGCCTTCAATACTTAATAGTTCAACAGGCAGCAAGCAATCTAGAATTTCACACTCAAGTCAGCAAATTCAGAAATAAATCAACTCATGCAAGCAATCAAGTTTCAGGTTATAATAGCCATGAAAAAAATAAAAACGGTCATCAAAGTCAAGAGAAAGAAGAATCTACCTATTACTTCACAGTCTGAGTAGTTTGATCACAGCAAACCCTAGTGCACCACAGTTTTCTTTCCCTGTTCAGCAGCTGAAAAAAAAAGAAAAAAACAGTCGGTCAAGTTGAAACTGCGAAGCTGAAACAGTGAAACTTTAAAGTGTAAATAAACAACTGAAACTGTAAAAACTGCAACCTTCTTCCTAGCGAAGGAGGTCTTCCCAACTCCCTTCAACACTTTCTTCTTCAACTTACCACCGAAGCCAATCCTGAGTGCAAATCAAGCACTGAACAGTTTTTTGAGTTAAAGAACTCCTAAATGCATCCGACACCCTGCCACTTGTGCTAAAACAAGATTCTGAATCTACAGTTGAGACAGGAATGACAAAAAGATCATGAACCATCAGAGAAAGGATAGGAAATCTAGGGTTGTTCACCTTCCACCAGTTCAACAGTTCAAAACCTGTACAATCTGGTTCGTCATCCTCGTTTAAATCCTTGTCCAATTCTGATTTTTCATTTCTGTTTATACAACCACCAGCTTCTTCATTTTTCTTCTTCGCCAACTCCTTCCTAAACCTATCTCTAAGTAACTTTGAAGGCTCATATTCATTGGGGAAGGTCTTTTCCCTGATGAAGTTGCTTGAGAAGAACTGGAATCAGATTTGGCTAGAGTACTAGAACTAGGTTTAGGGGCATGGATTCTAACATATTCCGCAAACAGGTCATAAATGGCGTTTTTAACAAATTCATATTGTTTTTTCCATCCACTAACCCACAAACCTCAGAAAATACAACTTCAATGTATTTCAACTTGTTTCTTGGATTAACAAAAACACATGCCATTAAACAGCAAGATTCATCTTCTCAATAGAACCATAGTATTTATCAAACTTCTCCTTTATCCTTTCAGCCATAATTTTTTGACCAAAATCTTCACTTTCATTAATGATTTTCTTGAACAAAACATCTATACAATGAATATCAGTGAAGAAAGCACCCGAAGAGAGAGATTTTATACGAGAAACCTTCAAGGTTATCTCATAAAAATGCTGAAGAATACCAGCAATCCTCCTAGCTTCTACACAATCTAATGAAGTAGGCAGTTCAGGCCCAGAATTTGACACATCAGCATCAAACCTCAATGACAAGCCGTCGTCACACTAGTCAAATATTAATTACCTACTTAATACAATTAGTAGTAGTAAAGTAGCAAGCAGGGTCGATCCCACAAAGAAGGTTACTAAGTACTGGTTAAAACTATTTCTTATTATTATTTAGATTAACAATTTATCAATTTTAAGCTATTCTAAACCTAAAAACTAACAATTAAAATTATTTAAAGATATAAATAAGTAAAAGAAAAACCTAGGGCAAAGGGTTCACCAACCGACTATTCAGTTTAATTTAATCTATAGATATGTGACTTTCGACTCTCATTAATCTCACGATAATTCACCAATTTAAGAATTATACACTCTCGTGTCATAACCCTCTTACTTAAACTAACCCTATGACTACTCTCGTGACTATAGAGATTAATAAAAGTACATTAAGAACTTTGGAATTACTAGTCGTAAAGGCGGTGCTCCTACTCTCGTGGCTCACAACCTAAGTTTATTATTCCTACAAACTAATACTAGCCTTCTACTCTCGCTATTTCAGTTAACACCTTAAAGCATGCAAATATTGATCAGGTATTCACATGGATGAAAAACAAGAATAATAAATATTAATTAATGAAAAAGTCACAATCATAACTTAAATTAAATTAAATAGTACGACGGCTACATTCAAAACTCTAGATTAAAAATATTTTAGCCATACATCATCTTAAAAATAAATAAAATAATGAAACCGGGAAGAAAACAGCCAATAGTTGAGATTGAAGTTGATGAACAATTGCTTGCTTCCTCCTCCAATGATGTGCAGGTTTAATATGGAGATTATGGTGTGGTGCGTGGATTATAATGGTGAGGTGATTGGATTTGTGCGTGAAGGGGTTAGGGCTGCTGGAGGTTATGTGGTGATAATGTTGGTGAGGTGGATGTACGTGGAAGTGGGATTTGGGTTGGTAAGGGGGCTGATTTGGTGCGTGGAAAATGGTTGGGAGGAGATGATGATGGTGTGGTGCTTCGGGTGTAAAAGGTTAGATTAGAAACGGAGGCTTTGGTGGAGATGGAGTTGTGCACGAAGGTTCAGTCTCTGTCCCCAAAAATAAAACCCTAATCCTATTTTTATACTTTCGTCAAACCCTATTTCTTCAGGAATAAGAAAGTTATTTTTTTTTCAAGCCAATTTAAATTAAAACTCCTCCAACTCTTCAAATGCTTCAATTTCTTCCTTGTCAATTTATCAATTCTTCAATTCTCCCTTTGAGTTGCTTTTTCTTTTCAATTTAGTTCAAAATCTCAACAATTCTTCTATTTGAGTACAAAACCTACAAATAAAGATAAAATCATATAAATAGTACATTTGTACTCAAAATATATTGCAAAAATCACAAATTAGGGATATAATAAATAGGTAAAATATAAGCATATCAAATACTCCCAAACATGAATTATTGCTTCTCCTCAAGCACTCCCAAGAATTAAAACAAATAAAAACACTTAATTATTTAATTTGGCTGCCTCAGGAATTTAATATCACACAAAGACCTCGACTACCTCAAATATGCACTACCTAAAAAAATGCAAACCATATGCACTTTTAGCCCCCACGCTTGTATGTGTGTGCGATTCGTTTCTTAGGGACATCACTTTACATTTAACATAGAAAACAAAAGTTCTACTGCAAATATGCCATTTTACTTTAACAACAGACTCATATTTCATACCATATTTCAATGCAATGGACCTCCAAACATACTATGAAGTAGAAGGACTTATCTCACAGAACACCTATTCCCCCTCGTAACCCATTCTTCGGTCAATGCGGCTTTTTTTTCAGGACTCTTTCCGACTCAAGCCACTACCCAGAGCATTTTTCCACTCCTATATATAGTGGCTCAGCAACTTAGGGCAGTCTATATATCTATTTTTTCTCACCGGGCCTGAGGACTCTTCGCTCAAGTTGCCAATTCCTCATCTCTCAATGGGCCAGCATCAACATTGAATGCTCTTCCTTTCTCTCTCATTAAATTTAACCTTACCTCAGAAGTATCCGCCAACACCCCTCCCCCAAACTTACTTAACACAAAGTGTCAAAGCAATAAGGTTTTTTTTTAAGGCTGATATTGGGTTAATGCCTTGCTTTTCCTTCACAACATGATGGATTCCATATACAAATCATATAAGTATGAGTGAATCAAACATAACTTTGCATGGCATATCTACATCTAACTTATGCAACTATGTCTCACTTTAGGCTTATCCCACAGTCACGACTAAGTGCATGAAAAGTAGGATATTCAAAGCAACATATAGAAATACATAAGTTAAACAATACAATTCAAAATAGTCTAATTCTTACATGTTATAGATAATTAAACCAACTTCATCATAGGCCTTTTTGGAGCTTTCAATTTTTTCAATTTTTATTCCTCTCCCCCACACTTAAAGCATACATTGCCCTCAATGTATAAAACACAAAAGACATGACAACCAAGTGAAAAGAAAAGAAAAGACAAAAATTAAAAAAATGAAAAGAAACGACACAACCTTGAGAATGTGAAGCGGAGGACCAGAATTGTTGAATAAACTGTTGCAACTGCCATTCAAACACACGACCAACTTCTTCAGAATTTTGGATGTCTCATTTTCAGCACCATTGGACACCAGAATTCCGCCCTTCCAACAAACCTAATTGCAAACTAAAATAAATTAGAAAATGAAACCTAAAAACAGATGATTAAGAAAAACTACAAAAATCCAGAAATCAAAGATCTCCAGATAATCAGGAACAAAAAACTTAACCATCGACTGATTAATGAAAGAAAAAGAAAAATAAAGCAAAATAAAGAATTGGGTTGCCTCCCAATAAGTGCTTCTTTAAAGCCATGAGCCGGACTATTTGGCTAATCAATCAGGTGGACGCTCAATCAAAGAGTGTGACACTCTTTCATGCATCATTCTTCTTCCATTTCTATCTGTGCCTGCATCATTGATACACATGTCAGGAGGATCTTTAGAATTAGCAATGAAAACATCAGTTTTATCTAGCTCCTCAAGAATATCTACCCTAAATACATAAGGAGTAAATGTAGGTCATTTGTAATTTTCAGAAAAAGTGAACTCCACAGATTCTTCTCCAATATGAAATTTTAAACTCCCTTTTTTAACATCTATAACAGCACCAGCTGTGGCTAGAAATGGTCAACCTAAAATAATTGGCACATTAGCATCTTCTTCCATATCTAACACAACAAAATCAACAGGGATATAAAATTTCTTCACTTTTACTAGCACATTTTCCAAAATCCCTTTCGCATGAGTTATGGACCTATCAGCTAACTGCAAAGTGATGTTAGTTGGTTTCAAATGTTTCAACCCAAGCTTTCTACAAACAGACAAAGGCATCAATGAAACACTAGCACCTAAATCACATAAAGCTTTATCAAAAAAAAAAATCACCCATAGAGATAGGAATAGAGAAACTCCCTGGATCACTCAATTTTGGAGGCAACTTCTTCTGAATAACAGCACTACACTCTTCAGATAATGTAATTGTCTCAAAGTCTTCCACTTTCCTTCAGTTGGAGATGATCTCCTTCAAGAACTTCCCATAAGCAGGAATCTGAGCTAAAGCATCTGCAAAAGGAATGTTAATATGCAATTGCCTAAAAATTTTCAGAAATTTCTCAAATAGCTTATCTTGGTTGGTCATATGGAGTCTCTGTGGAAAAGGCACTGGTGGAAAGTAAGGTTTAAGCTGTGGTGGCACATATATCTTTTCTTCCTCTTGTTCCACTTTCTCCACTTTTTCTTCATCACTCTCTTTACTCTCTTCTTTCTTCTCATCAGTGGTCATATTCACTTCAGTGGTCTTTGGTTCCTCCTTGTCACCCAACTGCTTCCCACTTCTCAACATCATAGCACTACAATTTTCACGAGGGTTGATTTCAGACTTGCTTGGCAGTTGACCTTGCCCACGAGTATTCATGGCAGAGGTCATTTGACTCACTTGCATCTCCAAAGTCCTATGAGCAGTAGTCAATTTATCTAACCTTGATTCTATTCTATTAGACCGTTCATTGTTTTCACTCAACAATTTCACTATTCTCTCCAAACATGACTCCGTTGCTGACTTAGGTGCAAATTGGATGACTTTGCTTGGAAACCAGGAGGGTTTTGAGGTCTTGCATTAAAGTCTTGAACCCCTTGATTATTCCAAGAAAAGTTTGGATGATTTTGCCAACCAGGATTGTAGGTTTTGGAGTAAGGATTGATCTGCTATTGAGGCTTGTTGAAACTGAAACATATTGTGCACTTGCCAGTTGCATACATTCAGAGCTCAAATGAGGACCTCCACAAAACTCACAAACAGTGGCATGGAAGACTGCATTAGCATTTACAAGATTACCAATCGCATTGGTCAGTGCATCTATTTTTGCGTTCATGGCACTAAGTTCATTGACTTCATACATTCCAGCAGGCTTCTTGGAAACACTTCTCGAGTTCGACCATTGATTCCTATTCTTTGCCATAATTTGAAACAATTTATAGGCTTCATCAATTGACTTATCCATCAATGAACCTCCAGTTTAGCATCTACATTGTTTCTTGCATAGTCTGTCAATCCTTGATAGAAAGTCTGAACTAGAGTACTTTTCTCAATACCATGCTGAGGATATCTTCTTTGCAATTCCTTGAATCTTGTCCATGCAGCATGAAATGTCTCATCATCTTCTTGAATAAACCCAGTAATTTGATTTCTCAATTTCGCTGCCTTATTTGGTAGGAATAAATTGATCAGGAACTCTTTGTACAATTCATCCCAAGTTGTGATGGAACCAGGATTGCAAGTATTCAACCAATTCTTCGCTTCTTCCCTCAGCGAGAAAGGGAAAAGTCTCAACCGGATTGCATCTGACGTCACACCATTTATCTTAACAGTATCACAGATCTCTAAAAAGTTGTTAATATGCGCATTTGGATCCTCATTGTTAAAACCGGAGAATTGATTCTGCTGCACCATCTGGATCAATGCTGGCTTGAGCTCAAAGGTTTAGCAGCAATGGTAGGCCTAGTAATACTTGACCTAGCAACATTCTCCGTAGGTGTGAAGTAATCTCGTAGTGTCCGAGTATTTACTCTATCGCCCATGGTTTCACTCTGATTCTTCTCCTTTCTTAGCCTTGCTTCTTTTCTATTTGCACGAGCTATTATTTCTATCTCTGGATCAAATTCCAAAGTCTCAGAATTAGCACTTCACATATAAAAACAAGACAAAAATATTTGAAAGAAATAACTAAAATAGCAAGAAAATAAAATAAATAAAATAAAAAAAATCTAAACTAATAAAAGAAAGTAATCTGAATTCAATATTAGCTGCCTTCCCCGGCAACGGTGCCAAATTTGACAAACCGTCGTCACACTAGTCAAATATTAATTACCTACTTAATACAATTACTAGTAGTAAAGTAGCAAGTAGGGTCGATCCCACAAAGAAGGTTACTAAGTACCGGTTAAAACAATTTATCAATTTTAAGCTATTCTAAACCTAAAACTAACAATTGCAATTATTTAAAGATATAAATAAGTAAAAGAAAAACCTAGGGCAAAGGGTTCACCAACTGACTATTCAGTTTAATTTAATCTATAGATATGTGACTTTCGACTCTCATTAATCTCACGACAATTCACCAATTTAAGAATTATACACTCTCGTGTCATAACCTTCTTACTTAAACTAACCCTATGACTACTCTCATGACTATAGGGATTAATACAAACACATTAAGAACTTTGGAATTACTAGTCGCAAAGGCCGTGCTCCTACTCTTGTGGCTCACTACCTATGTTTATTATTCCTACAAACTAATACTAGCCTTCCACTCTCGCTACTTTAGCTAGCACCTTAAAGCATGCAAATATTGATCAGGTATTCACATGGATGAAAAACAAGAATAATAAATATTAATTAATAAAAAAGTCACAATCATAACTTAAATTAAATTAAATAGTACGGCGGCTACATCCAAACCCTAGATTAAAAATATTTTAGCTACACATCAGCTTAAAAATAAATAAAATAATGAAACCGGGAAGATAGCCAACTTTTGAGACTGAAGTTGATGAACAGCTGCTTGCTTCCTCCTCTAATGATGTGCAGGTTTAATATGGAGATTATGGTGTGGTGCGTGGATTATAATGGTGAGGTGATTGGATTTGTGCATGAAGGGGTTAGGGCTGATGGAGGTTATGTGGTGATAATGCTGGTGAGGTGGATGTACGTGGAAGTGGGGTTTGGGATGGTAAGGGGGCTGATTTGGTGCATGGAAAATGGTTTGGAGGAGATGATGATGGTGTGGTGCTTCGGGTGTAAAAGGTTAGGTTAGAAACGGAGGCTTTGGTGGAGATGGAGTTATGCGCGAAGGTTTAGTCTCTGTCCCCAAAAATAAAACCCTAATCCTCTTTTTATAGGCTTTCATCAAATCCTATTTCTTCAGGAATATGAAAGTTATTTTTTTTTTCAAACCAATTTAAATTAAAACTCCTCCAACTCTTCAAGTGCTTCAATTTCTTCCTTGTCAATTTATCAATTCTTCAATTCTCCCTTTGAGTTGCTTTTTCTTTTCAATTTAGTCCAAAATCTCAACAATTCTTTCATTTGAGTACAAAACTTACAAATAAAGATAAAATCATATAAATAGCATATTTGTACTCAAAATATATTGCAAAAATCACAAATTAGGGATATAATAAATAGATAAAATATAAGCATATCACTCAACGTGTCTTTGAAATGCTAATTTCCAGTTTCATACCTCTTAAAAGCTCTTTCATACACTTGAGCAGTTTCTAGCATTAAATATGTACTATTCCACCTAGTACAAACATCCAATACTAGATTCTTAGAGCTACAACACTTCTCAAATTCAGCACATTTTTTAAAACTTGTAATTCTTTTAGGAGACTGCTTAATATACTTAACTGCAGCCCTAATCCTATCAACAGACTTACCAATATAAGACAAACCATCTTTAACAACCAGATTCATCACATGAGCAACACAACGAACATGCAACCATTTAGCACCCAACACACACTTTTCTCGGTTAGCAAATTGCTCTTGCAAATACTCCATGGCACAATCATTAGAAGAAGCATTATCAACAGTTATTGCAAAGACATTTTCATTTTCAATTTCCCAGTCCAACAAACATTGTTCAATTGCAGCCCCAGGATCAATCCCCTTATGACTTGCAATAGGCCAGAAACTTAAAATTTTCTTTTTCAAAGTCCAATTATTATCCACATAATACCCAGTCAAACACATATAATTTATTTGTTGAAAAGATGTCCAAGTATCCATTGTGAAGCAGATTCTACTAACATTTCCTTTAAGCTCGAGTTTCAGTTTTTCCCTCTCAGATAAATAGAGCTAATAACAGTCATCAGCCACAGTTTGCCTCCCCTTAGGAACAAACAGTGGCTGCAACTTCCTAAGGAAATATCTAAACCTTTTTTTATCAACAAACTTAAAAGGCAACTCATCCACTATTATCATGTATATCAGTGCCCTAGTTATTTCTTCTTCATTATACTTCCAGGTACCTAGATTCGAAGGTTTTCCCTCCCCAGCCTCAATAACTAACTTACTCTGACCAGGATCATGGTTCAGAGCTAAGTACTTTTTACAAACATTCAAATGCCCCCAAAGACTACAAGTCCCATGTTTTTTATTTTCTGCCCTACATGGATTACCGCAATACTTACAAGCCGCCCATAAATTACCTTTAGTATCTCTATAAGTATTGAAGTGAGGCCATACTCTCTAAACTGTCGTGTGCTATTTCGGGGGCTTTGCAGCATTAGCAACAGCAGGTTCACCTTCCGGCCCTGGCACTTCATCTA
Source organism: Oldenlandia corymbosa var. corymbosa (assembly GCA_949775105.1). Taxonomy (NCBI): domain Eukaryota; kingdom Viridiplantae; phylum Streptophyta; class Magnoliopsida; order Gentianales; family Rubiaceae; genus Oldenlandia; species Oldenlandia corymbosa. Next base: position 10,097,610 of record OX459124.1, read on the forward strand.
TTCCTCTGGTCTCAATCTGTACATCTACCATCAACGCATCATCAGTGGTCAAATCCAGCAGAGGAGGAGGCTGTGATCCTTTCTCGAAATCAATCTCCTCAATGTCAATAATGTCATCAAATTCAGATTCTATTTCTAACATCTACACAGGAAAAAAAAGTATGTTAGTTAACAGTTACAGCTGACCTTAAAACAACAGTCAATCACCACTAGTTAACACTCAAATTTCAATCATCAGTTGATAGCCAATCAACAGTTACAATTGATTGTAACACTTAAAAGCCAAAGTTAATGAACCAGTTGAAAGTCAATCACCAGTTAACATGATCATTGATCAATCATCAGTTAATAGTTACAATGAATGAACCAGTTGACAACTTGACATTCAATCACTAGCATTTTTCAGAAATAACAAGTCAACAACAATCACAGCTCATGAAACAACAATCACCAACATTTTCCAGAAACAACAGTCAAACTCAAACAACATGTAAATGCAATCACCATTTGACTGTCACAACTCACTCTTAATGAACTAACAATGTACTATGTAACGACCCAATTCACCTATTTGTCATTATACATCATGTTTAACTACGAGTTGAGCCGTCCGCCGGGCTCTTGTGCAAGGCGCAATACTTTTATTTGCTTTTAATACAAATTCTAAACATCGACTTAACATCCTCACTATTTAACCTATCTCATCTCATATTACAACTATCAATAACATTATCTCTTGTACAAAGTCTTGCTTCCCTTGGACTCATCTGCATCGATCCGTTCTAAACTAGAGAGTGGGATACGGGGATAAAATATGAAAAGGGGGTGAGCGCCGAGCTCAATGAGGTTCTCACTATACTACTACGATACTTTTAATATAACTGTTTTCGTAAAATAATATTCAATATAAAATAATTTCAAATAAAATCATTCAACAATCAACTATTTCACATTAAACAATTAGCAATAGGGTGGATACAGGAAAACCTTAGCAAGGGCCGTCAAAGAGCCTACGTGGCGTATAGACGGACTCCAAGCCAGATCTCAACAATACGATAGCGTCCATCTGGACAACAATTCCATATCAATAACAATCTTTCCTCAACACCCGTAGCCACCGATTGATACTCATGAGCACCACGTCCATCCGGACAACAATAGACCAAGCGCGATGTCGCCTCACAAGGCTTCGCCTAGCAAAGGCAAGGCCCAGGCTCCAAGTGAACAGAGTCCACCGAAGCAACAATCACACATTATTTCACATCAATTAATCAATCACAACAATAGTTTTTCTGGAGTGATAAAGTACACCACAAGAAGCAACACATTCAACGAAGTACGTTCAATCATATAACGATATCATTTCGTCTCAGATACAAGAACACTTAGAAGCCACATAGAACACATACCCCTGGGCGATAAAGTACACTTCCGGGTCATCTAACGATATGCATTTAATATTTCAATAATATTTAAAAATGTGTTCCTGTGTGTGGTAACTTTTAAATATATATTCTCATACTCCCAGCTTTTAAAAGAGTGAGAATTGCTCACAAATATTGCTAAGCCCTTTCGAACCTTCAAGTCCTTTTTCTGCAACCATGTTTAACGGAGTTACTGAAAGTAGAACTAGTTCAACATGATTAAGAGACTTACTAATGCTTAGTTAATGTGCCCTTTGTTCTTAATTGCTTCCCCTATTATTATTATTATTATTATTATTATTATTATTATTATTATTATTATTATTATTATTATTATTACTTACTAATGTTTCTTTAGTGTGTTCAAGCTCTCTAATCAAACTAGGAGCACGTTTTTTTTTTCCTCAAGTGTTGTAGTATGTATTTAGGAATAGTCTTAATTGGGCTAAGGTTACAGTAATAGTTCTGAAAGCATAAAGGCTAGTAACTTTTGATCAAATTTAACCAGAGGGGGTCTATTCATTATCGGTCCAATCTCTCTTTCATTTTCCTTTTCTTTTAATTATTAGGGAAAGTAGATTTGATTTTAATATAATAGTTAAACGTATTTTCAATCAAACTAACAAGCTCTTGACTTCCCTGTACAAATTAATTGGAGATTAAATCTACTTTTCCTAGGCACTTTCTTTGTTTTAGGACACGGCTAAATGAACTATGCAAAGTTCTTTCCAAAACTTGAGCCACAAAAGCAACTAGATTTCGCCCCTCTTTTGTGCCTTCAATCTGGATCCCGCCTTCACATAGTAATTGAATCCCTTGTTCATAATTTCCTTTTGTTTTACCATCCAAAGCCCAAACTAAATCCCATTTATCACCTAAACAACAAGAACCTATGTAATTAACTAGTCTTTACAATGATAAAGATTCAACTTTCATCTACTTAAGATAAAATCTAAACCATGGTATATTATCCAAACCAAAGCTTCTTGTTTGTTCTAAGATTAATTGAGTTCATGATTAAAAAAAATTATCCATGAACCAGAAAAGGAATAAATTTGTTACCTATTGCCACAGCGACTACTTACGGCAACGCCGAAGTCGAACACCAAACATTCCTTCTGCTCCCTTCGGTTCCTTCCTTTTCTTTTTCTCTCTTGCCCTCTCTTTAAAACATTTTTTTTCCTTTTCGTTTGCTTTCAGCCTCGTCCTAGCTAGATTGGTCTGATCCATGTACTTGTCTTTTTTACTAGAGCGGCAAACTAGGCGTTTCGTAACTCGGTTAGCCTATATTCTATATAAAGGATATTTATTTATTTATTTATTTTTTAGGCTTAGTTTCCACGCACAACTTGGACTAATGGATAGCAGCAAATTAAGTTAAGAGGCCAGCTCCTGCTTATTTTTTCCATGCATACATAAATTGATTATTTATAAGTGCTTCCTAGGTGTTCTATTTGGTTTCCAAAGTTTTCAAAATAAGCATTGCTTTATTCGGTCTTAGATACACTCTTTTTTTTTTTGGTTTATTTACTTCCTTAACAAACTCACATACTAAGGACATCAATGGGTAAATCGGACAAGTCCAAGTCCATCCAGGGGCGGAGCCAAGCCCCTAGAAGCAGGTGGGGCAAAAAAAATTTACACATAAAGATATTTAATTTGTTAAAAAATTATCAAAATGTAAATCCTAACAAAATATTACAAAGTTTCTTTACATATATTCATTTTCTGAGAACGTTGCAAAACAAGTTCATTGTCAATAGTATCAAAGAGATAGTTTTCGATATATGTAACTCGACAATCATTCATTTATCAATTTGCCATCGATTTTGAAGTAGGTTTATCACAATCTTCATAGCATAAAATTATCTTTCAAAAGTTGTAGTGACCACAGACAAAACAAGTGGACTCAAATACAAAGAAATAAAATGGCGATGTGAAAAAAAAAAAGAATTTACCAAACCACTGATATAGGCAGTAGGCACTCAAGTACTTGATCTAGCGCATTAATTCAATTCTAATCTCAAAACGAATAGCTACTAGAGTCAATAGTCAATAGACAAATGTAATAAAAATTGGGCATATATAAAAAGAACTGGAAATTAATGAAAAATATGAACATCTTTTCACTTGACTATGACAGATCAGTATTCAATATATACGTAAACCCTACAATCTACATAAATCTAACTCACAAAAAAAATTATTTTTTAAAGGAAGACAAAACTAATAGAGTTTCTAATTAATTACAAAAACTACATAATCCACGAACAAATGAATAAAAAGAGAACTTAAAAAACAAAATTACATACACAATAAAGCTTACTGAACGTCCGCTCTCCGGTCTTTAATTATTTACTTCCACATTCCAATAACTATAAAAGATTGAGTTCTAAACCGTAGGAGAAACGGCAGAGTCGATAAAGAACAGGGCAAATTTTGAGTTTGGGATGGGAAAAGCGACGTGAAGTTCTTCGTTTTTCTAATTGATATAAAACATAATTAATTTAACTAAGCTAAAGTAAACAATCACTACCTTTTAATTTCTCTTTCTTCATATTATATTTGTAGTAGTTATCAACTTTCTTCTTTGCCCCCCAACTTACAAATTATTACTGGGGCAAAAATTTAACGTTTTTATAGTTTAGTAGTACCCTAGGGGTACTTAGGGAATTTTGAGCTGGGGCAATTGCCCCAGCTGACATGTATGTAAATCCGCCCCTGAGTCCATCCCAATCTACAAAATAACCTTTTTGTTTGAAGGGGTCATGAAGTAGAGAAATATAGCCTTAGGAAAATTCTTGTACTAAGTGGGGCAATTTCTAAAACTTGGTTTGCAAGCTTACCACCGAAGCTATAGAGAATTGAACATACAAATTGTTTTCTAGTTATTACCTTGTTTAAGGTATAAGTTAGGTACTTTGCTCGTTCAAACTTTTACGGACATTTATTTTTTAATATTACGTAAATTTTGTTCTTTGGTTTCTATCCCTCAAACAAAAGTTCTTCACTAACCACTTTGATGTTATAACTGTTCATTTGTGCTATTTTCTTTGTTCCAGCATGAAACTTGTCTTAAGCTTGGCCAATTAGTAGTTGAGGCAATGGTAAATAAAATTTATGTATAAATACAAATGGAAAGGTTTTGAGCTTCCTTGAGTCGGCCATTTAGCATTCAATCAACATCTAGTGAAATTTATTTTGCTTCTAATCTAGCTTTGGTTTCACGGCATGTTTTGGTCAAGGAGGATTCCAAAGCCTAATGGGACAACTTCTACTTACATGACTTGCCTTGATGTTTATCCCCTATGCATATAGTTTAATTTAGTTAGAGACTCCTAATTTGTTCTAGTCCAAACCCAATAATTTTAGGATTATAATATTTCAAAAACTTGGTTTCCAAACTTTGAAAGACTTGGGCGGTGGGAAAATCAAACTCTTCAAAATAACCAAATGGTGTATGTGCTAATTTGTTAGTAGATTAAAGGCAATAGATTCTTAGTCACCTAATTTACAAGATTCATTTAATTCATTTAAGTACTTTACGGTAAATGCACTAGCTACGTACTAGTACTTCTTTTGGGTAACATTCGGGCTTTTATTTTCTTAGGCTTTATTGATACTAATTCCTACAACAATTGTAGTAAAGGTTGCTTTCCTTAATTTTTCAAATATAATAACTATTTTGAAGTATTTCTTACTAAACATCAACTAGATATTATTTTCAGTATTACATATAACTATCCTCTTTTTTCCATTTTAAATATCATTTTAGCATTGGAGTAATTAACCTGACGTGTCAAATATTGGGGCATTACATCCTTTCCCCCTTAAAAGAATTGCATCCTCGCAATTCATGAAATTGCTCGGAAGAAACTACTCAAAATAATTTGGCTCCCCCTTTTATATTTAATACCACATTGCTTTAACTAAATCATAGTGTTTTACTAGTGTTATACCACATTTTGATTTCTCATCTGGCTATATTGAAAGGAACGTTATACTGCATTCTAAATAAAACACTAAACCCCAAATACATTATATATCCGATAATTTTTCGAGGCAGAAGTAGAGTTTAAGTAGTTGTGCGGCTCTATATCTTACGTAACTAAACTTAATTTTCTACCTCTAATACAATCTTGATGGTGATGTACCAACAGGGATTCTTATAGATCAGACATTTTGGAAGCACGCACTCTATAGTTGATTTTTTTATGATTTGTTTCTAATGTAACTCCGCAATGAAAATTTACATATTATGTGCTTAGTTTACTTAACTCGATCCCATAACAACCCTTCCAACTTACCTTTTCTAACTTTATCTTTTCCTAGCTACCATTAGTAATGGTACTAATTGAGATTAATAACTTCATCTACATTATAGTTTAACAAAGTAAAATACTCTTGCTAACCTATCTAGTTGCAATCCCACATTATGCAACTTGATGCAAATTTATAGTTGATGTATCTCTAAGACATTTAGGTCCAGGACTGCCCTTATCCCTCCAATTCAATGCTATCTTTCAATCCTTGATATTTCAATGATCCCAGGCAAAATTTATCTTCTACAAGTTCTCCAAAAGTTTTCACGTATTTTAATTCTGGGAAAAGTCATGCTCCTTCATCTCCTATTATGCTTCCCAGGCAGGGGAAATGATAGTCTCAAATGTTCTCAAATTTGTGCTTTCTTTTTCTTTCTATCTTTTTAATACATACAACTCTATCTAGTTTCCCCTCAACAATATTATTCTTCGTATGCAATCATACTTATGAGTGAAGATCCTAATTAGACTTCATCCCTAATCAAATGCAACTTTGATTAGTATATTAAGATTTGTTCCAGATTCATTAGCACTTCGGGTTACATTTCTCTTATGACATTTCTCAATCTATTCCTAACTTAACCGAATCACCAATTATAATCAATAATGATTATTTCACAAACTTCACATTTTCATTTGGCAACAGTGCAGTCACAAGATCATTACCTTTAGAAAACCAAACCAATCACCGAGTGGCATCCAATACAAATGACAGAGAACATACAGCACAATTTTGTATATAGAGAACACATTTGTTCATAAAATACCCACGCTTAATACATCCATCATTTTTTCAATCATGTACTGTTTAGTCAAAATGTTTTTTTTTTCCGTTTTTTTAATTTAATTTTATTTTTTTCCATCGATTATGACACAATACCGAGAACACAGTTCAACGCTAGTAGCGAGAAACATTGAGCAGTTATTACACGTAACAATCACGTTCGTACATCAAGTCATAACAAATCAAACATTTAATAAATGGCTTATAAACAAAATTCTCTTGTCCTGTAAAACCAGGCAATCTTCCAATGACATATTTATAACTTTTCTCGCTCTTCCGCTCCCGCCTTATCCTGCCTCACTGAGTATCCTACCGGCACAATGTGTTAACTTTTGTGTTGTTTTATTTGATACCGACATTGCAAAGTTTAACTCTCTGGGTTGGCCATTCCCGGGAGAAGTCAATACACTCCCAGATACCAAAATAAGAAACACATTTTATGGTTCCATAATATTAAGGTTATGCTAGGTTATATAATTTAAACCTTAGAGACATCACTATATTTCAGGTCGTAATATTTTCTATCAAATTCCTATTCTCATATTATTTTATAATCAGTAATATTTTGAGGCCCAAAATACACTAAGATCCGAAGTTTCAAAGCCTAATCATTACCCGTCCATACATGAGTTCATCTTCTTATTGCTTTAAACTTCCAATCTAACCTTGTATCCAAACGATTTGGGATTCCATTCCCAAAAGATCTTGTTCTTGTATTTCTACATTTCTAAACCCAAGGATTTGGTACCATGCTCTAATACCACTTGTAACGACCCAACTCACCTATCTGTCATTATACATCATGTTTAACTACGAGTTGAGCCGTCCGCCGGGCTCTCGCCCAATGCGCAATACTTTTATTTACTTTTAATACAAATTCTAAACATTGACTAAACATCTTCACTATTTAACCTATCTCATCTCATATTACAACTATCAATAACATTATCTCTTGTACAAAGTCTTGCTTCCCTTGGACTCATCTGTATTGATCTGTTCTAAACCTGGGAGTAAGATATGGGGATAAAATATGAAAAAGGAGTGAGCGCGGAGTTCAGTGAGGTTCTCACTATACTACTATGATACTTTTAATAAAACTGTTTTCGTAGAACAATATTCAATATAAAACAATTTCACATAGAATCATTCAATAATCAACTATTTCACATTAAGCAATTAACAATAGGGTGGATACAGGGAAACCTTAGCAAGGGCCGTCAAAGAGCCTACGTGGCGTATAGACGGACTCCAAGCCAGATCTCAACAATATGATAGCGTCCATCCGGACAACAATTTCATATCAATAACAATCTTTCCTCAACACTCGTGGCCACCATTGATACTCATGAGCACCACGTCCATCTGGACAACAATAGCCTAGGTAAGCTAACCTGGCGACCAAGCCCGATGCCACCCCGCAAGGCTTCGCCAAGCAAAGGCAGGGCCCAGGCTCCAAGTGAACAGAGTCCACAGAAGCAACAATCACACATTTTCACATCAATTAATCAATCACAACAATAGTTTTCCTGGAGTGATAAAGTACACCACAAGAAGTAACACATTCAACGAAGTACATTCGATCACATAACGATATCATTTTGTCTCAGATACAATAACACTTAGAAGCCACATAGAACACATACCCTTGGGCGATAAAGTACACCTCCGGATCATCTAACAATATGCATTTAATATTTCAATAATATTTAAAAATGTGCTCATGTGTGTGGTGACTTTTAAATATATATTCACATACTCCCAGTTTTTAAAAGAGTAAGAATTACTCACAAATATTGCTAAGCCCTTTCGAACCTTCAAGTCCTTTTCCTGCAACCATGTTTAATGAAGTTACTGAAAGTAGAACTAGTTCAACATGATTAAGAGACTTACTAATGCTTAGTTAATGTGCCCTTTGTTCTTAGTTGTTTTCCCTATTACTATTATTATTATTATTATTATTATTATTATTATTATTATTATTATTATTATTATTATTATTACTTACTAATGTTTCTTTAGTGTGTTCAAGCTTTCTAATCAAACTAGGAGCACATGTGCTTCTTTTTTTTTCCTCAAGTGTTGTAGTATGTATTTAGGAATAGTCTTAATTGGGCTAAAATTACAGTAATAGTTCTAGAAGGATAAAGGCTAGTAACTTTTATCAAATTTAACCAGAGAGAGCCTATTCATTATCGGTCCAGTCTCTCTTTCTTTTTCCTTTTTTTTTAATTATTAGGTAAAGTAGATTTTATTCTAATATAATAGTTAAACGTATTTTAAATCAAACTACACAAGCTCTAGCTTGACTTCCCTATACAAATTAATTGGAGATTAAATCTATTTTTCCTAGGCACTTTCTTTGTTTTAGGACACGGCTAAATGAACTATGCAAAGTTCTTTCCAAAACTTGAGCCACAAAAGCAACAAGATTTCGCCCCTCTTTTGTGCCTTCAATCTGGATCCCGCCTTCACATATTAATTGAATCCCTTGTTCATAATTTCCTTTTGTTTTACCATCCAAAGCCCAAACTAAATCCCATTTATCACCTAAACAACAAAAACCTGTGTAATTAACTAGTCTTTGCAATGATAAAGATTCAATGTTTATCTACTTAAGATAAAATCTTACCATGTTATTTTATCCAAACCAAAACTTCTTCTTTGTTCTAAGATTAATTGAGTTCATGATTAAACAAAATTATCCATGAACCAGAAAAGGAATAAATTTGTTACCTATTGCCGCTGTGGCTACTTACGGCAACGCCGATGTCGAACACCAAACATTCCTTCTGCTCCCTTCGGTTCCTTCCTTTTCTTTTTCTCTCTAGCCCTCTCTTTTAAACATTTTTTTTTTCTTTTGGTTTGCTTTCAGCCTCGTCCTAGCTAGATTGGTCTGATCCATGTACTTGTCCTTTGTACTAGTGTGGCAAATTAGGCATTTTGTAACTCGGTTAGCCTATATTCTATAAAGGATTTTTTTTTTTTTTTCTGCTACTTTAGGCTTAGTTTCCACGCACAACTTGGACTAATGGATAGCAGCAAATTAAGTTAAGAGGCCAGCTCCTGCTTATTTTTTCCATGCGTATATAAATTGATTATTTAATAAGAACTTCCTAGGTGTTCTATTTGGTTTTCAAAGTTTTCAAAATTAGCATTGCTTTATTCGGTCTTAGATACACTTTTTTTTTTTTTTTTGTTTATCTACTTCCTTAACAAAGTCACGTACTAAGGACATCAATGAGTAAATCGGACAAGTCCAAGTCCATCCCAATCTACAAAATAACCTTTTTGTTTGAAGGGGTCATGAAGTAGAGAAATATAGCCTTAGGAAAATCCTTGAACTAAGTGGGGTAATTTCTAAAACTTGGTTTGCAAGCTTACCACCGAAGCTATAGAGAATTGAACATACAAATTGTTTTCTAGTTATTACCTTGTTTAAGGTATAAGTTAGGTACTTTGCTCGTTCAAACTTTTACGGACATTTATTTTTTAATATTACGTAAATTTTGTTCTTTGGTTTCTATCCCTCAAACAAAAGTCCTTCACTAAACACTTTGATGTTATTACTGTTCATTTGTGCTATTTTCTTTGTTCCAGCATGAAACTTGTCTTAAGCTTGGCCAATTAGTTGAGGCAATGGTAAATAAAATTTATGTATAAATACAAATGGAAAGGTTTTGAGCTTCCTTGAGTCGGCCATTTAGCATTCAATCAACATCTAGTGAAATTTATTTTGCTTCTAATCTAGCTTTGGTTTCACGGCATGTTTTGGTCAAGGAGGATTCCAAAGCCTAATGGGACAACTTCTACTTACATGACTTGCCTTGATGTTTATCCCCTACGCATATAGTTTAATTTAGTTAGAGACTCCTAATTTATTCTAGTCCAAACCCAATAATTTTAGGATTATAATATTTCAAAAACTTGGTTTCCAAACTTTGAAAGACTTGGGCGGTGGGAAAATCAAACTCTTCAAAATAACCAAATGGTGTATGTGCTAATTTGTTAGTAGATTAAAGGCAATAGATTCTTAGTCACCTAATTTACAAGATTCACTTAATTCATTTAAGCTATGTACTTTACGGTAAATGCACTAGCTACGTACTATTACTTCTTTTGGGTAAAATTCGGGCTTTTATTTCCTTAGGCTTTATTGATACTAATTTCTACAACAATTGTAGTATAGGTTGCTTTCCTTAATTTTTCAAATATAATAACTATTTTGAAGTATTTCTTACTAAACATCAACTAGATATTATTTTCAGTATTACATATAATTATCCTCGTTTTTCCATTTTAAATATCATTTTAGCATTGGAGTAATTAACCTGACGTGTCAAATATTGGGGCATTACATATGGATTAAAAAGAATCAAACGGTCTTGATTGTTTGTAATTTTGTTTGATTAGATGATCTGTTATTGAATTATTAGGTTTCTTTCTGGTTTAGGTTTTCGAGCCGGTGATTCAGAGCAATTTGAAGATATCAGCTAAAGAAATTGAGACTCCTTTGATCGAACCGAATAAAGCCCTTGCTCAGCTTCATATTGCGCTTCGCAAGGTTTTTTTCTTTTTTTCCCCCCTTTTTGAACCGATCATTAGTTTTCAAATCAGTAATGAGGAAAAACGATATCACTTCTTACAGTGTGTTATATGCTTAAACCGATACCTTTTAAATATTTAGGAACTAATAAGTTATTACAGATTGAACACCAGCATTAACTTATTAATTGCTTGCTGATATGTAGTAGTAGTGCTATACTGTCATTCATGCTTAATTCTCGAAGAAGGCCAAGCCTGAGATGGTGATGTGTAATACATCGCGGCTGAGCTGAGCTACCGTCATTACCATTTCCTGCAGAATGAATTTCAATATTCCTGCAGGCATAGATGATACCCAACTACTAGTACCTTGTGTAATGAGTTTTTTCCACTCGATATGCTCCTAAAGGAAGAAAATGACATGTTATTTGGTCTTTTATGACTTTGAGACAGAATGAAACAGTGTCTAAATGAATAGGAGTAATTCTTTTTGTTGATGATATAGTTTAGGGTCGAGTTGATCTCCACTACCCTATGGTTCACACAGACTAACATCTGTCTGAAGAAGTTAGAAAACTGGAGGTTTATGTAAGAAAAAAAGTAGTGCGGTGTTATTAGTTGTGGTCTTAAATTGAGGAAAAGCTACAACCACACCTTAGGTACCAAGAAAAGATTATGACCTCTTTGTTAGTGTGAAGTTGTTTTGTTATCGCGGTTTGTGAATTTTCATGCATATTGAGTTGCTTTTCCCGCAAGCAGAATGTTGGACATTCCTGATGCCTGGGTTTCTGTACTCTCTAAGAGACTTAAGATCTAGTGGTTGTTGGTAGGTCCACCTAGTCCTATAATCTGAAAAATATTTGTTGTGGTTCGAGAAAATGATTATTAGTGGGCTGCTAAATGTTGTAGGTTGCAGAAGGAGAATTCCCTCTGGCTGCTGCGAAAGGGTCCGCTATATTTTCAGACTATGCCCTTTCCATTTAATAACTCTTACATAAACTGATGTTTCATGCTGGCTTCAGAGAAGAGATGGTCAGATACAAGGAACTTGATTCAGTCACTCGCCTCTGTATTCTTAAAGCACTCTGTAAAATGCGAGCTGATGTTACACTTCTACTCTGATATTTTTATATTCCTTTGCTTTGTATCGCCAAATTTCTACTACATATCACTTTTAACAATTTGAAGTCTTGATTTCATTCTGCAGCCATGACTCTATTGCCTGTTAAAGGACTTATTTTGTTTGGTTACAGCAAGATGATATTGTGACCTACCTCCATGACACTGTGAAAGATAGAAATGGACAGAAAGAGAAGGTTGGGGAAGATGGATTAGGGACTTTTTACTGGTAGGTATGTATGGACTCTTATGTTAGCAAAATTCTTATCAGATGTTGATAAATATCCTTTTCTTTGACAGGTGTGATGGAAATGAAGATATTGGTTAGAGATTGTACAGGGAAGCTCAAGAGTTGGAGCTTAAGCCAAAAGTTAACGGTAGGGTTGACGGAGTAGGTATGATCTCCAAGTGGGAGACACTTGCAACCAATCTCGAGGAGTTTCGTAAAGCAGTGGTAAGAGATCAATATGTCAGATACAGGGAAGAAGCTGCAGTTAACATTTCATTTCTGGAACTTCCTTTTTTTCCCTTCGTTTAACTGGAATGTATTGTAGATTCAAGAATTGTTCAATATGCTTGTCAATATGCTTGTCAGGGAAGAGATCAATATGCTTGTCATTTTTAATTCAAATGGTTCCATGTAAAATGTCGTTTATCATCAAAACTAAGTTCTTCATGTTCTTACCGTTTCAAAAAAAAAAAATGTTCTCCAACTTGAGCAAGATAAAACTGAGTCTCTCTTTGTTCATTGTAAGTAATGTGATTTTGCAACTGATGGAAAAGGACGACGAGAGGGCATGGGCCCAGGAGCGAAATTTGATAAAGATGTTCAATAGAATGACAAGGAGATTGAAGTACTCAGGTAAAAGAATAAAAAATAAATTGAAAAAAAAAAAACAGACAAGAAAATGTAACATTTCAGGGTCAGAACTGGTGGAAAATCTTTTTCTCCCCTCTTGCTTCAAGGGAGAAATCCTGATTGCGAGTCTGAGTTCTTCATTCTAATTAATCATATTTAAAACTGTAGGATTAATGACCTGATTATGTTTGAACTTGAAAATCTCAAAATAATTCACGGCATGTATGGGTTTACAGTTTTGTCATTTTTCCCTTCTCGTTTCTGGCCAAAAATAAAAAATAAATGATACCTTGCAGACCCCGATCAATTCCTTGTAAGGCAACCTATTAGTATTGCAATTTCAAAAACATTCCCTATGTATCAAGCTTCATAGCTAACATGGCTACAGCAAAATGCCCCTGATAGAAGTGATAGAGTATGTAATTAAGGAAACCAAATTAGGGTTTCCGGAATAGTCGGCTAGGGTTTTATGTATCCTTATATATATATATATATATATATATATATATATATATCTCAATGTACAACCGGTAATACACACAGAAATATAATTCTGTCATGGTATCATTCTTCTTTCCTGGCCTCTCAATTTTTTAGGGTTTCTGCCGTCAGCTTTCTTTTCTTCCTCTCTCTCTTGCCGGCATACACAAAATCTCTCTTGCCGTCAGTTTTTTTTTTCCGCCGAACCGCCGCAGCTCTAAATTCCATCGCCACCACACAAAATCTCCCTTCGGCTGCTGCTGCTGTTTATCATCCCATCTCCGGCCACACAATAATTCTTGCTTCCGGCTGTTGCAATTCCTTTTCGGCCGCTCCAATTCGAACCCGCCGCAATTCCTGCTCCAATTCCGGCGGCTCCAATTCGAACCCGCTGCAGCTTTCTTTTTGCGGCTGCTTCATCCTTTCCTCTGCCGTTTTTTTTTTCTTTCCTCTCTACCGTCCATCAATCCATCTCCGGTGATTCTTTTGGGTGCAGATTTTTTCTCTGGATCTGTCGCCGGGTTGTGTTTGGACATCTTCATCGTCGTTGTTGCTGTCCTACTGTTGCCCTTCTCATTTTTTTTTCCCTCCGTGTGTCTTCTTCCTCATCATCCTCGTTTAATTCTTACAAAAAAAAAATCCCCTAATCCGTACCACCCACGCAGCAATCCTCCCTCACCATAATCTTCCTCCTTCATGGCTCGGTCTGACGAATCCACAACCACCGCCACCCAAAACCAGCCGCAAAACCCCCCTCCTTCCAACACCTCTTCTCCCCTGTCTCATTCGGCCATTGGCCTTTCCAACATCAAAAATTATGCTACTCCCGTCCTAGATTTCACCAACTATATGCTCTGCAAGGAACTCTTTCTTCCGGTTTTTCGCGGCCATGGTGTCATGGATCACATTGATGGTACCTCTCTCTGTCCGCCCTCGACTCTTTCCGCTGCGGATGGTTCTTCCGCTTCTGTCCCAAATCCTGCCTTTCAAACATGGACTCAAATTGATTCCATTATTCTTTCCTGGATTCAAGCCACTGTCTCAACCGAAATCTTGCAAGCTATAGTTAAACCAAATTCTAATCTTACTGCTCGAGAAGTATGGTTAACGATTCAACAGCTTTTTCATGATCAACTTGGCTCTCGTCTCCTTCAATTGAAACTCCAATTCCATAGTTTCAAGAAGGGTGACTTATCCATTAATGATTATGTCACCAAACTTAAATCTTTTGCCGATTCTTTAACGGCGGTTGGTTCTCCAGTCTCCGAAACCGACTTGGTCCTTCAAATTCTTGTTGGCCTTCCTTCTCAATATCAATCTGTCTCGACCACGATTAGTCACAAAGTCCCGTTGCCTAATTTTGTTGAAGCTCGCTCCATGCTTTTCTTGCACAAAGTGCAACTACAGAATACCATCCCTGCTACTCCTCCCACGGCAACTCCGGCATTAGTTGCGGCTTCTTCAACTGAATCCCTTCCTACTTCAGCCACCTCTCAACCTTTCACCAACAATCGTGGTCGTGGTCGAGGCAGGTTCCAGAATTTTCGGGGGCGTGGCGGTCGCGGATGTGGTCGAAATCAATCTGGTCAGTATAATTCTTTTTATCCTGCTTACTCTAATTTTCAGCCTCCTATGTTTTCTCCCAGAAACCGTGCTCCTTCACTTCTTGGTCCAGCTCCCTCTTTTCAGCCAGGACAACTTGCTATTCGCTGTCAATTATGCAATCAAGCGAATCACTCTGCTAGAGAATGCTTCCAATTTCGGCAACCCGCTTACTTTGTCGATCAATATACTCGACCTCCTGCTCCTCCATCCGTGGATTCATCCTGGTATATGGATACCGCTTGTGGTAACACTATGACTTCCACTCAAGGTATTCTCTCCAATTCAAAGCCTTATAATGGATCTACTAGGGTTGTGATTGGTAATGGTAATATTTTGCCCATTAAATCTGTTGGCACTCTTTCTTGTTCTTCGTTTAAATTTCCTCACGTTTATTGTGTTCCTTCTATTACGAAAAATCTTATCTATGTTCGTCAATTTGCTACTGAAAATCAATGTTCCGTTGAATTTGATCCTTTTGGTTTTTCTGTGAACGATCTCTGGACAAGGATCCCTCGTCTACATTGCAATAGCACTGGGTCCCTTTATACCATTCCTTCTACCTTGCTACATCAGTATCTTGCACCATCTTCCTTGTCATGTCCGGCGTTTGCTGCTCCAGTGTCTTCCCAAGTGTGGCATCAAAGTCTTGGTCACCCGCACTCTTTTGTCTTGTCCAGTTTAGTGTCCCGTCAGAGTCTTCTTGGTTCAGTGGTTTCGTCCAATAAGCTTTAACTGTGTCAAGCATGTCGAATTGGAAAGCATCATAATCTTCCTTTTCATTCTTCGTCGTCTGTCACTTACAGTCCTTTTGATATTATTCATACTGATTTCCTTTTGATAAGCTTCCTTTTCATTAAATCTGTTGGCACTCTTTCTTGTTCTTCGTTTAAATTTCCTCATGTTTATTGTGTTCCTTCTATTACGAAAAATCTTATCTATTTCGTCAATTTGCTACTGAAAATCAATGTTTCGTTGAATTTGATCCTTTTGGTTTTTCTGTGAACGATCTCTAGACGAGGATCCCTCGTCTACATTGCAATAGCACTGGGTCCCTTTATACCATTCCTTCTACCTTGCTACATCAGTCTCTAGCACCATCTTCCTTGTCATGTCCGGCGTTTGCTGCTCCAGTGTCTTCCCAAGTGTGGCATCAAAGTCTTGGTCACCCGCACTCTTCTGTCTTGTCCAGTTTAGTGTCCCGTTAGAGTCTTCTTGGTTCGGTGGTTTCGTCCAATAAGCTTTACCTGTGTCAAGCATGTCAAATTGGAAAGCATCATAAGCTTCCTTTTCATTCTTCGTCGTCTGTCACTTACAGTCCTTTTGATATTATTCATACTGATGTCTAGACTTCTCCTTGTCTTTCCTTTAGTGGTTTTAAATATTTTGTTCCGTTTCTAGATGATTTCACTTATTACCTATGGGTGTATCCTCTCAAAAATAAATCTGAAGTTCTTCAAAAGTTTGTTGAATTTTATAATCTTGTTCAAACTCAATTCCATTCTTCTATTAAAATACTTCAATCCGATGGTGCTGCTGAATATGTTCGTTCTCAATCTCTTCAAACCTTTCTTAAATCAAAGGGGGTCGCAATGCGAGTCTCTTGTCCATACACTCCTCAACAAAATGGGAAGGCTGGACGAATGAATAAAACTATTCTTAACATGGTCCGTACTCTTCTTCATCAAGCCCAATTACCAAATGAATTCTGGGTCGAAGCATGAATCACTTGTGTTTATCTCTTAAACCGGCTGCCTACTATATCTAAGTTCGGAGCTGTCCCTTTCTCACTTCTCTTCGGCCATCCACCTAATTATGGGGTACTTAGGGTTTTTGGTTGCTCTTGTTTTCCAAATCTCTCTCATTTAGCATCTCATAAACTTAGTCCTCGTTCAGTTCCTTGTGTGTTTCTTGGTTATCCATAATCATATAAGGGTTATCGTTGTTTTGATTTAGTCTCTCGAAAAGTCTACATTTCTCGTCATGTCATTTTTTATGAAACTTCGTTTCCTTTTCCTACACTATCCTCTTCGACTCAGCCCCTTCCTACCTCAGCCCCCTCATTTAAACATCCTTCCTTTCTCATTCCCAAATGCCTTCCATCACTGATTATCTCCTCTCCCAGCAAAACTCCTGTTTCAGATTCTATCTCTGCCACCCAAGTTTCCGTTCCTACTCAACCTTCAGATCCTATATCCTCCGTTGCTCCCTCACATCCTATGGTCACCCGCACTCGGGATGGCACACGAAAATCCAAACAGATTTTCTCCCTCACTGCCACTACCAATTCTCCTTCTCTTCCCATAGAACCAAAATCTTTCACTGAAGGAAATAAACACCCTGAATGGCGTGCCGCTATGAGTGATGAATACAACGCCCTTCTGTCTAATCATACATGGGATTTAGTCCCACTACCTGTGTCTGCGAATGTCATTGATTCTAAATGGATCTTTCGTGTGAAACTCAAATCTGATTGATCCCTTGATCGTTGTAAAGCACGTTTGGTTGCTCAGGGTTTTAATCAAAAACCTGGGCTTGATTATGATCAAACGTTCAGTCCTGTGGTTAAACCAGTGATAATATCAGACTGTCTTAAGTATTGCTGCATCTCGTAAGTGGCCCGTCCATCAGTTGGATGTTAAAAATGCATTTTTGCATGGCCATTTAAATGAAGTTGTCTATATGAAATAGCCTACTGGCTTTGTTCATTCAGACCATCCTCACTATGTCTGTCGCTTGAACAAAGCTCTTTATGGCTTAAAGCAGGCCCCCCGAGCTTGGTTTCACCGCTTTACTACTTTCCTGCTTACACAGGGTTTTAAAGGCAGTCGCTCGGATTCTTCTATGTTTGTTTACACTGTTGGCACTGACATGGATGTTCTCCTCCTCTATGTTGGTGATATTCTCTTAACAGCCTCTAGTGATCGTCTTCTCACCAGACTTATTCAGTCTCTGAAGGGTGCTTTTGCCATGACTGATCTTGGTCCTATCAGTTACTTCTTGGGTGTCTCGGTTTCTCCCCAGTCAAATGGTTGGTTTTTGCATCAACGCAAGTATGCTGAGGAATTACTTTCTCGCAGTCATCTCACTGAAGCTAATCCTGTTACCACTCCACTTGCTCTGGCTTTTCAGTTCTCTGTTGATGAGTCACCACCATTTCATAATCCGACTCTCTACAGAAGTTTGGTGGGTGCCCTCCAATACCTTACTTTCACTAAACCGGACATTCAGTATGCTGTCATTCTTGTCTGTTAGCATATGCATGATCCTCAGGAGCAACATTATCAGGCTGTTAAGTGCATTCTACAGAATATTAAGGGTACCCTTCACTATGGTATTCATATCCGTGCTGGTTCTCTTGATCGTCATGTGGCTTATTCGGATGCTGATTGGGCTGGGTGTCCAACAACTAGACGTTCTACCACTGGGTTCTGTGTCTTTTTAGGTTCATCATTGGTCTCGTGGTCTTCTAAAAAGCAATCTACTGTTTCACGATGTTCTGCTGAATCTGAGTATCGCGCCGTTGCTACTACCTTATCTGAAGTTGTTTGGTTAGAAAATCTTTTATCTGAACTTCACATCAAGCTTCCCAGATCTTCAGTTATTCTGTGTGATAATATTTCTGCTGCCTACCTTGCCGCCAATCCTGTTAATCATGCCAGAACAAAGCATAATTAGCTGGATATCCATTTGTTCGTGAACGAGTTGCTGCTGGTTTTCTTGTTGTTCGTCATATCCCCACACAATCTCAACTTGCAGATGTCTTCACCAAGTCATTAGCTAAAGATAAATTCTATTTGTTTAGAACCAATCTAGGCATGATTCCTCATCCTGCTACGATTGCGGGGGTATGATAGAGTATGTAATTAAGGAAACCAAATTAGGGTTTTCGGAATAGTCGGCTAGGGTTTTATGTATCCTTGTATATATATATCTCAATGTACAACCGGTAATACACACAGAAATATAATTCTTTCAAGAAGTGCCATTATGCAACTATGCTGCATAGGATCCATCAAGAAGGTTCAAGCATAACTCATGGGAGGAGATCGGGACAGTGATTTGGACAACATTAATCTCCTGTTATGGCTCCTGCTCCTCGTTCTTGGACTTCGGATCAGGTATTTGCAATACAAAGGGGAGAAAGGGCTTCTCACCCTTTTTTGTGATCTTGAAGTATAACAAACAGCCAATTCAAAACGCGCTTTTGATCGATCAAACTCGGAAAGAGACCGATGATAATGCTTGGCTTTGCTAGATGAAGATCTACACCTAATGCCATTTCAATATCCAGGGCTCTTGCATGTCGAATCACGTGTATTATAACTAGGACTTCTTGACATGCTTCGTCCGTGATCAAACACCTCCACTCTTATGTAATGATCCCATGTACTCTTATTGCAAAACAAAGAGTTATCAAGCTTCCGTATGGCATCTTTCATGTCATCATAATTTGAGTAGTCAACGATTCCTCTCACACCATAGCAATCCTGAAACACTTGAGAAAAGCTTACATCACCAGCACATCGCATGTGGTCCTTTAGTTCTTTCAAAGAGGCAGAAGATGGTAGCCCTGTGACCAAAACATAGTAGCTGGAGTGTCTAGGAGCTCCACTTCCTTCACCACTATAACGCCTGCAACAACTTCTTCCACGTGAGGATCCCCGGTCACTTTGTGCAAGTTTGACAGTTAGCCTATAGCCATCAAAATCACACCCATTACGGCCACAGATAGCATCATCAGCATCATGAGAGTGCACAAACTCTAAAAGAGTTCAACAAGGTGGTATTGGATGTATTTTCATATCAATATCCACAATAGGTCTGTACTTATGAAACAAGTCCTCGACTTCGCTCTCATGGACATCTCTCGGGAGGTTTCCTGGCATGATCGGATCCTTCTGGATTTTGAAGTGTACAAAGTGTTATGGAGATGGATTGGAATGGAGATGGGACAAAGTGGATGCGCCACGATGAATACGTCCCCGGATGGGGTCGGGGATGGACCAATTTGTTTAAACATTTTGGTCAATATATTGCATGATACCAGTCCCATCTTCGATCCCAAATCCAAATATATTACATCTGGATCAAATGGATGGCACGAAACAAGTTGATGGATACTTATGCGTGAGCGAAGATGATAATCCCTATGTACAAGATCATCAATCCTGATGGAATGTTTAAGGCACCATTTGTCCTCTTCTTGGAGCGAAGATGATAATTTCAGGTTGATACATAGTACCTTGAGTAGTGTATTCCAAAGTGCAGAATTCCAGTTTCACTGTTCTCTATTGAGATGCAATTTTTCTTTTAGCTCACTAATGATTTTCAAGGTTTTCTTTCATGAAATTTTTTTTTTGTTTAGTTTTTGGATATTTTTAGGGATTTTTAAACGGACTTGTAGATTGTCCAAAAACGTTTGAACATGACATGCCCATCACTGAAAATTCAAAAAAAAAAAGAGAAGAGAGATTCGTGACCTTCTGTTAACAGGCTTATTTATCCTAAGTCTTGAAGGCTCTATTTGGACAAGAGTTTTAAAAAGACCTTTAAGGCTAAAAAATCTGTTTAGAGTTTAAAATGCGTTTGGACAAACTAATTAAAGTCTTTTCTAAAGATCAATTTGAAAAAAAGAAGGCTTGAAACAGACTTTTTAGAAAATAGGTAGGGGATATTTTTCGATTTTTTGAAACAGCTTTGTTTGTCTCTGTTCACGGGTTTGAATGTGGGTCAAGGGCGGGTTATGAAAAAAACAGGTCATGGACATAAGGTAAAACTACATTTTCTTCTCTCACTTTCTACCCATGCCCTAATCCGCCGCCCTTTCTCACTCTCTCTCCTTCAGCGACGGCAAACCTCCCCAGTGACGGCGGCGAAGTAGGAGGCGACACCTTGTTCTGGTAATTTTTTTTATTCCTGTCTTTTTCTTCTTTTTTTTTTATTAGATGAGGTTTAGCTTCCAATCACTTCTAATACTTGAATTTACACTCAAATCCTTGTTACTTCAGTAGGATTTGTGTAAATTTTTTCATGGGTTTTATTTATTGAATCATATTTGAAGTGGGTTTGTTTCAATTTACCATGCGAACCATTTTCCAGTGTTTGGCTCTAGTATTGCCTTGATTGTCAATTTGAGAACCAATAATTGCTGGGAAGAAGTATCACTGATTTATGTATATTTTGTGACCAGTACTACAGTGTTCCATTGTCCAGTCATATATGAATGATGAGCTTTTTCGCAAATTGCCTGTTGGATTTGGTTATCCCTTGTGACGGGAAGCTCCAATTGAATATTATTTGGAGCATTTGTGTCTATGTCCTTGACATCTTATTCGCAATCTACGCACTTTATAACACCTGAGAATTTTTATGCATGCTTTGATTAAATTTTTTAGTTGATTACAAGGGTCATTGTTGAGATGCCAGAATGATTTGCATGTTTTCTACATGTATTTCTTACATTCTAAAGGACTTCTCTCTCCTTGTCTTTTAGTATTTATCTAATGATCTCTTTTATTTTACTTGATTTGACCGACAGATTGATGCTGAACCAACTGTAGTATCACCTGTACCTACATCTCTAGGAATCGAGAATGTCAATTTGATGGCTGTTGATTTTGATAATGATGCAGTTGGAAGTCTAGCAAAAACTTCAAGTGTCGAACACAACCAGGATCACATAGCTCCAGGGACAAAACCTGTTCATCCCATGCCCCTTCTCTAGAGACTGATTTCAGCTTTATAGATAGCAAGCATACAGTGTCTAAGCTCCTTAACCATTATAGCTGGTGAGGTTGTCCGGTTCTTTAAAGGTACTACATTGTATTTTGTTTTCTACATGTGTAATATGCAGGGCTTTTCTATATCTTTCCACTGAAGTTGCTATATCTAAATAAAAATGAAGACTCCACTTTCTGAATTCTTGATATAAGTTTTTGTTAAGCATGGTTTACTTTCTACTATTAATAAAGTAGGCTTATAGCTACGTTGAGCAAATTGCAGCGATTCTAGTTCTTAAATACCTTGTTTACATCTCAGGTTAGAAGTAATGAGGCTTTTTGTACTTTGTAGTGCAGTTAAAATTATTTGATGTTATGACCTTTCTGAATAACTTTATTAAGGAATCTTTTCTGATACTTGAATTAATGAATATCAAAGGTTAAACACTTTCACTGTTGCCTTTAAATTGTGCCTGATACTTGAATTAATGAATAGCAATTGTTGTTGCCTAATACTAGAATTTGTTAGTTAAATGTTGTTATTGCTTACTTTGGAACGTAAAAATAATGGAAACATGATAGTTACTGTTTTCCCCATCTTCGCCAGTTCATTTAATTGTGTTTTCTGAAACTTAATGTATTTGCCAACATGGCCACACTTTCACCAAAAACTATCATTGGTTATTTGTCTCAAGACATTTCTGCTTGTTCTTTTGAAATGTTGCACATGCAATCATCTATCCCTGTATCTTTATTGAAATTGTAATTTTCTTTTACTTGCTTTTGCCTTACAATTATGTACAAGTTTAAAGTAGTGTCTGACCTGGTTGGCAAGGTCCCAGTAAGTAACAAGAAGATAGTTTCAGTTAAAAATGCTAGTAAGTGAATGAATATTTGAAGGGAATAAGACGGGAAGAAGTTAATACACCGTTGGTGACTTACAGCTGATTGTATGTAATAGATACCTATTCTCATTGCCAAACTGATGAACGGATGAAAAGCTTGATTGCACATAAATTTGTGTTGAAAGAGTAATGTCCTTAAGAAAGATGACTTCTTTGCATCCTGCGCTTGGGCATTCTCTTTTGACATCAAAGGTTCAACAAGAAATAGAACGATACAAGAGTATCTACAAATAGGCTTGAGAATGATACCAGTTTTCTTTGATACACCTGGATCCCATCAGTAAATGCCTTGATTATTCTCCAACCAAAAAGCATTCAAGAAGAATAATGTACAGTAGCATCTTTTTTCTGGTCCAAGAGGGTAAACTACTGAATGTTTTTGGATTACAAGATCTCGCACTTGTGCTAAAAGTAGTAAAAGAAAATGGCTGCTGATGTATGCGTTCTTTCTAAAATTGTTCCACTGTCAAATCATTGTCTTAGGTTGCAACCAAGGTTCAGATGCTCAATTCCACAAGCATGATAACAAAAATACTAGGATGTCAATTCCAGATGATAACAACCTGTCCATTACAGATGCAGTTATCCCGGGCTATGATGGCTCACAAAATGATTTTGTATCAGACCTGCCAATTGTACTGAAGCTCAGTACAATAGGATATCGATAAATCAAAGACTGCTATTAGAGATTCATTGTATCGGGATCTTCCCTGAGCTTGTTGTAGGTGTTTACTGTATGCTTACTGTCGAAGGTATATGTTGTAGTTACCATAATTTTGTGCAATAATTCTGAATCCTCATGAGGCAGTAAACACAGTCTGTTAGTCAACTGTAGAAATGGGGTTTACTATTTCTCTTATCAAAATCCAACTAGCCGTTTCTGTTAGTGTTCAATCAACTTCATGTCCTCAATATGATTTCCCTTCCTTTCTTTTTCATTATGATTAATTGTGCTTGCCATTTCTACACAATACGTGACCCATCTTGCTTATACTATTTGTGAAATGGGGTTGACTTCCTTCTTATTGCTTTAGGGGCAATAAGAAGCTTGAACTTGTCCATTGATGAATCAAACAAGAAGCTGATCTCCAAAGAAGAACCAATCCCGGCTATCATGACATTGTAAAAAATGGAACTGTTGGTGCAAAGGAGAACTCAGGAGCAGCATTTTTTAGCTTATCAATGTTGGATGAGAACAAAGTGAAGATAGGGGAGTTGAATGGCATCCCACCATTGATACTACTACTAAAAAGCGGGACAATTCGCGGGAAAAAAGATGTAGTCACTGCATTGTTCAATCTCTGCCTGAACCACACTATTAAGTCAATGGCAATTGAAGTTGGGATCATCCCACCATTGGTCAACCTACTTGAGGACAAAAATTTGGACATGGTTGATGAAATATTGTCCATTATTTTGCTTCTTGCATTGAGACAGGATGGGAGGCAACAACTTGGGCAACTTTCATTCATTGAAACACTTGTGAATCTGATCAAAGATGGGACTCCAAAAAACAAAGAATGTGCAACTAATGTCCTGCTGGAGCTTTGTCCAAGAATTCAAACCACATTTTGGCAGCACTTCAGTATGGGGTGTATCAACCTTTGTCGGACATAGTTATTATGCATTTGATAAGTTAGAATGGTTTTATCATTATGCTTTAATTTAGTCAGAATGATTTTGAAATTATACTGTAATTTTGATTTATGTTGGAAGATAAAGTGTGAAAAAGAAAATTTTGGAACAAGACAATTACAAATAATAAAACAAACAAAAGTGGAAAAAAAATTGAAAATCACAATTTGTGTAAGAATGATTTTTTTAAAAAAAAATAAGTTCACAAATTATTTTGAAGAAAAAGTAATTTTGAAAAAGACCTAGTCCAAATGACTTTTTAATATTTTTAATTATTAAAAGGGTTTTAAAAAATTCTTGTCCAAATGCATTATTTTCCAAAAAGTACTTTTAAGTTTTGGTTCAAACAAACTTTTCTAAACAAATTTTCAAAACACTTGTCCAAATGGAGCTGAAATATTTTCTTTAATTTCTTTTTATGAAATTCTTCTAAATCTATTTTTGTTTAATGCTGTTTTTAAGAATTTCAAACGGAGTTACGAATTGTGTAAAAATTAAGTTTGAACAGAACATCTCTATTTCTGAAATCTAAAAATTAGATTCTGAGTTTCTGTTTAGTGGTTAGTTACTCCTATATTTTGTTGTTTTCTGAGGTTTCTTTTCATAAATACCTCCTATGGTTGATGAGCTTTATCTCACTTTTAATGGTTCGTGAATAGGAGTTATGACTTGTCAAGAAACTTGATTTAAATGTGACATAAAATTTGAAGATTTTAGTATTAAAATCTAGTTTTGGGGTGATGTTTAAGAGGACTTGTTTCTCTTGATTTCAAAACTTCTTTTGATAAAAACCTTCACTGTTTATCCTAGTTTATCATACTTCTAACGATTCATTAAAACGATTAACGGTTTGCTCATAAATAATCTTTGAACTTCACCCTTTGCCACCCTAGCGCTGAAAATGTTGAAAATTCAGAACTTATGTCTTTGGAGATTAACTTTGTACTTTCTATTCTTCTTGAGCGTAAATTCATTTCTCATGAATTTCCTTGTTTACTTTTGCTTTCTATCAGGTTGTATTGTATAGCCCACAAGTTAGTCAATCTAAGGATAGATAAAGGGTCCCTATAAGAGGTCCATACAAGGTAGCCAGGTAAGTATTCCTCAATATTTCTAGACTTTTATTTTAATTATCTATTTAATATTTATTTTTAATTTGTAAACTATGTATGTGGGAATAGAGTGAGTGTGCTAATGTGTGTTTGTTATGACCCGAGTGATTTGTGTACGTGTGAAATATGGGCAGTCCGTGACTTTGTGATTCTGTGTGATGTGTGAATTATATAGGATTATAGTCTATTGTGTGGTCAGGCTAAATCCTGACTTAGTGTTATATAGACTTTAGCCTGCTGTGTGGATTGGCTAAGTCCATGCTTAGTGAATTACATGGACTTCAGCTTATTATGTAGTCTGGCTAAGTCCATTAGTGTGAGGATTATAGTTTTCCGTGTGGAGTGGCTAAATCCTCGCTCAGAGAGACTATAGCTTGTTGTGTGGTCTCGCGAAGTCGTACTTGTTGCTTGGAAAACTACAAATGCATGTGCGTGATTTACTTTTGATGTAATTTGTTTGCTTGCATGTGATTCCCCCAAGTGTTGTGTATAAGTGTTTTTGAAACTTGGGGATCTCACTGGACTTGGCTCACCCTTTAGGTTAATTTTACAGTTTTTTTTAGGGAAGTGCTATTGGCTGGCTCAAAACATATCTCTTGGGTATACCGCTTGAGTATTTTTGTGTTAATTGAAACCTGAATGTCGTCCTAACCTTTCAATTAAAAAACAAAAAAATAGAATTTTATTTAGTCATTTAATAAAAGTTTTGATTATGTTTAGTAGGATATAACTTAATTATTTTAATGTGTAATTTAACTTTTATTTAGTAGTGATAATGTGAGCCATGTTGTGAACTAGACAGACACCTCACTAAGTCTCCTTTATCGGCATTAAGCTGGTTGGAGTTAATTAGCGGATGTCACATTAATAATTTTGGGCTTGTATCCATCACATTTAATACTTTCCTTAGCCCACTTGAAGAAGTTGTCTAACCTTCAACGGTCGACAAGGGAGGTATTCCTAGTACTTCTATCTTCTAGTACTATTCTTGTTTCTAAAACCTTCGGAGATGGTTCAAATTTTTATTTTTATTTTTAAGGAAATCAAAGGCAGTACTTGGCGGGAGGACCCAGATTTTATTAATTTTATTAATTTAAGACTTACTCAAATAAAAAAGAAATTGTCTTACAAAAGTTTTCTAGAAAAACTCCTTGACGGTTCGTATGCGATCTATTTCTATGAACTGTCTTCCAAAGACCATCTTATAAATCCTCTGATAGTTCAGCTGTGCTACTGGAGAGGGTTTCAAGTAAGGCTTCAAGTAGTACGAATAAGTCTTCAACTATATGCTTCAACTGTAAAGCAAGAGGACATTATTCAAGAGATTGTCCGACCATGAAGACAATGATGATTAAAGATGATGAAGCCAAGATCAAGAGACTGAGGAGGAAGGAGAACAGTGAATGTGTCAACCTGTATTTGATGAAGGAGAAGACGAGAAAAAAAAACTAAAGCTAAAGATGCTCATGTGTTTGTTAATCTTTGAGCTTTGCCAACTCAAGTTGCTGAAGATTTACGACAAAGGAACAATATATTTTATACGAAGTGTCGCATGAAGGATAAGGTATGTTTGATTATCATTGATCCTAGATCGTGTACTAATGTTGCTAATTCCTATCTTGTTGAGAACTTGAAGTTGCATACGATTAAACATTCTACACCCTATCGATTGAAATGGTTACACAATTGGTGAATATGAAGTTTTGTGTGATGTGGTGTCAATAGAGGCTATTCATTTTTTGTTGGGACGACCATGGGAGTATGATTGCAAGGCCAAGCATGATGGTTTTACGAATAAGTATTCATTTGTGATAGATAATAAGTGTTACACTTTATCTCCTCATTCACCTATTCAAATTCAAGAATGTAAGCTACAAATGCATCAAGAAAGAGAGAGGAGGTGAACCGATTCCAACAAAGCTGAGAACTCAACTTCTAAAATTAAGAAAGAAGGTTCAAAGAGAGTTCAAAATCGAGGAATGAATTTCTTTGCTAGCCCTAGAATTGTGTATAAATGTTTTGTAAAAGTCAAAGGTATGTATTTAGTATTATTCAATGATAAATCTTCAGTGGTAATCGATTCTTTTAACAATTTGCCTAAGGTGTTTCAAAAGCTACTCCAAGAGTTTGAGGATGTATATCCTGAGGAGTTGCCGACTGAGCTCCCTCTAATTCGAGAGATAAAACATCAAATTGACCTTATACCTGGATCCGTGATTCCGAACAGTCCAATGTATCGAACTAATCCTGAAGGAACAAAATAGCTGCAAAAGCAAGTGGATGGACTCCTTGCTAAAGGTTAAATTCGAGAATCACTTAGTTCTTGTGATGTTCCTATTATATTTGTTTCTAAGAAAGATGCTACATGGCATATGTGTGCTGATTGTTGTGATGTTAATAAGATTACTATTAAGTATAGAAATCCCTAGGTTAGATAATATGCTTGAAGATCTTTATAGTGCTAGATCTAAAATTGATTTGAAATCAGGTTACCATCAAATTAGAGTTAAACATGGAGATGAGTGGAAAACTATATTAAAAACTAAGTTGGATTGTATGAGTGGATAGTAATGTTATTTGGATTAACTAATGCACCTAGTAGATTCATGAGGCTAATGAATTATATTTTGAGGTTTTATATTGGAATGTTTGTAGTAGTGTACTTTGATGATATCTTAGTTTACTCCAAAAATATACAAGAACATACTAGCATGTGAGGTTAGTCTTTTGAACACTGCGAGATAAGAAATTATATGCTAATTTACCTAAGAGAACTTTTTTCTGCTAAAGAAATAGTATTTCTAGGATTTGTGGTTAGTGGAAATGAAATTCATGTTGATGAATCTAAGATACAAGCTATAAAGAATTGGCCTGCACCTATAAATGTATCTCAAGTGATATCTTTTCATGGTTTAGCTAATTTTGATAGGAGATTCGTTAATGCTTTTTCTACTAAAACCGCCCCATTAAATGAGTTGTCAAAAATGGATGTTAAATTTGTATAGGGACCCTCTCAAGAGAATATTTGAACAATTGAACAAAGATTTGTGTACTGCCCTTGTCCTAGCATTACTGGATTTTGATAAGCCTTTTGAGTAAGAATGTGATGCATCTGGGATAGGAATATGAGATTTACTTATGCAACACAAATGTGCTATTGCTTATTTTAGTGAGAAGTTGAATGAAGCTTGTCTTAATTATCCAACTTATGATAAGAAACTTTATATTGTGATTAGAGCCTTAGGACTTGGCAATATTTTTTGTTGGCTAAAGAATTTTCATGCTAATCATAAGTCTCTGAAGTATTTGAAATCACAAAATCGTTTGAGTAAGCGGCATGCTAAATGGGTAGCATTTATTTGACATTTCCTTATGTCATCATGCATAAAGAAGTTTTTGATACTTTGTTTAGATGTTATGTGATGTTGAAAGGATTGGAATTCATTACGAATTCTTATGCTATGAACGTTTGCAATGGCTTCGTAGAATTTGTTGAGGCCTTTTGCAGACACTTTTGAAGGAGGAAAGCCAAAACTGTTGTGACTCTTATAAGAAGTGTTCAGTACAAGAAGGTTGTATTTGAGCCCGGCGACGGAGTTTGGTTACATTTACGAAAGAAAAGATTTCCCAACATGAGGAAGCCTAAGTTGCACCCTCGTGGCAATGGTCTTTTTCAAGTTGTAGCAAGAATCAATGATAACGCCTACAAACTGGAGTTACCTGGAGAGTATGGTGTTAGTGGTAAATTTAACGTTTCATATCTCTCTTTCCTTTTGATTTTGATAAAGGATTGAATTCGATGACGAATTCTTCTGAAGAGAGGAGGGTAATGGAGACCATCAAGCTACAAGTGCTCAAGAGGACATCCAAGTTAATGAAAGTGAGTTCGTAAAGTTTGTGAATGTACGTGATGAACCAATTATGAAAATTCCTCATATTGTGGATCCGCTATCTGGTATAGTTGGCACAATCACTCGTTCAAGATCCAAAACTGTGAAAACTGTCCTTAACAATCTAGTTATCTCTACATGGGTTAAGGAAAGTATTAAATGTGATGGATTAGTGCCCAAGATTGCTAATGTATTACAAGCGCTACCAAATGGACTCATGGACCTAGAAGAAGGCTCAACTCAAGGCCCACCGCACATTGACAAGATAGTATTCATCCTGAGGATCCCCCTTATTTGCGACGGCATCAACGTTTAGTTTATCGTGTTCAAGAGGTTCCAGTTTCTTATCAAACTCTGCTTTCCTGTGACCATCAACAAGTCATAGGGACAGACACTCGAATACATCAGGTTCTATCTTCGGGGAGCCAGTATTCTCTCATGGGCAGCTGTACGCCGCCCTTTTCAGAGCGAAAACCTCCAAGGCCGTGAAAATCCTGACCATGCCTCCTACGTTGGACGAGGTATTACAAGACAACACCAAGACTCAGGACATCGTCTATAAAGAGGTCTACAAATTCGTCGCACAATAAGAAATACCCTAGCACATGTCGCTCCCATTTTTACATGTCTAATCAAAGCTATTTAAAAACTTATAAATAGGTAGTGGGATGTATTAGTGTATCATAATTATAGAGAAGTTATTTTTTAGCTAATTATCTAGCTTCCTTGGTGACGACAAATTCAGCCAGCCTTGTTAGTCTGGATTCACCACCACCAGGAGTTAGTTCTTGGTTAAAAAATAATGTAATAGCGGTGGCATACCTTTACAACGTTGTAGTCCCGTAAGGAGTCTAATCACTCTTATTATTACCCCAAAAAAAATGTTTCTTTGCTTTAATATGTCTACAAAACATTTATTACCATTATATTTTTGTTGATTATATCACTTTCAATATGTTTAGTTATCATGTTTCATTCTGTACTGTTAAGAGTAACAATAAAAATTTAACCCAACCTAGAAAAAAGAAGAATTCATCAAAGATAGTGGAATAAAAAGATTTAAAATCAAACTGATCGCGAAACACGCGATGAAAAAGGTCTAGCAACATGAGTATATTAAAAGGTCAAAATATTCATTTAGATTTTTTCATGATTAACTACTTGAGTAAAAAAAAAAAAGAAAAGAAAAAAAAATGAAATCTCTATCTGCTTAGAGCAAGCCCAATACTTCGTAATTGGCATGAAACAATTTCCTCCCATTGGAGAGGTTGAAAGTAAAAAGTCCGTGTATTCTACTATTACAAGTAAAATGTAGGCAATTATTTTTTATAGACAGTAAAAGAAGAAAAAAAGAAAGAAGGGGGATGTTGTAATGGTGGACTATATAATACACAATCTGGTAACTTTCATTGCATGGAAAAAAAAAAAAACTTTTTAATGGATGGCCATAAAATCTGATGTGAAATGCATGAGACCATTTTTTACTCCATTTGAATTGAGTTTGCTCTTAAAACTCTAGAATCCAACCTAAGAGAGCAATAAAAATAACAATATAATTAATCTCACCACAACCCAATTTCCATATGGCATTCGGCTATTGGCCAACCAAAGCAAGCATGTCAGCCGGATTCCACTTCCCGATGCCTAACCAAAATATTTCTTCAGACAAACAAACAAAATAGAAAAAGAACAAAAATTGAATAAATTAATCTCAAGTTCAGAAAGTGCAGCTCACACTCTCACTGTATATAAACCAATTCAGCCAATAGTTTTTCTTCCCCTTTCTATCTCTCTCTCTCCGTCTCTGTATCGTTGAAATCATTCCTCCCGGAGCTCCATCGCTTCTTTTCCTTCAGCCGGACCAATAATTAGGTCTCTAAAGCATAATCATGGCCGGATATCGTTGGGTTAGGCCTGAGGTATCTCATTTTCTCTTCATGGTTTTTGGTTTCCTATCTGGGCTTTTTTTTTCCTTCTGTTCTTGGCTTAGATCTATCTATTAATAGTATTTCTGTATCTGTTGTCATTGTTTTTTTTTTTTTTTTGAAATGGGATTAGGTGTATCCGTTATTTGCGGCTGTTGGAGTTGCAGTCGGAATCTGCGGATTTCAGTTGGTCCGAAACATTTGCATCAACCCGGAAGTTAGGTAATATTCGTAATCTTCCCATCCTTCCTTATTTTTCCCTGAAATTATTTAGTTTTCCTTGGGTTTTAATGTTGTTTGAGTGTAACGTTTATATTGGATCCAACGAGAATGACCGTATTCTCGGATTTGTCAGTCGTCTGGAAAGAATTATTCTTTAGTATTGACTGTGTAGAGTTGCAAATCACTAGATTAAAAGGGCCGATTCATTTTCTTACAAGACTTGATGTTTTGTTCTTTCTTTTAAAGTTTTTTCCTCGTAGCTTTTAAAACTGGATAAATTTACTGCGTAAAGTGCACGGATCCAAGGAATATTGATAGATTTTTTTCAATTGATTTTGTTTTGGAGGAGAAATTAGGATGGAAATTTTACATTGTTTTGACTGAAAGTTTAGAGTGTCTGTTTAGAATGATAACCAACCAAATGGTTATTATGGATTGGTAACTTCTTGGAATTTTTCCAATGCATTTGTTGAATTCTGGATAAAACTATGAAATACAATAAGCCCACTTCTTATGTCCAATGGGTGAGGTTATCAATTTCCTATAGGAACTGATGACAAAGGTTTCATTAAATTTTTGTTTGTCTCCCTCAAAACAAGGTAAACTTTCTCTAAATAAAAAATTCCAAGCAACTTTTCGTCTTTCATTGAATTCAATTTTTCCCTTTCAAATCCTTTCCATACTGCTTCCAGAAGAACACCTTATAGCAGTATTTTCTCCATGACATAGTCTCTTCTTGGAAAAAGTTTTATCTCAGCAATGAAAACAAAGCTTAATTTTCATGCAAAAGTTTCCTAATAAGATTAAAATGATACCATTCTCCCATTCTATAGGTTTGGTTTTTCTAATGCATAAAGAAATATGGTAATTAAGTTCTGGCTTGGTAATGATATGGGAGAGTTTGGATCTGTCTCTACTTTATCTCATGTTTCACTTGGGAAAGGAAAAACTCTCCTGTCTCTACTTTATCTCATGTTTCACTTGGGAAAGGAAAATTAGATTGAACTTCGATAAAATTTATGAAATGTAAAAGAAATTCAATGCTAAAGACACTACTCCCAGGTCGTAGAACTTGTAAGAAACCAAAATTGTGTCCCTTTATTCATCTTCAGTTTTTGTTTTGTTCATTCCTGGAATTTAGGGTCAGTGACATTGGTACTCCGTTTCTTGTTATCGTTGACTACAGTACTTATATTGACAAACACTTTTTACATTTTAGTAATGAGTGAGACTCTTCAGTTATGTGGTTTTGAACCTTTTTACTCTTTGTTCATTTTGATTAATGGTTAGTATCTATAATTGTATGATCTCTTTCAGATTCTTTGCCATAAACTTTATCCTTGATGTGTGCCTACATATATTGGCGTTAGTCAGTGTGGATTTATCCATGGCAAGTAAAATTAAGTTAGAAAAATCTTTATTCTTTCGCCTTTTGTCC
The DNA here is from genome assembly GCA_949775105.1 of Oldenlandia corymbosa var. corymbosa. Lineage (NCBI taxonomy): Eukaryota > Viridiplantae > Streptophyta > Magnoliopsida > Gentianales > Rubiaceae > Oldenlandia > Oldenlandia corymbosa. The sequence goes on from OX459124.1 coordinate 10,130,591, forward strand.
AGGGTTACCAAGCAAAATAGAGCTGCTGGAGTGCTGGAGAATTTTACCGAGGGAGAAAAATATGCTGAGCATGGCCTGAGAAAATTTGTCCGAAACAAGAAACCTGAGATCATGCCATCCATCAACAGTTTCTTCGCCGATCCACAAAACAATTAGGTTCACCTATTGAAACTTTCGATAGTTATGGGATCGGATCCAATTCATTGTCAAACTAATGTTTGAACATGTTACTACTGCCTTTGTGTGTCTCTTGCAGCACACATTCGTGTTGTTATTTTTCTGTTTAAAACAATTACATAATGTTCTACTACAACAAACATATCGGAAACAACTATTGTCTATATTTTAAGTCTCTCTTGTTCACTTCCATATGTATTTGCTTGTCATTTGAGTAGAGCTAATGTCAACAGAGCGACGAAAAGGATTCACTCTGAATGAAAAAACAGATTCAGATTTTATACGCTCCTTTTAGTTCTTTTATTTTTTTCTTTCTTTTTTTTTTTTTTCAAATGGAGGACACTGAATTAGTGAACTTCGAAACTAGGTTGCCAATTCAAAATCTAGTCAACTTTTCCAAACATGGATGACTTTAATCAAAACTAATGCTACAGTAAACCTCGTGAACTTTTAGTGTCCTCATCCATGTTTATACTGAATTGAATTCTTCGCAGAAGTTTTCATAATGGTACAATTAGACTAAAAGCATTGCCAAGCCGTAGAAAAAGTGAACATATTTTCAATAATCTATATTTGATCAATTTTATAATTTGAGAAAGAAACGTTAAGCCCTAAGAATCAACTTTCTGCTGGCCATGAGATGTTACAAAACTTCTCTGTTCTAAGTTTACAGAATCTTTGCCTGTATGTATATCAGTTTATGTACTCTTCTATCATCTCTGTGTCTCTCGTCAATTGTAATAGTTAGCTCGCATTTGTTGCTTGTGAGACTTGGGATAAGCAAAGCTTTAGTGTCAACCAAACACTGCCCATTCATTGAATGACAGCAAAAGAAGATGATGTCTTAAACTTGTTATTTTCATGTAACCAACCATTGACCACAGTAGCCAGCCATACTGCAGGATCTTCGTCTGCAATTACTTGAATCAACACCACAGTCATCATCATCAAAGCACCTATGGTCAGCACGGGAATCTAGGACATGACAAGCACTCTCAACCCGTTCATCTTGCCCATGGTTTAGTGTTGTAGCTGGACAAACTTGCATTGACATTGCACTTAATCGTTTCACTTGCTTTTCATACTGCCCAAGTTACAGAACAACAAATTAGATTCATGTGGTTGATAAAGAAAGTACCTTTAGCAATACACCGAGACTCTCGAGTGATCTTTCCTTTGTCCATACCCTCTTTGCCCATGAGTCAAGGCAACTGGGGTCTCCACTCAAACAATATACCAGATGAGAAAGCAGATAGGTTTTCACCCCTCACAGAAGCAATTTCACCACTCTCGCTTAATATGTCTTCAATCCATTCAAATTTATATTGTGGCAAACTAGCAGGAGATCTAAATCCCAAGATCCAGAAGAAAATTATTGGGAGTCTACAACCTTTGCTTTCTGGGATTTTTCCGTTAACTTTTCTTTATATGGTCAAAGGAAACAGATTAAAGTGAACAGTAGATGAAGTCATGTAACAATTGACATTTTAGGAGACAGTAAGAATAAGCAAATCAGTTTGGAATGATAAGCCTAAGAATAGGAAATTTATTCATAGCTTTTGTCCGGAACACTAAAACCAAGAATCTTAAGGTAACACATGCATACCATGAACATACTATGGAAGCTGAAAGGAAAACTACAAGAATAGGCGACTAGAGCAATCACCTTTGTTGATGTCCAGTTGTTTGAATTATAAGTGTCTGGAAATCTCTCTTGCCATGAGCTCAAGATAGGCAGGGGATGACCCTCAGTTGTAAAAATGTAATTATGATTGACCAAAAATGTGCCATCGAAAAGAAGATACAGATACTTGCAGCTGCAGTCCAAAATCATTAAAGAGAAGAAAGTCAAAGGGACAAATAAAGGTTGACTTATGCTGGATATTTGAGGGACTTCTTCGCTGAAAATTAGTGAACAACATGTTCTTCTCAATTAGAACCGAGTCTGCTTAAGACTACAAAAATCAGAAAACGAAAATACTTACGTTTCAGAAAGGAAAAAACTATGTTGATGATCTTCTAACTGCATAGTTGTTACATCCCTTATGCTGGCATATCCACCTTCAACTTTAGTGTACAAATTTAGAGAATCCATGATTGATTCGCCCACTTCAATGTACCAGGGATCTAAACACAATAAAGTTTGACAAATTTCAGCATAAATGTGGACAGCAGGAGAGCCGTAGTCCAAAACATGGTCCTCAAAACCTCAGTAAATCTTTCACAAGAAGTGTAGAACTTTATTATATGTTGCCAGCATATTAGATACAGAACTGATATCTCATTCTAGAAGTTGTTAACCTTGCCAGCTCATATCATGGGGCTGATATCTTTAGATTTCATTTTGCACATTTGTAGCGTCTCCATGGGAAATTTTTTTTTTCTTAAAAATGGTTCCACTTCAGAGTTGCTTAAAGTCCTCGCAGCATCAGATGCATGAATTCAGAATCTTTGGAAGGATTACCCACTCCAACATCCAAAATAATGACCATTCAAGAAATTTTTACTGATAGTGAAATAGTCAAAAGTCATTACCTTTTGTTGCTTGATATAGGTAAAATGTGGATTCCACCAATTCAGGACGCAAAGGATAGTACTTTTCAGTAGGATGCAACATCTGATGATCGAGCAGGTATCTGGATAATCAAAAACATAAAAATGCATTACTCGCCCTTCTTAAACAATCTGTCAGGATGCCACTGATTGTGAGATCAATGAAGTTGTCCTTCAAATTCTGAGAGATTAAAAGAACGATAACTATCACCTTTCTGGCAGTACACCGAATTTGTTCCAGATATGATAGAACTCACGATGAGACAAATTAGCAGCAGGAACGTCGCCAACTAGCACCTGATGTCATATAGCCAAATAAGGATGCTTCCAACTCAAATTCAAACACAGCTAAAGTGTTCGCAATTGCCTACCTGCAGGCCAGGCCAAAATGCTTGCAGACTGGTAAGCTGCCAATAAGTTGGCTTTCCTGTTCTCATGTCAGCTTCATGATACCTGATACCAATGAAATGATGGTCAACTTGATAGCAGCCTTCAACCATGTCAGGTATAAGTTATAGCTAAAAGGGAGTGGATGAAGCCATCAATGGATGATTGTAGGCAATCAAATAACAAAATGCAAACAGATGGAACTTTATCATTCATAATTTTGATACTTCTGTGTGTAGCAGTAAAGAACCAAAAGAAGAAACACACAAAAACTGTGTGCGTGTGTGTGTGTGTGTGTGAGAGAGAGAGAGAGAGAGAGAGAGAGAGAGAGAGAGAGAGAGAGAGAGAGAGAGAGAGGGAGGGAGGGAGGGGAAAAGAGAGGTGAAGGAGAGAGGGAGAGAGATAGAGAACCATGGGCCGTATCTAAAGTATTTCTGAACAGCAATGTAAGCAGATTGAAACATCCTCCAGAATTCATCCCTCCCAAAAAGAATGTAAGCTTTGATAAGGTACTCGTAGAATGAATCCACCCCTACAAGGAAACATGAAAAATAAAATCAGGCCCAAAAGACTGATAACTAGAAATGCAATGAATATTGAACAGATTAATACAGCATAAAATAAATCTTGTTCTTCATATTATATACAAAACTCTGTGAGATAATCCTTTGATCACGCAAGGTGAAAATTGGAAAAAAAAAAAAAAACAAAAGTGAAAGCGATGATTTCACCAGCTCCTATTCCAGCTGAATATTCTATCCATTCTCCGGTTACTACATCCAGTGTGGTTCCAAGAAGATTTAAGGAGCTTCGCATACTCCACAACTTGCGCAGAGCTCGTAAAGCAGCATATTCGAACCTTGGATCACCAGTTAAACGTGATAATGCCCCCATTTCAAGGATTAAAGAACCTAGAAGTGGACAGGGAGAAAACAACCAAGGTTTAGAACAAAAGCTCCAATGGTAAAATTTCACAGCTGTTCTTTACTACTTTATGAGTGGGGGAGATATGTAGTTATGCATGTTTGTTAGGTATGAATGATTACAGAGTGAAAAAGGGAGAGAGTTCTGACCACATCCAGAAGTGCTTGTTTCTGTAGTCTCATTCTCCATTACACCATACTGTCCACAGAAGTTTGCAATCAGGTGGTGTTACAACTCCCATTTTATAAGAAAATCAAGGAGAAATGGCAATCGAATAAATAAAAGATGTATGAAATTGCACATAAGCAGAAGCGTATAGACATGCACAATGGGCTATTAAACTAAGTTTCTCTTCCTGTGTGACAAAAGATATTTATAAACATACATTCAACGAGTAAATTCAAGGACATTCAACAAAGTTTCTTATATTGAACATGGTTTCCAGATTAAATCGGGCACACAAAGTTAAATTGAGTAATCATAATACAATACTGAAGAACCAAAATCGGTTTTTGCTTAAAACAAATCCTTCGGCCGTGTTTGGGCTTGTTTGTTATTTAGCTCAGCCAGGTTCTAACTCCCTAATATGAAGAGCGCCTCTGACACCTTACTACCCCTTGGAGCACCAACCTAAGGAATATTAAGCTGGTACTACACTACAGCTGTAGCCACTAAACTACCTAAGTATCTGGTTGTGACGAGCAATACCATTAAATCTCACAGAACCTCCAACAATTACAACCAAGATATTATTGAACCCAAAGGTCCCAAACAAGAGTGTGCCATAGCCACATTGATTCTTTTGTGACAACCAACTGCATAGTCTCTTCTTGTGTGGTTCATTATTTTCATCTGACACAGCACATCATCTTATAAATGGTACAATTCTTCCATCAAGATGCATATTTTAAATCACAATCCACAGCATGATTCAAGCTCAACTCTTAGCATTTTTCTTACTCGAAAAACAATGCCCTCTTTTCACCACTCAAGTTGTATAATGCTATCAATGGATCATTTATTCCGTTCAGTACTCAGAAATTTGAAACATAGTTATCATTCAATATATTAACCAGAACTTATAACTACTTTCTCCAGCAATTTTTAATGCAGTTTCGTTGCCTGAAATACTAGATCTGCTGTTAATTATGCAGTGTCTCGTGTTTATAACTGATCCCAATACAAAATAGATATTAAGAAGTTGAAGTGTGAGATCAAGAATGGATAGACAACTATAAACAGCCAAAATTCTTAAGAGTGAGAATTAATTTACACTTGCAGACGTTGCTGAGCATCTGCGTACCTTCAAATTGATCCAAGCATAAGGTAGTCCTGTTGGGGTATCAAAAGCTCTCAAAAAACGTCTCCCCAAATCCTCAGCCAGATCAAGGAGCTGATTCTTATAAGTTCCTTGAACCAACCTGTTTGTAGAATCAGTGGCAAGTATATGAGCAGAAACAAGTCCTCCAAGAACTCTTATGTTGCACTATCAACAAGAAAAGATAAAGATCAAGAAACTTCATTTACAATTTTACACAAGTCATTATCCTTATGTTGGTTCACATGGAACAAAACCTATTTGATTGAGTTTATCAAGTGTTAACAGCATCTCCATGAAGGATTGCATTTTGAATTCAATTTGAAACATTCAAAAAAACAAAAATCTTACCTCAAAAAGGTTTATCCTCGCATCTACATCAAATGTTAGATTTTCAGATAGCCAACTAACTCCTTTCTCAAATTCGGTGAAGTTACCCAGGATGACGAGGCTAAAACAAAACCAAAAAAAAAAGGAAAAAGAAAAATGTGAGGAATCAAAATGTCCAGCACTAGAGGAAATGTAAAATAAAAGTCTCTGAGCCAGATGATGTGAACCCCAAAGTTGGGTTCCTTTCTAATTAAAAATTTGCAAAGAAGCGCATTTGTTACCTGGATAGTGATTCTATTAGAGAGAGGGCAGATCCATTATAATGTTCTGGTTGATGTTCAAGCTGACCAATAGAAGAAAATATACAGTTACGAGTGGCAATTTATATTTTAAGGGAAGAAAATTTAATTATTACCTTTAAATTTCCTAGCTCAGTTAGAGAATCAGTGAACTCTTTTGTCAGAGGCTTCAGCTCATCATGCTACAAGAGAGCATCATAATTGCTCAAAATTTAGCTTAACTATTTATTCAAGAGCCTCCACGGCAGATGAGTTAAATATTATACAGGTTGTAATACTAAGAAATGGGAAACTCACTGGAAATGCGTGCATCATATAGTTGTCATACGCATGGTAAAACCTGATCCAGAAACAATCATTTTGTCAATGGAAATATGGCATCTTACCAAATCACTAGTAAAACCTCTCAACTATAAAAACATTAACACAAATTCTCAGGTCTATCCTTCCCCACCGTTTTCATGAAGTATTTAGGAACAAAGCACATCAAGAATATAAGTCACTATTCTTTTAAACATTTCAGATTGATGTGTCATTTGGAATGAGCAGCAAGTAATATTTAACAAATTCAGGCTTCTGCTTTAATATTTTCTCCATTACCAAGTAGCAATGTCGGCATGCTGCATCCTAATACACTTTCTCTCATATACAAGAAAAACATATTCAAAGCTTTTCCAAGCTCTGTTTTGATAATTTCACTATGACTTTTAATGAAGGGTGTCATGTAAACATGCTACGAGGAGTAGAATACTAGTGATGGCCAGAGTCAGACATCACACCTAAAACAAACTTTCCAGTCTGCACCCAGGCAGCATCTACTTTTGGCAACCTTGAGACTGTGCTATGCGTAGTGTTAAAACCTCTCCATTAATGGATTGACAATTTCAACAAGGTCCTAAATAAGGACCGGAGTCAGGATACTTGAAGGGTGGAAGTGGGGGCCCGGGAGGGGGAGGGGGGGGGTTGGGGGTTGGTGTGGAGGATGGTATGTTGGTGGGGAGAGAAGATTAAGGTGTTCTGTGAATCAAGGAACATTTTTCCCCTAATCCTGAAGACCTAAGCACAACCAACCGAAACAATTCTAATTTGCACGTGCTTGCAATGTAAATTTTTCGCCGTACTGTAATTTGAGATGGAAGAATAAAAGATCAAGCTGAGGGTTATACAATGATATGGCATCTTTCCGCGGGAAAGGAAATCCACCTTTGCTGGTTCACAATCACTATTTGAAAATTTCGCTGATCAAACTATAAAGCATCCTGTTTTCTCTGTCCCCTGACACCAAGGGATAAAAAGCAAGGAAACAGCTTATACACGTATCACTTAAGCCACCATAAATTCCTAAGGAGTTCAACGGCAAATAAAATAAATTTCTTTCAAAGAAGATTGCTACTTTGCTTTTTTTCCCTCAAGCGAATCCTCTAATTTGTGGCAACTCATTATAAACCCTAATACCCATAGGTGCATAGTTCCACATTGAATTCTAAACCAGTAATGCAAGACACACTAATCTGATCATACCAGAGTATGGCAATCATTAGACACATCATACTAAAAAATTTATCACCCTAAAATGAAAGGGTTCGAACACATAAATTCAGATCAACGAATCAATCAAACCCTCAACAAAATCAGAATTTCTTGATAAGGAGTCTAACTTGAATTATTTTGATATTTGCCAATCTGAATTGTTCTTAATTATATAAACAGGAACTGAGTTGTACATGAAATGCACAGAAGTACACAAAAGAAAAAGATAAAAAAAAATAAAATAAACTTTGGGGGTTGTGCAAAATTTATCTATGTACAGAAGAAAATCCTAAAACTTCAAGATAAAAGGTGCATTAAAGAACTATAACAAAAATCAATTCTAGTCTCAAAGTAAGGTTGAACTATACAGAAATAAGGGCAAGCATATCAATTCCCCGATTTCATAAACTCTTCCAGCCACAAACAGATAACTCAATTTTGAAATCTTAACACATTTCAGCAAGATAACTTCGTCAGTCAGTACAACATTTCTCCAAACTCCTGAAACAAACAGCTGTCAGCAGAGCCAAAAACATAGCTAAAACTTTGTTGACATACACATTGTCATCTAGCCAGAAACAGAAAAAAGGGTTGCAAATCAGATAGAACATACATTTTCCGGACTTTTTCACTCATCCTTTTTTTCTTAGCTGCCAAATAGCTATATGAATCCAGCTTAGAATTCGAAAGTAGAAACAAGTTGGGGCATATGAGCAGAAACAAGTGAACCCAAATCAAGATTTTTCTGGGTAACATGATCATTGTGCAATACGGTCAGTAAAATTTGAGCCGTGAATGAGTAAAAGAGGAAAATTTACATTGGTCTTGAGGCTTTTGTATTATTAGTTCATGAGAATTTGTCATCGTGTTAGGAACTGGGGAATGGAGATGAATGAATTCTGCCAAAAAAAAAATAATTATTGTTTCCAGCAAAACTTTTCAAACGTGGACCAATCATGTCTAATTATAATTTCCTCGTCACAACTAATTTCCCATAAAAGTCCCTTTAGGCCTGAGATTGGGCAATCAAGGCCTTGAATTAAAAACTTCTGACAAAGTAGTCCAAATAGTATCTATGGTTGTTATTTTAAAATTATTCTCTATGTTGTGTTTTATTTTTTTATTTTTCTTAAGAGAACCAGGGTGGTACCTGACAGTCATCCCCTGATTTTATTAATTAAAGTAAAAATTACAATGACAGTGCTTAAGACTTGCCTAAAAGAAAAAGTCTGTCGTATAAAGATTTTCTAAAATCTCATGACAGCTACATAAATTAATCACTAAGAGGATTTCTTACAAAGATTACACTAAAAATCCATGGCATCTCTATTCTTACATTATTCTACTCTGGGGGCATGTTTTACAAAGATCTTACAAGAATCTCATAATAGCCCCTATACTATTCTTTTTACTATCTAAAAACCTATATAATCTTTAAATAAGGAAAAGTCATGAAACTCTGATCCTACAAGAGTCTGTTTTTCTTATTGTGATTTATTTCTATACTTATAAAAGTCATAAAAAATTTTAATTCCTCAGTTATGGTTCACCGGAACTTCAAGAATTTTAAATTGGACTTCTGATTAGCTGAAAAACTCCAATGACGTTAGCAATGTATGCATGAGCACTTGGATCGGTAAAATTGGTCCGTAGTGTAACATTAGATTTTTTATTATGAGTACCCTTGTCAATTACACAATTTCTTAGGCTTTCTTTTTCTCAAAAACTTGTAATTGAAAATTGAGCGGTCAAAACGACGTCGTTTTCACTAGGGTATAAAAGCGACACTAATCAATCTCAGTCCACCATCCTTCCTCCTCCGTGATTGTTTCCCAATCTTCTCCGCCGTTTTTTTTTAGCCGTTCTCCCAGATTTGTATTGACGTGCATAAAACACGATTACATATTAATTTCACTTCATATAGCCCTTCCGCATTTGTGGCCGTTCCCAATCTCCAATCTCCATTTTCTCTTCGATTATCTAATTTCCAAAACTCCCTTTCTCTTAGCGATTACCAACAATTGGGCTTTCGCTTTTTAAGTTACTTTGATTTGTATTTTGATTTTGTTTTGTATTCCTCTTTTGGGCTTAAGTTAGGGGTTTAGGGAAATGTAATGGTATGGGAATTTGAGGTTAATTTTAGATTTCAGAATTCAGGGGGTAAGGAAGAAGAAGAGCAAAAATTGAAGAAATTAAATTAGGGTTAAAGAGATGAATTAGGAGAAAACAAGATTTCTGATCAAATTTTCGTTAATACGATAATCCCCACTACAGACATAGTTAACAAAGTTTTATACAATTAAGTCAATCTAATCATAACTTCAACTCTTGCAAACTTAATAATTCTCCTTTGTTCCGTTGTGCATGACAATATCCTCCCCTCGAAACAAATCTTGTCCTCAAGACTAAGGCTCAAATCTTCATAGAAAGTTGTAACAACCTTGATTTTTGAATCCACCTTATTTATTTTATTACTAAAACAGTAGTGTAGAATACTTGGTATTACATTATGAAAAATTTCAATGTAGTTAGTGACTAGAATAAGCATATGATCATTTCATATTAAAAAAAAAAGAACAGAAGAAGAAACATGATCAAGTCTCGGCTGGCCAATTTTAGGGTTATTTGGGGAACATCAAGTGTTAGTTTAGTTATTTTTGTTAAAAGGAAAAATGTGAATTAAAGCTAAATGGAAAACAAATATATATATATATATATATATATATAGTAAAAGTGAGGCTAGTATGAGCTGCAGAAGAGTAAGAGCTTGGAAGAGGAAGAAAAGAGTAGGAAGAAGAATTTCTCTACGACGTCGAAACAATTTCGGCTTGGAGAGGTAATTTAGAAAACTCTCTTTTAGTGTATCTTTATTTTAGATTAGATAATATTTTAATTAGTAGTTATGTTTATCATTAGCTCAGGGTGATATTAGAGTGTTTAAACATGAATTACTTATGTAAAAGCTAATAGATATTTGTAAAAATTCGTAAGCAAGGGTGCTGCAGGCAGCACTGTGCGTCTTTGGAAAAATACCGAAAACTCTTTGTAGAAAACTCCAAATTAGAAACCGTTTATTGCATATTAAACATAGATTATAGATCTTTCCAGCAGTATAATATTTATAGATTGATTCATCCTACATCAATACATTTTATTCCCGCAAATTAACATGAAAACTACTTATGTGTGTTATTTTGAGATTTGAACAAGAATTCTTTAACTTATCATAAAGTTATTGGAGAGTTAAATTCTGACTTAGAGATGACAAAAAGTTATTAGAATCTATGAACCCTATTCTTGGATTATAAGTTTCTATAGACATGGGGGAATATCAACTAGTACAAAACCGACAGAGAAGTTTTTGTCTTCAGCAAAATGTAGTCTTAGCAAATTGGACGTAGCTCCTTATGGGAATATCCAAGTAAGGAACCGTTTATTGCATAGTAAACTAGACTTGCAGAGGTTTCTAATCATATAAAATTTACATAATTATTAATTTTATATTAGTACAGTTCAGTCGACGAAACATGACTTAAAACCAATATCAAATCCATTTCTAGTTTTGTAACTTATGTTTTATTTTGTACATAGCCAATGATTCTTATATTGAACCTTTTTAGTATTCTCTCGATATTCCTTTCCAATGATAACTAAGTATTTATGGTTGAAATCATTTAGAGCTTACAATCTTTCTCTTAGGATATAGAATAATAAGGAACAATGGCAAAATCCGACATAAAAGTAGTCTATTGTACTATATACCAAATAGTGTAGGGAAAGTGCTTAAAATTTAGATTAAATTAGTTACATTATCAAGAACCTAGCAAATATAAAATAACAGTACATTGGCAATAGTATTCTATTAATAGCATAGGGCTTCTTGATACATTGCAGGAGAAGTCTATTCCGAGACAAAGTTCATAACGATAATTGTGAGTATTCTCACTTTTTCTAAAACTATTTTAAGAACTGGGAGTATGGGAATATGTTCAAAAAACACTATACACTTGAGCACGTTCTTGTAATTGTTGAAACATCAAATGCATATAATTGAATGACTCGGTGGTGTACTTTACCGCCCCGAGATATGTGTTTTACTTGTTATCATTTTTGAAGTAAAGTTGAATTATTTATGTGTGAAATATTAGTTTTGATGGTGATTATACGATTGATTAAGTGAATGTTAAATGTTTTGATGGTGTTTACCACCTCGTCAAAATTTGCAATGTTATTGTTGAGTGTGTTCCGGTGGTGTACTTCATCGCCTCGGATATTATTTGTGCATGTAAGAGTTAAGAGTTGGGCACTACCTTGGTTACCAAAACTAAACGAGTCAAGCATCGGGATTGGTCGGATAGCTTGTTACCTTGGCTAGAGTTATGATACTCATGAGTCATCCAGAGTTGGTACCAAGGGAGACATAAGGGAAATTGTGAAAAAGAGTTATTGTTTGGGCTAAATGCCCCAGAGTTATGATCCGGCCTGGATTCACCATCTATAATGCCATATAGGCCAGAGGCGGCCCCTTGTCGCGATCCTCGTATTAACCCTATTGTTACTTGATTATTCTAAGTGTTTTGATTGTATATATATTTTATTGTTTTTATGTGAAACTGTTTTACAAGTCAATAATGTTTCTTTAAAATTATTTTATTAAAATTATTGTTGTAGTATAGTGAGAAACTCATTGAGCTTGGCGCTCACCCCCTATATATCTATATATTTCCCAATTCCCCTCCCAGGAACACATTAAGGAATATGCTGCTATCAAAGGAACAATGTTCTCGAGAGACTAGAGTAAGAACTTGAGATGGTCTATACCTCTGCTTAAGTTTAGAATATGAAGTAGGTTCAATAATATTGTTGTTAAGAGCTTGTTCTTTAATTTATGTAGAGGTAAGGTTTAGTGCAGAATAAGTTGATGTACCAGTTGAAGTTGAGGTATTATCCTCTTTTTAATAAAAGTTAATTTTTATTGAATCTTCTGTTGTGCAATTAAGTGTTAGTGGGCCTTAGGCGTAAGCCTGGTAGACATCTCAGAGTTACTAGCCTGACTTGTCTGTCACTTTGGCTTTTTAAAAAAGAGAAAAAAAAATGTTTACACAGAAATAGGCTGGTGAAACCCCCGGGTGTTACAAAGTTGTATGCTGCAATTATCTTTCAGGTTATAAGATGTTGCTCTCAGCTTGTTAAAGACATCCATACTTTCTTGTGAAAACATTGTACTTCCCTTGAATGTTGTCACAATCTTATCTAATGTTCTATAAGTATTGTCATCTTGAGTGTCGTTCATCACCCATGATTCTGTATGCAATCAAGTACAACTCTTCACCTCCATTGATTCTCCCAAGACCTTCAAATTATTGTAGTCGGTAGAAAGATTGATGAGCCTTCACCTTGTTAAAATTGAAAATCACCAATGACCTGCCAAATTAAAATCAAATTCGAATTTAAACGGGCGCAAGCAGCCTAAGTGAAAGAAAGTTTAAGCATTAAGAATTCCAGCCTCCATGCTATATTCCCAAGAATATTTAATGACCCTTAAAAGTTCCATCATATGTCGACACTCCCATGTTTTCAAATTTCCTACACTTCCCATGATGCTCTGGCTCTCTTTTTCTATCAAAACCAGTTGTTGCAGAATGATGCCAAGGTTGCAGCTCAAATTTTATCTCTATTCCATAACCCTACATTTTCATAAATATGTCAACTGATGCATTCAGGTTCACCATTTCAATTTTGATTGCCTTCACCGAATCCTTATACTTGCCTGTTGATTCCCTATTGTGATAATTCTCAACTGAGGCCACTCCCTTGATATTAAACTAAGGCTCAAGACAAAATTGTTATTATATGAAAACTTTGGTCTTCATTCACTAAATGCAACTTAATGATTGAAAACAATTCTAATAGTTTCATATCATGGTTGTAACTTACTATGTTTAGTAACTGAAATATCCACACTAGGAGTTGAAACTTGATCACTTCAAAGACTACATCTAATTTGAATGTACTTACCTTGTCTACCCAAGATTTGAGAAACTTACTATGTTATATTTTTGTCAAGATAGTGCGAATTGTTCTTACTTCCATCCACAAATATGCAAGAGCTTAACAAGGTTTCTTGCAACTCAAAAAGATAAGACTAAAGTATGTCTGTAGCTTGATTTTTAAAAATTTGACAACCATTTTGTTTCTAACTTAAGAACATAAGAACTTGAGGCATACAAAAAATGATTCAAGTATGACAATCTATAACCTCGAGTTTGCAAAACTTTAGTAAATTTGAGTTTTGCACTTACCCTAAACATTGTCATATTTTCAATATTACTTGACTCTTCCACCTTTTGACAAATGCAGGCTCATTCAAATGCAGAAAGTTTTGGTTGGAATTTTTATATGATTTTGCCTATTCAACTCTAGGATTTTGTTGTGCACATTTTGAACATAAAACACCTTGTACTCCAACATCATAAGGGTTGCACTGTCCTTGACAAAATCACCTATATCATACTCCTTCAAACCCAATTTAGCAAGACCAAATCTTTCAAAATTGGGACATCGACGGATTTTTATGTTACATTCCGAAGCTTGAGGTTAAAGTTCATCTTTGGCAAACTCAGATAATAACATTATTTGAGCATCATCTGAAAAGAAAGCAACATCAACAAGTTTAGAAAATACTCCTTTCCAGCAACTATGAATATGCAAATCTTAAGTAGATTTGAGCAACCTCAAAGAATAAGTCTGTTCCTGAAGACATGATTTCAACCTCAAAGACAATTTGTTGAAATTCTGAAAATTCAAAAATAATGAACGTCTCCTAAGTTGTTCAATTTGCTACCTAAATATACTGCGAGGTGATAAAGCCATCCATTTAAATTTAGACAAACTCCTTGCGAACAGGTTGTTTAACCAATCAATATAAAAGTATTTGATATTGTTTAAGCCATCCCAAAACTGAGTATATCTCTACCCCATGAGAGCCTTTTTTGTTTAGAAAATCATATAGTAGCTCTGTAGTAGAGAAGACCAATTGATCCAATGGTTCCAAGCAAAATCAAGCATCGCAAAGTTATCAAATTGAGCTCCAAATTAAGCTCATATTCATCATTGAAACCATTCAAATTAAGCTCAGTACTGGTCGATATCATCGAAAGATATGTTCTTACTAATTTCTCATCCCATTTAACACAAATTTCAACTATTCCGCAATTTTGTCTTGAAAAGTCATCATAGAGAAGACCATTGTCTAATTCTATATAGCGTGCCTCCATTGTATTTAAAAGGAAAAGGATTTTCAAAATAACTTCTAGAGCAAACACCTAGCATGGAAAAGATTTGCTGAAACACTTGAACTTTAGAAGTTGGAGCATATTTCAACTGAACACCCAAGATTATAGGATATTGGGACAGAACATTTTTGCTGTAAGGGTCAACTATCTAAAGCATTCAATCAACAAGCCGGAATTGAAATGGACAACAAAAATTACCAAACAAGTTATCCATTTCCAATATAATCTGCTTTTGATTTTCTAAAACCAATAGACTAATCCAGTTACGGCCTTGTATGAACTTCTCAAAGAATGGTGCTTCTTTTGAAACAAATTATCACTCCTGACCAATAATTACATCATTTTCTAGACTGAACAGTCATCATTTTCACATGTATGGGTTCTTTATAGTCATTTAATAATTTGTGAAACAAAAATGCACCAACACCACTTCCAAACCAATTAAGAAACTTTTCACTACTAACATAGCCAAACAGGTAGCCAAATGAAGGCATCAATATCACATTATTTTTATCTAAAATCTCTGTGATCTTATTATTACCTTTAAAAAATCATCATCTGAGAGAACTGATAACATTATTGAGTTTGTAATTCTTCCTTTGAAACTAGTTAGTCTTCATCCAAACTTGTTGACCGTGTACTAAAATCATAAAACCATTTTCATCCCATAAAGATAAAAGTAACAAGTATATGTTTCACATTTTCAAGTTCAACAACATTTTAAATATTAACTAAATGCTTAACTTCAAAACTTTCATTTTCATTATCATTGTCCACATTCAATTAACCATTGTTTCACCCAATTGAACTTCTATGGATCAAAAAGTCCCAAACGTGGACAAAAATAGCTATGATAGTGAACCCAATCGATTGGATTTCCCCCCTGCTAAATTCTGGTGGTGCTACCATATCCTCATTGGAAAATTTAAGTAATATAATTGAAGATCCTATTTTCAAAATCAATTTGAAGTAATCAAAATTTAAGAACTAAGGGAAGCTGTCTAAGAACCGACAGATTTGGATACCAAATGTCATGCTATGAATTTGAGGTCAATTTTAGATTTCAGAATTAAGGGGGTAAAGAAGAAGAAGCCAGAAATTCGAGAAATTAAATCAGGGCAGAAGAGATGAATTAAGAGAAAAATGAAAAATGGGGGAGAAAACAAGATTGTGGATCAAATTTTCATTAATACGATATACAGACGACAGATGTAGTTAACAGAGTTTTATACAGTTAAATCAATCTAATTATAACTTCAATCCTTATAAAATAAATGTCCTTTGACCCCATAGGCATAACAAGAAACAACTTTAATTGGTCAATTCAATATGGAATTAATCGTATTTAATAAAAGCATGATCATTGTGCTCTGGTGGTAGAGAGAAATATGTAATCTAGTTTAGAAGTCGCTTGTGACTGGCCACCTTTCTATTCAAATCAATAAAGTATCCAATCTCATCTTCATCTTCGATTTCTTCTTATGTTTAGCTGATCATTCTGTTTGAGTTTTCTTTTAGCTAACTGAAATTTTTTGGAAAAGTTGTTGGCTTGTTTCTTGAAATAATACGGAACTTTTTGTTGTTGTTTTTGTTGCTATATTTGAAGCATTTAATTTACAACTCAAGTATGATTAATTAAAAGTGCATGAGCTCAAAATATGATACAAAGTTAGCATTGACAATGCTTTGACACCAACCTTATTCTTGTCTAGCAAAGGTTTCAAAATCCGTGATTCCATATATAAGGTTAAGGTCCATTATTTCACATAGTGTTCACTCAATTAAGACTCATCAACAACTTCTATGCATATTGCAAGCCAAATGGATGAAAACCAATTTAAAAAGGGAACTTTTTCTTTTAGTGTTTTCATTGAGATACATATACATAGATACATGAATTAGATTAGAGGATAGAATTTTAATTATTTATGATAGAATTATTTTTATTATTATTTGTATTATAGGATTTTTGTGTGCTGGATTTAATTTGTTGTTCTTCTTGATTAGTTTCTACATCTAATCATATTTAAACTTTTATTTTCTTTGGTTTAGTGGTGTTTTATCAATAAAGGACGGATCCTTATTTATCATTGTGGAGCTCTATGCATGGAAGGATTCCGATTGCCAATTGTTGTTTGTCTTGCTTGATGTAAAAATAGTAATGATTTGGTTAGAACATGATTTCAAGTTAAGGACAGGTCCTTGTCCTAATTTAAATTGAAAGGTTACAATAATATAGGTAGTGAAATGAACTAAAATCATCTAGATATGAAAACCATCTACATCTATTTGAATGTACAGATAGCAAGTGTTCTAACAGAGCTGATTTCCATGGCTCCTTAGATTTAACCTCTAAAAGAATGTCGGGAAAAAGGGTGTGCAGAAGAAATGGTGCCATTAACCTTGAGCTTTAGTGTGATTAGTTTTGCTTTTGGTTGTCTTATGTCCACATATACCAGATAATTTATTTTTGCTATGTTTTCCCATTACTATCTTTATCATAGCAAATTTGATCATGAAGTAAAAAAGTAGGGTTGGGGTAATAGCTGAGAGAATGTGATTTAATTGTGTTTCTTTTTCATTTAACAGTGAATACAACGATATATAATCAAAGGGGTTCTTCACATCCTAAAATTTATGGCATGATTGCTTATGATTATTTATCTGAGCACAGTTATTTTCCATGAAAAGCGGACAAAATCTTTCTTAATATTGCTCTTTGTTGTTTCCATTTTTTATGGAATCGAATGATTTTAACTATGAGGTAAATAGCTCGTTTATGATGCATGCATTGAAATTTTCATAAAGAGCATGAAGGGTGCTTTAATTGTTGTGTCATTTAAGAGATGTAGATGATATAAGAAGCAACTTAGACATGACAAAGATGTCAAAAAGATGATAAATTTTCTCATCATTTCCATACTTAGTAATATGAGATGTTATTAACTTGTTTGAGGCTTGAAATATTTTTTACTTCATATGAACACATGGTGAATGCTTGGGCTGAAAAGAAAACAAATGGACTCATTCAAAATCCTCTTACAGTTGTTGGAGTCTAAAGACTCACAAGGGTGATCTTTGTAAATGCATTATATTTCAAAGGAACCTGGTATAACCAACGCAATACATCCTGAACTTTTCATATAGAAAACAATGGATTTTTGCTTCAATTACAATGAAAGCTTTTGTTTTCTGATTATTATTTTTAGGTGCGTGTGTTATGTTATGAATTCTTTTAGTTTCTCTTTCAGTGGTTTGACACTAGATGCAGAATCTATTTGGAAGTTTGTTGCCTGATTCCATAGGGTGTTGTGCTGTTTATTAGATTAGCTGCAAAAGATTCCTCAGTTCTTAGTTTATATACCTACTCCAAACTGTATTTCCGTCACCTGGATGCAACTGTTATATGGTCAAATTTTAATACATTCATATATATTATAGTGGTTGTCGCAGCAGTGCTTGAAGATGGCGCAAAGAGGCTAAGTGATCTAGTCACAAGTATCATATGGGGCGATGCATGCAAGGTGTAGCTGTTATTCTCTTTGTTTAAGTAACAGGAACCTATCTGGGTTTTATTCTTTATATGACAAATTTTTGCTAGTTTTTTGTGATAATATTAGGCTGATTTTACGAGTGTTAATCCAATTCTAATATTTATAGTTATGAAGAACAAGTAGTAGATGTTTGTAGTTGTGGAGAACAAGTAGTAGAAATTTAGAAATATAGAAATAATCATCAATTCATTGTAATCTGTATGCTTTGAAACTTTTACCTTGTTCACATTGCTTTTTCTCTATGAAATTATGAGTAGTATTGAACCATCCAAAAAAAAATGTTTTTTTCTAAACTAACACAATCGATGAAACTATGTCCTAGAGTAACTCATTTGAGAATCATTTTCCTTTGTTAGCTTTTTTTTTTATTGCCAGTTTGCTGCTTAGATAACTTAGACAACACGACAAAGAACTGAAGAAGTGTTATATCAATCCTTTTTCCTTCCTTATCTGCATTTTTCCGCATGAGTCTTCTTTTGATTTACGATTTTGAAAAACAACACAAAAAAAATAGTAGAGATACAATGCTTCGTATTTACCCACATGTTATGGAGTGTTTTAATAAGTACTTGTACCTAATGTATGTTGCCTTCAATTAAATGAATAAAACATGCATTTTCTAATGTTGGAAACCCGTTCTAGTGCACCCATTTTCAACATTTTTGTGTTAATTTAAAAGCTCGGTGCTCACATTTCAAAACCAAGAATTGATTTTCACCACCAATTGTTGTGACAATAGCTGTCAATTATTGATCATATCCTCTCCCCAGTGCCGCTAAACCAAGTTTCAATGTTGCTTTGTCTAGAAAGCTATCCAATAGAGTAGAACATTTTTTCAAGGGTCATCTCAACTGGCCATTGACCCAAATCAACAAAATATGTGAAGGTTGTAGGTTTCTTGGGTTTTGATAGGAGTGAAAAAAAAAAAAAAAGGAGGAGGAGATGGAGATAGTGAGAGATGGCGACAAGGCGGAGAAAGGAAGAGGAAGAAGAGTTGAAGTTTAGAAACAGGGAGATTTTCATCCGTGGAAATAGATACTATTAATCCACGTGGCTATTTATGCAAAGAATAAAATTTGAAATTGGGTTATTTAGGGACATACTTTCATAGATAAAAATTATTTTAGAGAAAAGCACAAAAACATACCTTAGCTAAAAAGTTTGTCAAATCTTGTGTAAGATTCTCAATATTTGGCTTGAATCATTAGATCTCCTATTGTTTCTATTAGTTTTATCCTCGTCAACTTTGTAATATAAATCTACAAATCAGTAGTAATAAAACTATAAATAGCAGATTCACCGAAGTAAAGGCACTTTTTTAATAAAAAAGTGTTTGTCATTCACACACTCGTGTTTTTTTCTATCAATAATAATAATTACTCCTTCTCTCTTGAAATAATTATCCAATCCCAAAATGACCAATTTATAATATCATTTTAACAATCTATCCATCCATATATCCCATTATGGTAAAAATCAATTTTTACAAAAATAAAAAATCCAAGTTTCAGTCACTCATTAGTCCAATTTCCAACCAAATCCCACTGTTTACACACAACAAAATAAATACAATAATTACAAACGCTTTCCTACAGTCGTTCTTCCAAACGCTTTCCGGATTGAAGTGTTATTTTTCCATTTTCGTCAACATTTTTGTTGATTTAATTAACTCGATGCCAAAGTCGATGATTTAATTGAGTCACTTTAATGTTATCATATTATTTGAAATTCGACTCAAATCAATACATTAATATCTAACCATAAGTTTGAATTTGAATGAAATTGTGGATAATATTTTTTTAGAAATATATCATGTACCATAATTACATACATAGAAATCCAGTCACTTTATTTTAACAAAATCAAATATAAACATATGCCTGAAATTATAGTCAATCGCATTAATTTTGTCACTAAATTTATTAATGTATATATAAGGTGTGCTTATAAAACTCAACTGGTTTGCAATCCCAGTTTACACCGGAATCTTTTCTTCTTCTTCTCCTCTTTTTTTTTAGGATTTATGTTTTTTTTTTAATAATCATTATTTTTTTGTTTCAAAAGTTGTTCGCTTCTAACTGCAAGCTGTGGGCAAATTTTTTCTACAGTAAGGATTTTCGATGCACATCCATGGTGAGTTTCTTTGCCAATCGTGATTAATGATTTCAATGTTTGATTTTTTTTTAGGACAGCTTAGCGAATTATATAATGATGATTCGTGAAAATGAAATTAGAGGGCACAGTGAAAAGTAAACTCATTTAACTGCCAGGTTTTAACAGGAAACCTTTGCTTCAATTTTTTTTAAAAAAAATTATTTTACCTTATGGTATAATTTATTTCTCTGGAGAATCTTAGCAAAATGAATTAGAGAAGGCAGGGTGGTTTTGGAGATCAGTTGTCAGCGGTGTGATCTATGGTGTTGTTGCCTAAGTTTGGTCATATTTTCCAGTTTGGCTCTTGCGTCCAAAGGTGACTCTAAATTCTGAATCGTCTTATTGAGTTCCAATGTTTTGTTCGAGATGGTACAATATTATAGTCAACAATAGTGTTCAAAGATGTCAAATTGTAAATAAAAAATATATTTAACATGTATATTAATAAGAAAATGATATATATATAGTGAATAAAATAGTAACAAAATATAGTGACTGATATGGATTAATCATGGCCCCTAGTTTTTTGCTATTTTCCCGTTGAAGTTTTATTTTTCTCCCAAAATTACATTTTTGCTCTTAATTAATAAATAGAGATGTTTAGTAAGTGGATGGTGTATTCGTCTTTTCATTTGTCACTATATATTTTCACTGTACTTAGTCACTGAATGTATCATTGCTGATATTAATATATGGACCCCTTTAATTTATTCTGTAAATAAGTAAGCGCATAAAAATTAATTTTAATGTAATGTTATTTAATTTAGTGTTTTTAAACTGTATATCAATTTACTAAAATATAAATATTTTTTAAATTTTTATTATGTTTGATTTTATACATTATTTATCAATTCCGCACAACGTGCAGGTATCATCTAGTGTTAGAGAACCAAATACAGAACTGAAAAATAAAGAAACATTATTATGAATTAGTTTGTTCATAAACTACTTTAAAAAACTCTGCATGTTGAAAACTCTCAGGTTCATTAGTTCCTTAGAGTTTACAATTGAAAGTCCCAAGCCAGTGTAAAGGAGGAGGGTTATGTTAGGTTGACAGCCAGTGTAAAACTTTGCCACTCTCATGAATATGGATCATATAAGAAATCGTGTAAATGTTAGGATGCCACCCGAAAGTGGCGCGCCGCAGAGTCCAACTGCGTCGTCTTGGCAAGGACCGCTACATCTCCATGGGGACTTCGGTGTAGCGAAAAATGGGCAAGAGACCCCGGACGCCAAGAATGAATTACAAGTCAAATCTTCCACATGTTGGCAAGGACCACTACAATCCCATGAGGGCGTGGAAGTAGTGGGAACTAGGAGAAAGACCCAACATAGAAATGATAGGACTTGAAGGTTAGGGAGTTGGAATATAGGGACCCTAACGGGTAAATCTTTAGAAATAGTTGAAATTATGAGAAGAAGACTGGCAAATATAATGTGTTTGCAAGAAACAAAATGGGTAGGGGAAAAGGGCAAAGTTCTAGATAGCACGGGGTACAAATTTTGGTATCGTGGGAAAGATAGAAATAGGAACGGTGCAGGAATTATAGTCGATTCATTATTTATAGATCACGTAGTAGGTGTTATTAGAAAGGGCGATAGAATCATAACCTTAAAGATTATAATAGAGAAGGAATCTATAAACATAATTAGTGTTTATGCATCTCAAGTAGGATTAGATGAATCCAATAAAACTAAATTTAGGGAGGATTTGGAGTCTTTGATCCAATCAATCCCCCAATATAAAAAAGTTTTCATAGGTGGGGATTTAAATGGGCATGTAGGGAAGGGTAATCGCGATTATGAGAGGGTGCATGAGGGCTACGGTCGTTATGGGGTACAAAATAATGAGGGCAAAACTATATTAGATTTTTCGGTGGCATATGATTTTGTCATATGTAATACCTTGTTTAAGAAAAGAGATGAACACTTAATCACATTTAAAAGTGATTCTAATAAAACACAACTTGACTTTTTCCTAAAAAGAAAAGTGATAAAAATCTTTGTAAAGATTTGTAAGATAATACCGAGTGAATGCATCACTACACAACATAGGCTACTAGTCTTGGATCTAAGAATAAAAACTAGTGTATGTAAAAGGAAAATACCTAAGATACCTAGGATAAAATGGTGAAATCTTAATAACAAAGATAAAAAAAGATAGGTTTACTAAATCTTTACTTGAAAATATCAATTGGAACATGGAAAAGAAGCTAATAAAATATGGGAAAAAGTACTAAACAAATAAAGAAAACTTGCTAAAAAGAAATTAGGGATGTCAAAAGGTAATAAATGCAATAAAGAATCGTGGTGGTGGACTCCAGATATTCAAGAAAAGTAAAAGAAAAAAAGGTTTGTTACAAAGCCTTTTACACTTGTAGGAGTAATGAAAAGGCTAAAAAAGAAGTGAAAAAAGTAGTAAGTGAGGGCAAGATAAAAGCTTTTGAAAACTTTTAGAGAAAATTGGATACTAAGGAGGGAGAAAAGGATATTTATAAACTTGCAAAACTAAGGAAAAAGAAGACAAGAGACTTAACCGAAATTAAATGGATAAAAGATGAAAAATGGACATGTTTTAGTTGAGGACAAGATAATAAAAGATAGATGGTAAGAGTATTTTCAGAAGTTATTTAATGAAATAGATAATAGTGAAATAACATTAGGATAGCTAGAGCAAAGTGAGAATCATAAAAATTTCACATACTATAGAAAAATCCAACTTAAAAAAGTTGAAAAAGCTATGTAAAAAATGAAAAATGGTAAAGTCGTAGGCCCCAATGATATCCCGATAGAGGCGTGGAGATGCTTAGGTAGATTTGGGATTGAATGGCTAACGGAATTATTTAACATAATTATGAAAAGTAAGAAGATGCCTAACCAATGGAGAAAGAGTACACTAATACCTTCGTTTAAAAATAAGGGAGATATACGAAATTTCGCTAACGATAGGGGAATAAAGCTAATGTGTCACACAATGAAGTTGTGGGAAAGAGTGATAGATTCTAGGTTAAGACAAGAAACTAACATAATAGAAAATCAATTTGGCTTTATGCCGGGAAGATCAACAATGGAAGTCATACACTTAATAAGAAGATTATGTGAACACTTTAATGAGAGAAAATAAGATTTGCATATGGTCGTTATTGATCTTGAAAAAGTATATGATAGATTAATAGGGATATAATGTGGAGAGTGTTAGAAAACAGGGGAATGAGAGTGTGATATGTAGAAACTATTAAAGACATATATAATATTGCAACAACATGCGTGAGGACTTTGATAGGGATTTCGGTGAATTCCCAATCACGGTTGGTTTGCATGAAGGGTCGGTATTGAGCCCATACCTTTTTTGCTTTAGTAATTGATGAAATTACTAAGCATTTGCAAATAGCCATCCCCGATTGCATGTTCTTTGCGGATGATATAGTTTTAATAAATGAAACAAGGGAGGGGGGTAAATGCCAAGTTAGAAACTTGGAGGGAGGCACTAGAATCTAAAGGTTTTACAATAATTAGGGCTAAAATGGAATATGTGGAATGCCCTTTTAGTAATGGTAGGAGTAATAACATGGTCAATGTTAAAATTGGTGAAAATTAGTGAACACATCTAAAAGTTTCAAAAACCTAGGACCCATTATAGAGGAAAATGGAGGCATAGATAGAGATGTAACGCACCGAATTCAAACTGGGTGGAACAAATGACGAAGTGCGTCTTCAATACTTTGTGATCGTAAAGTACCATTGAATTTGAAAGACATGTGCTATCGAACGGCTATTAGACCAGCGATGCTTTACGGATCCGAGTGTTGAGCCATCAAATATGAAAATGAACAAAAATGCAGGTTGTGGAAATGAGAATGTTAAGATGGTTGTGTGGGCATACTAGGTTAGATAGGATTAGAAACGAATGCATTAGAAATAAGGTAGGGGTAGCTCCGATAGATGAGAAAATGAGAGAAACCCGTTTAAGGTGGTTTTGACATGTGCGTAGGAGACCGATGGAGGCACCGGTTAGGAGGGTAGAAATTATAGATTAAAAAACTCAAATTAAGAGGGGCAGGGGTAGACCGAAGAAAACTTGGAAAGAAACTATAAAAAATAATTTAAAATATTTAAATTTGAGGGATGATTTACGTAATGATCGAGCACGATGGTGATATATGATCCATATAGCCGACCCCACCTAGTAGAAAAAGGCTTGTTGTTGTTATTGTTGTTGTTGTTATTGTTGTATAAACTACTTCAAAAAAACGTTTGTTTTGAAATAAAATACCATTTTAACAACTTGAAATATAGGCCGTAAACCAAGTTTTGAAATACAGGCCTTTAAAATATTTTATAAATCACCGGAGGCATGCCTAGGGTAGTTTACTTTTCACTGTGGTTTGCAGGCTATTGCAGTGGGCGTGGGTTTACCCATCCAAGAACAAAGTAAATAAAGTAATAGATCCTCCCAAACATGTGAGTGTCACGTCAGATTTGTTAAGGGTATTTGTTCTCCAACGAAACAGTAATTTTGGAGGTGTGAAAGATGATGAAAAGAGAAAATTTTGAAAAACATATTGAATTGAGCTCACACTAACAATCATTCCCCTTTTAGCTACCAACAAATATAATTATAAACCAAATTTTTGTTTTGCAGATTCCCCAATTTCTTATAATCATTCCCCCTTTTAAGGAATGATAGTGTTGATCATGTGTGGTGCACGTTTTGCAGTCATAGTCTTTATTTATTTTTAATTTGTGTTGTGGTAAGGAAGATTTGAAGGACAATGAATTCCCTTTTGTTCGTGTTAGTGGTATGTTGTAATCCCTTAGATCTTCTTATATTTTTCATACAAATTTGTGATCCTTTATTTTCCTTTATTTTTGCTATCAATTTTGAACTCACGAAATTCCCTGGGTATGTAATGTTGCATTGTTGTGCACGGAGTCGAAATGATATTTGAACGGACATATTGGGTTTGTAAAAGTCAATAAGTAAATAAGAACTACGTATGTCTATGCCAAGTTCAAGTTGGTCACCAAAAATTTCTAGTTTACCACTAGTTTCATATGTATTCGACATATGTATAGAATCTAGTAGTAGTATTGCCAAAATATTAATCTTCGAAAACGAAACTATAAAAATATGAAAGTCAATGGTTCCACCAAATCGAAGTAGTGCAACATTGTTTTGAAAAATTAATTTTGTCCTAAATTGGATATGATGTTATTGAAAGAAATCAAATCTCTATACAAATGCATCTATCTGAATTTGAGCCATGAAGAGTGTTATCACCATCCGATACTATCCATTATGACACGACTGTTACCATAGATTACATGTTCTGGTTTTATCATCAATGACATGCCACTGGACGAAATTGTTCAAAATCAACTAAACGTGACAGAACATCTTGAGAAGAGGAGCAAAAAATTATGTAATAACTATCACGATAGATGTCATTAATTAAGACAAACGTAGAAGAATATTTGTGATATTCACCAACTTTCTATTCAAAAATACTTTATTATCATAGAAAAAACAAAATGAAAAACATTGTATTTAAGTGTGGGAAGATTGTACAGGAAACTCATGGTCACTAGGGTAAACCAAATCACTGAATGTAAGAAATATTTTTAAACAAAAACCACAAAGAGCACATTATCATGAAATGCAGTACTAACTAGCTGATACATCAGACACTTGATCTAAACCAAAAAAACTCCATTCATTACCATTGAAGATAGTGAATGATTTGGGACTCTTGCATATAAAAACAACATGTTGACTGTCTTCAGAAACACAATAATAATCATATAATTTTGTACATTCATCACCATTACACCCAAATACACGCTCCACAAACAAATCCACATCAAATGCATGAGTTACTCAGTCATAGATGAAAACAACTATTTTATCTAGTTCTTGTCCAATCAAATTAGTGATTACTAATAACATATTGATTTGCAAATTATACATGATTAGGTTGAGAAAAATAATAAGTATTTTAAAATATTTTCAAAGTTCAAATGAAAGAGATATAAAGAGTGGATAATTACTAATCTTAATTTCACATGAACAATGTTTAAATGTAACGGATACTTGAAATAATTGGAGCGAAATCTTTACTAACAAATCATATTGATTCATCTCCACCAAAATTTATAACTTCAAAACTATAACTTCTCAAACAAAGATGAATAAAAGTTCTTCAATCATTTCCATAAATTGTATAAACTTTTTAAGCCTTAATCCACCAAGTAAAGCTCAATCTTTCCTAGAAACTCTTATTTCTACATATTTTGCCTTAAAAGTAAAATAGTTTGATCCGAAGAGGCACCTAACTCTTTTTTCTTTTTTTTTTTGTGAAATTTTTTTTAGGTAACTACAACACAAACAAACTAGATAAATGCAAAAATTAGAATTCTAACTAAAAATGTGTCTAATCCATAATTCAATATTAAACGAAAATTGTTCATACCAAACTATGACCCCTCCAATCATTGGGAACTCGATTTAAAAATTAGAATTCATCATCCATTGGTGGGCTTATCAATTAGGTTTATAGAAATAAATTATGCATTGATATTTAAATATGAACAAAATGGGTGGCCGTGGACCATGGTTTATTGGATACATTCAAACTTACCAAACCAATTCATGTGAAAAACTTATGCATGTTTACACATGATGATTTTCTCTGGGAAGCTGAAGATGTTGATAATATTTTCAAATTTTTCTATCATACAATGCTTGATTTTTATAGTAGTACTGTTATCGCTTATATTATGATCTCAATGGAGACTCAAGTTCTTCTTTTCAATGTTACAAGTATTCTTTTTTTAATTCAGAAGATCAATTAGTGGAAGAAGACAAACATGGTGATTTTGGCGAAGCCGATTATTAGGATAACAAATTTAAATGTTTGGCATTCTGAAAAATATAATCTTATGAACAAGATTAGAACAATATCATTTTGGTGATGGATTTGTATATATTAAAAAATGAAATTAGCATTGAGAATATCTAACAAGTTTAAAAGCCTATGTTCATGTAGCAAGTTAAAGTGCGAAGAACTGCTGTAAAGCAATCAGATGAGTCAACATAACTTTATCAATTCTTTAGTATCTTATCATTACCTGACATTAGTCTACATTATTTTTATTTTATTTTTTTTTTGGAAATTTTGATTCGTCCATGATCTCTTTCTTTCTCTTTGTTTTTCTATTTTTTTTCATTTCAGAATTACAAAAATCAAGATTAAGATTTTAAGGTATACATATTTGATTTACTACCAATATTTGGTGACTCAAATAAGTCTATTTCCTCAATATCTCAAGGAAGAATATTCAACATTTATCATCGACATATACTCGTATCTATAACTGAAACAAGTCCATTTTTTCCTAACATTACACTCTTCAATTGAAGGATAGTACAATTGATCCAGTTACATGTGTAATTTATCATAATTTTTTTTATGTAATGCATGCTGCCGTATTAGATTGTTTGGACAAATTAGAATACTTTTTATTGAAAGTAGTGATAGCTGAGTCGAGATGGCCCAGTGTGGATTTCAACACTTTTTCTATACTTGAAAACTCAATACTTTCCCATATTTATATAAACGGATTATCATTGAACATAAACTCAAAACTGGTATCACAAAGTGTCACTCAAATAAACATTTATGAGATGTTTGACGAGATTGGTTGGGGGTCAATAATACTGTTTGGCATTTTTAACTCAGTCTTTGGTGGATGATGAAAAGGACTCTGAAAGCACACATATACTAACTCTCATCCTGAATTATTAAACCTGCAACCTTTGGTGAAACAAACAAGAAATTTATTTGCAAAATAGTTTGAGGGAAAAGAGTGATTGAGCCCAATAAATGCATTCACCTAATATTGAAAACAAACAATAACTACATGGCAAAAAGTACCTGATAACGAGTCCCTACTGACCCTTTGCCTCGGTAAAGTATAGTTGTTACTGCCAACAAAATCCTGAGCCATATCAACCAGGTTACTCTCAAGACTTTGAACACCATGAAGGTAGTTAGTGCATCCAGACACAAGGGTAGCAAAATCAGAGAGTTTCTCTTCTCCCTTGGTTGTGACTTACCCGTTTAAAGAATAAAGGAGCGATTTTCTTTGGCTTATCTTCAAGCCATCCATCAGAGAAGAAAGTGATCTATCAATATTAAGCTCACAGAAAGATCTCAGTTCGGTATTTACAAAATCAATATAACGGATTTGTTTTCGAAGGATACAATGGTGGGTCTGCTAAACAAAACCAAAAATTGGTGAGGGGGAGCACACATTGTAACTTTTTAATAAATCATACAATTAAATGACATTAATTATATTGTAACTCTTTAATAACTTATACAATTAAATTACATTAATCAATTGTTGTTCCAATCTCCATATCTTTGAACCATGTTCTCCTCTCAATGACAGTACTCTTACTGAAGAAAATTTTTATAGCTTCCTTGTCACGCTCATCCTCTCAAACAAACTCTCTATTGTATTTCTCCATATTACTAAAACATTCCCTAGATTCATTTGGAGAGTGTGTCCCATGTCCCTGCCAAGGATTCACATAATGATTTCATGTGAAGCAATTTCAAAAATTCTCATAATGATTTCTTATAAACCAATTTCAGGCACTAATTTTAGTGAGTATGTACCTTAAAATATATGCCATTCCAATTAATTATACCACTAAAGCCCACTTCTCTAAACCACGAATCAAATTCTTCATTTGAATAAAAACATTCTACCTTTCTTTTATGTATCTTATGAAAAGCCTGCAACAAAAATTTTGAAAATTCAATACAAAAACTGCTGCAAAATTTCAACGAGCTTGAATATAAAAGGCCAAAACAACAAACTTGTACAATGGGGTCATAAAATCTTGTAAAAATGATGGAATTTGCAGCAATGATTGCTAACAAGTGTAAAGGAAACTGATTACCAGCCCCTTAATATGGGAACTATCACCATCCTACAAAAGTAGTCAAACAATTAGAACGCCAAGAACAATAGATTACATGTTGGAACTAAAACATACGAAAAGTAAAAAGCCTTTATCCCACTAGCTATTGAAAAAATAAATAAGTGTATAAGTGGGATAACGAAATCTAGCTTTTCCTTTCGAAAAGGGTTTACAAATGCGGTTGAGTCAAAATAGTTGAGTCATTGACTGTGAACTATATATGTTGTAATTCACAGAATGAAAAGGATGAAAACAATGTGTTGAAACATGATAGCAATGGATTTGATATCAATGGAGTTTGTCATTGCTGGAATTGTATTACTAATGGTTTTTGTATGTATTGTTTGCAACTGGAGAGAATGTATAGGAGTGTGAGTGGTTTATTTGCTTGGAGTTACACAGCTTTTAGATGAGGTATCAGAGTTTAATCTACCCGTTCAAGCAATTGTTAACTCAGTAACGAAATTTAGTTTCTCTTTGCACAAATTTTTTCTTCCAATTCCTTATTAGAAGATGGATCTTTTGGAGCTCATAGCCCTCTCATAACTCATGGTGCTTCATTTATCCCAGACTACATGTCCCAAAGACCAATTGAAGGACCTTTAAAGTTTCCCGATTATAATAATAATCCGGAACCTGAGTTTTCTCTTAGAATATGACTTTTGGTGCATTTGATGATCTCAACAGGATGTTCAATGATGATTGGTTTTGAGGATTTTGGAAACCCCCTTTTTGTTGGTCTTGATAGAGCTGGCATTTTGTAAATTTTTCGAGAAGAATTGTTATGCATTCTGATTTGATATGAAAGAATTGTGTTCATGATCAATTGACTTTGTTCGTGCATTTGAACAAAAGGTGCCTACATGTAGAACTTAAATACATTTTACAACATTAAAATGCAGCAAAAAGGAATTATGTTGTTCCTGTAAAAAAAAAAAAGAAGATGGATCTTTTAGTCATTGATCTGATGTATTTAGGATTTATACAAAATTCTATTTTGTTAATCTCCATACGCCCTAGAATTCCATATTTTGTCCAATCCACCTACTAGAACTATAAATATTTTAACGAGTGATTTATCGTGCTTATTATTTTTACCATGTTCTTTTTTGAAAAGAAACAGTAGTTATTGTTTTTAATGAAAAAGAGCAGTGCCACTACTTCCGTTCTTAATAACTGAAACCTTAAAGGTGATTTACTATTAATTGCATGCAGTTATTGGTTTAATGATCACAATTGCATAGTTTCATATTTGAGGCAACATATGCAAATTCACTCACTGAGGGTTCACTGTTCTTTTTTTATGCATATTTTGATTAATTTTATTCATGGATATTATTTGCGGTTTAATTTTGTTCATGGACATTATTTTTGTACATGTGCTTCAGCATTAGGGTTCCCCACGTTAGTGGTTTATATAATTCAAATAATTTACATATCTTGATTCTGATAATCTATTTATCTTGCAATTAATTTTTAGCAAGTATAGCAAGTGATGATGTTCTTATTATTCCAGCAATCAATAGCATCATCTTTTCGAGCTAAAAGGTGATATTGCATGCGTCCATTTCTAAATTATGACGAGGATAATATCGTCAACAATGAGGTTAGTTTTTAGCTTTTTTCTAGTTTCAATAACAAGTTCTTAGCCCTTTTTTTGTTTAACTTTATATACTCCTAATTAAGCTACAATTATGAAAAAAAAATTTCTTTTTTTTTTTTTTGGTTTTGTGGTGATCCAGTTTTAGGTCGATGATGTAGGCAAGGAAAAGAAGGAATTACAACTCCTACAGTCTACTAAAGGCTGAAGTTGTATGCGTTGTGAAGCGATGAATGACATTATTTATCTGTTTTAATGCTCGAATTCCTGACAACTAGTGCACCAATATTTTTTAAAAAAATTTGTACCTTTTTGTGCTAATCCTTTTGATTTCATCATGTTTAGATTGATGGTGAAAATTGTGAAACCACATTTATTTGATATATGGTTAGCTTCTTTTACCCAATATTTAGTTTTTTTTCCTATCTCCATGAGTTATATTTTAAAAATGTCATTCTTTTGCTTTATGGATGCAATTGATTATGTATTACAAAACTAGCTCATACAAGCATGCCCTTCTCGTGAATTGTTTATTACTTTTTTTTTATTTTTATTTATTCGTCTATTCATGCTTTACCAATTTTGCTTTTTTACTTTTTCTTTTGGATGAATTTTGGGATGAAATTTAATTTTCTAGATGCAATTATATATATATATATATATATATTTGTTGCAATAGGGATTACAAGCAAAGACACTCAACCAACAAACATTACAATATCACATTTTACCCTCTTGAATTATCAAGCTACGTTCAAGTAGAAGTTGAGTCGATAAAGCAACTTAAAAAAGAAATTAAATAATATTGTAATTACTAGTTTTACCATAGTTCTAGATTTTGTTGAAAGTCAAGTACGGATTTACTACAATGGAAGTGATTTATACTAAATTTATTAAGGTGATTGCAAGATCAAAGTTTGGTTTAATCAAGAATTTTCTTTTCTTTTTTATTTTTGTACTAATAAGGAGTACATAATTTAAAAATTGATTTTGTAAAAAACATTTATGATAGTTTGTAATATATCGTGTATTGAAAAATTAGAAAAGTAATAATAGACACCAACATTTTCATCGCAACATTCTCACAAGTATTGTACTTTTTTAATTTATATTTCACTTTTTGGTCATTGAATGATTGAATTGTACATTGAAAAACTCTTTTTTTAAAAAACATTTTTTTGTTGATGATATTTAGAGTGGCATTAATTTATAAACTAATAACACATGTATTAATTATCAATAAAGTAATAAAAGGTGCATGTATTTATAAGATTTTTTAAATTTATGATGAAAAAAAAACTCTTAAATCTTTGGATGGATTGATTAATGTGATCCAAATCTTGATATGAAACATTTTTTCTTCTTTTGAAAAATATTCAAGAAGTGGTAATTAATTGGTAAAAGAATGTGATAAAAGCATCCCAAATTTTTATCCACGACTTTCTATTTTTTTTTTAAAGATTGTGACACAAAAATCAATTTTCGCACATGTTAAACATCGTCATTAGACAAAAGGGTTTCTAACAATATTGGTGCAATAGTACCACACTTATATTATTTGGATATTTGTTTATTCTTTATATATAAGGGTCCATTCTATAGGGGTTGGGACGTTATTAAAATTTTAAAAACTCTATCCATAATATAGTTATTACGAATGATCCTCGAATTTGAAAATCAATTCCCGTATCCAAATATGGTAATTAAATTTAAGTACTGACAAACCCCTCAAATCCTATAACTAATAGGACATATATGCATAAACACTAGGAAAATGATAGGGATAGTGAAAAGACACAGTGAAATCAAATAGTCACTTATCTGTACGTCCAAATTGGCATCTCATTCCCACGTTGGTCTCCTAGTAAATTAATTAGTTACTTAAATTTTAGATTAAACCAAATCTTTTGCTTGTTTAGTCAAAGATAATTACCATTTTCTTAACTTCCTCTACCACCACAAGCCCATTTGATCATCGGACTCTCCAATTGCTACCGCACTATGCAGTAAGCTCACCACATCATCATTAGTGTATGATTATATGGGGATTTCTTATTTTAAATTTTTAATAACAAGCGTGAGAATATAATGATTCATTTTTCTCATTTTATGGCTATATAATTTCTTTCTTGTTCAAGGTTATGTTTTCAAATGGACAATGATAAAATTGAGTAAATTTTGGCCGGTATATCAAATTCAAATGAGGCCAAAACTCTTGAAGTTGAGATGCACTTTTCATCTGAAGAAGAAGTTCGAAAGTTTCAGCGATTCTACTCCCAGTAGAAATTGGTTTCAAATATACCAAGTTGAGTTCTATAAAAGGAGATGATGGCCAACAAAGGCATTTTTCCCTTGGATGTGTATTGAAAAGCAGCTTCGAAAAGTCTAATTTTGAAGTTGTTTTAGGATGAGTTGAGAGGTTTAATGTTTTGCAACAGATCATTTGTGCAACAAGAAGGAAATACACAATTATTTAAAGCGGTAGAAAAAGTTTTTCGTCAAGATTGATCAACTTCAAGAGAAGTTCCTGTTGGGCTAGTCGTTCCCCTCAATTGGGCCAGCAACAACAAGGAAAAATAAAACCAAGCCTAATTAGGCTTTGGTTTTGGGGTGTTTGACCGAGAAAAGAAAACCCACTTCTATTGGATTTTGGGTTTTTGTTTTTGATGCCTGTAAAAGCGAGGCTTTGTGCACAGTTTGTGCATGTTTTTCAGCCGAGAGAGAAGGAAAATTAGGGCAGCCGCGCAAGGGTTTTGTGCGAGATAAAAAGAAAGAAAGTTAGGATTTAGTTTTCGGTTTAACTCTCTTTTTGTAAGATCCTTCCAATCCTACTTTGTGATAGGTGTGTGTGGAAGAGTATTTTTGTAATCCACATTTGGGTGAAGTCATGTGTATCCACCGGTTGGTAAAGACTGTTTCCCATTATTGTGATAGTGGGATTTGACTGTTATTACAGTCCCGTGGTTTTTCCCAATTTGGGTTTTCCATGTAAATTCGTGTGTTTCCTTTACTTTATCAGTTCTTGAATTATTTGCTTGTTTGGTTATTTGTCCTATTTTATTGGTAGTAGGAAAGGAATTTTTCTTGAGAATCGTTTCCACTGGTTTGTTATGTTTATACCCTTTCTGCCACAACAATGGCATCAGAGCTACGGTTCGGTAGTTGAGGTGTTACACCAATAAAATGGAAGAGTCATTGGGTACTGGTACGATGATTAAATTGACTTCATCCAATTATCATATGTGGAAGTCTAGAATGGAAGATTTGTTGTATTGCAAAGCTTTGTTTGATCCTGTTCTAGGGGATGAAGGTAGGCCAAGTGATATGATTGATAAAAAGTGGGTTGATATGCACAGGAAAACTGTTGGTAATATTCGATAGTGGATTGATCAAAGTGTGTTTCATCACTTTTCGGGAGAAACAAAAGCTGATGAACTTTGGGAGAAAATCCAGAATATGTACTGGAAGAAGTCCGGCATCAATAAGTCATCTGCGCTGAAACAGATTACCAGGTTGAGGTACAAAGATGGTGCTAGCATGAATGAGCACTTGAGTTCGTTTCAGAGTTTGTTGAACCAGGCAGTGAATGTAGGTTTAAAGTTGGATGATGAGGTGCAGGCTTTGTTATTGTTTAGTTCTCTTCCAGACAGTTGGGGACACTTTGCTAGTGTCAATCAGTAATTCAACCCAGGATGGTGTATTGACCTTGGATCAGGTCAAAGAGGTTTTGATGAATGAAGAAGTCAGAAGAAAAGAGCAGAGTATTGAGTCTGAGTCGTAGGCTCTGGTGACAGAAAAGTCAGATAGAAGAGGGAGAAGTAAAAGCAGAGGGCCAAGTGATCGGAATGACAAGTCCAGAGGACGGTCTAAATCCAAGAAAGATGTCGTGTGCTACAATCGTCAAGAGAATGGGCACTTTAAGAGGGAGTGCAGGGTTCTCAAGAGAGAACTAGCAGCGAGAAAAGGTAAAGGAAAGAAGGATGAAGCAAGTGATGATGACAATACTGCAGTAGTAACTACCAGTGATGTATTTGTATATTGTGATGATGATACAATTAATGTTGCGAGTCACGACAGTGATTGGTTCAGTGATTCAGGTGCGTCTTATCATGTGACGACTCACAGACACTTTTTTACCTCTTACACACCTGGAGATTTTGGTCATGTAAGAATGGGCAATCAAGCCTCATGCGATGTTGTCGGCATGGGAGAGGTATCATTGATAACGAATAAAGGTTGTACTCTTGTCTTGAAGAATGTCAGACATGTTCCGGATATGCGTCTGAACCTTATTTCCGTTGGAAAACTTGATGATGAGGATTATCATAGCACTGAAGGTGGTGGCTGTTGGACAATTACCAGAGGGAATCTTGTTATTGCTAGAGGAAAGAAGTTGAACTCTTTGTATGTAATTGAATGCAAAGATGAAGAATGGAGAGGTGAATGCAACTCATAATGCCTCCGTTGATCTCTAGCACAGAAGGCTTGGACACATTAGTGTTAAGGGGCTCCAGATTCTTGGTAAGAAGCAATTTTTCCCTGAGGTGAAAGGTACTGTTCTAGAACCTTGTGTTGACTGTATCTATGGAAAAAAACATAGGGTTTCCTTTCGAAATTCTCCTCCATCTAGAAAGTCTGGTCCTCTAAAGTTAGTTCATATAGATGTATGTTACATGAAAGATAGGTCGTTGGGTGGTGCATTGTACTTTGTTACTTTCATTGATGACTATGCTCGAAAGGTTTGGTGTTTTTCTTTGAAATCTAAAGATTAGATATTAGATGTGTTCAAAGACTTTCACCTTAGAGTTGAATGAGAGAATGGCAAGAAGTTGAAGTGTGTTCGAGCAGATAATGGTGGTGAGTATAGGGGTCCGTTTGAGAAGTATTGCCGAGACCATGGCATTAAACTTCAGAAGAGTGTTCTGAAGGCTCCGCAACAGAATGGCGTGGTAGAAAAAATGAACAGAACTATTACCGAAAAGTTAGGTGTATGCTCTTGAATGCAAAGCTGCCTAAATCCTTTTGGGGTGAAGCCATGCAGACAACGGTTGATTTGATCAACCTATCTCCCTTAGTTCCGTTGGATGGTGATCTATCATAACCAGTTTGGACAGGGAAAGATATCTCATTTGGACATTTGCGAGTTTTTGGTTGTCATGCCTTTGTTAATATTCCCAAAGACGAAAGGCCAAAGCTTGATGGAAAATTCAAGCAGTGTATATTCTTGGGGTATGACAATGATGATTTTGGGTACAAACTTTGGGTTCCTGTAGAGAAGAAAGTTTTCAGAAGCAGAGATGTGATCTTCTTTAAAGACCAGACCATTGATGATATGGGAAAGGGCGAGATGCCAGAATCTTCACCTAAGATTCCTGTTGATCTAGATCCAGTTCATCCACAATCAGATGATTCTCCTGAAGGGGGAGCTGAGACAGAGCAGGATGGTGAGTTTGATGATGATCCTACTTCTGAAACAGAGACACCACCGGTTTCATCACCTCCTATCCAGCCAAGGAGGTCCACCAGAGACAAGAAACCTTCCACCGGGTACAGTGCTCATGAGTATTTGTTGCTTACTGATGGGGGAGAACCAGAGTCGTATGAAGAGGTTCTTAGTCATTAGCAGAAAGATCAGTGGTTAGTAGCCATGCAAGATGAGATCAAATCCTTGCATGAGAATAACACGTATGACCTGGTGAAGCTGCCTAAGGGCAAGAGAGCACTCAAGAATAAATGGATGTTCAGACTGAAAACAAGTGAGAACAGCTCACAACCGAGGTACAAAGCTAGATTGGTTGTGAAGGAATTCAATCAGAGAAAGGTGGCGTAGACTTTGATGAGATATTCTCTCCTGTTGTAAAGATGTGTTCGATCCGAGTTGTGCTTAGGATAGCGGCCAGTTTGAATTTTGAGATTGAACAGCTTGATGTGAAGACATCCTTCTTACATGGTGATTTGGAAGAAGAGATTTACATGGAGCAACCAGATGGGTTTCAGGAGAAGGGGAAGAGAAGCTTGTATGTCGTCTCAACAAAAGCTTGTATAGGTTGAAGCAAGCTCCGAGGCAGTGGTACAAGAAGTTTGATGCCTTTATGATAGGGCAGGGATACCAAAGAACTACAGCTGATCACTGTGTGTCTTTAAAGAAATTCTCTGATGTGATTTTATAATTCTTTTGCTTTATGTCGATGACATATTTATTGTTGGTCATGATACTGCAAAGATTGCCAGGTTGAAAAAAGAGTTGAATAAGTCCTTTGCGATGAAGGATTTGGGTCCGTCTAGACAGATCCTTGGGATGAAGATTTCTCGTGACAGACAGAATGGGAAGTTTTGGGTATCTCAAGAGAAGTATATCGAGAAGGTTCTTGATAGGTTTAACATGAGCGGTGCTAAGGAAGTCTCGACTCCACTTGCGGGGCATTTTAAGCTAAGCAAAACGCAGTGTCCTAAAAGTGAGAAAGATAAGGAAGAACTGAAAAAGGTTCCTTATGCTTCGGTAGTTGGCAACCTGATGTATGCGATGGTTTGCACAAGGCCAGACATAGCTCATGCAGTTCGTGTTGTTAGTCGGTTTCTCTCCAATCCTGGTAAGGAGCATTGGAATGCTGTGAAATGGATTCTTAGGTATCTTAGGGGTACTTCCAGATTGAGTCTTTGCTTTGGCAATGGGAAGACCATGTTAGATGGATATACAGATGCTGACATGGCTGGTGACCTTGATGGTCGGAAGTCTACTTCTGGTTACTTGATGACTTATGGAGGGGAGCAGTTTCATGGCAGAGTAGGTTGTAGAAATGTGTTGTTTTGTCTACTACAGAAGCAGAGTTTATCGCAGCTACTAAATCTTGTAAGGAAGCACTTTAGTTGCAGAAGTTTCTACAAGAGCTTGGCATGAAGCAAGAGAGGTATGTGGTGTATTGTGATAGCCAGAGCGCTATTCACTTGGTGAAAAATTCCACATTCCATTCGTGGTCTAAACATATTGATGTGAGATATCATTGGATTCGGGATATGTTGGAGTCCAAGGCATTGTTTCTTGAGAAAATTCATATGGATAACAACGGTGCCGATATGTTGACGAAGACTGTGAGTAGAGACAAGCTCCTGTTTTGCAGACAGGAAGCCGGTTTGGTTTTACCCCCCAATTGAGGTGAAGGGGGAGATTGTTGGGCTGGTTGTTCCCCTCAATTGGGCCAACAACAACAAGGAAAGATAAAACCAAGCCTGGCTTTGGTTTCAGGGTGTTTGACCGAGAAAAGAAAACCCACTTCTGTTGGGGGTTTTGTTTTTGATGCCTATAAAAGCAAGGCTTTGTGCATATTTTTCAGCCGAGAGAGAAAGAAAATTAGGGTAGCCTCGCAAGGGTTTTGTGCGAGAGAAAAAGAAAGAAAGCTAGGGTTTAGTTTTTGGTTTAACTCTCTTTTGGTAAGATTCTTCCAATCCTACTTTGTGATAGGTGTGTGTGGAAGAGTATTATTGTAATCCACCTTTGGGTGAAGTCCTGTGTATCCACCGATTGGTGAAGAATGTTTCTCATTATTGTGATAGTGGAGATTTGACTGTTGTTACAATCCCGTGGTTTTTCTCAATTTGGATTTTCCACGTCAATTCGTGTGTCTCCTTTACTTTATCAGTTCTTGAATTATTTGCTTGTTTAGTTGGTTGTCTTATTTTATTGGTAGTAGGAAAGGGGTTTTTCTTGGGAATCGTTTCCACTAGTTTGTTGTGTTTATATCCTTTCCGCCACAACAGTTCCTTAACAAGGAAAATATAGCAAAGAAAGCGAGAGGCATATCATGTCTGTTTTTGTTAGAGAAGATGTAAAGGAAGTTGCTGAAAAGTATATCTTGGAACGACGGTGCATAGACATTAAACGATGATATCAGAGTGTTATAAATATTTATGAGGATTCTAGTTGTAATGAAGAAGAAAGAAGACATTATAATCGTTTGATCCTATGCTGCAAGAGGTTGCTTTGATCAAGAAGGGATGAAATATTCTCTATTTTATTGAAAATCTTGAAAGAAACAAATAAAAATATACGAGATGTTGATCTTAGGTCGAATGGTAATGGAATACCTAAAGAAAGGTGTTGATTGCACAAATTTACGTAGCTCATTGAAAGTGAATCCTCCACGTCTCCCACCATCAAAAATAAAATGCACCAAGACTGATCAAATTGTGAAAAATGTACATGCAGAATCACGTAAAAAGGTTACTTTTATCATTAGTTATGCTTTTTTGATATCACCGGTATCTTAAATTTTTGTACGTTTAGTTTTTTATTGAAGGTTTTTGGATTTCAAACTGGTTCTTGACCGTTGGGTTTATCCAATTTTTTTTTTTTTGGTTTAAAACTAAATAACCTTCCTTTGTTCATCCGAATAACTAAAAGGGACCAAAAAGAGTCACCAGACAATGTTGCAGAAAGAAAGCAAAGAAAGGTATTTTTGTTATAAGAATGAGCGTTCAACTTATAAAGTTTTGAATTAATGTTTATTTTATTTTCGTTGAATCGTTATCTAATATCTCAAATCTCTAGGAGCTCTGAGACCAATGGATGATTGAATCTCGTTTGTTGCTATCAAAAAAAAAATAAAAAAATCTCATTCGTAGATTTTCCAACTTGACAATTTTATAAGGTCCACCTTTTCAAAAA
This sequence comes from Oldenlandia corymbosa var. corymbosa, assembly GCA_949775105.1. NCBI lineage: Eukaryota > Viridiplantae > Streptophyta > Magnoliopsida > Gentianales > Rubiaceae > Oldenlandia > Oldenlandia corymbosa. The sequence continues at coordinate 10,170,366 of OX459124.1, forward strand.
AAAAAAAAAAAACTTTATAAGGTCCATGAATCACATCCTTAAAAATTTCCTTACGTTTTCTATTCCCGTAGTCCCACTTTAGCCATGAAGATGTTCTAAACTTTCCAAAAAGAAAAAAAAAAAAGAAAAAGCTTGCTATTGATAAATTTTTCTTTTTCCTAAATGAAATTGCTAATGTATTGATCTTATTATACTTGTTGTCGTGTTGAACCAAGTATCAGATGCAAAAGACTATATTGCCAATTATGTTACTATGTATTTAGGTGATCCAGACTTCTTATTGAAATGAGAGATTTTATTGTTCATGTCTTTATTTGAAAAACTTCATAGCCATTTGGGAAACAAACAAATCTTTCCCTTAATGCGATTTTTTTGTTGAGTAAAAGGGTAAAAGATTATTCTTACAACTAATTATTACAATTACCTGAATCTATTAAATATGAAAAACAAGAAAAAAAAACTATTATCTTATTACCTCAAAAAATAAAAAACTAAATATGATTAAGAGAACGTAAAATTTATTATCACGATGTTCAATTTTGTATAAATCGGTTTTACATTAGATTCTACACGGAAGTTTAAAGGATTTGAAATATTCTAATCATATTTTTTAAAAAGGTAAAATAATAAACATGTATACTTTATTTTTTTAAGTATTGAATCTTGAAGTCTAATACAAATTAAATAATGTAAAAATAAATATTTTTTTTTTCAGATGGACTATAGTGACAAGATTACAATCCTAATTAGTTAATGATATTTTGTGAGAGATGGTTTTAAAATTTCAAGGTCAGGTCTAATACAATTCGTGTAGTGCGCGAAGTTAAAACTAGTAGTAATAATAGGCAAATTATCCAGTATACCCGGGGGCACCGTGCCCCCCTCCTATTTTTTGCACGAGTAGTCCTTATTGTACCTTTTTATCAATCTTTCAATATTTTACAATTTTAGTCCCTGTGACTTTTTTCCTTCTCTTCAAAAAAAACAGCTCTAATCTTTCAACGAGCATATCTTCCAATCCGTGAAGAATTTGTGAACGAATTATACATGAAATTTATAGTACTCGTCGAGATCTATCCAACGAAATCCATTTCGAATATTTTTTTTGAGTTTAAAAATGACTAAATTTTGATGGGCAGAATAAGTTGGATATCCAGTAAGTTGGATAACCAGTATGCACGAGTTGGATAACCAGTATGAACACAGTGGATAACCAGTTCAAACAATTTGGATAACCATGTAAATCCATTGGATAACCAGCATTAGCGCATTGGATAATCCAATACAAACCAATGATTGGATAACCAATACAAACGAGTTGGATAACCAACTTAGTTTATTATTTTTTAAAAAAATTAAAAAAAAACAGGTTGGATAAATAATACTAATTAGTTGGATAAACAGTATTAACATAAATAATCAAGATGGATAACCAACTTATTTTACATTCATATTATTCTTTTCCTTGTATCTAATGATTCGTAAAGAATTATAACACGAATTATATATGAAATTTATAGTACTCGATGAGATCTATCCACTAAGATCCATGCCGAATATTTTTTTTGAACTTTAAATGCATTTAAACTTTACGGGCAGAAAATGAAAAAATGCGTTTTTCGTTTTTCTTTGAAAAATGGTTATCCAATCGGCTTGGACTGATTATCCATTATGTTCGTACTTGTTATCCAATCATATGTTTGACATTCACTCTTCAAAAAAAAAAAAAAAGATGGATATCCACCTCTATTCTATTCTGCCCGTCAGAATTAAGTCATTTTTAAGTCCGAAAAAATGTTCACTGTGGATTTCGTTGGGTAGATCTCGACGAGTACTATAAATTTCATATATAATTCGTTCACAAATTCTTCACGGATTGGGAGATATGCTCGTTGAAAGATTAGAGTTGGATATGCATGAACACAGTGGATATCCAGTACAAACAAGTTGGATAATCAGCATGAACACAGTGGATAACCAGTATTAGCGCATTGGATAATCAATATGAACATATTGGATAACCAGTTCAAACAATTTGGATAACCAGTATTACCGCATTGGATAATCAATATGAACACAGTGGATATCCAGTTTGAGAAGATGGATAACCAACTTATTTCGCATTCATATTGTTGTGTTCCTTGTATCTTTTGATTCGTAAAGAATTATAACACGAATTATATATGAAATTTATAGTGTTCGACGAGATCTATCCGATAAGATCCATGTTGATTATTTTTTTGAACTTTAAATGCATTTAAATTTTACGGGCAGAAATGAAGAAACGTGTTTTTTATTTTTCTTTGAAAAATGGTTATTCGTTGTGTTCTTACTGATTATCCAACAGGTTTGGAGTGATTATCCATTATGTTCGTACTTGTTATCCAATCATATGTTTGACATTCACTCTTCAAAAAAAAAAAAATGGATAACCACCTCTATTCTATTCTGCCTGTCAGAATTAAGTCATTTTTAAGCCCGAAAAAATGTTCACTGTGGATTTCGTTGAATAGATCTCGACGAGTACTATAAATTTCATATATAATTCGTTCACAAATTCTTCACGGATTGGGAGATATGCTCGTTGAAAGATTAGAGTTGGATATGCATACAAACCAAATGGATGGATATCCAGTACAAACAAGTTGGATAATCAGCATGAACACAGTGGATAACCAGTACAAATAATTTGAATAAGCATGTAAGTCCATTGGATAACCAGTATTAGTGCATTGGATAATCAACATGAACACATTGGATATCCAGTTTAAGAAGATGGATAACCAACTTATTTTGAATTAAGAATTTGGATAACCAAATGGATAAGCAGTAGAAACAAAATGGATAACCAGTTCAAACCGATTGGATAATTAGCATGAACACGATGGATAACTAATTTAGAACAAGTTGGTTATCCAACTTGTTTGTACTGGATATCCAACTTAATTCTGCCCAAAGAAATTTGATCATTTTTAAGTTGGAAAAAAATATTGGATATGGATCTTGTTGAATAGATCTCGACGAGTACTATAAATTTCATATATAAATCGTTCACAAATTCTTCACGGATTATGAGATATGGTCGTTGAAAGATTAGAGCTGTTTTTTTTTGGAAGAGAAGGAAAAAAGTCACAGGGACTAAAATTAGAAAATATTGAAAGATTGATAAAAAGGTACAATAAGGACTACTCGTGCAAAAAAATAGGAGGGAGGCACGGTGCCCCCGGGTATACTGGATACAGCCTCGTAATAATACTAATAGAGAATACTTCCTCCTTCCGATATGATTGTCCAATATGAATTTTTATTTAATTTTAATATACACTATATAAAAATTAAAATTCCAAACACGACACCAATTTTGAAACAGAAGAGTAATAATTTTACTTTGTGGTCAGGAAAAAAAATACTACAGTAGAACATCTATAAATTAATAACATCTCCCAAGTCGGGACCAATATAAAAAAATAAAAGTAATCAATAAAATAATAAGATAATAATTTTCAGAAAGATCTTATGTAAATATAGGTCCCGCCAATATTATAAATTAATAATGACTTGAAATATAAAAAAAATTAGGTATTGTAACATATGAATCTAGTAACGTATGTTCTTTTTCTTAAATCTACATCTAAGGAGATTTCATCTTTGATTTTTTTTTTTCCATTACTTTAAAAAAAACTTTGGTGTATATTTTTCATATTACAATAAAAAAAATCCAAAAAATTATTATCCCATTAAGTGTTTCGTTTAGTGTAATTTGTTTCGATAATACTGAATCATCACCGTTTTTTTACTAAGTCGAAGTTACAGCGACAGTAGCTACAATGTCTTCAAAGATTTTATTATCTGATTGTTAATTTAATCGATAAATTAGTAATTATTAATTTATCGATAACTTGATATATCTATAAATTAATAATTTTTTAGGCTCATAACTGTATTAATTTATTGATGTTTCACTGTAAAATGACTAATTTCTCCAATAACTGGATTCCTTTTTTTTTTCTTTTTTCTTTTTTTTTTTTTAAAAAGAAAACCTAGGCAAATGCAATTAATTACACACCATGCCTTCGAACGAGTTCAATGATTTCAAATTGGAAAAATGCCAAAAATCCGAAAGAGAAAACAAGCCCAGGAAAAAACTTCATCACCATTCCCCGACCATCCACGACCCACGCCGGAAGAATGCCGAGCCGTCAGAGATGCCCTTTTGGAGCTCCATGGTTTTCCCCAAGAATTCGTGGAGTACCGTAACCTAAGAGCAAATGTTGCTGCTTCTGAGAACTCTTTGTTACCGGAAAATGATTCTGGGAATCCATCCAAAGAGACTGTGCTGGATGGTTTAGTAAGCACTATACTGTCACAGAACACCACTGAGGTTAACTCTCGTAGGGCATTTGCTTCTCTCAAGTCTGCTTTCCCCACTTGGGAAGATGTAAGCTTCTGAAAGGCGCTTCCTCGATTGGTTTTTCGGATTCGTTGAATTGGTGTTCTTTTCGTTACATTATGTTCTTTTGATTGGTTCTTTTGTTTGCATACAAAACAGATTTTTCTGTTTCACCTAATTCGTGAATCGTGATTTGCGACATGCAATTATTGAGTAATTAGTGTTCTAGAGTTTCAGGATGACAATGATTATTGCATGAGCAAATTGCGCTTGTTTGACATAGCCTCTTCTCGAGGTGGTTGTATTTATAGTTCGTGATGACATTTAAGTGGTCTGATTTTTCTTCTTGCTTATTCTTGTTTCTATATGATGAATACGTTTTAGACCTTCTATGGTTTGTGGAGTGATAAAGTTGTGGAAGAGTTTCTTGCTACTAATTTAATTGAACATTTTTCTGAAATTGCCTACTTCTCAAGGTCTGGTCTTTCTGCTGGCCAAAAGAGGCACACTAAAATGGTCTCTCCATTCTATAATTCTTGATAGTTGATGTGTGAACCTTTGCTTCCGTAGAAAATCTTTTGGAGTTTCAAGGAGTTGTTCCTTTTGCTTGGACTTCAGTTTAAGCAGCTTCTGGAAGCTCTTTCATCATTTGATGTGATAATCACTTATCACACCTTCAACTCTATTTTAGTCAGACGATTTATTGAAATAATGTGTGGGCTTTGTGCATTATATTAATCTACCTCATTGATACCTATAATTAACATTGCCAAAACTTTTACTCACGGGCTTTGTAAAATGTTCAGGTTCTTGCTGCTGGGTCTAGGCATCTTGAGGATGCCATAAGATGCGGAGGTCTGGCACCGACTAAGGCTTCTTGCATAAAAAATATATTGAATTGCCTGTTACAGAAAAGAGGAAAGTTATGCTTGGAGCACTTGAGACACTTATCTGTTGACGAAGTCAAAGCAGAGCTGGCCCAGTTCAAAGGAATTGGTCCAAAAACGGTAATGCAATACCTATACCATCAGATATTTTCAAGCTAGAAGTTGTGATTAACCATGGACTGGATTAAGTTAGACATGAAAAATCTAATTGCGATTATCAGCTGTGTCTTGAATCTGTTCAATAATTTCGTGAAGCAGAAACCTAATAAATGTTGTAACTACTGAACTTTGCCAGTAATTCTTTGTTCTCACCTTTTAATGTTTCTTGCCCTTCATCATTCTTTTAAGCTTCTTCTGATCTTTGTATATGAATTATGAAGGATGTAATCTGACGATTGAAGTAACATTGTCTATGATATTCTTCAAGAATTGATCCTTACCATGCCTAAGTAGCTAACAACAAGTTTGTACTTTGTCACATAAATAAAAACTAGTAGGAAGGGTCACATACCGTGTCTGCGTCGGTAGCCTAAATGAAGGGACACGAAATTTAGCTGACTGTCCTAGTTCTAGCCAAGCTCCTACATTGCCCCAACATGCTATGTGTATTGGTGGTGGTATGGAATGCATGTGGGGCATGGTCAAAGAAAATTTTCACCTTGGACTTTGTTTTGATTCTTAACCAACACTTACATTTAAAGATGAGTTGAATTCAATCGACATTAAAGAGTACAGAAATCTCCTTCACTAAGATTTAAGAGTCTTGTGGCTCATGTAACATAACTAGGATTGTGATTGTCTCAGTTGTTATCTAGGCATATACTTCTACATGATTCTCGATCTTATAACATCTCTCCCGCCTAATCTTCATTAGAAAGACTATGGAGTTAGTTGTAAAGTACCTAAATTGACATAGATTAGTTAGAAGATTTCTGTCCCTATTCTCCGGTTTTTTGCTGTCCCCATAACTTGAATTTAGAAGATCTATAGCTCCGACACCATCATTGAGTTCATGTTATGTTGCAGTTTAGTTTTCTTTTTAATGTTTTGGTGGTATTCACTTGGACTCGTAGGCGGATGTCAAAAAACCATAAAAAAATTCAATGTATTCATCGAACAAAAACATTGTAGTTAATGTCTTAACTTGCCAGCTTGTAGACAAAGTATGCAAGACATATGTGTACAATTCCCCAGAATTTGGGGTTGGTAAGATAGAAGAAATTCTGTAACCTCAGAATAAAAATAAGGATGGCTAGCAATAGCATCTCCTGTGATGGATATTGCTGGATGTATTGGACGAAGAAATATATCAATTTTAACTTGGTAATGTGGTTTGCTTCATCATTCATTTGATGCATAATTAAATTGGTATTCCTTATTAAATGGTCCAACTTTAACTCTTTTTTCATGAATGAGTTAAAATGACTTTCTATGGGACCGCATTGGCATTTTCTTATGATGAGAGAACAGGATCAATTGAATTGGTATTGACTGCATATGGTATTGTGGCTAGAATGAACAACTCTTGAGTTGAACGGGTCACTTTTCTGCTATAATTGTGGGCAGTTTGCAAGATTTTGGGTTTTCTTGGCCTCTTATGATCCTTTCTAACCTCCTTATGTGCTGCTGCTGCATGCTTGGAGCTCTACACCTGGTTTTCTGTCCTGCTGCAACTGTCACTTTGCTCTATCTTGACTTTCTTACTCAATGGCTGGTTTAATGATATGAGGGCAACAATAAAATAATTTATGGTACTTAGGTCACATCTTAGCAAGTGTGCTATTTTTTCCATCTTTTTCTTTGGAAGAGCTTGGACATTGAATTTGTGTTCTTCCTTTTACTCAAAGAACAGTTGTTAAGGCTGCTGGGTAGTCTGTGGTGCATCCACCAGCACTACTCTGTGAAACTTTGGCATAGAATGTTATGGTTGCTATATCTGCATTTATGTTTGAATAGCGCTAGTGTGACCAGTGCTTAGTGTGTAGAATTTGAGCCTTTTTACTTTATCATTCTATTAGCTTTTGTGTGTGTGTGTGTGTGTGTGTGTGTGTGCACGCGCGTGTGTATTTAAACAGCTAGTCTTGCATTAAGCGTACCGTTCATGTTCATTCTCCTTGATCACCTTTTAATTGGGCATATTTTCTAGATATATTTTCTTGCACTTTCTGCAAGTGTAGCCATGACAAATATGGAGGGTTAGTTGTATTTGAACTTCATATCTAAAACATTAATTGATGAAAAGGCCAAAGAACCTTTGATGTCTGAAGAGAATTTGCATGAATCTGTTAGTTAAGAACCTGCAATCATCATATGTTATGGTTTCTTATTCAGATGAAGTTGGCTTGACTCATGAATAATGTCCGGATTGAAACTTATAAAGAGGAGTGGTTATTTGATTTGATTAAATTTAATGTGGCATGGTTATTTGATTTGGTTAAAATTTAAGGTGGCATGGTTTTCTTATTTCATTACAGGTTGCTTGCGTCTTGATGTTTCATCTTCAAAAAGATGATTTTCCTGTGGACACTCATGTGAGTTTCTTGTTTTACAATACATATGATGTTCTTTTTCTGGAGTTTATTTCAATCATTTCATAGTTGTAAGTAGTAATGAGCAACACCTACTGCCGAGCCGCCAATAAAATTATTGCAGTTCATGTTCTTTCTTGAGGAACTATTGTTTATTTTTAACATTGCTGTAACCTTAACTGTTGAATCCTGTTTCTTAACAGGGAAGCTCGCTAACTGCATGCTATTTGTATACACTCAAAGCATTTTCTTATCATAGCATATCATTTTAGGTTTTCCATATTGCTAAGAGGATTGGCTGGATACCTGCCGTGGCAGATGTGAAAAGGACTTATATTCATCTGAATTGTCGGATTCCAAACAGCCTAAAGTTTGACTTGAATTGTCTCCTGTACATCCATGGTAAGCTTTGTGAGCAGTGTTCGAGAAAAGGAAATCACGGTGAAGGAAAGAAACGTAATGGCGAAAGTTGCCCATTACTTACCCGGGATCATTCTCATTTTTGCCTGACAAACTCAAAATAATCATAGAGGAGACGGGCGGTTGGAATGTTTTCCACTGGGTCGTAATTCTCATCAAATGAGCACTTTGGAAACAATGGTTTAGGTCAATTGATGCTTGGAGTGATAGGTGCAGAATTTTGAAGGGCGAGGGAGAAGTTTAGGATTACAGCCCTCTAAGGTGGCATGTTTTGCCACTGCTACTGTAGGCTTAGTAGACATATGGACAAGTCTATTTATTCCCATCCCAAATGGATGATTTATAACCTAAGCATATTGCTTCCAAAACAAAAAAAAAATATAAAAAGGAAATGGCACTAAAGGAAACAGTTGCTAATTTGGAATTTACTTCCTTTCAGATTTTTGTTACTATTGGCATGTTTGAAAATCTGTAGATATCTCTCTATACCAATGTCAGACTCCCCTTAAAAATCTCCTCACCCAATGCCAAAACACATATTCCGGTTTTAATTCACCGAACCAATTTTTTTTTAAGGCTAATAATATTGCCAGCACAAAAAATAGGATCCAGAGTAATTTTTTTCATTAAATGACAAAATTTCCGGATCACCGCTACTTGGCACTCGATTCAAATCATAGAATGCACTACCTTCGAACCACAATATATTATACGAAATTCTAAGCAACCTGGATGAAGCACACCATTCGCAGACAACAATCAAGACAAATGTTTCTTAAGAAGCTGTAAGGTCGAAGGTGGGGGGCAGAGAGATGGATGGCAACTTTGCATTGTTCGGGATTTGGTAGGGGAATTGTATAGTTCGTAGGGAGGTCAGAGCTAATTGTTTCCAAATTTAATCAAGTATTATATCTCGTGAAGCAAATATTGTTTTTTTCCTCTGACCACTGGCAAAATATTTACTCCAACACAAATTTAATTATTTCTCTTATTATTGATCCTTTGCTATCCAATCAATTGTCGTTCGTCAATCATCCGCGTATAACTAATTAATTACAGTTAGCACTGCTTTGCTCATTACCAATCTTGAACAAAAGTATAATTTCATTCCCATATTCAAATTTGTCCAAAAAATATATAACCCAATTTCATAAAAGTCAAAATTAATTTCATTACGATAAGCATATAGTCCAATCTCATAAATAACATTGTTTGGGTTAGGAACAAATTAAAATAGGACACGAAATTTCTAAACAACTCGATTCTGAATTTCTAATAGTAAGGATTCCATTAGACAGCTCCTTTGTTTACACGTACCACATGTTCAACCAATCATTGGCTGCGGTGCAGATGCCAAAATATCCAGCAGCGAGTTCTGTGGTTCCAATTCTTCATGCCACAGAGGAAGAGAGTCACAGGGGTAGAATTTTCTTGATGCCCCTTCAGAGTTAATCTGCAGAAAGAGAAATTTGATTTAACAAATTGAGGTTTGATTATAAAACTGAGAGATAAGAACAAGACGAATATATGCTGTCCAGAAGTCATATGAGTGACTATTTTCATACTGAATTTCCACAGTAACTCAGATGGCATGGATCCATTTGCAACAAATCAAGTCATTTGGTAACTATGTCAACCAAGTAACTACAACCTTCACTATTTAAGAAGAAAATCAGGATATTAAGTCTAAAAGCCATTATCTTTTAGTAAAAAAGAAAGTGAGTTTGGTGTGAAGAATGCGAAGTCTAAAAGCCATTACTTTTAGAATACGAAATCCAAAAGCCATTACTTTTAGATAATACCCTTAGTACAATCATTTAACTGCCATCAGAAGGGATGGAAAACAAAAGATTATTTCACTGTCTTACTCCAATACAAAAGGTAGACATCAACGCCCTAGCGCAATTCCCAAAACATCATATGGCAGTTCAAAATCACCAGAGGTGATCCCAGATTCAAGTAGGCCCAACCATAAAAGCAGCTTAAGACGTAGAAAAATTCAGGTGAAATATAAGAAATCTGACTACATCCGAAAATAATTTAATCTTTTCCAAAATGGTTTATTTCTAGGATAGCTACCAACAGAACCAAAAGAACTAATGAAGAACCAAGTTTTAGTGCTGGAGAAAAGGTACCCATTGTGAAGGGTTAAACAGAGTACGCACAAGAGTTTGCCTTTAAACAAAAGATTTCAAAAAATTAATGGGTCCCTTTTGACAATCAGACAACATACTAATCAATACTCATGGTGAAAACTTGCCTTGCAAATAGGTCCCAAGAACCACCACCTATAAGTAATGTTGTACACACAATTTCTCAACATATTACAGGTTTATAGCTATATTGAAGTTGTATATTACAGAGCCAATGGCGGAGAAATATCTCAAAATCACAGCAGCATCAACCACCAATGGAGTATAGCTTTAGAAGACTTTCAACTAAAGAGTGATATGAACCTTTGGTATTTTTTATTCAAGAAAGCTACGAGTAACTTTTTGCTAAGTTACTGTGGGAAAAACTCATGCAAGTATCTGAAACAGTCTCCTAATCACTGAGTTTGATGTGAAGATATGATGAGGGGAAAGAAGTTACTCACAGTCACAGTCCGGACTACTCCACCACCGGCACCATCTCTAGTAATGGCAAGAGAGACTGCTTTGACAACCAATTCCTGCAAAAATAATGATTGCATCAGAAAGACATGTAGTAAACCTGCAAAAGACAATTGTGATGGCTCAACAAGAAGCAAAAACCATAATCACGAAGTGGTTAAATGTATATTTGCAATCCTATACATAAAACACGATTGTGATGATAATGCTGCATATGCTATGCTATTACTCTGGTTGGGCTAAAAACAAATTTCAGTTTGGAGACAAAGGAGATATGCCAAACAGAAAAAAATGCAGCACCTTGAAATGACAGACAGGTCCTCTAGTGCTGTTTAATTACCTATCTAGAAAACACCTAAACCTGAAAATAAAACTCAACAATGTTTTTGATGATAATGCCGTTAACTTCAGAAATTGAACATCTTCCGCTGACACAAGCACAAACCTCAGCTTCTTGTTGAGTCATTCCTTCCTTCCATTCTTTGTCAAAAAAACCGTACAAGTATGTGGACCCCGAACCTGTACACATGTGAAAGTAAAGGTCACTAAGTTATATCAACAATCAAACTCCATATTTCAATAAATTTTAAAGTCCACAACTGACTGTTCGGAAAAAAAACGAGTTCTGATAAAAGTTTAATAATGCATTCTTTAACATTGTTCTTTTTAAAAATATATTTTAGTATTTAACAAGCATCAAAAGAAACTACCAAAGAGCAGAAATTGGCTGGCAAAAATAGAAGGCATACCTCCAACACTGAAAGGTTGTTCAATTAGTGTTCCTCCAAGTGGTAAACCATAGATCTTCCCCTCTTCATATTTGTCCCATCCACCAACTATCATTCCAGCTTGTAGCATGTTCTATAAAATTCAATATGATAGATAAGCTAGTGGACTAATTACAGCATGACATTCAAATTTCATATAGTAAGCTATAAACCTAAAATTACTAATTAAAACACAACAAGCGACTTGAACTGCAATATTTTTTTAACCCAGAAAGATCCATTTAGTCCAGAAGATACAACAGGACAGGACATACTAAGCAAAGAGTAGCAAAGAGACAGCAACCCACTTCTTCACATTTAACGAGATCATTACAATCGTCATTCCTGAATCCTCTATTCAGAACTTTCCCAAGCACAAAATATCATATCAATTATAAAACATAAAAGAAAAATGGTTTTCACAATTTAAAAGCAGACTGAACTCCAGTTCCAAAACCCAAAACTAGTAAGAGACTCGTATATAAACTTTGACCTTGTTATTGTATGCAATCAACCTCACGAGATTCGCAGCAACTTTGACTGTTGCAGGTTGCCCAAGCTGAATCCTGCATCAATTACATAATCAAGAATCACATGTTTTTAACAGGCATCAAAAGGCAGAAGCTACATCATAAGATGCTGTTGTTACCCATTATTAGGACCACACGTCTCAGCTATAACACAATATAAGAATTCAACTTATGTGTGTTGATCAAGATAGTAGCGGACATAATCTGAAATAATCTGTGTATCAGCTGCCTGAAATTACAGAGTTTTAGTAAATAAACCAAAGATACACCAAAGAAACTGTTGATATGAAAAGACTAAAGAAGTTACACTCCCACTAGAAAGCACAAAAGTAGAATTAGCAAGATGGCAACATCCAAACCAAGGGGTAGTCAATTGGATATCAAGTCTTGATACTATTGTATCATTTGTCAACGAAAGGATTAATAATGTATACACTCTTAATTCATAACGTTCAATGCATCCAACCTTCAAGTTTAACACTAATATGACACTCCATTTTGAACCCGGGTTTAACATGTACATGATATGTTATCAGCTGAAGTACATCAGTCTTTGTTGATAAGTCCATCATAAGAATGGCTAACTTCAAATCATGATAAAGTAGCCAGCCAAAAGATTTCAGCATGCAACTTCTAATAACTCTAAAACTTTGGCTAACACATTTTGCGAAAGCAAAAATGCTAACGAATACAATCTTCATGCTAAAAGATAGTCCATACCCACAATTATAAAATCATCCAGCACAGAAGAACTGCTTAAGGGCTCTAATTCCTAAAGTACAATTAGTCAAAGAATATAGCTAGCTGAAATAGCTAAGAACGTCACTTTAGAAAGAAACAATGCCCCCAAAGTACAACCTTTTTACCCTTAAAAGAAAGGAAAACCCGATTGGAATTATGTAATTGTAACTCAAACCAAATATGGAATAAAAGTTCTTAAATTCATAATGAAAGCAAATAAAAATAAAAATCAAGAGAAATAACTTACCGATCCAGAGCGGCATATGAACACGTTATCTGTTAGCTGCGTAATTTTGTCGGATGCCCTATTAGCAACATACATACCTAAGCAAAAAAAATTTCCCATGAGAAAAATCATAACAATCTCGAATTATATCTCTCAAGAAACACATTCAAAATAACATAAGAGTGTCGGTTTTCCAAATTACCAGTGCTGGTACGTGAATCTGCTCCGAGCACAACTCCGCCATTGTAGGTAACCCCAATGATGGTAGTTCCCGTGGACACAGGTGAACTGGAATCGAAGGCAGCATCCATTGTTCAGACTGGTGCCCTAATCTCCAAAGTTGACTGTTCTGCCAGCCCTAATCCTCTATCTCCTCCGAAGCTGCTGTTCATCGGCAGATCAGAAGCCTTTTGTTCCAGCTGCGAAAAGGTACGGAGAACAATCAATAGGAATTCCAAAAATATTTCCTGAAGACTGCTAAAAGCTTTTCCGCTTGACAAAAACAGAAAGTCTTTCAGTAAAACCCTGCATTGAACTACATACACATTTCCCTTCCTCTGTAACAAGATTGACAGAATTTTTACTTTCACATTTGAAATTTCTCCACCAGATAAGAATATTGAGGGACACGGCTAGCAACCTTTTTCTGTTTCTAATCAAACAATAATAAAAGAAAAATCCATTCAACAAAATCCCCAGCAGAAGTTCAAAATTATAAGCCGAGGCAGGTTGGCCAATAATAACTAATAGTATTAAAAATAAGAATCTTGGGAAGGCAGATAAACAATTCACAGATACAGTTAAAAGGCTAGAATTAGAATTAAACAAAAAAAGGAAAAGAAAAATCTGCAAGTCCTTGACTTTAAAGCATTGCCAAGACGGAAATTTTATGCTCAACGCAATTGCAAGTATAACAATCAGTAAATCCAAAGAGTATCAACTGAACCTTACAAAACCAAGCAAGGACATGGATTATCAATACCCAATGCAATAACATAAACAACAGACAAGGAACTGAACAATGACAGACGTAGGATTTGAACCTAACGAGAGGAAAAATCAAGTTAGAAACCCCCAAACTCTACGGTTTACTGGCTCAATTGGTTTGGCTTTTCTACGAGTTGCATAAATCAAAAAACAAAAGTTTTGGTGGTTTGAGCGAGGGTTTTTGAGCATAACCTTGATCGCGTCCAACACTTATTAAAACTCCGATCACTCATCTCATCAAAATTAACAACAGCTAACATATATAAAAAAAAAAAGATTATGCAATTCCGGGGAGATAATACTATCAAACTCGGATTCGAAACCCACAATAAAAATTTAAACCAAGGTAAACTCTCCGGAATTTAAACAAAAGTTTGAAGTTGGAAACTTCAGTTAAACCCGAATTCACAAAGTGAAGCTCACCTTTGTCAAATCCACCAGCATGAATTTAAGAGTGGCAGCCGAATCACAGTCGGCCACTCGATAATGATGCTTTTTATTCCGATTAATTTAACAACCATTCAAACGTGCGTTTTGAAAGACTTCGTTCGGGGTAAAATTGGCGGATTCACCCAAAGCTTTACATGCTTCGTCAATTCTACCCTATTTTTTTCCGGTTAGCCAATATTACCCTAAACTATCCAACCGTTAGCTGATTTTTGTCCAATTTGCTATTTTCCGTCTAAATTAACGGAATTCTATTTTTTTAATTATAAAAATACCCTAATAGTTTTAAAAATTTATAAAAATGGCCCTAAAAATTTGCAAAAATTATAAAATAGTCTATTTTCAGTTTTTATTTAAAGTTTTCTATTTTTTATTTCTTTTTACTATTTTTCATAACTATAAAAATATACTATATGATCTTTTAAAAAAAATATTTATTTTTAAACTTTAATGTACAAATTTTAAATTACATATTTGTATGTCATGTTTGATTTTTAATAATATAGTTTTATAATAATGATACTATTTTTTAATCCATTTTTTTCAATCTAAAGAGTAAGATTATTTAATTAATACTAATTTTTCACAAAAAAATTTAACAATTTGCATAGATTAAAAAAGAATTTATTGGTATACTTTAGTGTATTACAATTTAATTCAACTAACTTTAGATTGTATTTTAAAATTTAAAAAGAAATCAAAACTAAAATATAAATTTTTTTTAAAAGGTCAAGTATAGACAGAAAGTAAAAAAAAAAAACAAAAAACACCTATTTCGTTTCTACGTTGGCCCAACACAAGAATATAGTGTCGTGGTATTTACAAAAATGGTACAAAATATTTTATAAAAAAATATGTATATTTATTACTGCGAGGGTTTAACATTTTGTGATAATGTTTTGAGAATTAATATTTCTAACTTAGTAGGAAGTCTTTTTTTTAAAAAAAAATAATTAAAAAAAAAATCTATTCCAGTACTAGACTCCACCTTTTTTTATATTAAAAAAAATTAGATTTCTCCAATGAGAATCGAAGCTCGAACACAGTTTTAATTATCTCATATCTTAAAACACCTAACCATCCAATGCAACCTTCTTACCTTTAGTGGACCCTGCTTAAACGTAGGTAAAATCACTCTCCCGGTTAGAAATACTTTGGTGACAATTAATATTATATCTACTCTCATGAAACTTAACACCTAAACACTAGTCAATACCCTATATTTTAATTTAATAATTTTTTTAATTGGATAATACAATCTATAGTCTGTTTAGTTAATTTGTAATAAATTAAAATGTACTAATATATACTTTTTTAATCTATGCTAAATGTTTTTATTTTTTGTAAAAAATTAATTTTAGTCAAAAAAATCTTATTCTTTAAATTGAAAAAGACGGATTAAAAGAATAATATCATTATTGTCTAGCCATATTATTAAAAATATTAATATGTTTATGTAAATCAATCATGAGTTACAAAATGTATATCTATAAATTTGTACTGTAGTGTTTAAAAATAAATTATTTATTTAAAAGATCATATAGTATATTTTTATGGTTATGAAAAATAGTAAAAAGAAATTAAAAAAAGAAAAATTTAAATAAAAACTGGAAAGAGACTATTTTGTAACTTTTGTAAATTTTTAGGGTTCTTTTTATAAATTTTTAAAACTATTAGGTATTTTTGTAATTAAAACAAATAGAATTCCGTTAATTAGACGGAACATAGCAAATTGGATAAACTCGGCTAACGGTTGAATAATTTAGGTAATATTGGCTAGCCGAAAAAGAATAGGGTAGAATTGACGAGGCATGTAAAGCTTTGGGTAGATCCGCCAATTGTTTCCGGAAATTCTATTATATCCCACTTGATGGTGGGTAAATCGATTTGGACCTTTGGATTAAAGTATATCAACGGCCAGATCTCAATTAAGACTCAATTTTTTTAACTTAATTTCAATTTTTTCACTTAATTTCTTGCTCATTGATTATTTCCAAAAGAACAAAAACTTGCCCGTTGAAACTTTCATTCACTGATTATTTAATTTTTTTAAAAAAATTCTTAGCTGTTGAGACTTTGATTCAAGCGGGATTAGTAATAGTACAGTAGCAATAGTAAAAATTCTAGTTTGTTTTGCATGACCAGAGTAACTAAATCGAATTAAAAAGTTACTTTGCTGTTCCAAAAAAAAAAAAAACCCACACTGTAATATAAATTATAAAATGTACTCATAAAACAATACAGTTATAGAAGAGTAGATATGAATTTCTTCAACTCAAAAGCGAGTTTGAGCAATTAATAAATTTCAATTTAGATTAACACCAACACGGTAACGCGGATGCTTGATCAAAGTCAATCACCTACCAATATTAAACAAAAATTACTCTGAAAATTCAAATTCCTATTTACAAACTTTACAAGTAGTAACAAATTTTCCCAATCTCAATTTTGACTTCAATTTTTACAGCCTAAGCTACAAATGTACACAAAAATAAAATTAATTACAACTTCTTCAGTTCTTCTTCTTCTTCTTCTCTCTCTCTCTCTCTCTCTTTAAAAATTAAATAGGAAAAAAAAACCCCCTACTTCTAATGTAAGAAAAGCTTTACCGAAAAAACGAAAAATCAAAAGGGAGGGTTCTCGGTTTGGTACATATTAAAATCGATTAAAAGCAGAAAGGGACAAAACGGCGCAAAAAAGCACGCAATAATTGCACAATCAGTTCAAAACTCGGTCGAGTTAAGACCCTTTGAATGAGTCGCCGGGACTCGGCACCGAGTCCGGCTGAGTCCGCCGCGCATCACCCCTTCCCAGTCGATTTCTCCGCCGTCCTCCTCCTCATCCCGCCCCCTCAGCGCCACCAATATCCTCCGGGCCTTCTCCTTCGCCCGCTCGCTTCCCCGCTCCACCACGATCTGCAACACCTCCGCCGCCCGGGCTTCTCTGGCCAGCCCCTTAAACCTCATACTCCCGTGACTCAGTAAAAACAGAGCAGCTACGCAGTTCTCCCGAGTTGACTCGGACGGCGTAAAATCGCCTCCGCCCCTCAGAATCGCCACCAAGCATTCCACAGCGTCGCCGTCCAACAACGCCGACCGCCCTTCCGATGATACAGCCAGATTACAAACCACCAAAACCACCCTATCGACCAGAACCCCGGTCCTCAACATCCCTAACAAAACGCCAACAGCTTCGAGCTTAATCAATCTCACTCTGTTACTGTTAACCAGTGTCAAATGGTACAAGGCCAGAGCCGAATCACGGCGAGTTGACTCGGTGCCGGATCTCAAAGCATGTAACAATGGCTGCAAAGCTCCTAACACCCCAATTGCCGTTTTGTTATCATCCTCTAAAGCTAAACTGAAAATCGCGCCGGCGGCGTGTTCTTTCGATTCCTCAAATCCGCCTTTTAATAAATCAATCAAAAGGGGGACAACCCCAGAACGGACAATCTTAATTTTATTCACCTTAGCAAGCGAAAGATTAACAATGGCGGCCGCAGAATTCGTTTGCACGACTGGGTACCTAGAAATAAGCAATGGCTTTATCCCCTGCAGAAGCCTAGGAGTACAGAGTGTTACTCTTGCTTCTTCATCATTTCGCGTGGTTTTCCTCAGTAAAACCACTCCTTGTTCCTGTTCAACGACATCCAAGCTCTTGAATTTCATCAAAAACACTTCGTCCTCCCCGGTTGATGATGAGGAGGGATTAGAACCCATTTCGAAGGAGGTAGAAGCAGAGGAAGACGATGAAGAATAACACGCCGGTTTCTGAGTGAAAGGGAGCATCTGGGGCGTCGAAATCCCGTTCGCAATCACGGATTCTTCTGAGCTGGAGGAGTAATTAATCCGGGCGTTCAGCTCAGTTTCGGCGTGCGAAAAATTCACTCGAGGATTATCTTCAACGCCCTTCAACAACTCCATCTCGGAGAACCGGATTCCCGGGTCTCCTCCTTGATGTTGCTGGGCAGTCAAGTTCCTAACTTTCGATTCAATCGAACTAGAATCCGGTACAGAAGGTAATTCCATGTGGGAATTCCGGCACCAATTGATAATCGAACTCTTGAGCGCTAAATTGGGGATAATAGCTGAAAAATCAGGAACCGACCCGTCGGAAAGAGTCGGGCAAAACCCTAAAACTTTACAGACTTGAACGGAAGCCCGTTCGAACGTTTGACCGGAGGAAACAACAACGGGATCAGCCATTAAAGAGCCAGAAATCGGGCAGAGGAATTCGTTTGGCGGGTCGGGTTTCGGAGGGGTTCTGGGTGAAGAAGCAGAAGAAGAAGAAGATGACTTGTATATCGACATTTTCCATATCCGGAATTTCCCATTTCCAGCCATGGAATCTGTTTAATCCCTTTCCCAGAGGGAAAACAAATTTCCTGGGATTTGAGGGAAAATCTTAGAGGGATAGATGTCGAAATTCCTGGAGATTTTTATTTTCGGTTGTGGATTTTTGAGATTATTTGGGGAGCTTCTCTAACGGAGGAGAGATATTCAGCCATCAAAGACTGGATCTTTTTTGGGTATGTTAAAGAATCTTTTGGAGAGAAGGTCAGTTTCTCTTTTGACTGAGTTTTGAGGTTAAAAGGAAGGAGGATGACGATGTTAAGTTGAAACTTGTCAGAAGCTATCAAAAGTACCAAAAGTTTCTTTTTTTATAAGCGTGTTCCCCATCGAATTTGTTAGTAAAAAAGAAAAAGAATAAAAGGGAAATGATATATACGAAGAATATTTCTATACTAAATACACATAATGAAAAAGATGATGAGTTAGGCGGCACTGTATTTATATAAATATATACAATTATGTTTTTCATTATGTTAACATTTTTAGTATAATAAAGATGTGATTAGGTGGTTTTACAGATAAACTTTTTTCTTTCATTTTTCAGTTAAGATGATATCTTTGGAAAGACTAATTTCATGTTATTTAACTATCACACACAATAAAACTGAATGGTGAAACGAAATGAAATTTTTTAGTTTTCGCCAGCCTTTCAAGAAATGGTACTTCTTGAGTTAAAATTCACAGCATTTTGCATTCTTAGCGCCAACGGTTGAGATAATTAACAGTGGTCAGTGGATATGACTAGACATTTTTATTTATTTTATTCTATTGAAAGAAAATACAAGCTTTATATCACTAATGAGGTGGATAAACTAGTAAGCCATCCATGTAATACAGTTCTTGAATATTTTGTCTACTAATATTACAGAATACAGATTCTACTGTTACATGTATCAAATACAATTACATTTATCTAATTCTTACCTGAAATATTTGTAATCTATTCTTGGCTTTTGTTAAATGTGATAATAAAAACACGTAGTTGTAAACCGCTTGGCTATGTTTGTTTGCTTTTTTTGATGGTTTTTTCAGTTTATTTTACTAATAACTGTCTCATCCCAGCATACTTTTTTTATATTTCTAACACATCTTTTTACATTTCCAATACAGAAAACACCTAAAAACACACACTAGAAAAACGAACCAAACATTTATATTTTGTTTTCCTTTCTTCCATTTATTTATCCCCTTTAGAATAAGGGATAATGGAGAGACTAAAGACCACTACATTTTTATATATTTGCTAAATTGCGAACATTCGACTTTTAAAATGGGCTTATAAAGCATATTTGTTCAGTTGTGCTTGGCTTCTTATACAGCTCTGCAGAGGAGAAAGTTCAAACTCTTTTTACAGTATGCACGTCTTAACATCAATTTTGCATTGAGTCTTTGCGTTGACTATTTTAATTTGCAAATCAGGAGTGCATCTTTTTATCGATGAAGGCATCCTACACTTCAAAAATCAAGATTTGATTGTTAATCTCTGTTCACGGACAACTGAAAAGAGGTCAACACAACATGTATAACAACTAGGCCTTCTTGTCCTCCGGAACATCAAACATGGGTCAACTAGACCTTCCTCCCATTTTAAGTACCGATCAAATAGATTAGATCCTCTGTCGTTATTGTGCTAACAAACACCTTCAGATGTGTTTCTCGATGGATTTGATTCTCATTTCCCAGAAAAAGTAAAAAATCAGTGCACTAACTAGAAGTGGAAAAGCATCGACACAGCAGGTACATATTGGCAGAGCCACTAGTGTGTGAAGAGGAAACAGAGAAACCATTCAAAGATTGCACATTATTATAGCATTTTGTCCGCTCATAAAAGAGTTCTCTTTCTACAATTTACAATGAACCTCAACTATGCAAGCTACACTCACAAGTACAAGTGAAAGAATGAAGTTTAGCACTTAGAGAGGCAACTTTCCTGGTATACCTGGATCACGAGGATATTTTTTCGGCGTAGAACCCTCTTTCAGACAAACAATGGCAGTTCTTTGTCCTAACTTGCTGTGTGATTTCACTACAATCAGGCAAACAAGAATACAAGTAAACTGAGATTTATGCCCAACAACTGCAAAAGCAGAGAGAAAATCTAGTATGACTGTTGATGCAAACATAGACAACTATGTTGTCAATCAAACAACTACCATGTGGTCACAAGATTGACACACTGCAAAAGCTGGAGTAGCATAAGTAATTTATGATATAGGGCAACATGCCAAACAAATCCTAAATAACATCAATAAGATACCATTGAAAGCATGAGTAATGATATTGCTTTCCACTGCGGTAAGAATGTAAACAAAGTTCTGGGATAATGATAAGCAAGGCAACAAACCAGTGAATGTTGGCAACAGTGAAGCACCCATCAACTTAATAGCTCTTTCTGCTCTTTTGACCTCTTCCTGTTTTTAGATCATACAAAACCATTGTTAGTGCCAATATGTACCAAATACCCGACAAGGAGGGTTATCACATCTAGGATACATTAAAGAGGAAATGGAAGAGATCATCAAGCACTAACGGTGAATATGCATATGAAAAGGAAGCGCAAATTTTATAAGAATGAGGTATTGTCAAACAAAAAGTCACCTAAATTGATTCCTTTTCCAATGCTCCAATAAGTAGAATCTTAGACAGGGATGTAGAAGAAGTTGCCTTCGATATTTTCTTGGAGGATGGAAGCATGACTCACAGAAACATATTCAAGCTTAAATGTGTAAGACTACTATTAGCCTCCAACATCCAGTGTACATGACAGCTATTTGTTACTTACTGAGAGAGGATATGCTGTTAGTTTGTTTTCTCCTGATGATATCAAACAAGATTATCCACTCCAATGTGATCATGAACGTTAAATTCAATTGTATTCAAAATTAAATGAACTGCTGTGGGGATAAAGCACTATTGATGATAGGGCAGGCCCAGTGGAAATGGTGTTTAGCAAAGGCAATAAGAACCCAGTAGTCTTTCGCAAATATTATCCGTTTTTTTCCAGTTTTTTTCATTATCATTATAGAAGATATCCAACTGAATCGAAACATTATTCCCTTTTTCCTTTCCTATTTCAAAAGCTTTCGTTTCCTGGTTTAATAAAAGGCATGTTACACTAAACTTTCTCTTTCTTCTACAGCAAGTTACCTAATTATTTCAAAACTTTCGTTTAACTTTAAATTGGAACAACTAGATAGCATCACAATGTTGTGAATTATCAGTTACCAAGTTTACTTCAATCTGTTGTAAATATACTGAAAAAATTTACTCCAATATGCACAATATTTGACGAAAGCTACAAGCAGCAGAACTTATTTACAACCACAACTGTTCTAACAAGCACATGACCCAAACTCTCTGTCCCTTGAGGACTTCATTTGACCATAATGTTGAGGAACCATATGCCATCAAGTATTTTGTGTAATAGTGAAACAGAAAATATCACTTTTAATAATTTTATTTTTAAAATATCATCTTCAAAAAGGTAGAAGGTAGTTGATGTACACCTGAGGATCATGACCCTTTGCGGCTACAAATAAGCCACCCACACGTACTAGAGGAAGACAGTACTCAGCTGAAATTCAAAGAGCTCAAATCTGAATGAATAGGGTAATAGTCGGCAGTTCAAGCCTAAAATTAAAAGATACATATAACAGGAGGTATGTGGCCAAAGACACGTGGAAGAGAGAAAATTTGGAAGTGAAAACATTCCATTTGCAAACTTTTCTTTTATATGCATGTTTACTACTTTCACTTACCTAAGATTCTCATTTCTGCAACTGCTCTTGCTACTGCTATGTCAAATACCTCTCTTAAGCCAGGTTTATGCCCCAAGTTCTGAACTAAACAAAAGTCAAGAAGATGCCATTTATCAATAGATGGAAAGCAGAATCAGAAATACCGATTCAAGGGATCTTAAAGGCATTTTCTCCCCAGTTCTGCCACCAAGAAAAGAATGCATTGGGTGTGCATAAAAAGGGGGGAAAGGAACTGTAATGTCTAGTCAAAAAACATATGGAGGAATATATTACATCGAAAAGATTAATGGAATTTCATTGACATAAATCTCTCGAGCTAGATGAGTAAATGAATAGGCTAAACAGAGATGACATATGATCCATACAACAGCTGTATTCTTCTGGTACGTCCACGAGTCATTTTATATTCATAAAACTCAAAAGACAGCTTGGAATCCAATCTTACTTGGGTTTGATGCAATGGCCAAAATCTTGACAACCCAGATTGTCCACTCTCCTAGCCCTTTGTGTAAGTACTCTTGACCTCTCAGGTTTACTCTCCTAATTCATAAGTTCAGCTGCTCATTTCTGGAGACTCCTAATCAGTAAAATTATCTGGTTATATAGATTTGGTTCATCCTCAAGAAGACAAATCTTCCTTATAAGTTATATAAGGGCATGGCCTTGATGGTCTTTCTATTTCTAATCATGTTCTTAGGCTTATAGCCTACACCAAGCATTTTTATATGTTTTCTATCGGCCTCTCCGATAAATATACTCCGTAAAACCTGCTGTGCTTACGTTGCTATCATGCTATTTCAATACAGGTGTCATCTTTTAAGTTGCAATAAGCAATATAAATTATCAGTACTTTTTTTCCAATTTATTTTATGTCTTTGTTTTCCTTTTAATTTGAGTTAAGAATATATTTTCCAACTTCACTAAGGCAGGCATCTGAAGTATATTTAACAACATGTCAAAACCATATACACATGGCTGTCAATCATTTTCACAACAATCAGTGCCAGCCACCCCATTTTCTTGATCCCACTTTATTACGACTGTGCTCATTACTAATTTCATTAGAGGTACTACGCCAAATAATTCCATTAAATGAAGACCAAGATGGAAGTTAAGGCAAAAAAGAACTTTACAAGTTATAGAATACTGAAATGTTCCAGAATCAAAGCACTTGCTAAACTGTTTAACATCAACATCAACATGAACATACCCAGTATATTTCTAACTAAGTTGAAGGAAATATCTTAGCACCCTCTTACAGAATCGACAACCAACCCAGGGATTATCAATGAACCTTTAGTTGGGAACCATAACATTATGACAGTTGGGCACAGTTTCCCGTTGGATATCATCAAGTTACAAATCAAACAGAGTAAAACTTTCAAGTTTCCACTCAACAAGCTACACTCTTCCATTCCTACATATTTTAATCCAACTAAAATTTCTCAAAATTTAAATCAAACATCAGTCACAGGGAGGAGGTTTCAGATTTCAGACAATTCAGCAACACTTCAAATAACCAAAACTGATCAAAATTAAATGTGTGAAGCAGTTAATCACATCACCTCGGCTCTTTCTCTGATAACTTGCACGTTAGACAAACCAGTAACACTAACTGCATGCTCCAAGAAGTCGCAACGCTTACGCATAGACTCCAGAAGCGTCAGTTTCCAACCTTTCAACAAGTATAACAGTAGTTTAAATATGCGAGCAACTAAATCATCATCTCATCTTAATAACTCAAAGCAGGAGAAATCATTGTAGACATTCCAAACAGTAATCATTCCATTTCGACAGTTTAAAAAAAAAAAAAAAGAAGCTAAAATTTACCTGGGCAAGCAATAGCTAGAATGACACCTGGAAGGCCAGCCCCAGTTCCGACATCGATAAGATTCAAATTTTCACATGAAGTCCCACAATGTGAGAGATAAGAGCTCGTGATGGGTTCTATGATGGCTAGCGAGTCCTCCACATGCCTTTCCATTGCCTCATTTTCGTCTTTAACAGCCGTAAGATTCATCTTCTGCATTAAAATTCAACAAAATCATCAATTAAATCACGTATAGAAAAGAAAAAAGGAAAAAATTCAAGTTCAGAGGAGGGTAGCACCAGAACCTGATTCCATTGAAGGAGGGAGTGAATGTAGAGCTCCACTTGTTGCTGTTGTGTAGAAGTCAAGGTATGGAGTAGGGATGTTTCACGTGTTGCAGTTGTGGTGAATGACTGTGGTTTTCGTCCATTGGAATTGAATTTGAATGTGAAAGAGAAGAAGGGACGTGAAGGAGAAGTTGGATGGTGTTTGACAAAATACCCCAAAGAAAACGGAGCAATACTGACCCTGCAAATTCTACTACGCCCGGGTAGAATCATCCTTTCGGGTAGAAAAATGCTTGAGTTTCGGGTCTCCGTAGTGTACTACATATTGGAGTATTTCCTTTTCTTTTCTTATCTCTTAAAAAAAAAAAATACCGAAAGCAACTTACGTCTCACGTTAACAAAAGACTGTACATTACGATTACATGATGCAGCCCTAGTAGTTAGGACATGCGAGTCAAATACCTTAGACCTAAAAACATGATAAGGAAAATCATGTTTATAATGATAAGGAAAATCATGTACTATCTAATGCTTATTTGTTCTCTTGTGAATGCACGTATAAAATTTAGAGCAAAAAGATAATATCACCATACAAAGGCAAAAAAGAACTTTTAAAAAAATCTGCATAAAAAGACAATAGATTTGATATAGGCATACATGTGCGACCAATTTGAAAGAACACACATATATTTATGTATTGGCAAAAACTGGCAACTATGCAACCAATAACTTTGACAGATAAGTATATCTCAATTTGTGTGCCAAAAATTAAAAAAAAGGGCAATAATAATAATAATAATAATAATAATAATAATAATAATAAATGGATGGCACTTTTTTTGCTTGCATGATAAAAAGAAAAGATAAAAGTCACATAGCTTTTTCCAATGTTGAAGATTGGGCTATCCAATTGAGGATAAAAGAAATCAAATAAATTGACAACAACTTTAATTAATGCAAGTTTTTGTATATTTAAATTTGTGTGTCAAAAACTGAAGAAAAAAGGTTTTGAAAAAAAAAAGAAGATAACAAACGGATGGAACTTTTTTGCTTGCGTGATTATAAAAAAAAAGAAGAAGAAGAAGAAGACAAAAGCAACAAAATTTTTTCGCTGTAGATTGGATTATCCAATTGAGAATAAAAAAGTCAAATAAACAGTTCAAATGGTAAGGAAATCTATTGAAAGGTGGAAATGATGATAATAAATAGTACATTATCCAATTTATTGATCGTCTTTTTCCTGTATTTTTCCTATAAATAGCTACGAAGCAAACAATTGACTGCCTAAGTTTTTTTTTTGCGTGAATTAATATTTTCTCTATTTTGGCAACAAAACAAGAAAACTTCAGATGTCTAAATTTGTCTTCCGATCTGCTGGATACACTATCGCTGA
This sequence comes from Oldenlandia corymbosa var. corymbosa, assembly GCA_949775105.1. Classification (NCBI taxonomy): domain Eukaryota; kingdom Viridiplantae; phylum Streptophyta; class Magnoliopsida; order Gentianales; family Rubiaceae; genus Oldenlandia; species Oldenlandia corymbosa. The sequence goes on from OX459124.1 coordinate 10,196,501, forward strand.
AGACATTGTCCTTGTTGAGACTTACATTTATGTTACACAAAATCTAATTATTGGGAAGTATCAATCACACGATGAATTTTGCAGGAGAGTTTTGCATGAATATTGTAATGCGAGGAGGAGTAAAATAGTATTTAGTCATGTTTTAATTATTTAATTATGTTTTACTGTAGGTTAATTAGTTAGTTATTTAAGTCATGTAATGGAATAGTGACGTTGCACTATTAGAAGTAGTGGTTAGTTATCCTACTTTGTAGCATTAGAAATCTATTTATATGTTGTGATCATATTTTAAAGAAAGAAGAAGAAATTAATGAAAAAATAGCTTTTTAGCTGGAACTCTACCTCTCTCTATTTTCTGGAGTTTGATCCGACTCGAATAGGATCGTTACATTGGTGCTTTCTTGGAGAGAATTTTTTTTTCCCTTTTTGAGAAGCATCATGACTTCGAGGGATAGATTAGTCACCCATCTTTCTGAAAGCATCAAAGAAATTCAAGTTCAACAAGTTCGACCGAAAAATATCAATCAACAAATTCTATCTAAACTTGAATCTCTATTAACCATGCTTCAGAATCTCACCCACCGAGTAAACAACCTTTCACCTCTGCCGGTTCCACCAACACCCTCCATCATTATGGCAATGACCACATCACAACCGACGCTGACGATCACCACCACTACTGCAGCACCAACAAACGTCGTCACCTCCATCCAAAGCCTCCCAATCACCCCTCCTATCACCACTACAGGCACAACCCCTTTAATGAAACCAATTCCAAAATAAATGCCGCGCCCCATCACCACCCTACCAATTCCTACCACCATCAAAGTACCAACTTTAACACCAAAATCTATCTCTCCACCGTTCCATATCCCAACCAAATCCGTCTCCCCAATCAACCCACCCAAAATTCACAATAGTTCTATTGATCAGAAAAGAATTTTTATTTACAAACTTTTTGTTGGCCCTTCAGTTCCCTTTGCTCGGGTTTGTCACTTTTAAACTATATTGATTTCAACCTCATCACTCATACCTCCAACCCAACATCACTGGTAGCATAAGCAATTAATTTTAGACATGTAAAAGTAGGAGACTTTGTCGAGATACGACAAGTTCTTCTGACTTAGAATAAGAAAATTGTATTGAATTCATGATCATGTTATGTACAATATACAGACTATATATAGACAATAACAAACCCTAAACAAGGACATTATAGGAAATATACTAAATATTACAATACGCCTCTGCAAACTTACGGCAGAGAAGAGAGAAGCCGAAGTTTGTCCCCGAATCGAAAGAATAATTCTTTGGACAGGGGTTTTGTCAAAATATCAGCAAGTTGATCAGCAGCAGAGATAGACTTGACCGAAACAAACTTTCGCCGAACATGATCTCGAACAAAGTGAAAATCAACCTCAACATATCTGGTACGAGCATGGAACACAGGATTGACAGCAAGGAAAACTGCACTACTGTTGTCACACCAAATAGAGGGAGGGCGATGTAAAGAAACGCCTAACTCAGACAACAGATGACACACCCAATGCAGTTCAACACAGACATTAGCAACCGCATGAAACTCAGCCTCAGTAGACAATCGAGCCACAGTGGGCTGCTTCCGAGATGCCCAGGCAATAAGATTAGGTCCCAAATAAATGAGAAAACCAGTAGTAGAACGACGATCATCCGGACAACCAGCCCAATCAGCATCACTAAAGGCAGTAAGAGTGCCCAAATCTGTAGGATGCAGAACTAAACAGAAATCAACGGTACCAGGAAGATAGCGAAGAACCCGTTTGAGAGCCTGAAAGTGAGAAGTGCGAGGCTGATGCATGAACTGACACAGCTTATTAACGGCAAAGGAGATATCTGGACGAGTAAGAGTGATATACTGCAAACTGCCACACAGCCGGTGATAAGTAGTCGCATCATCAGGACACAACAGAGTACCATCCAAACGGGACAACACAACATTAGCCTGCAAAGGAGTGGAAATAGGTTTGCAAGTATGCATATTTGCAAGTCGTAGTAAATCAGTGACATACTTGCGCTGAGAGAGAAGCAAACCCTTGGAAGTACGACGAACCTCGACCCCAAGAAAGTAACTCAATGGATCTAAATCCCGAAGAGAAAACTCCTTAGCAAGACAAGAGATAAAATGCTAGACCAAACCAGAAGTGCTGCCTGTAAGAATAATGTCATCCACATAGACCAACAAAAAACACAACTGAGACCCAAGGCGATAGACAAAGAGGGAAGGATCACAACGAGACTCCACAAAACCCAAGGTAAGCAGAAATGCTGCCAGCCGAGAATACCAGGCCCGAGGAGCTTGCTTAAGACCATATAAGGACTTATGCAGTTTACACACATAATGAGGGCGCACCGGATCAACAAACCCCTGTGGCTGAACCATATACACGGTCTCACTCAGAACACCATTAAGAAAGGCATTACTGACATCAAGCTGAGAAATCGACCATCCACGAGCCAGAGCAACAGCCAAAACTGAGCGAATGGTGACCGGCTTAATGACCGAACTAAATGTATCAGTGTAATCAACCCCAAAAGACTGAGTAAAACCTCGAGCCACCAACCGAGCCTTATACCGCTCAATGGAGCCATCAGCATGGGTCTTAATCTTATAGAGCCATCGATTGCCGACAACATTGCCGGAGGAAGGAGGGGGAACTAAAGTCCATGTGTTATTTTGGAGGAGGGCGGAAATTTCATCCTTCATGGCATTCTGCCACTGAGGAAAGGATTTGGCTTGGGTGAAGGATGTAGGAGCAGTAGACAAAGCTGGGGAAACAGAGGTAAGATGAGCCGAGGGATCAAAGATTTTCTTGGGCTTGGGTTGTGGACGAAGGGTCATTGAGTGCTGACGGGAAGAAGGAGGAGGAGGTGGCGGCGGAGGACTGGAATCAGATGATGAAGAGCTGGATGTAGGAGACCTAGCTAAAGATGATGAGTCGGGAGGGATAGGAGGAGACGAAGGACCTGGTGTACTAGACGGAGACGAAGACGACGCAAGCATACCAGGATAACTGGTTACACGCAACCAAGGGGTAGCAAGAGACTCCAGCAGTGAAGAAGGAGAACTAGAAATAGGACGTTTAAAGGGAAAGAGTTTCTCATCAAACTCAACATGACGAGCAACAAAAAGACGGTTATTCACCACATCAAAACAGCGATAACCAAGATGAGATGGAGAATACCCAAGAAAGACACACTGAGTAGAACGAAAGGAGAATTTATGTTTATTATAAGGTCGAAGAAGAGGATAGACAGCGCAACCAAAGACACGAAGAAAGGTATAATCAGGTGGCTGGTGATATAGTGTAGTGAAGGGTAGGTGACCTTGAAGAGGTTTACTAGGGTGGCGATTAATAAAAAACACAGCAGTTTCAAAAGCAAAATCCCAAAACCGAAAAGGGGTACTGGAATGGCCAAGGAGAGCAAGTCCAATGTCGACAATGTGACGAATTTTGCGTTCAGCAGTGCCATTCTGCTCATGAGTGTGTGGGCGCCCTAAACGATGAACAATACCGACATCCTTAAAGAAAGAATTGAGAGAACGAAATTCACCACCCCAATCAGAGTTAACACTTTTAATGGTAGTGCCAAATTGGTTTTCTACGAGAGCTTTGAATTGCTTGAAAATATGGACAACATCACCTTTATACTTAATGGGATAAATCCATGTGAATACAGAGAAGTCATCAATAAAAAGCACAAAGTAGCGATAACCATTGAATGACAAAATAGGAGCACGACCCAAACATCAGTGTGAATTAAATCAAGAGGTTTAGAGCTACGATGAAAAGTAGAAGGTAAACTAACCCTATGCAACTTCCCTAAACAACACGCCTCACATTTATCAGTGGACGTGGACACAGAGGAATGAGGGAGTTGAAATTGCCTAACCAAAGTATAAAGAGTGACATTATTAGGATGCCCTAAACGAGCATGCCATTGACCTAAAGAGACAAGATAAGCTGCTGGAGACAAGGAACCACGAGTAGGAAAATCTAAGCGATAAAGACCATTATCAGCCCGACCGCGGAGGAGGAGTTCCTTGGTTGAAAGATCCTTAACACAACAAGAGTCAGAATAAAATTCAAAGAAACAGTGATTATCACGGGTAAACTTTTGAACAGATAACAGAGGCTTAGTAAGAGAAGGAGCATGCAAGACACGATTTAAATAAAGAGGACGAGTAAACGATGGCAAAACAGATTGACCAACATGCTGAATAGGTAAAGCATCTCCATTACCAACTAAAATATGATCCATACCAGTATAATTATTGGAGATACTGAGAGAGGACAAATCTGGCGTGACATGATCGGTAGCACCAGTGTCCGGATGCCAGGGAGTGACAGAAGGGGCATACTGCGCCATATGGGCTTGAGGAGACATAGTCGACTTCGGGTAAGACGGAAGAGGCAACAAACCAGCTGAAGGCGGTGCAGGAGAAACTGCCTGGGCATAAGCAGCCGACCGAACGGCAGGGGGTCGAGGAACAAAATTAGCATCAAAACGGCGTCGACAAGTGGCGGCCATGTGATTCAAGATGCCGCAAAGCTGACATGTCTCACCCGGGGTGGGAGGGGTGTACCCACACTGACCACCACCACGGCCAGAAGCCTGATTGCGCCGACCGCTGTGTTGCGAGCGACCGGCACGAGAGGATTGAGGCAGCATAGGAGAAAGTGGTGACTGCACAACTATGGCCGTGGACTGAAGGACCGGCTGTTGGGCATGAAGAAGAACCTCATACGAAACTAAGCTTGCGGAAGATTATGGCATTGAACTCCGCAGGAGATATGCGATGGCCGGCAAGCTGCAGTGTATCTGCGATGCCCTTTGCTTTGGAGAGGAGCGCCGTGACCGACAAGTCACCTTTTTGCAAGCTGTGGAGGTCCATAACAAGCTGGGTCTGTTGAGCATAAGAAAGAGTGCTGAAACCCTGCTGAAGAGTTGTCCATGCAGCCGCTGACGTTGTGCAGCCCTGGAGAACGGGAAAAATGTCTTCAGCAACGGAAGAAAGAATCCAAGAGAGGACCAGCTGATCCTTTTGCTGCCAGATATCAAACTCAGGATTGAGTTGGGGCGCGGCACCATTGACGGAAGGAAGAAAACGTGGCGGTGCAGGGTCGGTGCCGTCGACAATACCGGCAACACGAAACATAGTCAATAAAGGAGTAAACTGAAGACGCCAAGACGAATAGTTGGCTCGAGATTGCAGCTTCACAGTAAAAGAATGATTGAGAGATTGCAGACTAGGTTGAAAAAATGATACTGGTGTCTGTGAAGAAGATGCCGCCGGCCGAAGATGGGTAGCCTGGTCGGTGGATGAAAGGTCGGTGATAGTCATCGTGGAAGGTAAGCAAGCAAGACGTAATAAAGCCCAAGTGGTTTTTTTTTTTTTGGTTTTTTTGTTCTTTTTTGTTTTTTTTTTTTTGGTTTCCCGGTTTTGTGTTGTTTACACAAAGAAGCAGCAACTTAGAACGGAAGTAAACAAAGAACCAACTCAAAAAACCGAAGTAAAAAAAAAGGAAACAAAGAACCGAAGGAAAATCAAGAAGCAGCAGCAGGCGGGGAGCAACACCGGCAACAACAGGAACGACGACGCCGACCAGCAGCAGCAGGGAGCAGCAGCAGCACACCGGCAGCGACAGGAGATAGTAATGGACCGACAGCAGCAGCAGCAGCAGCTGGAAACTCCGACGAACGACAACAACGCCCGGAAACACCGGCAGCTCAGGAAGTCGACGAAGGCACACGCCGGCGAAGAACCAGTGTGTGGCAGCTAAGAACAGAAGAAAGCGGATGGAGTTCGCACGGCCGAAGAAGAAGGAGTCGGCGGCGGGGGAGAGAAAAGAGAGAGGAGAGAAAAAAAAAGGTTTTGTTAAACCTAGCTCTATACCAACTTAGAATAAGGAAATTGTATTGAATTTATGATCATGTTATGTACAATATACAGACTATATATAGACAATAACAAACCCTAAACAAGGACATATAGGAAATATACTAAATATTACAGTATCCTGGAGCGTCAAAATTCTCCAAAATTTACGCCTAAGTTTGAAGGTACTTTCAAGGTTCTTCGGCCAATTGGTAGAGTCGCCCATGAATTGAAACTTCTAGACACACCAATCCGACTGACCTTCCATATTCCATGGCTTCAACAACACCAAAGGGTTCTTCGAAATAGCACACAAGTTCTACCCACCAACATTGATTTGGATGTTTGTTTTGTCCCTCTGATTGATTTGGAAGAACAATTCACTTTGTAGAAAAGGAATGAAGGAATTCCCATAAAAGAATTTTTTAGATCTCACATGCATGATTAAAGATTGTGCTTCTTTTACGAGATAGTAGCATGCCATGGCTTAGTTTCTTAGGGCTTTGAGGACAAAGCCCAATTTGATGGGGAAAGTATTGTAATTTGAGAAGCAGTAAAATAGTATTTAGTCATGTTTTAATTATTTAATTATGTTTTATTGTAGGTTAATTAGTTAGTTATTTAAGTCATGTAATGGAATAGTCACGTTGCACTATTAGAAGTAGTGGGTTAGTTATCCTACTTTGTAGCATTAGAAGTCTATTTATATGTTGTGATCATATTTTAAAGAAAGAAGAAGAAAATATTGAAAACAAACTTTATTCTCCCTTTACTTTCTGGAGTTCAATCCCGACTCGAATAGGGATATAACAAATATAATAAAAATCAAATTCCAAAAGACGGGTTCAACACTATGAAAGATCTTTGTTGCGAAGATGGCAAAAAATAGAGAAAGCCGTCAAGAAATTGCGAGGATTGTATAAACAAGTGGAGAGTATGCATTCTAATGGTGCAAATGCAGAAGATTATGTACGTAAATAATATTTTTAATTTTGTTTTATTTATAATTTGATATATTTTTATCAATGGGTTAACAATTGTATAAATATTACTTTTAGCTTGATTGTGTAAGAAAATTATTTGTACTTCAGAAAGGATTTGAAAATGGGTTCAAATATGACCACGTTTGGAATTTGCTCAAAAATTTTATAAAATATAATGATGGTGTCACGTAAGCACAACACATGTTCAATCAAACCTCCAACTTGTATCATCTGAATATGATAATCCAACACCTGAATCTTAGGTACCTGAATCCTATCCTGTCTAACTTTGATTCCCAAATGATGATTGAGAGTGATACTAACGGATCTTCTTCCAAAAGACCTATTGGTGTGAAAAAAAAACAACATAAGAGAAAAATGGATGAATAATCTGCTCGTAAAATGGAAATGTTTAGAGAAGAGAATCAAACAGTTTCTTGATGTTAAAAAAGACAATTGAAGATCAAAAAGAGTAGATACTTATAGCACTACAGAAGCAAAGTTGGCTTTGAATCAATAGAGGGAAGAAAATAGAATTATGGCACAAGATGTAACCAAAATTACAGATCGTATTAATCATTCTTTTATTATGGTGAAAGAGAACGAATTCTTCAACGACGATTGGCGCAAATGCAACCACCACCAAATACTACTTTTAGCAATCTATTCAACAAGGTTGGCGGGGATGCAGCTAATCTAGGGGATGATTTTTTGTAGTTTATTCATGTTAATTAATTAAGCATTTTATTTAATTTCTTAATAAGTGTGCAAGTATGTTTGATTTGTTGAATGTTGTTTTACTTTTTGGCAATTTTGTTGTTTTTATATTGATGTACAGTGTGTTTTATTTACTGTAATGCTATTTGATTACAATAATTTTATTTTTATTCTAGTATCACATCATTTATTATTTACTCCTAATAATCGAAATACCCCAAAGAAACGCGAAGGAGAAGTTGTTTGGTGTTTGACGAAATATCCCAAAGAAAAAGGAGCAATACTGACACTGGAAATTCTACTTCGCCAGAGTAGCATCCTTTTGGGCGCGTAACTCAATTACTGGTAACAGAGATGATTGGAGGTGAAGTTAGGATGCGAGAAATTATTTCTTATAGGAACCGAAGCTATTCTCTTCGGAAACTTTTCTTTTTCTATATCGCCTGAAATATTATCATATGATTAAACTTGCACCCATTAAAAGAATTGTTGTAAGAATCTAATAATAAGAAGGCCACAAATTCAACTTGATCAATTTATATGTCGTCAATATTTTTGGGTTTCAATATGTTTTTACTAACCAAGTTACCAAACTCACATAAAATATTCTCAAACATCTGTACTCATCAATGATAATGAAGTTATTAATTCTTATAGTAAAGTTTATTAATTAAGAATGTTAAATAAGTTAATTTATAATTTTGAAACCTCCAATTATTAAACTTGCTTAAAGCCTCCAAAAATGTTGAGTCGTCCTTGCCCACGCTGCGATAGGCACATGAGGTAAATCATTCTAGAGAAATCCTAAGGGACATGTTATCGAATGGGAAAACCAGCTTCAGAGCGTCGATCAAAATCACATTAGAAAAACAAAATCAAATTTGAAAAATTCCACTAATTAATTTGATGAAAATGTTTTTAACAAAATATACAATAAAATATGCAAAAACTTTTCTGTCCTCAAAAAATAGTTCACATTGAATTTTTAGATTGTAAAACTCAATACTTGATGTGAACTATTTTTTCTAGGGCGGAGAGATTAATAACAATTAATATTGAGCAATAAGATTACATTATTTTTCATCTTTTGTCTACAACAAAAAGATTTGTGTGCTGTCTTACGATCAGAATGCGCGCATAATAAGTTAACTAAAACGGGGAAAAACCTTTTTTTAATGTGTGAATTAATCGTATTGAAAAAATGGTAAAAACAAAAAGACTACTATATTGGAAACGGTAAAAAGCAAATAATTTAGCTAAAGAAAAAAACTTTGAGTGTGAAACCAGATAAAATTTTCTCTTTTATGCGAAGCGCGGATTTAGATTTCCTTTTCTTTAAATAAAGAAACAATAATAAGATTATCAAAAAAAAAAAAAAAAAAAAAATAATAAGATAGGTTTAAGAGATCTCCAAAGATATAGGAAATTTTCTTCTCTTTTCTTGTCTAAAAGAAAAAATAAGGAAATGTTTATTGAGGTAAATTTCCATATTTCATCAATGTTTTCCGTTTTTCGTTCTAGGCTGCCTCTTTGCAGCGATGTGATAGGGAAAAAAGAACGAGCTGATTGGAATCCCGGTACAAAATTAAAAGCAACCAATACTAGGACTCTGAAGATACGGAGTACAGTATTATTTTTTCTTTGTTTAGGACAGGTTCCATGGAGGCAGGCGACAACCGGAGGGAAACATTGCTGCCCATAACGAGTAGTAGTAGTCAGTCTCATGAGTTGGATGAGTTGAAGCGTTGTATGTGGTGGTTAAAGTGGGTGTCGGAAGATAGTGGATGGACAACCTTTCTGTCTTGGTTGGCGTTCATCGTTTTTGCCATCGCTGTGCCTTGTTTATCTCACTTCTATCTCGCTTGCAGCGATTGCGACAGCAACCACAGCCGGCCTTACGATGCGATCGTCCAGCTTTCACTCAGTGCCGTCGCGGCCCTCTCTTTTGCCTGTCTCTCTCAGTTCTCCAGGCGATACGGCTTCCAGCGTTTCCTGTTCGTGGACCGGCTTTATGAGGAGAGCGAAACGGTCCAAAAAGGATACACGGCGGAACTTAACACGTCGTTTCGTATGTTGTTGATCTTGGTAGTACCTTGTTTCTTAGTGGAGTCCGCGTACAAGATCTGGTGGTACGCTTCGGGCAGTGGGACCCGCGTTCCCTATAAAGTAGGGAATACGGTCCTCTTGAGCGACACTTTCGCGTGCATCATCGAACTTGGTTCGTGGCTGTACAGAACGGTGTTGTTCTTCTTGGTGTGCGTGTTGTTCCGCTTAATCTGCTTCCTTCAGATTTTCCGATTGCAACACTTTTCGTCGCAAGTCTTCAAATTGGATTCCGATGACGTTGTGTCGATATTAAGAGAACACATTAGGATCAAGAGGCACTTGCGAGTCATAAGTCATAGATACCGGCTGTTTATAACATTGACATTAATTTTGATCACGGTGAGCGGATTCTTGTCTTTGCTTATGGTTACTCGCCCGAGTGCGCAACTTAACCTTTACGAAACCGGCGAACTCGTCGTGTGTTCTGTCAGTCTCATTGCCGGTTTAGTGATCATCTTTAACAGTGCGACTAAAATCACGCATAAAGGCCAAGCTCTAACCAGCCTGGCCGCCAAATGGAGCGTTTGCGCCGAGGTCAAATCGTTCGATAACGCCGAGGAAGCAGAGACTCCGGTAGTTGCTCGGAACCACGTTTTTGATGATGATGATGTAGGTGATGAGGAGGAGGAGGACGAGATTGACAACACCGACGATGTCATGTTGTTTAACAGTAGTACCATGGATTTCCAGAAGAGACAAGCCTTGGTGACGTATTTTGAGAACAACGTAGCTGGAATTACGCTGTATGGGTTTATGCTGGACAGGACTTATTGCGCGAATGTCTTGTTTGGTGTAGAGTTCTCTCTTTTGCTTTGGCTGCTTGGAAAGACGATTGGTATCTCTTAGAGTTTTAGTTATTACAAGCTTAGAATTTTTTGGTTCGTTGCGATGAAGAGCGTTTGCAATTTTGGAGAGAGATTATGAGGTTTGTTTGTTTGTTTTTTTTTTTTTTTTAAAAAAAAAATTTAGATTATCGCAAAAAGAATCGATCTCGTAGTTATATGTTGCCTATTCATTTCTTGTTAAATGTTGATTCATGTTTGCTGTTCTTTTGTTTATTTAAGCTTTGGATTTTCTGGTGGTAATAGATACACAAGTAGCTGATCCAAATATAAATCTCATTCTCCATCACATTCAATTGATCAAGGGTTTTTTTTTTTTTTTCCTTTCTCCTAATTCACAAATAAATTGTCGAAGTTTGTACCTCAATTTCAATGTAATAGTAAGAATTTACTCACCCATGCACCCACCCATCTTCCCCTCCCAAGTCATTTGTCGTATAATAGAAACAACTTGTAAAAAAAAAGAAAATACTAAGAAATTACATCGATTTGTGTTTAATTTTTGTCATCCCGGCAAGTTTTGAACCCGACTTCACTTCATCATCTCCGCTCTTCAATTTCTTTTGGGAATTTCATTTGCATTACAACAAAATAATTTAAAATGTGTACAAGTTGTATGAACTTGTCGCATCAAATCCGAAAAACCACGCAGTGAATGCACTCGCATTTCAAGTGATTGCATGAGTGATATTAGGAAATAGTAGAAATTGCGAATAGATTAACTAAAAAAGCTCTGCGGCCTCCTACATAACCCTGTTTTCTGGCTTCATTTAGAAACCTACTCATTGATATGCAAAACAAAGAATGGTCATGGTCAAAACAAAGTTAGGTTTGCAAGAGTATTTTTGTACCTGTATTGTTGAAATTCCACATGCCAAAAAAAAAAAAAAAAAAAAGAGGAGAAAATCTGTTACTATTCAAACACTTCACACCATAAAATATTACAAGACATCAGACCTCGAAACAAATTTTGTTAGTCTATACATGTTCTGCAATAAACACATCTTCTTTTTCAAACTTACAATACACAACATATCTTTTAAGATCTAAAATATCTTCACCTTAAAACTGCTAAATCGAATTGAGATCATGCATAGAATCCAAATTAGCAACTGAACTGCTGTCAAGATGCACCTTGAGATCCCCATAGTGATTGCAGCTTGTAATCCAAATAAACAAGCTAAGCTTTCAGGTTGGAGTGCAGTATCTGCCAAGAACTTTTTATACCCATATGATAGACACATAACTTTAACTCAATCAAACCTTTAATTTCACAAATTCCTTCATCTATCTGTCAAGAATTCAACTGATCTTCGAATTCTATATATTTATTTTCTTTAAAAGGAAAAGAAAAAAGTAGAAGAAAAAGAACCCTATGGTTCATCAACAAATGAAGGATGTATTACAGGGAAGATACAAGTTCTAGTCAGGGAGCCAATCGGTCAATTTTCCATACCCTGCTACCACCAATCTCCTTTGGAGTATACCGCAACCTGGAAATCAAGTGACATTTAGCACTAGTAAATTAAGAAAAAGCAACAATCTGGAGTTAAGTTATCTGAAAATGCCATTCACACTCTACTAATCAAGACTGTAAATTAAAAAATTTAGAGCTCAGAGACATTAATGCACTTTATTACTAGTTTGATATTCCACTACCTTTTAGTTTCTAGTGCAACTTTCAAATCACATGATAGCACTAGTACAGGAATACAATTTACATGCAAATACAGGAAAATCTCTTATCAGAGCATCAAGAAATGGTACGAATTGCCTGTATGAGACAAAAGATATTCGTCCAGACACGAGAGATACTTCTAACTTTACAACTAACCTCTCCTTAAATCCATACTCACATCAATCCTCACACCATATGTAGATCAAAACATTTACGAAATATAGGACAAGGGTTTAATAACTAATGCAATATTTCAGACATGTTTTGGGGTGGGGGAACACCACAAGTCAAATGACATCTTATATTTTCAAATGACATCAAATGATATATTTAACCAACTTAGTCCAACTCTTTGATCCTTCTTCCTAGCCCCTCCTCTGTGACAATCAATGGTCTGAGTCGGTCACACATTCCACCATTTGGTTGGAACAAAAGTCGGAAAACTATTTCAGTTAAAAGATTAATCCATCTTCAAACTTGTATATAAAATAGTAACAAAAACTCACGAACAGTAAATTGTTGCAACTAAAAGAATACCAACCTTGCTAACCACTGAAGCTTATCGGGTGAATGTACACAATAACTACGCATCTCGAAGATAAGTATCTATGTTCAAAATCCTAACCTTAAACAATTAAATATATTTTTGAAACACATCTTTACCATATAAAACTATCATTTCTGTTACTCACAAACAACGTACTTATGCCTGCATATATTTGTCAATAGTTAAGATAATGATAATTTACCCCTGAGACTCCAATGACGGTATCCAAGCACGGTCATATATAGGGTTTCCTATATAAAGCATCATTAGGAGCTTTTGCGCTCAAAAACTCTATGGTCAAGATACATGATACATGGACAGGGAACATTCAGTTTTAGTTGCATGAAAGTCATGTAGAAAGATCAGAGATAGAGAGTCTGTCAACAGACATGGTCCAAAGAAATCCACATGCCACTTCGGATACGTAGAACTCCGCCCATATAAAAGTGAAATGGTCCTTAAAAATGGCTGTCTAAATACCTGTCGTGCAAACGAGATTTCTGTCCCTGCCAAAACTCAAAAACTTCAGGTTTGAGCCTGTATCCTCCCCAGTTCTTTGGTTTAGGGATTGGGCCCCTTGAAAGACAACGATAAAAGATTTAGTAAGTAAAGATGGAACAGTCCTAAGATTGAGAAAAAGAGAATATACAGAAAATAAAAAACAGCTCAATTCGACAGAAAGAGGCCCAAGAACTTGACAAGCACAAGCACAAGATCGCTGAAGAAAAAAGGGGTACACGTCATACATTATCACATACTTTCAGACAGAGAACACAGTTTACAGTAAAATCACCTTGTGAAGTGACTCACAAATCATGTGCACAGCAAAAAAGAAGAAAGCACTAATTACACTCACGAAGAAATCAATTTCACATCATTTCTCGAGCTATTCCTCGAGAGAATCAATACTCTTACACATAAATAAGGAACCATTGGTCAAAATCTGGGAATCGATAAAAGAGGTTTCAGAAAAGAAAAAAATACAGAATCTGTTTAAAAAAAACTCTACACTAATAATGAAAAATAACAAACAACAAAAAGGATAAGTATGCACAGGCTTGAACTCTGGTGCTTAATGGGGAATGCACATCTTTAAAGTAAAAAGCATGAGGTCAAGCTCTTTACAAGAACGAAATAAAGATATTGAGAATGAGAAAGAATCATCAGGTAGCCTCTCCTACATAGTAGTGGAATCAACACTAACCCTGAGTATTTTGCTTCCAAATCCTGGTAAACTTGGTGAAGATACTGCCGATTAGGTATTACAGAACTCTGGAATAAAAAATATCGTGTTTAGCTTTTCTTCTGAGAAAATCAAATGAAAAGATTTCTTAGGTCACTAGTTCAGCAGTCTCTCTGTCTGAAAGCAGTAGCATAGAAAACCTGATTACTGGCTATGGCTCCAATCTGACTTCCACGTGGCCGGCTATGAAAATACTGTTCAGATTCTGCTTCAGATACTTTCGCCACAGGACCTTCGATTCTCACCTGGATACAATAGTTTAGACCCAAAAAACCAGTAAGACATGAGAATTATCTCCAAGAAATAAGTAGCATCACAATTAAACAAAGCCATAGAGATGAAAAGGGTACAGAAACAATGCATCGATATTAGTTATCAAGGAGTCAACAGAAACTACCCACTATCATATTTTCTGAATTCAAACCTGACTTCAAACCCAAAAACTTAAATTTCAACTTATCCTATTACTTTGGCGAGATCTAACTGCAAAGTCAAATACTTAAATTTCATCCATAACCCATAGAGGTGTAATTTGCTTTAGTGAACTGGGTGAGGAAGGTATGTCATCCACAATACTTTTCCAGAATAAATCATCTTATGAGCCATCAACTTCAAATAATTTTCTTGATACCAGGAGAAACGAATATCCAAGATATTATCCAATCTCATCCTCGGAAACAACATAAGATGCACTCGATGGAGTCAAAATAGACATCTCATGTTATCATAATTACGTGATGCTCAAGCAGTAAAATTAAGCCAAGACAACTAATCCCACCCTTGAAAAGAATTTATGCAAAAGAAATAGTTTTAATGATATATTGATTCCTGGTGCTATCAGGCATTTCTTCAATGATATGGTCAAAATCAGATGAACAAAGAAATAGTACCGCGTTAGGACTCACAGTTAGTGTATGAGTTTTTACAAGGAACATAAGTTACTCAAAGAATTCAAAATAAAGAACACATCCATTTTAAAAAGAACAATTCATCACTCATATGGAAAAGGACTCATCCCATTTTACAAGAACCTGCCCTTGGACTTTTAGTAACAGTCAGACCAACATAAGATAGGACTAATAAGACACCAGATTGAACCAACGCAGAAAACAACTTACAAATAGAGTTAACAGAACATTTAGTTTGATATGATCCATTTTGACCAAACAATCTCCGGGACAAGTTTTACCACGCTTCAATCCCAACATGGCTAATGCTAATTTGGTAATTCACATACACGGAAAAAGAAAAAGAGCCATGGATTTTTATGGAGTGCCTCCTCAATTGTACAACCAAAAAAAAAAAACCGAAAGAAAAGTAACATAGCTTAGTGATATAATGCTGTATGTTAGGACTAATGCAAACAACAAAAATCTACCTGGCGATTCAAAGCATCCCAGTAAAAAAGAAGAGATGCACGAGGATTTTCAGATATGTCACGGGCCTTCTGACTTTCATAATTGGTATACCTGCTCAGAAAATAAGTTACCCAATATTAATGTTGCTGAATTAAAAATCCAAAAACCATGCATAATAAAGGGCTTCTACTAACCAAACAAAGCCTTCTTTGTCAAAACCTTTTAGTAGAACCATTCGTGAAGATCTGCAAGAAGTTAGAAAAAATGCATAACTACAGGAATCTAGATCCACAAATCTTAAAATTTAGAATTTTGATGCCACAGTAATAAAAGTGAAATGCGCCCAATATCAGTTTCTGAAGAAACCACAAAAAGGTAAAACACTACTTCAACCAACTACAGTGCATAAGGCTCTGTTTGGAATATACTCTCACATAGAAAAACTTAACTTTAAATCTTAAAAATGATACATCCAGATAACTACAAATGTATTAAGATAGAAGACTTCAATCCCCTCACAACTATAGAAAATTTTTAAACTTCTTCCCATTTCCTCCAACAGAATTCTTCTCAACAAAAGCGCCCTATAAAATTTCTCTTCTAAGCAAATTTCCCTCAAGAAAAAACATAGAGAAACAAAGCCCACACATTTATTCATATACAAGAGGCTCTATGGTTCATATTTTGCCATCACGGTTCATATTTTGCCGCCATGTTCCATTAAGAATCTAATTTAGGATTAGATAAATATTAAATAGAATATCTAAGAATTTTCTTTCCTTCTTTATGTGAGATACGAACCATATCTTTAATAGCAGGTCCTCTCATTATCACTACACAGAAAGAAAAAGAAAACGAGACTACTATGACCAAAAAGCAAAATTAAAATATTCCATTAGCAAAGGAAAAAGAGTAAATGATCTAAAACTAATAAGCATACAATAAGAGTATATCTTATAGAACAAAAACAATCCTCCATCTCACATCACATACATGCAATTGGTGTTAATGATAATACTCAAGAAAGTATAAATTTCTTTTTAAAGTGAATAAAATTGCAGCAGGTAAACCATGTAGCTCACAAATGTAAAGGATATAGACCTAATATATTAACAATGATGACTTAACTTGTATCTTCTCTATTCTCAGGTAAAAGAAAACAATCAGCCAATTGTTATTATTTTCAAATTTCATATCTCTATGAAATAACAAGTCCTACAAGTCTTTCCAGATTCAAATTCCAGATGGATACTAATCGGATGAAACATCACAAGTTTACACATGCTAGGAAAATTGAATGGTTACCCAACTATAAATGAAGAAAGTAAGTGCCACAGAGAAACTCACAGATTCCTATCACTGCCAGCAGTTGATAGGGACATTGCATTTGGTTCCTTCAAACCTGCTGCCATAGCATCATCAAACCACTTCTGGAACTGCAAGAAAAAATTCAATTCAAATCTCTAAATTAACTGGTGAGTATATTAAACTATTACAAATACCTCAGGAAAAAATTATCTAGATCGAAATTCCAAATAAACTAGGACAAATTTAAGATTGACAAGAGACATACCTGATCAAAAGGATCAGCCTCAACTTGCTCTTCAAGCAATTCTGGAGAAATATAATTCTCTCTCAGAGCTGATATATCAACTTTCGGTGGCTTTCCTATACGGACACACATAGACGTGCCAGGGTAAGCTGGAAGTTGGAGCTTGAACTTCTCAACGATAGGCGGTGGAACAAATCTACCACCCAAAAAGTGGTGTGGACCGGAAAACATTTTGGCACATAACTTTGGAGCCGTTAAAGAAACCTGTCCAAAAGCCTCATATACTTTAAAAAGAGTTTCAGAGCCATTTTTCAGCAGCTAAGTAAAAGAAGACACAAGTATTTATATAGAATATTCTCTGTCAACAGACAAGACTACCAGCATGTCAGGTTTAATGCCATCACCACTTGAATCTCCTTCTTCAACATGCCATCCTGACGGAATATCTACGGATACAATTGCAGGTGATTTTGAAGGTCTTAAATCTGGATTCGACAAGTTCACCAGTTTCTTGATCATATCATCAAAAGGGGGCCTTGGGGTACCTAAAAAATGAGTTGAAAATACAAATGTTACTCAAAGGAATCGTCACAATTAGGGACTTTCTCGAAAAAAATTCAAACATTCCTTAAACGTAGAAACTTTAGGGACAGTAGACATTGCTTGTATACCATAGTTTACGTCCGTAAAAAGATCAACAAAGCACACAACATTTGATTAATTATCTACTCCCCCCCCCCAAAAAAAAAAAAAAAAAACACACACAACAAATGTTAGAAATATTTGGAACTTAAATCTTCAAGATGTGCACAGCCAAAAGCCAATCTACTTTAATATCCCACTCCTGGCATCTCTTATAAGATTTTAGACATAAGTTTGTTTTAATAAATTCAGCATTACTCTCGTTTAGACATTCCTCTCGCATCATTTCTTTGAAAATACTTCCTTTCCTCCAACAACTTTTTCTCTCCGTCTTGAAACAAAAGAAAATGTGGACTCCTCCAAAACTACTTACCTCCCAAAGGTAAGTATCCTCAAAAAGGCACTATCCAAATAAAGCCATAGAAAACACTGGAACTTCCAAAGCAATAATTTTAAATATGAGAGCCTAAGACACTTATCACAATTAAGTCTACTTCAATTTCAAATAGGCTTAAAACATAACAAATTGACACCTTTGTGAAAGATCCATCCCTCCTAAACTGCATAAACAGAATCACACAAGCCCAAGTCTAGATGAACATCCATGAATCAAGGTAATTGGTCTATAAATCATAAAACTTAGAAAACAATAGCCTACAAATGAAGAATAAGGCAAACATGAACAAAAACAAGAAACTGTTAAAACATGAGAACATGTACCATGGAAGGAAAATCCAAATACTGCATCAATCAAAATGTCAAAGCTGTCGGACAAATCCATGGGCAGGTCTTCCACTGACAGGAAAGGAACTGACAGTGACTCAAGCTACAAAAATGACCATAATAAGAACCACTGATAAAAATATACTCCTACAACTAACTAAGTGTTGATCCCACTACGTGGTTATGGCCAATTGCTGATCAAGAATTGCAATTAGAAATCAGCTATACCTGTGTGACCAAACAATTATAAAGAGGCTTTGGAGTTCGCTTTGGGTAACAAACATAAGGCTTATAACCAAAATGATACAGATGACGAGCAGCCACAAGTCCATCACCACCATTATTGCCAGGACCGCATATAGCAAGAACACGATTGTGTTCATTTGGTTTGTAAACCTGCAAAACAGAATTACAAAACATAGAGTGATTTTTCCTTGAAAGGTCTTTTACATCCTAACTTGAATCACTGGTCTAGAGAATGGTATGCCAACCATATTTTGTAATCTTGAAAAGCTAAAGATAAATACTGAGAACATGTTACCAATTTTAGTAGTTATGATGCATCCTACATATGATAATCATATATTTGTTACTTCTTTTCCCTCTACTAAATTTTCAAGGAGTTTTCCAGATGAACACGGAACGCCTCTTTCTGCTCATGCCAACATTGCCTTTAAGAAACAAAATAAAGCAAATCATGTTCTGTAGTTTTTATAAAACCAGAGTTTGCAACACCTAAGTGCAACCCTTGATAAACTCCGATATTTCAAGCCTACTAAGAAAACGGAAGTGTGGTGAAACATCAAAAGCAAATTTACTACAAAAACTGACCAAGAACAACTTACTTCAGCTATAGCAGTGGCAACACTCAGACCAGCCAATTCCTAAAATCCCAAAAGCAAACAAAATTCAATTGAGCACAGAACTAAACTGGAGGGAAATAATCCATAAAAAAAAAGGTCAGAAAAACGAAAGTAAAAAAAGAAAACAAAAATTGATAACCATAAGCTGATCAACGCTGAAGCCAAGAGGCCCCATGAGAATCTCATCAATCTCTGCAGCTTCTTGCTGTCGCAAATAGGATATGCTTTGAGGGTCCTGAACTCCATTCACAGACGCCATGACTACACCGGAGCAATATCGTCGAGAATTCCAATTCCAATTCCACCACGAATTCGAAGCTATAAACCTCTGCAATTGTTACACAAAGAATGGATTAATAAAGATACAATTCTTACATCAAAGAATAACTACATTGCATAAAATAGACAAATATACACTAAAGAGAGAATTACCGGAAGGGGAAGGAGAGAAACAGGGCTCTGGAGTGAGGTTAAATTCGTTTTAGCTTGAGACAAATGTTGATGCTGCTGGACAAATTTGATGGGAAGCAGTTGATTGAGAAGGAGTGGAGATATTGGAACAAAAGTTCGGCAAGTGAAAATCATGAAGAAAAAGAAGCAGAGTGGGGAAAAAACCCCGACCGGATGGATGATTGAAGATGACTTAAAACCACGAAGTAGAAGTGGTAAGGCAATTGGGAGATAAAAACTGAGGGCGGGCAGCAGGGTTGTCGAGGGGCTTCTTCGTGGGTTTCATCTCTCCCGGATCACAAAACAAAAACTGCCGATAAGAAGAAATATATAAAATTAAAATCCCGATATCAAAACAACGTCCTTTTGGCAGTCAGGCGTTCAGTTTCAAGCGTTTTTTAGTTTAAAACTAATCTTTTACATGTGGCGCGACTTTATCGAATCATTTTATACCATTCACCTTATTAAAAGTGATAAGTTACGGTGAATTTAAATTAAATAGAATGTTTGAAAAATCTTAAAATGTTTGACTAAGGAAATGCATACATATGTGAAACTTTTTACCTAATGGACTTCCAAAAAGGAAAAATGAAATCATTCAATTACAAATGAAATAGATCATTGCGTGAGTAAAAATCCAATGGAATAGACACATCATGTTTGAAAACTCTTCCATTGGGCAAACATGATAAAATTGTGTACATGGATATTCTCTTTATAATTTGTGATATTAATTTTAATTTTCGTAAAAGTTTGTTTTAAATTTTGATTTTGGTGTTGTAAAAATGATCAAAACCAAATACTATGATTTTGGTTTTGTTTTGGGTTACCATTTTGATTTTGGAGTCGTTGATATTTTATTCTATATTTATTTGTACTTTATCATGTGATATGACAAATAAATGATCATGTAACTAACAATTTAATACTTGACAATTGTGAAACAAAATCAAAATAATTTTGCGATTATGTAGTCTATATTATACGTATTTTGATTTATATTTGTACCAAAATAATTAGCTAGGGTGAAGTAGTTCCCTCAGTGCATTGACATCAATTTCATTTCCCTTCTCTGCAATAGGATTCCTCTTTATTTTTTTTAATTCCTCCGATACCACTATTTTAACTCTATCGATGGAGTTCAGTAGTTTCTTCTATGGTATGAAACCTGATATCAAACAATATCTTCGGCATTGATATGGAAAGACTCTGGCTACAACCTTTTTTTACACAGAAATATATATCCCAAACAAACAGTCTATTTATATCTAATGCCGATTTCGCTTGCGTATCCGCACAGAGGTTGCTAGCTCGAGAAGTGTGTTCGAAGCGAACTTCTTAATTGAAAGACAAAAGTTCATGGATGTGCCTAAGGTCTAGATCCAGAAAAACTATAGAGCTTTGTTTCACTTTTTTGGAGTAGCTCTATAGCCACACTCGAATCGGATTCCACCAGCAACTGTAGGAATCACTGATTTTTAGAGTTTTCATAGCCAACAGAATGGCCCTGATTTCTGCAGTTTCAATTGAACGTGTCCCTAATGGCATACAAGCAGCACTCAAAAATCTTCCTTGGTCATTTTTTATGATAACTCATGCAGCTGCCTTTTGTGAAAAATTATATACCGATCGCAATAAGCCTTGACCCAAGCCGTCGGTGGTATTTTGAAGTTGGGACACTCCTTTTGCTTCTCTCCCTCCTTTTTCCACCTAAGGATGGTTTTGTTCCTTCTGATTTCATCCGTACGGTATGAAACAATTCTCACTGCCTTTTCTGTTATGAAGCTACTACCATTGAACCCTTGATCATTACACCAATTCCAAATTGACCAGTATGTTGTCCCAAACTTAATTCTCTACTTCCAATCATCATCATCCAAATTCGAACGCAACCATTCTTTTAACTCCTGCTGATGAGCTTTTTAGTGATGGCAAAATCTTCCCAATTGAAGTTAAGAGGAAATCAGTCTCACCCCACCAAAGAAGCCATTTTTTTCAGAGCCCTAAAATTCTTATGAGGAAAGTTGTGTTAGAATACTTGTATATATTAACATTTTCCCACGATAGCACTGCTACATAACAAATGAATATGCAAGTTTAGCCTTTCCATTCTAGAAATTACTCTCAAGCTGTAGTGAAGCAAATTCAGTCATCAAAGTGTTCAAAAGGACGCCTATGTAGCCTAATACACAAGATCAAATACATTGTAGATCAAGTGAATCAAGATAAATTTAAAATGCTTTTTTCAGCTTCGCAAAGTAGTTTAAAAAGACATTTCATAGTGCTTTTTACAGCTATGCTTTAAAGTTACAGACAGAGAATGTTAATACTAATATTGCATGCTTCATCAACCAGTTTGGAGAACATCTAATAGGACTCATATTTGATATGTGCCTAATTTGAAACTCTTAAGCTAGCCAAATTCATGAACCAAAGAAACATGTTATCCAAGCAGAGTCCTCAATTTTGAAGCTAAGGCTCCATCCAAATACTTCATTGGCTCAAAATTAGGGTTATACATGTTCACAAAATGAGACTTTTATTTTTGGAAATAAGTAATAAACAGAAGGAAAAAATAAATTTCAAAGAGACCTTTAGATGCAGTATTCACACACATACCGTTTGATCAGTCGTTTATATTCAGATCAATTATTTTATTTCCATTTTGGGGAGCACCAGCTTTGTCCGCAGCCTATTCTGCAACCTTTTTTGCACCAGCTCCCTGCCTAGCCAAACTCTTCCATTGTAACTCGAAGAGCGAGATAAGTTCGGGATCCAAATCAGAATCCACTCCAAATTCAAACCAGATCCGACAAATGCTGCAGCTATAACAGCAGCAAAGCCGTTCCCACCCTTCCTATCATTATTAAAGATGGGAAAGCTGCAAATGAAGAAAATGATCAATTCATTGATACATGATTGAATTTTAATTTAGTAGAAGAGCACAAGAAACCTTGTAAGGACAATAGAAAGAACTGGGATAGGAGAAACGCTCAATATCAGACCCTATACAACTTGAAAAGGTATGATGCATTTCAGCCAAGAAAAAAGAAAAAGAAAAAGAAAATGGTATGATGAATTGATATACCTTCACAACCCTTTAAAAAATTTTCCACAACCCTTTCGCCTTTAGTTAAACACACAGAATTAATGTTACTTCTCGCAACTACAAGTTAAAAGGGAAAAAGACAAGAAAATAACATAGTATTTTTTTTTAATCAGACCCCTTGGAAGGAATGCCAAAGCTAATTCTTCATCATCATCGTCATCTAGGTCTTCGTCATTAATCCTTCGTATATATCCTTCCTTGATCGCTGAGATCAAAATGTTTGAATCAGATTAAAAAAAAAGTTTACCTCAAGAAAACAAAATAAACTGAAACCAAAGGACAAAGGATAAGTTGGAAAATATAAGACTTATCTTAAATATGGATCTTATAAGAGCTTCATCTTGTTCATTCAGCTTTCTTTCCTGTCAACATAAGCATTGTAATTACACGTTAAATCCCGTTTAGATTGAGAAGCTTTATTCAGCTACATATAATAGAGCACTGAGAGCAAAGACATCCATGTTTTCCACTTAAACATTACGTATCTAGTATGTTGTCCAATACTTAATATGTATCTATATATGAGATTTGCAAGCAAATAACTTGGTCAAATTACACACATGAGTAAGTAACATAGATCAACACAATCTTAAAAAGGTTCTATGGAATGCCTTTAATTGGAATAAGGGGCCTTACAATAGGAACACTGAGCCACAATCTAAAAGAGACTTGATAGTATATCTAGCCCATGTTTGAACAGGAATAAGTTTATCTATAACCCAATTCTGTGCCATACCTACATGTTTAGACGCTTGCATGGTACATCAGATACCCCATGACCAAACAATGTTGTTTCCCAAAGAGGAATGCATGGTTGAACCTTAGGTTTCAAAACCATTTCAGCCTAAGTCCAATGATATTATAAAAGGAATGCATCAAGGAAATCAAAATAAACTTGCAAAAACCAGTTTCTTAATGTGTTCTTTTAAATAATATAGAACATAAGAACATATTAACAATAACATTAGTGTCAAAAATATATTGCAATTATTTAGCAAGTCTGAAGGATGTAAATTTCAAACGTAAAACCAGATAGATTTCAGAAATTTAATATTTAAATTAAGATGAGAACTTTTTAAAGACAGACAAATAGAATGCATTCAAGACTGAAAACACCAGCGTCAACCTCGTAGCTTGCCCTCCTTCGAGTGTTGCAGAATATCAAGCATAGCCTCCACGCTGACAGTTGTTTGTCTTGGCTGAAAATAAAAGAAGGAAAATACATAAAGAGAGAAAATGTGTAACCAGGTTTCAGGATCTAACACCAGCAACTATATTAACATCAGGTGCTCTAACGTATGAGATATACATAATTGAAGGTAGAATAATAAATACGGTCGAATTAGCAGGACTAATCCAACTCAAAAGAAAGCAAAGGCAGTCTGCTTTCGGTTCCAGCATAAATCCAACCATCTTACTTAAATTCTAAAATCAAGGAAAACCCCTTACAATAAACAAAAATTATAGAGAACTAATCCAAACTTTTCACTACCCTTCAAAAATCCACATGAAAACTCTAATAACAGAGCTATTTAGAACCTGCCACTGCCGGCAGACACCAGAAAATCAAAATTCAATATTCCGGGGAAGAATAAAGGCACACAAGTTTGAAAAAATTCACCTTTAAAGCGATCTAATCGGACAGATCAAAGTCAATCCAAGGTTTAAAATTCAGCAGAATGTTTAAATTTGTCGAAGAGGGATTACAAAAGAGAAGTAAATAACGGAGATTGAATACAAATTTGAGAGGAAGGAAGAATCAGGCAGGAGCTCGGGAGGTCAATATCATCAGAGATCATGTCACAATAAATGAAAAAAACTCAGACAAGTAAAGCGCTTATCTATCCCTTCTACATCTATCATAAAATAACCCACCCGGCTACAACACAAAGCATCATGCAGAAGGAACAGTTATCCCAAATTCAACAAACTACAGGAAACTAATATTCAACGTGCTAAAATTCAATCTTTCTATCAGATACCTTAGAAGTGTGGTCCTCAGTATCCATAAACAAAGCCAGTATCTCCTACGCCTCTGAAACTTGTCAGTCTATACCGATCACCTCTATTTACTACTTTTACTCTGCTCGAGAACACCTCCATCGAGGACAGTGGAAATATCATATCGAAAGCGGGTAGGATTGAAAAAGGAAACGCAAAGCCTTCAAATTGTATCTCCTCCACCGAACGGCGAAGAGAACAACCCCGAATTGGGAAAAAATGGATACAATCCAATGTAAGCATTGTAATTATTAGGGAAAACAGATTTTGTAGTTCTAAGGGCATACGAATTATAGTTGTAGGGGGAATAGGACATAGCATGGGAAATTTCCTAATCAATAATCGGTGATGACCGTGGAGGAGGTTGATTAATGAGGAAGTGTTGGTGGTGATGATTACGTTTTCTTTTTTTTTGGGGGAGGAGGGGGGGAATCGTAGGGAGAAAGGCTTATGGGTTTTTTTTTTATTGGGATCTGCTGAATTTATGAAATCCTGATTTTAACCCTAATAAGTCGCTGATGTCATATTTAACCCATCCGACAGCCGAGATCAATTTGACGGTGGTCCTTGAATATTTCTTTGGGCATTATTTCATGCCTACTGTACCTTTTATTTAAGTACTAGTCTTTTACGTGTCGGGCCTTGCGCGACCAGTACATATATAGATTGTTTCTTTTTTATGGTTTTAGAATTTTTATATACTTCATGTTCGGTAAAATATTTGTTGTTACATAATAGTGCATATGAATGTGATATTTTATTATTTTTAATTGACTTTTTGAATTTACGAAGTGATTTTTTATCATGCACTCTCCCCGCTATTTAATCGTGTATTTGAAAAGAGTGTTTTGGTAGATATATTTGTTGTGAGAGATAGAGAAATCTTTGCATTTGGTGGTGGACGATTGTAAGAGGAGAAAAAAAAAAAAAAGGCAGTTCATAAATCAAGTTATTTTAGTGGAGGATATGTGATGGTTTTGGCTTGAATAAGAAAATCAAAAGATATTAGCAAGAATAAGTAAGTATGGCAGGTTTCATTATGTAATTGCCAATCTAAGACCTGCTATGTTTTCTAAATTAATTGTTCTATGACAAGTTTTTATTATAACCTTACAACCAATTATATTAAATCTTTGAAACTATAACCAATTATTTTAAAGGGGTCCCATATTCGCATGTTGCACAATCAATTTGTACTTTTAATATATTATATATAGATGTCAATATTGACAAATATTTATAATGAAATGTATTTTGTATTTATTATAATCTCTGAAATTTCAACCTACAAAACGGTAGTTATTGAAATTAAGACCTTAAACGCAGACCATATTTTGTCTAGTATGCAATATGCATGGTTCACTTTTACAAATCAGATTTACATTTGCAAGTGAATGCGCAACAATTACTCATTAAGTATTTTAGTTGGCAACAATTATAATAATTTGCAATATGTTACCCCAACTTAGTTCTTTAGAGATTCAGAATGATCATATTTGTTTCCGTCCACCGGCGTAAGTGAATAGTCAATTAGGGAAAAAATTGCAATTTTCTTTTTCTCGATGCATGTACAAATTAGAAGCTTGACATTATAATATTGTGGTTGTTCCTTGCAAATTTGATAGTCCGCATGTGATAGGAAGCGTTTGCCAAAATGTTGTAAACGAAAAAAGAAAAAAAAAAGAAGAAAAGCTTCAAACGAATGCATGAGGAAATAGTGTAGATAAAGGGAAAAAAAGGAAAAAAAAAGAAACACACACACACACACACACAAACACAAAACAAAAAGATGAAATATCAGTCACAGTTTTCCCCTCGCTAAGCCTTAGTTCAGATTTCACCGCCTCCAAATTCTTGGCGCTGTCAACATTTCCACACATGTTTTTTTGTTTGAAGTTCGTTTCTCATCTTCATGTAGCTGCAAGAGGCTTGTCATTTATTTTGGACAGGTCTACACTTGGGGATTGTACTTAAAAGCCATTTCCAAAGGATGCCATTGAGAAAATTACAAAAAGTTGTCAATCATGTACATGCTATTCTGATTCCTTCAAGGCTCAAAAACTCGATCTCAGACCAGTGGAAACAACAAGAAGTTACTCCCTCCGTTCCAAAATAAGTGTCATTCTAGAGTTTGCACATAGTTTAAGAAAACATTAAATAAGGTAACTAAATTACTAGAATATCCTCAACCAACCTCATTAAAATAAATGCTCACCAATAATATTATTTCTTTTGAGGGTATGTTTGGAAATTTTTGACCAAAAATACATTGGAATCTGAAAACAACACGTATTTTGGAATTTCTCTATTTTGCCAAAACGACACTTATTTTGGAATAGAGGGAGTACACTCTAGCGGATTCTGTATTCAAAATTGCAAAAAAATAAAAAAATTAAAAAAATCATTGCATTATAAGAGAATTTATAATTTAGTTGCCGCAGCTCTCCTATTACAAAGCAACTCCATCTAACAAACAACAGTCGAAACAGAATGCTGCATCTGTCAGACAGACATTCATCTGAAACTGTGATATGCATCACAAATTTTTTGCTGCATCTGAAATTTAAAAAGACATGCGTTTAAGTTCTGAGAACTGCTTAGTATACAATGAAGAAGTCCTTTGACAATGCTAACTAAAAGCCAATCGACGTATCCTCCAACTATTTGGAGCATATGGAACACTTTTTCTTTTTTTTTTCTTTTTTTCTAAATGTAGCACAAGAGTTGATCATATGGGAGCAATGATTTCCACGGTTCTAGAAACTGTGATCAAATGAAGTATTTTGCACATGCTTTTTTTGAAGATTCCAATTTTTCCATTTCTCTAGCATCATCGTTGTTACGCAAATTCTATGGTTTTGCAGAATTTCAGCCAGAAAGTTCCAACTACTAATCTAATAATATCATAGTTTCTGTGCGAGTAATAATCAAATAAAGTATTTCACTAATCTAATAATATCCGAGTAAGATCATAAAGTCAATCATATTCAGCCTCCTAAGTTTTGTCCTAGCACTGTATAACCAAAACTGTAATCTAAGGTCATCAATTATCAAAAGGGCAGCATGAACACGCAAGAGTTATTCCAACTCATTAATTTTCACACTTACAATAGAAAATCCTACTTTCCATGCATAGGTGTAAGGAAAAAACAGACAAGACCAAATGTGCTCCCCACAGGCAAATAAGGTGATGTAAATCCACCATTTGGAAACTAAAATAACCTACTATTTCCAGTCGCAAGTATTTCTTATCCAGTTGGTTAAGCTACAATTTCAAGCCTCCTGGAAGGAAGCAAATTAATGGGTTGCATACATGCATTTTCTACTCATGTTGCAATACAACACTTATTCTGGAGTCAGAGAATCAAGAGGCCTAAATTTCCTTTATGACACTGCCCAAATATGAAAAGAACATCGTTACCAGCTGCTACTGAAAATAGTATTTGCAATAGGAAAAATTCCCTTTTTCCAATGCTGGTTCTGAAAATTTCAACAATTCTTTGTATGAATTAATTAACACCTTTATTCATGTATTCTCTGTTAGGTGATGATGTGAATTGCAGAGAGTTTATGAGCTAGAGATGAAGTGCTCGAGCCAGGGAAAAGGGAAGCCACTTTCTGCGGTACTGATTTTCTAAATAAATTCTATTTCTGGCTTCCCTATTGCTATTGGAGTACATATATTCTTGTTCTTCTTTGGTTTCAGTTGAAAGGAAGATAGTCTATTAGTTTCTAAACCATTAAAATTATCAACAACCTCGATCAATTAACAACAAATTCACAACTTCAAAACCGGGAAAAATAAGGGAATCAAAATTAGTACCTATTTGTAGGATTTGGAAAAGAACCAGAGAAAAATCTTTAAAAATATTCAAGCTTCCTCTAGCTATAGAGGTAAAAAAATAATAGAAATTAAAAGGTTAAAAAAGATTTACCTGAATCAAAGACGAAGAAATCAAAGAAACCGGTAAGCTGAAGAAGGAAGCCTTTTGTGATCCTAGTTTTGAGGTTGCTAGGGATTTTTATAGACATGCTGGCCGACAAGGGATTTTTATTCTCATCCCAAAACAAATCCGGAATCAGAGAGGAACTGAATTGCCTATTCATATTACAATTCCAAATTTATGGAAATATATAAATAAAAATTTAACAGTAATTTGTTAGTCCTATTACACATACAACTCCAAATCAAATAAAAAGGTAATTTCCTAATCCTATTCCGTCCAAACACCTAGCTCCGCCTCGCTTCCTCCGTCATGATGTCCACCATGATAGGATACATGCGGTTGCTCCCCCACGAATTTGATCTCGTACAAGTGAAGGAAGTCATTCTTGCAAAATCTCTTCGACGGGGTGACTCCGGTAGAATTTAGGGTTTTTGTTTGGTTAAATTTCTGGAGGTGGAATCGGGATTATACGAATTGGAGAAGCATGTTTAAGGAAAATATATCTTCGAGGTTTAGTGGTGGCAGAGGATACAGAGAGGGAAGTGGCAGCGGCGGCTGAATCGAGGAAGGGGGACCTGAGTAGGCGGAGCACTGCCTTATTACTGGGAAAAAAAATTGGGAACAATGACATGGGCTGTTTTGGAATTTTAAACGGTGTGAGTTATTTTTTGTTTTTCCTATTTTTTTCCTGGAGAAATCCACAAAACGAAGTCGTTTTGTTGCTGTTTTTTAACCAAAAACTTTCAGGTTTTGTAAATATATTGTTTTTAGGAGTGGGGATTCCAAAGTTAAATCTTGAAACGACGTCCTTTTATAGGTTAGGGTTATTTTTTTCAAAAGGTTACAGTTTTTTGTTAATTGGAATAAACTGAATTTTTGAATTTTCATTTTTGCCCCTAATAAGTCGCTGACATCATATCAACCCCATCCGACGGACGAGATCGATTCGACGGTAGTCCTTGAATATTTCTTGGGCATTATTTCTTGCATATTGTGCCTTTTATTTAAGTATAAGGATAAGAAAAAAATTAGGAGAAAAGGGAAAATCAGATACTATTTTAATTTACAGGCGATGAAATAAATTTAGACCGTCGGATTAAAGTCTATCCACACATAAATCTCATCTGGAGTGAAAATTTTTCCCTCAATATTTACAATCAATATTTTTTGCTAAATTAGCAATCTTACTATATATTAAAGGAATTTTCATCTAATCTCTATTAACTGGCAAAAATAAATAAATAAATAAATATCAGCGCGCAATGCGAGGGCAAAACACTAGTTTTTATTATGATAAATTTCTTGTTGCATCTTTTCGAGCATTTTTGTAATTAAATAATTAAATTTTCACAGGACTCTTCTGTTTTTTTCCCTCTCAATAATACTGGAAACGAAAGACAGCCTACGTGTCACAATAAAGGTCAAATATTTGTCACATTTTTTAACCAAAAAAATAATAAATTAAAACTACTGTAGTGTCATAGTTTGGGGTTTCCCGGAGATGACTTAAAAATTTGGTGTGTAATTAATAAAGAAATGGTATATTGTCCTAATAAGTGTATTTTCTTAAAAAAAATGAGGCACTATTTTATACTCCTAAAACCATATGAATTGCAATTGAGAGAGGCTATTTCCTTTTTGAATTTTGATTATATCTTACTTAATAGATAGATTATTGGGATAAATAGCACCCCTAAACTTAATCCTTAAATTCAGTAAGGCTCTGTTTGGTTAGATTGCATTGGAATTGAATTAGAATTACAATCAAATAGAATAAAAAATGAGGTACTGAGATTGTAATTCAATCTCAATTTCTTTGTTTGGGATTAAGAATTGACTAGAATCAAAGTTTTAATACCAATTCTTGCGTTTGGATGCTATATAATTCATATATTAGAATTGCTTATTGTCTATCTAATCAATACAATTCTAACTTTTTTTAATTAAAAAAGTGCATTTTTTTTGTATATAATTTGTTGTATCAATTTTGTAATTGATTATATATAATAGACATATAATTTTTTTAATTACGTGAAGATTATTAATATTCTAATTGAAATTCTCACTCAACACACAAACAAATAATAAGTAAAATCTCCTAGTTTCTCACCATTTTTTTAGATTTTAACATCTTTTAAATATCTAGGTTTTGAAATTTTTTTTGGAAATCAGTTTATACATATTAGTATGCTTTTACATATATATATATATATATATATATATATAGACACATTAATTTTCATATGTTAATAAATACTCACTCTACCCAGAAGTTATTGTCAAGTCTGAATTTTTATTTTTAGTATTGTACTAAAAATATATGCTATCATCATTTATTATGTGTGCATATAAAATTTTTTGTCCCATAAAAACTACTAAAGTGAAAGTTAAAATTCCAACTCAATAAATAGAAATAAACTTGTTTGAAAATACGATTTCAAATGTATATAATAAATATGAATAATCTTGTTTGAAAATAATTCAAAAAAAAAAATAAATCATTTACTATCATATAAAACATGTTTAACCAAAGGAAATGCAATTAGTCATCAATATTTTTCAATATAATTGGGGTATGGAAACATTTTAATAAACTTTTTGCAACAAAATATCATATTGAGTTAAAAGAGAGAGATTTTGCTACTTTGATAACTATCACAATTTTATATTCATATTTTCTAATTCGTTATATGAATATAATAAAAATAAAAGTTTGAAAAAAAAGACGTCAGAAAAGAAAAAGTAAAAATGGAAAAAGAAGAAGTGTGTGCGCAGATTAGTAGGGAGACGAGAAACATTAAATAAAAAAATAAAAAACAAAAGGAGGACATGAGCGCGTGAAAGAGGGAGCTTCCCCTATGGTGAATGAGTTTCACGCGCCCGCCCTTTTTTACATATGTCACGGGCTTACTTTTTCAAAGTAACGGCCGTGCGGCACTAGCACTAAAACCACCAATGATGAACGTGCTAGCTCAACCTTGACCCCTTAATGTGCAAAACAATGCAAGAAAACTTAAGAACGTAAGCAAACGAAAGCTTAAGAACGCTTGGAAATGAAAGAACGACGTAGGCACAAGAGAGCTTAAGGAATGTTTGAGAATTCTTACTCAAAGCTTGGATGGATTACAAATGAGGGGACATGGGGTATTTATAGGCAAGCCCCCAAGTCTACAAGAATTCTAGAGAATTCTATATAAAGTATAAAATATACAAAGTCTAGAGAATTCTATGATTAAAATATTCTAAGTGTAGAATTTCAGAGAATTCAAGAATATTCCAGCCTGTACCTGACCGACCTAGCAAAATCCGGGAAGCTTTCTTACGTTTTCAGCAAAGTCCGGTCGCTTCTAGAGAATCCCAAACCCGTGTGAAATTGACCCTAGTTTTCCAACGTTCTCTAGGACATTCCATCCCTTATCCCGGTTAAGGGAATGGCCCGTTTATGCAGCAAACCCCACAAACATGGGAAAGGACGGCCTAACCCGAGAACGAGAAACGGCCGTGACACATATGCTTGCTATTAGATGTTAAACCCGCCCGTTGGATGGGCAGACAAACTTAAATAGTAATAATCATAAAATGAAAAATATAAAATGTTGTATTACTTAATTTATACATTTTATGTGAAAATAAAATGTTTTTTCTGACATCATAACAGAATATTGAGAAACAAAAATACAGGTTTTGCTCTTAAATATTGCAATCTATATTAAAGCAAAATAAGTTTTGTTTAAAAGTACACGTGTCAAGTTTTGGTAAGCCCATTCCCCACCAAAACCTTTATGTATACAAAATTTTCGACTCACTAATTGTCTTACATAATTTACAGAAGAAGATTTGTGACCATTAATTAATATATACACAGTTTAAGGATAGATTAAACAAATTAGGAAAAAATCACTTGATTTAAAAATGATTATTTGGTTTACATATATTAGGAAATGATCACAAATTCATGATCATTAATTAAATGATTTGACCAATACATGGATTTGAAATTATTTGGAAATGATTCGGGGATGATTATTATGATTGAATGATGGTGCTTGCCGAGTTCACCAAAAAAAATATTACTAGCTTGGATTATGATTTTTGTAGATAATAGAAGCTAGGTCGATCCCACGAGGACAGCTAATTACCAAATTTGTTGTAAGGAAAGACTACCAGTCAGAAAAGGTGTCACTCAGGGGAATGGAAACAGTCACTCAGGGGAATGAAAGTCAGGGGTGTCTTCTCCTCTTCCTACTGTTGTAGTTGTTCTATGAGCACTGTAATGGTTACGTTCTTGTTCATTCAGCTCACCTGTAACTCTAAGTCAGTTCTCATTTTTCCTAGAGTCATCTTTGCAACCTTAACAATCTATTTTCCAATGATGGATTCCAGTTACAAAGTCTTTAAGTTTTTAGGCCTTCAAGAATGCTTATGTCAACTAAGTATATTCCTATCTTAGCTAAAACCATAGACTGTTACCTCTATGTCATAAGTTAAAGTTGAAACAATCCAAACCAGGTTTATCTTTCCAGATCTCCCTTAGTTCTAGCATGCATTCGATTTAGTGATCAAGTAAATGAATGTAGAAAAACTTTCAACCATAAAACAAGGAACAAAACCAGTGCTTAACAACTACAACATCAGTTGAGGAGAATAACCCCTGGGAACTGTTTAGCTACTCATACGGATTAATATTACATCTACTACATCAAAAGACATCATAGAAGTATGCATAGTAAACAGAGTTCAAGCTAACAGTCAAGAGATGAGAAGAAAGTTTGTGCAGTTTTTGAGCCACTCCTGGGAGTGAAAGGGTTCACTCGTGGAACTGAAGAAGAAACTGGGTTGCTACTCTTCAACTTGGTTTCCTCACTGAGTTGTTGCTGCTTCTTCTTCTTTCTTGCCTTCTACCTGGAGTTTTCTGGGTGTTTTTAGCAACTGAAAAGGGTAACCAGAGATTGAGATGGATTCCCCATTTGAGAGTGCAGTTCCCTCTTTTATAGGGCCTTGCAACCGGTGTCTTCATCATGAGAGCCTCCCCATGCTTGGAGTTGTTTAATCCTCCCAATGTCTTGAGCCTGCAATCCAACTTGGCCGTTCCTTTTCTCTTCTTCCAGCAGTGGCCGTTTTGCTCTCATTGATCAGCAGCGGTGGCTGAGATTGCGGCTGGGGGACAAGCATGTCTCTAGGAGGAGGCAAAGTCATAAATGACAAGATGCTTCTTGTCTAAGGGCCTTCTCTTCATCCAGCTCAGCAACCTTGCCTCAGCAGCCCATAAATTGTTCTTTTGGCTTCCAATTTTCAGCAATTATTCAATCCAGCCCTTACCTAACAACAATATGAAAACAAGTTAAGTAAATTGCACCATTGTTAGGAAATACCCCCAATTTTTTATTAAATACAAAGTTAATTGTGATGCTTTTATGTAACAATTTAGCCATTATCAACTCCCTCAAACTGGAAGAATTGCTTGTCCTCAAGCAAAACACTAAACTCTTGTTGGCAGTTTCAGAATTGCACATAACAAATAGGGGAGACAACATTGTCCCAATGACTGAAGATTGACTTACTCCCCTGAGTGAGGATTCCCACTCAGGCAAGTAACACTAAACAAAGCAACAACCTTAAACACAACTAGATAGGTGCTGTCAACTTCCTGTCTCAGATTCAAGTGAAGAAAACATACATTTAAGGATACCAATTCTTTCTGCAATCCAGAGTCAAATAACCAGCCTTCACAAGGAATTAGAATACATATGCCACAAGTGTTCGTTCATGCCAAACCTACCAATCCATTCTAAGTTAACCGGTTAAACTTTTGGTGGTCATTCTTGTGATCTGGTCTTGCCAGAGTTACTTGACTCGATTTGCCTACTGAGACTCCAATCCTGGACTTCCTGCACACCCCTTTTTTTTTTTTTTTGAACATAGATGGGATGTAGATGGATCAACCTACAGGGGTGTAATTCAACCTTATCTCTCCACTGCCTTATACCTCAACCCTTATTTCTCCAATAGTTTGGAACTTTTTGTGGTGGTTCCTTGCTATTACCCCTAAGGTTTCAGTTGATCCATTCCCTAATTTTTTTTTTTTTAATAGGTGAGCAAGCAAGCTGTGAATGGATACCACAAAGGAAGTCTCAGATTTATGGCATTTCTCATCTAATTGTAGCTCAGAACTAGACACAGCTCACAACAGTGGATTAGTCATGCCAAATTTTAAGTTTTATGTTCTAGGCAGTCACTTCCACGAGTGGCATTGTTCATGTGTGTGAGTGAGTGTCGGCCATTCTTCTTTCATGCATCAGACTCAGTATCAAAAAGTGGTTTAGCAAAATTGTTTTTCAAAACCATTATCATCCTAGACTGTTGACAGCTCCTTAGAAAATTTTCATTTATTGAGAGATATTTTACAGAGTCAATCTAGACCTGATCCTAATGGACCTAAATGAAAACTGTCCTGACATTGACCTAACCACAAACTAACTACGTCATTACTACTCCCCCAAACTTATTCTAAGCATTGCCCTCAATGCTTAACAACACCAACCCGTCAACACGCATTACACAGAAAATAAAGAAAAATACAGAAACAACACATTAAACATCAAACAGGAAACAAATAAATTGTTGATTAAGGGAAGCAGAACAGCACTTCCCTGAGTGTTCATTGAGGCATGCCATGGAGTGGGTGGACTGGTGGATCATGCGGCATTGGGCAGTTTTCAGGGCATCCAATGCACTTGTGCATTTCCTGCAAGAATTTCTCCGTCCTCATCTGGCATTGGTGGACGTAATCCAGGATGAACCTGGACTGCTTGTTGAAATCCCTCTGCCTCAATTGTCCAGCTGGATTGGGAGTGGAAGTTGTTTGTCCTGCGGATGAGGCACCAAGGGGTTTCTGGTCTAACTTATGCATCCTTAATGGTTGCTGCAAGTTGCTCTCTGCGTCTGTGTGCAGGAAGGTCACCCCTGCCCTTTTGCACAGCATGGTGACCATAATTGGGAAATACCAGCTCTTCACCTTTGGATCAGTGATGCATCGGGTGAGTTGCTCTCGGATGACTGAGGCTGCATCAAATGATGTGTCCGTGACAATGGCATACAGCAGCAGAGCCATCTTATAGGTGACCTTAGCAGTGTAGGATGTTGGCATCAGATTGCAGCAGATGAAATGGTGCCACAGATTTAAGTCAGGCGTCTGCAACGCGTTTGCTGGAAATCCCAAAGGGTTTTCTTGATCATCCATCTCCCAGCTTGTGCCCTCTTTTGCCAATCTGGACAGAATAGCCTGTTCCAGCGGTTGATTTGGATGCAGGGCAGCCAGGGTTTCTCTATAATCGGTGCTTATTCTTGGTAACTTCCAGATGGCCCTGATGGCCTCTGTGCTGCAATTGACGCTGATGCCTCTGACGAATACTCCATCTCTGGGGGCAGTGTGGAAGTTGCCATAAAATTCTTGCACAATCTGGATTCTTGGCTTGACAGGTGGGTTGGAGAAGGTCTCCCAGCCATGGCACTTGATGTAGGCAAAAGCTGCCCATCTTCACCGATCCCCCTTTCTGTAATGAATTTTTGCCTTATGTGCTTCAAAAAGAAATCCCAACCCTTCTTCCTTGGAAACAACCTGGACTCCCATTCATCTGTGATGGCATTGAGGGCTTGTTCTTGCAACGCCCTTGATGGTTGTGGAGGTGGCGGTGGGATAGGTTCTCTGGCAGGGGACGATGGTAGAGTGGGCATTCTTTGCCGTTCAGGGGAGGGCAAGGATGAGGAGGATGATATCCTTCTTCTTGTGTTGGAGGCGTTTTTGTGGGCAACAGCCTTCCTCCTTGCCGGCGGCATCTTTTACAAACCCTAAGAGTTGTGTCGGAAATTGAAAGAGAGGTTTTGTGATTGAATCTGAAAATTGCCTTAGTTGCCTGGAAACTCAGAGAAATTGTCAGTATGTTCACACAGGGAAGTGGTGGTTGAAGAAGTAGTTCTGGAAATAAGAAGAAAATGGAGAAGACGAAGCAATGAAAGAATTGTGAGTTAATTCACAACAGTTAAAGTTTTTGGAAATCGTGGCTGACCCAAGTGACTCAAAAAGGCGGACGTGGTTAAAATTGAAATTTGAAAATTTCTGGAAAAATTTCCCCACCAATTTTAAACCATAATTATAGCTCAAAAAGGTGACTTTTTGCAGAAAATGTCGTACAGTTGTTCTTACTCAGGCGAGTGGATTGTTCCACTTACGTGAGTGACGTCAGGGTTAGAAAACTCTCAGAATTCCTTCCCGTAGGTTCACTCAGCTGAGTGACCTTCTTCACTCCTGGGAGTGAGTTTACCTGAGGCCTTTTATGTTACACCTTCTGAAATCTGTTGGGGTGGCAAATTCCTTGTCCAATCCTGCAAAGATTAGAGTAGCACATTGTTAGCCATATAAAAGCAAAACGTATGGGTTGCCTCCCATAAAGCGCATTGGTTTTAAGTCTCATGCCAGACTTCAAAAGAAATTTCAGTCAAGTTCCTTGGGACCGAACTTGATAGTTCGTCCTTTACTCCCTTCGTCCATCCAAGGTATGGTTTAAGCCTCGACCATTAACCAAAAGGTGTTGCCACTTTGTGGATTCATGATCTCCACTGCTCCCGAGTTAGGACCTTGTTGATTTTGTAGGGCCCGGTCCATCTTGACTTCAACTTCCTGGAAAAATTTCAGCTGGAATTGTACAACAAGACCTCTTGTCCTTCTTGGAAGTTCTTCTTGACAATGTGTTGATCATGGTAAGCCTTAGTTTTCTCTTTGTAGACTCTGGACGATTCGTATGCCTCTAGTCTGAATTCTTCCAGTTCATTCAACTGAATCAATCTCAATTCCTTGCTTTTGCCCGGATCAAGATTCAGTTCCTTGACAGCCCAGTAAGCTTTATGTTCCAATTCTACTGGCAAGTGGCATGCTTTCCCATAGACCAGTTTGAATGGGGACATACCAATGGGAGTCTTGTATGCTGTCCTATATGGCCATAAAACTTCATCCAGCCTTGAAGACCAATTCTTCCTGGTAGAATTAACAACCTTTTCAGGATTCTTTTCACTTCCTGTTTGACACTACGCTAGCCCGTTTGATTGTGGATGGTATGGTGTTGATACTTTGTGCCTGATTCCATATTTCTTTACCATGGCTGCAAATGACTTATTACAGAAGTGTGATCCTTCATCACTGAGTATCATCCTAGGTGTACCAAACCTGGCGAAAATATTTTTTCTTAGGAACCTGAGAACAGTTTTTGCATCATTGTTCCTTGCAGCTACGGCTTCTATCCATCTTGAAACGTAGTCCACTGCCAGTAGGATGTAGGAGTTCCCAAAAGATGACACGAAGGGACCCATGAAGTCTATCCCCCACACATCAAACAGTTCCACTTCAAGCACGTTCTGCTGTGGCATCTCATTTTTCCAGGAAATATTTCCTGTCCTTTGGCACCGGTCACAACTTTTGACAAATTCTCTTGCATCTCTGAACAGGGTTGACCAGTACAGTCCAGCTTGTAGAACCTTGATTGCCGTCCTTTGACCGTTGAAATGTCCACCATAGGGGGAACTGTGGCATTTGTGCAACACCTCTGTGAATTCAGATTCTGGAATGCACCTTCTGATCAATTGGTCTGCACATCTTTTGAACAAGTAGGGTTCATCCCATAGATAGAGTTGAGCATCATGCGAGAATCTCTTGCGTTCTTGAGGGGTGAGATCTGGGGGAATAACGCCAGCAACAACAAAGTTAGCAAAATTTGCAAACCAAGGCCTGTTAACTGTCACTCCCATGAGTGTGCCTGTCACTCGCCAGAGTGACTCATCAGGGAATTTTTCTGAAATTGGAGTTGTGTCTTCTGGAATTTCTTCAAGCCTTGACAGATGGTCTGCTACCTGATTCTCAGCACCCCTTCTGTCTCTTATCTCCAAATCAAATTCCCGCAACAACAACACCCATCTAATCAACCTTGGTTTAGACTCTTTTTTGTTGATCAAGTACCTGATGGCTGCATGGTCGGTATAGACTATGACTCTCATCCCTAGGAAATAAGCTCTGAATTTGTCAAATGCAAATACAATTGCCAGCATTTCCTTCTCTGTAGTGGTGTAGTTGACTTGTGCAGAGTTAAGGGTTTTACTAGCATAGTAAACCACATGTAACACCTTGTTCCTTCTTTGTCCAAGTAAAACACCAACTGCAAAATCACTTGCATCACACATTAGTTCAAAAGGTTGTGACCACTCAGGTGTGATGATCACAGGTGCGGTGATGAGTTTGTTTTTCAATTCAGTGAATGCATTTAAACATGATTCATCAAAAATTAAAACAGTGTCCTTTTCAAGAAAATTGCACAAAGGTTTAGAAATTTTCGAAAAATCTTTAATGAACCTCCTGTAAAAACCGGCATGGCCTAGGAAACTTCTCACTCTCCTGACTGTGGTTGGTGGGCTGAGCCTCTCAATGACTCCGATCTTTGCCTTATCCACTTCAATTCCTTCCTGTGAGATCTTATGCCCCAAGACAATTCCCTCGGTTACCATAAAATGGCATTTCTCCCAGGTTGGAACCAGGTTGGCTTCTATACATCTTTTCAGTATCAGCCCAAGGTTGTCCAAACATGCATCAAATGACTTACCAAAGACCGAGAAATCGTCCATAAAGATCTCAATTATGTCTTCCACCATATCAGAGAAAATGGCCATCATACATCTTTGAAAAGTTGTCGGTGCATTGCACAGTCCAAATGGCATTCTCTTGAAGGCAAATGTGCCATAAGGGCAGGTGAAAGTCGTCTTCTCTTGATCATCAGGGTCTATGGCAATCTGGTTGTAACGTGAGAAACCATCAAGGAAACAATAATACATGAATCCAGCTAATCTATCCAACATTTGATCAATAAAAGGAAGCGGAAAGTGGTTCTTTCTGGTAGCTTTATTAAGCTTTCTATAGTCCATGCACACTCTCCATGAATTGTTCAGCCTTGTAGGGATTAGCTCCTGGAGGTCATTCTTTACCACTGTGATTCCTCCCTTTTTAGGCATGCACTGTACTGGACTCACCCACTTGCTGTCAGATATTGGGAAGATAATCCCTGCATCCAGCAGCTTGATAATCTCCTTTTTCACCACTTCCTTCATGACTGGGTTGAGTCTTCTTTGTCCTCCAATGGTTGGCTTGGCGTCATCTTCAAGCATGATTTTGTGCATGCATATGGAGGGGCTGATGCCCTTAATGTCAAGCAATTGACCACCCAATGGCTTCCTTGTGCAATCTCAGTACTCTCAGCAATTTGTCCTCTTCAGTACCTGTAAGCATAGAAGAAATGATTACAGGCAAGGTGTTACTTGTTCCAATATAGGCGTACTTCAAATGTGAGGGCAGAGGATTAAGTTCGAGATGAGGTGGTTCTTCAGTTGAAGGTTTGAGGCATCTTCCTTCCTTGGTCAGATTTATCAGTTCAAAGGGTTGCTGTCTAGGATGCCACTTGGGGGAGTGGTTCAGGTAGCTCAGGCAAGTGGCCCTGTACTCATCCGCTCCTCCCTGTTCCTCATTATAGTTTGGGCACAAAAGTTCCTTGAGGAGATCATCTTGCAGTAATTCTTCCGTCACTGCTTCCTCTGCTTCTATATTTCTTACCATGTAGCAGTCGTGGACTTCAGCGGGATATCTCATATTTTTGAAGATGTTGAAGGTAACCTTCTCCCCATCAAAGTGCCGTGTGATTTATCCCTTTTTTACTTTAATGATTGCATCACTTGTTGCCAGAAAAGGTCTCCCCAAGATGATGGGTACATCCCTGTCTTCTTCCATGTCCAAAACCACAAAGTCTGCTGGGTAAACGAAGTTACCAACTTTCACAAGA
Organism: Oldenlandia corymbosa var. corymbosa; assembly: GCA_949775105.1. Lineage (NCBI taxonomy): Eukaryota > Viridiplantae > Streptophyta > Magnoliopsida > Gentianales > Rubiaceae > Oldenlandia > Oldenlandia corymbosa. The sequence continues at coordinate 10,237,049 of OX459124.1, forward strand.
ACATCATGTAAGATTCCTTTTGGGTAGGCCAGTGATCTGTCTGCCAACTGCAAGGTCATGTTAGTAGGTACTAGAAATTTGTCCAGATCAAGGGATTTAAATACAGACAATGGCATGAGATTTATGTTTGCACCAAGATCTAGTAATGCTTTTGAAAATTCTCTGATTCCTACAGTGCACGGAAGAGTGAAACTACCCGGATCTTTCAGCATAGGTGGTAATTTTCTCAGGATAGCTGCACTACATTCTTCATTTAGAGTGACAAAAGCAGAGTTATGCATTTGTGGCTTATTTGCCACCAAATCCTTCAAGTATTTGAAGTATTTAGGCATTTGTTTAAGTGCATCAACAAGTGGTACATTAATATTTATACTTTCTAAATTCTGAATAAACCTGTTGAGCCCTTCATCCATTTTTGCTTTCTTCTGTCTTACTGGATATGGTGGCGTTGGAGCTGGCTGTTGTGGTTCCTTAATTGGTGCTGGAAATTGAATTTTCTCCATTCCAGGTTTTTCAGTGGGTTGCTCTTGTTCAACCACGTCATCATTATCAGATAATTGCTCAGAAGAAGTTTCATTCTTACCTGCAGGGTCACTTGCAGGAGTGACTTCTTCACTTGGCTGATTGAGTTACTTTCCACGTTGGAGAGTGACAGCTTTTGCTTGCTCTTGGTCATTCCCCTTGGGGTTCACAATTGTATCACTGGGCAGCCTCCCAGATGGTCTTTCAGCATTTTGTTTTGCAATCTAGGCCAACTGATTTTCCAAACTTTTGCAAGACACCGCCAAACTCTTAATTGCATTTTGCACAGAAATCCATTCATCTGCCCTTGGTATGTATTGTTGGTTAGAACGTTGCTGATTCTGATAGTTGGGAAGCTGACCATCTTGTCTGTGGAATCCTGGGGGTTGAGCAGGCCTTTGATAGTTTCCTTGTTGTGGTGCATTGTTCCAGTTGGTCTGTTGCTGATTTCTCCAATTGTTGAATCCCCCAACATTGCCCTGTCTGACAAACTGGACAGCTTCCATTTTGGAGGGACAGTCATCCAAACTGTGGGATCCATCACATAATACACATACTTCTGCCTTGGATTTGGACAGCTCACTTCTGAGTTTAGTCATTTCGTTCATCATAATGACCATTTGAGCTTGCGGATGTGTACTGGGATCAAGTTCCATCATTCCTGGTTGTTTTGTACTTGCCCTTGGATCGATTGCCATTTTGAATGGTTGGTGGTCATATTGTCGAGCAAGCGCCTTGCCGCATCAACCGGCTTCATCATAAATACACCACCAATTGCAGCATCAAGGAGTCTCTTGTAGTTGGTAGCAGACCATTGTAGAAGATGCTCGATTGAAGATGCTCTTCCAAACCATGCCGAGGGCATTTTCGACCATTTCTTTCAATCTTTCCCATGCTTCATAAAGTGTTTTGTTCCATGCTGCTTGAAGTTCATTATTCTTCATTACAATTGTGCGGCTTTTGCGAGTGGAAAGAATTTTGTCAGAAAACACTGTCTTAACTCTTCCCAAGTGGAAATGGAGTTGTTGGGTAATGTGTTGAACCATGCTTGGGCGTGATCCTGCAAGGTAAAAGGGAATAGTCTCAGTCTAATGTCATCACTAGATAAGCCTTGAATTTTAAGGTGCTGCATAAACGCAGGAAACTTTGGATGTGATCATTAGGATCTTCATGAGGTAATCCATGGAATGGGCAGGCTGATTGAGTCCATTGGATCATCTGTGGCTTGAGCTCAAAATTGGTTGCTTCTACATCAGGGAACACTAAAGGAGATTGGACTTCTTCTTGCTGTGCGATGAAGAAATCTCCAAGCAGTCTTTCTGGTCGATTTTGTTGATCCCCACCAGGGTTCCTATTGTTCTCCGGATTACCACCTTGGTTTGCCATTTCAGATGAACCTTCCTGGTTGTCCTGTTGCAACCGGTTCTACCTTGTTCTTGCTGCTCTGGTTCTACGGATGGTAGCTTCAACTTCTGGGTAAAAAAAAGGTTCACTTTGTTGGTGCCTTCTAGTCATACACCAAAGAAAAAAAACTGGAAGCTTAGTGAGGTAACCAGAGGAGAGTTTTATATATAAACAAACAAATAAAAACAACAAATTTTTGGAGGTTTTACGCCGTCCCCGGCAACGGCGCCACTTTCTGGTGCTTGCCGAGTTCACCAAAAAAATATTACTAGCTTGGATTATGATTTTTGTAGATAATGGAAGCTAGGTCGATCCCACGAGGACAGCTAATTACCAAATTTGTTGTAAGGAAAGACTACCAGTCAGAAAAGGTGTCACTCAGGGGAATGGAAACAGTCACTCAGGGGAATGAAAGTCAGGGGTGTCTTCTCCTCTTCCTACTGTTGTAGTTGTTCTATGAGCACTGTAATGGTTACGTTCTTGTTCATTCAGCTCACCTGTAACTCTAAGTCAGTTCCCATTTTTCCTAGAATCATCTTTGCAACCTTAACAATCTATTTTCCAATGATGGATTCCAGTTACAAAGTCTTTAAGTTCTTAGGCCTTCAAGAATGCTTATGTCAACTAAGTATATTCCTATCTTAGCTAAAACCATAGACTGTTACCTCTATGTCATAAGTTAAAGTTGAAACAATCCAAACCAAGTTTATCTTTCCAGATCTCCCTTAGTTCTAGCATGCATTCGATTTAGTGATCAAGTAAATGAATGTAGAAAAACTTTCAACCATAAAACAAGGAACAAAACCAGTGCTTAACAACTACAACATCAGTTGAGGAGAATAACCCCTGGGAACTGTTTAGCTACTCATACGGATTAATGCTACATCTACTACATCAAAAGACATCATAGAAGTATGCATAGTAAACGAGTTCAAGCTAACAAGTCAAGAGATGAGAAGAAAGTTTGTGCAGTTTTGAGCCACTCACGGGAGTGAAAGGGTTCACTCGTGGGGCCGAAGAAGAAAGCGGGTTGCTACTCTTCAACTTGGTTTCCTCACCGAGTTGTTTGCTTCTTCTTCTTTCTTGCCTTCTACCTGGAGTTTTACGGGTGTTTTTAGCAATCGAAAAGGGTAACCAGAGATTGAGATGGATTCCCCATTTGAGAGTGCAGTTCCCTCTTTTATAGGGCCTTGCAACCGGTGTCTTCATCATGAGAGCCTCCCCATGCTTGGAGTTGTTTAATCCTCCCAATGTCTTGAGCCTGCAATCCAACTTGGCCGTTCCTTTTCTCTTCTTCCAGCAGTGGCCGTTTTGCTCTCATTGATCAGCAGCGGTGGCTGAGATTGCGGCTGGGGGACAAGCATGTCTCTAGGAGGAGGCAAAGTCTTAAATGACAAGATGCTTCTTGTCTAAGGGCCTTCTCTTCGTCCAGCTCAGCAACCTTGCCTCAGCAGCCCATAAATTGTTCCTTTGGCTTCCAATTTTCAGCAATTATTCAATCCAGTCCTTACCTAACAACAATATGAAAACAAGTTAAGTAAATTGCACCAATGTTAGGAAATACCCCCAATTTTTTAATAAATACAAAATTAATTGTGATGCTTTTATGTAACAATTTAGCCATTATCAAATGACGACGCTTTTTTTCTCAGTTATTCGGTTTCCAAGAATCATGAAAGGATCACAAATTAATGATCATTTATTTATTTATTTGATCGATACATGAAATGTTTAAGGAATGATTGTTATGACTGAATCTGCGTATGATCATTAGCTTATATTCAAATAATAATTGATTTGATATGCACTAATTGAGTGATTTGCAATAAATGTGTGAGGACTACTATTTAAACCACACCCTCCTAACAAAATCCCTCCACTGCTCATTCTTTGCTTAATATAGGTTAGAATTTTCTATTTGAATATTTATTTTATGTTCAATTATGTGTTGTCAATTTCATTTCTTCTTGTTTTTTTTTTTTTTTGCATCCCTTCCATTTCGATTTTGTAAATTTTCAAAAATTTTGTTTGCTCTTGGTTGAAGGTGAAAAAAATGGCCACTAAATCCAATCGGTAAAATATTTTTTTAAAATTGTTTTTCCCCGACTCTTAAAGTGCGTTAAGTTTTTGTGTATGAATGATCACTTTTTCATTATCTCCTAAAACATGGCTTGCAAAAACCTAATTTGCACTTTAAGTTTATTTATGATTTTTTTTTTTTCTTTTCAGTTACCAATATGTTTTTATAATTTTGTACATTTATATCGAAATAACTTGTTAATGTATTTGATTTTTTTTTTTTAAAAAAACAATTTTCTTAGAACATATTCTTCACTCATGGTTCCGGCTAAGTCATTCATAACCGACATTAAAGCGGAAAGAATCTACCTATTACGGTGATTTATGAGTGTATGGAAATGTCCGAACTACAATACCATATAAATGGTGTTTGTTGACTCTAATGTATATAGACTACTATTTATGACACAAATAACCCCGTTCATACTCTCCATCTACACATTCTTTAATCTACTCAATTTTTAATATAGGTATGAAATCTCAACAGTTACATCAACGAAAAGGAGAAGTATCCAGTCACTCAAAGGTTCAACATCAACACAACAACATCAACGTCAATCTTCATTAGATTAGTAAATACATAATATATGTATGCAACAATTCCTTTGCAAAAGGTACTGTTTTCGGATTCGATTAACTGTTCAACTATTTTTTTTCCACTTTTAGGTTTAGTTTGTTCCCCATCTAGGTTGTACATATTTTAGGTTTGAGATTTGTTCCATATGCAATACAACACTGTTCCCATATGTAATACAACACTCAAACTAACATTTTGGATTGTGGACTATATTCGGTTTTGTGCTTTCTAAATATTTTGATCATTTTGTGAATTCTAAAGTCTAAAAGTATATGAACTTTTTAGTGTTAATTTACTTCAAAATATTTACAGTTTCTAAATTATTTTTTTTTGTTTCATTTTTATTAATTTAGTTTATTAAGTGACTGAATATAAGTGCCTCGGCTCATGAAAAATGTTTATTAATATTTTCTATCAGCATCTCATGTGTGAATAATTTATTAATTTTTAACATGTTAAAGCCACATGAACAAAAAACTTTGCGATAGGAAAAAATTTAATTCTGTGTTTCAATTACTAGGAGTCTTTGGCTTTTTGTTAAAATCTTTCAAAACACATACTTCTCTAACTTTGGGACAACAAAGTAATGAATATCTTCATGATTTCTAAAGCTACAACTTCCTACCCAAAAAAAAATAAAAAATTAATTGCATAAAATTTGAAGTATAGAACAAAACCCATCAATAATACTACGAATTTTGGATTGTCCAACTGGCTTGTCAGTGTCTTCTTCACCTGAAAGATTGCTTCCTTAATTTATGCAAAAAGGATTAATCAAGCACAATCTAGACTAGGCAATTTCAAAGGGTTTTGTTTATTTCATGCTTTTGCAATTGATTTCAACTATTCAAGTCTTGGTTAATACATATTTTAGATTAATTTTTTTAAAACAAAAATTTTGTTCATTGCGCTTGATATAATTGTTCTCAAATCATTTAAAATTTTATTTATTATATTTTATTGGCCAGATGGTTGTGTACTCATGTGGAATCGAAAATCCGCAAATGTATCTGTCTTTGCTTAATGTGCACCTCTCGGGTTCTTTCAATTTCTCTTAAAAGTTCGTACGAAGACTTTACCCTCTTCGGTTTATTTTCCTAGATCACTCGTGTTTGATTTTATTTTAAAAATCATTGTTATCTACATATTTTTTGGCATAATGCATTTTTTTTTCTTCATTTCACTTTCTAATGGAGGCTAAGGAATATTGGTTTCTTCAATTGTTATTAAGATTTGTTGTGACTACAAAATATGTTAATATTTTTTGTGGTCAGTCCACCGAAACGAAACAATTCCGGCATCTGAACCTCGACAGTTACCTGAAAGAAAAGGAGAAGCTCAAAGGTTGAGCATTTACAGAACAACATCAATGCTCATCTTTATCGGGTCAGACAATCTAACAAAATTACCCTTCAAAAAAATTTATGTATTTTTATAAAATCTATATGCATCAATTCCTTTTGAAAATTTGACATAAAGGATCAGAGTGATATAAAAACATTATTAATTTAGTGTTTTGTACTTTGATCTTGAAAGAAAAAATAAATTTTTAATTGAAAATCTATTACACTAATTACTGAAGGTTAACTGTAAATTGTCTCACATCAATTTAATGATAATTATTGTTGTTATTATTATACAGTCCCGGATAAAAATGAGACTACCTATACTCCGGATTATCTGAATACTATTAAAGCATCCGACATATCAAATCGTAAGTTGGCACTCAAAGTTGGTGTTCCCGTAATATTGCTATGAAACGTTGATCAACGTGCTAGACTGTGTAACAGACAAGCAAATAGATTAGGATATTGGGACAGTTTGTTATTGAGGCTACAAACATATCCAGATCACATGCAAGAGGCTCATATTTAAGATAATAAGGAAACAATTCCAGTTGGCTATTTGATCTGCTATGACGATCATACGAGGCAAGGATAATTTCTTTCGCAAGTTGGCCTTTTTTTTATGGTCTCGACCGGCTCTATGTTACTTGTCCAAGAATCATATAGGCACCTTTGAAGAGGGTAACAGAAGTAGCCGCACAACTAATGTAGTTTTTAAAGAAGCACTTAGACACCTTTTATTAATTTGATTCGTTATTTGCCTTGCGAATGTTGCTCCATGCTGTTTACAAGAACTTCCCGGCAAACTTTTATGATTATATTATCAACTTTTATAATTATAAGTTTATCCGTGATTTAATATTACATTTTCATTAATCCTTTTTATTGTAACAAAATATAAATTATGGTTGCGAAGTCTACCCGTGCTTGGCACGGGCCCTCTACCTTTATTTAAATATTATATAGAAATCAGAGAGACAAAACAGAAGTAAAACCGACCTTGATTTGCAAAATTGCATGTCTTACAATTGAGTATAGCCTATATATCATAAATCTTTACTGAATGTGACATTGAATCTATGCACTTTGAATGTCAGCAAGTTTCAACCTAGTAAGCTTATAAATAAAGCCTATATTTAATATAGAATTTAATATAGATATTTAATTTAAGATTTCAATACCTGATGAATCAACAGGTTAGCAGAAGTTTTGTTGCTGATATGACTATTTTGATCACATATTAAAAACTTGATTCTTCCCAGAATAACTTTTGATAAGGCAACATATATATATATATATTATATAGCTACCTATGACGAAAAGCTGAGTGTGACAACTATCATCCCAATCTGGAGAGACTCTGGCCATAGTGAAGAATAATTGTTTTCTTTTTAATTTTGAAGGGATATTTAGTATCAGATAGAAACAGTGACATGCGAGCTATGTATACGATATCATCGAAATTGAAAATAAAAGTTTAAAAATGTTTTATGATAATTGAGAAAACATAATAAATGTGAAAATACATTTTTAAAATTTATTTTTAATAAAAAAACCCAATAAATAAAATTTAGGAGAAATTAATCAAAATGCCTTACAATAAGGTCCAGAGAGAGTACATTTTTCTAACATGAAAAGTCAAAATTTTGTACCATTATATAATCCAATTCAATTGTCCATATTGTGAGCAACATGATCGGAGTACCTGCTTTAAGGTTTAACTTGTGCTGAGTCAAACGAAAATATTTAATACTGTTAAAAAAAAATTAGAAAATGATGTCCTCTTTAGTATTTACACCACCTTTTTGAATTTCCTAAGCTTTCTGAACTTGTTCATAAAAGCTTCCTTTCATCTATAATGGAGAATATATGATTAATTAGTTATGGTTTTCACGCATCGATGTCAAAATTACTCTTTGTTGGAGATTATCATTTAGTTTCTTAAATTTTTCTCGATTTTTCTTTAATGAAAATGTAGTTGTTCGAAAAAAAAGAAAAAAAAAAAGAAAATGAGTTGTTTAAGTATTTTTTTTTGTCCGCTTAATGATATGATTCAATTGTTTTTTCTCTCTATGTAGTCTTTCTCAAGTCAGTTAAATTAATTTTGCGATTGATTATATTTTTTTAATTTTTTACCCGTCTATTCATCATCTTAATTTCATTCACTTATAGAAATTTTTAATTTAGAATCTAATGGTAGTTGTATCATTGTTACTCTCTAGATAATATCATTTAACTGGCTTTTTTTCCCTCCATTTAACACTGTAATTGTTTCGTCTGCATTGGTGGGAAGTAGAAATTTAACCCTCTAATTGTTTCGTCGGCCATTGATTTTCCATTTAGTCTTTCAGCATCAAAGTGATTTTCAATGTAACTTATTTTAGTAATTTCACCGGTTTCATTTATTGTAGTCATTTTGATTCTCTATTTTTTAATAATTTTCTTTGCCTTCTAATTTTTTACTCGTTTTAATGATTTTTTTTATTTATTTATTGAAGATGTAATTGTTTAAATATTTTTTCCTCCTTAATGATATCATGTAACTATTTTTCTCCTGCATTTTGCCTTTTCGCAAGTCAGTTAAAATGATTCTTAACTTATTATATTTTTGTTGTTTCACTCATTATTAGTTTTTTCTTCTCTAAGTACTAACATTTAACTATTCTTTTCTCCATTTAGTCTTTCTCACATCGATAAAAGTGATTCCCAATTGTTTGTGCCGAAAAATCACCCTAAATCGTGAGAAAGAAGGGGTGAAAATCTCCTAAAACATACAAAACTAAGCGATCGTGGATGTGTTCTAAAACCGGCCTCGGACCTAGAATCAAGGACTTAGGGTTAATTTTGGTTTAATAATAACTAAGAATATATAGAGAGGAAGTGAGACAAGCCAAAGAGTGGTGGCCTTCAATTGATTAAATTGGGGAGAAAGAAAGATAGGTAGTATCGACTAACTATGGAAAGCGTCGATTATACGCTATTACAAGAAGAATCAAATTCACTAAAGTAGGAAATGATAAACGACTACCTATTTCTATGAAGAAAAATAGGCCAAAAATTATTTAGGTTAGACTACACTAGAAAAACATGATAAAAGTACATGAAAGAAAAGACGAAAAATAAAGAAAAACGAATGATATCGGTGATTATGAATGTTGAGAGGTGTGTTGATGCTGGTGCGCGCGACTTGCTTAAATAGAAGAAATATGCCCGGTTAATGAAGCTTCGCGCGAAAGAAAAATGAAGTAAAGTCCACTTAGGATTTGATGTCGGCAGTATTAATTCATTCGTGCAAGTCCATATTCCAATGATCACTTATAATTGAAATTGGAATCCACTTCCAATAAACTAATCAAATTGCTTCCAAATATGTAGGAATATAGTTTAGCATTAAAACTCCTTTTTGCACGAAGACCCGTAGTGTACTCCACCTAACTTTCTTTTACAACCCAATATAAGAGTATTTGTTAAAATCCAACTCCCCATCTCTTTTTCCTGCGAGAGTTATCATCAAGTGGGATACTCCACAAATATAGGAAGCAAACCAAATTAGCCTAGGATTCCTTCGTTGCTTAACAATCCTTCTCCGATTTGAACACCAATATTAGGGAAACTCTGTCTTTTCGGTTGACGGCCAAATCGGCGCGTCGAAGGACCCAAATTCATTTTGGGGTCCAACATAAAGCCCCTCGAACGCCCATATGGAATGAAATGGAATGAAATGAGATGTGGACGTTGATAAACACATTGTCACCAATAATGTTCATTCGGCATGGCACTAACATCAATGTAAAACCAACCAGCTGGAACAAAAAAGTAACACGACACCCATGCAAAATGAGGAACATAATGATTAAAACAAGGTGTAGGCTCACTCCGCTGAGATGTTGGATGTCTCCTTTGAAAATCACCTGCTGTGCCAGAACTTCTTGAACTACGTCGATGCCAAGTATGGTTACCAATATTGCCGAGATGAACTTTATGAGCTTGCTGGAACTGACCCTCATGTGCAGGAGAATCGCTATTCTGGCACCCATTATCATTCCGAACCTGACAGCTTGATGTTGCATTGATACTTTCAACTGCTTCATTAATCGTCGACAACTTACTAGCATCTGCAACAGAACTTGCTTGATCGTTACCGGCCTTATCATCGCCCTTTGACCCTGCAACAGTAGATTCTTTCTCTTGGTTGGCTGCACCATGAATAATCACATCATTATTGATCTTAGCCGAATCACTACTAAACTTAGCAACGACAACCTTGTCCCCAAATGCCTTGATTCTGCTAGGCCGCATAACGAAAGATGTAAGCATCTTCGACTGATCTCGTGCAGAACGCTTCTTTTCTCAGCCAATCAAGGACTTCAGCAACTCACGATCTTTAGCCAAATCAATCCTCCATTCGACAGCAGCACCATAATCTAAATAAGCGTAATTACTGTTGCCACCACCAAAATCAATGCAACGTAATTGAGGACCGTCATCGATTTTTTCTACAAAATGAAAACCATTCGGTATTGGCTTCCCTTTATTCTGCCTGCTTCTTTTTTTGGCAGAACCTCTCTTGTCGTAAAGCCAGACATGATTAAACTTCTTCTTAAGCGGTATGGAATCTGTTGCATCATTAACCAATTCAGCATTACTGTTGCACCGCCAATTTTGGAAGCCATCATTAGAAACTGCAACCTGTTGGTCTGCTACTGCTTCTTTTGGAACATCAACGACTAAGCATTGTGCCGGTTTAGCTGTCACAAATAAAATGGCATCCGGTGTTGCCACTTGGCCTTGCTCCTGCTCGCCTTTAATTTCATCGACACTTGGACAAACAGAATTATCAGTTGCAGGTGAAACATTGTCGCAGCTGTCACAAATAATCTCCTCAATATCATTGTGGCTGCTAGAAGACTCACAAGATCTCCTGCACTCAACCTCAACAAACTTGTTTTCAACAATGACGGATTCATTAGGCAAACAAAACGAATCAGTATGCACACAATGCTCAGTAATAACTATAGATTCAATAATCGGCAAAGATTCACTCGCCGAAACTGTATTTAATGGCTGCAACACCTATTCATTTGCAGCGACAAACGCTTGTTGAGGGTGCTCAGACTCTTTCTGCATGCTTTCCCTAAGCTTGTCACATTCGGCATCAAAATCACTAGGTAGCCCTTCGGGTGTCGACGATAAATCTATTACAGAATTTTCTTGCAACCGATCTGCTGTTGCAACTGAACTTTCACTTGCTTCTTGCGTCTGATGAGTTTGTTGTACCACCTGCAGATTCTGTACCTGCAGCACTACCTGCTGTAACTGCAACTGTTGCAACACCTGCATCTGAATTTGCTGATGTTGCTGCGACAAAACTTGTTGTGGTTGTGCCTGCAACAGAACTTGCTGACGCTGCGGTGACATAACCTTATGTGGTTGCACCTGCAACGGAACTTGCTGATATTGCACCGGTGACACCTGTTGTTGCTGAAGTGCCTACATCTACAATTGCTGATGTTGCGGCGACAGAACCTGCGCCTGAACTTGCTGTTGTTGCAGCGACAAAACCTGCAGTTGCTGTGCCTATATCTGTTGCACCATGTTTTCACTAATTAGCATATTGTAAAATTCATGTGTAGCATTTGAATTACCAACAACGGGCAGCCCCTCCCCGAATCTTGAGGGATCTTACACCATAGACCCGTCACGCCGTCCGTCAATGCAACTAGATTGCTGTTTCGTACCATGTTGACCATAAGATTGAGGAAAGCAGCCATCAAGGGTAGCCTGCCATCTGATATTATTTTCGGCCCCCAAAGAATTATGTCCTACATGTGGAACTCCAGACTGTTGAGAGATATGCCCACCAAGTGGTGATGGATTATAAGAATATGGAGATTGGGGATCATTAGGCGACCTATTATATGGAGAAGAAGTATAGATCGGATCCCTAGTGCTACTAAGATCATATCCCATAATAAAAAACGAAAGGAAGAAATTTAATTTTTTTTTAAGAAGAAAGAGAGATTTTAAAAATAGAGATTTTTAGAAGGAAAAACCACCACGATCTAGGAATCAAACCAAAGCTTGTCCCACCAGGCATGCCATTATGTTTGTGCCGAAAAAATCACCCTAAAGCGTGAGAAAGAAGGGGTGAAAATCTCCTAAAACATACAAAACTAAGCGATTGTGGATGTGTTCTAAAACCGGCCTCGGACCTAGAGTCGAGGACTTAGGGTTAACTTTGGTTTAATAATAACTAAGAATATATAGAGAGGAAGTGAGACAAGCCAAAGAGTAGTGGCCTTAAATTGATTAAATTGGGGAGAAAGAAAGATAGGTAGCGTTGACTAGCTATGGAAAGCGTCGATTATATGCTATTACAAGAAGAATTGAATTCTCTGAAGTAGAAAACGATAAACGACTACCTATTTCAATGAAGAAAAATAGCCAAAAACTATTTAGGCTAGGCTACACTAGAAAAACATAATAAAAATACATTAAAAAAAGACGAAAAATAAAGAAAAACGAATGATATCTGTGATGATGAATGTTGAGAGGTGTGTTAATGCTGATGCGCGCGACTTGCTTAAATAGAAGAAATTGGCCCGGTTGATGATGCTTCGCGCGAAAGAAAAATGAAGTAAAGTCCACTTAGGATTTGATGCAGCCAGTAGTAATTCATTCGTGCAAGTCTATATTCCAATGATCACTTGTAATTGAAATTGGACTCCACTTCCAATAAACTAATCAGATTGCTTCCAAATATGTAGGAATATAGTTTAGCATTAAAACTCCTTTTTGCATGAAGACCCGTAGTGTACTCCACCTAACTTTCTTTTACAACCCAATCATAAGAGTATTTGTTAAACTCCAACTCCCCATCTCTTTTTCATGGGAGAGTTATCATCAAGTGGGATATTCCACAAATATAGGAAGCAAATCAAATTAGCCTAGGATTCCTTCGTTACTTAACAATCCTTCTCCGATTTGAACACCAATATTAGAAAAACTCTGTCTTTTCGGTTAACGGCCAAATCGACCCGTCGAAGGACCCAAATTCATTTTGGGGTCCAACACCAATTTATTGTATTCAAGTTTTTTTAATATATACTACTGTTTTACCCGTGCGTTGCACGGTGAGCAAAGTAGAATAACATTTTCCTTCGTTTTTTACGTTAAATGACAGGACTTCAATTAAACATATAAAAATATAAAAGAAATTGTATAATAAATGATAGTTTTGTATATAATTAAGATAACCGGACACAAGTAAAAGTATATAAAATATAAAGGATTCGTGCCATACGCCAATATAAATCATTCATGGCATTAATATAAAATGTATCGAAAATAGTAAAAAATTATAAAAAGCTTCAAATCAGGAATTATATATTTTCTAAGACTTCTTCGTAAACCACATTTGTTGTCCAATTGTGAAATTCCCCATCCTTGGTACAAATAAGGATTTTAAGACCTTTTCTTGATTTTACTCTTGAAAAAGCGACATACAGTTGCCCATGAGTAAAATCTGGACGACACAAAAACAACCCGACTTCAGAAAGTAACTGTCCCTGACTCTTATTGATTGTCATAGCAAAGCATGCAACTACTGGAAATTGTATCCTCTTTAGTTTAATTGGCATCCTCTCATCACTGGGACTAATATCTATACGTGGAATGAAAGCTTTTTTTCCCAATATTAGCTCCAGATATGATTGTCGCCTGAATAACCCGTTGTCCCAAATCATTGACTTGTAGCCTTGTACCATTACATAATCCTCCTGGTTGATCAAGATTTCGAAGAAGCATTATTGGGACTCCAACTTTTAGGGTTATTTTATGGTTTGGCATTCCTGAACATTTTATGGAGTTGAGGAACTCGGTTGTATAAATTTCATCATCATCCAGGTTAACTGACCTTGCGGTCATATCTATGCAATCTGAACTATAATAAACCGTTGCTTCGCCAGCTAGGAGTGACAACATGTGATCATTAATAGCATCAACCTCATCATTCGTAGGTGCCAAGATAGCTCTTTCATTGAAAAAATCTTTGACTTCCAAGTTGGACAAAATGCTTGGATAAATAGCATTGCAGATGGAGGCCACAGGAGTACCAGTTTGTTCTATAAGGAGATCTGATGGAATCTCGAGTTCTACTTCTCCGCTGTTAGGACAACCTGCCTCTCCTTCGCTAATATCAAGTAACCAATTAGAGAATTCCTTGATATTGTTATTTTGGCTGCTATCAACACCTTGCCTTAGTCGCATATTCTTGGTCAGCTTTAGTACCTTGCATTTTTTCCACAAAGGTGATGAATTTATAGATGCATCAACAATTTCAAATCTAGTACCTTTGGGTATAACTGGAAGTATTTGACGAAAATCTCCACCCAACACCGTTACTATTCCGCCAAATGGTTTATTGAAAGTTTCTGGGTGTCTGCGACGCATGACATCTTGCAAAGTCCTATCCAATGCCTCAAAACAATGCCTGTGTGTCATTGGAGCTTCATCCCATATAATCAACTTTGTACGTTCAATGAGTTCTGCCAAATCTTCCCCACGTATAATGGTACACGTTGATGTTGGTTTGATGGTTAAAGGTATGGTGAATCGGGAATGTGCTGTTCTTCCACCACTTAAAAGTAGCGATGCAATTCTGCTAGAAGCAACATTCAGTATTATCTCGCCCTTACTACACAATGCAGATGACAATGTTTTCCAGATATAAGTTTTTCCAGTACCTCCAAAACCATAAAGGAAGAAGAATCCACCGGTACATCTTGAAACTGCACCTATTATCTTGTCATAAACAACTTTTTGTTCATCCGTTAGGGCAGAGATCAGTGCTTCATGCTCAGCTACCAACTCTCTAACATCATAATTCCTTTCCATGCTAATGAGCTGATTTGAAAAATCGGGATCAACGTGATATTGAGGATAAGGCATATCTGGGAAATTTTTTAGCGTGCTTCCAAGCTTTCGTAGCAATTTCTCAACCTCAGCAAGTGTATAATCACGAAGATCCTCCTTAGATAGTTCAATGCCTATACAATATAGGACAAAAAATTTAAAAAATCATGATAAATCAAAATAAGTAACAAACAAAAATATAAAATATTTATAATAAAATGAAATATATATATATATATGTTTAATTGTATTAAAAAATGCATGTATTTTTTAAGCATAAAAAGTTATATAAACCCATAAACTTACATGAAGTGCGTCCACATATCAATTGTCGCTTGTACTGAATATCATCTGTCATCAGATGCCGTGTCTTCTCCCAAACATGTTTATATTGCTTGACAGTTTTTGTTTGTATAAGCCTTGCATAAAGTTCCCTGACAGTCGATGATGTGTTTATCCGTGCAGATTCTTCAATAGTACCAATAAACTCATAATCTTCTTGGAAAAAACCCAAAGCATTGCATGCATCCCTGAATGTATCATAGAGTTTACCATTGACTGTTTTGATGTCTTCATAACACACTGGTCCCGTAATTTTACTAAGCAAAGCCCTCAAGTAGTAAATTTCACCTTGGAATGGAGACACATGGTGAATACGTCCTATTGAGACACCTTGTTTCCTAGGTAGCCATTCTTTCTTCTTCTTGTTCCATACAAATTTGCTAGGAAATTCCTCATATGTCAGATGCCTGGCTTCTTCATATTTCCTGTTACACTCTATCCAACCAGCAAACTTAAGCGCATTGTTACCGGGTTTTTCCAAAGTACCTACAATACTATCTGTTTCCTTGAACATAACATAATGTTCTTCAAGAAGATGAAAGGGCAATCTCTCAACGAGGGTAGATCTGTAATGAATAGGAAACCCATAAATTCTCCATATTGCTTCACATGCAGAAATATATCTACAATCGTAGTGGTGATTTATCTCATTAATGGGTCGATCCGGATTGGTTGCATCACCAGCCTCGAACTGAATTACAATCTTGTTTGGTCTCTTATTTATACACTTGAAGAGATATTTGATTGCTGCTGTCTGGTTGCACCACTCCACATTGATATGTGTTTGAAATATTTTCAAAAGCTTCTTGTTATAAGGGACAACGAAAGAATTATCCAATGCAGTCTCACTCTTCATCACTTTGATGCCATTGTCCCTTCTCATATACTCAGGAAATCCTTGCTTATCGATGTGACTCGAATTCGAATATTTCTTTGGAAAACCCTTAGTGCATATTCCCTTTTCCATGCATGGGCAGTTAGGATTTGCTAAGCCACAAGGTCCATGCATCATATATTCCTTTCCCAGTTCGTAAAGTTCTGGCTCCCAATGCTTGTCTGGAATCTCAGCAGACATTATATTATCAATTTCTTCCATTTTGGTTATTTTATCTTCCGGATGAATCCAAAATAAAATATGAGCACGAGGCGATCCTCTCTTTTGGAATTCCGTTGTATAAATGACTACACACACAATTAAAAATTATTGTATTATAATTAAGATAAACAATGAGGAGTACTTCAAATAATAAGCATTCAAAATAATGTTATTGAATATATAAGCAAATAGTAAAAAATGTTGAGAATACCTTATTGAACTCGTCTGAATATTTTTTTCTTTTTTATATCTTGTATGAAACGATCAAGTTTCATCTTGAACACTATGGAAGTAATGTCTGGTCTGTCTTCAGGCTTCAGTGCCCTTTTTTTGCAATACATTACGATTTCAAGCCACTTACTGTTGCAAGTAAATGTGATGAATAGATTCGGATATCCATAATGTTTGCATACAGCCGTTGCATCGTGGAAATTTTGTTGCATGTATCTGGCACCTCTGACATATGTAGGAGGCAAAACGACAGACTTTCCAATAGTCGTTGGGTCATCATTGCCAGCTTCAAACAAAGAGCGAATTCTGTTATATTTTTCACCCCGAAGTTTGGTTTGATTATTTTTTATGAAAGTAAGTCTTTGAGTTTCAATCATTGTGAATCCATCCACGAGGAGTTGTTGAAGGAGCTGTCTCAAAGTACAAAATATGTGAACTTTCATCCTCCCTTTCTTGAATCCTATATGCAAACCACTCTTTCATAGTTAATGTTTTCCTTCGACCCTTTGAAGTATCACCGTCATTATCTTCATCAAGATCATCTTCTTCACCACATGCACAATTATTGTCCTGATCGGGAACATACTCGATAATATGTTCACCGGTAAGTGGAATGCCCAGTCTGAATCCATCTTCACCATATGGAAGTACTAAAGGGTACTGCAATGCCAAGTACAGTGGGTGAAGTTCACTAATTCGTTGAACCTCTCCATTTTGCTTTTCAATGACTATATCCCTACGGCTTTCATCTGTTAGGCCATGTTGTTGAACCACTATTGCTGCAACTTCGTCACCAGTCGGACGATTGTAAACCCTGCCATCTGTTTTACGATCTCCTTTTAGCACAAGCTTCATGTTCTGTTCTTGATCTGTGCCAAATCGATCTCTGGCCTTTCGGTAGATTTTGGCACAATTATTATGTTCATCCAACATATTACCAATATTCTTCACAATTTCATCATCAATATTTTTGGTAGAAGCAGGATCAGAGCTGCAATTTAATGTTATACAAACATATTATAAACTTATTTTTCTAAACAGACAACAATGGTGACGAAGTTAATTATACAAACATATCAAAATAGGATAGATATTAATGCCAACAACTTTTACCTTTGCTTGAAGTTAATCATCTCATTCATCTGCTCATCAAAAACACCCTTGTGCTCCATAGTGAGTTTTGAACTTTGAGTTCACCTACAATCGCGACGATTGACAAATAGTTATTTTTTATAGAATAAATTCAATACGTAATTAAACCTCACTCTATGTTCACGCAGAAATATTCCGGATTTGAAACAGTAATAAAATACCTTGATAACCACTAATCATGGCATTTCCAATGATAATCACAGCCCGTATCGACCTCCTAGCCTGGATATGATTTGCAACTGTTAAAGCATGCTCGCCCCATAAAGTACACCTCAACTTCTCGTCCCTTTGATACAAAATTGTAATGCATATCAGTGACATAGTAAACATTCCATAATAATCATATTAAAAATATGTACTTTTGATTTCTAAGATTAAGATCGATGAAAGGTTTCTCCCGTCCCTTGACTATCCTTGTCTGCAGTCCACGAGTAGAGATGATTTCCCCGATGACATCTGGAATGAAAAACATGATAATTGACAAAATTAAAATTATTGTTATAATAGTCTATTTACAGAGGTTTTATTATGTTGATTTATAAAAAACAGAATCCAAAACACGTAAAAAAAACGGTTAAAACGTCACATAGCTAGCTGTATGAAACAACGCGCTTTCATAAACAACACGCTGTTTTAGTTATAAAACCAATACGGCATTTCGTTTTTGTTTACATTTAGTTTTTTTTTTTTAATATGCATTTAACAAAATCAACTTAAAAAATCTTGAAATATGATAACTAAATACTAATAAGATGTCAAATAGGATCCTGATAATGGTTAAATTGTTACATAAAAGCATCACACTTAACTTTGTATTTGATGAACAATTGGGGATATTTCCTAACATTGATGCAAATTACTTAGCTCATTTTCATGTTATTGTTAGGAAAGGACCGGATTGAATAATTGCTGAAAATTGGAAGCCAAAGAAGCAATTTAAGGGCTGCTGAGGCAAGGTTGCTGAGCTGGACGAAGAAGAAGGCCCTTAGACAAGAAGCATCTTGTCATTAATGACCTTGCCTCCTCCTAGAGGCATGCTTGTCCCCCAGCCGCAATCTCAGCCACCACTGCTGATCAATGAGAGCACAACGGCCACGGCTGGAAGAGAGAAAAGGAACGGCCAAGTTGGATTGCAGGCTCAAGACATTGGAAGGATTAAACAACTCCAAGCATTGGGAGGTTCTCATGATGAAGACACCGGTTGCAAGGCACTATAAAGGAGGGAACGGCACTCTCACATATGGGATCCATCTCTCAACCTCTGGTTACCCCTTCAGTTACTAAAAACACTCAGAAAAACTCCAGGTAGAAGGCAAGAAAGAAGAAGAAGCAGCAACAACTCAGTGAGGAACCCAAGTTGAAGAATAGCAACCCAGTTTCTTCTTCAGTTCCACGAGTGAACCCCTTCACTCCCAGGAGTGACTCAGACACTGCACAAGCTTTCTCCTCATCTCTTGACTGTTAGCTTAAATTTTGTTGCTATGCATACTTCTATGATGTCTTTCGATGTAGTAGATGTAGCATTAATCTGTATGAGTAGCTAAACAGTTCCCAGGGGTTATTCTCCTCAACTGATGTTGTAGTTGTCAAAGCACTGGTTTTGTTCCTTGTTTTATGGTTGAAAGTTTTTCTACATTCATTTACTTGATCACTAAACTGAATGCATGCTAGAACTAAGGGAGATCTTGAAGGATAAACTTGGTTTGGATTGTTTCAACTTTAACTTATGACATAGAGGTAACAGTCTATGGTTTTAACTAAGATAGGAATATACTTAGTTAACATAAGCATTCTTGAAGGCCTAAGAACTTAATGACTTTGTAGCTGGAATCAATCATTGGAAAATAGGTTGTTAAGGGCGCAAAGATGACTCTAGGAAAAATGGGAACTGACTTAGAGTTATAAGAGAGCTGAATGAACAAGAACTCAACCATTACAGTGCTAATAAAACAACTACAACAGCAGGAAGAGGAGAAGAACACCCCTGGCTTCCATTCCCCTGAGTGCCTGTTTTCATTCTCCTGAGTGATATCTTGTTGACTGACAGTTTTTCCTTACAACAAATTTGGTAATTAGCTGTCCTCGTGGGATCGACCTAGCTTCCATTATCTACAAAATTCATAATCCAAGCTAGTAATATTTATCTTTATTTTTTGGTGAACTCGGCAAGCACCAGAAAGTGGCGCCGTTGCCGAGGACGGCGTAAAACCTCCAAAAATTTGTTGTTGTTGTTTGTGTATATATATATAAAATTCTTCTCTGGTTACCTCACTAAGCTTCCAGTTTCTTTTCTTTGGTGTATGACTAGAAGGCACCAACGAAGTGAACCCGTTTTTGACCCAGAAATTTAAGCTACCATCCGTAGAACCAGTGCGGCAAGAAGAAGGCAGAACCGGGCGCAACAGGACAACCAAGAAGGTTCATCTGAAATGGCTAACCAAGGTGGCAATCCGGAGAACAATAGGAACCCTGGTGGGGATCAACAAAACCGACCAGAAAGACTGCTTAGAGATTTCTTCATTCCACAGCAAGAAGAAGTCCAATCTCCTCTAGTGTTCCCTGATGTAGAAGCAACCAATTTTGAGCTCAAGCCACAGATGATCCAATGGACTCAATCAGCCTGCCCATTCCATGGATTACCTCATGAAGATCCTAATGATCACATCTGAAGTTTCCTGCGTTTATGCAGTACTTTTAAAATTCAAGGCTTATCTAATGATGACATTAGACTGAGACTATTCCCTTTTACATTGCAGGATCAAGCCCAAGCATGGTTCAACACATTACCCAACAACTCCATTTCCACTTGGGAAGAGTTGAGGCAGTGTTTCCTAACAAAATTCTTTCCACCCGCAAAAGCTGCACAACTCAGAACAGCAATAATGAACTTCAAGCAGCATGGAACAGAAACGCTTTATGAAGCATGGGAAAGATTGAAAGAAATGGTCAGAAAATGCCCTCAACATGGTTTGGAAGAGCATCTTCAACTGAGCATCTTCTACAATGGTCTGCTACCAACTACAAGAGACTCCCTTGATGCTGCAGCTGGTGGTGTATTCATGATGAAGCCAGTTGATGCAGCAAGGCAGTTGCTCGACAATATGACCACCAACCATTCAAGATGGCAATCTGATCCAAGGGCAATTTCAAAACAGCAAGGGATGATGGAACTTGATCCCAGTACACATTTGCAAGCTCAAATGGCTGTTATGATGAACGAAATGACTAAGCTCAGAAGTGAGCTGTCCAAATCCAAGGCAGAAGTATGTGTATTATGTGATGGATCCCACAGTTTGGATGACTGCCCTTCTAAAATGGAAGCTGTCCAGTTTGTCAGACAGGGCAATGCAGGGGGATTCAACAACTTCAACAATTGGAGAAATCAGCAACAGACCAACTGGAACAATGCTCCACAACAAGGAAATTATCAAAGGCCTGCTCAACCCCCAGGATTCCACAGACAAGATGGTCAGCTTCTCAACTATCAGAATCAGCAACGTTCTAACCAACAATATATACCAAGGGAAGATGAATGGATTTCTGTACAAAATGCAATCAAGAGTTTGGCGGTGTCTTGTAAAAGTTTGGAAAATCAGTTGGCCCAGATTGCAAAACAAAATGCTGAAAGACCATCCGGGAGCCCGCCTTGATGACACAATTGTGAACCCCAAGGGAATGACCAAGAGCAAGCGAAGGCTGTCACTCGAAGTGGAAAGCAACTCAATCAGCCAGTGAAGAAGTCACTCTTGCGAGTGACCTGCAGTAAGAATGAAACTTCTTCTGAGCAAATATCTGATAATGATGATATGGTTGAACAGGAGCAACCCGCTGAAAAACCTGGAATGGAGGGAATTCAATTTCCAACACCAATTAAGGAACCACAACAGCCAGCTCCGACGCCACCATATCCAGTAAGACAGAAGAAAGCAAAAATGGATGAAGGACTCAACAGGTTTATTCAAAATTTAGAAAGTATACATATTAATGTACCGTTTGTTGATGCACTTAAACAAATGCCTAAATATTTTAAGTACTTGAAGGATTTGGTGGCAAATAAGCCACAATTGCATAACTCTGCTTTTGTCACTCTAAATGAAGAATGTAGTGCAGCTATCCTAAGGAAATTACCACCTAAGCTGAAAGATCCGGGTAGTTTCACTCTTCATTGCACTGTAGGAATTAGAGAATTTTCAAAAGCATTACTAGATCTTGGTGCAAGCATAAATCTCATGCCATTGTCTGTATTTAAATCCCTTGATCTGGACAAATTTCTGGTACCTACTAACATGACCTTGCAGTTGGCAGACAGATCTCTGACTTACCCAAAAGGAATCTTACATGATGTTCTTGTGAAAGTTGGTAACTTTGTTTACCCAGCCGATTTTGTGGTTCTGGACATGGAAGAAGACAGGGATGTACCCATCATCTTAGGGAGACCTTTTCTGGCAACAAGCGATGCAATTATTAAGGTGAAAAAGGGAGAAATCACACTGCACTTTGATGGGGAGAAGGTTACCTTCAACATCTTCAAAAATATGAGATATCCCGCTGAAGTCCACGACTGCTACATGGTGAGAAATGTAGAAGCAGAGGAAGCATTGACGGAAGAATTACTACAAGACGATCTCCTCAAGGAACTTTGGTGCCCAAACTATAATGAGGAACAGGAAGGAGGGGATGAGTACAGGGCCACTTGCCTGAGCTACCTGAACCACTCCCCCAAGTGGCATCCTACACAGCAACCCTTTGAACTGATAAACCTGACCAAGGAAGGGAGATGCCTGAAACCTTCAATTGAAGAACCACCTCATCTCAAACTTAATCCTTTGCCCTCACATTTGAAGTACGCCTATATTGGAGCAAGAAACACCTTACCTGTAATCATTTCTTCTATGCTTACAGGTACTGAAGAGGACTAATTGCTGAGAGTACTGAGATTGCACAAAGAAGCCATTGGGTGGTCAATTGCTGACATTAAGGGCATCAGCCCCTCCATATGCATGCACAAAATCCTGCTTGAAGATGACGCCAAGCCAACCATTAAAGGACAAAGAAGACTCAACCCAGTCATGAAGGAAGTGGTGAAAAAGGAGATTATCAAGCTGCTAGATGTAGGGATTATCTTCCCAATCTCTGACAGCAAGTGGGTGAGTCCAGTCCAGTGCGTGCCCAAGAAGGGAGGAATCACAGTGATAAAGAATGACCTCCAGGAGCTAATCCCAACAAGGCTGAACAATTCATGGAGAGTGTGCATGGACTATAGAAAGCTTAATAAAGCTACCAGAAAGGACCACTTTCCCCTTCCTTTTATTGATCAAATGTTGGATAGATTAGCTGGATTCATGTATTATTGTTTCCTTGATGGTTTCTCAGGTTACAACCAGATTGCCATAGACCCTGATGATCAAGAGAAGATGACTTTCACCTGCCCTTATGGCACATTTGCCTTCAATAGAATGCCATTTGGACTGTGCAATGCACCGGCTACTTTTCAAAGATGTATGATGGCCATTTTCTCTGATATGGTGGAAGACATAATTGAGATCTTTATGGACGACTTCTCGGTCTTTGGTAAGTCATTTGATGCATGTTTGGACAACCTTGGGCTGATACTGAAAAGATGTATAGAAGCCAACCTGGTTCTCAACTGGGAGAAATGCCATTTTATGGTAACTGAAGGAATTGTCTTGGGGCATAAGATCTCACAGGAAGGAATCGAAGTGGACAAGGCAAAGATTGAAGTCATTGAGAAGCTCAGCCCACCGACCATAGTCAGGGGAGTGAGAAGTTTACTAGGCCATGCTGGTTTCTACAGGAGGTTCATTAAAGATTTTTTGAAAATTTCTAAACCTTTGTGCAATTTGCTTGAAAAAGACACTGCTTTTATTTTTGATGAATCCTGTTTAAATGCATTCACTGAATTGAAAAACAAACTCATCACCGCACCTGTGATCATCACACCCGAGTGGTCAAAACCTTTTGAACTAATGTGTGATGCAAGCGATTTTGCAGTTGGTGTTTTACTTGGACAAAGAAGGAACAAGGTGTTACATGTGGTTTACTATGCTAGTAAAACCCTTAACTCCGCACAAGTCAACTACACCACTACAGAGAAGGAAATGCTGGCAATTGTATTTGCATTTGATAAATTCAGAGCTTATTTGCTAGGGATGAGAGTCATAGTCTATACCAACCATGCAGCCATCAGGTACTTGATCAACAAAAAAGAGTCTAAACCAAGGTTGATTAGATGGGTGTTGTTGTTGCAGGAATTCGATTTGGAGATAAGAGACAGAAAGGGTGCTGAGAATCAAGTAGCAGACCATCTGTCAAGGCTTGAAGAAATTCCAGAAGACACAACTCCAATCTCAGAAAAATTCCCTGTTGAGTCACTCTGGCGAGTGACAGGCACACTCATGAGAGTGACAGGTAACAGGCCTTGGTTTGCAGATTTTGCTAACTTTGTTGTTGCTGGTGTTATTCCCCCAGATCTCACCCCTCAACAACGCAAGAGATTCTTGCACGATGCTCAACTCTACCTATGGGATGAACCCTACTTATTCAAAAGATGTGCAGACCAATTGATCAGAAGGTGCATTCAAAAATCTGAATTCAAAGAGGTGTTACACAAATGCCACAGTTCACACTATGGTAGACATTTCAACGGTCAAAGGACGGCAATCAAGGTTCTACAAGCTGGACTGTACTGGCCAACCCTGTTCAGAGATGCAAGAGAGTTTGTCAAAAGCTGTGACCGATGCCAAAGGATAGGAAATATTTCCTGGAAAAATGAGATGCCACAGCAGAACGTGCATGAAGTGGAACTGTTCGATGTGTGGGGGATAGACTTCATGGGTCCCTTCGTGTCATCCTTTGAGAACTCCTACATCCTACTGGCAGTGGACTACGTTTCAAGATGGATAGAAGCTGTAGCTGCAAAGAACAATGATGCTAAAACTGTTCTCAGGTTTCTAAGAAAAAATATTTTCGCCAGTTTGGTACACCAGGATGATACTCAGTGATGAAGGATCACACTTCGTAACAAGTCATTTGCAGCCATGGTAAAGAAATATGGAATCAGCACAGGTATCAACACCATACCATCCACAATCAAACGGGCTAGTAGAAGTGTCAAACAGGAAGTGAAAAGAATCTGAAAAGGTAGTTAATTCTACCGGAAGAATTGGTCCTCAAGGTTGGATGAAGTTTTATGGGCATATAGGACAGCATACAAGACTCCCATTGGTATGTCTCCATTCAAACTGGTCTATGGGAAAGCATGCCACTTACCAGTAGAGTTGGAACATAAAGCTTACTGGGCTATCAAGGAACTGAATCTTGATCCAGGCAAAAGCAAGGAATTGAGATTGATTCAGTTGAATGAACTGGAAGAATTCAGACTAGAGGCATACGAATCGTCCAGAGTCTACAATGAGAAAACTAAGGCTTACCATGATCAACACATTGTCAAGAAGAACTTCCAAGAAGGACAAGAGGTCTTGTTGTACAATTCCAGGCTGAAATTTTTTCCAGGGAAGTTCAAGTCAAGATGGACCGGGCCCTACAAAATCAACAAGGTCCTAACTCAGGGAGTAGTGGAGATCATGAATCCACAAAGTGGCAACACCTTTTTGGTTAATGGTCAGAGGCTTAAACCATACCTTGGATGGACAGAAGGGAGTAAAGGACAGAACTATCAAGTTCTGGTCCTGAAGGAACTTGACTGAAATTTCTTTTGAAGTCTGGCATGAGATTTAAAACCAATGCGCTTTATGGGAGGCAACCCATACGTTTTGCTTTTATATGGCTAATAATGTGCTACTTTAATCTTTGCAGGATTGGACAAGGAATTTGCCACCCCAACAGATTTCAGAAGGTGTAACATAAAAGGCCTCAGGTAAACTCACTCCCAGGAGTGAAGAAGGTCACTCAGCTGAGTGAACCTACGGGAAGGAATTCTGAGAGTTTTCTAACCCTGACGTCACTCACGTAAGTGGAAAAGTCCACTCGCCTGAGTGAGAACAACTGTACGACACTTTCTGCAAAAAGTCACCTTTTGGGTTGCAGTTATGATTTAAGTTTGGGGGGGAATTTTTTTCGGAAAATTTCAAATTTCAATTTTAACCACTTCCGCCTTTTTGAGTCACTTCAGTCAGCCACAATTTCCAAAAACTTTAACTGCTGTACATTAACTCATAACTCCTTCATTGCTTCGTCTTCTTCATCTTCTTCTTAATCCCAGAATCACTCCTTCAACCACCACTTCCCTGTGTGAACATACTAACAATTTCTCTAAGTTTCCAGGCACATAAGGCAATTTTCAGATTCAATCACAAAACCCCTCTTTCAATTTTGCCAACACAACTCTTAGGGTTTGTCACAGATGCCGCCGGCAAGGAGAAAGGCTGCTGCCCGCAAAAACGCCTCCAACACAAGGAGAAGGATATCATCCTCCTCATCCTCGCCCTCTCCTGAACGGCAAAGAACGCCCACTCCACCAGCATCCCCTGCCAGAGAACCCACCCCACCGCCACCTCCACAACCACCAAGGGCGCTGCAAGAACAGGCCCTTAATGCCATCACAGATGAATGGGAGCCCAGGTTGTTTCCAAGGAAGAAGGGTTGGGATTTCTTTCTGAAGCACATAAGGCGAAAGTTCATTCCAGAAAGGGGAATCAGTGAAGATGGTGCAGCTTTTGCCTACATCAAGCGCCATGGCTGGGAGACCTTCTCCAAACCACCGGTCAAGCCAAGGATCCAGATTATGCAAGAATTTTACGGCAACTTCCACACTGCCCTCAGAGATGGAGTATTCGTCAGAGGCATCAGCGTCAATTGCAGCACAGAGGCCATCAGGGCCATCTGGAAATTACCGAGAATAAGCACTGATTACAGAGAAACCCTGGCTGCCCTGCATCCAAATCAACCGCTGGAACAGGCCATTCTGTCCAGATTGGCAAAAGAGGCCACAAGCTGGGAGATGGATGATCAAGAAAACCCTTTGGGGTTTCCAGCAAACGCATTGCAAACGCCTGACTTAAATCTGTGGCACCATTTCATCTGCTGCAATCTGATGCCAACATCCTACACTGCTAAGGTCACCTACGAGATGGCTCTGCTGCTGTATGCCATTGCCACAGACACACCATTTGATGCAGCCTCAGTCATCTGGGAGCAACTTACCTGATGCATCACTGATCCAAAGGTGAAGAGCTGGTATTTCCCAGTTTCCCAGTTATGGTCAGCATGCTAAGCAAAAGGGCGGGGTGACCTTCCTGCACACCGACGTAGAAAGCAACTTGCAGCAACCATTGAGGATGCATAAGTTGGACCAGAAACCCCCAGGTGCCTCATGGGTGGGACAAACAACATCCACTCCCACTCCAACTGGACAATTGAAGCAGAGGGATTTCAACAAGCAGACCAGGTTCATCCTGGATTACGTCCACCAATGCCAGACGAGGACGGAGAAATTCCTGCAGGAAATGCACAAGTGCATTGGATGCCCTGAAAACTGCCCAATGCCGCATGATCCGCCAGTCCACCCACTTCACGGAATGCCTCAATGAACACTCAGGGAAGTGCTGTTCTGCTTCCCTTAATCAGCAATTTATTTGTTGCCTGTTTTATGTTTCATGTGTTGTTTTCTGTACTTTTTGTTTTCTGTTTATTGTTGTTGCCGGGTTGGTGTTGTTAAGCATTGGGGGCAATGCTTAGAATAAGTTTGGGGGGAGTAATGCAGTAGTAGTTAGTTGTACTTAGTTTTTGGTTAGGTCGGTCAATGTCAGGACAATGCCATTTAGGTCCATTAGGTTCATGTCTAGATTGACTTTGTAAAATATCTCTCAAAATGAAAATCTTCTAAGGAGCTGTCAACAGTCTAGGATGATAATGGTTTTGAAAAAAAAATTTTGTTAAACCACTTTTTGATACTAAGTCTGATGCATGAAAGAAAAAAAATGGCTGACACTCACTCACACACATGAACAATGCCACTCGTGGAAGTGAATGCCTAGAACATAAATCTTAAAATTTGGCATGACTAATCCACTGTTGTGAGCTATGTCTAGTTCTGAGCTACAATTAGATGAGAAATGCCGTAAATCTGAGACTTCCTTTGTGGTACCCATTCACAGCCTGCTTGCTTTTGTTTATAAAAAAAAAAAAAAAAAATCTTAGGGAATGGATCAACCGAAACCTTAGGGGTAACAACAAGGAACCACCACAAAAAGTTCCAAACTGTTGGAGTAATAAGGGTTGAGGTATAAGGCACTGGAGAGATAAGGTTGAATAACACCCCTGTAGGTTGGTCCATTTACATCCCATTCAAAAAAAAAAAAAAGATTTTCTAAATAAATAAAGCATAAAGGTTGTGCAGGAACTCCAGGATTGAAGTCTCAGTAGGTAAATCGAGTCAAATAACTCCGGCAAGACCAGATCACAAGAATGACCACCAAAAGTTTAACCGGTTAACTTAGAATGGATTGGTAGGTTTGGCATGAACAAACACTTGTGGCATATGCATTCTAATTCCTTGTGAAGGTTGGTCGCTTGACTCTGGATTGCAGAAAGATTTTGTATCCACAAATGTATGTTTTCTTCACTTGAATCTGAGACAGAAAGTTGACAGCACCTATCTAGTTGTGTTTAAGGTTGTTGCTTGTTTAGTGTCACTTACCTGAGTGGAAATCCTCACTCAGGGGAGTAAGTCAATCTTCAGTCATTTTGTCTTTCCTATTTGTTATGTGCAATTCAGAAAGTGCCAACAAGAGTTTAGTGTTTTGCTTGAAGACAAGTAATTCTTCCAGTTTGGGGGAGTTGATAATGGTTAAATTGTTACATAAAAGCATCACACTTAACTTTGTACTTGATGAACAATTGAGGATATTTCCTAACATTGATGCAAATTACTTAGCTCATTTTCATGTTATTGTTAGGAAAGGACCGGACTGAATAATTGCTAAAAATTGGAAGCCAAAGAAGCAATTTAAGGGCTGCTGAGGCAAGGTTGCTGAGCTGGACGAAGAAGAAGGCCCTTAGACAAGAAGCATCTTGTCATTAATGACCTTGCCTCCTCCTAGAGGCATGCTTGTCCCCCAGCCGCAATCTCAGCCACCACTGCTGATCAATGAGAGAAAAGGAACGGCCAAGTTGGATTGCAGGCTCAAGACATTGGAAGGATTAAACAACTCCAAGCATGGGGAGGTTCTCATGATGAAGACACCGGTTGCAAGGCACTATAAAGGAGGGAACGGCACTCTCACATATGGGATCCATCTCTCAACCTCTGGTTACCCCTTCAGTTACTAAAAACACTCAGAAAAACTCTAGGTAGAAGGCAAGAAAGAAGAAGAAGCAGCAACAACTCAGTGAGGAACCCAAGTTGAAGAGTAGCAACCCAGTTTCTTCTTCAGTTCCACGAGTGAACCCCTTCACTCCCAGGAGTGACTCAGAAACTGCACAAGCTTTCTCCTCATCTCTTGACTGTTAGCTTAAATTTTGTTGCTATGCATACTTCTATGATGTCTTTCGATATAGTAGATGTAGCATTAATCTGTATGAGTAGCTAAACAGTTCCCAGGGGTTATTCTCCTCAACTGATGTTGTAGTTGTCAAAGCACTGGTTTTGTTCCTTGTTTTATGGTTGAAAGTTTTTCTACATTCATTTACTTGATCACTAAACTGAATGCATGCTAGAACTAAGGGAGATCTTGAAGGATAAACTTGGTTTGGATTGTTTCAACTTTAACTTATGACATAGAGGTAACAGTCTATGGTTTTAACTAAGATAGGAATATACTTAGTTAACATAAGCATTCTTGAAGGCCTAAGAACTTAATGACTTTGTAGCTGGAATCAATAATTGGAAAATAGGTTGTTAAGGGTGCAAAGATGACTCTAGAAAAAATGGGAACTGACTTAGAGTTATAAGAGAGCTGAATGAACAAGAACTCAACCATTACAGTGCTAATAAAACAACTACAACAGCAGGAAGAGGAGAAGAACACCCCTGGCTTCCATTCCCCTGAGTGCCTGTTTTCATTCTCCTGAGTGACATCTTGTTGACTGACAGTTTTTCCTTACAACAAATTTGGTAATTAGCTGTCCTCGTGGGATCGACCTAGCTTCCATTATCTACAAAATTCATAATCCAAGCTAGTAATATTTATCTTTATTTTTTGGTGAACTCGGCAAGCACCAGATCCAAGGAAGGCATAGACCAAATTAAACAGGGAAATCATTTGTGAAATGTCCGAATTAATAATATCAATGAGCTGCGGATACGGGGGTTTGAAATTGGGGATGTCGGAGAAACTGACGAACTTGAAACCACGATCATCTCCATGTTCCTTAGTAACGATATCATTACCAGGTGCAATAACGGTTCTTGCATCAAATTCAATCTTAAAAGGATGACTACATTGCTTGAATCTGTCGGAGTTTTTGACACATCCAAAGTTGGAGATCTGCTTGGAACTTCCTTCTTGAAGAAGATCACCCAGGCGATTGAACTGGTCATGAGGTTGTGCAGCCACAATTTTGTCTCCCTGTTTAATTTCATAAATAATTAATATACGTTTTATCGAAGTAAATAAAAAAAATTGTAAACATCTTAATTGACCTATTAAAATAACGACATGCACAGTAAATAAAGGTAACGATCTAATACCTTGTCATCCATAAGCATCATCTCACGAAGAACAACTACATCATGATTGTTCCATTGATGTCTATCCCAAACCCGGCACAACTTCACATTGATCATCCAACCACATCCAGTTTTTCCGTTCAAGTCTTTGACGGAATTCAATCTTCTCGATATCGACATGGTGACAGCGATAAAAAAAAAACAAGATACTTGTCATTTTTTGTGGGGTATTGAGTTGATGTGCAGAGATGTTTGTGGTGGACATATCGAAATTTACATAAGGTATATATAGACATATTAAGAACAGATATACGTGAAATATGTATCCAGAATTTAAAGGAGTAAAAAAATTTTAAAAATACTAATTATCCCGTAACGTATGTATATTACATGAATGCTTCAAATTTTAAAAGTTAGGACGGGATTTGGCACGAATGGGATAAAGTGATTGATAAATATGGTAAAAATGTAGAATAAAGAACCAATATTTTAAAGTTGAAAGTTTATTAAAGGAACAACTTTTTAAGAATTAAAAGATATATAGCTCAGTTCGATTAAGTTCAAATTTCGGAGTTCGGAAATCGATATGGAAAGAGATCATCATCAGTGTCCAACGCATGTTAAACAAATTTTGAAGTATAAATTAGTGCGTAATTCATGGGAAATTAATGAATGAAGTTAAACTGTGATTAAAAATAAGGCAAGGATCATTGGCGGATTTTTACTTTTGATTTCATGACATTCTGGAAGATTGATATGATAACGGTGATTTGATAAATATGAAATTTGAAAGTCATATTGAAAGTATCAGAAATGATCCACATCAGTATACAAAAACGGATGGGAGAAATAATCCCAAACTTGTGGAAGGATCACTATTTCCGATACCGAGAAAATTTACATGGAAAAGATATAATTCTAATCTTACATAATAATAAAAGTTACAGAAAGATCACAAACAGTAAAGATACAATGATGATGCTTTGTGATAGCTTTAAAATGTATATGGAAAAAATTAAATATTAATGACATGACGATAATGTAAATAATTATCAAAATCCTTTTTGATAGGATTTTATTGATTTCCAGTTACCATTATAGTTTAGATGGGATAAAAACACTCCTTGAAAAAGTTAAGGTTAATGCTTGGTTAATTGATCATCGACTTAAAGGTGGTTAGTTAATTTATCAATAAGTTGTTTATAGAGATTGAAATCACTATATAAGCGAAATAATGATGACTTTTGTTAACCCTTTTCCTTGAATTTTGTACAAAATAAATTCAAATAAGTAACTGACAAGATCAAGATATTACCGAAATATACATCTTGAGAGGAGTATATTATAATGCATTATTCAATTATTGATAACCATCAATAACAACACAAATTTCCCCCATAATCGACATCTTCGTTATATATTCCAACTTTTCTATTTAGTACATCTAAATTATGAATTATCCCCATCAAGGTAGGTTGTAAAAAAAATGTTTTCTTTTAATTTTAAAGTAAGCTGCAAAAAAACAAAAAATGACGACGGCTACATTAGCAATTTTATTTAAGTAACAAATAAAATAAACCCTAAAAATTGAAAATTACACAATTAGCAAACTATAGATCAAACGATCAAAATAAAAGCGATGTCTTTTTTCTTCGTTTTGACACTTTCAATGTCCAAAACAAATTGACATTCACTTCCAGGTGCAATCGTATTATCATGGAGTTTACTCCAATTCCCTCCAAGCTTTAATTGTTGAAGTTTTTTTCCTGTGTAGCTTGCATCATAAAACTTCAAAATGTTCATAGAATAAATTCGACCATTTATTTGTACGATAGCAAATCCCTTCGTAGTGATGCGTTTATGTTGTCTCCAAAAACTTGCTGGTATAGTCTGAAATTAATATAGTTAATTACAATGGAAAACGAAAAAATTGGAAAAATAAATATCATGGAATAATACATAAAATTTGTAATAAGACATTTGTAGCTTAAGATTGCTGTATGGACGCAATGATTCAAACCGATTGTTATGCTAAAACCAAATGGACCTAATACCGGCAAAGGAGCTCTGATCTGAACTCCGTTTTCTTTGAAAAATTGTAGTGTCATCACTACCAACATGAATTAATAATGCAGATTTAGCTTCGGACAAAAATCAACATGATCATACATGAATTTTCTCCAAGATTCACCTGCAAGGATTAGTTCAGATGGGTCTGTTACTGAATATACCATATCAACACCAAATTTATACGTTCCATAATTGACATTCCAGTATGTCGATCTTGTGCCATTTTGCGCATGTTCTGGAATTGAAATTGACTTACTCCATCTGTTATACACTGTAAGAATCATAGTTACATATACATCAAATTAAAATTATCATTAAAAAACAACATGTGATCGAGAAAATTGTACCATATAGTTTTTGATATATTTGAATTTGTCCCATATAATGGGAGGATATAAATTATCCGCCGGTGTTCGATCCTTGGTTAGGACGTGTACTTCCAAAATACCAATTTCTTTTACCGTGAAGAAAAGAGCACTATCGACAACCAACCTATTTTCTGTAACAAAGTACATCCAGTTTTTTTGAAAATAAATAAATTGATTTCGGCTGACCAAGGTAATTGCATGACACTTTAAACTCCCTGCCGTTACTCATTAGAGTTATATCGTCGCCGGGATTATGGCCTTCAGATAAAACATTAGGCAGTGGAATTTTCTACAAAAAAAAGGAACAATTATAACAACAAACGTCAATTGACGATCTAATATGAATACCAACATTCAGATAAATACATGATGCTGGTGCTTGCCGAGTTCACCAAAAAAAAAGATAAATATTACTAGCTTGGATTATGGGTTTTGTAGATAATGGAAGCTAGGTCGATCCCATGAGGACAGCTAATTACCAAATTTGTTGTAAAGAAAAACTGTCAGTCAACAAGGTGTCACTCAGGAGAATGAAAACAGTCACTCAGGGGAATGGGGCCAGGGGTGTTCTTCTCCTCTTCCTGCTGTTGTAGTTGTTTTATTAGCACAGTAATGGTTGAGTTCTTGTTCATTCAGCTCACTTATAACTCTAAGTCAGTTCCCATTTTTCCTAGAGTCATCTTTACAACCTTAACAACCTATTTTCCAATGGTTGATTCCAGCTACAAAGTCAATAAGTTCCTAGGCCTTCAAGAATGCTTATGTTAACTAAGTATATTCCTATCTTAGTTAAAACCATAGACTGTTACCTCTATGTCATAAGTTAAAGTTGAAACAATCCAAACCAAGTTTATCCTTCCAGATCTCCCCTAGTTCTAGCATGCATTCAATTTAGTGATCAAGTAGATGAATGTAGAAAAACTTTCAACCATAAAACAAGGAACAAAACCAGTGCTTTGACAACTACAACATCAGTTGAGGAGAATAACCCCTGGGAACTGTTTAGCTACTCATACAGATAAATGCTACATCTACTACATCAAAGGACATCATAGAAGTATGCATAATAAATAAAGTTCAAGCTAACAGTCAAGAGATGAGAAGGAAGCTTGTGCAGTTTCTGAGTCACTCCTGGGAGTGAAAGGGTTCACTCGTGGAACTGAAGAAGAAACTGGGTTGCTATTCTTCAACTTAGCTTCCTCACTGAGTTGTTGCTGCTTCTTCTTCTTTCTTGTCTTCTATCTGGAGTTTTTCTGAGTGTTTCTGCAACTAAGAAGCTAACCAGAGACTGATGGAGAGATGGATATCTGTCCCCTTTTGTAAGAGTGCGTCCCTTCTTTATAGTGCCTTGCAACCGGTGTCTTCATCATGAGGACCTCCCCATGCTTGGAGTTGTTTAATCCTCCCAATGTCTTGAGCCTGCAACCCACTTGGCCGTTCCTTTTCTTTCTTCTGGCAGTGGCCGCTTTGCTCTCATTGATCAGCGGTGGTGGCTGGGATTGCGGCTGGGCGACAACATGCTCTAGGAGGAAGCAAGGTTATTAATGACAAGATGCTTCTTGTCTAAGAGCCTTCTCTTTCGTCCAGCTCAGCAATCTTGCCTCAGCAGCCCATAATTTGCTCCTTTGGCTTCCAATTTTCAGCAATTATTCAGTCTGGTCCTTTCCTAACAATAACATGAAAATGAACTAAGTAATTTGCATCAATGTTAGGAAATACCCCCAATTGTTCATCAAATATAAAGTTAAGTGTGATGCTTTTATGTAACAATTTAACCGTTATCAGATGCAGAATTAAAGAATTTAATAATAGAAAACTTACCAGGCCAAAGACAAACCCTGGAGTGAGAACAATAAGACTACTTCCAATGTCCCTTTCTTGCTATCCAGTTTGACAGAATTGGTTTCACGATATCCAAGAGCATTAAAAAGTGTAGAAGGTCTAATCAAAACAAAATAAGGATTTTCTGATATTCGTATGTTTAATTTCTACGGGAGCACCAAACGTTATATGCAATACATGTTACAGAAGTTATACGACGATTCGGTATGTATCTTCAATTAAAGCCTATTTTTGGGGGATTGAGTGAAATCAGATAATATCCCCTTCGGTTACGAAATAAGATTAGGGGTGTATTTATATTGTATTCGGAGAAAAAAGGGCTAAATTATGAAAATCAAGTAATTCGGTTTAATTATTTTTTACGTAGGTAAATAGTATTCTGGAAGTTATCAATGGGAATTTTCCATAAAAAAGGGGCTGAATTAATGGAAATAAGATAATCAACACTATAATTTTTGCTATAGGAGTTATGTGTATTGCGGAAAGAAGAATAACAAAAATTCTATCATAAGGATTTCGGAACAGATTATACTGGCCGCAACAAAAGGAAGATGATTGGATTTATTATCTTCTCCATCGAGAATAATCTTGACGATTGATGCAAATTGGCCGTAGAAAAAAGTATATGGTCGGATTATATTTGTCACCGATGACAGGTGCTGGAATTGCGCAAACGTCGGCATCGGCGGAAAGTTGGTTTATGGATATTAAGCCGAAATAGGTTCAACGCCGGCGGAAATTTGTGCCATCGTCTTTGCAGCGGATTTGATATGTCTGTGTATTTGTTTTTTTAACGTCGCTGGAATCAGAGTAAAGTTATTTGTTGGAAGTGGTGTTGCTCGCTTGTTTGCTATTCTCTAGGTCGCTAACAGGTGCAAAAAAGTGAGGAAGGAAATCCACCAACATTATCATCATCGATGATGTTCATTGTGAAACTTCAATTCATCGGAAGTCGGTCATAGAAGATGCCGGCATAAAACCGGTCGTTAACCGGGCAGTTTTATGTAGATTTACTTTTTTAATACATAAAAGTTAAAATTTATTTATATATTAATAAGAAATATATTTTTTAATAGATGTAAATATTAAGTTAATAGTAAATGTAAGATTACATTGTTGCTATAAATATTTACAACGAAATCTATTAGTACCCTAATCGAGCGACATGTGTCCTGGAAGAAAAGAATTTATCTGCTCAATTGTCATACGCTCATCAAATTTAATCCAACTGGTTCAATATTTCTTATATCTAACTGGTTCAATTGTCGTACGCTCATCAAATTTAATCCAGAAAACATGTTTGCACTGCTTGAATCTCTCTCCGTTTTTTGCACATCCGAAGTTAGAGATCGGTAAAGAAGTTCCTTCAATGAGCTTTTCGTTGAAACGGTGAAAGTGGTCACGATGGACCCCGGCAACAATTCTGTCACCCTGAGTTAAGAAAAAATTGCGAAAAAAATCTATTAATTTTTATTTATCGAACAAAAACATGTATGTATCTCAATAAGAAGCATAGGAACAAAAACATGTATGTATCGAACAAAGTATAGGAGCTTACATTTAAATCTATAAGAAGCATTTCACGGCTCTCAACTCTGTCCCAATTTTTAAAATGATGGCGATCCCACAACTTGCACAACTTGACGTTAATCAGCCATCCACACCCAGTACTTCCGTTCAATTCTTTGACAGAATTTATCCTCCTAGCCTGAGCCATTGTAAGAGAACAAAAGAGAGAGAAGAAAAGAATAAATTTGAATGATCTGCTATAAGAGTGTGTATTAACACGAATAGGTGAGGAGGTGTTCGGGAAACTAAGCGTACGGTTTATATAGAAGGAGATTTAGCGTAAAGGACGTATTAGGGTTTATAAAGTTTTGAGGCGCGAAACTAAATTTAAATTCAGTTTAAATATGGGAGTATATCAATTAGTTAATTACACGGAATCGAATTTTGATTCCCAGTTAGTATCTTATCTATCATATATGATCTCTAATGAAAACGATAAGTAGAACGATAGTTATCTAAGTGAATCATAAATGTAAATTTGGACTACATTCAGAAGGTAGTTTCATACTATATTTGAAATACTTCAAATTTGAATTGTATATCAATTACGCAATTTCGGTAATTATTTAATTATTTAATTAAGATGAAGGTAGTTTCATACGGTAATTATAAGTCTAATTTAATATCTTATTATCTATTCTATATGATCAGTAATATATATAAATACATAAAATAAATAATAAATTAATATTAATAAATATATAAATAACATGCGGATGGTAGTTTCATACGCTAGTTGAAATACTTCAAATTTAAATTGAAGATCAATTACGGAATTCCTGTCAATTAATTAACTAAGATAAAGGTAGTTTCATATGATAATTATCTAATTACACGAATATATATTCCCCAAATATATATTCCTAAAATACAATCCGGAAAAATCTTCTAAATGAAATTTGAATTAAATTGATTCTATATTATCCGGTTCTGAAATTTGAAAATTCCTGAAATTATGCATGGTTGACGCAGTTCGTTCATGGTAAGATGAATGTTTGAAGAAATGATGCTTAATCATTTAGGTTTTTGAGAAATACACACACAATTTAGCAAAATGGTAGGAAGGGATGTGGGAAGTCTCTAGCAAAGAAGAATACAACCAACAATTGAACGAATGAATTGATCATTGTCAGCCGGTGACCATGTCTGCCAACTATATCCCTTCAATGGAGTTTCTAATCAATGGTGATCTCGTCCTTGATAAATTGGAAATCGTGTTCCAATGATTGTGGCGAAGCATGTGTATAGTCCATTTAAAATAAGCAATCAACAGAGAGGATTATTTTTTTTTGTGGATATAAGTTGTGTATATCCAATGATGATGCCGACGGCAACTATTTCTGATGATTACATTAACATCGCGTGCTAAAATCTGCCATCACCTGAGGTTAGCCGGCCGGAGTTATTTCACCGGTTCTTTGAATGATAAAATTGCGGATTATCGGTGAAAAGGTAAAACGGATGATATATATAAAAATATCATAAATATTTTACTATGTAAGATTACAGTCATGAGGTGTTGTTAAAGATTAGTAAAAAGTAATAAGCCAATAAAATGCTGACACATAGACTACTAAAGTTTATGAACGAATGAAAAGTGGACGCGTGGTTTTAGAAATTATTAGTGATCTAATAGTGCGGCATGTGTCTTGTGAGAAAAATTTCCTTAAAAGATGAGAATGAGAATCAGTCCCAGAAAAATAAAATAGGTCCATCCGACCGCACCAGAGAAGATGAGAATGAGGAAGATGACTCCCACCCCCACGACATCGTTCTCTCTTTCAACTCAAGCTCCAAGGAAATAGCACGGTGGAGGTTCGGGCTGCTCCGCCAGAATGGTGGTAAAGAGGGGTAAATGCTTTTCTTATTGTTTTTCCACAACTATTCACTATACTTTTGGTAAAATTGAATCATAATTTACTAGATCTGGATGAAGACCAAACACACCGTCTATTGTAATGCTGAAAGGCCCCATTGGCATCGCACCAAGCTTGGGTTTTAAATCCGTCTCAGATTCGCTTGGATTCCCCAGTGCCTGCTTAGCTTGAACGATGGTAAACTCTTTTTCTATTTCTATTTCTAATTTCCGTAGACTACCGTCATTTTTAGATATGGCTAAATGAAAAAAATTCATTGAATAATTGTGGCCACCGGTGACTAACCATATATCAATTGACCGCAGAACGGCAGCCACACTACAACTGGGTTCCAACAGCGACACGCATGAAAGAGAATAAAAAGGGGACAACGAGAGTCCATCCATCATCAAGCCAATTTATGAGATCCAAAGAGAAGAGGGGAGAAAACATATAAAGCCTAGGCGAAGCCCTCATTCACAATTTCACGTAGGTACGGGTAAGCTTCTGATTTTTTTTTTCAAAATATTGATTCTTTTCAAGAGGAATCAGATGAAATTAGTCAGTATACTTAGATACTTATGCTTTGGGGTAAGATCTTGACTTCAGTTGATAATTGTTGAGTTTAAAGCCCAATGTTGTATGAAGATTATATTAATTGCATTGACCGGGTATCAATTGTTTTGTTGCTTTAATGGGTGCAGATACAATTTTATGTTCTTTCTCATGTGACAGCCATTCAATGAGATATAATTCTCAGTTCTTTTCCACCTTTTTGTTTGAAGTAATGGGGATTTATACTCGAGTATGGGATGGGAAGTGTAATTCCTTTCGTAAGCTGTGAAGAATGGGATCTTATTTTGTTTTTAGGAATACTGATCATTATAATCCGTTATTTTGACCATCCAATAGATGAATTTGCTTCAATAA
This sequence comes from Oldenlandia corymbosa var. corymbosa, assembly GCA_949775105.1. Classification (NCBI taxonomy): domain Eukaryota; kingdom Viridiplantae; phylum Streptophyta; class Magnoliopsida; order Gentianales; family Rubiaceae; genus Oldenlandia; species Oldenlandia corymbosa. The sequence continues at coordinate 10,275,995 of OX459124.1, forward strand.
ATCAGCTACAATTGGGAAAGTTGTTCAATTCAATGATATTTTGGTTTGGTTACTTTCATTGTAGTAGTGTCAGAAAAATGGTGAAGGAAACTGAATATATGATATTCTTGGAGTGAGCCCTTTTATCGGAAGAAAAAATTTAAAAAGCTTATTACATCATGGTATAAGGATATTGGTAACTATGATCAAAGAGGTTTTTGATTTTGTGTTAAGTGCATACAAGATTGAGTTCAAAGAGGTTTTTCTATCTTTGTTGACAGGCAAGCGAAGTTTTTCTGGATAAAAAATCCAAATGATCTTCAAGCTACTGAAAGGGTTGTCTTTCTATCTTGCAATTGGAGTAAATTTTATGAAATGTCTGATTTATAGCTTTTCAAGAAATTCGTGGAGAATGATGTTAGAACTATATTTTCACTTACATATACTCATTTTATGTCAAGTCCATTGGAAGCGAAAATATCTTGAATTTATGAAATTCCTCAACGGATTCAATTATGGTATCATAGAAAGGTAAAATACAGTTCCCCTGCCCTTATTCCTTTTGAACTTCTTTGTTCACAGTTCTCTTACATGTTTATTTGGAGTAAGAGGTTGTTTCTAAGGGGATTGATATAGGATGGAAATGCCATGATATTCATATGACCTAATGAAATGTTCATTGGTCTAGAACTTTTAATTTGTTGTTACCTTTAAGCATAAAGCAAAACAACCCGAGGAGGTGGACCATTTTGAAGAATCCAGGGTGGGTTTCTTTTGAACATACATACAGTTGGTCATTATAATTGGAATGGGACAGAATCTTTATAATCCAGTAGACGACTGTAATTTGTTAATGGTATGAGTGGGTAACTTTGCAATATCGTCGGTAACCCAATATCATGTTTCTTATGTGCTTAAATTGTAGTTGAAATTGGACGTGGTTATTTACTTCTTCAAATATTTTACCTTTTCAGGTTTTCTTTACTTTTTTTCTATATTAGGAGGGACAATCTTTCACATTTTAGAAATTTGGATTCCAGTAGAAGCACATAGTAAGCTTTCCTGTTTTATGTGATATTACATATACTCAACCTATTTCTCAAGTGCTATTCTCTAAATATTTCAAAGAAATTTTTTTTATCTATTTCATGACCATATTGGTGCCGAATTATCATGCAATTTTGTTTTGTTCATTAGTGCACTATTAGGAAGTTAGTTTCCTCGGGTGGTGTAGGTATCCTATTCTGATTGGAAACTGTTTAGAATATCACTCACTTTGAAGTAAAATATGATGACAATTTTTAATAAATGTAGTGTCACATGCAATCTCTTCTCAATGTCCATTTGCAGTGTCTGTTTGAAACATTCATTAGCATAATAACTTATAGGTTGATTTGTGAAATTATAGTTTTTGGGTTGTTGCGGTTGTTATTGCATATTAGGCCAAATGATTAAGACTAAATGTTCGCTTTATTATTCATTGATCATTAATCGATTTGTTTTTATTTTACTTTTCATCAACACAGGAAAGACAAACTTATCACCAGCAATGCTTTCTATGATGCATTGCCGAAGAAAGCAGCTCCTAATGTATTGTAAGGTGCGAACCAGTTTATAGAGTTACATGCCAGGTGAAAACGTCGTCTCAGCTATATTGCACTTCGAACCTCAAGGAAACAAATCAACAATAATAACTAGAAACGTTTAGGATATGCAAAATTTTTCCTTCTGTGAAGAATTTGTGTCCATTTCATTACAATGAGTGTACATTATTTTCTTTATTTACATATCAATTTCTTAAACAACTTGGCCGGGGCTGTCATCCAAACCACTTTATTAATATTATAATTGTTATGTCAAAATTGTATATATCATTCTATTTTTTCTGATGACTTAAAGTACAAACATCCATCGAGTAATGTTGCAGCTATACATTATGTTTTTTATTTTTAAGAAAGTTCCACCTCTTGGGAGAAATTATAATTCCAAATTCCATGTCTAAACAAATCAATTTCGAGATGCCCGAATTAATCATCCTTTCGTACCATATAGAATCAGAGTCACAAATTAATCAAATTTTCACCTTTTAGTAGAGGCTCAAATCTCAACATTGTGGCATAGTATTTTCTTTTAGTTACACATCAATTTTTTTATATGATAATTTTCATTACTTAACATTTATTTACATGTTGCCATCATTATAACATTTGTATTAACAAATTAGGTAAATTCATCGGAATTTCAATTTGTAAAATAGAATGGAGAAATGGACCAATTTGTTTTATTGGTCCTCCATCGGTTATTAAATATTTTTTCGCACATCATCAATATTAATTGATATAAAATAATATCTACTCATCTTTTTAATAAAATAAAATAACATTAAAGCCATCGGGCATCTGCCCGGGCCAAGCATCTAGTTATTATTTATTAGATCATTCAGTTTGATGATGTGATGGTGAAGAAGTACTCCTCACCAAAAATCTATTATGGAATGTCGACATATATGATTTTTCAAAATAGTGTTATTGAAGATATGCTAATCACTTCTTTGTTTCTATATAAATTCTCTTAGTAGGTTTATGTCAAAAATTGTAGTTTATAAAACTTACAGATTGTCATTAGGTGGTTAAGCCTATTACAACCGGAGTATGCAACACCTATAATAGATCCTTCCAGTCTCGATGAATACCCGATCAATAATGATGAGGACGGTAACTTTACTCAATTGTGTCATTTAACCCTAACATCTAGTATATATAGACTTTGGTACTTTCTACCTCCCAAATCACTACTCGCGCAATGTATTGTCAATAGATACGGGCATTTCTATAGTTTTATAGTTTGACTGTCCCATTTCAAAAAAAAAAGAGACAGTTTGAGCTTGTTGTCTTCTGTTAATTAAGAAGAACACTAATCTCTTATACTCCTTCCGGTCCTTAATATAAGTTATATTGATTTGTTATAGATTTCACTTTGGACACATTTTTAATCAAAGTCTCACATCTGTTGTTAAGTCCTAATTATTATGAAATATTTTTAAGGGTTTTTTTTCCAAATAAAAATTCGTACTAGGTGAATCCTAAAACAAATCAAAATGACTTTTTCGATCAATGATTAGTACACAAATCTGGTACTAGTGAACCAATTAAGACCCCTTTTTGAGTTTGTTTTTCACTTTTCGGGTGTTGATTTGGTTTATGAAATGTCATGTTTAATTGGACTCGATTAATGCTAACCACTAACAAATTTTATGGTAGGGGTTGTTACTTTTCTCATACGGGGCCGGAGTTGCCTAATACTCCTTACATATTTTCATCCTGAATCCTAAATCTAACTGATTTTGGAAATTGCGCTGATTGTTGCGTTATAAAAGTGCTACCTTGATCTCTTTTTTCTCTCCAACAAACCGAAACCAAAGTAACTAGTATTTTTTTTTCTTCCTTCCTTCTTGTTTATATTGATCTACGAAAAATATTGGTCATAAAGTTTCGCCTTCTTTTCTATCACATAAATGTGAACACATGGACCACTTTTGATCGATATAGGTTGGGCGTCCCTTAATTCCTAAGTGGTGGTGGAGATAGCCAGACGCCTACCGTCATTGGAAGATTTCATGGCATTCACGAAGGTGTGTACTTTCTAGCGAGCTGCCGTGACCAAGGACAAATTTGCGCCGTCTTGTCTCAGGGTTCCATTACTTGTGTTGGTAGAAAAACAAGAAGCATGAAAGAGCAATGTTGGTGATGATCAACGAGAATTTTACAGCCTATCAAAGAAAAACAATTGCATGAGAATAAACCTCCTGGAAGCAAAGGGTAAACTTAACGGTGCATTGAAGTAAGATTCAGATGGTTACTAATGCTCACACGTTCGAGAGAAACTACTTTGTTGAAGCCTTTCTCCAATGCACGTATGGAACTCCCCAATTTTCATACTTTACCAAAGTATGAAATTTACAACACTGTCCTCCGGTTTGTTTTATCATAGAAAAAGCAGTGTTGTCAGACAATTCATCCAGGATATCAAGTTTCATACTAATGGCCATACAAAATAGTACCTTTCTGGCCTTCTGTAGACCTGGAGATCTAACATGGACCGGAATAGTATCTAGAAGAGCCGGATTCCAACATGTGAACCCTATAAAGGAAATTTTTATGCAATCAATTTTCATGGAGATATTTGGGTTTGGGAGTTTAATCGGCTGATCAAGTACGCCCGTATTCTCTTTTCCATAGATAAGAGAGTAATCCGCTTCAGACAACCATATTTAGTGGAATCATCATCCATCAACAATGAAGGTGATTTACTTTTAATCACTCGCATTACTCGTTTTGAGACGGATGACGATTGCCATGAGACTATGAATTTCAAAATATTCTGTTTGGATATAATGCGACAGAAATTGGAGAAAATCTATAGTTTGGGGGGGATATTTGTTGGAGACAATGCTGTAATTTCTTACCCGCGAACACAAATGAAAACCAACAGAATCAAAGGCAATTGTATATAAATTTCACGGACGATTGCTGACAGTTTTATAATTGTGAAGTTTTGAAACGATGGAGAGAAGGATGCAAGAGAGATCACGAAATGGACATTTTTTATATTAAAGATGAGACTATAGAACGCTTCCATGGTGTTGAGTCATTTAGTTTTGTTTGTCCACCGTTGTGGATTGCTTCCTGTTTCTGATTTCTGGGATATGGATAGCTCGTATGGAGTTTGATTCGACCTTTACAGGTTGATTAATATCCTATACATATTAATAAGCATTTTCAATTTAATTAATGCATTCTTTTATTTTAATGTACTCAATTTTTACATGCAGAATCAGAAGCCTCCAAAACTAACAATCAATCCGTAACGAGTAACCCTAATTACACGAATCGTTGAAATCTATTGATCCCACACAAGCATACTTAGATAAAAACTTTCCTAATACCGACACGAATACCCAGAATTAAGACATCAAAATCCTTCTTAAGGAAATAATTTCAATTTTATAAGTCAAAATTGCGCTACAATGTGCTCGCCTTTACATAGGAGAAAATAATTAAATAAATCCTAATTCCTACTAATCTAAAATGAAAAAAACAATCTTAATTTATTAATTATAAATGATAACTCTACAGAAATCCCTAAACCTACGCCTCATCAATTTTGCATGTGATGTTACTCAGCTTTTTATCATAGTAATTGTAACTGAAAAATACTTTGAAAAACAATTGACCCGTTTTCCATTCAATTCAATGCAAAAAAGGACGTGTACCAATTTTTGAATTGTATGCGAAGTCAAACACGCTTAAGAAGCAAGCGGTTGGGAATTGGGATTCTTTTGCATTAATTCAGACTTCAAAGCATCCAACTAACAAACAATTTTTTTCTTATTTTTTTATAAAATTTTTAATCTCGACTTAAATGTGAGAGATCATTTTCTTGACCTTCTCCGACAAAGTAAATAATCACGTTTGGTCGCTCATTTAAAACAAACACTGATCAAATCCAAACAATGTTCACAGAGTAGCGGAAAAGAACCTTTGTATACGTACTATATATACTTAAAAAAACTGTTTTTGGTATTGAGATTCTATTCTTATTATTAGCAATTATTTCTCTAATGAAATGACATTCACACTAATATGTTCCCTCCTCTCATGATACCATCTATACTTAGTTGAATGAATTCTTATTTTATTTTTATATCTACTTGTTTTGAGCTATTACTTTCAAAATTTCTCCTTCTATCTACCCCATAAATGGATCTTTAATAGGTCTAAAGATAGAATCTCATTTCAAGTCTGGTGGCATTTATATTTATTGAAGTGATTTAAAATTTCAAAACTAAAAAATAAAAATTGGGTGCTCCATCCACCTTGAAATAAATATTTTGCTAAGATTCTCATCACGACAAGGAAGCATTATATAAGGTGGTTAAAATGTAAAATCACTCTATTTCTACAATAATGGTCATGCTGAAAATAATAGATAAAAGATGTCTCACTTTTGCACAACAACGTATATTTTAAAATTTTGGTGTTTTTCTAGAACGACAAGTATTTCATTATGGATTTTGATTAAAATTTTTAAATATTGTCATCTAAACTTTCATGGTAGATACACTACATAACCAAAAATCTGATTTGATACCTATTTATCGGAAATTTTGAGTTATAGTACAATTTAGTAGTCCAAAAAATAATATAACAAAGAAAAATAAAAGGTTAGATAAAGATAAAAGGAATTTAACGTCGTTCAATACTAGCATCTTTAATACATATGTGGATTGAGATAATAATTTTCAAAAGCCAAGCCACGAAAAAATAGTGGCAAGAATCAGGAAGTTGAGAAATGAATGAACAACTAGAGGGAGATTGAGGAGCTTGTTTGGACTCTGTTTCGTGCATTTTTACCCGACATTATTAGAAAATGGTGTAGGGTTGCTAATTCGGGCGGTTCTGGTGAAATTCGGTTCGGATTAATTTGATTTTTTCCTTCCTGAAACCTGTCCGAAACCGAACCGATAAATTTATTGCACTGAATCGAACCGACCTATTAAGCAATCAGGTTTTTGGTTCGGGGCCCTATTCAACCGAAACAAATACACAAGCCATATTTGACAGTAAACAACAAATTTTAGCCATATTTGACAGTAAACCACAAATTTTAACAAAATGGTTTGGGATTTTTTTTTAATAGTTCTAATGAATTTTTTTGAAAGAGCTTCTGCAAATCTACAACTGTGATATTTATTTTTGTCTCGAAAAAAATCCAATACATATATGGCCTCCCAACATGATTGATTGGATTCTTGAAAATTCTTGGGGTTCCTCCTCGGCTGCTCCTTCCAGACTACAAGGTCAGATTGGTATACTCTCAGAAAAAAAGAGATAAAAAACAAATAAAACTTCCAAGAGGCAGCAATTTCATTACTAGTTTCTCTAGCCTCTTTTACCATATTTTATTTTACAGATCCCACGGGAATATAGACGGAAAAACCGAAAAAAAGGATACATAACATTCAAAAAAAAAAAATTAACCCTGCACAAGAACAAGAACTTACCAAGTCTAGCATTAATCAAAGATTAACAATTTGGAGGTAAAACATGAACTCAACACCCGAAATCACACCAACCCCTTCCTCTTATTCATTTAATTAAAGATTCCATGAGGCAAAACATGAACAAATGGCCCATCATTGATTTACAAGGCATTTGCAACTTCTAATCAACTCAACACCCTAAATCAAACCAACAACTTCCTCTTGGAGGAAATATATAGTTTGGGAGTGGAAGGGATATTTGTTAACGACAATGCTGCAATTTTTATCCCGCCAACACAAATAAAAGCAACGGAATCACAGACAATTGTATATTTATTTTACGGACGATTGCTGGTAGTTTTATAATTGCTGGTCTTATAATTGCTGGTATATTTAATTTTCATCATAATAATTGTAACTGAAAAATACTTCAAATAACAATTGGCTCGTTTTCCATTCAATTCAATGTAAAAATGGACGTGTAACGCTTTTTGAATTGTATGCGAACTCAAACATGCATAAGAAGCAAGCGGTTGGGAATTGGGATTCGTTTTCATTGATTCAGACTTCAAAGCATCCAAGTAACAAACAATTTTTTTTCTTATTTTTTTTTTAAAATTTTTAATCTCGACTTGAATGTGAGAGATCATTTTCTCGACCTTCTCCAACAAGGTAAATAATCACGTTTGATCACTGATTTAAAAAAAAACACTGATAAAATCCAAACAATGTTCGCAGAGTAGCGGAAAAGAACCTTTGTAAATATACTATATATATTTAGAAAAATTGTTTTTGGTATTGAGCTTTTATTCTTATTATTAGCAATTATTTCTCTAATGAAATGACACTCACACTAACTAGATGTTAAATCCGTGCGATGGACGGGGCAAATAAATTTAAATAAGAAATTATAAAATAGAAAAAATAAAATGTTGAATTCCTTTAAATTTAAATTATAAAAATAGTAACTAAATAAATTTAAAATTTTTTATATAAAAATCAAAAGGAACAGGATGGACAATGCACTAAATTAGCTGCAAATGTGTACTAAATACGGAATTTATTAGCTAAAGAAGTTTGATATATCACGTGGCTTAAATATTTGATGATTCAAACTGAATTTCTATTTAGTAGTTTTCTATTAGATTAGTTTTCGATTTCCTTTTTTCTTTTTTGTATTCTAAGCAATGTATTACATTTTTTTATGGATCATGTTCACATCCATTCTAGAAAGCCAACTTTCTTTTTAGCATTTTGAATGAGATATGGTCACAAAACAAACCCTTTAAGGAGGCTAAAAATGCTTGTAACAGAGGGATCAAGATATGATCCTTTAAAGTATATTTGAAGATAAATAGTAGTAGATATATCTAGGGGAGTTCCTTCGAGATAATTCACTGATCCATAAATAAGGATTCTTCTCCGGTCATTAGTAGCAGGAGCTCCATAGTCATAAGAAATAGATTTACCATTGTTTTAAAAAATTCCATGTAAGATGATCCCAATGACGATGCATAAGCTGGCGAGTTTTTAACTATCATAATAGAATCAATAGTGATTAACCGAAAACACAAACCAGGATGTGAACAAGTTTAACGTGTGTTTTATCACAACAGGGCAGATTTGAGGTTACTCGCTAAGATGTTTCCTTAAAGATTTGAATTTTATAGCCGACCTCCGATCATCTATCCGAAGTGTTGATACTCTAATTTGGATCATTGCCCCATCTCCATGAATGAATCTAGTAAATCTAATTACTTTCAATCTCAATTCCCAAGTAAGCACAAAACCACCTACAAGAAACCTATTAAAAGAAGCATCCAATAATTTTATAGATTGAATTTAATATAACTTCAACTTTTGAGATAACTCAAAGACAACGAATGTCCATTATATTTAGTCACGCCCCTTCAGTCCACCGAAAAAAAATCAATCCCAAACCCAAAGTGATTATCAATAAAGCATATGGACATTTGATTGATGTCAAGTTGGTTTAAGTCCTCCAATATCCTGATGGCTGAACAATACCAAAAATTCACAAAGATTAATACTACTTTTGTATACCAAATAAAACACATCCAAAAATCAATGCTAACCATAATACTCGCCACAACCATATAAATCCCAATATTTGAGTCATTCTTGAATAGAAAGTCTGAAAATGATCAAATGTTAAATAGATAATCGTCAGTTAATCCCTAAGCTATCTCAGATTACACACTAATATAATAACAAAAGAAATTGAATCATAACCATAATTACCTTCATCACTCGAATAGAGAACTTTGGTGGGATGATTACATCTTGCAGAACCGCCACTACTGTCATCTCATATGTATACTTTTCTTATATCTAGTCCAACCTGGACTATTCAAAAGAAACCCTACTTCTTTAGAACTTTAAAATTTCTTTTTTGAAGGGTTGAGAATAAAGGATCGATCGGAGAAGAGAGGGAGCACTGAACATATTTATTGTTGGGTTTGTAGATTTGATTGCAGAATTTATATTTTCTAATTGACATTTGGGATATGGGGAGGAACTGTAGGGATTTGGTTGATGAACTTCCTTACTAATTTTGCATGACTCCAGATTCTATTGAATTTTGCTGATTTTTTTCTTTTGGAGTTTTTTAAACCTAAAAAAATTAAAGAATTGCCACGTAGGAAAAAATCCTATGTGGCACGATTATATAACTAAGGCATTCCCTTTCTAGACTTTGCCTTGGTTATATGTATAGATTTAACCCAATTTTTTATAACTCAGTTTTGACTCAGTGCAGAGCTGGGAAATTTTTTAACACCCCTGAAATTTGAATTGCAATTATTAGCTCCCATAAAAGAATTGAAAACATGGAATTGAACATCAAATAAGATTGTAATTCCAATTTTGGTACCTCTATTTTTATCAACCAAAAGGAGGATTGGATCCAATTCTAGACAACCAAATCTTAAGACTAATTTCCACAACACAATTCTTTTTTTTTTTTTTTTGCTAAAATCCCATGACATCTCTATATTTAAATTCTGAAACTAAGAGAGAGTCTTACAAAGGTTGAAACATAAGCCCCATGACTCCTCTATTTTCCTAATCTAATGTATAATTATTCATTCATTTTACATTCGAAAAACTATCTAATCCTTAAATATGGAAAGAATTAATTACTCCAAAAGTCCTAAAAGTGTGCCCACTATATTCATTGAAAACTATAAAGTTAAAATGTTTCATTTTGATACCAAAAGAAGATTTCTATCTTTATTCAATTTTCCGTTAAGATTCTGGGAAAAACTGACCGGTCAATGGAGAGTCATGCGTAAATCACATGTGCTGACCAAGGGCATTGATGTCCAAAATAAAAGTTAACTTTTTAATGTTTTTTTTTTAAAAAATGGAAAAGAAACTGAAAAAACCTTTATGCCTCATATTCCTTTTTTTCACTCATTCAAAAATCACGTCTCCCCCAGTCCCCATTGTTCTCCCGTTGAAACCTTCATCACAAACTATAGAATCGAGAAAAACAAAAACCCAAAGGCTTGAAAACCAAAAACGGAAGCCCCTCTTTCTTTCTTAACTCTTTTTTATTGCGCTCATCATCGTTGTTGTCATCGAGGGAGGAGATGGGGAACAATCATAATTGAGATTTGGATTGGAGTTTCAGTGAGTGGATCGACAGGAGGATAAATTGTAATTGGAAGAAGAGGTTAGGGTTTTATTATTATTCTGGTTTGTAAATATGGTGAGATGATCCTGCTTCTCTTGCTGTTTCTGTTGTTGAATTTTGTAAATCTCGAGATCTAATTGAGAGGGGCAACATTTCTTCTTCTTCCGCTTCACCCCGTAAAATAATCTGTCGAACACTTAGCTGTAGATGTTGTAGCGGCAGAGTTTGTGGCCATCACCGTTGTTGCAGCTCTGGAAAGTAATTGGTGTTGTAGTAGTTGTCGGTTTTGTTGCTGCTGTTGAAGATTTTTTACCCATTTGTTGTTCTTTTGTTTTTCTTTTAATTTTGTTGTTTCGAGGAAATAAAATAAAAATGATATTTTCTATGTGCATTTTGGATTGTTAATAAGAAAGAAAGAGGGCTCTTCTATTTCTTGGCTCTTGAGCTTTTGGGATAAATCGGCTACGCCGGGGTGGTGTTCAATGGGGTGGTGTTCAGGATTAATGGCGGTGATGTGGGTCAATAGGGTGAATAAGTAAAAGAAGAGATGAATTTGGGGCATAAAAGTCTTTGGCATTTTTCTTTTATCTTTTTTAAAAAAGTCAGAAGTTAATCTTTTGTTGGACGTCAATGCCCTTGTCAACACATGTGATTTGCACATGAATTTCCATTTACCGGTCAATTTTCCACGGAATCTTAACGGAAAATTGAATTAAAAATAGAAGTGTACTTTTTGGTATCAAAATGAAACATTTCAACTTTATAGTTTTGAATGAATATAGAGGGCAACTTTTTAGGACTTTTGGAGTAATTAATTCCTCTAGAAAAGAACATTTATCTAAGTACCACTTTCATCGCAACAAGATTGGGAGTTCCTCGTGCGAATCATATTGAGTAGTAACTCCTCTGGAAGATAGTTTTGCTAGAGCATCATCCATGCTATTCGCCTCATGGTAGATATGAACTATTCATGAACTGGAAGCATTTAAAATTTGTTTGATCTGTTGAAGTTGTGCATTATAGCGCCAGGGAAAAACCTTATTTTCCTTAGAATTTGCACAATCATTTTACTACCCGTTTGGACTGCCACTTGTGATATTCCTCTTCCCTCGCAAGCCTTTAATCCATTTAGAATGGCTTCAATCTCTGCTTCAAGACTCAAAGTTTGTCCCATGTATTTGTGTTCTGCTCGTATGAATTTACCTCTTTTTCCTCGGAGCACATATCCCCATCCAGCTTCTCCTGGTTGGCCTAAAGCTGATCCATCCGTATTTAGAACTGTCTGTCCTGGTTCTGGTGGTTGCCATTGCAAGGAAAATTATTTTTTTGCTTCGGAGCTAAAACTTTGGCATGAAACATTCTTTCTAGCCCTTGCATCTCCTCATTTGTTTTTGCTTGAAGCTTGTGGACACTCTTCAAGTTTGAAATGTGAACATTAACATTATTTATGAGAGCATTCGAGTAAAATTTGTTTCCTTCATATAGCAATTTATTGCGAGTCTTCCAGATTTCCCACAAGAGAAAAATTGGGAGCGCCATTTGAATGGTTCGCTTAGCCATGGTATAGCTCCCCACCAAGTGCCAAGCTTGTATAGTACTCCTCCATCCTGCGTGATTAGTAGAAAAAATGTCTAAAGATGAGGCAAAGTGGATGCAAACCGATTTTACCTTTACACATTCGAAGAAAGTGTGATCTATATTATCTTCCTATTCACGACAAAAAGGACATCTTGATGGCCTAGAATGAATTCCCATTTTCTGCAAAATTTCAGGAAAAGGAAGCAAAATATTAAAAAGTTTCCACATAAAAAAAAAGAGATTTTCAAAGGTAAAACTTTATGCCAAAACTTTTTAAGCAAAGAAAACTCTTCTTTTTTTCTCTTCATTCTGAATAGGCTGAAGAGATAGTGAATGTCCCCGTTGGATTGGGCTTCCACACGATTTTATCTTGCTCATTGATAAAGGACATCTCCATTTCCATCAAGTTCTCCGCGAGATGAGAATCAAGTACACTATGAAATTCCTCCATATAAGAAGATTTAGAAGCAAAAAATCCTTCACAGTTAGTTCTGGTCATGGGGGAGTAGACATTTCTCTCCATATAGCTCTTGTGCCCAACCAATTATCAAACCAAGAAGAAGAGGCTCCATCATTTATGATCTTGAGGCTTCTCTCAGTCACCTAATTATCCACCTTTGAAACTCGCTTCCAACTTGTTTTTGCCTTGGTGGAATTTGACAAGGATGCTACAAAACTAGCCCAAAATCCTTGATCGTTTTGAAGTTTCCACCATAGCTTCATTGAAAAAGCATTTGAAGTGTCCTCTAACTTTTGAAAACCCTAACCAATTCTCTGCAACCAGAAAGGTAAGATGACTCTAAGCTCTCCAATGCCTTTTGCTTCCTAATTCATTTTCACCCCAAAGAAAAGATTGACATCTCCTTTCAAGAGCTTCCAAGACTGATTTTGGTGGCACGATTGCAGCTAGTTTATGAATAGGAATAGATGATAATACATGCCTTATCAAAACTTTCCTTCCTCCCACCGACAACATCTTGTTTTTCCAATTACCCAATTTTGCTTCAAAAGCATCCAAAAGGTGTAGGAAGTATTCTCCCTTCTTTCTTCCCTTAAAAAGATTACAACCCAAATATTTAAATGAGAGATTTCCTTGCGGCATTTAAAGGGTTTCAGCCACTAATGAAATGTGACCAACACTACTCTTTTCTGAAACAAAAAACATGCTTTTCTACTTATTCATCCTTTGTCGGGTAGCTACCTCATAATATTGAAGATAATCATTAAGTTGCAGCATTGAATTTCGAAGGCCTTTACTGAAGATTATTAGGTCATCCGCGAAACATAGATGTGACACGATTTGTGATCCAGCGGGAACCCCATACAAAGCTATTTTCCCAGTTTTAGCGAGCCTTTTCATATTCCTAGTAAATACTTCCGACATGATTATAAACAAATAAGGTGATAATGGGTCGCCTTGCTTGATCCCTCTTGAAGCTTGAAAGTAATCCGCCGGACTTCCATTTAAAATGATGGAGAACCAACTCCTTGTAAGATTGGACATCACTAAGGACATAAAATGTTGGTGGAAACCAAATTTCAGCATTTTCCTTCTCAAAAACTCCCAAGATACACTATCAAAAGCTTTCATCATATCCACTTTCAAAATTAAATTCCACCTCTTGTTGGATGATCCAAAAATTGAAGGAGATCTCGCGTTGAGAGAATATTATCTACAATATCTCTTCTTTGTATAGAAGCGGATTGTTCCTCCGATATGAGTTTGGGAAGTACCATTTTCAATCTCTCAGTTAGTAACTTCGTCATGATCTTGTTTATAAAATTGCATAAACTGATTGGCCTGAAATCCGAAAATGAAGTGGCTGTAGTTTTCTTCGGGATCAAAGTTATGATGGTGCTATTAATTGTACGAGGGAGTGAAATTCCCATCATAAACTCATGGCATGCTGCTTCCAATTGCTCACTAATTATGCTCCAGCAACTTCTATAAAAATCTCTTCCAAAGCCATCAATTCCCGGGGCACTAAAAGGATCTAAACAAAAAACCGTCTGTTTTATTTCTTCACTTGTCAGCGCCTCTAATAAAAGTCCATTTTCCTCCTCATCTAAAAGGGTTGGAATGTGCTCTAATATTCGCCCACATGCTTCTTCATCATCATACAATGTCTCTTCTGAAAGAAGGTTTTGAAAATAAGAGATTGCGTCATGTTCAATATCCTCCCTCCGGTTGATCCAAGTACCATCACTTTTCCGAATTTTATGAATCCCTTGGCGCACCCTCCTCCCTATCAATGAAGCATGAAAGAAAGTTGAATTAACATCTCCCTCCTTGGACCATTTCAGGTGTGATTTTTGCTGCAAAAATAATCCATTTCTCACAACTTTTGCAGCAAGTGAGCTTATGTGTGGTGCAACTCCATCCTGTCAACTTCATTTTCTGTTTGGTCATACCAAATCTCCTTGCTCAGAACTTCATCTTCTGCTTCCCTCAAGTTCTGAAAAACATCGCCAAACTCTACTTTATTCCACTCCTTTAATAGACATTTTAGCCGTCGGAGCTTTATAGAGAAAGCTACAATCCATACTGCTCTACAGGTTGATCCCAACTTTCTTTAACAACGGTCTGGAAGGTTTCTCTTCTCAACCACATCTTTTGGAAGCAAAAGAGTCTAGGCCTTATCTCAACTTCATCTTTAAATTGATGAAGAAGTGGTGAATGATCCGAGACGGTTCTGTTTAAATGTTGTACCGACGAAGACGAAAAGATATCCATCCATACCGGATTGAAAAGGACCCTATCAAGCTTCTTTAGAACCCTACCATTTTGTCTCATCCCCTTCCACATAAAAGGATTACCTAAAGGCGCTAATTCTGAGAGATTATAGCTGCTAATCCAAGAGTTAAAATCCTCCATGGCTCCCCTATCTTGTCTAGAAAATCCCTCATATTCTTCCGAGCTTCGAATCACATTAAAATCGCCTCAATTTACCCATGATTTTCTGTTAATTTTTGGATGACAGTTTGGAAATTAATTAGGGTTTTTTTAATTGGAAATTCCTTGTAGGAAAAGCCATCTCATGCCTATATAAAGGGGTGTGTTGGTAGAATTTTTCATACATCCCAACCTCCAAAATTTCTTTTTGATCTTTGAGCTAAAGCTTGCATAAGTTCTTAAGTTTGAAGGAGTAATTAAACCATCCCTTTTCTTCTTTTCGAGAGTATCACCTCTTAAAAGGTGAAAGAGAGTTTTATTAGTTAGTTTGGGTCGAATCATCCTTTGATTCGAGGGGAAGGGTTTCTCGGATTTATCATAAAAAATCCAAGGGAATTTTTCTAGTCGAAGGTGATTATTTGCTCATCATCATGAGTGAAGAGATTGCTAAGATGAAGGTGTGTTTTCCATGTCGTGTAATTGAGGTGCGAGTAAAAGAATTGGAAGCATTGTTGAAGAGCTTTAAAGTAGGTGACATTGGAGTTCATGATGAGGTTGTCAACAAGCAATTGGTGAACTTTAGTGACAAGGTGCTTTGTGTGGAACAAGAGCTTCATAACCTTAAGTAAGGGCATGAAGGTTTGAGTAAGAGCCTCTTCAAGGAGATCGAGTCTATGCAATGAGATTTGATCCAATGTTTTATTGATGCAAATTATCGTATGGATGCAATGAAGGATTCTACGTGTGTTGGTAAGTTAAAGCTTGAAATTCCAAATTTCTATGGTGGGATTTGTGAAGGGGTGGAATCTTGGGTTGAATCTATTGAGAATTTGTTTGAATTGCTAAATGTAACTAGGGATAGTGTTAAGATCTCTATTGCTATTCAAGGTTTGCAACATATAGCTAAGAGGCAATATACAATAGGTTTTGGAGTAGTGACATTGCTTATGAAATCCAAACTAATTTATGTGAACTTGTTCAAGGTGACATGGATGTTGAGTCTTATATTGCTAAATTTAAGGAGTTGTGCTTGAACAGTGGTAGTAATGACTTGAATGAAGTGTTAGTTGTGAGATTATTGAATGGCTTGAAATCTTGTTATAAAGATGATGTGTCTTTGATGAAAGAGAATGATTTATATCGTGCTTTTCAAAGAGTTATGTTGTTGGAATTGCATATGAATAGAGCTCTTTGGAAGAAGTGTACTGATAATTGGAGGGAACAAGGTATTGCTTTGAAATATACTCAACATAATGTGGAGTCAAACGTAGATCACGTCTTTCGTAGTATAGGTGCGATTGGATGGGTTGATAATTTGATTGTAGCTATTGATGGGGGTAGTAGCATCCATTGTATAAGTGAAGAGTTTGTTAGAGTTAATCACTTGGAGGTGAAAGACTTAAGTGAACCTTACAAATTACGTTTATTGCATGGTGGAATGGATTTGAGCGTTGCTCAAAGTGCTAAGGTGGATCTTCGCATTGGGGATCTTGTTTCGAGTGAGTCGCTTGATATAGCACCTATGACGGCGTGTGACGTTGTCTTGGGTCTACCTTTCATAAAGAAGTTGGGAATGGTCTTTGTTGGTTCATTGAATGTGTTCTCATATTGAGATCATGAGAATAGATTGGTGGAGTTGAGATCATTATTACTGTGGGAGAGTGAGCATATCATGTTTAAGAGACGTGAGCTTGCTAGAGCATTGTGCAAAGTGAAGGATGTACAACAAAATAAAAAGGAACGTACATTCGAGGAGGGTGAATCGAGTGGTGGTGTAGGAGGAACACTCAATGCTAACCATGATTTATCTTTGTTTCATTTTGTAGGTAAAGATCTAAGTCTTGATTCGAGGACGAATCCTTTTCAAGAAGGGGAGGATGATGAGAATCATATAGCTTTCACATCGAAGTGAACATCAAATGAAGGAGCAAAAGGTGTTCTTGTCAGTTGGTGGTCCAAGATTGTTTTCGTTTAAGAATAGAAGAAAGTTTGCTGTGAGAACTTGGCCTTCTTTGGAAGAGTTATCACCAACACCTTCTAGTGGGAACATTGAGGTTGAAGAAGAATCGCTTAGTGAAGATCAAGGGTTGGAAGAATCTAATGAAGAATTTGCTAATCATTGGAGTGATTCAAGCGATGAAGATTCAAGTGATGTCCAAGAGATTGATGCAAGTAAGTTTGTTGCAAAGAGCAAGCGTCTTGAAGAGATTGTAGATGCACATTCAAGTGTGTAGAAGGCATCATGAGCTTGGAGTTTTGAATTGGAGGTACGCGCGCCAATCAAAAGGAGGGAAACACGTGGGAAGTATTTAATTTAAGTTATTTAAATTATTGTTGAGTTCGTAAATAGATAATAAGTCTATTTACCTAGAGTTAAATGAAAGGTTTACCCTTAAGGTAACTTCCTAGGGGGGTGGCTGAATGGTCCTTAATTTAATTAAGGGTAGATTAGTCTTTTACCATTAATTACTTTGCTTGGTGGTTAAGTTTAGTTAGAGTTTGAGTCCAAATTGATTACGTCTTTCCTTTCTGTGAATTGGATCGAGTACTACAAGGAAAGTAGAGTTTTTTGGCCTAAAGTAAAGCCTAAATAGTAGGGTTTGTGTCTTGGAGAGCAAGAGAAGCTTGCCTATAAAAGGAGGCCGAATTGCCTTCAAAAATAGGATAGATATGAGTCGAAAACTTTGAGTTGTAACCTTTATGGTTTTAAGGAAATATCATCAATAGATGGTTTTCTCACAATGAGTATTTCTCGTTGTTTTGGAAGAGTTGAAGGGTTAGTAAACTTTTTCTTTCTTAGAGCCTAACGTGTGACTTGGTTCTTTGAGTTAAACCGTTTTATCATGTTGAGCATATTGCATGATTTAATTGTTTTAAAACTAATTTTCTTATCATTTTTTGATATGAAGGCCGATAGGTTGAGCATGTTAGATTGTTTGGTTTGTTCAAATTCTTTGTGTCCTTGGGTTGTAGGATACGTTGTCGGTTTATCTATTTTATAGATGAGTTTGCATGGAAATAGCATGATGAATAATGTGTTTTTTTTTGTTTATTACCTTAGTTATGAATGTATACAGTCCAATATAGAGATAAATTCGATAGTTTATTTGTAGTTGAGTAAGTGATTTGCTCTTACATGTGTCGTCATTATATGGGTGATTGTTCGATTATATTGAGGGATTTCATCTTTTTAAGATTAAGTTATTCAATCCGAATGGTTATTTGGATTTTGTGTTATGATCTTTTGCTTGAGGTCATAAGGTATAGGGATTCTTTTCAAACGGTCTAGTTTATTTGTGAAAATTCCGCACTCTTTTAGAGTTTCACTTTTAAACATCTTTTTAAGATTTTTCTTGTTGATGGTTCCATTAATGAAATTTGGTTCGTCTACGAGATTGCCATCACCAGATAATAAGGTGTGGCACAAGTTCATCACCACTACATGCCTACCCAATAAAGCCAAGTGGTCACCCGTGATCGAGCCCTGCTTATATATGCTATCGCCACTGCTACACCATTCGACGTAGCAACAATCATCAGGGAGCAAATGACCAGATGTATCTCTGACTCTACAGTCAGAAGTTTGTATTTCCTTGTTCTGATAAAAATGTTGTGTGCCAAAGCAGATGTGAAATTTGTTCCTGCTGACCTGCACGAATCGATCTCCCGTCCTTGGAGTCCACAGGTGTTGGCTAGAGACCCGCCACCAAGGAACAAGATACTAGGATTCCCTGGAGTTCGCAGGAAGCACTTTACCAAACAACACAAGTTCATTATGTATTACATCCACCGCTTGGCTGTTCGTCAAGAAGAAATGATACAACACCTCCATGACAAGATGGGATGCAAAATGAGTGCAACATGCCACAAGATCCACCAACTCATCCTTTTGATGGGATGAATCCATAAGTCATCAGGGGAGTCCTTAGTTCCTTTCCTTTTTGTTTTTATTTTTCTGTTTTTAGTTTGTTTCATTTTCTGTTTTTTGTGTGTCTGTCAATTTTCTTCATCTTCTCTTCCATTTTATTTTTACGCAGGATTGAGGGCAATGCTGGATTTTAAGTTTGAGGGAGGATGTGAAGAGATTTCTGTCTGTTTAGGAGTTAGTTTTTAGAGTCAGTCTGTGTCCCTGTTTCTCTACCTCTGTATCTCTGTGTGTCTATCTTTTGAGTCTTTGTTTTTGCGCATTTGCCCTGTTTTTCTCTGTTTTTGCTTGTTGCTATGTTTTTGTATCCCTCTCTATGATCGAGTCAGTCTTCTGTCTATCTGTGTCTAGGAAACTAGGAAATGCATGCTCAGTTGATAGTCAATTGTCGATAATGAAAACAAATTGAATCTCAAAATTTGGTTGAATACTTGTTTAGAATTGTCTTGATCATCTTAGAACTTACTTCCACTTCCTTATGTCACAAAGTCACTTGACAAAGTGTGTTCCTGGACTTTAAAATGCTTAAAATTGAAAACTTTTTTGCATTGTTGTGATATGTACTGGAGCTCACTTGTTTGTTAACCTGGGGGGACTGTAAACCTGGATAGAGATTAAGGCAAACCCTACACATTATGGCAGCCTTGATTCAAGCCCATAGTGGTTTGGAATAGCCTGAAATACCTTGGGAAAAGGGGAAGTTGGCAGATCAATCTGAAGTTTTTTGTTAGCTAATTCAGGGAGTATAGGCAGAATGTCTAATAAGGCATTATAAACCTTTGAAGGTGAGGTATGGCAACCAAAGAAAGGAGTGTCCTCAGGCCTAGTGAGATGAAAAATACAAATGCTTAGAATGTCAAATAGTTCTGAAAAATGTGCTTGTTTAAGGCCTGAGTGGGAAAGATCCAGAAGAAAAGCCAATATGGACAGAAGGAAAGGGGTATGAGGGTGAATGATGCAACCAATGTGCTTGTAGAACAGTGAGAAAGCCCTTAGTCAGAATTCCAGTTAGAATACCCTAGTTGTAGACTTGATAGAAATAGGTACAGATCCAGAAATGTCTACTGTGCTTAATTGAACTTAACTTAAAAGGGAAATCAACACTTTGTTCTGTGACTGTCATCCATGCACTTGGGGAAGTAAGTTTCTGACTTGCTCAAGAGGTTCTAAACTTCTGTGTATGCATAAGCCTGTGATGAGATCAGTTCCTTGGACAAAAAATTGATTGTTTCCTTTGCTGCATTTTATCGTTTTCAGTTTGTATGGGGGGGGGAGGTATATGTTGTGTTTGCTTGAGGACAAGTAACTCTTCAAGTTTGGGGGAGTTAATGAGTGCATTCCGTACTATATTTTTTGGCATTAATTTTACCTCTTTATACTTTAATTATAGGTCATTTAGGTTAGGATTATATGTTTATAGGCTAATTTGGCGACTTATGGTAATCCAGAGAGAGAAATGCAATATGAGCAGAAAAGGGGGCAAAATGTGGCAAATTGATGAAGTTTCTGGCCAAACTGGAAGTTGCTGCAGGGACTGATCGTGCAAGGGTTGAGATTAGCTGAATCCGGCAGGAAGAAGGAAGAAATTGGAGCAATCCTTCGAACCTAAGGAAGAAGAGCCATTTGTGAAGTGATGCTGCTGACAGTGGAGTAGATTGATGTGCCTTAAAGCTGAAATCATTCAACTAAATCTCTCCAAATGATGATTAGAGGTAAGGGGGAAGTTGGGAGAAGTATGGGTCTCCTTTATTTTCCATAAAAACCCATCGAGTAAAGAGGATACCAACATGGCTAAGCAAGATCTCTCCCCCAACCTCTATAAAAGGCAGCAGAAGCATGAAGATGAAGGCATAGAAGTCTAGAAACACTTAGAAGTAGAATAGTTAGTGTAGTTTAGTTCAGTTAGGAAGAAACAGAGTATAACTCTGGAAGGTAGAATCAGGGGTGTCACTTGGGGAAGTGAGAAGCTGACTCTGCAAAGTCAGCTGCACTTTACCACACTCCCTGACTTTACTCTTCCCCTAGTTTCTTCTCTTTATGTTGTAATTAGGATGGAGTCTCAACACCTGAACTTTGTGGTGTTTGAGCTCCAATCTATAAGTAGCTAAACTCATTGCTAGGGTCTAATACCTCTATATAATTATGTTTTGATTCATGCTCTCGGATGATATTTGTATGCCTAATTATAGAGTTTCAATTATCTTTTTAGGTTGAACATGCCATTCAAACTAAAAGTGCTTGCATGTTAGGGGAATTCCGGAAGGGTAAACTTAACTTAGAACGTCTAGGATTAACCGGTGACGAGGGGGTAACACCCAAGGTTTCAAACAACAACGGAAGTTAGTTGTTTGGCATGAGGCAATCACAAGGGCCGAAGATCTTAATGACTTAGTGATAATTTTGAGTCGACAATAGAAGGTAGTTTACTGATTACTATTAGGACTGCTGTCTGGAACATCGGAAGTGACCTTACAATGTTTATGTGCCTGATTGAATACAATTTCATACCACATAGTGAGCTAAAAGAATCAATACATATGCATATAGAGCAGAGTGGAGGACGACCCTAGGCCACCATCACTTTGCCAAGTCATAAACTCACTTGCCAATTTGCTGTTTTTGCTTCTGTTCTGTGTTCTGGTACTAGATCTCAATTTTCATCAAGTGTTTCCCGTCTTTATGGGATCGACCCTTCTTATCACTTATTACAAGTTTTAAGTAGGTTTATTTTGGTGGTCTTGACACCTATCAAGAGATATGTCACCTAATGTGTAGTCCATCATTAAAAGAACAAAGTGGCCTATTAGCATATCTATGAAGACATTTTAAACTAGTGTCTTAATATCTCCCCCATATCGAGACATTTTTTTTTGAAAATGTCATGATTTATGTGTCATTTAATCCTCCTTTTCTTGTAGTGCAACCATCTCAAATCCAGTGAGTAAAAAACGACTCAAGAGTTCACCCAAGGGGTAACACCAGTGTAGTCTTGACAATGGTCTTCTCGATTATTATAATAAACACATTTTCAGGTCTAATACTACGGTCGTTGGCCTCAAAGACAAGTATTAACCCAACCCCTCTGATCAAGTCATATGTTAGGCCTTGAATGACTTTAGATGAGATGTGGAGTCCTTTACTTATATCAACATATTTTTAAATTGTAACTAGTCTAAAATTCCAAATATATAAACATATTTTTTCTCCTTGAATAGTTTTTCCTCTTCTTGTCATTCAATGTGTTCACGCAAATGGTTACATGAGTTGCAAAATCTAAAATAAAACTAAGTCATACATTTGTTACATCTAATAAAAAAGATGTTACAATCATAGATAGTCAAATGTTAAGGAAAAAACTGCCTTGTTTGGACAACCTTTTTAAAAAACTCTTTGGTCTGACAAAATCAGAAGATGTCCTTTTCCCTAAAAAGAAAATAAATTTATAAACTAGCTTAAAACTAATAGCTAGTAGTAAGTCGGGTCGAACCCACAGAGACGGCAATGGCTATCCATGAAGCGTTAGATCATAGGGAAATCAAACAAAAATTTAACAAGAGAAGTCAGATAAATTGGCCATTCACGTGAGTGTTGTCAGCACTCACGTGAGTGGTGGTCTTCCTCAATAGAACACTAAAGTAAAATTGATAAACAGCAAGCGAAAAGGTAAATTCAAGTAAGAGAACATTACTATTATTAGAATTTAAAACTATTATCTCTAAAAGGAGCTATCAAGTTATGCAAATTTTCTAAGAGATTAATAGTGTGCCAGATTCTTTGGCAAAAAAGGGAGCACACAATATGACAATGGAATAGAATAGCCTATTTAAACTTCCTTCTGAAACAAGAAAACTTCTCTATCTTGATCAGAGGTCTATAAGGCTTAAAGAGTAAGATAATTTAACGTAATATTTTAAGTTTTCTAATTTAGAGCTACCAAGGATTATTAAATAATCATTGTAAGGCAGTCTCTTTGTTAACTATTTACTTTGCTACACAGAACTGTCATGGATTTTTAGTAAAATCATTATAAGACGGTTCTTAGATTAGAGTGCATCAAAATTGTCCATGTGGATTTTTAGAAAAATCTTTGTAAGATGGTTTTTTATTTTGGGTAAGTCTTAAGCACTGTCTCATGTACCCTATTTTTAAAAACTAATCATATTGGGTCTTCCCACCAGGTACCGCCCTGGATTTCTGTAAAAAAGAAAAGAAAAGAAGAAAACAGCTTAGAGAGGTATACATGGTAATAAACAGAGTAACAGAGTCCTGGAATCCTCCTTTCTTCCTAAGTTACTTCTATAGTGATTATACATCCATGTGTACGAAGGGTGTTCGGTCAGATGCTAATCTACTTTTAAACCTATTCTGAGTAAGTAGGAGCATCCCCCCAGTGATTAACATGATTTCTTCCGTGTAAGATGTTCAAGTATGGTGGGTCATTACACTCTAGAGTCTTGTTGACCACCTCGTGCTAGGTATCTTTCGATCTTAGTTGAAACCTTAGACTATTACGTCTAAATCACTAGCCAGATTGTAGACGTTCTAAACGAAGTTTACCCATCAGGGATTCCCCTAATATGCCTTCACAAGTGCCCAGTTGATCATACTACACCCAAGTTTATTCAAACGCTAACATTGGGAATTCTTACATCGTCCGAATACAAGTCTAAAGTATTTTCACATATAAAAAGGTATTCAACCCCGGAAAAAGACTTACTACTCATAATTAGTGTTTTGAATACAAAATATATAAAAAACTGAGCAGAAAACATGATTACAAGGTGAGAGGAAGTAATCATAGATGAAAAGATACAAGCTTTGGATGAGTAGGAGCTTGCTCAGGTGAGTTGGAATGCAACTCGCCTGAGCGACTATCTCTGTTAATTAGCTCGAGAGGCTCTGTTGCGGATCTTTTTCCTCACTCTCTACTATACTAAACCCTAAACTTTCTACACTAAACTATGCCTTCTCCTCCTCTCCTCTTGAAAGTGTGCATCTTATTCTCCTTTTATAGAGCAGCAGCAACTTGATTCTTCGTTTAGATTCTGCCACGTACACCCTTCAGCAACTTCATCAGAAGCGTCCAATCCTTGCTTGGCTTTTCAGGCACGATTCCAGCTACTCCTCGGCATTTTGTGTTAATCTTCTGGACCATAGAGCCATGTTGCATTGCTTTTCCTTGGCTACCAAGTTTTGTTCCATTTTGATGAGAATTAAGCCAAGGAAATGGTCTCCAAAGTTGCCTTCTGGAATCGGGAAAAGGCTGAAGTGGTCCTGGAAATGTTTTCTCAAAATTTCCACTTTCGGTCCATTCAGTTTTTTTTGCTAATTTTGCCCATAATTTAACTAATATTTCAATAGGTCCCTGATCAGAGGAAAGTGCAGAAATTGCTTAGTAGTGTACTATTGTAGTCTAAATTCTACTATTTTACAAGGGAAAGAGGACTACAAGGAATGCTCATAATCATGCATATTTGAGACTCATCACTCTTCAATTTAAATCACCTCTTAAACAAAACTCAATGCAAATGGTGGACGTTGTCCGGTAGTGAAGAGTAATAATATTATTTTATTTTTAAAAATCATCCTAACAACTTTTTAAATTATACTCAAAATACAATTTAAATCCCAATCCAAATCCAAACTAAAAACAAAAACAAAATGTTGTCCATACAAGCCCGAAATGTACAATTTTCAAACTTTTCAAGCTCTTCTTGCTTAAAAGCATATCGATGCTCAACATTCTTTTTTCATTTTCGAACTAATCTCTAATTCAATCATTCATGTATATGAGTGCTTCCATTATTTTACGGGAAAGACTATTCTAGAATAGATCCAAAATATGACCATATATGTGCTAAATATGGACTCCGAAGAAAACGTAAAAATCAAAACGGCTAACATATCTTTCACAACCTTAAGAAAAAAAAAACCTTATATTTTGTTTGAATTTTTCCTTAACCTAGCTAACCCATAAAATGGACCCTCTAAACTCCCGTTTCCATTGTACAAATAATTTTCTCAGTTATACCTCTTACCATTTGTTCCCACTTACAAACGTGACTTGAACTTTAGCATACACATCTCTTGTGTGTTAAGAGGCTTATTCTCACCGTTTCCACTGGATATGTTCTTTCTATGAGAGAAAAATTTCCCAAGAAGGAAGGGATCATGCAATGAATAAAAAACATAAAGTTTAGACTAATTATCACTTTTCTCAACAACTTGGTCCCAACATTAGTATCGAGGTACATTTCTTCAAAACACCAATCAATATAATTTTTCTCATAATGATGATTAAGAACCACTGATCCATATAATAAAGGATTCATTTTCTTCAAATCTCTCCAATATTTATCATACTTTTTGTTCATATTCTTAGCCATAGCACTCACATTTGCATCATCAAGATGTATACAATGTGAAATGTAGTCATGCGACAAGCAAATATTATGAAAGAAACTATTAGAAATTACATGTAAAAACCTTAAGGAATCTCATAAAACATTCGGTCAACACCCATAGATGGCCTAATTCTAGAGATATCATATCTTTTCGTTGTCCCCTTTTCGTTCAAAATGCCGCTCTGTCAAACACTAAAAAATTGAACATATTGCCTACCCATCTTTCATTCACTCAAAGGTTATTCTATATTCCAATGCGAACTCCAACATCAAGTAGAATTCCACCTATTAGAAATATCTAAACAACAGTTTCACTATCATTTAACCTTTCTATTCTTATCACTTTAAATTCATTTAATTTTGTAGGAAAGATCTAATAACTTGAATAGAAGGATCTGTTAGACTCATAACCAATTAAGTCATTGTTTTGAGGATGATATATTGTGCAAAACAAATAAGTGATTAATGGTCTAACTATTTGTCAAAGATTCAATTATTTACTAATGATGGAACTAATAATGTTTTCAAAAAGTATGGGTATTACAGATAAGTAAAATATTCTAACTTGGTAAATTTTCAGAATCTGGTGCTCATGTTCAAAGGATTATATCTTTACTCTCATGGATTCAAAAATTATGATATTAGCTTTTTTAGAAATAAGTTTGAAATATCTACAACTTTTGTATTTTGAATTTTTGCAAAATCATTTATTATCAAGTTCAAAACCAAGCAAACCCAAAAGACCATACTGAAATTTGATGAAGTGACGTGTATCAGTAAAACTGACATATCTGACGGTATAAAGTCTAATAGAAATAATTACTTTTATATTAGATGGATGATAGACAAGGTTAGAACTTTTGTGAAGTGGTAAAGTCTAATTTTGGCTACAACCTACTCAAATATTTCAAAACTTTCAAATAAACTATTAAGGCAGACAACATCATTAATCATCTTTGACATGCTTAAGTGAAATACTTTTAACTTGATCTATCAAAGTTCAAATAACTTGATTCTTGTGGATATAGAATTATAAGGCTACCGCTTGTCTAAAGACCACAAAGTCTAATTATTCATTTCTAAAATTAGGCCAGACATTAGCATTTACTCACGTTGACATGTTTCAGTAAAATAAACATATTGTGAGCTATAGTTCTTTAAATGAGATGATTCTTGTGGCTATGGATACCTATTAAGTAGACCTACAATCTTTGTTCAAAACTCAAAATCAAATACAATAGCAAGAAGCCACAATTGCTACAACGTTCGAGTAGAACCAAAGTCAGCTTTAGATCCAAATCAAGTTTTGAATTACTATCTTTTAGAGCTCAAGTTTGCTTATAAATACACATCTTGTTGGTGTATCTCTTGAACATATTCAAGACCCACCAGAACCATATTTTCCTTGCAAAAGTATTTGTTCTAGTTTCATTTTCATATTATGTAATTGGGCGGTTAGGTTAGTATAATGAGAAAGCTATAGTAAAAGGCTATTGAGCTTATCTTTGTAACTCCATTAATTATTGGAGATCCTTTCTTCTCAATCATCTATTTGTAAAGTTAAAATCTTCTAGTGGATGATTGAACTAAGGATAGGAAAGGAAATTCGAGTGGTAAGAAAGTCCTACTTCGAAGAGTTTGGATTAGTCTTACTTCCTAAGAACTTGAGAAAGCTTAGGCAAAGGGTTAAAACCTTCTATCGAAGGAAGTTGAGATTAACTTAATACTTAGAGTTAAAGAAACTTGTTAATCTCATCATGTAATAGATGTTTTTGAGTTCTATCTTTAAAGAACTCTATATTTAGTTGATTAGGGAAATCCTAAGACGAAGGTCTTAGGTAGTTGATTAGCACACTAGAGGAGGGTGTGAACTACTATAAATCCTTAGGGTTTTTTTCTCTCTTTGATTGCTTTCATTTTTTGCCGCAAAACACGCACTAAAATCTTAAAATGGTCCTTCACATTAAGTTAAATACACATTTTGGTCCTCTACATTAACATTTGGCTAAAATGGTCTCTTACATTTACGTTTGTAACTTTTTGGTCCTCTAGCACTATTTCGGTAGTTTGACCAGATCTGACGTCAAGTCAACATGAGTAGTTTCAGTATCTTACAAAAGATTGGATTAAGGGTGAAGAAGTAAATATTGGATTCGAGTTGAGCTTGAACTGGTGACGGTGGTGGTGGCCGGTGACTTGGATGAAGTTGGTAGGAAGAAGGTGATTTTTTTCCCGTGTCAAAACATAACCAATGTCGAGAATTTTGAATTAAAGGATTGCACGGTGTAGCAAAATTTTGTCTACTCAAACTAATTTTTTTTGCTGACATCACCCAAAGGGTAAAATCTTTGGTAATCAATCAATGAGATATCTACAATTACTTCAAGATTAGAGTGGATTTATTAATATACTTTTAGCCCTATAATCATAAATGATGTCTAATGTTTTGCTTAAATATATTTTAATTGAATGTTCAATCAAAACTGAAGAATTGGACTCTACAATTTTCTTCTATTTCAATATATATAATTTATAATCTATATACATAAAGATAATGTAAACCATCTAGTCCAATTTGGGTGATGATTTTGAATTCCAAACTGTAAATTGGACCGTTTTTTATTTTTGAAACCCCGTAATTTGAACTGTGATCTGAATTAACTAGTTTGAACTAGTCTGTGAACACCCCAATGGTTGCCCTGACATGAACTACACACGCGATGACTTTTACCCCGCTTGTAATCCAAGTTGTTGGGGGGAATTGTTTCATATTTCTGCCAATTTCTAAATTGGATGCGTTTCTCCCGATTTAGATGGAGACGCCAGTTCAATATAGAACAATATCTTTTATCATCCACGGAATTAAAACATCCATCGAATTGTAAATTTCACCCAGTAATTACATAATACTAATCGAGAAGGTTCTTGGGGATATCCCTTTTTGGCTCAAAAGCAACCATTTTGTGGGAACATGAAAACTTTTGTTTTGTCACTTACCAATTGTTTATGTCATATCCTTCAAGAAGTCTGTATGATTGTTTCTACTTTTTCCTTTCGGGCATATGTCGTCACTTTGAAGACAGGATCAAATTGATTGCAAGGAAATGCAGCATGTAACATAGAGTGTATGTGTTCCGTTCCATACTCTTTCGTCTGTTATGGTGTAATGACAATACAACGTCGATTGATTTTACTTATCTTATCCCTAAAGATGTATGTTGTTTTATCAAGTGTGGATTCAACCATTGTCTTGATTGGCAAAGACGAGGATCTCTAAGTATGTATTCTAGCTCTCTGCAATTTTGGTCGAAGTCACGCCCCAAAAGGATCCGCCCTTATCGTGTGCAAGGGTCCACTTGTATAAATTGAGCTTGTTAAGGAAACGAATGGCTCCTTTATTGCCTTGCATCAACTCTTGCCTCGCTCTATTGTTTTTTCTTTGGTTACATTGTGGTTCCCATTGCCCAACAGAAATTTTGCACACCCTTGAAATGGTACTTAGCAATCAGATTGCTTCAAACGTGCACTACACTACACCTATGACAGACGTTGGATAGTTTGTAATTATATGCTTTATTCCTAGAAATCTCACTATCCTAATTTGAAATATTAGAGGCGTTCTTCTCCCCAAGAACTCTTTTTCAGGTATTTAAGGAACCACTTCTAACTGTGCACGGTCTCCTTGTCCACAACTGCATATGCAATGAAAACAATGCGAGTATTTGGGGCATGCACCACTGCTAGCAACTTACCCTTGTATGAGTCATGGAGATCTGTCCCAGCAATACATAAAACCACAAATGACCTATGAAAAGTCCTAAAACCATCCTTTCTCACATCTTTAAACTTCCACTATACACTCATGTCAAGATTTGAGATCCATAGTGCTACCACATACTTTGGGAGTACGCTAAAGTTTTTTTCCCCATTCACCGTACACAAAGTCAAATTCTTTTCTCTTGACATTCCATGCCTTCTCTTAGTTGACCTTGTACCCATACTGACTCAAATTTCTCTTGGATACTTGTCACTTATGGCTGGAGCATTTTGGCCATCAATGTCAAACTCAATTTTCGGCTATTGCAATGTACCCCCACAATTGTTCCCTTTCACCCATTTTATTTCAACAACAGCTTACCAAACTTTTGTGCTACTCCAATTGCGATGCCCGTGTAAAACAAGCAGGTTGAAGTATCCCGCATCAATGTTGAGGGAGTATAGTGATCATCGTATAAGCATTCAATTAGTGAACCACTAGTAACTTAGGTTAACCATTTTGGGATGGTGTGGATGAACACCTAAATAGTTATTGAAACATGTCATTCAACTAGAGGCATTACACCAATCCGCCATTGACATGTAGTACTGTGCCTCTAATTAGCCGGATATTTGGGGTATAAGGTTGTGCATTGAACATCCCATGTATTTTTCTATTCTCTTTCTTACAAAACTACACTCTTCTTTTCAATAACCACTTGGTTCCGGCTCACACCACTTCTTCCTTGCTACAATATGCCCCAAGACCAGTTTCATCTTACTTTCCATCCCCCAAGATGGGAGTGTAAGGTTTACGATCCCCTAATTGGGTCACTAATGTCACTAAAAGTAAATTGTTTATACAAACAGGGCCGCAGCCCTTTAATATGATCACTCGCTATAGATTTTTCTGAGGAAGGCATATGTTCTTCATCAATCTCAAAGTGCTCATAACGTTCTTCCAAGTCTTTGTTTTCGTCTTCGTTAGGTTCCCAACCACTGCACTCTGTTGTCTGCTTCAATATGGTGTTCAAATGTACTGTCATGATGTAATACATGAATCTCTACTATTTCGTTGTACAATTTTGGATAATACCTTAAATAATAATAAATCATTCCTAACGAGTTGTCATCTAGAACAATAATGACCCGCATATATTGTTCTGCTCATCACACACTATTGAAATCTTCAAATACAACTGATTTCTAACTTCGCAATTGCAAATGTTTTGTAACCAAATATACGAATGACATGATTTTATCTACCCACATTGTCCTGAACGGGGTGTCACTGCTACCAGCACCATCATTGAATTGCTAATTTCAAATAAAGTCAACATAAATGGCGCGTAAGAATCCATTTTCAAACAAAAATTCCTATGTCAAGACTTACAAATTAAACAAAGAAATTTGCAATGCAATGATTATAAACGAAAAACAACTTAAAAGTGGCAAAACAACTTCCAAGAATGGTGGTGCCAAACTCAAAACACGTCCATAAAGCGTCTGTGACAAGGGAAATTAATGGTGCTAGATTTTCTTGTGTGGGACTTGTCAAGATATGCTAACTCTAAAGTTATTCTAGATATGTAAGTTTCAGAATTTATAAATTCAAAATAAAGAAGATAAAATTCCATGTGCAGACACCGGAGAGGATATATGGATTTCGAAAATGGATAGCCTTATTTCGCATTTATACATCTCTGAAATGTATTTTTTTCTCAAATTTTCTTGGATATAGAAAATTTCCAATCTTATTTGAAATGAATTTTGTGTAGCTTAATTATGAGATAGTAACTATGGTTATCCTGTAGTTTCTAATTTCTGAAATGCGAAAATGACCTTGTTGTC
The DNA here is from genome assembly GCA_949775105.1 of Oldenlandia corymbosa var. corymbosa. Lineage (NCBI taxonomy): Eukaryota > Viridiplantae > Streptophyta > Magnoliopsida > Gentianales > Rubiaceae > Oldenlandia > Oldenlandia corymbosa. The sequence continues at coordinate 10,307,081 of OX459124.1, forward strand.
CACATTTAAAAATTCACCCCCTTTTTTCTCACAATTTAAACATCTATCACCATTAAGCAAAGGACCATAAATTTTCAAGTTCTTCACTTATCCAATCCTAAGGTTATTATTGTGATTTTTTTTCACCCCTAGTTAGTTCTTGTCGTGTGTCACGTGTAACAATGAAGGTTAAGTAATAATACACATAACAATAGAGTATTAGATATAGTGAGTTGTAGTCATAGTGAATGTTAAATATAAAATACATGTCAAGTGTCCTACTCGGTCTCCTAAACTTCTATTAACTCATGTATAAGATCCTTCACGATGGTGACGTGAGATTCTTTGTCCTGATACTCTCTCTCAAACCCAATAGGTTACTTAGACCAATGGAATTGCACATCACAACATAATTCATCAGTTATACTGTTGGGTTAGTCCATAACTCGCTCGCATGGACCCACACCTTCGAATATATTACATGGTCAGTCCACATACTCGTACACACAGGTTCACAGGTCTACAGGTTGTGGGCTTTGATACCATATGGAATTCTACGGCAAAACTAATTTGTTATGAAGGGAGTGATTCGTGGAGTGCATATATTAATACAAAATTTCTCAGGATATCGATGTGAGACAATATGATAAAGAGACTTCTAACTGTGAAAACTCTTTTTCCTAACACTTTCTTCATCCAAATAAAGTTATTTATTGATTTATCAATCAAAATGACACCATAAGTTTATTCCGCAGTTGGAACATATGAGCTTACGACTTACAAGAAACTACAATTAACTGAACAAATTAAACATTTCCAGGTTGTCACTGATAACGTTGAGACCATCAAATTGGAGGCTGTAAGCAGACAAAATGGAAATGATGTTCTTTAACCACCATTCATTATTATAGAAGTACAGAATTTAACAAGTTCACAAAACATGACCTAAGCTGAACGGTTTCTTCGATTTCAACTTAATCTTCCATCCCCCAACTCTCCTCTTCCTTTTGGGTAAAACAAAGAAAGCAATAACTTTTTACACACTTATATATAAACTCCCACCTCAAACTAAATTACCTAGATTCGATCCCTAAAACTCTTAAAAGTGTACTAGAGCCTTTGTAACTATGTTAGGACGACATTTCTCATTTGCTATTATTGACAGAGAAAAGTCTTGTGGTTTGTCAAGAAATGTTTTCACCAAGAAGGGTACAAACCTAAAATTTGAACAACCACAATAAGTTGAATTTTCAGCTTGAAATCTTTTATGGTCAATTCAGGATAAACGATAGTATTTAGTTGCACAATTAAATAAAGAATGAATCTCAAAACGGGTCATTGAACTATTACGTAATTCTAATACAGGTCATCAATCAAATTTATTTGTATAATATGTCATCTTACAAAGTAAAAAATTCATCCGAGATCATTCTGTGAATTGTGGCTGTTAAATAGTGACGGAAATCCATTTTTCACATGCTTTTGGATTCAGTGGTATTTTTGTTATTTTGTTATTTTTAATTTTTTTTTTTTTTGAAAAACTTATTTATTTTTCTTTTTTTTTTTAACAATTCTTCTTCTTATACTTCCTAACTTGTATATACTGGTAGTATAATTCTAAATTTCAAAAATTCATTTTAATTTTATATTTTAACTTCCAAATCATAAGATTAACAGATACAACACAAAAAAAATTTCGATACTCGTTCTCTCCTCAAAAAAACATCTGCATGGGATTCGAGAAAACTTATGTTTAGGTTCATGAACCATAATTCTCTTTTAATACCAAATGAAACTTGATACAAAACACGTACTTGATCCATTCAAATCCCTACTTATAATTTGAAAATGTCTAAATCTAAATCTGCCAAGAAGCCGAGCTTTTTTCAACTTCAATAGCCCTCAGAGAAAAAAAACAAAAAAAACAAAAAACCCCTTAAATCTCCAGCAACAAATTTATTCAAAATTAAACTACTACTGAAACCAAATGAAAAACGTCTTGGCCAACCTAAATGAAAATAAACCTTTAAAAGCCATTGTTCATCTCCCTCCTTAACCATAGGTGGTTGTCCAGTAATTATCCAAATCAGCACAATGCTCCATGCCCACAAACCTATTGTTCATCTCTGCCTCTCCATAGCCTCCATCATGTCCCATTACACCATTAGTCATCATGGAAGATGTATCATGATGATGATGATGATTCATAGCCGGTGGAGGTGGTGGCCCGGCCCGGAAAACCGGCTGTGACACGGGGGCTGCTCCGCCTAGGTTTAGGTTTAATCCTGATATAGTAAAGCAATTTCCACCTGCCCCTCCTCCTCCGGAGCCGGCACCCCCGGCTGCAGCAATATAGTTCATTTGGGATGCCATTTGTAGGTTCATGGCGGCATTATTCGAGGCGGCCGCTCCGGCTCCGCCTCGGAAAACCCTAGAGAACTCCTGCATCTCTGCCGGATTTAGGTATGCGGACCTTCCGGCCCCCATCGGGAGCTGGAAAGCGGCATGATGATGATCCGCAGCTTGTTGCATCATTTGGGATGTTAGAGAAGTAGAGCCTATATCAAGATTGTAAGTGTTCATAGCTCTACTGGCATGGTTTGATGGGTACTTCTTTCCGCCTGCACTCTTTTGAAACACGCGGCAAACTACCCATTCGTCTTGCTGCAAAATTCGTGAAAACAAAAACAATTTTAGAAGTTCTTATTGAGATCAGTAAAGCAACAGTTTATAAGATAACAATTTACTTTGGGACATTTTATTCTCTCCTTCGCAAAATAATTGATCGCTTTGAATTTTCTGTCTACACATTTAATAAAGTAAAATTCCAAACTATACAATATTTTTTAAACAAAACAGCAGTAATTATTGCGCATGAATGTTAGTAAAAGAACATATCCCACTATTATTGAAAGATACAGAGCGAATCCAAATTACTCAAAATAAGGATTTGGTACACCAAATAAGTAATATACTAATATAATCCCTTTGTTTCAAAAAATAATTCATATTAAATTATAATTTGTACTAAAAACCGTACAAGTTACAAAACTTGAAGTGAAATATTTCTTTGGTACTAGTGTATACCAAAGGAAAATATTGGAAGCGGGAAAATAGATCATTTTAAAGCTACAAGATAACTTTAACTCGCAGACTTAATCCTCCAAGGACTTAACCTATTGGTTTTGGATATATATACTTGTTGAGACTCTTAGCTGGAGTTACTTCAAAAAATTTACGATATGCCAACCATACCTTGCATGTAAAGGTTACGTTATATATCTACGAATTTCATACTGAGGATTGTGAACAACATCTATAATCAAGTATTAAAAATAAATTAGACCTAGTAGTTGCAAATCCAGGTCATATTTCTAGACCTTGAGGGTTTTCATGAAATAAAATAATTTTCAAAAACATTAATTTACATACTACATGACGAAAGATTGTTAAAAGAGCAAAGTTGGACCCAAAAAGGACAAAGATTTTTTTGTAATTGACGCATTTTGACTGCCGAAAATAAGAAAAAATAACTCAATCCTGTCCTGAACCTAGAGAGTCTTGTTTCCTGAATTATCACACAACAGACAAACATTAATCTTATTTTGTGACTAATGAGTATTTTTCTTCATTTTCCTGCATTCCCTTGTTAAGATCAACACATTAATGTATCAACATGTAGACTCAGAGAGAGTTCCTCGGACTTATGACAATATATTAAAACCCACACTAATTTGCAATCATAAATTGCTTTGTTATTAATTATTCATACCTTGGTTGTGCGATAGGAGGATTTTGCATGAATACGATATTCATGCATGACCCAGTTTGTTTTTTCCCCTCTAGGAGCTCTTCCTTTGTAAAACACCAAAGTTTTCTTCATTCCAACCAATTCTGTGGTTACACTGTTGTAGATTTCCTTATCTTTTCCAGTAGTCTTCCAGTACCCTGTGTTTGTAGCTCGATTCGTGCGCACCCCAGTTGGGTATTTTCGATCTCTTAGGCTGAAGAAGTACCATTCTTTTTCTCCCATTTTCGCCTTCCCTATTTTCAGAAAGGGGGGAAAAAAAGAGATTTGAACAAAAGATTAGACTGATTTAATTTGTTTTGTACTCAAAAAAAAAACCTAAAATATATCTGAATCATTATCACTTTTTCAAGTATATATGCAACATAACCAAAAAAAAAAGGTGCGTTGTTCTTATATTATGTAGTTATTTCTATGTGTTGGATTATGATACTTTTTTCATTCCGAAATAATTTTTCAGTTTGAATATTTATTTTCCATACATTTCAACTAAAAATGAAGATATAAATTGGACAATAATTTTAGGAGAGGGGACATCCCACAAATGTGATCAAACTCAGAGAAATTCACAGCTAAAGGTTAGCCTTTGAATTTTAGATGGGATTTTAATTTCGATGACATATATCATCGGATCTAGATCAAACCCTGAAAGGGACTCAAATTCATAATCAACCTAATTACTTTTTTTCCTTCCAAAGATACGATAATATGGCAAGATCTATCATTATGATGAATAAGCTAAACTACCTGGAAGATCCCAAGGTTCGCACTTATTCAGATCAACATCAGCAATAGCTCTTCCACTGAAACTTGAATCGGAAATCTTGTTTATGAGATAATATGTGATCAGCTCTTCATCTGTAGGGTGAAATCGAAATCCCGGGGGAAGTTTCTCATCTTGAACTACTTCTCCTTCCATTTCCAGATTTCCCCCTTATTTGAGCTAACTTATTTAGCTTAGGTCCTTTTCAACTACTATGATGAAACCCTCAAGAATCTAACCTATTCCAACAAACACCCTAAAACCTACAAATGTGGTTAAAACTCGACAAAAAAGATTTTCTCCGGCAATTAATTTCAACTATCACACGGCATAAACGGTTTGCGAAAAAGGGTTTAACACTCCAAATTTAGTTACTAAAAAAAAGTGCAAACAAAGGTATTTTAAAAATTTTGAACAAGTATTCAAGAAACTAAACTATCTTGTTTCGTGCGTGAAGAAGAAATATTATTGATCTTTTATGAGAAGAAAGAGTTACTAGATCATTTTAGATTTGGGACAAAGAAAACCAACAAGACAGGTTATTTAAGATGAGGGTTCTTGTAAAAGGATGACAAAGGGTTTTCTTGCTGGAGAAATTCAAGAAAGAAGATTGGGGTTTAATACTGCTATGTAATTAAGGGTGTGTGTGTGTGTATGTGTGTGTGTGGAAGGTGTGTTTGAAAAGCTCTCACCTACTATGGGTCGTAAGATACACGATGCTTGACCATATACATTAGACCATTGTGATAATGTTAAAAAACTGTGTACACAATTATATAAGTGATTATATTTTATGATGTTGATTAATGAAATTAATGAACCCTAGTCACAATGATAGTGAATCTTTGGTCAAGTTGTAGGTTTGCATTCATATACACTGAGGTTTCTTTATAAAAATAAAATAAAATCTTTCATTGCAAACAATATTGGATACATGTTAGGGACGCTTAATTAATTAAGCACTCTTGTGTTAATTACAAAGTAATAATAAGAGTGATAAGTAGTGGGCATATATAAGATGTGTCTTTGGCAATAAAAGCTTTTCATGACACTTTGAGATACATGCCCGTTACATTAGTTTAGTACTTGACATGTGTTTATAAATCGCTTAGAATTAAGTTACGGTTTGATATGAGTATCAGTAACAAAATCATATGTTAAGAATTAATTCGTACTCTTTTCGTTCTTAAATTATTGTCCAGTTTAAATTTTTAGTTTTAGTTCAAATTATACTAAAAATAAAAGTTCAAACTTGACAATAATTATGGGATGGAGGGAGTAGTGTATATCACGACAAGTTAAACAAAAATAACACATAAGACCTTATCTAACTGTATGTAAAGTTCTCAGAACATATCTACCAAGCTATAGGACAACAGAAATTTATGTGAATCAAAGAGCTCGTGGAAATTTTCACGATCAACAATTAATTGCATTTTAGATACCCTCCAAAAGTTTTCTTCATTACTCGTGAAATTGAGAAAAATGAGCTACCCCAAAAATGTAAGGCCCTTTCTATTATTATGTTAGCAAAAGCCATTACATAATTTTCAGGAGGTACAACTAGCACAGATACCATTATATTTCCGTTGTCCCACAAAAATAGTCCACATTGAGTTTTGACTTTTGTATTGTTTTTAGTACAAATTTAAAAACTTAATGTGAACTATTTATGTGGGACGGAGGTTGTATATGTTTGCAAATAAATTTGTACTTTTACCTCGTTTTGTTTTAGATTTTTCCAATATATATATATATATATATATAATACAGCCTGTATATTGAGTAACCTCTTGAGATGAGGAATTGAGTAATAGAAAAGACTATTCTTTCTTTTATTAGATGTGACTAAAACTTATTGCATGATAGTCTCGGACTTACAGCGAAATGGTGCATATCCATCTAGCTAAAAGAATACTTTGTTTCGCAAATATATAGCTAGCAAGGTTATAACGAAATTAGTGCCTAATATAATTCAAATAGAAATTTTAGAGTAGCATTTCCGTTGTACCCGTAAATTTTTAAACGTGTGTGTGTGTGTGCATGCGAGGACGATAGTCTCGGAATTATTACAATTAAATGATGCATATATATCCATTCCAAAAGGATATTTTGTTTACACATAGCTGGGTTAAAGAAATTAGTGTCTAATATGTCAAACATAAATTTTAGAGTAACATTTCCGTTGCACCATCAAATATTGTGGTAATGGCGGATCTAGGGTGGGGGCCATGGCCCACACTGGTCCACTCTAGACCAATAATATACATTTTTATTAATTTAATTTAGGTTAAGTTTTTATTACTTAATTAACTAATTTATGTAATTTGGGTTAATTTGTCTTGGTATTTCTCACCACTTTACTTTGAGCCAATCGAAAGCATCCAAATTCAATGTGAAATATGAAATTAAATAAGATTAACTCATAAATTATTTTTAAAATCAACAAATAAACTTGTTTACTTATAAACATAGCAATTATAGCACTTCATTTCTTATATCATACCTAATGATCTTCAAATATATGTGCAAAAAAGAGTTGTGAATTTATTTTTAAAAAAATTCTGGCAGGGTTATAGCAATATAATTTTTTTTTAAACTAAAATAGTGAAAAGTCATATATGTTATTGAATGTGAAATTCTTGAACAGACTTGGTATGATGCCATGACAAAATTTATAATGTACTAAAATTTAATATAGACATGACTGTATATAGTATCAAATTATGAAAACTCATGGTGTGCACTGATAAGGTAAGTGGTATAAATATTTTTTAGACCATATATTTTAGATTTTCATTCCAGATCCACTACTTTATTGTGGCTCAACATAACTAGATGTTTATGGACTACAAATTCAATATTAGCTGTTCTTGCTTTTACGAATTACTGTCATAAATCAAAGGAGCTACAACTTGAGAATGAATAAAAAAAAATGAAATGTGAAACTATCCCACTATAGGGTGAAAAAAAAGTGTATTTAGCATTTTTTTTCTTTTTTTTTAATGATTGAGTAGTGCTAATTAATTAATTGAGCCGATAATTTGGTAGAAAATTTATTAATGAAATCATTCTGGCATACCCTAAAGAATGAGTTACTGTTTGTACGAATCATTTTTCTTGTTTTTCATCGTTTTCGTTTTGATAAATTTTAGATGGAGTGGGGGAATATTAGGCCAAAACCTACCCGAAAGGAAAAGAGAATTCCGTACATAATCCTAACAACCAGGAGGAAAGACATTTCATTATAAACCAGCTAGCATTAACAAGGCAGGTTACACAAGTAACACTACGAAAATTGATCCGATCAGTTTTAAAAGTATATATCTAATTAAGAATTTTCCCAGTATAAGTAAATGCTACTCCCTTCCTAAAGAGAAAAGCATGGCTTTTTGTTTTTTATCCTGGAATGGCGAGTGCTATAAAAGTATAATAAAATACATTTCATTCCATTCACAAATTTAAAAATTAAACAAAACCTGGCTGATATGATAATTAATCGCATTACATTTCACTTTCGTACGTGCGATTTCTTATCGAGAGAGAAGGAAAAAAAACTCCAATACAAATTTTTTTTTTAATGAGAGGACAAATTAATATTTTCTCCATCCAAAAATATTTATTGTGAATGAAATATTGATTCATTGGTAAAATTATCCTTGCCCTTTAGAATAGGTTTTGAGTTTAATTTCTCAGTCCAACATGCATGAATGTGGATTGGCTCTACCTCTGTTTATCCACATCTCTATAGAGTTTAATTGTTACGGCAAATATGTACATGAATCACATCGATTCACATCCGACCTTATCACTCCAGGTTTGGCAATTAACCTTCTACTTGCTTAACTTTCTACTACAGTGGACGTAAGTTTATCCATTTTCGATAAGATTCTTGACCGTAAATAAAAAAGTAATTGGTTTTTTTTTTTTTTTTTAGACCGAGGAAATAACGAAATTTATTTCTCCCGTAGTTTCTGTCAAGTAGTACTACTAATCCTAGAACACAACTTCAAAGAATCAATGTAGTGCACGTGTGGTTTTTGATTAAGTTGTTAGGATTTAGGTGAAGAGTTTTCTTGTTTGTACTTCTGTAATGTGTACATAATCTTTTCCCAACTTAATTTCTTCTATACTTGTTATATAACTACAAGATTTAAGTTCAATAAACAAATTAACACAAAATTCAGTTAATTTATTCTTTTGAAAATGTAAGTTGCATTGATAAAAGAAGACATAACAGCCAAAAGCTTATTAAATCCATGAAATCATCCAAGTGTGTATATATATAAAACATGATTATAAATAATTATCTCCGAGATCTTGCATGTTTTGTTCTATCCAACTAATTGAGAGGCCGTTTTCATACACCTCCAGTTGTGTATATATATAGAATTACCGGAAATAGTACTTATTTGATTGACGAAATTTATTTAGATTGTCAGGGACTAACATCGGTGGAACCAAGCATAACCAAGTTACTTTTCCCAACCTAACATAGCAACTTACATTAATTTGCGATGACCATATGCACGTACGATTCAGAATCCTTTTTTTTTTTCAAAAAAAAAAAAAATTATTCTCTATATTAAAACAGTAAGAGTCATGTTGTTGAATTTAAATAGTATAATTCATTAACATATTTTTGGAACAATGAAAGTACTCGCTCTATTTTAAAGTAATTGCCATGCTTATTTGCATTATTCAATCACCGAAATAGAGCAAAACCAAAGCTATCTTTTTAGAAAAGATAAATATTAGTTATGTCACAGCCACGATTTGATTACTCTTTTACATAATTTGCTGTCACAAATTATTTATTTGACGAGAAGTTTTAAAAACTTTTTAGCTCACATAAGAATCATAATATGGTCAAGAATGGGTCGTTAGTAATAATTAGAAGTCAAAACTAAAAATATTGTCTAGTTTAAAATTTTTCTAGTGATTTTGTTTTTTTTTTTAAAAAAAAGTTTAAATCACATAGGTATTGCGGGACAGAGAAAGTGCGATGTGATGATCATCTAGAAAAGCCACAATTCCCTCTTCGTAATTTTTCTTGAGACGATGCAGCAAAGAAAGTGGCAAAATTTTGAAAATTTGGAATCTTCAAATAATCTGCTAATCTGGTTTACTGGTTAGATGGAGTGATTAAGAAAAAGAACTCGTTCTAATCTATATTCTTAAACTGTGTCTGAAAACAAAAGACTGACTTAGAAGCTTTGAGTTGTTCAACTTGATTTTCCTCAATGAAAAATGTTGTTGAATTTGAGTCTATTTTGTCTGTCTACACAAAGTATACATCCATAATTGTATATGGAACATGTTTTTGGTGAAACCCATTCATTCATTAGAAGTATGCATGATTTTCACACATATTCAGGTAAATGAAATCATGACAATATTTTGATAACTAACAGCATTTCACTTATAACATATGATTAATATAAACGATTTTGAGTGAACTAAAAATCTCAGTTTCAGCAGCAAAACTCTGGAAATTTATAGATTCAAACCTAACACTTGCAATAGAGTGTAAAAATGAAACAATCACACATATGCAGTAAGTTGTTTGGAACAAGTAACGGGGAAAAGAAAAAAGGATAGTTAAACTACACTACTATTACAGTTGTTTGCAGCAGAGTGTAGTATTTTACAAACTCAATTATATACACAGCATTTGCAGTCTGTTATATTAATGAACCTTTAATGAATTGAGATACTCCCTCCGTCCTATAATTATTGTCCAGTTTGGGTTTTCATTTCTAGTTAAAATTATACTAAAAGTGAAATCTTAAATTGGACAATAATTTTGGGACAGAGGGAGTAATTATTTACAAAGCTAGCTCCTTGTACTATTAAATGTACTACTACCCTTTCAAAATAAAAATAAAAATAAAAAAAATGTACTACTACGTTCTTAAATTCTAGAAAAAGAATTAGGAAACAATACTCTCTCTTCTCAAGAGAGCTAGCACACAATCTAGTAGGACACATAATTAACATTCATCCTTAATGGTTGATCGTAGTTGTGAGAAAAACGGCTGAAAATGCAAAAACATCTCCTTCTAAGGGTACTCCATTTTTCTTGTATTTTATGTTGAAGTGGCTGACAAGTAGCAGCCAAACAGGAAGGAAAACCAGTCTACCAACTAGGGTTTTTGTTTTTGGTTTTTTTTTTTTGGGGGGGGGGGGTTCTTAATTTTCAGCCTATATGTATGTTTATATGAAAGAATTAATGCTTCTAGACAGTTGTAACGTCATTCGTCAGAGCTGAGAATGATATGTCAACTAGAAAACCATGATTCATAAAAACAATTCACACGTACGATAAGAAGAATTGTTGACATAAAGTCGTCGTTAAATTATAACTATAAACAACTAGATGGAAGGATGGAAGGAAGGAAAGTGGGAGGCAGGGCATGCGGTTTGACGCCTTCAACGTTTTCAGGTCACGAGGCTCGTGAGAATTTTTAATTTTATTTCCACAGATTTTATTAAATTATGTTTTACCCAGATGACCAAGTAAGCGTCCTCAAAAACCAACTGGCGTTCACTGGATGATCCGAAACAGATTTTTTAGTCCATTTTTTGTGTTTACAGATCAACAATATCGATGGCCAACAGCTTCCACACAAAGTTGAATAAACAAATTAAGCGTTACAATCATTTTGATAGATACATATTATCAATAATGTTACGACGACGGTCTTCTTGTTTCTGTATTTCATTGTTTGGAAACTAAAGTGTAAAGTCCTAGCTGGCTAGTGTTCCTCAAGTTCTGTATACGTATGTGTTTCGTACATGTAGAATTTGAGGGAATATTTTGGTGCAAAATCTCCCAAAAATACAACGGTCAAACTTACGGATACGTAAAGAAACTAGTCATTGAAGGGTCTGAATATATATTCTCTTAACCTAAAAGTGATGATTCTCCATATAGATAATTAGCCAACTTCATGTTCTTGGAATCTTGGTGGTGTTGAAAATTCCCAGCTAATCCTATGAATTTTAAATACAACAGGTACGCACTACTAAAGGAAACCTAATAAATGAAAACGGCTGTATATACCAACTATTATCCACTCTCATTTTAATAGTTCATGATAATATTGGTAAGATGTCACTGGAACTTTTTTGTTTTGTTTTTGTAAGGCACGTAGGTAATCTCGCTTTCGTGGTTGGGGAAAGAGTTACTGAAGGCGGCACGGAATCTGACGGCCGGCGGAATGAGTCAAAATCAGGCAATTGGTTCGAGCAGCGCATACACTTACGGATGACTTAATCTGACAATCTGAATACTCCAACTCTCTAGAAAGAGGATACACTATATATACTCCTGTTCCAAAAATATACTCCTTTCGTCCCACAAAAATAGTCCAATTTCAAAATGTATAATTTTTTTAATTTAATCAACTCCAGTTATATACGACTCATTTTAAACTGTAAAGTTCTGTTTTTACCCTATTATGTCATCCGTCCATCGTGAAAATATTGTAAACCAAAACATATTTCTCCTCTTTTGCGCCGGAGAACACATCACAGCCGGAGCTTAATCTAGCCGGCTAGAACTCCATGAACAACCACTACACCACCACCAAGTCGACGTCTTTCCTTTCCCGTCATCTTTTCCTATTTTTTGACAAATCAACTATGAAAACTATGATTTTCGACATTAAATCAGATTAAAATTGAACTATATAGCAACCATCCATCCGTCAAAACAAGAGAAGCATAAGCTAAACAAAAAAGGGTAATAAACATTTTTAGTAATCTTAATTGCTGCCGGAGTCCGAAGATATAAAACAGAGCAAATTCAAATCGAAAGAGCAAGGAAAATCAGTTATTTGAATCTTACAACAAATTGAGAAACTACAGAGGAGCGGATCCAAATGGCAAGGCCATGGTGATTTGGGAAATAGAACTCCAAACCTCTGCATACAAAGAAATCTGAGGAATCACCGGTGATGGGGTGGGGGAGAGGCTGTATCCAGTATACCCGGGGGCACGATGCTCCCCCTCCTATTTTTTGCACGAGGAGTTCTTATTGTATTTTTCATCAATCTTTTTATGATTTGCAAGTTTAGTCCCTGTAATTTTTTTCTCTCTCCTTTAAAAAATATCTCTAATCTTTAAATGACCATATCTCATAATCCGTAAAGAATTAGAGAACATGTTATGCATGAAAATTATAGTACTCGTTGAGAGTACAAACAAGTTGGATATCCACATCCAATATTTTTTCCAACTTAAAAATGATCAAATTTCTTTGGGCAGAATTAAGTTGGATATCCACTACAAACAAGTTGGATAATCAATAGAAAATAATTGGATAATCAGTGCAACACGTTGGATAATTAGTACAAAAACGTTTGACAATCATTTTCATAAAAGAGCAAGGAAAAAAAATAATGGATAACCACCACAAAGAAGTTGGATAATCAATATGAACACATTGGATATCCAGTTTAAAAAGATGGATAACCAACTTATTTTACATTCATATTATTGTATTCCTTGTATCTTTTGATTCATAAAGAATTATAACACGAATTATATATAAAATTTATAGTGCTCGATGAGATCTATCCGATAAGATCAATGTTGAATATTTTTTTTGAACTTTAAATGCATTTAAATTTTAGGGGCAGAAATGAAGAAATGTGTTTTTCGTTTTTCTTTGAAAAATGGTTATCCGTTGTGTTCATGCTGATTATCCAACCAGTTTGTACTGATTATCCATTCTGTTTGTACTTGTTATCCAATAATATTTTTGACATTCACTCTTCAAAATAAAAAAAAAATAAAGAAAGAAAAAATGATTGGATAAGCATTGTAAACAATTTGGATAATCAATAGAAAATAATTGGATAATCAGTGCAACACATTGGATAATCAGTACAAAAATGTTTGACAATCATTTTCATAAAAGAGCAAGAAAAAAAAATACTGGATAACCACTACAAAGAAGTTAGATAATCAATATAAACACATTAGATATCCAGTTTAAGAATATGGATAACCAACTTATTTTACATTCATATTGTTGTGTTCCTTGTATCTTTTCATCCGTAAAAAATTATAACACGAATTATATATGAAATTTATAGTGCTCGACGAGATCTATCCGATAAGATCCATGTTGAATATTTCTTTTGAACTTTAAACGCATTTAAATTTTACGGGCAGAAATGAACAAATGTGTTTTTCATTTTTCTTTGAAAAATGGTAATCCGTTGTGTTCCTACTGATTATCCAACCGGTTTGGACTGATTATCCATTCTGTTCGTACTTGTTATCCAATCATATTTTTGACATTCACTCTTCAAAAAAAAAGAAAGAAAGAAAGAAAAAATGATTGGATTAGCATTGCAAACAATTTGGATAATCAGTGCAACACGCTGGATAATCAGTACAAAAAAGTTTGACAATCATTTTCATAAAAGAGCAAGGAAAAAAAAATACTGGATAACCACCACAAAGAAGTTGGATAATCAATATGAACACATTGGATATCCAGTTTAAAAAGATGGATAACCAACTTATTTTACATTCATATTGTTGTGTTCCTTGTATCTTTTGATTTATAAAGAATTATAACACGAATTATATATGAAATTTATAGTGCTCGATGAGATCTATCCGATAAGATCCATGTTGAATATTTTTTTGAACTTTAAATGCATTTAAATTTTACGGGCAGAAATGAAGAAATGTGTTTTTCGTTTTGTTTGTACTTGTTATCCAATCATATTTTTGGCATTCATTCTTCAAAAAAAAAAAAAGAAAGAAAAAATGATTGGATAAGCATTGCAAACAATTTGGATAATCAATAGAAAATAATTGGATAATCAGTACAAAAAAGTTTAACAATCATTTTCATATAAGGAAAACAAAATATTGGATTACCACCACAAAGAAGCTGGATAATCAATATGAACACATTGGATATCCAGTTTAAGAAGATGGATAACCAACTTATTTTGAGCTTAAGAAGTTGGATAATCAATATGAAGTGGATGGATATCCAGTACAAGTAAGTTGGATATCCAGCACAAACAAATTGGATATGCATACAAACCTGTTGGATTACAACTACAAAACAAGTTGGATAAGTATATAAACCAAATGGATGGATATCCAGTACAAGCGAGTTGGATATCTAGTAAAAACGAAATGGATATCCAGTACAAACAAGTGGGATATCCATTACAAACAAGTTTGATAGGCATACAAACCAAATGGGTGGATATCCAGTACAAAGAAGTTGGATAACCAGTTCAAACTGATTGGATAATCACCATGAACACAATGGATAACCAATTTAGAACAAGTTGGTTATCCATATTGTAAAACTAGATATCCACCCCTATTCTGTCCATCAGAATTAAGTCATTTTTAAGACCGAAAAAATATTCACTATAGATTTTGTTGGATAGATCTCGACGAGTACTATAAATTTCATATATAATTCGTTCACAAATTCTTCACGGATTGAGAGATATGCTCGTTGAAAGATTAGAGATGTTTTTTTTAGAAGAGAGAGAAAAATTGACAGGGATTAAACTTGCAAAATATAGAAAGATTAATAAAAAAGTACAATAAGGGCTAAAAATACAAAAAAATAGGGGGGGTACACGGTGCCTCCGGGTATACTGGATAAATTGCCGTGGGGGAGCTTGGCGGCCGGCTTAGTAGATTTGGATTGGGTCTAAATCTGTTTAAATTTGACTGTAGGTTATAACTTTCAAGGCTGCTCTGGTCATTTTAAGCAAATTTAATTTTGACTTTCTCAAATTGGACTATTTTTTTGGACAAATTTTATCTGTGAAAGATTCATCCTAATAAGTGAAGATTAGTCTACACGTACGTACATAGATCATTAGCCTTGACGTACTTATTAATTACATTGAATTTTGACTTGGGTATACTTTTGAGTCAATGCATCATATCATACATAGTGATGTTTCCATGAGTCTTTTGGCAAGTCCTTGCCACTACATAGTGTCAATGTTATGAATAGGTTTTATTTCTAATTTATTGAAATTATTTAACGTTTGCATGGGCTGAAGTGTTTGACAAGAAAGATGTAATTTTCAGCCTGAACTACTCTCTCGTCTTCTTTTTCCTTTTGAATTCCCTTTTCAACCCTTCCTTAAAAACCTATCTCCATACAGGGAGTCAGGGAACAATAATTAATTAGTTTTTCCATGTAGAAGCCGGAATATTTGATAATTAGCCGAAAATATCATAAAGAGAAAATAAAAAGTAAATTAATTATCACTATTTCAGAAGATTCCCATCATCTTTTATCTAACAGTATCAAACCACTAGTGCAACAACCAACATAGGTGAACATTTTTATAGAGATATGTAGAGGGATTATTTATATACTCCCATGTCCCAAAAAAAATAGTTCACATTGATTTTTCAAATTTGTACGAAAAACAGTACAAAATTCCAAACTCAATGTTGACTATTTTTGTGGGACGGAGGTAATATTATACTATTGTTACTTTCTAAAAACTACATGTTCTAAAAGAGAGGCCTTGGTACACTTTATGGTGATGAGCAACTCTACAACATCGTAATCTAATTATAAATCGTAATCTAATTATAAATAATGATCCATATTATGTATAAAATGAAAACTAACGTATCAAAATGTGATTATTAATTACTTATTAGATGCACTTGCAATGAGCATATTTTTTGAGACATCGGGAAACAAAAAATTGAGCCGATTTGCAGTATAGAAAACCACATTCCCGAGCAAAAATTTTGAAGTGTGAACATAGTAACCGTATTGCAACTCTGACAATCTTTTTTGAATAATTAAACCTTGATTGATTGTAACCTGACAGAAAAGTTTATATAAACTATTTCATTTACAGCAGGATATGCGCGCAAATTCTCATTTTAAAATTAAATTCCCAAGTTAATTTTTTAGAAAATTTCGTAAATCATTAACACGCTCGCTTGGTAATCCCCTGACGTCAGTGTTATTGATTGAGTACATGCTAAAAAAACTATTTTTAACTCAAAAAAAAACAAAAAAAAAAAACAAAAAAAGAATTCCCTGTGTTTAAACAACAATTCTGGAAGTGGCTAATTTGAGATGCTATATATTCAAACGTCGATACTAAACTAAAAATTAAAGTTGATCTCTATTTCTATATCAAAATAGGACCCAAAATCACACTTTGTCGAAACAAGAGAAAATAACGTTTCATCTTTGGAACTTTTTAAAGATATATTTTTGCGTTGGAAATGTGACAAAATACATACTACATAGCAAGTATCAGGAATGTAAAAATCTGATATTGGAGAAAAAAAAAGAAAAACACCTTCATGTTTCAAAACTCTAGAGACTAGAGCCGATCCATTCTGATACGTTAGATCTCGAGCGGAAGGAAATGGAAGTACATTCGGATATTTTGTCTAGTCAACCTACCTAACTCTAATTTTTTAGAACAGCCAAAGTGTTTATTGATTCAAATCACCCCCAGAAAATATAGATCTTCCTTAAATTTCGTTTCAATTATAGTTTTAATTTTACTCTCTCTCTAATGTAGTCCACCAGAATATTTAATGTGAATTATTTTTTTAATAAAGTGGAAACAAATATTAGGTCATCCCGTCAAAATTGAGTCTTCAGCATAAATCACACTCTCGTTTCATTTTTATCAGCTTTTATCAACATCTCCTGACTTCTTTTCAAAAAAAAAAAAAAATCTCCTGATATAACCAATAATTACATTATTAATTACTTCCTCTGTTCAAAATAGTCCATATTGAATTTTATAATTTATATGAAAAATAATTAAAATCTAAAAATTCAATGTACTACTCTCTTAAGACAGAGATAGTATAATATTTGTTTTTCACACAAAGGAGTGAATTAAATATCAGCACGGAGTTAAGGGACTATTCATAAAATTGTTCTCTTTATATTATTACTATTGTCTGCATACATATGGAACTTTCTAACATATAAAAACATCAAACTTTGCCAATTAATTTGGTTAACGTATGGTGCGTTTGTTATTGTCCTCCTTTCACACTTCACCATGAAGAAGAAGACGATGAAATTTCAATGGAGGGAAGTTGGTGAAGATTGATGCAGATGTAAGGCGAAAATTCGACGTTGAAGTGTTCTGCAAGTTAACACTGGCTGGATTGTGATAGATGGAAATTAACACTTCAATTTGATTAACAAGATCAATTTCTCAATAATGTTGCGTGATATAGAAAGCCATGATTTTTACTAGATCCCAACTAACCCATTATTTTAGTAGGGCTTTTTAATCAGTTAAATACAAAATTTTGTCCCTCTAAATTAATGTATCTGCAGCAAAATGTCGATCGTCATTAATTAGCAAAGAACAGCACGAAACCCTAAAGCCGAAACCAGTTGCATGATCACAGGAAACCAAAGGATTCTGTTATCTAACCTCCACGAAAGAACATCTTGATCCATCGAAATCAGATTCTCTTTTGTTTGATTATTGTCTATCATTTAATGATGTTATTTTGGTTCATGATCAAATAAGGTTGCGGTATAAATATCATGAGTTACAAATTAAAAAAAAAAATGGAAGTCAAATTTCCTGAAATAAGGTTATGAAACACACTATTATTGATACAGGGAAAATGATATGTATAGTGAAAAAAATAGTAAAAAAGATAGTGAGTAATGTGGAGTATTCTTGGTCTTTCGTTTTTCAACATTTTCTCGTTATAATTGTAATATCCTCGAATTTTCACATATTAGGTCGAATACTATTAGTTATTGTTAAATGGAAGTCACAAAATTTTACTGTTAAAATATAGATGTGTTTTATCATATTATAAATAATCCATGAAATACCCTGTATCTAGCATTAGAATTAAAGATACTCAAAAAAAAGAAAGAGAGAGTTCTAGTTAAGTACGACTTTAGACTGTAAAAATAATAAATTAACCGATTAAAAGAAATTAGAGAAACCAGACTTACACTTAAATGTGTACCATAAGTAACTTGGAGTAAAGTTTATTGATATTTTTCTTTCATATTTTCAACTCGAAACATCAAGAGGTATTAGCCAGTAAGCCTTTCATTTTAACAAATTGAATCAGTGAAAATGAGTATTTGACGATGTATCATGAAATATTAAATTAGATTTATTATTTGATTAGAGACTTTTTTAATTTCTTAAACTCTTTGGAGTTACAACCGGTACAATGTAAAATCTTTACCTTTATTAATAATTATAAATGTGTAAGAGTATTAGCTTGACACATGAAGGTAACAAGCATGAGGTGTCCAACTTTGCATTAATCTATTAGTCTATTCTTTAAAGCAGCCAAGGGTAGGAATGAAATTAGGATTGCTCTCCCAGCTAACTTAAAAGCTACGCCCAAAATAGAATCTGGAGGGGCCGAGAGTTTATTAATTTAACCAAAGGGAATAGCCAAAATCCCACCGCCTCATAGAAGTTATTTTTTTTTATCGTATTACACCATCATCTTCTTTCAATAAGGTTTATGATATATTCATTGAGCCGCTTGAGATTGCTATCAATTTTAACAACCCGCTTATTTTGGGGGTCATAATAATCGCCTATCTATTCTCCCATCTGCTAATTTCTCCTGGTATATGAACACTGCTTGTGGTAACATTATGACTCCCTCTCAAGGTACTCTTACTAATTCAAAACCTTATATTAGTTCTACTCGAGTCATTATTGGTAATGGTCATTTTTTACCTATTCAATCCGTTGGTCAACTCTCTTGTTCTCAGTTTCGTTTCCCTAATGTTTACCATGTTCCTTCACTTACAAAAAAGCTAATCTCTGTGCGTCAATTTTCCACTGAAAATCAATGCTCTGTTGAGTTTGACCCTTTTGGTTTTTCTGTGAAAGATCTTTGGACGAGGACCCCTCGTCTACATTGCAATAGTACTGGTTCCCTTTATACATTTCCGCCCTCATTGCTCCATCCATCCCTTACACCGTCTTCTCCGTCTTGTCCGGTGTTTGCTGCTTCCATCTCTTCTCAATTATGGCATCAACGCCTTGGTCACCCGAATGCCTCCGTTTTGTCCAGTTTAGTATCCAGTCGAAGTCTTCCTGGCTCCGTCATCTCTTCAAATAAACTTAGTCTTTGTCAGACTTGTCAAATTGGGAAGCATCATAAGCTCCCTTTTATGCCTTCTTCTTCGGTTACTTTTAGTGCTTTTGATCTCATACATACAGATGTTTGGACCTCTCCGTGTCATTCCTTCAGTGGTCTCAAGTATTTTTTACTCGTTCTTGATGATTTCACTCATTATTTATGGGTGTATCCTCTTAAAAATAAATCTGAGATTCCTCAAAAGTTTGTTGAATTTTATACTCTTGTTCAAACTCAATTCAATGCTTCCATCAAAACTCTTCAGTCTGACGGTGCAGCTGAATATGTTCATTCTCATTATATTCAGTCTTTTCTTAAATCTAAGGGGATCACAATGCGTATCTCTTGTCCGTACACTCCTCAACAAAACGGCAAGGCTGAGCGCATGAATAAAACATTAATCAATATGATCCGCACGCTTCCGCATCAAGCTCACTTACCACATACATTCTGGGTAGAGGCTTTACATACTAGTGTCTATCTGTTAAATCGTTTACCTACTAAATCTAAAAATGGAGCCATTCCTTTCTCCCTTCTTTTTGGTCATCCACCTAACTATGGGTCCTTAAGGGTGTTTGGGTGTTCATGTTTTCCCAATCTTTCTCATTTAGCTTCTCATAAGCTCCATCCTTGCTCCGCTCCATGTGTCTTTCTTGGTTATCCTGAATCTTATAAAGGCTATCGTTGTTTTGATCCCGTTTCTAAGAAAGTCTATACTTCCCATCATGTCGTTTTTTATGAAACCTCTTTTCTGTTTCCTCAACTCTCTTCGGTTTCCCAAAACAATCCTCCCCAATCTCCTTTTAAAAATCCCTCGTTCCTTATTTCACGATCCATCCCTTCATCAGAATCCTCTCCATTGGTTGCTTCTCCTTCACAAAAACATGTGTCATCTGTTCTTTTAGTATCTGCACCCACACCTTCCATTTCATTGTCACATACTTCGGATCCTCCTCTTTCACATCCCCCTATTCATCATATGGTCACTAGAACTCGTGATGGTACTCGTAAACCTAAACAGATACTCTCTCTTTCTGCCACTTCTACTTCCTCTTCACTCCCTACTGAACCAAAATCCTACACTGAAGCGAATAAATACCCTGAATGGCGTGCCACTATGAATGACGAATTGAATGCTCTCCTCATTAATCATACATGGGATTTAGTCCCTCCCCCTATCTCTGTCAATATTATCCGCTCCAAATGGATTTTTCGCGTCAAGTTAAAATCTGATGGCTCTCTTGATCGATGTAAGGCACGTTTGGTCGCTCAAGGCTACAATCAGCAGCCTGGACTTGATTATAACCAAACGTTTAGTCCGGTGGTTAAACCTGTGACAATTTGGACTGTCTTAAGTATTGATGCTTCTCGAAAATGGCATGTTCATCAGTTGGACGTTAAAAATGCGTTTTTGCATGGTCATCTTAATGAAATTGTCTATATAAAACAGCCTACTAGTTTTGTTCATCCAGACCATCCTCACTATGTCTATCGGTTGAACAAAGCTCTTTATGGCTTAAAGCAAGCTCCTAGAGCTTGGTTTCATCGTTGCACTGCTTTTTTGCTTACACAGGGTTTTAAAGGCAGTCGCTCGGACATTTCCATGTTTGTGTATTCTTCTGGATCGAATATGGCTGTTTTGTTACTTTATGTTGATGACATTCTCTTGACAGCTTCCAGCAATCATCTCCTCACTTCTATTATTCAGTCGCTGAAAGGAGTTTTCGCAATGACGGATCTTGGTCCAATCAGCTATTTCCTTGGTATTTCTGTTGCTCCTTACTCTAGTGGTTGGTTTTTACACCAACGCAAGTATGCTGAGGAGTTACTTCCTTGCAGTCATCTCACCGATGCCAATCTAGTTGCAACTCCACTTGCTCCGGCTTTTCAATTTTCGGTTGATGAGTCCCCGCCTTTTCACAATTCGACTCTCTATCGAAACTTGGTGGGTGCATTACAGTATCTTACTTTCACCAGACCGGATATTCAGTATGCGGTTAATCTTGTCTGTCAACATATGCATGATCCTCGTGAGCAGCACTTTCAGGCGATCAAACGTATTCTCCGTTACATTAAGGGCACACTTCACTATGGTACACATCTCCGTGCTGGCCCCCTTGATCGCCTTGTTACATATTCTGATGCTGATTGGGATAGATGCCCTACTACTCGCCGCTCTACGATTGGTTTTTTTTTTTTCTTGGGCTTCTCACTAGTTTCCTGGTCTTCCAAGAAACAATCTACTGTGTCTCGATCTTCTGTTGAGTCTGAGTATCGTGTTGTTGCCTCTACGTTGGTTGAATCCGTCTGGTTAGAGAATCTTCTGTCTGAACTTCAAATCAAGCTCTCACATCGCCTGGTCATCTTGTGTGATAATGTTTCTGCTACATACCTAGCTGCAAATCCGGTTAATCATGCTCGCACCAAACATATTGGTCCAGATATTCATTTTGTTCGTGAACGTGTTGCTGCTGGTCTTCTTCGGGTCCTTCATATTTCCTCACAATCCCAGCTTGCAGATACTTTTACCAAATCTTTACCTAAGGATAAATTGTATTTGTTTAGAACCAATCTAGGCATGATTACTTTTCCTGTTACGATTGCGGAGGGATGATAGAATATGGAAATAATCGAAACCCTAATTAGGGTTTCCCATGTAGACGGGTAGGGTTGTTACACTATTGTACCATAAATACCACAATGTATCATGTGAATAACACACACAATAATTCTTTCAGTTATTCCAATCGAGAGTTTTGGAGACCAGTATTTGTTTTATCAAATCCCAACCGTTTGGAGAACGATTCATAAATCAGAGCCAGAAGCGAAGATCTGTTTAAGCTGATTTTGAACTCCACCGAAGAGTAAGATTAGTATTACTTTAATTTAGCTTCTTGAGATTTGACGTTTTAATTTGATATACCTTTGAAAGAAACAACAGAGAACTTTGCGAATCATTTGGAAACTCACTTAGAGTTACCTTCTTGGGTAAACAATCATCTTCTTCAAGACGTAGGACGGAAGAGATTAAATAGCAATTGATAGCTAGGGTAGTTTGGGAGAAACATAGGTTCTTTGTACCAGATGAATATGTTTTCCCTCATGCTATCAGTTAACCCGACATAAACGCACCCAAATGCACATATAATAAATCCAACTAATTTACTTTTACAAACAAATATATTAGATCTACTACTTCATTAATATATTACGGTACTTGCTGGGTAGTGATTCATGTAGTATTAGTTAAGTAGATATCTATTTCAAGAGTTACTTTTGATTAGGGCAGTAAGCATTATGTTAATATTAACCAAGTTCATTTACACAGTGAACATTTGAGGATAGCTAGTTTAAATATATTAACGCTTGAACAAATCTATTAAAAAGGGGTTAAAGAATGGAACCTTAAGGGTGTATTAATTGTAATAAATCATACACTTTCTAAGCTAAATGAATGATAGTATAATAAACTGTAATATTCTAATTGCAGAACGAGGGTTCAAGAACATCAACTCGTATCATTTATTAACACAGGTGAGTAATTTTCATTCTTTTAAAAACTGGGAGTATGAGAATATATATTTAAAAGTCATTACACACATGAGCACATTTTAAATGTTATTAAAATATTAAATGCATATCGTTAGATGAACCGGAGGTGTACTTTATCGCCTCGAGGTATGTGTTCTATGTGACTTCTAAGTGTTATTGTATTTGAGACAAAATGATACCATTATGTGATCGAACGTACTTGATTGAATATGATCGATGAATGTGTTGCTTCTGGTGGTGTACTTTATCACTTCTCAGGAAAACTATTGTTGTGATTGATTGATTGATGTGAAATACTGTGTGATTGTTGCTTCGGTAGACTCTGTTCACTTGGAGCCTGGGCCCTACCTTTGCTAGGCGAAGCCGTGCGGGCCGGCATCGGGCTTGGTCACCAGGTTAGCTTACCTAGGCTATTGTTGTCCGGATGGACGTGGTGCTCATGAGTATCAATCGGTGGCCACGGTGTTGAGGAGAGATTGTTATTGATATGGAATTGTTGTCCGGATGGACGCTATCGTATTGTTGAAATCTGGCTTGGAGTCCGTCTCTGTACCACGTAGGCTCTTTGACGGTCCTTGCTAAGGTTTCCCTGTATCCACCCTATTGTTAATTGCTTAATGTGAAATAATTTATTTTTGATTGATGATTGATTCTATGCAAAATTATTTTATATTGAATATTGTTTTACGAAAACAGTTTTATCAAAAGTGTCGTAGTAGTATAGTGAGAATCTCACTGAGCTCGGCGCTCACCCCCCTTTTTATTTTATCCCCTTATCCCACTCCCAGGTTTAGAACGGAACAATGCAGATGAGTCCAAGGGAACAAGACTGTGTGCAAGAGATGCTGTTATTGATAGGTTGTAAGATGAGATGAGATAGATCTGATAGAAAATGTTAAGTCGACGTTTAGAATTTGTATTAAAAGTAAATAAAAGTATTGCGCCTTGGGCGAGAGCCCGGCGGACGGCTCAACTCGTAACTAAATATGAGGTATAATAGCAAGTAGGTGAGTTGGGTCGTTACAATAATTTTATTTTTTCTTGGAAAATTATATTTTTTACTGTTAATTAATAAGTACATATATTTATTAAGGATGATTTATTTATCTTTTCATTGTCAATGTTCCATTTCACTATAATTTGTCACTGTCTCTATTATTACTTATTGAAACAATTTGTAGTAGTTGTATTGGTAATTTTTTTCCGTAATTGGTTGAATGCCAAAAAGAAAACCTTCCGAGTTGTTTCGTTTTTGTACCTTTTCTTTTTTACTGTTTCTGTTTCAAAAAAAATAATATAAATTTAGTTTTCAAATTCATATTAGAACTAGTACATATTAATCTCAAAACTCAGAGGGAGTAATTTATAGAACTTGAAATTTCCAGAAAAAGAAGAACCACGATTTCTCCATTTTATACATATTATGCGGAATGAAGGATTTTCTTTTATGCGTAGCACTGCCGAAAGTATGTAAGCAAGAATAGGAAAGTAAAATTGAGAATCATTTAAATAGACAACTAATAATATACGGCACATTAATCACTTTTTTTTCCTTGAGCATATTTTTCCTTATAATTTGAGTAAATAGTGATTTTAATTTTGATTTTTTACTTTTTTAGGTTAGGGGGAGGGGGGCTAACAATAAATAAAAATCAAAGTCTATTACCATTTCATCAAGATTGTAGTCCTGAAGTGTTACAACTGATCATAAGTAAATTCATATGCTTGAACCAATGTACGTACAACAGCTTGCAAACCAAAAAAGTTCCTATCTTAAGTTGAGCAAACAACTAACTTTTAACAAAAACTCTAATTACAACATGATACCAGATAACAATTAATTATCCATAGAATAGCAAATTGCTTAACGTCTAAGTTTGATTTCCATCTAAAATTTCAATTTTGGAGTTCAATTTCCACTATTAAAAAGTTTTATTTGGATGAAAAATATTAATCGAAGAAGGGGTAATATAATATATTAATTTCTTCCCAAATACAGTATTTCATCCTCCTTATCAGATGTCCTCGAAAGGCCTCTTCATATAGGTAAAATGTTTCGTAAAACATTAGTTGATTTCAACAAATCGTGATATACCTATAGCTCCTCTCCTTGGGGAATCTTTTCCTGGTGGAAACAGTCATAATTCTTTGTCAAGTAAATTAGTAAATACATCAAATTGCTATTCTATTCCATTCCCCATTCTTGTTAGCTTCTCAAAAATAATCTTCTAGCACTTTTTCTTCTACTTAATATAACTTAGTCCCGAAAAAGAATTCCATATTGAGTTTTAATATTTATAGTAAACTAAAAAATAATCCATATTAATATTATCAATATAATAATATTCTTATCATTTATTATTTTTTATTTATTTTATGATCTTCTAGTTCTTTCTCTTCATATTTGGCAAGTATTACTATCTAGATATTGATGTAGGCTTGGTTTTGGTTCTGTTGGGCTGGTATCGTTTCTTGAAACCTCTTCGTCTCTATTTTACTTAATTAAAGCAGCATACAAGAAGGACATGTGTCAGCTCCACGTTAAAAATTTTCCCGCTAAAAACCTTTTTTAATACAAAATGATTTTTGTCACGTAGCACTCTAAATGTTCAGCAAAAATGGGTTTGTTAAAAATTTTATAATGCAAAAATATAGAAATCAACGAAACAAATGATTCCTCAATATTAGCTTTGTAAACGCGTCCCCAATCTCAGATAAGTAATCCCCAGTTTTAGCTCCCAAATTATAGCAAGAAATCAAATTTTGAGCTTCTTCCATGGCAGAATCAAATCCCAAATTTCGATAAAGATCTGTTTTTCTTGAATTTTTTTGATAAGGACCGGCTTCTCCATGAAGATATCAAATAAGGGTTTCTTTTTCTTCCTCTCTTCTCAGCATAAAGCTCTGCTTCTATTGCGCCGCCACAGAGTTCTTTTATCTTGATCAAAATTCTTTTGTTTTTAGGTATGATCTTTTTAACATTCCGAAAAATTTACAATGCTGCTGTTTTCTGCTGAATCAAAAGCGCCACCGTCGATGGCAACCTAACCTCCGATGTGATCGATTCAGCTTTGATGATGGTATTCGATAGCACAGGTCCATCTCATAATACATTATTCGGTACGAAGCAACATTTTGTGTAGTTTGTAGAAAATCGACGATACCAAAGCCACCATAGAATGATTCAACTATTCAAGGCACAAATCTCATGGAACTCGACAAGATATGAACAGTAGTAGTCAATGATTGTTAGATTTTGTTTAACCGCTACCTCTTCTTCTGATTTCTCCTCTCAATTGCGGTTCTATTCCGGCGGTGGAGGATAAGATCGATGATGAAAGTTGAAAATTTTCTAAGTTTAGATTCAATTGAGGTTTTTTTCCCTCTCTTTTGTCAAATTATGCTTTTTTTGTGCAAGTACAGTCAGGCTTTCTTTGATTACTTCCTTCACCCTCTGACGAAAACGTCGAAGAGGAGGAAGAGGAACCGGCCAAGTTGGCTTGAATGATTTGGGAATTATGGTAAGATACCAACGGCGTTCTTGACTTTTTTTTACCTTATAGATTGAAAAAGCTTTTTGACGGATTAATATCATGGTTTTGCATATTTATGTTTGTATTATTAAGCTGCCACTTATTCTGCTGCGAGTTTGGGAATGTCGTCTGGTTAAGTTGTTACTTCTGTGGTTGAAGAATTTTGAACTTTTAATTGGCAACTTCTGTCTTCTGTTGAGAATTAAGCTTTTCATCAACTTTGGCCACTTGGAATTGGTCCAAGTTTGCATATTCAACGTAGAAATACTTTCATTTTGTGAATGGGTTTGGAATCTCTATGGATTAGTGCTTAGCTTTTTGGTCTCTGACTTTACGGGCTAGATGATCTGTAAATTCACTAAATCTTTGATTCGTAGCATATGTTGATTGACGAAAATCAGTTGTATTGCATGCAATGGCCTTTAAACTTACATGTACAACAATATACTCCCGTGATTGAGAGTATTGTACGCAATTTCTGTTAGTAAATCCATATTTTTTGCCCCTTTTAAAATTTTTTTTCGATCTTCTAGAATTGGATTTGGTTTACTGCAATAAGTATTGATATAGTGCTTAGCTGATTTTTTATTGATTCAATTATTAATCTACAAAAGTGGTTTACATTCAAGTTTCCATAAAGAACTGAGTGTCTTCTCCACTATGCACAAAGAAGCATTTGATTTGGGTATAGTTTGCAATCAGAAAAGCATACCAACTTCCTTTTTACACCCCAAAAAAAGAAAAACCAGAATCGATATTCTCTCAGGTATGTAGGTTGTCATTTTCGCTTCCTGCTCATACATTTCGGATTGGTTTTGCATTATTCCTTTCTAATTCAGAGGTTTCATATGGAACTAATTATAGACATGGAAAAGATGCATTCTTTGTCTATGGAAAAAAAAATGGGATGTTTAAATTGGATTTTTTTGACTTTATAGATTGAAAACATTCTTTACATCGTGGTTCATTTTTTTCTTCTTGGATCTTTTCTAGATTTTGATGTTCTAGAAATTAGGACATTATTAGAAGTTTAGCCTTTTAGTTGTTAGAGATTAGTGGGGTTAAGCTTTTGAGTGCAATTCAGCTTTTATACTGTTGTCCTTTGGTTAGAAGAATCAGAAAGTTGCAAAGGAAAATCCAAATCATGTTGCCAAGTATAAGAAATTTGGGATGATCCTATTCAAAACAAATGCATATAAAAGTAACAAATAACAGATTGTCACATTTAACTATAAGATACTTAAGTTTGGCTTTCTAAAAGCACAATGTCACTGCTGCTAATTCATATTATTGTTTTTTTGGCAATCTGAAATCGATATGCTTCTCTCCAGTCATCGAAATGAATATGGTGGGGTTTTTTTTTTTGATCCATAAAAGCTCTGCACTACTAGTTGTATAAAAACACTGCTCAGCAATGGAAATAGTCTGGTATCCTCTTTCTGTTAATGACTCTTGAAGAATTATGTGTAGTTTTGTGAGATCACCGATGTCCAACAGTTATCTTAAGGCCTCCACCTTTCAAGCGCGATTTTGAGCACAAAATTGTTGATAATTTGATGCAGTTAGTTCTTATAGTTTTGTAAGATTCGAATATGTTATATGAGATTATTGTTTTGAGACTATTAATGAGTTTTATTAATGATGTCAATCAAATTTTGTGATTTTGTATTTTGGCATCAGGGGATTAAACTCCTTGTTAATCTATTTTTTTAATTGTATTTCAGGTTACTACGATAAGTATAATGACCATCTTGGCGCTGAACATATATATCACAACGGTCATGCTCATGAATTTACTCCCTAATTTATTCTCAATTTTTTTTTCTAAATGTTTTGCTTCTAATATTATTATTGAGATGGGTTGTTGTTGATTGAATAATAAGCACGTTGACAATGATAGTTTTTGGGTTTGCACTAATCCTATGTACTTCTGGCTGATTTTGTTTGGATATGTGAAACAGACGGATTGACTCAGATGCAACTTATACTATCCTCATTGGCAACTTTAAGAGACAAACTGATACTATGGCTGGGTTCAAAGGCTAAGAAACCCAAAGATTGGGATGATAATAAACAGAGTTTTATGATGATATCCCGAACGAGATTTCCTACTCATGATGTCAAGAAACCTAAGGACTTGGATAATGAAGATCATGGTGACTAGACTGCTCCAATTATCGACAACCATGAGTACAAACGTCCAATTGCAAGGGTAATGGAAGGCACCCAAGATTGATAACTACTTTTTTTTTTTTTTTTTGAGAAAGAAGATAGTATTAAATTTGTTGAAAATTTGCTAGCCCTGAATGATACAAATAACCCGGACTTCAAATTAGTATGACTCGGAGGGGTATGTTTTCTCCAATTGAAGTGCCATGGAATTTTACTCTGGAATTCTGTTTAGCAATAAATTATATAGACTTATATTAAAAGGGTTCTAGATATTTATATTATTTCCTCCTAATTTCATGAAAAAAAAATCTATAACCTGTATTATTTTCTGATCTATATTATTATCATACATATTATAATAAAATCTAATTTTATTACTGCGTGATTTGTTTTATTTTTTTCATTTAACGACTTAAAAAAAAAGGGCCACCCGGGAATTTGCCCGGGGCAAGTTATTATTATTATTATACTAATATCTATACATTTTATTACAAATATAAATTTTAGGAAATCGCCCAGGCATATGCCCCGGCTAAGCATATAGTCTATTGTATTTAATTAAAGCTGCATACAAGAAGGACACATGTCAGCTCCACGTTAAAAATTTTCCCTCCAAAGGCATTTTATATAATAAAAAATGCCACGTGGCGCTCCATATGCTCAAAAAAAAAGGACGTTCTTGACACTAATAAAACACATTAAAAAATAATAAATTCAAAATTAATCTACATTTCACACCAAAAAAAAAACGGCAGTTAATCAAAGTCCCTGTAATTGTGGGATTCTGAAATAATCCGCGCTTCACACAAAAAAAGGTAGTTAAACGTGGTCCGTGTAATTGTGAGATTCTGAATCATAATCATAATCATACAATAATTCTTAATCATAATCATAAGAAAAGAAGATTTATTTACATTCACCCTATTCCACAATCCATAGCTATCCATTCCTTACAATCTGGATTAGGAAGCCTTCCATGTATTCCTTCACATTTGAATTCAGTAAACCATTCAAATAGTCAGTTTTGGAAATCAAATCAAGATAATATCCTGAACTACCGTTGGTTGATTGATTAATTTATTCATCTTTATCTCATTAACAGAATGAATTGACATATCTCTTTTCCAGTATTTCGGTGAGCTTCAAAATTACAATGATATACTTACCTTCAGAATTACATGGCGATGAGGGCTACATACTCTGTATAAATATGATCACATGGATCATTTGATCAACACCAAAGCCAATTTTCTCCTTTCCTATTAAGTCTTAAGATAATTTCATTTCTGAAAAAAAAAGTCAATATGGCTGTAGCGCAAAAAACAAGGTGTTTTGTTTCTGAACTTACCATTACTGATTCTCAAACTCTAATTGTCCTGATGTTTCTCAACCTGCTGTTTCCCAACCAAATATTCATCTTCAACTGTCTCTGAAATTCCCATAGATTCATCAGAGACACCTGTTGTTGAATCTCATAATCAAGTTCATGCTGAAACAATAATTGCTGGATCTGGAACCTCTAATGTTGCTCTTGCAGTACCAATAGTTGATGGACAAAGGTACATTGATGATATCAATGGGTTGATTCCAACCAAAACCATCCATTTCGAAGTAATTGTTCGTGTTATGACTATTTGAAAGATGGTAGATCCTAAAAATCAGAAGAATGTCAAATCTCTTGAACTGGCTTTGGTTGATGCTCAGGTATTATATTACATAATTTTTCAGCCTGATTTTTTTTTGCTGAAAACATATACTATATATATTTTTTTAAAAAAACAACTCTGACACTCCATATTGAAATACAGGGATCCAAGATACAGGCTACTATACCTGCCAGGATAATGAAAGATTTTATTAAATACTTTCAAGTAGAGGGCTGTGTTAGGAGGCTAAAACGTTTTGATCATGGGCTTAATATAAGTGGAGGATACCGTTGCTCAAAGCAAGAGTACAAGATTGTGTTCCGACCTCACACATTGGTTGAATCAGTTGTTGAATTTGATATCTCTAATTGTGTTTTTGAATTCACTCCGTTAGCAGAAATCACCAATTTCGTTGCAAACTTTGACTACTGTTGTGGTAAGTATAACATATTGCATGGTTAATTAGGCTGTCATTGCAACTTGATTTGTCGAATTAATTATTGAATATATTACTAATAACAATCATTTCTCTAAATCAGATTTGATAGGACACATCATGGGCTTAACATAAGTGGAGGATACCGTTGCTCAAAGCACGAGTACAAGATTGTGTTCCGACCTAACACATTGGTTGAATCAGTTGTTGAATTTGACAACCCTAATTGTGTTTTCGAATTCACTCCGTTTGCATAAATCACCAATTTTGTTGCAAACTTTGACTACTGTTGTGGTAAGTATAACATATTGCATGGTTAATTCGGTTGTCATTGCAACTTGATTTGTTGAATTAATTGTTGAATATATTACTAATAACAATCATTTCTCTAAATCAGATTTGGTAGGACACATTATTGGTTACAGTGATCCTATTGTTGATAATGGTAAGAAGATGAATTTTGTTGAAAGAGAAGATGAAAGGTAATATTTACTTGCAGTTATTCTATACTTTTTTATCTTAACCTTACAAATTTTTTCATATTTAATATTATAAACACAAATATGTTGAATTACTTTACATATACGCAGAGCTGATAGGTTGAAAGTGACACTCTGGGATGAACATGCTGATCGTGTTCTAAACATTATGAATAATAATCCTCACTATCCTGTGGTACTCATTGTACAATACGTGAAATGCAAAAAGTACTATTGTAAGCATATCTAAATTCACATTGATGA
This sequence comes from Oldenlandia corymbosa var. corymbosa, assembly GCA_949775105.1. Lineage (NCBI taxonomy): Eukaryota > Viridiplantae > Streptophyta > Magnoliopsida > Gentianales > Rubiaceae > Oldenlandia > Oldenlandia corymbosa. Next base: position 10,338,860 of record OX459124.1, read on the forward strand.
TTATATTTATTTATATTAATTATGAATTTGTTTTCTTGAACAAATTATTCCTGTTGTAATACAGTTAAGGTTTCAGTGACAACCAATCTGTTCAATGGTAGAATCTATGTTAATGACATGAGCATTCCAGATCTTTACAATTACAAATTCAGATAAATAAAAATTAAACCCATACAAGATACATTGGTATTATAAAAAAAATTGATTAGGATATTAACTCACTTACCTTTATAGAATGGAGGACGAAGATATCAAGTTTGCAAGTGTCCAGAAGATTTCTCTGATGTCTTCTATTTCAGGTTACACCAATTATGAGGATTTCGTAAAGGATGCAGAGACGACGGCACTGGCTGGAATTGAAGAATTGGATCAGGTAACATGTTCAAATAATGTTAATAACCTAATATTTAAAAAATGGAAAACAACTTGGGTAGTAACTGCAATACTTATAAAGATGTTGTTGTCAAGCTGTTAATGTGATTGTCTCTGCAAAGATTGGTGGACTGGCAAAGGAATACGAGTGTCATATGTAGGATGCTGCCAGTGTAACAAGAAGGTTATTGAGATAGAACCAGTTGCAAAAGATAACATTAGCGAAGGACATAAAAAATCATCCTTTGTCAAATCAAGAAAGATCGGCAATGAAAAGGCAATTGGATTAGCAAAAAAATGGATGTGCAGTTTCCATGGATTTGTCTATGCTGTAGATCCAAAGTAAATAAACTTTGTTAATTCACTATATATTCTTTACTGCTTGACTAATGTTTAATTAAAATTTTGAATGCATTAATTCATTGCTTTTAACTTTAAATTACATTCAAGATATAAGTTGCAGGTCTATTTAGTTGATGGTTCAGGTACCAGAATTGGTACACTACACTATAGGACAGACAGGTATACAACTTCATAAACAAGAGTGCTGCTCAAATGTGCGAAGAGCTAGAATTTACATAATTGCTCAGTCCTTATGTGTTTATATATGATGGAGTTTTTAAAAATTTTATATGTTTACGTGACACTCAATTATAATAATACTGTTAGGCACCAAAGGGTACCCTGACATTCTGGAAGAGATTGTGGATAAAATGTGTCTCTTTAGGCTTGATGTTTCCGACTATATAATTCGGAACAATACCATTGAGATATCAGTTGCAAGGGTTACAACTGATGCAGAGGTTATAAAGAAGTACCTAGATGATGTTTCTGATGATCAAGTAAATTTTTAATAGTAGTTCTGTGTAAACATCTATAGCTTATGTGTTTATTGATTCCCGACATTATACAATAAATTTCCAGGAAATTTATCCAGAGTTAAGTGCTGAATTCTATCGCAATTTAACCCCTATGTCTGACAGCATAGCTAAGGTATTTCAATAGTATTTTTTTTCCAAAACAAAATAAAAAAAAAAACATATTACTTTAACTATTAACTTTTTTTACTTACTATTTGTTATGTAAACAGACTGCCATTTCAATAGTTTCTGGAAGCTTATGTAATTTACAATTGGATATAGATAGTGTTCAAGCAGGCAAATGTGATGTCAAATTACTTGGTATGCACTTTTACAAAAAAAAAATGAAGAATAAGATTCCATTCACACTAGTTGGATAAAACGTTCAAGTTTGGTAAATATGTTATTTGATTTACTAACTTGCCTTAAACAATTCAAGTAAATACATAATTAGTACATCTTAATGAAAATGTTAAATAAGATAAATATTTACTTGCCTATATTTTATTACAAAGTAGTTGATACTTATCAAAATGATTCCATATTTATCATTTTATTTTAAGTAAACATATTTAACCATAGCAATCAATAGAAGTATACAATCCCTATTAAAACTCTTTTTTTAGAAACGTACATCAATATCTTCTTTGTGGTCATATATTATTTCACATTATATGATTAATTCCATTCATAAAGTTAACTGATAATTTTATGTATGATAATGAAGAAGTCTGATCCAAAGGCTGCAAGGTTCCTGAGAAAGCAGATATTGGACAAGAAAATGCATAGAATTCGTGGACCTATGAGATTAGTGAGGATTAATGTCGATTAATTCTACCACGGCCTGATTCATTGACTGCTAAGAATCCCAGGATTCAGAGAAAGAATATCTTAAATCATAGGCGATTGAGTCCAATTTTAAATCAAGAAATTGTAATAATTTCTACCAGGAGAAGTACTATTACTGAAAAGGGTTCTCGATTGAGTAGGAAGCAACTTTTGGATGAAAGAAAGAGCAAAGTTATTCCTCATCAAGATACTGTTACCCTTGGGGGTATTGTTATAAATGATTCAAGAAATGTTACAAGCAAGTATACCACCAGTCAACGTTGCAGTTCTCAATCACGGTTACAAACAAATGGCAACAATTTCAAAGGTATATTTTATGTTCGCAATTTATTGTTTGTTTTAGCTTTGTTTTGAACTTGAAATTTACAACAAGTTATTTAACATATATGTAAAGGATCAGGTGTACAATTTACCTTTATTATTGTATCCCATGTTCAGTAATGATGTTGGTTTTTTCTCCCAGCTTCTTCCGATGAAATTTTAACTGTAGAATCATGAATTACCCATCAAAGTTCAAAAGTTGTTCCAAGAAGACTTTGCATCCTGGAAAATACAAAATCAATCATCAGAATTTCACACAGATAAATACAGGTGAGTTGTAATCAAAAGTAAAATACAGATATGTTCTTTATTTCGTACACTAAGGTTTCTGACTCCTTATATTAACCTACATTATTCGTGTTTTGTAGAATATGATGATTTGGGAGATCCCACGTATATATGTGAATATTGCGGATCTAATATGTGGTATGATAAAAGAGTGAACGAGTACAAGAATCCTGAGCATCCAGAATTTTCTCTTTGTTGCAAACAAGGAAGAATACATCTACCTTTGTTGCAAGAACCACCTCAGAAGCTAAAAGAATTGTTTTTGTCTAATACAGATAAAAGTAAACATTTCTTGGAAAATATCCGAGCATACAATAGCATGTTTGCTTTTACTTCAATGGGTGGTAACATTGTAAATTCAGTTAATGATAGCCATGGACCATACGTGTTCAAAATGCACATACATAACAGTCATTTGATGGGTAGCCTACTTCCAGAAGATGATGAGAAGCCCAAATTTTCACAGTTGTACATATATGACACCCAGAATGAAATCAGTAACAGAATTGGAGCTCTAAGGTATGTTCCAATACTTATGCTCATTGTATCAAAAAAAACAAAAAATTACTTATGTTCATGATAAATCATACGCTGCGTAAGTATGAAATATTTTATGTATTTCCATTTCATTAGGTTAATGTTTGTATACTTTTATGAATATCTTATTGCAGTTCAGGAAACAATCAAAAGAAAACAAATCAACTTGATAGTGAGATTGTAGATGGCATAAAGTCAACTATGGATGAACACAATGTTTTGATTAAGACGTATAGCAAGGTGTGTGACACGGTTTAGAGCGACGATTCAAATGAGATTAGACTTAAACTTATTTTAACCAGAGAAACTGACGCACGAATGCATAATTTGCCCACTGTTGATGAAGTTGCAGCTATATTACCTGGCAATGAAGGAAATGAATCTGAAACCAGGGACATTATTGTTCAGTACAAATCAGGTCAGCTACAACGTATTAATGAGTTGCATCCATCATACATCTCGCTCCAATATCCTATATTGTTTCCTTATGGTGAGGATGGTTTCCGTGTCAACATAAAACTCGGTGATCCAGATATCAATTCTGATGAAGATGAAGAGTTTGGTGATCATGATGGTGTTGATGACCAAAACAAAGGTCCAAGAAAATGGATGAGTATGCGAGAGTAGTTTGCATACGGAATACAAGATAGAGACATGGATGGATCAATGCTATTACTTGCATGCAGGCTTTTTCAACAGTTTTTAGTTGATGGTTACAGTGCAGTTGAAGCTGGAAGGATTTTTTGGATTAGGAGAAATTAGAGAACCCTTTGATGTGAGACATATGAAAAGATTAGAAGGTCTCTCGATGATGGAATTATGATGCTTCAGATATTGGTCAGAGGGTTATAATACCGTGTTCATTCACAAGAGGTGAGCGATATAAACGAATTACATAGATGCAATGACCGTAGTTAAGATTTTTGGATATCCTGAGGTCTTTTTAACATTCACTTGCAATAACAAGTGGCCAGAAATACTTAGGTATTGCTCCAAATTAGGATTGAGGCCTGAAGATAGGCCAGATATAGTTTCAAGGGTATTATTGATGAAGCTTAATAGGCTGATGAAAGAGATTAAAGACAAAAAGATTTTTGGTCGTCAAGAAGCAGGTACGTACATATTTTCATTCTACATTAGTTTTAAAATTTATTCTCAAATTTAAAGATAAATATAAATATTTGAACATACTAAAACTTATATTATAAATTGTAGCTATATACATGATAGAATACCAGAAGAGAGGTCTCCCTCACACACATATTGTCGTGTGGCAACATCGGGATGACAAACAATCCAAACTAGAGAATATAGACAATTTTATAAGTGCTCCGTACAATATCGTTACAGAGATGATGATTCATGGCCCATGTGGAAGTGAATTTCCTTATAGTCCTTGCAAGGTGAACAAAGAATGTTCAAAGAAATTTCCTAAAAAAATGGAAGGAGGAAACAACTATAGGTGATGATGGATTCCCTAATTATAGAAGGCGTAATGATGGAAAAACGTTTGATAAGAATGGTGCTACTATAGATAACAGATGGGTCATAGGTTACAATCGGTGCTTGACACTTAGGTTTCATGCACATATCAATGTCGAATGGTGCAACTAGGCCGGTGCTATAAAATACCTATTCAAATATTTGAATAAAGGTTCAAACAGGATTTCTTTCAAATATACTGTCAATGGAGAAGTAATCACTGAAAATTATGATAAAGCTCCAAGGGATGAAGTGAAAGATTGGTACGAAGGTAGGTATTTATCTGGTTGTGAAGCTACATGGCGTATATTTGAATTTCCCAAACATCATAGAACACATCAGGTTGAACGATTAAGCTTCCATATGCCTGGTGAGCAGAGTGTAGTATACGATGAAGATCAGACTTTTGAAACTGTTGTCAGCAGAGCTTCTAATAGAGGATCAAATTTCACTACATGGATGGAATGTAACAGAATCTACCCTGAAGCTAGAACTCTTACGTACGTAAATTTTCCATCCAAATTTGTATGGAAGAAAAAGGAAAAAATGTGAGAGTCAAGATAGAGAGGTTCTATCATTGGTAGAATTCATGGGGTTCCTATAGCTACTAGTGAACCATATTATTTAAGAATGCTTCTGAATTTAGTTAAAGGCCCAACCTATTATGAAGATATAATAACAATAGATGGTATCGAATATTTGTCTTTCAAAGAAGCTATGCTAGGGGTTTATTGGAAGATGATAAGGAATACATTGATTGCATCATGGAAGCATCAACTTAGGGTTCAGCAAGTTACTGCAAACATCTTTTTTCAGAGCTATTGGATGGAGAAATTGTGTTTAAACCTGATCATGTCCTAAACCAAACCTGGGAATGCTACATGGAAGATATACCTATAAAGTTGAAATGTTTGTACAAAAATGAAGGTATGTTTTTATACAATTTTTACTTTTATTTCTCAAAACTGTAAATATAATGTATTTGACTAATTTTAGTATTGTTATGATTCTGTTTGTTACTAATTCTATCAAGCTTTTATAAAATTGTATTCACAGATTACGTAGTGTTTGAGGATGAGAAAAAAATGCATGCGCTGAAAGAAATGGAGTTAATTCTTTGGACTCATAGAAAAAGCCGTAAGCAATTTCCTGGTATGCCATATCAAGGAGATGTTTTCATTGATGATGGAACAAATACCATGATACATGATGAGTTAGACTATAACAAATCCGAATTGAAAGAAGAACATGATATGCTATATGGTAATTTGACTGATGAGCAAAGGGAGATTTACAAATAGATTATGGGTGCAATTGGAAAGGGTAATGGAGGTTTGTTTTTTATTTATGGTTATGATGGGACTGAAAAGATATATGTCTATCACACACTTTCAACTGTCATTCGTAAGGAAGGAGAGATTGTATTAAATGTAGCATCAAGTGGGATTGCTTCGTTGTTATTGGTAGGTGGAAAGACAGCTCATTCAAGGTTTCAAATACCCATTACATTACAGATGAATCAACATGTACCATTAAACCAGGAAGTGAATTGTGTGCTTTGGTTAAAAGAGTAAAACTTATTATATGGGATGAGGCACCCATGATACATAAGCATTGCTTTCCAGTTTTAGACAGGACACTAAAGGATGTATTAAGGCGTTCAAATCTAGATAGTGTGGATCAACCTTTTGGAGGTAAAGTCGTTGTTCTCGAAAGTGATTTCAGGCAAATATTACCTGTGATTCCAAAAGGTACAAGAGCAGACATTGTTAATTCTGCAATTAAGTCTTCTTACCTATGGAGGCATTGCAAGGTACTTAAACTAACAGTTAACATGAGATTACATGTTGGAGATACAACTACTAATCTTGAAGAGATTAGTGAGTTTGCTGATTGGCTACTAAAGATAGGAGAGGGAAAGATGAATGAACCAAATGATGGTGAAGTAGAAATTGAATTCCCAGATGATGTCATTGTATAGGAACCAGGAGATCCCATCGAAGTAATTGTCAAGGCTACATATCCATCCTTATTAGATAACCTCGAAAATTCTGCCTGGTTCTGGGAAAGAGCAATTTTAGGACCTACTCATGAAGTCATTGATAAGGTTAATGACTACATGACAAGTTTATTACCAGGTGAAGAACGTGAGTACCTCAGCTCAGATGGTATGTGTAATTCTGAACATGGAGGTGAATCAGATTAGGGTATATACACTCCTCAATTTCTCAACAGTGTAAAAGCTTCCGAACTTCCCAATTACATATTGTTACTGAAAATCAATGTTCCAATCATTTTACTCCGTAACATTAATCCAAGGTTAGGACTGTGCAATGGGACTAGACTACAGGTTACACGTATGGGATGTTACGTAATAGAGGGTAGAATTATATCTGGAAGCAATATTGGTGATGTTGTGCCTATTCTTAGGATAAAAATTGTTCCATCTGATAGTAGTATTCCATTCAAAATGAAGAGGAGGTAGTTTCCTATAGCAATATGTTTTGCTATGACCATCCACAAAAATCAAGGTCAATCTCTTTTTACTGTTGGACTCTACCTACCAAGACCAGTTTTTAGCCACAAACAGTTATATGTGGCACTGTCACGGGTAACGTTGAAAAAAGAATTGAAAGTCTTGATTTGTGACTCCGATGTTACAAGATCAAATCGAACTATGAATGTAGTTTATAAGGAAGCTCTATGTAATCTTAGGTAAAATACACAGTTTTTCGTTTCTTTGTGAAAACATTCCAGTTAATGCTTTTGTTCTAGTCAATTTTAATAAGTTGATTATTGTTAGATGTTGTGATAATTATTTTGATTATTGTCTTCTTTAGCTAATGAATTCAAATAGTATACATTAAAATTGCTTTTAATGAACATCCATGTATTCTGAAATTCATTTATGGTTTCGACTTTAGTTACATCATTCACATATTCTGTTACACCAAATCTGTATATCAGTAACATTTGTAAAATTCTAAACTTATAAACCAGTTTGATTTCATCAAATTTTGGACATAAGGATAAAGAGACGTATTCAACTTGACATAAGTTATACTTTAAATCATATAAACTCATTAATCAAATGAAGCAAATCATTTTCTGATTAGATTAACACTTAAATAACATAGATATGTAAGGAATTACCTAATCTCATTAACGCAAGTTTATCAGATCCCCATGATGTATATATATATATATATATATATATATATATATATATATAGATCTTCCGAAGATTGCATTTAGCTCAATAATCCAGAAAATCTTTTCTGCACTGCACCATACATATATATATATATATACACACATTACTACATATATATATATATACATTACTACTTCTATTTCAATGTACGGTAAACAATTAACTTTAATGGAATAATGAAAAACCAAATAAAATTAAAGCAGAAACTTAGTAGATTAACAATCGAAATGTATTGTAGTCCACCCATTTCAAACTGGGAATGGCGATGTTAGGATTCCGTCATATAAGGAGCTTCATTTGAGTCATTTCATATCTCATTCCCAATAATACATCCTGGTAATAGATCCCCAATTCAAAATTTATATCCATCATAATCGAAGTTCAGATTCATCACAGATTTTATTCTGCAAATGGACCCTTTAGCTGATCATTCCATAAGAATCAAATTAATGATAATACTGTATAACACGAACTGAATATGTATTCCAAGCCAAATTAAACACCAGCCGCTTGAGGATTCGATTCTCCTAAACCACAACTCCATGATTAAGAATAGAAGTAGAGTACGAAATAAAACCCAAATCCCAGAAAACGGAATATAAATGGGGGGTTTTTAACCGAATGGAATCGATAGTACCTATTGGATATTTGGATTAAATGGGAAATCCAGTTGCAAAAATGGATCTTTTGGCAAGAAGAAGAATTGGCTATGAATATCTTGGATCTTTCTTCTTTAGATAGAGATTTTGGATGGAGCTTTCTAAAAAGTGGAGTATGCTTTGTAAATGCATTTCCCCGAAACACAAAAGGAAATGGTCTATGTATTTGACTTTTTTTTGGTTAATTTGATTAATGTACGTGAAGTACAAATTTTTACCATTCAGGTCCTCACTGTTTGAACTTTTTATTTTTTTTATCCCATTTAATGAGATTTTATTATTTGACTTATATTAATTCATTTATTACAATTGAAAATTCAAAGAGATCGCCCGGACATTCGCCCGGGCTAAATATCTAGTTGATTTTATGGTAAAATACATTTCTTAGCAATTCATCACACGTCATCATCTTGTATTTTCTTTATATAAATGGTATTTTATTTATTACAGAATGCAGATTAAATCCACATGTACACTTGTTAATTGCTATACAATGACTTTAACCACTAGCCTTGTTTTTTTTAAAAAAAAAAATTAGTTTTTACAGGTCTTCCAAATTCCAACTCATTGAATCACGTATGGTGAAAATAAATGAGGAAATTCAAAGTAAAATGTTTGCTTAAAAGTTCTAGGCAGACAACTCTATCTTGATAAAAACGTATTCAATATAAAAGCACTTGATCCTTAAAGGAAAATGTCCGAACATGAACCTCTATAGAAAATGCATAGTACACAATTGACTGATTTACCTATATAATGTAATGAATAAGAGCATCAATCACGGTTGTGTTTAACATTGGTCTTAACGGTCAGTTTTGGATATCCAGCAAAATTTAAATTGTGATGTTAATAGAGTTTAAATAGCATATATTAACCACATTCATCTTTCACATTTAGAAGGAAAAGGACTTGATCTTTTCGCACCATTTGATATTACAATTTTAATCTTTTCTATCATGTCCTTAAAAGTACTCATTCACATGAAGGGAAAATATTCATATGCTCTCATAAGAATACAAATATATGTATATCTTTTCACCATACTGTATATCCCTTTACACTTCATGAAAGTAATAAACACTTAGGATACGTGTCAGCTTCACAGATTTTTTTTTCCCGCCTAAACCAAAAAACTCAAGGATTTTCTCAAAAAATACGGCACGTGGCAAGGGGTGCTATCACCCGGGAAGGTAAAAAAAAAATACAGTCCAGGTAAATCTCCCCTTTAAACTGTCTCCAAAAATACAGACCCCAAAATCCTCCCCAATATAAGGGATAAATATACAGTCCCCGTCATCTCCCATTTAAACTGTTTCCAAAAAAACAGTCCCCAAAAAATTAAAAAGATCACATCATAATAATCACGGTATAATAACTCCTCCCCAATATAAGGGATATATACAGCAGAGGTAATCTTCCCTTTAAACTGTTATTACAAATAGGAGTTTAAATTTTAAAAAAGAAACTACAATTATTCAAAAGATCATGCGAATTATCTCCCCCTGATTCAAAGCCCTCCCAATGATTTCTGCCGGTTTCAAAGCCCTACAAAAGATCACAAATTTTTACAGTTAGCATCTCCAAGTATTACCGAATAAAGCCATGTTGGTGTCCAGATTCATTTTTACTGTGTTTACAAATCAGTAAAACTCAGAGCTTAAATCAATAAACATTTATACTCAAGATCATAAATCAAATTTCACCTAAAATTATGCATATATATCCATGTATCCTGATCATCATACAACCATGATAAACTGGGAATTCATGTAACCAAAATTGTGCATATCCGATTATCATAATTTGGAAAATATGCAATATTTAATAGCCATCCACTGTTATCAACCAACCATGCTTATCAAGGCTATGAAATATACCTGTATAGATATGTTTATACAGCAGAAGTTATAGCCACCAGTCAACCAGCATCAAATAACACTGAATCACCTCTTTCTTGACTTTGGCACCTATTCTTCTCTTCATCACCTTTCAATGGCTACTGCTCAGAGGTATATTGCAGACATTAACGGCTTGATAAGCACCAAAAGTCCACACTTCAAAATCGTAGTTCGTGTCATGTCAATCTGGAAGATGTACATGAAGGCAGATCAGAAAGAAATCAAGTCACTTGAACTCATATTCATTGATGGTCAGGAATAACACATTGCAATCTTTTTAGATATTAAATTTTTATGAAATTTATAAAAACCAACTACATCACTGTATACTAATCTGTTTTCCGAATATAGGGTGGAAAAATCCAGGCTACCATCCCTAAAAACTTTATGGACAGCTTTATCAACTACTTCGCAGAAGGCTGCCTTCGGCAAATAGCATGTTTTGATCATGCTTTGAACATTGTTGGTGGTTACCGTTGTTCAAAACACGAATACAAAATCGTCTTTGAACCTAACACTATTGTGGATACTGTGGATGATGTTGTTGATTTGGATATTCCTAACCATGTGTTTGAATTCACTCCATTTGCTGAAATATCAAATTTCATTGCGAATTTTTATTTTTGTTTTGGTATATATTTTATATCCTTATATTATTACAATTTATGTTTTGATTTCATAAAACATAAAAACCTTACTAAATCTTTTGTTTAATCTAGATGTTATTGGACATGTTATTGGTGTTAGTGAGGCGATCATTCATGGGGATAAGAAGAGGATATCTGTGGAGCTTGAGGATGAAAGGTACATTCATATATCTAGATTTAAAATATGATCATTATAGATATCCAAACAGTAACAGAATAAGCTTGAACAATCATGAAATTTTACGCAGGGCTAATAGGTTAAAGATCACCCTGTGGAATGGAAATGCTTATGCCATATCAGCAATGATGGCTGATCATCTAGTAATGCCGGTGGTGCTTATTGTGCAATATGTGAAATGCAAAAAGTGGAACTGTGAGTCATTTCATTAGCATCCAAATTAAACTTTCCATTTATTTAAATACACTGTTGCCAACTTCAATATTTCTTTGTCTTTTAAATCTTAACAGCAAGAGCTTCAGTCACCACTAATATGTACAATGGCAGAATCTTCCTAAATGACATGTCTATGCCTGCAATTTCTAAATACAAAATGAGGTTCTGTTACATAAATGTGTCTGTATACTATCTTTTGGCCAATCATATTCTACCTATTTTTCCAAATTCATGATATTATTCGTATTTCACAGATTGGAGGATATTGAGGATAAAGATACAAGTGTTCAGCTGATTTCTATACTTTCTAACATATCTGGATACAATACTTATGAAGACTTTGTGAAGGATGCATCAATGTTAACTCTGTCTGAGATAAAGGAGTTAGAGGAGGTAATGACATATTCAGAAACTTTTCTTCAAAATCTTATGTCTATGTTGTAAGAATCTAACTACTAAGTTCATCTGAATTCAATCAGCCTTGCTATGTGGTTACTTTTGCTAAAATTACTGGATTGGTGAAGGAGTTTGATTGGTGCTACGTAGGATGTAGAGACTGCAACAAGAAGGTCACAGAAATAGGTAAAGAAACTGATACCAGGTTCGTAGGATTGCCTAAAAGTAATCAACGTGGGAAGGGGAAAAAGGGCACCAGTGAAATCAATGGTGAAGGTATCAAAAAGTTTATATGCAGCAAACATGGTCCTGTTTTTGCTGTTACTCAAAAGTAAGATCATTATCATCACATAAAAATGACCAATTCAGTGCCTGCATATTTTAGAAATTATTTTTCACTTAATCACTATCTAATATTATTTTGGTTAATCCATGGACAGGTTCAAGATACAGGCAATTGTTGTTGATGGATCAGGCAGTGGTATAGTAACCTTATGGGACGGAAAAGTTTACAATTTAATTAACAAGAATGCATCTGAACTCCTTGAAATCAGTCTATATTTTTACTTTCAGGATTAATATTCATTATCAATAGATTCTGATTGAAAAACCCACAACTACAGGAACCAGGAGTTTATTATCCAAATAAGCTAGAAGAACTTAAAGGAAAAAAGTGTTTGTTCAAGCTTGATGTTTTACAGTTTAATATAAGGAAGAGAGACAGTGAAATGTTCAGTTGCTAGGGTTACTACAGATGCTGCAATTATAAAACAGTACCTACAAGCTGTAGCTGAAGATCTGGTAATTATCATTACATCTTCACTTTTGTAGGAATTAATTTTATTTACCAGCAAAATAACAAATATGCAAATTGTATAATGTCTCACATATCACATGTACTCCATTTATGCTTTAATAATGCAGGAAATAGATGCAGAAACCAATATTGAATTTGGCCTCAGTATGACCCAAACAGATGATAGTACTGCAACGATTATCCGTAAACAATTTCCATACATTATGGACTACTGATTATAAAATATACTCCAGATAACTGAAACATACATTTTCTTACCTGTATTTTTTTGCAGACTGCTGTATCATGTACTGGTGATGTTAATATCCAGAATGCTGATGTTGGAAATCCTCTGGAAGATATTGCTGTCCCCCACCAAAGAAGTCTAAATCTACTCAGGACCGTGAGAGTGTCAAATCCCACCAGAATAAATGCGTCAGGAAAATCTGAAGAAAATTCTTGAGTTCTTGATCTTATTTTCATTTGAATTTAAATTTCCAAATCAAAACTGAACTACATCATATATGTGATGTTGTTGTCTACAGCCAGAACTCTCCTTTCATGAATTTTAACATATTTAATAATTTATAAGCACCATGTTTAGTGCTTTATAATCTCAGTCATCTTTTGCCTTATGCAATACAATGATTGGTGTTTATTGTTAAGCACTTCAGATTCTTAGATAGATTACAGGTGTGTTTTTTGCTTTGGTTTTACAGAATGTTCAATGTTAAGTTCATTCCATAAGGCTGAAAATTTGAAAACAAAGAATATTTTGTAACTTTCATGAAAGCAATAAACACTTTATCCGCAATATAACATTAAATTTTCATTGTCTTCATTTCAAAGTTTTGAAAACTCAATCATATATATCTATTGTGAAGCAAAAATAATTAAACCTGCAAATATGTAATCACTGATAAGGTTTACTTTAATATAATTCACCATCAGAGAAAGGAATGTTGTAAATTTCATGAAAAAACTTTAAAACTGAAAAAAAAAAACGTGTTAATCTTATCAGTGTGAATACAAAATATAATCTTATCAACAGAACTGGCACTAAATATGTTATAATTGAGGGTTATCCCTGTAAATCAGGAGTAACCATATTTATATTCCCAATAAAATATATTAGGGGCTTTAATATCACTGTTAAAAATACAATAAGCCACCCCTTTACAAATTCCTTCTGCAACTTACATCCACAGTTCTGAACAAAATCCAACAGGCAACAAGCAACAATGTCAAACAAGTGTTTTGTGAGGGTGGAACTAGGGTTTGCCTACTTCCAGGTAATATTTAAGTTCTGATAATAGTTTATAAAGCACCATCAGTTTGTATTTCTGATACCACATCTGTAATAAACTTTTGTGGTTGTTATCATCAATTAACATATGATGTAGGAAATTCCTTTGCCTTCAACTTTGCTCATTCAAGATGAAGATAGATCGAAAGAGATTTTATTGATCAGTAACAATAACGAGTACAAAGTCAGTGGCTTCGTTAATAAAGACTGGACACACGTGAGGATTGGTGGTAATAATTGGTATGAATTTGTGAAGGCTCACAAATTAATTCTCAATCAAGGACTCTACTTTATTGTGAGGGAATTAGGGATTATGAATATTTTTTTGTTTGATAAAAATAATGTTCTCAGCAACAGTCCAACACCAAATATGACATGGAATCACATCAACAACATTAAAGTTCAAATGGTATGTTGTTTGTAATTTTTTGGAATTTTGACAGAAATGGAAAGGTAACTTGATGTTTCAGTTTTGTTCAATTTGGTCACACATGTTCTACCGGTTGGATTAAGTAGTTGTATCACAGAAGATCATGCAGATAACTTTGGTTATTTTTCAAACTGGTCGGTTGTCTGTGGGGAGCGTACATATATCAATCAAATAGCATATTCTCCTCATGAGAATCCTGCAAGATTGGTTGTAAGTGGTTATCAATGGGATAAGCTTTTAAAAGACCATGCCAACATGGTACAACATTTTGAATTTGCTGTTTTCACATATACTGGAAAAATGCGATTAATTATGCATTTTTTCAGTAAAGAAGGATTTGAACAGTACTATTACTGACATAGAAGATGACTACTTCGAGATCCCCATAGGAGATAACCACTGCAAGCATAAAGCCATTGTAATCCCTTTTATACCTTTTACTTTCTGTCAGCTTAATCATATTTACTTTACTTATCTTTTTCCCAATTTTTTTTTACAGACTGTTCCATCTGAATTCTGGAGACGACATAGGAGTATCCTTACTAAAAACTTGGCTGTCATATACACTAATGCAATGATGTATAATATGGAGTTCCATAAATCATACAATCCACTGCATTATAGTAAAAAGGTGTCCCAGTTGAAGATTGTCGGGAATTGGAACACACTGATGCTTGATAATCAGTTTCCAAAAGGAAGTGTTCTTAAATTTATGCTAGATGTCGAAAGTGTACACTCCAGAAAGAATGATGTAACTTTTTCTATTTCAGAGATTTCCTAGATCTATCTTCATCATGATTGTTTGAATTGTTTCAAAATATTGAAAGTTGTTTTAAATGTCTGGTGACAACTAAATAACTTTTGCTTATGATATATGTGATTTCTTCAGGAAATTATTTTATTCTTTTGGTTGTTAACGATATTTTATGGAGGAAATTTTTACTATGACTTCAACTGATTTGTAATTATTTATGTTAATACAGATAAGATAAGACTCTATTAAAATAAATACTTTTACAGTCTTAAAAATATTTAATAGAAATAGTTTCCTTAAAAAGAAGATTATGATAAAATCAGATAACAACTAAAATATCACAAAAGAAAATCATCTAATCATTTAAATCAGATTCCTTGCACATGTAAAAGCTGAAACACGATCAATACTTTAAAACATGAGATAAATACCATATGTTACAAGTTCAATAACATCTAAATGTACATTGACACATTCACAGAAGTTTAACAAGTCAACAAAGGCTGCCAGAAAAAATCGATCACAAATTTTACAGGCAAAAAGAAAGAAGATTCAAGCCAAAGCAGGCAGAAAGAATCGAATACAAATCATAAACAATCAAAGGAGAAAGGTGATTTACAGGTTTATTATGCATGGTTTCTTCAAACAGATTTTAAGCAATAGCCTGAATCTTACTCCAAAGGATTGTCGGTGGTTCAGACGTCAACTTTTGAACAATAAAAAAGGTAAAATTGTTAACGAACGACATTCCTGCATCCTTACACACCACAATCATTATCCATTTTTCATGCCAAATGTGAACCAGCAATCAGTTTCAATTTCTTCTGTATTTTCAAAAGGTACGTAATTTGGTTTTATTGTTAATAAGTTTTTGTGAACTGTGGATCGCATATGTTTATATGTTATTTATGTGTACAGATTCAGTTTCATATGGGACTTCTACCTCTGAGAATCACAGAATGAAAAGGAAGGTATTATTGGATAAAAAAAAAAGGGAAGATTGTTCAAACAAAGCCATGCATTCGAATAGGTGATTTCAACATATATAATACAGATACCTCAATTTCAAAAACTCATAATAATTCATCACTGCAAAGGCACAGTTATAACGATAGGTGCTTTATTATTATCAGTCATTATCCATTTTATATAAGTTATTATTACTGTTATGATGAAAATATTTAAACATAAGTACCAGCAACAAAACAAATTTCTCCACAAATTAAAAACTGATAATAATAATTCAATTTTCATGAATCGATAGATTATGAGATATAGGAACGTAGGACATACCTCTGATATTGTAACATTCATGTACTATGGTCTCCCTACACAGCAACATCAGATACCAATCTAAAAGGTTTGAAGCGCAAGTGCCAACAATCTGGAATGAATTTGAAGAAGACTGTATTGCATCCTAGCAAGTACAAAGTCAAACAAAATGAGGTTAATATAATCAACACATGTATTTTATACTTACATCACAGTTTTTTTATATTTTTAAACACAGTAAAATAGTATTTTAAACAAAAAATGTTCATGCAGCTTATGATGATCTTGGTGATCCAGATTATGTATGTAGATTCTGTGGATCTAACATGTGGTATGCTGAGAGGACTGAAAAAAGAAGGAGACCAGCAAACCCCACATTTTCAATATGTTGCAGGAGAGGCAAAATCCATCTACCCTTACTCAAGGAACCACCTTCAAAATTAAAGGAGTTGTTTATGTCTAATGATAGCAAAAACAGACACTTTTTAAATAACATACGAGCCTACAATAATATGTTTGCATTCACGTCCATGGGAGGAAAAATTGTTAGCACCATAAACAATGGACGTGCTCCATTTGTTTTCAAAATGCAGGGACACAACAGTCATTTAATGGGTAGTCTTCTCCCACAAGATGATTCAATTCCTAAGTTCTCTCAGTTGTATATTTATGACACTCAGAATGAAGTCAATAACAGAATAGGTGCTCTGAGGTACAACTCTTACTATATATGAAGAAATGATTTTCCATGTAAATGTAATTTCAAATGTTTCATATATATATATATATATATATATAGTTATAATGCCTTATTTATCTATATTTTTGTTAATGAACTGCAGTTCTGGTCAGAGTCGAGACAGTTTCAGCACACTAGATGCTCAAATTGTTAGTGACATAAAGGAAACATTAGATGAACACAATGTCCTAGCACAGACTTACAGAAAGGTACGTGACACAGTTCAGGTGGACTCTTCAACAGAAATAAAGCTTAAGCTTATTAGTGCTAGGAAAACGGATGCAAGAAGATACAACATTCCAACAGTTGATGAGGTAGCAGCTATAATTCCAGGAGATGAGGACAATGAATTTGAGACAAGAGACATTATTGTTCAATATAAGTCTGGAGAATTGCTGAGAATAAACGAGTTGCACCCTTCATACCTTGAACTTCAGTACCCAATCATTTTTCCGTATGGTGAAGACGGATTCAGAATCAATATAAAACTAGGAGATCCAGACACTGATTCTGATGATGATGATTATCAAAGTGATGATGATGATGAAGAGGAAAATCAAAATGAAGAAGAAGAGTACAAGGGTTCCCGTAAATGGATGAGTATGAGAGAGTGGTTTGCTTTCCGTATTATGGAAAGGAATGATGATGGTAGCATGCCATTGTTTGCACGGAGGTGTTTCCAACAGTTTTTAGTTGATGGTTACAGTGCAGTTGAAGCTGGTCGTATTCTTTTTGTGAAGAGAAATAAGAAAAAACTACGATGTGAAACATATGAAAACATCAGAAGATCTCTAGACACAGGCAACAATGATGCATCAAACATTGGTCAGAGGATTTTACTGTCATCCTCTTTCACTGGAGGCGACAGATGAAAACGGGAGAACTATATTGATGCAATGACAATAGTGAAGGTTTTCGGCTACCCAGACGTGTTCCTAACATTTACATGTAACAACAAGTGGCCTGAAATTGTTAGGTACTGTAAAAAAAAGGGGATTGAAGCCTGAAGATAGGCCTGATATTGTTTCAAGGGTTTTTAACATGAAACTTGAAAGACTGATGAAGGACATTAAAGATAAGCGTGTATTTGGTCGTGTAGAAGTAGGTAAACATATTATTCCCAATGATTTGTACTTTTACATCATAAGTTCAGGCATTGAAATTCTTATATTCCTATAAATTTAATTACTACATTGCATAACAGATTACTAACCATTTCTTAAATTTCATTGGTGCAGGTGTTTACACTATTGAGTACCAGAAAAGAGGTCTCCCACACGCACACATAGTTGTGTGGCTACATCGGGATGATAAAATAACAAATGCAGAAGATATGAATAAATATATAAGTGCGGAACTACCCGACAAAGATGATGACCCAGTCCTATATCAGATTGTAACTGATTTGATGATCCATGGACCTTGCGGTGATGATTTCCCTCATAGTCCATGTATGGTGGATGGAAAATGTTCTAAGAGATTTCCCAAAAAATTTAAAAATTTTACAAGCATAGGTGAAGATGGATTTCCTGATTATATGAGACGTGATGATGGCAGATCTTTTGAGAAAAATGGTTCAACATTTGACAACAGATGGGTAGTTGGTTACAACTAGTACTTGACTCTTAGATACCATGTACATATAAATGTCGAATGGTGTAATCAAGCTGGGGCTATAAAGTATTTATTCAAATACTTGAATAAAGGATCTGATCATGTTTCTTTTAAATATACGAGAAATGGGGAGCCAATCAGAGAAGAATATGATAATGGTCCAAAAGATGAAGTCAGAGATTGGTATGAGGGCAAGTATCTATCTGGTTGTGAAGCTGCATGGAGAATGCTTAATTTTAAGCTTCATTACAGATCACATTCTGTAGAGCGCTTAAGTTTTCATATGACTGGCCAACAGAGTATAGTTTATGATGAGGATCAGACTGTTGAAGATGTCGCTGTGAAAGCTTCAACCAAACAGTCAAAATTTTTGGGCTGGATGGAGGCTAACACATTGTATCTTGAAGCAAGAAACCTTACTTATATAAATTTTCCATCCAAGTCCGTATGGAAGAAAAAAGAAAAAGTTTGGGTAGTAAGTAAAAAAGGATCAAGTATTGGCAGGATACATGGAGTCCCTGTAGCTTCAGGTGAACCTTTTTACATGAGAGTTCTTCTTAATTTAGTCAAAGGTCCAACATGCTATGAGGACATAAGAACTGTGGAAGGTACTGAGTACTCAACATTCAAGGAAGCTTGCTTTGTAAGAGGTTTACTGGATGATGACAAAGAATATATTGATTGCATACAAGAAGCATCTACTTGGGGTACAGGTAACTATTGCAGGAAACTTTTTGCATCTCTACTGGAAGCTAATTACCTATCAAGTGCTGAAAACATTTGGAAAGAGACGTGGGAGTGTTTCACATGTGATATCCAAAACAAGCTCAGAATATTGTACAGGAAACCAGGTAATAAAAAATACTATTTGAATCTAATTTATACACATAATACATAATTTTTATTACATTACTTTTATCGAACATTCAAAATTATTTCATTCCAGATGACATTATTTCATATGCAGATTACATTGCATCTGAAGAAGAACAAAAAATTCATGCACTTAAAGAAATCGAGCTTATATTAAGGTCTCATGGTTCAAGCTTGAAAAATTTTAGAGACATGCCATACCCAGGGGACGTGTTAGTAGAAGATGGAAATAATGTCATGATACATGATGAACTTGACTATGACAGACCAATGCTTCAATTAAAACATGATTCACTCAATGCAAACCTGACTGATGAGCAAAGATCCGTTTATAATAAGATTTTAACTGCTGTTGAAAATGGAAATGCAGGACTTTTTTTCTTATATGGTTACGGTGGGACAGGAAAGATGTATATATGGAGCACGCTATCAGCTGCAGTTCGTAAGGAAGGACATATTGTGCTTAGCATCGCTTCAAGCGGAATTGCTTCTTTATTGCTGGTAGGTGGTAAGACGGCTCATTCAAGGTTTCAGATTCCTATTAATATTACAGATCAATCCGTCTGTTCTATTAAGCCAGGAAGTGATCTCTGTGCATTATTAAAGAGGGCAAAACTTATTATATGGGATGAGGCACCTATGATACATAAGCACTGTTTTCAAGCATTGGACAGATCTTTAAGGGATATTCTAAGATCCTCAAATCCAAACAGTGAAAACCAACCTTTCGGTGGCAAGGTATAGTTGTTTTTGGTGGTGATTTCTGTCAGATTTTACCAGTTATTGCAAAGGGAACTAGAGCTGATATAGTTAGGTCTGCAATCAATGCATCATATTTATGGCAACACTATAAGGTACTTAGGCTGACTGTTAACATGAGATTACGTGTTGGAAATTCTATTGATGATCCGCAGGAAATAAGTGAGTTTTCTGATTGGTTACTAAAGGTTGGTGAATGAAGGATTTCAGAACCAAACGATGGTGAAGCAGAAATTGAGTTCCCAGCAGATGTAATTATCCAGGAATCAGGAAATCCTATTGAGGTTATTGTCAATACTATATATCCAAACTTGCAGGATAATTTGAAAGAACCAGGTTGGTTTCAGGAAAGAGCTATTCTTGGACCTACACATGAGGTTGTTGACAAGATCAACGATTACATGGTTGAATCGTTGCCTGGAGAAGAACGAGAATATCTAAGTTCAGACAGTATATGCAACTCTGAAAATGCTTATAGACAAATATCAGGAAATGCAAGTACTTCTGAACAAACAACAGGACCAGGTTCTGAATGTGATCAAGGAGTATACAGTCCTGAATTCCTCAACAGTGTAAAGGCTTCAAGTCTCCCTAATCACAGATTGGTTTTGAAAAAGGATGTTCCAATTATATTGTTACGTAATGTTGATCAAAGGAATGGTCTTTGTAATGGAACGGGGCTTCAGATTACACGTATGGGACGCTATGTGATAGAGGGTAAGGTCATCTCAGGCAGCAACATTGGCCATGTTGTGCCTATTCCTAGGATGGACATTGTTCCTACTGATAATAGTATCCCATTCAGATTGAAGAGGAGACAATTTCCTATAGCAGTCTGCTTCGCAATGACGATCAACAAAAGCCAAGGACAGTCCCTATCTATGGTTGGTCTATACCTGCCTCGACCAGTGTTCAGCCACGGACAACTATATGTGGCACTGTCAAGGGTGACAACTAAAAAAGGTCTGAAGGTCTTGATTTGCAACCTTGACGGTTCGCGATCAAATCGCACAATGAATGTTGTTTACAAGGAAGCTCTACGTAATGTAATGTAGAGTGGGTTATTAATTTAAGATGTTTTAGATTTAATGAAATCCTAATTCTATGAATTTATATACTTTTTAAATATATTCAGTCAGCTAATATATGTTTAACCATCAGATTAAAACACA
Source organism: Oldenlandia corymbosa var. corymbosa (assembly GCA_949775105.1). NCBI lineage: Eukaryota > Viridiplantae > Streptophyta > Magnoliopsida > Gentianales > Rubiaceae > Oldenlandia > Oldenlandia corymbosa. Next base: position 10,360,492 of record OX459124.1, read on the forward strand.
ATTCACAGTTACCATCATTAAAATTACGAAATTATAATTGAATTTATTTATTGTAATAAAGAGTAATAAACAAATCTAATGTTTATCTTTACAGTACTCTCTATATACAATTCTGGAAAGGATATTTCATTCTTAAAAAAAAAAGCTATTAATAATTACCGAGCCCTACATATTAGGGTTAACCCTAATTGTAGATATTTAATTCCTCAGACAGCAGTCATGCAACTACTATAAACCACCGTTCCCATTCACATACAGGCAGTCAACAAATGTTTTTGAATACGAAGGGTCAGAAGAAAGGTTGCAATTTATATACAACTGAGAGAATTCTGTTTTAGTACATCCTTCAGTACAGAGATATTCAAAATTCCATAGATCCTTCAATGTTTATATTACATATAGATATAATCTATGGAAGAAGCCTATGATCAATTGGTTAGTGTACCAATAAACATCCGCAGGAAAGGATTGGTAAGCCCTTTTTATCATTATTTATTTGTATTATGATTATTATTGATTTTCATGCATTCTTATTGACAAACATTATTTATATAAATTAACAGATCCTTAGCAGCAACCTAACTTCAATTCTGAGACATGTTGGAAAACAGATCAAAATTCAATTTCAAGGGAACAGATTTTTTTTTGCAAACATACATATCACTAAGAAAAGGAGATGTCAGATATGGGGATCTAATCTGGAAGACTTTTTTCAGGAGTTTGCTGTATGTTCCAAATCCAGATTTAATGTTGTTTATCACAAATCTTCTAATGTGATTCAGTTATTTTATTTTACTTATGATGGCTGTGAAAGGATTCACACAGATGTGAATGCAAATACTGGTAACCGCTATCTACTGAGTTTAAATGATAGCACATCCAAACAAGCTGTAAGTCTTAAGATTCTTGATACACATGTTTCTTCTTTTACAATGTTATCTTAACCTTTTAATGTAAATATATGTTTTATAATATATATTATCAGGACTACTAATAACTGAGATACAATTACAGGTTATCGATAAACGTTTCTTTTATGGTATTGATTGGCCTTCAGAACTAACGACAGCAAACTGTATTGATCTGAAGCACAATCAATGGAAGTTCATGGTTATGAAGTTAAATAATGAAACAGTAGGTTTTGAAGGGCCGAGTTGGGAAGATTTTCATGACTACTATTACAATAGTCTCAAATGTGTCAATGTAATTGTTGTCTACACTGGAAATCTGTTATTCCATTTATGGCTTTACAACAATGAAGGCTACTGTTGCAACCTAGACATTGTTGGTTCGGATACATCTGAAGGTTTGTATTTTATAATCTTTCACTTCGTATTTCAATATCACAAATATTATTATCATAATGCATATTTTAATACTAACCTAAATTTACATTCAGGTGAAGTTGACACAGTAGATTATCTCTGTAGCAACGGTGACAAGAACACACTTCAACAATGACTGAAATTGTGATTTCTCATTGCCGATTAGTATGAACCATATTATACCTACAAATTTACTACAAGTCAAAACCAATGTAATTATGTGTCAATTCTAAACTATTTATTTCATTACATTACAGGAGATACCTTGGCATATAATCCGAAGACTAAAGCTAGAAGATTACACAAATGCTATTTTGTACTATGGTGGAGTTCCTGCACTTAACATGCATCGAATTGTGATAAATGACAATCCATATCGGTTTGTTATTGAAGGTGATCTCAAGTACATGATGGATTTGAAGAAGATACCTTTAGGTATAACTTTAGGTTTTCGTATAGATGCTCGCAAGCCAGTTAATAAGGAATATCTGATTCTAGAAGTTTTGTAGGTGACACTATTTGGCATTCTGTTTTTGCATAGAATTATTATGATGCATGTTCATGACCTAATAATTTCCAGCACAGAATCTATTATTTAAACGTCAAAATTCATTTGTATTTTTATACAAAAAATTGCAATTTTTTGTTTCTGGTAAACCAAAAACCATAAACCTTGATGTGAAGTAACCACATACGTTTCTTTCATGCAAATACTGGTAACCAGAAACAAGTCACCAAAAAGCTGGAAATCTTTGCAATCAAGTTTTTTAACCATCTAAAATTGTAATAACAAAAAGTTTTGATTTCAAGAAACTATCTCACCTTTATTGGATGTTTTAGTGAAATATTCCCGTTGACCGTCCCAAAAACATCAATAACAACATTGTAGAAACAGTAGCAGCTCCAATCCCAGCTCAAACACCAGAAATTTGACCAATGAAAAAAAAAAAAACAAACGTAAGCTTCAAATCATCAAATCAAACTTTCACTGATAGTTGCATATCTACGATTCAAATAAATCCGAAGATAATAAGAGGTTGAATAAGCTAAATTACTATATAGATCTAAACCCGATTGAATGAATATGCATTGTAATGAATAACCCAGATCTGTTGATGACGAAGATGAGATTCCAGATCTATAAGGAGATTTCCGAACGACATACAGAATCACAGCTCAATAATGATAGATCGATGTTCGAAATCAAACTGACACTATTAGATCAAGCATATTGAATTCCTCCAGCTTTCAAACAACTTTTAGCTCCAGCTGACCGTCCCAAAAACAACAATAACTTTCATGTTGTAACAGTAGCAGCTCCAATCCCACCTCGAACAAAAAAAAATTTGACGAATGAAAAAAAAAAAAAAACCGTAAGCATCAAATCATATAAATGGGATTTGACTGATAGTTTCATATATACGATTCAAACAACTCCGAAGCTAACAAGAGGTTGAATAAGCTATATTATCTTATAGATCTAAACCTGATTGAATGCATATGCATTCTAATGAAAAATCCAGTTCTGTTGATGCTGAAGCTGAGCATTTAGCTCAAACAAGAAAATTTTCGAACGATATACAAAATCTAAGCTCACTAATGATAGATCTAAGCTGGACTTCATACTGATACCATTAAATGAAGAATCTGATAATCCTTCAGATTTCAAACACATTTTCAAAAACATCCTCAGATCTCAAATTCCCAGTGTAAATGATTCGAGCAAAAACCCTAATCTGAGCTAAAAAATTGGCCAGTGCTCTGTATGCATTCAATTTTGGGAGGAAGGAAAGTAGAAGAATTTCGGTTTCTCCGAAGTGAAATACGCAGAAAAGTTAAAATGCCAACATAATGACAAGTCAGGCAAAATATCACCACATTTTCATTGTCATTTAAAATAAAAAAAAATAAGTTTATTAAATGTGTGGATTAAAACAACCGTATATGTGTCATTAAATGGGCTGTTTTTGGGTTTCTAATTTAACTTGGCCCGTGTCCTGTGCTGATGTGTGGACATTAAATGGGCTGTGTTTGGATTTCTTAAGTAACACATTATAACAGGCCTGAAACCAAATATCTAATGACTATTATAAATATACATAACTTAAATTTTGGGCCTTTCATATGTTAGAGAATATTAAACCATAAATATATAATTTCCTTAATTTACATTTTATACAATTACTCTATAATTGTCACATACATTTTATATCAATAAAACCTTGATGACCTATAATTTTAAATGTTTCAAAAATAACAATAACATGTAATAACAATGTCTTTCATAACTAGTCAGAATTCGTACTATTGTAATCAAAATTCAATCATTTACATGATTACATAAATTAAACTTATAGTATATTTAATAAACTATTTGTAAATCAAAATACATATCAAAGTTAAAAAATAGGGCCGGCCGGGCATCGCCCAGGCCAAGCATCTAGTTGGTTTGAAAATGTTCGTAAATGTGAAGTTCAGTAAATTAGTTCTAAATGAGTGAATTTTTTTTGGGATTATGATTTGTGATAAGATAATTTCGCTCTTGTACTGACTAGCTGTTTTAGGGAAAATGGTAAGATCAAGATCGCAATGGTAAGTGTATGAAAGTTTTTTTTTTTCGTTATTTATTCATATTTTTTTGTTAAAGTAAACTTACTTTTGATAAATTTAAACGACAGTCACGATACTTTATTTTTTATATTCTTTCCTCAATTTATCTTTTAGTTATTTTATGAAAAATATAAACTCCGTCCGATCTAGTGATCTAAACTTAAAAAAATAAATTTAAATTTTTATTGACTTGTTTTATTCTGACCCGATTCAAAACATATATTTTGGTCTAATTTACAGAATTGTAAAATGAAATTTTGGTTTGGAAACTTTCATTAATTCCTCCTGATCCTGATTCTGCTGTGGGTAATTTTGTCATTCAAAGTTAAGGGTTTTTTTTTTTTTTTTCCTCACCAATATATATCAGATTTTACAATTCTTATTACTTCAAAAATTGATATCAATTTCCTATATAATATTCTCTGCCCGCAGGACCGAACTCTTGAAGCACGATCAGGTTTGTTAAAAGATCTTCTCATCATCTGGAGTTCGGACAATTACCCAGGTAAATTGGAGTTTTTAATAATTTCGAATTTTATTGATGTCACGAAAGTTATTTCTTACAAGTAACGATTAATTCCAGATTTCCAACGTCAATTGCCCTCTCTCTGTTCTGTTCGGTGCCGCCGAATTTTTTCCTCCCTCTTGTCGTCCTCCCTTTACTCTAATCTTCTACGTCAAAGCTTCTTCTTGCTTTTATCTCCGGACTATTTAGTGTTGATTTTGGTTTAGCCCAACGTATTGGAGTCGAATTTGATGTGTCGTCTCTCCGAATTCCAGAAAATCTCCGGTCTTGGGTTCGTGAAGACCAATTCGGGGGTGGATTGCGTAAGGTGAGTTTTTTTTTTTTTGCTTGTATTTTGTTTAGTTTTATTTTTGGGTGTTATTGCTTTTTAATCTCCGACATGGGATGTTTATTCTTGCAATTGAAAACATACTGTATGTCAAGGCATGATCTTAGTTTTATTTTCTATAAAAATTTCTGCTTTTGATTAATTAGCTTTATAATCGTAGAAGAAGGATGAGAAAGTCTATTGGGGGTGCTGTTATTGGAGGGTCGTTAAGATTTGTTTTGATAGTTGAATTATCTGTTTTGATGGAGATAGACCTGTTGGGTTAAAGATGAAGGAGGAGGTGCATGAGGAACTATTGTAACCTAAGGAGGAATGAAAGGCACCTCCTTTTATATGCTAGATAAATTTTCTGGTGCCCTAAGGCGCACATTTGTACCAAAATTTACTCCTACGTAAGATTAAGTCGTTAACCCAGTTACATTTTAATCTGGAAAACAACCGCGTAGTTGTTTTGACTTCGAGAATGTGTGTGGTCCACATTAATTTGTCGGCTTCTTGCGAACTTATTCTATTCCACTCGTGTGCATTATAAGCATGTATGCAGAACATTCCCGTGAACAACTATATTTAGCATAACGTGTTTTGATGATGTATTGTTTTCCTTAATTAGCACAAGTCTTCTGGGCTAGAACTATAACCGGGAAAACCTGGAGTACTTGTATGGTTTATTGTTTCTGTTGATTAGCTTATAAAATGGCATGTAGCTGTGGCTAAATTGAAAGTTGTCATGTGAGTTGTTTAATCATACTTCTTTATCCAGGAATCAAATGCGATAACTAATCAGTTATACACTTGCTAACTTGGTTGGTTTTATAATAATTTTGTCTATTTTGGTTTTTCGTCATAGGTTAACTGTTTACTTGCTATGTATGTACAAGGAGGTTTTATAACAATCTTTTTTTCTCTATGGGCAGGTAATGAAGGATTTGTGTGGAAAGACTGAATTTCGTTCTGAACGTTCTTCGAAAGGTTCCTCTGATAGTCCTGATACCCTAGCTACTTCAGCCTCCTCGGAGGCCGGCGCAAGCAGCTATAACCAGAAAAAGTCATCTGTGTGGTTAGGCTTCTTTGTGTCTGCTTTCTCAGTATTTGACAATTCTAGTGCCCCAAGAGGGGAAAATAAAGACTGTTGCACAAAAAATCATGGATGGACTGTAAATTTAAGGAGAGTTCTCAACAGTGGCTCAATGAGGAGAATTCTTGGACTACATAAGACTGGCTGTTCTAGCTCTAGTGACATATGGCTTCTAGGAATTTGCTACAATGTCGGTGAAGGTAGCTCCCTTAGTGACCCAAGCCAGTCTGAAGGATTTGCTTCCTTTGTGGAAGATTTCTCTTCAAGAATATTGATCACATACCGTAAAGGTTGGAAGATGAATTACTGACCTTTTACAGCTCAATTCATTTGTTGGATAAGCTTTTCTGAGCTAATATTCTTTTGGCTGATATTGGTCATTGTTACTGCTATTAATGTGCAGGATTCACCCCTATAGGAGAGTCTAAGTATACCAGTGATGTGGGCTGGGGTTGCATGGTCAGAAGTGGTCAAATGCTTGTTGCTCAAGTAATTGAATACTTCTCTTGCTACTTTTTTTTTTTTTGGGGTTCGGCTGCACTTTGTTATCTTTTAACTCAATTTGTACTGCTTGTATATGCAGGCATTGCTTTTTCATCACTTGGGAAGATCGTGGAGGAAAACTCTGGACAAGGTAATATTGTGTTCTTTTAACAGTGAATGTTTGTAGAAAATGGTAGAATTTTTCAATTCGTTCCGCTTTAGTTTATATCGAGAATCCCAAGGTGTTTAAGGCTTCTGTTGCATTGCATAGAGTTTGAGCAAGGTTTTTTCTTGTTTATGTTGCAGCCGATGGAACGAAAGTACGTTGAGATATTGCACAGTTTTGGTGACTCTGAGTCATCACCTTATTCTATTCACAATCTCCTTGAAGCTGGTAAGACTTGTGGTCTTACTCCTGGGTCATGGGTTGGTCCATATGCAATGTGTCGCACATGGGAAACTCTAGCTTGGTCTAGGAGAAAGGAGAATGTGGATGACGACCATTTATCGGTGGTTTCTATATATGTTGTTTCTGGGGATGAAAATGGGGAGAGAGGTGGGGCTCCTGTGGTTTGTGTCGAGGATATCAGTAGGCATTGTTTCGAGTATTCAAGGGGCCAAGTTGATTGGATTCCTATAATTTTACTGGTTCCTCTTGTCCTCGGCCTGGACAAGATCAACCCAAGGTATAATTTGCATGTTTAATTTGTCATGGTTGTCATTGACGCGTCATCTGCATATTCATGATACTCTTTGGACTAGTTTTCCTGTCATAATCACCATTGAAGAGTCATCTGCATGTTCAATCTGCTTCAGTTAGTTTCTTTGACATTGTTTCTCAAGACCACTTGAGAAACCTGTTGGAAGTATGAAGTGTTGTTCCTCTACGAGTTATGCATCAATTGAACTATATTGTAACGTGTTTATGTATGCTTCTTAGGTGCTCTCTGCATGAACCTTCATGAAATCAACTGTTACTTACGAAACATAATGTTAGTATGCTTATACTGGACTACTGCCTTCAAAACTTCGACTTGCTTCCAAAATAATAAATTAAAAAAATTGAATCTCCTATCTAAACAATGAAGATTGAATGCTCTGATGCTTGTTTTATTGCTTGAAAGAGTGTATGCACTACGATAATTTTCAAGTCAGTTGCGTTTAACTAGTATGATAATTTCTGGAAAATTTTCCAGTTTAGTGCCAAAGTTTAGGGGTGACACTCTTGGTCCTCAAATGTTTCCAGCTCAATACTTCATCATCAAATTTGGGAAATGCATCATGGTCTTCTAGGAAAAGATTAAGCCTATTTTGCAGGACAAGATGACTTGGTTGTGAAAGGGAATTTGCGTTTGTGTGCTTGAACTTGATTTGGATTATTGATGGGCAAGATGCCAGATTCTATTGTTTTGCTTGATAGTTGGAATGAGCAAACGTTCAAACCTCGGGACAAACCCCCAAATGATGGGGACAATAATTGCGATTTTCCTGTGATATAATTTTGCTGATACTGATTAAAATTTTATCCTGTTTTCCGAACCTGTGAAAAGCTGCAATCAGAACTTTAATTAATGAAAACTTCATTTGTTATTTCGTTTAATCATTTAGACTCACATTTTGGTGATAGGTATATTCCCTTGCTGGGAGACACTTTCCAGTTCCCTCAGAGTCTTGGTATACTGGGTGGTAGACCTGGAGCTTCAACATATATTATTGGCTTGCAAGATGAGAATGCATTTTATCTAGATCCTCATGAAGTTCAGCAGGTATGTTACGTGTATAATTAATTATTTTTGTTGTGCTGTTCCAATTGGGGAAAAAATATTATTCTTGTTGCTTTGCAAATATAAGTTGTTGCCATTAAGGTTTGACACTTTGAATGGTGTTTGCACGAAATGCTCTATGATTTGAAACAATTAAGGGTGCTGTAATAACCTAAAGGGATAATCTGTCGTGTATGGCAGATCATGTATCGCCCACTTTTTGTGCAGCATGATTGATGAGCAAGAAATGATTCTTTCATGTGACTGTTCATCGTAGTTCTACTGTGTATGTACATTTATCCTTTTTCCCAGTTTGGGTTAGTTTTGCAAGTTTGGAGCATCAGCGTATGGTTAACCGTTGGCATTTGAACTAGTACACTTGTGTTGGTCTATCTTGAAGAAGTCCTAGAAGCTCTTTAAAGAGAACAATGCAGCATGTTATACTACTAGAAAAGCAAACAGAGGTTAGGAGAATTGTAACATGGAATACACAAGTACAAAGTTAAAATCTTGGTCTATTTTAGTGAAACCGGAAAACAACCTCATTACATCGATGGTTACAGCATATATGTTACCTGTTTATAAGGGTATTGAAATTGTTGCATGGGCAAACTTCTGCAACAGCCTGGTGCGATGAAACTTTGTCGCATACAATTCTGTAGCTTGAAAAGCTTGTGTGACCTGCGCTCTTTCTATATGGCTACTATGGCGCCTTTGCCAAACAAAATCCTGTTTAGCGAGCTGAGCAAATTCATACATTCATAGACAAGATACATAGTTTTTAAAATGACTCGGTGGAATTTTGTCGGATCCTTACTATCCCCGTTTACTACATTCTACTAATACTTATGCCCTTAAAGTTTAGAGTTACAAAGGCATTCAGGCTTAGAAGATAATAAAATCTCCCAATATCCTAGTCTCCCTAATCCTGGAGAAAAACTCTTTTGACTCAACTCCTTTAGTCATAGCATTGGATTTTTCAGTAATAAGATCTTTTTCTGTTCTTAAAATGTCCTGCTGATTGAAGGCGAATTGTGAGCTGATTGTGTCTGGTATCTCTAGAGGCAACTTAATGCCAAATCCAGAATCTAGCTGAATAAATTTGTGACTACGATTGAACTGATTTGTTTGCTAAAGGTGAATGGGGACCAAAAGAAAAATTGTTTATAGAGCTGTGGAAGACTGTTGGTGCTGCTAAATCATCAAATTTTTGTGTTCAACACTTTCTCGGTAGTCACCTGAATTTTTCTGTTTTCCCTCAGTGATCTGATTTATAAGTAGGTAATCTGCAGTTGGTTTCTTTGATTTTAATTGCTATGATGAAATAGTTACTTTTGTTGATGTTTCTTGGCTCCAAAATGCTTGAAGTGATTGTTTTGTTTATATGCTTCATGGAATTATTGTAGTTCATTTTGTATCAATTGTGCAGCTCTATGTAGTGTATAGCATTTCAAATACTGAAATCTGGGTTTATTGTTAGGTTGCTGAAATTGGGAAAGAGAATCTCGAATGTGATACTTCCACTTACCACTGCAAGTAAGATCGGATTTAGGTTCCTCTTTCTTTGTATTTTCCTCCTATTCTTTTCCAGTTGGGCGACCTTCAACTTTTCTCTTGTTGTGTTTATCCTTCCAGCGTTCTGCGGCAGTTTCCAATGAGCACAATAGATCCATCCTTGGCTATTGGATTTTACTGCCGTGACAAAAGTACGGGGACCTCTGTGGCTGATTTCTTTTTCAATTACAATTTCTGGTCTATTGGTGATATCAAAAAGTAACCATAAATTTGCCTATATTATACAGGTGACTTCGATGATTTTTGTTCCCGCGCATCTAAGCTAGCTGGCAAATCAAATGGTGCTCCACTGTTTACTGTGACTGAGAAAAGGAAATCAAACTCCTGTGTCTCTCATGATAACAGCAATAGTGTTGGGTTTTGTGAGCCTAGCTCCGATGATATGGTGCTTGAAGGTGGATTGGAGCACGACGCCAATGAAGATGAGTGGCAACTCCTTTGACTTTTTTTAAAAAAACTTTCAAGTCACCGGATGATATACCTTTCGGCCGTAAAGTTGTACATAATTCAGTTTGTTGATTCTTGTTTTCAATCCGGTCTTTTGTGATTGAGAACCATTCTGTGGGCACAAATAGACTGTAATTCGACAGACAACGAAATCTCCAAGATATCCGAAACTTGATTAGTTTACCATTTATATCTATATGAACCATTTGCTCTTTAGGACTTAGGAGGATGGTTGGCTACGGGCTCTTCTCCTCTTCTCTCCCTTTGCCCTTTCTGCTAAAATGTTTTTCTACTTTTGGTGCACATGTCTATCATTAATTTATTATTATCACACTCAACACAATGATAACGAGTACTCCCTCCGTCCCATAATTATTGTCCAGTTTTACTAAAATGAAAGATTTTATTTATGGTCAAATTTAACTATATTTTACCTTAAACAACCGGATATACCCCTACATAAGTAATTGTTTAACCACTAAAATTTTATGGATAATGTTTTTTACTAAGGACAAATGTGTAACTTGATCCATAAAAAGTCAAATTGGACAATAATTTTGGCACAAAATTTTTTGGGCAAAGTGGACAATAATTATGGAACGAAGAGAGTATAATAAAGTGACTCATTTACTAATTATTTATCAATATTGTGGGTGCTCTTAGGTTATAAAAATAGATGAACCAGCTATATGGAAGAATAAATATTCAAAATATTAAAAATTGGGCCATTTACCTAAATAGACCCAAAAAAAAAACGGTTTAATTTTTTTTTTGTGGTCATGAAAACATTTGCCGGAAAACAATTTTCCGTTTTTCTAAGTATAATTTAAAAAATGGACTTTCAATTTCCGTTTCCTTATTTTGAATTTTAAAATAATTAAAATTGAAAAACTCAATTTCGCTCGGAAAAAAAAGATAGGAAATATTAGGGGAAATTTTAAACGGAAATTGGAATTTCGTTTTTTTATCAATACAACAACGGAAGACGCAATTCCGTTTTTCATGTCTTAAAAAACAGAAAACGGGATTCCGTTTTTCTGTTATCAGGTTGTCAGCTGCATTATTGGTCTGACACTGATAATCTGACACTGATAATCTGTAAGAATCAGAGCTGCAGGCTTTAATCAAAAAACGGAATTCTAAAATCCGTTTTTTGGTTTATATATGAAGAAGAATTGACACTGTTACCAGATCTGGAAAGTTTTGAAAGAGAAGAAAAAAATATGAAGACGTCTGCAGTTTGAACCTGTTTTTTACGCCTGAAAATTGTTATCGTCAAGGTTAGTAAAGCGTTGATGTTATTTGTTTCCTTTAATCGTATTGTATTAAATTAATTAATTATTGGTCTTATTAAATTCGAATTAGAATGTTTAGTATGAAAATATTGAATTTATTAGGAAATTCGATATAGACAGTTATATTGGGAAATTTGGACTGTTTTTTGAAACATTGGATTGTTTATGGAAATTTAAACTTTTTATTAGGAAAATATTGGATTGTTTGTTTAAATGATGGACTGCTTATGGAAATCTGGGTTTTTTTTAAATGATGGGTTGTTTATGAAACAATGCTGGACTGTTTATCCAAATACGGACTGTTTTATTTGGAAAAAATTGTACTGTTTTTTAAATGTTGGACGATTTATGGAAATTTATACAGTATTATTTGAAAATGATTGTACTGTTTATGGAAATTAGAGACTGCTTTTTTAAGAAATATTTTATTTTTGACAGAAAAATGGCATGGAATGGTCCATATTTTATTAATGTGTACTGGAGAAATAAATATGTTGTAGAAGATGGCACGATCAGAACATTTGATAACAGGGCAGATGCGACATTAGTTATTGAGCGGAAGCTGTCGTATTCTGAGTTTTTGGGCAGAATTTGTGATAAAGCGGGTTGGGATAGAAATTATGTAAATCTGAGAATTAACTTGTTGTTTGAAAACAACGGTGTAAGACGAAGCGCAACAATTACGGACGACTCGTCGGTGGAAATTATTTATTATTTTTCAGTTCATCATATTTGGAGCTATATGTTGAAAATGAAGACACGGTGCGAGCCCAAAATTTGTTAGATCTGTCAGACGAAAACACGATGTTACATTTGTGTCACAACAGGACCAGAATATTGGATGAATAATTCTCAACATGCAGAAGTAGGGCCTAGCAGGAGCAGCGGCGATGGATACGTTGCAGAGGGACATGGTGGGGGTCAAAATGATGACTTTGATTCATCAGATGAGGATGATGCATCAGACGGGACTTATGTAGAAAGCGAAGAGGAAGTTGACTACCAAACTGATGTGTCTGACGAAACCGACTTAGAAGATGAAGAAGAAGAAGCAGACGCAGGAGCAGAAGCAGTGCAGAACTTAGTTACGTCTAGTTTTGGTCAGCATGTTTATTCAGACATTGGTGATTATAAAAATAGCATATTGGATCGAGATGAATTTGAAGTTAAGATGTGGAAAGGTGATAGAGAAAACCTTGATTTGAATACCTGTTTCAACAACAGGGATGAAGTTGAGGCAGCTATCAAAGACTGGAACATATATCACAACAGGCAATTTTATGTTCTTTCTTCTGGACGTAAGTCATGGTCTGCAGAGTGCGCGACAAGAAGAATGCAAACTCCAATTGGGCAATCTACTTGTGCGTGGAGGATGCGTGCATCTTTGAAGAAGAATGGTCTGTGGCAAATTGTGTCCTGGGTTGATCGTCACAATTGCGTTGGAATAACCAGACAAAATGACCATCGCAATTTGAGGTCGAAGTTAATAGCCAGACTTATCAGACGTAGTGTTGAAAATGATCCTGGTTTTAAGGTGAAATCAATCAGGGATGCTGTGAAGGAAGCTTATAAGGTGGATGTGAAGTACAAGAAGGCATGGCATGCAAGAAGAAAAGCTATCGAAGCGTGTTATGGTAGCTGGATCGACAATTTCACGGAATTGCCATGGTAAAAATTTAAAACTTATTAGCTTCCGAATTGCCATGGTTTTTCAAATGCACACTGTTATAATTCACTGTTATAATTCTTGGATTATTGGACTGTTTATTAGACTCTATTGTATTTATGATAGGTATATGGCTGCACTACAGAAATCTAATCCCAACACAGTTGTTGAGTGGAAATGGCAGCCCGGGACTGAAAATGATGAATATAGGGTCTTCAAATATGTTTTCTGGGCATTTGGTCCTTCTATTGCGACCTTTCATATGTGTCAACCTGTTGTGAGTATTGATGGCACACACCTTCGCGGTCAGTACAAGGGTAAGCTTCTTGTAGCAATGGTGAAAACTGCTAACAACCATATCCTGCCCATTGCTTTTGCAATTGTAGATGAGGAGAGCGAGGAAAGCTGGTCATTTTTTCTTTGTAATTTGAGGCTTCATGTTGTACACGACCGAATCACGTGTCTTATATCAGATCGGCATAAGGGGATAATCGGTAATCGAAGAATAATGCCGATTTGTGGCTTGAACCATATTTTGGATACCACAGGTATTGTCTTCGACATGTTCGGAGTAACATGGTGGCGAAACACAAAAAACAAATAGCTCGAACAAATCTGGTGTGCTGGAAAATGGGCAAGAAGAGGCAAAATCACAAGTTTCTAAAATTTCAGCAACAACTGAGAGAGTGCAATGAAGCAGGTCTTGCTTATATGATGGCTATACCGAGGGGGAGGTGGAGTCTTGCCTACGATCAAGATTATGCACGTTGGGGCATGTTGACAACAAATATATCTGAGAGTTACAACAATGTTCAAGGGTGTTCGATTTTTACCAATTAGAGCTGTGGTGGAATCGACTTTGGCGAAGACAATTAAGTTCTTCCGTGATCAGTATGCAGATGCCTTGAAGTGCAATATTCCTATCGGAGATAAATATTGGAAGAAATTCGTAAGTATGAGAATACAAGACAACTCACAAAGTGGAGCCGTATGATTTCCAGCAACAAGTGTATGGGGTCATTACAGGGTTGGCGTCGTATAGGGAAAGGTGGTAATGAACACAAAGTAGAATACAGGATTGGCGTTGTTCATGCAAGAAGTGGCGGACTTACGTGCTTCCTTGTTCGCACGCATTGGGCGTATGTCGGTGGATTGGTGATCACCCGAAAACATAATACATGAATATTATAAGACGAGCACATGGCGTGAGCAATTTCGTCATTCTAGGTTTGTTCCCGTCCCAAGAAGAGAAGAGTGGGCGTCTCCAGGGTGGAACCTTGTTCCTGATTATGTCAATTTAGTTCTGTATAATGCCGTAGGGCGTCAACAACAGCGGCGATTCTTGATGTCCATGGATTATACGGGCAGGGGTGCACGCAGAAGATGTAGGAGATGCGGTAGTCGAGATCATTTAACAAGGCATTGTCATCGTTCGCACCGCTTAGCTGATCGGACTAGATTGGACAAAAACAGAAACACATTTGAGATTTTGTGTAAAATATTTGAGATTACATAGATTTGCATAGCTGCTACTGGTCAGTGTGGTCAGTGTGGCACCATTTATTCCGGAACACAGCATATGTCGTAGATTTTGTGTAAAATATTTGAAATATTTAACTAGTTTTGCCTACTATCCAAGACGGGACTTTGTTTATATATGTTTGCTGCTGCTTTGGTTTTTTTATATGAACTTGACATGATCATTGGTGAAGCAGTGTAGAAAACCTGCTTTTTTATTTTAGTTTCTGTTAGAAAACCTGGTTTGAAATTTTCTGGTTTGATAACCTGGTTTGTTTAGTTTCTCAGTAGACCATATTAATAGCCTTTTTTGGTTTTTTCAGTAATATGGCTAGTTCTTCTTCGTCGCAAGCCCCAAAATTCACAAATAAGGGTCCGATCGACTCTACGCTTCTTTATCTTCAGGGTGATCATCGATCTGATGCCGTTTGGAACAGTGAGCCAAAATTCATTTATGAACACCATAAGTGTCGACGATTTGATAATCTACTTTGGGAGCTATACACAATGACCAATGACTGTGTTAAAGCTTACGTGGCTAAAATGGGTTTTGGATACTTCCTTGAGACGGGTCTCATTCGATTAGACAACTCCCTGGCGACAGCATTGGTTGAAAGATGGCGGCCTGAAACACATACATTTCACTTCCCAATGGGAGAAGCAACAATTACACTCCAAGATGTCGAAGTTCTTTTGGGACTGAGAATTGATGGAAACCTTGTAACTGGCCAAGATTTGCCACCAGCTAGTTGGGTTCCAATGTGCCAGGAGCTTTTGGGATTCACGCCCAAATTGAAAAAAGGGTCCAACCAACTTATGATCACTTTGCTGGCAGATGAGTGTAAGCGAAAACTTCCATGAAATGTCTCCGATGATGCTTGCCAGAAAAGGGCTCGGGTTTTTGTTTTGTGGGCAATTGGAGGTTCACTATTTCCTGACACAACCGGAAATACTGTGCCTTTGCTTTATTTGCCCTTACTGAAGGATTTTAGGACTTGTAGAAAACTAAGTTGGGGGAGTGCATGTCTTGCAGTGTTGTATAATAATCTTTGTAAAGCATCAAAAAGGACAAAATGGGATATAGGTGGATGCTTGATTCTTTTGCAGGTAGAATTTGATTTACTTTATTTTTTTCCTTTTATGTATAACAATTTTTTTTATTTTAACCTAACATGTGTTCATTTACAGATTTGGGCTTATGAACGAATCCCAATGATTCGCCCCATCAGGAAAAATCCGGAAGACGACGATCACACCTTGGCCTTGGGTTCAAGATGGAGGTGTTCATTGGATTTTTCGCAGGTGGCCTCTCACTGTCTCCCAGCACAACGAGATCAACTCGCGAGCCTTAGGAAGGTTGAAGATGTAAGGGTTTCTAATTTTATATTTGATTAAATTCTTTTTGAATGAATTTGAACTTAATGAATAAATGGCTTTTGCACTATTTTTGTAGAAATGTGATTTATTTAATATGCTACTTTACAATGTACAAAGAAAGCTGCCTCTTTTTTTTTTTTTAACAATCTGTTATAATAAAGCAAATTAGGCCATACCTTCCTTTTTCTTTTTGTAAGCTGCCTCTTACAATTAATTAGGACATTGCTTCCTTTTTGTTCCATTCTTTATGTAATCTTAAAAAATAGAAAGAGAAAAAAGAACAATAGAAAAAAGAAAAAAATAAAAAAAAAAGCATTTTCTATTGTATTCTGTTTCTTTTGGCAAAATGTCTACATTCCTTTTGTATTCTATTCTGACAGCCTTGATTGTATGTTCTGTTTTTTATTTCAGTTTATTTGGCAACCTTATGAAGGAGTGGAGATACCTGAAAGATGTACACGGGGTCGAGATCATTGGCAATCCAACACTTGGCTAATTTGCTGGGATGTCATTGAACCGCATCAAGTTGGCCATGTGATACGACAATTTGGCTTCAAACAATTCATCCCACCACAACCAATGATTGTTGGTTTCCAAGAATGGGAAAAGTTGCACAAGTATGGTAGGACTGGAAGAGGTGGAAATAATTGGGAGTTACATCATCGTGAATACATCGAAAAATGGAATAACGGGGCAGACTCCATTGTGGCTGGGTCTCCGAGTGCTCAATCTTCAACCGATGATGATTATCTCCCATGGTATGAAAGTAATACCATCAAATTTATCAAGGGTCCCAATAAGTACACCTTTCAGGAGGAAGGGTATCGTGAACATTTTGATCGTGCAAAATTCTATGTAAGTATTTTCCTCTTTATCTCTACTCTTTTTTTTTTAAGGCTGGTTTCTTTTTTTCTTGAGAATAACTGCATTCGCCTCTTCATTGTGTATGATTTGTTGTTAGTGCTACATGGTAGTATATTCTGTACAAATGGTGTTATTGGTGCTTGTGGATCTTATTGTTTTCTGCTTTCAAGTTCCATTTTTAAATTTTATTTTAAATTGTAAACTTGTTTTTTTTTAAAATTGACAAGTCCTTTGTTTTTTTTTCCTTACAATAATTTGCATTTATTTCTCCCGTTTTTCAATCCGTCAGCAGGTTTGAATGCATCTAAAATTTGTTAAAAAAATCTTGAAATATTTTTCCTTTGTTGGTGATTAAGTTCTGGATATCTGGGTTTCTTTTAGTTTTTATCTCTAATCTTCTCTTTTATTTTTTAAAGCTGGTTTCTTTCTTTTTTTAAAAAAGAATTTTTAGGTTTGTTATTTTTTTAATTACATTTTTAATGGTTAAATTGATTTTAGGCTGATACTTTGAGCGACATCTGCAAAATGGTAGAAGACTACAAGAAATCAGAAGATGTCTACCAAAATTCAGTTTGTACGAATCTCCTTCTTGAACTCACTTCTCATTCTATGAGTGCTTTATCCCTTAGAGCACATGAGATGCCAATTTTGATACCCACACAATCACTTGTTGATCTTCAACCACAACCTTCTCAACCGGTTGGCAAAGTTCGCAAACGAAACATTCCTCACCGTGGGATTGGAGGAGGAAGGCAGAAAATTGTTGAAGAAGAAGAACCAGAATTTGATTTTGAACTCAATGCCGACTTGTTTCAAACTCCAACCCCCCATCATCAGGACGAAGCCAACCAAGAAGGTGAATCTACAAATATGGATGTGGAATCTAGTCTACCTTTGGCGTTAGTAAGGCCGCGTAGAAAACTAAAGAAAGTCAATCGCTACACGCCATCCACTGCCCAACCCGAGGAGGAATTGTAAAGGCATCATTTTGTTGATAATCTACTTTTGATCAATATTTTGTGATGTAGTCTTTTATTTAAACATGTTAGAATTGAAATATTTTGTTGAATTAATGTGTGAATTCAAGGGTTATTTGATTTGAGTTGAGGCTGCTGTTGGTGTTGTTTTGGTGCTGTTTGTTAACTGTTTTTTAACAGGTTTCAACAGGTTTGCAATTGCAAACCTGTTCTGTTTTTTTCTGTTTACTGGTTTCAAAACGGATGTCGAACATCCGTTTTTCTTTGTTTACCAGTTTAAAAACGGATATAGCAATTCCGTTTTTTTTTCTTTACAGGTTTAAAACGGATATAGATATTCCGTTTTCTTTCTGTTTACAGGTTTATCAACGGATATAGCAATTCCGTTTTTTATTGAAAATACAACCTTCGCACGGATTTTCGATTTCCGTTTTAGGTTTCAGAAAAAAAATTATTTTCCGTTTTTTGGTTGCTCGGGCAAATTCTATATAAATTGTTAAGTGAAAAACGGAATTTGAAAATCCGTTTTTATAATCAACGTATTATAAAGTACTAATTACAACTAATTCTACAAAAACGGAATTTGAAAATCCGTTTTATTACCATTACAATGAAAAACGGAAATTAGATTTCCGGCATACATTTTTTCTGACCACTCCCTGAAACAACTATATTTCAGTCTACTACTTTTATTTGGGACATATTTTGGGATTTGATTGATTAAAAACTTGTCCTCATCTTTCCCTAGCTCTCTTATTCCAACTCCACATCATCTAAATTTATAGACGTTCGTCCTCAGCCAATTAATGGCTATACCAGCAGTAAATCAGTAGTAACAAGTAAACAACAAGTGAATGATATTTTGATCGTCATAGTTATAATGATAATAGCGTTAAACACTTTGGCTCGCAGTGTTATTCGGCCTCGTGTTATGAATCATGTCGATCGAGGTCATGACTCGAATGTAATGCGAGGGTTGCGCTTTTGATATTCTATATCGTGGATGCACATAGCATTACGCGAAAGTATATAGGCATGTTTTGGTGAATATAGATATAGTATTACTCCAAAGTATATAAGCGTGTTGGGGCGAGAGCTCGGATGATTGCAAACCACCGTTGTGCTCAGTGCTTTGGGTAACATTCCGAAAGTTGTAAATCTGCATAATTTAGCATCTTTCTGTTCATCTTTGAGTGAAATATGTGGTCATTTTTGCCCTATTTGATTGTATCTCTTTTTCGTGTTAGTTCACTCCAGTATTGTCCCGTATGTTGTACTGTTTTTTTTTTTTTTCATATTATTAAGTAAAAATATGATAAGTATAATGACTAATATACAGTGAAAATAAATAATGCCTGGTTGGTCTTCTATTTTGTTGTCACTGTGGCCAATATAAATTAACCATGTGGTCAATTTTTCTAATTTGTTGACTTTTGACAAATTATAAACTTTGTTTTAATATATACATTATTATGTTCTAAATGAAATCCTTAAATTGTTTTATTTCACATTTACATCTACATCTACATATATAAAAGGCTCGAATGGCACAGTATACTTACTGTTATCAGTACCTTTTTTATGCGTGTTTTACGCTGATTGGATGGTGTCGGTTTTTTTTCCCCTTGCGCTTCTTTCGGTTTCGTAGAAATTCCGATCGTGCGTTATGAATGAAAAATTAATCGCTGCTTCTTCAAGTTACGTGGCTTCGCTTCAATGCGTCAGCAAAATTCCCTCCCCCCTTCCTTCTATATTGCATTCAAATCCCGAATCTAATTTCCTCATTTTACTGTATCAAAATTTCTTGGAAAAACTCTTTAATTTGCTCTCACTCCCCCTTCGTTTGTTTCCCAGATTTGTACTCCCTCCTACAACCTGCAATATATATATTAAACGTCACATAATGCGGCCCAGCATTTCAAGAACAAAAGAAGCTTCAAGATTAAGAACCCATCACATAGAACAAAAAAAAGGGAAAATTTTGAGGGCAAAAATAGAACCTTGAAATGGATTTTTGGGGAACCTCTTCAGTCTTTCCTCTTGAATAGAGGGGACAAAGAGGCAGGAATGAAGGTGAAAAGGGATAGTAAAATACCAGAGATTGAAGGAGAGTTTATTCACACGGGAAAAATGTATTTTGGGAAAGGCTTTTAATAAAGGGTGATAAAAGAATTAGGCAAGGAAAAGGTTGAAAGAATATTAACGTTGTAGTGGTTTAAAAAGATAAATAAAAAAATATCTTTGACTGTTTTGGGTAGATCCTTTCCGAAGACAAATAGATAGTTCATATGATAAAAGTTCTTTAAATGAACTTTAATTCAGAGATCTTTTCTGAAGACAAATAGATGATTCACGTGATAACAATTTTTCAACTGAAATTGAACTTCAATAGATATAGTTTTTTTCGAAAAAATACATGTCGTTATATTAAGAAACGATATCTAAATTATTACTCACATTCTATCATATGCTAAATTACTAACAAATGAACTTCAATAGATATAATTAATGTCCATATCAAGATTAAAACTGTAATCAAGATCAAATGATCCGGTACCTTTTGTCACCTATACCAGGACCCATTGTTTATAATTTAATTTTATTTTAAGAAAGGATTCAGAATCACTATTAAACAAATGTTAGGGATGAGACTAAACTTAACCTTGAATAATGTAGTAAGACAATTCTTTAGTTGTCAAACATTATATGATCATCTTCAAAATGAAAACGGTTATGTAGATTAAAAAGTAGTGGTTTTGTGGCTTAAAAAACTTGCATTCAAATCATCAACTTTAACATAGTAAAGCCTTAGAGAAGCAGAGTTTGGTTGACTTGCACTTTCACTTAAGATTATTCGAACGCACCAGTACAATCGAATTAGGCTATAAATTTAAACACTTAACTTCTTGATGCAGGAAAAAAAATAAGAATTAGGGTTTAAAAATTATTAGAAAATTTTAATCTAGGGATGTTTTAATATTTTACATAATTTTTAAATCTTTTTAGATATTTTTTTTTTAAGTTTAGGATTTAACTATAAATAGGGTTGTTGTACATTTACAGAGAGGTAGTTTTTATGATATTTCATAATTAAGTTTCAGAACTGCGTGTTCTCTTTTCTCTGAGTGCCTGTCTTATGATTTTTATTAGTTTTTGTCTAAAAACTATTGCCTTTGTTCATGGTGATCAAGAATCAAAGTGGTGTTCCTTATTTTCATGCTTCCGGCTGCATCAATTGGTATCAGAGTCATAGGTTTAAGCCAAGCCGTCAGAGCCGTCAACAATTGATTACATGGTTGTAAGAACTAGAGGATGTGATGCAACAAATTGAGTGGGTGCATCAAAGGATTGATGATCTCTAGGATGGATTGAATCATCTGTTGTTTCTTCAGATTTACCGAAAGGTAATATGAGGGGTGAGATTTTATCATGTGAATCAGAATTTGATTCAAGCGAGGACTAGATCATTGATTGGAGCAGGCCACTAATTTATGATGTTTACCCAGATGAGTTTCTGGATGAACTGGTTGAAGATGTTGTTCTTGGTCTTGTTCAGATTTCTTCGCCAACTGAATCAGTAGTAGACAAGGAGGATTTGAAAGAGTTTGATGAGATTGAAGGCAGAGAAGATGATTTTTGTCCTTTGGCAAAACCTGAGAACAAAGAGGTGACTGGTTTCCAGAATTTAGGCAGTGATGATTTTGTTTTGGATGGATCTGATGAAGATTATATTCAGCAAAAGTTGGACTTTATTCAAGAAATTTAGCAACCACATGAAGTTATGATCCTTGTTAGTTCAATCAACTTAAATCCTGCATATCTGATCATGGTGAGGAAAATTTATGAGTTCATGATCTGCTCAAAATAGCAAATTATTTATGCATGAATAAGACGAAGAAAGAAGGCTTTTCGAAAGCGAAGCAATGAGTTAAGTTAACTGGTGATCCTTTTGATTGTGGAAAAGGCAGTCAAAACTCAAGTACGAGTTTTCTTTGTAGCAGGAGAGAGTTGATGCAGGAAAAAAACAAGAATAAGGGTTTAAGAATTATTAGGAAATTTGAATTTAGGGAAGTTTTAGTATTTTACAGAATTTTTAAGTCTTTTTAGATATTTTCCTTTTTAAGTTTAGAGTTTAACTATAAATAAGGTTGTCGAACGTTTACAGAGAGATAATTTTTATAATATTTCATAATTAAGTTTCAGAATTACAAGTTCTCTTTTCACGGTTGAGTGCCTGTGTTATGATTTTTTTTTATTAGTTTTTGTCTAAAAATCATTGCCTTTGTTCATGATGGTGATCATGAATCAAATTGGTGTTCCTTCTTTTTATACTTCCGCCTGCATCACTTCTTTATACAATTATGTAAATTATTGTGCAAACATTTGTACTATTATTTAAATAAAACTTTTTGATTTCGAATTATTTTTTCCTTACAACAAAACTACGACGAGTTTCTACTCTCGAACGACCGCACACCGTGCGGTCTCCCTCCCCTTAGTTCAAGTAAAATAGTAGTAAGAACAGCCTATTCTTTATGCAGCAAGGAAAAGTTCACAGCATTGAGTCCCAAAATCCTAAAAAGTTTCAACCGCTGATTCCAAATGTTTAAACCGGTTTTTAGTGTGTATTTTTAAGTATGTTTTATCGTAAAATATGATTGAACATGAAAAAAAAAACATCGGGATAGGACATTAATTACTAAATTATTATGGAAAAAGAACCATTAAAAACAAAAAACAAATCAAACAAGTGAGACTGCCACAGTTGAATCAATGATCCTATCAATTTCAGACAAGATAATCTAATTCCCAAAAATATCCGACATAAATATGCGATTGAAATTCTTGCATACTTAAGCATGAAAACAATACATAAATAATGCTACCAGAATATGACACGTCCACCCTTTTAACATCCACAGTCCCATTCAATTTCAACAATTAACATCCAGACATACACCATGGTCCTTAACAGGAAGAGAACAAGAAAAAAACAAACAAAATTCAACAGCACATTTCAATAGAAGAACCATCCCCCATTATAGAAAGTGTTGAAAGACCACAAGTTCATAGTTATAGTAACTCTTAAAGTTCAGAATTATAGTAACTCTTACATAATAGCTCAAATAAGAAAAGACTGGAAGGAGTAATATGCAGTGTTGATGTTTTCAAACATCTTAGCTCCCGCACCTTTAGGTAGAAGTTGTGCAGTAATGTTCCTAGATTCACAACTTGGAAGGAGACTTGTACCAGCCCCATGGATCGCTTGAGACATACTGTGTGACTTGCTTTACATTCAAGTAGTTGTCCAGCCCCCTGACGAATTTGGCAAATTACATGAACATTATATAAAAGCAAAATACACCAACTTGAAGAATTTATTGATGCTTTCCAATTTTAGCTAATAAATGAATGTCAAATAACAAGGTGCTAGGGAAAGTGGGGATAGATTTAGGCTGCTTATCACTATTCTTCTCAAAAACAAAAGCTTTCTAAGTAAGAGGGATCTTCATATTTACCGTTCGCCTAATTCACGACCAAAACCACTCCGCTTTTTGCCACCCCAAGGAGCTTGGCAGAAGCATGGCTGGGAACAATTTATCCAAACAATCCCAGACTGGAAGGCCTGAAACAATTTAAGAAACAACGCCAACAGCCATAGGTGAGTCTAAAGATTCTAAAAAAATGCCTCAAAAACAAAAATAAATCAACAGAAAGAATAGAAACAGCCTCACCTTTGCCAAACGATCACATCTTTCCAAATCATCTGATAATACAGCAGCGCCCAGACCATAACTAAAAAGTTGCAAACATAAGTGTTGATCAAATCACTAGCACCATAATCACCTAAATTTTAACGAACGAATGAGACTCAACGTACTGGGTATCATTTGCTAATTCAATGGCTTCTTCCTCAGTCAAAAATGTTTTAACGCATAGAACAGGTCCGAATACCTCCTCTCTCCAGATTTGCATAGATTGTTTTACATCAGTGATGATGGTTGGTTGTACAAAATATCCTTTTTGTAAATTCTGTAAGAAATGTTAGTCTGATGGAGAGAATATCATAAAACAGATGAAACATAGTTGTAGTTACCTTGGGACGTTCGCCACCGTATAAAATGGTAGCTCCTTCCTTCTTAGCAGTGGAGATGAAGTTCATTATCTTCTCATACTGAAATTAAACAAGTCACATTGTCAATTTTTGAAAACCTTATGGCCATGAAAGAAAATTATTCAATACGAAATTTTCAGCAACGCATTGTTAATACTCAGAGAAAATAATATTCTTGTCATTTTAGTAACACTGGCTTATTGCTTCAGACATTTTTATCATTTTTGACATACTGCTTCCATCTGCTTGCTTCAGAAAATTTGAACATATTGTGTGATTCGCTTGACCAATAAAAAGACCAAACTTGGCCTGGTCCAAAAAAATTATCAAAAACTTCTTATGAAATGAAATTCAAACCCCGTTAGTATGAATGATTTGAAAAGGAAATTATCCAGCAGTAAAATCAGCCAAAACAATGCGGTTTGGTAGGATAGAAATCGATATGGTTTTTCTGAATTTAAGATAGTTCCGCATCTGGTCCATCTTTAATAAACTGAAAGTTTATATATCAGGAAAAATGGGCTACTTATTAAACAATAAATTACAAATTTGAAGATACATACACTACAATGGATCTAATCAAACTAGATCTCCAGTTTTCTTTTCGCCACCTTCAGTCTTTGATCAAATGATTAAGGATCTTTGTTACTTGGGGTAAGAATTCAGAACTGACCAAATCCAATTCTCCATGAGGGCTCTGTCTTTAAACAAATAAAAGAAACTAGTACCGGGAAATTAGGAGATCCATTTCTTTCCCTTCCCACTGCATCTCTTTTAATAATTTGACATCAACATCATGTAAATTAGGAGTTTCATCCCTTAAATATTCTTATTATTACTATTACTTTAGTCATCACTGCTCAATCTTATGCTTCTTGGTTTTCTAGAAACACAGGGGACAACATTTTTCTTTCTCATTAAGAGATGGAAGGTTATGA
This sequence comes from Oldenlandia corymbosa var. corymbosa, assembly GCA_949775105.1. Lineage (NCBI taxonomy): Eukaryota > Viridiplantae > Streptophyta > Magnoliopsida > Gentianales > Rubiaceae > Oldenlandia > Oldenlandia corymbosa. The sequence goes on from OX459124.1 coordinate 10,385,374, forward strand.
TGCTTCTGATCTAATCCAAAGTAAACTAAGTTCAGAAGAGAATTTTGCCCAAATGTGAATAAAGGATTCAGATTTCTCAGAACGTACAGAGAAGAGCAGTTTGCTAATCTAGGATATTAATCCCCTATTTAGATAACTTCCAAATGATTCTATCATTTCTTGGGGTTTATGTATACACAAAATGTTTACACATTGAACTGTTATAGACATGAGTATAAAGCTTCACATAGTGAAAAATTCTACAGCTGTGTTTCAGATTTATGCACAAGGTGTTATTTTTTGATAGACAACATAAGAGTATGATTCCGTAAAAAGAAAAGTAAAATAAAGAAAAGAGCATAATCCCCTAAAGAGTATTCCCTTGTGTAAAGAATGAGCAATATAGAAACAGTGTTTCAGGCTTTGAAAATTGAAAGAGTCATTAAAAAAGGGCAAATGCAACTTTAAAAACTAGCTTCCTTACCTGTCCACCACTTACAACTGGACCAAGCCTGCAACCTTCTTCTAGTGGGTCTGAAATTTTGATATTTTGACACCACTTCACCATCTTTTCCAGAAATTCTGGTGCAATACTTTCCTGAATTTCAAATATATTAATAGACCGTTACTACGCTTCACAAGTAGTAAATAAACATCAACTAAACAAGAATCAATTTGGCAAACAAACAGAGTCGACAGAGTAAAGTCTCCTTTCAACACTTTCCTACAAAGATGTTATTAAAGAGTAATTAGTTCCTCTATTTGTGTATGCTGCATATCATGTTAGTAGTCCCTAGAGAAAAGAAAAATCCTTAGCCAATACAATATTAGGTGTCAGAGATGGTGCAAAAATTGAAAATGATGAAACCTTTCATTTCCGGCATGCAAGCTCCATGACTAAGCACAAACGTATTTTGACATCAACCCAAAGACACCATTAAAAGCTCCAACATAAAAGAATCACGAATACCTAGCGTAGTTAATTTTACTTTGGACTACTGTTGCATATCTGAGAGGTCACAACCAAAAAGTTTTGGTGAATTGAGTAAATTTAAAATGAGAGATTACAAAAATTTCAGCAAATCTAAATGAGAACCATAGTGGAAAAAGAGGGAAGGTCAGGTCAACATTTTTTGTCAACCTCACAACAGCCACCAACCGAGCCTATAGGGGGATCGGTTGTATTGATCATATCTTGCCATTCTTTCAAAATACGATGTTCTCATTTTGGTTGAGAAAATTATGTGTCCTAATAACTTCTTCCAGATTTTATTTAAGATCTTCACTTTCCCCTTTCACTTTGGGTTGATCAATCTTTAATTCTACAGACCTTACTGTAATATGTGAAGGTGTCAAACTCGAATAAATTCAACCAAGTATAACATAAGGAAAAACTTCAAAGAGAGCGAGAGAGTAACTTATACTAACTGCTGCTTACTTCATGGAAGAAATAAAAAAGATTTAAACGTACAGTATGTGTATGAATGTTAATTATTGAGCAAACTTGACGGTGGTATATCATAATGTCAGTTACTAAATATGAATATTAATTATGAACCCCTAATTATGTGAATACTATAATTATGGAAGAAATAAAAAGGATTTAAATGTAAAGTATGTGTATGTTTATTAATTATTGAGCATCACAGATGGAGTAGGAGCTTAGTGAAGCTGCTATGTAATGTCAGTTACTGAGGGAACATACATTTAATTTAAAAAGTTAACTTTCATACTCACATGAACTATAAGACGGGAAGTGGCGCTGCAAATCTGGCCATTTGTCCAAAAGCAGCCGAACAAAGTCCACTCAACAGCTGGTTAAAGTAGAAGCGAGCATACGAAGATTAATATTGACAGCAAAAACAAACAAGGATAATCTAAAAGAAGTTTCAAGCATGTGAAACCAATCAAAATTTGAAATTCAATATAAGATTAAATTATTCTCTCCTAGCCACTCAAAATCATATGAAACCTTGACATTACAAACCTTTATCCAGGTCAACATCCTCGAAAACAACAATTGGACTTTTTCCACCCAACTCAAGTGTAACAGGCTGCCAAATAATACAAAATTACGAAAGATCAATAAATTTCTTATAATTTTGAGTGCCACTTCTACGTTTATATCCAATAACAAACCTTAACAAGCTGAGCAGCTGCCAACATTATTTTGCTACCCGTGGCACTACTTCCAGTGAATGCTATCTGCAGGACAGCAATGCGATCAATTGGCTATTACTCAAATCACAAGTCCCAGCTGAAGCTTAATGAAAATGCAAGCACCTTATCAACATGGGGATGGGACGCCAACGCAGCACCAGCTTCTGTCCCCAAGCCAGTGAGAATGTTCAATACACCACGAGGAAGACCGACCTCCTTGCAGATGTCAGCCAATTCCAAGCAGGTTCTAAATGACATACGATGATGTTGATTGAAAGAAAACGTGAATAGTGATAATTAAATAGATCACAATTTTATCAGGACTCACACTGAACATAACTCTGAAGGCTTGAGAATTGCAGTACAGCCAGCAGCAAGAGCAGGAGCAACTTTCCAAGCAGCCATCAGTAGAGGGTAATTCCTGTACAATAACGCATATCCAGGTCAATCAAGAGAACCAACAGGTTTGAGACATACCACTGTAGATACCAAAAACAGAATCAATCCTTTATCAGCTTAGAAGAATGATCCACAATATTACAATCACTCCCCACTGAATCATCAATTCGCAACCAACAGAAGGCAACAACCATCTGGTGCTTAAAGGACACAACTAATCTTATATCCACCACTGCAATAAGAACATGCTATATTGCAAGGAAATAAACAAATGCCAGTAGAAACGGGGTTTCTATGTTTCTAAGATTATATTCATTTCTTAAGTCAAAATTATTTAAATCTAGAACACGACATTCGTAGCCGTAAATGTGCTTCTACATCTTAGTTTAAAAAAGCGCGCCTGAGGCGCGCCTAGGCGAGAAGCGAGGCGAGGCGACCATGGCATCGCATCACAAGGGGTGATGCGAGGCGTTTACCTGAAGCGAGTGTAATGCGCAAAAAGCGCTCGCTTTTGATGCAAGCGTGATGCGTTAGAGGCGAGCGCCTCATGTATTTGTCACTTTAGTTATATGTGTTTTTTTTTAATGAAAAAGAAAAGGGAAAGATAAGTTTTACCCTATCCCTATTTTTATTCAGCCGTCTCTCTTTCTCTCCTCCTCCTCCTTCGCACGTCTTCGCGTCTGCTACAAGCCGACCACCAATCTCTGTTGCTGCAACTTCAAGTTTCAAATCAAGCATGTCCTCCTCCTCCTTCTCTTCTCTCTTCCTTCTTGCTTTCACCTTCTTCTCTCCTCCTCCTCCTTCTTCCTCTTCTCTCCTTCTTGCGTTCACGGTTCACCTTCTTCTTCTTCTTTCCTCCTTCTTCTCTCGGTCTCATTCACCTTCTTTTCGGTGGAAAAAAAAATGTCCAACTGATTTTGTCTTTTAGCAAAACATATGATTGAATTAATTTACTAATTTTTGTTCACCTCCTTGTACTCTGTGTTTGTGATTATGCCCCTGAATCCTCTCTAATTTTTTTTTTGAATTTCAGTGAATTACATGGCGTCTCAGTCTACTTCCCCCCTATTTTTTGTTGAATGACATGGATTATATTATCTATAATTGCCATCTATAATTGAAATTACATATATAGTTCACTATATTATATTACATATATATAAATTATAATGTTTTGTGGAAGAGGTCGCCTCACATACGTGATGCATTCGCTTTCGCCTCTCGCCTCTCGCCTCGGCTCTCGAGCCTCTTGTCACCTCGGTACGCCTCTCGCATTTTAAAACTAAGTTCTACATAAGGTTTTTTTTCATTTTTCACTTAGCAGTAGATTTGACGGCAAACATAAAGGGTCTTTGAAGCAAATAAACTCTATAAGTAGTCTTCCAACGGTTAATTATTCAGTGATAATCTGTTTCAAATATGAATGATGTCACATCTAACATCAAACATTTAGGAACTACTAAACCTTTTAGAAGGTCACCAGCACAGTGGGTGCACCTTAGGTGATCAGCAAACACAGTTATGACTTGATGGCGTTAAACTAAGTTGATACAAAGAACATATATTAGATCGGGAGAGGGACTTCTTGTTGGTTTTCCATACCAAGAAAACTCACGACATGAATGACAGTGATGCAAAGTAACGACAGACTTAACAGAATCATCCTGTTTAAAGGAACCAAGTACACTTGCATACAGTTAACAAGTAGCTCAGAAGCTTTATGCTTCAACATCAATCATATATTAGTGAACCATCAAATTTAAAACCATATCAGACAGGCGCTATCAGGGGAAAACATGTTACAGCAACGCCACAAAAAGAAAAGCACAATACTTCTGCTGCATATTGCTCTGTGCTAAATGTTTAAATACCTACAGACAAGCCATGGAAAGCAACACTCGTCTCCAGCTACAAAAATGACAATTGATTTTGCAGCCACCAATGAAATACGAGTTAAAGTTATATCAAAAAAGGGATTTTACAGTCTTCACTTTAATGCTGCATGACACTCCTAATCGTGACTGTGCTCCTACCAGGCTTCTTTGACTTTGCAGTAGATATAGAGACTCAGGCAACTATTAAAGTTCTTAAATTTTCTTCTTCAACGGAATAAAGATCTACTGGTAATCTTCTCATATTCATCCACCGACTATCTATTCCATGAATGAATCAAATCATATCTAACATCAAACATTTAGGAAATACTGAACCCTTTAGGTGGTAACTGCTAGACGGTGCAACCAAGATAATCTAAAAACATGGTAAGACAACATTGGAAAATCAAGCATAAAAAACACAAATGAAATGCGGCCTTATGAGTTCTTCAACACAGAAAATCCAAGACATGAATGGCACTGATGCAAGCTAAAAGTTGACTTAATAGAAATCACCCAATATAATAGAACAACATTAGCTATATGGTTTTCTAATCTTCTCACGTAACTGTTATGAACTGTTTTAAGTAATTTTATGCTTAAAAAATAACCACAATATTTTTAAACAAGAAAGAGAAGCAAAGCGAAACATAAAAATAGAACAGAAAAATAGAAACAATGTAACTACATTACCATGGTGTAATCAGCCCAACCACCCCAATGGGTTCCATCAATAGATAAGCCTTAAATGTGTCCATAGGCAGAGAAATAGGAGCCTTTTGTCTTGAATCTAAAGCTTCGGCAAGGTCTGCATTATACTCAAAGCACCCTGCAACATCATCCTGGACGAACACAAAATGGTGTTAAGTCCCTATCCATTACAGCATCATTTAGAAAATTTCAAAAGGATTTTAAAACTTACTATGTCCCAAGCTGCTTCTTCCAAGGGCTTTCCACAATCAAGGGCCTCAAGCTTTGCAAGCTCAGATTTGCGTTCAGTAATCTGAATTACAAGAATTAAGAAAGAAAATCTATTAGTCATCTACGCAGTTGAAAAGAAACGACTAATACATATTAACTGTTAGCATATGAAAGAGGGATATAGTGACATCCGATCTTGAATGAGCAGCCACAGTGGCCCAATGATTAAAAATAGACCAAAAATGCCAGAGCTGCTTGAAAATTTGTACACAAGCCTGAGAATTGATTACTGCATTTCGTAACGAACCAGTGATGGGAAATGAACACTACATCACACGGCTGTATGCATTGGCAGAATGTTGTTTTGACTCCTATAAAATCTTGATTAGATTGTCGCCTAAAATGGAACCTACAGCATTTTTAGCTAATATTCAATAATTAATTATTTGAAATTTGACAGTTTTGAACAGATAATAAGCATCAGACTGATATTCCTGAATCACTTACATCCAACAGATTGACATCAACGTTTTCAGCCAAAAATCATAAATCATAAATCAGGATCAGCAGAGGAGAAAAGTTCGGCACATGATCACGCAGGAAACTAGTTTTAAGGTCAAAAGCAAATGGTAGCCTCCACGTTCTTCGGTAGGAACTAGGTTAAAATATTGAACATAAATTTCAAATTTTTAGAATTCACAACGAACTAATATTGGGGATAAACACCAGACATACAAAGACATACGTTTTGATAGGCTTAATCATAGGAGTATTCAAATCAAAAAATTGTAACTTAACAACCTTCGCAGCAATTGCACGGAGAAACTTGGCACGATACGCCCCCGAGGCTGTCCCCCAGTCTTTTCCTCCATTCCTAGATAGAGCGGTCCTTGCTGCTTCCACGGCAGCATCTACATCTTCAGCTGTGGCAGCTGGGATATCACCTGGCACAAAATCAAATGGAAAGGGGTAACTAGGAGGATACACGCATCCTCAGTCAATGTCCCTGCACAATATACTGATTAATTTCTCTAGTTCTTCATCGCTCTCTCACTACGAGCAACAAACAAGTGTGAAGACAGTCCAAAGAGCAAGCTCATCGTCAAAAGCATCTCAAGTAATTCAATATAATGGAACTTCACTAGAAGAACTTCGTAACAATTAAATCCGGACATCCCCGTTCCTAAACCCAAACAAGAGAAACAAAGTGCTCAAATTCAAAACTATTTTTTTAACAAAAATAACGAAAGCTAGTTACATTAGCCTTTTTATTCCCTTCAACTTCATTTTTACCAATTTACATAGAGTAGATCAAAAAAGACCTTACAGTTTACTTCTACAAATGAGAATCAACGAATCAACTATTGACCATCAGCAACTTAACATAATCCTTCAATTATGTACTAACGAACTAATTTCAAGCATTGGTCTTCAGTAATCAAGGATGAAACAGGTAGGAAAAGGGTTTAGCTAAGAACCAATAATTTCTTCGGTAGCAGGGTTGATGATGGGGTAGCGATTCTTCTTCACGGGTTCTCTCCATTCACCGTCAATGAAAAGAAGACGACTGGGAATCGGGATTGCCATCACTGGAATCTCTCCGGGACTGAATCCAACTGCTGAAGGCTGAAATGTTCGAAGATTGAGTGTATTGATGATCTGAAATTTCTAGCTTAAAGGCCCAACTTCCGAGGAGAAAAGAAATGAATAACAAGAAGATACGAGTCAGCGCAGAGTCAGCTATGAAAGTGGAGCCATTTTTTTTTACTCGCATCGATTAAAAAAAATACTAATAATAAAACCCAGTACGGTGTACCACGTAACTAGTTTCTCTACTAGTGCAAGACCCGAAAGAGGAGAGAATTTCCTTAAATATATTTCGGGATATTTATCTAGACAAAAATAAACCTTTCAAAAATTTTGTGAACAAACTTATATGTTCCGAATTTAGGAAATTTGAATGGGGAGAAGCTCGGATTTCGAAAATCCGAATCTCCATAAACTCGGATTATAGAAATCCGACTTAGTGTTACGTAAATCCGATATTAAGTTAATGACAAAAATTAGTATAATTAATCTAAATCCGAATTTTCTAAATCCTTATTTACAAATAAAATATTAATTTCCAGATAGAAAAAAAATATGTGTTGAAAAATTAAATTTGGGAAAACACGGATCACGGTAATCCGAATAAATGTAGATTCGAATTACTAAAATCCGAATCTCCTCTGTTTTCTGAAAAATGCTAACTCTCAGTTGGCTACATACTCGAATTTACGAAATCCGAATCCCTTACAAAAATTCTGAGATCGGATTTCACAAATCCGATTCTATGTCAAAACTGAAAAAAAAAAATTAGACTGGTTTAACCAGTCCTAAACCTGTTTACAACACCAACAACAATGAAACATTGGAAAACAGAAATTTAATGGCAACAAAACAATAAATGACATTCGATTAACAACAAAACAAATCAAGTTTCATACTAAAATGAATACAAAAACGGGATTGGGACCTTCCTCTTTCTTCTTCCTCCAATCTAATCTCTCGACCACGGTTTCGCTTTTTTACCCGGCGGAGGTTGTGAGGGAAAAGATGGATCGTCATCAACCAGGATTTGGGTATCCTCCACCTCCATCTCATCATTTGCGCCCAGGGTTAAAGCAGCATGTGCTTGATTGATGATATCGTCCAAATACTTGTCGAGTTCTTCGTCTAGGAGATTCTCATCTTCTCGTTTTTTCTAAACTTCTCGGTACTCACGCGAATGTTGTTCAATACTTCACCCTGTAAAGAAATTGAGACGTTAATTAAGAGAGTAAAATTCTAAAAAATAAAAAAATAAATAAAATGAAAACATAAGAAATAATAAAATAAATATAGAATGAACTCACATATAATTTCACTCGACTCGAAGAAGTCTCGTATCCTTGAGGTTCGTAATTACCGGGATTGGATATCAGTTTGACAGTGTTCACCATGAACCATTCATAGTACCCCTCATATACGGAGCCAGGATCTCCTTCCTCTAAATCTCGTAGCACATACTCTTCTCTCCTATTCCAATGACGACGTAGCGGAATGGTGGTCCACCCAATTGTTGCTAAGATACCCAAACATACTGTGGGCGTGATCGAGAATGAATTATGCATTATCTTTAATCATAGGGCACTTGAGAATATCCTGTATGTATCCAAATTGCCTCACAACTCTGCCCGGCTCTTGGGGTTCCCTAATAGCCCAACAGAACATCTAACACCTGATCGTCCAAATGGCTTGGCCTTGTGTGCAGAAATCAGGGAGTCTATGAAGGATATGTGCATATGGTTGCCACCGAAACTGCACGAAAAGAATTTCATTAGATGGTATAACTGGAACGAAAAGAAATTCAAAGTAAATATAAATACCAAACTACAAGTACTTACATCTTCAACACGCAGGCTTGTTAATTGATCTCTAAAAGGTGGGGTGATGCTCCTTGGGGCGTCTCCGTAGGTGTACCTACATTCCCACCTTAATGAACAAAGTGGTACATTTGAATTAGTGAAAAAAATGAATAAGAAACAAATAGAAATAAACATTGAGTTATTTTGAACTAAAAAGACGTACCGCTGAGCTAATGGAGCGGTCTCATCAATCAAATAATCTACTCCTTTTCTTTGTGGCGCGATCCTCTCGATCCGCTCATACGCCCATACCTAGTAAATTGCAATAATGATGTTAAAACTTCAAATTATAACGTCGAAAGCGGAAAATAATTAAAATACCAATTGAAAACTAATACGTACCTGTAGCAAATATAGACAGCCAGTGGCGTCGTGCATGGTGTACTGTGATGCCTCGCACAGTCCACTATTGATCCCTTTCAAAAAAAAAATTATGATAGAATAACGAGATACAGTCTAGTGGTAAGACTCTCCCATGTTTCCAATATGTCACGGGTTGGAGTCACGCCAGGGTAAGTGGGGAACCACTATTGATCCCTTTCAAAAAAAAAAAAAATTATGATAGTATACATTTTTAGTATAATACTAAAAATAAAAATTCAAACTGGACAATAATTTTGGAACAGAGAGAGTAGTTATTAGTATATGAAATTTAATGTATATCTCTATATATAAGAATAGTAATATGCATAAACTGATTTTTATGTTAAACATTTATGTTTTCAGTAAAAGATACGAAAAAATTCCATATAGAAATTAAAAATGTTAAAATATAATAAAAGGGAGAGAAACAAGATTGTTTTCTTATTATTTTGTGTATTGAGTGAGAATATCAATTATCATATTCATAATGCTTACGTTATTAAAAAAAAATCTTGACTATTTATTGTATATAATCAAATAAAAAATTGATACAACAAATTAAGAATTGTATTTATACAAACAAAATAATATACAAAACTGCATTTTTTTAAAAAAATGTAAAAATTGTATTTTTTTTTTTAGTTAGATAACAAATAATTCTATTATGTAATTTTTATAACATCCAAACGCAAGAATTGGTATTAGAACCTTAATTCTAATCAATTATTAAGATCTCCCAAACAAAGGAATTGGATTGAATTGCAATTTCAATATTTCATTTTCAATTCTCTCGTATTGTAATTCTAATTCAATTCTAATTCATTCTCATCAAATGGAGCCTTATGAAGGAATTCCAGAAACTCAGATTTCGAATTGAGAGAAAAGAAATAATTAGAGAGAGATTAAGTCTATAATATTTTTCATAAAAATGTTTACAACAGGATAATTCCAGCTTAATACAATCCCAAAGATAGTTCTAGAATTCTAGCAAAAAGACGATACTCAGGAAAATCTATTGTACTTAATTAAAGCAACATACAAGAAGGACACATGTCAGCTCCACCTTAAAAAATTTTCCCGCCAAAGGCCTTTTTTAGTACAAAATGAAAACTGACACGTGTCACTCTAAAATTGAAAAAATTTAGCTTCACTAAACAAACAAACAAAAGGAAAAAAAAAGCTAATTATGGCCAGTAAAAATCTAAATAAGATAATAAGGAAAATTTTTACGGTTTAAATATAAAGATTTAAATGTAAATAGGATAATTAGGAAAAACCGTAATAACACTCCCCAATTTTAGTTCTATCATCGGAGTCAGTTTGTTTAAGCAATGACCAGATTCCCTATAATAACTTATCTTCAAAATTCGAATCCCACATTTTAATTGTAAGATCAAATCCCTAAAATCACTCTCAAATCTCTCTTTAACGTATCATTCTCAAAAATTCGTCTCATGGTTCAGATCCAAAAAATAATCGTCTAATCAAATATCTACTTCTTCTTCGTCTTCTTCGATTCAGCAGAACTGGGACAATAATTATACACACCTCATCATCGATATCATCCAGAAGCGGCAGCATCATATCATGATTTTTAGGAGGGGTTTTCAGATTTGAGCAGTGACAGCATCATAGCATGATTCTTAGGAAGGGTTTTTAGATTTAAGGAGCGACGGCACCATCGGTGAAAATAAACAATCTGTTTTTCTCCTCGGACGTTTTAGTCATCTCTTCTTTTGTCCGTCAATTTATGTCGGAGGTAATTTTTGCTGCTATTACTCTTTTGTGGAAACTAATTATCGTTTTTCTTTCAGATGTCGGAAGTAATGATTTTTCCTCCACCGCTTCTTCTAATTCTCTCACTGCAGTATGTCATTTTTAGACTCGGATTCAGCTTGATCCAACACGGCCTATCAAGGTGAACAATGGTAAATTTTGTTCTTCTGTTCATCGGACGATTCTGATGTTTGAATTTTTCTTCTCTTTCAATTTAAAGAATTATGGACCTGAGGGTTGTTCGAGATTTTTTCACGAGACTATTCTTTTGACCAATAAAGATTTAGTAAGCACTCAATTAGGATTGCTTTAATTTCAGCTGATGCTTTATATTTTGGTGACGAGAAGCATCGATTGGAGATTCCAAATTTGATGATGATGCTAGTTGCTCTTTTTGATTATGCTAAATGGTATGGCCCAGAGATCCGACCAGCATATTAGAGGATCCCGCTCCACCACCAGGATTTGATATTGCATACTAGTCAAATGACTATTATTTATTTTGTGTAAGCAACCATTTTTTTTTTCATATGGGTTCATTCCATGATAGATCATTGATTGTTAATAATTTGTTATTGTTCTTTGTTTATCCTATGAAATTTGCTTTTCAGATATCTTCAAATTTGTTCTTTGTTTCTTTATATTTCTTTTCCTTCTGGTTTATGTTGATTTGCTAATCTATGTTTGGTTTTTTTTTTTTTACCAAAATGGGGATAATATTGTTTGATTTCCCAGAACCCGCAAGAGTTTTGATTGCTGCTGAATTTGCTCATGTTCTTTGTTACCACCTTCATCATTATTCTGCCGTCTCTGCAATCACCTTTGCAAATTCATGTGGAATATGTTTCTGCCATGATTATTTATCATTATCATTTGTTTACCACACATTTTTAGAGACTCTGGAAATGGTTTCCTCTATCTTTTTTCAACTAAACTTGCTCCTGACTAAAACTGCTGATAAAGTTTAAGGTTACGGCGTTGCATTATTTACATTCAAATCATATTATCCATCATGATATGAAGCCACGATGAGTAGAATTTCGAGTTTTTTTGTTTTTTTTTTTTTTTTTGATTTTGGAGTTTCTAATGTTTTAGGAAGTTCAATCTTACTCATTTGGCTCAGTTGAAGTTTATTTTGCCTTAGATGGTTGAATTTAAGAGCTCTTAGTACATGATTACCGCAGTAGCTCATACTGAGGTAACAACTCTCCTCTAGATCGTCTATTTATTTGACGTCCTTTGTTTATGTAGCTGTTCTTTTATCATATCAGAGGGGTTATTCAAATCTGCAATTCCTTGGAATTTGCTATGTGCACATTTTTTTACACTAATCGAAGGAGAAATAGCTACAAAGGTTCATTGTCCATATTATAAGGCTTCCAGATGTTCCTCAAAAACAGTAGATTTCCTTTGATTGTTTATGCTTTATTTGAATTTATGTTGTGAATGAATGTGTGGATAATAAAGTTATTTTATTTTCTTGGTTGAACATACTTCCTCGAATATATAGTTCATTTAGTTTGTTAAAAAGTATGCGGCCTTAAATGAATAGTGATGCTTATAGCTAATTGAACAAACAATAACTGATAGGTTTTTTTTTGCCCTCTTTGTAATTGTTTATAAGTCACAACTAATGTGTACTTAAGAGATTATGAATATATATTGTTCCAAAAGAGTACAACTCTGGTATGTTATTTGAGTACCGAGGATTTGAGTACAACTCTGTTAGTTTGCATGACATTGGGACCTTGGATTTGGAATTTGGGTCCCCAATGCCAAATCCGGTGTTCGATTGTCAAAAAATAAGGCATTGGCATCGGCCCAATGTCAAAAGACTTTCAATACCACAATTTTAATTCCGGGCTTAAATCTATTATTTGGGATTCTAAACTCTCATGAATTTGAACATGACGCGGGTCTTTCCCGGGTTAAATAAAAAAAAAACTCGGTTTATAAGCTATTCGGATCTTCTCCTTTTTTATTTTTCACGGCCTTACTTTACTTCATTGATTTCTCTCTCTCATCTTACGGCTTTTCCTTAATCCGCCGCGACACCACTCCTTCATCTCCGACTCCGCACTGATCTCCTACCAATTGACGACGGCGAAGGCGAAGACAAAGGAGGCAGCGACTCCACTTTTTCTTATTTCCCTCTTTATTATTTTCCCTCTTTCTTCCTTTCGCATGGATTAGGGTTAGCTTCCCATACTTTCTTCTGATGCTTAGATTTTCAATCAAATCGGTTTTGTTTTAGCAGGAATCTATCCGAATTTTTGTGAATTTTGTTTATTGGAGTCAAATTTGAACTGGGTCTGCTTCTCGGCACCTTACTCAGTTTTGTTTCTCAATAACATATCCCGTCAACTTCTCTTCTTCAACAGTACTCCTCTTCCAAATCCGCTGTGCAAAGGGACTTCAAATTCCAGGTAACGTTTTCTCTCTTCACTGTTCCGTTATTGTTTCCTGGTCCAAAAAAACAGCTTTTTAATCTTTTCTTCTTTAATAAAGAAACAACCAAGAAGAATAATCCTATCTTTACATCCTTAGCTCTGAACAAGTATTTTTTCTGGTGGATAAGAATTAATAATTTTAGCTCTGTAGTTACAAGTTAATGAGTTATATTGAGGTGATGTTGTTATATTGATGTGGTCTAGTGTGATGTTGATTTTAATGGTCGGTGTGGTCTTTTTTTTTGTGTTGATTAGGCACGAAAAACTGATGCTTTGTTTGGTAAGGGTGAGTGGAGTTTACTTCTCCAATTGAGGCACTTTCTGCTAAGTGGTTGATTTTATGTATATATTGTATAGTTGGAACTAGTCTAATCAGGTTAAAAATCTTTTCTTATTCATGTTAAAAAAAAAGAATGATTTCTTGAGCATGGATTATATCTAACATGTGAAGCATTTTTTCTTTTTAATTGTTACACAAATCTTTAGCTTTAAGTTTCTTCTCTCAAATTAAGAGTGAATTTGTTAGTTCTCTCAGATGTGTGTTAGTTCTCCACTTTTTGGTCCAAAAAGAATGCACCGGTTTTTAAATTTTTTTATCCAATTGGTGGAGCAGTCTCTGGAGTGATCAGTGCATTTGTTTTGAATTTATGCATAATTTTCGAGTCTTTAACAGAGAGTATCTGTCTAGATGTTATTAATACAATCTCATTGTGGTTCCAAGAAAACAAAGGGAAAAGAAACCTCTACTGTAGTTGGGGCTCTTTAGCAGTTAAACTGTGTATACCTTTTTAGTTCTGGAGTTTACTTAGCACTAACAGTTAACTTTTTTTTTTGGAGTATAACTTTTTAGTTTTGGAGTTTATCCATACTAAAATATCTCCCATACTGCAGTTGAACTGTTATGGTTTTGCGACATAAGTTTTTTTTTTTTTTGAAGTGTGCCCGATATTAAGTTTACTTGTCTATTTATTGGACGTAATACTTTTTTATCGGCCTTTGTTGTAAAGGGATACAAGAGGTTCATTTGTAGCAACCCTCAAGAATCATAATAAAAGATAGGATTATTGTTTGTGCTTTCAGCGGTTACCATTTGAAATACACAGGGTTCTTCTCATTAATTCTGGGTTAAGTTTTGCGATGATTCATTTGGACAATGTGTTAATATCCTTGTGAAACAATGGCATTTAATGAATTCACTCCTGTATAGCGATCAAGTTGTCTGCATAATGGGCTTAAAGTTCGTATACCCTCTTTGGAATATTAGCCTCTTTGGCAATCTGATTTTTCACTAGTTTTTCTTTACTACTTAATCATTGCACTGAAGCATGACTATCTTCTTGTTTGTTTTGATTGCATTACCATGGTGACTAATTGTGATTCTATCGATGTAGAAAGGCTGTTGATATATCTACTGTAACTGCTTGATTTGTCATTATTTCTGCTGTTGGAGGTGTTTGATTGGAATGATTGTTTTAAGTGAAAAGTCAGCATGAGATACATTGGCTTTGGGGTTCTAGCAGGCATGGCTGTCTAATTAACCACTCTTGGCGTTGTTTCATGGTTCTTGGATAGTGTAGCTCAGTTATTCATAGCTCGCTCAATACATCATTTTGGTGCATTTGCTATCCTTCAGCTGGCATATTTCTTCATACACTTTCTCTTTGCAAGTCAAATAGCCCATGTTAGCACTTTATACTTTGCTTTCCTCTGTATGCATCTGCACTATAAATTGGTTCTGTTAAAGCTTTTAGGCTTACCGTGACTTTACCTTACCTTTACCTAAAACTTTAGGTTTAAATTTTTAAATTGACAAATAAATAAAAACAAAACCAAAGTGATTCTCAGTCGAAGTCATTAACGATATACTATATGCACATGCCAAATGCTGAATATACTATACCAAATACAGAGACATGGCTGAACGCCTGAACCTTTAGCCGCTTAAGTCTTTAATAGCATTAGTGTTCTTAAGCAACTCTACGGATATATAGTTACATACCGAATTCTTATATGGTGCACCATGATATGTTGGCAACTAATAATATGATCATTTAACAGATTAAGTGGGATAAACTATAAAGGCTTAATGCTTGTTGTTAAATAAAGCTAGCATATCATATTCCGATTAAGAAGATATGTGTTTTGCAAGTAAAAGTGAAATGTGTAAGTATGTAACTGACAAAGATCAGATGTAAAAGGAGAGAAACAGAGTATTTTCACTTTTGCTCTAATCATCTGGATCAATTAGTGCTTATATTAATGAATTTGGAACAGCAGATGTACCTATGATACGATACTGGGGCTTATTTGTATATGTTTTAAATCTTTATGTACGCATATTGATGTCTCTACTCTCTAGTTACATATTTATGTCTCTACTCATTAACAGAATTTAAATCTTTTCTTGTTTAGTTACAAGTTTGAAGCAAGTTTTGATTTGCCGTAGCTTTTTGATCAGTCTCTTTGTTTCTTCTTATACTCTTCCTTTCTATGGCTTAAAAGTGATGAATGGTCAGAAGTCGTAGAACATCTTGGCTTAAAAATTTTGTTTTGTTCGCAGGTAAATTCTGCTGATAAGATTCTTGAACTTCTAAATTTGGGCAACAATAGATGCAAAACTGAGAGCACGGAAGCTAACGAAACTTTATCTTGGTCAGTATTATATGCTTTATGTATTTTTCGCTCAATTAGTGTGTTACTAGAGCTTTCAAGAAGAAACATAAAATCTGATTTATGGAAGTATTTCAGAGTTCAAAAACTCAGACTTTGAATGTTGGCTGTTATACTCAGACTTTGATTACGTTACAAATTTAGTTGTTTAGTGTACTTGTTCATTGTTCTTATTTTTTTAGGTTTAGGAGGACTTTATAGATGGCTTCTAATTCACAAGCAAGCTCTCAAGTGAAAGAAAAAGGGAAAGGAAACTGTTTCACTTGGACTCCCGAGATGGATAAGATTCTTGGGATATGTTTTATAGATCAAATGGCTCAAGGAAACAAATGTGACGGGAAATTGGCTTGGAAGTTCTCCTCGTGGACATCAGCTATAAATGCACTTTATGTTCATCTAAAAGTTAATGTAGACAAGAGCAAAGTCCAATCTCGTTTGAAGACATGGGCGAAGCACCATGAGATCTTGTATCCGTTATTGGTCTCCAGCAATTCCGGCTCTCCAATCACATGGGACTATGTGAGGGGCAGAATTGCAATCCACGATGAAAATGTTTGGAATGAGTGACTGCAGGTATTTTTTTCCTCCCATTTATGCATTTTGTGTGATGTAAATGTGTCAAAAGTTGGTGCAGGAGCCTTGCTAGTCTTTATGTTGTATCCATTTATATGTACTAAAACAATAAAGTTGCATCACTCATGCCTTTTCAGTCTCCTTTCCTATAAGATGAGACTGCTGTGTGTTGTATTATGAAAATCTCCAGTATTAACCAATGCAATAATGGTTTTCTTTCTAATTTACTTTCCAATTAGAAGCTAAAATTGTCTCTAATACTGGTATAGTAGTGATATCATCACAAATTATAGTAACAGTCTTCAAAGATGATCATGGCAGGATTGCAAGCCCAGTGTATACCTTGGGTTGTAAAGTTTTCTTAATCTAATTTGCTATCCACATTGTATACCTTGGGTTGTAATGCATTTTGTGTGATTTATTCAATTTGTTATTTTGCATATTCCTAAGTTATACATCAAATTCTTATCTTTTGCATATTCCTAAGGTATTACATTATTAAGCTTCTTTTGCATTCTAGGGTTTGAAATGTATTTACTTCTCTGCATTGATGTACAGTTTTTGTTATATAGGCCAATCCCCAACTTGCTCCTTGTAGGAGCAAAATTGTGATTGAAAATTGGGATGATATTTGTGCAATTTTCTCGCAAGACCGTGCCGATGGCCAAGGGGCAGCAACTTTTGAGGAGAATAATGCTGAGACAGAGGTCAACTCTTTCAACATAGGAGATCCATTTGAAGAGATTCATAATCAATTTGAAGCTATGAGACTTTTGTTGGCCCGGCAAAAGCGAAAGGAAGGCACATCTTCTGCTTGTTCTCAAGGCTCGAGAAAAAAACCAACATCAACGCAAGCTCCTGATTATATGACGCAAATGGCTACTGAGTTTAGTGACTACATGTTGGGGGAATGAAAAAAGACTGAACTTGTGATAGCACAAACAACAAAGATCACCCCTCAACAAATTTTGTCAGAATTGAAGGAAATTGATTTGGATGACATGCAGAAAATCAAGGATGTGGATATGATGACGCTCAATCGAGTAATGTTTGATACATTTGTGGGATTGCCAGTTGAGTTGAAATACAAATGGCTTATGGCCAAACTTGATAAAGAAAACTGATTGTTCAGGTAATATTCTTTCACCTTTTCTGGTTGTTACATTGGAACTGTCTGCATTATAATCAGGTTCTGGTGGCTTCTGATGCAGAAGAGGAAGAGTTTGAAGTTGTGCACGTAATGCGGTTGCAGAAAACTTGGATGCACAAATTGTGGCAGCAGCAGAAGCAGAGCTGGCTGAATTTGGTCCTCCTCTTTTCATGCCAACCTGAAGACTCTCTTCTCTACGCCGCAACGACTTCTCAAGTTCCTTCCTGCAATGATTGCACCAAGCGGCCTGTATTAAGCTTGCAGCCCATCTTTTCCATTCGTGGGAGTAGAACCTGCTTGCATATATTTTAGGAACTCATCATGATAAGCCAGCATTTTTTTTTCTTTTCATCTTCAGGTTAAAAGAAAGTAGTTTTTGATTAAGTATATCATGGAATTGTTTTGGTCATTTTTAGTGGAATGTTGAAAATCATTTTTCGTCTCGTATCATTAGTCATGTTTATAAATTTTCATTCCCTAGCGAAAATGGAGTTTTTAATTTTCTCATTTTTACGCTTGACAAACATGACAGTAAAACTCCACCTGAAGATGTGTTGAATCTGCTCCCTGTGGAGTTGTCTGAATTGAGAGGTTACAAACCGGAGATCATCAGCTCTTAAAGCAAAAGCTTCCACATTTTCAATCGCTTTGATTGTTCTTGTTGAGATGGGAAGGCTGGAGATGCAGGCGCCAAGAAGAAAAATCAATAATTTCAGAAAAGGCATTCGAGACTCGTTCCACATTTATATATTATTTTTGAAATGGCACTATTTAACATAACAAAAATTAAAAGTTGAAGTAATTTCAAAACAAATCAATTTTTCTTTTTTCTTTATTTTTGTAAAAAATAAGCAAAAGCCAAAACCAACCCAATTACATGACTATCCGAACAGAGAATTTGGAATCCCAATTGAATTTGTGGCTAATTCTATGATTTTGCTGAACAAATGATTTGACATTCAATTAGAATATCTTGAATGTCAATTGAATCCAAAAATATTCTAATCCCAATTGAATCCCAAAAACAAGTAGCCGAACACACCCTTAGGCTCTGTTTGGTTGGATTGAATTGGACTCAAGAATTGGAATTAGAGGTTCCCAATTCCAATTCTTTGTGTTTGACTGATAAAAATAGAGCTTCCAGAATTGGAATTATGATTCAAGATGAGGCTCAATTTTTTATTTTCAATTCTTTTGTGGGAACAAATAATTGCAATTCAAATTCCAGCAATTTTAAAAAATGTGCGGGTCGTACTCGGGTCAATGACGGGTTATAAAGAAAACATGTCAAATTTGTAGTAAACTCAAACAAGTTCGTGTGTGTGTAGCTCAGGCGCCAAAAGGGTGTTGCTCTGACATCCCTTCCTAATGCGCATTTTTTGTTTTTGCCTTTTTTTTTCCAGATTTATTTGGCTTAGTTTCCAAGCCCTTTTATTTTTCTTTTATTATTTTTTTTAGACAGAATGGGAAAGTGCGTGCATCTTTTTCATCTAAATATTCAAAATAGAATTATTACAAATAGTGTTGGGATCTTTGTATTTGAAGTATTCATTTTTTTTAATCATATATTCCACAAAAATATATCTAATACTTTCTTAGTTCCAAAATAATTGTCCTATTTAGATTTTTTTTTTGGATAACGTTGGGAATCCTACCATAGATGGGTAAATAATTGTCATATTTAGATTTTGATTATTAATGAAAATTCAAATCGGACAACTATTTTAAGACTGTGAAAATATAATTTTTCAAAATTCCAAACATGAGAAAAAAAAGAAGAAGTTTGACTAGGGATTTAATTGTATGTTGAGTGGGAATTTTACTTTCACATTAATAGATTTATGTAATATAAAAATTCTATATACATACATAATAAATCATGAAAGAATAACGACATGCAGTCTAGTGGTAAGACTCTTCCCTGTTTCCAATATGTCACGGGTTGGAGTCACGCCAGGGTAAGTGGGGAACCACTATTGATCTCTTTCAAAAAAAAAAGAAAAAAATTATTATAGTATACATTTTTAGTATAATACTAAAAATAAAAATCTAAACTGGACAATAATTTTGGAACAGAGAGAGTAGTTATTAGTATATGAAATTTAATGTATATCTCTATATATAAGAATAGTAATATGCATAAACTGATTTTTATGTTAAACATTTATGTTTTCAGTAAAAGATACGAAAAAATTCCATATAGAAATTAAAAATGTTAAAATCTAATAAAAGGGAGAGAAACAAGATTGTTTTCTTATTATTTTGTGTATTGAGTGAGAATATCAATTATCATATTCATAATGCTTACGTTATTAAAAAAAATCTTGACTGTTTATTGTATATAATCAAATAAAAAATTGATACAACAAATTAAGAATTGTATTTATACAAACAAAATTATATACAAAACTGCATTTTTTTTAAAAAAATGTAAAAATTGTATTTTTTTTTTTTGGTTAGATAACAATAATTCTAGTATGTAATTTTTATAACATCCAAACGTAAGAATTGGTATTAGAACCTTAATTCTAGTCAATTATTAAGATCTCCCAAACAAAGGAATTGGATTGAATTGCAATTTCAATATTTCATTTTCAATTCTCTCGTATTGTAATTCTAATTCAATTCTAATTCATTCTCACCAAACGGAGCCTTATGAAGGAATTTCAGAAACTCAGATTTTGAATTGAGAGAATAGAAATAATTAGAGAGAGATTAAGTCTATAATATTTTTCATAAAAGTGTTTACAACAGGATAATTCCAGCTTAATACAATCCTAAAGATAGTTCTAGAATTCTAGCAAAAAGACGATACTTAGGAAAATCTATTGTACTTAATTAAATCAACATACAAGTAGGACACATGTCAGCTCCACCTTAAAAAATTTCCCGCTAAAGGCCTTTTTTAGTACAAAATGAAAACTGACATGTGTCACTTTGAAACTGAAAAAATTTAGCTTCACTAAACAAACAAACAAACAAAAGAAAAGAAAAGCTAATTATGGCCAGTAAAAATCTAAATAATTAATAAGGAAAATTTTTGCGTTTTAAATATAAAGATTTAAATGTAAATGGTATAATTAGGAAAAACCGTAAAATTCACTCCCCAATTTTAGCTCTATCATCGGAGTCAGTTTGTTTAAGCAATGACCAGATTCCCTATAATAACTTATCATCAAAATTCGAATCCCACATTTTAATTGTAAGATCAAATCCCTAAAATCACTCTCAAATCTCTCTTTAGTGTATCATTCTCAAAATTTCGTCTCATGGTTCAGATCCAAAAAATAATTCATCTAATCAAATCTCTGCTTCTTCTTCGTCTTCTTCCATTCAGCAGAACTGGGACAATAATTATACACACCTCATCATCGATATCATCCAGAAGCGGTGGCATCATATCATGATTTTTAGGAGGGGTTTTCAGATTTGAGCTGTGACAACATCATAGCATGATTCTTAGAAAGGGTTTTTGGATTTGAGGAGCGACGGCACCATCGGTAAAAATAAACAATCTGTTTTCTCCTCGGACATTTTAGTCATCTCCTCTTTTGTCCGTCAATTTATGTCGGAGGTAATTTTTGCTGCTATTACTCTTTTGTGGAAACTAATTATCATTTTTCTTTTAGATGTCGGAAGTAATGATTTTTCCTCCACCGCTTCTTCTAATTCTCTCACTGCAGTAAGTCATTTTTAGACTCGGATTCAGCTCAATCCCACACGGCCTATCAATGTGAACAATGGTAAATTTTGTTCTTCTGTTCATCGGACGATTCTGATGTTTGAATTTTTTTTCTCTTTCAATTTAAAGAATTATGGACCTGAGAGTTGTTCGAGATTTTTTCACGAGACTATTCTTTTGACCAATAAAGATTTAGTAAGCACTCAATTAGGATTGCTTTAATTTCAGCTGATGCTTTATATTTTGGTGACGAGAAGCATTGATTGGAGATTCCGAATTTGATGATGATGCTGGTTGCTCTTTTTGATTATGCTAAATGGTATGGCCCAGAGATCCGACCAGCATATTAGAGGATCCCGCTCCACCGCCAGGATTTGATATTGCTTACCTAGTCAAATGACTATTATTTATTTTGTGTAAGCAACCATTTTTTTTTCATATGGGTTCATTCCATGATAGATCACTGATTGTTCATAATTTGTTATTGTTCTTTGTTTATCCTATGAAATTTGCTTTTCAGATATCTTCAAATTTGTTCTTTGTTGCTTTATATTTCTTTTCCTTCTGGTTTATGTGGATTTGCTAATCTATGTTTGGTTTTTTTTACCAAAATGGGGATAATATTGCTTGATTTCCTAGAACCCACAAGAGTTTTGGTTGCTGCTGAATTCGCTCAGGTTCTTTGTTGCCACCTTCATCATTATTCTGCCGTCTCTACACTCACCTTTGCAAATTCATGTGGAATATGTTTCTGCCATGATTATTTATCATTATCATTTGTTTACCACTCATTTTTAGAGACTCTGGAAATGGTTTCCTCTATCTTTTTTCAACTAAAATTGCTCCTGACTAAAACTGCTGATAAAGTTTAAGGTTACGGCACTGCATTAGTCACATTCAAATCATATATCATGATATGAAGCCACGGTGAGTAGAATTTTAAGTTTTTTTTTCTTCTTATTTTGGAGTTTCTAATGTATTAGGAAGTTCAATCTTACTCATTTGGCTCAGTTGAAGTTTATTTTTCCTGAGACGGTTGAGTTTAAGAGCTCTTAGTACATGATTACCGCAGTAGCTCATACTGAGGTAACAACTCTCCTCTAGATCGTCTATTTATTTGACGTCTTTTGTTTATGTAGCTGTTCTTTTATCATGTCAGAGGGGTTATTCAAATTTGCAATTCCTTGGAATTTGCTACGTGCACATTTTTTTACACTAATCGAAGGAGAAATAGCTACAAAGGTTCATTGTCCATATTATAAGGCTTCAAGATGTTCCTCAAAAACAGTAGATTTCCTTTGATTGTTTATGCTTTATTTGAATTTATGTTGTGAATGAATGTGTGGGTAATAAAGTTATTATATTTTCTTGGTTGAACGAACTTCCTCGAAGATATAGTTCATTTAGTTTGTTAAAAAGTATGCGGCCGTAAATGAATAGTGATGCTTATAGCTACTTGAACAAACAATAACTGATAGGGTCTTTTTTATTCCCTATTTGTAATTGTTTATAAGTCACAACTAATGTGTACTTAAGAGATTATGGATATATATTGTTCCAAAAGAGTACAACTCTGGTACGTTATTTGAGTACCGAGGATTTTGTTGTCTATCTGCAGTCCAATTGAACGTACTGAGCTATAGAATGCATTAACCAGGATAGGTCTGAACCGTGCTTCGGAAAAAATAAACAGAACAATCTAGAGCTAAATATATTCCATCAAAGATGGGTACAACAAATTCCTTGGCAAGTCTGCTGTTTCAGCTATTTGGATGTTGCTCCAGAGCTGTTCATACATTTCATTTGGACCATGCTTTTTCCACACCCACAAAAGCCCCATCCCTTATTTTTCTGGTTTTTCTATTCTATTTTATGCTTATTTTACTTAAATAAATTGTTGTTCTTGTGGGAAAACCATACATATGATGAATAATCAGTCATAATATTTGAACAACTTTACATTCATCTTTGGTGTTTGGTGTTTTGTATAAGGTTAATTTAAAGTCTTTGAATGTGTATTAGTTGTAATAAAATAAGCTTTCTGTTCATTCCCGGCCATTTATTTAGTTCTTACAGACAAATTTATAATGAGGTTATGTAACTTTGCCTCTATTTAGTATACTGAAAAGAGAGTAGAGCTCAGGCTATCAGTGAAGATTTTAGATTGAATTAGAAAATATCAGCTTTATATGAGTCATTTTACTCATAGGATGTTTGATGTAAACAAATTTTGAGCCCAGGAATGATATTAAGAGCAAAAGTTCTATGTATATTTGTGAATTGGAGAAAAAAAAATGAAAGACCAGAATTTTTGTTGGTTACCATGCTTTGGTGTGTCTATGGAGTATGGAGTATGCACCAGTCATACAAAGAATGATGCAAGTTAATGCTTGGTGCCTGGTTGATAGTCTTCCAAAATCAATACTTCAAAATAGAGCAAGTTTTATACCACTCTTCCGGAATCAATACTTCAAAATAGAGCAAGTTAGCCTTAAAGTTTGCTCCTTCCATCTGTGTAGGTTGTAATGAGACATTAGGATTATTTTTAGGATTAAGCATATTCTTATAAAGTGCTTTGAACTAATAATGTAGGATGAAAATTACACCAAACCAGTAGGATTTTCTTAACAAACAAGGGGATCTTGGATAAACCATCTCTATTCTTCCAATAAGTAGAAGACCGCTAAGGTATTTTTGCAGAATGGTTTTAGTTTGTCTTTAGTTCAGAGCTTTTATGTACTATTGTTATTAATTGTTCTTTATCATACTACTTGAAGTGATCAATGGTTGGAATGGAAAGGTGTAGTACTTTGAACGGGCATCAAGGTAAAGAATTGTATTGATTGAATTTGAATCGTTAGTTTTTATCTAATGATATGGCTCAGGACAAGTGTAATGATGCTCGAATTTGAAGGATATGGTTGGCGGCTATGCAATATAGCTCATTTTGCACTCAAGTGTCTTACATAACAGGGATAACGGATCAATGTCTTTATGAAACGTTTTCTTAAAGCACAGCTCAATCTGACGAAAAGTTGGAGTTCCTGTCTTTCTATATGCCTGGTAGAATACGAAATGCTCAGTTTCCCACCTCTCTTATTGCAGCAACAACCATCTTACAATGCTCCCTTAACAGGCTCTTGCAAGATACTCCAATGAGCAAAGAAGATGTGTTTGGGCAACCTCTTTGCGCGGATATATGTGCTAACATTATGGAAGAAGGGTAAAACAAATTTTAGCAGCCGAAGTGTAGCATTCTAAATTTCATTCTGTAACATAATTTTAAGTTAAATACAAATGTTTTAAGTGTAGCATTAATTTTTCGTAGTAATAGAAAAATACAAATGTTTGGGCAGTTTGCCCTAATAGATTCAATTTGATTTAGAAAAAGTACATGATTGGTGCCTATAATGGTTGAATTTTTTTTCCTAAGGTGATGACAAAGAATGTATTACTTTTTTTTTCCTTCCCAAGATTTAGTTTTAAATATTTGACCAAAAACAAAAGAAATTTCAAGATGTAAAATCTTAGACGCGGCCAGATTGGGAGTGGTAGATGAGCAGTTTTGTAAGATGAACAGTTTGGAATTCGGAAGATTGAGTCCAATGTCACCTTCAAGCTTGAAGGGAAGCACCGACCAAAGTGGCAGTGTGGTTGAACTTATAGCGCCAGTGTTTCTAGAACTCAATTGCATAAGATGCACATTTTAATGCCTTAGTTCACACAATATTTTTGGTAATCTTAAAAACGCATGTATTGGCTAAAATATCTTTTTGTTACAAATCAATTTGTTAAGAGGGCTCCCGGGCATTTGCCCGGGCAAACGTTTATTATTATTATACTAATATCAATATATTTTATTACAAATATAAATTCCAAGAGATGCCCGGGCCAAGCATCTAGTATAAAATGAATGAGCTAACATCCAAAAATAGTAAACTTTCCTAATTTTGCAATTAAACCTTAACCCTTTCGGAAACATCATTAATGCCCTTCTTTTCCAGATATCTCCCTCTAGCCCTACAACTTCAGAAATCTCCACTTTGACCCTTTGGTCCATGAAAATTCCCTCATGGAAAGCTTAACCTTGTCCTCAAGGTTTAAAGCTTGGAAACAACTTGGAGATGAACTGTTGATCTTCCCAGGAAGCTTCATCTTCAGTAATACCTGACCAGAGAATCAACCATTGAGTCACTTGTCCATTTCTCAGCAGAAATCTCCTCTGAAGAACCCTAGTCATCTGAAGAGTTGACTCCTCCACTAATGCAAGATCAGAAAGTGGTGATGATGGTAGTGGATGAGTTTCGTGATGTTT
This sequence comes from Oldenlandia corymbosa var. corymbosa, assembly GCA_949775105.1. Classification (NCBI taxonomy): domain Eukaryota; kingdom Viridiplantae; phylum Streptophyta; class Magnoliopsida; order Gentianales; family Rubiaceae; genus Oldenlandia; species Oldenlandia corymbosa. The sequence goes on from OX459124.1 coordinate 10,411,132, forward strand.
CTTCAACAATGAGACATGAAACACAGGATGGACTTGAGAGTGATCTGGGAATTTGAGCTTATAAGCAACCTCTCCAACTTTTTCCAGAATCTTATGAGGACCAAAATATCTGAAAATAAGCTTCAAACTTGATCTTGAAGCCACTGATGATTTTCTGTAGGGCTGTGGCTCGAGATACACCCAATCTCCTACTGCAAATACTCTTTTAGTACGTTTCTGGTCAGCATAGGTGCCTTTACCAGCTGATCCTGCAAGAGTTTCAAGACATTTGCTTTCTACTGAACCATGTCTTGAGCTGCTGGAACTAAACTGTAAGTGAAAGGTCCAAAGGAAATGGTTGAGGTATTTCCTCATATAATGCCTCATACGGATTCATATGATTGCTGCTCTTAAAGGAAGAATTTTATCACCTTTCTACTAGAGACAACCACTTACTCCAAGTAAAGGGTTTCTCACTAAAAAAACAACTGAGATAAGATTTCAGACACTGATTTAATCTTTCAGTCTGACCATCAGATTGTGGATGGTAAGTTGTACTTATTTTCAACTTAACCCCAATCTTCTGGATGAGAGATTGCCATAAGTTGCTGTAAACACCGGATCTCGATCAGTCACAATGTCATCAGGTAGTCCATGTAATCTAAACTACAAGAAAACCTCAGCAACCTTAGAACCAATGATTGGAGATGAAAACTTAATGAAGTGGCCAAACTTGGTAATCCTATCCACCACACTAGTACTGTGTTATACTGCTCAAATAAGGGCAACTTAACTATGAAATCCATGGAAATGTTCTCTCATTGATGCTGAAGAATAGCAAGTGGCTGCAGTAACCTAGATAGTTAACATGCTCCCCTTTGTATCTTTGCCAGTCAACACAACTCCTCACAAACTCATGAATCTCTTCCTTCATTTTAGGCCAAAAGAACATAACCTTAAGTCTTTGCCAAGTGACCTGTTGACCTGAATGCCCTCCCAGTGGAGTGGAATGATAGGCTCCCATTAACAGAGTTCTGATATTGTTCCCAATTCCAACATAAATCCAACCATTTCTCCTTAGAATTCCTTGCACCAAGATGAATTTCTGTTGGCTAGAGGAGTTAGTAGTACTATTTACAATTAGTGCTTTAGCAAACTGATCCTCCTTATAGCTTTCTGTGATCTACTGAATCCATTCCGAAGTTACTGCAGTTATACATTCATTTTCACCACTCCATCTCCTTCAATCATAGCTCCACTGCATAGATATTCCGTCCTGGAAAGAGCATCAGCAGCCACATTCTCCTTGCCCTTCTTAAACTATATTTCATAGTCATAGCCAAGCAGCTTGGTAAACCATCTATGATGAGCATTATCAATGACTTTTTGCTCTAAGAGTTACTTCAATATTGATTATCAGTCCTGATAATAAAATGTACTCCCATCAAATAATGCCTTCATTTAGTAACAACAAGAACCACTCCCAACAATTCTTTTTCATAAACAGACATTCCCAGGTTCTTCTCACTAAAAGCCCTACTGATAAAGGAAATTGGCTGGCTTTCTTGCATTCACATAGCTCCCATTCCAAGCTCACTAGCATCTGTCTCCACTATGAAAGGTATCTGAAAATCTATCATCCTCAAAACAGGAGTAGTTGTCATAACTTCTTTCAGGTTTTGAAATGTTGTCTGAGCCAATTTATTTGAGCAGAAGGCATCATTTTTAAACAGAATTGTTAATGGCTTACTAATCACCCCATTATGTCTTATAAATCTTCTATAGTAGCCAGTAAGACCAAGAAATCCCCTCAAAGCCTTCACAAAAGTTGGAATAGGCCATTCAAGAATACAGTTCACCTTATCCTTATCCATACTTACTCCTTCCCTTGTGACAGTGTGACCCAAATAGTTAACCTGTTATTGAGAAAAACTACATTTACTTCTCTTTGTAAACAACTGGTGCTTTTGTAGCAGCTCAAGTACTTCCCGCAATTGTTGCACATGCACCTCCAAACTTCTGTTGTATACCAACATATCATCAAAAAACACCAACACTGACTTTGTGAGATGTTCCTAGAATACTTGATTCATGAGGGATTTAAATGTAGCAGGAGCATTAGTAAGTCCAAAAGGCATCACCAAGTACTCAAAGTGTCCATGGTGAGTTTGGAAAGCCCTCTTGTGAATGTCTTCTTCCCTCACCCTAGTTAATAACCAGCCCTCAGATTAAATTTGGAAAACCGCTTGGCCTCTCCAAGCTTATCCAGCAACTCATCAATAATAGGAATTGAAAACTTATCCTTAACTGTCATCTCATTCAACCTCCTGAAATCTACACATAACCTCCAACTATCATTCTTCTTCCTTACAAGTATAATAGGAGAAGCATAAGGACTACTGCTGCGTCTAGCAATTCCATGTTCTCACATCTCAGTAACCTCTCTCTCTATTTTATTTTTTAACGCATGTGGACACTTACATGGAGGGATTCTGTGGTTGAGAACCAATTCTCAATGGTATATGGTGATCCATAGTTCTATGGGGTGGAAGAGTAGTTGGTTTAGAGAAAACAATTGCATATTTTCTAGAAGAGGAACAACACTTCCAAGGAATCTCTTCTTGGACAGGAAGCTATGTTGAAGGAGGATCATCCTGCATTGTCTGAACTTGCATCATAAACAACCTCCTTTTTTGAGCAACAGTAAAGTCATGGTAGTCCTTATCCCTCATAAGTCTCATACTATTTTCATTGCCGTTGCCATAAAGTACATAAGGCATGCCATATTTACTCAGCTTGACAGTCAACTCATGGAAATCAAAAGTGATGGGACTGAAATGAGTCATCCTTCCACTCCCACGATTATGTCATAACCCCCCAGTCTCATCACCCTAAGATCATAACCAAACGTGAATTCTTGAATATTCCATCACAAATTAGGGCACACCAAATTACCAAAAACTTTACTACCATTTCTAACTGTTATGGTATACAACTCACATTCTTCATAATGCAGGTTTAACTCCATCACCAACTTAAGATCCAAAAACCTATTCGTACTTCCAGTGTCAATATGAATCATAATCAGTTTGCCATTAATCTTACCCTCAATTAAGATAGTTTGTTTTACAGAATTCATGATTAACACATGCATGGAACCTTCAGATATAGTCAAGTCATTAAAATCAACTCCATCATCCACAACTAGTTCATGGACAGACAATTCCACAGTTTCATCATGATCTTCAACGAACATGATATTAAACTATATAAACTTGCAGATATGATTGGCTGTATATTTTTCCCCACATTTGTAACACAAATTGTTGTTCCTTCTGTACTGATACCCTTGTGGACTTAGGTTTTTCACCAAGTTTGGATTGAATTTCTTCTCCTTACTACATGCCTATCCTTATTATACGTCTCCTTCGTCCTTCCTGCATGATTAGTTTCCCTAGCCAATGGAGTGATATTGCTCCTCCGTTTTGGTCCATTGATTTCCAAATTCAACGAATGCTATGTCATACACAGATGCTAGATCGGCAGGATTATGCATTTTGACCACAAGCTTCAAAATAGGTTTCAGACCACTAATAAAGTTGGAAATAAAATACGTTTTTAAAAATATAGGATTCTTGCACCAGATTCTTGAACTGATCCTGTTTGAACAAGTTTGTTAAATTCCTCTATATTAGTAGCTCCATTCATGCTGCCAAACCATCAAATCAAAGCTTCACGATAGTCATCCAAATACAAATTAGGCTTAGTGTACTTCAACGCCTGAAAGCAGATCTCCGCCTTGTCCTCCATGTAAAATTTAATGTGATCTATTCTCAAATGCTTAGAGATTTGATAAATCACAAAGAACTTTTCACATTTCCTCAACCACTCGTGTGGATTTCCCCCATTAAACATCTGCAGCTCAGCCCTAGGTTGAGTAAACCACGCTGGGCGAGATCCATGATCTCCATATGAAAATACTTTTGAAGGACCAGCTAGAGAAATCAAGATCGTAGTCTTATCAGGACGCATATGACCGACATGAATCGGAAGCTTATCACATGCAACCTCCGACCGATTGCTGTTGTTCTGATTCACACAATAGCCAGTGACTTTAGTTGAGCTTTGATCTCGTTTAGATGTGCTCATCGTTCCTCCATCTGAGAGCCTATCTCCTTCAGTTTTGTTGTATGACATGAAGTTACTGCTTGCTATTCTTCGATTTGTGTCTATAGCTCCGACGCATCTTCCAACTGAGATTGAATGAACTGCTCTTACTGGCATAGATTCGTATCCAATTTTGACTAAGATCGCATCGTCACCACCATAATCCACCAAGGAACGTCAGCTTTGATACCAAATTGTTACGAAGGAGTTCTGAGAACTCAGATTCTGAATTGAGAGAAGAGAAAGAATTAGAGAGAGGGATCAAGTATGCGGTGGTTTGAAATGGACTGTCATTGATTTCAACCCCAAAAGAATATTTATAAAACCTACTTAAAACTATTAGCTAGTGGTAAGTAGGGTCGTTCCACAGAGATGACAGTCAACCACTCAAAATTTGATTAAAGTGCAAGAAAAAGAAAATAAAAGAGATGAACAGATTTGTCACTTGGGAGAGTGAGAATAGTCACTTGACAGAGTAAAGTGACAGAAGGGTCAATCACCTTCCTCCCTTTATGATCCAGTTTTGATTCAAGTAATCTTTAGTGTATGATTTATTGTTTGATCGGGAACATGTATTTTTTACGATTCCTCTCAGACAGAGTAAAGAGTCATAGATTACTAAATGATCTATCTCTCATTCAGATTATTGAGATTAATCTTGGCCATTGAGTTCTTAAAGCCTATTGATCATCTATGTCAATCACCTAACTCTCGTTGATGATTGAAACCAAAGAGTAGATTTCCTCCTTTGTTATAGACTAATTTAAGATGTTCTAGTTATGTTTGCCCTCTCAGGTCTCCATAACATGCAGGCACATTCAATTAAGTGCCCAGTTTAATTAAAAAGTTAATTAAAGCACTTAAACTAGAAACAATGCCTCATCAAAGAAAACTGAATCAAAACCTTCACATAAAGATAGTAGGGATTGAACCCTTAATTGAGTTAGCTACTCATGTTTAACTTAATAAATATTGTTTACGAAATGGTGCAACACATAAATCCTGATAAAATGGTTTACTCTAAGAACCAAGTCATATGTTAGGCTCTAAGAACGAAAAAAAGAACTAACCATGTTTCTCCTTCAAAACAATAAGAAATGCTTATTGTTTACAAAAAACCACAAATGGTTCAAAACTAATAGTTTCGATTAATAACTCATAACTCTTACAACTTATTTTTGAGAGAATTCGGCCACCTATTTAGAGACAAGCTTTTCTTGCTCTCCAAGATACAAACCCTAGAATTTAGGCTTTACTTTAGCCTAAAGAAACTATACTTTCCTTGTACTACTCGATCCAATTCACAGAAATGAAAGACATTGTCAATTTTGACTCAAACTCTAACTAAACTTAACCATCAAGCAAATTAAATAGCTTTACTTCTTTTAATGGCAAAAGGATCAAATACCCTTAATGAAATAAGGATTAGGGCCGGCCATAATAGCTTCTTAAACCCTAATTTTATTATTATTATTTTCTTTTTTTTTAGGAGAATCCAGGGCGGTACCTGGCGGGAGGACCCCGATTTTATTAATTAAAAGCAAAAGTTATAGAAGGCAATGCTTAAGACTTACCCAAACGAAAAAGAACCGTCTTACAAATTTTTCTATTAAAACCCATGACGATTCTTGTGCAATTACACTAGGAACTATCTTACAAAGATAAAACTATAATCCCCTGACAGTTCACTTTTCCTATCTAGGTTCCTAAGAGCTTGACTTACAAAGATTAGAAACATAAATCCCCTGACAACTCCATCTAGGTTTCCTGAAGATCTAGAGACTATCTAACCCTTTTTTTTTCTTCCTAAGGTGACTAAAACCCTAGCTATTGGAATCCGAGATAGGGAACAGATAGTCTATCCAAATGAGCTTTCCCTCTTACTGAGACTGGAGTGTCTAATGGACAATAATATTTCCTAGTGGCTCCCTCAGAAGCCCTCTTAGCAAGATCATCTGCCACACTATTTGCCTCTCGAAAAATATGAATAATTCTTGAATGTGATAGGCTCAACATGTATTTTATTTCTCGGAAAACATGAGAGAATTTTCCATGGAAAACTCATTCCTTTTTGGAGACAAAGTGCGATTACCTTATTGTCCGTTTGCACCTTAATTCGTAGTAGTCCTTTCTCCAAGCAAGCTTTTAGACCATGATATATCCCTGCAAGTTCTGCTTCTAGACTTGTTGTTATGCCCATATATCTGCTTTCAGCTGCAATAATTAGCCGGTTATCACCCCGCAAAACATATCCCAAATTGAGAAAAAAGATTTACGCGCAAGAAAAAAGATTAGAGTGAAAAAACTCTCGGACTGTTAGATTTAAAGCAGGTGGCATATGTTCTTCATTCCAAATTGCGGAGGGCGAAATCCATCTGTCAAACCAAAAGGATGATGATCCATCTCTAATCTCCATTTTTGATCTCATCAACGCTAAGTGATTTACGCGCTGAATTCTGGACCAACTTGTCCTCCCTTTTGCCGTATTTGATAAAGAACTAATAAAACGCGCCCAAATTCCTTTTGAAGTCACCACCGTCCACCACAGTTTTAAGGAGAAAGCTTTCATAACATCCCTCAGATTCCTTATATTCAGCCCATTTTCAGCAACTGGAGCTGTTAGATGGCACCAAGCACGCCAATGCTTCTTATTCCCCTCTTCGGTTTCGCCCCACAAAAAATTGTGGCATTTGCGTTCAAGGGCAGCAATTATCATCTTAGGAGGCTCAATGGCAGCCAATGTATGTATTGGCAATGCAGAAAGAACATGTCGAAGTCAGATCAACTTCCCTCATCGCGATAAAAACTTGTTCTTCCAGTTTAACAACTTTGCATCAAAAGCTTCTAACAGATGCTGAGAATACTCTTTTTTCTTCCTTCCTTTGTAAAGCTTACAACCCAAGTAAGTGAATGTAGACTTCCCTGTGGCATTTGAAGCGTTTGAGACACCGAATGAACATGTTCCATGGTACTTTTATCTGAAACATAAAAATAACTTTTCTGTTTGTTAGTTTGTTGTCCCATAGCTGCTTCATAATCCTGCAAAAAAGAGTTCAAATGCTGCATAGAATGTGTTAGCCCTTTTGTAAAAACAATAAGATCATCAGCAAAACTTAGATGAGACGGTATTATTGCTCAGCCGGCACTCCATACAATGCAATCCGTCCTTTTTCTGTGAGAATTTTAAGATTTCTAGTAAGCGCCTCTGACACCAAGATAAATAAATAAGGCGAAGAGGATCGCCTTGTTTAATTCCTCTGGATGCCTGAAAAAACCCTACTGGACTCCCGTTCAAGAGAATAGAAAACCAGCTTCGTTCTAAATTTGACATGACCAATCTCACAAAATGCCCATGAAACCCAAACTTCAAGAGAATGTGGCGCAAAAAGCCCCAAGAGATCCGATCAAACGCCTTCATCATGTCAAGCTTTAAAATAAGTTTTCCACCTCGAGCTGGATGATCCAGGAATTGCAAAAGGTCTTTTGTCATGAGAATATTATCAATTATATCTCTTCCAGGCAAAAAGGCTGATTGCTCTTCAGAAATCAAAGACGGAAGTACACTTTTTAGACGTTCCGTTAACTACAATGTGATTATGGTGCTTCCAATTGCTCTCGGTAAAGGGATGCCATGCATAAATTCCAAACAAGCTTCCATGAGATCCTGATGTATTATCTGCCAGCAATGACGATAGAAGTCTCCTCCAAAACCGTCAATCCCTGGAGCGCTTGAAGGATCAAGACCAAAAACTACCTCCTTGAGTTCCTGAATTGTTACCGGCTTTAAAAGAGATTGATTGTCCTCACGGCGAACAATTGCAGGAATATTCATCAACAATCTATTACTTGCTTCCTCCTGATCATCCATCTCCTCTTTTGTTATAAGTTGCTTAAAAAAAGAGACAGCTTCTTCTTCAATTTCGTCCCTCCGCATCAACCATGATCCCGATTGATCTCTAATTTTGTGAATTCCCAGCCGAGTTTTCCTTTCAATCATAGACACGTGGAAGAAAGCGGAGTTAGTATCTCCCTCACGAAGCCATTTCTGCTTCGATCGTTGCTGTAAAAAATCATCTTGCCCTCGGAGTTTTAGCAATAAGTGAGCCTTTGATTTCTGAAGCTCAATTCTGTCCTCTACTGCACTAGTCTGATCATAGATCCCCTCCCTAATTTGAACTTCATTTTCCGTATCTTTTATGTTTTGGAAAATGTCTCCGAAGTCACTCTTATTCCAAACCTTCAGTCGCTCCTTCAATCTCCTTAGTTTCATGGAGAATTTCGCCATACCAAACATATCAAGTGGTTGTTCCCAGCATTCCTTTACCATGTCTAAAAAATTTTCATGAAGAATCCACATCTTTTGGAACCGGAAAATAATTGGTTTCGTTGCAACATTGGCCTAGAATTGATGAAGTAAGGGCGCATGTCTGAAGTGGTTCGATTAAGATGATGCAACGAAGAAATCTGAAAAAGAGCCATCCATTCCGGATTAAACAAAATGCGGTCCAGCCTTTTCTTAACTCTGCCATTTTGCCGATTACCAGACCAAGTGAAGAGACTGCCGATAGGAGACAAATCGGTTAGATTACAGCTACTTATTCACGAGTTAAAATCTTCCATTGCTCCTCTATCTGGCTGTGAATTCCCATGGTACTCTTCCATATTCCTGATTACATTAAAATTGCCTCCGACCATCCATGGAATTCCAGCATTTCGATCATGAAACTCTTGTAATTCTGTCCATAAAGCCTGTCGTTCTTGCCTTGTTGACCTTGCATAGATTGCTGAAACCAACACTTTTTGGCCAATCTTATGATTCTCAACTTCCAAATGAAGGGATTGGTCTGATCCTTCCAGCAATTGTGACTCCCAATCTGATGAACAAAGAATCCAAATCTACCCATTTTCTGAAGCATATACGTCTTTAAAACCAAGCTGATTTTTTAGGACTTCAATTTTTGAATCCGGTAACATAGGTTCTAATAAAATTACAAAAGAAATAAAATACTGCCTAACCAAATTCCTAAAACGTCGTCGAGATGCCTTGCTCCCAACTCCGTGTATATTCCATATTAATTGATTATTCATTGGAAAACTTAGGAGATGATCCGCCATTGAGTCTCGTAGATTTACAAGTTTCGGTTGTTTGGACCGTCTTCTTTTTCGTAGATCCTTTTGGTCGACCAACTCTAGGTTTGCCATTCCCCTCATCATCAGAAACCAGAAGGCGATCAAGCTCACATGTTTCCATACTGGAATTATATACAAGCACCGAATCATCCTTTATTCATATTTCCTCCGCAACCTCATCCAAATCCGAGTCAGATTCTACCACCGATGTTACCGTCTCTTTGGCACGCTCATCATCCATATTATCCTCAGAATTGAACCTTCCCATATGTCCTTCCGCTTCACCATTATCCTCCTTCAAATCATCCAAAACGTCAATGCGTGATGACAAGTCCACCTGTGGAATGTAAACAGCGAGCTGTTTACAAATGTTGTTCGTCGGATCAATTTTATGTTGTTGTTCCTGATCATCCCATGCATCAACTTTGTCTCCTTCCTTGCTGTTTTCAAGAATAGTTTCCAGTTGTTCTTTCGAGATGCGCCATTTCCCAGATGAAGGAATAAAGGGGCTTTTTTCTGAAATATCAATTAGGGTTTCACCTTTCTCCTTCGTTGACAATCCTGATGAAGACGCATCAGAGGACGATTTAACCTGAGTATCCCTTTTATCATTAGCTTGGGTCTTTGGTTTCCAGTTGGTTTGAGGAACTAAATGCTGCGCTTTCATCTTTTCTGGCACCTTCATAGGAGCTTTCGGTGCCGGAATCGGTTGAACCTTGGGCTTCCCGCGACGGCAATCCTTGATTCCATGTCCCACTTTTTTGCATTCCGAGCAATATTCCGGTAAATTTTTGTCAGTGATATCTTGATAATAAGAGTACTCCTCTGTCCCCACCAGTACTCGTTGCGGCAATTCGTGGAGCAGATTAACCTCGATGCAAACTCGAGCAATCGACGGACGCGATAAATTCAGTGTCGGCACATCTATTTTGAGCGGCGTACCAACAATGCTTGCCAATTTACTCAGGTATTCCGCATTGAATCGATGAAGTGGCAGACCTTCAAAAGCAATCCATACCGGAACTATGGATGATTCATGTTCTGTATTGAATTGGGGAGTCCACTTTAAAACACGCATGATGTGGTGGTCGAAAGACCATAGTCCCTTGATCCAACATAGATGGTAATCTTCTTCTAGATCAAAAAGAATATGAATATGTCTATGATCTATCATACCCAACGAATAGCTTCCCTTGAATCCAATCTTTTGAAATTGATGCCATAGGAAGTCCATTTTTGGCCTCCTTTTCGAAAATTTTCCAACCAAGGAAAGCTTAAATGGGGCTGCGAGGGTTTCATCCTCTTCTTTGGTTAAAGGGAACACGGGTTCTCCCTTGTATACTGATGGTTTAGACTGAATTGAGGGGGGTGGAGATGGCTGCTTACCAGAAGGATTGATGATACTTCTCGGATTAGTCTTTGAGCTGTGTAAAATTTGGGCAAAAGAGGGCAATTTCTGCCCGTTATCATCCAGTGGCCGATTGGCCGCCATGACAAGGTTAGGGTTTCAGACAATAGGCCTAGAGAGATGTGAGAGCGTTTCTTCCTAGAGGGTAGAGAGAGTCTTTGAAATATAGAACAAAGATTACATTTCAAGTCAACACTGTAACCCTAATTTTATTGAGTTATTGAGTTAAACATGAGTAGCTACTCGATCCAATTTACAGCAAGGAAAGATGTAGTCAATTTTGACTCAAACTCTAACTAAACTTAACCATCAAGTAAAGTAATTAACTTTACTTCTTTTAGTGGAAAAAGACTCAAATACCCTTAATGAAATAAGGATTAGGGCCAGCCATAATAGCTTCTTAAACCCTAATTTTATTTAACTTAAGTAACTAAACTTTTTATCTATTTACGAACTCAATAAAATAGTAAATATTTAAATAAATACCCGCGTGGCTCTCTTCCTCTTTTTATTTGGACCGTGCGGCTCCATTCAAAGCTCCATCTCCAATTGATGTCTTCTACACACTTGAGTGTGCATCTTCAAGACTCTTGCTCTTTGGAACAAACTCACTTGCATCGATCTCGTGGACATTACTTGAATCTCCATCACTTGAATCACTCCAATTGCAAGGGAAATCATCACTAGACTCCTCTGACACTTGCTATTGATTAAGCGATTCTTCTTCAACCTCAATATTCCCACTAGAAGGTGTTGGTGAAAATTCCTTCAAAGAAGGCCAACTTCTCACAGCAAACTTTCTTCTATTCTTAAAAGGAAACAATCTCGGTCCACCAACTGACAAGAACACCTTTTGCTCCTTCATTTGATGTTGACTTTGATGTGAAGCCATATGATTCTCATCATCCTTCTCTTCTTGAAATGGATTCATCCTCGAATCAAGACTTACACTATTACCTGCAAAATGAAACAAAGATAAATCATGGTTAGGGTTGAGTGTTCATCCTACACCACCACTCGATTCACCCTCCTCGAATGTACTTTCCTTTTTATTTTGTTGTAATCCTTCACTTTGCACAGTTCTTTAGTAAGCTCATGCCTCTCAAGCATGATATGCTCACTCTCCCAAGGTGATAATGATCTCAATTCCACCAACCTATTATCATGATCTCGATATGAAAACACATTCAATGAACCAACAAAGACCATTTCCACCTTCTTAATGAAAGGTATTCCCAAGACTACGTCACACGCCGTCATAGGTACTATATCAAGCAACTGACTTGTAACAAGATCCCCAGTGCGAAGATCCACCTCAGCACTTTGAGTAACGCTCAATTCCAATCCATCATGCAACCAACGTAATTTTTAAGGTTCACTTAAGTCATTCACTTCCAAGTGATTAACTCTAACTAACTCCTCACTTATACAATTGATGCTACTAATTGATGCTACTACACCCATCGATAGCTACAATCAAATTATCAACCCAATCTATTGCACATATAGTCCGAAAGACATGATCTACGTTTGACTCCACACTATGCTAAGTGTATTTCAATGCAACGCCTTGTTCCTTCCAAGAATCGTTACACTTCTTCCAAATAGCCTTATTCTTTCGCAACTCCAACAACATAACTCTTTGAAAAACATGATATAAATCATTCTCTTTCATCAAAGACACGTCATCTTTATAACAAGAATTCAAGCCATTGAAGAATCTCACAACTAACACTTCATTTAAGTCATGATTATCACCGTTCAAGCACAACTCCTCAAACTTAGTAATATAAGACTCAACATCCATGTCCCCTTGAACAAGTTCATACAATTCAGCTTGGCTTTCATAAGCAATCTCACTATTCCAAAACCTATTGTATATTGCACCTTTAAATTCACACCAAGTATGCACACTTCCATTTAGATTACGCAAGTATAACACACTCCAATTCTTAGCTATGTTTCACAAACCTTGGACAGTAATAGAGATCTTAACACTATCCTTAGTCACTTCTAGCAATTCAAACAAATTCTCAATAGAGACAACCCGAGACTCCACCCCTTCACAAATCCCGCCGTAGAAAGTCAGAATTTCAAGCTTTAACTTACCAACACTCGCAGAATCCTTCATTGCATCCATGCGACAATTTGCATCAATGAAACATTGGATCAAATCTTGTTGCATAGATTCGATCTTCTTGAAGATGTCCTCCCTCAAACCTTCACAATCTCAATGTAGATCACCAAGATGCCTCTTTACATGATAAAATTAGTTAATAAACTTATTGATTGGACCATAGAAAAACTCACATTCTTTGTTGAGGCTAATCTCTTCAAGCTCTTGCACCGCAACTTCCAATTGGCGCAGTTTCTCCTCAATCTCACGGCATGGACAACACACCTCCGATTTAGCAACTTCTTCACTCATGATGATGAGCAAATAATCACCTAAACTAGAAAAACTCCCTTGGATTTTTTATAATAAATCCGAGAAATCCTTCCCCTTTGAATCAAAGGAAGATTCGACAATGACACTCCCCAAACTAACTAACAAGAACTCCCTTCACTTTTTAAGAGGTGATACTCTCGAAAAGAAGAAGAAAAGAGATGGTTTAGTTACTCCTTCAACCTTAAGACCTTATGCAAAGTTTAGCTCAAAGATCAAAAAGAAATTTTAGAGGTTGGGATGTATGAAAATCTCGGCCATGTTACCCCCTTTTATAGGCATAAGATGGCTTTTCCTACAAGGACTTTCCAATTAAAAATAGGTATAGTTTTTAGGCAATATACAAAACTTTTTCCTCTCTCTCGCCGGCCAAACCCTAGCATTGTTGACCTTTTTCTGGACAACATGGCCAATTTTTTATCAACGATCCCCACAGGATCTAGTCGGTCCTTTGCGAGTCTTTTGAATAAGCCAATGGGAACCAACATTCCCGAGGAGATCCGTAGTGGAGCTCCAAATCCAAACGAATTCAAACAAGTCACTTTCTTTAATGGTATGCCTGAATTAGAGTTTGAGGATGATGAGTTTAAAGAGCTCATTGCGCCGCACAAGATGAGTCTTGTTGGGAAGTTCTCGTATGGACGCCCCAAAATAGAGACACTTAGAGATGAATTTCGAAAATTAGGGTTCAAGGGTTCATATTTTCTTGGACTCATGAACCCTCTCCATGTCCTCATTCGATTTGAATTGGAGGAGGACTATCAACGCTGCTGGATTACTTCTCTCTGGAGTATTAGTGGCTATCAAATTAGGATCTTAAAGTGGCACCCGGGTTCCAAATTTGAAGAATATCCTCCGACAGTTCCAATATGGGTTTCGTTACGTGAGCTACCTTTGGAATGGACACATCCAAAGGTGTTGTTCTCGATGGCTTTGGCGGTTGGTACTCCTTTGCGAGTTGATGCTCTGACACTGAATCTCACACGGCCCTCTGTGGCTCGTTTTTGTGTTGAGGTGGACTTAACGAAGGATCTTCCTAAGTCCATTCACCTAGGGAAGAAAGGAAGAAAGTATGAGCAGCTTTTTACGTATGAGTTCGTGCCCTCTTACTGTCATCATTGTTGCAAGATAGGCCATAAGATTGAAGAATGTAAGAAGAAAAATCCAAATCTGCAATCGGCTATGAAGGATAGGATGCGCAAGGAGAAATCCACAATTTCAAGGCCGAATGCGGAAGGAAAACAAAAATTGAAGAAAGTTAATTTTGTAATGTCGAAGCCAACCCCAAAATGGAAGCCACAAAAGTCAGCGAGGGTTGATTCTGGGGAGGGTGGATTGGTTGGTGATTCTAGTCTGGAGGTGGAAATCTTAAAATCAAATCCCTTAATTATTAGGGCTCCACCCTCTGAGATGGAAAACGTGCATTCTCACCTTGTTGCTAAAGAGGTTGCGGAAACCCTAGAAGCTGGCTACGAGAATGCTGCAAAAATAGATTGCTCGCGGGCTATGCAAACCCTAGACCCTGGGAACGCGAATACTTCTGGACTCACAACCTTTGAAAAGGCGATGATTCCAGTTGATGTTATGGAGACTTCATAGCCTTACCATGTTAATCAGAATGACATTTTGGATGTGGTAAGTTCATTGCCTAATAAGCCGATGATTGAGATCGTCGAAAAGTCGCAAGGTGTTCCCGTCGCGCAACTCTCTAAAAATCGGTTTGAGATTTTATCTGGTTCATTAGATGATGTGACCGTTGATGTTGCTTCTGATGCTGGTTCTGACGATGAAGGAGAAGTAGTTTTAGCAGACCCTCCTCATGCTCCGGTTGACATTGCGGCGCTGGAGTTAATCCACTATGCTTCGAACAAAGAAAATTTTGCCCTTAAAAGTGGAAAGGAAGTGGAACTGGCAGATACAGGAGGACGGTGGTCTGAAGGCGAGATGGAAGACCCACAGTTGGATGAAATGAGCCAAGGTTTTGTGATGTTAAGCAAAGGTGAGGTCACAAGACGAAGGAGGAACGTTTGAGTATGCAAGAAGGCCTTGTTTTAAGGTGTTCAGCTCGGTTACATAAACTCTTTCCCCTTTATTTTATTTCTTAATGATGATAAATCAATTGATTTGGAATATTAGGGGAATTAGAAATAATGCTGCCCAATTACGTTTGAAGTCATTGGTTCAAACGCACTCAATTGATTTCGATTATGTTAGAACCTACGGTGGATGCTCATAAGATAGATGAGATTCGGGTTATGTTAAACTTTGAGGTTGCTTTCTCATCTTGTACTAATAAAATTTGGTGTTTTAGTAGAAATGGTTTTTCCTCTAGGGTGTTGGAGAATAAGCCGTAGGTGATGAACTTGGAGGTTTCTCATTTGCATTTGACAAGCAAAATTTATGTGTCTGTTGTCTATGCCAAGTCTACAAAGATTGAGCGTCGGCAAATTATGGGCGGATCTTTTTTCTTTCTATCAGGCGTATCAAGGAGAAATATGGATGGTGGGAGGAGATTTTAATGTGATACGAACATTAGAAGAATATTCTGGCTTTTCTGTACAAGATAGGGGCGCGATGGATGAATTTAATGAATGTATTGAAGCATGCAATCACTCTGAATTACCATCTCTCGGGGAGGAATTTACTTGGGGAGGAACAAGGCAATCGGGTTGGATAAGCAAGAAACTTGACCGTGTTTTATTTTCTAAAAAATGGCTTGAGGCTTTTCCGGTTTCTTCTATTCAGATTCTTAATAAAACACCCTCTGATCACTGTCCCATTTTGCATACTTTTTCAACAGAGGTGGACAGCAAACCTAAAATGTTTAGGTTTCAGCATATGTGGCTCAATCGGACAGATTTTTGGAGGTGGTTCGTGTCAATTGGGAACAACCGATTGTGGGTTATGGCATGCATGCTTTTTCCTTAAAGTTGTGCAGGTTAAAGGCTGCTCTCAAGGAGTGGAATAAAACCTCTTTTGGTAATGTATTTGACAATCTCAAATTGTCCGAGGAGGAGGTGCGGTCTTTGGAGTTAGTCTATGATTCCACTAGAAGTCAAAAAGATAGAATGAAACTCAATGAAGCCAAAGCTCGTTTGATTCTCAAGCTAAAGGAACGAGATGATTTTTGGAGGCAAAAGACGAGACTTAAATGGTTAAACGAAGGAGATGCAAACACTGGTTTTTTTCATGCTTCACTTGTGGAGAAAAGAATAAGATCGAGCATCCATAAAATTCAATCTACTTCGGGTCAATGGTTGCAACAGCCGCACGATATTGAGAATGAAGCTGAGATTTTCTTTAAAAATTTGCTAACTCAAGAAACTGGAAGTTGTGACATGGCTGCGCGTGATTCATTGTTATCCGACGTCCCTTCATTGCTTTCGAATGAGAATAAACAAATGTTGTTGGAATGTATCACTTTGGAAGAGATTCAAGAAGCCATTTTCAGTTTGGATTCTCATAGTACTCCTGGCCCGGGTGGTTTTGGAGGCGAGTTCTATCAAAGTTGTTGGAATATAATATCAAGTGATCTCCTACAAGCTGGAAATGAGTTCTTTGCAAGAGTCTCTCTCCCTAGAGCTTTCAGAAGTATATTGATTACTTTGATTCCTAAAAAGAATGTTGTATCCACTTTTGCAGATTTCCAGCCAATAAGTTTGTGCAACTTCTCTAATAAAATCTTCACGAAGGTGCTTACAAAGAGACTTAAAAGGTATTTGCATAAGTTGATTTCGGAGGAACAATCAGCTTTTCTTTCGGCGCAAGATATCATTAATAATGTGCTCCTAACTCAAGGCCATTGCCAATTTCGAAGCATAAGGCTGAGGGTGATAATTTTTGTATTGAAGATAGATATGATGAATGCCTTTGATAGGGTCTCCTGGGATTTCTTAAAGGCGGTGCTTGTTGCTTTTGGTTTGCCAATTCTTTTTGTGGAGCTCATCATGAACAATTTAAAGGGGAGTTGGTTTTCGGTTCTGATAAATGGCTGCCCAACTGGTTTCTTTCAATCATCAAGGGGGATAAACAAGGTGATCCTTTATCACCTTATTTATTCATCTTAGTATCGGAAGCATTAACTCGAAGGTTGAAGCATCTAGTAGACATTGGGAAGATTGCGAAGTTTGGCACTCCAGTTGGTTCCTTACCTCCATCACATCTATGTTTTGCTAATGATTTGGTTGTTTTCACTAAGGGTTTAAAATGTTCATTGAGGGAGCTTAATAATTTCTTTTCGGATTATGAAGCTGCTTCGGGCCAGAAAATCAATAGACAGAAGAGTTTTTTCTTAGTTTCTAAAAAATGCAATGCTTCTAGAGTTGGAATAATTAAAACTGCACTTCGAATGGATCACGGTTCTTTTCCTTTTGTTTACTTGGGTTGTAGCGTCTTTGAGGGCAAGAAGAAGGCAGCCTATTTTCAATACATGCTGGATGTGATGGATAGGAAACTTCTCAACTAGAAGAATAAAATGCTTTCTCAAGGTGGGAGGTTGCTCTTGATAAAGCATGTGCTTGCTTCGATTCCTATTCATATATGGGCAGCCATAGATCCTCCAAAATCGATTATTGCTGCTTTGGAAGCTAAATGCGAAAGTTTTCTCTGGGGGTGACTCGGAGGAAGGAGCTAAAAGGCATTGGAGATCTTGGGATAAACTCACTTTTCCTACAAAGGAAAATGGACTAGGGTTGCGAAAGTTTCGGGATGTTATTGATGCCTTTTCTGCGAAGCTTTGGTGGAAAATGGAGCATAGAATGGGTCTTTGGATTAAATTTATTCTTTATTTATCCCCTCATTCAAGAAAGATTACAATGTGGAGAAGAGTTTTGAAGATTCGGATTAAGACCTCCTCAAAATCCAAGGTGTTGGTGCAAAATGGAAATAGTTCTTTTTGTTTCTCTAATTGGTCAGAATTTGGAGTACTTTTAGATTTATCTCATGTTGATCCTCCAATGTCAAATTTAACAATTAGAGGCTTCTTTGAGAGGAGAGCGCAGCATGGTCATCTCTTATATGATCATCTTTCGGACAATGTAGTGGATAGACTTTTGGAGTTGGAAATCAATTTCTCTAGTTATGAAGACATCCTTGTTTGGCAGCCAACTATTAATGGTGAATTTACAATAAAAACTGCTTATGAGAGTATGCGAAGGGCTGCGAATCATGATGTAGTCATTGAGAAGGTTTGGAATCGGCCTATACCTCATAAAATTTCTGTTTTCGCATGGAAATTATATAACGTCTCCTCCCTTTTCCTGAGGTAATATGTCACTTGGGTATATTTTCTTTGCCTACTATGTGCCCTATGTGCTCACTGAATAATGATAGTATGGATCATATTTTCTTTGATTGCCAAGTGGTTAAGGAAATTTGGCAGCATTTTTCTTCTAAAATGGGTCTCATTTTGCCACTATCTTCGGGTTATGGAATCATGTCAAGTCCTGGTGGTCCTTGGGGAATTGCTCTTCTTCTTTCAAAGTGGTGATTATGTCTATTCCTTTATACATTGTTTGGGAGGTTTGGAAAGCTAGGAATGGATATATCTTCCAAAATACACCATTTTATTTTAATACAGTCATTTATATGGTGAATGATCATGTAATATCCATGCTCAAAGTTAGGGAATTATGTGTCTCTTCTGTAGTTGAATCAACCAGGATATATGATCTTTTTGGCCTTGTCATGCGGCCAAGGGGGAGGAAACGTGACCAAATACTTAATTGGAAGCCTCCAAACCCTAATTGCTTTGTCATGAACTCAGATGGCTCCGCACTTGGATCACCGGGTCATTCAGGTTTTGGGTATGTGGTGCGCGGACAACATGGAAGTTTCATTTGTGCAGGAACTGAATCTTTGGGAGAAGGTTTTAGTTTGGCTGCGGAAATATATGATTTTCTTAGTGGTATTAGGAAATGTGAAGAGCTTCAGCTTGAGCATGTACTAATACAGACGGATAGTAAGTTAGTGGTTGATATGATGCTTAAAGAAACCAATTATCCATGGAGATATCTTTTTGAAATGTAGGAGATAGTGTCTACTATGAAGAGGAGATTGCAAAGTGGAGCATATTTATAGGGAAGCCAATGCGGTTACCAATGCTTTGTCTAAACTAGCTTCAGTGGGATTTACTTATAATTTTGATTGTTTTGAAGCTATACCTGTAAAAGTAAGCGGTCTTTTGATTTTAGATCAAAGATCCTTTTCCTATGTAAGGTCTAAGTGATATGCTTTCTTGTAAAGGGTAAGATTATACACTGCCCTTATCTTTGGTTATTTATCAATAATAAATAAAGGGGAGGGTGAAACTAGGGAACTAGATAGTATACATGTCCATCCCTTGGATATACTCCTTGGGTGCATTCTACTATCTAGCGCTGTCTGGTCCAAAAGTTTACCTCCTGGGTATACCCCTTGAGTTTTTTTAGATCAATTAGAACCTGAAAGTCATCCTAACCTCGACATTCATCTAAAAAAAATTAATCAAAATTTCCCAATTAATAAAACCCTAATTAATTTCCAAATTTTTATCCGAAAATTAAATACATAGTCGGTCGAAAATATTTTAAAAACAGCAAATTTAATTAAAATGTTTTACTTAATTCATAAGACACGAAATTTTAGAAAACTTTCTTAAAAAGAAAAACCCTAATTTTTTTAGCTGAAAAAAAAACACAAATAAAACAAGTAAAATACCTTAATAATTTTTAGGAAACTCTTTTAATTCCCCTCCGATTATGTAGGTAATTAACAAATAAAACCTTTTCTCTTTTAGTATTTCCTAAAAAGAAAACACGGCACACATACACATTCACACAAGTAAAAATTTCTTTTTCCACTCAAAATAGGAATAAAAAAAATTGGCTACCACACCATTAAATAATTCTCAAAATTATTCAATTAAAATCAAGGCCAAAAACTTTTAGTTAAATACTAAAGCCCTCTTTCAATTATGTAATTGAAATTCAAAAATATTAATCATGCATTCAAGCAAATTTATTTTATCTACCAAGTTCAAGAAACTTAACAAACAAAAACCACATAATTCACATAGACTCAAAAGATCTAAGACCTAATTTTTGAAAATATTTTGTTTAAAACACTTAAAACAATATAAATTAGATACGTTTAACACAAGCAATCTCCAAAGTACGTCATGAAAACTCTTATACGTATAAACCCTGGAGTATAAACTCGAAAACTCATATCTCATTCATATGACTCAACAAAATTAAAACAAATAGTCACATAAAAGATAGACTCTTGGCAAATCAAAGTCCAAACTAATGAAAAATATAATCTCCACAAGAAAGGTCATGTTATTCTTGAAAAGACCTCGAACAATGATCACTAACCCAAAAGTTCAAAGAACACATTGATCTCTTTAAGTTACCTTGCACATTTATTGAATTTAAAACTTAAGAAGCTTCAAAATCAAACCACACAAAGTCAACGAACAACCCGACAAGGAAGTCGACGAAACACACATAGTCGATGCGCAACTTGACAAGAAAGTCGACGAAGACACTACACATAGCACGTTAGGCCAAAACTAACACTAATTCGACACAAGACTCAATCTAAGAAAACCTAATAGTGATCATAGACGTCTCATTGATTGAAACACCGTAAACCCTAGATTTTACTATTCTCCAATTCATAAGGAATGAAAGTCAAGAAGGAAAGATCACACTTCCATATACTAAGAGTATACTTTCATGAATACTCTACCTTTAAAACTCATAGATCATAAATTCAAAGAACCTAGACCTACACACACGCACACACTTGCTCATGTATACATAATCTCTCTCAAAAAGGTAAGGCCTTGTGCTTTCGCTTTTGGCATCAAACCCTAAATCAATTAATCATAGTACACATAAGTTCCAAATCACTTGATCATGAAGAAACCAATCTCCAATCTCAACCTCAAAGGAAATCTCGAGTGAAGCCCTCCTTGAATCAATTGTTTACACAACTTCAACAAGAATCACTAATTTATCGAAATCAAACACTCAAAAATTCATCTTAAAGCAATACCTAGTTTTTGCACCAAATATTCAATAAAGAAGAACTTATGAAATTGTGATTTAAATCTAGTTTGATTTACTTTTCTCAAAACTCTTTTGAAAACAAAAGAACCTCAATCAAAATAAAAGATAGTCCCACCAATTCTAGCACATTGCTAGGGTTTCGAACCATATTCCCCAAGGAATCGGATATCTTCAAAACCTTTACTCTGATACCAAAAACTGATAGCACTCTAGAAGATGAACCTAATTTTGTTAAAGGAACCATCATCGAGAAAGTACAAAAAATATTTTTGAAAATGTGGAACTCGTAAGAGTTCAGAAAATCACAAATAAACGAGCAACTCAATCATAGAAGATACTATCTTATGAACTCTCACTAAGATAACAAACACAAAATCCAAATAACTACCCGCATTGAGTAATCAAATCAACTATGATTAGACCAAATAATATAATCAAACAATCACCCATTTAATTGACGATACATACAATGAGCAAATCACTCACTCAACTACAAACAAACCACTCAAATATAGTTCACTATATTGGATAGGACACATTCAAAACCAAGGTAATAAGCATACAAAACACATTATTCATCATGCTATTTCCCTGCAAACTCATCTATATCAAATAGATTAACCAACAAGGTATCCTACAACCCTAGGACACAATAAACTTGAACTAACCAAGAAATCAAAATTGCTTAACCAATCGGCCATCATATCTAAAAATGATAAGAAAATTAGTTTTAAAACAATTAAATTATGCAACACATAAATCATGATAAAACAGTTTACTCTAAGAACCAAGTCACATGTTAGGCTCTAAGAACGAAAGAAGGAACTAACCATTCTTCTTCAAAACAATAAGAAACGCTCATTGTTTAAGAAAAGCCACAAAGGGCTCAAACCTCATAGTTTCGATTAATAACACATAACTCCTACAACTTATTTTTGAGAGAATTCGACCACCTATTTATAGGCAAGCTTCTCTTGCTCTCCAAGACACAAAACCTATAATTTAGGCTTTACTTTAGCCTAAAGAAACTCTACTTTCCTTGTACTACTCGATCCAATTTACAGAAAGGAAAGACGTAGTCAATTTTGACTCAAACTCTAACTAAACTTAACCATCAAGTAAAGTAATTAACTTTACTTCTTTTAATGGCAAAAGACTCAAATACCCTTAATGAAATAAGGATTAGGGCCAGCCATAATAGCTTCTTAAACCCTAATTTTATTTAACTTAAGTAAATAGACTTTTTATCTATTTACGGACTCAATAAAATAGTAAATATTTAAATAAATACACGCGCGGCTCTCTTCCTCTCTTTATTTGGCGTGCGTGGCTCCATTCAAAGCTCCATCTCCAATTGATGTCTTCTACACACTTGAGTATGCATCTTCAATCTCTTCAAGACGCTTACTCTTTGGAGCAAACTCACTTGCATCGATCTCTTGGACATCACTTGAATCACTCCAATTGCTAGGGAAATCATCATTGGACTCCTCTGACACTTGTTGTTGATTAAGAGATTCTTCTTCGACCTCAATGTTCCCAGTAGAAGGTGTTGGTGCAAATTCCTTCAAAGAAGGCCAACTTCTCACATCAAACTTTCTTCTATTCTTAAAAGGAAACAATCTCAGTCCACCAACTGACGAACACCTTTTGCTCCTTCATTTGATATTGACTCTGATGTGTAGTCATATGATTCTCATCACTTGGATTAGTGGAATTCTGGCCTTCCTTGCAGCAGATTGGAGAAGATAGGAAGTTGCAGCAGCCAAAGGCATTTGTTTATTCAGCAACTTGCCAAATTGCTGTCTTCTCTGGTCAACTCCTTCCTTCTTCAGCCACAAATCAGCCACCTTCTACTCATCATTTCTGTTTCTCCTTAGTCTTCTCCGGTGCCTTCTCACCATTTGCAGCCACAAATCTCCATTTCTTCATTCTTTAATCCTCGCAGCTCAATTTGCAGCAGTCAGCAAGCAGCATCAGCACCATGCTACCTTCCATCATTGTATTTCCAGGCCCCAATTCAGCCTCAATCTTCTGCCTTTTTCTTCCTTGTTTCCTGGGTCACTTGCTATACCATTGCTCACCCTTCTGCAGCAGCCAATCCATCAACTCCACAGCAGCATCGGTTGGTAAGTAACAGAGTTGCAGCTACTGTTCTTCACATATTCTCCCTCTTTCTCTTCTTCCAGTTACAGCAACAAAAACTTGCAGTGCCAATTTCCTTCCTTGGGCACCAAGATTTCAACTCGTGGCTCCTTTGATTGACAGCAGCAACAGCTACTCCAGCAGCAACTTGGCAGCAAACAGCTGCACTTCTTCTTCTCAATTGAGTGTGCTGCTGTAGATTCTTCCAAGTTGTGATCATCTGCTACCATTCTTCCTTCTTCAGTAAGGATTTCTCCACTTTTTCCAGCTTTGATCGACCTTCCAGTAGCCTGATTTCCAGAAGCTTTCATTTCAGTCCAGAATGATGCTCTTTTGTACAATTTGGCCCTGATTTGTGCTAATTTTCTACATTGGCCCCTTGATTACCCTGAAATACAAAATCAACCCAAAAGTAAACTAATTCTAATTAATTGACACCTAATACTAAGTAAAAATAAATAGAAAATGCCTGCTAAAAGTGTATATATTTTACTATCATCAGATTCCCCCAAACTTGAAGTGTTGATTGTCCTCAAGCAACAGACTCAAACTCAGAGGTTTGTTGATCCTTTAGCAAAAAGATTCAAGCTATATTTCTACTGACCTAGACACAGAAGGACTGACTCAGACAGAAGAAGTTGATTTTTTACATTTTCAGTGATAAGAGTAATGACAGTAATCGAAAAAGAATGTAGCTAAATGAACAAGAGTAAATGCAACATTGTATCAATGCTAGTCTCGGATTCAAGTCCCTTTTTGGACAAATTATACACCAGTGTTATCACAGAAAGGCAGCATCACAGTTCTTCAGTGTGTGCGTGTGTGTGTGTGTGTCACAGCCAAAATTCAAGTTTTTACCTATGATCCATTCTAAGAATTAATCAGTTTAAGAATAAATGGGCATTATTGTGATTTGTACCTATTTCCTGCATGTCATTAACTAGGGTATTCTCACTGAGATTTTTAGATTATAAGGACTTCCTCACAATATTGCAAGCTTCATTGGCTTCATCTTTATTCTCCCTCAACCCTTTTTCTCCTTGTCCATATGGCTTTTCTTCTAAATCTTTCCAACTCAGACCCCTACCTAGAGCTTTTTTCCAGTTGTTTTTATATAGTGATTTATATAGTGGCTTAGCATGATAGCAATCCGTGACAAAACCAATCTTTAACGAAAGATCAACTTTTCTAATTCGGAAAGACAAAGATTTGTAGGCAGCTGAATTTGGAGAATTCGGATGTAATGACACAAAAACACACGAAAAACACACAAAAGAAAAGATATTTGATCTCACGTGGATCAATTCACGAGTTCAATGGTAGAACAACCCAAATCAAGAATGAAGAGAGCTATTTCTAATCAAGCAGAGACCCCTTGGAAAATTGTGTAGGAAAACCCAATAGATATGAGATCTATGAGCTTAAGTACCAAGATTCGAAAGATCCAAGGCTAAAGACGCCACTATCAAGTGAACTAAACAAGATAGATAAGTCTAATAATTGTCACAACACATATGCAATAACTAAACAAAGAAGTCCTCACAAGAACTCCACGAAAGGAATAAAATCCTAACCCTCTGCTCCCCATAGGTTGCTATAGAATTTTCTGACTGTTGTGAGATATGGTTGTACTATGAAGTTGCAGAATCCTTGCCAGCCACGCTCCATTATGTACGAATGCGGATCAGATGAAACATCGACTCCTCTTTCCATGATTGCCTTTCTTTCCCATGTCCTTTGGTAAAATGATCCTCCTCCAAGGGTTGTTATGAGACTAGAATTTCCAATCCCTCTGAGGCGATTCCGGTGCTCTTCCCTTTGTGCCCTGGTTGGATTTCTGGGGAGTCAGGGTGGATGAGCCATGATTCCTTGATTCTGCTGTACTCTTTTCCTGGTGATCTATTTCACTCTCCCCATGGATGGGAGTATATGGTTCATGTGATGATAGCAATGCGTGACAAAACCAATCTTAATGAAAGATCAACTTTGCTAATTCGGAAAGACATAGATTTGTTGGCAGCGGAATTTGGAGAATTCGGATGTAATGACACAAAAATACACGAAAAACAAACAAAGAAAAGATATTTGATCTCACGTGGATCAATTCACGAGTTCAATGGTAGAACAACCCAAATCAAGAATGAAGAGAGCTATTTCTAACCAAGCAGAGACCCCTTGGAAAATTGTGTAGGAAAACCCAATAGATATGAGATCTATGAGCTTAAGAACCAAAATTCAAAAGATCCAATGCTAAAGATGCCACTATCAAGTGAACTAAACAAGATAGATAAGTCTAATAATTGTTACAACACATATGCAACAACTAAACAAAGAAGTCCTCGCAAGAACTCCACGAAAGGAATAAAATCCCAACCAATTTGATTTCACTCTAGAAAATTATCAATGACACAAGGTGTGTTGGACAAGAGAAATTTGGTTCCTATTTATAGAGGGGGTGGCCAAATTTTCTTCCCAAGAAGTAGAGGAAGAACACAACTCTTCATCTCTATTCCTATCTCTAAGAATTTGAAATCAAATCAAACTCTAAAGACTCCTAGTTATCTTAAGTGATAAGATAACGAACCTAGACACTTTTACTAGTCTTAAAACATTTACGACTACATAGGAATTAATTAAAACTCAAAATACAAAGAGATAATCTCTTAGAAAGATTCCTATGGATAGAATCTCCCTTGAGTTAAAACTCTATCATCATCTTCTTTGTAGAGTGATCTTAGCCATCCATCTTGATGTAGTCTTCATCCAGCGGTTGAGTAGACATTAAAAGTTGACTCCTTATTGTAGGAAAACTCAAAAATAAGATAAAAGGAATCATCGCAAATACTATCCTTTAAAGAGATAAAGTCTTATCTTTCAAAGAGATAAAATTTGATTGATCTCACCCCTAAACTTTAGGGATCCATTCGACCTCCATAAGGAGTGTGGCCGGCGGTTCTCCTTGGATTGAGGGCCGAAAATCCTTCTCTCCAAATGGGCCAAATCCATTTGGTGTCACTTGCAACAAATTAATAGTCTTGGGCTTGTAATCCTCAAGCTTAATTTCCTCCTTAAGCCATGTAGTAGTAATTAGACTATTAAGTGATTCATCTATCCTCTTGCGTCTAGCACGAGTCATTGGTCCAACAATGTTTGAGAGTGGATCACGGATGTAAGGATTATTCTTTAAAGAAGCATCTTTAGATCCTCCATTAGCATTCACGACCTCAACTTGCTCGTCCTCTCCATTATTGGTAGCAACATGTCCCTCTCCATTAGTGTTAGCTCGATGGTCTCCATCATACTCCCTTTCTTTAAGCGAATTCATCCTCAAATTCAAACCTTCATCAAAATCAAAAGGAGATAGGTCAGAAACATTAAATGTAGCACTAACACCATACTCACCTGGTAACGAGAGTTTATAAGCGTTGTCGTTGACTCTTGACACTACTTCAAAAGGTCCATCTCCGCGAGGATGAAACTTCGATTTCCTAGAGTTTGGAAATCTCTCTTTTCTCATATGTACCCAAACCCAATCACCTGGTTCAAATACAACTTGTTTACGACCATGATTTGCCGACTTTACATATTGTTGAGTCCTACGCTCAATATTGAGGCGAACTTTCTCATGAAGTCGCTTGATTGTCTCAGCTTTCTTAACTCCATCCAAACTAACTTGATCCTTCAAAGGTAGGTGATAAATCTAAAGGAGTTAATGGATTAAAACCATAGACAATTTCGAAAGGTGAAAACTGAGTAGAAGAGTGAACAGTTCTATTATAAGCAAATTCAGCAATAGGTAAGCACTCTTCCTATTTCTTCAAATTACTCTTGATGATCGCTCTTAGGACAGCTCCTAAAGTACGGTTCATCACTTCAGTTTGACCATCAGTTTGTGGATGACTAGTTGTGCTAAATAACAACTTAGTACCCAACTTTTCCCACAACGATTTCCAAAAGTAGCTAAGGAACTTAACGTCCTTATCACTAATAATTGTTCTTGGAACACCATGAAGTCTTACTATTTCTTTCAGAAACAAATCCGCAACATGACGTGCATCATCTGTTTTTCTGCAAGCAATGAAATGCGACATTTTAGAAAATCTATCCACAACTACAAAGATAGAATCCATACCTCTTTGAGTTCTAGGTAAACCCAATATAAAGTCCATAGATATGTCCATCCAAGATTGTGTAGGGATAGGCAATGGCGTGTAAAGTCTATGAAGAAGCGATTTAGACTTTGCTTGTTTACACTCCACACATTGATTGATGATAGTCTGAACGTCAGACTTCATTTTGGGCCAAAAGAAATGCTCTTGGAGCACATCCAAAGTCTTAGGCACACCAAAATGTCCCATTAAACCTCCACTATGCGCCTCGCATATCAAAAGTTCTCGAAGTGAACACTTAGGTACACAAAGTCGATTTTCTCGAAATAGATAACCTTCATGTCTATAAAACTTTTCAAAAGCACTTTGCTCACAAGCAGTAAAAATATTAGCAAAAACAACATCTTCACAATATAGATCTTTAATAAACTCAAATCCCATCAGTTTTGAATCTAAAGAAGTTAACAAAGTGTAACGTCTAGATGGTGGAGATCTGGGGGGTTGTTATTTCTTTAATGATTTATGGATTTGATCTGTATATTACTTGGCCTTTTAAAGGGTGTTGGAACAAGGAAACGCGTAGAACGTTTTTCATAGTTTTGAAGGGAGTGGGGTAGTGGGCAGCCGTTTCTGTGAAAGGTGGGGTGATCCATTTTCCCAAAAACCATCATTTTTATTGGCGGCTCAGACACCCCCTCTCCTTTGATGTGATTTAAGAATAATCATTCTTCTTTCTTGTCCCCTCAAAACACGATGTTTGTGACGTATTGCAAGTTTCCTTTGATAAATCATCTCAGTCGCGGAAGTGAGTCTATCACTCACTCAATTGAGACGACGGATCAATGTCCATTGCTCTGTGTAGATAATTAAACTTAAATGTTGTCATTCTGGCTATAAGCATACAAAACACATTAGTTTATTTTTGGGTTGATTTTGTATTTCAGGGTGATTACAGGGCCAATGTGGAATATCAGCATAAATTGGGGCCAAATTGCACAAAATAGCATAAAAAGGACCAAATCGGAAGATGCTAGAAATCAAGGGTTGTAGGATCGATCAAAGCTGAAGCAAGTGGGAGAATCTTGGCTGAAGAAGGAAGATTGATGGCAGATGAGCTCCTTTGGAAGGCTCCTGCAGCAGCAAACTCAATTAAGGAAGAAGAATTGGCTACTGCCCTGCTGCCAACTTGTTGTTTCAAAAGCTGTTGTTGCTGTCAATTAGGAGGAGCCTCTAGCTGAAGTCTTGCTACCCAAGGAAGGAGTTGCTTCACCATCACTGCAAGTTGTTGCTGCTGCAAGTTGAAGAAGAGAAAGAGGGAGAATATGTGGAAAATAGCAGCTACAGAATTGCTACTTACCTAATGCTACTGCTGTTGCTGAACTGATAGGTTGGCTGCTGCAGACAGGTGAGAAAGTGCTGCAAATGATCTCAGGAAACAAGGAAGAAAAGGGCAGAAGATTGAGGCTGAATTGGGGGCTGAAACACAATGATAGAAGGAAGCATGCTGCTGATGCTGTTGCTTGATGTTGCTGCTAGTTGTGCTGCTGAAGATTAAAGAATGAAGAAATGGAGATTTGTGGCTTGAAATGGGAGAAGTTGAGCCGAAGAAGAAGACTAAGAAGAGAAGGCAATGATGAGAGAAAGGTGGCTGATAACGGCTGAAGAGAAGGAGCGACCAAAGAAGAAGACATCAACTTGCCAATTGGGAAAGTTGCTGAATAAACAAATCTCAACAGATGTAGGTTACTGCCTCACCTTTCTGCTGCAGAGAAGAAGGCCATATCCCAACCTCTCCAAACCACTATAAATAGTCAGCCAATAGCATTTAGAAAAATAACAGATTGGGTAGTTAGAATCAGTCTAAAGACAGTTTAGTTAGTCTAGTTAGTTGGGTAGAAACAGAGTAGTAGCAGGAGCAAAGAGTGCAAAATGTCACTGTCAAGTGGCGAAGGCTACTCGCCAAAGTGAGCAGACAGAATCTGCCCTGCTACCACTTTTCCCTTCTAACCTCTAACCTTGTGATCTTAAATATGACCGATCTTTTGTACTTTGTTGCTCTCATGTTTAACTCAATAAACATGAGTAGCTAAACTCATTAAGGGTCTAATCCCAACTATCTATATGTGAAGGTTTTAATTCAGTTTCTTATATGAGGCATTGTTTCTAGTTAAGTGTTTAAATTAACTTTTTTTATTAAACTGGCCCCTTAATTAATTGTGCACGCATAGTTATGGAGATCTGAGAGGGGAAACATAACTTTAGAACTGCTTAAACTGGTCTATGACAAAGGAGAAAATCTACCCTTTGGTTGCAATCATCAACGAGAGTTAGGTGCATTGGCATAGGTGACCAATAGGGCTTAAGAACTCAATGGCTCAGATTAATGAATTACTCTGACTGAGAGGTAGGTAATTTAATTGATCTGAGACTCTTTATTCTGTCTGAGAGGAATTGTAAAGAATATAAGTGCCTGATCAAACAATAAATCATATGCAACAAAGAATTAAAAGGATCAAAACCGGATCATGTAGATAGGAAGGTTATTAGTCCTTCTGCTCCTCACTCTGTCAAGTAACTATTCTCACTCTCCCAAGTGACAAATCTATTCAGCTTATTTTCCTTTGTTTGCACAATAATCAGATTTTAAGCGGTTAACTGACGTCTCTGTGGAACGACCCTGCTCACCACTAGCTAATAGTTTTTAGTAGGTATTTATTTCTTTTGGGAGTGTCAATAACGATCATTCACCAATAGTGGTGGAACCAACATATGATATTTGGAGGGGGAGGGGGGGGGGGGGCTCCCTATCCATTAGATTTTTAGGAACTCTTCAACAATATTAGTTGTATCATTAAATTTATTGAGTGAAATTTTATATTTTTGAATAATTAAGGGCCATAATTTTTAACACAAAGGGAAAGAGAAGCAATTTTAAGTGGTACAGGGTAATCTTTATAATATTTAGAAAGTTTAGGATCAAACTAAAATTTATAAAGTTGTTAAAAAAAAATCAAGTCATCATCTTCTTTCCCCATTCCTTCGCTGCAACTCTCTTCCCCGTCAGTGACTTCAAATCTCAAAATTAAAAACCCCAAAATCTTAAAATAGAACACCCAACCTCAAAGAGTATTGTCTTCACCTCTTTGTAAAGCTCCCACACACTCATGTTCGTGGGGGGGGGGGGGTTGAGGCAAGGAAAGGAACCTCTGAGGGGTTCTGGCCAAAGGCAAACTTGGCCTTCTCGGATCGGTCGGGGGGGCTCGAGCTCGAGCCCCCAACGTGGTGATAGCAATCTCGTAGATGAAGCAAATTTCGTTAATGCAACCATCAAATAAGAAAGTACGAAGATAAGTTGTCTATCCCGTGGAAAATTCACAGTAAGACGATCGTTTATCTAAGAATTTCTATCTCTTAACTCAAACCAAGCGAAGAACACATTATCTATGAAAAATTCAAATTAAACAACAACCCACACTAAGAATAGTAAGGACACCATTCAATATACTCGATCACTCATCATTCAAGATACTCAAGAAAGGTAAGAGCAAACAATGCTCAACTATGAAGGATAATATTGATTAGTAATCTCCATAACCAACAAAGATCTACAACACATACACTATCTCAAAATGCTTATGCCAAAGCACAACTCATCCAACAAAAGTAGGACAAACCCCACAATGGAACTCATGAACACACACATCATGAATTCGAAAACCCTAGCCAAAAGAAAGGCCCAACTCTTGAACTACTAGAAGTAGTCTGAAAATAAGAAGTTTAGTTTTAAAACAATTCTATCAAGAAGCATACTTGAAAAAGAACGGTTTCTGCAAGATCAAAAGATCCAAGACAAGATGAAAACCTCTTCGTTAAATCATACTTGACATGAAAAATGGACACACCATTTAACAAAAATTCCTCACACGAAAAACTCTCATTAGAGAAGACTCAAAATGACCACACATGGGTGCTTTAATTTTCAGCCATCCTCCCCTATTTATAGATGTTGATAGAAAGTAATAAAGTAAATAAAGTTATCATATTTCCTGCATTATTGTGAAATAAACATTATTTGGCTCATTGGATAATTTGTTTTCCATGATATTCAACTTACTTGAAGCTTTGAAATTTTTTTATGTGTTTATTTATACTAGCTAGCTAGGTCGGATGTTGTTGTGATCACGTTGGTTTTGGCTTTAATCTACTATATATGATCTCAAATCTCTTTACACATATAATTAGCATCACTGATTTTATCAAAGTTCTTTTATTCAAGATCTTCAAATATGTATAATTAGCATCATTGTTTGTATAGGTTCTTTTATTCAAGATCTTCAAGTATATGAAGAATCAAAAAGTTTAGATCATAAAGAGTGGGCGATGTACGCAAGCCAGTGCTAGGTCCTCAAGATGATGGTGGCCTTGAAATCGTTAATTGTTCAGTAAAGGTGTAGATCTACTCTTTCTATTTCCCTTTTTTTTCCTTCCGGATATGTTTAGTGTTGGCTTTTTTGAACTGTATTCATCTACATTTATATTATTTTCTTTACTCTCTTTTTTTCACAGTTATAGTTTGTCCACATAGAAGGACAACTTGACATGATTTGACATACCGAGTTGATCGGGAATGCAAAAAAAAACCTAGCCAATTCCATGTTGATTTCCCCACTTCCAAAACAAGTCAAACAGACCTGTTGAGGGGGATTCGACAGCCGAGCATACTTGTTACAGAGGGAGAAGAAAAGAATCAAACCACCAAAAGCGCAAAAATAATGTGACTGTTGAGAATGAAAATCAATAGCGCACTAAAATCAATGATTGGTTTATTTATACTTGAGATTTGAAGTGTATTGTGTGTTATTATATCATAGAAGTTGTCTCTGAAACTCATATTGAGTGCACATTTTTTTTCCTATTTAATGTTAGTTTGATAGTATATTTGTTTTCCACAAGTTTGTGTATAGAAGCAAAAAATTCTTAAGGAAATAAATCAAAAAATTCTGAAGTTAGAGGAAAGATGGGTTGGTTAGCATAGCAAAAGTCCATACTTTTTACAATTATAATAGTTTTTTAATTTGAAAAATAAAATGTCAATTTAACTTTAACACAATATTATCTAAGAGTAATGATACATGCAAAAATTTACAGGGAATGATGTGTCAATTATCAAATCTATGTTCTAACCTTAAATATTAAAACCACTAATGGAAAGTATTAAAAATGAATTGTTATGATTAGTGTTCTATTAAAATTTCCTCTAAAATATCAATGCACAAACCATTATCCATTATCTAATTTATAACGCACAAAGCAGAATATGAGATTGCGACATGGTATTGATACTAAATTGTCCAACGACATAAAGGAGTTTCATAATGACTACTCACGATCAGCGAGGAAAAAATTGGAAGAAGATATAAATGTTCGTTAGTTCTACTGATTTTGATTCACTTCATCACATTGTCCCCAACATTATATACTATATTCAATTTTTGTACCGCATCAACACTGAAAGTTTCTCAATTACAAAGCACTATTACCTGATATTAAAACAAAAACAATCTGTCAATATGTGCAACGCACGGGTATAGACTAGTAAGAAATGGGTAGCTAGGAATACTGACAGTCTTAAAATAATAAGGGAAGGATATGTAAGAATAGTGAAAGTCTTAAAATGACACAGAATGATTATGTAAGAATAGTAAAAATCTTAAAATAATAAGGAAGTAGTAGGTAGAAATAATGAGAACCTTGGCTATAAATAGAGCTCTTCATTTTGAGTTCTTGAACACCCAAAATTAATTAAGGGATCGGACACTTCTTAATGGGGAACTATTCCCAAGCTATAGTTCAAAATTTTTATAGGAGGTCTTAGGAAACTCATGGTAGTTTGCGGGAATTTAGAGGCTCAAAGGTCGTCTATGAGGTAGCTTTCGAATCTCACTTTTAATTAGAGTTACTGCTTTATTATTACGAGAAAATATTTGGATTTACACATATTTTATTATTGTTTTACTTAGGATCCATGATTTTGAATGTGTAGAACTAGGAAATTCTTTATATCATAGTATATATGCTTTTGCGGTAGTAGCTCATTTTCTTAAATTATAATATACACTTTTTTAGTAGTAATATACATTCTTTCAAAGGAACACTATACATGCTTTTATGTCAGCAGTATACTTTTCTTAAATGATAATATATTTTATATTTAGTAGTATAATACTCTCTTGCAAATTAATGTTGCATATGTTTTTTTTGTAACGGTATACTTTCTTAACCAATGGTATATATTTTCTTAGTAGTAGTATACATATTTTAAAGCAATATTGAATACTCTTTCTTAGTATTAGTATACCTTCTCAAATAATGATATATTTAATAAAAGTGTTTATAGTATTGTAATGTAAATAGTTCTTTGTTTTACAAGAAAATAACATTTTTACTAATAGATCACCAAGGGATTTCCTGACTAAGGAGGTTGGATTTTAAATGGAACCATTTGTGACTCCTCTAATCTTTTCTAAGATAATTTCTAGTGTGATTTGTGGTACCTAAGTATAAATAAATTATGTTTTAATAAATCCCTAAGAGATGTCCTATTTAAGGAGGTTGGATTTTAAGTTGGATTATTTGTGATCCTACCAATATTTCCTGTGGATTATTTTTTGGCAATTTATGGTGCAATATTATAAATAGTTTGAGTTCAATATTTTCCTAATAAGGTTTAAGTTGAAACATTAACACATGTTTTAAGTATTTAAAAAGATTTATCAAATAAAAACTCCAAGAAAAGAAAAGCATTCTCTATTTTCTCCGTAAATGTCGGGACAACTTCCCGACGGCGTGAATAACCTAAACACTCTATGGGATCCGAAGAATGATCTGCCAGACTGTATGCTCACTTATTTTCCAGAACTCAAAGCTACTCCTCCTTATGCTTGCTAATAATCATTCTCTAAAAAGATCTCGAGTGGGTGAGAGCCTGATTGAGCAAGATGTTTGTGCCTCGTTCGAACAACCTAAGGGTCCGATCCCACCGCCGAAGGAAAGCTTCTGGGACATGCTTAATCGAAATCGTCCTCATGTGGAGGTAGTGTCCGATGATGAGGAGGGTGGTGAATTGGATGACGATGTCATTGTGGATTTTGGGAAACCAATACCGGATGTGCAGATTAAGGATGAATTATATGCTACAATGGTCAAATCATGGGAAAATGTCGTGGTTTTCAAAGTGATGGGTACAAAGTGGTGGGTACAGTGATGAATCCACATTTACTGTATAACAAACTCACGGCTCTGTGGCCTTTTATGCAAGGGTGCATTTTGAGGGATTTGGAGAATGGATATTACCAAATTCATTTTCATTCCCAGGAGGATGCGGTGAAGGTTCTTGTGGGGGGTCCATGGGTCGTTTCGAAACAATATTCGAAGCTCTATCTCCATGTCCAACCATGGTCTGATGATGTTGATGAAACGAGTGATAAAATTACTTCAGTTGTGGCATGGATCAGGCTTCCAGGGATGCCAGTTTGCGCGGTTAGCTGTGATATTAGATTTGACTAAATCGGTGTGTGCTCAGTTTACCATCCGGGGAAAATTAGAGCGTGCTAAGTACGAATTCCTCCTGGATATTTGTTTTCACTGTGGGCAGTATGGTCATGCACTGATGCTTTGTCCAGAATGTCCAATGGCTGCGAAAGGGGTAACGGTGATAATGATGCGGTGAATCTCGCTAATGGTACGGGTAATCCCAACGGCCCTGGCTCTATTCCGATAACCAGAAGATCTGACGAAAGTCTTTATGGTCCGTGGTTACAGGCTAAAACCAGTGGAAGATCACCTAATTGGTGGAATAAGGGGGCGTCATCCTCGGTTCAAAGCAAAATACCAAGCAAATTAGGGATGGCATCACGTTTTGCGATGTTAGGGGAAAACTAGGGTGAAAGGGAATCAATCACCAAGATTTAAATTTTAATGATGAATTCTCTAATGGCCAGGAAAATAGAGATAATAGGCGATTTGAAAAGGAAAATGGTAAACAGACTTATAATGGGAAATGGAAGGTGGTTTAAAAGAAGAAATAGGGAAAGGATATTGCTAGGGAGATGGCAGCGACTAATGGGGACTTGGAGCTACAAACTAAAAATGGGAATGTAACTAGGTCCTCCTCTGTCCAACAGAAGGGTGGTAAGGGAATTGTAGGAGATGCTATGGATGGGCTGGCAACTGGAATGGGTATGAAGGAGAATGGGCCTAAGCCAGTTGAGATTAGTAATGTTTCCTTTGGCAACTCGGTCACTTTTGTTGTCCAAGCACAATCAACTCTGGATCCACTTAAGCATCAAGCAGTGCATGTACTTAAAAGCCCAATTTTAAATAATAATAATGCCAACCAGCCTGAGGGGGTGAACCTTATTTGGGGGGATGACATGTTGTTGGAATCCAAAATTCTCCCTCTCAATCCACTGTTATCAGGGGTTGAACCTGAGATATGGTAACAGGGGGAAGACACCATTGTTGGGCTTGTGAATGAGGATGTGTATATGATTGGGGAGACAAGTCAGGTCTCAAAAGGCTTGAATGATCTTTGATGGTCTTAGCTCTCTCTTTCCTCCTATTGTGTGTTTATGAATATATTATCATCATGGAACAATCAAGGAGTAGGCTCGCCAGATTTTGTTCAAGTCTTCTCATATGTGAGCAGTATAGGCCTGACATAGTTGATGTGTTAGAGCCAATAATAAGTGGAGTTAATGCCGGTGCTTTTATACAGAGAATTAGTTTTGAACGATCTTTCCGGGTGGAAGCGGAGGGTTTTTCCGGTGGAATTTGGATTCTATGGAAAGAGAGAGCCAAAGTCCATATCCTATAGTGTCACAAATAGTTTGTTCATGTTGTGGTTGGACTGTTTGATGACCTTCGTTTATGCTAGTCCTACTTATAGAAGGCGGCGTGTGGTATGGGAGAGTCTTAAAAGACTGGAAAATGGTATTTTCACTCTGTGGCTTATCGGCGGTGATTTCAATTGCATTCTGCGTACTTAAAAGAAGGGAGAAGCAGTCAGAATGCTTATATTAGCACCAAATTTGCGGATTGGCTATTTAATCATTAGTTGTTGGAAGTCCCTACTAACGGTACTTTGTTCACATGGGAGCGTAAGTATTTGGACAGGAAAGTGGAGGAAAAATTGGATCTCTTTGTGTGCAACCAAGCATGGAGCGACGTTTTTGGGGCTGGGTTGGTTCGACATTTGTCCCGTGTCCGTTCAGATCATGTCCCGATTTTGGTGCGTTGTAAATTTAATTCTCGAGGACATACCACTGTTGAGGCCTTCAAGTTTATTGTTGGTCGGTTGCTCCATGATGGCTTCCAAGGCGTAGTAGAGGAAGCTTGGGATGGCAACTCAAATTATGAAAGCTCGGTGCACCGTTTCACGGAGAAGGTAAGGAGCTGGAATTATAATGTTTTCAGTAACATTTTCTTGAAGAAGAAACTATTGCTAGCCAAAATTGGGGGTACAACCTGAATTGCAGAAGTATACTACCAGTCAGCTACTTAAGCTCGGGGAGGAATTGTGCAGTGAGAGTGCTTCTTTAGGAAGAGTTGTTGATGCTCCAAAAAAGCCAGCGGGTGATTGGTCGTCATTAGGTGACCGTAATACAACATATTACCATCAAAGAGTAAAGGTTCAAAGACAAAGAAATAAAGTTCTGTCTCTTTATGATGATAATGGCAATTTGGTCGAGGATGCTGAGCAGTTAAACACTTTAGCACTCAATTATTTTACCAAGATTTATGCTATCAGCCCACAATCCGAAGACGCAATACACCTTCCCAATTGTTTTCCGTCGTTTGATCAAGATCATGTTGCATTGATAGGAAGGGATATCTCGGATTTGGAGATGTTGTCCACACATAAAGAAATGAGTCCCTTAAAGGCACCTGGGGTTGATAGCCTCCATGCACTGTTTTATCGGCGACAATGGGATGCTGTTGGTCCGTCGGTGTGTGATCTTGTTAGGCTTATCATAGTCGATGTAGTTATGCCAACAGATTTGAATCGTACGCTAATCGTGCTTATTCCAAAAGTGGAAAATCCACAGACAGTGAAACAATTTCATCCAATTAGTCTTCTTAATGTAGTATATAAACTTGCTACTAAAGTTTTGGAAAATCGAATGAGGGTTCTTTTGGCAGATCTGGTGGGTTCGGTACAAGTGAGTTTTATTCCAGGCTGGCACATCACAGATAATATTGTTGTTACTCAGGAAAAATTCACTCGATGTGTACCAAAACTGGAAAGACGGATTACATGGTTATTGAAGTGGATCTTGAAAAAGCGTATGATTTCTTGAGTTGGGATTTTCTCCATGAGACACTTCCATTTGCTGGCTTCCCGGAATTGATTATAACGGGCCTGATGACATGTGTACGGTCAACGTTGATGCAATTGCAGTTTAATGGGATGAAAAGTGATACATTTTTCCCATCTCATGGGGTTCGTCAAGGAGATCTGGTTTCTCTGTATATGTTTGTTTTGTGCATTAAAAGATTGGTGCAATTGATCAATGATAGGGTGGCGAATGGATACTGGAGGCCGATTCGGGTCGGTAGAGGATCTGCATCTGTCCCTTATCTATTTGTTTGGTGATGATCTCTTACTCTTTTTAGAGGTTTCGGAGGAGCAAGTAGTTGTTTTAAAGTCAGTTCTAGGAATTTTTTGTAAGCATCGGGCTTGAAAATTAGTGAAGCCAAGACCAGGGTTTCTTCTCCAAGAATGTCTTGGCTTCAAAGAAAGCGGAATTGTCACATAATTTGGGCTTCACAGAGGTGGATAACCTTGGTAGTTACCTTGGTACGCCACTATTACATGGTCGTGTGTTAAACAGTACTTATTCGGCAGTATTGGAGAAGGCGGAGACTCAGTTGGGTTGCTGGAAAGAATCATTTTTATCCATGATGGGACGTGTGGTTCTTGCATAGTCAGTGGTTAGGGCTATTAATAAGGTCTGTGATAAAGTTGTTGTTGGTACAAGGTGGTTGATGGGTAATGGCCGTCGAGTTCGTTTTTGGTTGGACATTTGGTTACATGGGACAACCCCGTTGCATACTTTAGCCTTAGATGTAATCCCAAATAATCAAATCAAAATGATCATCCACCATTTTGTCAACAAAAATGGGAACTGGAGGTGGGAGCTTTTTGCACATTTGCTGCCAGTGTCGGTTCTTCTTCATATTACCGCAATTTTGTCGTCAAATGCAATTGCCAGCCTGGAGAGTGTGTATTGAGGACATTCTGAAAATGGCAAATTTTCTACAGAGTCTCCCTATGATGCTATAACCGACGTGGAGCAAGTTGGTAATAGGCGGTTATGGAAGCTAATTTGGCATTGGATCAGTCCACGAAGTGTTAGGCAATTCATGTGGTTGGTAGCTCACGAGAGATTGTTGACAAATTCGGAAAGATGTCGACGCCATTTGACCGAGAATCCTATATGCGATTTATGTCAGGCGGGAGTTGAAACAACCCTGCATGCATTGCTTGATTGCACATTTGAAAAACAATGTTAGTAGCGAGTGATCTCCCACAATCTACATGCTGATTTTTTCTCTATGGGTTTTAAACAGTGGTTTTGTACTAATCTCACAAGACTTATGGGCATAGATGGTTAGGATTCGGACAGTATGTTTGGGATTATGTGTTGGCGAATCTGGCTGGGTCGCAATTCTCACATGTATTCATCAAAGCCATTCACCATTGATCATAGAGTAAAGGAAGTCAAGGGCTTTGTTAGAAGTATCAAAGCTGCATCAGTGGTCCCTTCCGCCTAATGGTTGGGTGAAGATCAATTCGGATGGCTCTTTCGACAACCATCTTAGGCGGGCGAGTGCTGGTGGTTTGA
The DNA here is from genome assembly GCA_949775105.1 of Oldenlandia corymbosa var. corymbosa. Taxonomy (NCBI): domain Eukaryota; kingdom Viridiplantae; phylum Streptophyta; class Magnoliopsida; order Gentianales; family Rubiaceae; genus Oldenlandia; species Oldenlandia corymbosa. The sequence goes on from OX459124.1 coordinate 10,450,476, forward strand.
TTTGCGATGCTTTTGGACGGTGGTGTCGAGGGTTTGTCATGAATATAGGGTTTGTCTCAATAACTGATGCTGAATTACGGGGGCTTTTTCAAGGTTTGCAGTTGGCGTGGCATTTGGGATATCGGCTAGTTCTCGCCGAGGTGGAGAATCTCAGTGTGGTGCAAATGGTTCATAACAAAGGTTTTGTTGGAATGCATGGGGGTCTAGTTCATCGTATTTGGGAATTGATTGAGATGGACTGGGCAGTAGAGATAAGACATATCTATCGGGAGGCAAATTTTGCAGTTGATTACATGGCATCGTTTGCTTCAGTTGGATCGTTGGGTGTTCAATGGATCTATAACCCGCCCCCCGGGTTGAAACCATGGTTGGAGCACAAAATTATCGGCGTCTCCATCCATGGAGTGTTTTAATTTAATTTATGTCAGGCTTTAGCTTCCTTCTTTGTACCAAAAAAAAAGATTTATCAAGAAAAACTTTAATGAAATAACGTAAACATTAGCTTCAAAATTTTCAAAAATAAATTAATATTTTTCTATCATGTTTTTCTAAAACCTTAACATTTCAAAACTCTATGATAACTATTCTACTAATCTTAAAGTTTGACTACTTCTCAAGCAAGTTTTACTTGTTTTGAAAGATTTTATGATGAGATAGTAACTTTAAAATTTTACTGATTTCTAACTACTACAAACATGAAATATCAAGATTTCATGATTTTTTTCTCTTAAGCCAAACTGTAATTTTTATGCATTTTTGTCAAAAAGAACCTCTATGAGTTTACTACTACATTTTTTAATTTCAAAGATCCTGAAATAGAATTATGACTATAAATGTTTAAAGTATTATAATCGAGAGAATCTAAGAGTAAATATGTTTACTAAATTACTATGGACAAAATAGTTTATGAACTTTTTTTAAGTCTCCAAGGTTTTGTGAACAAAAATATATGTTACTAGTTTTCATATCTTTTTTTATAACAAAAGATATAAGGTCCTGGAATGAAAGCACATAATTTGGGAAGTTTAGGAACGACATAAGATAGAAAATAAATCAATGATGTATATTAAGCTTTAGTAGTCATATTGAAACAAGATGTATATTCAATAATAGGGGAATGAAAAGATCTTGAATTTCTCGTAGATGAAAATAGTCCAAGAAAAAGTGTGTTCCCTCGCACGATGTACATAGTCGTTTAAGTGGTTATGTGAACTAAGTGTTGTACTATTATACATAGAATGTGAAAGTTTTCTTTGAATATTTTGAAAATGAGACTACATGCAGATATGATATAATGGGTAGTGATAACGCAAGTAAAAGGGGATGAGAAAAGGTGAAAACCCCAAATCTGGAAGTAAATGTAAGTGGGGGGAAAAAATTCTTGAAAGTCCAAGTCCTAACATAACGAGAGTGGGCTTAAGTTAAAATGATCTGTAATTTCGGAGGGTTTATATCCGGAACTGTGTACAAATAATGATTATAAAGTATATCGCTAAGTCTAAATTTCTAAAGTCATAAATGTTTATGACTGATCTCACAACTTTGAAAATGAATATGGTTGAATGTCTCATGTTAGAAATGTGAAAGTTTTGTAGTGAAATGTTTTTTTACAAAATGAAAGTATACTAAGAAATATTTTGGATATGATTATGTTTTTATGAAATGTTTTTGAGTTTACATAAGCACTTCAATTTGCATGTGCTGACCTCTCCCCCCCCCCTCTCCCTCCCCAGTAGATATTTCAGTGACAATGGTGATGGTTATGAGGATGGGGAGTATGATGGGGAAGAATGGTAGAATGGTGATCCACTAACCCAACTGAAGAAATGATTTATATATTTAGTACTAGTTTAATTCTACTACATAAGACTCTCGTATTTTACTTTTGATTCCAGAGTAAGATGTCTTACTTGTATGAAATTGCACATTGTTTTTGTTACGCTTGTGGCATGTCAACTAGGCCCTAGGTTGGGGCATGACATGCATTGACTACCAGGCATTGAACAAGCTGATCGTGAAGAACAAATACTTGATCCTACTCATAGCTAACTTGTTTAACTAGTTGTAATAGGCAAGAATATTCGCCAAGATAGATTTGGGGAAGGGTACAATGTGCCTATTGCCTTGGGTAATGATTAATAAAACGGCCATGTTAAAATGTATGGATTGTGTGAATTTCTTGTTATGTCGTTTAGTCTTACTAACACCCCAACCACATTTTACACTCTTATACAATTTGTGCTAGTCAATTTTATTGATAAGTTTGTTGCAATATTCTTGGAGAACTTCGTAATCTATACACAATGAGGGAACATGTGGAGCACTTTAGAGCCATTTTCTAAGTCTTTAGGGAAGAACGACCACTATGTTAAGTGGGATTAATGCTAATTCCACCTTAATGATGTGTCATTCTTGGGGCACATCCTTGATGGGACAAAATCTGCATAGATCCGGCTAAGATCAATGCTATTATGGAATGGGAGCCTCTTACAAAACCGATCAAATTGAGATCACTCTGGGAGTTGGTTAACAATTATCAGTTTTTCATCAAGGGGCACTCAGCTATGGCTGCTCTGTTAATTTTTCTCTTGAAGAAGGGGCAAGCTTGGAGTTGGACATCTAAGCATCGAACAAGGTTCGAGGCTTTGAAGGATGCCGTTACTTGAGAGCTGATCTTGGCTCTCCTTGATTTTGAGAAGCCTTTTGAGGTGTGCACGGATACTTTAGACTTCGCCATTAAGGGTGTTCTCATGCAAGACGGTCGCCTGATCGCGTATCAAAGCCAAAAGTTGAAGATCGAGAAATAGTAGCCGACTCATGAGAAAGAGATATTGGCTAGTTCAAGATCAAGACGGACAACAGAGTGGAGAGCTATCATCAAAGCCAAACGGGAGAAGACTAATCGCTTCGTCGATGGCTTAAGCCATAAAACATGCCTTACACCAATCGTTAGTATCCTGGAGGGGACGTTGCTGGAACGCATTAAGAACGGGCTGGAGCACGACTGACAGGCGCAACATTTCATGGAGATAGTAAAGGAAGGAAAGATGACATAGTTTTGGCTCTAGGACAGAGTACTCTATGCAAAGGGGAACAGTTCGTACATGTCGAAAAGATTGGGTACAGTTCCTAGACATTGTCCAATTTTCCTACTACTTATTATGAAGCTAGAGCACGAGCAAGAACCCATTTGAGATTGCCGTTAGGGTTTAGCCGACTACAACTTAGTATATTGTTAGGGGCTACAATGGCAACAACCCTCCAGCATATAAATTTGCCGAGGATTGGCAAGAACGGGCGATAAAGTAAAGCTTTACTTGGAGAAATCGGCTAAGCGTATAAAACAGTGGGCGGTTAAGAAACAGACTTGCCGAGAGTTTGAAGAAGGAGACCAAGTCTTGGTGAAGCCCTATGAACATGGATAGAGAAGTGACCTTCACAAGGGTCTCATGCACAGGTATGAGGTCTTTTTACCATTCTCTAGAAAGTAGCTTTTGCTGCTTATAAGTTAGAATTGTCAGAGGCCTTCTCAAGACTACACCGGATCTTCATGTGAGCCTATTTAAGCCTTACTGCAAGGACCCATAGGACGAAAAATGGAACAATTCCCCAAGGGCACCCCCAAGGCACCTGCTAGAACTAGAATGAATAGTAATAAAATCAATATAAGAACATTTACTTTCATAATCTAAGCTTTTTTTATTTTATAAGAACTCGGGATTTAATCTCCTAAAGATGATAACTTCCATAATCTAAGCTTTTTTATTATATAATAACTCAGATTTAATCCCTAAAGATGATAACTCTTTCAAATCAATTACCTATTAATTAATGTTTTTAAATCTAGTCAGAATGAACAAACAAAACCCAACAACTAGAATTCATTAGTAACTAACATTTGAACAAAATTCTTTGTTGTTTTGTGTGAATCAACAGCAATACTTAGGGCTGGAAGTCTCCAACATGATCCAGAATTTCGACACGAACCCGACACTAAATAAGCGGGTTACGGTTGAGAATTTGGACCCGTATAATAAACATGTCAGGTTAGGGTTGACCCGTTTATTATACAGGTCAGGTTTCGGTCAACCCGTCGGATTGTCCGGGTTACCCGCATAAATGTAATTTATGTAACATGTAGGGGTAGTTTATTAAAGGCATCAAAGAACACTTTTTCATTCATTTATATTTTTTGATCAAATTTGTTTCTCGAATCATGCCTAGAATTCGAAGAGGGAGACTTTGAGACCTTGCAATAAGTATATGATGTTGGTCGCATTAAAGCATCAGAAGACATCCCAAATACTGAAAACAAATCAATATATACAAATCTCTTCGCATATAATACCTTCAGCTTCAGAAGACCTTCAGAACAAATGATAATAGAGGTTTATCCTTACATTTCTTAATTGTTTTATAATGTGATTATTTAAAATTTATTTATTTTTATTTTTATTGTTAAAGACCATGGATGACAAAGAAATATGTCTGGCAGACAATGCAACTCCTCACAATATACTTAGAGACCGAAAATATTTTTTTTTCCTCTCCTAACTGAAAAATCCTCATATTAGTACTATAGCCGGTACTACAAAATTGATTGAATGCTCCAGAGAAGAGCATATATAATTAGATAAAACCAATGCTTCAGTAGAGCATTAGTTACTAAATATCTCAATAAAATTATATGTGTGCTCCTGAAGAGCAAGAACGCTTGTGGTGAGTGTATGGCTCGATACTAGAATGAGGAAGTTGAACATCGCGTGCCTATAAGAGCAATAATAAAGTGGTCTAGTAGAATCATCTATTGCATTTGTTCAATTAAAGTAATTATATCATGTATAATTGAGCAGGTGTTGAAACACAAAAAGGCACCAATTATATGCATAAGACCGAACGGGTTATTCTAAATATTCTTCCAAATATTGGTTTTCGGTCAGAAAACATCCATATCCATCTTTAAGATATGTAAATGTGTAGTTTATATATGATAGTTGCTCTACCACAATGCACACAAAATGGAGCCTCTAGAAAAGGTTAGAAATATATGTTGAATATTGAATCTCTAATTTTTGAAAATATTGGTGTTAGATTAACTACTCGATGAACTGATCATATTAGTTTGACGAGTTACTTACTCTCAAAAGGGAGATTATTAACTGCTCGGTTGGTTAATCGTCATTTTGGCGAGTTAGCTATCCCAACATCAGAGGGAGAAGTTAAAACAACTGATTCATAAATAAAATGAACAAGATCATTATCTCATCAGGTCCTCCATGATATGAACCTGAAGTTCAAGAGACAATGTTTCAGACCAGATGTTTACTTGACCGAATGTGTAAATATATAAAAGACTGTTAAAACGCAGAATTTGATAATGTGTCCCTGAAGGACTATCTACCACTATTCTTTAGCTAAATGTACATTTGATGAGTGGTAGAACTATCAATTCCAACGATAAAAATCCTCGTGAATGACAAAGTGTAAATCTATGGATAGAAAATACGAGTGATTAGAATTCATAAGAATATTTCAATTGGAATAGTTTCCCACTATGATGAATCAACTTCCAGAAGAAGTATAAAAATACTTGGGAACTTTAATGATTGTAGAGATCTCATTATTAAAGAAAGATGGAATCGATCAGCAATAAAATGTCGACATGAAATTTGTTTATGCTGCAGCAGTTAGTAAAATGAATGACAATGAGGATCATGAAATGAAAGTCTGTGTTGGATACGAACTTTAAACTTATTGGCCATAATACAGGAAAAGACGCAATATACACCTATATGTGTTGTACATACATTTTGGAATTGCTTGAAGTAATAGAAGTTTTGAAAGGTAATACACCGGGTAAATGTTGTTGGGTGATTGTGCAAACGATTAACAAGCAACCAACTTATTGTAAAAAATTTTCCGAAGTCCGGATGTTAATAATTTAGAGATAAATTCTCTTGTGGTGGATGAAAATATTCATTCTTCCGTTATTTACTAAATCTGGCAGCAAATGAAGAAATAAAATGCGTCTAGTGAATATAGTGATCACTTGAAACAATACTTGATATTTGTCATTTAAAAATGGCGTTTATATGAAATTCCAGAAGGATTCAATAAGGGACATGGTTCCGATTCTCGAGAAATTAATATGAAAGACTTGAGCAAGTTATAGTATCTTCATGTGTCTATACAAATATTTAGGTGCATATTTTTGAACATTTTGGTTATTACTGTTTATGCACTTGATTTTATATGTTTATCCGGATATGTCATATTTGTCTGTAAGGTGATTGTTTGTGTTTTCTATGAGATATTGATATAAATTTTTCATAAATTATATGTGTATTCGCTATTTGGTTAGCATTGAAATTTTAAAGTGTTTGAACAGGCTAAATATTAATGAAACTCAATTCAGAGTTTGAATAGCCTGAATATTGTTAAAACTCCTGAAGAGTTTATCACGGTTATTAAGACTTCAAAAAGGAAGTTCAAAAGATGTTAAAGTTGAAAAGGTTGCTACTTGCCTAAAGCAAGAATAATAAAAGACTTTGGGTAGAATCTCGGTCATAGTAGTTTGGCCTAAGTTTATATATATTTAACACCCGTTGAGCGCACTAGACTATGGTCTGATGTGCATAAAATCTTTTTTATAACCTTATAATAAAATGTAAACCGATTTGATCATTAAGTACCATATTGTAATACTTATAAGTATCGGTTTATTACCCAAGGCATTAGAGGATTGTATATATAATACCTTCTTGGTATGCTTATAGATCTCTGTTGTTATAAAACACTCAAGATTACACCAGTATATGAAGATGATCGTCTGCAGAGAAATCGAAGTGATATGTCCATTATTGACTTCAACAATAGTGAACCTGGTCAACCTATGGGCGAGAAGATTACAAGTGATGTACTCAACAGGGGGAGTAACACCGCGCTATACGCTTTTTCCCTTGATCGAGGTTTTGTCCCAATGGGTTTTTGTGACAAGATTTTTTTTTAACGAGGCAGCGTCAGATTCGGAAATGTACTCTTTTTCCTTCACTAGGGTTTTATCCCAAAGGGTTTTTCCTGGTAAGGTTTTAACGAGGCATTGTTCCGCAACGATGGACATTCAAAGGAGGAGTGTTATGGAAAAATCTGATTTGATCGAATGTCCGCATTAATATGTATTATTCTATTCACAATTAAGGAGATATGATTCTGTAATATTTAGTATTAATGACAGGTGATTCATTTCACATAGTTTGATCCCCTACTTCTTGTATAAATAAAGAGCTCATTTATGCTTCAAAACACATCTGAATACAAGTCTCTTATCTCTCTCTACTCTCTTGTTTCTTCTCTTTCGTTCTTATGCTTAGTTCATATTAGTAGTTTTTTTATTTATTTTATATTAATAATGAGTAGTTCATAAAATGCCAGAATGGTGACTCTCATGCAAAGATCAATTAGGATCTACTGATATTTCTTGTTTAAACCTGCAATTCAAAAGTTCGGATGCTAAAGGGTTATCAATTCAATAACATGACAATTTTGTGCAAATACATCAAAGTAATTTAACCTAAACTAACCCAAAAGCAATTATTAATAAATCAAATAAATTCCATCATTGAAGATCAATCAAATTGAAGCAAAGGACTAAATTTTGACTATGGTTTTAGAAGATCACAACAATAAATCCCCCTCCCCAAAAAAAAAAAAACTCCTCAGGTTTAAAGCCCACCCGTTCAAATATTTCCCAAACCCACTTCAAAAAAATGTTCCCAGTAGATGCTGCAGAGAGTAGAAAAGGAGATCCAAATCAAAGAAATAGAGCAACAAGGGGGGGCAACCACAGATAAGGGAAGAGAGTGAAAGATTAATTCATTTGACTTTCATTAGGGTAAGGGATTTCTTTTTTACCATGGATGCTAAAAAGTGTCCTGACAAAATCATGACACTTTTTTTAATCTTCTATTATTCTTAAATGTAAACATGTGGATTTTTTTCCAAATACCACAATAATATAGTGATCATGATAATATAGTGATCATGTGGATCTATTACACGGTAAATCTATTCTTAGTCGGAATCGTCTAATTGTGTCTAACTTTTTTCTTTTTCCCTTGATTCACATATTCTTCACACTCACAATATACGCATATACAATCAAGTATTAGAATGTTTTTTGCTGTTTTGTAGGTTTTAGGCTTTTAGGTTGATGATCGCCGGCCGTTCTAGAGTATCGTGCTGTTTTCGACTTCATCACAAAAATACCATTACACAAGTTGTTTGTTACAAGGAGTGGCCTTAAGTTTGCCTTAGAAAATAATCTACTATGAAAATATAAATCTCAACAAACTTTTCAAAAACAAGATGACATCAACACGCTAAAAACTGGGCTCTACAGTCTCTAAACACACATAGTCATGGTGGTGGGCGCCCACCAACACCTCTCTTTCCTTCCCTCCCTTTGGCTTTCTTCCCTCATCTCTCAAAAGCCAAACCAACAACAAATGCTTCTTTGTCATTTTCCCACCGTCCGTCAAACCCCTTCAATCCACCCACCTTCTCCGATTCTCCTTCACGTTCGTACAGAAAAAACCGTACTACCGGAGAACCACCACTAACGTACGTGCTTCCAAAAACCCCCCATGTAACCATTTCCGATTTTTACATGCAGTGAAGAAGGTTCCCATCTTTTGGAAAGCAGCCAACTTTTTATTATCCTGACTTATCTACATAACTTTTTTCTTGGATTTTCCCTCTTCCTTTATCACCCTTTTGTCTTCGAAATTAGATTTTGTTCGGCCTTTGTAGGATTTGCAGTGGTATTAGGGATTGTATATATGGTAGTTTTTCTGCCTATCTTGCCAAGACAATCGTTATCCCTTCCAGTCTTTCAGGGGGTCCATGATTTTTTTACAGTTAGCAGAAACCCGAAGAAGAATGGTTTTTTTACCGAGAATTTTCTTCTGGGATTTCATTGTTTGAGTGTGTATTGCCTAGAATTGAGTGAATCAGCATCCGGGTTCTCACTAATTTTGGGTTTCCGACGCTTAGAAAAATGGCCCAGAAGAGACAGCAACAAGAAGCTTGCCCTGATGACAGTGGTAGAAAAGCTCCTTCACTTAGAAGGTGATTTTTTTTTCCCTATCACATATCGTTCATTGTTGTAATTATGAATTGCAAAATCGTGTATGTGTTTTGTTCTTTGGTAAATGTTTGGTTTCGATGTGATCTTAGGCAATCAGGATGCCAGTGAGGAGTAGCTATTTAGAAAGATAATTTTATCCCTCCTTTTTTATGGGATTACGTGTTTTAATGGAAAGCTAATACCCCTCCCTTTAGATGATGCAACTTATGGAATTACTTATACCTCACTTTAGAGGATGCAATTTATTTATTTATGTGTAGTTATGTGGTTCCTGACTTACTGTTGGTATGAAATCTAGTGTTGTCATGGAGGTAATGAACTTGCGCAAATTCCAACGGTTAATTGAGCCAGCTCTGGAGCCAATGATCCGTAAAGTTGTAAGCTGCCTCCCCCAAACAGTCTATTGCTCTTTAGTATTTACTGTTCTGTACTTTTAAGTTTCTAAGCACTATCCAGATGATAATTGCCTGTTGAATTTAAATGATTGTGTGTCAAAGTTTGTATTCACCATGGAAATCGCAATGTAGAGAGTAGGCATCATGAATTATCATCTGTCTTTCCAAGTAACATGCATGTGGTTAGCCCGTTAATTTTTTGGATTTAGTTATCCCACAATTTGTATCTGTTCCAACTTTGCTCATATAATCATTTGAAGATAGACTCAGGGTAAGAAGGAATAAAATGAATCCCAATAATGTGGAATGGAAATTGTATGGTAGACTGTAGATGATTCGATCCCTTTATATGCTTACTGTGATTTTATGGATTGGATGAAATATCTTGACAAAGTTTAATGAATTCTATCTGTGTTTCATTTTAGAATACATGATTTAAGTCCTGCATAGTGGTCGTAGAACATAGAGGGTAGGTTGTTTTTTAGGTTATAACGCAGCAGGGATTATCAAGACTTGAAAGCAAGAACATTATGAAAATCACAGTAAGCAAGAACCACCTGCAATCGATCATAGGGACCCATAGGACGTAAAGATTGAGTTGCACCTCACAAATGTAGAAGGACAACACTCTGTTGCATGGAATTTTATTTCGTAAACTCTAGTGTTCATTTTTCATAGAGTATAAAAACAGAAACCTAAGCACCCAGTTTCCTATGGTAATAATTTCTGAATCTCTAAAACTGAAACTAAACCTAGTAATGCTTACAGCGAAAAACTCTTTAGATAAGAAACTATCCTTACTATTGGAAAATAGAAAGTAGAAACTACTGAAAACAACACATGATTCCCTGCTTTTAAAACTTTACAAAGAATTTCTTGACAAATGTTATTCCAACACTTTGTTCTTCCTGGGATCGGATGATCCTCACTATTAAAGAAGAACTTAGTTGATCTCTTCTGCTCTTTCTTGTTCGCAGCAATTCATGGGAGAGAATTTTGTTGTTGGTTCATGTGTTCTTTTGAATGAACTCCTATTTTTATTAGATTAGTACTCTTGCTTAATGGACTTATTTTCTTATTGCTCCTTTCTTATTATATATTTGCTGTGGTCTTGAATTTATGCTTCAAAAGCTAGACAATCTCATTTGTGCAGATTAACTTGAATGATAGCTTTAATGAACTGTTGATTATCACAAAGCTGTTAAAGAACTTTTTGGTGACTTTCTCTTGAAGCAGACAATTTGTTGGCCACACGGATGAATACTTTGATTTTGTGTTGATTGATGGAAGTGAATAAAATGGTTGTGTTTGATATTATTGTTTTTATTGCTGATGTTCTTGTATCCTTGTAGATATTACTCTGTGCTGGATGGTTTTTATTAATTTTTTTCTCACTTGCTATGCCTTATTAGTTTAATGTGCTTGGCCAAACTAGTTAACATATCAGGGTGTAATGAGGTTGTTCCTTATTGACTTCAGAAATCATAGATTAAAATTAAATTAATGCTATCTGCAAGGAAGCAATTATAACTCTTTCACCCTATTCCCCTTCTTAATTTTCTTCATTACCTGAACCCACTGCCATTGTATTGATTTGTGACATTAAACTCTCAGGTGAAAGAGGAAGTTGAGTTGGCAATGAGAAAGTATTTGATCAATATGAGGCGGTAAGCATTTCATGTCATACTAAGTCCAGTATTTAACTTGTGGCCAAGCACCTTCATATACGCTGCTCACTTTATGTTTCTATTTTCATATGCTAGTTGTGGAAGAGAGTTATGCTCTTCTGAATCGAGAAGTTTACAGCTGCAGTTCCTGACTACCATCTCTCTTCCTGTGTTTACTGGAACTCGTATAGAGGGCGAGGATTGTAACAATTTGCAAGTTGCTCTGGTCGATGCTCTTAACGGGAAAATTGTTTCACTCGGTCCTCAATCCTCTGCAAAAGTCGAAATAGTTGTTTTAGAGGGAGATTTTGATAGTGATGAAGGAGAGCATTGGACTTATGAAGATTTTAAAAATAATATTGTAAGAGAAAGAGAAGGCAAGAAACCCCTTCTCACTGGAGATGTATTTCTCACACTTAAAGAGGGCACTGGTGTTGTCAGTGACATTTCTTTCACTGACAACTCAAGCTGGACGAGAAGTCGCAAGTTTAGGCTGGGAGCAAGGATCGTAGAAAATTTTGATGGAATCAGGGTTCGGGAGGCCAAAACAGAGTGCTTTATCGTCAGAGATCACCGTGGAGAGTGTAAGAGTTCTAACTGCTTAATATTTTCCATTCTGTTTCTCCTCTTTTTTCTCTCTTTGGTAACATGTGACGCTGCATTTTGATATTTCTTATAGTTGAGTTTTAATAGGAAACAATTCCATGTAGACCTTCGGGGCCTGAAAAAGTTTCTTCGTTGTTTTACAATTTTATTGTACTTCCATCCTGTTACTGCATGTCATAATTTGTGATGTGATACGAGTTGATAATCCGATGTGAATAGTTATTTAGATTCCCATGTGCTTAAAGATGTTTAGGAATATTATTTGGTGATAGATGTGTGTTTGATAAGCTTGACCTGGATCTTTTTCCTCTCTAGTGTACAAGAAGCACCACCCTCCATCGCTGACAGATGAAGTATGGCGGCTGGAAAAGATAGGGAAGGATGGAGCTTTTCACAAACGTCTGAACAAGGAAAGAATCAGAACTGTGAAGGACTTCCTTACTTTATTTTACATTGATCCTATACGGCTACGAAATGTAAGATTCCATGTAACTGCTGATCTCTTTTGATTCGATGCAGTGCGATCATCTTAACTTAGCATCATTTCTCATTTGTATTCCGCTTTTTAATTTTTTTTCTTTTAATTCATTTTTTTAAATTTTTTAATTTTTTTTCTGTAAGAAATCTGAGACCCCGCACATTCTTTTCCTACTTATAATTAAATTTTCTGAGCTTGGTAGTTGGATATGATTTCATTCCATACATCTCATGGCCTGTTTCTTTTGCACTTAAAGTAGTCCACATTTACAACGGGGCAACTGCATGGCTTTCATGTCTGCTTGTTGTAGTTATCAATCTGATTACAGATTTAATATTTTGAATCCATGTCTAATGACAGTTCCAATTGATGAAAGCTTTAATATTTTAACACTCTAAAAATAAAATCTGTAGATCCTCGGAACTGGCATGTCCACGAAGATGTGGGAAGTCACAGTGGATCATGCCCGGACGTGCATATTGGACAAGGAGTTGTACTTGTATTATCCATCTGGATCTCAGCCGAAGAAGGGTGTTGTTTTCAACATTGTTGGACAAGTAATGGGTTGCGTCTCTGATTGTCAGTACATCACCAATGAAAAGCTTTCTGAAGTTGAGAAGGCATGACTTACCTTCATCTTTTCTTATTTTAGCTTTTAGCTCTGAGAAACTATTGATTGCCTACTTTTTCGGTTAATGTCTAATATTTGTGCAGGCTTGTGCCCGTGACCTTGTAGTTTGTGCTTACAGGCACTGGCCAGAAGTGGTTAGCATTGATGACGAGGCATCCCTCATGGACGGCTCTCTATTTTTGTCTACTATAGAGTTCTCCTCAAACCCTTCGTTGCTGTTTAATTCTGATGGCAGCAAGGTTTTGAATTCTCATAAGAATACCAAATGTGATTATCCAGAGCCTAGTAACAGTTCTCCTGATATCTTGCCATCCTTGTATTCTCTTTCTGGTTTGACCAACCTAGATGAGTATATCTTGCCCAATATCGACTCTATGGATATTGGGCAACCTCTGAGCATCCAAGGGCAAGTTGCAAACAACATTCTATGTGACACTGACTCCATGGCTCGAGCTTTCTATGATGATGAGCATCTGCAATTTTTTGATCATGATTGCTCTCTCCAGACTTCAACTTTGGGATCATCAGCGGATCTGCAAAATGCTGTGAGTGGCTTTCTTTCTGGTACAGTTCACTATAAAGCTCAGATGAGATGGAAAATGTTGTTTTGTGTATTGAGATGGTTCTCAGTAAGAAGGAAGGTTGCAAGAAGGTTGCATTAAGGAGAATTAAACAAGAAAAGAATAAAGGTTATCTTTTTAGCTCAAATTGCTATCAAGTAATTCAAATACCAGTATCTGAATTAGTAGTAGCTGATAGATAGATGTTGCTGCCCAAATGGTTTCTGCGTGCAGTTATAGGTTTTGTAGATGTACATTGGCTTTGCACAGATACAAGGAGTTAATAAGAAGTGATGTTTGCTTGAGACTGAGCTGTAGTATACCTACATTTTGTAGGTTTTTCTGCATCCACAGACCAAGTTGTACAAAAACGCTTTTGCGACGATCATATTGTATTCTACTGGGAAAGAGTTACGAGTCCTTCTGCATATGTTCTTTTGGGTTAATGACATCAAAGTCTGAGATTGTGTAAGTTCCGGGCTCTAGAGTGTATCCTTGCATTTGAGTGGTATTAAGAGTAGGCAACATCCTTTTGATTGCTAAAACCTTCGATATTGATATGGAAAATCATCAATAAGTGAGATTGCGCAGTGAAATATGATGCAAAGCCAATGAATGGTGGCTGCATAAGACAACATTTTCTATCATTAATGATGAACTGGAACCGTTTGTTGATGATACATAGGTTGCTGAATCAACCAACACAATAAGCAAGATACTAAAGTGTATTTAAGATTTGAGTTTTAGAGTTAGCAACACGCTTTTGAGCGGCAAAACCAGTGTGAAGGTCGGAAACATGATACAGGCGGGAAAGGTTGTTTGCATTTTCTTGTCAAGTTGTACAACAGTTAAAAGAACACAAACGGAACAATACAATCATTTCGCAACTGAGTAGGAGGGAGGAACACAACAAATAGTCTTCAATGTTTCAGTGTTTTGTTTGGGCTATAAAGATGGTAAGGACCCAACTCGATTGGCATTAATTGAAGTTTTAGTTTGAATAGCAAGTGGAGTCTTAAGTTGTTTTGGGGGATGAAAGTTTGGACTAAATTTGTTAACCTAAAATTTCAGGGTGAATGTTTGTTCTCTAGGGTAAAAGGAAAACATATAAATTCGTAAACCAAAGAGATTCTATAAAATACAACATGCATTTTCATATTAACAATCCGACCAGACAATCTTATAAATTTCCTGAAATGTGTCCAACCACAGATTAGATTTCCATTAATTTTGATTAAGCAACTTTATTTATATTTTTTCATATTGCCAAAAAAATACAATGTTATGAGAGTTTTATAATTTTTTCTTCTCTTTTATTTTGATATATTACGGATTCGATGTCTAAAGTCATTATTTGGACTATCTGGACTCGAGTCAAGTAATTTCTTTTTAAGAAATAAATCTCTTACCAAAAAAGTTTCATAATTAAATTAGTTCAATGAGTTTTGAAGGGTATGTTGTCCAACCTCGATCGGTATCGAAACGTGTTCTACCAAATCCAATACTGGCTATGTCAAACTTTGCCCAATTCATATTGTCTACCAAATCCAATTTCCACCCCTAATCACATCAATTTTTTATTTCCATACATGCCAGGAATATCTTCGCAAGAGATAGCTAATTTGTTTTTTTCCCTTAAAACTATCATCCTTATTTTTTTACAACATTTGTAATCTTCTAAACGAGGATATATATCTAGCACGCTCAAATCAATTCTCAATCAACAAAGCAAGCGGGACAGCTCGCAGCGCCCGTGCCTTTTGCAATGTAAAACCAAACTTCTCCTCCATGTCTAACTTCTCCGGCGCAATGCCGCCTTCGAGTTTCCAATCAAACACATTTAACAGCGATCCAAGTACCACCGGAATCATCTTCACGGCCAACGACAATCCGGGACAAATCCTTCTTCCAGCTCCGAAAGGAATTAACTCAAAATCTCGCCCTCGAATATCAATCTCTGATTCCAAGAACCTCTCGGGTTTAAACGCCAAAGCATCAGTACCCCAAACGTTTTCATCACGGCCAATGGCCCAAGCATTCACCAGAACTTGTGATCCTCCGGGAACAATGAAGCCCAGCAACTCAACATCTCGCTCTACTTTTCGCGGAACCAAGAATGGTACGGCCGGATGCATCCTCATTGTTTCTTTCACTATGCATTGCAAGTAAGGCAATCGAGGTAAATCAGTTTCCTCAATTTGCTTGCCTCTCCCAACTGTTTCCGCAAGCTCTGCTTGGGCTCTCTTTAAGGTCCTTGGATTTCTCAGCAATTCTGTCATTGCCCACTCTAATGTGCTTGAAGTTGTATCTGTCCCTGCTGCAAATAAATCCTGCAATATATATACAATCAGAGAGTTAGAAAAAAAAAAATTCCTGCAATAGAAGATGCTAATTATTTGATCATGTGTACATGAGTGTCAACGATGTTATTCCCTCGAGTCCTTATGGTAAGGCATTTTGATTTGTCCAAAATTTTACTTAGTGTATTGTTTCAATTATAAAAAAAATTAAAAATATCTTCTAATAATTAGGAGCTCGTAAAAATATAGTTTTAAGGGTTTTTTCTAATTGAAAAAATATATTGAGTGAAATTTATGAAAAATCAAAATACTTTATAAGCAGGACCAGATGAATATTAAATTACTATATTAATCTCTTGAAGGTGAATCAAGATTATCTAGGACAACCACTAAAATAACAGTGTAGTGAAACTAAAAGTACTATCTCCATTCCAGAGAAATAGTTCATTTCGATGATGTAAAATAGTACGTACAGAGAGGACTATTTTTGCGGAACGGAGAGAATAAAAGACAAAGGGTACTAACCAAGAAAATGTGTTCAATTAAATTTCTGTCAAATTCCTCTGGAGCTTCTTTACTGAATGCAAGCAAATCATCCAGGACATCTTTGCTAATTCCAAATCCAGATTCTCTGCTCTCTGACAATCTTTCAGTGATGATCCCTTTAAACATCTGAAAAACCTTGCTGAAATGTGAGCTCATTCGTCGCCGATTCCCCTGAGGATCGAGCAGACGAAGCAGGGGGAAGAAATCGACAACATTAGGCGTTCCGGCTTCCACCATGATATCCCAAATCACATTCTTGAACTCTTTAGCTGAATCACTAAAAGGGTCAGTCAAATCCTTGGAGAAAAACAGGTTGGACAGCAAATTCAACGATGTCCTGAACGCAGCTTGTCCGATATCCACAGCTTCCCCTGTTTCGCAACTCTTTTGAACATACGCCATCAAATCCTCAACTTTTCTGCTCCTCAGCTGCAGATTAGCATCGATTCGGTTGGCTGAGAAGATGTAAGAATTTAGTATTTTCCGAAGACTCCTCCAATTGCTGTTTGCGGGCAGGAAAACGACGGAATTCCGGGAATGGTTGTCGGCGGTGACGGCGTCGGGGACTGATCTGGTGCAGAAATCCACGTCCTGTTTTTGGAGAACTTCTTTGGCGGCGGAGGAAGAAGAAATCACCACGGCAGTTATTTGTCCGAGCTTTAGATTCATCACGGGGCCATGGTTCTTGGCCAGTTTTGCTAGAGATTTGTGGGGCTGGTCGCCGAGCAGGTGGAGGTTTCCGATGATCGGAAAAGGTGCTGGTCCCGGCGGATGACTTTGTCGTGTTTTCTTTTGATGTAAGAAGAAGATTGGTGATGATGATACAGATGATCAAAATGAAAGAAGGAAATACTACCAACCAAACAACATTGGTGAGGATAGTATTCATTTTTGCCTCTGTTAAGAGTTTGAGCCAAGAGAAATTACAGTATATATATATACTAGTGATATATTGCGCGACCCTGGTCCAATATATCTGTACATCTTAGAAATATTAGTATCTGGAAAAAAAAATATTTTGTATTTAACTCGATATATTTTAGAAATGTTTGAAAATTTTAGAAATGTTTTATAAGTATGATCATAGAAATATTTGTATTTGGCATAAAAAGAAATTGTATTTGACCCAGTACGTTTTAGAAATGTTTGAAGATTTTAGAAATGTTTTATAATTGTTATTTCTTAAATATAAATAAACTTGATCAAATATATGTCTTGAATTAAATGCTAGACAAAATATAAAAGCATCCTAATAAGTTTAAATATTAGTAAGATAATTTATTGATGTTCTCCGGTTGTGCCAAATCAATACATAGTTTTGGAGATTTATAATAGCTTTGTAGTAAGCTTCCTCCCAAGGGTATATGCTTAATTGTTAAAACTATTTCTTCCAAAAGTTTATAAGAAGTAAAATATCAAAAATATGATTTTGAAACTGGTTAATCACAAATATGAGAATGAAAATAATGTAAATGCATAGGTTTGAAGTTATACCAAAAAAGAACTCACCTCACCATGGCAAATAAAAAAAAAAGAAAGTAAAAGATAGCCCATTTATAATTGAGAAATTTATTTTTTTTCTATAGGTAAAAATGTTGTATAAAAATACAAATAAACGTAGAAACATCATTCTTTCCCTCTTCGCTTCAAATTCATAAAAGGCTTCCTCAAAAATTAGTTAGAAGAAGTGACCTGAACTATTTAGATGATGAGAAACTAAAAAAGGTCTAAAAACCAAAATTCAAAAAATATATTCTTGAAAGCTCGAACGAAAAAAAAACGCGCTTTATTTGCAAATAAAATAAAATAATAATAATAATAATTGGTCAACTGGGAGTATAAAACAAAATAAAAAACAATTAAACAAAGAAAAAACACACTTCGTAACTGACAATATACGGAAAAAAACTGAGACTCCATAATTAAAAAAAGAAATCCACTCTAATTGAATGAAACATTAAAAAGAAATTTAAAAAACCACACTTTGTAACAAAAACTCAATTAATCAATTCAATCCAAACAGAACTAAAATCATACAAAACTTCTAGGCTAACTAACTATATAAGAAATCACATCATATTACCTGACAACGGCTACGGTAGCTGTAACGGATGGACGCATAAAAATAATAGTAATAATACTATTCTTGAACGGGAAAAACAAAAAATAATAAAAGCCAAACAAATGATCTGTGGAAATAAAATCATTTAAATTTTAATACTTGTAATTGCACCACCACAACGGCCGAAGCAAGATCAATAAGAATTTTTTTTTCCTTTGTGTTTATATAGAAAGGTAAAGAGAATATTTTTTGAAGTCGAAATTTTATCTGATCAGGATGTAGTTGATCATCACTAATGAAAAGATTGAACATACTAATAGAAAATAAGTATATTTCACCACATATTCTCAATTGATGATTGATGAGGAATTTTTTTTTTTTTTTATTGTGGAGAAGAGATTGATTAGGGGTCGATTGTCGTGGAGATGGGGACGAGGATTTGGGTCTTTTTATGAACCCGTCTTTCTTTTTTTGTTTTGACAAAAATAAAAGGTGGAGGTGGATTTGGACTGCATTTGTCTTTTAAGTCTAGGAGATGTGAAAATAAAGATTTATTTTAAAAATATGATGTGGAAATGCCACATGACAAATGGTGGTGCTTTCTCTTAAGTGTGGTTTTTGTTTCTAATATAGTAAGATATATATATATATATATATAATAGATTTTTTTGTCCGCGGGAACCTTTGTACATATATGTAACAATTTCAGAAATTTATAAACGTTATGTAATAAATAAAGAAAGAATGGTGTAGTTTAGATTTAAATCATATCAATTAATTTTTATACTTTTATTTGGATATTTATGTATTTAAGGTGTTCTTAAAAAGAATCTACTTACGGTTAGTGAGATACTTTCTCTGTCCAAAAATAATTGTCTAGTTTAGAATTTTATTTTTAATCTAATTTTAATAAAAGTAACATTTCTATAATTTTTTCCTACTCTGTTCAAAATAAAAATCTTTCAGAAAAGTAAAATGATCAAAACAAAGACAAAATAAGAGAGAAAAGTCGATTATAACTTTGCAAACACTTGAAACTATTTTAACCATAGTGGTTTTGGTTGTAAATTTGTGCTTTAATGCGATTATCAACATAAGTTTACATTTTTAAAATAAAAGAAATCTAACTTTTGTAAATTTTCAAATTGTTCGGTTATATTTACATTGAAATAATATATCCTTAATAATACTTTATTTCCAATCCTACTAAGGTGTAACATCTTCAAAATTGATTGGAATATTTTAAGAATTCTAATAAAATATTATCCGATGTTTAGAAATTGTACTCATTTTGCATTTTGTGCCTGTGAACCTTTATATTTTGTACTCCCTGTCCCAAAAAAAAAAAAAATTCAACTTTAAGTTTTAAAATTTATGCTAAAAACAGTACAAATTTGAAAACTCCATGTGGACTATTTTTATGAGACGGGAGTAATATTTCTTTTAGTGCTTATTATATTTGATTTAGTACTGCACATTGTTTTCACCGAAGCATAATATAAGTACATAATTCAACTAAAAATTTAGACTAAATGAATTTTCGCCCGAAATATTACTAAGTGCATACAAAAAAATTGGAGAAATAAATCTTTTAAATATGTTATGTAAATATTTCTAAGTGACTCACAATTTCCAAGATACTTATCCTTAATGAGTTACGGCTGTAGAAGATTGCGGGTTTTGGAGGCTTTTTGGAAAATGAAAATAGGTTACATTAAATGACAAAATTACACCTATTAACTAATGAAAGGACGACGACTACGTCGAACGAAGCAACCTAGCCTCCACACTTCATAATAGGAATAGGAATTGGACCGGATATAGCAGTTAAATACTTGCTCGTATGCGCATAAAAATGTACATTTCACTCTTTTCTTTTCTTTCTTTTTTTTTCTTTTTACTTTTTCTTCTCAAAATTACACACTCAATGTCTGAAATGAGTCAAATAATTATTCTGACTTATCTCCGGACCTAAGGCGAATAAGTTTCTTAGAGGAGAAAAAATCTTTGTTGTACTTTTTTTGAGAGAACCAACTCATATATTTCATTAATAGAAGAAATACACTTTTTAGTATAATTTGGAAGATTAAAAGCCACAAATTAGATGAATCGATATTTCAAATTGAAAATATGAGACTTTGAATAAGTACCATGTGTACTTGTTAACTTCATAATAATTTGAAACTTTGAATAAGTATCATGTGTATTTGTTAATTTCATAATAATTTGAAACTTGGAATAAGTACCATGTGTATTTCTTGATTTTATAACAATTTGAAACTTTGAATAAGTACCATGTGTATTTTTTTAACTTCATAATAATAATTTGTAGATAATAGGAATCTTGTTAGTCTAGCATTAATATCTTCTTATTTTTCAAAATAAGACTATTTTCGTAAAATGGAAAAAAGTAAAATATAAAGACCATCTTCAGTGTACCCGGAACCACCATGGTCCCCTCCTATTTTTTGCATTATTAATCCTTATTGTACTTTTTCTAAATAACTTTCTATATTTTGCAAATTTAGCTCCTCTTACTTTTTTTTTCTCTCTTCTAAAAAAACATCTCTAATCGTTAAATGAGCATAACTCATGATCCGTAAAGAATTTGTGAATGAATAATATATGAAATTTATAGTACTCGACGAGATCTATCCTTTAAGATCAATATCGAATATTAAATTCAAAAAATAAAAAAATTAAAATACTCAGGAGAGAACAGAAAAAAGTATGTGCGTCTATTTTTTTGTATTGACTATCAAACCGTTTTGTATTGGTTATTCAATCATTTTCACTGATTATCTAAACAAAAATTTTTTTTCTTTCTTTTGAAAAAATATATGTCCAATGTGTTCATACTGATTATCCAACTTCTTGGTGATGGTTACCCAACCTTTTTTTTCTTTTTTTAATAAAAATGATTGACCAAATTTTTGCACTGACTATCCAGCCGGTTTATAATACTTATCCAATTATTTTCACTGCTTATCCAAACTGAATTTGTACTTTTTGTCCAATGGGTTTTTTTTTTTTTTTTGAGAAAATGTATATCCAATATATATGTTTGTACTGATTATCGAACTTATCGGTGATGGTTATCTGACTTTTTTTTTCTTGTACTTTTTTGAAAATGATTGTCTAATTTTTAATACTGATTATTCAACCAATTTTTACTCCTTATCCAATTATTTTTACTGGTTATCCAAATAATTTGTAATGGTTATCCGATCATCTTTTTTTTTTTTTGAAAAAAATAGTTGTCTAATGTTTTCATAATGATTATCCAACCGGTTTGCACCATTTCTCTAACCATTTTTTTTCTTTTCCTTTTTATGAAAATCATTGTCCAGTTTTTTGTTCTGACTATCCAACCGTTTTGTATTGGTTATCCAATCATTTTTACTGCTTATCCAAACATGGTTTGTTATGTTTGTCTAATATTTTTTTCTTTCTTTTTTTTTGAGAAAATATTTATTTAATATGTTCATACTGATTATCCAACTTTTTTTTGTAATCGTTATCCAACCTTTTTTTTCTTTCTTTTTTATAAACATAATTGTCCAATTTTTTTATACTGATTATTCAACTAGTTTGTATTACTTATCCAATTATTTTTACTGCTTATCTAATGTGTTTATACTGATTATCCACCATTTTGTATTGGTTATCCAACTTTTTTTACTAGATTGTCCAAATAAATTTGTACTACTTGTCTAATCATTTTTGAATTATCAACAATAACCACCCCCACCCTTAATAACATGATTGGCCTTTCAGAAATCAAATTTAATTTGATCTCCATTGGTTTAATCTTTGTTATTGAGATATTGACAGAGTTTTTTTAAAATTTGAAGTCCAATGTTATGGTGGATAAAGAATAATCATATTAGTTGGATATGCAGTTAAAATATATTAGGAACCAGTATAAAACTTTCGGATAATTAGTAATGAACTGATGGATATTCAATTGCCTGGTACTGATTATCCAACCGAATTTTTTTCTTTATTTTTTTTGTGAAAATCCTTGTCTGGCCTTTTGTATTGACTATCCACCCGTTTTGCATTGGTTATCCAACCGTTTTCTGTTTATCCAAACAGGGTTTGTACTGTTTGTCTAATCATTTTTTTCTTTTATTTTTTATTTTTTGAAAAATGGTTGTCCAATTATTCATACCAATTATCCAACCGACCGGTTTCCACTGTTTCTCCAATTTTAGTTTCTTATATTTTTCTTGGATATCCTTATTTGTATTTTTTACACTGATTATCCAACCGGTTTGTACTGTTTATCCAATTATTTTTACTGCTTGTCCAAATTGCAATGGTTATCCATTGGTTTTGTAGTGTTTATGCAACGCATCCAAATATACGTATTTCCATCAGCAAAAAATGTGAGAGTGAATTTGAATTGGGCCACCGCCTATCTATCGGTTTTCTATTGCTTACCCGACGTCTTTGTACTGACTATCCAGCACAAATACTTTCTTCATTTCTGTCCGGAGTATTTTATTTTTTTTATTTTTCGTAATTAATATTCAATATTGATCATATCGGATAGATCTCGTCGAGCTCTACAAATTTCGTATATAACTTGTTTTCTAATTCTTTACGGATTGAGAGATATAAATTTTACAAGAATATCCATATAAAATAAGTTGGTTATCCATATTTTTAAACTAGATATCCATTCAAATAACATACAACTTTCTTTCATTTTTGCCTATCAAAATTTAGTCAAATTTTTTCGAAAAAAATATTCAATATGGATCTTGTTGGATAGATCTCGATAAGTACTATGAATTTTATATATAATTTGTTCACAAATTTTTCACGGATTAAGAGAGCTGCTCATTTAAAAATTAGAGATATTTTATGAGAAGAAAGACAAAAAAAAAAAAAAAAGTGATGAAGACTAAATTTGCAAAATATAAAAAGTTTGAGGAAAAAAATACAATAAGGATCATATGTAAAAAAACATAGGGGAGACCATGATGATTCCATGTGCACCAAAAAATTTGCCTAAAATTGAATTATATAGCAATGTAAAACACAGCTGTACAAGATCAAAACTGTGAACAAGTTTCCAAATCTAATAAATCAAAAGAATGTCTCCGTAATTGGAAAATTAATCACAAGTTACAAAACTCCAGAATGGGACTAAAACCTCCACTACAATATACGTGGAGGAAAATTTTAAAAAAAAAGGACAAAAATTATACTAGTAAAAAAAAATAAACATAAAATTAGGTATATTTTTGGTTTGCCTATGTCTTAACGTCTTTTTAACGCTTTCCTGAGCATATATTAGTGATATCTATAGTACTTAATTAAAGCAGCAAACAAAAAGGGCATGTGTTAGCACCACAATGAAAATTTTCTCGTCAAAAGTCATTTTTAGTACAAAATTATTTTTGACACGTGGCACTCTAACTAATCAGAAAAAAATAGAATAGATAAATACATAAATCCCTTAATTATAGCTACATAAAAATATTTTAATTATAAGTATATACTAATCACTTAAAATAATAATATTTAGTTAATAAAATCAAATGTAAGAAAATTCCCTTAAATTAAGTGAAACACCAGTAATGTCTTCCTAATACCCAATTTCAAAGAATTTTTTCCATTCCGCTCCTCTCTCACACCCGGGCATTTAAATCAGTTACTTAAAATCTGACATCAATTATCAATCCATCTCTTTCTACAACAGAGAAAAATAAGTTGTCATTAAAGAAATTTGATTTTTTAAGGATGTTTTTTTTATTCTTCTGTTGTATTGGTCTATGATTTATGTAAACCCGGGCATAAATTTACTGTTATAAATTAAATGTTGTAAATCGGGACATATATTTATGTGTAATAACTCACTTTATGTCCTTTAAATCGATTTTTTATTCTTCTAATTTTTTTTATTCTTTTAAGAATAATTCGTATTTTTTAATTAATCAATTTAAAAATACAGGCGACATTCCGGGCATTCGCCCGGGCAAGCATCTAGTTATCTTTTATTCAAGGAGTCCAATCACTCAAATTAATGGGAAGAAGATAACGCTTCTTTTTGAGGTTTTGTAAGAGAAAGATCGGTTTAGGATCTGATAAGACTAATAATAGTTTTATATAATTCTAATTAATTCTGCCTTTTTCTTAACTATAGTACTTGGTTTTACCAACCGACATGGGTTGATTTTACAAAATGAAACGTACGTGTAGCTTATGATCCATGTGATTCCCCACGCATGATTCATTTGATCGTTCCTCTGTTTTATATGATTGCGACAAGAAAATAACTGAAATATTAAAAATCGTCATAAATTAATGATGTTGGCAACTTTTGTATACTTGTTCTATTCAATAAAAATTGTTCCCATCGTCATTTTATTTATTGTACTATTTGATTTTTGAAAATGCACATTATGCTGTTTGAATTATATTAAAGAGAATACATTTTACAATTTATTATATGAATTATTTTTATGAAATGAATAGAATATCTTCGAACTAGGATTAGGTGGCTCCTTAGTTGAAGTACTAGCTAATTGTTGGAGCGGGCGTGCGAACCTGAAATTGTAGATCCTAGGTTTACTTTTGGAAGAATAGTATCCTTTTGTGATTTTCAATAGTATGATCGTAAGTAATACTATAAGTGCATCAAAAATCGAGTAATTTTAGGACAAAATAATTCTGAATTTCTGAAAAAAATAAAAGGATGTAATTCAATAAGACAAACGAAAAGAGCAAAAATGCTTGTTTCCAGCTAGAAGGCAGATACTCCAAAAAAAATAATTGTATTTGTTTGGACGTCAACTTATTTTACATTTTCACTCATTTTATCTCTTAAACTCAAAACCCAATGGAAAATAAAACATTATCCAAACAACTTTCTGAATTACTTTTTAAATTCCAACTTGAAACACTTTTTGTTAGTGTATTGACCATTTTAGAACTACAAATAGTTCAGTGACAAATTTGGCGGGATTCCGTTGTTGAGTGATTGTTTTTGGAAAAGTTCTTTTTTGCAGTGACTATAATTGACAGTATTTAATTATTTAGTGATAACTCATACTTGATATTTCAAAATGTAATTCAAAATACTTGTTTTCAAAACCAACATCCAAACAACTTTTTGCTCAAAATACCATCCAAACAACATTTTTATTTCCCATTTAGTTTTCAATTTAAAACACTTTCCACTTTTAAGTGACAAAATGAAATATAAGTTGACGTCCAAATAAGTACAAGTAACCCCACCTCCCTCTCTGCCGCCTCTCTCTCCCTCTCCCCCTCAAACCCTAAAAAAAAAAAAATCAATCTTCCCCCATCTTTCCGCCATGGAAAGATGGGGGAAATAATTTTACAAATATCTTTCAACCTTTTTATTGTGTTTTAATTTAATTTTAATAAATGGTTTGTAAGTTATTATCTACAGTATGGCGGCAACATCTTTATCGATGTTTGCAAGTATGACGACAGCATCATTGTTGATGTTTGCTAGTATAGCGGCGGTTTCGTCGGTGATGTATGCATATACGACGGCAACGGCTTCATTGAAGGTGTTCGTCGGTTTGACAGGCATGGTCCAAGAAGATTCAGTCATAGTAAATCTAATTATTATTAGATTTACGATTTGGGGGTTTTAATTGAAAGTTAGTGTTGTATCTTTGATCGATTAAAAATCTGACACGTAGTACAACCATTATTCCATGGGGTAGATCAGGATAGATTTATCCATGTAGCGAAACACAATAATGACATTATGACTATTTGTAAGTTGTGTTTTTATGGCTGTATTTTGCTTTTATCAAACACTGCTAGACGAGATCTAGCAAATTAATGAATTTATCTTTATTTATCAGAGAAAAGCTAGAAGGCAGGGACTTTTATATAAAGAGGAACTAATGATGTGAGTTAATATTATTTACGATAAACAGGTTAGCTAATAACGATGTATTGGAACAAATCATAAAATCCCTGGAAAGTGGAAAGTGGTCTTGTGGGGAAATCCAGAGGTGACCCTGTTCAATTCCGGAAAGAGTCATAGAAACATGAAGTCTTCCCCAATAGTTTTTTATTTTAAGAAAAAAATAAAAGTTGAGCAATAACAACACATACACTAAAATTTAGCTGGCCCGATGTGGAGAGATAAAAAAACAGTATATTCAGTTAGCAGCAAAAGAAGTTAACCTATAGACTATAGTCCATAGGCACAGTTGGTCCAACTCACAAGTGGCTAGAGTTCACTTTCTGTCAATTCCATCTTTCTTCCAATAACTTATACTCCTTCCGTCTTATAATTGTTTTCCTATTTGAATTTTTATTTTTATTTTAAATTATACTAAAAGTGAAATCTTAAATTGAAAACTAATTTTGAAAAAGAGAGAGTACAATTAGTTTTCTTTGTTGATTCCACCCTCTACTTCTTTGTATTATGAAATTTGTATTATATCATAGTGTAAACTATCAACTTAAGAAACACTTTCGTTTGAATCTCAAAAGAACAAAAAAATTTGAAGTCTAAATTTATATATGTCCTAAACTTTCCGAACGCTACAACCATGGTGTTTTTTCATATAAATTTAGTGGGACATACATTGTAATTACTAACATACAAAAATATTTTTAACAGAATAATATGTGAAAAATTATAGTCAATGTTCAAAATGTACAGAAAATAGTCGACAGAAATATTGACTACGTTTTAGGATTTCTCGCAATGAGATGACTTATTTTGAATGATATTTACAATCAATTATTATTTTTAAATATTTTAAAAAATTTCTAATTTTCTCCTCTTAAAAAAATATTCCCATCACTCATAAAAACAGAATTTAAACCAAAAAAAAAAAAAGAAGAAAAGAATAGAAACATTGTCTATGATTTATTTTTCATGTTAAAAAAAAATAAAATGAATGTGTTATTCAAAATTGTAAAAGTTTGAGTAAATAAGAGTTGAGAAGAATCTCCCCACTTGATAATGATCAATGTTATTGGGGTGGATAAAGTGATCAATTTCCATAATCTTTTCCATTATCTTCATCTGTGCTTGTTTGATATGGCAATTTTGATGCTATAAATAACAAAAGAAATTACACACGCACGTGCACGCGCGCACACACACACACATATATATATATATATATATATTCTAAAATGGTTATCTATTTTTTATTTTCATTTTTAGTATATATATATTTGTGTGTTATTTGTGTGGCCCCTCTAATAGCAAAAGTTTTAAGCTTTTCCTATAATTTGTTCATATTACTTCCTCCATCTTGAAATGGTTGTTTAATTAAAGATTTCAGTTTACTGCATGTTATACTAAAAATGAAAATCCAAACCGACAATAAGTTTGAGACAAAGAATATTTATTTTGTCGCTATTCTTCCGAAAAAATATTTTATTTGAAGTACGTACTAATGAAAATGAATGTGTTGGTAGATATAGGACAAAATGTTCACAACACGTTTAGAATTGATTGATTATGGGGGGTCCTTTGAGTTTATGGTAGATAGATCTTCAAAGTAATTAATTTTCATTCATCTCAAATCCATCCATATTTTCCAGCTACGGTTGGTGTTTATAGACACAAAAATGGTGCCAACAAAAGGATCACTTTAAAAAAATTTAAAATCGAGAGTTTTCAGAAAAACTAAAGTCCCAAATTGCAAATCCGTTGAACTTGTTCCCGCCATCCCGCGCCAAATGAGCTTCCAATTCGTTTAATTTTCACCTCCAATTTTCATTCATTCTTAAATTCTGACTACAAAATCTACACTTACCCGCCATGGAACTGTACTGATTCTACTGAAAGCTCCCAAAAGATTCTTAAAAGTTTAAACAAATGATTTTTTATTTTTTTTCTTTTAACTCTCAATATATCCCTCCAAATCTTCAAGAACAATATTATACCTATATAAATCCTCCCAGGTTGAAACTTGAAACTCACCCAAATCCAATATCAAACATTCCTCCCTTCCTTTTCATAAATCCCAACACAAACAATATATATACAGTCTGAACTTTTCTTTTCCCATAAATTAAGCCATTAAAATGGAGGCCATTGTGTCGCAGATTGAGCTTAGCAACAAGGAGAACAGAGTACCATACAAGACCCAATGTTGCTCAAACAATAACTTCCTTTCTGTTGGAATTGGAAAGGCTAAATTTTCGAACCCAATTGTGGGAAGAAGAAGATGGCCACTTCAAGACATAACTCAATTGTTCATCAATGTACAGTCACGGCAGCCACCATTCCGATTCAACGCTGATGGGTTTTGCTCTGGTTTTCAAGTTCAGAACTCTGTTTTGTCTGTTGGGCATTGTCGGAAAAGAAAGAGGGATGCTGTTAATTATTATGGGATTGATTCCACGAGGAAAGACGCCGGCAAGATTCTCAGACATGGGTTTCGATGATTTTCTCTTATTTTCTGGATTTCTTTCGTAGGTAGCGTCTGGTGTATACAATAATACAATAGCCATGAAGGAGAAGCTCTAAATGACATTACTTTGTCTAATCAGTTCGATTTACTGGAATAAGTTTACTTTTTTTGTAAGCAAAATAACAGTTTCAAGAGTCAAGACTTGCATTTTCGTTTCTTGATTTTTCTCTATTTAATTCGATTGTTACTTCAACCCCCTGGGGAAAGTCACTGGAAATATAATTCTTTTCTTAAACATACACGTACTATACTACTCCCTCTGTCCTATAATTATTGTCCAGTTTTATTAAAATGAAAGATTTTATTTTTAGTCAAACTTAACTATATTTTACCTTAAATATCCAGATATACCTCTACATAAGTAAATGTTTAACCACTAAAATTTTATGGATAATGTTTTTTACTAAGGACAAATGTGTAACTTGATCCATAAAAAGTCAAATTGGACAATAATTTTACGACAAAATTTTTTGTGCAAAGTGGACAATAATTATGGGATGGACCCTCCGTCCCATAATTATTATCCAGTTTTATTAAAATGAAAGATTTTATTTTTGGTCAAACTTAACTATATTTTACTTTAAACAACCGGATATATCCCTACATAGTAATTGTTTAACCACTAAGATTTTATGAAAAATTTTTTACCTAAGGACAAATGTGTAACTTGAGTCAAATTGGACAATAATTTTGGGACAAAATTTTTTGGGCAAAGTGGACAATAATTATGGGACGGAGGGAGTATTATTTTACTTCTTCCTTTGGAATACAATAACATACCCATTACATTTCTAACTTTGTTCCGAGAAGACATATCAGTGATAATATTCTCATTGCTCACAAATTGATACAATACATCCCGGAACTAGAAAGGAAGTGTAGGGCTTGCAGCTGTGAAGTTGAATATGAATAAAGCGTACGATCGCATCTCTTGGAGCTTTTTACAAGCAGTACTGACGAAGATGAACTTTTCCGACACAATGGTCAAGCTAATCATGAGTTGTGTTACCACTGTTTCTTTCTCAATAAAATTTAATGGGATATAAAAGCCCACAGGGTTTCACTTCAAAACCAATTGGCTATGAGGAGAGTAATTCATAGTCTTATATATTGATATCAAATCTGTCCCACCATCGATGTGGGATACTCAACACTCTCCCGTAAGCCCAACGTATCTTCTTCGTTTGGGGTTGTCTATTTTTTTTCAGCCCAATCATCGCCTCACGTCTCAGTGGGATACTCAACACTCCCCCGCAAGCCCAACGTATCTTCTTCGTTTGGGTTTGTCTATTTTTTTCAGCCCAATCATCACCTCACGTCTCAGCCCTACCAGTTCTATCACATCAGGCTTGGAGTCCGACTCTTGGTGGGCTAGCTCTAATACCATATAGAAGCCCATGGGATTCCACCTCAAAACCAATTGACAATGAGAGAAGTAGTCCATAACTTTATATATTGATATCAAGTCTGTGCTACCACCAATGTGGAATACTCAACATGGGAGAGCATGCAATCATTCAGATCATGTAGAGGTTTGCGACAAGGTGCCCTTTATCTCCTTATTTATTTATTATTTGTTAGCAAGTACTGTCAGTGTTTCTAAAATTTGAAGCTCAAAGGGTAGTGGGTTAGAAATTTTAATTGGTAATCAGGCACCAAGACTAATGCACTTGATGTATGTATGCTGATGATAGTTTCTTTTTCTTGGAATGTCATGAACACCCCCATCAGAGCTTTGGCAAGAACAGTGAATCACTATGCCAAATTTTCGGGTCAACAGATCAACTTTGAAAAATCTACCATTTTATTGAGCCCAAATACTGCAGCAGCTTGGGGCTAGTACTTGCACCTCACGCGCAACATCCCACCAGGACGGTCTCAAGGTCATTATCTTGCTATGATTTAGACTTTACTCAACCAAAAAAGAAGCTTTTTTATTCTTTTGTAAGCAAGCTCAATAACAAATTTGGCGATTGCCAAATCCACTTTATCTTCCTTGCTAGCATATCCGATGGGGGTTTTCAAGTTACCTTGCTCGCTGCTTGATAAGGTAGATCAGATCATAGCTCACTTCATTTGGAAAGGGGATAATCCAGACCGAGCCGTTCATTGGAAGGCATGGCACAAGATGGCTTCTTCTAAATTGCATGGCGGCCTTGGTCTTCGAACTTCAAGGGAATTGAATCAGGCTTTGTTAGCCAAACATTCCTGGAAAATACTCACACGTCCTACATCACTGTTGGCAAGGGTGTTTTTAGGGAAATATTGCCAAGACAAAGGGCTGATGGAATTCAATGACTCAAAAAATGTTACTTGGGGATTCAAGGGTATCTTGTGGAGTTGTGCTTTATTGCGTGGAAGCCTCCAGTGGAAGGTTATCTCTGGTAAAAACATTCGTATTCATGACAACTGGATTCCGTTTCACACGAATCCAATTCAGCAAACCTCTGTCCTAACCACCCACGTGAACCTCAAAGTGGAACATCTCATTTCCCCAGAGGGGAGGTGGTGAACTTCTTGTTTGTATGCTCTTTTTTCCCAGAGATATTGTTGCACTGATTGAGGGTATTTATATTGATCCCCAGAGAAAGGATGAGTCGGATCGCCTGTGTTGACAAGGTACAGCAACTCTGTTAAATCGGGCTATTATAAAGCATGGAACCAGAGATTTCACCCACCTAGTCAGGGAGTGGAATCAGAGAAGGCATTCTGGAAGTTGTTATGGAGTTTAACTGCCAGACAAGTAACTTGGTAGCGTGCAATGGTTAATGCGTTGCCAACAAAGAAAGAAGTGTTCAATTTCAGACATGTGTCCTCGCTGTCTACAGGCACAGGAAGATGTTGCTCACTTCTCCTTAGGCTGCGAGCAATCAAGAGGCTTGTGGAGAATTTCCTCCCTCAGTTTCATTTTTTAATCCCGAATCTCCAGCAAATTTTTCGGAGTGGTATTTAGCATGGATCAAAACTACACCATCACAGGAGGACATCAAAATGTCTGTGCATGTGCTGTGGCGTATTTGGAAGATGAGGAATCAGAAGGTATGGAGACATCAGTTCATGGATCCACAGTTCAGTTGGATTTTGGTTCAAGAAGATTACAAGCTGCACGAGCATCTCTTTGGTAAGACTCGGTTACATATAGGCCCATAATGCAGAGGTAACCACTGGTGGTTTAGAGCTGCAAGATGAAGAAGCAGACATTATGTTTGACGGCTCCTTTAATTTAGGAGTGCAACTTGTAAAGCTAGTGCAGCCGGGAAAATTACGACGCACCAAGGGGTAGTTTTACAGTTGAAGGCTATACGGGTCCATGCTCTAACTCCATTGCAAACAGAGATGATGGCTTCCCCTACATGTTCTACAAGAAGCCCTGGAGATGGGATTGCAAAAGGTGAAGGTGTTTACAGATTGTAGTGCTTTAGCATCGGAAGTCTTGCATGAATTAGATTTTCCAATTGAGTGTCAGGTTCTAGGTGCTAGGTTACTACAAATTAAAAATAGATTTAAAGTGTGTTGTATCATTAAGGTTGAGAGGGAGAGAGTAGCACAAGTCCACTATCTAGCATTTCAATATGCTCTTATGTAACCTTGGTTTGCTATTAATAAAATTTTCAGTTTCATCGAAAAAAAAACTCTGTTGGAATAATAATTCAATTTTAAAAATTAATATCTACACTAGATCTACATCATCTATAAAAATATTTATAAATTACTAAAAATAATACTATATTCCAAGTTTCTTATTATTTTTTCAATCTGAAAGATATTTTTTTTTATCAAATTTATATATTGTAAATTTGTAATTTTTAAAAATGGACTATTCAAATCAATTCCTTCAAACTAGTAATTCCTAGTCAACCTTCAGAGAAAGTAGTAGGGATATTATATCAAGTTGAGTTCATTAAAAAATTACTGAAACGAGAACCACTAAGTTATTAACCATGCAAGAATTCTAAAAACTTGTACTACTTTTTATTGATCTTTTTTTTAAGTACTTGTTTTTTGATCTTTTAGATCTAGCCTAGTATAGTTACACTCATTCAAAAAGTAAAAGGATAAAAATAAAAGAAAAGAAAAAACGGATCCAACTTTTTTAAATACATTAGAGAATGGTACAAAATGAAAATGAGAATTGAGAAGGGAAAATGAATTTTAAGGGGAAATGATATGATGTAGTACAAATGAAAACTACACCAATATCATTTATTAGCTGATTTCGAAAGAATGTTGTCAGTGATGTTCTTACATTTGTGACACAAAATTTTGTAAATTATTAAGTAGAACACAATGTTGTCAACAGAAATAAAATTCGAAATCGAATGTTATCCGAAATAAGATCATCTTTTTCTCTCTCTCTCTCTCTCTTTTTCTTTTTTTGCATTAATTCATTCGATCAATTTTATTTTTTTACATTGCTGGTATTTGGCCTTTAAGTGGTTTTTGTTCCTCGAATCGGCTGAAATTGCCCTTTTCCTTGAAAAGTTGGGAATGGTGGTGCCTGCAATACAGTTTCTGCTCATGAGCTATGAAATTTGAAGGGCTGATCATACAACCCCCTCGGCTACACTTAAAGCAAGCTTTGTGATACGATGTTCCATCAACTGCCACCTACAAAACATCAACAATAATATAGCAATTTAAAGATTTTCGAAAGAAGTAAGAGGTGTGTTAGACATTGCAAAAAAAAAAAAAAAGAAAAATCGATTCATTAAGAAGGAAGAAAATTTCAAAGGTATGATTTAGTGGTTTCCTATAGTAGATTCAAGTGATTTTAGAATGACAGATTAATTATAGACAATTATAGTTACTCTTCTTCTTCTTCTTTTTTTCTTTTGTATGTAAGTGGGTTTATCATGGGTAAATTTGATAAATTCAAAGTTTGGTGCCTAGACGTCAATGAAAAATACTCTTTTTTTCTTAAAATAATTGTTCTGTTTAAATTTTTACATTTAATAAAATTTATACCAAAAATAAAATTTCAAACTACAAAATTATTTTGGGACGAAAATAGTACTAAAATTAAATCAAACAGATTTATGTTGGACTTTTATGTGCAAATTCAGTGATACAAGAAATATGAACCTAACCTTTTCAAGTGGGTAAACAGTTTTTTTACATGCAACACATTTGTCTTGTGTCCCAGCAAACATGCTCAAGATTTTGCTATTTTTTGGACCCTGTTCACCATGAAAGAAACTAGATTAGAAAATGGGAGAAGACAAGTTACTCCCTTAGTCCCTTGCCTCATCCCGATAGTCCAGAGTATTGTATTATTTTTATTCAACAAATTAAGTCCGAAAAATGGGATGAAAAGAGTAATTAAAATAAAAATTTTAGAAGTAACCGAATGAATCTTATGACAAATTATTTACCTGGTTAGTCGATCTATCAACTCTAGAGATTTTTGGAGCACCTATGAAGTAAATATATAAGAACTATACTTCATTAGAATTTTAAAAATAAATAAATTGGAAGTTTTACTTCGATAAAACGAAAATTAAGAGCAGAGTTCTTACCATTTTCGAAGCTCTTATTTAAGCTGCCAGTCATCTTGAAAAGTTGATCAAAATGTGGTTTACAGTATAAAACCCCCTCAAAGGAAGAGAAATTACTCAACTGCAAGGAAACAAAAGGGGTCGACCTAATCTTAATTTTGCGATTTTCAAATTATTTGTCAAATGTGCACATTTTCTTGATCAAATCTCCATTAAGGACATAAGGAAACTAAAATGCAATTTATAAACCGGTCAAAGTTTCCAAGGTTTGTAGATATTAATGGTAATCTTCATTGTTCTTGTGTATTCTGAATTCAATTAGTTAGTTGGTTAAAAAAAGTAGGAATTTAAAAAAAGTTTTTTTTTAAAGAAAATTATTTGAGCAAGATACCAAATTGGTCCTTTTGTGCTCTTTTTTTTTTTTATTGTTATCCCTCATTTTGACAAATTTCAAGTTACTCGCAAACGTTGATCATCATTTGAACTGAAAAAGTTTAGGAAATTTGTCAACACTGTGTCTTCTTTCTCTATCATAAGAATTTATTTTGTCCACTTTATCAAACTGTTATTGTTGAAAAGACAAATGAATGGTAATAAGTAATATGACATGTTTTATCAAAGAAAATTGGAGCAGCAAAGTAAAATGAATGGAAACAAAAAAAAAAATTGTATTACGAGGGCCAGGTATTAGAATCATAACTGATACCTCCACTAGCTTTATTTCAAACCTTTCAATCCTGCCAACTGATTAAAACTAGCAGGAATGAGGTTCAAGAATTGTATAATCTAGCATATAATGCATGTCTTTGTAATACTTTAGGTATTTCTAGTTAATATACAGGTACCATTTTCATTCAAAAAAAAAAAAAAAAAAAGCCCTGATACCTCCGAGAGTAACTTCAAAATTTAGAAGTATTGCTATTAGTTTGAAGCTTCGTAACACTTTTGATCCTTGAAAGTAAGACATTTGAGGCGGGATTTCTCCGATGAGCAACAATGAGGCTAATTAGAAGTTCCTTTGAGACTATGAACATTGTGTTCCTTGATTTTATTGTCAACTTTCTCGTATAAACTATAACTTCTTTTCGTACTTACCCTTTTACTCCACTCATTAATACACTACACTAATAATGGGATTTCTTGTTGTAGGAGTACTAAAATAAGATGGAGGGATTTTAGGCTTGTTTTTGGCAGGGGAACCAAATCAAAGGACTTTTGTACTCGAGCTAGAATTCTATGTGGGAAGTTTCGGAGGATTGGTTATGGTTGCAGAAACAACCCAAGGACTACTTGAACTTTCAGGCATTTTATTTTGTTTTGTTCCTGAAGAAAAAAGTGGGTATTTTGTACAGCCCAATATGCTCTCAGGAACTGAATTTTATTTCCTGAAAAAACAGTCCAATTTATTATGTTTCCAACAGCAATATTATCAAAGTCATGGACCTTGGTGGTTACTTGCTTATGATCACCCCTTAGCACTTAGCATTTCTTTGTTTTATTAGTTACTATCTCATTTCTATATAAATTTTTATTAGAAGATTTAGTAAAGTGGCAGAGGTGATTGAAGAAAACACAAAACAGGAATTAACAAAGATTACATATGCGACCTGAAAACCATAAACTGATTAAGTTCAGTTTCAGAATGGAAAAAAAAAAAAAGAAAGAAAAGAAAATAGTCCTTGGATTTGAATTCAATTCTCTGTTTCCAAAACAGTACTCTAATAAAGATCATCCAAAGGGCTATAAACATGAAACACAAGAAAGAACAAACAGAGCGAACAAGAAACCAGAAAAACCTCAACCTATGGAAGCGAGAATCGGATAGGATTGTATGAAGATCAAAAGACTTACCTTGAGGGTGCCCTTGCAATGGTGGCATCTAAAACAAGCTTTGTGGTAGATTTTGTTATCTGCCTGAAGTTGATCCACCAAGTAAACAGTCTTCTCACAAGCCTTGCACTTCTGAGTAGTCCCTAAAAAACTTGCCATATTGATTTTCTCTAATCTACTGAAGATCACTTCAAAGATTCAAATGTTATTCTTCAACAATATGCTAGCTGTTTTCTTCTTTTTGAAAGGGTCTTTGGAGGACTTTTTAGTTCTTCTACTTGGGCATCCTATTATTAATTAGTGTGTTAGAAATTTGGTTTGCTACAGGTCAAAAGTCAGAGGCAGGCATTAAGGTGTCCCATGTGTATAACATTAATTTTGACTGGCTGGTATGATTGTGTTTTAGCTGTCCAAATTATCCAACAAGGTTTATTGCATTTCATGTGTATGTTCTTCTGTTGTCGTTTCTAAATACAATGTTCCTACCATGCTAATGGACAAATGTCCAGCAATGAAAAATGGCTATTCTTGAATCATGTTATGTACTTTTGGACCCGTAATTGTTGCACCAAGTGAGTATAAATTGTACACTTTCATGCAACACTCTGGAGAAGGGCCGCGTTTATATTAAGTTGAATAAGTTCGAAACTTGAATGTATATGCTTAAAACACATTACAAATACAAAATTCATAGGTCACCACCTGAAGAGGTAGTCAAACATCGGAAAAAATGTTCAAAAAAGTATTCACCTATTCCCAGAAAGATAATCTGCGTTAAGTTTTGAAATTTACACTAAAAATAGTACAAATCTCGACTCGATGTTGGATATTTTTCTGTGACATAGGTAGTATATCAATTTGATCCCTGTCTCCCTTGACAGAGGCATGTTGGAGGACAGGACCATCTTAGGAATTCATATCTGTTCTTCATGTAATTGACAGCTGTGTTAACACTATGTTTTGAACGGCACCGTCAAGGGTTTTTCTAGATCACTTTAGGGTTGAGTGCAGAAGCTCACTTATGAATCAAGAACCTTTCTAGTTTAAATCACTTCCGACCACGAAGCAAAGAGAAGCTACAGTAAACTATACTACAGCTTCCAATATACAAACCATACCAAAAGGAAAAAGGGTTTATACAATTACAAGGCAAAGAGAAAAGGGAAAAAGAGATGTTCGCAATGGCCCTCTTAAAATATAGAGCATTGCATAAAATTGCTTCTTTATTTTCATAATGTAAAGTAAGAGTCTTCGCCATGGGTCTCTTCAACTAAAACATCAAAGAACAATGAGAAAAGTGCATAATCACGCACTTTCTCTCGCCTGCTTTCGTGTTTCTTCTCGCGTCACGGCTCTGACATAGATCTCATAACAGCATCCTGGAAATACACGAGAAGAAGAGAACCAAGGGATGGAAAACAATGAGAACAAAATATGAGGTGCAAATTACCAGACCAATGAATGCTATGTTATACAATAATAGGAACTAAATATCATAATCCCTCTGCATTCAAAGTTGGCAATGAATGCAGACATTTCATTGATGCTTAATGGGTTGTACACAACTCACTGTGTAAATATCTTATAGTTTTGCAGCAATTATCTTTCAACTACGCCTTTCCGAGAACAGTGGTACTTCTCAATTCAGAAAATTGAAGAAATACTACCAAGTAAAGAAAAATGATATCCCATTAATCGACAAGTCATAACAAGAAATTACTCAACACAGTTTCCTATTATTTCATAATACTTTAGGTTCTCGTATAGGTTTTGAATTGTTTCACCAACCTAAAGGACACATATAGAAGATGAGAGGGGGGGAGGGGGAACAAGTAAACAACTCCTAGCCATGCATGGGTGGAGTAACATTTCAACTATATTTGAGTAAAAAGTGGCATTGACCTACTTTGAAAAGGATAGGCTTCCTTTAACATGACAACAGAAGTAATCGGGAGAAAAATAATCCTCCACACCAATCCTCGGAGTTGGTGAAAGATTTTTTAAGATGAAATTAGTTGCAGTGACCTTGCTAGCATTCATCTCAAAAGTTCAACTTGAAGGCAGTGATTCAAATAACAGTTTTCATTAAACAAAGCATCACATGGCATCCTAAACTTAAATCAAACAAGGTAGCAGCGAAAGACAAACAAGAGGTCAAGAAGCTTTTATGCAATTAAACAGAAGCATGAAAAAGGCCCAATTCCGATTTTGAATGACTTCCTAATCATCTCCACTCAGCAAATTAGAGACCAAACTCATGTTTGGGATAGAGGGAGTACATTTTATCATCTATAAAGATGACTAGGGAAAATCCCACCATTTAGTGATCACAAGTGTTCAGCTTCAGCCTCTCCAGTCCTTTTATTTTCTTAGAAAGGGTAGGGTGACAATGAGATAACACCAAACATTTTTTCAACCATTTATGCTTTGTAAGATTCAGATGTTGGCATATGAGAAGAATTGAAGGCTCTCTTGTTTGTAAAATAAATTTGATACACCTCTACGTGAAAGAAAGTTACAACAGTGGTAAATAGAAGAATGAGATATAACTTCTCATTATAGCACCTATTGTATGTCACACTGTATATTCCAAATGATTCACAACAAGCTTATTCACATAGAAACATGAGTACATTGGGAGTCTTAACAGTAACTAAACAGATGCATTTTTGCGTTGATCACTACAAAATGATGGGGAAAAAACAAATATGGCTACTAATGGCGATGTTTCAATTAGATCAAGCATAAAAGATGAATGACTTGAGCGAAAAGAAGCACAATATGGAAAATTAGTGTTCTGGTTCATCTCTGACCATATCCGAAAACTCACAAATGAACACACAGGCAAGGTGACACAATATCTACAATTCACAAGCATTCTAATTACTTAAAGGAGACAATTACTGCACTTCAAGAAAAATCAGGTTTTCGTATAGAAATTTCTGATGCCCAAATCAAAAGGGAAATTTGATGATGGTAGATAAATCAGTGAACACATAGGCAAGCTAACACAGTATCTACAATTCAGAAGCAGAAACTTCTTAAAGAAGACCATTACTACACTTCAAGATAATCAGTTTTTGGGATAGAAATTTCTGATGCCCAAATCAAAGGGGAAATTTGATGATGGTTGATAAATCGGTCAAGTGGACAAGCAGAAAAACAAGAGAGAACAAGTAAAAAAACCCGCCTAGCCCTTACCTAAATCATCACTTCATAGACAAGCAGTAATCAGATTGGTCCAGATCAGCATATCTTAAACAACATAAAAGTTTGATAACCAATGAGGTCATCTGGAAGATGGAGCGATTGCTTACCAGCAACAACTAGAATAGTGAGAGCATCACCAACTCTTTTGAGGCGGGAGACACTTTTCTTATGTGATTTGAAGGGCTTGAGTGCAGGGTCTTCAGCCAAGAGCTGCAAAATGACAAACCCGACAAAGATATTGAAAACGAACAACATATGCAAACAGAAAATTGAACAAAAATGTTTCATAGTTCTTTACTTAAATTGACAGACCATGAAACTATTCCAGAGCATCAGCAAATACAAATAAAAACAAATAAACAGTTTTGAGTTTAAGACCTCGCCTAAAGGCAGCTTCCGATTTCTTGAAGCCATACACAATAAGCAACCCCAGAACTTTGTTTAAAAACTTTTGAATTTGTATATTTTCATCAACGTAATCAGCAGAATGGAACATGTTTCATAGGAAAATTGACAATAGGTCATAGATGTTCACATAAGCCAACTTCAGTCTGTATCCATATCTTAGTGATCCAAATCCCCCATGCAACCAAGCAATTATTATATTTTCAGAGCTTTAACACGTCCACGTTGGATAAAAGCCTCACAACTAACAAGAATGTCTAGTCAAAATAAAATGAAAAATTAAAAAAATCAAGGAATGAATGGACAAGGAAATATTTGGCTATCACAACTTGACAAAACCATGGCTGCTTGGCTGTTGAGTGTCAACAAAGGGAAGTTCTAGTAATTAATTTCTAGTTCACAATAAACATTAAATGGGTGGCATCAGACTGTCAGATAACTTAAGAAGCTATTCAATTGCAAGAATTAAGCAATTTGGAACATCTGCTGCATTCACAGACTCCACGTTAAGCAATTTGGAACATAAGCAATTTGTTCTGCCTAATGAAAGTTAAAGGTTTGCATTGCAAAAAGACATAAAGAGATCTTTTAAGTTTAAGTAATTCGTTGATGTTTCAATTTCATGTTACTTCATTTCAAATATTTAATCCTTTGATGACAATTAGGAATGTTGATTGAGTGATATTTAGTCCTTTAACTATAACTAGATATTTAATTCTTTGAAGTTACCCACAAAGTTTACTTGTTTTACCACACATTTGTTTTCTTAACCACATTACAACCGCATAAAAAGTCCCTTTCACAATCCATTTAAACAGAATATGAGTGCTAGAGAGTTGACAGCATTGAAGTCCCTTCATTAAAGTCAAAATATCTTCTTCAAGATTGTCTTACACACTTTGGGTGAAAATGGGTGAATTTGATTACTTTTTTTTTTTTTTTTGACAATCAAAATGATGAATATCATTTAATATTGTGATTTACATTGAAGTGGGAATCTCAGTACTCGTGATTTGGCTGCCATAATTTATTCATGTTGATTTTGCCAAACGCAAATCCTACGTTATCATCAGAAAAAAGAGATCTCAACGAAAAACTATATGAGTGAGTAAAAATAAAAATTCGCATGAATATACTTTGGAACTTCCACCGAAAAAAGAAAGATCATGCAAAGGACCTGACCAAGTGGTATTCACATCAGTTGAAAATTAAGCCCGATCAAACTCCTGATAATATAGGGGCACATTGTTGAAGCAAAGGTAGCAAAGGCAGTTAGAGTGGCTACAAACTTTGTTTTGCTTTCTAAATGAGCACTATCTATGCATATCTCAGTCGGAATATGTCCACACAAAGCAAACTAGTAGAACTAAGAGGGTTAAGCAATCAACAGAAATAAATAAAACTTTCAGCTAAAAACCAATCCAATGGAAAAACAGTACCTTATTTGAGAAGCAGACAATTATTACAAACAAAACGAACTCAAGTGACTACTGTAGTTGGAGATTAGCTGGTCTTTTTTCTGGACCTACTCAACCCTTCTCATTACTAATGGAATTTCAATCACCATTATATTAAAAGTTGAACGAAATGATCTTGTTTTGTTCCTCGGCTGAAAAGATATGTCTTGAGGATTGGAGAAGCACTTCGATAAACAGATTTGGTAAACACATTTGTGTTCGACTTCATTCACTGACATCACGATCACCCTCTGAATGATCAGAATAAGGTAAAGCTTGAAGATAAGTTTTGTACTGTATTAATTTCTCAGTCCCTCTAGCCAGCCAAATAACGGATAGTCAGAAGGTCAACTTCACCGAAAGAAGGTCAGATTAATCCCGAGAAAGGTTATCAAATAATAGATTTGACCTAAACTTTCAGGGTATCTGGGCTTTAGAGATCAGCTCTCACCGTAGGGGGATCTAGCCCTAAGACCTATGGAAGAAATAATAGAAAGAGAATGCTACAAAGGTACAACCCCTTATGGATAGCAGTAGGAAGAGTAAATAGGCAAAGTATTAGGGACTGAACTCTTAGGCCAGCCCAAAAGAAGAATTACTACCGATTAAAAGTGTGGGATCGGCCTAGGAACCATGCGTGAGACGGGTTTCTCTTCACACAGCTCCGGCCGAAGACAGGGCAGGTATATTTCAGAAATAAACATCTAATGGAAGAAAATTATCTGCAGGAGACTTGTCTTAGTTTGCTAATTAGGGATTTCACCCATACGCAATGCACCATTCAGCTCCACTTTTGCCACTAAAGAATAAGTTGGAAATGGTTTTCCAATTTCTTGCTCTGATACTAATCCTAAATAATCTACTTCTTACCATACATTTTTTCTCTACATAGCTTAGAAAGTTCTTATGATAGAGAACAAACGATTTCACAAACGAACAAACGCACCGACCAATAATAATAAGCATCTTACAGTTGCAAAATAACACAGTGAAAAACATACGGTCGAAGAAAGAACTCACCGCCTTCTCGCGCGCCCCAGCTTCAACGTGTAACCCGCGCCCCGTTATCCCAGAAGATTGATCAGCTCTCT
Organism: Oldenlandia corymbosa var. corymbosa; assembly: GCA_949775105.1. NCBI lineage: Eukaryota > Viridiplantae > Streptophyta > Magnoliopsida > Gentianales > Rubiaceae > Oldenlandia > Oldenlandia corymbosa. Next base: position 10,492,793 of record OX459124.1, read on the forward strand.
GAAAATCATTTCGAAAATCCAAGTCCAAATCCAAAACCCAATGCAGAAAATTGTTCAAATTTCATGTCAATATTCAAACCAAGAAAAGGAAAAATAATAAGGAAAGAAAGTCGAATTTCAGATAATTGACCTGGGGTTGGAGTCGGAACTGAGAGAGTGAAGTTCTGTTGAGGAGGAAGGCCATTGAATTTTCCAATCACAAATGCAAGCAGGTGTTTCCGGGTGGTGAAGACCCACGGAAGAAGTTTTGCCGGCGGGTAGAGCGTCGGAGATCAGACGACACCGGGGGAAAGCGGCTATGGGTGCAAAAGGAGATGAATCCGGCTTGGGTAAGAATCCGGGTAAATTAGATGGTCTCAACTCTCAACATCAGTTCCCTTCAAGTAGTTTTTGTTTTTTTTTTTTTACTAGTTAAATTTTTCTAATTCTCCCTCGCCCCTCGGTTTCGAAATTATTGTGAGCTTTTATTTTTTATAAATAAAATTAAAAATGAAAATTTAAACTGGAAAATAATTTTGAGAAAAAATATCAAAGAAAATAGTTTGATATTGAAATATTATTATTATTAAGGGCATTAAATTTTAGGGACTTGAGTGAATTTTACTTTATGGTAGAAATTTTTTTAAAAAAGTCTCTAAATTAATGATATTCTACAAAATTTTAAGTGATTAAAGTAATACTAAATTTTTTTGGTTCCAATTTATGAGACATTACAATCGAACAAAATCAATGTACCTTATTATAACGAAAGTCCAAGAAAGAAATAGTAATGAGGTATCGCACTCTTATGAAATGTTTTTTTTCCTTAAAAAACAAAATTAAGTCGTTTTGGTTAAAAATTAATTTATATTTTATTATTAAATAACTATTAAAGAAAAAATAAAAGATATATTTCACAATGTAACTTAAAATATTCCTGTCTAAACTATATTAAAAAAATCTAATAAATACATTGAAAATTAATTTTTACTAAAAACAGAAAAATTTTAATATTTTACTTGCGCACCCTTTAGACCTTTTTCCACCACTAAAAGGAATAATCGTTGTCTCACCATTTATATTGAAAAAATATTAAAATTATGCGGGTAAAATTATTTTTAAAAAAACACTCAAAATAAAACATTTTCCTTCTATTCAAATTCGATGGCTCTAAGCTTCTAATGTTCAAGAGAGAAAAAATGATAAAGTGTCGCACTCTCGTAAAATATTTCCCCCCAAAACAAAACTACGTTTTGGTTAAAAGAACAACTATTAAAAAATATTTTTAAACAACTATTAAAAAAATCTATTGTTAAAACAACTATTAAAGAGAAAATGAAAGACAACTATCACAATGTAATTAAAAAATTTTCTATCTAAATTATATCAAGTCAATACTACATAGTTTTGATTAAAATAATCTAATCGAATACATTTTAAATTTGCGTTTACTAAATAGTTGTTTGAGAGAAAAATTTTAATAGTTTATTTAAGCTCCCTTATCATCTTTTTTTCACACCTAAAAAAATAATCGCAACGCACAGGGAAAAATTTAGTTAATGTAATAATAAGAAATAACCTTTTAAGAAACCCCTATATAAATATAGGTTTAGTCAATAGTGTAAATTAATAATATATTACAAAATTAAGGTAAAACATAAATTTAATAAAATAGGAGGCGAACGAGATTTGTTTTTTCGTGAAATTTATATCTGAAATAATTTTATTCTTGATTTTTCTAAGTGAATTCAAAAGTTTTAGAATGACTTTCACAATCTTCCTAATTGAATTAAAAAATGCATTATAAATTAAGAATTACTAACTTATCATTAGAGTAATAATTGCTACAAATTAATCTTGGGAGTCTAGCAGCATTGATTTATTTTTTTAGTTCTCTACACCTCTACGGTGAAATGGATGGATAACACGAATATATTAATTCAATTTTTAGATGATATCGATTTCATAATTTGAATCCTTAAATATTATTAATAAATTTCAGACATTTTTTTCTTTTATAACAATTTGAGACTTTTAAAATAAGAAGATAGAAAGTATTAATTGAAAGTTATAGTCTTTTTCTTTTTATCTTTTATTTTTTATAAAAGCCTAGAAGTAAAATTTCGCTAAATCTCATCGCTTTAAACTTTTAACCGTTGTGGTTGGGGAAAAGAACTTACTGTAACAAATACTGCATATAAAAATCAGGAATTATTTACCGCTTACGTGGCCTCCCTAAATATTTCTTGTTTATCCCCTTCTAAACCATTTTCTTTAATTTCTGAATGTTAATTTGGTCGATTCCCTCAAACCCGTATTACTACGTTCAACATGTTGCAGTCTCAAAATAATTATTCCTTCCGCTCCAAAATTATTGTCCAGATTAAATTTTCATTTTTAGTTGAAATTGTACTGAAAGTAAAATTTAATTTTGGGACACAAGGAGTATTATATTTAAATTTTTAATTATAATATAATTTTATATTAACGAGACAATTATTTTTAAATGAACAAAATAATTGTTCTAGACTTGTAATCTTTCCAACTTGACATCCTCGCTAGTTTGAAGTTACAGTTCGTTTCATCATTTTCTTCAGCCTAACCTCATTATTGGACGGAAAGTGACTATATCGGACACACAATTTCCGCAGATGATCAAGTCGGTGAGTTGTGTGGTAGAAAAATCTTTCTGCTGGTTCAGAAAGCACATCAATATTGTACAGAAAGGGAGTTCATTTTATTCGCAAATTGGTGCGACAATTAATTCATTTGTAAAATAGATTAATTATGGACGTCGTATAAAGTGGATCTAATCCTTAACTTTGGAAGGGATTTTGGATGAAAATTCTATAGGCTAGAGGATCATAATGTTTTTTTATTCTGTAAATCAGATAATCGTGTCAAAGTAGCTACTTTTTGTGTTTACTTTAAACATTCATGATTAATTTTCATATATCCATTTTGACTTGAAATTGGTCTTCATCATATGATGATGGAATTCATAATAACCAAAACATTATGATTGATGAGCTTCCATGGTGTAAAAGCAAACTCAAAATCAAAGACAACATACATATCCCAAAAGAGTGAAGGTAGCTTGTTGCCCACCACCAATTTGGAATGCAGTTTTTAAATCACTCTAATATAATAATCGAGTAAAATCTTTACAATTTTACTTAATTTCTAACGAATTCAAATAATAAGACATCGTTCACATACCCATCAAGTACCGACCTGAATAAAATTTAGACAAACAAAATTAAATGTTCAAAGGCTTATTGTTATTTAAGCTATATGTTAACTTGGGATTATTATTCTGCAGCAAAATAATCCTAGATCTATATAGCTGTAGTATACACATGATTGGCAGAGTTTCCATGAGAATATTGATGTTTCGGTTCCCAACCCTTTTCTATTTAGGGAGAGGAAACTTCAAAAAGAACTTCTAAAAAAGCTACAAAAACTGCTTTACTGCCATTAATCTTAGTGCTCAAAATCTTTTAAAACAAAAAAGAGGAGGATCTCATATTCTCTCGTGGCATCGTGGGCAGGAAAAATGATTCCCTCTTTCATTTAGAATAGTGATGCCTGCTATGATTGCACAAAGTCAAAAATGTACCAAAAAAATGATGATTCAAGCCTTCAAAAATGTGTAATTTATACTTATTCCCTGCTCTGAGTTCCGACTGAGCTGCAAAGAATCCTTTTCTTTTTTCATTGTTTTTTTTCTTCAAGGGAAGAAGAATCATATTTGGTATCCACCACCAAAGGTATATTAGTGTAATAGTGGTAGTGAGTATTGCTTTTTTGGGTACCTTTTAGTACAAAATTTAAGAATCAAAGTTAATTTTGTCTTTTTATATTAAGTATATAATATTCCCTCACTAATTTAATCAAATACAGATAATGAGCAGGTAATATTTATATCAAGAAGAATATAATGTTTTTAGTTAAGAATAAGAAACAAAATCTGGACTCTTTATGTATCATCATATAAAAATGTTCTGAATGAGCATATTCTGAGTGATACTCACACTATTGAGATGGATCTCTTCTGAAAACTTTTTCTTCCAAAACTTATATCAACTGGACTCGGGTGGAACTATTTCGACAATTAGTACTCCCTCCGTCTCAAAATTATTGTCCAGTTTAAATTTTCATTCTTAGTTCAAATTGTATTAAAAATGAAATTTTTTATCAAATTGGACAATAATTTTGGGACGGAAGGAGTATTTCTAAACAAATGTTTCAAAAGATACACAAAGGAGGAACAAAATCCTTATATATGAACCAACAACTATTATTGACTCCTAAGTTTTGCTTCAATATTAAGGTTTCATAAAGTTTTCTCTGAAGTATATTTGGTATTAGAGATAGCTTTTATGCCATTAAATTTTGTAGCTGCTTCGCTGTATAGATTCTCTTGTAGATGATTAGCTGATCACTTTCCATAATTCTGTGGATTTTGATTCTAACTATACTTTAACTGAGTTAGTTGTTCTCTCACTTTCTGCACTAATTGTACTCTCAAATATTACTCTATTATAAGTTGTACTGTATTTCTTTATTATGATTACCACCAGGATTGCAAATATTCTGTTGCTCTGTTATTTTATTTTGGATAATTTTTTTTTCCTACCTTTGTCCAGTTAAATAATTTGTTTTGGAGTCAATGGATTTATTTTTTTTAAAACTTTGTGGTAGTAGTTGGCATAATAAATTAATTAGTTGGCATTTTTGTGGTGAAGAGCGCAGTACTGTTTTCCTTTTGCCTTCAAAAAATTAATAGAAATTCTTCATTCATTTTTGCATCATTGACACTTCAGGTTGCTTATTAGAGTTTTGTCTCAATTACTAGGGGGTGTTATTAATTGAAGGAAGTCAAATTTCTAACCCATAAATTTTTTATTTTTTTTTTGTGGTTGCCTGTCACAGTTTTTAGAGCTTCGCACCGACTAATCCGTTGGTCGACCCGGGTCGCAACACTGGTAGGTGAATCTCCCAACAAAAGTCTTTTGCATCCACAAGATTTCGACCGAGACTTTGCTTGAGCGGCATCAAGCTACTTACCACTTGAGCTAACCTTAGTTGATAACCCATAAGCTTCAATTACAAAAAAAATTAATATCGGGATCTTCTTTTTTTTTTTTTCTTAAAAAGGCTCGAATGCGAATTAGTATTACTGTAGTAAGGTGAAAAAAAATAAATTGCAAAAACTATGACAATTATTCTTCCAAAAAACAAACAAATAAACATATATTGCTTCAAAATTAAAGAAGCCACAAAAATTTTGTCTATTAGGAAAAGATGAGGTTGATCAGCAATTTCTCAGATCATGGGCTCTGCTCTTTAGCTCACTATACAGTTTGTTCCCATCTCAGCAGTTCAGTTTGTGTTCTATGCTGATAATACTAGTTCCTTTTTTTACCCCTTAAAATTCATTGGTGGGGAAAGAAATCCTATCCTAAAAATTAGAGAAGAGACACAATCAAATCAACTTGTAGCCTCCGAGATGCTCTGTAATGAGGGTTGCCATGCTCTTGATTTGACACCAACAGAATTTGCAGATTGAGATGTCTTTGACCTCTGTCTCTCTTGTTTTGTCTGCAATAGAAAAATCTGCACTGATTAGAATTCTGGGTTTTTTTTTTTTGTGGGGGGCGCAAAACAGAACACAACATTTTCTGGATTGATTTCAATAGAAAAACTTCTTTGCCCTGTTCCTCACTTGATTATGCAGGGTTAATCTAATTCTAGATTTTTGGCAAAAACTGAAGTCAGAATCTGAATATCTGAACCATTATGAAGCAATCCCTGATGATTCTTTGTTACTTCCAAGTTCCCAGAAGTTGTAAGAAAAAACCATCAGTACAAAGGCTTCAGATGAAACAGAGCATACTTTGGTTGAGAATTTTAAGGTGAAAAACTTAACATATATTTTCCTCTTGTGATGACAGAATTGAAGAAGTACAAAAATTCACCTTTCTGTTGTTCTTGTCCAGTTCATATTTTCGGACAGCTTCTTCAAGATCCGAGATTTCCTGGGCTGTCAATCCTTCTTCTTTCTCATCAGAAGATGATGATGATGATGATAACTGCTTCTTCATTTTTGCATATTTCTTTGCCCACAACCCTTTCATCACCTCTGTAAATCCCAAACAACAAAAACCCATGTCAAAAAAAGATTTCATAAACACCCTTTAAATCACACGAGTTCAAGAAAAAAGAAAATTGATTTTAATTAGTACCCCTATTGGTGATGAGTCTGTAAACATGGCCAAGAAGTAAGGTGTCAGTTGGTTTAAGCAGCTTAATCCTTGTAATCCGAAGCGGCTGCTGCTGCTGCTGGTGGGTTGAGATTTTATTGGCGGCGGCGGCGGCGGAAGTTGAATTTCCGGTGTTGGAAGGCGGGCAGAAAGTGGTGGTGAGAAGAAGAGCAACATAATGGCCAGGATTCATCTTCATAATTTCACTGGCAGTGACAGGAGTGTACAGCTTATCTGCTCTACCATTTGGGTGTTGTATAACCAGGCTTGCATTATCAATTGCTTGGCAATTCCCCATTAATGAAATCCAGAGAATTGATTTGTTTGAATTTTTAAAACAAAAAGAAATTAGGAAAGAGAATAATACACAACAACCACCACAGAAGTAGTAATAGAAGAAGAAGAAGCAGAGCAAGAGGGAGAGGAAGATTCCATATCACTGATGCTTGCTTTTATATATAGTTCTCTGTGTCTTGAGACTTATTATTCACGTACGTTACCCCAACCACTCACTCCCGGTGCCCAAAAGTGCCCAAAACCCTTTCACTTTCAATAAATTATTGGAAATGTAATACCCCAAAATTAAAAACCAGTGAGGTTCATAATTAAGAAAGTCATACTAATTAACTATGGCTACATATTCATAATTGGTACGTGTTCCCTATGTTCCAAAAGTATAGTCTTGTTTATATTTATAATACATCGGATAATTATTATGGAATAAAATTAGTATTATAATTCTGATGAACAAAATTAGCTTATGGATTGGGTATTTTTGAACCGAAAATATTGCAAATGGTACATACGGGTTTAAAAGGAACGTTTTCTTTTGTTGAAAAATATATCTTGATATCTTTCACTCCCAAAATATTTTGATTCAAAGTTTATACTTTTGTCTCTTTCACGACACCTTTAGTCAAATTTAAAAAAGGAGCCGGCAGAGAGTTAAAAATGCATATCTCGAATAATTTACTGAAATGACGTGATTACCGTGGCCCTTGAAGTCGTCAGTAAAGCCTGCAAGAGCTCTAAAGCTCCAACCTTAGTTTATATATACAGGAGTGTATAAATAAATAAATAAATAGTTCAATATCATTACTCAGATGACACAAAAATCCTTAAAGTGAGCCTGTCAAAAGTGAAAACTGCAAATTTTGGTGTTATGCATATAATTTAGGATTCCCAAGGGATGAAAGAAAAAGAGATAATGGCTTTCGTGCGTTTGGTCTCAGTAAAAAAAAAAAAATTAACTCGGAAGGAGTGAAACTCTGAACAAAGCTGTCGGTTTACAGAAGTGAAACATTATGGTATATTGTGGAAGTTACCTTTTTCTTTTTTTAACTGGGGGAAATAATTCTGATGGGGTTGAAACAATCAGTCGTGTTTGTTTCAGATGACAGAAGAATGTCGGACAAACTGTATAGTGCACCTCATCTCAAAATAATTGCTCCATCTTTTTTTTTTAATTATTATTATTATTATTATTATTACCACAAATTTAACAATCATTTTTATATAATTCTCCATTTCCTACCACGCTTTTTTGTATTCTGAAATTAAATAATGTTTTACGATTTTTAGTGAGTATATATTAAATTCATATTGATTTCTATTCAATCGAATTGTACTCCTCATAGCAAAAAAAATCTCCAAATTTATTTGTATTTGTGGACTAACTCGAATTGTTTAATTTAAACAAATAATTATGTTTTTTTATCACTTAACACCGATAATTATTGTAATTGTAATATTATATGGTTCTTTTAATTAGCAATTGCAAATTAACTCTGTCCCTCTTGGTTTGAGTAGTTGAGTGTGTGCACTACAGACCAACGAAACACACATTTGGCGTGCCTCACCACACCCTTTTCAAAGTTTTAAACAATTTTAACATTTCCAAGTTCTCTTCAATCTTTCGATATTGTTTCTAGTAACTGCTTGATTAATCTGGTTCTAGCTACTTACTTGTCCAACAAGTTTTTTGATCATGTACTTGAAAGTGATAGAGATAAGAATTGAATTCCATAATCATTGCTACGATAGAGCACTAACTATTCATACAACTGTTCATTTCTACTTCCTAACAGCGTAAAAAAATAAATAAATTATTTAGTCTGTATAATGTACACATAAACTATGATTCTTTATCGCATGGTTCAGTACTTTATGTATCTCAAAAAAAAAAAATTATTTTTTTTCACTTTTCTATTTTTATCTCTGGGATATAATTGATGCACGAAATAATTTTAGCTCAAAAATCATACTTTTAAACTTACGAAGATAAATTGGCTCCCATTGAGAAGAAAATTAAAAAAGGTTATGTACTATAAATGATTGTTCATAACAGAAGCATGATTTTGATGAGTTACATCACAAATTCCATAATGAGCTTTTCAAAAATCTCTCAACATGCGTGGGTTTATTGCTTTTGTTTGTGTGGAAAGGCAAGATATATATAGAAATTAGCCTTTACTTCACAAAAAGGGGCCCAAAAACAAGACACAAAAACAAAAACAGAAAGGTAAGCATGCACAAACCCAATGTCATGCAAAGAACACACACCCAAGAAACAACCACAATAAGTGGTTGTCGCATGTGAAAGCTTAAGCACTCATTTTTACTACCTTTTGTGGGAAAATATTTGAGAGATTAGACAATTTGGAAAAGAAGAAAAAAAAAGAACCCTTTTCTTTTAATTTTATTCTTTCTGGGTTTCCTTTACAAGCCAAAATAGGACAGTTGTAATTGTCACTTGCAGCTTTAACATTTTTTTTGTCTTGAAAGCATCTGAGCTAGAGGCGTCGTCTTCATGAATATTAGTGTCCACTGTCTTGGTTCATACGATTTTCAACGTTGAAATATCATTTATGTTCTTATTACATCCTTAAGATTTTGTTTGATGTATATAGATATGGGTTCGGTATATAATCCTCAGTTCAGTGTTGTAATGAAATGGAACACTGTACATGTGTAATTATCTCACCAAAAAGATGCTTACAACTAAGTAAAAGAGATTAATCTTTATGCCGATAAGTGAAGTTACTCCCATTCACAGTTTAATACTTGCTATTGGTTTTTCTCGAACAAGTTATAATAGCAGCTATCATAATGTTAATATCAGAAATCTACTTGAGATTCTAACAAACTTGTTAGCTACGTGCCAACTTACAACTTCAGCATACAAAAATAATCACAAGAAATACAATATATCTAGATAGAGAAATTATTCACTGCATCTGCTGTACTATGTAGGATTGTGCAGCCAGACACAATAATAGGGGTAAAGTAGTAATTTTGGGGGGAGAGATAAATTCTACGGGAGTTATATCACTAAAATAGAGGTACTAGTATTTGCTACACTAAAAATCAGGATACAACAGCTGTATCTAATAATTTTTCATCTAGATAACCCTTTAAAGTGGACGATCACGTTTTATGCACTTAATTACACACACCCACACACACACACACACACACACACATATATATAAGGTAAAGTAAATGTCTCTTAAGCCTAGAATTTGAGCTCTAATTGAGCAATCCTACTGGTTGAATGGCTTGAATCCAACGGTCTAATTTTAATTTGATAGTCACAACTTAAGTGGCAAATTTGTCATTGTGAAATACAATTCTTTTCCACTTATTTTTTGGCCAAAAAGTAGACGCACAAAACGACATCGTTTATCCAAAAATTCAATAATCCTCCTTTTCCCCTAATTTTTCCTTCACAGTCATTTTCTTCCTATCCTCCTGGGTCGAACACCCACATCTCCTCTCTCATCTTGGCCGCTCGAAGACTTCCTCTATGACTCTACTTCTCTCTCCCTCCGACCATAGTACTTCGCAAATAAGGGATTTGAATGTCAGGTATGTGGGATTCGCCGTGGTGAACCCTACCTTTCCTCTCCCACCCCCGTTTTCCTTCCGACACTCCAGCCGTCCTTTTTCGACTAATAAATACTACTAGACTAAAATGTCCAAATAGTTCCTTACATTTGAGCTTACTTAATTTTACGTCCTTAACATTAACATTTCAATATCGTACTCCCAAATATTATATTTTCACTTTTTTTTTTTTATCCAATTTCACTGTTTCGGCTACTTTTCCGTCCAACTCGATGTTGACCGGTAGTTGATTTGCCGAAATCAGGGGTATTTTCGTCTTTTGACTTAATTTAAACTTTCATTGAAATTTAAATCATTAAAAATATCATAAAATTCACATTTAATTATTTAATTGTTAAAATGTTATTCATTAATTTAAAATATTATTATAAAATTTAAAACTTACATTATTTTTAAAAAATTTCTTTTTCTATTTATCATTTATGTTGGATACAAAATAAATATTAATTACATTCCATTTTTAACTCCATATCACTCAAAAATTTTACCATGTTACAGTAACTAATTCAAAATTCAATTTTTTGTTTAAAAAGAAAAAGCAAATTATATTTTTTATCCGAATTTTCACCTACCAATTTTTTATTTGGTTGAAGTAAAAAATCCAGCATGCCCAAAGGGAAGAAAATTGAGGGGGCAAAAATCCGGATAAAAAATAGTTTATTTTAATTTATAGTTTGAATTGGAGATATAATTTAAAATGTGGTTTTAGTGAAAATTTAAAAAGTTGTTGGGATAAAAATTCAAATAAAATAATATTATCTATACACTACCACCTCCACACCTACAGCGGCAGGAAGTGGTCCGGCGGCGGGCGGCGTCAGTGGAGGTAATATTATTTTATTCGAATTTCTATCTTAGAATTTCTATCCTAACAACTTTTTGAATTTTCACGAACACCACATTTTAAATTATATCTCCAATTCAAAGCAATAACTAAGCCAAAAACTTAAATAAACTATTTTTTATCCGAATTTTCACCCCCACAATTTCTTGCATTTTTTTTTAAAATTGAATTTTTAATTAATTATTATAGCGCGGTAAATTTTTAGAAATAACTCAAAATTTATTGTAGCTGTCAAATTCAAAAATCTTGTTTTTGTTTTTTTTTTAAATTTGAATTTTGAATTATTTATTGTGACTCGGTAAATTTTTAAAGTTACAGTGGGCGGTTAAAAGTGCAACATAATTAACATTTATTTTAGTAAAAAAAAAGTAACTTTGAAAATAATTTAAATTTTAAAATTTTAAAATAATATTTTAAGAATTAAATAATAAATGTGAATTTTTATAATATTTTTAATGATTTAAATTTTAATAGAAGTTTAAATTATATAAAAAGATGAAAATACCCCTAATTCCGACATGTCAACTATCGGTCAACATCGAGTTGGACAGAAAAGTGGTCGAAAGAGTGAAATGGGACCAAAAAAGTATGAAAACATATTATTGGAGACTACGATATTAAAATGTTAATGTTAGGGACATAAAATCAAATAAACCCAAATGTAAGGGATCATTTAAATATTTTAGTCATACTACTATCACACACGGTTTTCCTTCAAATTGAGGGAGTATGCTTCGAGTTTTCATTCGAATAAAACTTGAAGAGCTATTCAATCAGTAGTGATCTTATTTTATCTGTTAGCATTACGGTTTTGCAAGAGAGCTCTTGGTGAATTGCCTTGTGTAGTTGGGCTTATGGCATTAAGGTTGTATGTGGAACTAATTTCAGAAAAAAAATTTGGTAAGTTCCTTTAAGGTGCATACATGCGTAAGATTTTTGCCAACTTTTCATTGTGATAACAAAGTCTTTTGTGTCTTCAATTTTCGGTAAGAAATGTGTTTTCAGCTTGAATGTGTTTTTGGTCAAAGACTTTTTCTCTGATCCTTATTTGTTTCAATTGTAATAAGTGGAGATGCTAGGGGGTTGAGGCAGCCAGGAGCCAATGGGGTTCATGAGCGTTCATCTGTGGAGCTAATTTTGTCCATTCATTCTCTAGAGTTTTTTTTATTGGGATAGCTTTCGTGGAAAAAATGTCGTTCTTATCCAAAACTTTGCACTCGTCGTCAATCATATCTAATAGATTTTCGGTTAGTCAGCTTTACCTTAATATTTGAAATTTTCGACAATTTTGTCTAATCGGCCCATTTTTCGTTCAAATTAACGGATCTCCGTTAGTTTTTTAATAAAATAATAAATTTAAATACAAACATACCCCAATAGTTTGTAAAAATTTTAAAAACAACCCTTAAAATATATAAAAATAATAAAATAGTCTATTTTTATTTTTTTATTTCATTTTTTTCTAATTTGTTCCATTTCTCTCAACTACTTTTAATGACCATAAAAGTATATTATATGAGTTTTAAAAAATATTTATTTATTTTCAAACTCTATCGTAAAAGTTAATTTTTGTATAGTTGTAACACATGATTGTATTTATATAAGCATGTTAATCTTTTTAATAATATAATTTAGCAATAAAGACACTATTTTTCTGATTTATTTTATTCTTTCTAACACAAAGATTAAAAATATTTAAAGGAAACTAATATTCCACATAAAAATAAAATATTAGCTCGAATAAAAAATAATATATTAGTATAGTTTAGTGTATTACAATTTAACTAGAGAGACTACATGGCATAATATAATTTATAAAAAATATTTTTATACTTATCAATGCGAGGATTTAATATTTTGTGATAATTATTTGTGATGTTAATATATCTAACAATAGAGGAAGTCTTACTAGCTTATTCTGTATGATTTTAGTTTAAAATAAATGAATGGAGGTAACAATGTGGTAATAAGTTGTTGTGATAGAAAATAGGTTTTAGATTCAAGAAGGAAAACTTATGTTTGGAGGATTTTTTTAAGGTTTTTATTTTATATTTTAGTTATTTTTTTATGAATTATATTAATGCAAGTTATAGTCTCTTGAGTTAAATTGTAATACACTAAATATATTAATATTTTTTTATTTGAGCTAATATTTTATTTTTATGTGGAATATTAGTTTCATTTAAATGTTTTTAATCTTTATGTTAGAAAGAATAAAATAAATCAGAAAAATAGTGTCTTTATTGCTAAACTATATTATTAAAAAAATTAACATGCTCATATAAATACAATCATGGGTTACAACTATACAAAGATAAATTTTTATGGTAGAGTTTGAAAATAAATAAATATTTTTTTTAAAACTCATATAATAGACTTTTATGGTCATTAAAAGTAGTTGAGAGAAATGGAACAAAATAGAGAAAAATAAAATAAAAAAAGTGAATAGGGACTTTTTGTTATTTTTATATATTTTAGAAATTATTTTTAAAATTTTTAAAAATTACTTGGGTATTTTTATAATTAAATGTATTATTTTATTAAAAAATTAATGAAGATCCATTAATTTGGACGGAAAATAGACCGATTGGACGAAATTGGCAAAAATTTCAAACATTAGAGTAAAGTTGGCTAACCGAAAATCTATTAGGTATGATTGACGATGAGGGCAAAGCTTTAGCTAGGAATGACATTTTTTTCCTAGCTTTCGTATTGTCCAAACATTTGCTCCTCTTTTTGCTAATAATCTTATGTATTGTATTTTTTTCCCTTTTTTTTCTTTTTTTTTTTTGGACATTGTAGTACATACAATTATGGGTATGGTGAATTGGGTATGATCATAGTAGAATCGAATAACTCTTTGTCTGTTGCTTGACACCTTTAAGAATGATGTCAATGTGGGATTAAAGGGAATTTATTTTCTTGAATTAATTAAGTTTGATAATCAGCTCTAGGATCGAAAAACTGCATCATTGAGAAATGTTACTTTTCTTTACAAAGAGTTTTAAAGTCAAATTATTAAGTAGTGAACTCTAATTTTTCATGTAACTACAGAGTTTTTCCAATTCATTTTTCTCCAATTCTATACAGTAATCAGATCACATTAAAAAATTCTCAACAAAAGTAACTGTTTTTCATCTGAATATACATTTATTTCTTTTGTACCTTACATACTTATACTTGTGTAAGTAAGTTTACTTTGCTCATTATTTTGCTTTTACAATAATATTTCATCAACTTATGGACAGAATGTGTCGCGCAACGCACGACGAATGTTAGAATTATATATATATATATATGATCGGAAGAATACTGATAATATATATATATATATATATATATATATATATATGATCGGAAGAATACTAATAAAGTATTATTATCATACATCCATCAACAAAGGAAGATAAAATTCATGACATCGTTTAGATTGGAATAATTGTCGCTCTAGGGATATTAATGAGTATTTTCAAATGGAAGAACAGATTTCTTAAACTTACTATCTCTATCTCAATAAAATAATTTATATTAAATTTTCAAATTTATAATGAAGAAAGTACGAGTTTCAAATTTCAATGCGAAATTTGTATGATTTCTCATCAGCAAACTTTATTAATGTGATGATCCCGAAACTTCCCTCTCCTTTCAAGCTCTTCGTTTCAGTTTCAGTTTCCCTTCATCGAAGCTCTTTTCTGAGAATGGCTCATGGCCTTTTTTTTTTACCAATTTATTTCAACCGGACAACACTGTTTTCCTACCATTCTCTTCCATTTTCCTCTTTTCTTGTGATTAAAAAATTTTCGGCGCAATTCGCATTTTTGTACAATTGGAACAATGTTGTTTTGGGAAGGCATCCTTACTCTTACATAAGAGGGGGAGAGATATCACTGAACTTCGGATCGGCCGGCAAAATTCCGATCTAGTATTGAGTTTTATCATTGAAATGTCGAAACATACTTCAAAGGAAAAAAAAAAAAAATACAGACACACACACACAAAACACAGTGGCGGAGTAACATGTCATGGTTACACCGTGTTACCAAAAATATAGCTGCATTAATACTTCTAGTTTTTTTCACATGTCCATTTGGATTAGATTTACAGGAAGAACATAATAAACCAATGCTCTAAGCATACTTTAAAATGGTCAGGCTATGTATACTCTCTTTCAGGATAAAAATTAAGCGAGGAACAGGAGGGAAACAACAACATCAAACTAAGCCCTACTTACAGCTTCTTGAGAGCTACAAAGGGGATCAAAGATATAGAGAAGCCTATGACTGGGGAATCTTCAATCTCAGTGATACCATAGCTCAAACCGATGGGAAGTATTTGTTTAGACGGAAGGGCAGGGAATAGAATTCCTCGCTTCTGGTATCGTTTTTGAACGACTTGAACTTGTCCCACCAGTGCTTACCTCTGTCTTTCCTTATCTGAGAATCCTTCTTGTGCAGTGTATTGTCCAGGAAATATGCCACTATTCCCGCAACAAAAGCTTCCGATGAGAAAGGTACATTGACAATGTCATTAAACTGCACCAGTGAGCAAAGAAGAGGTCATCTTTCTTTGATTCTTACTCTCAAATGTTGACAAGAATTCACAGAAGTTCGTGTGTAACAAATATTCAGCTTTAAAATGTAACTGATAACTTTGTTCTTACCCATCTCGCCTTCGTGCGGACCGGGCCAAACCCTTCGATGGCTATGTGCTCTTTGAAGTACTGTGGAATAGACAACCCCAAGAAGATTGAAAAGCCTAGTATAAACTTGGTGCGAAAACTGTTCAGATTGCAGAATTGAAGAAAACTCAAGCCTCCAGCTCCTGCAGAAAACAGAAGCCCAAGCAATTGTCAGTTCATTCAAGAAATCAAAACTCCAAAATGCCTAAACCAGATTCAGCCAATTTGCCAGATTGGTTGTATACATACCCACATAAGCAAAGAAAAGGCAATATAGTGCAGCAACAATTGGTGCTGGAATGGAGGCAAAGACTGCTCCAAATTTCCCTGCAAGTCATTCTAAATTTGTTACAGGACTATTTCACCACAACAGGGATGAAGCAGAGTTTTCAAATGCAAAAAACAAATTCCCACCTAAGATGGAGAAGAAAATCATGAACCCAGCAGATATCTGAACCACTCTTCTGCTTCCAACACGAGTTAACGCTAGTAGGCCAGCATTCTCACTGAAACCATCGAATCAGATGCATAAATAAGAAGTCTCATGAGTTAATATATATTATCCAATAAAGGTATATAAACTCTGCTTACACAGAGACAGAAGATCCGGTTCCAGTTCCAAACAGCCCAGACAACAAGATGCCGATTCCCTGAAATTTAGAGAAACTACATGTTAGAAAACAAATGCTAATCAAATGACTTGAATGGTAAAAACACATCACTTATAGTAAAAACTGAAAAGAAAAGGTATTATGACCATGCTTAGTGGAAATCTACAGCTAAAAAATTGAAGTAGATTAGCGATTAAGTCATTCATTAAGCTGCCTATATTTTGGTCTATGAAAAAGAAATCCTCCTACAAAAGGATTGTCTCCATAGTTTCATGCACCATAAGAAGCTTCAGATCTATAATTTTCCAGGTACTTGAAGGATGACACAAACCCCAGTTGCATATAGCAACAAATGAATTACAACAATCGTAAAGCAGATCATGGAGATATGCAACCTAAATAACTTAAAATAAATGGGTTTCAAAAACGGGAGAAGAAAACATTGCTCGTTATGATGTAATCTCCTCAACAATAGCTCTTCTCCAACCTCCTTCCATAACCCCTTCCCATTTCAACCTTTCTTCCTATTGCATCAATGTCAAAAGGACAGCTACAACTACAAGGTGTCCTTCAGCATCCTGCGAATCTGATGTTGAACCACTGGCACCATTCAGCATAAGTTAATCACTTCTACCTTTCTACTCAATATAAAGATTTCGCAACGGCTCCACACAGTGCTTAAGGAGAAACTACCATAGAAAACTATCATGTTCTTCGGAGCCAGTTTTTCTGATTTCATCTGCAAGTCCTTGAATTGTTTCTTGCTCCCTCAGATGCAGAGAAAACTAATGCAGTTCTTATATGCAAATACAATGTCAGAGCTAGATGCGTACTTAGACCCAGCTGACTTAGGATACCCTAATTAAAAGCTTCTAAAACGGAGAGGAGACCAATGACAATTAGCTATCTTGTTCAGACTCGCAAAGAAAATAAGAATAGAGTGCTTCTTTACCTGCCAACCTACACCCCTGCTTAGTATGGATGGTGGCATGTGAGTTGCACTAGCATATCTAGCCACGGCAATAAAGGCACCAGTAGACTGCAAATCCATCAGAAACAAAACCCATATCAAAGCACATAACAGGCAGTATTCCACAAATTAACTCCAAAAGTAAGGTGGTAAATGGTAATACAGAAACATTAGACAACTTCAATTCATTGTACTCATCCCCGCGCAATTACTTGGGATAGTTTTCGTTCCCAGGGAATGCTTAGCATTCCACATCAACTGTATTTTAAGCCTGAATCCTATAGTTCTATGCTCATTTCAACAGTCCTTATGACCCCGCCTTACATGTCCAGCTTCTCAAGCAAAAAAAAAAAAAAAAAAAAGAGAAAAACGAGGAAAGAACACAATACTAATAATCACAGCTTCTATAGTGACAGCTTCCCGTAAAATAAGTCCATTTCCATCTTTTCTTATATCAAGATTCAATAAAAACAAAACTCTCCAAATAGGTGTATTTGCCTCATGTTTTATATGCAAGTGGAGAGCACTCTACAAAGAGAAAAAGATGGAGTAGAGTAAAGAAAGGTCCAGAGAAATGTAGTCGAGCTAAAAACAGCAGAGAACAAGAAAAGGCTAAGGCAAGCGTCAAAGCAGAACCACAGATACCTATAACAAGCATCTAAAATAAGAAACATGAAGCAGCATTTACTTCTCACGGCAAAAATTGTAACTGATACTAACTCATACGGTCAATGGGATTTTGTTTAAACTACTCACTAACCAGCAATCAAATGATAACAAGGTCAAAATATAATGCAAAAGTTTGATGAGACAAAGGATTAGTCAGCACGAGTTTATATATAAGCATATCATGAATTACAGTTCTGTATTGCAGATATTAAGAAAAGAAAGGATGCTCAAACATTCTTCATGGTAGATGGTGAATCTAGCTGGCAGTCACACTAATTTATATTAACTATTCGACCAAATCAACAGATTCCAGGCAACATTGTCATAGGCAGAGTCTATAATTTTTGTACAACCTAGTATGACCAATAACTGCCATGTCGTTCTGACATAATAACAGCCCTTGACCATCATCATATTGAGACTAGTTGCCTTGATATACTAGTCACTAATAGAAGGATAAATAAATTCATGGAAACAATTTCTCATAAGATTCAATAAACCGAATTCACATTCAATGAAAGGGATTGATCTAATGACCCAATGAAAGTAACTGCAATCTTAATACAAGTTCAAGCTAAATCAATAGAAGTACAATCAACAATGTTTGATGATGGGATTGCGCAAAAGAATCCCATCAAAAGGAGTATAAATATGTGAATACTCATTTTAATAGTGATTAAGATAAAAATCACACAATGAGAAACCATTCACATTATAGAAACAGACCTCTACGAGAGCTACAAAAGAAGCCATCATCATAGCAAAGGCTTCTCCAGCATCAAAAGATGGTGGTCCCCACTGAAAAGGGTAAGGAACTCTTATCCTGCATGCAAACAAAGTAAATCAGCAAAGAATCCTGAGTCATACAAGACCACGCTACATCCCCAACTTTACTTTCCGCCAGGTCTTGAAAGGACTTGCACAGACAATACAACATTTGATAGGATACAGCAAATGCTGATGCTCTGAGTAGTTTATCTTGTAACAAACACTAAGAGTACCAAAATTCTAAGCTATTAGATGTAAGGCATCAGAAGAAATTTTGTTTAAATCAGACTCCAGCCCACAGACTAGTTACACTGCTAGAATGAAAGAAAGCATATTACATAATGCAATCACTTTTAAGTTAAAACCCAGACAGTTCATAAGCTTCTACTTGTTTTGCTTCGTGAATTTTATCTAAAATCATCGATAGTAAATCATACTTCTAAATTTTGTACCAAAGTTCTATAGGACTTTTCCAAACTTTGATTCGTTTAGTTCACGAAAATGTGAACTCCCAAAAACTCAATCTGTGTGGCCACATCTCAAAGTAGGAAACTAGATCCATCAGTCAATACCCATCAATATCATGATTTAACTGATCCAGATGAACATAAATCTAAAAATGCCAAAAGTAACAAACCAGTATTACAGCAAGCTACTAAATTAGCTTACCATGGAGCAGCATCAATAAGCCCTGCACGGTCAGTGCGGCAGCTTGCCTGGGTTCTCGGTGATTTACCATTGTAAGCCCCGCCTACAGTCAGCAAGTGAGCATATATCCACACAATGGCTACCGTGAATATGACCGCAAAGCGATCAAAAATATTTTTTCCAGGTTTTATCAGATGGACCAAATACTGCAATAGCAAAACAAATGTTCACAAATCATACATTATAGCTCGAACAAGGTGAATTTATGTATAAAAACAATGGAATGCCTACTACCTGAGAGAAAAGAACTAAAAGGATGAGCATGGGCAACCCGATCTCAACACATTTAGCAACCTGAAAAGCCATATCAGGGACTTAAATCCAGCAGGTTCAAAAAACACTGAGGCGTGAGTAGCATATGCAGATGTAAGTGCTGAGGCATCTAACAAACAGATTGAGTCATTGGTTGTAACAGATACAGAGTGTCAAGCCAGAAGGACACCATGTTCTGCCATATTGATACATACCTGAGGAAAACCAAGCTGATACAGACCAAACCCAACCAACCCCACCAGAGGAGCAGCCGAAAGTGGACTCAAGAACCTACAAGACAGGAAACAAATACATTAATCAACAAGGGGCCAGCCTAATCAAGAACCAATAAATCAAAGAATTCTTGTAGTAGACGTCTTTAACAAAATCACTTTAAGATTAATGGCAATGACAATTGAAATTAAATAAAAGAAATTAGGCAACCAAATGACCTACAAACAGGTAAATTAATGAAAATTACCAATGTTAGATAAACAGTAGAACTCATTAATTCTGCAAAAGAAATGTCCACCAACCTCACAACATTGCGCCAGAGACCACTGAAACCTAAGACAATTTGAAGTGTTGAAGCAACAATAAGGGCACCCTGAGTGGCCCTCATCACCTTCTTAAATCTCTGCATGAAAAGTAAACAAATTGCAGGTTAGGATGATATTCTGCATATCTCAGTGAATAATATTTTTTTTCTTTTCGGTTATTCATCCCACTATTTGGGTTAGCAGAGAAGATGCTCAGAAGCTATTTTTGCCCAAACATTCTCCAGATTGAAGGAAATTTTCCAAGATGATTATATGAAAATAAATAAAGCTGATAACTTGTGAAGTAGCATATATGACACTGGTTATTTTTAACAAATAGATTGATCCATAAGCACTTTTGTTTCTTCTCTCTCATTTTTTACTTTCTTGTTGCATCTCATTGCCCCAAGTACATGCCTCAACCCCACTGAGACTCCCAACATCAACATAGATGGATTTAGATAACACAGTCTGGCTTGACATACAAGCAAAACTGTGCAATGTATTGGACCTCCGCAAAGTGTTTAACAAACATTTCAACAGCGAAACTGAGTTTTCACCCTAAATTTTATAGAATTTGAAACACGGACCGAAACAGGATCTTGATCACTACTCCATCGGCCGGAAAGGATGATGGAAATTGTTGGTGCAACAAAGGTATACGAGCCCCCAATAACAGCAGGTAATCTTGTGCCAAATGTTGTTTGCAGCAATGTGTTTAATCCAGCAACAAAGAGTACTGTCTGAATAACTTTGGCTTTCTCCTCCTAAGGTCAAGAAAAATCCGTATCATGAGATAAAATCCTGATTAGAAACATAAGAGGAATTTGTTAAACGATGAAACTAACAAAGAGATCTCACATTTCCTCCCCCCATCTGAGGAACCAAAGCAGTAGGGATGATAACAGTTGTTCCGAGCATCACCAAGTAATGTTGAAAGCCAAGAAGTATTGCTTCAGCTGCATGAAACAAATTCCCACATGTTAAAAGTATCATTCACTCTATTTAAACACGATCACAGCGAATTTTCATTACATCAACTACAACAGACACAATCACAAAGGACCCCAATACAGACAATATTAACAAAGAACAGCAATGCAAATTCCTGTACTACAACTAAACTTATGAACTGGGTTTTGGAAAGATGCAACACAAAAGTTCACTTTAAGAGATTTAAAAACTCACACAAATTTGAAACCTACAAAGCGGCATTGAATTCTTCATTTCTCACCAGGGAAAAAGAAAAAACAAGAAGAAATGCAGCTTACATATATTTAATTGACATTTAAGCTCTGTGTCTCACTTAATTTACCACTTCATTTCCCTCAAAATAAGTATTCCCAGGTAACAAGTAAAACAGTGTCACACCAAAAACAGTAAAGCTTTCAAGTGACCAGGAGCAAATGGGTTCAGAGGTGAACATGCCTGACACGAATTAACTTCCACAGGCACGAATATAGAACCCACAACCCAAAAAAAGGAGAAAACAAACGGAAGAATTAGTAACTTCCATAAACGAATATTCACCATTTCTTACCAAACGTAACCCAGAAAAAGTACTTAAACAGAGTGACTAATTGCAACTGTCAACTAAAAAAAAAAAAAAAACAGTGATAAAGATAGAAAGAACACTCACGCCAAGGTGGAGGACTCGTAATGCAGTAAGAAACATTTGGAAGCTGATCTTTAGGTGGATGGGGCGCCGGCTCATCTGCCTTAGCTGCTGGAGCTGCACCTCCTGCCATGACAGTAAAACTCTTCCCAAAAACTTTCTAAATTCCCAGCAAAATACTACTCACCAACTCTGCACCAAGACCTCAAAATCTGCAAAAAACGGGAAAAAAAAACCCAGATCAGAAACAGCGAAGAAACCATGAAAAAATGCAGTGAAACAGAAAAAAGGATAAAAAGGCACAAGCTTTAAGAGTACCCAGAAAGTGAAAAAAAAAAAAAGATGAAGATGAAGATTGAAGAAGGAGGAGCAAAAAGAGAAGAGAGATACTCAAAAGTTATGGAGGTACCCTAAAGAAGCTCAATCACCAAAGTGAGGACAAGCATAACACTGAATTGATTGATACTAAACAACAACCCACATGTGGTACCACCGCTCCCCTCTTAGTGTTTTATATGTGAATTGTTGTTGTTAAACTATTACGGCTTAAAAAAAGAAAGGTTAAAAAAAAAAAAACAACAATTAACCCAATAAAAGGTGCCTGCTAGAGAAAGCGAAACCTTAACAACTGATGAGTTAAAGTTGAGTGAGTGAAACTGTGTGTGTGTGTGTGAATTGGAGAAATGGGAAAGTGATAAAAACCATCAAAAACCCAGAAAAGAAAAACAAAAAATTCGCCAGAAAAGCCTGGAAGTTAGGCTCTTGAGGGTATATTTCTTAATTTAATAAAGGAGGCTAAATTGACATAAGAATTTTCTTTTGTTTAAGACATTCATCTTATTTTTGTCGGTTAATAATTATAAAATTATTTGCATTTTGTTTCCGACGTAGCAGAGCTCCTCAACTACCTCTTGTATTTAATGTTACTTTTGCTAATATTTTATAATACTAGTATAATCTTTGTCATCTAGGATTTTTCCGTACATAATCACGGTTCAAAATAATTGTGCTACTTCCAATACTAATTTAAATTTTAAGATGATATGTAATGCACCAATTTTGTACATTAACCTTTTTGTATGTAATCTTTGCTATTTGCGCCATTTAAAGATTGCCAAAAAAAAAAAAAAAAATCCCAATCTTATTAACCTTTTGTTATTTTTATACATACTATACTTCATTTAGTTCAAGATATAAGTAGTTTTAGATTCTAAAAAATATTTTAAAATATAAATCGTGGTAGGATTTCAGGACAAATTAATGATTAACTTTTCAACGTTACCCTCAATAAATAATACTACTTTTTTTTCATTTTGTCTTATTGATAATTTCAATACATTTAATGATCGGTGTGAAAGATATTTCACACAAAAATTTATTGGTAGAAAATTTACGTATAAAATTTTTTAAGTAACTTATATTTTGAAATAAAAGAAATAGTAATAATAAAGAACACTTATGAAAACCAAGAAAACTAAACCACGAGATACAATTAAGACAGCTAAATGAAGTAGGGGGCGCATTAAAGTCAACAAATTTATCAAAGACCCACAACACCATTGGAAAAGTTCATCCATCAAAAAGGGATTTTGGAGAGAGAAAGAAAAAGGAGAAAACTTTATAGAAAAAGGATTCTTCTTTGTTTTGCAAAAGCCAAGAAAGAAAAAAGAGTTTTAGACCAAAATAAGGGAATAAAAAAATTTGTGAAATAGTAAAAAGGACTTTTTATAGAGATGTGTGTGCAGAAAATATGCAAAAGATAAAGGATAGAATTGGGAACCATTATTTTTAAATGCTAGCTTTTGCCTTAAGGCATGCATTGTTCCCCTTTTGCTTTTATTTTATTTTCTCTCTCTGGACAGTAAAAAGAGGAAGAATATTTATCACTAAATTCCCAGGAATCTAGTATTAATTAAATACTACTAGCTCTTTGATTGTTAATTAATTAATATTTAAGTGTGGTTTGTCCCATTTGATGTTACATCCGTTTTGTTTTTTTTCTTATCTGCAATTACAGTCTATTCCTGACTCACTGGAATTACATCTGATTTTTAATTAAAGCTATTCAAAAAGTTTTGCTTAAAATTATTCCTTCCACCTCATCTTTAATTCAGTTTTTTTTTTACAATAAAAGAAAACAAATCTAAAATTACACATTAAGTAAACCAGCAATAATAGAAATAATGACAAATATTTAGTGATACACAATATTTAAAAATAAAGTTATAATTTTAGAAGAAAAGATAAAATTTTAACTGCAGAGTATCAACAAAATAGAAACGTATTTTCACTACGCATATTATTTTCTAAGAAAAAAATATTTTGTGCATAAAAAATAACAAATTATAATTCAACAGTTACTTAGTTGCAGGAATGTTTTATAAATTTATTCGTTTAGTGGCTTAATTTAAGGTAATGGATGTGACGCTACGTCGGGGGTGTGGGGTGGTGGTGGTGGGGAACTGTAATAAATGTGAGTTTTTAGATGTGGACTGCACTTGCTGCACTATTAAATGGCTCCAATGCCCCTCCTCTTAACTCTCACATATACTATTCATTTTGGGCACTTTTAACTTTATGGTAAATTAGAATTCTTTTCATTTCAGAAAAATAAAACTTTTATGTTTATGTTGTTTTTTTAGTGTAAGTTTTTAAGTATTTTTTTTTATCAATTATGTAAAAAATTATATTGAAAATGTAAAAAGCTATGTTAGAATGAGACAATTATTACTCAAAAATTGTAAAAAGAAACCATTAGAAAAACCAACCAAACGGAATTACAATGTCTATTATTTTATATTCTTATTGTTACAATGTAAATAAGAATTCTTGCTGTTATAATCACTTTAGAAATAATTCTTATTTTCCACTTTCATCATTCAGTCTATTATATAGTTTTTCTAGATGATGTATATATATATATATATATATATATATATTTCAAAAAAATAACAATTCATTTTGTTTAAAAAATAATTCACATTGAGTTTTGATATTTGTATTAAGAAAGACTTACTCAGTTCTAAAAAAAGTTCACATTAAGTTTTGCTATTTGTACTGGTTTATTAAAACTCAATATACGTAAACTATTTTTTTAAGATAAAAAAGTAGCATAAATCTCAAAATTTTGATTTGAACTATTTTCTTTTTTAGATGGAAGGAGTACATGAGGTTATTAAAGTAGTGAGTTAGATTATGAACCGCTTTCACTTTATTTTAGGGATGTATTTGACGTGGAACTTATTTCTAATGATTGAGGTTCAACTAGACAATTAAAATCGTCTAATCAGGTGGATTTTAGATGGCTACAATTAGTAAAAACTTATTCATAAAACAAATTATTAAAATGGAACATGGTAGTACTTTTATTCCCAGGGAATCACAAGCCCCATTCATATATAAATAATTGCAGTTGCTAGATCATCAATTCGATTCATCAGTCACTTAATCATCCATTTAATTGGCCAAGTAAATATTCCTTTTAAGTTATGCACAAAGTTATTAGGAAATTATGTAGGAAAATCTCTTTGGCTTTTTTTTTTTGTGAGAAATTTGGTGCATGGTGGTAAAATCCTAGAATATTTCTTGAGTAAGTTAATAATCCTAGCATATTTTTATTTCCCCTGGAAAAATAAGTATTGAAGCAACAACTTCTCTCTAAATATTATTGTGCCGCCCCCCCCCCCACAAAATAGGAAAAAAGAATTATTAAAAAAAAAGTACAATCTCCAAAATCTTGATGATGAAAACGAATCTGGAAAAGTGAGTAATTGACTATGCGAGTTTGATGCACTAAATCATCTTTACTTGAGAGAGGAACACCTTAATCATTAATAAATTACCATAAAAAAAGGTGGTGACTATGAACCAATTGGTCCCTACTAAGTTCAATTGTAGGAGAGTGATGAATATACAATTGGATTATAAAAAGTTGGGCTTGTTTTTAAAAAATATGATTATTTAAATTTTACTTTGTTCTCAACAAAAAGAAACCCAGAAATTTTACACAATTTAAATGAAAATTTAGCTTAAATATGATACATAATAGTTCGGTGAAAAAATAAAGACCAAGAAATTCAGCAGAGCTAATGATTCAACAATTAGGTGTTGTTGACCCAAACTTGATTATATCAATCAACCATCATACCGTCCATTCATAAACAATTAGGATATGATGGATATCCCACAAGAAAGAGAGACACAAAATGTCAAAAACGAAAAAAGCAAAAACCAAGAACACCGACACCCTTATGCCTTTGTTCTTGTTCTACCTTCCAGTCCTCCACTGAAGAAACTTCTTATTGTTTTCGATTGGATTAATTTTTCTTCTTTAACTTTGACTAGCTACCCAAATTTATAGCAGTAATTTTGGAGGTTTGATTGAACCTTCAAAAAAGTTATTGTTATGGACCAATCAAATTTCGGAGGAACTGTAGTTTTGAACTTTGTGCTATTGCAAAAAATGTGCATAAATGAGCTAAGATCGTATGGCCTGATGCGTAACGAAAACCATCAATATATCTAATGCTCTTTTCGAAGAACATTTGGTATGTAAATGTAATTGAGATAAATGGAAATTTGAAGAACAGCTGTTTTTCCTTTTTTCGTATAGTGTCAAGCTGAAGGAAGAGGTAATATTTAATTTAACGTGTGAATTTCTCAAAAGTGCTGTCGGCTTGGAGAATAAATAACTAATATGAGAATAAATAACTAATGGTATTAGTTTTTGTGAAGAAAATTGAGGTGACGATTTTGGTGACTTGTGTTTGTCATTTTAATCGGCTGAAATGCTTGCTGACATCTTCTTTGATGGCAAATTGTAAAAGCGGTTTGGTGAAATTTTAGCTAATTTTAAGTCACTATCGTACCTGAAAAGTTTTGCATGACGTCTTTTATTACCCTTTACAATAATCCGACACGCCTTTTTATTTTAAAATTTTTATAATATTTAAATTCTAACACAACAATATCTACATGTTAGAAAAAATGATATTCATAGTAGAAACCAAAAAAAGGTAATCCGTTTTCTGTTGACACTTCCCTAATAAAAATTATATATTTTTCTTCCCAAAATTACACTCACCTTTAACTATTATTTACATGCCTCTCACTAGAAACTACTACTCTCTTTATATTAAAAGTAAAATCTCAAATTGGACAATAATTTTAGGACGAAGGGAGTACTATGTTTGTTTTTCCACTGGCTGAATCACCTTAAAGCAAACAAATTCACGCGGTTCAAAGACAAAAGGTTATGCCCCCTTGAATTTTCACTGAATTCCCAGAAATGAGATAGAGGATCGAAAAATTTGAGTTACCGAATGATAAACATGTAATTTATCTAACCATATTTCTTTATGGACCATGTGATTCTCTAATTTTACCTCTTCAATCGCTCTCTGAATTGTTATATACCAGGAAAACTATTGACAATCAGGCAAAAGCACAAAGAGCAAAAACAATTTCTCCCTTTTCTAAACTAATTGGAAAAAGGAAAAAACAAAAAACAAAAACAAAAACATTTCGTTCCTTCTTCATTCTCTAATGAGCTCTTACTGGTATTACAAAACTTTCCACTGATTTTTTTGTGGATATGTATTTGCTCCGGGTGAAGCCTTAGCAATGCCACTAAATGCAAACCCCATCGATCGGATATAAAATCATGCAGGTTCTAGCAATGGCATGCTACACTGTATTCTCATCCCTAACATAGTAGCATCCAAATGATACCCATATATTGCTACCATTACAGAATTCTCTTCTATAATAGGGGTTACTCTACTCCCCTTTTAGCAACCCAACTTCAAGAAAAGTTCAAATACAAAACAAGTAGGAGGGGCATCCAAAGTGAATTTCTCTTTTATTCTGCCAAAATATATTGTTAATCCACTCCAAGGAGTCTCTCGTATAACCTCTGCAACTTGTTATCCTAATCAACATCCTACTAGCTAATTATAGTATGTCTATCGCATGATAAAGACTCGAATCTACCAGGGTCATGATAGGAAAATGTGAACTATTGAAGCATAAGCAGAAGGGCTCAGGAAAAACAAACCACACTTGACATCCTTGGGTATTAAAGCAAATCATGTTTCCAGTCATGTCTTGAGATCGTCTGACATAGCAGATGGTATACAATGAGTTTTAAGTATGTCCAAAGTTGCCGCTTTTGCACCCTTCGTCTGAAGGACCACAATCTGCATTAAGACAGAGAGGGCGCGATAAAAACACCAACCACTTTAACCCACAAACCAGAGTAAAGAGTTAAAGGTGGAAGGGAAACTACCTGTTGATATTCCAAATCAAATTGCAAGAACTCATCATTGCAGCTCTCTACCATACTGGCTAAGCTCTTCAAATTTTTAACAGGCTGACCGTTGAAAGCCAGGACCTAAAAGAGACAAGCAAGATTTACAGAATACTTCAGCCAAAAAAAAAAAAAAGGTATGATTAAATGCTAAACTATATCAACCACCAAAATAGAGCCTCCAACCTGGGTGTTCACAATGTCCTCGTACCCAATGTTGATGTCTGCCACAAGAACCTGGGAGACTACAACAATTTGTTCATCCGGAGTTTGCGGCAATTCGTGCAAGAGTTTGTCCAGAAGCTTGACTGGAGCTTCATATTCATAGTCCTTCCCATACTGCAGCGTACAAGCAATGACAAAAATGAGTTAAAAAGAGAAAGTATTCTGACAAGTGTAAATGTTGTGTTGTAAAAGATAAATTAACCAGTTATTTATCTACAACAATTGATGGAAGTATGGAAGTTAAAATCTATTCTCCTCTGAACCAGCAAATACAAAGACCTAGTTCCAGGTTGACAAATATATGTCAATCCTGACTCAAAATTCAAACAGTATACTGATAAACTGGTCCACTGCGATCTCAAAGTGATTTATGGAGTAGCAACAATAGTAAGAAGTGGTCTCAGTTCCCAAATAATAATGAGTAGAGCATTTGCAAATCCAAAGATATCTCTACAGCTTGGGAATATAAACTTATTGTTGACCAACAAGGACTAAATAACCAATTGCATAAAACATAAGCACCTCGGATCGTAGATATGGGACAGATACGGTTGTAAAGACAAATCCAGCGACGATATAATACGAAGGAGGTTGGCCTTTGTTATGAGCTGGGATCAACCTTCTGTGCGTAGAAAGTTTAATGTTGTATTTGATAGTTTGAGAATTGCGAAGAACCTTAATTGCTGCGGAGTCCCCAGTATATTTCTGCGATATAAGGTAACTGAATCCAATTCGTTCTCCATGCCTAAATGGAACTGATAAATAAAAGCAAGTTAAACTTAGAACTGATAGAATGCACATACAAAAACCACAACCCAATCAACATTGTAATAAAACAGTGGAAGTAGCACTTTGTCTGAATGGACAAAGTCATTAAAAATTGTCTAATATTCGAGAAATTACTGATACACGACATGGATTCTAACAGTCAGCTCGAACATGACATCAGAACTATCTGCACCAAAAATTCTATTTTTCGTCCATATGTAGCAACTTAGAATGGAGAAATACTAAACAACATGATAATATCAAATAAAACACAGCAGCTTAACCTACAGAATTCTTGAATGCAATAGAAGGAAATGCTCATCATCAGAAGCAATATCAGTATACAGTAAAACGACAACCTCTATTTGTGGTGGTGGTGTATGTGGTTATTGAAACATTGATTGCCAAACGAATTCCTAAAGCTCACCATCTCTTATTTGTTCAACATAAAAGATGTACGTTATGCTCAATCTGAGTATGGTATGTATGCGTCTAAGTTCTACCTTTTCTTTCAAAACAATGCGAAATGCCTCAGCTTTTAAAAAATCAGTTGCGAGTGTTACACCAGCCATAGCTTCCTTCTTTTTCTTTTTAGTAAATGTTTAGCAACCTGATGTAAGTCTTTATATTGCGCTCCACAATTTGTATACATTATAATGATTTATCGAAGAAAAAAAAAACTGGATTTTAAAAATTGATAAGATAAACTATGATCATATTGGACAAGGATCGAACATCAAAATGAATATGGTTCCATGAAATTCAAAGAAATCAAATAGGAATTATAAAAGGAACTCTGAATAAGATAACAAGAAATATAGGATCAAACAACATTTATCAAATTTGAGAAAGAGTAAAAAGATAGAATTTGATCCTCTTACATTAATTTTTTGAATCAACAGATCCATACTTCTGGAACATGATGTATACAAAGGAGACATGCACATTCTAATGTGTCAAATTCCACCAAGCCTAAACAAGGAAAGGGTCTTCACAAGCTTCTTAATTAATATGAAATTTTTCTTCTTTTTTTTTTTTAAAAAAAAATTAGTGACAGTTTTTATCAAAGGAAAGGATCAAGCTTCACAAATGAAACTACCTAATAAGTTATGTATGAGTACATTCCTTTTGGTACATATTGTCTTGGACACAAGACACTACACATTCAATCTACAGTCATTCTGCAATCCCGTTAAAGTTTCAACAATTAATTTTTCTAGGGAGACCAGTATAGACGCATAATTTATGTAAATGCAAACAAAATAACTATAGTACAAACAAGTCCCATAAAGGATCCATATATGCATTCTTGAGCTAACTGTGGTTTGAAAATTAAAGAATGAACATAATCATAGGAATTACCAGTTCCATCATTAGCAATGTCAACCCCATCAAAGCTGAGTATGATATCTGATGGCTTCAAAACATTAGATTCAGGAGCGGTGGGATCAACCCTTCTTATTCGAACACCCTTCTGATCAGTTTTCATTCCCATTGCTAACCGTAAATCTGGATTTTCCATCTTCTGCCACTCCACCCCAAGAATAGGGAAACCTGAATCAGAAACCAACAATGAAAAAAAGACCAATGTCGAAACATAGAATCCATGCAAATGCAAACAAAATAAGTACTAGTACGAAGAAATCCCATAAAGGAGTCGATATGACCACTGTTGACATAAAAAAAGGGAACAATTTTGAAAGCAAAAGAAATGCAAGAAACAGCTGTATTCCATGCATTATTTCTAAAATCTTCTAGTAAATTAAATCTTGTCTATTTAACACCGTCCTGAGTTAAAAAATCTACCAAATACTACTCTATCCTTGCTCCAAAGAGGAAATATCAGTTCAAATCAGAAGCAAAATGCAGACTCAGCATTCAGCTACAGGTCACTCACAACGCAAAATAATGCAATTAACTAAAGCCGGATCAGAGAGAATTAGAGGTTCCAGACATATCGTATGCAGTATTTCGATACGGCCCATAACTGCCATGTCCAATAATTTTATCAACACAAATTGCAGCAAAACAATCTATATCATGTGAAAGAAGAACTGCATTGTAATTTCAATTACATTTCTGTACCTTGTTTAAGAAAAAACTTAACCTTCTCTGGTGAAATTACATCATTTGTTTCACCCCAGAATCATGCCAACCCATAAAATTCATGCAAATATTCATTCTTAAGCACTTAGATTTATAATTCGTATGAAAAATTGGCCATTAAAAGCAAAGATAACAGTAGAAAAATGTGGGCACTGCATTGAAATGCAGTCGTCACGAAGGAAATCAAGCACTAATCACTATTGAGTCCCAAAGTTGTATGAACATAAGGCCGGATATGTGGTCCACTTAGTATACATAATTTAAATAATAAAAAAGGAGCAGTGCGACTTTTGAATCAAAGCAATAAACTGAAGGTTTCCCAGCTTTGGTTGTTTAGCCACTAAGCAGGATAAATAATCATCTTCTGGTCATTAAAATTATTAGATCAAGAGGGCCACTAGTGCATAAAAGCTCCAGCAAGCCCAGAGTTCCTCGACAGGTTAGGCCATCGAGACCTAGCATAAGAAAATGTATAGAACATACAAGCAAATGTACTTCCTCTGAAACGGTGCTTCACCACCTTGAACCCATGACCTTAAATGGAAACAGCTATTACTGCTGTCCAAGGCTCCCTTCATTGAGTTAAAATATAGTTGGTTCCCATAAATTGTTAAGTTTGATTTAATTGGCTAGTGTTATCACTAAAAGAAACATATCAATGAAACAGGCCCTATTTGCAGACATATAAAGGGACCACACAACCAACAAAATCCCCAAGATTTAATTCTTGGGATATGGACCTAACAGCTGAGCACAAACTTATACCGTATCACCGATTTTTCGTTGACTTTTACAACATTTACAGAAAATGATACAGATTCACAGGAATCCAGCTCAGACCTTATTTATTGGGAGGAAAAATAAATGGTTAATTGACTATGTCGTTCTCATTATCACAGAAGATTGCCTGTGCCCATTGTAAACCCGTTCATCATCAACTATATGCAAGGAAGATAAATGACTAGAGCACACTGGACTTGACATTCCAAAATATCAAATCCTGACATAAATGACTAGAGCATATTTCAGATGAATTCGGCCCCCTGTACTACTTAACTTGACAACACTTGCACCTATTTCTTCAGTAACAAATAAATGCAATAGGCAGAAAATGTAAAGATCATACAAGCAAATGTACTTCCACTGAACTGTGAAATTTGAAATAACAATCAGTCAAAAATATACTTCAAGTACAAATGTCGCATTAGCGAACTGCCAATGTTTAAGAGGACAAAAAAAGAAGAGAACAAGAGAAAGAAATACTAATAATCATGCACAGAGAACAAAACTTACCGGTGTATGCACCATTCCTCTCATAGTCTTCAATGAAGTGCATGATGACAGGTGTGGGTATGACGTAACCTATATTTTCTGCATCTTCATGTTTGAGGGACTGAAATGCAATACCCACACAGTTACCTCTATCATTGAATGCAGGACCACCTGAATTTCCAGAGTTAATAGCAGCATCTATCTGCATGGATCCCCATACACATTACCAGTTACAACGCCAACCAATTATCCAGTGTTATTTAGCAAGTAATAGACAGAAAAAGACCACAGCGCCCAAAGAAAGTAAGGGAAAAAAGGGAAAACCTGTAACCCAAGAAGTTCAGTGGATCCATGGACATAAGACAGGATCTCTATACGCGAGACAACACCACTCGTTACAGATATCGTATCTCCCCCTATTGGATAACCAACAACTGTGACTGCATCCTGCAGAGCAGGCAAATCCCCGAAGTCCACAGGAGATACCCCTTCCCAGAATTCATCATCCTCCACCGCAAGCATAGCTGTAACGTCACGAACAAACCAAATGATTACCATGAAGGAAAACTGATTCAGAAAGAAAACTCATATACATTATCCAAATAATTTTCTAATGTGAGAGATTCCAGCACAATGACGGTCTACAGTCATCCTAATGAAACTTTCCTCGAAGTAGTTTTCAGTTTTGCAAGTTTCCCCCGTGGTACTTTATGGAAGCGAAGTGTTTTTAGAGTTTTGGACTGAAGTGGTAAATAACAGAAATTTGCATCCCAAATTAAGATATGCCAAAAGCCTCCCTTCATTAATGAAAATTCAAGGGAATAATCTTTTTCTATACATGAAAAAAAAAAAAAAATCTATATTCAGCAGATCATTTCTCTTCATATGGTTACAAATTATACGTTAAAATAATCCATAACAAGGTATAATGCGCACATCTTAAGTTTTCATCCCAAAGCACCTTTAACCACTTTGCAATTGTGTAGCACCCTAGGGAACAGATCATTTTGGGAGTTGTAACCCCTCCAGGAAGCAAGTGACAATCGCAAACCCACACAACAAGGGAAATTTCAACTTTAACTCCCAAATTAGCTGCATTGGAAGCCACAGTTAAACCCAACCCAAGAGAGGACTATACAGTCCAAGTATAACTGGGAATTACTAAAAAAAAAAAAAAATGGCATTGCGGAGAATAAAAACCAAAGGAGACCAACAAGCTAGGAAAAGGAAAGAACAAAACTTTGACATCCAATCAAGATATGCAAAATGATCATCTCAAACTACATTAAACCAAAATTCAACATCAACGCTGTCAATCTTTCTCAGGCAATAACAAAACTTTCAACCATGTCTATCAGGTAAATAATAATAATAATAAAAAATAATCTTACCGATATCACATTCAGTACCAATGGCGAGAACTGTGGCAACATACTTAGTATCAGACCCTCTCTTTTTCAGCTTAACCTGTGTATAATGTTCTACAGAATGGGCATTCGTCAAGACCCTCTTCCCTTTAATCACAAAGCCACTACTACTCGAACTATACTGCCTTTTCCGTTGCCAAGGAAGGGAAAAGTTCGGCTCAGTGTGAACGCAAAACACTTTAACAACTGCATCCATTGCCGGGACCACCCTCGCCACGGCCGCCTCCGCAACCGCCGCTGCAGCGGACATAAGAGAAGCGGAACCGTTCTGTTTGTCCAGAAGAAGGCGAGGTGGGGAACCAGCTCTTAGGGTTTTGGGGTCTGAGGACGGTGCTTTAGCATTTTTAGGAGGGCGACCTCGCCGGCGGCGGTGGTGAGGATCGACTATCTCTACGTTGCCGAGGGAGAAGACGGCGTCGTCAGATGCTGCGGTAGTAGGACTAGAGCTCGAACCGGCGCCCGTTGCGGTGGTGTTGTCTAATTCAAGGGCTTCCGGTTGGGAGTTTTTGGGTTTTCTCCCACGTTTCCGTTTCTGTCCAACCATAATTCTTCCTCCGACGGGCAACTAGGAGAATTCCGGTGTGGCGTGTGCGTGTGCGTGTGTGTGTGAAATGCAGAGAGAAATGGCAGGAGGGAAAGAGAGGGAGATTTCAATTTGGAGAGAACCTTTGCTTGCGTAGAAGATTTATTTGCAGAGGTTATTTTATTGGAAACATTTACCAAAAGTCTCCTGTAATTTTGCCAAACTACAGAGACTTCTCACCATTTGGTATTTATTACTCACTCTGTCCCTCTTGTTTAATAAACTACTCCTTCTCTCCGACGGGCAACTAGGAGAATTCCGGTGTGGCGTGTGCGTGTGCGTGTGTGTGTGAAATGTAGAGAGAAATGGCAGGAGGGAAAGAGAGGGAGATTTCAATTTGGAGAGAACCTTTGCTTGCATAGAAGATTTATTTGCAGAGGTTATTTTATTGGAAACATTTACCAAAAGCCTCCTGTAATTTTGCCAAACTACAGAGACTTCCCACCATTTGGTATTTATTACTCACTCTGTCCCTCTTGTTTAATAAACTACTCCTTCTCTCCCAAAAGGATAGTACGGGATGGACGGAGTATAAAACTAGATAATCATTTTCAAGACAAAATAGTTTAGTTCGTTTTGTACTTAAGATCTAAAACATATTGAACTATGAGATACCTTACGTGTCATATTCGGACTGTCACATTAATTTTTACATATATACAGTCAGCATAATAAATCATAGTAATAAATTAGAAAAACATAAAACCAAAAAGTAAAAATTTATCATTTAAACGAAATAGAAAAACTTTAAATGAAAATTTATTCAAATTGATGCAATTTGACCTAAATTGTCTCATAAGAAAAGACTATTTTAAGCAAGTTTGTCCGGAATACTACTATCAATCATAAAACAAGATACCATGTGCATTCCTATGTAGAAAGACAATATATATAATCAGAAGTCACATTTTTTTTGTTATTTTGAATTTGAAAAGAAAAAGTCTAGAAAGACAATATATATAACATCAGAAGTCACATTTTGTTGTTATTTTGAATTTGAAAAGAAAAAGTCTAGATCAATGAAAAATTTTTGTTACAAAATGATATATTAATTGTTCAAAATCAAATAAAACAAAATAATTATATGAGAGAACATTTTTAATAATTTATATGCGCTCCCATGTGACTTTATTTACCACTAATAAAATGAGCACTGTCTCACTGTTTATATTAGAAAAAAATACTGAACCTCTATGGGTAAGATTATAAAAAAATTTAAAATAAAATATTTTCCTTATATTCAAATTTAGGGACTTTAACGCCAGTTTTACTCAAACAACTGCCAGAGAAACAATAAAATTTAAATCGCAGCGTAGTTGAAATTTTTACATCTAAGTATCAACTTAATATTGTATTCTAACATATTCTCTGTAACGCACTGGAAAAAATCTAGTAAAGATTATAATTTCACAGCTCACCGATGATATTACATAATTAAAATAATAGTCCGAAACATTCGCCAAATGTCTACGAAAACATTCATCATTTGTCAATAGACTCTAGCCATAGGAAATCCCACAATAAAATTCTATTTATCTCCTTATAAACCTCCATAACCATGCAAGAGGTTTACTAGTACTCAAAATGTTGATTGATAGTTTGATTGAATGCATAATTTTGGAGAAAGATAAATCAGTAACTTGCAAGAGCCTGGCTGTCAAAATGTAAGCAAAATCATTTCAACTACTGGTCTACTATTTGTCAAGATTTTCATGTGACTAATTAAACTACCTTTAAAGGAAAGTAAACAAAGTTATTTTAATATGTTTAACCAATTTGAGGACGTGTTAATTTAATCGTGGACAATGTGATGTGGTTCATTATATAGCATTATCACGTGTCAATTTAAGAGGAAGCTACAATTGAAAGGTCTATTATATATATATATAATATGTTACATGCATATATATATATATATAATACACAAACACACACACACACACACACACACACACACACACACACACACCTAACATTATATAATAAGAAGATAAGTTCTTCAAATTTTACCTACTACTTTTATATATATATATATATATATATATATATATATATATATACACAATGTGGAAGCAAAAGGCTTAATTACACACGACTGCTCCTTAGATAAGGAGTGCCGGACCTATCTAATAACAAGCTAGTCATCAACGCCTCTGTGGGTTGTGTCAAAATATGTAACCCACAGGCCTGATGTAGTCTTTTCTTTGCTAGAAAGTCGGCTACACCGTTACATTCCCTAAAGATGTGAACAAATTCTACCGCCCAACTACGTTTGAGCAGTAGTCTAATCCTACGCATCAAATTGGACTAATAACCAACATCATCAATATTTAACAAAAGGGACACTGCCTCATAAGAGTCTCTTTCAAGAATTATACGGGTAAACCCTGATGAAGCAGCACATTTCAAGCCATAGTAGACCCCCCATAATTCTGCCTCAATGATCGGGCAAAAACCAACATTGGCGGAGAAGCCTGTGAACGAACCACCATGATTATCTCTGATGACCCCACCAGCTGCAGCACGTTGAAGTAGGGGATCAACAGCACCATCCGTATTAATCTTCACTATGCCTATGAGGGGAGGTTTCCAAGCAACGAACACCAAATTAGATGGGCCGCCAGCTGTTCTCCTTTTGAACCCTTCGTTCGCCCAATCTATTTCCTTCGCAACTGCATGTATCTTTAACACCAGCTCCATACCTTGGATAGCAATTGGCTCAAAAGTCTCCTCATTGCATACTCGCCAGAGTTTCTAGCATACCGTAGCGAACCAAGTCTTCCATGGGACTCGAACTTGCAAACCAACAGACACTAAGTTAGCTACTAACCAAGATTGGAGGTCTTGTTCCTCCCAAAAACCTGTCTCCAATGTCGGTTTGATCGCTTTCCATA
Organism: Oldenlandia corymbosa var. corymbosa; assembly: GCA_949775105.1. Taxonomy (NCBI): domain Eukaryota; kingdom Viridiplantae; phylum Streptophyta; class Magnoliopsida; order Gentianales; family Rubiaceae; genus Oldenlandia; species Oldenlandia corymbosa. The sequence continues at coordinate 10,530,180 of OX459124.1, forward strand.
TTGTAACACTGCGTACACAGTCACGAAAGATATGCAACTCCGTCTCCAGGTGTCCACAAATGTGACATCTTCCATCGTCAATCATGTGGCGACGCAACCTCTCAGCATTAACCACTAAGGCTTTCCTCATTAACAGCCATAAAAAGAGTTTTCTTTTCTCCGGGCCCTGCCACTTCCAAACTAACTCCCATTTCTTGTCCTTGCAGATCCAGTTGCTTGAATATAGGGCTTGATAAGCTGAAGCTATGGTGCACTTTCCAGACGCTGTTAAACTCCACACCACTTTGTCTGGCCCCAAAGAGGCATCAGGTGGAGGGGTAGCCCTAATGCATAGGATGGCATCTTCTGGTAACCACTAGGATAACAGATTCCATCTCCAAACACCATTTTCATCCAAAAAATCCTCTATCTTCCTAAATTTTTCTGCATCCGGGACACGACCTCAAGCTTTAAGGATCAAAGGGTCATCTAAGGAGGTCCATCTATCAAGCCAAAATCGTATTTTCCTGCCATTCCCCATAGACCATTTAACGTTCCTGAGGACAACATCCCTACCCCTGCAAGTTGCTTCTAGAGGTGAGAGGAGTTTCTCTTCTTGATACATCTTGGTATTTCCTCAATAGAAATTCCATATTTAGCTCTCAAAATGGAACACCAAAGGCTGTCTTCACTACTAACAATGGCCCATGCAAGTTTGAGGATTAGGGCTGTGTTAGCTTCCTTCAACTTCCGAAACCCCAACCCTCCCCTGTCTTTTGGTTGACATACATCATTCCAGCCTACAAGGCTTAGTTTCCTTTTCTCCACTGTACCTCCCCATAGGAATAACCGTTGTGTTTTATCAATTGCATCACAAGTTCCAACAGGGAGTGCCGTCGATTGCATAAGGTAGTTAGGTATTGCTGCGAGAACCGACTGACATAACGTCATTCTCCCTGCAAGCAAGATTTTTCGAGGGTTCTATTTGGAAGTTTTATTGTAGACTTTCATCACTATATCATCATACATTGCCTTCGTTACTCTACCATGGATTATTGGAGCTCCCAAGGACTTCCCCAAGTCATCAACTAACTGCACTCCCATCGTTTGACTAATAGCCGCTGCTAGCCCACAATCAGTATTGGGAGATATATAAGACACCGATTTATCTAGGCTGATAGTTTGGCCTGACGAATCACAAAAGGCTGCAACCACCCTCCGTATCACTTGTACCTGCTCTATCGACGCTTTGGCAAACAGAATGAGGTCGTCGGCGAAGAAAAAATGAGAAAGAGTTTGTCTTCCCCGGCCGAAACTCATGGGTTTCCAATTCCCTCAATGCACTTCTTGGTTGATAACATGTGACAGTCTCTCCATATAGAGTACAAAGATATATGGAGACATCGGGTCCCCTTGTCTGACGCCCCTCGTGGGGTTTAATGGATCCCCGATAAGACCATCCCAAAGAACTTGAGTTGAACCAGTTGCAAGCATACTCAAAATAACATCTTTCAGTTTTGACGGAATTCCAACATCCTCCAAGGTGTCTGCAATGAACTCCCTCTTTATACAGACATATGCTTTATCTAAGTCAATCTTAAAGGCAGGCCATCCATCTTTTTTTTACCCTTCACAGTACGCATAGAGTGCACCGCCTCCTGGGCAACTACAATATTGTCGATGATGTTGCGTCCAGGTATAAAGCTGGACTGCAACGGTAGTGTGACCAGTGGCATAATGACCTTTAACCTGTTGGCATAATGACCTTTATTGGTCTGAAATGTTGGAACCTTTCTGGCCAAGTCGTTTTAGGGATGAGAGTGACTAAGGCTCTGTTAATGTCAGGCTCTACCTTTCTGGTTTGAAAAATTCCAGCAACCATGTTCCAAACAAAATGGCCAACTGTTTCCAAATTATGTTGGTAAAATCTCACATTAAAGCCATCAACGCCAGCTACCTTAAAAGGATGCATATCAAACAATGCAGCTTTAACTTCCTCCTACGAAATGTCCCTACTCAGAAGTGTTACATGCCGATCTTTCCAGAGGTGGGAACTGCTCTCTTACCTCATAAGGTATAAACTGATTTCGCCCACCTGAGTAAATACCTTCAAAATACTTTGTTGCCTCCATGCAAAGTTTATGGGGTTCAGAACACTAGGACTCGTCTTTCAACTGAATTCTTGATATTCTCTGCTTATATCGCTTTTCTTTATGCACTGCATGAAAAATCTTTGAGTTCTTGTCGCCTTGTGCCAATCAAATGGATCTGGCATTTTGCGCTCCGAGTAGCTCTTCTTGGGTAATCGTTCTTTCGTACTCCTCTCTTAGTTCCTGCTCAAGGTCTTGCAAATGTAAGGAGAAACGATAGGGCAACACCTTTTGAATTCTTGCTAATCTCGCAAGAATCCTATTCTTCCTTTTAACTAGGTCACCGAAGAAATTATACTTCCAGTCGTTAATTTTAAGTACCAAAGCCTACTGTGCACCTGGAAGTGCCAGACTATCACACCACTTGTCCCTTAACCACTGCTGCCAATCTTGATGCGATTCCCAAGCCGCCAGATATTTGAACTTCTTCTGTACAGGGAGCCCTGCATCTACTGGCTTGATTCTTATTAACAAAGGCGAATGGTCGGATGCCACTCTAGGGAGGTGTGCCACAAGAATATCTGTGGAAACCAACCTCCACGCCTCATTAGCTAAAGCCCTATCAATTCGTTCATGAACTTGGTGGTGACACCATGTGAATCTCTGCCCTACAAATCCCAAATCTATCATTTCAAATTTTTGGACCCAATCTACTACTTTTATTGACAGACGATAGAGTTATGTCATTAGCCGTAGCATTAAATATACTAATCAAATTGACATACAAACAAATTAATTAATTGAAAAATTCATAATCAAATTAAAAAATATCAAAGTTTGTTGATTAATATTAACTCCAAAATTTATTTGACCCATTAAATACAACTACACTATTAATTTAAAAATTCATTTACTTCCCTCTAACAATAGTAAAGACAACATTCATCAATATTCATCAATTGACGAAACCATACCAAACACAAAAATCACCAAATAAATCCTCCCCACCCCAACATGAAACTCTGGTCTCTCCACTCGCCATTCCCACCTATCACCTCTCACTCATTCTCACATAAGAATATAATTAGTCATGAACCTTCGGCGATAGACCTGAGTATATTTTTTTTTCAATATAATGTGATAGAAGTAGCAAAGCATCAATAATCTGATTGGCTTTTGATTAATTACAATCAATATAAGTATTTATTTGATATTATATTTGACTTTGATTTAGGCAAAGTTGAACCAGAGTGAACCAAGTGTAATGATTTAAAATTTTTAAAATTTCTTACATAATAAATAATTATCCTAATTAGGAAGATTAGGCAACTGCCGCAAAAGAAGGACAATGGCTAATATAGGAAGAGGCACCAACAACTAAAAGAGTTTCTATCAAAGTTTTAAACACTTTCTTACAAGATGTAATAGATAACAACAATCTGTTTGGAGAAAAAGTAGTTGGCTTCGGGAGAGACTTTAGGCAAGTTTTACTTGTAGTTAAAATGAGAACAAATTTCAACCAATGGATGCATGCTTAATCAATTTTCCTGTTTCGGCATCACTTGACAAGCTAAAACTTATAAATAAAAAACATGAGAATCCAGTTTGATCCAGCCTTCACTAAATTCTTACCCAGTGTTGGTGTTAGAATAGAGCTTTATTTGTATGACGGTGTCATTCATGTTCATTCATCGATGTTATTAGATGTCATTGATGAGACAAAAGCCTTGAATAAATTAACATCATTAGTACATCTACAGTTAGGTGACATCTCAAAAACAAGGCTATACTCACTACCAAGAACAAATTTGTTGATGACATTAATGAAGAGACTAGTTGGCTGACATGCTTCGCGAGTGCCCAGTTTAATGTATTATAAAGAATTACTCCGTGTGTGACTATCGATTGAATGAGAATCATGTAATAGATGTAATCAAGTTATTATTATTTAATTTATTAATCTACATACATTTGAAAACACACATACAACTTATGTAAGTGTATTTTTGTTGTTGCTTTTGTTACCTAATTGGCAAATAAGTTGGCTAGTACAATCATATTAGGAGAAACACTAAGTTTTTGTTAAATACCATTGTGCTCTCATTGGTGGGTGGAAATCCACAATTTGTGAATGTGAAATCTGTTGTGAATGCTGAAAATGTTACCAAGTTGATTCCCTTTTCAGTGATTATTTCCCTTGCACTTGGGATAGTAATCAAATAAATTGATATTGAAACGAATCTCAAGAATTGAACTATAGACATGTAAAAATAGAACAACATAAGCAAAGTAGAACGGAATTAAATTATTGTTTGCCAATTCTCCACCCACAACTTATCTTTCGAAATTTTATGAAACGGAATGAGATCTCTTATCATCATGAGCTGTTTGAGGATCGAATGAAATCACACCAAACTTGGCTTGATTGATTGGATTTGGGGTTGAAACGGAATTCATCTTTAACTTGAGGAATTTGAATCCAAGAAGGATGTGAACGCTTCTCACCAAAACAAAGATCATGAAAATTAGAGAGATGAGTTGAGTTTTTGTTAAATACCACTATGCTCTCATTGGTGGGTGGTAATCCACAATTTACGAAAGTGGAATCCGTTGTCAATACTGAAAATGTTACCAAATTGATGCCTTTTTTTTCAGTGATTGTTTCCCTTACACTTGGGACAACAATTAGATTGATTGATATTGAAACGAATCTCAAGAATTGAACTACAAACATATAAAACATGACACATAAGCAAAATAGAATTGAAGTATTGTCTGCCAAGTCACCACCAACAATTGATCTTTTCAAATTCTCTGAAACAGGATGAGATCTCTGATCATCATGAGGTGTTTGATGATCAAATGAAATCAAGACAAACTTGACTTGATCGATTTCATTTGGGGTTGAATCATAATTCTTCTTTAACTTGAGGAAATTGAATCAAAGAAGGATGAGAACACTTCCCCCTACCAGAAAATATCACAAAAATTAAAGAGATGAGTCGGGTATTGAAGAAAACCTCCATCCTCATTTTGTTTAGTGTTCTATTTAGAAAGACCATCACTTACGCGAGTGCTGAGAACACTCACGTGAGCGTTCAATTCAACTTCCCTTTTCTGTTTCATTTTAGTTCGGTTTTCCTATGATCTAGGTGGTTCAAAGATAGTCACTGTCATCCCTACGGATTCGGCCTGACTTGCTAGTTATCTACTAGTTTAAGTTGATTTTATTTTGGACGACTTGATGATAGTTGGTCATACCAATTTTGTTTTTATCAGGTTTAATGAGATGGATATAAGGAGAAATGGCGACATTTGAGACAATCTATTTGGTGCAATCTTAAAACTTTATTTCATGGTTTGCAAATTAGAAAAATCCATATATGATCTTGAATATATTTCTAGTTAATTATATTTTAAGTTTTATTAAGATTTTATCTCATATCATTCTGAGGTGAATATTGTCATAATTATACACATTGCAATTTCAGTGGAAGTTTGAGGCAGATAAATTAAGAATTTACATTTAGATATTAAATAACAGCCAAAAGGTTACGCAGTATCATTAAGGCATTAAGAATTATTACACGCTCAGATATCGAAGTTTGGTTCAATGAGAGATCATTCAGTATTCAACTTCGATTATGTTGATGCCCATAAATTTTAGATATGTTCATGTTATATCTATGTGATTATAGGAAAACTACTCTGGAAAAGTGTTATGAACTACTTATAGCTACTCCTATATGGAAATTGGGTACATGGCTTTTTTGGTTTACGCATCTATTTAAGAGTGATGCTTACAAATTTATAACAAGGCTGTAAATACGGTATGGTATTAAAAACACCATTAAAGTTATATTGTGATATATTTGTGACAGTAGTGCAACAAGTTGGATTTTCTAACAACAATTGACATAAAATGATTAGCTTTTAGATAAATATCCAAAATACAGTTTTTTTTAAAAGAGCACATTTGGACAAGCTCCATTATTGCAGATCACTTCACTTGAGGTCTTCATTGAGCATCCTGCTCAAGTGAGTGTTGTATTATCGGACAATTTAACAATTTAAGTAGGAGTTTGTAATTTTGGTTTTCTTTAAGGTTCATGTATACATGAACATTTGGAGATATATTGTAGTGTAAAGTATAAACATTTAAGGTATAAGGCTTTAGAGTTACTGTATACATTCTGATATTTGGTTGATCTTACTAACATATAAGAAGGACCAGTTGAAAATAGGCAAGTGAATATTATATTACATGTAATTTCCATGCTACAAATCGACATTTAATCAATGTCGTTTAATTATATTAACGTATGTGACCAATGATGTGTCTAGTTGGGATAATTGCGACGAAAGCTCCCTTGACCCTATGTTAATGTACTTAATGGACCATATTGTTAAAATGATTTTTATGATAGCAAATTTTTTTGAATATTCATAAGGTTTCCGGTATATACAGTTATAAGGTTTGTATAATGTGTAGTCCAAGTGGGAGATTATAAGATCTATTCATTGTGAACTTAACATTACATATAACTGATTGTATATTATATGTTATCTTAAGGTTTAACATTAAGTTATCTAATTACGGTTAAAGCGGCAAAACCACCAGCAGCAAAAACTCGTGCGTCTGTGAGACTTCTTAGTGATTCTCTTCCAAAGAAATCCCAATGAATAGCTATCTTTTTTGGAATATAAGGGGCATAGGGAACAAAGCATCACAACGACGACTTAAGAATTTGGTTAAACTTCACTCATTGTCGCTCATTGTTCTATTAGAACCAATGCTATCTATATCTCAAGTTGAAGCTTTGAAACTGAAACTGAATTTTTCATCTATGCTGGCTACATCAAATAGTAAAGCATGGATCCTTTGCTCAAAAGAATTGATTTTGAGGTTGTTGGAGTCTTCAGATCAAGCTCTCCACGTGGAAGTTGAATGTGTGAAAAGCTCTCAGAAATTTTTAATTTCAGCGGTCTATGCTAAGTCGACGCGGATCGAACGGAAGGAACTTTGGCTAGAACTCTTGCGGTTTCAACAGAAAAATCAGGGAATCCCATGGATGGTAGGGGGAGACTTCAATATCATCAGGAGCCTTGATGAATATAAAGGGAACTCGCGGTCAGACCAGGTTTCAACAGACGACTTCAACACATGGATTAATGATTGCTGTTTATTTGAGTTAACTCCTCTTGGAAATCTGTTTATTTGATCCGGAAAGAGATGGAATGGTAAGGTATTAAAATGGTTAGACAGGCTGCTATTCAACTTAAAGTGGCTGGATTTGTTCCCAATTTCATCAGTGCATCACTTAAGTCGAACTACATCCGACCATTCACCCATCCTTCTCTAATTCCGTGGTGATGAAGTTTCAAGGCCGACTATGTTTCGTTTTCAACGCATGTGGATACGAAGAGACGGTTTCATGAGTTTGGTGAGGGATAACTGGAATAAACTAATTGATCTATATGGCATGCTTGCTTCCTCACTCAAGTTGCGGAGACTTAAGCAAGGATTAAAGGAGTGGAACAAAGCCGTCTTTGGCAACGTTTTCAGCAATTTTGAAGCAGCAGAAAAGGATGTTCTGGTCAAGGAAGAAGTGGATAGATCAGCTCTCCATAAAGCTGAAGCAGATAATGGGGGCAGAAGCGGATAGGTCATTTGATAATGGGGGCAGAAGCGGATAGATCAGCTCTCCATAAAGTTGAGGTGCATTTGCTATTAAAATTGCGGGAAAAGAAAGATTTTTTGCAGCAAAAATCTAGTTTAAAATGGTTGCGGGATGGTGATTTGAACACTACGTTTTTTCATGCTTCATTGAAGGAGAAAAAAACCCGCCTAGGCATTCATAAAATTAGAAGATCTGATGGAGTCTGGTTAGTTGATAAAGGCAAAATAGAAAAGGAAGCGGTCTCCTTCTTTCAGCAACTTCTAGCCAAAGAAGAAAACACAAATCATGAAGAGGCCCGTGATTCTATTCTGAAAAATGTTCCAAGCATTCTGAGCTCGGAGGATAATGCATTGTTGCTGGCTGATTTAACCTTAGAGGAAATTAAAAATGCAGTGTTCAGCTTGGATCCACTTAGCATGCCTGGAAGTGATGGTTTTGGGGGAGAATTCTATCGCAAATGCTGGCCAATAATATGTGAAGATCTTAAACTTGCCTGCGTGGAATTCATGTCGGGAGTTCCTCTTCCATGAGCCATTGGAAGTACCCTCATCACGCTGATTCCAAAGAAAAATACAACAACATCATTAGCGGACTTTAAACTAATAAGCTTGTGTACTTTTCTCAACAAAATTCTAACTAAGCCGCTTACGGAGAGGATAAAAGTCGTCCTTCCACAGTTGATATCAGAGGAGCAATCTGCTTTTCTACAAGGAGGGGATATAATAGACAATGTTCTATTAACTAAGGATCTCCTTCAATTTATTGACCATAACACGAGAGGGAGGAATTTGATTTTAAAAGTTGACATGATGAAAGCATTTGATAGAGTTTCGTGGAGCTTCCTTCGGAAGATAATGCTCAAGTTTGGGTTTCATCCTCATTTTGTCTCCTTCATTATGTCAAACCTTTCAAGGAACTGGTTTTTGGTGCTTTTGAATGGAGTGTCAACGGGGTTTTTCCAAGCTTCAAGATGCATAAAACAAGGTGATCCCCTTTCACCTTACCTCTTCCTTTTAGTTTTTGAAGCCCTAACGACAAATTTGAAGAATTTAGTAAACCAGAAGGGTTGCAAGCTATGGAGTCCCGGCGGGAGCATCAATTGTGTCCCACTTATGTTTTGTGGACGATCTTATCATCTTCTCCAAGGGATTGAAGAATTCTATGCTACAGCTCAATCAATTCTTTCAAGAGTATGAGGAAGCTTCTGGACTGAAAATGGACAAGCAAAAAAGTAATTTTTTGGTCTCAGAGAAAAGAAGTGAAAGTCATATTGCTATGGTATCCCGAACGCTGCAAATGCCCCAAGGTACGTTACCCTTTAAATATTTGGGTTGCAATATATTTAAAGAAAGGAAAAAAGCGGAATACTTTCATCACTTGTTGGAATGTTTTGACGCAAAGTTGGGGAATTGGAAGAACAAGCTGCTTTCAGTGGGGGGAAGAATCATCTTGATCAAACATGTATTATCCGCCATTCCTATACATACCATAGCAGTAATATCTCCTCCAAAATCAATCATTGTTGAATTGGAAAAAAGTTCCAAGCTTTCCTTTGGGGTGAAAATGAGTATGGTAGCAAAAAACATTTGAGAGCTTGGGAAAAAATAACTTTTCCGGTTGCTGAAAACGGTCTAGGGTTTCATTGTTTGAAAGACACATTGCTGCTTACTCCATGAAGCTCTGATGGAAGATCAATACAAGACAAGGGGTTTGGGCGAGGTTCATTCTATCTCTATCGGAACGGCAAAGGAAAAAACAAGTTGGCAAAGAGTGTCTAAAGTTCACCACAAAGCTGCTCTAAATTCCAAAATGATCATAAACGATGGATCCTCCTCTTTTTGGAATGCAAAATGGCTGGATTCTGACATGATTCAGGAAGGCATTGATGTGGTTCCTTGGCCAGACTTGTCGGTTAGGGATTTTTTCTCTTCAAAATCTTTTTTCTTGCAGGAGTTGGAAGATGTTTTGCATCCAACAACCTTGGCGCATCTTACACCTATGGAGATGAATTTTGATGATGCGCCGGACCACCTTGTTTGGAAATCTAATCCAGCGGGAGTTTTTCCCATTGGAGCTACCTATGCTGAATTTCGAGATAAAAGGGAAGAATCCATTAATCTAAAAAAAATTGGAATAAAGTCATACCTTTAAGAATCCATTTCTTTATGTGGAGACTTTTTAATCATTTGTTGTCTTTTCCAGAGATTGTGCAAAGAATAGGAATATATTCCAATCCCTCCAGATGTCTCTTTTGTCGAATGGATGAAGAAAAAATTGATCATATCTTTTTTTTGATGTCTCAAGGTAAGTGGTTCCATTTCTCTTCTTTAATGAGTATGTATGCTTTTAATCATACAGGGTGGTGGAGTAATCTCCAAACATGGCATTCAATTGGCAGTTATACATCGGCGAGAAAAGCAATTATTTTTCCTACTTTTCTTCTTTGGGAGATATGGAAGTTTCGTAATGCAATAACATTTGAAGGTAAAAAGTTTTTACTTCGAATGCTTTGATATATGCAGTTATTTCTAAGGTTTCAACTCTCTTGAGTGTTCATAAGTTGTATGCAAAATCGTACAAAGAGAGACAAGAGATAGAGAACATTTTCAAAATAAAAATCTCAACACAACCCAAGAAGTCTGCCCTAGCTTTGAGATGGCAACCTCCAGATTCCAGGGGTACGGTTCTGAACACAGATGGCTCTGCACTAGGGCAACCAGGAGAAGTTGGATGGGGCTTTGTAATACGTGGACACAAGGGAGCTTTGGTACAAGCGGAATGCAAACATATGGGGTTAGCTACTAGTTTGGAAGCAAAACTAAATGGCATTCTCTTTGTTTACAAGCATGTACAGAAAGAAGCTTAAGCCAAGTAATAGTTCAAACGGATAGCAAGGCCATTGTTAATATCCTGAGTAGTAAACAAAGTTTCCCATGGCAATATCACTCGGTTTTCAAACAAATTCAGGGAAAGCTTATCACTTCCAATTCAAAAATCGTCCATATCTTTAGGGAAGTCAACGCAATGGCAGATGAATTAGCCAAAAGGGCTGCGAGAGGAGAGAACAAGCAATATCTACATCAAGATGACCTTCCAGCTACATTGAGAGGTAAATGGTATCTCGATAAATGCTCTTTTCCCTATTTAAGGGTTAAATAGCATTTGAGAGTCAATCTGGTTTCTTTTCATAAGTGGTTTAGATAGGACCTTAGATCTGATTAGCTTAGCTAAATATAAGTTCTTACTAGAGGAAAAGAAATGTCATGGGGTTAATGTTTCAAACCTTTGTGAGACACTTTCTTAGTTTAGTTTTTTACTTGATGCTTTTAAAAGAGATGCCTTGGATTATAGTCAAATCTTTGTAAGGCATCATCTTAGTTGCTAAAACTTAGAGTTGTCATGAGATTTTAGAAATCTTTGTACGACAGACTATTCTTTTTCTTTGGATAAGTCTTAAGCACTGCATGTATACTTTTATTTTTTAAAATATATAAATATCGGGGGAATGCCCGCCAGGTACCGCCCTGGTTCACCTAAAAAAAAATCTTATTAAAGTTAAAGTAACACGAGCTTGTGACATCTTATTAACTGTAGTCCAGTATTGTGTAAAAATCCTAAAGTCTAGTTTCCTATTTTGTGATGGTGGAACCGAAAATCCTAGTATAAATTGATTGTGGTTCTCAGATGAGTCGTCATGCCAAATTTCTGCTCCCCATTGGTTAGAGTTTCCCTCAAGGGTTTGATAGAGTCATCTGGAAGTCCAAATCCGGATCCATATGCTCCACTTTCGTGTAGTTCTCAATAATTAAATATGAAGGTCTCTATAGTATTTGGATCTTATTCCAATAGGGACTATACATCAATGGGTAAAATGGATGACACTTGGATAGTGGATAATTACTTAGACATAATTTTTTTTAGGCAGGATTATATTTCATTGGAGTGTGATACGTTAGATTAGGGATTGTGGATGATTTTTGTTAAAATGGGATATATATGTATGTATGTATATAGTATTGTTACTTTAACTTTTTTAGTAATTTTATCCATAGAATTTCAACGCTTTTTTTCCCTACCTTAAATGACGTTGGTTTGTTTTGGACGAGAAAACATCGCATGAAAGTGCAATACGTAGCAAAAAATTCTCTCGCTCACAATTATTTTAGCAGGAGCTAGATTTTCTTATACATTTAATGAGAGTTTATTTTTATGTATTTGGTTAAAAAAAATTAATCAAAACTATGTAGTTTTGACTTGATGTATTTTAAGCGGGAAAATTTTTTAGAACATTGACACACTTTTTTTTCTCTGACTATTGTTTTAATAGTTTATAAAGAATAGATGATTGCTATTGTTGTTGTTTGGTTCACCTTGACAAATGTAATGGGAATTAATAAAAACATTCATTTTTATCCCTTATTAGTCAAAATATTTTTTAAACGATTTCTTACGTTTACCAAATCTAGTTTACATGTATTACTAAAACTTAGCTACTTTGTAAAATTTCCCTCTAAAAACTATGCGTATCAACACCTCCTTGCAAGTCTCCTCCCAAGTGTCTGTCTCAAAAAAAGTTTATAATAAATGAGATTTTTTAGACATTATTTATCAAACTTGCACATTTTTTTCGCATTATTTTTCAAATCATATATATTAATGCAGGGGAGATTTGTGCCACTTGTTTCGTTTGTAGAAGCCGAATTTGATAATTGGAGAAAAGGAGCTCATTAAGATGTATCTAAATCTGTGCAAACAGAAGATGATTTTTATACCTTATTTGTTGCGATGTAATTTGTTTTGTGAGAGTCACATAAATTTATTATTCTGAAGTTGTTTTTTCCTCAGATTTGTATATCATCATATTTTAAAAAGAAATGCAAATAGAAGATAATGTGTATCCAGAATTTTGTTGGGATATGATTTTTTGTGTGAGAATCGAATATTTTTTCTACTTCAATTTTGAAATATTTGATCGACTATTAAATGATCACCAGACAGTATTACGAATTGACACTGTTCAAAAATCTCTAATTTTTTTTTTCTCGATTATTTTTTCATTGTTATTCTTTTTATAGTTTTTCGATTTGAATTTATTTTAGATTGTTCATAGTAATTACATCTTTTAATTTGTTCCAATTTTTTACGAGTAATGTGGATTCATGAATTTAATTCATTTAATATGTGATCAATGCAGGAACAATGACTAAGAAATTACAGTAGAATCACGATTTTTGACGAGTAATGAGGATTTTTACTGATTGTATCCACAGCTGTGGTGGGGTCTTATTTGGTTGATTGTTTTTGTTGCCAAACGTCTCAAGTGGGCTCTTGCAAGTAGACCGTTCTCTTTCCTCCCTAGCTCTACCCCAAGGAAAAAAAATTGCCAGGCAGAATTGCACTATCTCAAATCTGATCTGCGAATTTCACACTTTATTGATGACATTTTGTTTGTTTTTTGTAAGGTGATCATTATAATGATGTTTCGTTTTGTTTGTGGCTAACATGTTTTCTTTTGTTACTTTAGGACATAATCAGAAGGTAGATGGGAGTTGTGGTTTTGTTTTGGCCGAACAAAAAAATGAGGGGATTTTTTTTTTTTTTTTCCAACTGCATATGTCCCTATTCCCAGGATTAATATTTCCTGCTCCCTGTGCTTCTTGCAGCCTTTATATTTAAGAAGAAAGAGTAGTTGAGGGACTGAATTGAGCCCATTTTCTCCACGGAATAAAACTGGAACATTCAGAGGTAGGTCAATTTTTCAATCTATGCATATTATTAAGTGATGTATTATTGTTGATCACCACACACATGTCATCCCTTCTTTTACCTATTCATTTAGACTTTTGTGCATCCAATGTTTATCGATTAAGGAGACCTCTAAAATAGCTTTTCCTTATCCTTATACTTAATATAAACGCACAATAGGTAAGAAATTAAATGCCCAAGAAATATTCAGGGCCACCTTCAAATTGATATCGTACGTCGGATGGCTTTGATATGACGTCAGCGACTTATTGGGGGTAAAAAGGAGAATGCATAAATTCAATTTCAAATTAATGTATGAGAAAAAATCTGAATTTTTTGTAAAAAAAATCCCAAAATATCAAACAACGTCGTTTTATACCCTTATTTTATTCCCAGCAGTGAAAACGACGACCTTTTTGTATCAATATTTTCTTTTTAAAAAGAAATTTTGTTGAATCCCCGAAACAAAATGACCACAGATTATACTTGCGCTTCATCTTTCCTTTTTTCCTTCTTGTTTTTTTAGTCTCCTCCCTTTTTTTTAAGACCTTTATTTACGCTGATATCCCCACTGTTTTTTGGGACCGAAGGATTATATATAAAAAATTGTAACAGACACGAATTGGAAGCGCAGTTCCTCCACCGCGACTAAAACTATAGCTGCGGCTAATATCAAACTGCCGCTAAAGACCACCTTCAAAATTGAATTGCCGCCACGAATCACCATAACCTCCGTGCAGAATTGTTGAAGTTTATCGTTGGAACGTTTGTCGATTGAGTCCATAAATTCGATTTTACAACCTTCACCGGTGAGACTGTTGGGGACGAAGATAAAGAGCAGTAACGAGAAGAGGAAGGGGCTCTAATCTTGATCGATCATAGATCGTGGTGCTAGACAAGATTTGAACATTGTTCTATATACACTACTTTTTCTACTTTTTCTTTTTCTTTCTATTTGGGCTCTAATTCTATGGATGCGAAGAGTCGCTCACCGGATTTTCCAGAGGGTTTTTTTCCTCTTCTCTCCCCACTACCGTGGATTGTGCCACCAACTCACTCACCGGAAAAAAAAAAGTTCGGTCTTTCTGTACTATTGCTGCTGCTTCTTTTTTCTTGGAGTCTACTCCTAATCTTTTCTTCTTCTTTTTTTTGTTGATTTTTGTTGGTGTTTACATTGTAAAACTTTCTAATAGGGTAGAAACCAGAATTGCATAATTTCCGCTATTTGTTTCTGTTGAGAGCTCTCCGTACAAAAAGAGGACATCAAACCACATCAAATGCCAAGAACAATCAGAAGGACTTTTTTATTGGGGCTCTCCGCAGTTCCTGAATTGTTTTATTCTCTAAAAGGTTTGTTTTGATGTAGTTCTCTTTTTATTATGATTTGTTTTGATTCTGCTTTTGCCATTCAATAGGGAAATAGTTACTGCATCATGAAATCTTGAATGATATCTAATGTTGTCTATGCTCACTGAATTTCACTTGGTCCTAATCTTTTCTTATTTTTCAGGTTGCCTAATCTACTGTTTTTTCATGGATGTTCCAATTAAACTTCATGGAGATGGTATCGTCTTCGTCGTCCTCCTCGTAAGAATTTGATTATTTGTTCAAGTTATTGTTGATTGGGGATTCTGGAGTAGAAAAAAGTAGTCCTTTGCTCAGCTTTACTCCAGATACCTTCGAAGATCTCTCTCCTACCATGGGTAATACTGATTTTATTTTTCCCTTTCATATCTTTTGTATTAAAAAGAATTTGAAGTTTTGATCTCAATATTCACATATGGTTATGATTTTGGAGAATGTTTGAGTTGTTGAATTCTATTTAATCTAGCAGAATTTCATGTAATTGTGTTTGTTTTAGGTTGTTGTCGGTTAGTCATCGAATTGAACTCTTTCAGAATATGAAGAATTATAAGGAGAGTGAGAAATAGAGAGATATTGTAAGCAGAAATAACAGAATTGTGGAAGCTGAGCCATGTTATAAGGACCTTTGCAAGATAATTCCTTTTTAAAATTTCTTTTTTTGAATCCTATAGAATTGGCGGAGTGTTTGTTCTTCTTTTGTGTTTCAAACCAATTTTAAATGTATATGGAATATGGAATATTTGCTAATCAATTGGTTTCATGTCAATTTATCTTATGTTAGTTGGACAAAGGTGCAGACCTTTCAACCCTGGTAAAAGTTCTCGTAACTTACTATTTTTGGGGATATGATCATGTTTGCATTGGTGTGTTGTATACTGTCTCCACAAAACCTGGTTTGTTTTGAACCTATTTAATTGCAAAGTGAAAATTGAAGTGGAAGGGAGGCCTTTTTATGCCTTCGGTTTGAACACATAAAATTTTGGTTTATTGAACTGGTAGACATTCTTTGTTGTTGTTCCCTAAATGTGATCTATATGAGAATACATTATCAATCACTTTAAAATTAATCGGGTTACAGAGGTTCCTTTACGGTCAACAAAGTGAATCACGTGGAAGACTAGTCAAATGTAGTTTAGTATACGATCGCAACAACATTGTATCAAATTGGGACCAAAATTTGTCATAAATCCTCACTCCACTAGATATCTGCACCAAAATTTGTACTTCTTTTACTGGCTTTATACACTTGTGATATTGTAATGTACTTTTTTTTTCTGACTTTATGTTTCTAATATTTGACTGTTTTATAATAAAGAACTAAAATACCATCTCTTTATATGTCTATGGTCCAAAAAAGTTGATTAGCCTTGAGAAATTACCTCCATATCTAGATTTGAATACTTTTCTCTAATTAATACGCCTAGGCTCTCTTTGATATGTATGCTGGATTATTTGAAAATTTGGAATATAATGATGAGCTACTTTAGTAGCATGATAAGGCTCTTGGTGTAAGGGAAAAAAATGATAGCACACGGATTTGCTATATGCATTAGTGAGCCACTAACTTGATGTCCTAATTATGATAGTTTATTTGTGGTAAATTTTGCTTTACCAGGCAAATAAAATACTGGACACTTAGCTACTCGTCTTAATATTAGTACCTGATGATTGGGAATGCTTTGGGGAAAAACTACCCGTTTCTGTTTTGAATTGACTAAGCATAGAGCATACTGCATTACTTCATATGTAAAGCTCATTGCCTTTTTGTTGTTCTTCAGGTTCAGGAACTTCACTGATTGTACCAAATACAAATAAAACTAGCGAAAAATTTGCAATTGAAAGCGTAGGTATATTAGGAAAAGATAATCACTGTTTCTATACCATTTAAAAAAACTTTGTTTCGTAAGACTTTCTGGTGGCTTTTGCTTCTCTGCCTTACTATGCTTCTTGCAATCTATGCCAACAGTCATTTGGTTGTCAATAGTGAGAAAAAAGATAAGTATTTCGAACTTCTTTACCACTAAATGTCAAAGACAATAATCTATTATTTTATTCTAGAAGACCTTTCAGAGAAGGAAACACTCTTCTATAACTTTGCGCATAAACGTTTCTATTGTTTATCCTTAATTTTCTTTTTATCATTTACCACATAATTTCTTCATCTATCTGGAACAACTTTCATTGGTGCATATTCTTCAGCTGCTCGCCAAACAACTATGAACTATGCTTCACACGCACTTAGTTGATTCTTAAGATTTGCTCAACAAATAGTATGGCGAAAAATAATTTCATTAAGTTTGATCTTATGCAACCACTTGACTCTTGCTCAGTAAAGTCATGATCAACTAATAGGTTTGGAATTTTTTTCACGTACATCCCTATACTTTTATTTTTACTGCTAATTAGGCATTAGTTTCTTGTCTCCATTTCTATTTTTTGCACCAATGTTTCCATATGTCAAACCTTTTCCCACAAACCTGGTCTGATGGTAGTGTTGACAAGTGATTTTTTGATAATCCTGTGCGGGCTTAAAATCTAGCCTTTATACAAATAGTTCTATTATTGTTATTCTTTGCACTGCTGCATTTAAAGTAATGCCGCCATTGCGGTCAAGGCAAGCCAAAAACAATAGGAAAGTGGTTCATTCCAAGCTCACTTTACCCGA
The DNA here is from genome assembly GCA_949775105.1 of Oldenlandia corymbosa var. corymbosa. Lineage (NCBI taxonomy): Eukaryota > Viridiplantae > Streptophyta > Magnoliopsida > Gentianales > Rubiaceae > Oldenlandia > Oldenlandia corymbosa. The sequence continues at coordinate 10,547,705 of OX459124.1, forward strand.
GAAAACAAGGCTTCTTCACCTCCTAAGGCTACTACTTTGATTCTTTTGTAGCAACCGATCCTAATTTATGAGCTCCTAATATAGAAATTCATAAAGCCCGAGTACTACCTTTTACTTCTTCTCGATTTGGTGAATACAAATAGTCTTATCGACTAAAGAAACGAATATAATACAAAGTAAAGTCAAAGATAAAAAACAAGCTACATTTCATAATAAAAAGATTAAGTAATTGTAATTCAAATTATTGACATAGAATTCAAGAAAACAAACTATTTTTATACTTTCTCTGTAGCATTACTTTTTGGTTACGAACACAGTATAATAATTATATAATACAAACTGGTCGCGCAACGCACGACAAAGACAAGCCTAGTACTTAATATAAAGGCACAGTAGGCAAGAAATTAAATGCCCAAGAAATATTCAGGGCCACCTTCAAATTGATCTCGTACGTCGGATGGCCTTGATATGACATCAGCGACTTATTGGGGGCAAAAAGGAGAATGCATAAATTCAATTTCAAATTAATGAATGAGAAAAAATCTGAATTTTTGGTAAAAAAATCCCCAGATATCAAAACAACGTCGTTTTATACCCTTATTTTATTCCCAGCAGTGCAAACGACGACGTTTTTGTATCAATGTTTTCTTTTTAAAAAGAAATTTTGTTGAATCCTCGAAACAAAATAACCACAGATTATACTTGCGCTTCATCTTTCCTTTTTTTCCTTTTTGTTTTTTAGCCTCATCCCTCTTTTTTAAGACCTCTATTTACGTTAATACCCCCACCATTTTTTGGGACCGAAGGGTTATATATAAAAAATTATTACAGACACGACTTGGAACTGCAGTTCCTCCGCCGCGACTAAAACTATAGCTGCGGCTAAAAATCAAACTGCCGCTAAAGACCACCTTCAAAATTGAATTACCGCGCTAATCACCATAACCTCCGTATAGAGTTGTTGAAGTTTATCGTTGGAACGTTTGTCGATTGAGTCCATAAATTCGATTTTGCAACCTTCACCGGTGAGACTGTTGGGGACGAAGATAAAGAGCAGTAACGAGAAGAGGAAGGGGCTCTAATCTTGATCGATCATAGATCGTGGTGCTAGACAAGATTTGAACATTGTTCTATATACACTACTTTTTCTAATTTTTCTTTTTCTTTCTATTTGGGCTCTAATTCTATTGCTGCAAAGAGTCGCTCATCGGATTTTCCAGAGGATTTTTTCCTCTTCTCTCCCCACTACCGTGGATTGTGCCACCAACTCACTCACTGGCAAAGAAAAAAAAAATTCGGTCTTTCTGTACTATTGCTGCTGCTTCTTTTTCCTTGGAGTCTACTCCTAATCTTTTCTTCTTCTTCTTTTTTTGTTGATTTTTGTTGGTATATACATTGCAGAACTTTCTAATAGGGTAGAAACTAGAATTTCATAATTTCCGCTATTTGTTTCTGTTGAGAGCTCTCCGTGCAAAAAAAGGACACCAAACTACATCAAATGCCAAGGACAATCAGAAGGACCTTTTTGCTGGGGCTCTCTGCAGTTCTTGAATTGTTTTATTCTCCAAAAAGTTTATTTTGGTGTAGTTCTCTTTTTATTATTATTTATTTTGATTCTGCTTTTGCCATTCAATAGGGAAATAGTTACTGCATTATTAAATCTTGAATGATATCTAATCTTGTCTATGCTCACTGAATTTCACTTGGTCCTAATCTTTTCTTATTTTTCAGGCTGCCTAATCTGTTGTTTTTTTCATGGATGTTCCAATTAAACTTTGTGGAGATGGTATCGTCTTCGTCGTCCTTCTCGTAAGAATTTGATTATTTGTTTAAGTTATTGTTGATTGGGGATTATGGAGTAGAAAAAGATAGTCCTTTGCTCAGCTTTACTCCAGATACCTTCGAAGATCTCTCTCCTACCATAAGTAATACTGATTTTATTTTTCTCTTTCATATCTTTTGTATTAAAACGAATTTGAAGTTTTGATCTCAATATTCACATATGGTTATGATTTTGGATGGAAAGGTAGGATTTTACGAGAATGTTTGAGTTGCTGAATTCTATTTAATCTAGCAGAATTTCATACAATTGTGTTTGTTTTAGGTTATTGTCGGTTAGTCATCGAATTGAAATCTTTCAAAATATGAAGAATTACAAGGAGAGTGAGAAATAGAGAGATATTGTCAGCAGAAATAGCAGAATTGTGGAACCTTAGCCATGTTATAAGGACCTTCGCAAGATAGTTCCTTTTTAAAATTTCTTTTTTTGAATCCTATTGAATTAGCCGAATTTTTGTTCTTCTTTTGTGTTTCAAACCAATTTTAAATGTACATGGAATATGGAATATTTGCTGATTAATTGGTTTCATGTCAATTTATCTTATGTTAGTTGGGCAAATGTGCAGACCTTTCAACCCTGGTAAAAGTTCTCGTGACTTACTATTTTTGGGGATATGATCATGTTTGCATTGGTGTGTTGTATACTGTCTCCACAAAACCTGGTTTGTTTTGAACCTATTTAATTGCAAAGTGAAAATTGAAGTGGAAGGGAGGCCTTTTTATGCCTTCGGTTTGAACTGGTAGACATTCTTTGTTGTTGTTCCCTAAATGTGATCTATATGAGAATACATTATCAATCACTTTAAAATTAATTGGGTTACAGAGATTCCTTTACTGTCAACAAAGTGAATCACGTAGAATAATCAAATGTAGTTTAGTATACGATCGCAACAACATTACATCAAATTGGGACCAAAATTTGTCGTAAATCCTCACTCCACTAGATATCTGTACCAAAATTTGTACTTCTTTTACTGACTTTATATACTTGTGATATTGTAATGTACTCTTTTTCTGACTTTATGTTTCTAATATTTGACTGTTTTAAAAAACTTAAATACCATCTCTTTATATGTCTATGGTTCAAAAAAGTTGATTAGCCTTGAAAAATTACCTCCATGTCTAGATTTGAATATTTTTCTCTAACTAATACGCCTAGGTTCTCTTTGATATGTATGCTGGATTATTTGAAAATTTAGATATAATGATGAGCTACTTTAGTAGCATGATAAGTCTCTTGGTGTAAGGGAAAAAAATAATAGCATACGGATTTGCTACATGCATTAGTGACCTACTAACTTGATGTTCTAATTATGATACTTTATTTGTGGTAAATTTTACTTTACCAGGCAAATAAAATGCTGGACACTTGGCTACTCGTCTTAATATTAGTACCAGATGATTGGGAATGCTTTGGGAAGAAGCTCACGTTTCTGCTTTGGATTGACTAAGCATAGAGCATACTGCATTACTTCATATGTAAAACTCATTGCCTTTTTGTTGTTCTTCAGGTTCAGGAACTTCACTGATTGTACCAGATACAGATAAAACTAGCGAAGAATTTGCAATTGAAAGGGGTAGGTACATTAGGAAAAGATAATCACTGTCTCTGTACCATTTAAAAAAAAACTTTGTTTCGTAAGACTTTTTGGTGGCTTTTGCTTCTCTGTCTTACTATGCTTCTTGCAATCTATGCCAACAGTCATTTGGTTGTCAATAGTAAGAAAAAAGATAAGTATTTCGAGCTTCTTTACCCAGTAAATGGCAAAAATAGGAATCTATTATGTTATTCTAGAAGACCTTTCAGAGAAGGAAACACTCTTCTATAACTTTGTGCATAAACGTTTCTATTGTTTATCCTTAATTTTCTTTTTATCATTTACTATATAATTTCTTCATCTATCTGGAACAACTTTCATTGGTGCATATTCTTCAGCTGCTCGCCAAACAACTATGAACTATGCTTCACACGCACTTAGTTGATTCTTAAGATTTGCTCAACAAATAGTATGGCGAAAAATAATTTCATTGAGTTTGATCTTATGCAACTACTTGACTCTTGCTCAGTAAAATGATCAACTAATAGGTTTGAAATTTTTTTGGCGTACATCCTTGTACTTTTATTTTTACTGCTAATTAGGCATTAGTTTCTGGTCTCCATTTCTATTTTTTTCACCAATGTTTCCATATGTCAAACCTTTTCCCACAAACCTGGTCTGATGGTAGTGTTGACAAGTGATTCTTTGATAATCCTGTGAGGGCTTAAAATCTAGCCTTTATACAAATAGTTCTATTATTGTTATTCTTTGCACTGCTGCATTTAAAGTAATGCCGCCATTGCTGCCAAGACAAGCCCAAAACAATGGGAAAGTGGTTCATTCCAAGCTCATTTTACCCGAGAAAACAAAGCTTTTTCGCCTCCTAAGGCTAGTACTTTGATTCTTTTGTAGCAACCGATCCTAATTTATGAGCTCCTAATACAGAAATTCATAAAGATCGAGTACTACCTTTTACTTCTTCCCGATTTGGTGAATACAAATAGTCTTATCGACTAAAGAAACGAATAAAATACAAAGTAAAGTCAAAGATAAAAAACAAGCTACATTTTATAATAAAAAGATTAAGTAATTGTAATTCAAATTATTGACATAGAATTCAATAAAACAAACTATTTTTATACTTTCTCTGTAGTATTATTTTTTGCTTACGAACACAGTATAATACTTATATAATGCAAATTGGTCTCGCAACGCGCGACAAAGACAAGCCTAGTTTACTTCTAAATAGGAATTTTAAATTTAGAATTAAAATCGAATGAAACTTAGTGTTATCAAAAAAATATAATAGAAGACGATATTTCCGGTTGATGGAGAAACGCTTCATGGAGTTTGTTTTGCTGCTGGTTTTGACTTTTGATTTGGTAGAATACAAGTAGTTTTTTTATTTTAAGTGGATTAGATGATTTCCTTTAAGCCAATTAGTCAATTAGATTAAGAAGATAGTTTGAATTTTTGTTGTTCCTTACAAATTTATTGTTTTATTGTTTGAGGAGGAGATTTTTTTTTTATAAGGTGTTGTTCATTATTGAACAAGCTGAACCCTCCATGTTGGAATCCGAGGATTTCCCCCGCAAGCTGCATCATGCCCTCCTTGAGCTTCATCTTGAGGAGGGTGCTTTGGTCTGCCCGGAAACTGACCGCGAGTTTGCTGTCAACAATGGGATCCCAAACATGCTCCTCCACGAGGATGAAGTCTGATTTTTTTATGTGACTTTCGTTGGGTGGGATTTTGGGGATAGGGTTTATGGGAGTTTGTAATAGATTACATAATGAATCAGTGGTTTGTCTTTGATTGTTGAAAGTAGCGACTGTTTAGCATTTCCTGGAATTAAAGATGCAATATTTTGGCAGGAGCAGTTTTCTATTTTTTCTCTTTGTTTTCTGATTCATTAGTTTTCTATTAAGCAATTTCTTATTTCAAACAGGTGTTTTTACTAATATTGTCTACGTGTTTCACATATTTATCAGTTTAAAGAAATCGTTTTGTAGGGAGTCAACGTTTTTCAACCATAAATCTATCTATATATCTATATAATATATATATATATATATATATATATATATATATATATTAGACTAAAGTAAAAACCAAAGAGAGAAAACCTATATCAAATTTTTCATGCCGCATAGGATGTGGCAAATACTACAATTTTTGGTTAAAAAGAAAAACTAAAAATAAATTTCCAAAATTAATATCCACGCACATCGTCTGTCTGCAGAGGATTTCATTAATCAAATCCCTCACATTTCTCTCCATATCGCAAAGGGAAAAGATCAGAGATATAATTTACCAGAAGATATTTCAACCTTCGTCGTCCTCCGGTTGTTAGTTACACAGATTACACAATCAAATCCAAACAAATCCAATAAAGCAATTTCAAATATTTATTTCTCAAAAATAATTACGGTGGAGATTTCTCTATGGCAGCCTATATTTAGAGTAACGGAAATAGGGGAGACCCGGAGATCAATATCCGCGAAAAGGCTACAAAAATGGATTTCAGCAATGGCAACAACAACAAGAGAACCTCTCGGGAATGAGAAAATTCAGATTTTAAGAAATAGGCCGCAATATCTCCTCACATAATCAGAGTTTTTGAATCGCTATTTCAGTAAATTTGATGTCTCCTGTTTATTTGAGTTACTCGTGTGGGGAAAGATGCTTGAGGGTGGAGATGGCTTGTCGAATGGAGGAGTGCGGGTTAAAGAGTTGTTTGAGATGCCGGAGTTGATTAGCTGACGAGGAACCGGATGTTAGGGTATGGAATTGATTAAGCGGAAATCAGAAGGAGGCAATTTCATGATACTCGCGCGCAATGCATTATTAAAAGTACATGAGAAAAAAAAAATCAGGTTTTACAATTTCTATCCGTTAATTAGAATTGTTGTATGTGAGGGCGGTATTTGAGAGTAGAGATTTTACTTAGATCTCTCTTTATTCCTGGTTGAATTTCTGGTTGTATCTCTCTTTACTGGGAAGGATAATTTTTAATTATTACATCCATATGAACTTGAAAATCAACCAAAATTAGCATTACTCGATCTAGAATCAATTATTTTGCTGATGGAGGAGATCACAAAGAACAGCCGAAAACAAGATGCTGATATACAGAAATTTTTTTTTTTTTTTTTCCCTGAAATGGTACCTGTTATCAACCAGAGAGTAACTTCATCCGAGAACGTCTTTTTCAGGTTGACACTACATTTGAAAGCACTGTAAAATGCAATGTCGACAAGAAAATCGATAGCAGGACTGGCAGCTGACGGAAGTCCATCGATAGCAGGCTCTTTCCTAATTTGCAACCGCGTCCTCCGGGAGCCTAGACTTTTGACATACTATGAGTGTTTTGGTTCTTGAACAGTTGATCCATTAAAAGAAAATAATATTCTTGAAAGAAAACTGGAAAAGGTACTGTTTAGTAGCTATACTTTAAAACATCAAAGTTACGCAATTAAAATTATGGTCTTAATTATAAATCTGATTTTAAATAGTGTAATGCATAATGAATTACAGATTTAGCCCTCTGTAAATTAATGCTTCATTCGGTAATTAATAAGAGTTTCCTGGTTGACCTGGATCAATTTGCAAAATAGTTAATCCATTTCAGTATTGCTTCGATCTAGACGAGTATTTATGTATTTTCTTTTTCCGCAATTTGTCGGAGTGTAGCCATTCCCTTCGAGAATTTTTGGGGGAACTTTTCTGGGCTTTTTCCCAAAAAAAATTAAATAAAATAAACGTGGACAAAATTAAATTTTTCAGAATATCTGTGGACAGAAATATATTGCTCGGATTTCTAAAATCCGAGTGTTGATTAATATTAGAGATTCGGATTTTGTAAATCCGAATCCATACTTAATAATAAAATAATAATATCATAAATTTTGTTGAATAATAGTTTTTTTAGTTCTTTAGTGAACAGTAAAGCTCGGATTTGTAGAATCCGAGTTTAGTTAAAAATTAATAAATCGCGGCGTGAAATTTTTGAACCCAAAAAACCGGAAGTCCGTAATCCGGTTTGACGAATTCGGATTTTAGAAATCCGGATGCCTTTAATTTTGGTTGGTGGAAGTAGGCATGTGCCTTAAATTGGAGGACCAACAAATTAATAAAATAATCCTGAATTGACTAAACTCGGATTTATGAAATCCGAATCTAGTACAGTTCGGATTTCGAAAATCCGAGTTACTTACGGACTCGGATTTCGTAAATCCGAGTTTAACGTGCTATAAAAGAAAAAAAATTTCAGGCAGTTCTCATTCGAGAATTGAGTTGGATTTTCTGTTTTTGCAGCTCAAACAAGGGCGAATTGAAGTTTTTGATGCATTCTTGCCTCTAGATACGTGGAAATCGTTATTTGAAAGAGGTTAGATTGCAAAACCATGTTATTTAGTTTATTTTTGTGTTATTTTGATTGTTAGAATGATGTATGATAGATTAGGGTTTATGTTGGTTGGTTGTTTGGATGTTTTAGGTGTTGATTTTGAGGTTAGAGATGAGAAATCATAGTTGTTCATGAGATATCGAAGTTGATTTATAAGTATTTTAGTATGGTGTATTTGTTGGAGTATGTATGGTGTATGGTGTATGGTGTATGGTGTATTTTAGAGAATGTATGGTGTATTTGTTGATTTTGTTATTAAGAAATGATTAGTTATTGATGTTTTTTTTAACAGTTATCAATGGCACGTAATGTATCATACATGCTTAATTTGTATCATACAAGTAAGTATGTGATAGAGAACGGTAGCATCAACACTTTTTCGAATATGTCGGATGATGGTTTGTTTGTCGAAGAAAGGTTGTCATATGAGGGATTGATTAGTAAGATTTGTATGACCCTTGGTTGGGATCCAGCACACGTGAAACTCCAGCTTTCTTTGATTTTCGATAGTCCCGGTGGTAGGCGTGTAGATCAAGAATGATTCGCATGTAGAGTTCATGAACCGTGTAGATCCAATGTCATGTTTGGATTTATACATAGATTTGGAAGATATCACTCAAGAAGAAAGAGAAGCGAGTTTGGAAAACGTGTCATTTGGTGATTTTCGAAGGGGGGAACGTGCTAGTACTTCTCGAAACCGTGATGAAGAGGAGACACCTTTATTTGCACAAAATGACTACCGGGAAGAGTTGGATTCCGACTACATAGCTCCAAGTAAAAGCGAAGAAGACTGTGATGTCTCCGGAGAGAGTGATTTTGAAGAAAGTGATGATGAAAGGTTGGAAAATGAGAAAAGGGATTGTAATCTATTCGCCCGACGCCATGTATATAGTAAGATGGGGAACTGGGATGCCTCATGTGTAGACAAGGATGAGTTTGCTCTTAAGATGTGGGATGAGATGCCCGAAGGAATGGACATTGGTGTTTGTTTCAAATCTCAATCAGAAGCAAAGCATGCTGTGAAATTATGGAATATCCATCATAAAAGGGAATATACGGTTGCCGCGAGTAGTCCAAGGACGTGGGCTGTGCGGTGCAGAACATTTAATGTGGAAAGTGAGGATGGTGAACCACCATGTGAGTGGAAGATGCGTGTGTCATTGAAAGCTCACGGCCTTCATGAAATTGTGAGATGGCATGATGCACATAATTGCATGACTCCTGTGAATGATAATGACAATCGGTGTGTGGACGCGTCTTTGATTGCTAGACTCATCAGGAGAAAGGTTGAGGACAACGTAGATTATACGGTAGCCTCGGCACAGAAAGATGTGAAGACCTTATTGAAAGTAGATGTGCCATACAAAAGGGCGTGGCACGGGAGGAGGAAAGCCATAGAAGCGGTTTATGGTGATTGGACCTCCAATTTCGAAGAACTTCCACGGTAAATATCAACTTTTATCCGTGTATTGAAATATTTATAGTATTTTTATTTTTACATGTATTGAAATATTTTAACAATGACTTGTTGTTGTTTAGGTATATCGCTGCACTTAAGTTTACTAATCCTGAGACTGTAGTAGAGTGGGATTGGAAGGAGGGACAAGAAGGTTGGAACAGGGGAAACCGGACATTTAAATACGTCTTCGGTCATTTGCACCGGTGGTGAGACGTTTTTGAATGTCCACCGGTCATTTGTATCGATGGAACCTTTTGCGTGGTGGATACAAGGGTAAATTGCTTGTTGCGGTGGTGTATACCGCAAACAAGCACATTTTACCGGTTGCATTTGCGATTGTTGATGAGGAGACAGTAGAGAGTTGGACATTTTTTATGAGGAATTTGAGGTTGTGGGTTGTGTATGATAGAATCGTAAGTGTGATATCCGACCGGAATGCAGGGTTGTTGAGCGCAATGTCACAGATGGATGAATGGCGTGATTTAGGTGATGGTGGGCACTTTCTTTGCCTCCGCCACGTTCGCAGCAATCTTGTGTCGCGATATAATAGCAAAAAGGTGAAGCGGTTATGTTGGAAGATGGGCACGACACTTTCAAGAGTGAAATACAACCGTATGAGGGCAGAGCTTATTGAATTCAAACCTGCTGCATGGGAGTATCTTCGAGGGATTGGGGGGAGTAACTGGGCTCGATTGAAAGCCGGTCTTCGCCGTTGGGGCATAGCGACAACCAACATTTCTGAGAGTTACAACAATGCGTTGAGTGTAATTTACTGTTCTTGCAAGTTATTTAGTGTTTGATAAATTTATGTGAACATTGATAAATTCGGATTGTAATGTAAACATTGAATTTTTCGGATTGTAAAAGTGTGATGAAATATGTACTATTTTTCATAATCAAAATCGGATTGTGCAAAATACTCATCATTGTAAGGTTTTGTGAAGCATTCGGATTTCAGAAATCCGAGCTCAGAGTTTTTTTTTGAAATTGCAAAGGACTCGGATTTTAGAAATCCGAATGGGTGAAAAGCATCCGAGAGTTGCAATTTGAGGAGAAACAGGGGAGATTCGGATTTCCTAAATCCGAGCTCAGAGATTTTCTCGAATTTACTAAGAACTCGGATTTAGGAAATCCGTGTTTGTGAAAAGCATCCGAGAGTTGCAATTTGAGGAGAAACAAGAAAAATTCGGATTTTGTAAATCCGAGCTCAGAGACTTTCTCGAATTTACTAAGCACTCGGATTTAGGAAATCCGTGTTTGTGAAAAGCATCCGAGAGTTGAAATTTGAGAAGAAACAGTACTAACTCGGATTTCGCGAATCCGAACTCAGAGTTTATTTTTAATTTGCAAAGGACTCGGATTTCAGAAATCCGTGTTTGTGAAACCATCCGAGAGTTGAAATTTGAGGGAAATAGGGAAGACTCGGATTTAGCAAATCCGAGTTTGACGGGACTATATATTGTTCCGTCAACTCTTCCCTTCCCATTTTTCCCCCAATTCCAAAATTAAAAAACCCTAAAACTAAACTCCAATTAAACAAAAATCCGGCTACTCCCACCACTCAATCCGGCGACTCCCTCCACTCCCTCCGTGATTTCCGGCGACTCCCACCACTCTCCGGCGACTCCATTTCCGGCGTCTCTCCTCCCTCTGGACAATCCGGCGTCTCTCCTCCGAGACTCTCCACCTCCGGCGACTCCTTGCAATCCGGTGACTCCCTCCGAGACTCTCCACCTCTGGCGACTTCCTCCACTCCTCCCGACTTCCTCCATTCCTCACTGTAAGTTTGAAATTCGCGATCCTCTCTTTATTTTTTTTTTGTCAAAATTTTTTTTTTTCTTTGTGAAATCCGAGTCCTTTTTTTTTTTGAATTGTGGTTGGTTTGTGTTGATATAGTGTTTATGTTGAATTTAAATTGTGTCTATTGTGAATTGCTTATAGTTTGGTAGTCTTGTTTATTTGGCCGAATAATTTGAAGTTTGGTTGATTTGTTTTTTTGGCCGAGTGTACATCGTTTGGTTGATTTGTTATTTGGCCGAATGTATATAGTTTGGTAGTCTTGTTTATTTGGCCGAATAATTTGAAGTTTGGTTGATTTGTTTTTTTGGCCGAGTGTACATCGTTTGGTTGATTTGTTATTTGGCCGAATGTATATAGTTTGGTAGTCTTGTTTATTTGGCCGAATAATTTGAAGTTTGGTTGATTTGTTTTTGGCCGAGTGTACATCGTTTGGTTGATTTGTTATTTGGCCGAATGTATATAGTTTGGTAGTCTTGTTTATTTGGCCGAATAATTTGAAGTTTGGTTGATTTGTTTTTGGCCGAGTGTACATCGTTTGGTTGATTTGTTATTTGGCCGAATGTATATAGTTTGGTAGTCTTGTTTATTTGGCCGAATAATTTGAAGTTTGGTTGATTTGTTTTTTTGGCCGAGTGTACATCGTTTGGTTGATTTGTTATTTGGCCGAATGTATATAGTTTGGTAGTCTTGTTTATTTGGCCGAATAATTTGAAGTTTGGTTGATTTGTTTTTTTGGCCGAGTGTACATCGTTTGGTAGTTTTGTTATTTGGCCAAATGTATATGGTTTGGTAGTCTTGTTTATTTGGCCGAATGTTTATGGTTTGGTTGATTTGTTTTTTTTTGGTTACCTTGTGTAGGATTGAAATGGCGACGCCGGCATCGGGCTCCCAATATGACTATCAACCTAAACATCTTCACCCGGGACCTATACAAGATAAAATGCTATATCGTCAAACAAAGCATAGGTCCCAAGCTGTCTATGAGAACAGGATACCGGACATTAAGACATTCCGCCTCAAGGGCCGTAGGTACGACAGCGATTTTGGGCGTTATATAAAAATACGGCCCGGAGGTTAAGGAAGTCATTAGGAGAGCCGGTTTTGAGGGGATCATGAAGGTAGGGTACAAAAGAGTTGTTCTAGGCCTCATTACCGCGTTGGTGAAACGGTGGAGGCCAGAAACCCACACTTTCCATTTTAATTTCGGAGAGGCGACGGTGACGCTACAGGACGTCGAGGTCCTGTTTGGTATTCGGGTGGATGGTGACCCGGTGTACGGCACGACAGTTAGCCGGACTGCAGATGAATGGAGGGATCGATGTGAGGCTTATTTGGGATTCCGGCCGGCGATTGTAAATGGCCAATGTGTCAATGTTGGTATTTTCGAAGATGAGATGGGCCGTGCACTACCTTCAAATTCCACTGTCCATCGATTCGAGCAAAGGGCCAGGACACTTATACTGCATTTTATTAGCAGTTTCATGTTTCCGAACAAGACGCAGAACACTGTCAATCTACAGTTCTTGGCCCAGGTTGAGGATTTGGATCAGTGTAGTCGATACAGTTGGGGATCGGCACTGCTGGCTGGGTTGTACTCTGGCCTATGCGAGGCATCACAGTATACCATGCACGACGCCACTGGGTGTCTATATTTGCTACAGGTACGTATTAGTTTTCATATTGTGCTTTAATTATTTTGCGCTTTCGACGTTATAATTTGAAGTTTCTACATTATTATTGCAATTTACTAGGTATGGGCGTATGAGCGGATCGAGAGGATCGCGCCCCAAAGAAAAGGAGTAGATTATTTGCTTGATGAGACCGCTCCATTAGCTCAGCGGTACGTATTTTCAGTTCAAAATAACTCAACGTTTAATTCTATTTGTTTCTTATTCATTTATTTCACTAATTCAAATGTACCCCTTTGTTTATTAAGGTGGGAATGTAGGTACATGTACGGCGACGCCCCAAGGAGCATCACTCCACCGTTTAGAGATCAATTAACAAGTCTGCGTGTTGAAGATGTAAGTACTTGTAATTTGGTATTTATATTTACTTTGAGATCAATTACCCCTTTCTTTTGGTTTCGGTTGTACCATCTAATGAAATTTTTTTCGTGCAGTTTCGATGGCAACCATATGCACATGTCCTCCATAGACTCCCTGATTTCTGTACACAAGGCCAAGCCATTTGGACGACTAGGTGTTGGATGTTCTGTTGGGCTATTAGGGAACCGCACGAGTCGGGCAGAGTCGTAAGACAATTTGGATACATACAGGATGTTCCCAAGCGCCCTATGATTAAAGATAACGCAGCATTTCTTCTCGATCACGCCCACAGTATGTCTGGGTATCCTAGCAATAATTGGGAGGATCACCATTCCGCAGTACGCCGTCATTGGAATAGGAGAGAAGAGTTCGTGCTATGAGATTTGGAGGAAGGAGATCCTGGTTCTGTATATGAGGGGTACTATGAATGGTTTATGGTGAACACTGTCAGATTGATATCCGATCCCGGTAATTATGAACCTCAAGGATACGAGACTTCTTCGAGCCGCGTGAAATTATATGTGAGTTAATTGTAGATTTCTTTTATTATTTCTTATGTTTCCATTTTTTTTTCATTTTTTTTTATAACTTTACTCTCTTAATTAACGTCCCAATTTCTTTTCAGGGTGAAGTATTGAACAACATTCGCGTGAGTACCGAGAGGTTTAGAGAAAACGAGAAGATGATAATCTCCTAGACGAAGAACTTGACAAGCATTTGGACGATATCATCAATCAAACACATGCTGCTTTAACCTTGGCGCAAATGATGAGATGGAGGTGGATGATACCCAAATCCTGGTTGATGAAGATCCATTTTTTCCCTCACAACCTCCGCCGGGTAAAAAAGCGAAACCGTGGTCAAGAGATAAGATTGGAGGAGGAAGAAAGAGAAAGGTCACAATCCCCCCTCGGACATCGCAACAACAAACTGAGGGTCAACAAAATGAGGATCAAGCACATTCCTCTCGAGGCTCGCGCATCCAGGTCGAGACTCATTTTGAAGAAGCTGGTGGACCCGAGACTCAGTTTGACATTGGTGGACCCGAGACTCAGTTTGACATTGGTGGACCTGAGACTCAGTTTGGTGGACGATCGCAACCACAACCGGAGTCAAATTTATCACCATGGGGGAGTCCCAATCTCAACCCCAAATCGAGGCTCAGTTTGGTGGACAGTCGCAACCACACCAAAGTTCAATACTCACATATCTTAAGAGGGGAGACAGGATCCGACAGGGCCCAAACAAATACACTCCGGATGTGCACAATAAAGGAAAAGGGAAAAAATGAGACATTTCATTATTTTGGACATTTATTGTAGTTTTTGTATTGAACTTTTTATGAAACTTGATTTATTTTGTTGTTAATTGAATGCCGTTTATTGTTTTGTTGTTATTAAATTCCTATTTTCCAATGTTTCATTGTTGTTGGTCTTGTAAACATGTTTAGGACTGGTGAAAATCAGTCCAATTTTTTTCGATTCGACAAAGACTCGGATTTGCGAAATCCGAACCCAGACTTTTTCTAAAGGATTCGGATTTCGGAAATCCGAGTCCGTGGCCAACCGGGAGTCACCATTTTTCAGAAAACGAGCAGATTCGGATTTGTAATCCGAGTTCTCGCCCGAATTTAATTTTTCAACACATTTTTTTATAGTATCCGGAAATTAATATTTTATTCATAAAATTGGATTTATAAAATCCGGATTTAGATTAATTACACTAATTTTTGTCATTAACTTAATTTCAGATTTACGTAATACAAAGTCGGATTTTAATAATCCGAGTTTAGTTGGGGTCGGATTTCCGAAATCCGAGTTTCCCCCCATTCGGATTTCCTAAATCCGGGGCATATAAATTTGTCCACAAGGTTTTAAAAAGTTTTATTTTTGTCTAGGTTTTTTTTTTTACATATATTTAAGGAAAAAATTCGAACTTTTCTTTCTTTTCTTAGTATATTAGACATTTACTGTTTAAAATTATTGTTCCGACTACTCCAGATTAAAGTCGGGTAAATTTCTTTCGAGAAAAAAACCATTGGGAGGTTATTTCACTATAATTTTGGTAAAACTTTAATATGTTGGGTCTAGGAGCTGTTGAGAGGCGATGTGGCCTTTGTACACAATTAATCTAATTGAAAATGTTGCGTTTGCTATTCTCGGTAGATGGGAGGTCTCAATTCTAAACCAGCAAGGAAACCAGCTGGAACTTCCGAAGTTCATGAACAATTATCTTGGTTTGTTTTGAGCTCGCTTCATTACTTTGTTTT
Organism: Oldenlandia corymbosa var. corymbosa; assembly: GCA_949775105.1. NCBI lineage: Eukaryota > Viridiplantae > Streptophyta > Magnoliopsida > Gentianales > Rubiaceae > Oldenlandia > Oldenlandia corymbosa. Next base: position 10,563,064 of record OX459124.1, read on the forward strand.
GGTTTCCCTCGCAAAGCATTTTAGCCAAATTTAGGATGGACATATTTTTAGATAACATTTACTGGATTATGTGGTTGTAATAACTTGCTTGCGTAGTCCCTTCTCTATGTAGCATAGATGATATGCTTACTGCACGTAAGATGCTACCTTTTGGGGTGTATAAAAGGTGTGATGCAGCAATCAAAGACAAGAAGCAATAGCTTTTCTTGGAGTCAATTGTAACAAGAGGTGCTATATATTAGAGGGCTAAAGTTGTGTATGAGCTACAAGTACTATTGTCCGACCTCATCCTAATCTTTTGTTCTTCTTGCCTGAAACTGTTATCTTATTGGAAGTAGAAGTTAGTTTTTGACATAAACCATTTTGTTGACCCACCCTGCATGCTGGCCAAGGACTTCCTACTTTTTGTTACATGGTTAATTTTAGCATGTTGTTGCGACTTTTACATGAATCTACTTGCATAATTTTTTCCTTAACTTGATTATTAGCGACAAGAAACTCTTACAATTCGTACAGTAGTATGCTCTTTATAGCTTATATTGGCCCCGTGTTTTCCATAAGCTTTTATCATGGGTTGCAATTGAATATGAATGCACCCATAAAAATAGTAATCCATGGTATCAATAATTATTTATACTTTATTTTTTGTTTTTTGGCAAAAAAAATAAAAAATAAATAAAAGTTGGTGCTTAATGGCAGAAATCGCAAGCATTATATCAATATTGGTCACATTTTAATTTGGATATACAAGCAGAATTGGAAGTGACTACAAATTTCAATGACTCCAAAAAATTCTCAAATAACTTAAATTATGGTTTCTTTTTTTATTTTTTTTTTAATTTTTTGAAAATCAAAATTATGGTTTCCAGATTATTTGAAAGTGGATAGAAATGCCTCGTCAAATAATGAAGGTCTCCTGAAACATTCTTCTGCTCATATCTAATTATATTACTTCCAAAAAATAAAAAGAAATTGTTAGAATTTTCTTTGCGAATTGATGCTTCTGCTGGTGCAGCAACTTATTAGGTACGTACCATGTTCATTTTTGCAGCATAATTATGTATACGACAATTAGTATTTTGTATTTTTAAAATTATACATAAAACTTATTACCAAAAAATAAAAAAACTGTAATTTAGATTTCACAAATTTTTTATTTGTGTAATTGGTCTGTGGGTCTTACGCATCACTTATTAATGTGTTGATCACATCACATTTCTTCCTCTTCTTCTTTTTTTTAACTGCTTAATTTGGTCAAGTATTTTGGCAAAATTTGATAGAGGATAGTTGTAGCTGTTATAGGAACTCTGCATAAAAGGTAACAATGTAATGTAAGCAATTCCTTTAAACATAAAATACATTCTTTGGTTTGGTTAACTATACACCTGACCGATAGAATCGTTTTGCTTATTTTCTTTTCCTCTTATATGATAAAATAAAGTATTTCGGTGTTCAATAAGCAGCAACGGAACTGTTCGCGGCGTCAGCAATAACAATGCATCCGGCAGCAAACACGGATTGGAGTAGTTGCAAACATACAGAGCCGGAGATGCACATGTGAGACGGGCAGCAATAGCCGCAAGCCCGATGATCGGCGATAGTTACCCAGATTTGGATTTAGAGAAGAGCAACAACGAATGCAGCAGTAGAGAAGTGGTGGAAATAGGAAAAACGACAAAATAAGATGAAGAACAGATTGAATTTCCTCCGTCGGAATTACAGAGAGGGCGAACTAATTAATGACGATGAAACAGAGACACAATGGCAGCGCGACAGCTGAACTCTAAAAGGTGGCGACAATAATGATAATTTAATTATGAACTTGAGGGAAAATGGTGGACGCGAGTTTGTATAAGTACATTACCAAGAGTAACTTTTACCACCGATAGCACATCCAAATCCATCTATGCAGAAATTGTTGGAGTTATTTTCAATATATTGTAAAGATACAATTAATATTTTGTGCCTATTGGGTGTTTTCAATATATTATAGAGACACAACTAATAGGTTGTGCCTATGGACTCCATATGAAAAGACATTAACGAAAAGTTATGTCTAGGACCATAACCAAGGGTTACTTCTAATCCTCAAGAGTTTCCTCTAACTCTATAAATATGGATCATTTGGATACTTTTAGTGTATAATGAAATCACCAAATACTTAGAATATATCCAATGACATTTCTTATCTTTGTATCAGGTTGTTGGTTCACTAAAGTGCATAGTCAAACAACATGATTTCCATTTTATCTCATAGGGAATTCGCCTAGACAATTGCACTGTATAGTGGCGAATTTAGCCTAAAGGAAAGCAAGTTTACTTGTGACTTGGAGACAAAACTTCCTTTTGTCCTAACCATAAATTCTTCCTCTTATTGTTTGATCTAATATAACCATTGTTGTCCACTATTCTTAAAGTAGAATTCCAACAATCTTTAGGCTAAATTTTCCTGTTAAACAATGGCTAGTACTTGAAGAATCAAGCAAGGATATTGTTGTTGCACATGAAAATGGTAGAAATATTACAAATCGTTGGATTTAATGGAAAGAGCAATGATAGGATACAATGGACCTCGTCATCAAAGTAAGAATTATATTTTACCTGTGAATTGTGACATTCCAAGTTCAAAGTATGCATATATTTAATAAATAAATGAACGTAGTGATGAGATCTATACCTGATTGGAACATGATTGTAGAATTCATAAACTTTTGCATGTAAAAGAAATTTACTATGCATTATTTGTTGATTGCCCAAATGTGTGGTTTCTATCAAAATAAAATATTTAATTAATGTGATGATTAATTAAGAAAATGTATGTCATAAAAGGTTTGATGGAGAATTTGGTCATGTTTTTATCATGTTTTGAAATGGAAATACAAAATTGGCATTTGATATAGCAATAGTGCTTTGAGTGCATGTTATAAATTTTTATAAAGTCGAAATCTGTTGGAATTTATTCGGTGTTTTGTTTGGCTTTGTCGACTTGTTGGTCGACTAGAGTAAAGTTAACATAGAAGTTGACGTTCGTTGATATGTATAACTATTTGACTTTGTCAACTTGTTCGTCCATAGAATTAAAGTTGACAGAAAAGTCAACAATCGAAACCTAAGAAAATCAAAATAAAATAAAATAAATTCTTATGTGCAAAATTTTTGTGAGTGCATCACATATTAATTATTTGATTTTGGGTTAATCAAATAAAGAACTTTGATCCCAATAAAGTGCTAATTTTATATATTTGTGTTTGTTACATGGAATATTTAATTGCATAAATGAATTTACAATTTATATGATAATTTCATGTGATACATAGTAAGACAATAGTGATATAGTTATGAACTTATATCATATGTGTTAATATATGATTTGAAATTCATTTCTTATTATATGTTTGAGTTGTTTATGCCAATACTTTAAAGTTTCCATGAGATCTCAAAGAAAAAAAGGAGATTATATGTTTGGAAACTTGGAACTCTTTATATATAATAAAAGAGTTTGAAGAGAATGAAAAATTCTCTATTAAAGTTAAAAAGGAGAATGATCCTTGACCTAAGTCCATATTGTGGAAAATGGACAAAGCATCAAGTCCATGTTCGAAATCATATCAACTAAAATAATAATGAATTAGGTATTAGGAAAGCTACCATATTGTATCAAAGAATGACACTAAGAGCTCAAGTGTAAAATGCTTGTAACAAGAGACATGGAGCTAATTTTTCCAGGAACATGAAGAAAGAAATCATGACATGGTGATTTCAAAACTTCATATTAGGGAAGATGATTTCATTGTTGGATTGATTGCGAAGTTTGAAAGAACAGATTGGTTCTTCAATTTCCTAATTATGATCATATTAATTAACAGTTTGCATGCATTATTATTTAAATTGTGATCACAAGGTGAGTTAATGAACTCAGGTTAAGAATTAAAATTCTTAACAAGATTTGAGCCAGTAGACTCGTGTGAAGAGAAAATCCTTAAAATTTGAGTTAACAAACTCATAAGTAAGGACTAAATATTGAAAGACATTTGGTCTAAAGATTGAATGACTTAAAGAGATATGTGCAAAGTCCAGAAATGATTACTTGCATTGGAACCTCAATTTAACGCTAGTAAATTTTCTAGTCTTGAATTCAATGAACGATAGTACAATGCACAAGTAATTGAGCACTACAATATTTATCCCAAAGTAGTTAGTGCTGTATAATTCCCGCTGGTATCAGGTTAAGAATTGACTCTTAACAAAATCTTGTAAATGCCAAAATGACGGGAGCATTAAGAAGTTTGCCTAAATGAATGTCGGACTGGGCATCCACAAAGCTTGGAACTTAGCTTTGTTAACATTCATGAAGAGATATGGGTACAAGACCTTACGTACCCACCTTACGTACCATACCCACTAGTAAGGTGCAGGCAAGTTGAGGAGAAAGAAACCTATGTGTGTTGACAATAGTGGCTTGTAACATGTACGCACGATTCAAAGCTAGTCTACCGGGTTGTACTACAAGTTATGAAACCGACACTAAGGTAGTGGTTCAAGTCTAATGACACCATTATTTTATGCATGTGTTTTGCTCGAATTATTCTAGATCCATTTAAAAATCATTTTCAATATATCGAAAATGGCGGGGGATCGTTGGAGTATTTTCAATATATTGTAGGGACCCAATTACTATGTTGTGCCTATTGGGTGTTTTCAATATATTGTAGAGACACAACTAATAGGTTGTGCCTATGAACTCCATATGAAAAGACATTAACGAAAAGTTATGTCTAGGACCACAACCAAGGGTTACGTCTAATCCTCAAGAGTTTTTTCTAACTCTATAAATATGGATCATTTGGATGCTTTTAGTGTATAATGAAATAACCAAATACTTGGAATATTTTCAATGACATTTCTTATCCTCAGGTTGTTGGTTCACTAAAGTGCATAGTCAAACAACATAGGGAATTCGCCTAGACAATTGCAGTGTATAGTGGGCGAATTTAGCCTAAAGGAAAACAAGTTTACTTGTAACTTGGAGACAAAACTTCCTTTTGTCCTAACCATAAATTCTTTCTCTTGTTCTTTGATCTAGTGCAGCCATTGTTGTCTACTATTCTTGAAGTAGAATTCCAACAGAAATTAAGGTGTGTAGTTGATGATGAGTAATTCATTGAGCCACTGGTTCCACGTATTTTACCCTTGCCAAATTATTGGGATTCAATGAAAAGGAATTTTTTTGTCCCCTTGAACACAGGTAACATCTAATATTACGCCAACACGTTTTGCCCAACGGAGGACGAGTGCTTCAATTTTCATTTACAAAAGTGGTTGGTGACCCTTTCGGTCTTAATATTATATTTAAATATTTAATATCTATGGAAACAGGTAAAACAAATATGAATAAATGATTAAATGGAAAATAGGGAAAAACTAAACTAAATAAGTTAAGGGGTATGACAACTAAAACTTAATAAGTCGATAATGCAACATTATTTATATTAAAAAATTATATCTATTGAGAATCACAACAGATCAAATGGAGAAATAGATAATTTAATGATACTATTAAGGACAACGAGATAGTCCTACACTTGCATGTTAAAAATAAATAAACGGTTTAAACAACTAAACTGTGATAAGTTGAGAATGTCACTAATATGCATTAGAAATTTAAGACTCACTTTAAATGACTTAGTAGAGATTAAATAAAGTAAAAAATGGTTAAATCGTATTATAAGATAGAACAACAATGACTCAAAAACATTGTTTTAAAACTCTTAGCAAATTCATAAAAGATATCATCCAATTGATTGACTCAATAATTGCTAAGAGGCCTTCCGGTAGAAAAATTATCGTGTTAGGAGTTCATGTCAAGCAAAATTTTCTAATGGTACTGAAAAGCAGTAAATAAGATATTATTGATTTTTCAATTAAAAATATTTATTTATGGCCTCATTATGAGGATTGAAAATTGACATGCATCTTCAGAGGGGTCTCAAACGAAAACATTGAAAGTGTCAAGGAATTTTTGAAATGGCTTCTTAAGGTTGGTGAAAGAAAAAATGCATAAAGTAGATGACAAAGAAACTGATATTAAAATACCTACAAACATGCTCATTTAAGTTGAGGAGAATGCCGTTGAGAACATTGTCAATAGTACATTCACAAATTTTTTGTATAATCTTTAAACTTTTAATTATCTCCAACAAAGAGCAATTTTTGCTCAAATGCATGATGATGTATAAACTGTGAATGATCACATGTTGTCCATTACAGACGAAGAGAAAATTAGGTACTTAATTTCAGATAGCATGCAGTTCAAAAGATGTGAAAATACAGAAAAAAGTACGTTGTTCGATCCTGAATTTTTTAATAGTGATAAATGCCCATGGTTGCTTCAACACAACTTAAAGTTCAAAATGGATACTTATGTCATATAATTATTTTATTCGAAGTTAATTCTTTTTTGTTTTATTTTTCCCTTTTTTGAATTTCTTAACAATCCTTTTTGCGTTACATAAATTACCGTTGTTTTCATTTAGTTATGTGTTATTGATATTTGTGTTAATAAAGATTAACATTTTATAAAAATACAAAATTCATAAAAATATTAATATTCTTTTACTTCGCTTATGTTGTGATGTCTATATGTGTATGTTTCTCCCTTCCATCGGACGGGTCTAACGCCTAGTCTGTTTAGAATACCAAGATAACTTTTAGCCTATATGAGTAATTGCTATAGTGAATCTCCTCGGTAATAATATTTTTTGACGGCAAAGATATTAAAATTACAGATATTATAATTTTTTTTTCCTATGCTTCTCTCATTTCTTGTGATTTTTTTTTTCAACAAAGTTTGTAAAGGGTACAACAGTTTAAATATCTCTCATTTCTTGTGATTTTTCTTTTGTAATATATAGTTTTTTTTAGACATTACTGAATTTGAATTCATTTATAGGAATATATCCTGAAGATGATGACTTAAAAGAGAAACATATCTTATCAAAAAAAGTAATGAAGAAGATAAAGTCACAATTTTCTTTTTTTTTAAAAAAAAAAATCAAACTAAGAAAATAATACTCTTCTCATAATTCTGATTAAGAAAGGAATTATATTATATTGTAAATGGATGAACGAATGGGCAAAAAAATTTAGAAAAGTAGTTGTACAAGTTGGCACAGAACGGAAATGAAATATTTGTTTATTTTCAACAAAGTTTGTTAGGATTACGATGAACATTTTCTTCTGAAATATATTAGTGTTTTATTATAGTCTAAAATTTTTGTACAAAAAAAAAGTCTAGAATTTGAATTAATTTGTTGGGATAATTCGTGAAGATGATTATGTAAAAGAATAACATATCTTATCAAAAAAGAATAATACAGATAAATTAATTTGTTTATCAACTAATTCTCTTCGGATAATGATAGTTTGAACTTATTTTTGTCGTTTATAAATTTCAGAGAAAAAGGCAAGGGAAAATAAATTTTGTGAACTATTAGTAAATATATATGTGTACTTGCTATTGTAAGTCGTCAACTACTTGGTTGTTATTCGGACATATCATTTAGTGTGATGAAAATGGACAAATTATCTGGTACACCTGGGGGGACAATGCGCGTGTACCTTACTCTCTTATAATAGCGTTAGTCCGCCATTATAATTCAGTTTTCTTTTTCTTTTTTTTTTAAACACGGGGTTATATAAATAACCGAATTCATTCAAATTTGGAAAACTTTGTGATAGAGTATTATTGATGGGCGATGGCCAGCGGCGATCGAGGCATTGAGGCGGCAATGGGAGTCGACGATCGAGGCGTTGAGGTGGACATGGCCGGCAGCGATCGAGTCATTGAGACGGCGACGGCTTTCAGCGATCGAGAAAAGGCTCCGATTCCACCAGAGTGGCGAAACGGTGATTGGATCGACGATATGCTAAGTTCAGATCGAGTGATGAGTTATGTCGTTGATGATTCCGGCTTGATGAATGCGGAATGTAGTGGTAGAAAATCCATCGAACAATCTTACTGTGCCAGCAAATCAATGCAAGGTCACAGTTCTGTTGTAGATCAGCTGGAATCAGGTTTGTGTAGGTTTCGGAGTGTACTGTAATCAATCAAGTTTTTTCACAGTTCTTTTTTTGTTAATGTTGTATGAAGTGGATTAGCAGTTATGCTGTGTTGGATATCCAAAATGTTTATACCGAATATCCACTTTGTTTGTGCTGGATATCCAGCTTATGTGTACTGGTTATTCAACTGATTTACATGCGTATCCAAATTTTATTTGCTGGATATCCAACTGATTCGTACTGGATATCGAACATTTTTGAGTTGTTTATATTGAATTGGTGTTTTTTCACAGTTCAGAGTGTACTGTTTTTGAGAGAATAATCAATCTAGTTTTTTCACAATTCTGTTTTTGTTAATGTTGTATAAAGTGGATAAGCAGTTATGCTGTGTTGGATATCCAAAATGTTTGTACTGGATATCCACTTTGTTTGTGCTGGATATCCAACTTATGTGTACTAGTTATCCAATTGATTTACATGCGTATCCAAATTTTATTTGCTGGATATCAAACTGATTTGTACTGAATATCCAACATTTTTGAGTTGTTTATATTGAATTGGTGTATCAAAGATTTTTTTTAAAAATATTTTGTTTTTCTGTTTGTCTCATTTTTTGTAAAAGATAACCATATCAATGAGTTAGGGGATGATGTGATGTTGGATGATGCTTTGCGCATGGAAGTTACATCTGCTCTGAAGGGTAGGTTTTCTAACTTGTTTATACGTGTTTAAATTTTTTTTGATTTGTTTATCCATTATGTTAACACTAATTATCCGACTGCATGGTAATGGTTATCCAACCATCTCTTTTTTTTTCTCAGAATGTGGAGAAGATAATAGCGGCAATGAATTGGGAGTTGATAATGTGATGGTGGAGGAGGATGCCTTGCACAAGGAAATTTCATCTGTGACGAAGAATAATGATTTGGCTGTTTTTACTTTAGTTGGCAAGACTGCAAGAAGCGAGAAAGAAGCTTATGATTTGTATAATGATCATGCCCGATTGATTGGTTTTAGTGTGAGAGTGGGAAAATAGAAGTTTAGAGGTAAGACTGATAAAGTTAGGATGAAGAAATTCTGTTGTAACCGCGAAGGATACAAGAGATCCGGTGGAAATGGTGATGTGTGCCATGAGAGGATTAATTTTCGGTGTGGGTGTCCAGCTTATATCCATTTTACTGCTGACAAAGATGGCTTGTGGACCTGTACAAAGCATCTGGTTGATCAGAATCATGATCTTGTGCCGAATGAAATGATTGGACTTCTTCGATCTCAACGTGAAGTAGATGAAAATGATATGAAGATAATCAGAGACATGACAAGGAGTGACATTCCTTTGGTTGATGCATATAAGTTTGTGGCAAAATTACACGGGGGAAGTCCGAACATGAAGTATACTTTGAGAGATGCCTACAATTATGAGTGTCCTGGTGTTGGATTTGAAGGTGGCGATTGTAATCAGCTCATGAAGATTTTTTGGGACAGGAAGGAAACTGAAGAAGATTTCTTCTTTGATTTTGACTGTGATGAGCAGGGTAGGCTGTGTATTTTCTTCTGGAGGGATGGCAGAATGCGAAAGGATTATGATTTGTTCGGTGCCTTGCTTGTGTTCGATACAACGTATCGAACAAACAGATATGGAATGACCTGTGCTCCGTTTGTGGGTATGGATAATCATAACAAGAATGTCATGTTTGGTTGTGGTTTTGTGTTAAACGAGAAAGAACCCTCTTTTGATTGGTTGTTCAAGCAGTTTTTGAAATCAATGGGAGATAAGCAGCCACAAACCATAATGACAGATCAAGCACCTTCTATTGCTGCAAGTATTCGGACATGTTTTCCAAGTTCTCGGCATCGTCTCTGTGTATGGCACATAGGTGAAAATTCAAGAAAACGAATTGGTCATTTAAGGAACAAGCTAGATTTTGTTAAGAACTTTAATTATCTGATGAAATACACTTTAACAGAAATCGAGTTCGAGGTATTATGGAGGAGGTCAGTTTGTCAATATTTTTATTATTATTTTGATCATTTCCATGATTAAGAGTGTCTCTTATTTTTGTTGTTGTGTGGGTATATGTTAGTGGTCATGCATGATCTTCCTAATGATTACTTATATGTAGGTAAGTTATACAACAATGATGGATAACCAGCAAAATAATGTATGGACAAGCAGCCGCATAGAAGCACAACTAAAAAAAGGCAAGGATAACTAGTTTACAGATTGTGGATAACCACCCATTATGGCCGGATAACTAGTTTACAGATTTTGGATAACCAGCAATTATGGTTGGATAACTAGTTTACACATTCTGGATAACTACCGGTTATGGCTGGATAACTAGTTTACACATTGTGGATTAGCAGGAATTATCTCTGGATAACTACCCGTTATGGCTGGATAACTAGTAGAAAGCCTTTGTTGGCTGGATAACTATATGGATAATCTAATTATTTTTCTTTTTATGCATGTGTTTTATATTGTTGTGCACAGATTATTGGATGAGTATGATTGTCATGATGACAAATGGCTCAATGGTATTTATGATGTGAGGCATATGTGGTGCCCTGCATTTAGCAAAGATGTTTTTTCTGGTGGTACCTTGTCTTCACAGAGGAGCGAGTCAACAAATAATGCAATTTGTTGTAAAATGAAGGCCACATCATCGCTTTGTGATTTCCATGGAATTTTCTCTGATGTTGTACACTGTTGGCGGGTAGCTATGAGGGGTGAAGATCTACGCTATAGCCATGGAAACATCGATTCATATCTTCCTGGTGACCCTTTCCTGGAGAGCATTCGCAGAGTGTACACAGTTGAAGCATTTCGGGAGGTTCAGCAGTTGCACAAAGATGGGATGTTGTGCAGGCAGGAGCAGTTAGAGGTCTCAAATGATGGAAATATTGTGACGTACAATGTTTGGCAGTTTGGGATAGAGCACTTTAAGCATGTGGTTGTACATGACACTAGGTTACAGAGATTATCATGCACATGCAGGTACTACTCTGAGGCGGGCATGCTTTGTTGCCACATTCTTCGAATCTGTCGTGTAACCTCTGTTGATGAGTTTCCTAAAGAGTATATATGTATGAGATGGACAAAAGGTTATGGGGCCAGGTGAAGCATAGCTAATGAGGGAGATGGAAAAGTTGCTGGGCCATTGCTGTGGAAGGCACTAATTATGAGACGATTTTCAGACTTGGTGTATGCAAGTGAATATAACAAAGATGCAAAGAAATGTTGTGACGAGGCGGTTGACAGGCTTAAAGAAGAAATTGGCAGTTTCATTGGTTCAAATAATAATGATAAGTCTGTAGACAATGACGGTGTTATAAAGAATCCGGCTTTAAAGAGGAAGAAGTTTGGTCCCAGGAACGAACGTCCTAAAAGCATTGTTGAGAAGGCATGTAACAAAGTCAGAGGCAGGAAAACAAATGCAAGAATTGCTGCTGACCGAACAAGAGCTTCAGTTGCATCAGACCTGCATTATCAAAGCATGCCATTTCCTTATCCAAAGGGAGCTGTTCAAGATTATTCAGGCTCAGGAAGTTTTGCTGCTGTGAATGCTTCCCATCAAAGCATGCCATCTTTGAACGTAAATTCTGGTGGATTCTCATTTGCTAATCCAAGCGTAGCTACCCAGGATTTTTCATGGGCAGGGGCTTCCACTTCTGTGAATGCTTCTGATCAAAGCATGCCATTCATCAACCGAAATTCCGGTGGGTTCTCATTTCCAATTCCCAAGGGAGCTGGCCAGGAGTTTCAAGGCGCAAGCACTTCCACTGCTGTGAATGCTTCTCATCAAAACATGATATTCATGAATTGGTGGGTTCTCATTTCCTAACCGAAGGGAAGCTGCCAGGGAGGCTGGAGCGCAGCGTTTCTTCAACAAGATGTTTTATTAGTATTTTAACTTGATGTTGAAATGAATAGTATTGATGGTGTAAAGATTTTTATTTAAAAAGTATTATTTATTTCAAATTGCAGTATTATCAAAGCAGCTTGAACTGGTTATCCATTTTTTTGTATTGGTTATCCAAGTGGTTATTTTAAATTGGTTATCCGTTGTGTTCATGCTGATTATCCAACGAGTTTGAACTGGTTATCCATGTTGTTTGTAATGGATATCCACCGTTTTGGTTTGTACGCCTATCGAACTTGTTTGTACTGGATATCCATTTCGTTTGTACTGGATATCCAACTCGCTTGTACCGGATAGATATTACAAAAAAAAGACATGAACACGTTGAACACGCTTTCTTCACAAATAATATCATTAGATAACCAGCATAGATAATCTGGATAATTAGTACAAAGTCCTGGGATAACCAGTAATAAGTTAACAAGGGAAATATATATATATTTTTAAAAAAACAAATCCTAAAAGTGTGTTAATGTCTCCCAGAAGTAACATGCTCTAATGATGAAACTGGTTTCTAGATCCGGCGATGTACTTGAGTGTGTGATTTTCCTGATAGGAATACTATACAACAGCAAATGTCGATTATCGTATCCTTTGACAATGAACTGTCCCGCTGGAGATGATTTGTGGCTTAGAAACACTGGATAAAGCCAATCATGACGGAAATGTAATCCGTGTGTGTTCACATTTGGGAATTCATGGGTCTCAAATATGCAATCCCATATGGAAGTATCTAGATCCCATGCCCACATCTCACAGTGATGATTCTGAGTAATGTGGTACTCATCTATTACACACATAGTCCCCTGGAAGTCCAATATTTTCACTTGGAGATTCATATGAGAAGGATAAGTGGGGTTAAAGAAGATTGGAGATAGAGGGCAGTTTATGGTTTGGAATTGTTGAGCGTGGTACTCAAACATGACCAACAACTCTTGAGGTGTTGCTATTTCAGAGGATAGTTTGTCTACACGCCAGTACACGAATCTATCAAACCAGGTTCCATCAGATACAAGGCGAGGACATACATTGCAAAGTGTTTTCCATTCCCCTCTATGAATACTTGAACAACTTTGAAAAGAAAAAATGCAGCCTTGCATGTTTTTTCCATCGGCAATAAGGGCCATGAAAACGTAAGTTTTTGAGGATGATACGTACCCAAATGCTGTTTCACAATTGCTGAGAGGGACATCATATGGCCATTCAACTGTTGCAAGTTGTGTTGTCTTTGGGTTCAAGAATTTGATTTGAGAGCTGGTTTGCAGACAGACCAAATATTTGGTGATAGGCATGATTTTATGGATGTCGTCGTCACCCATCGACATCTCTTCTTGCAATCGTATGTGGTTCCATGGGTTATCCATTTGCACTTTTATGTTGGTGGCGATTAGTTTGTCTTGCAACATGTGACCTTCTTGGCTTGTTAGAGTGAAAACAAGGATGTTGTTTCACTTGCAGGGTAGCTCATCTCACGTATTTGAAGAACAAATTCTTGTCTTTTCGTCATTTCCTCCCAAGCTTTGCTGACACGACAGAACTCTCCAATCTTTTCCAATGATAGATTAATGAACATATTATCAAGCATATCGTGACGGATAAATTCATGGTAGCTGGGGGACATTTGTTTGGTTGTGGAATTTGAAGAAATTTTTTCGTTTTTCATTTTTTTCTGGTTGTTGGATGTTTTGAATGCTCAAATCAGGCGTTCTGGTGTATGTGCAGATGAGGGAGTTTTATAGAAATGCTCCACGTGGAGATGTCAGGGAGTTCTATAGAAATGCTGTATGTGAAGATGAAGTAGTTTATAGAGAGGTAGTTTGACGGATTAACTACCCATGCAGTCCTATCTTTTTTCACAAATCAGTGTCTTCTCACTCTCTATTCATTAACCATCATTATTATAATTAAGAAACACATTTAATGACAGTTATGTAACTGATCCTCCTTATTCAATCCATTGCATGTAAAAACGTGTGGCTCTGTAACTACCCATTAGATCATGGTGGATGTACTCTGCACAAACATGAGCATTTTTAGTTTTCTTTTTTTTATTTTTACTCCCTCAATCTTTTAAATTCTATTTAATTACAAAACGTGTGGTTTTTCAGTTATACTCAGTAACATGCTCCACACTGTGGATAACCAGTATGGACATAGTGGATAACCAGTGTTCCCACTATGGATAACCAGTTTAAAATAGCTGGATAACCAGTGTTGACACTATGGACAAGCATTTTTCATAAAGAATAAAAACAAAGTAAATTTTATACCCATAAAAAGGGAGAGAGCAGGTGAATGGTTGAAGGAATGGTACATTATAAAAAGAAAACCCTTTTCCTTTCTCTCTATCCCACACACTCAATTATGATTGAATGACGTTTTCGGGCGGAGGGATAATAATAATGATTGCCCGGCCGCTGTTTGGAAAACGTGCGCACTAATGGGGCAGGTTTGCCAGAATTTGGGCGGGATTCTGAAGCGGGTCGCGTTCCTGGGTCGGGTTTGGCCCGCGAGTTAAGTCACACGGCCTGCCCCTCATTCATTTTTTGTTCTCTATCATTTGGCAAACTTCCCCTTATTCATTTTTAAATACTGTTTATACAAGTAATTTGTGTCCCCTCTTAACGCAATAACACACTCACGTTACACACACACGAAAAAAAGATTATCTTAGCTACATTAGCGTGTTCGGTGGGGCGACGCAGCCGGGGCAGGTTGGTGACCTGTGATTTCGGTAGCCGCGGGAGTCGTTTAGTTTATCATGGGGGGCGAAGCCCCCCAATGAATATGCCGTTTGGATTGCAGTATTGAGGTTTTGGATAAGAAGTATAATCTCATGGATAATCAGGTTAAAGACTGTACTTGCATTTTTTTGACTGGATAATCACTATAAAATATTCGGATAATCAGGTGTAACAAGATGGATAACTGGTACAATGATCATGGATAACCATTACAAACGGTTGGATATTGCTGCACATATCCTGGATAACCAGTACAAAAGTCCTCGATAATCAATTCAGAGCATTGGATAATCAGCAAAGAAATATTGGATAAGCAGGATAACATCTTAGGATAAGCAGTTAAATAAAGAAGTAGAAAGACCAAGAAATTGGGACACTCAGTTTTTGTTGTTTGGGAATTTACAGAAATATTTGGACAACCAAAATACATTGTCTTGTTATTTTCTTATGGATATTTTCTTCTGTTATGTTTTTAGATAATCAGGTTAAAAAATGTACTTGCATTTTTTTTGACTGGATAATCACTCTAAAACATTCGGATAATCAGGTGTAACAAGTTGGATAACTAGTAGAAAGATCCTGGATAACCATTAAACAGCTGTTGGATATCAAACACTTTAGGATCAACAGTCAATCAATTATACAAGAGAACATAATGACAGTTCATTTAACACATCCCTGAATTTTTCTGTCATTGTAGTAAGATTTGCTGCTCAAATCAACATGATCTGGAATTTCTTTTTGTTCTTTTTCAGCAGTATTTGTATAGAAATGGTGCATTACTTCGAAGATTTTGTCCTTATTTTTGTTGGATGGGTGCATAATGATTTTTAACATGTATTTCCACCGGTACTCTTTGATGTTTCATGTGTTGAAATCCAAAGTAGTACCGTCCTCGTAGTCACCACCATCATACCGTTCTATGTGGTGCATTGTGTATATTCCACAATCTTCCGCATTCGGCGTTTTGTCCTTGTGTGATGGTAGCGTAACCTCTGTCAAGGTGTACTGAGCAGTGACCAGTTCTATGTGTGGAAACACGCATTGAAGGAACATTTGGAAGAACCGAAACTGTGATGCCATAAAAACTGGTAAATTTTTTATCCCACGGGTAAGGATGGTGACTTTTACCCTGATTTAACTATTTCTTCTTGTCTCTGCAAGAGAGCGAAGTCTATCAACAGGGCTTCTTCTTGGGTCATTTTCTTCTTCTCCTCTGTCCACTGTATGAATTTTTTCTTGTTTTTCTTCTGCAGCATGAACGGCGACCTGAACCGTTCGGGCAACCTGTGGACTCTTGGTGGATTTCTCCTCTTAGGTTTTTCATTGAGGATCCTAGGACAAAACAAAAGAGAGTTAGTATGTAAATTCGTCTTTCTATTTTGTAGTGAGGAGTCACAGTGGATCAAACTTACTTTTCCACTGTCTTTGTTAACCCTTCATCAAGTACATCAGCTTTCTTTGAGATTGCAGGTGGTGGCGTGGTACACTCATTTTTTTCCAGTATGAGTAGACCGCCCGTGGTAGAAGCAATATTCCAATCGGGTGGAATTATGCTTAAAGAGACTGCTTCAACCACCTTTGGGTTTTTCTCAACTTGTTCTGCAACAGCCGCAATCATCTCTAGTTTTTTGGTATCACTTAATGATTCTGAAGCTGGTGCACTGGCCCTTATTATGATTTCATCGATAGAAGGAGTGGGATTCTTTGTTTCGTCGAGTGCAGATGGTACTGGATATTCTTCTGCTTCTATAGTCTCATTTACATCTTTATCCAAATCAACACTTCCTGTGATATCTTCTTGAGTGTTCTTCTCCTGGGTTGTCTCGTAACCGTCTTCCTGACTAGAGAAGATACCCAGGTTAAAGTGTGGGATAGTTGGGTCTTTGAATACTTTCCTTTTCCTGGTACCAGTGCTTCTCGACCTTTTGGTATAGGTGGATGTCACACCTGAATCCCGGTCGGTGGAATCTTGATGGGATCTCTTCTTTTCTGTTGTGATATATTCGTTGCATGTTCTGCAGTACAAAGTTGGAATGTTGGATAATCAGTACGAAGATACATATATATTAGACACATTGGATAACCAGTTCAAACGAAGTGGATAATCAGTTCAAATAGGATGGATAATCGGCTGGAACACAATGGATAACCATTTAAAGGGAAAAAAGGGGTTGGATAAGCAGTACAAATTAGACAGATTGGATAACCAGCTTAAATGAAGTGGATAATCAGTTCAAATAGGCTGGATAATCAACAGGAACCCAATGGATAACCATTTAAAGGAAAAAAAGGGGTTGGATAAGCAGTACAAATTAGTTGGATGACAAGTACAATCACATCAGAAAAGTATCTGTTTCATTAAAAAAATATTCATTACCTTGTGGTTGAGTTTGTTGTTCATCAACCACCACTTCTTTTCAAGTAGGCACGGATTTCCCCACTGGAAGAGAATTCTCATCATTTGTCTGGCTCAATTGATCCAGTCCCTGTGCCCCTTGTGGTTGAGTTTGTTGTTCATCAACCACCACTTCTTTTGAAGTAGGCACAGATTTCCCCACTGCAAGAGAAGCCTCATCATTTGTCTGGCTCAATTGCTCCAGTCCCTGTGCTTTGTCAATTTCAATGTCTTGAAAATTTGTGGGATTAATTGGAGCTTGTACAGTGTTGTCATCAGTTTGTTGATGTTGTTGTTGTTGTTGTTGGTCAGCTACTTGTCGTTGCAGCTGTTCTATGATTGTTGCAAATCTGCTTTCAGCGGACTTCCATGCCATCTCGCACAATTCACAAATCTGTGCATCCTGGAGGTCTTGCTGCTGTTCTTGTTCTTGTTGCGTTTTACCTGAAGGCGGAGGCATCTTTTTACTCATCGACACCATTGCATCTGTTAGGATCTTGATTGTTTGCTTTGCTTCTTCATCTGGTTCTATTTTTAACTCCATTTCCTTCTCACGAATGTCTAAAATAGTTTTGCTCATCGTGATAATCAATTGGTAGAAGTTTTCATAAAAAGCAGCAAGGTCCTGCAAAAGTGAATGTAGTTAGTGGAATGTGGAGATGCTAGGTTGGATACGTAAGTTTGATCTGAAAAAAATGGTGAAACAGTACATAGACTTGCTGTGTGTTGGGGTTTCCCTGTGTATCCTCCTGTGATTCAGCCTCTGGTTGTTCATCTCGGGATGCTGCTGAGGACAGTTTCTTGAGACGTTCAAGTGTCTGGACATCTGTGAAATTGCTTCCCTGAAGTCTTATTCTGTCGTCTAGCATCTTTTGATCCCAAGATTTGATCACAGGGAATACCTCGGATGTGCTCTCTCATACTCACACCTGTCAAGGTAGCACAACTAACAAAAAAAAAAGTTGGTGTTAATGATATCAGTACAAGCAGTACAAATTAGACAGATTGGATAACCAGTTCAAATGAAGTGGATAATGAGTTCAAATAGGCTGGATAATCGGCAGGAACACAGTGGATAACCATTTAAAGGGAGAAAAGGGGTTGGATAAGCAGTACAAATTAGTTGGATGACAAGTACAATCACATCCGACAAGTACAAGCAAATTGGATAAACATTGCAAGCAATATGGATAACTAGTAAAATTTGTACGGATATGGTAAGTACCAGGAAAAAAGTGATTGGTTCAGTGAATGGTTTCCCATCGTGGTGACTTTTGCATCCTTTCACCAGTGCATCAATCACATATTGACACCAATTGTATTGTGTCACTTCATTGATCTTCACGAGGGACTTCAGGATGTTTATTGTGATCCTGGAAGTGGTGTTTCCATGTAGGAATGTGCTCACAACGAAGACAAGGAAATCTCGTTTGAAGTCATCACCAAAATCTTTTTGACCAGCAATTAATTGTGCCGCCGTGGATCTCGTTGGCAGGAATTTATTACTGTATCCCATTCTTTTCTTGAATGCATCCACCATCTCAGCGTGGTCCGTTATAGCGGGATCATTCTATTTGAATTCTTCCACTGGTTTGGGTCCACGAGGAAGATCAAGTACATCAACAACATCTTCCTGTTTGATATCCAGTACATTGTTCCCATTCAATGGAACTTGTCTTGCACCGGTCTGGAAATTGTTTGCCAGAAAATTACATAAGGCTGTTGGAGTATTTTTGATTTTGAGATCCAGGAAGGCGCCAAATCCCATATCTCTGATAGCCTGCCTTTGTA
Source organism: Oldenlandia corymbosa var. corymbosa (assembly GCA_949775105.1). Taxonomy (NCBI): domain Eukaryota; kingdom Viridiplantae; phylum Streptophyta; class Magnoliopsida; order Gentianales; family Rubiaceae; genus Oldenlandia; species Oldenlandia corymbosa. Next base: position 10,581,981 of record OX459124.1, read on the forward strand.
GTTGGCGATAATCTACCGCATCTGGCTCTTCCTTAAGATCTGTTGGTTTATTGATTTCAGTGATGAGTTGGAAGAGATGGTTCAGTGTCATCCTTGTCTCAAATTTCTTGACAGAATCTTCAGAACTGATTGGCTGTGGATCTTGACCAATCATCAGTTTCTTGTTCTCAGGTTTCGTTCTTTTCTTTTTGGGCTTTTTATCATCGTTGTCATCAGCAACCACAAGTTGCTTTGGATTTCCTGTCGGTGTGCTCTTCTTCCTCTTTGATTTCCTCCACAAGTTGTGGGGCCTTGGAGTTTGTACAGGAGACTGTTCTTCTTGGGTTGATTTTTGTTTTTTAAATATGGTCAGTGTTCCTTCAGGGAGCTCTATTATTTTCTCTGGTTCAGGATCTGGTGATCTGTCTGGGTTGCAGTTGAGGTCGTGGCTTGCGCTGATCCACTCATGCCTATATTTTGTTCTAGCCTCCTTTAGGGCACTGTTGGCATTGCACAATCAGTAAGAAGTCAGTGGACAAAATAGCAGGATATGAAAAGGAGTAATAATCAAAAAAAGAGTAACCAGTATGAAATGGGTGGATAACCAGCTAATATTTTATGGACATGTAGCCAGATAAAAGCACATCTAAAAAAAATAATGGATAACCAGTTTACTTATTGCGGATAACCAAGTTAAAATGGGTGGATAACTAGAAACAAAGTTTGGACAAGCACCCCATAGCACACACGCAGGAAAACTTGGATAACCAGTTCAGATATATAGTGGATAACCAGTTCAGTTTGTCCATGCCACATAGAATCAAATGTAAAAAAAGCATGGATAACCAGTTTACAACTTGTGGATAACCAGTATGAAATGGGTGGATAACCAGCAAATAATGTATGGATGTAGCCACATAAAAGCACATCTAAAAAAAAACAATGGATAACCAGTTTACACCATGCGGATAACAATTATTAAATGAATGGATAACCAAAAACAAAGTTTGGACAAGCACCCCTAAACCCTAAACCCTAAACCAGTAACAAAAAAAACACAAAAACATGGATAACCAGTCAGTTTGTCCATGCCACATAGAATAAAATGTAAAAAAAGCATGGATAACCACTTTACAACTTCTGGATAACCACTTTACAACTTGTGGATAATCAGAATGAAATAGGTGGATAACAAATATCAGTATGAAATAGATGGATAACCAGAGATTATGGCATGGACAACGATCACATAGCATACGGAGGAAACCATAGATAAATAGTTCAGATCTAGTGGATACACACAAGATATTGCTGGATAATCAAAAAAATAGGATTCCGGAGTAATATACTTACCAGTGAAGCATGTATAGATGAAGGAGAGCTTGAGATGGCCGGAGCTAGGGTTTCTCGCCGTCATCTGTGTGTGTGTGTGGGTCTCTGAAAGAACAAACTGACAAAAGGAAAAAACGCAGGAGAAGATGAAGTTATCAAAATCGTCTTCCAACGTAGGTTTTTCGTCGATTTTGTGCAATTTTGTGGTGGTGGTCAATTTTGTATTTGCCCTAAAATGGAGAGTTTCCGTCGACTGTATGTTTGTGTGTGTTTATGCGTGAGGATGAAATGGATGAAAATAATTTTCTGTGTACATTTAATGTAAAGGTAAAAGCAGTTGAGCGCGTGGTGCGCGTGTGTTTGGGGGAGGGGGTATATGGTACACCCGGGTGCACTGGATACGGACTCATGAAAATGTATCTTGAATTTCAAATCTTTTCGGTAAAAAAGACAAATCTAATTAAACAAAGCTCGCCTTAAACTTTTTAGTTTAATATATATGATTATTATGTAATATAAAAAATTCAAAATATATAATAATACCTGACAAATTAAAGGGGAAAAAAATGTCAAATTTAACTTCCTCAAATTTTGGATTACTAGAATTATAATAATAGACATAATTTGAAGAAGGAAGGGCTAAAAAAATCTGGACATGAAGTGTTTGAGCAGAATGGCAAGAGCTGTTGAATATATTTTTTTAAATCTTCGTAAAAGGGGGAAATTGAATTCTTGATAATTGGTTTCTCATAAATTGATGAAAAACGTTGGGTCTAGCTACTTACTATCCGTTACCCGAGAAATGCTCAGAATTTTCCATATTGGGCTGCGTCAAAACAATAAGTAGTTTATACTTTATATCAAAGCCAAAATTTGGTTGACTTACGTTTCTTATTTCGATACTGGGCATTGATCAAATAATACAACATGTGGTGTCAGTGATTGTACAGCTTCCTTCAACACCCAAAATTATTAAAAATTTATCTTTGAACAAATTTAGAAAAGAATTTTATACATTAATAGAGAAGAGATTTGGGACAAATTAAATGACCATGTTAACCGATTTTTAAAATTTGGAAAACCCAACTCAATTAGATATAGTAAATTTTAGTGTGTAATTTTTTAAATTACCTTTTACACTTCAATCCGATTTATCCTAAACGTAATATTGTTAGAATTTATTATCTGATTGATTTTATTTTAAAAATTAAGATTTTAACCCTTTTCAAACGTTGTTGTATTATGTGATCTGTAAGAACTTATTTAAACTATTCTCAAATAGTTTCCCAATCTTTAAGGTTTGATTTTGATCTACAAAATTTGTTTTTCGAGGATATCATAAGAATTATGCTGCCAAATGTTTAGTTTTCTTTTACCTCTTTTTGCTCCATATAAGATTTATAATTTTAAACTTTAAATGAATACATCCAATGGAAAAATTCCTAACCAACATTTTGATGTAAAAGGAAATTGTGATTCTTATTTTAGCTGTTCGATACAAGAATTGTTTTCTCGAAACTATATTTTAGAGTAGAATTCTAAAAGTATTAAATTTTTTTTTCACTCTAAATAAGGTTAAGTTCATTTTCTATAGCCGATTAAATTAGTTAGGCGATTAAACTTAAAAAGAAGCTATAATCATTACATCAAATATACTAAATGTATTATCCAATTAATTGAAAAGTTACAAACCAAGATAGGAAACCTTATTAAGTTACTTGGATTAAACTATCACTTAAGTTATTGTCATAGCAAAACTCACTGATATTGCTTTGACTTTTTAATAAGATCCTGACAGATTTAAGTCGTTTCTCTACTTCTGGAATACGAAGACATCTATTTGGAGGAATTGTAATAATATTCGAATATGATTTCAGACAGAACTTACCGATTATTTCTAAGGCATCGAGTCAATAGATTGTGGGTATTTCAATCAATTCTTCACCAATCTGCCAGTTTTGTGAAATATTGATATTGACAGAAAATATGAAACTTCTGCAGTAGGGAGATCTTGAGTTATTGAGATTTATGAGTTTTCTGAATGGTTGTTCAAGGTTGATGATGAAGGAGAACGAAACGATGGCATAAGATATATTAATATCCCTGAAAATACCACTTGGGTTGATGATAGTAATAAGTCCATATAATTTATAATTTTTTTATAATGTAAGTTAGTGATTCTATTATAAGAATCATTACACTAATTTAACAAAAATTAAAACTGGTTAAGATTAAACCATCTTACGACAGAGTTTTTTTTTAAAAATCACCATACATTACAATTGTTTTCGTTTTACAAATTTTAATAATCAACATGTTATACGAAATTCATTAATTGCCATCTAAATGAGATGTTTAATTAATAATTAACCCCACACAATTCTCTAAGGTGTTTTTCTATCATTTTTTGAATGTTTACCTCCGGCTTGATCGATCCAGATATATGCCTGAGCACGTAACTTCCAATTTTTTTTATGATGTGATATGTGTAAAGTTAATAGCTACAAAGTAGTGTTAGAATGGGATAAGGAGTATATTAATAAAATATTTTTTTAAAGAAAAATAAACGATTAATAAGATTATCAATACAATTTTTTTAAAAAATATAATTTACCGATAAGATTACCTACAAGTTGTTGAGATAAGATTTATGTCATTGATTTACGGATAAGATTACCTCTTTAAATTGTAATGTAAATAGGTAAAATAAATAAATTACTCAATAAAATTTACAACACATAATTGAGCTTAGTTTTTCAATTTTTTAATTTGTTTTTGGATTCATGACATGTGTCCCAAAAATACCATTAAGAAGACAAAATTGATTTTGGAACAAAAAAACACCAACAAATATCCCTTGAATTGTTTAGGCTTGCGATTGTTTTTTTTTTCAAAAGTAAACCAAAGCATAGATGATGAAATTATTCTTTCAAATATCTCAAGCCAATAACCCCGTTAAAAAAAAAGAAAAAAAACTAATCAATAAGTGGAACCTTGAATAAAAATAAATAAATAGACTTCCGCTGATTAGAAAAAAAAAATCCCTCGGATTGGTAAGTCCTCCGATCGGATTTCTTTCAAAGTAAAGTAAATCCAACATGATCAAGTTATTATTGCAAATATCCCAATCCAAAATGTTTATGTTTGTTTGTTTTCACGCTAGTGTTTTCAAATAATATTTATTTCGTGGGGTGCTTTTTAGGATTCTGATTTGGTACGTGTGAAGCTTGCATATATACTATGGGGTTCTTTTTGCCTTGTATTTTTAGTTTCTCTATATATGTGGTATAAATCAGAGGTTTGGGTTTGATCGAAGTAATGAGAAGAATTTAAATTTGGATGTCTTTTAATCTGAGAATTTAATAGTAGGAGTTAAAAAAGGATTATTGATTTTAGGTTCTAAAGTTTCAGAATGCAAACATGTTAACAAAAGATTTTGATTAAAGAAAAAAAGTGCTTGATTCTGCAACAAATTCGGCAATATCCTTATCTTTGTGACAAGATTTTATTCAATTCTTGAACAAACCTTGATTGTTTAAGACTTCTGTGATTAGTGGTATAATTTTCTCTTCATCGACTGATATAATTATACTTAAAAATGATGTTATTAAATTCATGTATCCCTTTGTTATACCAGTTTTCATTAGCTCAGAGTTATTTGGATTAAACCATGTTCAAATTTCTTTTGCATTGATAGGAAAAGATCCCTTTGTTATACCAGTTTTCATTAGCTCAGAGTTATTTGGATTAAACCATGTTCAAATTTCTTTTGCATTGATAGGAAAAGATATTTTTCTTTGTTAGCATGTTTATAGAAAAAGATAATGTGTTTGAGCGGCCTGTAAGATGTGTATTTTGATTTGGTAGTGAGATTGACCATTAACAACTTTGGAATTATCTGAGAAAATAAGGAATTTTTAAAAATAATGTAATCCTTATCTTAACCGGTTCAGATAATTAAGATAAAATTTTACAAACTTTTACATGTGAATTAAATTTTGTATATTAGAAAAGATAGACAAAGGAATTTTGATAAAATTTCACAGTTTTAGTATTTTTCTCACGGCTGATTTTAATTTAGCATAAAGTGAATTAAATTTTGAATATTAGAAAAGATAGACTGAAGGAATATTTTTAGGGATGAAGTGAATGTGATTTTCTTTATTAGAAAGGTGATTTATTCAAGCAGTAATTTGACGAAATTTGCTTTTAATTGTCACAAAAAGTTGTTTTTAGATTCTAGGAGCTACCAAAAAGTTGACATAAATTGATCAATTTAACTAATGACAACAATAGTCTCCCGTTTAAGTAATTTTTTTTGTGATTTTTTCAAAAAATTTGTTTGAAACAGAATCAAGATAATCAACATCACTCATCTATTCATGGATATATCTTGATAAAAAAATTTAAAAATTATTTATTGAACACTCTGAAAATAATTTTAAAGATATGATTACATAATCACGTAAGAGTCCAAAAACTTTTTGTTGCGTGTTAATGATTTAGTTCGTGTATTGCCAGATTGCCTAACAATAAATTCAAAATAACACCACTTATAAATCTCCGACCTTTAAATGTACTATACATTCATAAGATTTACTATTTAAATTTTTAAAATTTAAATTCCCGCACAATTCAGAATGCTAATTAATTTCTTGCACAAGCGTAGTGTTCGTCATCTAAAGCATACTCTCAAAGTCATTCCTACTCGAAAAAATTAAACAAATACCAATGGCCTCTAAGTCCAATATGTTAGATGAAATCAACAATTCACGCAGTATTGGCGGAATGTAGTGGTTATTCTGTTAGGATATTCTAAAAATGAAGACTAGGATATTTTGTTAGGATAATATAATGAATTGGTTAAAAATGAAGATTATGTTTTGATTATTATCCGAATAATTTCTTAAAAGGATTTAGATTTACAGTTTGTTAGGAAATTTTAAAGCACTTCTAGAGATGATACTAATGTAAATCCTTAAGTGTTATGGGTGATCCGTGGGTTGAGTCATTGTAGTGGCGACCACAATTCTTGATGAGAAGTTAAATGGTTAGTTAATTTACCACATCCAATAGCCTTGGGCTGAAACCAAATGAAAACAATGGTGTACTCAACTACTAAAGTTTTTAATAATCTGTTTAAAAGATACTAATAATAAGTTAATAGTGTACAACGGGCTTTGTGATTTAAAGAATACAAATCTCAAAATTCAATATAGATTATTCTCTTGAAACAGATAGAGTATCAAATATAAAATTGATAATATGAACGTGGTGAGAACAAAAGTATGTAAATTAAAACGTAAACTTATAGAAAGTACTCATCCAAATAAAACATGATAAGTTGGGAAAGTTACTTTTATGGGAAAAAAAAAAAAGAAATTGAAAATCGCAAAAAATAAACTAATAGTGATTAAATGGAGAAAAGATATTGAAATGATATTGTTAACGTATAAAAAGATGCCTTGTGTTACACTTAATATTCCACAATGAGTTTTGAGATTTACACAATATAAATCTCAAAACTCAATGTGTACTATTTTCTTAAGACAGATGGTGCATCAGATATAAAAATTTGTAATATGATCATGGTGACAACGCACGTAGATTAAAATTTAAATTATAGAAATACTATCCAAATAAAACATTAAATTGGGAAAATAACTTTTGTAGAAAAAAGAAATTAAAAATTGCTAAATGAAGTAATAGTGATTAAATGGATAAAAGATATTTCAATGATAATATTAACGTATAAAAAGATGACATGTGTTACATTATAATTGAAAATTTTAAAAACATGTGAAACTAGGTCAAATGGGATAACTAGTTAGAAAAATAACTAAAAACAAAATTTTTATTTTATTTTATTTTATTTTTACTGAAAGCATGCAAAGCTAACTCATAATAAAAAATAAATAAAATAAATTAATAAAAAATTAAAAATATTTAAGTTAGATGCAGCTTTTATCAAAAATAAAATTGAAATTTGTAAGGACACTAAATTGAGGGAAAAAAATTAACAATATTTTGCAATTTAGAAGAAGATTAGCCATTTATGTTGGGGAAAAGTATTTGACTGGGTGATTAACAATTAAAGGTGTTTTAAATTCAAAAAATGTTTTTATTCCTTAGTTTTATGATGATTTGTGTATTATTATATTGTTTAGAATATCCAAAATATATTTTATTGTCTCAAATTGATGATAATGCTTAAATGAAAAATTAACTAGAATATGAATTGTTAATGGGGTTCTTATCTCTCAAAAATGGCCAAAGAGTGCAACAAAGCTTTCTCAGTTAGGTGGAAATATAATTTAATGTGTTGTTAAAAGTTGTGACCAAATGCTGTTGTGAGGTTTTCTATTTAGTTTTTTGTCGGATGCATTTCTTATTCACATTTTAAATTTTCTCATGGGCTGGGCATTGCTATCATTTTGACTTGGATACAATTTGTTGTTTTATTTGCTCTTCATTTGGTTCTTATCTTTTGTTTTTATTTATGCAAAATTTGGTTTGTATTTGTAAACCTAATAATATAAAATTAGTTTATGTAAACATTGAGAATCTAAGCCTAATAAGGGATATGTTGATAGCAATCTCGTAGACGAAGCAAATTTCGTTAATGCAACCATCAACAAGAAAGTACGAAGATAATTTTGTCTAGCCTGTGAAACTCAAAAGAGTGCGGAAAATTCAGAGTAAGACGATCGTTTATCTAAGTGATTCTATCTCTTAACTCAAACCAAGCAAAGAACACATTATCCATGAAAGATTCGAATTAAACAACAACCCACGCTAAGAATAGCAAGGACATCATTCAATATACTCGATCAGTCATCTATCAAGAGACTCAAGAAAGGTAGGAGCAAACAATGCCCGACTATGAAGGAATACTATTGATTAGTAATCTTCATAACCAACCAAAGATATGCAACACATACACTATCTCAAAATGCTTATGCCAAAGCACAACTCATCCAACAAAAGTAGGACAAAGCCCACAATGGATCACATGAACACACTCATCATGAAATTCGAACACCAAGCCAAAGGAAAGGCTCATCAATCGAACTACTAGAAGTAGTATGAAAATAAGAAGTTTTGTTTTAAAACAATTCTATCAAGAAGCATACTTGAAAAAGAACGGTTTCTGCAAGATCAAAAAGATCCAAGACAAGATGAAAACCCTCTTGGTTTAATCATACTTGACACGAAAAATGGACACTCCATTTAACAAAAATTCCTCACAGGAAAACTCTCAAAAGAGACAACAAAAATGACCACTCAAGGGTGCTTAAGAAATTCGGCCAAGCCTCTTATATATAGGCTTGAATTTTCGGCCAACACCACTAAAAAGAAGACCAATTAGGACTCTCTAATCTTATCTCCCAAGGAGTAAAAGTAGAAGAGTACTTGATCTCTTTGACTCTATCTAAAATCTAGGAAACCTTATCTTGACTTATCCTCAAGTAGGATAATATCTAGAAGGAATCTAAGACTCCTAATCAAAACACTCTAGTTTAATTCAGTCCACATGACTTATTTAACTAGATAAAAATTCAAAAATTGACTCCTAGACTTAGACTAACTCTAATCTCGAAATTCAGCTCCAAATTGTTGAAGTAAAATGTCTTGAACGCCCTTCCAAAAGTGGAATATTGGTCTTGCGCCCCTTAAGTTGTAGAAAACTCCAAATTACTCCAAAACTTGTAGAATTCTCTTTATTGACTCCAAAAGATTGGAAAACACTTGAAACAATTAAGATAGTTTGCAACCTACCTAATTGGGTAGCAATAGACTCAATCTTGAACACTTTGATCAAATAGGCCGTCCATTCAAAAACCTAAATGACTCTTCTCACTAGCTTGATCAATGACCTTCATGGAGCACACATAGTCAAACTCTCTTGATACTCTTCAGCACTTATTTCCATGAGGTCTTCATCTTCTTTGGTTTGAACCCCAAAGTTAATGACATTCTCATTTCCTTGTTCATAGCTCTTTTGAACCAACTCCCTATCACATAGGTAGTCAAGATCCATCCTTTCTTCCTTGATTGGCCTGCAAAGTAAACTTGGTATTCCAAAACTAGAATGAAGGACTAGCTCATTCCCCTCACTAGGAGAACCTCCATGGAAGACTACATGATTCTCATCATATGTCCATGATAATATAGTCAAAATATAATGAAAAAGTGCTCTATATTTTTTGGTTCCAATGGTGAGTGTATAACTATTTGTTTTTTAGGTTTTGTTCCATAGATATATCAAAATATGCCACTACCCTTGACTTTTGTTCTTCCTAAGAGAGTACAATGAAAAACAAACAATTTTTTTTAGACAAAAAGTAAATACTCCCACTATAAATTTTGTAAATGAATAAGTAGGTAAATTAATCAAAGACGATGATAATAAGTAGAGAATAAAACTTTTCTTGATAAATTGAGAATTGCTTACGAATAACAGCACAAGATAGAGTATGATAAAAGGTAGTTCTTGGGCTTAAACGTGTATTTTGAAAAAAAGAGCGTTGAAATCGTTTGTAACAAACTTGCCAGAAGCATGTTCTGCTTCAATGTGCATAGTTATAAATTTTGCCTACGCATGCCTAAGATATATAGGACTATCATCTTTAGTTAGTTGTGGTAATATGGATCATGAAATTGCAGTCAGTGAAACTCACTTATGCCGTCATGCATCTCATCCGCGGTTTTCAGGAGCACACTAACACTATGATAGGTGAGAAGCTTACCATATGATTTGAGAACAAGTTATTGCCCACTGACTCATTGAACTTAATTCTATCTATACAAGATTTCAATCATATGGATGATATGGAGTGTTATTCATTTCTAAGGTCAATTGATATGTCTTGAAACCATGAGCATGGTGAAACTCCGATCTTTACCTGAGCTGCAGGACCATTAAATTAATTCACCTAGAAACTTTTTCACATTCCAATAAATTGTCGTCTGATGAAAAGACGTTGGCACTACTGTAGACCATTGTTTTGATTGCTTTTCATAAAAAGACGAACATTGTAACATAGTTTTTTTTATCTGTTATGCATCTGCCTAGCGGACCTATATGTTGATGGTTTCTTAGCAATATATTTGGTGCTATTAGTACATCTTATGCAAGATTAAGGCATGACTAACATTTCATAACCGAATCCAGTTAAGAAGTTGTTTATGCTAATAATTTTGTAACCCAACGAGTCGGTAATTATTCGTCTTTTTCACTTAACTGTACGCCAAATCATGGATTCCATGTAAGTTTTCTTACTTGGGTTTGGGACTTTAATCATTGGTGTTTTTATGAACGGCCGCCAACTCTTAACAATTTACATTAAAATAAAATTGATGGATCCCTTGGTTGGACCAGTTTTCATTAGCTCGGTATTAGGAGAATAAAATGATGTTCAAATTTTGGCATGAAAAGACGTGTAACATATTTCTTGAAAGTAAAATGTGTTTGAAAAGACATTTAGCATATTTCTCAAAAGTAAAATGTGTTTAAGTGTGTTGTAGACAGTTTAGAATGATCCAGTTTTGCCATTGAACAATCTTAATGGAGATTACAGGGTGTTGCAGATTGCAATTTGAGACATACGTATATTTACGTGGCTTGTTGACTTATACGCCAAGGTGAACGACAAAGCTTTGGACCGAGTTCTATTTTTTTTTGTTGATTTCAGTTTTCATGATAAAAATTACAATTTCAACATGGGCAAAACTTAGCTTTCATTTTTTTTTTTTCGTTTGACAATTATATTATTTCCTTTGCAATGCTTGAACTTTGATTTTGAACAAAATATAGATTTGAATAGTTTGACTGAAGAATTATCTCATAAAAGTAATCAACTTATGAAGGTCTTATCGTTTGGGTGGAAATCAGATTAATTAGATATAAGTCAAATTTTTTTCAGCAATAAAGGTCTTATCTAATTTCAAAAAAAATATTTATTAATTAATAAAATTATATCTGAGGTTGTTGGGACTTTTAGCTGTCCGAGATTGATTCATTTCTTTTGTAATTTGATTTATTTTTCAAAATAGTGGCATTCAATTTTTGAAGATATATTGTTTGGGCGAGTTGAGTTCCTTCATCAGGGAGGTCTTATCCAAATTTTGAATGTAAATTTGAGAATAATAGTCTATCTGAGATTTGTTAGGATACTTAATTAAGAGAGATTGAATCATTTATATTGAACTTTGAATTATTTTTGCAAAATCAGTTCAATTTTGCCATTATCCGCATCATCTTAGATCTATTTTAAGACAAACAATTTTACCAACTAGACATATAAGATCAATGGACAAATGATGATATAAACCCGTTCAAAATAATAATAGGTGAGAAGCATTTAGAAAATTCAGAATAACGAGTTTCAAGTAATTGAATAAGATTTGCTATCTTGGTTTTTAACTTTGGAATTAATTGGTATGTCGTGGACGTCATTTGCCTAAGCAAAAATTGTACTATTAAATTTGTTGGGTTAAATTACTTGGATAATTATAAAGTTGTATATACTCTTAGTCTATTCAGTCGTCAAAAGTAAAAAACAAAAGTCTATTCAGTCGTCAAGTAAAATTAGTGTTTCACTGTCTTCACTTTTTCTTTCTCTAAAATTTGTATAAACAATGTTTTGCGGTCAAGGAGATAAACCAAGTATCCGAATAAGGTTTGCTATCTTGGTTTTTAACTTTTGAACTATTTGTCTATATCTTTAGTATAGTTTTACCTAATGATGAAAGTTTCTTTTTGAATGTAAACGGCTAACTTCCAAAAGAGGTTAAATTAACTTTTGAATTAAAGATATTGGTATCATCATTCCACAAAATGCACCAATTTTTAGTTGATGCATGTACAATTATTGAGACTCGTTAAGTTTCATAACAAAAAATCAAGCTAAATTGAAAAGTGCAAACTACAGCAAGATACAGTCCGCAGTTGGAGACTTGGAACAAAGATACTATGAAACTCGAGAATCATACAGTTTTACCTTCTTCATTCACTGGAGAGCCAAGGTTTTTTTTTTAGTTATATTTTTTCTGATTTATATTGAGTTTCATATTCGCATCACTTAATTTGATATATTCGATGTAGCCTTATATTTAAAATATTTCTTAAAATTAACATTCCAGGTACATGGAATAAAATTACTTGGATGCTATGGCCATATGTAACCATTTTGGATATCCGAATCTTTTTATAACTTTTACGTGAAATCCCAAGTGGCCGGAAATTATTAGGTATTGTAGAAAAAGGGGCCTTAGACCAGAAGATAGACCGTATATCATCACCAGAGTGTTCAAGTTGAAACTTGATTATTTTATCAAAGAGGTCAAGTCTTCAGAAATATTTGGAAGGGTATAGTCGGGTATGTTGTGCTTTAAAAAAAAACTCCTGTTTAAATTTATCGTGTCTTTCTTAACCTTATTTTTAAAATTTCTTCTTATAGATATTATATTTTTATGTATAAGCAGTTCTTTATACAGTTGAGTTCCAGAAGCGAGGCCCTCCACATGTTCATGTTTTATTCTGGATATACCCGGAGGATAGGCTAACTAACCCGGATGATTTTGATAAGGTAATATCGGCAAAAATCCTAAGTAAGGAGGATGATCCTGAGCTCCATGAACTTGTGAAAGATTACATGATGCATGTCCTTGCGACCACGCGAGACCAAATTGTCCTTGCATGGAAAACAGTCACTGTTCTAAGATGTATCCAAAGGATTTTTTGGAAGTCAGCTGTGTTGATGATAATGGATTTCCTGATTATAGGAGGCGTGATACTGGTGTAACAGTGTTAAGGAGTAAAATTAAATTGGACAATTCTTAGGTTGTTCCGTATAATGGAAAACTTCTCAAGAAGTTTCAGGCTCATATAAACGTTGACTGGTGCAATCAGACGCAAGCAGTAAAATATTTGTTCAAGTACATAAAGAAAGGGTCAGAATAATTGTGGAATTTGAGAATCAAGATCTACTGGAATTTGTGAAAAATCGTGATGAAGTTAAAAGGAGTTATAATTGTAGATATATTTCAGCTTGCGAGGCAATATGGAGAATATATGGTTTCCCTATTCATTATCGAACGATGCCAGTTGAGAGACATTCTTTTCATCTTCCCAATGAGCAATTTCTGATCTTCAAAGAGGGAGTTGACATTGAAGACGTTATGGATCCAACAGGTAAAATTGCACTTATGTTTACTGAATGGATGGAATGTAATAAAATATATCCAAAAGCTCGAAACGTGACCTACATTGAATTTCCAAGCAAGTTTGTGTGGAATAGGGAGTTGAAAATTTGGGTACCTAGAAAGAGAGGATTAAGTATTGGTTGACTTTATAATGTCCCTTTTGGATCTGGTGATATTTATTACATGAGAATGCTATTAAGTGTAGTCAAAGGCATAATTGCTCATTGAACGAGGTCAAAAAATTAGGGATTCTTTTTTTTTTTTAACAATTGGGGATTCAATTGACTGAGCAAGAGTAGCATAATTATGCATTGAATGAGGTCAAAAAATTTTTGAAAAAAATGGGGAAGAGTTTGAAGATATATGAACAGATACCATATCCGCATGATTATATCGACTTTAATGTGGGAAATAATTTGATAAATGCAGAACTTCAATATGATAGACAATTTTTGGCAAAGGAACAAGATTATTTGCATCTCAGCTTGACAGATGAGCAAAGAATTGTTCATGATAAAATCATAGATGCTGTTAACAATGATAAAAGGAGGTGTTTTCTTTTTATATGCATGGTTATGATGGAACTGGAAAGACATTTATATGGAAGAGATTGTCTGCTGCATTGCGTCGAAAAGATGATATTGTGTTGAATGTGGCTTCGAGTGGTATTGTTTTGCTTCTTTTGGAAGGTGGTCGAACGGCACATTCGAGGTTTAAGATACCTCTAAACATATACGATTACTCAATTTGTATAGTAGAACCTGGAAGTGATTTGGCCCAGCTTTTTGCACGCACTAAGTTAATCATCTACGATGAAGCACCAATGATGCACTATTATTGTTTTGAGATTTTGGATAGAACATTAACGGACTTAAGTCGTTTCTCTGCGTCGGGAATAAAAAAAATCCATTTGGGGGGTATAGTCACAGTATTTAGAAGAGATTTTAGACAAATCTTGCCAGTTATCCCAAAGGCATCACGTCAATAAATTGTTGCTGCTACTATCAATGCTTTTCCCATCTGGGCAAATTGTGAGGTGCTTAGACTTACAGAAAACATGAGACTTCGTCAGGGTAATAATGTGAAATTATCTATTGAGATTAAGGAGTTTTATGAATGGTTGCTTAGGATTGGTGATGGTAAAGAAAGAGAATCAAATGATGGTATAGTTGAATGTATTAATTAAAATGACAAAATTGTTATGTACATTGCTTCTTTTCTACATCATTGCTTAATCTATCGATCGCTTAGACGAAAGCTCAAGAGAAAAATAGATCACCGCTAATTTTTTCGGCACTACCAAGCTGTTTGTTTAAACTCTTTTTTCAATCTGACTTCCTCTTTACGGATCAACTTAAAGAGTTTCTCTTCATATTTCCTTCCCAATTATTCTTTACAGTGTTCATCATATTTTGTAGTTCTAATTAAAATGTGGAGTTGATTCGTAGAAAGTAGTCATTACAGTATTCATTGTATTTTAGAAGGTAATAATCCATATAATCTCTAGTGCACTTATGAGGGGTTAAACTATTTAAGGACAACGTTGTTATCATGTGTCATAGATTTTCTCTTTTCCTATCTGTAATCTATCTATAAACCTCATTATAATAAAGATTACTTTTCTCCCAAAAATCCAAGTTTCTTTATTTCCTCTAAAGTCTCCTCACAAAATTTTTCAAAAAAATCTATAAAAAAAAGGGTATTAAAACGAGAATTTGGCCTATATATTCTTAACTTCTGGCTTATACTTCTATACACGATAAAAAGCTCCAATTCGTTGTTTGCAGTTGCCAAAAAAAAAAAGAAAAAAAATCTCCTAATCCAAATCTAGAACCAAAAAAAAAAACCACAAAAAACAAAGAAACATTACTGGAATTAAATTCCAGAGCTAAAGGATCCATTTTCTCCTTTTTTTTTCCCCTGAAATCCATACTTGAGGTACTGGAAACCGCCAGCATCCTCTTCGCGTAACTCCAGATCTCCACCTCAAAAATTGATATCGTCCAGAATTTTTGGTCTTTTCTTCTTCTAATTTATAGCTCCTCTTACCCATCCTTCAATCTTTCCTAATTTCGTATCCCCCATTGTTCCTCAATCTAGTCGAATACCAGCGGCCGATCTAATACTCTCAATTTACCACAACCGCTGAACTTAACTTGGATACTTAAATGCCGCCATGGATCTATAGAGATTGGGTTCTTCTCCGTCATGTAAGTAATTTGTTTTTCATGCCTTTATTTGTTTTTCAATAAATTTGATTTTCCCAAATATTTACATGACAATATTTCAATAATTAATTCGTCCTTTTGATTTTTGGATTGTGTATCAAACGACATCATATAAAATAGATGCAATGTGGTTAATTCAAGTGGAATAAAATCTCGAATTACTTTTTTGTTTTGTATTATCTGGGTTGCTGGCTCTGTTATCTCTATCCATTGCATATTAATATAAAATATAACCAGTGTTGTTAGGCTCGGACCGGAGCTTGACTCGGCATGGCCAAGGGGTCGATCGAATCGGGATTCGAGGGTTCGACTTGGATGACGTCATAATGACATAATAAATCCACTGCAAGATGTTTACGATGTAATTAACATAGTACGAATCGTATTTTAGACATTTGAAATAAAAAAAAATAAAAAAAGAAAAGAATGTAAGTTGCCTTATTTGTGTGACAATGGACAATGTTCATTGTTATACTTGTTGTGTGTCAACTAGGCCCTAAGTTGGGGCGTGACATTTAGTGGTATCAAAGCAGTAGGTTTAGGCTTGAATCTTGTTACAAGTGAGGAGGATAAATGTTAAGGGTAGTTAGTAAACTTTAAGATAGAAACAAAGGTTAGCACTCGTAACAAGATCAAACCTAGTCAAGATCTTGAAGATTATGAGAAGTTAGAAGCGTAGATGACTTTGATCATAAGAGGACTTGTAGAGTATCTTAGAAAATTTTATTTCTATTTTTAAGGTGTAGGGGTAGTGTGTGGAATTCGGATAAGATTACTATAAGCTTCCATAGTTAAGACTATTGTTATGGCTATGCTAGGTTTCATCAATCTTGTAAGCAATCAATATTTTTAAGATATATGAGAAAGAAGACAGAAAAGAAATTTATGAGACATGGAAATCACTATCTTAACTAGGGAGTCTAGAATCCAAACATTTATAGGTAGGAAAGGAGGTCCCATGAGAAAAAGATCATTAGATGAATAATTCTTCTTTCGAATATTTGACTAAGATTTAGGAATTTGAAACAGTAGTTTAGAGGTTAGGAATGGAAAACCAATATGTTAAGGAAAGAAAATGAAGGACCTACTCAAATGTGGATAGTATCGAAGAATAGGAGGAAGAGGAATGAGAAAGGATTGCTATAAGAATTATCTTTGTACTGACAAATAAATGATATGCACCTTTCGAAAAAAAAAATTATAGAGATTCTTCTCATAGATTATTACATATGATGGATTCAGCCATACAATTAAGAAGTGATGTCTTTAGAGTCTATATACTACACACATAAGTCTTATTAAAGTAAAAGTAAGGAACTTTAAAACATTAGAGTCGAGGGTTTAACTTTTCTTCAAAAGTGCAATAGAAGTGGTAAAGGAAGCAAGATGACACGAGTTATACTATTCACCATAACACCTCTAGCTACTATACATTCATGTATGTAGAGGCCACCAAAGACAACCCCACAGCCCAATCCACCCAACAATAACAACCCCTAAGGATTTAACCCGATAAGGGGCATTGATTTAGTTGGTATCAGAAACATAGAAAACCAAAAATAACATGAAACATGTTTGTAATTAGGTACAACCCACCCAATAACCCACCTATACTTAACCAGATGAAGGAAGATCTAAGGTGCAAGTATGAAAGTTTGAGGAAAATATCGGCATAAACCTTTGGCGGAATGTTCAATTCATATTAAGCCAATAAATGGATGAGAGCAATAGAAATTATTCCCCAAATTCATCAAGTTTCTGATTAAGTTAGATGTGTAATTCTTTAGTGATGCTGAAAAGTGTGGAAGGTCATAAGTCCGACTTTACCAACTTCCATAATGGACAACCATTTTAAGAATAATCCTCTAAGCAGTTATCACCCTGATATATTAGTGAGTTTGAAAGTTTAAAACAAAAACATGTAGATATAATTTCAACAAGGGAAAGCTGTACCCTCAGTTATGAGAGACAAAAGTTTAAAAAGAAAAAAAATTTTAAGTTCAGTGATGGATGACTTTGTCGAATTTAAACATAACTAGTATAGAATGGAGTTTAAAATTTTCAAGAATTATTGAATATTTGAATTGGTGTATAACTGTCATAGAAAGGACGTCGGTGATTTAGAATTATAAAAAGAAGTTCGAAAACTCCTTCAAGACTGATGAAAAACAAAGGCGATTAAGATTCCAAGTATTAACCATGTCCCAAAAGTTACAATATGAGTAAGGGAGAATATATGTTAAAGGTGACTGTTATACTTGTGGTGGACATTGGCGGTGTCAAGGAAATATTCAACCAAGAAATGTCAGGGAAATAAGATGACACTGAACAGTATGTCTAAGGACAAAGCCAATTTAAGAGTGCTTGTACTATGTAGAGCAGATGAAAGATGATAGTGGTATAATGAAAGGTAGCATAATAGTATCTCAATATCTGCCTATGCATTATTTTGTGTATTTCCATTGTTTTATGCCCAAGCAATGTCCCAATGTGTGTAATGAAAAATGTTTGAAGATGGAAATGCGTACATTTAAAGTTATTACCCAAAAGGATAATCATTATTATTAGAAACCCAATATATCGAATACATGTTAATAGGTATAGTTTAGAAGGAAACCTTATCCATTTATAATAAATGACTTTATTGCCGAAGGTAATTATTTGAATCGAATGGATATGAATTGTCATAATGAGATGGAATGACTACAACTGAGAGTAAAACAAATCTTTTATCCCAAGGGAAAGGAAAACTGAGCTTTAAAGAAGTGTCAATAGTTCCCATAACCGGAGCATTATAAAGTATTACCCAAAGGGCATCATGGATGATCGGATTGTATAGTAGAAATACAAGAATGTAAACCCAAAACAGAGGATATTTTAGTGCGGGGATCCGAAGAAAGTTTTACTTAAGTATGCTTGAACTACACCTCAAAAAGAAATATAGGATCCAAGATTATGCTACTATCCGAGGAGTACTATAAATTCAGAGACACCCTACCAAATAATTTCATTAGGACTACAAGGATTAAGAGGAAACACCAAAAGCTGGAGGAATTAGATCTTTGAAAGTCTAGTGTACCAATGATCTTAGTAAAGTTCTATTGTAAGATGAAGAGATTTGATCAGTGGGAAAACAATCATACCAAATTGTTAATTGCGAGAAACCGGTATTGAGGCATAGAGCAATAGCATAGGTGGAAGATCATATTCCAAGAAAAGTCACGTGAGAACTAGAGGACCAATTCCCAACAAGAATACTACTACCTATTTTAAGAGGCCACTAGTTAAATTTAGAGGACGCAACTTCTTTTAACGAGGGAGGGGTGTAATACCCAGATTCTCCAAAGAATTTAAAAGAAGAAGATTTTAAAGTTGTGGGTGCAAAGTTAAAATGATAATACCATATAATAATAATAGTGATTGGAAGAGTAGAGAGTCTTCAATAGTGTAAGATTGATTAAGTTATAGATAGTGGAAAAAGTAGGAGGCATCCATGAAAAATAAAATAAATAATTAAATACAAAGTAAGGGAGATTAATAAATAGTAAGAGACATCAATGAATAGTAATAAAATAATAACAATAATAATACATATAAAAACAATAGAAGCTTCCATGAATAGTAAAAATAATATTAAACTAATAAAAGGCAAATGTGAAGAGTAAAGGTCATCCTACAAAAAAAATTAAAATAATATGGAAGAGTTATGTAGGAATAGTAACTAACATTAAAATAATAAGAAAGAGTTAGTTAGGAATAAAATATTAGTGAAAGGGTAGGTAGGAATAGTGAAATATATTTTAAAAAATAAGGAAGAGGTAGGTAGGAATAGTGAAATCTTCACCTATAAATAGAAGATTTCACTTTGAGGTTGGGCACACCAAAATCAACTAAAGGAGTGGACACTTCCAAGTGAAGGACTACATTGAAATATAAAAATTTTCTAGAAGGTCTAAGGAAGCTCAAGGTAGCTTGGGGAAAATTCTTAGAATTTCAAAGGTCTTCTATGAGGTAACCTTTGAGTCTCACTTTTAGTTAGAGTTTTTGTTTTGTTATTAGGAAGAAATGTTAGAAATTATATTCCCTTTTTTAGAATTTTGCTTATGATCTAGGATTTGGAATGCGTAGAACTAGGAAGTTATTTATATCATAGTACATATGATTTTGTGTTAGTAGCTCGTTTTCT
The DNA here is from genome assembly GCA_949775105.1 of Oldenlandia corymbosa var. corymbosa. Classification (NCBI taxonomy): domain Eukaryota; kingdom Viridiplantae; phylum Streptophyta; class Magnoliopsida; order Gentianales; family Rubiaceae; genus Oldenlandia; species Oldenlandia corymbosa. The sequence goes on from OX459124.1 coordinate 10,601,913, forward strand.
TAAATAATAACATATGTTTTTTAGTTGTAATATACTTTCTTTCAAAGTAATGCTATATATATTTTCATGATACTAGTACATTTTTCTTAAATTATAATATAAATTAGATTTTGTAGTATACATGCTTTTAAATATATGTCATATATGTTTCCTTAATATTACAATTTCTTAAAACCTCAATATATACTTCTCTTAGTAGTAATATACTACTTTTCTAAACAATATTATATATGTTTCCTTAGTAGTATACCCAAAGAAAAATAAAAGTATATCTAGTTTTGTATCAAACTAGTTTCTTAATAAGGTTTTAGCTATGTACTAATAGATCACTAAGGGATTCCTATCTAAGGAGATTGGATTTTAAGTGGGACCGTCTGTGACTCCTCCAATCTTTCATGGGAATAATTTCTAGTGTGAAGGTGGTATGTAGTATTTACTAATAAATCACTTAGAGATGTCATGTCTAAGGAGTTTGGATTTTAAGTGTGACCGTTTGTGACCCCTCCAATCTTTCCCGGGGATTATTTCTAAAACGATTTATGGTGCACTATTATAAGAGATTGAAATGTAAAATTTTCCAAATATTGTGTTTAAATTTGAAGAAGTAATAAAATTTTTAAATATTTAGAAGGCTTTATAAAGGAAAGCTTTCAAAAGATATTAGTCTCGTGAATTTCAAAGATATATACATATTTTTCAATCAAATTTTCTTAAACATAGGATTTCATAAATTTACGATGTATCTTCTAATGATCCAAAGGTTTTAGTATTTTTATACTTTAATACATGGTCACGTATTTATTTCAGAACAAAAGTATGTAAATTGGGAATAGAAATGAGCTAAGTTAAATAAGGATTATGAGCAATAAGAGTACGATATACTAGGGAATGTCTATTAGGAGTTCAGAAGGATTGTAGTATTCATATTGAACAAGATATATATGCGATGATAGGTGAAGGGAGAATATTTGTGAACATCACGATGATGGAAAATGATCAAGGAAAGGTGCGTTCCCTCGCACGATGTACATGCTCGCTTAAGTGCTTATGTGAACTAAATGATTTATTTGGTATGCATGGTGTGCATTCCCTCGCACGATTTGCATATCCGTTTTAAGTAATTATACGAATTAAATGTTTTATTATGTACAAAATGTGAAAATGTTTTATGATTTATGAAAATGTTTTATGAAAAATGTTTTGAAGTTGAAGTATGGTTATGATTATAATTAAAGTTTTGAAATTGAGACTATATCCACGCACGATATTATGGTAGTGATCATAAAAGTGAAAGGGGGGTGAAAAAGCTGGAAAGCCCAAATCCCTAAGTAATTGTGAAAGTGGATGAAAAAGTTGGAAAGTCCAAATCCATGAGTAAATGTAAAGTTGACGAAAAAGCTGAAAAGCCCAAGTCCAAAGATAACAATAGGCGAGAGTAGCTTAAGTTAAAAGTATCCCTAATTTCGGAGGGCAGATATTCGAAACTGTGCACATGTTTCATGGTAAAGTATATCGCTATGTCTCAATTTCGCAAAAAGATGTTTATGTGAAAGTTTGATGTTATGAATGTGTCAATTTCACAAAAGTGGATGTTACGGGGACGTCCGATGTTTTATAAGCAATGAATGGCTTAATTTTACAAAAGTGGGCGTTTATGGGAATGTCTGAAGTTATGAAAGTTTAATTTTACAAAAATGGACGTTTATGAGAGCGTTTGACAATACATAAGTTTTGCCTCATGTTGACAATATGAATGAATTTTTGAAAATAGATATTTATGTGAATGTCTTATTTCAACTTGTGAAGTGGAGTATTTGTGAAAGTGAACGTTTTACGAACCTAACTGTTGTTTTCGGTATGAAAGTGTGCTATGAAATATTTTTGAAATGATCATGATTATGCGAAATGTTTTTAAGTTTATATGAGTACTTGAACTTGCGTGTACTGACCCCCCAATAGATGTTTAGAGTAACAGTGATGATGATTGCTGTGAAAGGAAGTTGGGAAAGAATCATAGATATTGTCATTACGTTAGAGAGAAGAAGAAGTGCTAAGGGATTCATAGCGATTTAGTTTCCGCTGCAAGATGTTTACGATGCAATTAACATAGTACGAATCGTATTTTAGACATTTGAAATAGAAAAAAAAAAAAGAAAAGAATGTATGTTGCCTTACTTCTATGACAATGGAAAATGTTCATTGTTATACTTGTGGCGTGTCAACTAGGCCCTAAGGTGGGGCGTGACAAATTTCTTCAAGATAAAATGTCAATTAAGCTTTTGTTTTATGGTATTAGAGAAGGCTAGTTCTTGCTTTGATTTTCGTTGTAGCAATTGATTCTTTTTTTTTTTTCAGAATTAAGCTTCTTGTTCTGTTCCCTACTGGATTTTATTGATTCGTTCTATACAAATTTTCTACTGAGTTCTACGATTTTAGTTTTCTGATATCTTGGAGTTTCTACTATTACTTGATCGATTGCTGAGTGATTCAAGACAAGGATCGTGGAGAACATAGTGAATCGACGTCAGAATCAAGGAGATATGGACAATTTGCTGGATATATAGCTGCAAGTTCATGGTTCTGAGAATCCAGGATCGCCACTTGTTTTTGTATTGCTTAATGAGAAGAATTACAGGATTTGGAGAGGTGCTATGCTTTCTGCATTAGAAGCAAAGATGAAAGACGGTTTCGTGACTGGAGCATTGGCAAAACCACCCGAAGATTCACCACAATTCATAAGCTGGAAGCAAGAAAATAGTTTGGTATGTTCCTGGCATATTTTCACTCTGTGATCAGACAAAAACAAAGAAGGAATCGTATTCTGGCATACACAGAACCTGATGGAAGCATCACGGATGACTGGGATAAGGTGCAGAATCACTTCTTAGGGTTTTTTCAGAACTTGTTGGGGCAGTCTGTTCAGAGGAAGATGGTCAAGCGGGAAATATGTGAGAATGGATACACCTTGAACCTAGAACAGCAAATGGACCTAATAAAGGAAATCACAGATGAAGAAATAAGACGAGCCATGTTCTCTATAGAAGACTCAAAAAGTCCTGGTCCAGACGGATTTAACAGTGGTTTTTATAAGAAATCCTAGAAGATAGTTGGAGTAAGTGTATGTGAAGCTATCAAAGAATTTTTTAAGAATGGCTCTTTACTGAGGCAAATCAATGCAACTATAATTGCATTGATACCTAAAAAGGAGACTCCGCAAACAGCAGCTGATTACAGGCCAATATCATGTTGTAATACACTGTACAAGTGTATTACAAAGGTACTGACCAACAGAATGACTGATGTGATGTCAGTATTGGTAGACAAGAACCAAGGGGCCTTCATACGGGACAGACTCATTATCCATAACATCTTGCTCACCCAAGAGATGCTGCAGTTGTATAATCGAAAACAGGCCTCCCCCCGGTGCTTAATGAAAGTGGACCTGCAAAAAGCATATGATTCGATTGCATGGGAGTTTATTGAGGAATTGCTAGCAGCCTTTCGATTTCCAAGAAAATTTGTTCATTGGATTAAAGAATGTGTCACCACATGCAGCTATTCGTTAAATATGAATGGAGGACTGACAGGTTTCTTTGAAGGTAAGCGTGGAATCAGGCAGGGGGATCCCATGTCCCTGCTCCTTTTCGTTTTGTGCATGGAGTATTTGACGAGACTATTTAGAGCTGAGGTCGAGAAGGGGAATTTTCACTTCCACCCGAAATGAAAAAAGGTAAACATGACTAACCTCAGTTACGCTGATGATCTGATTATACTTTTTAGAGCTGATAAGGAAACTGTTGAAAGAGTGAAATGTGTGATGAATGAGTTTTCTGAGACTACAGGGCTGACAGCTAACCTCAGTAAGTCACATGTGTATTGTGGTGGCATAGATGGAAATTTGAAGGAGGAGATTAGAAGGATTACAGGATTTAGTATGGGCAGTTTTCCCATGAAGTACCTGGGAATCCCTCTCTCTCCTACAAAATGGAGTAATTTGGATTGTCAGGTTCTAGTGGATAAAATTACGACCCGGATAAAATGCTGGACTTCTAGGCATTTGTCCTATGCCGAGAGGGTGGTGCTGATTAACTCAGTTTTACTTTCCATGCATACATATTGGGCCACAACATTCATGCTGCCAAAGAAGACCATAACTCAAGTAATTAGAGTTTGCAGAGAGTTTTTGTGGGGGAAAAAGGAAAATGGCAGGGCGTATTCTCTGGTAGCATGGGATGACATCTGTAAACCTAAGAAGTATGGTGGTTTGAACAATAAAGAACCAATCACTTGGAACCAGGCAGCATTGGGGAAGCAAGTGTGGGATCTCGCTACCAAAAACGACAACTTATGGGTGAAATGGTGTCACGAATACTACATTAAAGGACAGAGCTTCTGGGACTATCAACTAGCCAAAGGGGCTTGCTGGCATTGGCACAAACTTATGAAGATAAAGGAGAAACTGAAAGAAAGAGTTAGGCATGGAAACTGGGTGGCAGGAGATCAGAGGGTGTATACAGTTCAAGCAGGTTATACTAAATTGAAAGAAGCTGGACAGAAGATGCAAGGCGTTGCTGTTATATGGAACAGATTGAAGCTGGCTTTCAGGAAACGGTTACTGACGGCTGATAGAATGCTGAAGTTGAGGATCATTAATGATCCTATAACCTGTGGACTGTGTAAAGAAGAAGAAGAGAGTTTGGAGCATCTATTCTTTCAATGCAGGTATGCATTTGATCTCCTGAAACAAGTGACAGGTTGGCTCCAGTGCAGCAGTATTCCAGGTAATATCATTCAGTGGAAAAATAAAGTTCCTTACATTTGGAAACAGAGTAGTTGCAAACAGAGAACTTTGTTTTGTGCATTGGCAGCTATAGTGTATAGTATATGGTGGTTAAGAAATCATCTAATGCATGGGGGAAATATGTTATATGTGCAGTTGGTTGTGGAAACGATTAAACAGCAAGTTAGAATGAAGATTGCTGGTTGCTGTAAAAAATGTAGGCCTGGTGAAAAAGCATACCTAGAAAGCATTGGTATCACAGTATGCTAGACTGAATGTATAATAGTGCAGGAGACTTGTTTTGTGATGATGCATTGACTGAATGTGTAATAGTACAGGAGACTTGTATTGTGATGTTGTTTTGACATGATCAATAAAAGTTTACCTTTCATCAAAAAAAAAAAAGAGTTTTATTTCACCAGATATGGTTAATACCTTTACTTTCATATATGATGCTCGAACACTTTGGAGAGATATTGCTGAGCAGAATGGAACTACCAATTTACCACAATTGTATGAAATTAAATGAGAAATTGGTCTAACTAGGCAAGGAAATTCCTCAGTAGCTGCATATTATGGTCGTCTAAAATAGTTGTGGGATCAATATGCTTAATTGAGGCCAACACCAACAGCTGGTGGTGAGGTTGCTAATTTCGTAATGAGCAGAGAAACAGAAGATAAAGCTATGGAATTCTTGATGGGATTGAATGAGGAATATAAGAGAGACAGAAGGAAAATTCTATTAATGGAACCTATTCCAAAAGTCAACAGAATTTATAACATGATTCTGAAATCTGAAAAGAGCATACAGCTGAGTACAAAAATGTCAATCAGTTATGATAATGTAACAATGGCTGTTAAAGAAGGAGATGGTAAGAAGCAGCTTGAGATAAATGTTGATCATACAGCATTAGCAGCACAATTACCAAAATGGAGGAGACAAGGAAGTCAAAAGGGATCAACCTTTTAGCCAAGTTTTAAGAAGAGGGACAAGAGCAAGCTATATTGTACTCACTGCAATAGAATAGGACATAGCAAAGAGGAATGTGATATGCTTATATTTTACCTATTTATTATATCCCTAATTTGTGATTTTTGCAATATATTTTGAGTAAAAATATGTATTTATATGATTTTATCTTTATTTGTAGATTTTGTACTCAAATGGAGGAATTGTTGAAATTTTGGGCTAAAATGAAGATAGAAGCAACTCAAAGGAAGAAATTGAAGCACTTGAAGAGTTGGAGGAGTTTTAATTTGAATTAGCTTGAAAAAAAAATAACTTTCTTTTTTTTTGAAGAAATAGGGTTTGACGAAAGCCTATAAAAAGAGGATTAGGGTTTTATTTTTGGTGAGGGGACTTAACCAAAAATCATCACCGCTGACCACCATCTTCATCACCTTGTTTCGGCCAACCTCCGCAAATCCCATCATCATCACATTAATCATCATCATCAACCCTCCATCATCCCGCGCCCCATCCAACCTTCTACGCACACCAAATCAGCTCCCCAACTCCACGCCACACACCTCTTTTCAGCTCCTCCTATATCAATCCCACGCCACCAGCACCATCATCATCCTCACGCATCATCAGAGGAAGCAAGCAGCAACGCATCAACCTCAACTCAACTTGCGACTTCTCTCTCCCGGGTTTCATTGTTTTATTTATTTTTGAGATGATGTGTAGCTAAATTATTTAATCTAGGATTTTGGATGTAGCCGCCGTACTATTTAATTTAATTTAAGTTATGATTGTGACTTTTTCATTAATTAATATATATTATTCTTGTTTTTCATCCATGTGAATACCTGATCAATATTTGCATGCTTTAAGGTACTAGCTGAAGTAGCGAGAGTGGAAGACTAGTATTAGTTTGTAGGAATAATAAACTTAGGTAGTGAGCCACGAGAGTAGGAACACCGCCTTTGCGACTAGTAATGCCAAAGTTCTTAATGTGCTTTTATTAATCCCTATAGTCACGAGTAGTCATAGGGTTAGTTTAAGTAAGAGGGTTATGACACGAGAGTGTATAATTCTTAAATTGGTGAATTGTCGTGAGATTAATGAGAGTCGAAAGTCACATATATATAGATTAAATTAAACTGAATAGTCGGTTGGTGAACCCTTTGCTCTAGGTTTTTCTTGTACTTATTTATATCTTTAAATAATTGCAATTAATAGTTTTAGGTTTAGATTAGTTTAAATTGATAAATTGTTAATCTAAATACTAATAAGAAATAATTTTAACTGATACTTGGTAACCTTCTATGTGGGATCGACCCTGCTTTCTGCTTTACTGCTAGTAATTGTATTAACTAGGTAATTAATTATTTGGCTAGTGTGACGACGGCTTGTCAGCATGTTTCAAGCTTGTTGGTCTGCCTGACTGGTGGGATGATTAAAAGAAGAAGCTGCAACAGAAGAATGTTTCTACCATGCCTAGAGCTCATGCAATAATTATGGGAGAGACTCCACTAGAGAGTAATCCAGAGAATGGTGACAATTTGCAAATGGTGATCAGTAATGCAGTTGAGAGGGAAGTTGACAGGATTCTAAAAGGGAAAGCACAGATGCACCTGGGAAAACACTGGTGTATATGGCATACTACAATGACTTTGCAGGTAGTTATTCCTTAACTAAATTGCATGTTTTATCTCATGATTATATAGTTCCTAGTTCTTGGATATCTGATAGTTGAGCCACTAGGCATATGTGCACTTCCATTTCTTTGATGATAAATGTTCAAACCATGAGTAGTTACACACATGTATGGCTACCTGATGGGAATATTAATTCATTTACTCATCTAGGAGATGTTCCTCTTTCAGACTCAGTTACATTACATTCTTGTTTGCTTCTTCCTAAATTAAAATATAATCTTCTATTTGTTAGACAGCTTGCCAAAGATAATCATCTTTATTTCCAGTTCTTTGCAGATATTTGCTTGCTACATGACCTTAAAACAAACAAGGTTTTGGCAGCTGGTAAAGTAGTACAAGAACTATACATCCTCAATCCTCATTCTTTCACAGAAGAAGCCATTCAGGAGTCACACACACACTTTGCAGCTTTTATGCTTCATCTTCATCATCCCAATCAACCTTCACCCAAAGTATCTTCAATAACTCAAGCTTTATCAACAGTCACTGGGGAGCTTTTACATTTAATATTAGGTCATCCATCAGATATTGTTTTGAATCATATTCCAGATTGTAATACATCAAACTTGATACCTTCAGTTTGTGAAGTTTGTCCATTAGGGAAGCAAAGTAGATAAAGTTTCCCTTCCTGTGAAATACATCCTAAACAGTGTTTTGAATTGATCCATTTGGATGTTCGGGGGCCATATAAACTACCTTCTCTGTCTGGTTGTCATTATTTCCTTTCTATTGTTGATGATTATAGATGATGCTCTTGGATTTTTTATTCAAACAAAAGATAGAAGTACCAGATTTGGTAAAACACTTCTTGAATCAGATTAAAACTCAATTTCAGGCCATAGTTAAGGTCATACGTACAGATAATGGCGCTGAATTTCTAAATCAATCATTTCATTCTTTGCTTTCCGACCTTGGTATTATTCACCATAGAAGTTGTCCTTACACTCCACAACAAAACGGAGTGGTTGAAAGGAAGCATAGACATCTTATTCAGGTTGCTGGATCATTGCTCATTCAATCTAAACTACCTAAACTGTTTTGGGGGAATGCTGTTTCAACAACAACTTTTTTGATAAATAGATTACCAAGTCAAACCTTACAATGGAAGTCACCATATGAGATTCTGTTTCATGAAAAACCATACCTCTCTTTTCTTAGAGTTTTTGGATGCCTTGCATATGCAGTTGACAATAGTCCTCAGAGAGATAAGTTTGATCCAAGATCACACAAAGGCATCTTTGTGGGATATCCCTCTGCACTGAAGGGTTACAAAATGTATTGTCCTGATCTCTGAAAGACCATTATTTCGAGGGATATTCAGTTCTATATGAACATGTCTTTCCTTCCATCCATACAGCCACAGATGACCTTATTCTCCCTACTTACACAATATCAGGTGATGATACAGGTTCTAATCATGTTGATCTTCCTGAATCCACTTCCTCTTTCATACATGATGCTTCCTCTAATCCACATCATTCTTTTCCCCCGCAGCAATTCTTTAGAACATCAGCCTCCAGAACCACCTTATCAACCTAGGAGAAGTGCTAGAACCACTAAACCTCCTTCTTGGCTAGATGATTTCATCACTAGTCATTCCTGTCATGTTTCATCCATGTCTTCTAAATCAACATTACCTTCTACTACTTCTGCACATAGTCTTTTCTTGTCAAATCTATCTAATTTTCAAGAACCAGGGATTTATAATCAGGCCAGAAAAAACAAGCATTGGGTGGATACTATGGATCAGGAGATCAATGCTTTGGAATCCAATGGTACTTAGGAGCTGACAGAACTCGCACCTGGGAAGAAAGCCATATGTTCCAGATGGGTATACAATCAATTGTAAACCAGATGGAACCATAGACAAGTAGCACGACTTGTTGCCAAAGGATTCAATCAGGTTGAAGGAGAAGATTTCTCACAAGTATTTGCACCAGTGGCCAAGGCAGTGACTGTCAGGATGTTCTTTGCCATTGCAGCTGCAAAAAGATGGAAACTGTACCAGATGGATGTCAATAACGCATTTCTTCATGGCTATTTGGAGGAGGATGTATATATGACTCCACCTCAAGGATATCTCAAAGCCTCTCCTCAGCAAGTATGTAAATTGAAGAAGTCTTTGTATGGACTGAAGCAGGCATCACGTCAATGGAATCAAGAGCTTACTTCAAAACTCCATGCCTATGGATTTCAGCAGTCAATAATGATAATTGTTTGTTCATTCTTCACAACAGTAACTGCTTTCTCTTCCTCATAGTCTATGTTGATGATATTTTGCTAACAGGCACCAGTGTTGAAGAAATCAGGAAGGTCATAACTTATCTTGATGAGACATTCAGTATTAAGGATCTTGGGTTGGCCACATTTTTCCTAGGAATGGAAATTCATTATTCAGATCAAGGAATTTCTATCAATCAACAAAAATATATCACAGACCTTCTCAGAGACTGCAACATGTTAGACTGTGCTACTGCTTCTACTCCATTGCCTAAAGATCTTAAGTTTCCCTCTGAAGATACAGATTCCACGTCTCTTCTCACAGATTCAAGGCAATGCAGACATCTTATAGGGAGATTACTATACCTTAACTTCAGCAGACCAGACTTGACTTACTCAGTCCAGCAGTTAAGTCAATTTGTCCACTCTCCCCATGATTCACATTGGGCAGCTGCTCTCCATGTTCTTAAGTATTTGGCAAGAAGTATCTCTCTTGGACTGTTCTATCCACATGACACTTGTCTTTCCCTCACTGCCTATAGTGATACTAACTATGGGACTTGTCAGTCTTCCCGCCATTCTGTTACTGGCTATTATATCTTCTTAGGTCAAAGCCTCATTGCTTGAAAAGCCAAGAAGCAATCCACTATATCATGCTCCACTACAGAGGCAGAATACTGGGCCATGGCCTCAACAGTTAGAGAACTCAATGGATTTCCTATCTTCTTGCAGATTTCCAAGTACATGTTGCACTTCCTATATCGTTTTGGTGTGATGATCAGGCTGCATTATACTTAACCGCCAATCAAGTCTTCCATGAGTGCACTACACACATAGAAGTGGACTGCCATGTTATTCGTGATCAGTTTAAAGCAGGCTTCATTGCTCCACAACATATTTCCACCACTAACCAGCTTGCTGACATCTTTACTAAGTCCCTTGTTGCTCCACGTTTTTATTCAATTTTGTCCAAGATGAGGAAGCTCATCTTGCGGGGGGGAATGTTACAGAATCAAAGGAGTTCCTGCATTGGGATCATGACAGAATGATCCATGTCAGCAAAATCAACTCAAGATCACAGTACTTCAGGTGGTCCTGCATGCATGGAATTCAAAAAGACATGCTCTCCAGAACCTTCATCAGGTCAACCACCACTTGATCCAGCTGTATCTAATCGACCTTGTAGACGCGGAAGTTCCTGGGAATCAACTTGTTTGCCAAGTCATCGATCTATGTGATCAATGATCATAATTATTTGACGTCTGAGATTAATCATCCATTGTATAGTTTGATTAGTAGCCATTAGATAGTTTTGTGTTAGTTTACTGTGTATAGATGACAAATTAGTTGGCAGTGTATAAGTAGAATTGTAGATATTATTCTGTAATCTTTGACACTTAGAAATCTCAAATCAGAAGTTCTAGAATCATCGTTTCCCCCTCTTTTCTGTCCTTGCTTCTCAAACCCTAAGTTTGATAATTTCTGAGCAATTTCTTCAAGATAAAATGTCAATTCAGCTTTCGTTTTATACACAATAAAATAGCATCATTGAAGTTAAACTATCACCTATAATAACAAAATCAACAAATACACCATACATACAACTATCACCTATAATAACAAAATCAACAAATACACCATACATACTCCATTTGAAATTCAAAAAACCTATAAGATGATAAAATACTTTGAAATCGACTTCCATATCTCATGAAATATAATGAACAACAATGATTTCTCATCTCTAACATCAAAAACAACACCTAAAATATACATTCATTCAAACATCCAAACAATCAACAAACAAAAATCTAAACTATCATACATCATTCTAACAATCGAAATAACTCAAAACAAACTAAATAACATGGTTTTACTCACTAATCTCTTTCAAATAACGATTTCTAAAGTATTTAGTGGTAAGGTTGTATCAAGAACTCCAAATTGCCACCCAAGAGCCACAATAAAAAAAAAAAAAACTTTCAGTTCTCGACTGAGAACTTTTTTCCCCCCTTTTATATCCCGATAAATTCGGTCGGATTTCCGAAATTCGAATCAATTTAGTAACTCGAATTTCACAAACCCGGATGTACTAAGAATTGGATTACTAAAATCCGAATTTAGTTCATTACTGATTTTTATTTCCGTTTATTCGTTCTCCAATTTATGATAGATGCCTACTTCTAGCAACCAAAATTTAATGAAAACGGATTACACAAATCCGAGGTTCTGGGTTCCGATTAGTGAAATCCATTTTTTGTGTTCAAATCTTTCGTGCTAATATTTTCCTAGCACATTATTTTAATTTATTAGATTCGAATTATGGAAATCCGATTCTTATTGGTTCATATTCTGACTATATTTTTGAAAAATTAAAAAAAATCCAATTATTTTAATATTAAATGGTGACTCAGATTTTAGAAAATCCGAGTGTTTAATTTTAATCTTCATTCGAATTATGCAAATCCGGGGCACATGTTTATTATGTCCACATATATTTGCAAAAAAAATTAATTTTGTCTACTTTTTTTAAGGAATTTTTTGAAGTAAAAGATTCTCTCATATCGTTCACTTCTCACCCTTTTAGCAATTCATTAATATCCTACTAAACAGACTTCTTATGAGAAGGTTTCGGTCAACTACTATCAGTCGATCACTCACATATTAGCGCCCCTCACGCCCCGTCTATCTTCTCTCCATTTGTGGTCTACTCGAGTCAGTCAGTCAGTCAGTCAGTCAGTCAGTCAGTCAGTCAGAAGCCCCTTCTTTTATGTTTCCGGGCTTATAAATACACCCCAAAGCTTGACATTTTCTCTCCCCGTCTGTAGCATAAATTAGTCGCTTTTCTTTTACTTTTCGTCTTCTGCTTTCAGCTTCGGTGGAGTTTCCGAAGACGAGCTTCAGAGAGAAAGCTCTCCGCGTTACTAACTGTAAGTATCATTCCTCCTCCCTTCTCCCTCCAGTTTCCCCCGCTTCTTCCATTTTTTGCTGAATCGTATTCATTTTGTAGTTTTATTATTATTATTATTATTATTATTATTATTATTATTATTATTATTATTATTATTATTATTATATTTTGTGTTTACAGTTATATACCTTTGGTATTAATTGTTGTTTTTGTTTTATATCCTGCTTTCTTTTTCCCGTTCTATGTCTGATTTATGTGCTGTTCGGAATCTTTGTTGCTTTTTTTTTTTAGGTGTTCTCCTCAATAACAGTGTCGCTTTTGGTAATTTAGTAGAATATTCCTTTGTTTTACATTGATGCGATCGTATTCTGCATTTGCAGTTCCTTTTTAGGTTTTCATCTTATTATTGTTGCTGCTACTTGTTAGTGGTAATTTTGTGGATCCTCGTCTCGTTTTACTTTTGATTTACTCCTAGGGTTTTTTTTTTTTGTTTAATTGTTGTTTTAGGATTCAGCTACTGCTTGATGTTATTAATTCAGGGATAATTGCGTTTTTATACGTTCCATTTATATGTAGTTTATTATTCGTAGTTCTCTGTATGTGTTCAACTTTCTATTGTTTGTAGTTTATCGTTTGTAGCTGTGATGGTGATCTAGTGCTGTCTTTTGAGTATCCATGATGTGAAGACAATTTCTTAACTCATTTGTCTTTATGTAGAAGGTTAATTGCACCTCGGCTTTTTCCTGTTTCGTCTTGGCAAATGAGCTTCCTGTTCTGCAGTCCCTATTGTTAAGTGTAGATGTCTTTAGTTTTGTATCCCTCAATGTGAGAGGATAAAGCAAAATGATGAGATGGAGTGTCTGGTTTTCCTGCCACGTTTGAGTATTTTAGGTTGCAGTTTTTCATTCCCTGTAGGGACAAGCTTCTTTGTTTCTCCGAGGTTGATGGTTTTTGGCTATTGTTTTGGGTCTGCAGAGTGTTGGCTGCCATTGTCTTAAGGTCTGATCCGACTGCCTGCAAGCTTCAGATCAACAAAAGCTAAAAAGATGGAGGTATTTGGCAAATCTGTGGTACCTCTTCCCACAAATGTTATTTATCTCTCGAGTATCCTTGGTCAAGATGGGCCAGACAATTTCCACAAGTGCGATTGGAAATGTGAAAATGAACATGTATGTGGGAACATGTACCGCTGCAAACTAACTGGGTTGACTCATATTTGTGACAAAAACTGTATCCAGAGAATCATCTATGATAACCATAGCTCCCTCTGCAGAGTTAGCCGGCAGATTTTCCTGCTAACCCCTGCTGAGGAACAGGCTGTGAAAGGTGTTCGGAGGAAGCTTGATGCTGATAGTTCCTCATCTGATAGCTGTGCTTTTAAGCGCAGAAGGGATGCTCAGTTTCATCCCTTGCCATTTGAGAGATCATTCACTGCTGTTAGTCCCATTTGCAGTCAAGTTGGAGACGGCATGGATATGAGCTAGATTATCATAACTGCTTCATTTCATGTTACTTTCTATAAGCTCCTGTGTTAGTTTTTCGTTTCCCCTGGGACCAGTGCGGATAACTGAAGTCATAGTAGCACCTAGGTTGCTAGCTTTATGTCTTGCTCGTATGTAGGAAAAACTTATATTTGACTTTCCCTTTAGTAGATTGCTTCACTTCCTACAGTTTTGCACTAACAGGAAGTTGAACACTGTTATGGAGTTGAGAGTTGCGATATATGGCAAATCACAATTGGACCTTGACTAGTTCAGGGTTCCCGTAGCATATGTGTTACTCTTTGTTATAATGGAGCTTATAATTCTCTTGGCAATTGTGATTGCTTTTTCCTATATTGTTTCCTTTTGGACTCGATCTGGATTCTCTTCTAGTTAATTTGGGGGCTACTTCCGTTAGTTTAACTTTAGAGGACTGGAATTGATGTCCTGCATTTTGTTTTCTTTTTCATCCTCATTTATTTCTTCTCTCTTTCGACAGTGATTTCCATTATCTCACATCATTCCCTGATGGTGCATGGAGCCTATGGTGAATATGCTCTTGTTTGCTTTCTTATTTCATTTACAGGATGCCAGTGCATTTGTAGGGCATTTCACTATTTGATCTGGTGGAATATTGTCAAATATTTTGTTTTGTGACTTTACTGTTAGTTTGAGGGATACGAAATCCTTCCTGATGTTTTTTTTATCATGGGCAATTAATCATTCGTCATACATTTATTTTCCTTTGTCCATGAGATCATTCCTGATGATTACTTTTTGTTTGCAGGGGTTGCAGTTTGAACAACTCTGTTAAGTTGAAATAGCTTGTATGCAGAATTGTTTACCTTAGCAATGTCTCGAGCAATTTCTCATCCCTCTACTTGTTCATGTTTCTACAGGATAGGACTTGACCCTTAACATGGTGCACTGGTGTTCAAACAAAGTGGAATTTGCTCAAAAGCCAGAGTCCTCTTCTCGTTTACTATGCTCATTGACGGAGTTCATCCTGGCATTTTTTGCCCTCAATGGGAGTCTGTATATGCCTTGACTTTTTTCATTGAATCTGGTGGTGAAGAAATCCCCTGCAGAAATGCGTAATGTAATCTGTGTACAATCTGATGATAGGCAAGCAGTTTGTTCTGTTGGTGGATGTCAATCTGCTCAACTGTAGAAACATGTACAGCCTAAATGATCCTGATGTTGGCTGTCTTGAGCACACTGTTTCAATCATGTGGATTACCTCGATGGGAACTTTCCTCGTCGATCTGTCACCTACATCTTATCATCCTGCTTTTGTATGTGGCATATAATTCGATTGAAGCTCTTGCACATATGGTTGCTCTTGTTTTGTAGTAATTTGTGTTCAGTATTCCATTGTTGACTTGAGGTTAGATTTCCTAATAGATAGATTCCCTTATAGAATTGGCCTTTAGATGTAGCATTTTCCGTTGATTATACCCTGGATGATTTGAAGTTGATTGTATAAATATATGAAACCAGAAACCAGGATGTTACAGATGTTTGAGCTGTTG